>OX465588.1:17063085-19702326 GCA_950022655.1 Alentia gelatinosa | reverse complement strand
ATGTAGATGAGCAGCTCACTATGGAGAATCAAGTGTCGACTAAAACAAATTTCTCTTGGTATTTAAGACACTAAGCGATGTTAACCAGTTGTAGTAGAAACTGTTTATATTTAAGTTTTATCATTACATTTTACATACCCAATCGGATTACTTTCAATATTGTGCCACACATGTTAGAATGATCTTAGTGCGGTGTATACCGTTGTAAATGTAATAATCAATCGTTTTAGCCTAGAGATATCGTCCTCAGATGCCATAATTCCGAATCATCAATGTTCATAAATAGTAACGAGATGAAACTGCTAAGGTGATCACGAGGAAATATCTAAGCTCAGCCAGATTTACACACACAGAATCATCTAATTGATCTGATTGCCACTACGTGTATTTTGTCTCATAAAATAACACTTGGCGACTAAATATGCGAGATGCTCTTCTACACAGACAGAGGCCATTAGCTCTATAGGGGTGTGACAGGGTCGGAGTGGCTGTCTGTACCTATCAGTCACTCTCCTAATCTCTAGAATGAGAGAATAGACCGCGAGTTCCTAAACAATAAGGCGTCCAGTATCTAGTCTACCTGCGCTCCCTTTTAACTAGTAGCTATAGGTGTATAAATTGAATATGTCTTCATGATCTGAGCATAGAGCTAAAGAGGTGCACACAAAATGTACACTTTATCAAATGGAGACATGGTAAGTGTGCCTGAGTGAATAATCCCAACAAAAAGCAACGAGGAACAGATGTAATTTAGACACACTATATTTCCTTACTATAGGGTCCGGTACCCGCCCACTACGACAGTCATTTTAAAGCCTTGCGTCCACCTACTACGATAGAAATCTAGATCTACCGATATGGCACCGATACAAAAAGCAAATATCGGAGACATATCGGGAAGGTGCAAAATCGTAGACATATGTCTAGACATACCAATTCACCATGCATTGTCAGGGGTAGACCCCCATTTTTCATCGGTGCCTAATCGCAGAGACGTGGTCAACTGCCCCGATATTAGGTGACCTTCTGACGCGATTTTGATTTCGTATCGGAAGGTCCATCATGGACCATATCGGAGCCACACGTAGTAGGTGGACGCCGGGCTAAAACCTCTCGCTTCACAGCATACATAATATCACAAAACTTAGACAATTGAGAACCTCTTTATCTTAGACAAACGCGTAGAGAAGGAACATCGGTGTGTATCATAATCAGCTTTTAAGAACATCATATGGTGTTTCGTAGACGATCTGTAGCTTAGTGGACACAGTCACGTGGTACACAGGGACGTATCAATATGACCGAAGATGTATGAAATACTGCCCGCTGCTAGGGGTGTAGTATAAATAATGTTCGCGCCCGCTGTGACAGTGGACCCTAGTGAATGGTATTGGCTTTGTACAGTTAATCAAACAACGTTTTTAACGAGTAGGAGGTATATAGTAATAAGAAAACGTAGTGACTGAGCCTGTACGGTGTCCTTTCTCTGTCATTTGATGAAAATATATGGTCTTCTGGCATGCAGCATCAGGCCATACTTTTCCATCAAATGACCTCGAACGGCTACCCGTATGGGCTCAGTAACGACGTTTTCTCATAGTACGAGGAGGATACCCACAGAATTCCAGAAACAGGTTAATGGTGTAATCATAATTCAGCATTGTAAAGTTTAGTGATGGAAGGAAAGACAAAATAGTTTCTGATCTTCTTATGCACTACTTTGCTGACTAGGTGATGTTTATTAGACTATTTCATGTACATCCCTCATGTGAGGATACGGAGGTCCGTTTCCCCCTTTGATAGTGATAACGCAACCCAATATGTTTTCTATAAACAGCATATGTAAGGTGGATGATAAACGAAAAATAACCCTGAATCACCTGCCTATACATAGAACTCTTTCTGTTTATTATAGGACGAGCGAAGTCAAGTGCTGTTGACAACAGGACTTGTCATAACGGTGAGTACTACCAAGGCATACAACATAAATCTGTCTCTACAACAAAAGATTCATAAACATAGAATTACTGAGCTGTTATTTCAAATGTAGACAAATTGAGAGATAACAAAATTCATAAAACTGATGTCGAAAAATCTATAGTATATAGAATCAAAAGACATTATAAATAGTCATATCTAAATGGCCTAGATCAATTGTGCAAAGGCATATTTCAGAGTTTCAACATCTAGTCCTAAGCTATATTTACGGGAAGCAGTACAGTAGTTAAGCACTTGCTTTAGATTTAAAAAGATTGGCTCCTGTATTGGAATTACTGCTAACTTATGATCTTATCTCGCCAGTCTTGCATCCTTAGCTTAAGTAGAGAGTCCGTCTTCCGGGAGTAAGATACACTATTCCTGTAGTCTTGTTTCTGGAAATAAATTTTCATATTGCATACTTCGTCACGATACCAGGTGTTAAAAATATTTTTCGCGCCTACAAACCAGAACACGCATGTCGACCAATGGCGGTCGGGATCACGATACTAATGCTAGACACGACACATACGAAGTGTCCTTGGGAGTAGGCACATAAAGAGGCTCTTCATAGGATTGCCAAGTACCGGACAGTCCCTCCATTGAAAGCCAACCGCTTAGCAGATAATCTTCCATAGCGAACCTCTTGGTGTACAGACATTATGCTCTAAGTGCCCCGACACGTTATGGCAGAGGGACAAGTTTTACACTAGGTTCTGAGAGCCTGGAATAGAGGGTGGTTTACCAATGGGAGTACCTGTTAAGGGCCCTGTATACGTGAGCGTACTTAAGAGATGAGATAGTGGGCCCAGCTGTCGGGAGAAGGCCGAACCGTGGGCGTCAGGGATGCAGAGAGATAACAGTAATGGGGTCAATGATGGTGACATTTTGTTGACATACCATGCAAAGCATTATACCTCTTATTTAAGATTGGTAAGCTTTCATCAGTTATATCTAGGTCTTCGATATGGAGATTTACAATGGAAGAGTAGTTATCAAAATAATTTAACTTTACTCTCCTGGATATTTCCTTCCAAAGGAAGATAAGTATTGACAGGAATCGCCCCTCAGGTGTTTGTGTCATTCTCCAAAGATGGATTCAACGACAACCACAATACACAAGCCCTAAGAACTGTCTTTTATGCCAGACACAGAAAGCGACAACAGATTGGATCCTGAGTGCTGGGCCTAACGGATCCCAGCTGCAAGCCTTCGTGTGAAAAATTCCCGTTTATCTAATTCTCATTTTCAACAGTGGATTCCCCAAGCACAGGGGCGGTGCTTCTTGATCTCGCTCCGTTGAATAAGGATCCATGGGACTTATCGTCTGGAATGTTGTTTTACGAGCAGTGTGGACAGATTCTGTTAATTATTGAAGGGGAGAGAAAACGTCTCTGTCATGTAGCCTTTATTCAAATACACACAGAGCTGAGCGTAAAAATTGAGCCTCGGGAAATATGCAGTTTATATGCAATGAAGAAAGTACGAATAAATTAGAAACTGTGCGTCTGGTACATATAATACTACGAGCTCTAATGAAAATTAGGGTCGTCAAAATACACATTTTGAAAGTTCAGCTTTCATAGGTCGGTGGCCCGACGCTTTTTTTGGTTGGCTGCAGACATGGCGCGACTGCTAGTGCATATCACTTTCAAATATATGCCTTATGATTAGTTTTATGATTAGTTTCTAATAAGATATCAGGTGATGGCTCTACTGATAATTGATCTCTAAATTAAGAATAACCTGGATCATAGATCATATATCGCATAACATATTAAGATAAGTGTACATTAGCGAGTTCAATCCACTAAGTTGCAAGATTCTAATACTGAATACCTAGAGATAAATACATGGCTCTATGCTTTAGAAGGTATACATATATGTGGTGTTGATAGTCATTCCAGACAACATCTTGATATATAATCTGACACTGTGTAAGCATATATTTTGTCATATCTACGCATGTCAGAAATCAATTTCTCTAAATTCGGTCTGATGACCCACCATTAGTAACCAGCTCGACCCAGGCCGCTTGTTTGCCGATGCTAAACTTTTCACCAATTATTTCATATATCGAGGGCTAAGAGATGTTTCCTCGAAATCAACACGAAACTCCTATTTAAACCCAAATGAACTCCATATACAATACTCGTACGTAGAATGGTAGAACGAGGAACATACGCATTGAGGGGGTGGGACGTCGGGGAGTAAAATATTTTGAAATATTTGCGTATGCCCCTCCGTTGTCATATTGGATACACGATTGAGAGCGGGGATTCCAACATTTTAGAAATTCTGTGTACGTACTTTATAGATGACCGCATATCTATATCGTATTTCAGGAGTGGAAAGATGAGCGGCTGACGTGGGACCCTTCGCTCTACAGTAACCTAACGGACATAGTTGTTCATGCCGATCGAATATGGCTTCCTGAGCTTGCCATCATCAACGGGTAAGAGAGAGAACTTACAGGGCATGCTTCCACTAGAATGAGAAGGTTTCTTTTACTAGTAGAGAAAATATATATTGTTCCTCTTTAATGTATTGCGGTATGTATGACCTTCTCGTGGAAAGGGCAGAGTCATGTGGTGCGGCTCTACTGAAGTCTCCTTTCTTATGTCACCTCACCTCAAATCATCTCTACAATTGCAAGGTTCAACCGAACGGAGCAGGCTGTAAGTAGGGACCTTTCAATGATCTGCACCTTATGGATAAAATAAGGTGCAGATCTTAACGTCCGTAGTCTGTATAAGCACTTGGATGAGGGTTATATAGATGACGCCCGCTCGAAACATCGAACCTTAGTTCAGAGTGTCTTCAACTTCGACAATAATCATGACATTATTTTTGGAATTCCAGAAAAATTAATGATAAGAAAGTACCCCAAACACAACAATGAATGACAACGACAATCCTATTTATGTTTCATGATTTGAATTGATAAATAAAGACGGAGAGGATCGATAATGAAAGTGTATATGTTTTAAGGTGGCTGGTAGATGTGAAATTAGGTTTGACTGGTGTGATAGGTGTGTGTAGTAGGAGGGTGGGGTGAAGTAAATACAATTTACAGGAAACTGAAGTGAGGTGGACGTTGAGAACTTGAGAGTGAAGGTGGAGCATGTGGTATGTTTGACGGAGAGAACAATGAGCATCCCTGGTTGAAAGACATGGGTAATCAATTTCCTTTTTCAAGTTTCAAGACATCATTCTTGCATTATACTTGGAATGTCTACTAATATATGACAATTGGGAAGGGTGGATGTTGGGAGATTACAATGTCAATAGTAAAATGCGTCACCCGTCATTTATACAAGAAGACTAAGAACTGTAGTCCGTCTCGCCAGTGTATAGGGCACGCTCTAATAAATGAAAGGGAACAATGAAGAAACCGATTTTATCTTAGATTTTCATAACTCTCTATCGGCGACGCACATGTCCGGATGAAGGCAAGGCTTCGTGTCCCCCTGGCGGTGATTCCCGGCGTTACCGCATGTAGGCGTAGCAACAACTGGCGCCCATTGGATGTCATTGTCTGTTGTCATGATAGAGTATCTCCTGATTACGACGTATAGCTTCAGAACAGTCTGGTAACCTACACCAAACTACTCTGCCACTCGGGTTAGATCTCCCCTTGCTTTCCGTCTCGTCTCGAGTGTTCGCGGAGGATACAAATGAAGGAGGGCAGTCAGGAGGGTGACATTTCCCATTTATATAATTTCTCGTTGTGTTCACAACCGTGCTGTGTGGCTGGTACAAGGTGTGGCCCTGAATATTGGTAGTAGTGCATACCATTTCTATGCACTTTGTCAAAAGGACAGCCAGACATTCACTTGGGGCAGGAGTATATCATTACCCCAGATCCCAAATGAAACAAGAGGAAAGCCGGAGTGGGCTTATAAAATTTTATAAAATTTTATATATATTACTTATTGATATTAATAAGGTTATACAATGAATATCAATAATAAAGAAAAGTGTATAATTGACATATGTATATTGTTGTCAATTATGAACAATATATGAGAACATAATGAAGTTATTATATAATATTACATAGTTATGAGTAACATGTAATAATAAGATAATAAAAATAGCCCCTACGAGTGAGAGTGAGTAGAGAGAAAAGAGGTGAGGGTGGGTGGGAAGAAAAAGTATGTGTGTAGTGTGTGAGACCTGAAGAGGAAGTGAGGCAGAGTTCAGTGTCGACCTAGTGCACTTTGATGTTTAGTGCGGCCGACAGTACAGAGGTGGCGCAGGGGTGCGCGAGTGCAGAGTGGTTTCACCAGGGGGGGCAATGACCACCCCTGACCATAGGCCATGGGTAACCCATTACCCCAGATCCCAAATGAAACAAGAGGAAAGCCGGAGTGGGCTTATAAAATTTTATTAAATTTTATATATATTACTTATTGATATTAATAAGGTTATACAATGAATATCAATAATAAAGAAAAGTGTATAATTGACATATGTATATTGTTGTCAATTATGAACAATATATGAGAACATAATGAAGTTATTATATAATATTACATAGTTATGGGTAACATGTAATAATAAGATAATAAAAATAGCCAAGAAGCCAATAGTTATAGGGAGAGGTGGGTTGGGAAAAGAGAAAAGTTCACTTTCTGAAGGAAAGGGACTGAATGAGGGAGTTATTGACAGTCCTGAGGTCGGAGACCTTGATGTAGGCACGATGTGCCTGGGATTTCCACCCTCCATACCTCTGGATATTGAGTTCAGGTATGCCAGCCTGGAATGCCTGCGTGGCAGCAGCCTTCCTTAGGCTGTGGAGGGTGAATGTTTTCACGGTCTGGCCTGTGGCCTGCAGAAGGCGATCCCACTCCCTTGTCATCATTCGGGAGGTAATGATTGTTCCGTCGGGCAACATGAGAAAAGGATCCCGTAGCGAAGCCATAGGGGCCACCCGTAGTAGCTGTTGAATCGCGTGTCGGGGGCAGATCCTGAGGTCGTCCGTGGCCTCCAGGCGCATAACCTTCTGCTCCCCCACGTGCTGGAGATTCTTGGCGGCTTTTATAGTGATCATCACGTGCCGTTTGCCGACGACCACGTCCCCTCGTGTTAGGTGTCGTGCCGGATCGAACGCCCGTGCTGACTGCGGCGCCACCTCGCCCTGCCGTAGGGCCGCGTAATATATCACAAGCAGGCCCGCTCTTATCGCCATGGGGACGTATTCCTTGTTCCTCTTCATGCCTTCCAGTGCCCGCCTCACTCTGTGATCCTCCGTCGGTCCCACGTCCCCGCCCGTGAGTCGCAGATGCGCACGGATGTGCGATAGGTGGTTCGCGACCGTTGCGGGGGAAGGGGCGTGGTCGGCCACGTACTCCATGTAGGCCGTAATCAGGCTCACGGTCGGTGCCCTCGGGTCGATCTCCATCCTTCTGCAGAACGCCAGGTATGTGCCCACTGCTGATCGCTGGTTGGCGAGCGTGCCTGGGGCACACGCCTCTGACTGTCGGGCAGACGCTTTCGCTTGGAGTAAAAGAAGCGCCGGATCTGCAGAAGAGACGGAGTATCGGTACAAACGAGGCATGAGTACATGGCACGATCGGATACAGTTCATGGAGTAGAGTAAGGGAAGTCGCTTTATCGTAATCAGTTGCTGAAAGGTGGGCCCTGCTCAAGGTATCTGCGATCACGTTTTGAACCCCGGGGATGTGGGTGAAAACCAACTCCACCTGTAGGCGTGCTTCCACCATCCATGCCTGGCGGGCACACTCCGCCAGGACCCGGTTTCGGGCACGCCCACTGTTGAGGGTCTGCACAGTCCCGAGGTTATCGCAGAATACCTCGATCCGTGATCCACGGTCCTCGTCCGTGATGAAGGTGTGGAGTGCATATATGGTGTTCAGAGCCTCGAGCTCTGAGATGCACTCCACGGGGTCGAGGACAGGGCACACCTGGCCGGAGTAGGAGAAGCGGCCGTCAGTGCCTCCAACGCCCGAGAGGCAGGCATCGACAGTGATGCGCCTCGTCGGCGGGCCCCGGGGGATTAACGCGCGTCCATTCCAGCCCTCGGCGAATTTCACAAACCAGTCGAGGTCCTGGCGCATCTCGGAGTTGATGTTAAGGTAGAACCCCGTCATTCCTCTCAGGGCCTCGAGTAACTTAGAGACGAAAGCACGTGCCGGCCGAATACACCTCGCGACGTGCAGTATCCGTCCCAACACTGACTGGAGCTGTCTCTTGGTGAGGGTGCGGCATTTGGCGACAGCCGACACGTGAGCGCGTATCTCCTCCAACTTGGCTGTAGGGATGGAGAGACTCATCCTACGGGCGTCGATCTCAATACCTAGCCACGTGACGACTTGACTAGGTACCTGAGCCTTGTCGCGTACCTCGGGGAGGCCCAGCTCGACGAACAGGTCACGTGCAATCTGGAAGTCTACGGCCGCCTTACCTCGGTCCTCGGAGAGGATAATAAGATCGTCGAGGTACATCGCGGCCGTGACTCCTTTCGACCCGAGGATCCCGACGATGGCCTCGGCCACACACTGCATGTGGTAGGCACGGGCGCCGAACGGCATGGCGGTATCGCAGTAATGCCCGCCCTTCCACGTGAAACACAGCAGGGGCCAATCGAGGGGATCGCACCTGAAGTTCTTGTAGGCACGCGACACGTCGATGGATGACATATAAGACGAGTTACCCGCCCTCACAAGTTTCGACACGAACTCGTCCACCGTAGGGAGGCCGTGATCTCGTTCCAGTCCGTAGACAGAGTTCTTAATCACGAACGAGTTCACGCTGCGCTCCCGCGGGAAGGTCATATCCGTGATGATGCGCCTGTTGTCGGTCCCCCGCTTCTCCCGTGTCATGAGAGGCGACACGTGACACCAGGGGGAGAAGGGCGGTTCCTCGAACGGTCCCATCATGTTAGAGAAGGTGGCCTCCTTCGCCAGGAACTTCTCTACCTGCTCCGGGTACCCGGTCACGCTGGGGTGTTGGCCACCCCCCTCGTGTCGGACTCGGGCCCGAGGTATCCTAGGGGGAAGCCATAGTGAAGGAACCCCAGGAGCTCCTCCGCACCTGCCACGCCCCCTAGATACTTGTCCCAGGCCGGTAGGTGTAAATCCGAGGGGACCTGAATCCTTGCGGCGAGGGCGTTGGGTAGCCCCGTCTCCCTCACGGCCCGGTATATCTCGGCATGGGTGCCGGGCCCTACGGCTGTGAGGTCCGGCCATGTCGCGGTGGTCCTGGAGGGCGAACGGGTCCTACGTAATTCGACCAGCGTCTCACCGCGGCCCACGGCCGTGCCTGGGCATCTACCGTAACCTGGTGTAGATGCCGGAACATGTCTGCCCTGTCCTCGGGGGAAAAGGCGCGTTCGTCACTTAACAGACCCACAAAGCAACTGATATACTCAAGGGGCCTGAGGCCCGACCGTAAATCCAGCTTCTTGTGAAGCATGTAGATCCCGTCCCTGTCCATATACATGTAAGGCTTAGCGGTCGGCCTGCGGGCATTAAGATCAGATAGTAACGAGTTCTTACCCGTGGTCCTGTCGTGACGCATGGCCTCACGGCCGAACTCCCGTTGAAGGTGATCCTCCGACATATACGTTTCCCTCAGCTCACGTGGTGGAGGCAGCAGTCGCTCGGTTTGTTCTTGGGCCCAGTCCCGAGTGCGGTCGGCCGCTGACGACGCCCGTGAGCCGCCCCTCCGCGATGCCGGCCGAGAGATCTGCATGATGGCGTCCATCATGCCGTCCATCTGTCGGGAAATCTTTGAGACGTCGGTTTTGACTCCATTAACGTCTGTCTTGACTTCATTCACGTCCGACCGCACGCCCGTAAGGTTATTCTCTAGAGCAGTGACCCGTGAGGCCCGGGAACGAACGCTGGCGCTCGTCCCCTGCTGTGAGACCGAGTTCACATGGTCGCTCTCCGTAGCCGTTTCTTGCTGCCGTAGGGTCACCTCCGAGTCCGTCTCCGTGGCCGTGGATGCAGCCGCCATCCCGCTTCTGGTCAACATAGTTCACCGTAAATATTTCAACTCTGTCTTGCTATGCCTGTACACGGTCGCCGATATTCAGGGGAATATGGAGACCGGAGGTACGACGGGCGGAATAGCCAAAGTACGGAGAAGAAAAAGTATGTGTGTAGTGTGTGAGACCTGAAGAGGAAGTGAGGCAGAGTACAGTGTCGACCTAGCGCACTTTGATGTTTAGTGCGGCCGACAGTACAGAGGTGGCGCAGGGGTGCGCGAGTGCAGAGTGGTTTCACCAGGGGGGGCAATGACCACCCCTGACCATAGGCCATGGGTAACCAATTGAAGCCCTCTTTATACTACAGTAATACTTCCCAAAGAAATCTATAGTCTATGTTCAGATGCGTAATCATTAAAATGAGTCATGTATCGGGACAACATTTGCAGCAAAGGAGAAACTATTTTACAATACAACTTGTTGTTGCCAAGTCCTATTGCTTTTATTAGATCCCTTGTGACTGTATAAAAATAATAAAATGTCGTGATGAAGTACCGTCTCTTTTACATTTTGTGGCAGCCCGTCAGGCAGACCAATTTTAATGCTAAATTAACATCCCGTATTCCTGCGGGAATAATCCATCAAATGCAAACAATAGTACTTCCTAGCGTATTGTTAGCAGATTTCCACGCAAAGGGAGTTCTGTGAGATTGTACTTTATTGCTGTTATTTTCATTAACAGTGCTGATGACATGATTCAAGAGTTTGAGAAGATACGGGTGCTCATTTCCGCTAATGGAAAGGTGCACTGGGAACCAGGTGGTGTGTTTACCACAACTTGTGACATGGACATCACCTATTTCCCCTTTGACGAACAGGTGAGTCTTTTTATCTCCCTCCCTTCTCAGCTTGCTTTGCGGCATGTCTATTTATAAAGCAATCCCTGTTTTGTATTAAAAAAATATCCTTATTTCCAAACATTTCCTGGAACACTATGCATCCCCTACCTTAACGTCAGCATGTTTTTTTATCTCAATAAAAAGTCACATTTCAACTGACCAGGAACTGTGATAAAGCCATCCGTGATAGACACATAGTTTTCCACTTCATTTCCCACTGAGTGTAGACTACACATTCGGAGATGTTCTCAACTTTAAACCGATTTACAACTCTGAGAGGCTTTCCCCAATTCCAGCTGTCTCCAGGCAACTATTGGTTGATCAAAAGCGGCTTTCACTCTTCACTAGCTTGACCTTAGTGCTCTCACTGGGACGTACCACCGTCTCTCTTGATGGCAATATGTGATTCCCAACCAACTTTGAAAGGCAGTTTAAAACATTAATTCTCACCCGGAGTTTTACGTTGATAAGACACAGGGGAAACTGAGCGTGTGAGTTGTTGATTTAAGACCAAGAGCTTTTATCAAATTATGGCGATGTTCTTAGCATGAATTCTGGGTTATAATCAATGAGATTTTTTTCTATAGTCGAACCGTTGCTTAAATGGTTTTATTGTTTGATGATGTATTACGGACACTACATCGTAACACATAGACCTTGAAATTTGTCGAATTCAATTTAAATGTTGAGAATGTTAGTAATTGTTTTATTCTTTACTGATACCTAGGGGTAATAGAGAATGCGGTATGATTCATAAAACTACAGTAGAAACCTATGAAAGTGTAAGTGGATATGTTTGGGGAATACTCGCATTGGCCGATGAAAATGGCACCGATTTTTTTGTGTTCCCCTAAAAGTCTGTCGGTAGCGTCGCCGACTGCACGTTAGTATCATATAATCAGCGACATTGCAGTCTTTTCCTTGTTTTCCCCGATTTCATTTGTCCATGCACCGACACATTTTTAAGCTAAAATCTTAAGTTTCACTAATGAAATCATAGCGTTCGATTCTGTCAGTCGTTGACTAGGTCAGTCGGTTTTGGCTTTATTGCATATCATTATCCATACTAAACGTTTAGAGACTGTGTAATTCATCGGGCAGAGATTATCGTTGTTCGTAATCTCCGCTCTTCACAAACTGGAAATTAAAGGGAAATGTCCCTTGTGTACAGAGTAGTGTGTGATAAGATACGCAGTGGTTTTGTCCTTTCTTTGATAAATAAAATATATAATATTTAAACTGGTTTCGGATAAAAGCGGTCGAAATCTTGACATTTGCTCGGATATTACTACGCCTCTAGTTCTGAAAGACTATGCATACTTGCATCTGAAATAAGTATCTGAAATAAGTTGATTCCCGAGTGCAGATCGGTGCTAAATAATCGGTCGATGGAAAATGGCTTTAAGCTTGATTTCTCTAGGTGAGGCTTTGTGACATTATGTAACGCTACAAACGATTGTAGTATTCCCAACACGGATCAGCTGAAACAGGGTCCCCGGATAAAAAAAGACGCCACTGCAATACACAAAAGGATATTGTAATCAGAAAATGTTTCTGATTGTGCAGTTCCTCATCTTGTCATCTTGACGCGTGTGTTTTGTAAATGTGCCTGCTTATGAATCGCAGAGGAAACTGATTGTTCTTGGTCCCCTTTTGAATTGTTTGCCATTCATTGACTGATTCCTGTCTATTCTCAACGTTCTAGAATAAACTAATAATGATAAGATTGCCTTAAAACTAGATAATTATTGAGAATAAATCCAATATTCAGGCATTCGAAAACCTACCATGAAGCACCAAACCATAAACAAATAACGTTTCTAGTTCGCTGATAATCAGGAAACCTTCTTCGACATGAACTGATGGCTCAAGGTTTTGTTATGTCATTGCACCCAACACTCACTGGGATTTTTCTATGCGAAATATCATTTGATATTAGTTTCCTGGGTTAAAACCCATTCAAGCCGGGTGATGCCTTGAGGCATCAACCAGGGCTGGCCGGGTGATGCCTCGAGGCATCAACCGGTGCTGGCCGGGTGATGCCTTGAGGCATCATTTACAAAATATACGTTTTTTTATAATAAAATTGAAAATAATGGCTTAATAAATATGAAACTTTCGGGAATGTAGATTTAGCATCATATTTGACCTTTCTAAGTGAAATGAAAAATAATGGTAAGTATCACGTGTCATGTCACGTGATCCAAAAACACAATTTTGACAATAGGCCTATGTACCCGGCCTCTAGCAGCATTCATTGGCACTAGTACCCGGCTCCATGACTGTAGCCCTGTCGCAGGTACCCGGCGCGATAGGGTTATTTATAGGGTGGCAAAAATATACCAGGGGTGCGTTAGATGAAACAAATATGACTGTCTTATGAGGACTGTTGCATTGACAAGGGTATGTCATTGACTGCCTTCGTGACAGCCATAGTGTGTTCATAAAAATTGTATGTTGGTCTTTCCCTTAAGTCTCAGCTGTCACAGACCTTGCTAAAAAAATATAATTCATCGCTGGCCTTTCTCATTTTCCCCTTCCTCATCACCATTCCCTCACCATAGATGAAAAATGGTATAGAACGTTTATTACTATTTAATAACTTATGCATTTGCCAGACATTAATTAACGTTAATAGATCATATATGTACATTATAGTTATACAACTAATCTGCCTTACAATGTGATAATACATCATATGTCCTATTCTTAAAGGCTTTCCCTATAGATATTGAAAGAAAGGCCGGTATGAACGAATGTGTATAGAGTGTGCTTTTAATGCAATATGATTCTAAGATATTTACATGTATATCCTGTGGTAATAGTCTGATATGTTCTCTACTGTAGGCATGTCCGATAGAGATTGGTGCTTGGGCCTACAAGAGTTCGCGCATGAACCTCACCAACCTGACGTCCGAGATGGAGATGCAGGAGTTCAAGTTGAACGGAGAGTGGGACGTGACACACACCAGTGCCACCTGGCGAGAGGTCGTCCTGCCCTGCTGCCCGGACATCCGGTACTCCAAGGTCAGAGGTCAAAGGTCGAAGGGTTAGATTGTATAAAGCTCGGATCTAAAGTTCAGTTTTTCCTGGGTTTTATTTTGTTTGTTTTTACCCAACTGACTGGTCTTGTCAGTGTGAGGGCTTTGTAAGTGGATGGAAACCGCAGGTGGATAACACATACTGATGGTTGCCACTATGATGACCAATAAAAAAATACCTGTGGGGTACATGTATTTTTATATCACTAGATGTTACGCTATGACTACAGAGTTATCAGAAAAGAAATGCCAATTTCAATGTAAACTATAAATGGCCCACCAAGATCGAAACCGGCTGAGAATTCTGACACGTTCTGTGTTTACTGAGATACGTGTTACGTCTATAGCTATAGTTTTTTTTTCATATTTCACGTTGTCAGGCAAAAAGTGTAGAGAATGATGAATTCGGATTTTATCGGCTGACAAGAACCTCAACGATTTCTATTCCCTTTCTATTTAATTTCCCGTAATATATTGAATTTAGCAACACCTGAAGACTACCAGCTGGAAATATAACAAATGGTCTAGTGTAAACGCCAAGAAAGTTGCCACTGCAGATCATCAGATTACGTCAGATTACACACTTTGGCACGACCTGGCAATTTTGTAGAATACTTAATGACTGACGCCTATTTCAAGCCAGTTTGAATTTGTTGTCTATACAGTTGGCAATTCTGTCAAATATCAGTCGTTGACAACCTCTCGTTTTGGCTAAAAACGTGGTAGTAGGGGAGCAGATATGACAATTTTCAAAAATCCATGACACCCCTCACACAAAAAATGTCTCACTACATTTGGGTAGTAAAGACTCTGGGCTATCATGCATGGCCACTAGTTAAGTCAAATTGTGGTAGCAGTAAGTTGCTAGGAGAGGTCAAAGGTCGCCTAATTTTGGCAGTTCCAAATTTCTTCAGTCATTTTCATCTAGTTTTAACGGTTTTTGAGAGGTATGTCTCAAATTTTCAGAATTGCTAGGTGTGTACAGGGCGATGATTCCCCAGAGCTTTGGTGGCCTAGAGCCAAGCTCAAGGTCACTTTTTTCAAGGTCAAGGGCATGATAGCCCAGAGTCTCTACTACCCAAAAGTAGTGAGACATTTTTTGTGTGAGAGGTGTCAAGGATTTTTGCAAATTTCCATATCTGCTCCCCTACTATGTGTTTTGTGTCAAGAAATACAACTTTTCGCTTTAACCTTTGAAATCACCTCCGGTTTTATGATGAGAAATGAGTATGTTCACCTGTAGTCTTAAAAGGGTTAAGCTTCAAGAATCGTCCCCTATAATCATCTAGGATAAACGCCTGCTAAGGTGGGCAGCAGAAGGCAATACGCTCCTCATTTGAGAGATGATTGCGTAATTGAGCACCACCTGGACTTCTGGCTAGACGATCTTCAGTCTTCACGTTTTAGTAGTCTAATGTAAATGCCAGGTACAATATAGGAGCATTCTGAGTGAATTTTTGAACCATGGACTATCCCATCAACGAAATAGAATTATTCCATAGATGGCTACCTGGACGAAAGCAGAGTATATTAAGAGTGCAATAAGGATAAATATAGTTTAAGATAAAGACATTATTGAGTATCTCTGAGATAGATCAGGCAATGTGCTTAGGTTTCAATTTTAAATTAGTGATGTCTGATAGTGATATGACCTTCAAATAGCTGGGCATATGGACTTACGGCCCACAACCTAAATCTATGGGAATTCATTTTGTTGATGGGATGCATAATGTCAGTGCAAATGTCAGCTAACTTTGAGATTATGAATAGCTATACACTGAAGAGAATTCATGGAATCAAATACCTTTTCAAGAGGAACATATGATAATTAACAAAGTCAATTATTAAAAGTTTGCTTTCTGTATTCTCATTGCAGGTGGTATTCACTCTATACATGAAGCGCAGATACACATTCTACATTATGAACATCATCCTGCCTTGTGTGCTGCTGTCTATACTCATACTCATAGTCTTCTGTGTGCCGCCCGATGCCGGCGAGAAAATATCCTCGGGAATTTCCGTCCTCCTCGCCTTCACTGTTTTTCTTCTCATGCTGGCTGATAACGTTCCGCGAACATCGCTGGATGTCCCCATTTTAGGTCAGAGCTTTCTTCCTTTGTTATTTTGGAGACAGGCCTCGACTCAAATTTTGGTAGAATAGATAACATGAAGTATCGAAAATATTTCCGATTAGGGGAATGCATCAGCGTGGCCAAGAAAAACATGTTCACAATAAACTCTTCTGCTGAGAATTAGGAATACTGTTCATGTACTTTTGCTGTTAGTCTGTGTTTTTTTCTTCAAAATGTACTTTGAAGTGTTCATCGATTGTGGTATTACACATGGATTGATTGATGATCTAAAACAGTCAAAACTGATGCTTCTGATACGCTGAAATAGTTAGGTACATTACCGTTACGAGTGGTTGGAAAATACCAATAATGAAAATATATCAAATCTCCAAGAAGCCTACTGTAGCTTGTTCTTGGTGATAATTCTTGAAAGCAGATTTCGGCAAATGTAAAGGAGATGCAAAAAAATCAATTAGTTTGTTCCATTCCTGACAACAGAAACAAAATTCATCCCAATTACTTTATTTGCTATGTTCCCATTAGATATGTGATGACCTCTTGAACGTCTTATGGGTTTATTTTGTCAGCTGCTCATTTATCTCATCTTACTAATACTAGTACTAATGGGTATGCAAACCAAAAACAATAAGGTGTGAATATTCTTTTGGCAGTGATCTACCTTGGAGTTACCATGGGACTAGGCACGGCTTCTGTCTGTCTCAGCGTGCTCGTACTCAACTACCACCACAAGGGTTCCCAGGCCCGCATGCCACACTGGACTCGCGTCATTTTCCTCCAGCACCTCGCGCGCTGTTTCGGCTTCCACATCCGCCACCTGGCGCCACCGCGCGTCCGCCAACTCAGCTCCAACTACCGCTGCAGCGCCGGCGGCGGCGGAAGTGGCGCCGAGGACGGCGACGGCGGCGACGTCTTGGAGGTCCAACACATCATGGGTCCCCCGGAACAGCGCCGGCCCCGGCCCCGGCCGCAGCCGCACCGCCACCGACGCGCTGGGGCAGGCGTCGAGCATTTCTTGCTCAGGGACAATTTGAATTATCACAATGTTGACGTGACGCACGTAGACGCTAAATGCCACCTACAGGGGGCGCCGCATAGTGTCTCGACAGAGAGCGAAGCAGAGGACACATTGAAGGAGTGGCAAATGCTGGCTCGCGTCCTAGATAGACTCTTCTTCATCATCGTCTTTATCATCACCCTCTCATCAGCTCTGTTCCTACTGCTGAGTCCCTGGTACGTAGGTCCTAAGCGAAATTTCTAGTAACATCTGTGACGTCACACGGCTCCGCATGACGCATGCGCGCTGGGCTCGGTTATTAATACTTGGTGGAAGACCCTCAGATGGATGACGTCATTGTTGTTTCCTTTACTGCTGTAGTTAACAGGGAATTAGACAAAAAGGCCTGGGTGGGTCATGGAAATAGCTGATCAACTATCATTTCGGAATTTTCTTGAAATCTCGTCTGGTAGAATAAACGATGGTTTGCTAGTATTTCAGGATAACAATTCATATTGACGTCATATATTTGTGGTTGAAGGTTGGGTCGTTGTCTTCAGTGTACAGTAGTCTTGTTCATTGTACAAAGAAACATACCTTGTAAAAACTGGTTATTTCTAAGCAGATTTTTTTTACAATAATGCTAACCCATAGATACAGTAGGGTGTAGCATGCTATGGTGGAAGTGGTGGATCTGGAAAAACTACTCTAGTGTAGAGAAATCTGTGTGGCCTTACCAGCATCTTGTATGAACAATACATGCGTTTCCAATTGACCTATGTACAGTCTCAAACATGTTAGATATAACATCAAGATCATCCTTCTTAGACATTACTCATGTGTTTTAAAATAACTAAGATATTTGTAAGCTGTTGTTGATGCCTAAAGAATCCTTGCAGGAGGGCTGTTACATGACTAACATCCCGATTACCCACACATTGTAAAACAAAAAGAGGATTTAAATCTCAGAAAAGAAGAACTGATTTTTAGAAATGAGAAAGAGAGAAAATGAAAAGAAATCACAGGCTGAACATTAGGACTAAAACCGAAAAGCTTGTAATGTCCACGCGAGTTATATGAGTATGATTCTTTCATTATATTTGCGTTCTAATTGTTTTGCTCTGTTTGAATGAACTGCGCGCATCCCGATGATTATGTAAGTCCTTGTGCATTATTTTGTTCCCCTTGCTCTCACTGTAGTATGTGACTTGGCCTAC
Source organism: Alentia gelatinosa (assembly GCA_950022655.1). Taxonomy (NCBI): domain Eukaryota; kingdom Metazoa; phylum Annelida; class Polychaeta; order Phyllodocida; family Polynoidae; genus Alentia; species Alentia gelatinosa. The sequence continues at coordinate 19,684,148 of OX465588.1, read as the reverse complement.
CTGCAAGAGTTCTGTAGGTGCATTCAGATTGCGTTCTAGTACCACAAATGGACCTATCAACATTTGATATATAATAATAATTATATATATATATATATATATATATATATATATATATATATATATATATATATATATGATTGGCATCCGAGGCGGGATGATCACGGAAATCAATATACTTATAGTTTACAGGACATAGTATACGATCGTGGCGGGTATGAAGGTGGTTCTCAGAATTCCAAGTGCAGTCCATGGTAGAAAACTGAATGCCTTACAAACTATGTCAGCGATTGCTTATATATGGCTGCTTGCCATCTGAATGTTGACATTTCTGCAATATCTGAAGTATCTTTAGCATTTATTGCAGGTGTGAAAGTATCTCATCAAAGTAAGCATAAATAATCTAAGTATAAAAGTACTTTCCTTTGAGTATATATATCATGTATGTTTTGCTGGCATGTCTCTGATTAGTTAAACGTGTGACTAGGCATCATATATTCTCTATCGATTGACATCAGCTTCTTTCTCCGTTGTTGGTTAGGTCATTGAAAACCTTTTGAATTGTATAGTAATTTGAGAGTGATCCTTCTGTATATATCGTTGTAAGAAATATATACCATTCTACTAACCCTATGTTCTAAAAGTAATGTGTGACTGATATGGTAAGATGGGTCAGGTAAATTTGAGTCTGAGGCATAATTTGGAATGTTTTGCTTTAAGGAAACCATCCAAAAAACCGTAGATTCTTGTTGGATACGTAGCCAGTAATTGTTTCACGTCTTGTGCAAAATTCGGACCATCGTAATAGAATTTGAATAAAGAAATCATGGCCGTGTTCTGAAGTATGATATAAACCTTTTTCCGGTGCATTGATGAATAAAGGGCTAGCTTACACCTTCCAACGGAAAACGTATCAATATCATATTGAGAAGAGAAAAGTCGGGAGGTGATGCCCATAGGAAAATAACGGTAGAGATCGTCTGATTTTGAGGCGTTTACAACTTGTGATTGATTTTATAAATATTTTCATCTGCACCGTTCGAGTATTTCTTTAAACATGCATCCAATCACTGATTTTTTCAATCTGGTTCGATTTCGTAGGTGGCCTCAAAATCGGTCGGTGGTGTGAGATTATGTGATTTGGTGATGAAAAACATAGTTACCTGACTCTGGAATTTTCCTGTTTACGCTTACCGATATTTCATCGGGAAATGTGAATGATCGGTCGGCGTTGCAAGATATTATGATCGGGGGTAAAAATCGGTGTAAATTGGGCGTTGATATAACATGTTGGGGACGATTTTTCGTTGTTTACCTTCAGATTAAACTTGCTGCAGGATTCCGTTAAATCTATACAAAAAAGAATGATATAATTTAATATTTTCAGACACTTGTTCCTAAACAAAATTTGAAATGCCAGTGGTTTTCTAAATTTTACATTCCCAATATCAAGAACGGAAACGTGTCTACGTAGGATCACATTACCTTGCACTAAAAAACAGTAAATACATATCATAAAATTCCTAGCAACGTTAATCCTTTTGAATAGATGGAGAGCCTCAGAAAAAAAAGTTTAACACTAGGTTAGGGATGTGGCTACAGCAATGCCGAAAGCTATTGAATATGTTGAGATGTGCCATGGATGATAAATCGCTCAAATGAGCTGACAAAGAATGACCACTAAATGGTTGATCCCTTTCCAAAGCGTATCCCACCCTACAAATTTACCATAGATGGGGTTTTCATATTGCGGTAGCATTTAGTGATAAATTGAATTGGGCAGTCAATTCGGATAACAGGGGTGATCTTGGAGGATGGTTCGGGTCGTTCAGTGAACCTACCAACTTTCTGTATAAATAATATCATAGATAAGCTTTTAATTCATGAAAGGTTCCCGGAAGAATTCATGCTGTTTTCATGTATTCTTTTACGTGGTGTTAGGAGCACACGTTTAGCAACTGTGTATGACCTCAAACTAACAGACCCATTTTACATACCGCCTCCCACAGCCGCCTACCCTATCACAATCCTGAACTCGTCTAGAAACAGCGTCATCACCATAAGAATATTCCTGAAATTCGCCTTTTCTTCAAAATGTCAATTTAGTCAACTTTTACGCTTTATCACAAGCAAGTTGATTAAACTCAATCACGTTATGATAGTCCTTGTGGACGTCCTTATCGGGATTGAGCTGGGTTCCGGGAGATTGCAAATCTAAAAAAGATTATTTCAGGAACAAACTTATTCAGACCGAAAACCTTATCATTTATGCAGGGTTTTACTGTGAACACGAATCGGAACCTCGTCGAATCTTCAATTCAGTTGCCATACGCTTACCTTACGGCAAATTGATATCAATACCTCTTATACATTTATTAGAAGGATATTGGTCTTCATCACGGTTCTGTTGTCTTTGATGATTAACCCGGAGTGTTTGTGATCATGAAATATTTCTGATAACAACAGCAAATTTCCTTCTTCAGCATTTTAACTTTTCAACAGAAAGTAAGTATCACTTAATGCCAGATCAGTAAACACAAAATTGCGAAATAACACACTGGATATATGGTTGATGAAATATGGCCAGGGTCATTTCACAATTATGAAGATTTCAATGCCGTAGTATTGTAAAGAATAACCTGAGGCCTACAGTCTCATACCTGATGGCACTGTTTTAAGGCACGTTGGTACCTTGAAAGGGATGAGCAGTAACCTGACTTGCCTATTTCTTGGTGCTATATATAGGTGGCGACCTCCGGGCGGCCGATTCAGCAACACTCTATGACAGGAGGGGATCCCACTCTCAGGGGTCAATGCAATCATCGTCAGCCAAGCAGCTCACCATTAGGAGGCAAACATTATAATACCTGTTTTTACAATGTTACTCATCCAGGACATATTTCCAATGTTCCTACCGCGTTCCTGTACTTGTTATTTGAATTATCATGGATAACTCATTGGCTGTCTTTTTCTAAAAAGAAATGCATTGATCGACATCCGTTTTCACGAAGTATGTGGACCTCAATATCTCTCTGTGGGTAGCCATTAGAGGTAAATTGTTAGAGTGTTGGAATGTGTTTTGTCATTGTGCATTCATGGTTTGTAATAATAGGACGAATACAAGGTAATTTTGTACAGGTTTCCATGAAGACAGTCTTAGGGGCATTTTACAATATGGTTGTGATGGTTTTCACTATTTTGAGTAATCCTTACCAAGTAAGGTATAAATAGGTTCAGTCATAAGTGGGCCTACGTTGAAGAATAAGGAATGTTAGTAATTTTGAGTTTGTAATAAAATTGTTTGTAGAAATGTTACATCGTCATTTCCTATATTGTAGACCTTCAGCACTAGTATAGTCGATATCCCTTGATCAGCTATGGTGCATTGATGATGGGAATATTCTAATATAGTTTGATCCATTGACAAGCGAAATGTATATTGTATTTAGGCAGGTATTAATGTTAATAAGGAGCTTTATTCTTTTTCATCCTTTTTTAATACTACTGGAATATATCTAGGCAATTTTCAAGCTTTTCAACAATATATCCTTAATGATCAAGGCCCTTTTGATTTAATGAAATTTCTACAAAAGAAACCTTGCCTGATTTAAAAAGAATTACTATTGTTTTCAATAACTTGCAAAACATAACACGTTATTGCGGATATTACCTCCACTGCATGAAGAAACGAGTTTGCACGCAAATATGGATCCTCAGGCATCAACAACGCCCTCCAGTGCGTCACATACCCGGGTTAGGCAGGTTGAAGTCATGCTTCCGTAAATTTCTGCCACTTTCAGATTTTTGTTCAGATCTCTGCACCCAGGGAACACCACTGTTGTTTTTATTGCATTTGCCATTAATTATCCAAGTCCGTGTTATATGAAAAATTAAATCTTATACTTGCAATTTTTTACATAAAAAGTTTCTAAAATCCCGATCGGGTATCTTTTGATTAATTACATATAATAAATCAGGTATTCTTTTGTTCTGTTACCGGACGGGGTTTGCAGATGAGAGTTGGCGGACGGGATAGGGCAGACTGGGTTGGGCGGGTGGTGGCAGTAGCGGTGGCGGTGTGGCGACGGTTGTATGTACAGGGGACTGGAGCTAAACCTTTTTTTTGTTTTCATCTATTTATCTCACCCTGGTATTTTCTCCATAGGCTTAACACTAGGAACTCGTACTCCACGGCCATGAGGTTCGTGTACCTAATACTCAATGGCTAATTGGGTGATTCATTTTATCAATAAATAATATTTTACAGGGTGAGGTAAAATCAGAAACCCACTCGATGAAAATAACTTGGTCCGTACTCCATCTCGTTGAACCAAGCTATTTTCATCTCATGGGTTTCCTTCTAAATAGAAATATGTATGTGACGTATGTTGCGGTTTATATGTACTTGTGGGAGCCTGGCGGCAATTGCAGCCATTCCTATATCGGCGAACAATGAAGTGACATACTGCTTCTCGGAGTGACGCTTTTGTACTAGGCTGACTTTTTCGTCTCAAGCTGGCCACATGATTTTTTCGCCAATATCATTGGATTATCCACACTGTAAAAATATCCATGCCCCTACTTCACATTCACACAACCTCATTGCAGAAATTAATCAAAATAACCAGAATTTGATATGTGAATGACCAATATAGACATCTGAATTTAAAAAAAAGAAAATAGAAAAATAAACAAAGCCTAAAAAAACATCCCAGAGACAAACTAGCTTCAATTATAAAACACACTATGTACAGTTCTAGATCTAGATTTAGATCTATGTGGGGGAAAAAACCCACCCACTTAAACAATTGCAAATAACCCAGATGAATGAAAGATCAATACGAATAATTATCGAGGTCGCAATAGCAGTGATTCCAAAACATAAACCTAATATATCGATGCGATTACGACCTTACGCGAAGTTGTCGCATAGCAACACGCATAGCAATACTCGAAATTGCTGTGAAAAGGCGGGAAACAGGAGGTATAAAAACAAAGCAGTTGCATTTACTCGATCAGGGTGGCCAAGACTTCTTATCGCAGGTAAGGAAACCTGCCTCAAGTTCCTTATCTCAGACGGATTAGACACGTTCCGCAGGTTTACCAATAGCTTATGATTGTAATCATTACAACTTTCCCAATGCTGTCTATAATCTATGTCACGTCTAATTTTAAGCTTTCACAAAAACTATTTATCTCTTAAGTTCCTGTTAAGATCAATCTTTTATACATGCTGAATCCAATGTGATGTAACTAGAGAAAGCTTGGAGGGGACCTTAATGTAAGAAGTTGAGTGAAACAACATCCACGAGAGGGAACCACTGCGGTAAGTTGACTGGTATGGCACCGCAGGAAGGCACCCGTGCACCGGGTTAGTACAGATTACACCACAATACTCTAGGAATCTATTGTGCATATTGTCCGATTGTGCATTATATAATCGTCCCGTGTTCAATACCAATATGATATATAGCTTTTCCGGGGTAGTCAGACCTCGTCCCGAGCTTACAAATATTCGAAGAGCCAGTTGAGCGAAATAATTAACGTGGATCATGATGCTAATGGTGAGGGATGAACTCAAATGATGCCAATATATGTAAAGGTTTAGTTTGATAGTGCTTGCTTGATGCCTGCTTTAGAATGTTGTCGCGATAGAGGTGACCTAATGGTAAGACTGTGTAATCATGTATTTAGGTGAATCAGAACAGTTACATATCTCACCACCATTTATAAGCATTCGTGGCAGGACCTGTAAATGGGTCCTCGATATATGTTTTCATGAGTTCCTGTTTCTGAACGGTTTTTATCGAGCATGGACCAGATTAGGGAGAGGTTAATATGAAGACTTTCAGTGTGCTTCAAAAACTATCCCCTTACTATCTGAGTGCCAACTGTTTGATATTATGAAAGGTGCAGAGGGCCAGTGTCTCAGTATCTTAAACGGTGTGCCCATCTGACGGTGATCAATCAGAAGAGACCAAAACATCTCATTGACCCTAGGGTGCCTGATGTATTTAGATCCTAGAAAGGCAGTTGTAGAAATGACAAGTTGGATGCAAATGGGTTAAAAGAATATGCCATAGACTGAATATCACCCAAACCTTTTAATTGATATTTTCTTTATAATGTTACGACCATTCGTCAATGATGAACATCGTATTTCCTACTGAGGGCGATATGCAGGCTCCGGGACTCCTTTCTGTCAGCTCCAGGAAACTATCAATTCTATTTACCTATGTATTAACTCTTTTTCCATCATTCTAAGTTCTTTTCCGTCACACCCTTACTTTTTCTATCTTGATAGAAACCAGGCACTAAAGGCTGCACATGGGTCGGGGATGGCAACCTTCAAATGAGTTAGGATGATGTAGTTGATCTAATTATCAATTTGTTTTTATTACAAATGAATTCAAATGTTGAATCAAAGTTGTTTCTCACGTGTACGCTCAGACCTCTATCCAGAATCTGAACTTTTTACTTGTAGTTTGTCTTTAATAGCCTCGGAATTAATGTGTTATATCTCGCCTCAATAGGTTTTCATCTTTAAACACACGTTAATATGATCAAATAGTGTTCATGGTCAAAATAAAACATCATATTCTGATGCATTACATTTTTTGTAATAAAATTTCTTTACAAAGTGTTAGGCAAGACGGTAAACTACGAGCAGAGAAACCTTTCCAATCTCTTTGCTAAAGGGAAAGTAATACTCCACTACGGGATTGTGAGAGAACATGCTTCTGTGGCAATAGTGGTGCCACCTGACGAAAGAACACATAACTGAGCAACTTGAGCTACTCAGAGCTTCTCATTTCCGTTGGCGCCTGGGGAACACCAAGCGAGAAACGGCAGCGATCTCCGCAGTGGCTAACAGAATATGGCCAGTTTGTGAGCTATTATTTTAATGATTATATCTCAATGATCAAAATACCATTTGCTCCTAGTAAAATGTTATTGTACGGGACATTTCTACACTGTTACATGGAAGACTCTGCAAGTGAGTATATACGCAATATCTTCTTTTTTTTTTATTCAGGTAGACAAATACATTCACCTAGCTTTAGGCGTTCTTCCATGTAGTCATATGGCAAAAAACAATAACAGACAGTTATTATTATCATGAGTGAAAAAATTTACATAATATATTCATGGTAGTTATGAATCAGTTCTATAATGCTTCTTCGAAATATAACATATATACATACATAGTAATACAAAGAACAGTTGGTGGTTGGAAGGATGGTACACTATAGCATCTCAAAAACTGTTTTTCATTATTTGTTTGTATTGTTCGAGTCTAGTATCTAGAAAGAGAGAATCACTTAAGTTAGTTTAGTTGTGCAATGTCATATGACACTTGCTCAGCTTGTCATTCATACCTTGTAATTAATATGGTTGAGTTTTTTAATAACTTGTTTAAAATGTCGTGTTTTCTCGATCATCTGAACCTCGCGGGGTATTGGGTTCCAGAGTAGCATCCCTACATACAATGGGGATATTTTATATTTTTCAGTACGAGGTCGTTTCACGTTTAGTGTGATCTTCATGTCCTGTCTAGTTCTAGTCTTACTTTCGACGTGGTTTTTTGCTTCTTTACTCCATCTGTGAATAAGATTTAATAAATGTTGCCCCCTTCTTATGATAAGGGGGTTTATTTTGCATTCCATATATAGATTATCTAAAGTTATGTCTCTTGCCCTCATATTTCTTGATGCAACTCTCAGGCACTGATTTATCACTATTTGTAGGTCATTTTCTTTCTTTTTTGTTAGGGAGACGTGTATACAATCCCCATATTCAAGCTTAGTTAGGATCATTTGTTTCACTATTCTTATAGTAGTTTCTTTCGGGAGTAAATATCTGATGTATCGCAGATGATACATCTTAGATCTTGCAGTATTAATTATCTTGTTAATATATTTGTCAAAGCGCAAATCCTTGTCGATATCAATACCCAGATAATTATAACAGTCTACCATATCTAATTTTGTTCCTGAAATTTCACAAGGAATGATTTCCTCTTTTGTATTCTTTCTACTATTAATCCACATAGTCTTAGATTTGTTAGTGTTTACAGTCAATTTCCTAGTTTTTAACCAACCTGTTAGTAGGTTGAGATCTGATTGCATTAAGTTTTTCATAGTTTCATAGTTATTTCCCGTGATTATCATGACCATGTCATCCGCATACATGATTGTTTTGCAATGTTGAAAAATATCAAAAACTTGATTGATATATAAGATAAATAAAACAGGTCCAATTACAGATCCTTGTGGGACTCCATATTCTATTTGCATAACATCAGATAGGTTATTACATGCTTTAACTCTTTGTCTACGATGTGATAAGTACGATTGGAAAAGTTTAATTGTTCTATTTTGGAAATTTAGCTTATTTAACAGATTTAATAGAATTTCGTGATTGATGCTGTCGAAAGCCTTTTTTAGATCTATAAAAGCTATTAGGGTATGGTTTCTATTATCTAAGTTGTAAAATAATATGTTAATTAACTTAAAGATTGCTTGTGCTGTTGATCTGTGGGGCATGAATCCATATTGGTGTTGGTGTATAAGGTTATTTTCTTCTATCTGGTACATTAGTTGGGAGTGCATAACCTTTTCCACAATCTTAGCTACAGTAGGTATAACAGAGATAGGTCGCCAACTCCCTTTATCATTGAGATTCCCGTCCTTTGGCAGGGGAGTAACTAATGTCATGGCCAATTCTTCCGGAAAATTCAAAGTATTAATAATCCCATTTACAATATTTCTTAGTATATCCGGGTTCATAGTCAGCGCCTGTTTTAGAGTTGAAGCATTACAGTCATCTATACCTGTTGTCTTACTTTCGTCTATTTCTCTAACTAAGCGATTTAGTTGTTCATCTTCAGGGTTTATAATTTCAAAATACTCTGCTTCAGTGTTATCGCCGTCGGGAGTTCCCTCAATACCATTTCCTAATTCCACTTTCTCTGACAATTCTTTTCCAATGTTAAATAACCTCTTTGTATTTCTCATTTGGACAATGCCCGCCCCTCACAATCTCATTATTGGTGTATTAGATACCATTAAAAAGACATGCAGGATCGTAAGTGTATCTATATAACCTAATATGATCTGGAATTACTTACCACTCAGTATCATACTTTTCATCCATGATTGCTAATGGAATATCGCTGTTCGGTTCTCTAAGTCGCTTAAGTCTATATCCTCTGGAGTCATGGAGATATTTGCACTGGTGGCACTCAACGAAGTAATAGCGCTATAGATGAATGTTCCTACTCATTTTATTAGGGCGGGCTCTATGACTCTTTATTGGTGATTACCTCCATTGAAATACATCACACTCTCATTTGGAACCTGAAGATATGCCCAATTTAAGATATCCTAATCTCAATGATCGGAAACAGACTTCATTGTTTAAATCATTAAAATATTAGACATAAATGAATAAATGTAAAGCGTGAATGACATCGAAATAAACTGTGGTCTGGTGCATTTCTGCTCCATAGAAACTATTGCCTTGGTTTTACCGTTTTATCAGGCAGGGAACAAGTTTCATATCTTATATCCTAATAAGACTGAAGTGGTTTGAAAAGTACATAAAACCATGATTTGTGTAAGGAGGCGGGAAGAGCTGATGCCGCCAACTGTGATTAGGCTGGGACTAAACCAGAGATAACGTATACTCTGGCGGCCAGTGTAACATTCACTGCGCAATTGTGTTCACGCGAATTTAAACCGTCATCACTCCATTCTACTTGCTCAAGCCGACCATCAGATATTTCGAATACCACCCCACCCACTCTACAAAAAGATTAGACCAAAAGAAAAGACCGAACTCTCATCGTCTCCTACTGTGGAGACCTCTCTATGTACCTCGTGACTAATTACTCAATTACTTCCTGATTACACCTGCAAAACTTTTATCATATAATTTCTCCAGTATTTCTATTTTGATAAATTTCCAAATATAACTATTCTGTGTTATTCATTATACTAATCACGGACAGGCATTTTAACACAGGCACGGATGATAATATGAGCCCAAGCATGTCTCTGACAGCATTGCAGACCCGACTTGTAGGCTGGAGGGGTGTGGCGCTTGCGTGTGTAGCCTAATTGATTTTGATGCAACTGGCACATGGGCGCATTGATAACGGCATCTGTTATTGTCATCTCTATAGCTTTACTCAAGGGGAGAAAGCCTGTACAGCTTATAGCTTCAGAAAATGAAAACATGTATGAGGCGGCTTCATAATGTTTTTATTTTCCATTTGTTTTGGTAATAGAAATGAGTTTTTTTCATCAACTTCAACTTTGCCATATGCTCACTCTGGGGGATTAAATTTTCCACTGTTCTCTATAATATATTCCGAATGTAATATATAAAAATAGAGGCATTAAAAAATCCGGATATTGTCTTAAAGCCTTCCTGCATATGTGTCACATTAGATATCAGGTGACACAAATTATATTTGTAACTGACATGTCTTGCACATACTTCTGGAAAAAGAATCTGCAGCATATTCAAGTACAGAACCACACTTTCGCCAAACTAATTTATTGATTAACAAGATTATTATAAAACGATTGTCAAGCAATGTTCACTTAAACATATCCCTTTCCCCCTTGAACCTTTTAAAGTGTTCATTTTATGTCACCTTGATCTTGAGAGCAACACTCTCTCTCTCTAAAAATGGAAAGCAATGACAAATTGAAATACCTATTCTAACGCTTATTTAAACGAGCCATATAGCATGCGCCTTGATAACTAGTTCTTTTATTTAGCTGGTACTCGTACTCTACACATATCTCAAACACACTCTACGATTTATACATGGGCAGCCATGTGCCCAACTTGCACAAGCAGTATTCCTGTGCTATGGGGATAGGGTACAATGTTTTGTGCTAGCATTAACCCTTCTCCGGAATAATGTGAGACTACAAATGTCAAACTCCTCAGGTTCCATCTTTTAATGTCATAGCCAAAAGGTCCATGGTACAGTATTTCACTCAATATCAAATCTCCCCCCCCCCCCCACTGGGAAGCAGTTACACTTTCTAGGTACCCGTTGAACACCATTTCACTCAAGGATCTTCACCAACCTGTCCGTCTGACCAGTGTTCAATGTACCAATACCTATAACCTGTCGGTACCAATGCTGCACTATGGTCTCTTACCATTAATCACTTCTATCTGTCTCTACCTTGGCTCTTGCTTCCCAAGCCCAGCCCCTAAACCTGGCACTCACACCCTCAGAAGATCTGTTCCTCTATAGATTAAATGTAGCCCATGATGGTTGAGTGACAAGCAGTGGCTCTAAGCGACGGTCACCAAATGGAATCAATCACTTATCACTGCAAGAGAACCACCATTTTACATATATATGCGTCCGACGTATATAGGTATGCTTTTGCGTGTACAAAGTCGTCCTATTCTCCCTTATGATCATACACCTCATCTGTAGGCGCCTGATTCATATATATATATATATATATATATATATATATATATATATATATATATATATACCTTATTCACATATACGCCTAATTATGTTGTATTTACACCACTATCCAATAGTTCTGATATCTGCCACTTGGGGACACCACTGGTAGCATATTCAATTTTCCATTAAGCATCCAAGTCTGTATTATATGAGAAATGTAATCTTATATTACCAATTTATTATATAAAACCTTTATAAAACGTGATGGTGTAGAAATTGATAAATTATACACAATAAACCCTGCATTATTTTGTGTGTTTTTACCATCTCACTGAGGCTCACGGGGGTGGCAGGAGGTGGCAGGGGCTGGCGGCGGGTGACGGAGTTGGAGTCGGGATATCAGCAGCCTAGTCCCAGGCCCGCCTACCCCTCACCTAACCCTCGCCGAAAGTGATAAAACAACACACTGATAATTCGCGGCAGTTTGTATCATGTATACGCCTGGCGTATATTATATCGCGCAGACTATATTTCCGTATATATATATGAAAATAAGTTGATTTACAGCCGATACATGCACTTCCGCGATGGCGTATATAGGAATAAACTGATGGCTTTCGCTCAGTGTATTGATCCCTGCATCCCTTCCCTAGCTCCCATGATGCAGGTAAGCTGCTGGTTCCATGAATTGTGCCTCCTCGAGTCTGTCACGGTGCCCACTGGAGTCTGTCCCAGACAGAACCCTGTTCCGTACCAATGCCCTCGAGCCCACTGACTTGTGGGATTGCATTCAGCTGGTACCTGACTAATACTTGTTGGATTTTACGCTGGTCCCCTGCCAGAGCGCATGGCGAAATCTCATTTTTAAAGGAACATTCTCTTATCTTTTGAAAGGTTGCTATTACTTTATTTTGTATTATCATTTATTATGAACATGTATACGTAATTTATTTTGTAAACCTCATGAGGTAGAGAGGTTGTGCTCGTTTTCCTTGCTACTGCAAATCAGCAGCGAGCCAGCGAAAGTTCAAAGTCACTCACGCATGTGTCCTCAAAGACACTAAGAAAGTGGTCAATGTGCCACCTACCCTACATCAATGACATTGTAGATTGATTGTTAAATTAATGATAATTTGACTGACTGCCGCAAATCTACTGAATCAAGTCACATAATATGTATTAGGACTTATTCTTCACGTGACCACTAAACCCCGCCATTCCAGTTCGAGCTCTTTAACGGAACGGGTGTCACTCGGTGTTTTTTACCCACCCACAACACCGCAATGTCTTAGCATAGGTAATTGTTTTACTGTTTTAAGTCTTTATGCATCTTTTATTGATCACAGCTCCACAAATAGATAATTGGCCTAGCGAGAAACATCTGGGGTGTCGTAGGTGAGTCAAACTGACTAAAGCAACCTTATTTATAAAATTAACAAGCAGAAATATTTTCATCAAGGTCTCGAGTACGAAACGGCAGTTTGAGAGGGAGAATATCTAAAATATTTCATTCGATTCATTTATAAGTAGAAGCGATGAAAATATGTGGCACTACCTGCAGTTATTAGAAACCCTCCTCACATAAGAGACCCAAACTGTCCGACAGCCTATTTGTCTTAGCCCAGGATTAAATCCGCTAGGAGACAATTATACAAGATCTATCTCCTTTTCTCCTCAAATAGCTCTTGGATCGGTTGCGCGATCCTAGTAGTCTGGCGGCGAAATCCCATTTTAGGGGTGAATTTTGCAATTGTGTCCAGACAATGTATTTTTGAGTGGTACTAACATGCCAGATTTGGTGATGCCGTTGATTATTCAAAGCTTTGTGTGGATTGTTTCAGTTTATTAAAGCAAGTTAATAAGAATTTATCGTCCATTATATATGTGCTTACGTGAGGTTACATGTGAGGTTACCATGCATCTATGACTAAATCACAGCCAGCGGTTCTACTAAACTCATTATAAGATGACAAAGTTAATCAATACATAATCAGATCTTTGGGCGATTCAACAATTAACATTCCCCAAGTCGTAGGTAACATCTTTGAGACCCAATAATGGTATAATATCAAAGTGTTGAAATGTTTTCATCGGGACTAAATAGTAGACCCCCATTCCTAATCGGAGCCTAATTGCAGAGATGTGGTCAACTGCCCTGATGAGAGGTCACCTTCCGACGCAATTTAGATCTTTCATCAGAAGGTACATCATAGGGCATATCAGAGTGTTTTGGGAGTTTAGTGGATGCCAGCCCTAACAATGACACTCTGAGTTGTTAGTGTCATGCCCTCTTAGCATGTGTGACAGACCAGAATGAGACTGGTCAACCCTGATTGTCTGTTCATTCGACCGCCAATCACAACATAGAGTTTGCAAGCTAAGCTTGCCACAAGATGCCTTCCACTTTGTGTATAAATATACAAATCTCCAGTTCAGAGCGAGGGAGGGAATACTATTCTCGTTTTCGTCTTTCACACATGCAAGGAGGGCCGCTCATGACACTAACAAATCAGAGTGTCATTGCTAGAGTGCCTATAGCCCCCCTGTAGACGGACAATTTGGATGATTAATCTCTTTGAATAGAAACAATTATGATTGGTCATGATAGGGATGAAAAGACCAGAACATAACAACTAGATGTGACACATGATACTTGATATCACTTATTTTTCAATATAATCATTAAATATGACATTATATTTACATGCTGGGGAAGTTTAATTTATATATTGATCAATTATTTTCTATGTTATTACAAAAATCAATGATTTTATATGAATCTTGGAAAATTATGCTTTAAAGCATCGCCCACAATTAATGGATTACCTGCACTACCTCATGGAAATTGACTGATTTAAAAGAGAAAGGATGTAAAAGACAGAGGTCCTCTATAAAATATATATTTGACAATTATTTGAAAACTGAAAATTTATTGATGAATGTGTGACCAAGGAATTCTCTCGTTAAAAATATTACAAAAATACATATGAGAAAGCCACATGTGATTGTCTTATGTTATTTTCTTATGATTAAGATTTTTTCTAAAGCCAGCTTTTTTCCGTAATTCTATAATTATGACCTAATTATTTAATCTAAATAGGTCATGGCACAGAAAAAGCTAAATCAAAAATCAAAACAAATGTCAACTACATTAACTATAAGATAGATTTCTTTAGCATTCAAATCAATGTTATTTTTTATGGTATAATGGTTGGGTGACGGGTCCAGCCGAAGCTCCTCCCGAGCACCACTACAGTATTTGGTCCAAGTACCATCTCAGTGCTGGTCCCACCCGCTAACCCGCAGCTGTGTTTTACCACAACAACCCAGCACCGTGGCTCTGCCCTCGAGGATCACAGGGAGGTCAAACACCTTCACAGAGCAGGAACACAACGAAAAACCTCTCTGGTCGGTGGACACAACCCTGATCGCATCTCTCGGGATCCCAGAACTCTATCCGGAGAAGGGACACACGGGTCCGACCCTCTCCTCCTAGAGAACCAAGATACTCTGACTCCACCCCCTAGGGGACCAGAACCGGTCAACAGCTAGTCCTGAGAACTAGCTCCCGTCGGTGGAGCACAGAGACAGAGCCCTGCAGAGAGACCGCACGTAGTCTCTCCACACCCCAGTGTGTCTCAGTAAGCCACAGCAGGCTGCTTATATACAGCCCATGTCCTCACTGAGCATGTGCAAGAATCCCGCTGATTTTCCAAAGGGGTATTCTTAGTCAGCCTGGTCACCAGCAAACCAGTGGTTCCCGCTAGTTGCCTGGCCAACTCCTCAGGATCAATCCTCACTGCTGGTTCTCAACCTGACAGGTGAGAAACCAGTCTAGACTGGTCCCAACACGGTGTCTATAATAGCCAGCGGCGGGTGGCCTGCCTCTAAAAGCGCGGGAAAACAAGTTTCATCAACCTGTCCCACACCTTGCTCGGCTGTCCCGGCCGTGGCTATACTTAGAAAGGCGTAGTAGACGTGCCAAGCCTTAGTAGACTTGCACGGGTCCCCTACACAGCCCCCCTTAGCCGACACGCATCTCTTTCGGCTGTCCCGGCCGTGGCTATACTTAGAAAGGCGTAGTAGACATGCCAAGCCTTAGTAGACTTGCACGGGTCCCCTACACAGCCCCCCATAGCCGACACGCATCTCTTTAGACGTGTCCGGCTCACCAACCACTGGGGGACCAGTTTAGTCGGCTCGCCGGCACAGTCTACGGCTTTCTTGACTGAGTCAATACTAACCAACAACCCAAGTCGTGCAATAGATATCCACTGGGGTATTCTACTGCCGAACTTGGAACCAACTTCTGGACCCGGCTAGACGAGCTGGTGTCCTCTGCCAGTGGCTGAGGTATCCTGCCTGTCTCACGGACCAGATCCACTTGTCTTACCCAGCTTAGACTCGGGACTTCTCTGCCCTGCAAGTGGGTTCCGCTGAAAGCAGTACCTGCCGGGGCTGAGACTCCGCGCTATCAGTCTAAGCTGGGCTCTCTATGGCAGACACCCTGGTGTCGGCCGAAGCTTTCACCAGGGATCTTCCACCCGTTTCTCTGGCAGACACCCTGGTGTCGGCCGAAGCTTTCACCAGGGATTTTCCACCCGTTTCTATCTCCTCCTCCTGTCCTAGACTCGGAGAGTCTAGAGCCACGGAATCGTCGGAGCCATGCTCTCGAGGGAGCCCATACCCAGACCAGTGAAGCGAGCTCCACTTTCTGGGCCATGGGGAATTACCGAAGTATTCCCCCCCATCTCGGAAGGAGGGCGGGGGCCCAACCTTCACTGTCATGCTGGTGGTCACCGGGTCGACCTTGGTTAACCCGGGACCTGCCGCAAGGCTTCTGGTGGCTCGGGACCGATCCACCAAGGCTGTTCGGGTATTCAGCACCAGGTTCGCACTCAATGCCTCGTACCCCGAACCACTTTTCCCTGGGTGTCTGAAACAATATCGGGCCCCAGGCCTTCACCCGACATCTGAATGTGTCCCAGACTTTTTCTAGTTTTTCCCGTACTTTTTCTGTACACCGTACACCATCTACCGTACACCATCTGCCTACCGCGGCGCCTGGGGGAAGTCATCCGGGTGACCCCCCCTAGGCTAGGGGAACTGTCAAGAGTGACGCCCAGGGGAGTCAACCGCGTGACACCCCCCCCCCCCCCTGGGGGACCGAGGCTCTGACACCACCGGGGTGTTACGGCACCGTCCAAAGAGGTGGGAAGCCGAACGACCGGGCACTAGGCAGGCTAGTATCGCAGCCTCTGGAGGGCCCTCTACGGGGATTCCCTTCGAGCAACGTCGGGACTGCTGCCTTGTACCAGGGTACGACCGAGTCCCTAGTCGAACGGCTAAAACCATCCATGACACCACGGGGGCATCATACACCTCAGCTCACCGATGCCGGGTGCCGAGACGGACATCCTGGTCACGGCACCAATGTAATGGTTGGGTGACGGGTCCAGCCGAAGCTCCTCCCGAGCACCACTACAGTATTTGGTCCAAGATGCCATCTCGGTGCTGGTCCCACCCGCTAACCCGCAGCTGTGTTTTACCACAACCACCCAGCACTGTGGCTCTGCCCTCAAGGATCACAGGGAGGTCAAACACCTTCACAGAGCAGGAACACAACGAAAAACCTCTCTGGTCGGTGGACACAACCCTGATCGCATCTCTCGGGATCCCAGAACTCTATCCGGAGAAGGGACACACGGGTCCGACCCTCTCCTCCTAGAGAACCAAGATACTCTGACTCCACCCCCTAGGGGACCAGAACCGGTCAACAGCTAGTCCTGAGAACTAGCTCCCGTCGGTGGAGCACAGAGACAGAGCCCTGCAGAGAGACCGCACATAGTCTCTCCACACCCCAGTGTGTCTCAGTAAGCCACAGCAGGCTGCTTATATACAGCCCATGTCCTCACTGAGCATGTGCAAGAATCCCGCTGATTCTCCAAAGGGGTATTCTTAGTCAGCCTGGTCACCAGCAAACCAGTGGTTCCCGCTAGTTGCCTGGCCAACTCCTCAGGATCAATCCTCACTGCTGGTTCTTAACCTGACAGGTGAGAAACCAGTCTAGACTGGTCCCAACACGGTGTCTATAATAGCCAGCGGCGGGTGGCCTCCCTCTAAAAACGCGGGAAAACAACTTTCATCAACCTGTCCCACACCTTGCTCGGCTGTCCCGGCCGCGGCTATACTTAGAAAGGCGTAGTAGACGTGCCAAGCCTTAGTAGACTTGCATGGGTCCCCTACACACTTATCATTTCAGTTACCCAAATATTTCAGCGTTGCACTTGGCAGATTTGAAATCAGAAGATTCTAGAGATAAATAATCATCTAAACAACATTGTCTGTAGGCTAAAGCAAGATATACCCCACTCGCCGCCAAACTATCGGTTGATTTGCCTGCTAGAACCAAAAGATTTTAAATGAGGCTCTGGACAATTGCCCCAGCTCTCAGGGCCTATGTATCGCTAACTTCTACCTTCAACATCATAAAGTATGATCATGTTAAATTACTGCATTACAATGTTTCAGTTCAGAATACTTATGTGATTTTCAAATATAAGCTTTGTACACGTTAGTCATTAAAATATGAGTATATGTAGTGTCGAACCTTTATATCAAACTTTCAAAGTTTGACTACATTTACTATAGGTAAAATGAAAGTTATCCACACTATGATTCTATGCCTTGACTTGGGAATTAGCTGTAAATTATAGGCTGGGTCATGACCAGAAAGAGCGCACCGAAAACGTACCAATTAATTTCAATGTAAAATGAAATTAACAACAGCGCTAGAGATTGAGGTATAACTATAACTAAGGAGACTTGTGATATATTTTTATCAATTAGAAAGGACCTTACTGAAACTGAGCTTCTTTCAGCTTCTACTCTGATATTCAGTGCAAAGATCAATGAGCTCCATCTTAGTCGTTTTCAATCGTTATATTTATTTGTATACTTTTGAATTTAGCAATAGCATTCATTTTATTTTGTATACCTCATGGAGAAAAAGACATAAACATAAATAATTAATTTCTTAAGATACAATATTTCCACACTTTGGCATACAAAACACCGTATTTTCCTGAGTTCACTTTGTTGATGCAAGTCTATTTGGAAACAGAATATACGGTAGGATATTTACAGTAAATATTCATTAATCATAAAGTGTCGCGATATCACTATAATGATCACGATAGTAGCTTGGTTGTTTACATCATGTGAAACTTCATTCGAGTGTTTTACATAACTAAGTCGTGTTAATCCACACTAATAAAGGATACCCTGTACACCATTTCATACGTTTTGAACAGCGTCATTCGTTTTTAGAGGTCGACGCTCTTGATTGACCCTACCTGTTCGGCTTCACGTCCGATCTGGGTCTATAAGATAAATGTCATATATATGTACGTCTAATTTACAGAGGAACAGACGCGTATCATTCTTTTATGAAGGACTAGAAAGATAACAGAGGTCAGAATGCTAACCTTAGCAATAGATAGACAACATAGATTTATACATATTACCATCTGATTTATATAACACTTTGTTCTTACGATTATATCGTCCTGGTAAATGGCCCAGCTATTGGACCAGAGAGGGGATTAGTTTTTTTTGTTTTTAAAGCTTTTATTTATACTGGAGATTTGGGTTAGGCAGCATTTGCCTACCTTCCACCCGCTCCAGTTTATCAAATATTGGTCCGCCCTGTCCAGCTAGTGGACTTACATGACGAGTTGTGTAGACATGAAAAACTCCTTTGCTGAGGCATCGTAGTGCAAAAAGGCACCAATACATTTGTGCAGTGGTAACATAATTTGTAGGAAAAAACGTGTAGACAGTGCTAATATCAACAAAGTTCGTCTGATGTACACTACGGAAGGTGCTATATAGTTGGAATACGTATGGTAGAAATTATGCTTTTGGTTAGTGGTTGATGTTGTAAAACGTGTTCCTAGTTTACTTCTACATTTTCTCACTTTAGATATTGTCTAAATATCATCTGGGCTGGTGTAACATGAAAGTCTGAATGATCCCCTCTCTGAAATATTCCGAGCATTTGATTGAGGTGAGGGCATTCATATATTATTCTGATTTCAAAACGGCGTGATTTGCCATCTAGATACCTATTCACATCATATCTGGCAATCATCCACATGGCTAAACTGGTTTCCAACGTTAGAGCAAAGATTTCAATAGTTATTACTATTTATACTAGAAGAAATGCAGGGCTATCTTGTATCATAGACTCAACTGCTCTCTAAGCTTTGGAGTAGAGGGAAACTCTTCCCGTGTTTCCAGATCTTTAGTCACCACTACTATTCGCCGTAGAAACTCGTCTTGCTCTAGAAAACGGAGAGATTTGTAGGATGGAGGTGAATCAGCGTCGGTTGTGCATCTATGGGAAGGCTTTGGATAGGAAAGTGCTTCCATGTACGGTGGAGGGGGAGGCTCAACTCTATTTCCACCATTTCCACTGGCTCTAATGTCCAGTGGACGATTATTGTCCCTATACCAAGTACGGTATCTTATAAATAACGAAATTATCAGGAGAATAACAATAACTGTCGGCAATAATGTTTTCATTACAATGATGCTAGGATCATTGACCATCACCAGCAGAGTTTCATTAGCCATGGTGTTATCTCCAAGGATATTAATATCTGAAAATAAGTCAAAAATGAATGATTACAATATAAACATATTGCCTGTGCTATGAAAAGTTCATACGTAAAAGTTTCTTTTATGAAAAAACCCTGGGGAATGATGGTTAATATTATCGGTAAACAGTTGATTGACAATGTGGTGTACATACGGGTAGAATCACGAATTTTCCAGGCTCCACATAATACGCTACCTTTTCGTCAGCCGGTGGAAATACCACATTGGTAGCTCATGGCCCGTAGGGTCAGGAGCGGTCATTGCTCCACCTAGCGCACTCCCTCCCTACTAGCGCTCCCTGCGCGCCCCCGCGTGCAGGAGAGAATGCCTCCGAGTCCCAGTTGTATTTAGTGCGTTAAGTCCTACTTGGCACGGAAGAGATACTCTCATCCAATTTATATTACTTAATTAATTAGATGACAACTTAATTGGGCTTGAAAACGTTTAAATAATTTGTAGAGAGTTGAGTTTAGAAGCAATTCAAATGTTGGTATATCGGATGGAAAAGGATGTCCTGTCTCAAATGGGCATTAAGGAGACAGCTATATACTGGAAAATGGACTATTTCAACCAGTGCTCAATACACTATAGGTTATAATGTTATTGGACTGAAGAGCATACTCATATTTATCTCAAATATTATCCAATATATAAGTTACGATAAGTCGACATAGGTTATAGCAATAATCACCAGCCCCTAGTGGCTATATTTCTGAAATACAGCGTGACGAACAGCTAGAACTACAATGTACAATCTGAGGAACTTAAATTAAAAATTAAGATTTGTAGGTCTTGCGCTGTTGACATATAAAGGCAGAGTGAGCTGAGTGGGCACGCCAACCGTTAATAGAATCATTGACGTCAATATCAGTTGTAACGCACCTTGTATACTCCCAGGCAACATGCCTCGGTATGGTGTTGACAAGGGATACATGTCTTGTTAAATGATTTAATCATGCTGTGCTTTACATTGATTTCAGTTATGATATTAGTTATAAGTCGACATGGATTATAGTAATATATCAGATGAAGTAAATGTAGTTTGGCGAGAATAACAAGCACCAGCCCGGAACACCGCTAAAACACAATTACGAGTAATATTAAGAATGGGCTGCTCACACCAAGTGACAGGCTACAACACCCCTCCGGCGGGTTGAGGCTATGACCCTATTTTTTTATTTTTTTTTTTATTTTCCATTTTTATACTGCCATCTGTTCAACTACGAATAGCTGGACTGATCACAGAGGCAGTCACAACCTTACAATTGATCGGCTGGCTAGCTATGCTTTAGCCAGTGTATACTTCAAATAGACAATAGAACATCAAGTACAATCAACAAGAAATACAAAATCCTTTGTTAATTTTGTGTTTTGTACCACATGAATAATGTCAAGGTAATACCTATATACAATGTAACATCATAATTTATCGGGTCATTGTTTTGTGCGAGTGGCGTCAATTTAAAGTATTTTACTAAATGACCATAACATGATTACGCAATAAAGGCGCCGATATAAATGAAAAAGAAAAAATAATCAGGTTGATACATAGCTCAAAAACGAATATATCTGCAATACATATGATTATCATAACAAATCTAGGAAAGGCCTAGAAGAGAGCGGACCATTGGACACCCCGAGAAAAACACTGCGTAAGTTCTGCAAAATCCCCATACGTCCAGAAGAATTATAACCATAGCTTGTCCAATGCCTTGCGCTTTAGCTTTAGTTTAAATCTATTATAATCGGTTATTTTTCTGTCATTACGATCATATGTATTCCAGAGGTTAGCACCATGGTAAAGTGTACCAGTTTTATATTTTTCACATCGAGGTCTCTGTAATTTGAAAGTAACCGCATCGAACTGTCTAGTTATCCTAGTTGGCGTTTTGACAAGGTTTACATTATCTTGAAGTTTAAACATGAAGTTCAATAAGTGCATGTCGATTCTGTCTTTTAACAAGGGAGTTCTTGCATCTCTGTGAAGCTGTACAACATTTGAAAATTTATCTTGTTTTAAGCACATTTGTAAGCCCAGATTTTGCTTAATTTGTAACTGGTCTTTTAAATCTTGTCGGCTACTGTAAGTCATAACATTTCCATAATCATAATAGGGGAGAACCATTGTTTTATATAGCAATAATGCAGTTTTTACATCGAGGTACTTTCTGATTTTTTTAAGAATATATAACTTATTTGCAACTTTATTAATAGTACCTTCTAGGTGCTTATTGAAATTTAGGTATTGGTCCAATGTAAAGCCAAGATACTTGAAATGGTAAACATGATCCAAAACTTGATCATTCATATAAAGAGGTTGGTATACAATTTTTGCAATAGCATGTGAAGACCCAAAAAACATATATTTTGTTTTTTTGGCATTGACTGTCAACCTGGATTTAACATGGGCGTTTTGCTTGTTCATCCAATTCAGGTTAAAATCACCAGTCACTGTACATTCGTTTTGTTCGGTGTTGACAATATCAATCTTATCTTTCAATAACTCTATGGCATTTCCCAAGTTGCCTTCCCAAGGCCTATATATAGCAGCCAAGATTACATCTCTCATTGACTCTCTGTGAACCTTGATCCACAACGATTCCAAATCAATCTCAGATGAGCTCAATTCATTATTATCCATAATTTGATAAGTGTATCTGTTGGAAACATAGATAGCAATACCGCCACCACCTTTTTTCAGCCCCGTTGCAGGGTCGATCCATATCCTATCCAATCTCACATTTGAAAAACCCTTAAGATCAATTAATGCATCTGGTATCCTGTCATTCAACTTTGACTCAGTAATACAGATTATGTCGAAAATATCAGTTAGTTGCAATTTAATAAGGTCAAATTTACTGAGAAGGCTAGCAGCGTTTAGATGTCCAATCCTGAGTCCCCTCTCCCCCCTCAGCCTCTCCTTTTCTTCTTCAACTGACATTTACTAGTCCTATCTGGTATGATAACACAATACAACCTGTTACACTCACATGTGAAAAATTCCATAAAACCCCAAACTCATTTTGCGTGGGAGTTCTGCACTTAGTGCTTTCCCGTATAATCAGCGCTCTCATAGGAGCAGGCATCACCTTTTGGCCTAATGGTAGATCTGGGATATGGCTTAGCAACCCCGTTCCCCACCATCATGTAAGAAATATTGTAACAGTTAACGAAAAATCAGAGACTCTTGCTCTGTAAGTGAAAAAAGGAAAGAGAAAACGAATACCAACATGTGGGAGACTGGCGGTCACGAAGGAATACGTGACCAAATGGGGTATCATCATCAATAAAAGTAGTTTAGAACTTGAAACGTAGCCCCCTAATTTAATTTTGATCCATTATTTATATAAAAGGGAATTTTTACCGTGTAAAGTAGACACGAAAGGGAGAATAGGGAAATTTATGATTTTAGACTAGCGACCTATACCTTGAGGGGTCTAGGTAGAATGACAACGACGTTATCTTTCTACCTATAACATTGTTGAATCGCATTGACAATACCATTCACCTAATGATTCCCTCGAAGTACATGGTTTATCACCCATAATGGCTAGTTGCCAATGTATTTACCTCAAAGCATTTGATCAATTCATTTTCCCAAATAGAAACGAGTTCATCTGACGGGTGTAGACCGTCGTGTAGAAGTCCCATGTTGTGCACATAGCGACCATGTCGTGGCGTATGAACCGGTTTAGCAATCCACGGCGTCATGAGGTTTCTTTCATCATTTTCTTTAGTGATGTAGGCATTGTAATTTACAACCGCTTCATTTACAAGGTCTTGTTTCTGTTTGGTGTAGTTGATGGACCAGCGCCCTAAAGACAGTCCAATGAGAGGACAAATAATCACTTTGGCGTGCGGGAAATGGAAATCCAGCCAATCTAACCCTACTTCGGTATAGGCCGTCAGGTAACTACACAGGTCGGTTGAATTTTCCCATTTACAAACGAATGATTTCCCTTGCCTTTCAGTAATATTGTTGACACCAGCTATGATATACACATTATCGCGGGGGTAGCTTTTAAGATGATGGTACGACTTGACAATTACTTGCTGTAGCTTTGCCCCCGGGTGAAAATATGTAGAAACTCTATTTCTCCTCCCTGTATCAGAGCACTGCAAACTTTCCAGTTTCCTGCCCCTGCTGTCCGCCATAATGACGTTTCTCGGCTTTGGAGACCACCTCGACCATTCAATCGGATTTCCCTCATGTTGGTTTTCCCAAAACCTCGATGCAGCCATATTAGACGGTATGTCGATTATTACTGCCTATATGATTCGCGGATCCTTTCCAGTATTTTACCCAGGTTGTTACCAGCAGCAGTTTGGGTGTTGATTTTCTTTGAATCATTCAGTCCATATCCACACCCCCAGTAGCGGTCTTGGGTTGCCTCATATAAGTGGCCGTTGATCTTGGTGAGGGCGTCTCTTAATCCGTCGTTTTGGTCGAATTTCTTTTTAACTACCTCTTCCATTACCTGCAATTTCGAATCGTCCCACTCCTTTGTCGTCTTAATCACTTTGGTGAGTCGCTTTGCTTCGTAGCCTGATTCAGAAATCTTCACTTTAGTGGCGAGTTTTAAGTCCCCATGTGCCACCGCTTTGCGGTAACAGAACAGCTGTTCAGCTGAGGACCACGTGTGACCCGCTTCCTCGATAGAGCACTCAGCCATGTTAGACAACATCGAGTGGTGCGACTGAAAGGCCCATCCGTCACTCACCCTGACCGTTTTAGCTGCCTCGAGCGTGATTGCCTTGGGCAATTTCCCGATGTCTCTGAATTGGTACGTCTCGTTGTCGACAATTAGCTTCGGGCCCTTGACTACCGCGCTGTGACCAAGTTGTTTCGCGTATGCTGCCAGACATCTTAGTTCATTCCTTTCCGACTGTTTTGCTGGAGATAAATCGTCGGCAATAAATACATCCTTCCACTTGGCAGACCCCTTTAGCTTGTAGATATTCTTGAATAGTTCACTTTTTATTACTTGACAGTTTGACTAGAATTGTTCTTGCTCTTTGATTGCGTTTGATACCAACCCTGAAGGCCGCCTCGACTGGCGAGACGGCTCCCGCCGGTGGTTGAATCAAATCGGAGAATAAATCCAACACTTTGTGTTTGACATTTTCGTCCCCTGTTTCGGTAATACTATATAGTGCTCCTCACTATCCGGTTGAGTGACCAGAAGGCGCTAAAGGTTACAGACATTATACCAGAACATGTCAAACTTGGGCTAGCCAGACATAAAAAAGAAATGAGGATGGCTCAATGGTGCTAACTGCTGATGAGAAGGCCCCTCTGTAAATATCACAGGTGGAATTTGGGGCAGCCAATATGAGGGTCCTATATCACCTCCTATGGACGGCCACCCTGGCAAGAAACCACATCAAGGACTACATGGCATACACCATCTATGTCTTTGCGCTGGCTGCCAAATACGACTGGCCCGCTGCAGGCACAGAATGGATACCATTGGGGAGACAGGGTTTCAGCCATCGAAGCCCTCTCACTGATTGCTACCTAAGAGGACTAACCCTGCACAACAAAAGGCTCAGCAGAGATCCCAGGAGGGTAGCGGAGGAAGAAGCACGAAGAAACCGTAGATAAAACGGCGAGACAGGACAAGATGCATGACCCAGAGGATTTGTGCTGCATTTTCGCCAACACTGGAGAATGCCCCTATGGTGAGAAGTGCAAGTTCCGCCATAAATCAGCTTAGTATCCTACCCCCAGTCCCCTAGCAGGTTAGACGGATACATGATGGGAGTAGACCTGAAGGGACATTGATCAACTCCTAGGCAGTAAATGACTCATTCAGGTACTAGAGTGTAGAGGACACCACCTCCTTCATTGAAAAAGGGGACTACATAGCAAAAGATCTATCCAATGCCTATAGAAGTGTGAAGGTGCACCCCAACGATTTTCACCTTGCAGGGCTCAAATGGGAGTTTACCCCAGGAGTTCAAACCTATATAATAGACACCCGCCTCATTTTTGGAGCAAGACTTAGCGCATCAATTTTCAACCAATTATTTCAGGTAAATTATGGCCACCTTGGGTTTTTGCCATGTTTGTGCTTATTTGGATGATTTTCTCAAAAGGGGCCACACCAAGGAAGACTGTAAGCAGGCACTAAACATGTTAATGAGGGTGCTCAGGGTCCTGGGCTTCAGTATCAATTCCAAAATTGCCCTCCACCTCCCTGACCTTCCTGGGTGTTGTAATTGACACTAAGGACCAAGTGTTTCAATTACCAGACGACAGGGTATCCCAGCTGCGGGAATGCCTGGTGGGAGTGAAGAACCTCAACTTAGTGTCAAAGAGTCATTAGTGGGTCGCCTCAGCTTGGCCTCCTGTGTCATCTATGGAGGCAGAACATTTACCAGAAGATTAATGGACTGGATGGTGATGTTAACGGCCCCTCTCATTTGACAAGGGTCACAGCGTCCATGTACGCGGATTTACAATGGTGGTCTGATTTCTTAAAGGTCTTTAATGGCCTAGTCCCACTGCAGGAAACACAAGCTTATACCCCGGTCTCCATAGACACTTGCCTCTCAAGTGCCAGAGGAGTCTATGTCGAGAGGTGGTTTCACATCAACTGGAATGATTCCCTGGTGGTGAAGGACCCTTATCAGTTATCTAGAAACCCTAATCCTGGAGAAGGCGGCCAGACTCTACTGCAATGACTGGTGGAATAAGAAAGTGACTGTGTACTCGGATAATCAGGCTGCTGTGGCTCTGATTAACAAAGGGGCAGCCAAGAATCACAGAGTAATGGACAGTCTTAGGAATGTTTTCTGGCTGTCTGCAATATATAACTTTAGAATGAGGGCGGTGTATTACTCTGGAAGGTTCAACACTCTTGCGGACGCAGCCAGCTGAATCAATGAGAACAGGATAGAACCTCTGCTCAAAGAATCAGGCTGGTGCACCTATCGGCTGAATGGACATAGCACGACTTGATAGGGGGGTAAAGGTAGAGTTGTGGTACAGCTCTTTTGCAAACGACCCAAGGAAGGCGTACAGTTCTCACAGGCGCTCCTACATCTCATTTTGCAACATCTATGGCTTAACCCTAGTCCCCGCTGACACACAAACTCTACTGAGGTATGTAGCCTTCCTATCCACTAGGCTAAAGTACTTGAAATAATTGGGGACAGTCGCACACATGCATAAGGAGGTGGGCCTCCCAGACCCTATTAAAGACATTTATCACCTCCTTCTGGTTATCCGCTGGGCCAGATGCACCCTAGGAGATACAGTCTGCAGGAAGGAGCCAATTACAGCCGAAATGCTCCTGGTCCTACTCTCCCGTTTGGATATTAGGGCCCCCAGATGGGCGGCGGTCTGGGCTGGGGCCTTGATTATATTTTATGGGCTTTTGAGAGGTCCAACATCTTCCCCTCCATGCTGTCCGATTACAACCAAGATAAGAACCTGAGGAGGCGAGACATCAAGGTAGCCATGTCTGGGTTATTCATCACAATCAGGTGGTCGAAGTCTGACCAGTTCCACTCCAGGACCCATCTTCTCCCCCTCCCCAGGGTCAAAGGTCACAAACTGTGCCCAACACAGGCCTGGTTGAACAACTTCGGATGACCCCTAACATCCTGCAGGCCAGCCCAGTGTTTGTGATATCAGACACTGTGCCACACCCCCCCTAATGGTGAGTGACTTCACAGCGGCAGTGATGGAGTGGACACTGCCCCCCTTGGCTCCCACAGCTTCAGGAGAGGGGGGGGAAGCTACCTGTGGCAGATTGGAGTACCGGAACCCTGTATATTGGAGCTCCGGGACTGGGCCACCAACGCCTCCATGCTCTACACCATCTCCGCCCCCACGACACTAGGGGCGCTCACCACCAAGATGGCTGCAGCCCTACCACTCACCCCTTCCTACCTTCTCTGACTACACTACTCCCCAGGTGTTTGGAGGACTCAGACTCTGACTTTTGCCTCAGAACTTACATGCACTGTCGTACCTTAACCTTATCTTATTATCAAAGCTTGTATATCTGAGCTATCTCCCGCTAGGTGTTTATCCTTCACATCTAGTTTGCATTTTTGGTAACTGTATGACGTTTATTATCCTTATCCTAATTAGATTACATACACCTAAACAACTTGTATGACCTCATACTAGCGCTGTGCACGCCCTACTAGTAATAAAACCTTGTTTTACCTCCACTCAAGTCTCCTTATCTAAACATTGGTGTTATATTAATGCCAATAGAGTAAAAAAAATGACGTTGGTTCTTTCTCTATAATATGGATATTTTGTTAACTTAACTGTGATCATCTTAATTATGTTACATGGTGACTTTACAGGACATCATATCGACATACATGAAAACTATACTATGCATAAAAAACAAAGGACTTAAAAATGAGCCGAAAACGGCGAGTTAAGAAAGGAAACGAGGAATATATCCAAAAGGTAATAAATCATAGAGCTAGCATCCGATCCATATCCATATTATTTAACAATTATGATTCATAATAAAATATAGCTACAAAGTCCCCAATTTGCACCATCTACAGATGTGAGCTCCCGGAAAAGTAAAAATCTACTTACCACACCTAAAGAAAATAAATGTCCATTCAGTCTTCAGTCGGTCTCTCAGGTCAATTAATCCAAATGCACCACTTGAAATGTCTCCATCGCCATTGGTAAAGAGGGGACTCAACACACACAATCAATGCAATTCCTGACATCCAGCCATTCAATCCTACAAACCTGGTAGTTCACCCAACTGAAACATAGTCAAGAAACAGGAAAGAACTGGGATGAGACTAATGGCTACCCTACAGTGCACTTGATGCGATCATAATACAATCATATGCAGAAAAGGACTTCCATAAATGCAATAGATATCAGCGTGTATTGCCGACCTACAACCTACCTGAAAGGATTATTGCAGTATGAGTCAAATCAAGTCAAGCACCGCTGCAGGGGTTCGTGAAGTTAGACCGACGTCAAAAATTGAATGAAAGAAAAGCGAAAGTATCACCTTCGGCATAATAAGTATCCTAGTTCTCGACCCGACTGTCTAACCTCATTGCAACTTGGCACCCGTTTCATAAGACTATAATCATTCGTTCCGCTCAGCGATCCCTTGTGAGACCGTTTCATGAAATTCTGATCATTATTTCCTACAAGATTTGTCTAATGGACGATCGTTTTAATATTTCCGTTTTATGAGAAAAGTCGTCATTCACAGGTACTAAAATAACAGTATGAATAAAATTTTGTGTTTTAAGCACTAAATCGTTTTTCAATTCTTTGAATATTCTCAGAGGAGAATCATATATGTGTAACATATGTATTTCCCAAATCTTATACTTTTCCAACCACTGTTTCACCCATGAGAAACCTTCGACTGAACTTCAAGTTGAAAATGACAAGTCGGCCAAAACCAAGATCTATGGTGGCTTATACCATGTAGATACCAAAACAATAGCATCAACATTCGATTTTCAAAGACTAAATCTAGTTATTTAAAAAAAATATTTTCAGTGTTTAGTTATAGATATGTACCCTATGTATCCTCCAAGTTTCATAATTTTCTACCTACTACCTCACCCTTGAGAAACATTCTAATGGAATC
Organism: Alentia gelatinosa; assembly: GCA_950022655.1. Classification (NCBI taxonomy): domain Eukaryota; kingdom Metazoa; phylum Annelida; class Polychaeta; order Phyllodocida; family Polynoidae; genus Alentia; species Alentia gelatinosa. The sequence continues at coordinate 19,654,427 of OX465588.1, read as the reverse complement.
CTCGTTCAAACTGACATGTAAACCATTGAAGATACTCCCGCTCGGATCTCGATGTCTGACTCAATATTTTTGTCGTAAAACCACACAATTCAAATTATATTTATGACAGAATTGAAAATACAATGCCAGAAATGGAATATTAGGGTAATGTTATCATAAAATAACAAATTACAGACAGTTTCTACACCGTCATTTCCGAGGGCCTCTACGGCCTTCAGGTATTAAAATAAGTGCAGGATTTACGAACGAAAGGAAACCTAGGATAATGAAAAGAATTCTGGAATACTGTAACGAAATTTCTGTTCATGTTTCCGTTAATTGGTGCCGTTAATGTCAGTTGAACGTTCGTTGCACTCTCATTATTAAGATGCGGTATGTTTCAGTTACCACGGGGTTGTAGTGTTTGGATGAGTATTGTAGCAATTAGACAATGACAGTTCATCGTGGGACACAGACTTTGGGTGAACTAATAATTTCGGGTCTGTGTATACATGTTTTGGCTCGGAGGGGGCTGCATTGCTTTCACATAGTAGAGCTGTCATCCTGTCCTTTGTATGTAAAATCACGTGTCTCACTAAGATCTCTTTGATGTAAGGATCTGGGTCAGGGATCGACGCTGAAGTCCTGGAGTAAGGTTCATAATCTAGGATCGTACATGAGGAACCTTTTCTGTACCTCGCACAAGAGTTACCGCCTAATGATATTTAAGTCTGTTGGCTAAGGCAGTATTTGCTGTCCATAAGGTCGTCCATAAGTGTTGAATGGAATTGACCCGCATTGTTCCCGGGTCTCTATGGCGTACAGAAAAGGGTCTACATGTACGTATATGACGAGAGAAACGCCCCCCCCCCTCCCCCTTTCCAGGTCTGTCAGGCGTTGGGAGGTCTGAATTGTCACTACAAAGATGTTTTATTGCGTTTTATTATACACCCGTGCACGAAACTGACGCCTATACTGTATATAAGTATTATTTAGATATTATATGTATGTGCACGAAATTCAGTGTACGGGCACCGGGTGCGCGAAACAGGAAGCAGTTAACTTGTTCCCGACCGTATATTGCATGTTAAAACCAGCGTAAATGTCGCGACATCGACCGTAAATACAAAACAAAACAAAATGCATTATGTGTCATAATATTTCATATAAAATTTAAAAAAATTAAAATATGCAGTGAAATTCAATTAATAAACAATGACTTACCTATACAGGCGATGTGAATTCGCTACGAACGGCCTATACGAACTCGCTACAGTGTTTCTGCAAAATGTAAACAAACAATAAAAATCAGGAAAAAGAAGATATAAATATATAGAAAGACGGTGAAAAATAGCAATATCAATATATATAGATATTATATAATGGGTAGCCCATGGCCGTAGGGTCAGGGGCGGTCATTGCTCCACCTAGCGCACTCCCTCTGTACTCGCGCTCCCTGCGCGCCCCCTCGTGCGAATCACGTGAACTATTAGGTCACGTGGTGAAGCACGCTCTCACACTCTCTCTCACTCTCTTCACGCGCTTCACTACGTTCAGACGCTCTCCAATTTTCTCCGCTATTTTTGGCCTACATCGCTCGCGGCACCGGATACTCCACGAGTATCGGCCCGAGGTCGTTAAGGTTTAAAAGTACGAGTAATTGTCCGCCAGAACAACGTGAGGATGCCGAAGACACGAGCAGGCCCCAGCACATCGCACGCCGATGCGGAGGCTGAGGTAACGTCGGAATCTACCCAACGGCCGTCGGAGGAGCACGTGGAGTCGGCCTCCGAGGTAGGCAGTGTTAAGACGGTCAGGCTCGTGGCCGTGGAGAAAGGCCTCGCCGACTTCAAAAACGATATGAAAGATCAGATCGGGGGAGTCCTGGCCGCTATCAACCGCCTGTCGGAGCAACGGACCAACGACCGGGCCTCACGGCCACCTTCCGTCCAGTCGGCCGTGGATCGACGCACCAACGAGTGGGCTGAGGACCAGGCCGCACGGGTCCTGCCTCCGCCACGCCAGTTGAGGGAGCGGTATGCGGCCGACTCCTACATCCAACGCGAGCTGGACCGTGAGGCCATCAGACACGACAGGACTACGGGTAAGCTCCATTCGGACTTAAACATCTCTCGGTTGACCTCGAAGCCATTTATGTTTGTGGACCGCGAGGGCGTATTTACACTGTCTCAGAAGCTGGAGGTGCGGGGGTCCCTAGGGCCGATGGAATACGTTAGCGCGTTCCTCGGTCTGCTGGGGGACGACCGAGCCGTGGAGCCCGCCGACCGGGACCACATGTTTAAGCACCTCCACCAGGTATCCATCGATGCCCAATCTCGACCGTGGGCCGGGGTGAGGCGATGGAGCCAATTTGTGTTCGACCAAATCGAGGCCGGCAGGCTCAGCTGGTCCGACTACGGTCTGATACAGGAGGAGCGAGTCCGGCTCGCCATGACGACCTCGAGCCGGTCGGCCGGACCGGATAATGCAGGGAAGGACAAAGCGAGGGAGCTGCCCTGCCGGCAGTTTAATTCGGAGAGAGGGTGCAGGCATCGGAGCGGGCACGAGGACGGGACCGTGAAATGGGTCCACATTTGCTCGTTCTGCGATTCGGTGGGGAAACAGTGCGGGCACTCGCTCCATGCCTGTAACCGCAAACTGGGGTACACCATGGGTTACGAGTCCCAGCCGGTAGCCCCCCAAACAACACGCCGCGGACAGCAAGGCGGATACCCCCCGCAGGCCGGATACACGATGAGGGCGGCCGACCCTGGACCGGATGCCCTCTATCAACATGGACTTCCGCAGCCGGCAAAAAACGGGCACGGTGCGCCCCGAGAGTAACCGGAGCGCACCCGACTACAGGATGTTCACGTGCACCCCCCACCCGGGCTCCCGGGGTCATAGGGTACGCGGCACGTGAGATCACAGAGACGTCCAGTGCTGAAACAACACGGGACAGGAAACCGCCAACGGCCACGTGGGCACAGGTGGTCAGCGGCCGACTCCCGGTCGGCACCCCACGTGAGGCCGGCCCGACACGTGACGTCACACACGGAGTGAGGATTCCCCCACGTGATGGGCGGGCAATACACAACAACAATAACAACACGACTCCGCAGGACCACGTGGCCGTGCCGGTGGGCGTCCCCCACCCGGGCACGACCGGCCACGGGACCGAGGACGGAGCCCCTCCATGCGCGCCCCCGGACTTCGCTAAGCTCGAGGAAGTGTGTCGGACCGGGATTATTGCCGCCGGGACTCGTACGGACCCGGAGGCGTTCAGGGCACATCGGCGCGCAGAATGGCCCCGGATGCAGGACGGCGCCCCGCCGGCGCACGGCCACATCTACGAGGCAGTGCGGGCCTCGGGCCTGCCCAACGCGATGTGCAGCAAGATTACTCTCCCCACGGACCTACGGTTGCGGGCGTGGGAGAAATACCTCACGGGCATGCGGGGGAAGCAGGAGCTGCTGGGCTTCATACGATACGGCTTCCCCCTGGGATACCTCGGTCCCACGACGGATACCAGAGGGGTGCCTAACCACCCTAGTGCCACCGGGTACCCGACCGAGGTAGAGCAGTTTGTGAAAAAGGAGCTGTCGTTCTCCAATCTGCTCGGCCCGTTCTCCGACGCCCCGTTCAGCCCATGGTGCCACGTGTCTCCCCTGATGTCGCGGGAGAAGCGGGACTCCGAGGCCCAGAGAGTAATAACGGACATGACGTTCCCGCGGCAACAGAGCGTCAATGCCTTCGTGATGAAGAACTCGGTCTACGGGGAGGAAAGGGAGCACAGCCTCCCTACCATCGACGGGTTCGTCTCCCGCCTCCTGAGATCGGGCCCCGGGGCCTATATGGCCTCGATCGACATCGCGAGGGCATACAAGAACTTTCGCTGCGACCCCCTGGACTGGCCCCTCCTATGCTTCATGTGGGACGGCGGGTACTATTGTGATACGGCCATGCCGTTTGGTGCCCGCGCGTCCTCGTACCACATGCAGTGCGTAGCGGATACCATAGTGGAGATTCTGGCCGGCAAGGGGGTCGAGGGAGCGATGTATCTCGACGACCTAATCATCATATCGCCGTCGAAGGAGAAAGCCGCGGCGGACTTCGCGACCGCCCGGGAGCTCTTCCGCGAGCTGGGTCTCCCCGAGGCCCGGGACAAAGCTCAGGAACCGTCGCAGGTGGTCCGCTGGCTAGGGATCGACATCGATGCCGCGAAGATGACGCTATCGATCCCGGAAGACAAACTGCAGGACGTGCGGCAACACGTCGCGGCCGTCTCCCGGAAGCGGTCACTCACGAAGCGGCAGCTCCAGTCGATACTGGGGAAAATACTACACGTCGCAAAGTGCATCCGGCCGGCAAGGGCATTCGTCAGCAAGCTCCTCGAGGCCCTGCGAGGCATGTCCGGATTCTACATCAACATCTCGTCGGACATGCGGCAGGACCTCGACTGGTTCTCGAGATTCGCTGACGGGTGGAATGGGCGTGCCTTGATCCCCAGGGGCCCCCCGACGAAATGTATCACCGTGGACGCCTGCCTCACCGGCGTGGGGGGCACGGACGGCCGCCTGGCGTACTCCGGTCAGGTCTGCCCGGTCGGGGACCCGGTGGATTGTATCTCGGAGCTCGAGGCCCTCAATACCATCTACGCCCTCAACACGTTCCTCACGGACCGTGACCGAGGCACGAGGGTGGAGGTGTTCTGCGACAATATGGGGACTGTCCAGGCACTCACGTCGGGGCGGGCACGCAACCGGGTCCTCGCCGAGTGCGCGCGCCAGGCCTGGATGGTACAGGCGAAATTACAGGTGGACCTCCTGTACACCCACATCCCGGGGGTCCTCAACTTGGTCGCGGACGCCCTCAGCCGGTCGCACCTCACCTCCAGAGACAATGCTAGAGCTGAACGTTACCTGTCATTTCATAATCTCATGACTGTTGTGCCTTGTAACCACGCCTCATTTGTGCCTGTCCTCCGGCTCTCCTGCAGATCCGGCGCTACGTTGTCTCCAGCAGAGGGCATCTGCGCGGCAAGCCGCGGCACGTGCCCCCGGCACGGTCGCGAACCAGCGAATCGCCGTATCGACCTACATCGCATTCTGCCGGAGGACGGGTACGGACCCGCAGCAGCCGTCGGTCAGCCTCGTCACGTCGTATCTGGAGTACGTCCGGGACCACGCCCCCTCGCCCGCGACCGTGGCCAACCACTTGTCGCACCTACGGTCGCACCTGCGCCTGTCCGGGGGCAACGTCGCGGCGACCGAGGACGCGAGAGTAAAGAGGGCCATCGACGCAATGAAGAGGGACAAGTCCTACACGCCGAACATCAAACCGCCCATCCCGATGCAGGCCCTCAGGAGCGTCCTCGGTGGACTAACGGCCACGCCCCTCGACCGGGCCACCAGGGCGGCCTGCCTGTTGATGTTCTTCGCGGCCCTGCGGCAGAGCGAGGTCGCCCCACCATCTGTCCGAGGATTCGATCCGGACAGGCACCTAACTCGCGGGGACGTGAAAGTCACGTCAACTCAAGTCACCGTCAGGGTAAAAGCGGCAAAGAACCTCCAGTGTGTTGGAGAGGAGAAGCACGTGGCTCTCCAGCCCTCTCCCGACCGGAGGTCGTGCCCTATGCAAGCCGTGCGAGAGATGATCGCGGCCGTTCCCACGTCTAGCGACCGAGACCCGTTCCTGATGAACGCTGATCGGTCACCGATAACGACCAGGTCGCTGACGAGGGAATGGGACAGACTTACGGCTCTGGCGGGGATCCCGGCGAAAACCTACACGTTGCACAGCCTGAGAAAGGCCGCGGCCACTCAGGCCTTCCAGGCCGGGGTCCCCGAACTCTCCATCCAGAGATACGGGGGGTGGCGCTCGAACGCTCACAGGAGCTACATCCGAGTGTCGAGTGCCACTCAGGTTAACGACTCTCTGATAAAGTCGATTAACAAGTGACTCGAACCTTTTCCCACCCTCCACGCCACTTTTTCATGGATTTTTGGCGTTTTTATACACACTGTATATTCATATATACCATTATACTTTATACATGTATATCCATATGTATTATACTATTACATATCAACATATGTAATACATTATACCTTATCACGTATAACATATACCATATTACCATATATGTATCATATCTACCAATATGTTATCATATAACATAACATATCTTCCATATGTATCTTGTTATCTTTAAGATATTACTATCACGTATTAATATCTTCTATCTTCGCTCATAAAATTAAAATAAATTTTATTTGCCCAACTTCTGCTTTATACTTTTGTGTTGCGGGTAAAGGGGTAATGGGTAGCCCATGGCCGTAGGGTCAGGGGCGGTCATTGCTCCACCTAGCGCACTCCCTCTGTACTCGCGCTCCCTGCGCGCCCCCTCGTGCGAATCACGTGAACTATTAGGTCACGTGGTGAAGCACGCTCTCACACTCTCTCTCACTCTCTTCACGCGCTTCACTACGTTCAGACGCTCTCCAATTTTCTCCCACCCACCCTCTCCTATATCTTCCTACTCTCGTAGGGCGTTTTTATACACACTGTATATTCATATATACCATTATACTTTATACATGTATATCCATATGTATTATACTATTACATATCAACATATGTAATACATTATACCTTATCACGTATAACATATACCATATTACCATATATGTATCATATCTACCAATATGTTATCATATAACATAACATATCTTCCATATGTATCTTGTTATCTTTAAGATATTACTATCACGTATTAATATCTTCTATCTTCGCTCATAAAATTAAAATAAATTTTATTTGCCCAACTTCTGCTTTATACTTTTGTGTTGCGGGTAAAGGGGTAATGATATACACCTATATTTAAATTTTAAAATCATTTTTTTTAAAAATACGAAACAAAGAGACTAACATTATACTATATGGAACTACGATGACGCGTTGATCTACGATGACGCGTTGACAACGCGTCCTGCTGTACAAGAAATGGACGTTTTTGATATTGTTGCGGCCATCGCCGACGTTGAAAATGTATCAGAAGAAGAAGATAACGAATTAAATGAGGAAAATATTCAGCCTAACGTTAATGCAAGCATAACGAGTTTGAAGGAATACATTTCAAGTAGACGCAGTATTGAAACAAGGAAGAAAACCGACCGTGATGTAGCGAGTTTTCACAAATATCTTGAAAAGCTGAACGAATTCCGTAGAATAGAGGAAATCGATCCTAAAATGCTCAGTGTTCATTTAGGCAGTTACTTAATAGGAGCAAGAAGGAAAGATGGGACTTGCTTCCAGCCGAATTCGTTAACTGGGATTTATTCCAGTATCAAGAGATATTTAGACGCCCACGACTACACAGAGAATTTAGCGAATTCGGAATTATTCAAGACAACCCGTGAGGTCCTGAGTACTAGAAAAAAGGAACTGAAGTCTGAGGGATACGGAAATCTTCCTAACAAGGTAAATACAATTCAATATAAATGAATAATAACCGCAAAAATAAATATAAATATATTTACCATTTAAATTATACTATATTGAATATAATTGGCTAATAATTTTCTCTTATTTTTTAATATATTTTCAGTGTGATCCGTTATCGTCAGAGGACGAAGAAAGGCTATGGGCGTCGGGCGTATTTGATGGCAATGATCCTAAGGGTTTACGCAATTCGATATGGTATATAACCACGAAGTGTTGCGGAATGAGGGGGCGACAGGAAAGCCGACAACTGCAGTGGGGCGATATTACCATAAGCACCAGCACAAATGGCGAAAAATTCGCTAGCTTCAACGAGCGAACCACAAAAACTCGCCAAGGCGATGTTTCTAATAATCGTGCTTTTGTCCCCAAAATGTGGGAATATAAGAAAAACCCGGAGAGATGTCCTGTGCGATTAATCGAGAAGTATGAATCACATCGACCTTATGACACTCTAACTGATTCGTCCCCCTTCTACTTGTGTATAAACTACAAGAGATTACCATACAGTACATGTTGGTACACGAGACAGCCCATGGGGAGAAACGAATTGGGTAAAATAATGAAGGAAAGTGCAGACAAATCTGGAATTCGCGGAAAGAAAATTACGAATCACAGTGTTCGTAAAACACTTTGCACGAATTTATTACACGCCGGAGTTCCACCGACAATGGTGGCCCAATTGTCAGGCCATAAAAACGTATCCAGTTTAAATAGTTACTCTGTCGCTTCGGACAACCAGCAGAGGGGAATGTATAATATACTGAATGACATAATGACATACTGAAAGACAATCGCCTTACCTGCTGCCGATATCCCAAGTTACTGTCATTTATTATTCCTGGGTGACGATAAAAAAATTAAAAAAATAATCCAGGGGAAAACACAGTCCTTTCGTATATTTCATTATTCACATTTGAATGTTTTGTTGATTTTGCACATATATAATCCAGTTTCGTCCTATTTTGTCCACTATTTGCAATAGATTCCGGCTTTGATGACTGCTCCAGGTTCTGCTGATGTACATGCTGGTCCAGCGACAACACGAAAACGTCAACCATCATCGACCATAAGTGCGCCAAAACCTGCGAAACGTCAGTCTGTCGAGGAATCTGAAATGGTAAATATAATATTTTAAATAAAATGTATAACTAATATAATGAGCAAATACATTGTTATGATACAGTTTAAAAGTTTGTTTTACTTATATATCGTTTCAGGAAGGACTATTGACCCAAGAGAATCGTGATGATCTTCTACTTGACGATATGCCGATGCCAGTGGCACGAGTAGAGGAATCAAAAGTTATCGCGGAGTCGAAAAAAGGAGATGTTGATCAAAAGCTTCAAGTGTTACAGCAATCCGTGAATAATAATGACTTAATACGAGGCATGTTTGCGGGGGCCACAGTTAAAGATTGCTCTTTTACGTTTAACATTAAACTGTAAGTTAAATGAATCGTATATATCTATTGAAAGTATGAATTTAAATCTAGCTACAGGTTATGTGCGTCCCTCCCAGATGGACTCGCGAAAATGAAATGCGGGAACGGTGCGTGGATCTGTTATGACAGTATGTAAATAAATACGAATAATGTTGAAATAAAATGGAGTTGTCATTCTTTAAAATGTGGATTAGTGTGATCTATGAGTCATGTAGAATACATAAATATAAATAAATGGTTAAATATATTACTAGAACTTACCTTAATGTCGATTTGGAAATGACTGCAATTTCGCCGCTCTGTCGGGTTCTTCTTCTTCTTCTGCACACGACATAAAATTTGCACACGGCACGCATCAGAAAAAATATAAATCTAAATCTTCAAACAGATTCTTGGTCAATTTGATTAACGCTATATCAGTATGGTGAGTGAAAGTTGTGTTCCGAATCGTAGCCTCGCAGTCATACACTATTAACCTAAGACGAAGAATGTGGTGGGAGAGTGAGAGGTTGATGACGACATAGGCGCAAGCCTCGCTATCGTATCGATAGCGACGTTGTCGCGAAAACCAGGATTCGAGTACACGATGCTGTGCCCGGAAACTTTGATAATAGCGATAAGGTAAATATTTAATTAATTATTACGATTTGAGGGTATATAATAAATAGAATACAGTCTAGGCTACGATTGACGTCGTTTTGTACTTGGTCCTAGCTCCAGATGTACGTCCTTCGCTCTACGAGCTCAGGACGTACATCTGGAGCTAGGACCACGTACAAAACGACGTCCACGTAGCCTAAGCAAGTATTCTCTAATTATTACCCACCAAATACGTAGCCTCCACAAGAAATGTATAGACCACCTGGAATCGGCTACCAGGAGATTCCGGAAAAAAAGTCCCATCCGTAAATAGATTAAATCATCATGTACGTCAAAATAAGTTTCCTGAATGTTGATTCAATATTGATCATTTATAATCAGTCATAATTATCTAATTTATCATCAGAAATCAGTGTCACACCGAATTACTACCATGCTTGATAGAGCTACGGCCTCAACAAATGTGTAGCCATCCTATATGTTGTTTCATGTACATTTTTATTAGTTATCTTGTAGGTGGGTAATAAATACATAAAGACTGGTTTTCCGTACGAGTGGCTGTAATCTCCTCGTAGTTGACGACGTAATATTCTCGCTAATCGCTCGGATATTACACGCGTCAACTACTCGGAAATTACAGCACCTCGTACACAAAACCAGTCATTATTGTAGTATTAGGTGACCTGGCATCGGCCTTAACCTTGTTGCGTGTACTCCGATGACAGAAAGAGCGTGACTAAAGTCACAGACAAGTACGTCTACCATGGTCAGTCTTACATGTGCCAAATATGTGCCAAACATGTGCTTGGTGTAATGTGGCAGCAGAGTATATTTGGATATGTACCGAAACTAACATGTTCCACTGTGATGCATCATCTGGCAATTTTCCATATTTGAAACTGAGAGGGTCCAAATAAGTTGAACGTCGGTGATTTGTCATGTTTACATGGACATGCTTCTAAAAAGCTGAGACATTGACCCCTGCTTCTTTCACCATGTCACAGTATTAGCACACAGATGGTGAACAGTTAATATTTTGCAGCAAGTCTATCTTACCACCCTAACCATTAGGCAGTGTATATCAGCATACACGTGATCTACACTTATTATTAACTTAATAAAGGGAGGGACAACGAAAGAAAAACTGCATGTTATCGTATTTGTACAGTGCTGATCAAAAAGATGCAAGTAGCCATCATGACCATGACCATAAGGCAGTTGTCACAGTTGGCATTGCTACCACGTGTTTAAACCTGCTATGGAGCAATTACTCGTTGAGAATGTTTTAGAAAAATATAAGGCATCCCCTCACACAGTAAGAGAACAGGCGTGTGGCGACCAGGCAGGTGGGATATACCCAACTGGCAGGGAGGGTCAATGGTAACTAGGAGGGCTGGGAGCACTGATCACATCAGGTGGGGCATTGATAACTCATATATACTATTATATACCTATGCACAAAGTCAGTGTAAATGCATACTGCTCCTTGGGGTTTAGTTATTATACACAAAATGCACTGTACGCCGTGAAACATTGTACTGGTTACCTTGGATAGTGACAGACTGCATGCTTTAGGTGACAGACTACATCCTTTGAGCCTAACCTGCACGCTTTGCGTGACAGAATGCACGCTTTGAAGAAATAACGCAATCTGATTGGTCGAGAGGCTGACAGCAGAATTCTAGGTGCAAGATTAAAAAATGGCGGATCCCTTCACTTCGCAAGTTCTGTGGCATCATACAGAAACCACGGAACGAGTTAGTGTGTACATTTATCAAACATCTAGGTAGAAAACAGGTACGAATCACGTGATACACGTTAGATAGCTTAGATATGCAGGATCGATCGATTTCGATATGTGCACGAACCGAGTAGGTGACTCGTAGATGTCAACAAATGCAAAACCCCTGTCAGGTACTGCACCGCTCGAGTACAGTTCTCTGACGGGCAGTTGAGCCTAGCAGGGTTATAATGTATTCGCAGGTCAGGTTGTCAACTTCCGGCATGTCTGCTAGTGTATGCATCATCTTTGCGAGTTGCAAAAAGTGACTTCGACGTCAAAATGTGGTCAGTTTTAGCAAATTAAGACTGAATTAAGGTATATAATAATATGAAACTATAGTGATGGTGCCAATACGGGGTAGATTTACTCATTGTTTCAGAGAAATTCATTCTGAACGAGCCGGTTACGGCAACTCATAAATCTACCCAAATGGTATGTTCATCATTGATAAATGAGCCTGCATTTTTTATATAGAATGTCCTGACCATGCTGTACAATTCACAGAACGAGATGGTATTTTACAGTTTGTACGGACCAAAGCATTTATGCAGGGTTCAGTACAAACGGTAAATTATCAATAAGTTCTGTGACTTGTACAAGCATGGTTGGACGTTATATATTTACTATTTGTGCTGTACCACAACTCTACCTTTACCCCCAAAATTTAAAAAAAAATCAATTTTGTTTGGCTTAACAACCTATTTCTTAATAAACGTGTATGGCAAGGTGGTCCATATTTTAGTGTACGGACCAAATGATATTATTTTTCAGGACTTTGAATAGTTTGGGGGCATCGATCCAGATACTGATCAAATATTTGTTGGTGTACAAAACCAGTAATGGTAAGTTCGATCTATACATGAAGCAATTGTAAACACGGCAACTGGTGCATGAATGATCAGGCGCACCAACTTGCACCCAGTCAACTTGCTTTTTCTCTAACTGCCTGAGTCTAGGATCAAAACATAGCAAGCACCAGTGGGTCAATGAGGTATTTCGGTCTTGAGTGATTGGTCATGGTGAGATGGGCATGGCTCTAAGACCCACAGACATTTATCACCCTGCTCCTTATCCTATAGCACACCGAATAGCACACCTGTAGATAGTGAAGGGATAGGCTTTTCTCAGCATGCTGAAAGTGTATGTAACAACTAAAACTGACAAGCGATCTCAGATACACACAGATACTTGGGTCTATTTTTCAAAACCTGCATTTTAGGTTAAAAAGTATTTTTCTTGAATATCTCTCTTAGTAATCAATGTACAGATATAATTCCTGCAGTAATGGATGCGTCTCAAGGAATTCTGTCATTCCAATATAGGGTTTTCATACAACCGACAGGAATCTATTGGTGAAAATTGAGAAAAACCCTTATTTTCTCCTTATTTTCAAGTTTTTTAAAATATGTGAAGATGAACAAATACTTACAATATATCTAAAGGCAAAGATATCAGTAAAAATCATTCATTAAGTTAATCTTTACTATCAGGGCTATGTGAAACAGTATAAATCAAGGTGACAAAATGAAAATTTCCATGAATTTTATGTTTAGATAGGTTTTCAATTGAAAAATGTTACGTCCATGACCCCCAGGTTCAATTCTAAAAAACAAAAAGATAAAAAGAATCAATTTCATGTTTTCCACCTACAAATGCTGCAGAAATATGTCCTTTTACATTCCTTAAAGTTTGAGCTTGATTGGTCTATGATAAATGTGTCAGATTCAGAATATTGTTACCTAGACCTAAATTCCAAAAAATAGGGGTCATGGACGTAACAGTTACATAAAACATGATTATAATTACAGTTATCAATTTTTCAAGAGTAAACCTCATTTACTTCATGCTACTATATGTTGGCCTTAATCATAATAAAAACCATTGTTCTAATCTTTTTTTTTTACACCTCTGAGGATGCAAATGTGCTTTTGTTACGTCCGACACCCCGTTACGTCCGACACCCCAATATATGCTAAACGCGAAAATAATTACTAAGGGCAGGTCATACTGATTGCCAAAGGTATTGAGATGTTTACTAATTTAGTCCACTAAGGTTGACAGGACTATTAAATTTTTTATGGAGTTCTAAGTTCCCTTTTTTATCACAAAGTGTTACGTCCATGACCCCTGCTACTAGTTCTTATGATATGAGTATGAATACTTGGTGCCTTTATTATGGATTATTGGAACATGTACCTTTAATTCAGCTTCTGTGATTTCCATAGTGAATCATTATTTGGCAGACTGAAGATGCAATCAATTTAACCACATTCCAACACCCTATGTTACGTCCGACACCCCATGTTATGTCCGACACCCCAATATATGACAGACAGGAAAGATATTAATTTTAACAGGTTGTAATGTTTACCTGACCATTGTAAGACCTCTGAGAGTTTAACTATGTATGTGTATAATCATTTCTAAATGTTTTTTATAAGCTTCCCTTTGTCCCATTGTATTACAAAGTATTACATCCATGACCCCTGCACCCAAGAATTAGTTTATATTACTGGTCACAAACCATAAGTTAAATCTGGATTTCTATATGTAACATTTTCATATATGTTTTATCTTTTCAGCTCCTTTTATTTCTTGAGGTGTCTTTTGATTTAGGCCCTACATAAATCTCTTTTTAATTTGTTACTAAGTGTTACGTCCGACACCCCTCTTTCATAAATGAGAAATACTGCTTGATGTAAAAGAAAAATAGCTAAAACTTGCCATATTACAAAGGAAATTTGATAAGTCATACATATATTTGACTCTGATCATTTTGTGTATATATACAGTCAACACATATATGCTTTTTGATCCATTATTATATAGAATGAAGAACAAAGAATAAAGTTTTAGTCAAAACTCAATAGGATTTCCTAAACATATAATTTTCAGTATTTGGCATTTCTTTCTGCTGTAGAAATAATGGCTGTATCACATAATAGTGATATTGATAGGTTTTTAAGTTCTAGCACTACAAAAAACCTTTATGTAATAGACTATGTGTGAAATAGTTAGTGTGTTACGTCCGACACCCTGAAAGAGCCTCTATTTATGCCTGACACATACACCTATAATAGATAATTTACACATAAAAAGTTATTATTAACTGGGAGGCAATGTCTAAGAATGAGAAATATCATACTGAAATCCTTATGAAAATAACAAGTGATGTGAGAGGGTAAATACAAAAGAAGTAACATTAAAACATTAAAAATTGTTTGTAATTTCTGTGACTTGAACAAAATTCAAGATCTCGTGACAAAAATTCTGACAGATCAACACATATGGCTTTTGGATGTTGCAAAGAACTATATATATGCTTTCCTATTTCAAATTCTGATAAACGTTTGGCCAGTGAGTATGGGAGAATAAAATATTCCAAAAATGTCCACATTAATAGGGGTATCGGACGTAACACATAAAGCCTGGTTCTCTCCAAAGTTGTATAAAATTATAACATCTACTCAAAACTTATTGGAATAAATTATTTGTGATAGCTAGATATCTGTAGTAAATAATAATATAGGAAACTAGGACTTCTTGTGAAGTTTATATTTTAGAGTCAGTTTCTGGCCTTAGGTAGGTAAAATGCAGGTTTTGAAAAATAGACCCACTTACACTGACACAAAAAGGTACACAGGCAGACAAAGACATTCAGATACACATATAGGTACACAGATATACATAGATATAGTGCATATATTGTATTAGTCACCACGTTTTCTTGTAGTGGTCAGTGTACTGCTGTTATTGCTTGTCATAGTCTACACTGGTTCCCTGCCCTAATGAAATAAGGGGCAGGTAACGGGTTCCACAGGCACGACCTTCAACTTTGGCTGGTGCCCGCCTGTGTACAATGTAATTCCACTGAGCCCCCTAGCGGATGACCGGGGAACCAGCGTATAATACACAGAAACATGGAGGCGTTACCAATAATGCACCATAAAAATGGAACCCGTTACCTGGTCTATAGTCTAACTAGGCCAGAGTTCCAGGCTAGTCATAGTCGGTAATCACGGAGCCCCTTTATGTGGGCAGGAAGAGGTCTCTACACTCTCCTACGTGCCATGCTTCACTGGATCACCCTGCCGAGGCTCTGGTATATGCCCATGTGGAGGTACCAAGAGGGTCGTCGCGTCTCCAGACAGGGCAGACTGCTTCTTTTTTTTTTGAAGACTTTATTTAGGCTGGCCTATGCTTAGCTGAAATATATATCTGCTGGCATAGTGACCCTAGCAGAGATTTGGACCTGCTAGCCCGCTTTTCGCACGCACATGGGCATGGTGGGCGGAGCTTAGTCTTTTGGATTCATTAACTGAGCTTGATTGGTGTCATTCATCTTTAAAATACCGAAGAGCAACGTGAAGAATGATAGTTCACGTGTATGCCTCTAGGTGACACCTCTGTAGACTACCTCAAGTCTGTGAGAGTGATGGTGTTTTCTATGCTTCTACTTGGGCAATTTTCCGATGATCCCAATTTCCGAGTCTTCGTTTATGCTTCTTACACAATCCTGCAGTTTACTGACATATATATAGGAGTTGTAAATATGTATAGTCCCAAACAAATTGCACATCTCATTTCAACTCAAATGAGACGTTGATCTATTGTACATATTCAAACCAAATGATATTATTTTTCAGGACTTTGAATAGTTTTGGGGCATCGATCCAGATACTGATCAAATATTTGTTGGTGTACAAAACCAGTAATGGTAAGTTCGATCTATACATGAAGCAATTGTAAAAACAGCAACTGGTGCATGAATGATCAGGCGCACCGCGGTTATTAGAGCGTGCTTGCACGCCTAAATACATCATCTAGAGCTTAGAGTCAGGGTTAGAGTGGTCACATTGAACTTTCATTGTGCTTCCAAAAAACTATCCCTTTACTATCTGCATGCTGTTCACTGTGGTAGTGAGAACAGAGCAGGGAGCCAGTGTCTCAGGGTCTTAGAGGTGTGCCCAGCTGACCATGACCAATCACTCGAGACTGAAATACCTCATTGACCCACTGTTGCTTGATATGATTTGATTCTAGACTGAGGCAGTTAGAGAAATGACAAGTTGACTGGGTGCAGGTTGGTTACAGAAAACTATCCATAGGCTAAATGTAACTCAAACCTTGTCATTGTTATTCATTTATAATTGCACGCTCATTCATCTGTGATGAACATACTTTTTGCTCCTAGTTTTTTAGTGATGGTATCGAGTAAA
The DNA here is from genome assembly GCA_950022655.1 of Alentia gelatinosa. Lineage (NCBI taxonomy): Eukaryota > Metazoa > Annelida > Polychaeta > Phyllodocida > Polynoidae > Alentia > Alentia gelatinosa. Next base: position 19,637,899 of record OX465588.1, on the reverse strand, counting down.
AATAGGACGTTCTGTTGCTCTAAACACTATTTATGTACATGCATCATTCCATATAACCTGTATTTGCCAAGTCCTTCGGATACACTGATTAGATGTCCTTTTGATCATTTCTCATGATAATAGATGTAGAGAAACAACCTTGATCAATCACTGAATTACCTACTTTTTACCTTACACTTTCGTACAATTGAAAATTATATCAACTTCCTAAAATACCACTTGTCGCCTCTTCTTTTTTACAGCTATCCGCTGCCAAAACCATATCAGGACCTTGATCCGCAGACTAGCAAAGGCCTTATATAAAACTGGATCGATAATCATATAAATAGACAATACTCTAAGAGTATTGATGCGCTGAAAACATCATCGAGGCGAAGCGTAGTGATGATTACAGTGCATCCAGAAGAGTTTATCTCCATGTTGATTTCTAGTCTACTTTCTGAAGTCCTGGCCGCTGATTGGCCAGTTGATTATGATCTCATGTCACATCACTCTCTTACAGCCATGGCATAGTATTGTCAGTTTACATGTATAAATTTGTAATGCTGTTCCTATATTGCTACCTTGTCTCAAGGGTGAGATAAAGAAGTGGCCAGCACGGTTTCAACAAAGCTCTCCCCCATACAGGTGTTAGATTACAATATAACATATATCTAAAAATCAATGGTAAAATCGCCTACATGTGGGCTTTGTACACTTGTACACTGTAATTGTATAATGATTGAAGCCATGTTTATATATATATATATATATATATATATATCTGTTACTGCCAATCAACGCCTTCCTCTCCATCGATTATAGGTTGATAGATATACATATCATAAAATGTCACATGAGAAAACGTGGTTTTAAATGTTGTGGTTCATTTTCTACAACTCATGTGCTAGTCTAATTACAAATGAAGACGAATACATAAGAGCAGTCATACTCAAAATGTATCCGTACTGCCGACTCCTTTTAATTGAAGTACAGTAAAACTCCGCTTAAGTGGGCACCCTCCGTTCAAACAAAGTGGCCCCTTGCGCCGGATGATCCTTTAAGCGGTGTGCCCTTTTAAGTGCGGTTAAATAAACTGAACAAAAAAATTCTGTTCCTAGCAAATTGTCCCCTTGAACGGGGTTTCACCGCAAACAAGTTGTCCTAGAAGCGAGATTTTACTGTAGATGTAATTATCCAACTCTCTCTATTTCTTTTCTTCGTCCTTGGCGAAGGGAGAACACTTAAGTTTAAGTACCATATATATTTATGATACGTACCTGTAATAATATATAATGTATCAATATGGGTTCCTGCTGCCAGTTCATGAATTCTCTATGACCGTATTCCCATCGTTGTGGCGATGAAGGAAATGGAACTCGTTATCGTTGAAGAAGGTTGAAATCTTGCTACGTTTATCACTGAAATCTGTTCTCATATTGGAACGGAAACGACTTGCATTAGTATTACTTCTTAGTGACAAGTAGAGCGAGGCGAGTGGTGGTTAGGAAAGGCGCGATCTTTACGCTAATTTGTATTGTAACCGGGCAGCAAAAAAGAAGCGAGGTGCATCCTCAGATACCAGCAGGCAACGTTTTGCTGACACAGACAAACGACAGGGCGATGGTGCCTTGCATGGGAAACGCGGTCGACGTGACCGATTCTGCAGCCATGGCCGCAGGAGCGGCCATCGCCTCCAGGGCTCCGGGTTTGGCGCCAAATTCGGATTTCGCGGGCTTATCAACGGATCAGCTTGCGCATCCCTGGATTCCACGTGATGGACGGGCGGTAAGCGTGGCCTACCAGGACGAGGATCTCGACCACCAAGTACAATAGATCCTCCAGTCTACTTCTCACGTATTGAGGCCTACCTCAGGTAAGCCCACCCACCCAGCTCACTATGTTTTCCGAGGAGCTAAGAGGGAGCGAGCGGGCCTGGGAGCTCTTACTGTACAAGAATATCTGTGGGGCATCTTACGCATGTCAGACGATTCCAAAACTCCCGCCAGCTGCCGCAGGCTGCTGATGACACACCTCAGGGAGGTAGTCGCGGATTCTATAGATTATGATTTCCGGCAAGTGCGCCGCTGGAGCGAAGAAATTTTCTCGCGAGTCACAGAGGGACGATTCCTGCAAGGCTGGAACTCTATTAGCGATATCCAGCACCTCTGCACGGCAATATCACAGGCCGAGGGCGGCAGGCTCGGCAAGGAGGATATACTGAGCCAAGCGGGAAAGGCTAAGAGCAAGGCGCGTCCAGCAGGCGGGAGCCACGCCCCTTGTCCAGCTTATAACACAGAGAAGGGGTGCACTCTCCAAGCGCCGCACGTCGCAGCGGCAGGAACGGTGGATCACGTGTGCGAGTACTGCTATGATGTCTTGAGCTTACATCACCCCCACGCGGCCAAGGATTGCCGCATCAAAGTGAAGCATGAGTCTGCGGCAGCGGTTAGGAGCAATAGCCGGCCCTTTGGGGGTAGGGCAGGTTCGCCTGCCGCCCGTGACTAAGTTGGACGAATCCGCGCGCTCTCAGCCGGCACGCAAGGACTTCGGCTTGGAGAGTGCTTGCGGCGACATGGGCGGGGAGGTGGACAACTCCTCGTTCAATCACGTGCCGTCCCGTGTGGCGGGAGCGGTTAGTGTTTTTTGGCGCCCTCAGCCCTCTGAGGAATTCAGGGAGCGGTACCCAAAGTTTACTTCGGATTATGCTGTTATCACTAACGTTGAGGCTTACAATTTTGAGGGGGCTCGTGTTATTGTCCCCTCAGCCCTCCACGTGGACGAGTGGACGGCTCGTTTAGCCGACTTTCATGATGTAAATTTGTGTGATTTCCTCGATTTCGGGTGGCCTATTGGCTATACCCGGGAGCAATGGCTGCTCCCTACATATGTCAACCACGCCTCGGCCCGGGCCTGCATTCCTGACTTACAGCGTTTTGTTGACAAAGAAATCCGCTTAGGCGGACTTCTGGGGCCTTTCGAGGCTTTACCCTTCGGCATTAATACTCAGGTGTCCCCTCTGTTGACACGTCCCAAGCGGGACTCTAGGGACAGGAGAGTGATCCTCGACTTATCTTTCCCCGAGGGCAAAGCAGTAAATGATGGGATACCGGTAGGCCTGTATTTGGGACAAGGTTGCGCCTACACACCGCCTACGATAGGCGACTTGACTGGACTCATAGAAACGTTTGGCCGACACTCATACGTTTGGAAGGCTGATCTCAGTAGGGCCTACAGACAATTGAGGATCGACCCGGGTGACGCCCCTTTTCTGTGTTTTCACGTGGAAGGAGCTTACTACGTGGAGAGATGCCCCCCTTTCGGGTGTAGGTCGTCTTCCGTCACGTGTCAGAGGACATCTAACGCTGTCGTTTATATCATGGCCCAGGCCGGGTTTCGAGTACTCGCTTATCTGGACGACTTCGCCGGGGCGGCGGCACGGGAAGACGAGGCCTACCGAGCCTACCAGACTTTCATCGACCTAGCCGACAAGTTAGGCCTGCAGTTAGCGAAAGAAAAATGCGAGCCTCCTACGCAAGTCATCACGTGGCTTGAATACACGTGACATGGTCGTCACCATCCCACGGGATAAACTCAAGGCCGTGCTGGGAGAGTGCACCAATTGTCTCGACCGCAAATGGATTTCCCTTCACGACATGCAGTCTCTGCTGGGACGGTTAATCCACGTGGCCAGTTGTGTCCGGCACGCGAAACAGTTTATGGCACGTGTTTTCGCGGCTCTACGGGCGGCTCGTGTGGCTCCCGTTGTGACTCTTGGGGATGAAGCTCGAGCGGATTTACGTTGGTTCGGGTTCTACGCGGCTTCATCGAACGGGCGCCACCTTGTCCAGACAACGTCGCTTTTCGTGACGCTCCACGTCGGCATGTCCAGCAATCGGGGTCAGGTCAAGATGTGGGACGTCAACTTGGAGTGGGCGTGGCGCGTTCCAGCTATTGACCCCGGCACGGGTTTTTACAAGTTGCCGGCTTTTGCCTTGGTCGTGGCATGTACACACGGTCTTGGGAATGTTCCCGCAGGTGCCACGGTACGGGTAACGGCTTCCCACGCTGCCGTGTTCGCTCCTCTTCACCACGGGTTAATTCGAGACCCGTTTATCGCCGCTTGTGCCCGTAGGATCTGGTTGGGGGCCGCTTTAGGCGATTATGAGGTCGTACTAGACGTTGTTCTGACCATTGAAGGTGCTGAAACACCTGTAGAAATCGTCTGCCCACGTGTTCAAGAAATTTTACACGATTTTCGTTGATTCCAGATGCCGACCCCGGGCTCCACGCTCGGATGTTATCCTCATTCGAGGCGGCCTCAGCTGTCTCCAAGTGCCGGAACAGGTCAACGCAAGCCGTCAAATACCTACATTTCGCAGTCAGGAACAAGTCGTCTGTTCTCCACCCGTCAATCCTCCAGGCATGTCTTTATGTGCAACATTTGGCCGACACCCTCGCCTCGCCCACAGCCATTAGGAATTACATCTCTGGCGCTAAGTACTGGATTACTCACCGTGGAGGGGACGTTTCTGCGTTCTCTTCTACGCAAGTGGCGTCTGTTCTACGGGGTGTCTTAGTAACGTCCGGTCACGTTGCTCGACAGGCCCCGTCGGTATCCTGGAGTATGCTGGTGGATATTTGCCGTTTATCTGGGCAGCTGTTGTGCAGTCTTGTTGTCAAGGCTGCGGCCTCCTGCTCACCGTTCGTTCGTCCCAAACTATTTCATCGGGATCCCCACCTGTCGTATTACGTGTGGAGTTGTCACGTTTTCCGGACATGTGTCCTGTTAAGACTTGGGAGTATTATAGAGGCGTGGCACCTGGCCAGAGCCTAGACCCCTTGTTTTTACTTAGGCCAGGAGTGGCCCTCACGTCTTCTCACTTCACTTCAATTGTCAGACTCCTTCTGTCATGTGCCGGTCATCACGAGGCCTACCTCGTCACACCTCACTCATTCCGCCGAGGTGGGGCCCAACACCTCGTCCAGTCAGGTAGGCCTCTCCACGACGTCCAGAAGCTCGGCACTTGGGCTTCGCAGGCTTCTTTGGCCGTCTACTTACAGTAAATTCCGTCTTTGACGTATGCCCTTTTATGAATTATACTGTTTGACAAATTTCCATATATCTTCGTATACCGTATACCATGTATACTACATATTTGTCTTTTTCAACGTGAAAAATAAAATTTTTCGTCCACAGCTTGGCCTCGTATCAGTCATTGGTACGAACTTGTGAGATATAATGGCTTGAGGCAGCTGTCGGACTAAGCGCGGCAACGCAGCAAGAGACATCTACCGGACGTTTTTATGAACTCAAACTGTCATGACGTGTATATCACGTGACAGTCTTATCAACTTTTTCAAAGACTCAACACGTTTCTTTACCTTTCACCCTCCCCACATGTTTTTGGCTGTTACCTTTTATGAATTATACTGTTTGACAAATTTCCGTATACCTTCGTATACCGTATACCATGTATACTACATATTTGTCTTTTTCAACGTGAAAAATAAAATTTTTCGTCCACAGCTTGGCCTTGTATCAGTCATTATAAATTCAATGCAACTAAAATCCAACAAATTGACTTAGATATTCTGTCCCTGTCTAAACTAGAATCAGATTTTTTTGCAATTAAGGTGATTGGCGACCATTTTAAATGATTTTAAATCCTTTAAGGACAAATGATGCCTTGAGGCATCAACCGTCCCAGGCCGAATGTTGCATTATTCTCTAAAAGGTACAAATTTTATTTTTATTAAGGAATTTAGGGGTAAAATTGTACTCTAGGCAAAGAAAAAAATTAATATGAAGGATAGCATATCATATTATAAAACAACCAAAATATGAGTCCAAACAGTGATATACTCATCCCCTAGCGGTACATATGGACACAAGCGTCCATCGTTATGCATGCAGCCCTGCCTCAGGCACCTGTCCTTAAAAGGTTAAATTATTATTTACTGAATTAAAGAAGCCAGCAGTGTTTGATAAAGAAGTTCATCTTAAAAAAAACATAGCAGATCACATTTAACAAGTCTTGTGCCATTTGTATGGTTGTGATTACAATTTTAGGCAAAATAATCCCTGAATCATGTATATGTCGGCCGAATATCCAAGGCGGCCCCTCTACATGTATTATGGATAGATTAATGTATGTGTTCATATTGCGCACAATTAAGGTGAATAATTTTGGTTTTATCAAATGCCATAGTGCTCTTTGGTTGCCATTTCTAAAATGGCAGACACATCGCTCCAAGGACTTATCTGCAATACTTATCAGATACATCTAAATATATCTAATTTCCTATTGCCTCCCCTAGCTATGCGCTAAAACTCATGCTACTGTCATTAAAATCATAAGTGTGCTAATATTTTAGCTATATCTGCCTCACTAGCAAAACTGATCACAAGTTTGTCAGACCTATCACCTCAAGGGTACTTGAGTGCTAGGGTGAGTGTTCACTGTGATTATGTCTGAGATTATAAATGTACCAGGCGTGTTTTTCCATGTGAATCAAATTCGGAATTTTTTCCTTGAGACTGGTAAGACCACTTTGCGGTGGGAATTTGTACCACAGGCTGAGAATTGGGGAAAGCCGTGAAGTACACCTGTCTCAGGTATATTAATCTCTGCGTGTGAATCCTATTTTTGTGTTCGTTGAGCGGCGTAGTTGATAAGTAAGATATAAAGAGAGCAGAATGCTGTAACCGACAATTGCTATGTAATTAATGTGTTCGTGTTGCTTACAGAAAGTCAGGATATCTTACAGAAATGGGCCAACATGGATCAATCGTCAAGGAGGTCACCCATGTATAATGGTGTAAGTATATGGAACAAATTATGATGAACATGTGAATAGTAATGGATCTGACTGCACTGGTACATTAAGTGTGACAATGCTTGGGACACCCCCTGTAGACAATGTCAAGAACTATCGAATAGCCATTTTACCTCGCACACTCAGTTTTAAAAAGATTTAAAGGATTATGGATGTACTTTTTGGTATTACTACTAATCCTATTAAAATAAATTCTGTCGTCAACCATCCAGATTCATTATCAAATAATAGATACAAACATACAGACTCTAGGAGAAACTTCAAAATCGTAATAAAGGAAAAATCACATAGGATAATCAAATGGGATAACTAAAATGGGATAATGAACATACGATACTACGCTAAATGTATAGCAGATTATAAGTAGATTCGCATAAGGAGTGACAAAATATATCAATATATTTTGACTCATTGAATACAAATCAACTACAGGACTATCACAGACGTTCTGCAAACTATTGATACCGCATGATCTGTTCGGAATTGAAATTCTACGACGAAGCCACGAACCGACTAGTAAAACAACTCACCTTACGAGGTTATCCACACAAACAACTCAAAGAACAGGTTAGGCAGTTCCGGTCACTTGACCGAGATACTCTCCTACAAGACAAAAACACAAACAATAACCAACAAATCATCCCACTCGTACTACAACACAATCCACACCACAGCAGAGCCCGCAAAATCATAGCCGAAGCCAATCTGCTACTTCGCGACAGACCCGAGACCGCCAAATTCAGACAAAACAAAATCACCATAGCATTCCGAAGCAGTCCCAACCTACACGCCCAAACCACCTAAACAAACCATCGAAACAACCTTCCTGTCGATCTGACAGCATGGAAAATTGGACAACTTGTCCAGTATGCAGCATATGGCTGCCCAACTCGACTCGCAGCATACAACTGCATCTCAATAAGAAACACAGCCACAACAGTGACCGATCTCGAACACTGGGTAAGTACCCTTGCACCTACTGTCACTTGACTTTCACTCGAAAATACAACTTGAAACGCCATCAACTTTTGATACATAAGAAATATGACCAAAATCCAATTCCAACACTCATCACAGAGTTTATTACCACAAAAATCAAAACAACAAAGACACCCATTCGAAGATGTCCAGAGATTACTCCAAATAATGTCAAATTCAGAATAGTTTACAAAGGCACTCTGTTTGTTCCTTCCAGGTGGCCCACACAGCGACAAGCAGAGTACATCCAAAAAACTCCACCCAAAATTACAACACCCAACAAGATCCCGAAACGCGCCACGCCCATCCAGAAACGTATCCAACTCGTCAAAAGACGCCTAGAAAACCTATCAGCCCCCAACAAAAGCAGGATAATAGAACCTACAGCAGACCCGACTGTACGCAAAAAAATCAGAATGGCTCACCCACTGAACCTAGTAAACCTGAAAAAAACCAGACAACCGCGGAAGACCTCTGCAAAACCAACAAAACGCAAAAACACCTTCACGACACCCCCCAAGAGAATCCAAACCCCCACACCGACCAAGAAGAAACCATCCACCAGCTCCTGTGCCTCTACCAGCAGCTCCAACCTCTCGTCGACCACTAGCACCCCTAAAAACAACAACCAGCCCAAGACGCCAACCAAGATCGACACCCCACTGATCAAGAACGACTTGATACTATCCGATAGTGACAATGAACTAAATCTCCACCCAGACCATGACGACTTTGACTCAAAAAGCCTAACCATCGACACTATCCAACCCCCGACTCCTGCTAAGACACCCACCACTGATGACAAAGTACCGATCAAGATATCGGTCGATGCCGATACCATCTCCGTCACACACAGCGAACCAGAAACATATCAACCCCTCTTAGTGAACTCTGTTCCAAACCAACGCACTGTGATGAAATCCAATGAAAAATCAAACTCTGTGGGATATACACCGACCCCCAAGGATGAATTACCACCTCCAAAACGACCACGGAAAAGCCTCCCCGCCGCTGAGGTATTATTTGATCTATATATGATCGTCAATAAGATTGATGATTACGTGGGTGCACGTAGAAGGAAGATCTCCAGGACATGGGATATATACACACCACTCGCAAACAACTGAAGAAATAATTTGAGTTATTCTGAACTGTTACTTACCATTTTTCGTACATGTACGAGGATAAAAAATTTTTGAAAGACTCACAATTATATTAAAAGTTACACGGTATCTGTATGTACCTTTAATCACTGTTATATTTCAATCTTTACTGAAAAAAATTATTTCCTCACATAACGACTCACGGACTACCTCAGTCAGACTATACATTTCTAGAGTTAACTTTGATAAAGGGCAACATGTAGCCCGAAACTTCGGTTCACTAATAAAAACGCCATTAAAGCCAACTTGACTGTCTCTTAGTTGTACTGTCACACTCCATCTTATTGAATTATTTATTTATTATCTAAATAACGCCTTTTTATACCAGATTTATACATTAGAGCTAACTATAAGAGTTGGCAGTAATGTATAAGCAGAAGACGGACGCTAAGGACTCTCACTCACATGGTTCCGGTCACGTGACCCTGGTTATGTGACCATCCTACTCCACACCCCATCATTGTCCACTTAAACCTTGGACCCAAACCAAAAGGAACCACCTACCAACCCTACAAAAAAAACTGATATTTTTACTCAATTCCCCCTACTTCGTAGGGCAATCTCAATAGCTTGTGACCTTTCTTTTATATTCTAATTGTGTTTTATATTCTAATTACTACGAAGATTATCTTCTTATTTTATGTTAACGTAGTGGGGTGGGAATCCAGCAGTGTTCGTTTGTTTTACGGAAGGTGGTGCGACGTGCCGATCCTTACTGTGTAGTGATTCCGGACAAGGCCGCACACGAGAGTGGCGCGGCGGAGACCGGGATTACGTAATGCTGGGTATATATACTCAGCGTTCACAGTAGGTCGACAGGCTGTCCTCGCGCGTCTCTTCTACGGAACAGACCCTTGGGCCCTCACTTTGACGGCGGGTTCTTGTAACCTTCCTGGTGGTTAGGCGAGTCTTTCAGATTAGCCTCTCCAGCCCTACCTGGCAGCTATGTGCTAGGGTACCGTACTTGTGGGAAAGATCTTCCAGATCTTTCCGGGAAGTAGTGATTAATAAACATCCTTGTTTATTAAAAGACGTTGTTGTGTCATGTGTGATTAGGTCTGTGCAAACTAACCGAAAACCGAACCAACCTACGTAGAGTGCGTAGGGTGGGATCCTGCCTGGAAGTAGCGTTCCGGATATGGGTCATCCAACCTGCTAGACAGGCGGCGACCACCACACTGGTGCCGTGACCAGGATCCTAGGTTGCTTGCACAACCTGGGATTCTAGGTAAATGCACGGATCTGGAATAAAAACCAGATCCCAGGCTGAACAGGAGAGTGAAGATGGGGAGGTAACTTCTCAACAAACTCTTCCGGCCCGGAATGACGAAAAGTCACCAAAACCGGAGGGAGGGGGTGAAACCCAGAAGTCTGGTAAGAAGAAATCTCGGAAGAGAACCGCCGCTCAGAATTTGAGTTCGACGGTCCTGAAGAATTTCAGTCCGGCAGCCGACAGCCGACATGGCCCCGCAAGGGATCTGGAGGGACTCAGTAAAATTGGGTCTCAGACAGATAGTCCTGGAGAGTCTAGTACTCCCCGGAATAGGTCGGAAGATACCTTATGGGTACCTTCCGATGAGGTTCCTGTAGGCTTCCTTAGACCAGAACTCTTAGCCGAGTTTGATCAGGAAAGGGAAGCCCGAGATCTGTATCGGGAACTAGAAGCTCGAAATCGAGAGATCGCCGAGGAGGTAGCCAAACGGCACCATAACTTGGAAGAACTTTCGGTTCGCGAGATTGAGACTCTAGAAAAAATCGAGCAATTGGACCAACATGTACATCACATGAAGGACCAAGTTCGACTAGCAGAGACAGAATCATCCCGAAGGATGCCTATGTCACAAGCTGGCTGGAGTAATGTGAGAGATCATCTATATTCCCCTCCAGGGAAAGTAGAAGATCTTGAGAACAAAGGGTGTGAAGACTCCTTTGGTTAGCTTCCGGCTACCCTCCGAGTCAAGAATGGGTTCTCCGAGTTCCGAACACACTAGTAAAGCTATAGCCGAACTGGGGATCAACTCTTTCAACCAAATCAGGGAGCAAGACCGGATCTTCAACTTGTCAATGGCAAGAGCCGACAAGGTTCCGATGATGCGCCCAGAGAACGCAGCCAGAAGGAACGCTGTCATTCCAAAACCTTATGGAAAAGGAATGGAGTGGGAACACTGGTTTGCAGGATTTTGTGAGGATATACAATGTAATGGCTGGAACAAAGTCGATGCATTGCCATACCTCAAAAGAGCACTACGAGATGGACCCGGAGAAGCTGCACTTCCCGCTTTTCGCCGTTCTGGTGGTACGGAATGGGATGAGCTAGTGGAGGTAGCCTCTTACTATTGTGGTCAGCTGGTAATGCTGAACCCCCGATCCACTTTTCTAAAGAGGATCCAGGGTAAAGAGGAGACAACTCGCACCTATGGGCTAGCTTTACAACAAATGTTGTTGGAAGTTTACCCGGGAACGGGATTAGATTCTCCTGCACTACATGAAGATCTACAAACTCAGTTTGTGAAGGGACTTCGAGATGATGACGTGAGAGCGGAAGTCATCTCTAAATGGGAGCCCGGTATGAACTTCATGCAGGTGTTGCGAATAGTAGATGCCTATAAACAACGGTGTATACTATTTGGAAAATATGCTAATCTAGGAAAAACTTCCCGGGTTAACATAGTGGGTTCTACTTGGTCACAAGTAGAAGAAGATACCTATGAGTGTCAGGAAGCAGAAATAGAGGATATACTCTCTTATGTCCGCTCGATGGTACTTGGAAGAGGAGGTTTCAATAGACGAGGACGTGGGAGAGGTCGAACCCCTAGCTTTGGAAGGAACAGTGATGTACCTTCTGTGGCAGAGGCAAAACCAAAAACCTCTGATCCGCAAGGAAATCCCTCTGAGGTAATGAAGTTGTTGACCAAAATCAACGAAAGACTGAATCAGGTGGAGAAAAACCAGCTGGATGTCCGACGTTGTTGGCGGTGTAACAAAATGGGACATATCTCTCCAGATTGTCCTGAAGCCCGGAACGTTACTACAGTGGAAACACCTCGTAGTCCGCATGCGTTGACGGTTGCCTCTCAGAGTGAACCTGAAAACAAAGAAGGACTGTAGCGAGTGGCAACACTGCGGTCCGGGAAGGAAAGTGCCAGGAAATCCAAACCTGTGAGATCAATAAGAAGGAATATATTTCCCACTTACCAGAAAAGGGAAAGATACAAAATACGGTCGCAACGATCTGTAGTAAGTATCTTTCACCTGGGCACCCCTGTCTGCAATGGCTTTGTCAACGCGGATGGGATCTTGGAACCTTGGATGGGATCTCACGGTTTATACGACAACCGTCTACCTTAGGTGGGCGACGTTGGTATGTGCTGGCTAGAATTCAAGGAAGAAAGATAGATCTGTTATTAGATACTGGCGCTAGTCGCTCTGTGTTGAACAATGGACTCTAGTGGAATATTAGGCGTAGATTTTCTCACCCTCTATGGAGGTTCTGTGGATCTACAAGATGGCACTCAAATTTCCTGAGTTAATGGAAGTGGAATGTAGTTGTCAACGGTTTTCTTCTTTGATTTCTGTCCGACAAGATGTGGGCATCCCACCTCAGCAGATGGTTAATGTCCTGATAGCTGGGGAAGGAGACTTACCACGTGGAGATGCACTCTTCGAGCCAAACCTGAAACTGTTTTCTCACAAAGGAATACAGGCCTGGGATACTTTGATCGGAAGTGCTAGAGAAGGATCAATTCCTATAAGTAATCACACCTCCGGGTTGATTAGACTGAAGAAAGGTGATACATTGGGCTGGGCAACCCTAGCTCATGTAGATGGACTAGTAGACTCAGGTCCGCAGGGAATCACACCTGTTCCAGTTTCTGAAATAACCGGGGAAGATGAAAAATCCGAACCGGGAAAATTGGACTTTAAAGGAAATGATTATGAAGAAGTACGATTTAGTGCTATCGATACAGGAACAGGATTCTTTCCAGTTCCGAGTCCGTTACACGAAACTCTGGAAACCTTAGTTCAGACGACAGACACACTAAACAGTGGGGAACGACATGAACTAAGAATTCTTCTGAAGAAAATGGAGTCAATCTTGGCTTGACCAGGAGATCCTTTGGGAAGAACGGATAGAGTAGAACACACAATTGATACAGAGGGACATCAACCTTTCCGCCTTCCTTATCGACGGCTACCTCCGGTAAAACGGGAAGCTTTAGAAGAGGAAGTAGAGAAAATGATGGACCAGAAAGTAATCATCCCCAGTGCAAGTCCTTGGGCTAGCCCTGTGGTAATGGTTACTAAAAAGGATGGTACTTGCCGATTCTGTATTGACTACAGAAAATTGAATAGTATCACCTGGAAAAATGCCTATCCAATACCTCGGATCGATGAGAGCTTCGACTCTCTAGGAGGGAACCAGTGGTTTTGTACTCTGGATCTCCAGTCTGGTATTGGCAGGTAAAGATGAATAGTGGCGATCAACCTAAAATGGCGTTCACCACTCATCAAGGGCTTTACAAGTTTACCGTAATGCCATTTGGCCTCTGTAACGCTCCTGCGACTTTCGAATCCATGATGGGTCATTTGTTGCGGGGTCTACAGTGGAAAAAGTGTTTGGTTTATCTGGATGACATAATCATCTTCGGAAAGAATTATGTCGAATGTCTAGAAAACCTGAGAGAGGTATTTGAGCGGATTCAATCTTATGGGTTGAGGCTCAAACCTCAGAAATGCAAACTGTTTCGCAGATCTGTGGAATACTTGGGACGGATAGTTTCCGGAAATGGAATCCGGGCGGATCCTTCCAAGTTGGAGGTAGTAGCTAATTGGCCACGCCCCCAGAATATAAAAGACATACGGTCTTTCCTAGGATTTTGTTCGTATTACCGCGACTTTATTCCGGGTTTTTCTGAATTTGCACACCCCATGCAACAGTATGTGGTACTAGATAAGCCAGGGAAGCCAAAAGAGATCCAATAGACTCCGGAAGCTGAACATGCTTTTCTGGGACTCAAGAGAAAATTTACGGAGACCCCCGTGTTGAAGTACCCTCTACCCCAGGGTCGGTTCATTCTTGACACTGACGCTAGTAACGAGAGTATTGGAGCGGCGTTGTCTCAGATTCAGAATGGTATGGAGGTTCCAATAGCTTTTGCTAGCAACAGCTTAAGTAAAAGCCAACGGAACTACTGTACCACTAAGAGGGAACTCTTAGCGGTTGTGGTGTATGTAAGAAAATATCAACACTTCCTAGGTGGAGATTTCATCTTACGTACCGACCATTCTTCTCTCAAATGGCTCTTTAACTTTAAAGATGCCGAGGGAATGATTGGAAGATGGCTGGCAGCTCTCTCCGAATTTGGGTTAACAAACTGTCAGATCGAGCACCGGGCTGGAACGTCTCACATTAATGCGGATTGTCTCTCAAGGAGACCAGTGCGGAAATGTGGACGGCCAGATTGCCGGGACTGTGGTGAGCATAGAGCAGTAATAGCTACCCTACGCTCTCAGAAAGTAAAACCGCCCCAGAACTATCAGTGGACACTAGAACAGATTAAGGAAAGTCAACAGGCTGACCCAGATCTGTTCCGGTTAACTAAACTGGTAGCTAATGGGCTCCATAGACCTACAAGACCCGAGATCTCGCCTGAAAACCGAGAATTTCGGAACCTATGTGGTCAATGGAAAGAACTAGAGGTCCGAGATGGAGTATTGTATCGATGGAGAACTACGTTGCAACCACTTAAACGTGCTCTACAATTAGTAGTCCCTCGAGAATTACGTTCCGGACTAATGACTCTATGTCACGAACATAGGAGTGCAGCTCATCTAGGACGGAAAAGGACGGTAGCCAGAATAAGGCGTCATTACTACTGGCCTGGAATGGGTGCAGATATTCGAAGGTGGATATCTGGATGTTCCGTCTGTAGCAAAGTCAAACCCGGGGTAGGACTCGGAAAGATGCCGCTACAACAGGAGCTATTTGGTGTCAGCTTTGCCAGAATCGCTCTAGATATCATATCTGGTATCGACGAGTCCGAAGAAGGAAATACCTGTATGATGGTGGTGATGGATTATTACACAAAATATGTGCAGATCTATCCCATGAAAAATCACAAAGCTGCCACGTGTGCGGAAGCTTTAGTGAAAAACTGGATGTTGCCTTTTGGAACTCCGAGCGTACTACATTCCGACCAGGGAAGGGAATTTGAATCCCAGATCTGGAAAGAAATGTGTAGGATACTCGAGATAAAAAAGACACATACAAATCCATATCGTCCACAATCAGATGGTATGGTAGAGAGATTCAACCGGACATTGATCCAGTGTCTTCGGACCCTGGTAGATGAAAACCGGAAGAATTGGGATGAATTGGCACCATTTATAGCTCATGCGTATAATGGGACCATTCATTCAAGCACGGGGTGTTCACCTAATTTACTCGTCTTTGGCAAGGAAATAGTAATGCCCGCTGACATAGTCTATGGGGTTCCCGGAATGTCTACGGATGATCCTTGTCCCATAGGGTTTGTCGAAAAGCTCAGAGAACGTTTTGTAGAAGGATATTACCTCGCGAGATGGAACCTGACAAAAGCTGCCAAGTGGCAAAAGACTAGCCATGATGTCAATCTTAAACCACGTAAGTTCCGAGTAGGAGACCGGGTTGTGCGATACCACACTTCGTTGGTAAATGTAAAACTCGCTCCTAACTGGGACGGACCATTCAGAATTGTTCAAATATTGTCAGAAATTACAGTAGTGATAGAGGATGAATGGTCAAGAAGGCATTACAAATCCCATGTAGCTCGTTTACGACTATGGGAAGGAAAGCGCGAAAGTTCCGGCTTTGAAGTTTCACACCCTGCTACAACGCGGGATGTGTCACTGACCACGGGTCCTACTGGGGTACCAGAGAGGTCTCGGGTTCAAAGAGCCGGGAAGCCGGGTGTCAAACACCCGTCAACACGGTGGAGGCAGACCCCGATAGGGAAGTCCCGGTCAAAGGTTACCGGGGTTCCGAATGGGTGCCCGTCAACACGACGGAAACCGGGACGTCCCCGGAAGGTGATTCCTACTTGCGCTAACCTAAAAAGGGAGGTGTGGGTAGATGAAAAACCTGACACGGAAAAGTCTGAATTTGCTACAAATCGAGCTGTGTATAATAAACATGGTTCGAGATGTAGAATGCCGTTCTGGTGGTACGGAATGGGATGAGCTAGTGGAGGTAGCCTCTTACTATTGTGGTCAGCTGGTAATGCTGAACCCCCGATCCACTTTTCTAAAGAGGATCCAGGGTAAAGAGGAGACAACTCGCACCTATGGGCTAGCTTTACAACAAATGTTGTTGGAAGTTTACCCGGGAACGGGATTAGATTCTCCTGCACTACATGAAGATCTACAAACTCAGTTTGTGAAGGGACTTCGAGATGATGACGTGAGAGCGGAAGTCATCTCTAAATGGGAGCCCGGTATGAACTTCATGCAGGTGTTGCGAATAGTAGATGCCTATAAACAACGGTGTATACTATTTGGAAAATATGCTAATCTAGGAAAAACTTCCCGGGTTAACATAGTGGGTTCTACTTGGTCACAAGTAGAAGAAGATACCTATGAGTGTCAGGAAGCAGAAATAGAGGATATACTCTCTTATGTCCGCTCGATGGTACTTGGAAGAGGAGGTTTCAATAGACGAGGACGTGGGAGAGGTCGAACCCCTAGCTTTGGAAGGAACAGTGATGTACCTTCTGTGGCAGAGGCAAAACCAAAAACCTCTGATCCGCAAGGAAATCCCTCTGAGGTAATGAAGTTGTTGACCAAAATCAACGAAAGACTGAATCAGGTGGAGAAAAACCAGCTGGATGTCCGACGTTGTTGGCGGTGTAACAAAATGGGACATATCTCTCCAGATTGTCCTGAAGCCCGGAACGTTACTACAGTGGAAACACCTCGTAGTCCGCATGCGTTGACGGTTGCCTCTCAGAGTGAACCTGAAAACAAAGAAGGACTGTAGCGAGTGGCAACACTGCGGTCCGGGAAGGAAAGTGCCAGGAAATCCAAACCTGTGAGATCAATAAGAAGGAATATATTTCCCACTTACCAGAAAAGGGAAAGATACAAAATACGGTCGCAACGATCTGTAGTAAGTATCTTTCACCTGGGCACCCCTGTCTGCAATGGCTTTGTCAACGCGGATGGGATCTTGGAACCTTGGATGGGATCTCACGGTTTATACGACAACCGTCTACCTTAGGTGGGCGACGTTGGTATGTGCTGGCTAGAATTCAAGGAAGAAAGATAGATCTGTTATTAGATACTGGCGCTAGTCGCTCTGTGTTGAACAATGGACTCTAGTGGAATATTAGGCGTAGATTTTCTCACCCTCTATGGAGGTTCTGTGGATCTACAAGATGGCACTCAAATTTCCTGAGTTAATGGAAGTGGAATGTAGTTGTCAACGGTTTTCTTCTTTGATTTCTGTCCGACAAGATGTGGGCATCCCACCTCAGCAGATGGTTAATGTCCTGATAGCTGGGGAAGGAGACTTACCACGTGGAGATGCACTCTTCGAGCCAAACCTGAAACTGTTTTCTCACAAAGGAATACAGGCCTGGGATACTTTGATCGGAAGTGCTAGAGAAGGATCAATTCCTATAAGTAATCACACCTCCGGGTTGATTAGACTGAAGAAAGGTGATACATTGGGCTGGGCAACCCTAGCTCATGTAGATGGACTAGTAGACTCAGGTCCGCAGGGAATCACACCTGTTCCAGTTTCTGAAATAACCGGGGAAGATGAAAAATCCGAACCGGGAAAATTGGACTTTAAAGGAAATGATTATGAAGAAGTACGATTTAGTGCTATCGATACAGGAACAGGATTCTTTCCAGTTCCGAGTCCGTTACACGAAACTCTGGAAACCTTAGTTCAGACGACAGACACACTAAACAGTGGGGAACGACATGAACTAAGAATTCTTCTGAAGAAAATGGAGTCAATCTTGGCTTGACCAGGAGATCCTTTGGGAAGAACGGATAGAGTAGAACACACAATTGATACAGAGGGACATCAACCTTTCCGCCTTCCTTATCGACGGCTACCTCCGGTAAAACGGGAAGCTTTAGAAGAGGAAGTAGAGAAAATGATGGACCAGAAAGTAATCATCCCCAGTGCAAGTCCTTGGGCTAGCCCTGTGGTAATGGTTACTAAAAAGGATGGTACTTGCCGATTCTGTATTGACTACAGAAAATTGAATAGTATCACCTGGAAAAATGCCTATCCAATACCTCGGATCGATGAGAGCTTCGACTCTCTAGGAGGGAACCAGTGGTTTTGTACTCTGGATCTCCAGTCTGGTATTGGCAGGTAAAGATGAATAGTGGCGATCAACCTAAAATGGCGTTCACCACTCATCAAGGGCTTTACAAGTTTACCGTAATGCCATTTGGCCTCTGTAACGCTCCTGCGACTTTCGAATCCATGATGGGTCATTTGTTGCGGGGTCTACAGTGGAAAAAGTGTTTGGTTTATCTGGATGACATAATCATCTTCGGAAAGAATTATGTCGAATGTCTAGAAAACCTGAGAGAGGTATTTGAGCGGATTCAATCTTATGGGTTGAGGCTCAAACCTCAGAAATGCAAACTGTTTCGCAGATCTGTGGAATACTTGGGACGGATAGTTTCCGGAAATGGAATCCGGGCGGATCCTTCCAAGTTGGAGGTAGTAGCTAATTGGCCACGCCCCCAGAATATAAAAGACATACGGTCTTTCCTAGGATTTTGTTCGTATTACCGCGACTTTATTCCGGGTTTTTCTGAATTTGCACACCCCATGCAACAGTATGTGGTACTAGATAAGCCAGGGAAGCCAAAAGAGATCCAATAGACTCCGGAAGCTGAACATGCTTTTCTGGGACTCAAGAGAAAATTTACGGAGACCCCCGTGTTGAAGTACCCTCTACCCCAGGGTCGGTTCATTCTTGACACTGACGCTAGTAACGAGAGTATTGGAGCGGCGTTGTCTCAGATTCAGAATGGTATGGAGGTTCCAATAGCTTTTGCTAGCAACAGCTTAAGTAAAAGCCAACGGAACTACTGTACCACTAAGAGGGAACTCTTAGCGGTTGTGGTGTATGTAAGAAAATATCAACACTTCCTAGGTGGAGATTTCATCTTACGTACCGACCATTCTTCTCTCAAATGGCTCTTTAACTTTAAAGATGCCGAGGGAATGATTGGAAGATGGCTGGCAGCTCTCTCCGAATTTGGGTTAACAAACTGTCAGATCGAGCACCGGGCTGGAACGTCTCACATTAATGCGGATTGTCTCTCAAGGAGACCAGTGCGGAAATGTGGACGGCCAGATTGCCGGGACTGTGGTGAGCATAGAGCAGTAATAGCTACCCTACGCTCTCAGAAAGTAAAACCGCCCCAGAACTATCAGTGGACACTAGAACAGATTAAGGAAAGTCAACAGGCTGACCCAGATCTGTTCCGGTTAACTAAACTGGTAGCTAATGGGCTCCATAGACCTACAAGACCCGAGATCTCGCCTGAAAACCGAGAATTTCGGAACCTATGTGGTCAATGGAAAGAACTAGAGGTCCGAGATGGAGTATTGTATCGATGGAGAACTACGTTGCAACCACTTAAACGTGCTCTACAATTAGTAGTCCCTCGAGAATTACGTTCCGGACTAATGACTCTATGTCACGAACATAGGAGTGCAGCTCATCTAGGACGGAAAAGGACGGTAGCCAGAATAAGGCGTCATTACTACTGGCCTGGAATGGGTGCAGATATTCGAAGGTGGATATCTGGATGTTCCGTCTGTAGCAAAGTCAAACCCGGGGTAGGACTCGGAAAGATGCCGCTACAACAGGAGCTATTTGGTGTCAGCTTTGCCAGAATCGCTCTAGATATCATATCTGGTATCGACGAGTCCGAAGAAGGAAATACCTGTATGATGGTGGTGATGGATTATTACACAAAATATGTGCAGATCTATCCCATGAAAAATCACAAAGCTGCCACGTGTGCGGAAGCTTTAGTGAAAAACTGGATGTTGCCTTTTGGAACTCCGAGCGTACTACATTCCGACCAGGGAAGGGAATTTGAATCCCAGATCTGGAAAGAAATGTGTAGGATACTCGAGATAAAAAAGACACATACAAATCCATATCGTCCACAATCAGATGGTATGGTAGAGAGATTCAACCGGACATTGATCCAGTGTCTTCGGACCCTGGTAGATGAAAACCGGAAGAATTGGGATGAATTGGCACCATTTATAGCTCATGCGTATAATGGGACCATTCATTCAAGCACGGGGTGTTCACCTAATTTACTCGTCTTTGGCAAGGAAATAGTAATGCCCGCTGACATAGTCTATGGGGTTCCCGGAATGTCTACGGATGATCCTTGTCCCATAGGGTTTGTCGAAAAGCTCAGAGAACGTTTTGTAGAAGGATATTACCTCGCGAGATGGAACCTGACAAAAGCTGCCAAGTGGCAAAAGACTAGCCATGATGTCAATCTTAAACCACGTAAGTTCCGAGTAGGAGACCGGGTTGTGCGATACCACACTTCGTTGGTAAATGTAAAACTCGCTCCTAACTGGGACGGACCATTCAGAATTGTTCAAATATTGTCAGAAATTACAGTAGTGATAGAGGATGAATGGTCAAGAAGGCATTACAAATCCCATGTAGCTCGTTTACGACTATGGGAAGGAAAGCGCGAAAGTTCCGGCTTTGAAGTTTCACACCCTGCTACAACGCGGGATGTGTCACTGACCACGGGTCCTACTGGGGTACCAGAGAGGTCTCGGGTTCAAAGAGCCGGGAAGCCGGGTGTCAAACACCCGTCAACACGGTGGAGGCAGACCCCGATAGGGAAGTCCCGGTCAAAGGTTACCGGGGTTCCGAATGGGTGCCCGTCAACACGACGGAAACCGGGACGTCCCCGGAAGGTGATTCCTACTTGCGCTAACCTAAAAAGGGAGGTGTGGGTAGATGAAAAACCTGACACGGAAAAGTCTGAATTTGCTACAAATCGAGCTGTGTATAATAAACATGGTTCGAGATGTAGAATGGAGTCTAAAATAGACTCTGAACCCCGCCGCAGCTCTCGACTCAAATCGAAGGCTGTGGTTAGCTACAAAGAGTAGTGGTGCCGGGGTTGTCGAAAACACAACGAGATGCAATGGTACGAAATGTAGATCGTTGATAGTCAGTGGCGTGTCAATTATACATGAATGTTGATCAAATAGTTACCTTAAAATCAGTCGTTGTGTGCCGCAGCCTAGACGTTGCTCTAAGGGACCCCGTCGAGGACCCTCTAGAGGCTGCAGAATTGCCGAACGCTCTGTAAGGTTTGATCCATTTATATGAAAGGTGTACATAGTCTCCCATACTATCGACGTGATACACGACGGCGATAAGAAAATCCACGCGGTAGAGAACTCGGGGTGGAGCTCAAAAAGGGGTTTCCCCGGGTTTCGGAACCTGTGCTGGGTGATTGAAGGCATGAACGAATCAAGTCGAGCGTAACGCTGACCTTTGGTTTCTTCACGCATGCGGTGTTGAGACGCTCAAGATGAGCCAGTCTCGACATGGTTGATTGGTTCGCGACTGCGAATCTGGGTCAACTAGGAGTATATAAGACCCTGTTTTTTCAGTAGTCTTCACTCTGTGTTCAGAGTGGTGCCTAGCACCACGGGAGTCGGGCGGTAGCAGCATGGCTGACCGTGCCCCGTCTAGGGAGGGTGAGCGCGAGCTCCCCTCAGCCCTGCCCGGATCCTCAGGGGGGCAGATCTGGACGATGATGCTTTGCTCATCGGGTCAGATGATGGTGATTTTGACCTGGAAGAGGACGAGTCTGAGGACTCTGTTCTTCTTGGGGTAACCCGAGATGAAAGACCCGGAAAGGGAAAAAGTCACACCGGGAAGAAGTCTCAGGTGCCCGTCCGAAGACAAGCTCGGTGAAAACCGAAGCCTCGGATTCGGATGTGGTAATGGCCGAAGGTTCCGAATCGGAGTGCGATACGCCGAGGCGTGGCCGAGCCCGCCCGCATCGTCGTTCTCCGAGGAAGTTCTTCGAAGAAATGGATTCCAGGCATGAGGTTTCTACTCAGGGCCTGGAACAGATGTTGGCTGGGATCCCAGATCCCAAAACGCGAGCCACAGTACAGTCAATGTACCAAAATTGGACTCCACCTGAGGTGAAGCTGGCGGAAACCGGGACCTTTTTGGCCCGGGGTCCGGTAGCTAAACCCGGGAGGACTGAGGCTGGTGCAGAGACAGCTATGGAGACTGATTCCTCAGTTGGGGACGACTCTGTAACGGGGCCGTCCAGCAAAGGTGATAAACCGGTGTCGCAGCCGGCTAAACCCATGCCGGGGAAGTCTGCTAGCAACACTGAGGTGTCAAAACCTCAGGATGCTAATAGGACTGAGCCGCAGCTGTCGAAGCAGCAAAAGAAGCGACTCCGTCGTGCAGCCCGGGAACGGGCTGAGGCGGAGTTAGCTAAGAAGGAAGGTCGGCTAGAATCGCATGACTCGGGTAAAGGGAAAACTAAACCCGGGAAGCACGAGAAGTCGAAGAGAGCTGGGTCGAAAGGCTCGGACAAGCCCGCGGCGCAAGCTGGACCGATTACGGCTGACGCTACACCAAGCACCTCAACAGGTACCACGGGTGGCGAAGATGTCAAGTGTTGGGAAACGGAGATGGACAGGGCTAAACCCCTGGCCAAATCTAACCCCGACAATGATGACGGTGATTTCCAACCTGGTGTAAAGCAGGCTGGGAAGAGAACGGTTGCTCGACAGCTACCCGCCTCTTTGCTGGGCAAGACTTATACTTCCCTAGAAGATCTCCGTCATGGAAACCGACATTACATCCCAGATGGTGTCGGTTTAGATGGAACCTCAGACGACGAGGAATGGTTGGTTGACGAGGGTTCTCCCAACACCTTGTACATCGACCGGGTGAAAGGGGTGTCCCGAGTCAGTCGACTGAAGTACGAGGATCAGGTCAAAGACCGGATCGCGTACGCTTGGCACAAGTTCGGTAACGGCGATCATTGTGTCTTTTTGAGTTGCCATGGGAGGGACAAGAAATTGTCACCGACCTATGCGACTGCGGGTCGTTACGCTAGGCACCTCGTTGAGGTACACTTAGCTGAGCGACCGTGGCTACAGTGCCTTGGTAAGAAGGGTGGTTCTTGCCAGGCCGGGTGTGCCAGTTCGCGGCGATCGTGTCTAGTCCGACACATTGCCCGGGAACACCGGACTGCTGGTGCTGCTGCTCGGGAACGGGTCATGAATCTGTGGCAGAGATTTGTTGACTTAGGTTCCGATGCTCAGAAAGGCAAGCCGGAGCCCGAAACTTGTGTGACAGACGGTCGATTGTTTAAGATCGGATGGAAGAAGAATCCTGGCTGGTTCGGGAGTCTAATGCTATCCGCTTCGAACCATCGACGGATGTCAAAAGAGTTGAGGAAGAAATGGTCCCATAGCCAGGAACCATCTCAGGGTTCCTCGAAGGTTAGACGACGGGTCAAGAAGTTGTCATCGTCCTCGTCCAGCGAGGATGACACTTTTGGGCGATCCAGTCGGAAGCCGAAGAAAAAGTTGGCTCCTAGTAAGCAAACCATTGCTGACGTGGTGGAAGCTGCTTACCAGGCTGCGCCAAGTTTGACTGAGGGACTAAAACTCCTCTCAGCCAAGAGTGAAGGGAACGTTCCAACGGCTTCTAAAGCCAGCGGACCCATGGAAAAACCAGCTGGGACTCATCCTAGCTCAAGTCTCCCGGGAGTTTCCCCGCTCAACAGAGGTGCTACCCAAGCACCCGGGAAGGTTGTGGATGAGGAGGCCTTTCCGGCACTCCCACCACCCGCCAGCCCGGTTGTTGAGGTAAAGAAGAAACCAACGACACAACCACCCGTTGCGTCGAAGGTGACTTCCTCTCCCTGTGCGATATCGGTTGAATACGTCCAACGGGCGGATCAACTAGAGTCGCATATAGGTGGCACGTTGGAAGGCCGCGTCCGAAGGGGCGCTCAGTCTCTCCATGAGAGCCTCGTTCAGGAGCTAGTTAACCTAGCCCGGTTCGAGGTGAAGGAAGCCACGAAAGGCCTGGCTAAACAATACACGTTGGACTTAGAGGACGCGCATATTGCGAAAACCACGGCCCAATCGAGGTTTGCCCGGGCGGAAGCCCAGACCCATTGCCAAGATGAACGTTGTCTTCGGCACTTGGGTATGTCGCTCTATGACATCAGTGACGACCCGCAAGCCCTTGAGGAAGCGTGGTTGGCCCGACAGCGGAGCCGGGGAAGATTTCTTCAGTTCACCACGGAAGAATCAGATCCGACACGTCTGCAACTCGCCGGCATGTTGGGGTGGTCACCCGTGGAAGAAACTTCCCACCAGGACACTACATCCAGTACGGCCCAGCCTATGGATGTCAGTGTAGAAACTCTGCTGTCAGGACAAGGTCAGACCCAACAGGATCAGACTGAAGTCCTACAGTCGAGGATGCCTCCCGCCGTGACACGGGCTGAGAAATCAGCGAAGCCCTCCAAGGCTAAGCCGATGGATCAACCCGAGGAACAAAGTGGGGCACTGGGGGTGAATGCCAACATCATCCCATTGGAGTCTGGAATCTTTTTAGATACCGGACCAACCTCTCTACAGCAGTTGATGTCTCAGTTGCAGCCTACGTCTGCACTGAGTCCACTGCGACCAGAGAGGACCGCCCCGTCAATGTTGGAGAATTGTTTTGCCTTTTTGGCCGTTATTTCCGTATTCGGAAACTTTTCAACTCAGAAGGTGTCCAGCGAGGCTGACCCTTCTTCTACATATGGATGTCTTCCAAACTGAAGAACAGTGGGAAGCCCAGCATCCGCCGGTATCAGGCTGAATGTAGTAGGTCTGCTACGCTGGTGGGCCAGCTGGGCTCGATACTCCAAGATGAGAAAGAGAACAACACTTCACTCGCCGGGAGCCAACAATGGACTTCAACAAGATCCGGAACAGCTGGAGGCAGAGTGCCCGACAGGCCGGGCTGACCACCTGTAGGTCCGCGACTGTTGTGTCTTCCCTGCCCAACGCTCAAGAATACGCTCCCAGGCTCAAGATGGGTGAATATCACATTTATTTAAGGTGCTAGCGAGGCTAGTCCTTCATTCTTCAAATGTCGTTTCTTCTTTCCTAAATGTCGTATCTTCCATATTTTTAATAATTTCTCCGTCTTACAATTCCACCTTTTTCACTTATACATTGGTATCAGTGAATTCTTGTGAACACCAGGAAGCTAGAGAGTAGACCAAGAACTGCTGGATTTACGTTGTAATTTTTAATTGGGTTGTCCCCTAGCAGCAAAATGGCTGCCTTGGTTCCCCCCTTAGTAAAAACTGGGAGGGGTAATGTAGTGGGGTGGGAATCCAGCAGTGTTCGTTTGTTTTACGGAAGGTGGCGCGACGTGCCGATCCTTACTGTGTAGTGATTCCGGACAAGGCCGCACACGAGAGTGGCGCGGCGGAGACCGGGATTACGTAATGCTGGGTATATGGTCAATTCTCCCAGATCGTGATCGATGCCCACGTATGGTGACCAAAAATTCAAACTAGCTAGATCTTTATAAAAATCTGGAAACATATAGTAGAAGACAATACTTTACATGTGTAAAAGTTGGGAACACTAATCTTTTTTGGAAGTTATTTTTTTAGCTGAATGAATTTAACCTTATAAGCCCTATGTCACCGTACATGGGCATGTGGGTTTAACAAGGCCTTAGGAGAAATATTGCTTGTTATTTATTAGCAGAATCAGATTTTCATTTTCAGAAAACGAAACACTATTTATATGGAATAAATTAGAGTTGATTATTGCAATTCAGAATATAATGCCCATGTACGGTGACCGGCCCATGTACGGTGACATACCTAAAAACACATGTATAATTATTGGCATTAACATGCCTGAAGTCTTTGCAAATTGCAGGTGTTAATGGTTCCATAATACTCTATTGATATATAAAATGTTGTTCACTAATATTGTAAATCTTCTTCCATACATAAGCAAAACCTAATAATTTCTGCCCATGTACGGTGACCAAATAAAATTCACCACCCATGTTCATTTGGCTGTAGTATAGTTGATGGAAGAATTAATTTACACACTTCAAATGCTACAAAATCTTTTTACATGCCTCCTTCATTTGGAGGATGAAAAAGTAATGAAAAAAGCAATTTTCTATAATTTTTTTACCTTTTAATGTTGCTTTCCCATGTACGGTGACAGACCCTTCACCACTTATTTTTCACACCTAGACTACAAATAAATCTCCCCATTTAAACATTTATTATGTTTTATAAGTTCTGCAGCACATTTGTGGGTATGACACATTCAGGACAGATAAATATTTATAGTTAAATACAAATAAGAGGTCTTCAAAATCTCGTTATACAGGTTTCATCTATGAATTTTTAGCTAAAAATGCCTATTTTGGGGGTTTATTCATTTTCTCTCAAGATATAGGTACATGAAAGTGGGGTTCCCCTGACAGATCTTTCATTTCTACATACTCTGACATCGTTTCTGATATTATAAAACAATGTTTAGGTATGAAAACGACCCTTTGAATTATTGGTCACCGTACGTGGCCCATCGATCACGATCTGGGAGAATTGACCATATATACTCAGCGTTCACAGTAGGTCGACAGGCTGTCCTTGCGCGTCTCTTCTACGGAACAGACCCTTGGGCCCTCACTTTGACGGCGGGTTCTTGTAACCTTCCTGGTGGTTAGGCGAGTCTTTCAGATTAGCCTCTCCAGCGCTACCTGGCACCTATGTGCTAGGGTACTGTACTTGTGGGAAAGATCTTCCAGATCTTTCCGGGAAGTAGTGATTAATAAACATCCTTGTTTATTAAAAGACGTTGTTGTGTCATGTGTGATTAGGTCTGTGCAAACTAACCGAAAACCGAACCAACCTACGTAGAGTGCATAGGGTGGGATCCTGCCTGGAACTAGCATTCCGGATTGGGGTCATCCAACCTGCTAGACAGGCGGCGACCACCACATTTCCACCAATACCTTTTTATCCATTACCGTGCTTCTGTGTTAGCCTTTATAAAATAAAGCACTAGGTCAATTTTAAGTATTTGGCTGACACTATTTTAACGCCTTATGTGGTAGCGTTGTTGTTTTATACAATGATAATTTCATTCAGGAGATATTGCATTTAGTGGGAAAACTGTCTTTAACTCGGCCTTGCCGAAATGTGCAAACACGATGGGACTCATCATCGATCAGCCTTACTCACATCCACAAACAAACAAAACCCTAAGGTGTTGTTTTCTCTCAGGCTGGTATGAGTGATCCGAGCTCTGAAGATCTTATCACAGATAGATTATTATTACCACATTAGTCAATTAGGCTAAAGGAATATAGTGAACATCGCCATTCGACAGACTAACTAACAATTTGGATGAACGAATAAAATTCCTTATGAAGACTATTTAAAATTGCGAAAGATATAATATAAGTAGGATATGACAACATCTATCCATGTGTGAATTTGAATTAAAATCCCTCCAAACACTATGGATTTATACTGCTAAATAATGTACATTGAGGCAGATTCTGCCTCTAGTAGAGGAGAAAAGTGTCCAAAAGGCCCTTAAAAAGGGGTCACAATGACACCCGAGAGTCTCCTGGCTGAAACTTGCCATGTTGGTCAACTATGACCTCAGGAATCTGAATCTGATGCTCGTTTGTTCCAAAAAGTGTAGCATCATGCTCGTTTCCATGGTAACAGAAGAAAAACATATTTTGATAATTACTGATATATATTAAATACTTTGATATTAAAAGGTAAAAATATGCATTTTTTCTGTGAAGAAAATCATCGATTCTTGTGTCATAAGTATACACTATGAAAATATGCCCTTTTCCATTTTCATGGAAGAATTGTTGCCATGGTAACATTCCAATTTCTAGGAGAACCATTTATTTACAATGATTCGAGTTCAAGCCTCAAATGTTTACCTTTTCATGAACTGTTATACCCTGTTTTACACTGTTCAAATTTGTAATTTCTTTGCCAGTGGAAAATCTTTACTAATTTTTTCCCCACATTTCTGCCTCACATAATTCATTGAACTGAATCTATAGGCTATATTGGGTTGAGAGGAAACGGTCTCACTAGTCACCGCAACGCTTGCTGCAATCTCTATGATTGATAAAATTGGCTTCTTCCTGATTTAGGGTCATATGAGCAGTTGCCCCCATGGATTTATATAGTTCACCAGACTTTGTTACCTCCCTCTATGATTGATAAAACTGGCTTCTTCCTGATTTGGGGTCATATGAGCAGTTGCCCCCATGGATTTATATATTTCACCAGACTTTGTTACCTCCCTCCCACCTTACAGTTATAAACGGGTAAGAAACTGGGAGTTTCCTTTCATAAACTGTTATGCTGTTCAAGTGTGTGATTTCTCTTGACAGGGGAAAATCTTTGATACCTATCTCTATCCACAGTTCTGTCCTACGTGATTATTATCTGTAAGAAACGGGTTCACACAACAGTGCTCACCTCTGATGCCACTATAAGCTTTTTCTATGGGAACTCACCGTTATCAAATCATTAATAACGAAAAGGACACGCGCAAATTAGAAAAAGAGGGGTAATCTGTAATAAACGAGGAGAGGCCATATACAAATAATCTATGAAAACTACAGTACATGGTCATAAACATTTTGCCCATAAAGATTTGCTGTATGCTTCGTCATCTGTGCGAGTTACAAGATGGGGACTGCGCTAGGACCCTGTGAAACCTGAAACAAGCACTGCACGTTACTAGGGAATCATCTCCTCGCCTCTTTACGTCTCTGCTTCCTATCCCTCTGGGACACAAACCTTTGATTTCCTTCTGCGGCATCTCATCCCCATTTTATGTATCTCCAATCTCCAAACCACAGTCAAATTTCACTCTTTCTGAATACCTAATGGACCATGCGAATAGTGCAAGGTGTCCTAAAAAAGAATTATCTGCTTTGATCAACGTTTACATCTTTTCATGTGATGAAGAACGGGGCATCTACGGTAATCAGAGCTATGAGGAAATATGCGAAGTGTCTTTATAAATGTCGAGGTCAGGAGAAATGTCACATAATGTCATTTTCAATTGGCCGATTATTTGGCACCCTTCAGCATTTGTGAACCAACAATCGATTTTCTTGGTTTACCGACGCAAGTTTGGTGAATAGGAAACAAGATATGTAGAGAAAGGCAGAGTAAATACACGTCATCAGTGAAGCTCAGTATCTTAGGGTGAAATTAAAATCTGTATGGGCATGCAGATGTTTTTTGTTATAGAACCTTATTATAGAACCTGATGGGTATCATTTGATTAATGATTGCCTACTATATATACAAAAAGGCTCGATTTCGACAGGAACTGCTTGGAGTTGCTCCCCAACATACAGACTAGACTGAAATCCTTGAGAGCGAGATTCTTGTGTACAGAAAAACTTAAACCGGCTGTTCTTTTCAGTAGCTCTTTACCGATATTTGCGTTTGCTCTCATGATTTAATTCTAGCAACGTTGAAAACTCGTCCACAGGGTTTAGCGACGAAGGTGCTAGTATAAAATGAACCCATCGTTCTATTCTTTTTTACCGCTTTTTCAAATAGATTTTATTTTGAAAACACCATTATTTCTTTAAGCTTTCACTTCCTTTATTTTACATTTTCTTTATTGAATCTTCTCAAAGTTCACTTTTGTTTAATTATAGAGGATGATCGAAATAACCAAATATCGAAAGCATCTTTCTGACCTTATAAATAATTATTTTCTAGAAATATGCCCTAATTTAGCTAGATGAGGCCGACTTTACCTTATTAAACAGATTCGAGCCTCTATGGATCCCATCTTAGCTAATGACTTTGGAAAACTACACTACAACATACCGATGTAAACAATGGCAAGAGGATGGACAGTGTATTCTATTGAGGAAAAGGAACTATTTACCTAAACTACTTACTGTTACCATAACTGGAGACTCTGATTATACATTTCTCTTCCTGAACCTGTAACAACCTCGCCATCTAAATAAACCATCCATTAATATCTAAATTTAGGGTCGGATAATCTACATTTACCAAGACGTATTACGAACCAACTCATGTTCACTATTTTTTAAGAACCCAACAATTGGAAACTGAATGTATGCGGAAGGTACAATATCTAAAAAAATTGTCAAACATGTGCATGACTCGGTTATAGTTTGTGGTACATTTCCACCATTTTATAAATGATTATTTTCTAGAAATAGGCCCTAATTTTGCTAGAGATTTGATGGATAAATGAAAGTTCTATGGCCATGAGGCCGACACTAGTTAAAAATATTGAAACGGAGAAGTCGAGAAATTAGTATAAAAGGAAGAATATATAATTAAGAGGAAATCTGACTGGCCTTTAATAAGAACTTGGGAAAGAATTACAAGACAAATGGATGCGCTTACCTTTAATGTGGTTAGACCCAGAATTGAGATTTCTAATAAAAGGTGTAGAGTACAGAGGAGCAAGACTGGAATGGATTGGCTTCAAAGATCAGGAATATTGTAAAATGCCCAGCCTACATACGGAAGACTAATATAGAACTGCATTGATAATTGTATAAATACACAATACTCCACAAAGTAAATAACATCCCAATATCAGAATAATTCATATTACTTTGCAAATCCCATTGGTTGATAGTATATGACGTCATCTCATATTAATTCCACCACGATTGTGGCCTAGTATTGTCACTTTATATGGCTGTAAGGTGAGTATTCTAACGTTATTTCTATGGTTTAACTTGTACCAGGGGTGAGATGGAAAGCATGATGCTATACTCCAGTTACTCTCCAGCTGAACATAACCCTCTGAACCTATGGACTGTAAAATTGTTTATACTTTCAATTGAAAATGGGTGTGTGATAATGTGTCTATGGTGAATGGCAGTTCCAATTTCTTATCATCTTTCATTTTGATAGTATCTGATGTGCTCTTTGTACGAGTATCCAGAAAAATTTATGGTCTGACTTATTTTCGTCAAGCAATTTTCTAACAAATAGCTGCCTAGCTCTCTTACTTTTCCTCTTTGTCTTATTTCTAACTCTCTTAGCCTCCATCCAGTCTGCCTTACATTTTGAATGTTTAGCCTGTGATGTATGTATTAAGAATATCATAGGGTGCCTCCTAACAGGTCCTCACTGTAGATAGAGGTTAACCCTTTAAGGATGCATGATGCCTGGAGGCATCACCACACTAAAGGCGCATGATGCTTGGAGGCATCACCGCACTAAAGATGCATGATGCCTTGAGGCATCATTGTCCCAATATTAACAAAAATGTTTTAACAATGAAATTATAGAGCAATATTCATGAAATCTTCAGAAAATGCAGACAAAACATCATATTTAGTATTTCTATTAAAAAGAAATAAAATGTTTGTAATTATGTATCATATTTCATGATTTCAACTTTAGATATCAGTTTTAACCATAATGTGGCCATCCCCTAGCCAGACAGACTTCCACCAGCATCCGTCTTTATGGGACTAGCTGGGCCCCAGGCAGCCGTCCTTAAAGGGTTGAGGCCTAACCGTTTGCACTGCCACCAGAGTGTTCGAACCGCCTCTTATCTTCGTTTGGACTGACCCCCCAATAGGGTATATAAGGAAGCAGATTTCTACTCAGAACTCACTTGGAACCCAGACACTGTGGTATCAACATTTCCAGACTGCTCAGTATTACCACTACTACAGGGAAGAGGCTTGAATACCATAGGACACTAGGCTACAGAGGCCTTTACTGAGGATTGGGCTTCTCCATGATCTGCTATCACCCCAGCACTGGAGAAACAGAGACTGATGACTGCTACCACCATATGCCACTACGTTGGATCATCTATATCCACAAGTCAAGGAGACATTGAACAATAACTGAAAGTGATAGACTGTGAGTTGACAAGACTTGAACAGAAATCTATTTTTATCATGTTATCCAGGGCTGTTAAGTCTTTTTAACCTTTAATTGTCTTGTCCTACATGCTAAATACTCGACAATTTTTCCTTTAAACTATAGTCCATTTATTAACAATGGGATCTGCTGCTGGAATCCATCCCATACTGCGTTTCTTAAATATTAACTCAGATCTAATTGATGATAATTTCCATAGGAACGTCCCTCAAAAGTAGTTTCTATCTCTTGCTTGACCGAACTTTTCTCATTATGACAAAAATTGCTTGATGGTAACTCAGTGCTAGATCAACCACCCCAGATTTCCTGGAATTATGATCCTTAGTGAAAACTAAATCTATTCAGTAAAACCATGTTCAAGTTGAGTCAATCGCCTATGCAATAAAATCAATCACCTCATTACTTTTTGATGGCATAGTCATATCATAATATCCCATTAAGTAAACCTAATTTTATTTAATATCTAGTTCATCAAATAACATATTCAATTAGTTTTTAAACATACCAATATTTCCTCTAGTTGGTCTGTATATAGTAACAACAATAATATTCATAGCCTTTACCCTTTTTAATAATATGATCTGCATTTCTATATTTTCAAAACCTCTGTCCGGTATTAAAGCTCTTCCTGGTGCTCTACTAGATACACATGAGTAAGGAAAACAAATGCGAGGATCTTGAAGCATTTCAATGATAACATATCATAATTGAAATAAAAATATCATGAAAAGCCTTTATCATATTTTGATTTGGTAAATTCTGATAAACAGCTTGACGGAGAATACTTGCCACATTCTTCATATTGCTAATAGGAATCGTCATGAAACAAAAATACGGAACTCGTTTATTTTCATTATACTGTGTCTCTCACTGCTCCATCGTCAGTAAGTTCGATTTTCTTGGGCACAGTAATTACATTGGAAGATACTTGTATTGTAAGGATCACTTCGAATAGAACAAAAGCTACTTCCTGAGCTCCAAAAGATGGGTATTTAAGAACAATTCCAATATGATTGAATTAAATCACAGGGGGATTGCTCAAGGCAATTGGTGTCACCTTTCTGACGATGTTCCTAATTACAAAAATAATAACAAACAGTACCCTCATTGGTGATTTGAGGCTGAAGGAAAATATTGAAGTGGTGATTTACAGCGTGTGCGTTTGAAAGGATGCGAATGTGCACGTAAATCAATCAAGCAGATAGAAAACGTTAATGTTGATGTTTTACCCCTCGCGCAAAACTTAATTTGCTTTTCGAATGATTTCTACGTTTTTTCCTAGCCCTTCACTATCTTTTTTCTCTTCGTTATTTCCGGCAGAAGGAGTAATTTCCAGAAATGTCAGATTGAAAATGGTCCGCATTATGAAAACTAGGGAATTCCCCGGAATAACTGTATTGAAGGCAAATACCATGGCAGTTGAGACCAATGGGGCAGGCGGATTTGCCTAATAGCAGAAGAAAGGTTAAAAGAAGGAGAGGGGAAACTGGAAAATGAGGAGGTCTGTAATCAAGGGAACTGAATGGAAAAAAATATGAGAGGAGGAACAAAAAGGACTGTGGAAGTTATTATGAAAACAGTTTGAATGTAAAGTGGAGTTCACACGGTGGGATTCATGTACCGCCCATGGTGTTTCACTGAGACAAGTCCTGCTAAGATTCTGTATTGGAACACTCTCCCCATCTGAATGGTAGGGTTCCATTTCCCTGAACTGGAATTCACATGTTGGGTTCTATGTACCTTGCATGGTGTATGTGTGAGACAAATCCAGCTGATGTTCTGTACTGGAATGCAATTTCTTCGTGAAATGTTGATTATTTTTAAAAACACGTTTAGAATTTAAAAGTGATGAGACAAATGTACCCACTGCTGAGTCACCGACTAGGTACCAAACCAAGCGGTTTGATGGCAGCAAGCAGGGTTACACGTTTTTACACCCTTTCTTGAGGTAAGTGTTCACATGGGTGTTGTCTAACACTATGTGTTATTCCTTGTGCATCCATTTCGCCATTCTTCTCTGAGAGGGGCAATAGCAAATAGTGGCGCCTTGCCATGATTTTTGGTATCAAGGGCAAATTGACTAAGATGAAGGGAAATGTGTAAAGAACACTCGTCTCAGGTAAGTTAGTGTCTGTGTGTGAATCCCGCTTTAGGGTGCTTTTTGATAAACGAAAGCGTTAATCCCGTCAATCCCTTACATAATAATACCGACTTAAAATACGGTTCGAAGAAGGCAATATAATCATTACTCTTCATGTTGCATGGCTATACGTTACCACTCCATCTGTTCTGAATATGTTCTCTCCGACGAGGGACCTAAATTCCATCGTTCGTTTTGTGCGTGCAGGTCGCTACGTTATCTCGCGGTTTCTCGCGGGAACTCGACAAGTCTCGCACGGCGCTGGGCAGGGGCTGGCCCTCACTGGTGAACAAGCGATGCGGATCACGTTCAGCGGAGGCGCGGGATGAAAGAGGAGCGGACGGCCACAAGCTAACGAGCTGTGCGCCTGTTGAGACGAGCGGCTCGTCGGCACTGACGAGCTCAGCTCTAAGTTCCCCGCAATTAACACATCCTGATACAAGTCACATCCCTTAGTGCTTTCCTAGCTGTAAGAGTCTCGAGGCCTACCAATCAAGTACTGAAATAACTTTGGACTCTGCTAATCAAAGGAAGACAAACTCGATGCGTTAAATGCAAAATACATACACAATATTCGGTTGCTCGTGGCCCTATTATCGGAGGGAGTTGGCGTGTGGTGATAGATGATATACGAGCAATCGTGAGGAACTTGCGTTAAGTCAACTCCAAGGAGAATAAAATGCCAAGTATCCTAGACCGATTGATATTACATTTATCATGCACATTGCAAATTTAAGATACCAAACGAAAGACAAGATAACCATCGATCTTTTAATGCGCTTCTTTGCAAACTAGGGATAATTTTCTGTAATCACCGCTTTGTTGAGGTGGAGATCATGACCAGCCCACAATCCCCACTCGGTGAATTACTCCCATTTGTTCTTTTTATGGAGGCTTCGTATTAGGTGGATAATAAACAAATATATATAGGGCAACCCTGTCATGGCATCGGTCACTTATATAAGATGCTGATTGAACAACAAAGAATACTGTCATTCTCTAGTAGTAAAATATCTATAGGAGGAAACGCTTAGCAGTATTTGATACATGCCAGAAAGGGTACTTGAGAAACGGAAAAATCCCGTGGGAAAAGGTTTAAATCAAATTGAAATAGAGGCTAAACGGATACAGACAGATCCTGTATTCATAGGTGTTGTCTCCCGGAGATGTAGAGGGGCGGAAGATGTGGTTCATTGAAGGGGGTATTCCATACAAGTCTACCTTTCATGTAGTGTTCAGCATATACAAGGGTCCAGTGCATATACAGGTAAAGCGAAGGAGTAATACCTTCATATAGATGCAGTACGAACAATTATATAAGCCATTTTGATGTTAAGAAATAGACAAAAGAAATTTAGAAAGGATAAATACTGTAGTACTCAATTTCACATGCATATAAATTACCTTCTTGACACTAAACTGTAGCTTACAAATCTATTTGCTTTTAAAGACATATGTTATTGAACTTTTGTATGACAAACACCGAATTTGGCGACATCTCCGGTCTTCCGTACAAGCCCCCTTGGGCCACTATTACTTCAAAGTGTAAATACAAAAAAGAGCATATGACAGAAGAAGAATCGAGTATGGGATGGTAGAGAGGGTGTATGGTAATATCTATACTACAGAGGTTTAAGAGTACTATCCTTGAATCAGGTTTGCATACAGATTAAAGAGCGTTTAACGGTATGAAACTAATGCCTGTATTGTTTCATTTACTAATCACCAGAGAGCGACACCAAGTTTCTCAGCAGAGATTGTCACTCACTGTATCTCACATGTCACAGGTCTCTCGTCCAGCTCCCTGGTCATGGTCTTGTAAGGGTGCTTTTGGTGTTCCTCTTTCAATTCTTTTAGAATTAAGCCACCAGTCAGTGAAAGATATCGGTGTATTAAATATCTATAGTATTCCCGAAACGGCTGGGCACCTGGACTAAGATATACACCCATATCTATAAAACCACTAGGGAAACGAAATTGCAGTCCTTACAATGTAGGATTGTCAATAGACTTATACCTACGAATTCCTATCTGTACAAAAGAAAAAAAGTCCCATCA
Organism: Alentia gelatinosa; assembly: GCA_950022655.1. Classification (NCBI taxonomy): domain Eukaryota; kingdom Metazoa; phylum Annelida; class Polychaeta; order Phyllodocida; family Polynoidae; genus Alentia; species Alentia gelatinosa. The sequence goes on along the minus strand of OX465588.1, from coordinate 19,601,695 downwards.
GATACATGCTCTTTCTGTCCAGAAAAAAGATACTTTAGAGCATTTAGATTGCCCAAAGGTAAAACAATTTTGGTCTCAATCTATCCGTTGGGTACATGAGGTGGCAGGTCTACATGGTGATTGGTCCAGGACTAATATTCTACTGGGCTTTCCTGACTCAGGTATCAAGGCTCAAAGGCTGAACTATATTTGTATTCAACCTAAGTTTTATATTTACAGGCAGAGGCTATTCCTTGACAGCAATCTCTGTTTACATGCCTGGACACTGGAGTATAGAGAAGTTGCACATGGAAAGATATTTGTGTTATGTAGAGAATTCTCCTCATAAGTTCAGAAAATGGGAAAGTATAGCCCATAGCATTGCCTAATACATGTGCAGCTAGTCTGATTTTGTCTATGGAGTGTCCAGGTGGCCTGCAAGATTATTATTGGGAAGTTCTTCTTTTAGTTTCACTCGGTTGGGAATCAGTTTGCTCATACCAAAGTGTCATTGTCCTGTCTTTGTATCTCCTGTCGTGACTCTTGAGAATTCCCACATTAGGGAAATTGGTGCTTGACATATGGTCCTGTCACTAAATGATATGTTCTTCCTACCATGGCGTAGGAAAGGTGCTTTGACCACACATTCATTTGATGTCCTCGTGTTTAATGTGTGACTTGAACTTCTTCTGCGATAGGGAAGGCTATCCATGTACACTAAGGAGAGACTCTGTACTGGACGATGAGATTTGTAATGAAATAAAGAAAGAGCTTGCTCAATTAAAAAAGAAAGAAAAAAAGAAAACTTGTAACTAGTAAATTACAATGTGAACAAAACCGTTTTCGTGTAGTTTTGATTGATAAAGCTATGGGGGGAAAATACAGAATAATCTATCATATTTGTTTTTACCGGTGGGAGATCAATTATGACAAACAAATGAATGGTAATGGTGCCAAAAATTCTATCATCTATACTCATCAACCACGACCACTTCTCCTATACCATCTAGTGGATCGTGGAGCCCTCGGCTCATTTTCAATTTTCTCCTCTCCGACCTTTTCAATGGGCACACCTTTTTATACCAAAGGCAAAGAATAGTCAAAGGTTAAGGGAAATAGCTATAGGTGTTATTTCAATGCATAACAACAAAACAGGCATGTTGATACAAGCCAGATCTGGAAGTCTGTCTGCTCACATGTTAAGAATTATTTTAACTTAAGATCCATTGTGTTTGATTTTGACATCATTCTTCCTCTTGTGTTATGATGTAGAGCATTCCATGTCTGTATACATCCGCATCCAAGCTGTGTACTTCGTTCATAAGCCTTTGCGTCTGGAAGGTGGGAATAGATTAATGCAGATGGTTTAGTTATTGTCCTAGTGTCTGGTATGTCTCTATTTTCTATCCTTTGCACTTTCTTAAATGAAAGTACTTAATATAGTATGAGCTCACCACCTTTCACATAATAGCTGTAACTAGGATAGCGATGTTGATACATCTAGTTCGAGCAATTATATCTGTATACATTTTACTTTTTAAATTAACATTTAAAAGATTCCTTTGGTTTTATTTATTCTACCGATTTCTTGTAACTTATAATTTATTGCTGTAGTTGTTCATCTCTGACCATTATTTTATAATCTATGTATAATTTCCTGGAAATCAGTCTTTTATCCAGTTGAAATATTCGTTACCCAACCCATATACAATTTTCAGCAGTATTGTCTGTCATCAGAAAAATTGATTAACTTAATTTGATTTCAGAATATGAACACTGAATGCTTGTACGGAAGAGCATCATCGACAACCCGAAGGATTGTAATAGTTGGCTCTGACACTCAAGGTAGAACTACCTCTCTGCGGCATATTTAAAGTGTTTACCATTGCATCCGTTGGCAGAAGTATTTTACCTCACGGGGATAAGTGTAATATTCTCCGCAGGATGACGTTAAGTGAAGGCAGCGCGTTCACTTTGCTCTGTTACTGTGAGTGCGGTTCCACGGGGACCAAATTAAACCCTTCTTACCATCTATAATCCTGGGGATTAGACCCTATCCACCCGCCCGCCATAAATGTCACTGGCAACTGTAGGGCCCTTGTAATTCAAAGTCTGAGTCGCTCAGTCCGTTAAAATAGTAGAATCTGAGTTAAAAGGAATTACTTTCGACCATGCCGAGGAATCATCTTTAAGAGTGTTCGGATCTAATTCGTGAATATGGCCTCCGTGTTCGGCAAGCTTCGTTTCAATGTGGGAAACAATTTGCATCTATATTATCTGCATGTATGCATTATTTCTCATTTCATGGCCATGGATGGGATGGATATATTCACAATAAATTGTAAATGGGGTTTCTTAAGCTGTCCCATAGGAGAACAGAGACAAAAAGGAAATTACCGGTTAGATTATGCGATGTAAATTCAACACATAATACCCCAATTTAACCCCTTGTGAAAACATAGAACTGTAAAAAATCATACTTAAAGGAAGCATACCCAGCTATATTATAAGGTAAATTATGAGTTTGTTAGGTGCATGATGTAGTATGTTATGAAAAGGTAATATTGTTACTTTGTTTCTGCTACTTATAGTTCGAGAGGGGTACCTGGTAACTGGGGCAAAAGGTGAATCAGCGTGAAAGTAGTTTTTAAAAAAGCAATTATGATATTTGGGGTTTTATTTAGAATATGTGTCATTTTCTGTAATTCACTTGGCATCCAGCCAGTTTGCCATTCCTAAAACTGCGATTGTATTGTCCAACTATGTCAATCATCAATGAGGTCAATGAAGTATTTTGGTTATGTTTCTGCTTGGCATTCCTCTAAGTCTGAAGCACTGTGCCTCTTAACCTTACCAAGGTCACAGAGTTAGCACGCAAATAGTAAAGGATACAATTTTGCAGCAATTTTTCAACATCTGCAATCCAGATTAGTCTAATTCAGAAATAGAATATATGCAATCATTTTTTTGGCTTCAGACATTATTGTAGCTCATCGCACGTTAGCCGGTACTGTAATACGTTACGCATTGGATAAAGCCATTCTCGACTGGCCGACTATTGATGTTACTGGCAAACGTGGCGCTCTTGTATTTCAAGGTCTGAGTGGCTCAGTCCGTTAAGACGATAAAATATGGGTTAAAAGGAATAACTTTCGATCATCCCATTTTCTACTGGCCGACTTTTCGCCATCGATCTACAATCGGGAATCACAAATGGCACCAACGCCAGATATGTGAATGGAAACAGCTATGCAGAGATGAACTAAATGCTCAATTGTGCATAGATTATGCGATAAGGCCGCCATCCACCGACAACCGATTTAATTGGCATTGTTGCATAATTTATGCAAAGTTAAGCTTTGAGCATTCTCTGCAGGTCTCATTGGGACTTAGCCTGTAGTGCGGCCACCATTCACCAGACGGCGTGTACACGGCTCAAGGAGAGCCTGTAGGGGTCTAGGGGCTGAGGTAAGGAATTCCATACCCGGAAGCAGTATGGCGGCAGTAATGACATCACATGTTTATGTACAGGAGGGAGGCAGAGTGAAAATTACCTCAGCAGTTTAGAAAGAAATTGTAATTTTTTCAAATTTTTCAAGTTAACCAATGAATAATATATCCCGAAATGTATCAATAGACCTCAGATGATCAAATCGGTTTTGATGATTAGGGAAGTTTATTCATCTGACAGCTCACACGTTGAGGTTTGTTTGGTATTCCCTGTGTTTGAATCTGTGCTATTTTTAGCACACCCAACAAGAAAATTCCCAGACCAGCCAATCAGCACCCAGCCCTGGTAGACTCCTAGTGACCCTTGTCAGCATACCCCGTGCGCCTCAAGCGGTCCTGAAAGAGACTAATTGGGGCTAACTGAAGAGTCGGCGTTAATGCGTATCAGAGCGCAGTCGTTACGGACTTACTCCTCGTCGTTAGGGACTCTCACGTGTTTCCGGTCACGTGGTCCCGGTCACGTGACCACGCCACCCCAACCCGCCTGCGTTCACTTCAACCCTGGGCCGCCGACTAGACTGCAGGTCTCATTACCATTCACCGATATGGTTTTTGTGTACCCAAAAATTCTATCGGTGTTTCCCGACTGCAGATCATTGCCAAATGTTCGACCAATAGGCCCGTTGCCAATGGCCGACGAAAACGGTGTAATTTTTTTGTGGTGCCATCGATATGAAAAAATTGTTGAGGGAAGTAGATTTCAGTCAGTGACCAGACTTTCACTCAGTGGTAGGTGGTGCCACCATTGGATAATCTAAGCAGAAATATTTGTGGGTTATTTCACGAGCTGGGTTGTTTCCATTGACCGTTTCTGGGTCAGCAGTGCTCTTTTTCTCTTTTATATCCTTTATTTCTACTGTAAAGATGTCAGCCAAAGGCCGGTATGTGTGACCTTGCAGTATTTTCATGGTACAACACATACACCTCGTAACAAGAACATAGTGTATCTCAGTCTTCGATATTTACTACCTTACTGGGACTTTAGTCAGTCCATGTACCGGTGTACTTGGAAAATACTTGAATTAGACAATAAAAAAAGTGAATACAAAATGCCTCTAGTTCCGTTGTCTATATGACATGAAAAATAAATTGGCCATTATATGGCCATCCAGTGTTCACGTCAACATAAAAAAATAAGATACATTTGAATCCGTTGATATAGGATAGAGTCTTTCTTCCTTTCATTTCCAGAGTATTAGACGGGCAGTTTTAATAAAGATTATATGGTGGAGTGATGGTTTATTATGTTGTTTTTTTGTTGAAATTCTTCATTTATGCTTGATAAAACTTAGTAAAATGACCGGTCTCAATTTACTTCCATTTTATCATTAAAATACAATAAGCAGTTACGTGTCAATGTAATCTAATGATAAACCGGTTTAAAGTATTACCCGCTAGCTTCTTCAGGGAACGACAACACTGGTCACTGCCCACGCACCACACGATTAGCCACTGCTGTTCTGGTCAGGCTGCAGTGACCAGGGGCATGGACTAGCATCTCATGATCGCCACTACACGACGAAGTAATTGGATCAAAGTACAGTTCACTCTCCTCTGGCTTGCAGGTCACTACGCCAATATCGACAGACAAGTGCCATTATCTGAGCCGGGAAGCGGGTTTTGTGAGCGTGAACGACAAGGGCCCATCGGGAGAAGCACTACTGTGCCAGCCTCCTGTCGTTTCTCTATTAGACCATTAGAATTCAGAACACGCATTGTATATGACAACTGTGCTCAGGGGTCTAAAGACAGAAAGAGGGCAGATATGATCGAAGGAAGCATATTTTGTGCCAGTTATATTTTTGTTTTTTCTTTGGATATTATCTCAAAACTAGGTCGTGATAGGAATGGTAGTGTGTATTTTCTCCAATTTCAATATAAAGCCATTTTCCATTGGCTGACGAAAATGGCACCGATTAATAGTGTTCTCCTAAAAGTATGTTGGCGTTACCAACTACTGCATATTGATAACAAATAGTCGTTGGGCTGCAGTATATAAAAACGGATTATAAGATTTAAAAAAGTATACATGTGTATATAAAAGATTGATAACCCCCCATGTTCCAATGACGGACGAAATCCCCTAGACGTCTTTCAGTGGTGCCACTAACTTCACGTCGGTATCGAATAGTCTATGAGGTTAAAGTGTATGCCGTGTTTCTCCTGCAACTTAGAGGTCTATACAAATTATATTGTCCTACTTTAACATAAAGGATCACTGAAGAAATCAAGGCATTTTGATTATTTCATTGACTAAGTCGGGGACTAAGTCAGTGGTTGGTGGCATCATTACGCAATCCTCACTCTAGGCATCGTTTTTCCTGCATGATTTACATCAGCTCTCACTTCACCTGTATATTGCTCCTGAGACGCTTAATCATTAGTGGGTGATATCATTATTATTGTATGATATCTCACATACACCCCATTTAGTATTGGCGCTAGCATGGAAATCGGCGATTCCGGAAAAGCGCCATTTCTAGCTTGGTGTGTCTCCGGCATCACACCTATTTATGCAAGAGAGCAAGGAGAGGCGGAGTGGTGCAATACTAAGACTCAATCTTGTCTATAGGATGCCAATACTTCTGATTGCCTTAAACAACTACTGCTAGAATTCACTGTACTACTATCTACTGCATTACCCTCATCTTACCTGCTCCCCATTCATCATATCCTGCAGAAAATCCACTGGAGTTTATTTTCTTTATTTACCTATGTCTATTTCATTTCCAAGGCCTAAGCAATCGAAAAGAAACACTCAGGATCGCCTCAAGCAGAGGACCATTAAAACACTGAAACGTCTTTAGAGATAGTTTCGTCGCAGTTAATAGTGATCGCTGTGGGAGTGCTATCTGTCATATGGTCCACACTGAATTCACTGGATGAAACTCTACCGAAGAACCAAAGTAGTGCAATCATACATATAATTTATATATTTCCCTCTTGCCTTTCTCAGCATATCATTGGCAACCATCATATTGTCAATGTTGTCCTTGTAAGCATTGTCACGTACAGTAGCTAAGGCCTAATCCTATAGACTAGCTAACCCAGTGACAAGAAAAGAGAATTCAGAATATCTTCTATACTAAATGAAGAAGACAGATAACCATACACAGATATGTATTAATAACATATATTATAACAAAGTATACAGTTACATAACAATTCTCATCAACATACAAAATCATATACACTTCTGTAGTGTACATATGATATAAGTCCTCTTGGTCTAAGCAGTACTCACAGTCTATCACTTTCAGTTATTGTTCAATGTCTCCTTGACTTGTGGATATAGATGATCCAAGTAGTGGTAGCAGTCATCAGTGTCTTTTCCTCCAGTGCTGGGGTGATAGTAGCTTATGGAGAAGCCCAATCCTCAGTAAAGGCCTCTGTAGCATAGAGTCCTATGGTGTCTCAAGCCTGACACTGCAGTGGTAGTAATGCTGAGTAGCATGGAGTTGTTGACGCCACGGTGTCTGGGTTCCAAGTGAGCTGTGAGTTGAAATCTGCTTCCTTATATACCCTATCGGGGGGTCAGTCCAAACGAAGACAGGGGATGGTTCAAACGCTGGGCCTTAACCTCTATCTGGAGCGAGGACCTGTTAGGAAGCACCCTGTGATATTCTTAATACATACATCACACCTCCCTCCTTAAACAAAAAAAAAGAATTTTTCTTTTTTTCTAACGTCATACATCAAGAAATATGTAATACAATGTAATATATGGCATTCTGCAACATACATTTACCTTTTGTCAAAATCACATTTAGTACCTTTTACCATCTTTGGGTATTAACACTTGAAATCACAGTATGTACATAATCAAAAATAGCATTTAAGAAGCTCGTGACTATGCATCAGCACAGACATTGTCTACACCTTGTACATGAAAAATCTCAAGATTGTATTCTTGCAACAGCAAACTCCAGTTCAACAATCGCCTGTTTTTGTTTTTCATCTTCTGCAAGAATGTCAGGGGGTTGTGATCTGTATACACAAGTACTGGATCTAGAGGGGATGACACATAAACACTGAAGCGTTGTAAGGCCAACACTAATGCCAAAGTTTCCTTTTCAACAGTTGAATAGTTCTTTTGGTGACAATTGAACTTCTTTGAAAAGTAGCATACAGGGTGCTGAACACCATTGTCGTCATTCTGCAGTAGCACTGCACCTACCCCATGGTCACTTGCATCAACCATCAAAATGAACTTCTTGCCAAAGTCTGGAGCTGTCAGAACAGGTCCAGAACACAAAATAGATTTCACTTTATCAAAAGCATCATCACATTCTTTGGACCAAATGAAGTTTTCCTTTTTCTTTAACAAGTTTGTCAGTGGAGCAGTTATGTCAGCAAAATTCTTACAGAACTTCCTGTAATATCCAGCCATGCCAAGAAATCTCATCAAACTTCTCTTGTTTGCTGGAACTGGATATTCAACGATACTCTTGATTTTGGCTTCAACTGGTGCAACCTGACCTAGACCAACAACATGTCCAAGATAAATCACCTTTGCCTGTCCAAACTCACTTTTTGTCAGGTTTACAGTAAGGTTTGCTTGTTTGAGCCTCTCTAACACAGATTGCAGCCTACACAAATGATCTTCCCAGGTGTCACTGTAAACCACAATATCATCAACATACACCTCCACGCCTGGCATACCTTTCAAACACTGGTTCATCATTCTTTGAAAAGTTGCTGGAGCATTCTTCATACCAAATGGCATCACTTTGTATTGATACAAGCCATCAGGAGTAACAAAAGCAGACACTCGCTTTGCTCAGTAACCTTTGAGTAAGTCACACTTGGTGATATACTTGGCTTTGCCAATTTTGTCTATACAGTCATCTATTCTTGGAATAGGATATGAGTCTGTCTTGCTGAGATCATTTACTTTGCGAAAATCAGTGCAAAATCTAACAGAACCATCTGGCTTGGGTACAAGTATACAAGGAGATGACCAGTCACTGTTGCTTGGCTCAATGATGTTATTCTCTAACATGTAAGATACCTCTTTGCTCATTTTCTCAGCCTTGTGTGGGCTAACTCTGTAAGGATGTTGTTTGATAGGGAGAGCTTCTCCCACATCTACGTCATGGATGGCAATATCAGTTTGACTAGGAACATCAGGAAAGACTTCCTTTTATTCTCTGAGCAATATGCTCAATTCCTCTTTCTGTACTGGAGGCAGGTGCCCTAACTTGGCATCTAGATTTGCAAGAACATTTGAGTTGTTCAGTTTTACACTGTAGTCTATAGGTACAAAATCAGTTGTTTCTTCCTCATTACTCAGTGCATTCATGCACCCAACTGTCTTGACACTGTTGGAACTTTCTCTGTTATAGTAAGGCTTCAACATGTTGATATGACACAACTGAGTAGATCGTCTTCGGTCAGGAGTTTTGACAACATAGTTCACCTCACCAATTCTTTTGACTACCTCATAAGGACCATGGTAACGAGCCTTGAGTGTATGCCCAGTAATGGTTAGTAACACCAGCACCTTGTCTCCCACAGAAAATTCACGCTCTTGGGATTTCTTATCAAATTGGTCCTTCATCTTTCTTTGGGCTTCTTTCAGGTTTTCACGTGCTAACTCACAAACACGAACTAGCCTGGTTCTAACTTTGGAAACATAATCCAAGACATTGTTGTTTTCAGGGTTATCTCCTAACCAATGTTCCTTCAATACCTTCAAGGGACCTCGTACTGTATGACCAAAGACCAGCTCAAAAGGACTGAATCCCAATGATTCTTGAACAGACTCTCGAGCAGCGAACAACAACATACCAATACCTTCATCCCAATCTTTCTCATTCTCAAAGCAGTAAGTTCTCATCATGTTCTTGAGGGTGCAGTGGAATCTTTCCAATGCACCTTGAGACTCTGGATGGTAAGCACTGGACTTAACCTGCTTTATACCTAGTTCATGAACTACTTGTTGAAACAAGCCAGACATGAAGTTTGAGCCTTGATCAGACTGAATCTCTTGTGGAAGGCCAACCAGTGAGAAGAAATTAATCAAAGCTTTGACTATCTTTGGGGCAGAGATATTTCTGAGTGGTATAGCCTCAGGAAATCTTGTAGAAGCACACATTATTGTGAGCAAGTACTGATTACCAGATCGAGTTTTGGGCAGAGGACCTACACAGTCAATAATGACATGGCTGAATGCTTCTCCTACTGCGGGAATGGGCCGTAGTGGAGCAACAGGGATCTTTTGATTAGGTTTCCCAACCATTTGACATGTGTGACAGGTTCTACAAAATTGGGCAACATCTTGCCTCATCTTAGGCCAATAGAAGTGCCTCATGATCTTTTCGGATGTCTTGTTAACACCCAAATGACCACCCATGGGTAGTTCATGTGCTACATTGAGAACCTCAGAGCGATAAGCCCTAGGAAGCACAATTTGGTAAACAATAGACCAGTCCTCTGATGCTGGGACATCTGGTGGTCTCCATTTTCTCATGAGAACACCATCTTTAAAGAAGTACCCTGAAGAGACTTTGTCAAGCTCTTCTTCTGAAAGTGCATGGCGGGTAAGCAATGAGATCTCAGGATCTTGCCTTTGTTCAGTAATTAACTTACTCATGCCAAGAGGGACTTCATTGCTCAAGTTAGTCTTGTCATCATTTTGACTTGACCCTGGTTGAGAACCGACAAAAGAATGACCTTTAAGGTGTTCATCCTTTGAGTTGATAAATGTCAGAGACAAATCAATGATATCATCCTCAGTCTTAACATCCACAGAATGCTTTTGGCTTAACTCTTTTGCCTGAGCCCTAGTCACAGCACAAGAGGGATAACCTTCACCTATCTTCTCATCAATGACATCATCTTCTGATGACAAAGTGACTGGCTCAAGAACCATCTTTGGTTCTACAAAGACTTTTTCCCCTGCTAGATCATTTCCTAGCAACATTGATACACCGTCAACTTTCATTTCAGATTTTACTGCAACTTCAACAGACCCTGATACCAAATCAGACTCTAGTCTGATTGTGTGAAGAGGTACACTCATGAAACCACACTCAACACCACGAATAATGACATATTCACCAGTGGCTGAACTTGAACTGAAAGGCAAAGCATTTTCTAAAACCATGGATTGAGATGCCCCAGTATCTCTCAAGATACGAATGGGGACAGAATCTGCAGTGTCACTACCTAGAGACACATTACCTTCAAGTACAAATGGTTTGTATTCTTCTCTGATATCAGTTACCTTATCTGTAACAAATGGCACAATAACACACTCTGACTTTTTGGATGTTATGAATGCATTTGGCTTGGGCTCAGCTTTCTTCTTTTTCAGTGCCCAACACTCAGACATAATGTGACCCAGTTTGTGACAGTAATGACATTTTAGACCTGAACTCCTTCCTGAGTACTCACCTTTTGGCTTCACACTAGATTTCAGATCTTTGCTATCACCACCTTTTGCTCCAAGACTAGAATTGCTCCCTTGAGGTGCACTCTTCTTTTGTTGAACACTAGTCTTATGGGTTATGGCATAATCATCAGCAAGAGTGGACATTTCATGCAAGGACATTACTTTCTTTTCATCGAGATAAGTCTTGAGATCATTGTATGTGCAACGCTTAAATTCTTCAACAAGGCACAGTTGTCTGAGTTTATCAAAACTATCCTCCACTTCCATAGATTTGCACCACCTGTCAAAGTACACTTCCTTTTCATGAGCAAACTCTACATAGGTTTGATTATCTTGTTTACGGTAACTCCTAAACTTCTGACGATATGCCTCTGGTACCAGTTCATAAGCCTTGAGAACAGCAGCTTTGACCTTTTCATAATCTAGACTGTCATTCAAAGATAGTGCCAAATAAGCTTCCTGAGCTTTACCCCTCACAACACTCTGTAACATCAGTGCCCACTTCTCTTTTGGCCATTTCATGCTTTGGGCAACCTTCTCAAAATGTTGAAAGTACTTGTCAACCTCATTTTCATTGAATGATGGCACTAGCCGTACATCTTTACTAACATCACAAATGTTCCGTTGGTTTGTCCTCTCAGCAGCAAGCTGTAGCTCCATTTCTTTAAGCCTAAGTTCTTTGTCAGCCTGAATCCGATCATGCTCTCTTTCCTTTTCAGCCTGAATCTGAGCAAGCTCTTTCTCAGCCTGAATCTGAGCAAGCTCTTTTTCAGCCTGGACTTGAGCAAGCTCTTTTTCAGCCTGAACCTGAGCAAGCTCCTTTTCAGCCTGAATCTGAGCAAGCTCTTTTTCAGCCTGAATCTGAGCAAGCTCTTTTTCTCTTTCCCTTTCAGCCTGAAGTCGAGCATGTTCTACTTCCAGTTGTTTGAGTTTTATCTCTCTCTCTAAAACCTCTTTACGACCTGCTTCTGAGGAACCACTAAAATCTGATTCATGTAAAACATCTTCTGGTAATAACTCATCATCAACCAATATTTCAACAATAGCTCTTTTCAGTTCAGCTTTTCGGCTAGACCTTTTCACATCAAGTTCTAACTCCCTAGCTATTGCTAACAATTCATCCCTTCTGAACTGTTCTAGTTCCTCCACAGAGGGTGACTGTAGAAAAGCTTGGTACCTGGACATTTCAATTTGTTGTACTTATCATCAAGAGAACAGTTTTTCATAATCCCGGACAAGCCCCCAATTTCTGTCACGTACAGTAGCTAAGGCCTAATCCTATAGACTAGCTAACCCAGTGACAAGAAAAGAGAATTCAGAATATCTTCTATACTAAATGAAGAAGACAGATAACCATACACAGATATGTATTAATAACATATATTATAACAAAGTATACAGTTACATAACAATTCTCATCAACATACAAAATCATATACACTTCTGTAGTGTACATATGATATAAGTCCTCTTGGTCTAAGCAGTACTCACAGTCTATCACTTTCAGTTATTGTTCAATGTCTCCTTGACTTGTGGATATAGATGATCCAAGTAGTGGTAGCAGTCATCAGTGTCTTTTCCTCCAGTGCTGGGGTGATAGTAGCTTATGGAGAAGCCCAATCCTCAGTAAAGGCCTCTGTAGCATAGAGTCCTATGGTGTCTCAAGCCTGACACTGCAGTGGTAGTAATGCTGAGTAGCATGGAGTTGTTGACGCCACGGTGTCTGGGTTCCAAGTGAGCTGTGAGTTGAAATCTGCTTCCTTATATACCCTATCGGGGGGTCAGTCCAAACGAAGACAGGGGATGGTTCAAACGCTGGGGGTGGCAGTCCAAACAGTTAGGCCTTAACCTCTATCTGGAGCGAGGACCTGTTAGGAAGCACCCTGTGATATTTTATACATACATCACAGCATGTGCTTGGGTTTGACGAGTTTGCTTAATTCCAATGCCATAAAGCTACTTTCTATTGGCAAACTATTCCCTACCGACCAATTGTCCTAGACACCAAACCTTTGAGAGTCATACAATTTATTACTTTTTTATTGGATAGATTGTATTTATAGTTTTCTCTCAGTCTTTTATTCATGTCCCTATGATGATTTTCAGTAAAGTTCAGGTATTAGAAAGCAGGTCCACCTAAGGTCAACAAATTCCAAAGGATTTTCTTTTTTTTAAAAATTTATTTCACAAACATTTCTACCAGTTGGTAGATCTTCCAATGTTAGGATAAAACGTCCGCTGGAATTTGCGCAGAATTTACTCTGCAATTTCAACGTTTTCCCTTCACGTAATGATAGCGCACAGGTATTGGGAGGGTCATTGGCCTTCTAATGAATTTTGTTTAATTCTGTAGGTTGATCATTAGCGGAGATATGGCGCCACGTATTGCCTCTCAAGTATATTTATTCAGAATCGATCACCAGTGGTTATGTTGGTGCTGCTGAAGGGTTAATTATGAATGGGCTTTTCACCCTGTCCTTCTTGTTTGAAGGTATTTTCACTGTCTCAGTAGCCACGGAGAGAGGGATTCCTACGTTGCTGCCAAAACATAAAAACATGTTTGTGAATCTGCCTGGTCGGGTTTTACGAGTTAGTCACGGCATGGTTTGAAAGTGAGGTTCAGTCTAAGGATGCCTCTTCTATGTCGATATTCAGAACTTTGCGACAATTTATTTAATATTTCCATTTTTATTATATGATTGTCTACATTCTACAATAAACCAACTCAGTTTCATTACTGAACTAGTTTTTCAATAAGACATTATTGCAAAATAAATAAAAAATGGGAATTTAAATAGTTTGGCACGAAATTTCTCTCATTTTCATTGATGGGTTGTGGTGGCTAAAATTGAATTCTGCCTTCGTATACATTACTAAGCTAAGTGCAATATCACTTAAACACTGGTTTACAATATATTATCTACGGTTATTAAATACGAAAAAAATGCCTCTCTACCAAGCCTAGAATATAATTGATCAGAAATATGTTTAGTAGGAGCTGCATGAAATTGATTGATATGGCTAAAATGTGCTTCTATCTCCGTGTACACACATAATTATCAATATTTCCATAATATCTGCTAATATAATTTAGAAAAGATATAATATGAGTAGCATATGACCACATTTGTCTATGTGTGAAATTGAATTAAAATCCCCCCAGACACTATGGACTAATAATGGTAAATGATGTATAGAGGCAGGGTCTCCTTTCAAACCGTAGATCAGCCTTATATGGGTCTTAGTGTTGGTAGGTGTTGCTGTGGGTGATGATTAATAGGTATGGGTATTGATTGGTGTTGATGTTGATGGGTATCGGTGTTGGTGGCATGAAAATGGCTAAAATGTTCTTCTGCCTCCTTGTACATTTATATTCATCAATAATTCCATAAGATCTGCTAATATGATTTATTAAAATGATAGCAACACCCTCTAACATCTAACACCAACCAACCCCAACGCCCACTCACACCCACACTTTCCATAACCATTATTTACAAATACAAATACCTAAAACGAATACACCAACATCAACTCACCCCTACACATCCACAGACAGCATAACCAACACTTACCAACAACAACACCTTCAGTCACACCTACCAACACTTACTCCAACACCCAACTCCAAATAGTTGGTTGAATTAAAGATCAAACTCATTCTGCCTTTGTACATGCTTCTACCTACGTGTACATGGGTTTGTATCTTTTATCATAGCATAAATAGGTGTGTAGAATGAAGGGTAGACCTGCCACATCATGGAGCAGTACCAAACATCGTATCTCATAAATAAATCAATGGAAAAATGTTTTTGGTCAAACATTAAGGAGAAAAAAGGATTGACAACTTACCAAAGTTACCAAGTGTCCTATTCAATTTGAAATTGGTTGGAAATGATATATAAAACCATTCCAAATAAACCACACATGTAATTTCTAATATTTCCCGGCGGAAGTAATGTATAAAAGACTTAAAGGAAAGGAAGAGGTCAAGGTAAATGAATTTGTTTCAGCCTCCATGTACACTTCAGCCTCCATGTACAATGTTTCAATATTTTATAGCTTTCATCTGAAGGGTACCAAATTCTTGAAATTATCCACGTCTGTTTGGAACATGTTCATCGGCATGTACATAGTTTTTTCAAATTTTTAGGACACTTAAAAAAAGTTGCAGTATTCATGGAAAATCGCCCAATTATGAGTAAATATATCCTTCATACAGTTGGTAATCAACATTTTTAATGTATTAGATAGGGAATCGTTATCACTTTATTCTCCTAGATAAACATGTTTTCTATGCATGACAAATCAAAAAAAACTTTATCATTTAAATATTATGATAGCCTAAAGAATGGTTTTTAATTGATATACCTAGTTAATTTTTTCACAGCGTGAAAACAGGTCTGTTAAGTTCAACATCGGAGAGGCGACTTGTGACGCAATTCGGTTACATCGCATGGTTACCTGGTTACCAATTGTTAATAGTTAGAGGGTGCGTCCACCAATCACGACAGGGCTGCGACACACACCGACAAGAAATTTCGAATCGGTGCCTTGTCGTGAGGAGAGGAGCTCTGCGACAGCGTTGTCGGGGCGTGTCGGGAAGAGCAAGCTCCACCTAAATTTTCTATCGTAGACCTCTGCGACAACCTCCCGACATGCCACGACACGCCACAACAAGGCTCTAAAATCGAACATGTTCGATTTTGTCGTAGCCTTGTCGGAAGGCCCTCGACAACCTCCCTACGTTAATGAAGGAAGAGTAGAGGTGTTGTAGGTAAAAGGTCAGGGGGCCGTTTAATCCACCCAAACAATATTTGAGGGCAGGTGGCTGGAAGGAAAGAGAAACTGATCCATAACCCAAAATTGGGTAGGCCTGTGTATATATGTAAAGAATAAGCTTGAATATGACATTATGGCGTATAATTACCTAGATATGATTCTCCGCCATATTTAATTACACTATTGATTAAGAGAAAAAGGGTCAAGAATATAATTTTATGAACATTTATAGACCGACAAGAGGTAATGACTAATACAGAAGAGGGGTAATATTGCTACTATTTATTGACTTGTAACCCTTATTTATAAAAACAAGGTAAATTTGAGAGTGATGCAAGATGAGAGAATAGTAACAAGGTACTGAATATGCCTACGGGGTGGGAGAATTCGAGAAACAAGAGTTTTTGTAGAGTGGGTGGGTGCATCTGAAGTCGTTAGCATCTTAGGAGCAAGTGGACGAAGGGTTGTTGAGGGAATGTGGTCACGCGTCCCCGGTTTACGTTGCCGGTGGTGCCCGTAGTAGCAGTCTCCTCTGTTAACACAAAACAACCAACCCTCTGGTTAGCCTTATTGACTAACACAGAAGAGGCGTTAACTGGGTAAATGCAAAGAAGACTCGAAATAATTCCACCAAAATAGTGAGACTGGCCAGACAAACCTATACAATGGCTGAACTGGAAAGACATAAAAATGACAGTAGAAAATTTTGGCATTCTATAAAGAACATATTACCAGGCACAAATGACTGTGAAAATTGTGATGTACTTAGGATAAAAAATAGCGCTAACCAGTTGGTTGAAAAGACTGATGTCCCAGACTTTATAAACAACTATTTCACTGAAATAGGTTCAAAGTTAGCGGCAGACATGTATTTACCATGGCGGCCCTATGAAGAGAGATCTGGGTCAAATCTTGAGTCTATTGTTACAACCCCTGATGAAATTATCACTGTTCTTATGAAGGTTAGTCCAAATAAGCAGTCAAATTTACCTGATATTACATCCAGAATTTTTGTTGACTCAGTTAAGGCTATTCCAAAAATCTATGCTGAATTATTTAATTATGTATTTGACACATCTGTAATCTCAGAAGAATGGAAAACAGCAACTGTTGTCCCTATTCCAAAAGGGGGTGATCCCTATCAAACAAATAACCTAAGACCAATTTCGCTCCTTCCTATCATTCACAAGCTCATGGAAAAAATAGTTTACAAACATCTTATTAGTTATATTAGCCAAAACAAAATACTAACGGATAACCAGTTTGGTTTCAGGAAGGTCATGTCCACCATAGATGCAATTTCTAAGTTTACTGATGATGTCCTCACAAATACAAACATAGGTCAGTCTACTTAAGCGGTTTTTGTGGATTTGAGGAAGGCTTTCGATACAGTTAACCACTCCATTCTTCTGTTGAAATTGTCTAATTATGGTATAGTAGGTAGTTGTTACCACTGGTTTGAAAATTATCTGAGTTTTCGGAGGCAAAGAGTAAAGGTAAACAAAATGCTATCATCAGATAAGGTTATTAAGAATGGTGTACCACAAGGCTCAATACTTGGGCCATTATTGTTCCTCCTGTATGTCAAAGATTTATTAAGTGCTCTAAAAAAAAAAGGATATTATACTCTTTGCTGATGACACAGTCATCTACAGGCATGGAAATGATGAACAACTCTTGTATGATCAAACACAACATGATTTGGACATGCTTGTAACATGGTTACCTATATATATCCATGCCGTATATACTGTAAATACACACCGTTTCGGCATATGACGTAAAAATACTGTACGGACCGCTGGTCCGTACACTAAAATACAAACCACCTCGCCATACACGTTTATTAACATATCGGTTGTTAAAAATTAAATTAATGATTTTTTTTTTTTAATTTGGGTATATAGTAAATATATAGCGTCCAACCATGCTTGTACAAGTCACAGAACTCGATGATAATTTACGGTTTGTACAGAACTCGGCATAAATGCCTCGGTCCGTATAAACCGTAAATTGTCATCTCGTTCTGTGACTTGTACAGCATGGTCAGGACGTTCTATATAAGTACACAAAATAAGCTTAGTATAAATATTGGTAAAACCAAACATATGTATTTTTCTGCAAGGAGAAAAGTAAGGCAGCAGGTTGATAATCATATCTTTATTCAAAATCAAGAAGTCACTCAGGTACCATCCTACAAATATCTAGGAATAATACTTGATAAAAACCTGGATTACCGGCAGCATTTTGCCTCACTACGTAAGAGTATAGCATTCAGACTATACCAGTTGTCCAAAATGAGAAGCTATTTAACAAAGCAAGCTGCACTCTCAATTTATACTACTGCTATTCTACCATACTTTGACTATGGAGATGTTCTCTTTGATAGTGCCTCAGTTAGACTCTGATTCTTTACAAATTTTGCAAAACAATGCCCTGCGTATATGCCTTCGGGCCAATGCCTACACCCCTGTAAGACATCTTCATCAAACCGCTGAGATCCCCCTGCTTAAGGATCGTAGGGAAGCGCATCTCCTGAATTATATGTACAAAAGGTCAAGGATTTTTGATTGTGTGGTACATGATAAAAGAAACACAAGAAGATTTGATGCCCCTGTGATCTTCAGGATAGACCAAAATGCACTGCTTATATGCGATCTGTAAAATATCATGGAGGTACAAAATGGAATGATTTAACCCCTCTGATTAGGAAAACTGAGTCATTTCGAATGTTTAAAGCTTTAACGAAAGCAAATATGAAAAGTAAGACTTGGCTACTCTAGCCTTGGCACTTGTTCCCTACCTGTTATTTCATACAATTTGTGCTTTATGATGATAGAGTATTTTATCATGTGTTATGGAAAATTTCATGTTCAAACTGGATTGATAACAATTTTGTGCGCTTAAAATTTGCATTTTCTTATCATCCTAAATCTGTCACGGCTAGTCCGTTAAGACCAGTCTCATAAAAAGGCTAAGGCCTGTTGCCACCTTATTGAGTCTATTATCCAAAAGTGTAAAAGATGTTTATATGTGTATGTTTCGACTCAATAAAGAAACTTTATAAAAAAACAAAAAAACAAAAAAAACAACGAGATAAATTTGAGAGTAATACAGGTCTACACCTAGCTAGTCTAGGCTTTATAACCTGGTGACTAACGGCTACACAATCTACAGTTTTCACGGTTAGTCGTCTAGTGTAAACACCGGGCAAGTCACTGCTGTTCTAGTCGACCTTGGAACTACGCTCCCCTCCCATACACACGCAAAGCGCCTATCGATATAACCTTCTGCCGCACTTTCTACTGTCATGATGAGTTCACTATCTACCATCTCCAACAAATCAACGGGAATAATTCACTTTGAGTTTGACAGTTTAAAAGATGACTGCACCTGGTGCTTGAGCAGCAGACGATGTGCCCACATACTCCCAACAGCGACTTTTGATTTCTCGAGGCATTGTTATTTGCCAACGTTGAAATTCCCAACTTCATGGGCGTTTAATTAATCCTGAATATCGGGTAATTATAGGAATCAGCGATCTCGCAGGTTGAATGATGTGCAATAAATTATGTAAATAAAGGAGTCGTGAATAAAGCCAGACAAAGAGAAAAGTTATGATAAATTATACTGTAGTTATTGCAGCAATATTCTTATGTATTAATTGTTGAAATGTGAGATCTCTAACAACAGAATTAATTGTATTATCATGCATTGTTCCCGTGGTCCGGATTTGTCGTGCACTTGGATGAACCATCGGAAGGCAGTTAATACGGTTGGCGTAACCATTGTGTTCACTATTCTTTTCCTTCTTCTTCTTCTTCTTCTTCTTCTTCTTCTTCTTCTTCTTCTTCTTCTTCTTCTTCTTCTTCTTCTTCTTCTTCTTCTTCTTCTTCTTCTTCTTCTTCTTCTTCTTCTTCTTCTTCTTCTTCTTCTTCTTCTTCTTCTTCTTCTTCTACTTCTATGGAATGATCATATAGTCTCCTCCCCCACGCCCTCACCGGCAACGGGTTGACCCCCACAGGTATGGAAAAGGGTTTAGCAAACAATTCTCAAGTTTTGTGTGCCCAAGTAGGAGTGATTTTCGTTTGAATCGTGGCTCATCAATAGTCTAACCCCGACTTTATGGTTAACTCACATCTATAATACTCCGTCAGATGCAAAGGCGCATTGTCATGCTGTACAGAACCAGTTCCTTTACCATCTTAAATATCATTTAGGAAGTGCTATCGTAATTATCCCCACTTACATTATCTAATATATACATGATTTGCGTGTATTGAGTCACTCTGACAAGTAAAGGTTTCTATGTAGAAAAGGAAAGGGTCACCCCAACTGTATATGATAACCAAATAGTATTGCTGTATTTGATCATTCGTGATCGAATATTTTCTATTTTAGGTCTTGGTTTGCAAATTAAGTCATGTCCCCTAGGATATCAACATGCAAATTTGATGAGTCATGGCAGTCCTGATGGAACAGCTCCAATACTTTCAGACCTCTTTTTAGAAATTTGATTCAAAGTCCCTTAAAAGCGAAGCTGCTTTCTCTAAATAGAACAGCATTTTCACTTTTAACCTTGTATGGCATTAGCGTACTTCTTTAAAGGTTTTCTGATTATGAATTTCATGCAATGAAACATTAAAGTGGGAATTGGATTAGTTTGCATTGCAGCCATAAGCTTTCTCCTGAAAGAGTCAGTTCTTTGCTGAAATGTTTCACATCATCAGTTTTTCTTCCCATGAGTTCTACATGAGCCTCTATATCACTCCGAAGTGTGTGAAACTCACCGTTTTCAAAAATGACACAAAAAGGTGGAAAGATGATGTGTGATCAGCTCTATAATGGAGGTCAAATGTCAAGCTGAATCTCCAATACCGTACGGATATACGACCACAAATTACCTGGATTCTTCGTATTTATAAGAACGACCTGACCATGCTGTACAATATACAAACCGAGATGATACGTAACGATGCGTTTACAAGAATAAACAAACTCTCGGTTAGCCGACAGAGGTATACCTCCTTTCTTTCCCAATAGATTAGTTTTCAGCGGTCCAGAATGAACAAAAACAATATCTACCAATCCCTGAATATTGCTGGGGCATTCCCAAGGTCGCTGGGCGCCCTAGTTTTCTACTGTTAAATGTCTCTCCCCTCCTTTGTCACTTTAATGTAGTGTTAGAAGATGACAGTAATTTCGAGTTCATCCAGATATGACGCTGCTCTGAGCATGTCTTTGCGATGATCGCGGAAGGCCTTTAATGCAACGACTGACTAGAAGGTTCTAAAATAAGCTTATGTCAGTGGCAGTCTCCTAGGTTAAACCCGGGCTGCCCCTGAACTCCCAAATAAAGGGTGGCGTCCACCAACCACAACAAGGTTACGATAAGCGACGACAAGAAAGTTCCAATCGGCGCCTTATCGCAGCCTTGTTGTGAGAAGCGTTGTCGTCAGAAGCATTGTGACAGCATTGTCTGGGCGTGTCGTAGACATCGCTGGGTCCCGTAAAAAAGACGTCCATGGTACCAACACACTACGACAGTGGTATCGAGGAAACCATGCCACTCAACGACAAGGGTCCAGTCGTAGGAAGAATCGAACATGTTCAATATTGTTGTAGCCTTGCCTGAAGGCCCCCGAAAAGCTTCCAGTTGCAGCCTATCGTGGCCTTGTCGCGGCATTGTCTTAGACTCTTGTCGGGAACTGTGGTCCACCAACCACGACAAGACTACGTCAAGCTTTCCAATCGTAGGCATGTCATGGACCTTGTCGGAAAGCCATAGTCCTAGCCTTGTCGTGGTTGTTGGACGCCACCCTATAGCGTACCGACCTACTACCGACACAGAATTACTTTTCTGTCAGAATATGTATACAGGTTTCTCTTAGCACTAGACCCTGAAATTTGACGTTGCTTCCAGCACACTCGACAACAATTCCGTGTTGCAGGCCTTCCAACAGAATAAATCCATCGTTGGGACTAGCCTGTGTCAGAGTGCATTCTCTACTACATATGTGTAAGCTATGCACCCCACATGCACCCGACCACTTGACATACATACACCTTCAAAGCCTTTTCGTGGACCTCTTATGTGTGGCATGTGGTGTCATATAATGTTTTTTTTGGGAATCAACTTCACCATTTATGAATGCATGTGAATCTAACTAAATAGCTAAACAGTAACTCTCCATCTAACACCTCCAGTTTTTATTTAAATTATAAAAAAACATATTGCCTCTAGTTTAAATCAATAAATTAGCTCTTTTTATATTGAATCAGCCACGATACCACTAAAGGGCACCGCCAGCCAGGAGAGGTGAAGGAGACTGTGTACGAGTCTCAGCCCGAAGATAAATGATTTAAAATGTGAATGGACGAGAGCTCGTCTATCTTCGGCTACAACTGTCCTTACCCAGGATAAATCGGCTAATCAACCCACACCCTCAACAACTGGCTAAGAACAACCCCCATGTTTTTTGTAGGTCGCATGTTAACCCAGCTCAGGTCCAGTATTGGAAGTTTTCCTATCTCTCCCATGGCGAATCACCGATCTTATGGTCTGCTAAGACCAGTGATGATGAATTTGAGACAGCTCGCCCCGGTATCAACATTGCTAAATTCATTATTCAATATCCCAGGTGCGGGGAAGGGAATCCACTCACAGATGCTTCCTGGAAACTGGTGTTGCTGATGATTAAGAGCAATCATGAGGAAAGTATTTAAAGTCCTTAAAGGGTTAATGTGAGACATAGGATTTGCTACACAGTAATTGTATCCATTTTTTATGATGATTGATAATTCAAAAGACAAGAGTTTATCATGTTCAATGTTTTATTAGCAATAAATGTTTGTTCAAATGTACATTTTGTGTAATTTATAATATATCACAATCCATTTATCTTGTTATATTCATATACCAATGGTTTGTCCATGTACAGCACATCTACATAACTAACTTCATTCAAAAAGTCTGCAATGGACTCTGCTGATTGATCATTGGCAACTTTGATCCATTGTCATCCTCTCAAAAACCCCCTCAAATACCCCCTCAAGTACCTACTCGAGTACCCCCTCAAGTACCCCCCTCAAGTGCTTACGTCATCTCAAGTGGTTACGTCATCTCAAGTAGGTAATAGCTGTAGGGTGGGGCTGAAGGCCCTCTATAGTAGTTCCTGTAAATACGCACCATTTCGCCATATAACGTAAAAATAATGTACGGACCACTGGTCCGTACATTGAAATACGGACTACCTTCCCATGTACGTTGACTAAAATATTAGTTGTTAGGCCAAAATGAATTAATGATTTTTCCTAAGTTGGGGTGTATAGTAAATATATAACGACCTACCATGCTTGTACAAGCTACAAAACTCGATAATAATTTACGGTTTGTACGGAACTCGGCATAAATGCCTCATTCCGTACAAACTGTAAATATCATCTCGTTTTGTAGCTTGTACAGCATGGTCAGGTCGTTCTATATAATTACGCCTAAGGTCTTAGTGGATGGATAATGGCGGGCAGATTTGAGCAGCACCTCCACTCGACTGTTGACATTGTGATTTACAGCAAAATACAGTAAATATACACACCTGACCATGTGTTATCCTACTGAAATACGCAAATACATCGAGTAGTCAAGGGAAAAGTGCAAATAAGGTCTTCTCTCACCCTGACAAGCGAGTTGATGACTAGTATAGGAACCAGATTCATAGTTATGCCCACCTGCTACATAGTGTTGGTTTATTGTTATATACCTATATATATATATATATAGGTATTTATATATTCATGCACAAACTCCACCCAGCCTAGGGACATGCACCTTGTACAATTTAAATATGCGATATCAAAAGCCCCGACTTCTTGTATGTGACATCATTATTAGGGTTTCCCTATGCTCTGGGAAATCCCAGTGATGATGTCATATATGCATCACTCTCCAAATCATAGTGTCTGTACTAAGCAAATCTAACATCTGCTAGGAGAGTGAATCTGACTTCCAGGTTATTCTTGTAACGCATGTGCCCTGCCCTGGGTGAGAGTGACAGTGTCTACAGAGCCACGTTTAGGTGGGTTATAACCAGTCTCATGAGTATATTGAGTTTAATCTGTATAGCGTCTTCTATAGCTATATAATCTTTAATAGCGTCATGTATTGTACTTACAGCTATATAATCTTTAATAGCGTCATGTATTGTACTTACACCTGTATACTCGCTAGCATGGGATACAGATTCATAGGCATGTAAACTACATAGAGTTCATACATTATGAGATGTATACACAGTACATAGAGGTGGATACTACATATATTGTTTGATAGAAATGTATAGTCGCTTTATAGAAGCAAGATGCTAGTGTGTTGTAGAACATAGAGTTGTAGAACATTGTACTTACTGTATTCCACCCTAAGATCTGAGAAACACTAAGACATCCAGAGGAATCGGTTTGAGGCATTAAGGATTCTCCATTGCCCTTACCGGAAAGTGTCACGATGTCAGGATGCGACGGAGCTGTAAACTGACGACATTGTCAGATGGTGTGACGATGAGACAAGCGGCAATGGAAAAAGAGAAGAAATGCACAAGAATGACCACTTTCAAGTGATGTCCCAGGTAGAAGGTGTATAACTTGTGTCAAAGATGGCTTACACTTTGTGAGCATGGGAGGAGAGGTTGACGGTGACAATGAGAACCGTTATGACCTGGGTATAGCGAAGAGTGCCAGACCTGGACACCTAAGATATAAATAGGTCTTTGCGTTGGCAAAAGACATAGATTCTACCATGGCTATGCGTACAGCCATGTCTCCAGTGTGTGTTGAACACGGGAGTTTGATGTGGCAGAAGCTGCAGATCTGGAGAAGCTTATTTTTTCCGCATTGTAGGAACAATCGCAGAGATGAACAGCTTGACGATCCTCTCAGCATGAGTTCAAGCAAGTGTTATCTTCGAGCTGATCTATGCTTTGGTGGGTGTTATGTAGCTATATGTCTTTTTTGTCATCCCTGAAATACACAGTAAGGTTACAGTTTATGAGAAGGGAAGAGAACCCAAAACTCCTGTGGCAATGGCCAAGCAATTCATTATGGGTCTTTCCAGAGTCTAGTCCTTCTGAGGCTTTCGGACGACCGACAAGCACGGTCACTGCTTTATGCTTGTTAGACAAGACTGCAGTCGTGTCACTTTCGGCACAACAAAAGCAGGATATTGTCTCAGATGTCATTTTTGTGGGTGTAGATGAAATGCAAGGTGGCTAGGGGGCACACGGAGAATTACCTGGGGTGATTGATACAATGAGTCAAGTTGATGTGCTTATCTCTAAAAAGCAAGGTACATCTTCCATGAGGTGTATCTATCTTGAGTTCATAGAAGGCTGAGATCTGCTAAGCATAGCATTTGTCCTAAACTGATTAGTATTATGTTGCTATGTATGGTGATATACATGTGTGTATTAATGTAAGGTGGTTTGTATGTATACATTAAATCAAGTGGCAATAAGATTATATGAATCAAACGACAAGGAATCTAGAAGGGAATATGAAAGGTAAGGGGATCTCAAAGATGTACTGTGACATTGTGGGTATTAAAAACGAATATGTTAAAAAAAAGTGACAACTTCCTGCTAACGCCCTGCTGCTTTGTATTAATGCATAAGGTCACACTCTTATTGCCTATATCATAAACACTAAGAAGCGTAACATAATCTTGGACGACCGGTAGTGCGGGCGTATACTTAGAAGGAAACCCATGAGCTGAAAATTGCTTGATCCGTACTCCATCGAGTTTGACTGCAGAGTAATTCACAAAGCAAAGCTTAGTGAATTACTCTGGGGTGAAACGAGGGGAAGTGCTGCCCAAGTTATTTTCATCAAGTGGTTTTCTGATTTTTTCTCATCCTGTATAACATTATTTATTGATGAGATGAATCACCCGATTAACCATTGAGTATTGGGTACACGAACTTCACGGCCGTGGAGTATGAGTTCCTAATGTTAAGCCTATGGAGAAAAATACTGGAGTGAGATAAAGATAAAAACACTTCAATTGATATACATCTGATACATGCATTTAGGCAGTGGCGTATATGTGATATAACTGGGGATTTTCGTGCAGTTTAAATATTAAAAAGATGGAACTACCAATGTAAAGATCACTTTGAAAAATCATTATTATAAAATAATGATTGAATACCCTTCTCGGGTTACAAACGTCAAACGAAGAAAAAGTAGCTTGCTCATTAAAATATAAAACATGTCCGAGTAGAGAGAAAAGAAGTGATTGACATCTCTGTGACCAATGTCTCTACTTTCTTCTAAAAGGAGCTGAGTATGGTGGTATTTTATAAGCATATAGGATGAACTTCATCAAAGATAAAGGATAATCGAGTTCACATAAACCAATGACCAGACTGAAGCTGAGTTTGGGAGCACCTGCGGTAATGACATCACTTTCTCGGTAATGACGTGTTGAACTAGTCCTGTGAGTTGTCTCTAGATGGCTGTTTATCTCACCCCTAGAATAAATATCCATAGGTTTAACATTAGGAATTCGTTCTCCATACCTCTATGTGTCTATATCCTATGTGTCATCCATTCTTTTAATTTGTATAGGAGTGAGATAAATACAGAAAGCAACTCGTTTTGGTCAAAGAAGTCATTCTGCAACTCGTTTGAATGTTACATAATATTCACTACAAACCTATGAGATATCATCGAAATCGATGACAACACTCAACACTGTATACACATGCCACAAGGACAATTCTTAACTAGAACATTTAGCAAGAGACCTGCCAATCTTTCAAACCACGGCGATGGACAACTGGAACTGGCAACCTAGCTTATCGAGGATGTCATACAATGAGGTGAATGAAACATGGGCTAAGATTGATCAAGAGTTTGACGATTTAGCGAGTCGCAGTACTCCTATCAGAATGGTAAGGCGTATGACGACAGGCTGTAATGAGTCACTGCTAAATTGGAGTGTCAAAAAGCTGTGAAATGACAACTTCTCGAGACAATGAAATGATGTTTTCTCATCAATAGAGGTATATAAGGAAAAGAAATTAGTGAGCCCGTAGCAATGTCGTTCTCTGCATTTCATCTTTGAAAGTATTTTAAAGCATGAATGGCCATCCCAAATGGCTCAGTAACTGCGTTTCCTTACATTGCTCTTCTACACACAGCAAAGGACAATGGTATTCTTCTATAGTTTTGTCCGGGTCAATGTAGTTTATAATTAAACCGTGGCATATATGTAGTCACGGTGGGGCATTACACCCCTCTAGTTTAGAACATCACAAACACCATACCCATTATGACGCATACCTCACACCACAATACCTACACTTTCGCCCTCCTCATTTCTCACCCGACTTCACTTCACCCAAGTCAGAAATTTCTTTTTCCCCACCCATATTCTTTTTTCTCAATATCACCACTCACATAGACCACTTTAATTCTTTTTCATCATTATTCTATTGGTGTTTATATTCATCTATTTAGAAAAATGTGTACAATAATATACAATAAATCTTAATCTCCCAAGCCAATGCCGTTTCCACTTTTCTTTCCCCACTCATATTCTTTTTTCACAACATCACCACTCACATAGACCACTTTAATTCTATTTCATCATTATTCTATTGTTTTTTTTTATTCATCTACATAGAGAAATGCATACAATACTATACAATAAATCTTAATTTCCCAGCCAATGCCGTTTACGCTTTTCTTTTAGACTAATGTTATACATTTTGAAATACTACTTCACGGATTTCCATTTCCTGTTGCATTTGCCAAACCAGGGTCGATGATGTCGGAAGAGATTTGCGAATAAGTTATCACATCAAGTTACGCATCTCGTTTTTTCAGAAACTGCAATTAATGGCCCATTAACTAAACGAGGGTGTGGGTAGTCAGAGAAAACCCGTTACCATACTGCATTGGTCTACGGCCTGGGGAATGCATTGACGCACTGATTTAGTGGTTTTTTTCGCTGGGTTAAAAACATGGGCCCTGCCCGTGGAATGGGGAGTTTTCTTATGTCAGCCCGTTATTGTGATTAAAGTAAATGAGAATCATTGGGTTGGATGACGGCGGTGGCACATTCTTTGACAAAGGGTGCGTTGCGTTAGCTGATGCCTGTATGTGAGGGAATATTTAATGTGATGGCCGGCCATTTTTAGGATGAAAACATAATTTTTTCCAGGCGTGATTTAATCAATGCAGCCAAGTCTTGATGTCTTTATCATGTTACTTGCGGTGAAGGCTGACAGTCAGAGATAGGGTAAATTATGTTGAATTTGAGAATAATTTCTGGAAAAGTGCCTGATCAGAAATAGTGTCATCGACTACTATTCTTAAAGTGGGGCACCAGGTATTTCAAACCCTCAAGATTTTCTCAGGGTATATTTGATGACAGTCTATTATGATATTCAACAGAAACATGATTCTACTCATAAAACTATAAATTCCAATGCTGTATCATATCACGTCTCCAAAGGCTGAATATGATCATCCATTATTTCCATGAAATAATTCCATTAAATATGATATTATACCTACATGCTGGGAAAATGCATATCTATATCGTCAGTGACCCTCCGCTCCCTTCCAATAACACACAGTTGGCATGCAAATAGTAAATGGTCCGTTTTTTTAGCAAGCCCAGAGTCTAAGTAACGACTTCAACCTGTTTGACCCTTAAGTATTGTATCTGAGCGTGAGTATCCCACGCTCGAAAATATATCCGTGTTAATGCAGACTTTATTTCATTCCATATATGTCAATTGGGCTAAGATTCCGGATTCGAGATGACAGATATCCTGGTGGTAGGATAAGTAGACTTAAAACGAATTCGTTTTAAAATCAACAGAGGCACGTAGTTCGATATATATTAATTACTGAACTTGAAATAGTGGAAATTATATGAAGTTTCTTTGGAAAATCCTAAAGAAAAATTGCAATCACTTTTACAACCATGAAGAAGATGATATCAAGGCAACTGCCATGTATTCACTGAATTGTGGTCTTGCATTCAGCTAAAATCCTTATGCTTTAGGCATAATTTAATATAATCCAAAAGGGCAGGTATGGAAGTGTGAGAATGGGGATCTATGAAATAGATGCCCTTTCTGAAATCAATGTGACACAGTCGCATCAATAATTTATAAATATGCATCCACGCATCACACAGCGTAGTCAGACAGATGCAGGAATGATTGATGGTTTTTGCATGAGTAGATGACACCTTTTTGAAATTCAATTGTTGTCCTCAATAATTGGATATATGGTAAGGTTTTTCTTCACGTAGATTACCCGATTAGGTGAGCTGGTGGGCTGGTGGTTGGTGGCTGGTGGCGGCGGAGGGCAACTCTGTCTGAGTGATTACATGGCTGCGAGCGTCAGGGGTTCGCCTGGAAGGCCCCTCCTCTCTAATCACATCCTACTCCTAGAAACATGCAATGGGAGGCCAAATGTGAAATAATAATTCATAAATCACGTGTATGTGGTTGACTGAACTTACTTGCTACAGAGACTAGCTTTATGCTGCCGAATGGATTTTGCTTTTTTATCGGGTAGATTCCTATATCTAACGGTAATTAAAATTGGGTATTTCGCCGCTCGAGGATTGGCATCTGGAACATTGCCTGACAATCATACCAATACAACAGTAAAGCATATCAGATACCTCCAGGGGGTTTGAATTTTAATAGATGACTGGATACGTATTAATAGGTGGAACACTAAGGATAGTCAACAAAGGTAGACCGCAAATATCAAGAGCGATACTATGGGAAATGATGAAAGAAAAGATTATAGACTGCAAGCTAAGAAGGGGAGTTTCAGTAAAGGTCTCTCATCTAATAGCTTCAAAGTGACGTATATTCAACCTCTCCGACCATACAGCATATGAAACCTATCCATATTCCATTATATGACTGGCCGGTGGGGGACAAGTTCACCAGCAGAGGGGTTTGTAGATTGTCGTATTTCACAATCTGTAATTGCCATTCATAGGACTACAGATTCACATCAAAGACGTTGTTTATACCTAGACTTGCTCAGGTCTTTGATCATGGACATTCATGAATAAATCAAACTTACATTCCCGTTACAGACATCCTACTGCTAATATGAACATGTTCACAAGGATCCATTGTCCCAATTTTTATCTTCTATATATATAATATATTGTACTTAAGATTAAGATAAAGGACTAAGGGAAAATTTCTCTTTATCTGTTACAGTTTGATTTTAATTCAATTATATCAAAAAGACGTATAAAATGTCCCCAAAAACCTAGCAACAGAACTAGACACTTTCATGTATGTATTGTCCGAATAACTAAGGTATGTTATGCATATTCATGATTGTGCACATCCAAGATTACATTTGAATACGGAGGTATACTACAACGTGAATATCGATATGTACAAAAGATTCGGAAAATAAATGCTGCTAAAACAAACAAAAGAAAAACAAATCAAGCTTGTTGTGAAGCCCTCGAAAGCCCTTACACAGAGAGAAACTTGTATCCCCGTGAGGAGGGGTGAGGGGCAGCCAAATGTTGTAGGAACAGAAGCCAGTTTATGTATACCCCTTGCCAGTTAGTCTACGTTTAAAGTACCACAGTGATGTCCCTTCTACATAGTGGGTGGTGTATTTTACCCCTAGAGTAAATGAGATGGGATTTAAAGGTCGTTTCCAGAACAGCTGAGACTGTGTTTGCCTGGGCCCGTTTAACCTTGATCTACTGTATATAGGTGGTCGGGAGGCCGATGTGGGACGGTAGTGACTGAAAACAATAAGTGTTGGTGTTTTTGTTTTTGTTTTTATCATCCATCGTATACAAACGCACCATTGGAAATGTATGGGGAATCAATAAACCACTACCCATTGCTTAAAAGCTATCAGATATTATAATCTGCGATATAAACTCATATTCATACGATTCTCGATTCAATTCTTTCTAGGGTTGCAGGTCACTGGAATTACTGCAACTTGAATCTGGACTGCCACTTAAGAAAGAGATGATCCCACCATGTTACAATCAAAGTATGATTGGAATTTGTAAATATTTTAATGCCAACCGTTTTATCTCATAACGCATCAACATTTTTAACAATTACAATATATGATTGTTTCTATTATCCCATAACCGGTTTCTGTATGGTTCATATATCCCACACATCCCATACCGTATTTAACTCCTCATTTTCACATACATAAACTGCCTTGTACACGTCATCTGAATCGGCTATAAAAGGGGATCCAACCAGACACGAGGCCTCACTCCTCTACACATCTGGCCGGTGCACGGAAGCTACCCACCTACCATTCCCCGACATCGCCATTATTTTTCATTCTGATGATATATCAAAAATATTTAAATCATAGGCCGATATAGTTAAATAGTGGCAGCCAGTCACTGTTATATCTGTGAACATGCAACTTATCTTTTATCAGAGAAGACATTTTGTCAAAAAACCATAAAATCTTCACCATTGAAGTCTTGTAATAAAAACAAAAAGTTCTTATCATGTACTAACCCATACTGGTGTTGGCTTTTAATTGTAGCTAAATTTCTTTTTAATAAAGTACGTCTTACACACCATGTATGTCTTACAGTCCTTAGGGTAAAATTAGGCACTGATGTGTATTAGGTGTGATGGTCTACAAATAAAGTGCATTGGATAAAATTATATGCAGTTTATCTGACCTTTCTATTGCAGTACGCGCCCCATATACACGCAGAGCATCATCCCCTTCCCTGCTTACTCCCCTGCCTGTGTCCTGTCCGCCCTGTCACCAACAGGGGACTCCGCAGCCCCAATGTCGCTTCAGCGAAAACACCCGCCTGGCGAATTAGCAAATCCCATCCTCGTCCGGCATCTGTAAGCCCATGTTCCTCCCTACGTCCCTACATCCCACTTCACCCCACCCTACTCCGGCCCATAGGATCCCCACCCCCGCAGTGATAGCCGGGATCCGCTGGGAGCCTCGCGGGACCTGGTTTTTCGCAGCCCGGGCCCTTTCATCGCGGCGATCATCCCGGGCGGATAGCACCAGCTAATCTGTATACGCGATTGACGGTCGGCGCTGGCTTCACTGAGCGTCTCAGCTGCCGGGATTATAGCCGCATGCCCCCACGGGGCGGCGCCGTGGTCGCGAATGGATGTGTTTGGATGCTGGTAGGGGGTACAGGACGAGGGGAGCTTGTGGCTTGGCGGCTGGAGTTGTGGTTCTGTCAGTGGCGTGTAGGAGGCGCCACCAGCAGCGGCGTCGACGGCGCCGGCGTCGGTGACTGCTGGGTTTCCGTCGGCGCTTACCTGATCAGTATACGGGACGCTGGCTGGTGTGCAGCGTCCGCCGCAGTGCCTGGAGTTGGACGTACGAACGCAGGAGACCATCCCGGAGACGCCAGGGAGACACCCGGCAAGGGCCCGGGAGTGGGTCCCGACCAAAAGGACACCACAGGACAGTGACTGAGTGATCCCCCAGTTTTGTTTGCACCAAGGACTGGCAGGTAGGACCTTTGATAAGCTTATAACAAACCATGGGGCACATATATTCTCAATTCCATCCTATTTAATATGTTTTTTTTTTCATCCATAAATATCAATGGTGTTCTCACTATTTTCTTTCATTTCAAAGCTTTTTATTATATTTACGTACGGTTTGGTTTATTTGGACAATTACTTCATGGTCCTAGAGTATTTTTTCTAGATAAATATAATAGTATAGTAAAAATAGTACGTTAGGTGACAGATATAGGAAATATCCATGAATCAGGAATGTTACTCCATAAAATCATTTCGCCAGATATCTTCTCTCTTTACCCCTATACGTTATCTGTCCAATGTACCTCAGGCATATCCAAGAGAAGAAACTAAGACATCGCAGCCGACCCCTAAGTCATACGCAGCTATTCCTATGCGTATTAATCTGCGTAGTGAACATACCCAAACCGACTTAAAGTCAAAATGCACCAAGAGTAAGGACACAGAAAATTGATCCTGACCTTGTCGTGTTCCTTCTGGTTTCCCGCTCCACGACAAACATGATATTTCCTCGTCGACATTGCAGTATCTACATCCTTACAAATACGTGTTAATTTATGGAGGAATCCACCAGGTTTTGCTTTGTTTTATCGCCTGCTAATTCTTACCTTTTTTCTGCTGTCATTATGTTTTATAATCTACTCCAATTCGTGGCTGTCATGCCAACGCATATGCATATTCCTCACACATTTCATAATTTGGTTTGAATAGTTATTATTTTGTCATTTAGAAAGAAGATTTTGCATCATATTCTATATCTCGAACACACAAGAAAGACATGCTGATGCCATCTATTGATTTAACAAGTATTTTATACACTTTCCTACCAAGTACATAGACCTGTGGTTAACGGTAGTCCTACCATGCTGATGTACAGGTAATCTATATACAATATGGGAAGCATGGAATACATCATAAATGTGGAATTGTTCAGAGGCATACAATTAGCATCCTTCACAGTTTCTTACGTATACCGTTCTCTTAAGGCCCTTGAGTGAGCTGAAGCGAGTGTTCTTATCCACAACGTTCCATAATTTCTTTTCCCCACAGGATCTCGTGGGTAGAAGAATGTTTTAGTCAAACAATATTATTATCTTTCTTACCGCCTCCTAGTGTACAAGTGTTAGAAGGAACCTCCTTTCTAACCAAAATTGAACATTTGACATAAACGCCAAAATGTTCTACGGATTTAAAGGGTTTACATATCATATCATTCATGCAAGACTTCAATGCTGTTCTCCTACCAGATTTTCTTGGTGCAAATCCTTAATCCCTTTTTCATTTGCAAAGTAAAATACAAGGGTTATCGACTAACGCTAACGCCTCATTTCTTAGTATATGTCATATGTTTTTTTAACCAGGATGCATTAGGTTGCATCATGAAAATGTGTACTTCCGCACTTTACCTTTGATTGTCTGCACTCAGCTTCCCACTCTTTATCCTTTTGTCTGACACTCTACCTATACTGGTATATTCAGTGGTTTTTTTACTGTTCTGCCAGAGTAATACCTCCTCAAACACCACCCCTCTTGTCTTTTGAGATAGGAGAGGCTTTTCCAACTTACCTCTCACCTCATTCATTAAAATCAAGATATCATCCATTCTCGACTGTCAATGTTGACGCCCCACTTGGCCGCTTATACTTTACTTCATATTTTAGGCTACTATGCTCCTTTATGCCATTTTACCCCGCATGTTCATCTCTGCTCTTCTCAGATAAATCGTTCGTTCTAACCTCCTGATTAATACTCCATACTCCCACTAATTATAACCATGATTGCCTGCCATTCTAGAAAAAAAACTGTAATTAAACCTTATCTATTACCATCGCATTTAACAACAGTATCATAATTCCAGAGATAAGCAAGTCCCTCCTATATAGATGTGTCAATGTCGATGGATAGAATTAACCTCCTCCTGAGACCATGTAGCTCTCATAACGTTATGATATTACTAATGGAAATTGTCATCCCATCCCCATCCTAATACAGCATGCCGTCTGACGTGACCCTACTCAAGACTTCTCTTCCACTATCTTCTTCCTCTTTTAACCTCACACCACCCACCTCGACGGCCCATCCAATATGCGCCTCCAGGTGCCACTTTCGCCTCCTGCACTCTGGCAGTTTCTCATTAATGTTTCTCATTCATCCACCCAAACGATTCGCCGTTAAGCCCCGCTAAGGGGAACGGGTGGAAGTGTGGGCCGCGATCTGTGGTATCCTACTACTGTCTTTGATTAAGGACCCGCGACTAAAATTACGTATTCTGTCAGATAGATTTCCGATAATCTACCTGCGATATCCGTAGCTTGCGGTCTCATTAGGGATAGTAGGGACGAGGCAACAAAATCAACCTCTGTATTCCCATATCAATTCAAGCTCCCGACAAAAATGAAAATGGGAACCACCGAAATGCAGCTCAAATGAAAAGCTGTTGAATTTCCAATCAGATACGGCTGACAACATATTTTTTTCGTTTTATTGTTTGGTAACTAATGGAGGCATGCCTAGAACAATATGGTGTGGACACAAAAAAATGAATACCATTAAGAATCGCTACAAAGAATCATCTACCATCTTGGTTGTTTTGATGGAAAAGGCGTATTCGAGATAGGACCAAGAAACACAAATATTGGGAAGGTGGATGTCGTAATACATTATACTATACAGATTTATAATCAATTTATTGCAATTAAACCTGGGCGATTATTTTCTTCATATAGTAATGTTTTCCGACACAACTTATTCTGCATCCGATTTGTTTTCTAACCGTTGGAGCATTTAAGTAAACTACAGCAGGTAACGATGAATATATAGTATTGTAGAGAACTTAGATACACGTTATATTTATCATACCTACAAGTTTACATTCTTATCTTTCCATGATTTGCATGATAATGCAGTGACCAGAGAGGCAATATGATGTTGTCTTCGCGAACGTTTGTTTAGTTAGTTCGTGAGGAAGGTGTAAATCAAACACAAAACCATATGCGTTCAGCCAAGATCGATGAGGTTTTATTCATGAGAAGACCATAAGATTAAATCTGAAATCTTGCATCATTTGAAAATGTTCAGGACATTTTTATTTGATTGCAACAGGTGTTTTAAGTGTTTAAATCGAGATTTTTTAAAATATAATTTTAAAGCACATTGAATTCTTCTCGTGCCACCTGACAGGACTTACGAGACAATATTGAAGTTAGAATATTGGAGTCAGCAGGGGCTATAATGTGTAGTGATGAATGCCTAATCACGATTCACATTGGGAATATTCACTAGAATATCACATTTAATATATCAGTGTGTTGCACTATCAACGTGTGACTAAGGATACAAACAATACGCCCTCTCATATTAAAACTATCTAATGGCTATCATTTGTAATTCAGGGATCATGTAAGTTCTTCATTACTGGCTCTTTTTATGGAGATGGAACCCACACCAGTGACAATCATGCTATGGGCTGCGACCTTGGCAGGCCAGAACAACGGTGATTTCATATTGTTGTACCGCTTAGATCTAGGACGATGCAGTCCAACTACTATTCACCAAAATCATTAGCTCTAGGTTTTTTGTCAAATAGGCCAAAGTGCTGCGATCGAAAACTCACATTGCTGAGTGTCAATGGAGTCAGTGTGGCCTTTAGGACGTGTATACAGCCATTGTAGCATATAACTCACTTTGCTGTAGTTATCAATGTATATCAGCATTCATTGAAGCGTATATATATTTGCAATGCTGATATAAAGTTTGAGAGCTTCTTTTGAAACCACACCACCATAGCATGTAGACATTTATCATGAAAACAAGAATGTTTAAATAGTATCATTGTCATTGTATTCATAAATACTCTGGCTGAGATTGTTGAGGTCATTGTATACCTGCAGAACCCACTGTCATCTAATCATAATATATATCATGTTACTGTTAAGAATATACCATACAATGTACATGATATGGGAGGATTTTCTGATTTTAGATAAGGAGGTAATAGTCGGAGACGAGCAAGGGTGGCCGGGTGGCACCATGACAGGCAGGTCAGTGTGGTAGTAAGGGGAGTAGGTAAACCTTTTTAAAAAATCTTTTATCTATGTACATGTATATGCCAAATATAAGTAGCAAGAATACACCCTGCGTATACATGTTGCATTCACGTTATTTCTCTTCACATAAGCTTCACGGTAAATAGAGCCATCATGCTGATGCATACGTGGACAAACACTGTTATATACACTGGCGCGCAATATAGGCATATACAATTAAAACGATGTCAAAGTACATAGTTTACAAGTATGCGATGGTGTACGTGTATTAAAATGTATGCATTTTCCATGCAGTGAAAACACAGCCCTTGGTACATGAATTTAAAAAAAAAATACCTCCCACCCTCAACTTCCCCCCGGAACTCTTCATATATGGAATGATTAACTAATTGTTAAATATCGTTTTACCCTTAAATGTGATGAAGAATCAGCATGTCCAGATCAGCATTTCCCTAAGATTTGGTACACATTGGGAAAATATTAAAGGAGATATTTGCGAAAATGTAGATAAACCGACCCAGCCAAGACCACTGCTTGCTATAGACGCCTGTGTTAAAGGCGCTACTGCGTAAGGCCCTGCCCCCACCTACACCGATGGTCTGCGACATACTTCCCAATGGCTATGATTTTAAATAAATGCCCAAATCGTATCCTATCGGGAGGTCCCCGATAGTTCAAAGTCGTGGACATGGTTTGAAATCGTAGAGCATAGAAAAGCCTTGGGAGGACCAAAAACATAAACTATGGTCACGATTCAGTCTGTATATCAATGTAGACCCCCGGCTGAGTTTTACTATTGAAATATATTATACTTTTTGAAATAAATGTGAAATGAATCTGAATAATCTTTTAGAGGTAGTTAGTTATAACACATTATGATATTATCTTTCAGACACTAAAATAATCAAATTGAAAAATATGAGTGTGATAGAATCATAATTCCTATATAAAACTATTATTTTCAGACCTTTCCACTTAATAAAATAATATCATATGTACCCGATAGTATATCGATATGCTGTCTATCTAATTTCTGAATTTCATAATTATGCACTAAGTAATTCACCCGCAAGAGATATTTTTCCATTAAAACCGCTACAATAGGCGATGATAGGCTGCGAAAAATCAACTGAACTTGTTTTCGATCGGTTTCGCATATTTAAGCTCTATAAACTGTATTGCATAAATGACCCATGTTAAATACCTTGGTATTCAGCCATTACGCATTCTTACTCGTTACTTGTTAGTTTTTAACACGTCTCCGACCTCTCGAGGCGATACTAACCTGGAAGTGCAACACGCATGATGTGCCCACTGCGCATGGGCAAAAATATATTAATTACCACTCCACTCTCCAAATCGTAGTCGCTGCTATTCGGTAAGCGTATTTATAACAGAAGATACGATTGGAGAGAGACCAGGAACTACACACTCTTTATATCACCGTCCCTGTGAACAGTGGTATGCTTCAGCAAACCTAACTTCAGCCGACGTAAGATGTCACACTGTGCCATTCCAGCTTGTTGCTGATAGGACTGTAAAGGCGCAGCTCCGACTTCAGACTAGCAAAGGTCTAGCAAACATCTGCTCTGGTGTCCAGTACTGCAGCTAATAGCGGGTGATGTCAGCACTCAGGTATCAATTCAAAGATTCGGCAATACCAATCAGTCCCTCTAAAAAACATCTACGTATATAACGTCACGATTTCGAACGATTCCCCCTGCAATTAACAGAGAAGATTTCCAATCTGCAGCTTCATGTTTCATTATCCACCTAATACCAAGTGTCCATAGAAAAGACATAGGAAGTGGGTATGGATATACCCGGAGCATATAGATATTTATATGCTCCGGGTTGCAAAAGCCGGCTCATACGGCAAAACAGTGCATATGAAAAAATAGTGCGCACCTAAATTAACCAATATCAGTACGACATTTGTCAGAATAAGGTGGATAATAAATACAATATATAGACTGGTTTCAGATAATAGCGGAGATGCCTCTTTGCAATATCCTCGCATGCGGTCGGATGTTATTGCACTCATACTCCTCGGAGCATACAGCCGCTTGTATCTGAAACCAGTCGAAATTGTGGATGCATCTTTTAATCTGCAATTTTCTGCCATGACTACATGATCTAATTCTATGATGGGAAGACATATAAGATATATGACTCATGAAAATGTTTACTGATTACCAAGACACTTGAATGTATTCCGTGATAGGCAACCTTTATTTTGCATTGCCTAGTATTACCTGCTTCTATGGTCTATTGTGACCAGATGTTTTCATATCTATGTATGTTATTCTTACAACTATATTTGGCACAACAATCATCATGCTATTGATAGGGATCCATTCCCTGATCGCTGTTTACTCACCTGACATATTTGATAGGGCGTATTATGCACTGTATTTGTAGAGACTGATCCTCCTATTGAACGGTTCAACAGTGAGCTCATTCATTTACGGGATTGGATATTGACCCTTCCTCATTTTCGATCGAAACACGTGGTTGTCTTTTGGTAGATTAATTTATACACAGCAAACCTGATCCGATTCTTGGCTATCATCGATAAGATATGTATCGTGTCAGCAGATTATTCAGTAGTCAGATTCCCATTTGATAATTGCTTTAGAAATAATTTTAGGGTTTCCTTTTCAATTTTCGACAAAGCTCATATTAACAAACCGAACCTTAACAAAAAGGACATTTTATCATATCAGAGAAATTAAAAAGTATATCTACCCGACGGGCATTACACTGACCATGGATCTATATCTCATCCATGTCCATGCACTGACATGGACATGGCCGTTTACCAGGGAGAGAAACAAAATGAACGAGGTTTGTATTTCTCAGACTCAGATTCAGATCTAGTCTCCTTTCAGAGAACACTGATTAGTAGCGATCTCAGGTGCTGTACAGAATAACAAGATCTCTCCCACCTCTTACCGTCTTAGTGTTACACTAATAATAAGTGGAAAAGTTTGAAAAGTGTGTACGCGGTGTTCTCAATTTGACATCAATACTGGAGCTGTATTCCATATAATCCAAAAACATCGTATCGTATCGGAATTCAAAAATACACACATCCCATTTTTCGGAGCAATATTTGAATACCACAGGAAGCTGAGACCATTATTTGGTATGGCATTAAGAATAACTCCTCGTATTACAGCAACAGCATAAAAGATGTCCGAATGATCTAGACGATGGCTTTACCATTATAAACTAGCTGTAACCCTCCCGGCACTGCCTGGCGCCTTTGTGATGTATAAACCGCTTAAGCGTTCATAACACTGGGCCCTGCAGCTTTAATGTGCTGGGCACGTGGTAAGTAGAAGGGGTGTGGCTTTTATTGAAGTGTTGTCGTCAGTCCCATAGGAGCGTATCTATATCGTCTTAGCACGCCCCTGGGATTAACGGAATATAACTCTGTACCACTTATTTCAGTATGGATTATACGAGTTGCTATCGTATCTCATTGAGAAGGAGTAGTGCTGTGTAGGGCATAGTATGTGTTGTATTACATTCCACGTTCCCCCCCAGGATTCGTGTGAGCGTGTTGACTATAAAACGATACGAGGCATCTAACTTCAATACAGACTATAGAGAAGCAAATCTATCAATCTGTTTGTGTCTTTGTCGCAAACACTAGAAACATAGATAAAGTTACACTGTATAGTCTCTGCTCTCCCTATATTTGTGCCGGCTTGTGCTCGGACGTGGCAAGGTATTAAGATTCATAATGAAAGCCTTCTGGATTACTTGAGTTATAATAGCAATACTGGACCACAATCACCGATCTACTTGGTATAAAACGATAGGTCAGAATATATAAAAACAGTGATTAAATGGATTTGGTCGCAAACACAAAACCATGGTGAACTCGTTAATGAATAAAGAAAAAAATATATATTCTCGACCGAACTGTGACAGGTTTGTCTTCGTCGGTTATCATAAGCCTTTGTAGTTATTTTATCAGGATAACTGTTATGTACATTATATTTCATCATGATATGTATCTATAATATACGATTATCTTATACCATGATGGAAATTTCATTAGAAAAATGTCTACAACTACAAGTCGTGTTATGGAGCGGAGTCAAATTAGAGATGCACATAAGGCCCCGCGTCCACCTACTACGGTAGAAATATGACCTATCGATTGGGCTCTAATACAAAAAGTCAAAATTGTAGTCTGATTGGGAATGTCCATATCATAGATAAATGTCTAGACATTCCACATACTGTAATGAGTTCTCCAGCTAAAAAAGGTGATTACCGTCCCGATGCACCTCACGATGAAATTTGTACATAAATGCAGATCTTGAGGAAGCATTTTTATTTTTGACCACATAATGCACTGTAATTCAGAACATATTGTAGGGTTGTGGATATATTTTTCACCAATATGCGCGGAACAATTATATGTATATACATTTTCGAATACTAAAAGCTTGTTTCCAAGTCAAACTGGGAAATCTTTATTGAGTCAGCACCCTGCGATACAGCTTTTTCAGTGGGACAAAATTGTAGATTCCCATTTCGTATTGGAGCCTAGTCACAGACAGGTGATCAACTGCCATGATTACAGGTGACTCTCTGACGTGATTTCATAATGTATCAGGAGGTGCAGGAACTCTGTGACTGCTTCACTTGATAACAGGAATTGTATCAAGGGCTGTATTTCTGTTGGAGTCGCTTCTTACTATAGTGAGGATGCGTAGGAAGCTGGTCTAAAGAGCTCTCAGGAGATACCGCTACTAAGTTTAGAGGGTTGCGAAATAATACAATTCATATTCGCAATTAGACATAAACTATCGACAACCACTCTAGACAATGAGAAGAAGTAATAGACAAAACGTTAATGATTGGACTTGATCATACATTTTAGGGGCCTAAGATATTATAGGTATTAGGCAGTAGTTATTATGTTCACATATAGATTCATTATACAGCTATTTCCGATCGACTATACTGAAGGATGAATGGAAGCTTAAATGACTTTTCGTACCGAAATGAAACAAATCCTGGCCTGAAATCTTTCGTCTTACCCTTTTCCTGGAATTCTATGATGTACCGTTAGGGGACCAACCATAACTAGGCGAGCCCAAGTACAGACAAAGACATTCACGAACAATTCAGGTAAAGGATGCGGAACTCATTTCAAAGTGAATACTTTGTATAAATGGTAGAGCAGATAAATGTATCTCTCTATGCGTATAACATCACGCGTGCCCTCAAAGTATAAAGTGAATGAATAAAACATACCAGCAGCGATGTCAAAACGCATGAGGAAGTGGACGTAATTCGCCATGGCAAAGCTACACAATGATACAGGTCATTACCCTGCAGGGTGTCTCCGTGTTATTATATTTGCCTAGAGATGAGGCTGTCAGCCTATTCTGTAAGTGATTAAGGGGAAACAGTAGCATATATGTGCAGCACAGTAATGGTTACTGTTAAATGGACGCGGCCACTAGATGCATCCACCTTATCTCGCTGCCTACGTGGGCGCTAATAACCAAGTATAATGTAGCCGCCCGAGGGAAAAGGATGGATGGAAGGTGAACTACATCACACCTCAGCACTAATATACTGAGAAGTAACGAAGTCACGAGCTCATACATTATCAACCATCTCCTACGCACTGCCCATTAGTATCATGCAGTACATCTTCTAGAGAGATTATATGAGAGCTCGTCTTCATGTTTCTAATGGCTGATGATAATCGTATCGCGGGGATTCAATGATCTGTCTGCAGTGTATAAACTGGCTGGAGCAGGTGTACCTAACATCAGACACATATATATGTATATGAAATATCAGGACAGGTATTACAAAGATAAATATCAGCTGCGTAGTTGTAGAGGATAATGACTGGCTGGTCTCAGTCTCTTTTCTGTATAAGCTCACCTGTGCTGTGGTCTTCTTATCCAGGGGAGTAGATTCCCTTCTTATATTTGGTATTACTGTTCTTCAAAAATTAATACGATGTGATGATTGCGAGGTATCCTAAAATCCACGAACATCTTAAAGTAATTGTTTGCTTTTATCTAGATTTGGGAAATATGATGCTAAGTACTATGATACCCTGATGTGTAATTCACAAAGTAAAATCCATATCATTCGCCTCAAGCATTCACTGAATGTAGTAAATGTGCGATACTAAGAACTATCGGTCACCGCCTCATTTCAAAAGTATCAGAGAAAAAAATGAAATTTTCAGTATATTTAGACATTGTAAATTGAGCTTTTTGACTGAGGTCAAACTGATCAAACTCCTATGTTTTATATCTATTCGGCATGAGAATAACGACACAAGCTACCGGGAAATGTTCCTGAGGCTCTTCGCCCAGCACGACCTCTGCCCTTGGCCAACATCAAAATCTGGTAATCAAAAGGCCCGTTTTTATTGGCCGATGAACACCGTTTCCGTGGGCCTATGGAAACGTACATCGTTCATTGTACATATATATATATATATATATATATATGTAGGGGTATATATATAAGTGTTGTGGTCAGCATGTAACCACCCTGCCATCCCACCAACCGTCTGCCCACCTAACCTGGCGTTTACACTAGAAGACTAAATATGTGGCGACTGTAGATCGTCAGCCAATAGTCGTCAGGTGTCCACCGCAAAAGTCGTAGACGCCAGAATTTACCCGAGGGTTCACACTGACGACTTTGAGTTCTCACAGAATCGCCGCCTATGTAGACGACTAATTCAAACTGGCTTGAAATAGTCGCCGGGGTCAGAGCATATCACATAGTCGTGAGGTGGTGCTTTATTGCGTAATCAGACGTAATCAGACGATCTGCAGTCGCCATGCTCTTGGCGTTTATTTTAGACAATTTCTATACACTTACGGTTGAAAGTCGTCAGGTTCAAGAATCGCCGCCTATAATCGTCTAGTGTAAACGCCGTGTCTGGTACAGATCTTCATCACACCTTTCCCAAAGTCTCAGACAATGCTACTCTGGTACAACAACCTCATAGATACGATACATATTTTTGCCTTTCCCAGTCTCTAGGACTTGGATTCACATTGAAAGACACATTACCTCAGACATCGTCTCAGTAAACACTCACCCTGTGAAATACCCTTGAGGTGAAGGAATGTGAAATCATGTGATCCTGCTTGCTCGTTTCCTACTTGCTAGGTTCGGTACCCAGTCAGCGACTAAGGCATTGGTGTCACCAAAATGCCTCCATAAATTTTAAACGTGTTTAAATTCGAAATCTCTTGAGATGCTGTACCTTGTTAGAGGTAGCCATCGCCGACATTTGCAAGGGAAATACTTGTCTCATGGAAACTGGACCATACCATTCAGACGCATAGATTATCCCCGTTGAGAATCTCAGCAGGATTTGTTTCAGACAATCACCCTGTCAGGTACATGAGTCCCACCGTGTGAATTCAACTTCACGTGCATGTCTCCTCAAAGCAAAACCATCACACAAGAAACTGATCACAAAGCACGCAACAAAGATTAATTATTAGAATTCCTCTAGAACAAATGGAATGAATATTCAGATTTGTGGTTCGGGTGGTGATGAGCAGCTAATCTGGTGCTGAGGGTGATGGTGGGACGTGTCCACATGTCCACGCCTCTCGGGAGTCATCCAATCCTATTAAAGCCGCATTAACTCCCCGGAGAAACCCGATCCCCCATGAGAACGAGTTCACGCGGCGGATACCCAGTGCTCAGACAGCTCACAGCAGCTACTGCATCAGCAACACGACCACCTCATACAGACCTCTTGGCAGTGCTTTGAAGTCGTCGAATTATCCCTGCCCTAAAAGGAATGTCCAGAAAAAGAATGCAAAGTGCATGAAATGCTGCAGTTTTACAGATTTGTGGTTGGATCTAGTCTGAGATGAATTGATCAGATTGAATATCTAATGTCGAGGACACCACATTGTATCAAATTTTCCTCTTGGAAAACATTATCATTGGAAATAGATATAGCATAACAGGGGAGGGGGTTATAAACATGACGGTTCTGAGAGGCAACACTTGCTAGCTGTGTGGAGTCTGTTGATTTTCAAACTGAATCAGGAATGTGCTGCTCCTGATCAATATTTAGGGAATACTGATTTTGGGTGCCAAGATGAAGGAACCGAACAAGTTAGTTTATAAAACCTGTACTAAACGAGCCGATAGGCGAGTATAGTTAAGATTTGGTTACAAACTAACGAGTTCGAGTCTTTAATCTTGGTACATAATATTAGCAATCCTTTTATCCTATACCAATTATTATCAATGAAATTTACCTTAATCGGTTATAATTCGTGTATTCTGTAGACACGTAGATGTCGGACACTATTGTACGCTTTGAACTCACTGACCCAGTGGTCACTGCACTAGAAGCACATTCTCCAGGCACATCCTTAGTAGTAAATGTATGGAGCGTACAGACAGATCATCGGG
Organism: Alentia gelatinosa; assembly: GCA_950022655.1. Classification (NCBI taxonomy): domain Eukaryota; kingdom Metazoa; phylum Annelida; class Polychaeta; order Phyllodocida; family Polynoidae; genus Alentia; species Alentia gelatinosa. The sequence goes on along the minus strand of OX465588.1, from coordinate 19,556,960 downwards.
GGGAGGTTGAAGACTAAATATCGTAGTCAGAACATGCTTGGAAAGTATTATCAACAAGCTCTGCCGAGCTAAGTATGCCAATTGCAGCTCTTATTACTTTGATATAAGCAAATAGAACACTGCCCATTTTTTAGAAAGTGCAAACCTTGAAGATATCAATGTGCTGGTTGCCTCAGCGAACATCAGTACAGCAATGATAGCCTTGATATGAAGTCGCTGTGACGTTGGCACTTAGTGACATACATAGCAACACGCAAGGCAACACATATTTACGCCAAAACGTGTGTAGTATTGTGTGCACCGTGCACATTGTGCTGTATTAGAATTGTTTACGATATATCTAATATCTATGACAGTCTAAGGAGGTGAACAATGTTATCACGAGCAGAACAAGCGTGGAATAGAGTGAACTCTAAAAGATGAGGACGGAGCACAGATAATAGGAGAACAAATGCCCGGTAAATACATCAAAGGAAAAGGCCCCATCAGAGACATAGAAGTGCAACGCTCGATGGGCTGAGTTAGAGAAGAGCGATTATTGGTAATGGGGAGAACAAAATCTAGAGCTTTGTGGATGTCGTGCTAAAAGCCTCGACATCCACAAGATCCACTAGCAGCCTTCCCTTTCTTGTGATCTTCTAGTCCCAGAGAGTGGCTTGCTAATCTACCTGGAATTCAGTAACCTGAAGCCACTCATCTCCTCTACGTGGCTCCACAATGCAAGATACTACTGTATATTAACATTCATGATAATGAGGCGAACTTAGTATTCAAAAAGGAAATTAAGTATTAGGGATAAGGTATAGACTGTTATGAGTCGTGTATTATAACTATCAAACCGTCAAAACTAGTTTTTCATGTTTCTTTAGTTTTTTTATGACCACAGCATTTATTTATGATTTCAGTCTTTGAGAATGGCCGAGCACGATTATTGAAACAATACAACCTGCCTACAGAAACCTAAAAAAAGGAAGCAGTATCAAATGACCCACTGCAACTATCATTGAAATGAAACAAACCTTACAACATGTACTAGAGCATCGCCATTTATCATCATAGCCACACTGATGAATTTGTCTTAAGTTTTTTTATCAAGATGTGTTTATTTCACAATCCAACAGTATGTGTACTCGTATCGGTCTTCCGCACAACATACAAACAAAATTGTCTGCTTTACCACACTTTGTAAATTTGTTTTTTGATTATAAGGAGGAACTTCAAGATCTACAGAAGATTGTGAATGAAAAAGAGAATAAAAAATATATCAAAAGAACGGTAAAGTATGATACAACATTTCATTGGTGCATCTTCCGCCGGCAGGTGTAAACTGGGCCTTACCTTGCGTTCAGATTAATGACAATGGATGACGATTCTTGAATTGAGCACCACTCGATGACTTTCTATTGTTAACGACTTGAAAACGTCCAGTGTATATGCCATCGAGTTATAACCATAGATCATCTATTTACGTAACATGGCAGCAGCTGACGACTATTTCAAAACTTATTGAACTAATCCGACGATTCTGTAAAAGCTAAAATGTCAACCACCTTGCCTTTTGTTAAAGGCTTAAGGCACTTCTTTGGTCGACAATTCTTGGTTACAATTCTTCCTGGAGGTACCACCTGATGATTACTGGCTAGACGATCTACAGTTGTCATATTTTCAGTCGTCAAATGTAAACACCGGGTAATATTCCAATATGGGACGTACATATTATATTTAACTGGTAAATTACATCATCATCTTTCATTGACACAATAAACTTTATCTGCTGCAAAACGTAATCCAGGTTTCTTGATCGTATAAGGGCTAAGCTCGGGTGATCACCCTCCGGACATCTCTAGACATACTCCGGCGCACCATCGGATGCACACATTGGCACGATATTCGCTGATGGGCGTCGTTCACCCTACCCTACGAGTCAACATGCCCAAGACCTGCGCCGTTTTCTGACCAGATCAGAGATCAATATTCAATCTGGGGGCCAGGCCGCTACCCCACAATTCTCTTGTGACTAGTAAGTTCGTGTCAACATTGACTGGTGGTCCGTGTTTGCTCACACACTGAATACCTAGTCCCAGCAGACTACCATCGTCGTTTTCCTCCGATACTCATTTTTCCTCAATGACCATACATTAAGCAGAATACCTTTCCGCAGACAATACAGCCAACAAAACCCATTTGACTGTGACCAGAAATATAGAGAAGGATGATATAGGGAGAGAAATCCTCTGGGCAGCATTACCAAACCCTTAAAATCAAAAAGGTTGTTCCCCTTATGGCAGAACTTCCTATATGGTCAATACTGAATTTCAGGTAATTTACCGATGAACCATATGAGAATAAAGGTTGACGGAACTAATATCAATGTGGCCACAAACAATCAAAGAAATCACCTCCTTATTAAGCTATGAAGCTTTATCAACTGTAGAAGACAATAAGTTTTTGCTTTACTGGAGATTTTGATACCTTTAGAACGATGATGACCGGATCGACCTCCCGATTTGAATCACGATTAACCTCTCGATTAGAATAATATTTTCTTCGGGAGGTCAGACAAACTCGTTCACAGATATGCCTCAATTGGCTTCCGACAAGCCACGATTAAAATGCCAAATCTTGGCTTCCTAAAGACATCCAATATATTGAATTTTTTCGTAGCCTATCACTGTTAATCGGGAGCCTATCTGACGGAAAATGTCTCTTATGTGTAAAATACTTTGCAAAAAATTATAAAATGTCGAAATTAGGTAGACCGCATAGCGATATATATATAATGGCTGTATACCCCGGTGATCACTGAGCTTCAAATCGTCTACGATAGGCCCTACGATGTACCTACAAACCGATTACGATAGACCCCGATGTTCCTAGTCTAGACCATTGTGTGAGATGAAGAGGTTCTAAGGTCTTTCATTACCCCTATCCCTGAACACAAAGAAGGAGTCGATAGTTGGGAATAATAAAATTTATTTTAATTTTATATACCTATACCGACATGAATATTAATATGTAAATATGAATATGACATAAGGTAGATAAAGTAATTGACAGAGGTATAAAGAGGTCAATTACGTATAATATACATAGTTGTAATTGACATGTATAATGGTATGTCAATTATGTATATGGTTGTATAACAGATAGTATGGTTATACAATATGAGGTATAATGGTTATACAATATGATGTATAAAAAACGCCAAGACCATAAAAATGAGGCGAGGTGGGAGGGAGAAAAGTTTGTGAGGGATGAGAGTCACTGGTTGAGGGACTGTATGAGGGACGCATTCACCTCTTGTGAGTTGGAGTCCCTAATGTATCCCCTGTGTGCATTAGAACGCCACCCCCCGTATCGTTGAATGGAGAGTTCAGCGACCCCGGCCTGGAAGGCCTGAGTGGCGGCGGCCTTTCTCAGGCTGTGTAGAGTGTAGGTCTTAGGGGGGTGGCCTGCTGTGGTGTTGAGCCGCTCCCACTCCTTTGACAGCGACCGCGTCGTTATTAGCGACCTGTCAGCGTTGAGCAGGAACGGATCCGTTGGTGCCAGCGTGGGGACCGCGGCGATCATATTCCTCACGGCCGTCACCGGGCACGACCTCGGGTCCGGGGAGGATTGGAGCCTCGCGTGTTTTTCCTCCCCCACGCACTGGAGGTTCTTGGCGGCCTTGATGCGTACCTCCACGTGATTTGCCGTGAGGACCACGTCCCCACGTGAGAGGTGTCGCACCGGGTCGAATGCCCTGGCCGTAGGGGGGGCGACCTCGCTCTGCCGCAGTGCGGCGTAGTACAGGAGGAGGAACGCGGCCCGTAGGGTCAGGTCGAGGGGCGTGTCCGACAGTAGCTCGAGGATCCCCTGGAGGGCGGCCATGGGGATCGGAGGCTTGACGTTTGGTGTGTATGCCTTGTTCCTCCTCATGGCGTCGAGGGCCCTCCTGACCCTCACGTCCTCTGTGGCCGTTACGTCTCCGCCCGAGAGCCGTAGGTGTGTCCTCACGTGCGAGAGCTGGTTGGCCACGGTCGCCGGCGAGGGGGCGTGGTCCGCGAGGTACTCGAGGAAGGCCGTGATGAAACTCACGGACGGTGCCTGCGGGTCGGTCCTCGTCCGTCGGCAGAAGGCGAGGTAGGTGGACACGGCGCTCTTCTGGTTCGCGACCGTGCCTGGGGCACGTGCCTCGGCCTGCCGCGCAGATGCCTTCCGTTGGAGAGAGCGTAGCGCCGGATCTGCAGGACAGGCGAAGCACAGGCACGAATGAAGCATGAGTACAAGGCACCACGGACCACAGATCATGATATGTCATCAGGCATGCAGAATTGTTAAAATCCCTCGAGGACAGGTGGGCCCTACTGAGTGCGTCGGCGACCGTGTTGAGGACCCCGGGGACGTGTGTGTAGACCAGGTCGACTTGCAGCTTGGCCTGGACCATCCAGGCCTGTCGGGCACACTCGGCGAGGACGCGGTTGCGTGCCCGCCCCGACGTGAGTGCCTGGACGGTCCCCATGTTGTCACAGAAGACTTCGATCCTGGTCCCACGATCACGGTCCCCGAGGAACGTGTGGAGAGCATATATTGTGTTCAGGGCCTCGAGCTCAGAAATGCAGTCCACGGGGTCATTGATGGGACAAACCTGGCACGCGTAGGCCGCACGGCCGTCTGTGCCCCCCACGCCCGAGAGGCAGGCGTCGACCGTGATGCACTTTGTCGCCGGCCCTCGAGGGATGAGGGCGTGCCCATTCCACCCGACGGCAAACCGTAGGAACCACTGGAGGTCCTGCCGCATGTCCGAGCTTACGTTGATGTAGAACCCGTCCATCGACCGTAGGGCCTCCAGTAGTTTGCTGACGAACGGCCTCGCCGGGCGGATGCATTTCGCGACGTGCAGGATTTTGCCGAGGACGGATTGAAGCTGTCGCTTGGTCAGCGACCGCTTCCTGGCGACCGCCCCAACGTGCTCCCGCACGTCCTCCAACTTGTCCCGGGGGATGGTGAGGGACATCTCGGCGGCATTGATGTCGATGCCCAGCCAGCGCACGGTCTGACTAGGGGCCTGCGCCTTTTCCCGGGCCTCGGGGAGGCCGAGCTCGGCGAATAGGTCTCGGGCTATGGCAAAGTCCGAGGCAGCTTTCTCCCGTGAGGGCGACAGTATGATGAGGTCGTCCAGATACATGGCGGCCTCGACACCCTTACCGGCGAGTATCCCCACGATGGCCTCGGCCACACACTGCATGTGATACGAGGACGCGCGGGCGCCGAACGGCATGGCCGTATCACAATAATACCCGCCGTCCCACATGAAGCACAGCAGAGGCCAGTCGAGGGGGTCGCACCTAAAGTTCTTATAGGCGCGCGAGATGTCGATGGTCGCCATGTAGCTCCCTGGCCCCGAGGCCACCAGGCGGGTGACGAAACCGTCGACCGTAGGGAGGCTGTGCTCACGCTCTTCTCCATAGACCGCGTTCTTCATCACGTACGCGTTGACGCTACGGTCCCGGGGGAAGGTCATATCCGTTATGACGCGGCGGGCCTCGGACCCGCGCTTCTCCCGGGACATCAACGGCGAAACGTGGCACCACGGCTCGAAGGGAGCCTCCGTGAACGGCCCCATCAGGTTTGAGAATCCACTCTCCTTTCTGATAAAATCCCCGACTTGCTTCGGGAATCCGGTGGCGCTCGGATGGTTGGGGACGTCCCGAGTGTCGCTGGCCGGCCCGAGGTAGCCGAGGGGGAACCCGTATCTTATGAAACCGAGGAGTTCCCCCTTGCCCTCCATTCCCGTCAGGTACTGCTCCCACGCCCGTAGTTTGAGGTCCGTAGGCAGTGTGATCTTTGTGCACAGGGCGTTGGGCAGGCCCGAGGCCCGGACCGCCTCGTAGATGTGACCGTGCGCCGGGGGGCCGGCCTCGGTGAAGCGGGGCCACTCGGCCCGCCTGTGCTCCATGAAGGCCTCCGGGTCCGTCCGGAGTCCGGGCGACGGAATTCCGGTCCGGCAGACTTCCTTTAGTCCGCCGAAATCCGGAGTGTTAGTTGGATCCTCAGTCGGCGCGGTAACACTAACACTCCTGCTACCGCTGTGGGTTGGCGGTGGCCGCGCGTTGAACCTGTCCTCCACGTGGCGGGTCCCGCCCCCTTCGTTGTTGTTGTTTATGTTCGGGGCCCGGCCACGTGGGCCGGCGGCCTTCGTGTTGTGGTCACGTGGACCCCCCGTGTGGTCCCCCCTCCACGTGAGGGGGTGGGGGCCCGGAGTGGTCACCGGGCCGCTTCCTTTTACGACCCCCGCCCACGTCCGGTCACCGGAAATCCTGTTGGGGGTGGTGGAGATCACAGGGCCCGCTGGTGTTACATCACGTGGATTGCACCCCACGACCCCGGGCCCGGGGGCGGAGGCACGTGTTGTGACTGTGTGGGGGTGCGCTCCGCTCACTCGCGGGGCGCACCGTAGCCGTTTTTTGCCCCGTGTCCGTGTTGGGGGAGCACATCCGCTCTGGGGTCGACCGCCCGGGGCGTGTGTCCGGCCTGGGGTGCGTGTCCGGCCTGGGGTGCTCGCCGGGGAGCCGGTGTGGGTGCAGCCTGGCCGTTCTCATAGCCCATTGTGTAACCGAGTTTCCGGTTGCACGCGTGTAACGAGTGCCCGCATTGTCTCCCCACGGAGTCGCAATACGAGCACACGTGCAGCCATCTCACGGGCCCGTCATCGTGACCGCTCCTATGGCGGCACCCCCTCTCCGAATTATATTGCCGGCATGGCAACTCCCGTCCTCGGGCCTTCCCGGTGTCGGCGCCGCTGGTGAGGGTCCCGGTCGTCATCGCGAGTCGGACTCGCTCCTCCTGGATCCTCGAATAGTCGCACCACGAGAGCCTCCCGGCCTCGATCTGGTCGAACACGTGGTTAGACCATCTCCTGACTCCGGCCCACGGCCGGCTCTGGGCGTCGATTGACACTTGGTGTAAGTGCCGGAACATGGCCTCACGGTCCACGGGGTCGACCGCACGGTCGTCCCCGAGCAAGCCAATAAAGGCACTCAGATACTCGAGGGGGCCCAGGGTTCCCCTCAGTTCCAGCTTCTGGGACAACGTGTAAACCCCCTCCCTATCCACAAACATGTACGGTTTACTTATTAAACGGGTAACATGAATATCTGACTGCAGCTTACCAGCCGTCTTGTCGTGGCGGATGGCCTCACGGTCGAGCTCACGTTGTATATACGGGTCCCCTGCGTAGCGGTCTCATAGCTGGCGGGGTGGAGGCATGGCGCGGCCGGCTTGATCCTCGGCCCAGTCCCGAGTCCTTACTTCGGCGACTGAGCGAACCGTAGGTGGCGATGCTTGTCCCGTCGACCGTTGGGTCTGCAGCTGAATTAGAGCGTCGAGTTTCCTACTCATGTCCGAGAGTCCGGTCTCTACGGCCACGAGGCGGGCCGACCGGAGGCTTCCGGCCTGAGACGCGGAGTCCACGTGGTCGCTCTCCCTCACGGTTGACTCCGAGGCCTGGTCCGTGGTCGTGGAGGCGCTCGCTTGAGCGCGTGTCGTTGGTGGTGCCATCCTAGCTTTCCTGTAATTCACGTGAACTTTACCCGTATTCAGACACTGTCTCTGCACGGTCAGATACTCGGGGAGTATCGAAGACGGCGTGGAGAGTAGGCCAAAAGTGAGGGAAAAGAAAATACGTGTGAACGTAGTGGAGTACAGGAGCAGAATGAGGCGGAGGTCAGAGACGCGGTGGGCCACGTGACCGCGGGGTTCACGTGACCGACACCAGGGGGGAGTGCGCAGGGTGCGCGAGGGGGCGTGTCAGGGGGAGCAATGACCACCCCTGACCAACGGCCATGGGTTACCAACATTTTGCATCGTAGTGTATCCGTAGGTCTTAAATTGCTGTCATAGTAGGTAGACGCGTGCATGGCTTAAAGCTGGGCTCCCACTTTCGTTCCGACAGAAATTTTGATTTTGTGTCGTCCGATGTTTGTCGTAAGGCTTTTGTAGTGCGTCGTAAGCCAAAAACGTGATAGTGGATACCCAGCTTTAGACTGTAAAATGTCTCTCGACCCCAGTTTAAAGTGATAGATAGATTTGTTAAATTTGTTTTCACGTTTATTTATGATACTTTAGCATAGAATATTCGAGGGATTTAAGTCCAGTAGAATTTCTGCTCACCCTTTCCTGTTAAACAATACAGAAAGATAATCAGCGAAGCCCACGCTTAACTTTGAAGCCTAAGACATGATTATAGAAAAACATCATGGTTTCAATAGTGATGTAGCGCTCGTTGACTGTGCCGTTCTTAATCCCTTCTGTAAGGCATTTGACAGTTTTAGAGAGACCATATACTTTTCATTTTTACTATTAGAAAAGAAGCTAGTCTGAAAAGCCTTTCGCTCAGAGGGTGTCGCCTAATATTGAACAACGCAAGCATAACCTTATGCAGCTTCAGACATCCTAGAAGGCCTTTATTCAATTAGAGACTCTTTGAGCGATGCCTTAGTGTCTGCTAGTTGTTTCTTGTCAAAACATACTTCTTGTATACAGAACAATTTCAATGAGATTTGGAAGGTCGTGTCTCTCAAACCCATCAAAACAGATCCCAACTAAATGTGTCAATAGCAATGCCTAGCAGTGCGTTATGTTGGTCAAAGATGGTCTTGTATCATTTAAAGTAGCATAGAAATTGCATTCATTAAAGATGGTGCGATCTTTATATATGGGTGGGTATTCAAGACTGAATTCGAGGTATTCTTTTTATGATTTAAAGTAACGTTCATGGACATCTTACAGATACCTCTTTCAGACACCCTTACAACTATACACTTTTTATAATGATTTTCGAAAAGTTTAAGAAATAGCTTGCAGTAGTCTACATTAATTGGTATGAATGGGAACTCTATTGAACCATGTTATTATATATCAGAATTAAAAGTATTATATTTAGTGGTGGTATTTTCACACTGAGAAGAAAAAATCTGCGTCTATATTAGGAAAATACCTTTGAAAGGTACTTGGTGACTGCATCATACATTTAGGGTTAGATTGCACATTGACGTCTATAAAATTACAGAATTACTAATAAAATCCAGCATGTGCAAGTCACTTATCCAACCGGACAAAGCAGTATATTTAAGCGGCTGTGTCTCTTCCCAGCTATATAGTATCCCAGGATAGACGTATTAACTGTTGGCTCTATAATATATGCACTACATATACAACCCTAGCCAAGTCAGTTGGGTTCTAGATCTACAACCACTCCGCATAGATGATTTACAATGAGTGTACTTGTCACCTGTTGTGTTGAAAGGGAGAGTGCAATAGCCGGGTGTTTTCAAATGGAGCTATTTTTCTTTGGAGCCGGCAATATCTTTCAAGTAATGGGAATAGAGGATGCAGTTAGTATGTACAAATATATCATCCGTGCTTTCATAAATCAACGTGGAAGACACTTATATGTTGAGATATATTGGGTGCTGACGTAAGCTGCATCAAATATATATAACCTATAATTATTGTCTCTTACATAATTAGATGCTGCATATATATTTGTTCTACATCATAATTGTGAATGTTTGCAAAGAAATGTTATAAATTACAACGTCATTTTGATCGTTAAAAGAAACAGGTTAGGACAAATGGACAAAACAAAAGTATATTGAATTATGTATTAACTTCAATTAGTATTTCCAATAATTCAATAAAATTCCAAAAGTGGGAAATAGTATTCCCGTATAATGCCAGAGCACAGAAACTCTAGCTTCTCATGAAATAAAAGTAATGCGGAAAAACTAGGTAATTTGTACGAAGATGATTGATACTCTGTAATAATTTGTTATCATTTCCTAGATATTTGTTCCTAATGTTTCACCTTTTTAATCACTTGGGAAATGTAGCGGAGTCAGTAGCTTACCACTCCTTATTACTTCCGGTGGGATTGACAGACTAGTTGTGCAAACAGTTGCTGCTGGATTTGGTCGTCGACAGAGGACAAGTCGAGTGAGGAGAGGTTTTCGGTCGGATTGGGGCGCGGCTGTTGTGAGATGAGTCGTCAGTAAAACCTACCCGGCGTGAAACCGGTCTCCAGGAGACTAATTAGCTCGAACTCTGTGACAGATCCTCGCTCACACGTCAGTCAGCAATCTGATCCGCTTATTTCTGGAATGTTCCCTGGACTAAATGAAACGGAAAGTTACCAAGCTCCTAACCAAATGAAGGTGTTTGAAATGATGCTGCCAATGTTGTTACTCAGCAGCGAAGTAGTGCAATCCAAGATGCCGCCCAGTTAATTTGTAATTCGAATTATTCAAGTTGTCCATTGCCTCAGGCGGTAAGGCAATTTGATCTCAGGTGGAACTTGCCGCGATCGATTCCATAAAGCATCTTTACTGATTTCCGTTTGCAATTCATGACTAATTACAATGAAACAAAGATAATGTCCTTTTATTATGGGAAATCGGATCGAATGCGAAAACCCTTTTTCCTCCTTGGAAAGGGGAAATGGCGTTTTGATGGCAAGGGATTGCCTTTTTGATTGGATCATCACCTGTCGTTTTTATTCACCAGGTGGCGTCGATAAAGGTCAACATAATCAAAACACCGGCTTCTGAGAATGTGTAACTGTAGCGTGAACCCAGGCAGAAAAATGGTGTAAGAGGTGTGCGGCACTCCGCAAACACAGTTAGGAAGACAAATTAGCATTTTAAAAGGTACATCAGGAGCTCGCTAGACGGGGAGCTGGAATTTGGTTATAGGGATTTCTATTTCAAGGAATGGAAGGTTTACCAAGGGCTGCTGGGTTGATGGTGAACGAATGGATCGTTCCCAGTTGAAATTGGCAGTTTGAGAAAATCAAATTCAATGCTAGATCTAGACCATGAAATGCATGCTGAACACTACTATCTATGCAAACTATGTTGCTCATATTGACAGGTCTGTATTCTAACTTATGTTTTCCCCACCCACAGCATAGAGCAGACACTAACTTGTTAAAGAGGTGTAAGAATCACAGCTTAGTGGCTAAACTTCATAGTCGATGTTGACCCTGTATCAGGCTGGTATAGGGTGGAAGGTGTCCCAACCCAAATACCCCGGAGGTTGGGATTAACCCTTTTTCTGTAGACCACAGCAGCATCTAATCCCCGCATCAGTCATGAATACCACCGGCGCTGAGAGCAGCTGTGCCTGACTGGATCATTTTTGGATTAACGTCAGACATAGGTGAAAAACATGAGGTGCAGACACCAGGCAACCCCTGCCGTAGGCATACTTATCACACCACAGCTTGAGAGGACCGAAGGCAGAATTTAGGATGAACTGCCGACATATTTTCTAACACAAGCATGTTCGTTCGGTGAATGTACCAGGTCGTGTCATAATGTGGTCTCTACCAACATGCATGACTTAAGCTACTAGAAAGGTTCAAGGTTTGCAAGTTCTGAAATAGATGTATTTTTATCGAAACAAAACAAAACCCGAAATGTTCTATAGTGTTTCATTCGCCAGTAACAGAGATGCTCAATCATGTACCGTCGATCGCTGGCTTTCTGTGTGATAACTTCTGATTTCTGTCAGTGATACTCGAGGACATTTTGTTTGGAAAACACTTAGTGCAATGATAGAAAAAAGTTACCATTTTTATATGAATGTTGAAAACTGATCTTCAACGAAGCAGGTAGAGTGCAGTTTATAGGTCGGCCAGTGCGCGAAAAATAAGTAGTCGAAATGACGTCAACAAAATTCCGACGGCCGCTGTCGGTTCATGTTTTCAATTCATCGACAGTCGTTTTTGAAGACATCCAAAATAACTTTTTTTTGTCATTTAGGCCAAATAATGTTATTGATGCATACAGATTTAAATATTTTAATCTACCATCACTTCTTGATTTTAGTCTGATTCAAGAACAATTTTGTTGATACCTGACAAAGCTTCTCGGTCATGATTTAGAGATGTGTATTCATATGCCATTCATACTTTGGGTTATTAACTATCCCACATAAAACTTAAGAATTCTGTCAGATCTGCTTGGAGTTTCTTCCCCACATAGACACAGACATAACAGAACTTAGAATGGAAAGTGAGGTCCTACAAGAGTGAGAATCTCGTGGAGGGACAAAAATTGAACCATCTCTTCTTTTTTATAGTTCTAAACTCCTATCCTTCTCATCTCATAATTTATAGCTGTGTTTTTTTTCTGATCTTAGACAGCGACCCTTAGCTGGTGCCGGTATGTTAACAATTGTGGATGCCACCTACAAGCTACTACCTGTGGCACGCGAATTGATAGCCCTTTCAGACATATACTGGTTGTCGGCAATATTCTTAGCATTGCCATCATTTTACCTGTGTCACGCAAAATAATAATTTCCGCAAAATCCCTGGATATTCGCTAGAGGGCAAGCTGAAATTAGTCAGTCAGTGACGAAGTCGCTAGTTTCTAATAATGATTTGAAAAAGCGTAGTTACTGAGCACGTAGGGATGGCCGTTCAAGATTGTTTTACTCAAAAATACGATGCCGCAGGCTAGGGGCCGTATTATTGAGTCAGCAGATATGGCAGAGTGGCTTGGGCATGTGTACACGATGTTGACTGTTTGTTTGTTTATTTATTTTGCGTTAATTTCCTTAAGCTTGGTAGTGCTGGGGGTCTATATTGCAATCTTGTTGAAGTAAGTCGAGGGCGTCCGCCATTTTTGTTTTTGTTTTAGACTGCATGGAGATCTCTCGGGAGGGGCGTTAATTTTCGTTAGTGAGCCAAACGTGTCTGACAGCGGGCTTGAACTTTATTTATATTGTACCCATAGCAGCTGGTAGTATTTCATAAACATCCGCACATATATATTTGATAATACCTTTATCATACATTTTAAAATGACGTAAATGCTATTTTATTCTGGTGCCAATGATCTAACTGTGACACTATACGAGTGATGTAATGATATTCAGCAGTCATAGAAAAATTGCTCCTGCATGGGACAGGACACAGCGACTCTGACCTCACAACGCAATCATCACCTTACTCCTGATATCACTGTCTACCCAGTTGCCTGGTGTCGCAACCAGGCCTCCACCTCCCCACTCCGTTACCCACCACAACCCCCGACAGAGTCTATATCAGCATCAGGGTGAATTATGTATACCCCGGATATGAACAAACCCTCATGCGGAGGGGTGACTTGGGGAAGATCCCCCCGCTCTGACCTTTCCCCCGCAGACACGCATAGCAGTAGTTTTCTCTCTCTTTTTGTATTATTGAGCAGCTCCCTGCCTGGAGTCAGTGGCAATCCTCGACTGCAGTGTATGGACGGCGGGGCAAGATGATGGCATATTGAAGCTGTCACTACCATGCCAATTGTACAGCGATCTCCGACCCGGCACCATAGTGACAGAGCCTCTGCATGCACAGGAGATGGGAGACACCCAGTCCCGCCCTCATAATGCGAAGATGACTATCTGCTCGCCCTGCCCGCGAGCTGCTCATCTGGGCTGGCCCACACCGGCCTCTCCGCAGTCAGCTCAGGCGTGGCTTGTCTGAGGAAGGCGCCAATTTGTCGCCCAGCTTGCCCTAGGCCTGACTTCCTCTGTATGGAAGAGGAAAGAATTTTCTCTCAGACTTATCTGTAATAACGCCCCCAAGCACATCTCGCCCCCGTACTTTCCCTCCCAAATACTTCCGTCAGCTTTAAATTGTAGTTTTATCTGATTCCCGTTGGTCTGATCACGATGTCTTCGCTGTATGTTCATCTAAAGGTAAAGTGCAATCTTCTGAGTATGGCCGCTATATGTAATCATGTTTGAATCGATTTTGATATACAATGTTTTATGATGTCATCAGAATCTCTCTCAGCCGATCTCTGTATATTTGTATGGATCTTTATCTCGTTCTTACCGGTTCTCTCAGAGGTCCTGTACACACACAAATACAAACGCTTACAAATGAACATCAACATGACAAGACTTTATTTAGCATAAAACAGGCCTTTGTATTTGATGAACGACAAAAATATACAGATGAAATAGTGTAAAGGGTCGCGTCGGTTGGTGGTGCTCCCGGAGAATATATTGGTGCTGATAATTGGTGACGCTACAAATTGTTGAGGGGTTCACACCTGACGACCTGTTCACCTTTTTAGTATAAGCTAGAATGATGCCGTCCATATACCGCTAGATGGTATTTCTCTTGCCATATCTATAAACTACAGCAATGTTTAGTGCATTATATATTTATATTCGTAGTTTCGCTCGATAGATTTCCTGTAAAAAAGCGATGAGAATATATATTCAACGGTCAGTACTCCCTTCCATTGTTTTGGGTTGCCATGGGAGATTGCCATATATGAGGTTGTGCAAACAAGACATTTATAATCAGTTTCAACTCCTCTTTACATACCTTAGTTAAATAATTATTTTCCGAAATGTTCATTGTTCTCCTGATCCCCAGTCTAACTCCCTTTTTATCACGGCTAACGACAGTCTACTCGTTATTTATACACCGATAGATAGATCAGAAGAAAGGATTAACCCTGCCTAAACTACGACTAATTGTATATATTTCGAAAATACCAAGGTTCCTCTATGTGAAGTATGTCAGCGATATGTAAACCGTAATTTAAATGAAAAGTAGAGGTGCTTGCCAACGACGGAGTGTTTTGCAAAATATACGGGTCCTTCGCCGACGAATCTAAATCACTTTGACAACAACGGAGGCCTCTAATGTCAGTCGGTGGTGCCATGTAATGCTAGTGGGGGTTGAAAAGTCGTTTATCGGGTCTGTATTTTTTGTTGTTGTAAATACTTACCAATACTTTTTCTGGAACGTCTTATAATCGGTCGGCGGGGCAGGAGTCCAGGGCCTTGTTTTTTAGTCACGATTTCCTCTTTGTAAGACATCTTACAGCTGTCAGTGTACTAAAGATAAGACATCTTTGGGGATCGGCCAACGATTGTCCCTCAAGGGCACTTAGGTTGCAGCCAGGTGTACTATAGATAAGACATCTTTAGGGTCACGTGGTTCCAAATGTCTTCCAAAGTGTCTTAGACCTAAGACATTTATGGACATGTCGTACAGAATGCGCAACTTCATTTCCCGTAAGAATTAAGCAATGAAATTTTAACACAAGTAAGGGACACATATAACCTATAATCGTCCCGAATATGAAGAAGATCGGTCAAACGGTTCAGACGTTATTCTTGTTTGAAATTCGTCATAGCAATTGTCTGCTCTGGTGGCCAGTGTCTATCAGAGAGCATCAGAGCACACCTCGCTAATTCATGCGGCGACCTAGACATTGTCCCCAGGGAAATTCAATTCACTTAGTACATCATAGCAGACTTTAGACTCTACATTACACCTGATGAAGGCCAAACCATAAAGGCCAAAACGTTGTGTCTTTTTCAAACAACAAAACTAATGTAAACAAGAGTATTAATAAACATATATCTAGAAATGGTTTGTTGGGTATGTGAAAAAACCTGGTACTGGGCAGTCTTTGCAGTATAGAACCTGAGACAGTTCTATACTTGTCTTAGACAAGGACATTTTTAGCGGCGATCAAACGTGCCACGCTGGATACTGTCTATAGTACACCCGCCATTTTGTGTCTTGCAAATTGTCTTCCAATCGCAGAGATGTCTCAGGGAATCCTTGGCCGATTATGTCGTGACTGAAAAACAGGGCCCAGAATCAGTGATGATAACCGGAATAGGTGTTAATTAGGCCTAAATCTATCAATGGTTAACCTGTTCCTTATTATTTCTTTTCAATGAGCAAGAATGGACGACTTTGAACAAAATATATTGAGATTCAGGCACACTACTCTATATATTTCGAGATACTTACTTTTGTATTGGTTTTAAGACGTGAGTTATTCATATTTACTATTGATTTATAAATACGTTCAATAATAAACCGATCCATATTAAATATAGTGATCAACATTTGAGACTCATTAGCGTAATCCTTCATCTCAGCATGTAGATTTTAGTGGGTTTCCATGTGTTCATAGGTATTTTAAACGAACTATTGCCTCATCATTCTAGGTGCATAAGCGCGAAAGACCAAGCAAGAATGTAATTTATACCCAGTGTAAAAGAGTAAAACAGCAAGAGAGACAGAAAGTTAGTCATTGAACTTGAAATGGGCAGATTGAGCCGATTTGACGAAATGTTAGTGCCAGACTAATTATTTTCTTCATATCACTGAAATAGATCTCATCGTGGAAACCAGAAGAATCTTCATTGGCATGGAGACAGGTGTTGTCGAGCGTGGACCAGTAATATGAAGAGCATACCTTATCGCTGCTATCAGCTACTGTGGGAAATTAAACAGGCACGCAGACGCGATAAGAATGGGAAACACCCATGACACTGGCACCTTATTTGATTATTCAAACTGGATTCCTAACTGAATAAGATAACACGTCCGGAATAACCATGTTTTTAACCAACATCCCACGGATTTATGTTAGTGCTGGTGATAATGCAACTTCCCATGAGAGCAGCTAGCGTGTCTCTACACATACACAACTGTGCCAACCACGAGCATCCACAGCCTACCTTCTCATCCACTAAGCCAATATCAGCGACAAGAGCAATTTGACCTAACTACATATATGTTGCCCGCTTGACTGAGTATTACAAAAGCAATTTGCTTACACCCCCATACATCATTCCGTCATGTGTATACATATATATGGGCCACTGACACTAGCCGTTTGAAGGACAGCTATGTTTTTCAACTCTTCCGTCTACCCTGCTTGCTATAAATAAGTTATACTCCACTGTAACAGCTGCCACATATAGCGTCGTCTCCATTGGCCGACGAAAACGTCAGAGCCTTTTTGAGTTGCCCTAAACGTTTGTCGGCGGTGCCACCGACTGCAGGTCGGTATCAATTTATCGGTGCATTATACACACTGTTTATACTGTATATTCAAGGAACACAAATACTCTCTGTGAGAAAATCCATCGGTGATGACCTTTTTACATAATTTAGAACAAATGAATCTGTGAGTATCATATGCAAGTCTCGTTTTCATTAACCGATCTGGCACCGTCATACCCACAACTATCACTTCACGAAAACCACTATTTTACATATATATATATACGCCATTGCGATAACGCACGTATCGGCTGTATCGTGGCTTGTTTATACTTGTATACACCTCTTATAAGCGTCTACGTTTCGGGCGTCTACAAGACAGTTTCCATATGTATACGCGCGCGACTTGGCTGTCTTTCACGCCTGGCGTATTTAAGATAAAATAACTCTGCGCAACATATATATACGGCAGGCGTATATATATGATACCAAAAAAAAAAAAAAGTGCAACCCGCGGCCCACCCGGGCCTGTGGGTGTTGGTAGAGGATACACCAACACTGACCCGCCACCCGCGACCTCCCAACCCCACCCCCTACTGCCCCCCCACCACCCCACGCCACCCCCAGCCAGCCTCAGTGAGAAGCCCCCCGCTGCCCGCCGGCCACCGGCCACCGCCCACTGCCAGCCGCGTTTGTACAGGTTGACTCAGTGGGCTGCATTCACACCTGTGCAGTCGCATTCGCAGGGGGTAAGATGATTTCTGTAATTAGCTATAACCTTGAAGAGGGTGCTTATATGCTAAGCCAAGATTGACCACACATAGGCATGGTGTTTAAAAGTCAAATCTATTAGAAAAACGGTAAAAAAACAACAAATACAGGGTTTATTATGTGTAATTAATCAATTTATACTTCATTACCCCAGATCCCCAATGAAACAGAGTGAAGGCCGTAGTGGGCTTATAAAATTTTATTTAATTTTATGAGTCTTATTGATATGAATAAGAGAAATACATGAGTATCAATGATAAGACAAATATAGAAATTGACATAGATATGTGTTTGTCAATTGTGATAAGATTTGTACAATATGACAAATATTGAACTTGACATAGATATGTGTTTGTCAATTGTGGTAATATTTGATATAAGATAAATGACGATTATGTGATATTACATAGTTAAACATAACATGTAATAATAAAAATAATAGAAATAGCCCTACGAGTGTAAGGAGTAGGAGAGAAAAGGAGTGGGTGGGTGGGTAGAAAAAATAGGTGTTGAGCGAAGGAGACCAGTGAAGCGAATGAGACAGAGGACAGTGTCGCACTCGCGCACTTTGATGTTTAGTGCGGCCGAGAGCGGAGAGGTGGCGCAGGGGTGCGCGAGTGTAGGGTAGTTTCACCAGGGGGGGCAATGACCACCCCTGACCAAAGGCCATGGGCAACCCATTACCCCAGATCCCCAATGAAACAGAGTGAAGGCCGTAGTGGGCTTATAAAATTTTATTTAATTTTATGAGTCTTATTGATATGAATAAGAGAAATACATGAGTATCAATGATAAGACAAATATAGAAATTGACATAGATATGTGTTTGTCAATTGTGATAAGATTTGTACAATATGACAAATATTGAACTTGACATAGATATGTGTTTGTCAATTGTGGTAATATTTGATATAAGATAAATGACGATTATGTGATATTACATAGTTAAACATAACATGTAATAATAAAAATAATAGAAATAGCCAAGAAGCCAATAGTTAAGGGAAGAGGAGGGTGGGAAAGTTTTTATAGTCACTTTTTGAGGGAGAGAGACTCAATGAGAGACTTGTTGACAGTCTCTTGGTCTGATACTTTGATGTAGTCTCTATGAGCCTGGGACCTCCACCCTCCATACCTCTGGATGTTAAGTTCAGGTATTCCTGCCTCAAATGCCTGAGTGGCAGCGGCCTTCCTGAGGCTGTGGAGGGTGTATGTCTTCACCGTTTGGCCTGTGGCCTGTAGGAGGCGGTCCCATTCGTTGGTCATAACCCGTGATGTGATGGTCGTCCCATCGGGCAGTGTCAGGAACGGGTCCCGCAGTGAAGCCGTAGGGGCCGCCCGTAGTAGGCCTCGAACCGCGTCTACCGGGCACACCCGGATATCGTCCGCGGCCTCGAGGCGCATCACTTTCTGCTGTCCTACGTATTGAAGATTTTTGGCCGCCTTGATGGTGATGGTGAGATGCCGGCGGCCGAGGACCACGTCCCCGCGAGTGAGGTTCCGAGCCGGGTCGAATGCCCGAGCCGACTGCGGCGCCACCTCCCCCTGCCGTAGGGCCGCGTAGAAAATGAGGAGCATGCCCGCCCTCATTGCCGTATGGAGGGGCGATCCCGTCAGGGCGTCGAGGACCGCCCTGAACACATCCATTGGTATGGGGGCCTTCACGTTTGGCACGTACAGCTTGTTTCTCCGCATGCCCTCGAGGGCACGCTTCACCCGGTGATCCTCCGTTGGCTGCACGTCCCCCCCCGTCAGTCGGAGGTGTGCCCGGACGTGCGATAACTGGTTGGCGACCGTGGCCGGCGAGGGGGCGTGGTCCGCCACGTATTCCAGATACGACGTGATCAGGCTCACGGTCGGTGCCCGGGGGTCCGCCCTCATCCGGTTGCAGAACGCCAGGTAGGTGGTGACTGCGGATCGCTGGTTTGCGAGCGTACCTGGGGCACGCGCCTCTGACTGCCTCGCAGATGCCTTCGCCTGGAGTAAGAGAAGCGCCCGATCTGCAGAAGAGACGGAGTACGGGTACAAAAGAGGCATGGGTACACGGTACGATAGGGTACAACTCATGAAGGTGAATGAGGGAAGTGGCCTTATCGTATTCCGTCCTCGACAGATGGGCTCTGCTCAGGGCATCTGCGATGACGTTTTGCACCCCGGGGATATGGCTGAAGACCAGTTCCACCTGCAGACGTGCCTGCACCATCCATGCCTGGCGGGCACACTCCGCCAGGACAGGGTTACGGGCACGCCCGCTATTGAGGGTCTGTACAGTCCCGAGGTTATCACAGAATACCTCAATCCGTGATCCCCGATCCCTGTCTGTGATAAATGTGTGGAGTGCGTAGATGGTATTCAGAGCCTCGAGCTCTGAGATGCACTCCACGGGATCGAAGACGGGGCACACCTGCCCGGAGTACGAGAACCGGCCGTCGGTTCCTCCGACGCCCGACAGGCACGCATCCACCGTGATCCTCCGCGTCGGGGGACCCCGAGGGATGAGGGCGCGGCCGTTCCAGCCCCGGGCAAACTTAACGAACCAGTCGAGGTCCTGGCGCATCTCGGAATTGATGTTCATGTAGAAGCCTCTCATCCCCCGTAGGGCCTCGAGTAGCTTTGAGACGAATGCCCGCGCCGGACGTATACACCTGGCCACGTGTAATATCCGGCCGAGCACCGACTGAAGCTGTCGTTTCGTCAACGTTCGTTGTTTGGCTACGGCCGACACGTGACCACGGATGTCCTCCAGCTTGGCCGTGGGGATCGATAGAGACATGGCACGGGCGTCAATCTCTATCCCCAACCACGTCACGGTCTGGCTCGGCTCCTGTGCTTTGTCGCGTGCCTCGGGTAGGCCCAATTCCGAGAAAAGGTCTCGCGCGATCCTGAAGTCCTCGGCCGCCTTACCTCGGTCCTCGGAGAGGATGATGAGGTCGTCGAGGTACATCGCGGCCGTGACTCCCTTTGATGATAGTATCCCCACGATGGCCTCCGCCACACACTGCATGTGGTACGAGGAGGCACGGGCGCCGAACGGCATGGCCGTATCGCAGTAGTGCCCGCCCTCCCACGCGAAACATAACAGAGGCCAATCGAGGGGATCGCACCTAAAGTTCTTGTAGGCACGCGACACGTCGATGGACGACATGTAGGCCGACGTGCCTGCCTTGACGAGTTTGGCCACAAACTCGTCCACCGTAGGGAGGCCGTGTTCTCGCTCCAGTCCGTAGACTGAGTTCTTAATGATGAACGAGTTCACGCTGCACTCCCTCGGGAAAGTCATATCGGTAATGATGCGCCGGTCGTCCGTCCCGCGCTTTTCCCGTGTCATGAGTGGCGACACGTGACACCACGGGCTAAAAGGCGGTTCGGCGAACGGGCCCATCATATTGGTAAAGCTCGCCTCCTTTTCGAGAAACTTCTCTACCTGCACGGGGTGAGAGGTTGCGCTGGGGTGGTTGGCCACCCCTCTGGTATCACTCTCCGGTCCCAGGTATCCCAGGGGGAAACCGTATCGCAGGAAGCCTAGGAGCTCCTGCGCCTCCTCCACGTGTCCTAAGTAATGGTCCCATGCAGGTAGGTTTAGATCCGAAGGCACCTCGACCCTGGCGCCGAGTGCGTTGGGGATTCCCGTGTCGCGCACGGTCCGGTATATTTCCGCGTGCCTGGCGGGCCCCACGGCCGTGAACTCCGGCCAAGTCTCCCGGCGATGCTGTCTGAAGGCTAACGGGTCCGTACTCACGCCCTCCCGGTGGATTCCCGTTTCGCAGACATCGCGAAGTGCTTTAAAGTCGGGAGTGTTAAATTCCTGGCCTCGGCCCGGCGCACTAACACTAACACCCGGCAAGCGACTGAGACCATCATCCTCCACAGTGCCGGGGGCGGCCCCCGCCGCTGGAACAGGGGGTATCTCCTCCGGGAGTGTATTCCCCCCGTCACTGTTGTTGTTTACCTCTACCCCTCGGCCACGTGCCGAGGGGGTCACGTGATCGGTGACGTCACGTGGGGGAGCCGGATTCGTGATGCAACACTCCGTCCTGCCGGCACCCCTTTCATCTTTGTTGCGCGCCTCGTCTACTGGCGGGGCGCGGCCGGCCCGTTTTTTGAACTCGGCTGGGGTTGGTGTACCACACTCTGCGCTGCCGCCGGCCTGGTAGTAGCCTGCAGTTGATACCCCGCCTGGGGTACCCGCCTCGGTGTGGGTACAGGGGGAGCCGCCGTGTTGTCGTACCCGTGTCCGTATGTCAGCTTGCGGTTGCAGGCGTGCACCGAGTGACCGCACTTCCTGCCCACAGAGTCGCAAAACGTGCACACGTGCAGCCACCGGATACCCCCTTCAGTGTGGTCGCTGCGGTGGCGGCACCCCCTCTCTCCATTGAAGTCCCGGCACGGGGCCTCGCTCCCCCGGGCACGTCCGGTCTCCGTGTTTTGACTGTTGTTTGCGGTGTGGGCACTGGTCATCGCGAGCCGGACACGTTCTTCCTGTATCCGGCCGTGATCCGACCATCGCATCCTGCCCGACTCGACCTGGTCGAAAACGTAGTTTGACCAGCGTCTGACGCCGGCCCACGGTCGTGCCTGCGCATCAACGGTCACCTGGTAAAGATGTTTGAACATATGCTCCTTGTCCTCGGGGTGCAAGGCGCGATCGTCATTCAATAAGGCCACAAAACATGAAATGTACTCCAGAGGCCCGAGGCTCGACCGTAGGTCCAGTTTCTGGTGCAGCGTGTACACCCCGTCCCTGTCCATAAACATGTACGGCTTCGCCGTCGGCCTCCGGGCATTTAAATCAGAAAGTAGGCTCTTACCCGTTGTGCGGTCGTGTCGCATGGCCTCACGGCCGAATTCACGCTGGAGGTGTTCCTCGGTCGTGTATGCCTCTCGGAGTGCCCTGGGCGCGGGGAGGAGGCGCTCGTTCTGATCCTGGGCCCAGTCTCTCGTCCGTTCGGCCGCTGAGGAAGCCCGTGAGCCGGCCCGGCGCGAGGCTGGTCTGGAGATCTGCATGATCGCGTCCATCATGCCGTCCATCTGTCGCGATATTTTGGTCATATCCGTCCTGACTTCACCGACGTCTGTCTTTACCTCGTTGACGTCCGTCCTGACCCCCCCGAGGTTGGCCTCCAGGGCTGTGATGCGCGAAGTCCGAGTCCGTGCGCTGGCGCTCGTTCCCTGTTGGGATACCGAGTCCACGTGGTCGCTCTCGGCTGCCGGCTGTCTTATCGTTATTTCCGAGTCCGTCTCGGCCTCCGCGGGTGCGGATGCCGCCACAGCGCTTCTGGTCAACATGACTATTCTATAATTCCTTATTGAATCGCTTGGTAACCCTGTCCTCGTCTGCCGATATTCAGGGGAATACGGAGACCGAAGGTACGGAGGGCGATAGGCCAAGGAGCGATAGAAAAAATAGGTGTTGAGCGAAGGAGACCAGTGAAGCGAATGAGACAGAGGACAGTGTCGCACTCGCGCACTTTGATGTTTAGTGCGGCCGAGAGCGGAGAGGTGGCGCAGGGGTGCGCGAGTGTAGGGTAGTTTCACCAGGGGGGGCAATGACCACCCCTGACCAAAGGCCATGGGCAACCAATTAGGTTTTTATGAAATAAATTGGTAATATAAGATTGCAATTTTCATATAATACAGACTTGGATGGTTAATGGCAAATGAAATATGCTACCAGTAGTGTCCCCAAGTGGCAGAGAATGGAACTTTTTGATATTGGTGTATATACAACGGAATCAGGCGTATATATAACATATATAAGACCGCACCATGGACATGTATATACGCCACTAGATAAGGCGTCTACGAGACAGATAACAGGTCTAACTTCTAGACGCAAAATCCTACTGTTAGACGCGTTTCTTATACATATGTAAAATAATGATTTTCGTGCAGTGTATTATCGGTGGTTCCCGAGGGTAGATCAGTGCCAAATAGCCAGCTATTGAGACCGAGGTTTCAGAACTAACCATGCAGTAGTATTTGCCAGTAATTGAAAAAACACAGTCGATCCCATGCCGATACCGGACACATTACTATATATATATATATATATATATATATATATATATATCGACAGCTACGTAAGTGAGACTGTAGTGTTGGATCGCTCAGTAGGTCATGCTTTCACATAAGTACAACGTGAGTGGCTCATGGGATAGTATTCTGCTGGAACAATAGGAGACAGGGTGTGTGGGCAGGAGGTAATCAGGACCCGGAAGAGGTTGGGGTAGCAGGACACTTCACCCCGCTTAGCCGGTACTTTAAGGGCGACAGGAGGTGCCTCGCCCCGTCCACCACCCACACCCGCTCTACCACACCCTCACCCCTCCCCGCTGCACGCCTGTGACACCCCTCTCCCTCCGGTAGCGACGCGGCCGCACTTCCGGCGCGTCCACTCTCGGGGATCGTATTAGAAGCGTGTCGCGGGCGCATTATTGGTGTTCGCTATGCCGCCTCTACTACCAGCACCCATCACGCCAACTACTGGACAGCCTTAGGGTGAGTGGCATTAAATGGGCCGTGTACGGGAGCATTGTAATAGGGACATTTCACGTGACATTTAGGTGTGAGGACTGAGTAGGGCGTTTAGTTAGGTGCATTGTTTCTCTGAAGGCAGAAGGGCGGGACATGATGGACTTTATTGACACAGAAAGGCCGACCAGGAAGTACCTTCACCTTGTAAAGTTCTGGTCTATACTTCTCTATTGTGACCAATAATATTGGATCCTATGATTTATCACCAAAATTGTGATATCTATAAGTAACAAACTACTGAATTTAGGAGTCACCATTTCGGTTTCTGCTCCCCCAGCTCATTATTAACTGTACCAATGCGATGCTTTGAATGGCATGCTCACTGTCATTATCATTTGCTCTAGTTCTTAACATGCCCACATGATGGCCGGGTGTCACAGCCTTGGGATAGAACGAACTGGAACGAGGCTAGGCATTCCTATTGGATGTTGGACTATTGGCCAACCAGAACTCATATATATATATTGATTTTAAACATATATTTTTAAGTGAGACTCACGTACCAACCGCAGGGATTTAGTGTTCCCCAGTCTCAGGAATGTGGTAGAAACCCAGTTCACATGGAGGATTTTCCCGGAGTCGTCGACTATGTATGCCTGCCATCCAATAGCAGGTCGACATCTCATGTTGTTCACGCACCTCATTCATGGTGAAAAAGGGTCCGTATAAGATAGTTACCTCAAATTCTTGGAACTTGGAAATCAGAATCCGAATGGGCCAGACCCTTTTCCCATGGTGTTTATATTATATGATTCCATGTTGTTTATATTCAATATTCAATATGTGGAAATTGTTTACCTTTCTGCCTAGATTAACCCTGTAACAGCAGGAAGATACCTCCAGGCATTCTCCTGGCTATGGCAGGAAGATGCCCCCAGGCATTCCCCTGGCTACGGCAGGAAGATGCATCCAGGCATATTAGAGGCATCAATGATACTTATATACAAAATTCAATAGATAAAAAGATAATAGTTTGATTTTTTGACACAGTATAAGAGCCATATTGACCTTTGATTTGGTATAACAAAATATAATCAGTCACCTAGGTAAATTACTTACATCACATGACACATCACATGACATTGCTATTTCGAAAAGAAGGTGCCTGCAGTAGCAGGGTCGTTTGGGCAGACAATGCCTGCTGTGTAATGCTGAGTAGGGGAACTGGGTGCTGCAGGAAAAGGGTTAACGATGCAGATGATAGTCTGATCAGATGATCGTAGGTTTTAGGTATCATGACTGTGGTGTTGAAACTGTTAAATCAATTGGGTCAGTTTTCAAGTAAAGTGTCAGACTCCTATTCCTGGGTCTTATTACTGCTGGTATGAAATGTATATCCATCAACTAATATTGAGGGGGCGTGTTTGAAATTGAGGGGACGGTCTTAAATTATTGTCGATATATGAATGTTATCAACATAATTTTGTTAAGCAGGATCCAAGTGTCGATAGGGTTCTGTTTATTGAATATAATCACGGTACGCCATATTGCTTTGCATTCTAAAGTACACACAACATAACTGTCAATACCTGAAGGCTTGGGTTTTTAGAGCGTGCTTGCACTCATTATATACATCTGCAGATCGGTGGCAAAAGTCGGCCAGTAGAAAATTACTATATGCCTTGTTTCTTCTGTAATGGACAGGTCCGTACCGACTGAAATTGTTCTGTGGTGGCCTCATCGTACAGTCTATGCACAATTAGTCGGTGAGCACTGTTCTGCATGCCTAATCTTCCATTCACCAATCTGGCGTCGGTGGTCCTGACTGCAGATCGGTGACGAATAGTCGGCCAGTGGAAACAAGCTTTATCCTTGGAGGAAAGCACACCTAAATATGTAATTATAAGGACAAAGCAATCAGTTCATGAATATTGGTAATACTGACCATTGATGAATCTGATTTCACCGTCATAGTTTGAGATCTGTATTTTATGTTGAAATTTGATGCTTCTACTGCGAGTTCATGTTTTGCTAACACATGCACTTATCTTCTGCATACTCCAGGTCCTTACCAATTTTGTGATTGGTAATTTACGCCAAATTTATCGGTGACCATCTCGAAAACCGGGCTGTTTCCATCCACTGATTTGGGTTCGTAATACCAAATAGATCGATCAGTAATTCCAAAGTGCAGATCGTTGCCGATAGAAAATGGCCCTAATTAGAGTGTCAAAAGATCATGCAAGTTCCATCGCTAGTTAAGACTCTTGAACCTAATTTTGCTTGGCTCAGACAGCAAAACCTCAGCATGGAGTGCAGATTTATCAGCGTCTGAATCGGTGCGGTTACAGCCAGTACATACAAAGCACCTACAAAGATAGCACGGCATTTGGAAAGCATTATCATATTTATAAGATTATCATGATCATCCTGGAATAGGGATGGGTCTCATATAGCTGGATGTAATTAGGTGTAGTGTTTGGATTAGATAACACACCAAATATAAAGTCGGTGGGCAGATTATCTGGTAGATATATGGTGTAATAGTATATATTTGATGAAGCTCCATCAACAGAACTAGCGGGAAGATAAACTTGCACAGTATACATTTGAAATATTTCTACTCAGAGAAGCTGGAAAACAATATTTCACCATATGCTTCGTTTCAGGCATTACTAGCTTCGATGGATTATGAGCAGGTTTCTGCTGATCGTCGAGCCGTACAGAATAAACAGGTTCCATTAGGAGTGTATATATTCTGATAAGAAGATAGACTAGGATGTTGACACTAATCTTCCAGACTGAGAGGGGGCCGACCATACGTCAGTGACTCAGTGAGTAGTTTAGAACGGTTCAAAGTTATCCAGGCAGCAAATCAATATTAGAATTACAGTTCTGAAATAGTCAAACAAAATTATCGATTTAGGCCCTCTTATAATTTGCAACTTTCTGGTGTATGTTCAAGAGATCGGTGTACATTCAATCAAAACTATGACTTCTGTTTGGGTATTGAGGAGATCAATATAGACTTACCAAGCAATTTCTTCCAGTTTATGTTGATGTTGATGAATCGATCCCATTAATCTGTTATGCTGTCAAGCACAGTTACACATGCAAAACCGCAGTTTTCAAAGATTGTCCATATTATCAAACCGACACACTTGCAATTCCTACCCCTTTTCAAGTTGTGATGCTTGAAACAGGGGTCATAGTAACATATAGAATTGTCCTTCGATATTGAGTCGAAGTTGTTTAATTCAAGATGCGGTATTTGAATGATTCACGAACAGGTTTCTTGTTGTTTTAGACCTAGAATAAATTCATGAAAACTATTGTCTGACACCATACCAACGGAAAATATATACACAACAAGAATAGTCTGAGACCTACTTTCTGATAGTGGACGGGCTCGTGCATAAAGCAGGTCCGGTGACGCCCGCATGCGCAGAACACGACAGGAGACCACGTTCCGCCACGTATCCATGGCAACAGGCAGTATAACGAGATTCAATGAGAAGTAGTGAATAATATGTTTTGGGTGCCGCCCGTTATAGGACGTGACTCCACTCACACGTCAGCGTCACTGTGGTTAACCACAAATCATCATTCCACGTGTGGAGAGGGGTGTGTCTCAGAGGTCATCTTTCAATATGAGCTACTCAACAGCGGTAGGGTTTATACAGAGAACAGACCTGGTCATTTATTGAACTTGTTCTTTTTTTACTAAGCAGCCTTTATTTTCATTATTGATACATAAAATCCAATTTATTGTGTGATCTGGAGGCCTTTTAATATCTTGGGACAGTAGAAGGATAAGGACGATAGGAGAGTTTGTGGGGGGACAATTTCATTTTTATAGAATCTTTCGATATGAAGTCCTGACAATGGCTTCCGACCTTGGACATGTCTCAGTTGCAAAGTGATTTGATCATGTTTGTCATTCAGCAATATTACACAGGCCTCTAACCCCAAATATTATGTTGTTTTCAAGGAAAGCCATCTCATCCGATTCGTCAATTTCTAATTCAATACTTTCGTAGCAAATACATAGTCTACTGAAACCTAATATGTTTAAAATGGAATACTATAAAGCTTAAATCTAGGTCTTGGTCTTGCATATAAAATTGCTATTATAACTTCATAATGCGGAAAAGTTTAATGGCGTCGTCAACTAATTGTTTCTAATTTGATATTTCCAGGCCGGAGTCATTCAGAAATACCTTGAGGATCATTCGCCTCAACAGTGAGTAGTTTCTACCTTCTCTATGTGCAAATGTCATTTTCATCAGCTCATTGTCTGCACATAAATACTTTGCTGACGATACGTGTACATTATTAGTTATTCAGGACTGTCACATGATACAGGCAAGAACTCCGTATGGTATGCAGGGGATAAAATGACCAGGGTTAGCTCAGTCAATGCCTGTAATCAATATGTCATTTCATCATCATACGTACAGTGCAATAAATCTAAATTTAGTAACCCCATATTTATGTTTTCATTTGTTATAAGATAAACATATCAAACCTACATTCTATGAGCTCTCATGCCTACTGCTCCGAAAATGGGACCAGTGAAATTAATCTAACGACTTGCGTATATATAAAGTATCCATGTGGACATGAATATATCACTGTCCCATTCATTCATTGTAAACGAGATGCTGTCAATCTCAGTGATAAATTAGAAATTCTAGGTCGATTAAGTCTGATGCACTGTTACTGAATCCATGCTTTTATATCATTCCAAGTATGAGCATGAGCAGAACAATCTACATTATGGTGGCTGCGACATAGGATTCTGACAGCGAAAGCTATAACATTTGACTTACTCGAAGACAGCGTGGTAGAACAATCGAGGTTTATTGAAAGTTTTGTTAACGTAGATTACGACTGATGTAGGTTGAAGGAGTTGCCTATGGATTACTGAGAAGGTGGCACTATGAATACGTGTAAGGAGACGGATAGTAAAATTTACTAACATTTTATGTTCTTATAAGTTGGGTGGAAAGATTCTATCCATGCCAGAATCCCTTGGAAGTGAGTGGAGAGTGATGGTCACGTGAGATCTGAAATGTGAGTCGATGGTCTTGGAGAGTGGTTTGAGAGTATAACCCTCTCTCCCGCTGTACTACAGTCAACAAGTTGGCCTCAACGACAAGAGGATCTTCCCTATGGAATCGATTTGATGCAATCCCGGAGCCAGCTTTATAGGCTAATGCACGTGTTGAATAATAGCGAATCATTACGTCTGAATTAGAAACAGTCCAAGTAGCTAAATTGAGCCGAAGTATGCTATATGCGACCTTCTACTCATCGTAGTGCTACACAACAATATTGGACACACTGGTCACATAGTACTATGTGTCAAAGATAAATGCTGATAGTTGGGCCATTTTTAAATTCTATTGATTCTTGCAAATAACTCTGGATGATATAAGTTTGATATATCAGCAAATAGAAAGTGCAAAAAAAGCATGTCACCATGCCAACTTCTATGGGAAGGCCATCTGAAAAGATAAGTGCTTAACTATTGGTGTCTATGGGAAATTGCAATATTTTGATTTCGTGGCTAGATGACACAAATGTTCAATTACTATCTTTAAACAATCATGGATTCTGATAGTTGCGAACATATACAAATGAGAAATGCTAAAAAGATACTATGTCACTATTCTAAATTCTATGGGAAGGCCATCTGGAGAAGTTAAGTGCTTAATTATTGGTGTATAGGGGAAACTGCAGTATTTTCATGAAATCAGATCGCAGCATCTGTGTAAAATTTAGTTCTGAGTGTAGATATAGAGGTCACTCCGATACCCACCCGCATTTGTCTTTAATATTGCCTTCATTGTATATAATTCAATATTTTGTAAGACAAATATCTACAAGCATTGCAAATATACCATATACAGATTAAGCCTGGTGTATTTTCATTTAAAGGTTGCCATCACACCAATTACGAATCATGACCTTTCTATGATACCTAGATAATGGGGTCAGAATTGGTGGCATTTATATAGAATGACCTGACCATGCTGTGCAAGCAACAAAACGAGATAACAATTCACGATTCATGCTGAACGAGAGATTTACACATTTTAACATTATATGGTGAAGCAGTGCGTATTTACAGCATAGACGTCATGGGTATATGATAGACAATAATAGTGGGCAGAGGCATTTGAATGATTATCATGACTTTTATACGCTCCCTATTCATTTTGGAGCTCGGTCTATGGCATTTGTGTAACATGGGGCAGCTTGGAATAAGTAGGTGCCCCGTAGTGGACCACTGTAGAATGTCCCAAATCCAATCGAGTAGTATATATCCAGCTTTCCCAGCATACAATATTATCAATCCACAACCAATCGATTTCTTCGTATCCACACGATTCGCCAAACGGTAACGCCAGTAACGAGGGTAGTGATTTTAGCTTAACCGAAACAACCATCTGAAGGAATCAGTCAGTTACTTACTCATCGGTTATCAGATCTAGAGATGAATATACAACCTTTAAGGATGAGTAAACCCAAATGTCTAATGGGTGTACTACGATATTGAGATCCCCGACCTGTCAATCTGAAAATCAATACCCATTTAGAGTCTGTAACCTTTTCTAAGAAATAACCATTATTCGTCCACTTAGAAATTCAATACACGCTCTTTTGCCCATGAAACGAAGAAAATTAATTACAATACATGGAAACCGGTCTTCTTTTGCCTCAGGAAATTGTCTGTTATCTTGTTCACCCAAGTCTTTTAAGAGAGGGACCCTTTCCCCGACCTTGGTGTTAATGACCAAGGAGGGCCGAATTTATATTGATGGTGAAAGGACTTGGCCGGATACAGGACAATGGATCATGAACAGCAGTGGCCGCAATTGAAAGAGAACAAGCTTATACTGCGGTTTACTGTAGCGATCCAGACAGGTGCATTTTCTGTGATTTATCATCAGTGTCAAAGTTCAGGAGTTTATATGGGCATGTCAGCTGGCTCTGGACCCCGATAGTAATAGTTTAGATTGGAAGATGTGCATGTAATATCATTACAATGGAGATTGCGCTGTGCTTGCTGATGCTGAGTCATCATATGGATTTATTATAGGGCACCACCTTCAAATCGCCATGGGCGCGTTCCGAGTCTTGTTGCTGTGTTCCAGTGAGAATCGTATTCATCCTTTCCTCATATTCAGTGTTATCTCTATTCATCGTCATTGTATCTCATCATTTTAATTTAGAAAGAAAGACAAGATAACACTACGTGTTGTATCAAACTGTCAGTAATTCATGCTCGATGTATCTGAATCCATATCATAGGGTACTTGTAATCATTAGAAATATCGACCTCCTAGTACAACCATAACCATTGATTTACTGTACCTGGTGGTTTCCAGGTTTTATATACTCTCTTTACTATTGCTGGTTGTAGATTCCTTTGTATTCTTCAAAGCGTATTCTTCAAAGCGTTTGTATTAGAGCAAAGGCTGTATTTATCTGGAGTAGCTACTTGTATTTTTAGCGTGTGATACTAAAGAGAAAAGATATCTATGCTTTGCCTAGGGACTCGTGTTTGGTTGTAGGAGGGTGGCGTGTATGTTTTGGCTTGGATCCTGTAGGGCGGGAGGGGTGACTTGATTTCCCCTGGTGAGGGGTGTATTTAGCGTGACAACACGGCCCAATGTCACTAATCAATGTACCAGGCATCATATTCTGCCCCATCATAGAAGGCTGTAGTATAGGTACGTCATTGATAATGGGGTCTCTGAGGTTCCGAACGCTACTCAAAACATCTAATGTACTATATAGCATCTTGCAAATCAAGGATATATATGTATATATATATGTATATATGTATATATGTATATATATATATATATATATATATGGGCGGGATAACTCTCACGTAGCGGAAGTTATCCGGGTAAATCAAACACAACCCCACTGCGCAGGCCCAGACTATCTTTTCACCGGCACTCGTCGAGACCGGATCGGAAAATTTTTTCCTCCAAATTTCAACAAGTATTTCTCGCCTTTTGCTCAACATGGGTAAGAAATTGATTGCATGCTCAGCTTGCATGCTCTCACACCCACCCAGGGGTGGTCAGTTCTGTAAATATATGGCCGTGGGAGCGAAAATCTGCAAGTCGAAGGGCCTGGAAGCATCTCCAGAACAATGCCGAGCGGCCATTGACAGGACAATAATTGAATTCGATTCAAAGGTTTACCTGGCGGACGAGACGAGCGGTGACGAGTCAGACGAATCACGAGTTCAGCAGGCTCCAAGTCCCCAAGTCGCCAAAGACTCGACACACAGCTTGCTTCAGGGTTTAATCCAGGCTAGCATACGCCAACAGCAGCAAATCGATCAGTTGGTGTCAAAAATCGGCAGTTTGTCGATTGCGGGTCCTCCTGCCTCTGTTGCACCGGCGCCGGCAGCTGCCTTGCCGTCCTCGTCGCCGCTGAAGATCGACGACTCGAAGTCCGAGGGTATTCCTGTATGGTTCCAGTCCATTCTTCATTCTGCGGCACCGACAGCTGGATCTTCCCTTGGTGGTCTTCCTGTAGACGCGACGACGGATGCTTCACCGACTCTTCGTGGTTCTGTCCCTACTCACTGTTGTGGATCAAAACGTAAGCGTTTCGTCAAGTTTGATTTAGACCCCTTTTTCCTCATGGATTCAGCTAAAGACAGGTCGGTTGAAGATGTTGTCAGTGCCAACCTGTGCCTCTTGGAATCGTTGGTTTCGAAGAGGGGGATGTGACGCAATGAACTATGTCAAACACGTTCGCTTTCTTGTAGACAAATCAAAAGTTCATACTTCTACTTCGCTCGTAAAATATGACTTGGCTGTGAGAGACAGAGCAGAATGTCTCGGGCTTTCTTCTGTTTGTTATGGTGTTCACGAGTACGTGCAGCGTCACTTGGGTCCCGACACACTGCGCTCCTCGACGATGCAGCAGAAGACGGCGGATCGTAAACAGAGTGCTCCGAAGCCAAATCGCCCGTGGGGCTATTGTTGGCTGTTTCACGAGGGCAGGGTTTGTCCCAAAGGTCCTTCGTGCCCAAACAAGCACATTTGCACGTGTGGAGGTTCGCACAAGATCCCTGATTGTCCGAAATCACCGAAATAGGTAACTGCGGAGGCTCCGCACCAGCCGGGCGGGAGCCATGCTTCCTTAGATACTGATCCGCAGCAAATGGATTTTTCTGACTTGCTCAATTGTGACAATGCTGGTTGTTTTGAAACCGTTGATGATGCGTTTTTGAATTTTTCCAACTTGTCTATGTGTGACTTGAACCCTGAAATGGTGGTTTTAGAACCAGCGATACAAGAGACTGTCATTTCGCCGGAGGAACCAGCTCAGGATTCATTCACTGCGGAATTCAAAGATGGCGGCGAGCACTTCCGGTTGCCGTGTTTGGATAGCTCTGCAGATGACTTCTCGTGTTTTTCTGAGATTCAGGGACAAATAGCGGACTATTTCTCGTCGTCTTGGTACGTAGACTATTCAGACGTTTCCATCCATACCTTTTGTGAGGGTGGTGGTTGCCGGAGTCACGAATTATCGGGTGTTTCGTGTCAACTTAGGCCATGCAATGTTTATCGCGAGGCTTACTGTCACTATCGCGGTAGGGATGTCAACGCTGATTTTATCTTCAACGCTGTGTCACAAGGGGTAAAAATAGTTGATGATGATTTTACGAGCTCTTATGCTTGTGCCAATTATTCTTCTATTTTGTCAGAATATGCCAAAGCTCAGATGGATCTTATTGTATGTATGGAACTTGCTTCTGGTAAGTTAAGTGTTGCGGAGTCACCCCCGCAGTGTGTGCACTCCTTGGGTGCGGTGATGAAACCGACAGGGAAAATTAGACCGATTACAGACTGTAGCAGACCGGTGGGTTTCTCTGTTAACGGTTTTATGAAAGACACCTGTGAAAAATTTACGTATGTGAGTATTGACAATGTGACTTCTCATTTGTGTGTAAACGACTTTATGTCTGTTATCGACATCAAATCTGCATACAGATCGATAAATGTTCGTCCAGAGGACAGAAAGGTCCAAGGTCTTCTTTGGGACATCAATGGTCGGGGCACTTACCTCACAGACAATTGCCTATGTTTTGGTGCTAAATGTGCACCATACATTTTCACGCAGTTCACGGAATTTTTAGTACGGTGCATGGCCCGTAGGGGTTTTAACAGAGTTTTTGGTTATATTGACGATTTCATCGTCATTGGTTCATCTTTTGAGGAGTGTGCCCTCGCCACGGGTGTTTTGATGGGCCTGTTGGAGTATGTGGGTTTCGAGGTGGCCAAGGAAAAAGTACTGTTCCCCTCAACTTCTGTAGTGTACTTGGGTATTGAGATTGACTCGAAGACCTTAGACTTGCGCTTACCTGGGAAAAAACTCTTGAAAATTAAGAAATGTGTCTCAGATTTTGCAGGAAAATCTACTTGTTCAAAAAGGGACCTTCAGAGACTTGCGGGTTTACTTGCTCATGCGAGTACTGTAGTCAGGGGTGGCAGGACTTTCACACGCAGGGTCATTAATCTGTGTAATTCCCTGGATACATGGGACTCAACTTGCCGTATTCCAGACTGGTTGTTCGATGACCTTAAATGGTGGGATAGTTTTCTCGTAAATTTTAATGGCACCGCCAGGATTTTATTTGAGTCCCCTGACTTGGAGCCAGTCTGTACTGACTCTTCCCTTTCGGGGTTCGGTGCTACCTGGGGTACTGACTGGGTTGCTGGGGTTTGGAATCCCACTGCCTCCACTCAGGGTTTATTCCCGTCGGCTCATTTTTCATTAGGTCCGTCGGATTTTTCGCCGTCCATGGACATTAATGTCCTTGAATTATGGCCGGTCGTCAGTGCAGCCTTACGCTGGGGTGAGTCGTGGAGGAACCTTCGGGTACGGCTCAAGTCTGATAACACGCAAGTCGTGTGTATGATTAATACGGGCAGGTCCCGGAGTGTACGAGCCATGTTTTGGCTTCGTGAATTGTTCTGGTTGAGTTTTGTTTTTAATTTTCATTTAACCTGTACTCACATTGCAT
The DNA here is from genome assembly GCA_950022655.1 of Alentia gelatinosa. Lineage (NCBI taxonomy): Eukaryota > Metazoa > Annelida > Polychaeta > Phyllodocida > Polynoidae > Alentia > Alentia gelatinosa. The sequence continues at coordinate 19,521,849 of OX465588.1, read as the reverse complement.
CTGACCAAAATGTACTGCCAGATTATTTGTCGCGCCTGTCATCTACTTCTGTGCCACCTCTTGGTAGTTTCTTACCTTCCGCGATTTTATGTTGTTTCAGCGCTTCAGGAGCTTCGGGAGAGAGTGAAACACTACCAAGAATCCTGGATGGCCCCTAATACAATTAGGACTCGTAAGTCGCAGTGGCGCCATTATCTTCGGTTTTGTGAGATATATAATTTTTCTCCCTTACCATCATCTATTGAAGTAGTGTGTATTTATCTTGCCTACATGGCCGAAAATTTGTCATATTCCTCGATCCAGAACTATTTGTCTGCCTTGTGGACCTTACACAAAATGAATGGTTTTGATCATGTGTCACCTTCTGACTTTCGTGTAATCTCAACTTTAAAGGGTATCAGGCGTTGTTTAGGTGATACCCGTTCTCAGGCTCCGCCTATGTCTATTCCTCATTTAGATGTGATTTTTTCTTCCTTAGATTTTACCTCATGTGAGGATTGTATTTTTTGGTTGTGCCTCATTTTAGGTTTCAGAGGACTTCTTCGTAAGTCAAACTTGTTTGACACTGATTCCTGTATTCTGGTTAGAGATGTGTCTCTATTTGATTGGGGCGCCTTGGTATCTATCCGTAAATCAAAAACTATTCAAAACCGTGAAAGAGTTTTAGAGATTCCGTTTGCTCGGATTCCTATGCTTAAGTTTTGTGTATGTCATCACATAGGGATACGTTTATTCTCTGGACCTACAGATCCTGATTCACCTTTACTTTGTTTTTTATCATCGGGTTCTGCGAAACCCTGTACTTATAATTGGTTTTCTAAGAGATTGTTTCTCGTATGTGATCAAAACTCGCTTCCTCATTATACTTCCCACTCTCTGCGTCGGGGGGGAGCGACTGCATTGTTGCGTGCAGGGTTACCTATTTATGATATAAAAATTAGGGGTGACTGGTCAAGTGACTGTGTGTATCAGTATCTCTCGAAACCACTTCGAGATAGGATTGTTTCTGATTCAAAGTTATCTAAAACCCTTTTTCTTTAGTCGTTTGGCGGTTTGGCGGTTCCATTATTGTGTATTATTATCCAGTGTTTGTATAATTGGATATTAATAAAGATATATTTACCGCCACTCCTGCCTTGCTTGGGTTTTCAGATTTGGGCGGGATAACTCTCACGTAGCGGAAGTTATCCGGGTAAATCAAACACAACCCCACTGCGCAGGCCCAGACTATCTTTTCACCGGCACTCGTCGAGACCGGATCGGAAAATTTTTTCTTATACCTGTTCTCTTGGGTTTCCATTATTGTGTATTATTATCCAGTGTTTGTATAATTGGATATTAATAAAGATATATTTACCGCCACTCCTGCCTTGCTTGGGTTTTCAGATTATATATATATATATATATATATATATATATATATATATATATATGTATAAATATATATATATATCTATATATAAATAATATATGCATTTATATATATATATATATATATATATATATATATATATATATATATATATATATATATATATATATATATATATATATATCATATAATACCAGGAAGCTGTAGTTGATCAGGGATGAGGGAAAGGTTCTAGAAGTTATAATTATAAGAGAATGAATGTAAAGAAAATCTCCTCTAGCAGGGCCTCTAATAGCCATTACAGACATCAAACCATCCGCCATACAATAATCGCATCATACTAAAGCAATAGCTTAAAGACCATCTAACGGTATTAGCGATAGCTAACGGTATCTTTATCACGTTACATAAACCCACACCTTGCATTTCAGATAAAACATGTTTTATAGGTGCAAAGCAAATCGCATTCTTGGATATCTCTAGGTAATTGATTCCGGGCTCCCATAGGCTCCTACATTGAAAGGGTGGCATTTGTAGAAACTTCCTGATATGGCAAAATATATACTCTTTAAGATCTGACCTGTTAAAATGATCGGGACAGAAATTAAACAAACAAAATGGCGGACATTCCCCATTCCTTAGTATATTTGCATAGTAAGATCGCCCAGCACTACACACCCACCCGAAATCGACGTAGAATAAACAAACAAATGGTAAGCATCGTAAATACATACCCAATAAGAACATTATCACTCTAGAAAATATGCTTAAATTCAGAGCAAAAGTTACTGTGTGACGTCATTACTACCACTCACTCTCCCAGCAGATCTTTTGTGGTGTATGCGCTTACTAATCTCTGCACAAACTTCCTGCTTTCACTCTCCATCACGCCGTTCTGACGTCATCGTGAAGGCGCCACTACGCGGACCACCCGTGAACTATCGATCAAGTTAAATGTCCGGGGATTCATAAGTGCCATACTGTAGGGTGAGACGATGAGATACTGAGTTGTATAATGTCGTTTTCAATGATTGTTCGGTATATAGTAATAGAGACATAGTGAGTGTACCTGAATTACATCTGTTCCTCCATATTTCGGTCTGAAATAATCCCCTTGTTCTTCGAATTCGGGGATCATTTCCAACCGAAATATCTCTGAACATAAAAATCCCGCAAGGTGTGAGGGATACGAAGAAGTTAGGGAGAAAAATGAAACTCAAATACTTAATAAAGGTATTACCTGTTCTATAATATATTACCTGTTCTATAACGTTCTTTCGATATACTACTTACAATACGCGATAGTCGAATTTATATCAATTAAATATTATTTTGACGATCGAATTCTATTATGACCAACTCTCAGTACTTCAGTCCTTACATCATTTGGGTCGACTGGGAATTATTGTCAGTTTAATAATGATAGTAATAGTAATAATAATATGATCGTACCTAAAGGCGATTTTAATTTAGTATGAACCTTAGAGTTTTTGAGTTGACCATGTGTGCTTCAGTAACCTCATGCTAAGAAGACATCCTCTTTCAAAAGATTGTATCTGACCTTTATATATGAGCCAATTTCTCAAGCCATGGATCATTAGTTATCCGACATTGATTTGATACCGGAGATGGTTGAAAAACATTACATGACAGAGGGCTTTCGATGCATACAGGCTAAAAAAAAGTTTTGTTTTTTTTTATTTTACGAACAAAATTCACCTTATTTGGTGGTATTACATTTCACTCTGGCACGTTCAAATTTCACAGTTCAGTATTGCGCCATCGATCATATATATAGGTATAATATAAACAAATAAAACAATGTAGGAACAATTTCTTCAATGGACTGCAATTACTTCAGTAACTTTCCTATGATCCTAGCCCCAGGGGCGTTTGGGATTCCCGTGGACCAGACAATCCCATAGACGTGGGCTCCTGATGGTGTCAAGGTCTTGGGTGTAAAGGGTGGCATCCACCAACCACGACAAGGCTATGTCAAGTCCCGACAAGAAAGTTCCAATCGGCGCCTTTTCGTAAGAAGGGGGTGTCTGTGACAGCGTTGTCGTGGCGTGTGGCAGACGTCGTTGGTTGCTGTAAAAAAAGGCATCCATGGTACCGACACACTATGACAGTGATATCGAGGAAACCACAACACTCCACGACAAGGGTCCAGTCATGTAAAAAATCGAACATGTTCGATTTTGTCGTAACCTTGTTGGAAGGCCCCCGACAGGCCCCAACAAGCTTCCAGTCGCAGCCTGTTGTAGCATTGTTGTAGACTCTTATCGGGAACTAGGGTCCACCAACCACAACAAGGCTACGACAAGCCTTCCAATCGTAGGCCTGTCATAGACCTTGTTGGCAAGCCATTTTCGTAGCCTTGTCATGGTTGGTGGACGCCCCCCTTTAAGCCGGGCCCCCACCTACCACGATGGTCTACGACATACTCCCTGATGGCTACGATTTTAAATGCCCAAATCGTAGCCTATCGGAAGGTCCCAGAGCTGTAGACCTATGTCGTGATCCAATCTGTGAATTATACTCGACGACCACGGTATCTTCCCTATAGGCTACGATACCCTATGACAGGCTACGGAAAATGTTGGATTTTATTGGGACCTCTACGATTGGCGATTTCAATCGCAGCCAATCGCAGCCAATCGCAGAAACCTGTTCCACCTACCACGATTTTTGCAGACCTCACGATAGAATCGATATGGCGTCGGGAAGGCAGTCGTAGGACCTATGGGGACCAGAATCGTGGTAGGTGGGGGCCTGGCTTTACTTTCTGCGTGAACAGTGTGAGCGGACACTATCACTGTCCATGCAGCCGAACAGTGTGCGGACACGTGGAGATGACGTAACGTGACTGGCCTCATTATGAGGGGCGCAGTCACATGGGAATGTATCACCACACGTGGAGGGGAGACAGGGGGAGGTTCCGAGGCTCCTTGCTTACTCGTATGGTACCTCCAGTCTATTATTTTTATGATTGGGCCTGGAAAATGTGCCCGGCTGGTGCCTTAAAGCCTGCCCCCACCTACCAGGATTCTGGTCCCGATTGGCCTTACGACGGCCTTCCCGACACCATTCCGATTCTAGCGTGAGGTCTGGCAAAATCGTGGTAGGTGGAACAGGTTTCTGCGATTCCGTTTACGACAGCTCACGATAGGCTGCGATGAAAATGCCAATCGTAGAGGTCCCGATAATTTCCAACATGTTGGAAATTTCATAGCCTGTCGTTGGGTATCGTAGCCTATCGGGAAGATATCGTGGTCAGCGCGTATGATTCACCGATTGGATCACGACAGAGGTCTACGATTCAGGGACCTCCCGATAGGTCACGATTTCGCCATTTCAAATGGTAGCGATCGGGAAGCATGTCGTGGCCTATCGTGGTAGGTGGGGGTCCCCTCTTACTGGCAGCGGGTGTTGGTGCTTGGTCAGCGTACTCATGTACCCATGCCCTCGGAAACGGAGATGGGGAGAGTGGTCTAGAGTTCAGACACTAGAGGGGGCACACATCAGACAAGATGGTGATCAAACAAAAAAAAACAATAGGGAAAAAATAAAAAATAGTGCTTTTTATATTGGTGTGTAATTCTGGAATAAAATGCTAAAGGAAACTCAAAATAAGGGGAACTTGGATAATTTTAAAACTGCAATGAAAACGGAACTATTAAAGATTTTTGAGGATGAAAATCTGGACAAGTTTGATTAAATCGTTTATTGTAGTTTGTGTTGTTGTATCACTGAAGGTTGTCATTAGATAACCATACCTAAATACATAATAAACTAATGTGATGGTGTGTCGAGGTGGTGATATAATCTGTTAGCTGAGAATTGTGTATTTATATCGACTGTTATGTAATGCATGTCAAAGAGTATAATGTTTAGGTGTCAATAGATACCAGAACTAAGTGAGTATTTAAAGAATAATGTAAAACTTTTTTTTCTATTGTGTGTTCCTGTATGACTGTGGTTTGAAACTATGTCTGGTCTTTGTCATTAGTTACCATCGCTGGGAAGAACGTCCTTGGACGACAGTGTATGTTGTTGTTTACTAAATAAAAAAAATAAATTTTAAAAGTGTAGAGAGGAGACACCGAGGGGAGGGGAGGGGGCGGGGGTACAATGACCACCTCTGACCATAGACCATGAGTAAAAGATTACTTAGAGAAAATGAAACGAGAATGTTGCATTAAACGTGCCGTTCAAGAACCTCATTTTACACTGGTCTATTGCGTTGTGGTAGAAAATGATATCCCCTTACCATCAGCTAACACCATTACCTATCTAATCTTGCTCATAGATGCCCCAATCACAGCAGAGTACCGTCGGCTGTGGCAGTTTATTTAATCTTGATGGCGCAATGCAAGGCACACGGGTGATAATAGGAGCAGACTTCTCTTTCAAATAACTAATTCCATCAGTGTAACAACCTCCGTTGATTACCTTGTAGGATAAAAAGGCGGGGCATTGCTAAAATTCTGATTGAAAATATAATCCCATGTGCACAATATATGATTCCCTTCCTCGAATAGAGAAAGGGTATTTAGAATCAAATCTAGTTTCGAAACTAGACTTACCAGTATCCCCAGGCCTAATCTCTATGAAAGCAATCAATTCATTGCATAGCTTTGTCTTCATCTAGACTCAAAATGAAAAATATAGGTAGCACTGAAATGGTTGGCCTAATATGCAAGATCTAGGATGGCAACGGAAGTATGATATGGAAAATGCTATCAGTCAAGTGCTGCACCCAGTTCATACAAAACAGTTCAAAGTTTTAATACACACGCAAAAATCACTGCATTGTAATACCATAACAGAAAGAGATTGCCTAATTGTTGAATCCAATTTCTTATCATTCATCCCCATTTGATTTCCAGCGACATTCTCCTTGATGAGGCATCGGATATTGTTTAGTTTGGTCACCTTAAAGACGAGTGAGAAGCATGAAAAAAGCAGGAACGCATGCGATACTCGGCAGGCGGCTGGATCGCCTTGAATTCATATTGGAATCAAACCGCCTTTGATGTGATGGATTTTGATAACAAGGAACAAGGAATCAACAATGCAATCGGTAAAAAATAGCAAGCAACATAAAAACACCCGTATTTGCGCTGCAATTTCTCAAACTTTGTTTTTCGTTCCAGTGCGTTCACAAAGGACCTGACCATGACATGTACTAGAGCTTCGAGACGGATTGAATTATATTTTCTTTTTAGTAATGTTTATTGTACAGATAGCCAGATAACATACTGTACAGATATTTTACAGTATTCCAATGAACAATTACTAAACATTATAGCCAGTGTTGTTTTTAATGCAAATTGCTCCATTTTTAGAAGAAAAACAATTAAAGAAATTACCGCCTTACTAAATCTATTTCTGACTAACTATAGCTTTACCGAGATTACCACATCTTCTGCTTAATATGTTCATCTTTTTCGTGGTGCCATTTATATCCTGCAGGCGTCCAGAATGGACTTTATCTCTGTATCTGAAGAAATCATAATCGATTACAGCAAGTTAATATAAAACCGGGTTTTTCATCGGGATCACTCTCAGATAGTGTTGGAATTTCATTTACCAATATACCTGAAAAGGGCCCTGGGTGCAGAAATTTCAACACGTTGTTGCTAGGTGAGAAAGAGTATACCGCAGAAATCTCCAATCTCATAGAAGATACAGTTGGGGAAAACAAAACTATGAACCTGACTGCACGGTGGGATTACGTCAATTTTAAAATCAAGTCCCATACTATGTCATATTCTAGTAGAAGGAATGCTCGTCGTAAGGCAAAAGAAAGAGGAAGGGTTAAGACGAGTTAGAAGAATTGTACAATTTATTGGATATTTGAAAGAAAGTTCCTGGAAAAATTAAAGACCTAAAACGAGAAATCGAGTGTAATTGGGCGCAATATGTAGAGAAAACCAAGAAATATCTTAGGTAACTCAGTACTCAGTTATCTAGACAGTATGTTACATTGACAAATTGTAAAGTTCTGGGACTATGATAGCCTGGTTCAGAACCTGAGAAAATCAACTAGAACGCTTGAGGTATGATTACAAGGTCTAGAACTGATTTGTTTTATCAAATATAAAACGTCCACTTATATACAAATAGGAGGTGGCGGTACAAACAGTAAACCTGGCCCCACTGCGAAGTCATTGGCTCACTAACTGACCAATTACAATGCAGTACTAACTGATCAATCACTGCCTGTGATGTTGCCCTGGTTCCAGTCCAGAACTACTGTGAAGTCATTATACATTACACATATTAATCAAAACATTGTCCATATACATTGGGTTGGGTTGGGTTGCTATTACATATACAAGTTTGGAATCATCTGTGATCAACAATGGGTTCACTTATAACTGATTCTGTCCAGGCAAGAGCTCTCAACAGGGTTGCTGCCTTTTCCCCCTTTCGGTTTATTGTTGTACTTGGAATTTTTAAACATTGGTATTAGGGAGAATGGAAATATTCGGGGGATTGATATCAACAATAGAGAATTTAAGATTACCCTATATACCGATGACATGACCTTCTCCTTAAAAGGTGAAGAATCTGCTCTGATGCCCATAGGGATAATGGTGTTTGATCCCAGCTACTCACCAATCATATCAATGTATTGGTCATACAAGTATCAACACATTATACTGATGACTTCAATTTCGCACACAACTTCAAGAGTAAGCTTGAGAAATGTAGAAGTATTTGTGATGAATCTTCTAACAGGAGAATGTCATTGAAAGGTCAAGTCACGTTTGTTACAGTCTTATCATTCCCCTGGTGTTGTACCCGATGTCAGTACTCCTATTAAGTATTTCAGGTATCTAAACAAATGATAAGCAGTTTTCTGTGGAATAGGTTGCGAATTCAACTGTGTACAAAGCTATAAGACGGAAAGTTTGAATATGTGAAGTATAGAAACGATGCAGGTATCAAACTGATGAAGCTGGGTTCAACTACTTTGTAAAGGCGATTGTGTATTGTTGGCTATGTATTTTCGAGAGTGATTGAACATTAATAAATCTTTATATGACTTTTTTCTGATGAAGAAAAAATGTAAAATAGACGAAGACGCCTTCTTTTTTTATCATGAATTAATGCAAATATGGTATTCAACACATATGTTTCTACCCGTCACAGAACAAAAGATGAAGGCTTATGGGGTAATATGTATATTCAGAAGAGAGGAAAGGCTTATATTGTGGAAGAAAGCTGGAATAATTAAGGTCGGTGACGTAATGAGGAATAGTAGATCTATGTCTATCACAGAGATCAGGATGCATATCGGGTCCATGGAACGTATCTTGATTTCATGGCTTTAAAAAAGACATTATGTGGGCTATTGAAATGCTCTTTGACCATGCATTTCAAAATGATCACGCAATCCGTATTAATGGTAAGTATGATAATGTTTGAGATACTATGAACGTCCCAACTTAGGCTCATTATCAGTTTCTTATTACAAATGTAGTGAAACAACTTTTTTTGCCAGGCAAAATGGCACTCTTATTTCAATGGCACATCTGTTCAGGGGAAGATGACAGCTTACTACGGAACGGGATTTATTCTTTGGTATATAATTTTGTAATTTTTTTTCTATTAGTTTCCCACCTTCGCCAGTAGAGGGCATTAGGAAGTTTACAAATGTACAGGGAGTCATACAGATTGTCAAATGGAAGATCTGTGTACACAGAATTTGATAATAAAAACTCTAAAAATATATATATATATATATATATATACTAGGATGACTAAATTTCAATCCCTACACTATAGGATAGCCAATAGTATATTTTCTACTGATAAATAAATGAAAAAGGACTTGAAAAGGGCTACTCTTGACGAAACGTTGTGTTACCACTGTTCAAACTAATTAAGCCATCCATCAAACCGAATTGGGAAGTTATTTGGTTGTACTTGCTATACCTAAGTTTTATTAATAAATCATAGATGTTCATTCGATCTGAACTTTTCTGAGTGACGACGTAGACACCTTGGGACATTTCTATGCTCACTGTCCAGAGTCTTTTTTTTTCTGAAACGTTATGAAAAGATAGATTCATAACGATATGGGAATAAATTTATATATATCAGAAAAAAACAATTCTATTGGGCCATCTATCAGTAGGGAAGGCTACTCAACTTCTAGATTATATGCATATTGCTATCAAATTCTATATAATGTATAGATGCACAGGCTTTTCCATGATGACGACCTTAATATAAACTTGTGGTTCTGAGAGTTTCGAATATTGATCAATTAAGCACAGAAAGGTCTTTGCTCACTGGAACACACTGGCTCACTGGATACTTTTATGATTCCGTGACTTTTGATGAACATTCCCTTATTTTTGGGTATCCTTTTTAAGAAAACGAACGACCTGAGTGAATAATTTTGCCGCAATCCAGTATGATACTCACGAAAAGAAACAGTGTTTTATTTTAGGGTTTCTGCTTTGATAAATACCTAATCCAGAATGCCCTCCAATTAACCTCCAATTTACCAAATTACTTGGACAACGATTTGCTAGAATCAGGCCAGATTTCCAATTTCGTGAGATGAAATGTTAATGGCAGAATTACTGAAATAAGGCCCTGACTTTATAACCTTGTAAATTGGCAAAACTACTCCTGTGACTGCGTCGAGTGTAATACCCAAGGCATGTTTTATTCATGGTACACAATTGCAAGTAGTATTACTTACTTCCAAAAGCATTCTATTTCAATCAAAAAGGCTAATAGAACTTAACCTTTTACGAAATACTTCAGTTCAAGATACAACATTTAGGTAATTATCCTAAGATGGTGCAAAGATCCAATTTAGAGACATCAAAGTTGACATTATCCCACGGCCAGTGTCATCTCGAATTTCACATTGCGATACACATGTTTCCCTTTAAAAGTGAATATACCGTAATCAATCTGAGTTGTTGGAATTTGATGCTTCAGAAGTGGCTTGCGATTCGTTATGGTGGGTGACTGCTATGACGTAGCACTTCCCGAACAATTGGAGCTTTTTCAGAAATTAGGCATCATCCCATGTTTAACAACGTCCAGCCCTTGTATGTCCTGTCAAGCCTTCTAAATATGCTTAAACAACTTTGTTTTACATCATTTTGTATATTTGATTCCACAGAGCAGTGTATTATGCATCACAACTGATTGGATTCTTGTGAAAAATGGCATGATGAATGCCTTTCATATCTCTGTTCTGGATAGGGAAAGCGCTGAGATATGTTCCATCAGAACGTCCCCGAAGTGATACGGCTCTTGTTCTTCACTTTACAAATGTATTATATTCAATATCCTGTTGATAACCATCCAAGCCAGTACTGTAGCTGGATAGCTTTATTGCATAACGTATGAGCCTCGTTAAGAGGCGTGGTCAGTCAGCAGTAGGGAAATGTGGGCGATAATAAGGCTAAAGCCTGATGTGGAGGCATAGCCTTCGGCCGTGACACGTGGGCTAGGGTGTGGGTGTTCTAGTCAACAGTGCCTGGCGCTGATGGTAAATGTGCGACCTGCACTACCCCTATTACTGCACTGGTTCGGGGGGCTACCCTCCCTCTGGGACCTCGGGTAGTCTGCTCTGTCGGCAGCCAATGTACTCTGGGAACGCGCCAAGGCTGACCAGCATACTGACGTGACATCTATTGACAAAAACCATTCAGAATCGAGCGAGAAGTTGACGAGGGTCGACGGGAACCTGGAAATGCTGACGAGATGAACATGTTGCGTTCTTTATTTTTTACTGTTTAAAATTATTTTCATTTTCTAGGTTCATCAAAGTCACTGTTCACGTACTCAGACCTGTTCATTCAAGTCCATGCAAAAAGAAATATATGTTGTTTTTGTTACTCTTTTTGAGTGGTACAAGGAAGAAAGGCTTATGAAAAACGTATGCGATTTTATGTTTCACTTTATAGCTGAATATATGGGAAAACACAACGATCCAGTTACAATATGGCGTTTATCTCTATCGCACACATTCAATCCTACATCTAGAACATTTGTCCAGCTTGTGTTTAAACTCAATATCAAAACATAAAGGGTAATGACAAATGTATAGTACGAAGTCGGCATTGTATACGTACAGCATTTCACTCTTTGAATATCAATTCAAATGCTTATTTTTCTTCTATAATAAGCATTTCCCCATACAGGATAATACAATTGAAAGGTACATTAGATGCAAAGCAACCATAAAGCACAAGTCTGTAAAGCTCTGTTGTGTGTACTTTCAAAGAGCTATACATGTATATATGGGCGACTATCTACTTTTAGAGATCCGAAAAGGCCACAACAACTTCATAGATAGATTTTCTAAGCCTTCGCCTTAAAGTTAGCTGCCTTTTAACGATGCCGGAGGGAGAACTTATTCATCTTAAGCAACTTTAATACCAGCTGCTCTGGTCCCTCGGGACTCTAAACTAGATAACTTAGAGTGTGCTTTCTCATCAGGAAGACATCGCAATGGTTCTGCATTGAGGCAGATATGTAGGAAGCATGTGTGAGGCTGTACTCCGAGCACATACAATCATGGATAAAGCGGACGTTTATGTTTAAATGTTATATATAATCAATGAGAAAAAGGGACCATACCCATCATTAAAAGTTCGCAATATGCTAGTCAAAAATTATGAAAGGATATGACACTAGTACAACGAGATATGGTTTCAGTTCGCCTGCGAAAAAACGAACTATCTCTTTAAGACCCATACAAAGAAGCGTCCCAAATAAAGAATGCCGTAATCATGTAACATCCAATCTTGATGTACATATTCCTAAGCATGTATTAACACAATTCTCTCTTCATCGCATTATACTAAGAGAAACATATGATACAGCCCATTTTCAATTACAGAAAGTTCTGTCAATGGTACCTCTGTCATGATATGACACGACATAGAATTCAGCTGAGTCACGCATATGACCACTTTTATTTTTGTTATCAGCTAAATTTGTGCACAACTGATGGAAGGGGTTATATATGTCTCTGTAGAATCTATAGTTTTAGGTCGAGCTATTTTTACTGGCGGCCTCATCGGCATCACACTTCAATTGGATTCTGTACGAGTATGCTCGTTTGAAGGGTTGTCGTCTTAAAACAGAGACAGAACTGTACATCTGTCGCACACGATAACTGCTCAGTGCCTATTGTCAGCTGGTATTGTACGCCTGGGGATGATAACACAGGCTAGTCAGCCACTATATCAGAAAGGAGAATGTCCTTACGTGAGTCGCTCTATGCGAGGGCATCAACTGACACAATATAGCCCTGATTGTGAGGCTCTGCAAATAGATTTAGATGCTAATCACATGCCCTTCCCTCCAAGTGGATGCCAAGCAGTACCGATCTGGGTAGGATAATTAATAGCTTGTTGATAAGGGACAATGACGGTTGGTCCGTATAAAGCGTTTAGGAAGGAACATTAACCCAGAAAGGTATTCTGCTTTACTGGAGTGGATAATTGAATCGGAGTAGTATCTGGTTTGGATGTTTTATGTTCCTTTAGTGCTGTTAACCCTTAAATACAAGGTAATGCGTTGTATGAAAAACGCGATATTAGTATTGTGGTGCCCTTGGCTACGAAACAGAACTAGCCAAATCAGTGTAACGGCTAGATTTTAAAATGAAATCATACTTTCTATATTTACACACACAAACATAAACAAAGAGCTATCTTGATACCTAATGGGTTTCCGTGATTGTCTATTTCATTCATGAACCCGCACTAGGTTTCAGCCCATTTGACGCTATGATCTGATAAGTTTGGTAGTAGCTTAGCTAGCTATCATTTAACGCCCTGAATTACACCAACGATGACAGTGATGATTCGTTCCCATCTATATATCAATGATATTAGGTTATATGTGAAAAGGTAAATCATCAAAATTATCCGTATTCAATAGTGACAAAATGACTAAATTTGAACAGACACCATTTTGGATCGTACAGCTACCATATTGTGATTGTAGTGTTTACCCTTATTATCGCTCGCTCTAGTTCCTAACCGGCCCACATTATGGCACTGACCCATTGTGGCGTGAAAGCCCACACACTGCTGATATCTCTGATGCTGATATCTGGAGTATAACAGTTTACTGCACAGGGTTCAGTATACCATTGATACTGCATTGGGAGCAGCAGTATGTAATTATCAAATATACTGTATGGGTATATAAAAAATACATTATGATACATTAAGTGCCAGGAGCATTGTCACCTGTATTAAGGATTCGAGAACATTCTACTATTAGTCTTACATTGGATGGAAATTATGTGGAAGTCCGTCATGAATAGCTTGAGATTGCCAAATGCGTCTTGTATGATTCATCTGCTTATTTGTTTAATCATTGGAATTTGAAAAGATGTAAGAATATTCAACGTGTTTTTCGAAAATGTGTCACACAGATGTAATTTAAATAACGTAGCTGGATTGCCTCACACATTTAGTGATTTATCCTACCCTGCCTTAGAGTGTTTATCGAGGCACGTTTCCTGGCTTGCTTGGCTTTGTATATTATTTGATATATTATATTGAGACTGGGCAAGGCGATGTGTCTCGTGAAGAATCTTTGGTTAGGCGCCACGATCACAAAGCCGGGCGCAATGCAATTATATTAAATTACGACGCAAAAACGTGATTTGTCGAAACTGTCCTTTATATCATTTCTGCATAAGTGCTTCGCCGAACACAAGCACTGAACCTGCTGCTGCCTTGACATTCCGAGGTAATAAAATGGATCGTAAATCCAGGAGTTATAGCCACAGAATATACAGTGAGGATAAAACAAGGCTGATTGAACAAAGGATGTAATGTTACGTTCGCGTCATGGATAACTGGATTTGTGGTCTACTGATGGTTATAGGGAGTAGGGCAGAAGGCTACCTGTGTCAAATATAATTTCAATGAGCCACTATGGTGTTCTCGCTACGCTGTAAGACCATTAGGTGGGCCAGAGACTATTGATTACATAACACGTATTTTTTCAATTTCACTCTCTAGACTGGACAATCTGGCGCCAGTTCTTGTGATCAGAAGGTTTCTACAGAGTGGACTATCCCGGCGTTTACATGAGACGATTCTTGAATTTAGCTCCACCTGATGACATTTAGCTGTAAAAGATTGATCACAGATGGATAAACTTTTTTTCACGGGAAACGAGACATTACGATATTCGATATGTCAATGTCTGCACTGTATGTCCTGTCTTGTCTGTATTTCACAGGACTTGTATGTGGAAAAACGCCTCCTACAGCGAATGTACGCTGTCCCTAAATAAATACACTGAATAGATAAAAAAAAAAAACTGTCTGGTGTAAACACGATTTCGTAGCGACTACAGATCATCGCAGATAACGACAGATAACGTAACTTAGCACCACCTGGCAACTGTATGTAAACCGCTTGACGGCTAACGACTGAATTTCAAGCTGGCTTGAATTAGTCGTCTAGTCAGCTGGTATTCTTCAGAATCTCAGTCGTCGACCACATCTTGTTTTTCCAAAGAACGTGTATTCTGTGTCGCCGACGAGTTTTCACTTAACCCTTTTTCCATTTGAATGGGAAATAAATATATTCCCCTTTAGTATAAAAGTGGATAACCTTCAAGAATCGTCCCCTATAATCGTCTAGGGTTAACACCTGCTTAAAGGGCCTGTTCCATCTAGCCTACAGTACTTTCATGATCGTTGACTTGGTCCTGGCAGAATCGGCAACAATCTTTTTTTGATTATTGGTGAAAACAGGCTTAAAGATTCCCACCTGCCAGCATGTGGTATCATCGATTTCAATTCTGCCATCCCGCCGATAGTGCCCGAAAGTGTTAGAAATCTCTGACTTCACCTGATCGCAACTCCCTCTAGTTTCCTATTTCAGGCCCTGTAGACTCTAATATGACTTGATTACAGATAGAATTCCATTTGTCTTCAAAAAAATAACTATACCCAATGTGTATTCACCTCAAAGTCACCGACTACATCGATCAAACACTTCAGGGTCAAGGTTGCAGCTTTTAGTTCAAGGCATCGGACACCAGAAAAGACAATTGGTAAAAAAAGAACGAAATAAGGGTGTATCATCATCGGCACGCTTCGGACATGTATGGAACAAGGCACCCAGCAATGGCCAATGGCAACTGAAGGCAGCCGATGGCACCAATCGCACCAGATTATTCTGTTCCATTACACCGATGGTACCCTGTCAAACACTGCCAGAATCATATTTCGGCTGATAATTCGGGCAGATGGAACAGCCCCTTTACTAGCTGCTCCACAAGGCTGACTACTCACCGGAGAGATGGTACCCGATGATGTTAGGGTTGTCTGTAGACTGGCCTTAGTCCCCGAGTCCTAACCTCCACTTTCTGACGCCTCCCACTCCGCTCCACATCGTACCTCCACCTCAGGTGGGACACATTCTGGTGCCTGGGGCTTTAAGAAGAAGGCTACATATTGTAATTTATCTCACTTCGGTATTTTTCTTCATAGCCTTAACATTAGGAACTTGGTCTGCACTCTACCTCGTTTGACCACAGAGTAATTCACTCAGCTTCGCTTCGTGAATTACTCTGAAGTCGAACTCTTTGGAGTACGGACCGAGCTATTTTCATCTCGTGGGATTCCTTCTTTAGAAATATCTAATTATGATGAATATAATCATTTAATAAATATTCATGATCAATGACTTGAGCAACTGTATGTTGTCTGATACGAATCGGCTATGTCTTACTACTAGATAGTCGACCATCGGTCCAGCAAAACACGTCCCTTAGGTGGACAGCATGAAGTCATACGTTCCTCATTTCATATCATCTAGTGTAAACGCTTGATGACTTGCGGTCGATATTGCATAATCTAGCAGCACCTGAAAACTACTGGCGAGGCAATCTACAGTCCTGATGTTTTTGGAATGAACACCGGGTAACACGATATTAAACTAGACAATTCTTTGCTATCGCCCTTGGATTTAGCAACAACTGACGATTTCCTTCGGTAAAAGGCCAGAAAAAGTCTGGTATTATTGCCCAACGAGTGACGACTACAGATCTTCTGATTATGTCAGATTATGCTATTCTGCACCACCATACGACTTTGTAGACGATCTGACCACCACGCCTATTTGAAGTTGGTCAATTTCTGTAAAAGTAGTCTGGTGTAAACTCTTGAGGAGATTCTTCGCTCGATGACTATTGCAGTCGATTTTGCGCCATCGAGCACCCCCTGACGACTAGTTGTTAGACGATCTGTAGTCGTCACGTTTTTAGTCATCTATTGTAATTGTAGGATAACCTTGCATTTACACTTGCAGATTATAGGTGACGACTTTTTGAATTTGGCACCGCCTGACGATTATGAATCGTCAACGACTAGAAATCGTGCAGTGTAAATTCCAGAATTTAGAAAATCACGTTTTTCTTTCAAAGCAGCCTGAATCAATCGTAAAGAAATGCCTAGAATTCATAAAAGTTTAGGAGTCAATCACCTCACCTTTTTGGGTCAACGATTCTTGGTGACGTCCCTTTTTTTAGAGCACCACCTCTGAACTCTTCACTCGACTACCTACAGTGGTCAGGTTTTCAGTCGTTTGCTGTAATCACCGTGTAAGGCCCGGCGTCCACCTACTACGATATGGCACCGATATGGTCTACGATGCACCTCCCGATAAAAAATCAAAATCGCGTCGGAAGGTCACCTAATATCGGGGCAGTTGACCACGTTCCTGCGATTAGACACCGATAAAAACCCCATACAACGCATGGTGGATTGGCTTCCCGATATGGCACCGATTTTGACATTTTGTATCGGTGCCATATCGGGAGGTCTACGATTCTATCGTAGTAGGTGGACGCCGGGCCTTACTCTTGGTTTAACCTCCAGTTGACTTAAGACGGATACTATAGCATGGTAAAGATACATTATCTTGGGGAATATATCATAAAACTAATAGAGATATTTGGGAGAGAACAGGAAACACGGCATTGCAATACTCTCAATTTTAAGTGACTCTCTGCGTTAACGTTAACAGAGAAGGTACTTAACTTCCGACCTTTCAGAAACAAAAAGTTGGCGGAAGTCTCCTGAAGAATGCAAATCTGTGTCGTGGATTTTCTACTTCTTTCGACTGATTAACATTTCCGACCACTAAACGGTAAAAACTCATTTCACTGTCTGGAGGCCTCAGAGAGTATATCCTAAAAACGAGGAATGCGTATTTCAAACCACACTGTTGGAGACAGTAAAGAAACCAAAGGTATTCACTACTTTCAGGATGACGAACAAACAAAGTCAGCAGAAAGAATAGAGAATTATTGGATTCTCCCTCGTGCTCATCATCCGCGTAATCCAGAGGCCATGCCTTGCATTATGTAAACGGTAATCAGAACAGTTTTTAAATTTGTGAAATTCTATCTATGGTGAATCTGAAGTAGATATCTCCAGAAGATGTTCAATGCTCCTAAAGACTCTTCCAAGTCCGTGATTAGGGTAACTTATGACAATCTCCAGGCTCGGCTACGGCCATTCTGCCGCCTGGTCCCTCTGAAGTAACAATCATATCTTATCTTTTACATAATGCTGCGGAGAAGATCAAGACACAGTCAAGGTTTTCTTGACCCTCTTTCAGAATACTCCAGCTCAATGATATTAAAGTATGATGAGACGAGATGAGATGGTAAGGAGAAGAAAAACAATCAATACGTCATCATATTTTTATTCAGGTTGTTTCTGATGTAGCGTTTGCAGAAAAAAAGACTATATATATATCGTTCTTTTCATCGATATCTTGATAAGAATCTTCTTACAAGAGGTACAAGTAAAAATCATGTTGTCACAGATATAACAGGAAATCTTTAATCACGTAATGGAAATCTCCAAAAGGCATACATGTTTATAGATAATCAACCTGAGTTCGTTCTAAAAGCTATCACCAGTAGGCTGCGAAGCTCTATACTACAGCCATGGAGTGAGTAGTACGAGTGTGTAAAGTTAATGAGACCCGGCCATTGCAGTGCCCACGGCGGGTGACGTGACATGGTCATTACCTGTTATCCCTCAGGGAGAGGCTGGCCAGGACGCAGATACGCCGCCAACCCAATTAAGTTATAGAAAAACATCTCACTTTTTAAACCAAATCCCCACGAGCAACGCAGTCCAGGGGCGAGTTTTGTACCATTGTCTGAGAATAGAAACATCAATGGGCAAACAAAAGTACAGATCGTGTTTCTGTGATTAAATATCGTGAAACGGACAAATCGATTGTTTTCCTTTTTCATATTTTTCTAAAATAAGATATGATAAATGATTCATTCAAGTGAAATCCTATACCCGAATGTGAACTTTGAACGACAAAGATTGACCTTTAAAAAGACCCATTAGATTTACTTACTATATTGTTTGCATTGAAGACTTTCCTTTGAGAGATCCAGCGCCAAACAATGTAGACACTCAGGAATCAGTCTGTCATTGTTTACATCGTTGTGACATATTTAATTACCCTTAAAATATACCTGAAAGACGTTTAGAGATGAATAGGAATGACTACATTTTCAACAATAAAAGACTGTGCATGTGATGGCCTATATAGTGAAGGTGAACTGTTTCCTATCATGTATATGCTTAAATTTGTAGAATATAGAAGTATCACACATATATATCATTTAGGTGATGATACGCCCAACTTAAAATATGCTTTGATGTATGCATTTCTTGGCTTGATGTATCGTCGACCCTTTGAACTATTTTTATGCTCCTGCGTCAACTCTTCTGACATGATTTGCATTCCTCCTCTATCACCCATAGTCTCTCCTTCCTCCTTTATGAGATACAGTATGAACTAGGGGCTGGTTTTCGGATAATCCCAGGAAACAACACACTCAACTGTAGCTTCCGAGGTCCTTTTTCAATCCGTCAACCTTTTAAGAAAATGAACAAGGACTCAATCTTATACATGCCATTCATGCACTGTTGTGCACTTGGTGCATTATGATATACTACAAGAAAATTGCCCTCATATATTTGTTTTAATTAGTATCATATGCGATTTATCATATAGGAATATTAGCCCATGTACTAAATGCAGGGACTCAATTCTGACCCCCCCCCCCCACCATTCGGCATGTATTCTAGGGAGGTAGAAAATAGCTTAAAACTAGGTACACATTGCTTGCGACATGGCTCTGACATAGTTACGGCATGGCTATGAATCCAAATTCCCACATCATAACCTTCTCAGTACGTTTGGTCCGGTTTCATAGAATGTCAGAGTATGGAACTAAATAACCGCATCGCCGCTGAGTTGGACGGTTGAACAATTCTGTGTTCTAGTGTGTCGCAACGCATGTCGTAGTTTGTCGGGAGATCCAAGCCCAAAGGCCTGTCAGCGCTCAGGTTACAGTATGGACTAGGTGGCGGGAGGCGCGTAGGAACACCGACGTACCAGGGTCAGAGATTCGGTGAAGCCGAATTGCTGATGTACAGAAAATACTTTGTGTGCAAGAGTACAGTATACATTACGATCTACATATTATTACATACCTATAGCCGAACGTCTATGAAATACTACCCGTTGCTATGGGTGCAGTATAAATATTGTTCGGGCGCACTGCACCCGTATTAAATATTCGGGCGCACTGTGACTATCGGGTCAGGTGGTACATAACATAAGTATATAAGGTTTTTTTTATATCTAGGTATGTAATAATAAGAAAACGTAGTGACTGAGCCTGTAGGGATGCGATTCTCGGCCTTTTGAGCCATAAATACGTCCCTCTGCCTGTGGCATCAGGACGTATTTATGGCATCAAAAGACCTCGAACGGACATCCCTTCGGGCTCAGTAACCACGTTTTCTCTTATTATCTATAAGATAGGATTGTTTAAACAAGCACAACTCTACAACAGTCCTTGTCGGTTTAGTGATGGCTTTTATTCAGAACAGTAGTTTCACAACGTTTCGGCTTCGTAGCAGCCTTTATCTAGTCTATAAGATATACAAGCATCACGAGTCGGGCATATGTATTTGTAACGTAGAGGCAACCAACTAGGCGCTGCATTAACAGAGGAGGGGGGCATATACTAAACGTTATTTGTCTACACTATAATCGTGACTAATTTGTTCGAGTTATGCAATGATGCTCTTTCCAACAAATCAATAGAGCATTGAAACTGAAACATTTACAATTATTTGAGAACATATCTTTGAAGTAACCTAGCCTTACTAGGTTCGTAACAATTACACTTATGATGTTTCCCCTATAAACTCCTCATATGCACTGTTTGCAAGGCTCTTTCAATGGGTTGGTTAAAACTTAGATTAAAAAGTTAAACCTACCTCATCAAAGAAAAGTATATGTCTGCTGTGGTTGCATCAAAAGTAGTTATTGTATAGCGCGAGGTCGAAACACATCCAGGGACCTGTTTCACTAGTTTCGTGACATGTCTCTGACACCATACAGACAGATTGGGTCGTCTGGTTTCGTGACAACACAACTATCTGCCCTTAGGAAAAGACAGACCCTAAACATAAGAATCAGATAAATCTACACATCATGGACCTGTTTCACTAGTTTCGTGACAAAAGTGTTAGACAGACATGAAAAGCGGCACCAACAGTGCAAGCAAGTATAGACAAAACGAAACCTAATGTCTCATTCTTATGAAACCGGACACACTATCTAGACGCCATCTAGACATGTCACGCCATCTAGACATGTCACAAAACTAATGAAACAGGTCCCTGGTCTACTTTCATATAATATTCTAGAAACGGATTCATGAGTTCATGTTGTTCGAACGAATCACAGGTCCTGTTACACCTGTGCCGCACGGCAGTTTTGTTGCATGTTGAAAGCGTTCTTCATGTTGGCCGCTGCCTTCAAGGTATTTCCCAAATTAAAAGGGAATCCGAATCGGACCGACTTTCATTGACCACTTGAAGGAAACTGGTCACTGTTTTTTTATGTCAGGAATCACGCACTGCCATCGAGGTTTTATTATATTTCTTCCCTTGGAAGTAAAACGCTTTTCAAACCGCATTTGGGAGAGATTGGATTGATACGAAATAAAGTCACCAAGTCAGCCATATTAAAAAAACGGAGGAGAAATATTTCACATTTCCGGCTCCACTTCGGAAGTTACGTTTCTCAATCTATATTGTTTTGAGGATGCAAGATTAATTACTTTTTTATCACTGAAAAAAATCGCTGATGTCTATAATGTCTGCCTAAATTAATGTGTGGCACAGCTTCATCCTTTTATCAATAATCATAGGTCAACATCATATTTCAACCAAAAGGTTCTTTAGTCTCCTGCATACCTTAGTAATCTTTAACATGTGCACCATCTCCCAACGGATATATTTCTCCCTGGGGAGAACAATGGGGTGCTACCTCATGTGCTAGACGTCTGAATAGCTATCGTTTCTCACTCACCAGAGGATTTATCTAGACACGGTGTTTATTCCATGCTTGGCCACCATGTCTCGAACAGGCAGATCAAGCGGAGACAGAGTGATCCATCCTTGACACAGCAATCATTCCTGGCCATGAGGAGCTGCTCCAGCCTGGCCACGCGCTGATCCATTTAGTCGTGAGCGATACATGAGTACATGTCGAGTTATCTGTCCTGTTACCTACATGACTGCGGGAAAATATCAGGAGCTCCTTCGAATTATGTGCCGATAGAAAAACACATGACGCCCCTCGCTCAAAATCATACCGTACATAGTCTGTATTGGTTGGAGAATACCGAATACAAACGTTTCATGGATGGGACAAAGCGAAGTTGAATATTTGAGGTCATAGGATTTAAGTTAGATGTGTCATCAATACGCATGACTACTCTGAAAAAATAACAACCGGTAAATACCTCCGATATGTTAAAGGACTTCGAAAGTCTCGCAAAACTATAGTACACACCGGATCGCATGTTCAATAATTCCATGATAAACTTTGTTGTATTTTACCTCACATGATGATATATGGTTTCATACACTACACTGCCTAGCATTCACTATATAAATTGTGCTTGTAACTATTCTCTAAGAATGTGAGATTAACCTGAATAGATTCTTTCTAGAATCAAATGGATATCGGAGAAATATTCCTATGTACAGTTGATATGCAAGATCGGTTGTCATATTCCATGATTTTTTATGTTTTCCATTTTTCCTATTTTACATTCAATTTGAAATCGTATTTACCAAAATAAAATCAAAGTGTTGCCCATATAACCCTTCTGTAATTTTGGGTCGCACGAACACGAATTATTTGATGTTATCTGGCATGCAATTTCATATTGACGCACAGAGGATTTTCGCATAATGCGTTCGTGCTACGAATATCAAATACTAAGACAAACCTCATTCCCACGCTAGGATTACAACTGGCATCTGACACCGGTGTATAACTGGGAGAGATACCCGTGCTGGACTAATCCAATGACACGCAGGGCACACAGCAGTGATTTGAGGGGCTTATCACACACAGGTCAGTAAACCATGACTAAGTGAGATCTGGAGCTTCTGGGTGTAATAGATGGGAGGGGTCCTGAAATAGCACAGATTGCAGCTTTCATAGTGAGAAGGAGGAACAGTCATTTGAAGGTGACCTGCACAGAGCAGGCGCCGAATGAAGAAATTCCAATCCAGGTGAATTTTTTTCGATGGAGTAGTTATAGTCAGGTTCGTTTATGGTACTGAGGCATCAATATGGTGACAATGTAAGAATATGTTGACCTATGTGGGATTCTATATGTTTCGATGCCGATAGACAAATGCCAATGTTAGCACTATCATGGTTTATAGATCGTAACTCAGGGTGATATATTAAGACTATCTTTCTTTCTATGCTGTCTCTATAAACAATAAAATCATATACATGTATGTAAAAATGAGCATGACGTCAGAGCCACCAACGAGTTCGGACCTACCACGGATTAACAAAAGCACCTCAAACAAAGGAACATAATACAAGTACGGACAAGTATATATGTGTAAAGGAAATATCAAAGGCTGAAGTATTTTATCTGGTAGTAAAGGATGAAACCCTTTGGTAAAATAAATGAAAGGAAATTCTATCGCTAACAAAGGAAAAGTACATTATATTGATTAGTTTATTCAGAATTTCTATATGAAGCATGCATATGAAAACATAAATCAGCCGCAGACGCCTTGCAAAGCGAAAGCATGACTCATGCCTCCATTTGGCAGGTATCGTAGGAAAACTGACTGGGCATTTAATCTGTGAATTGTTACGATCTCACGGCCCAGCACCTTTGTATATCATTTCATCAAGCCGTCGGGGTACACCCCGTTCATATTGCTAGGGGAGGTATGTGTAAAATATAGCAATTCTGAATGTTTCTCCATATTTGACTGGACAGGATAGGTTAGATCCAAGGAAAGGATACTTAAATCCGAATAATTATTAAACAGTTAAGCCTATTTCATTTTGTATCTAATTTTCTTGACTCGGGTCCAGAAAAATACGCTTGTTCTCTCTCACACTATCAGGTGAGGGCGTACGGTATCGTAAATCAATAGCTATGCTTACCAAAACAAGCAATTCCTTCCATCAGGCTCCTTTACAAGCCTCCAACGTCTTAACCCACACCATTCCCACCTCCCATTGTATCCATACCATCTCTCTCCCCTCTCCTCAGGACCTTTGATCCTTCCCTCCAATGGGAGAGACCACAGTATACAGACACAACTGTAACCCATGATACCCTATAAAAACGGTATTACCGAGTGTATTTAGACTGGACGGACCCGCCTAGAGGAGCTGAGTCAGCACCCCTGACTGCCACACTGCCGAGTGGTTTGGTCCCATCGCCCGCTATGGGGAGCTGGACACAGCCGGGGAGTTGCTCCTATATATGAGATGATGTTCAGGTCTAGCCAATAACCACCGCCTGACAAGCAGCCCGCGAGGCAAATGCAAAATATGAAAACAGGACTGGGAGAATATAAGGTGCATCTGTGGCCTTCCACAGCCTCTAGCGCAATTGTTTAGCGAAAACTGTATTCCACAGAGGATGTTATTTCAGCAAGTGCTAAAGCTAGTTGTATTTTTTTATCCGTTTTCATTTCATTTATTGTTTTCATCATTGATCTTATTGAATAACACAAAGACCAGGAATAATATTAGATATGATTTATATATTATTTCTTCATCTCACTTATCCATTATAAATCTTTGTCACCTTCATTGTGACTGATTTGTTGGCTGTAATATACGCGGGAGAGGTTTACACTCTCCAACCACCTTCTCGGACACCACCGGAATCACATTTCACATACCACGTGACCTTCACTATCCACTCACTTCCAAGGCACTCCTGAATAAAACCTTTCCACCCACCTACCCGATAAGAACAATATTTATTTAGTCTTTCCTCACACTCGTTGGTACAGCTAATTACTTAGTAATCCACGGATATTTGACAATTCCTCCAACCTCCCTCAGTCGCAATCCATCATATTTTTCTTAAAAATTGAAATATGGTTCGCCTGTAGCAAATATATAGCGGTCTACCACCATACCCATGCTATATATATATAATGAAAGATTGTAATACTTTCAATAAATCTCAAATATGACTCCAACCTCGTGAGTCGCGTTAGTCATATAGTTCACCCAACAATAAGTAGCGGTATCTAATAGGTTCTGTCAAATATTTATAGTTTTAGTTGCCTCGCAATACCATATATTGCATTCCTCCTGGAACCACATAAGCACACATATCATCGCCAAAGTCTTTCAGAGCTTTTGAGGTAACATGTATTTAACAGCCATATCAAAAACATTTCGACCGTCGCAATTCATTTGAATTCGAAGACAATATAATATAGATTCCTCCTAGCAAGTGGTCATTACATACTGCAGAATTACCTGCGTTTCGGTATCTTAAACCCTCTAATCCCACGAGGAATGATGGGCATATGCATCAGATATCGGCATGATCTAATATTTTCGCGAGCACCCAACCCGACCTCTCATGAGGAAGGCTTTCGGGCTCGTTGAATAGTTTAGGGTCGTACATGAAGACCCTTCCTGCACAGCGACGAGAGTCAGGGACAATATGGGTAACCTTCATAGCGGACGAGGTAGATGATTAGGAAATGATAGCCCTTGTATGCGGTCGCCTTGTAGACTTTTATACAACAGGCCTGTGGTTGTATGAACAGTCGTTGAAGGTCAAGGGCTTCCCTCCGTATAAACCACATCAAAGAATCGATCAACATCAGTAAGTTACAGTAGAACCCTGCGTAAGCGGACACACTCCGTTCCGGGCAAAAGTGGCGGCTTCCGCGGGATGGCCGCTTACACGGGTAATAAACATCTAATAGAGGAAACCGTGCCGAGCAAATTGAGGTGTCCGTTATCGCCGTGTGTTCGCTTACGCGGAGTGTCCGATAGGCGGAGTTCTACTGTATTTCTCATTTAAAGGATCCTAAGAAATATACACAAAACATATGTTATTGTGCGTTGATGACAATGAAGTGATATATCAATATACATTATCATTAATCACTCAATTGTCCTTACAATAATCATCACTATTTTAATAGTATTCTATATCATGAATAAACGTTATTAAGCCAGTTAAGTTTCCTTCATAATTAATATATAGATATGCAATACAGATATGAGTACATGAAAATGTATTTCGCAATTACCACCAGGGATCGATGTGTGCGGTAAGTTCGCATCACATGTGGCGCAAGAGTATAACTGTTCTTTTTTTTAAATTGGTACAAACCCCGTGATCATCAAACGCATTTGAACTGCCGCAAGTTTGCATCTTGTCGTCGAATGCTATTTGGTTTTCATCCAAGCCACTGGCGCCGACTCATAAACAGGTTTTCTTTGGGGACAGTTCGGAATTTCAACAAGTCGGCGCCGGAAACGCAGGGGCTTATGGGTAGTGGAGGCGCCGGAAACGGATGTAATGCGGATGAGGCGGCGCACGGGGCGTCGACCCTGGCCGGCATAGATCATGACATTCTGTACGCACAATTGGTTTACAGGTCGGCGACCAGGTCGTGCACCGCTCGCCCCATCTACCGAGTTCTTCTCCAGTGGTCTCATACTATGGGGCGCAAAATGTAAGTACATGTTATGGAGTGTTTGAAGTAAACGTTTGATAGTTATGTGCCTGCATTGTAAAGCCTGGAATATACTGCCGCTGATATACGACGATAGACATCCGATGCACTATGATAAAAACATGGTGAAATAGTGGCGTATCGGGAGGGCCAAAAATCCTTAAGTATATATCGTTGCGTATTGACGTGTATCGTAGCTAAAGTGTGTCGGGACGGTTTTGGAAGTACAAAAAATGGTAACCGACGCAGCTCACGATTTAACCAATGCATTGCTGCAAATCTTTATATAGGGGTAGTATTTTTATATTGGAATATATAGTTCTCTATAATTTAGGAAATAAGCATTTTTCTTCACCAGAAGATAATATATATGGATATAATATGAGGTGAATAATTGCCCTATTGATTTTTCCGATTTTTCCGATTTTTTTAAAGATTTTCTGTTCCATGTTTCACATGAGGGGAACCTTTAAGTCGCAAGCTACGTCGGTACCATGGTCACCTTTTTCTAGCCTCAAAGAGTCACAACGCACATTATACTCGTGTACCATCGCGAAATATCAACATTAACTCAAAATGTTACAAAACTGGGGACTTCGCCTCTGTTTGCGGGTGGGACCCATGGTGTACCCTGTCGACCAACTTCATACATTATGCGGTTGCGGTGTAAGAGATCTACATAAAAGGAGGGTTGGATATATCGTCTTATGCAAGGTAGCTAAGAATGACAAATGCTAAGAATGTCAAGAATGACGTTCGGATGCTTTCTATAAGTCGGTCTCGAAAATAATATTGTCATTACCCAGACCCAAAACAGATATATTAAAATAATTAACCATCTTATAGATACAAGAGTATATTGGACAATTATAGATTAGAGAGTCGGAAAACAAACAAATCTAAAAAAAGGTGCCTTCGGTGAACATGTAGCATTTATTAGCGGTATCATACAAGACTCATATGGACCTCTGTCATTGTGGCCGCTCAGTCAATCCTGTCAATATCCCAATAGTCCAACCTGATCTGGACTTTCACCCTATATTCTCATGGGATACTCATGGGCTATGCTCAGGGGTAGTCATTGCACTCCCTGGTGACCCCCTCTACCGCGCCGCACGGGCGCCCCTCCTGCCACCTCACGGCTTTCGCACTCACCACACATCAAAGTGCGTGCGCTCAAGACTCACCTACCCCTCACTTCTACTCTACACTTCACTCAGTACACACGTACTACACTTTTTCGTCCCACCCACCCACAACCTTCTTTCTCTTTTCCTACTCACGTAGGGCTATTGTTATTATCATGTTTATTCATAACAATATTCTATTCTTACCATTATAATTGACTCATCACTCTTATTGTCAATTATATATCATCTTATCTATTATTGTACTTCATATTCATAACCTTATTTCATATGTCGTCCAATAAGGTCGACATAAATATTTTACTACATTTTTACTACGTATAAAATTCAATAAAATGTTATTCTTTCAGCTACTGCTTCTCTACTTTTCATCCATGGGATACAATAGTCATTGTAGTAGAATGTAGATTCTGGTTAAGTATCCGGGACGCGATCTGCTTGCTACCGATCAGGTTGCCGCCATAGTTGTGTCTGATAATGACAAATACAACAAATGATAATAAATGATAAATACAACAAACTATGGACAGGTGGCTTTGTAAACCACTCAAGATTGACCTCGAATACACTTGCTGACGCTTGTATATTACTACGCGTAAACCCTCTCGTGGTTTATGGCCGCCTGTCTTCAAAACTATCGATTATTCTCTGTAATATATGTCACGGGTTATGTATTTCATACAACTTACACCGGAGTACTAAAATAGAATGATGGTAACCATGGAAAAAATGTCAATGAAAAGTCGTTTCTAGACGTATCTCTATGTAGACCTATCCAGGTGGCAAATGGAGAGGTGGTAGACCACACTATTTAATTGTACGCAAGCCGATTTAATTAAAAACATGCAACAATGCACTATGATAACACCTTCCAACACTAATTGGTTTACAGTATTTTCACCATTAGCATCGTTTAGGCGTCTAAAGACATTCTGCAGGAAAGAACACCACCATGTGCTCCATGTACGCTTCAAAGGCCTATCAATCCATAATGCCTCAGTTCCTTTTTTAGATTCTATCGATAGTACAAAACATCGAAACCGATAAACCGATACAACCTAGTCTCCGGTAGCTATGTATAGACCTGTGCAATGGAATACAATATCAATGCGTCAATCAATAGGGTCTATGGGCGCGCCAAACTTGCATTTGATGTGTTTGATGTACACAGTCTAGATGGAACTATATACCATCGACGTCCGATGAAATCTATACATAATGAAACCAAATTATAAAAGAAGAGATACACTGCAAATCTAGTAAGAAGCCAACAAAAGGTACCAAACTTTGAACCGGGTGTCAATTGAAATGCTCTTATTTCCAGCAAAAGGGATTCTAAGTAAGCCTGCATCAGCATCGAGGAAATGGAAATATAAATATGACAGATGATACATTCGATATTAGGAAAACATAAGACAATCCTAGGGGAGCGTTTAATATATTGCGACAGTGACATGGATAAGGATAATTATAGGAGGGCTTGTGGCAAAAAATGACAAGGATAGGAAGGTCATTGCGTTGGTTAACCCTTCAAGAGCCACACATCATTCACCATGTACCCATACTATAGCAGGCACCAGAACCAATAGTGGCCTTTGTATGGCCGGCTTTTGTAGTCAATGTTATTAAAAGAATTACAAATTTAAAAATTCCAGTAAATCTGTATTTTTTATCAGAACTTTCCAATATTATAAAGAGTGGCTGGCAACACTAAGCCTAATATGTCATATAATTTTCATGATACTGCAATAATTTTCCAAAAAGTTATGAAGTCACAAATATACAGAACGGTTCATCCATTCCATACGGAAATACCAATTGGCATTGTCCTGCCAGGCCAGGGGAATGCCATATGGCATTGTCCTGCCACAGCCAGGGGAATTCCATATGGCATTGTCCTGCCATGGCCAGGGGAATGCCATATGGCATTGTCCTGCCATGGACAGGGGAATGCCATATGGCATTGCCCTGCCAGAATAGGTTAACCACTGTGAGTACTTTTTTGTCCGATCGTATCTCAGTTCTCAGCTTCTCTTGACCGCAATCCTTCAGACGGATGGATATGAGGGACACCCTATCAAATGTGATGGGACAGTGTCGGGACAGTACTCTAGGCTACCTTGATTGCTGTTTTTATGGTGTGTGTGAGGCGGGTGGACTGGTATTTAGACAATCAGGCAAAGGGCAATGGCCTGTGTAGGTTCCTGTAGGCGTCAGGTAGGCGTGTCTGTGTGGTTAAAACAGTAGCACGTGGGATGTCTGTGTGGATATAATAGTGTCTTTATACCATCGTATCACCCCGCTTAGGGGGAGTGCTTTGTTCGCAATGTAGGGTGGCCCGTCGGAGCCTTACTGTTTACCTAAGAATGGTCTAATCATGTTAGAACTACATAGCAAATCCGACTCGGAAGGGAATGTATCGCATATTTCTAGAATGACGAGTTTTCTTTTGGGGAAATAGTTTTAAGATTAAAATCTTGGTGAAGTAGTGATAAGGCAAAATCAAGGATTGGAGATAAAAGGAATCTGTGCTGAAGGAAACCAATTAAATGCATACAGGATAACATCGGAGAAATGGATTAAAAATAAGATAGACACGAAAAGAAATCATCTCCTTTCCTACTTATCTTCACTTTATATTTTCAGATACCCAATTCCGGTTAAAATCTATAGTGAATTCATAGAAATGAAAACATGATTATGGGAATATCGTAGCAGGGTTGCAATTCTGTTGCAACAGCCGTGTCAAAGTCAATCTTGCAGTAGGTGATATCGCTGAACAAACTACTCAGGAATCAGTCTACCAACAGCTGTTACTATTGTTCCTTCGCGGTAAGCTAACTCAGGCATTTGGACATTGCATTCCATGTTAACGTCATTAATTAAGGAGTAGGAATGCAATGGAACCCATTGTGCCTGGGGAACGCCTGAGTGCATGCTGTGTGCTGAGTGCATGGATTGATGGATAGATTAGATGGAAACCACAAAGGGAGTAATTATCCCAAATATCCTAAGGCCCGGCGTCCACCTACTACGATATGGCACCGATATGGTCTACGATGCACCTCCCGATAAAAATATCAAAATCGCGTCGGAAGGTTACCTGATATCGGGGCAGTTGACCACGTTTCTGCGATTAGACACCGATAAAAACCCCATACAATGCGTGGTGAATTGGCATGTGTAGACATATGTCTACGATTTTGCACCTTCCCGATATGGCACAGATTTTGACATTTTGTATCGGTGCCATATTGGGAGGTCTACGATTCTATCGTAGTAGGTGGACGCCGGGCCTAAATATGACCAGCGGATGATTATCGATATGTGGCATTAGATGCACTTACCTGGTATTTCATCATAAGGTTACAACAGATTGAGATGAATATAACACGATTGACACCACAATGCATTGAGAAATATCACAAGATCGCGACCTTGATGTTAAGTAACATGCAATGGGCTATGCTTATATTTCTCTATTTGAGGCCGTATACCACTGACTTTAATTTGTATGTACCACAGTTATAGTATCTGACAGGTGAATGTAATCGGTCGTGTCGTCCCCATACATGTTATTGGGGTCTTTGCATACGATGGATTATAAACCTTTGGCACCCACTGATCTAACCAGGATAAAGTTGAAATTCTGATGCTGCATGAAAAAGTAGTATGTCCTGCCGATGTGTCTGGGCCCATTCACTTGCCCTGCACAGGCCAGTGACATCTATATTTTTTCTTCATAGTTGGGGATCCATAGTCAGCGGCCTTAATCTTGCATTATTGGATACTTCTCCAGAGAGATGTAAGGTGGTAGAAGAAGTTAGGGTAAGGATGGTCGATCTCCACGCCATTCATAAAACTAGGAGGCCTTATTGACAGGAGATGATGGATGACGACCGGTACACGATGCTCAGAAGATGGTCCACCATGATAGCCGTCCGATAGAGAATGTCTTAAAAGGTAACCATCAATTGATGGCTTTCCGGGCTATCCACTATCTCTGGTTTATAGCTACAGCAGCATAGACGCCGTCAAAACCACATCCATCAGTTTTGTGGGTGTTGTTTCATAACAGGGTTCCAGGATCTTGGTGTCATATGCGAATCCCCTTTTGGAAATGTATGAAGTAGAATTTGGATTGGCTTGCTCGGGTGCTCCTCAGGAATCACCTACTTGTTCTAATTATGCAAAGATTTGAAGAAAGCAATCAGAATCAAAAGAACACTCGACTTTACCAAATCTGTGTGGGTATAAAAGACAAGTAGCAAAAAATACCCCTCGTTGAAGGAACAGTGCCGGTTCAAAATGTTGGAAAAACAAATACTTCTGTCTCTCAAAAGTACCACACGGGTCCAAACAGAGTCCGGCAGGAACCCAGAGATCTCTTCCACCGAGCTCGGTATTCGACTGAAGCTGGAGAGGAGATGGTTCCATGACACCTTCTGGCGGACATTAGCAGCATTATTATTTTCCCTTCATTTGATGAGGGGCATGTCAAATGCTTTTCTATCGAACAAGGTCATTTCCATCATGTTGGGATTTCTAAAGCTCGATGAGAGCTCTTCAATTTTGAGCTATATACTCTGGTAAACAGAATAATGCGGGCAGATAAATATAAGCGTTGATGTTATGAATATGCATACCACACTCTTGTGCTAAAATTCTGCCCAAAGTACCAAAACTGTACGAACTTTCAGCCTCTGCTCACAGGTTTGTAGTTCTCGGGTATCAGTCAGACTATGACTATGTCCGTTGAGGTATATACGGGAAGTAGCCAATGCAGATGCTAGCAAAGCTAGCAGCAGTGCACCCAGGTGTCCGCAGCGCGAGAGAATTGGTATTATCGATGGACTTTGCATATTTGTGGAGTTACAACTAAGATTTCAGGTGGTATTCGATGACGCTAAATCGTCACCAAGCATCGGCGGCCCGAGAAGTACTTCAAGCATAAGCACTAGGCGATTTATAACTCCATAGCAGCTTAGAACGAGTCGTTGGCACACAATCGTGAGGATGTACCATATTGCACATGTATAACCCGTTTCCTAAATTTTGGCATATACACACTAGGCGATGTCTAGTCGACGACGCATGGTTATCAGGGGGCGCTAAATTTAAGAAATGCCAGCAAGAATTGTCGCGTGTTTATTAACGCTTCTTCAACCATACCCTTTTTGGCCCATAGGTCCAGACACAAACATGTCGGTCGTCCTTCATGAAGTCTCGTCCTGGCTAGCGCCACACGGTCCCGACACTGTCTCAGGTTTATGTGCTCACTCCATGCAGCCATACGTTAGCAGAGAAAACCCTCCACAAAGAGCTGTAAAGATAAAGGCCATTCAGTTGACAGTGGTGGCTCTGGATAGGGCTGGACAGCGGGGAGACGGGCAGGGGCGCATTGAGGCTCAGCGAGGCTTTGCTAATGTTGGATCTGCCAACAGTCTTGTGGACATGGCAAGTAAAGGGTGTAGATTCAGGTCCCAGCACCCAGTTTAACTTCTATCAATACCTTGGACATCTGTCTTCTGTCTAGGCAAAAAGGGAAGGATTCCTTAACCCTTGAATGTTTGACGATTCTTAGAAGTGAATTCAAACAACCACCCATTTAGCTTGCTATACAAAATACAGTACTGAGTTTTTTTATAGCGCCGGACAAGAGAACAGACTATAGAGTTGGTCAAATCATTGCTTGTTTGTTCTTTCATGGCGTTACGATGACCAAGCCTATTGAGGGCAGTTGATGCAGAATGATATTTTTCGGGTTTTAAAAATAAATTTTGTATAAGATATCACAAGAGGTTATTACATGTACTAGATTCCTGTAGTGACTTTCTTGCGGTGTATAAAGGGCGCCTGTATTAAGGCGCTTGACTGTTCAATGTGACCTCTGACATTTAATACAATATGCACACGCTCCCATTTCCGATAATACAATACTACTCTCTACCGACAATACGAAACTGACATCCCTCTTCATTCACCACACCACGCTACATCTCCAAATCTCGTCTCCTTTTGAATGTAACCTTGATTTTATCAAATGACGTTTGCATAACCAATGCAAATTCATTTCCAGTAAAGCTCTCCTCTCTACTTATCTTTTCAATATTTATTTTTTTACCTCTGAGGGACTGAGGGTCAATGATTGTCATCATTTTGTGCAAGAGTCACATGCATGTCGGGCTATATTTATCATTCAGCGATAAATAGTCCTTATTTCTACACTTTGTGATCAGAGGGTTAAGATCTGAACAAATACTACAATGTCGGGAACGAAGCCAGTATTTATGGTCTGGGAGGTTTCGTGAGAATACTATGGAGGTAGTGCTGAACTTCTAAATGTTTCTTTCCTGCTCTCATGAGCTCAGAACCACTCTGTAACATTATTTCCCATACTCGTATTTCACCTTAATTCGGTTACTTTCCCACGCTGGCAATGTGTTTTGGCCGCACAGAGCAATCCTGCAGTAAACTGCTGTCTCATTGGTCAATATGTCCTTGTTATGCCAAGCGGCACCCGATTGGACAGGCCTGATGGTTCCGAGGAGTAGCGAGTAAACTGGTTTAGACGCCCACCACACCGCACTATGGGAAAGTGTGAGGTTATTATGCTGATACTACTGCAGGGGAATTACTTGCTCCTTATTACCCACCCATTACAAAGTCACCGTAGACAATGTATAGAATACCTGTAATTCGCCGAGAGGAGTTTACGGAAATGTAGTCAGTAAAAGAAATCAAGATTAGTTTCAAAACACGTTTCATGAATATTCATTTGTTATTTGTTTTTCATGTGCAGTCAGAATTTGTATCTATTCATCAAATATCATTGTGCATGGTTAACACATGAGAGAAATAGCGATCTATATACATTACCTAAGTCTGCACCGAATAACCGACCTGCCTAATCAGCTGTAATCTGCAACTACATATATTTTGCAAAAGATATCACCGGATTTTTAATATTCCTAGATACAACAGTTTGTATTTTATAGGTAAATATTCAGGTCAAGACTCCCACGGCACGTCAATAAGAGATGTCTGAAGTGGAGGAGAGCAATATGGTAGTAAGGGAGCAGTAGGGAGCAATTAGCGATCGAGAGTTGCTCATACACCTCGCAGTAAAACCCCTACAGTACAGCATACACGTCTATGACCTATATCCCACGTGCTGTCAGGGTTGTCTAGCTCCTCCGAATGAAAGTCGAACATGGGTGAAGTTGACATGTGTTATTGCATTCAATTCGAAATGTGAAATAACCGTCTCTTGTCGGTGAAGAAATTTACACGTTTATCTGATGTTGATATTAGAAATGATACGAAAAAAGAGAAATTGATAAACAATGGATGTCTGCATGTTGGCCTCTATTATACTGATTTTATCAATTCACTGTCAATTTGTTCAGTTATATATGTCGCCTTGGATCATGTTCCTGCGGATATTCCTTTATCAGTTCATAAAGTGTTATTTTCAATGTATCCTTTAAATCTGCGTAGGGGCAAAACCGATCGGCAATAGGTTGGTCCACAGAAGTAATACACACCAGCAATGACGTTCATACACCTCAATGGTGACCTTAGTGTACATTGCTGATGGGATTTCACGCGAATAACAATGGAAACACAACATAGTGTGGATTTGAACTCTCGACCCGCTACACACCAATCAGAGGCTCGACTCACCACATAGCCACGATCCGTCCTCGCGCTCTCCCCCCACAGTCCTTGTTAGACTATGCTTAGTGTTTGGCCTAATGGCGTCATCGATCACGTGGTGTCTTCAGATCACGCCTGGTGTACAGACTGTGGAGGGACGCCATCCTGACAATCTGCTGGTCACTAGCTGCCTATGCCTTTATCATCCATCGTATACAAAGTCCCAAATGAAATTGTATGGGGACTCAGTAAAGCACTATCAACTGTCCAATAACTATTTATATGGATTTCAAATACATTGTAAACATAAATTTTGAAAGCATTGTTTAAGGAAAATAAACTCATTAATCTAGTCTATTTGTTTGTGCAACGCGATGCTTATCGTTGGAGATTAAAAATATTAGTCCCAAATGATTAACCCTTTAATATAACAATTCCTAGATTTAATCTATCCAAAAGGATGGATCATGACTACAACAAACGATTGTATTTGTAGACAAGTGGCTTTGT
This sequence comes from Alentia gelatinosa, assembly GCA_950022655.1. Taxonomy (NCBI): domain Eukaryota; kingdom Metazoa; phylum Annelida; class Polychaeta; order Phyllodocida; family Polynoidae; genus Alentia; species Alentia gelatinosa. Next base: position 19,486,025 of record OX465588.1, on the reverse strand, counting down.
AAACCACTCAAGGTTGACATAGAAAGACACTCGCTAAGGCCGGTGTTTAACGGGTGTTACTCATCAACCATTCATGGCTTGCGGTCGCATGCAGGTCCACAAAACTATCGATTATTGTCTCGATCCCTAATAGTCGCAGTCTATGTACTGCTGCTCACTGTGCTGGGAGATTTACCTGTCTGACTCTCATGTCTTTTCATCCTGAACACAAACCGAAATCATATCAAAGGAATTAATAGAAAGAGGCTTCTAATTCTGATCTCAAGATACATGAGTAGACACACCATGAACCAGTCCCTAAAACAAATCACTAAGCAATATAGGAATGAGACAAATTGTTAATGAGTACCGACAGATGCTCAAACATGTCACATAATCTGTTTGCAGAATGTACAGGCACAAATTTCATCATAAAGGAATATTAAATTACTTTATTTGTATAATGGAATTGAGCTCGTTGTTTTGTGTCCTGTTAATCCAATTAAGGAAACCTTGAATATCGTACCTTATATAGCCAGATTTTAGGGTCCCTCTTATCATTTCTCTCCAAGTAAAACGATATGGAGTATTGCATATGAGTAACGAAATCTGAATTATTTGCTTACTATGGTTGTAGCATACTCTCATGTAACACTAAATGTCCCTGGGTACTTTCATTAGTCTAAGACATGTATCCAACCCTAATACTATACTTTATCCGATTGTAGCCATATTTGTATACAAATTCATGAAGATGAAAAAATGAACAGGAGAATGTTTTAACCAACAGTTTGACTATTTTCAGTCGCTCCGCTGTATAAGGGTTCTGAACCGCACATCCTATCATTTCAGATGCTTTGAATGATATGAATGGAGGCAGAATTATTTGTTCTGCTGGTGTTTAATGAGCAAATGAGGTCTCGCACTTTTTAAATGGATAAGCAAATTTGAATCTATTCTCCGGCAAGGGTGTAGGACAATCTCCTTTTGTGGCAGGTTAAATAAGAGAAATGGTAGAGACTCGCCCTATACAGCAGGAAAGATAAAAAAACACCTAATGGTTTTTCTTGATCCTATACGATCCAAGAAACAAGAACTGAGATGGCGAACTACTAATAATAAGTACCACAGTCTTGCTTATGTAAAGTACCGCCCGCCTTTGGAACTATTTCGGTGTCTGCACAATGTATCTTCATTCGTTTGTTTCGCCTCCCTTCAGCCAGCCTAAAAAAACACAGCAGTTGCGCCCAGGCTGCCCTCCATCGCCTGCCCAGCGGATGGAAATACCATGTACTCGCCACCTGTGACAAAATATATGCCATCAGACCCGTCAAACGGTACAGTATCCTCCCTCCAGTACCAATAATCAATAAAGCTTATTTGTGCAATGCATCAACATCCTTTTATCGGTTGCCATTTGAGGACTTAAAGGATTCTTCTCATCGCTTTAGATCATCAGATATACCAACTTTTGTATCGCTTTTTCTACCTGTATACACTTTTCATTTATAGGCATTAGTGTGTGCGATCAGCTAAGCCGAAGATAAAATGAAATGAAAATTCCCCTTCGGCAATTTTTCCTATTACCATATCAACCTGAGGTGCCGTTTCTCCGGACAAGTTAATATTTCAGCTCCCTGTAATCCGATTTAAGGTATTCCCCTTTCAAAGCTTGAAATCTGATGATCTGAATTTCCGTAAAAAAGGAGGCAAACTCCTGAGAATTCCCTTCAAAGAAAAAGCATGGGGACATCCTGAAGTTAGTCGTCATAGTCAGTAAGAAGTATGGAAGAGATAGTACAAATTAAAATAGATTAAAAAGCATCTAGGCAATGGCCAACCCTACGGGCCACAGATAGACGAACACACACCAGGGACACCGGGAAATTCGGAGAGGGGACACATAAAGAATTTAGTCTAAATTTTAGATATGGGTTCATGTCACCTCCAATAATTGCTTGTTGGTAATCTCTAGTGGATGATTCCTGGAATGCACGATCCTAATCTACCGACAACCATAGCTACATCTATGTTCAGATTCTTTCCTCTGTGACCTCGGGGAACAATTTCCGTCCGATCCCTTTCCCAGCTTGAGTGAAAGACAGTGCAATAGGAAGACTATATCTGTAGGCGTTTATGTCACATTGCGGCTGAAAAACTCTATATATTGATATTGAATACATTGTGTAAGTGATAAAGCAGAAAAAGATTGTATTGTCGGTACGACCATTGGCATTGAGGACAACATTGTCTTAAGTACTATTTTAATCATTTGTATGAAGAGTATGAGCAGAGTATTAGTAAAGGTATTTAGATGTTCAACTATAGAGGTGGACATCTAGAAACTCCACTTCTCTTTTGGCTAGTGCCTCTGAAGATCCCAAAATGCACATATACGAGAAAGGTCTTAGTGATACTGTTTCAATCATAAGTGATATATCTATAAATTTATATTTGAATCAAAAAGAAAACACCCTATACATCGACCTACTCTCGGTTGGAGATAGCGGCTGTAATCACCGGGCTATATAGAGCGGAAATAACGGAAATAAGTCCCTTGCGTGCAATGTAATATCGTCGCATTCACACGGATATTACTTAACATCTACTCCTCGGATATTACTGCCGCTTTTAGTCCATTTGATATTGTAGATGTATTAACATAATGTGAACTGTTAATGAATTGCCTTGAATGAAGTTTCATGTCCAATAGGTTCACCTGTCATAGTGCCTCATGGTCTGTTTGTTCATTTTGAATCGGCCCTAATCTAATCCGGCGTTTGAATGTCTCTATTGTCGGAGTTCCCCATCAATTGCTTTCACATTTAACGTGCGGTCTGAGGCACAAAACCCTGTCTTTATTGACCAGGCATTCCTCCAGTATTCTACATAAACAGTACATGTTATCGACTTCAGCCTGACGGTAAAACAAGGGAACCTGGCCGATATTTACTGAGAAATCACAAACTCTCCGTCTTGGTCTGATCGCCGCACATCACAATCAATTTTTCTGGCAGATGTCTTGTCCTGTAAGCGTCTAGAGGCGTCACGTTCCTCTGTGTGTACAGCAGCCGTAGTCTGTGTTTGGAGAGTGTCGGGGATGTCAGGCATAGGCATGAACGCTGCAGTCTGTGTGTGAGTATAGCAGGGTATATAGTGGAATGCTTACACTGGAAGAATAATATTCAATACGTTCGTGCAATGTTCTGCGAACCTGAAAAATATAATTTAAATTACCCAACATGTGCCATCTTCACAGAAAAAACCCCAAAAAACCTACATAACTGTGCGTGAAAATGATGTAAATATAACTGAAGATGAGAAAAGAAAATTACATCCAAATGTCTTAAAGACGAGGATGTTCCTAGGATTAGCGTGTCCCGACCCATAGCTGTATGGTAGTCGAAGAAAATTCGTAGTTGCTTAGCACCTCACTTTGACCCGCGGTACATAAACACTGAGGTATATGACAGTTTTATACGACACCTCTTACAGGTCAAAGTGCCAATATGGACCAGTAAAATGTCGGAGGAAATAAAAACAAAGATGATAGTCCAAGCTATATAAAGACGTTAAACCAGCTATCCTAACGGCCTGTCACTGTTGTTCGTTGACGAAAATGGAGGGCGTTAATAGTTGCTCCAGATAATCGATTCGGTATTCAACTAGCATTTAAATCACTTTGTATGGAAAATGTATGGACAAAGGATATTTTATGACAACAACTTTTATTTAAGGGCCTCCATCCTAGAAGTTAAATAGAGTATGGCCGTTGAAAGAGCCATGTGCCAAATAGAAAACTATCAATACACATGTGAATTCCTTTTAAAAGAGTGGGGAAAACAGGGTGAATCCAAGATCTGTGAACAAAAAATTATATATCAAATTACCATAAAGTATATGAATATCTAAACCATTGATGAATACTGTACGGTGAGCAATGCAAATAAACAGAGGAAATTTATGTCAACATTAACATACATTAATTTTGTTGATAAGCCTGAGCATACTATTATGAAACTCCAGATTACACGACAGGCAACCAAACTACAACCAAACTAGCAATGGCAGGTAATTTAGCTGAGTTTATCCATAGGAAGATAATAAAGGGGGGGGGGGGGGACTACGAACTTTGACCACCGAAAACAAAATACCACAGAAGTTGTTAGCTTTTACTTGAACTATATGTATGTAAATTAGATCATCAACATCTGAAGGCCATTGATGGAGTACATTTATATCGTATTGACGCTCAGAATGCACCTGGAAACAGTTGAAGTACAAATCCTGTTCGACGTGAAACAACGTACTACCGCCAGAGTATAGACTGAGATCGGCCACTGATTGTGGTCCACCCGTGTATCTCTCTACTGCAGCGCTAATTCTACTAGGTCCGGATAATCCTACCAGCCACGAACATCTTTCCTCGCCGAGATAGACTGATGAGCAGAGCCTGCAGCCCTAGACAGGGTACCCATTGGCTGCCTTTACTAGCCCAGCTCCCAAATGAGACAGTAACTTTGTAGAAGGGGCCAGTTAGGATGGGAACCTTAAGACCAAATAGATTCTAAAGGTATTAGCTGGGTCATGGGGGTCGTTCGAGACTCCCTCGTTGATGATATGCCTCGTCAGCCCACATAAAGGCAAGCATTTTATTATATATACAAAGGGCCTGTAGAAAACACACAGGGAGTGCGTATCAACATACCCGGCACATACGGCTATACTGTATGTGCTATGTTGCCATTAAGCATGCATACAGAGAATTAGTGCATTCCCAAATTGAACTCGTATCGGCAAGTCATTTGCCAGGAAAAAGATTTCCGGATTCGGCAACGAAAATTGCAGATTTTCTCTCACTAACTCTGTTTTTTTGTGTGAGTTTCATGAACAGTCAGTGAGGGAGGAAACCATACTCTTAACTATCAAAAATCAAACTGATCAATCGTGTTAAAATATCTTGAAAACCTTTAAGATTTCGCATACAGTAACTAAGGTAAAGCATTATAGACTAGCTACCATAGTGATAGAGAAGGGAATATCTATTATTCTTAATGAAGAAGACGAAGACAGATTTCCATACACAGATATATATTCATAACATATATTATAATCAAGTGCACATTTACATGGCGATTTACAACAATATACAATCACATTCACTTCTGTGGAGTTCATATGATACATGTCCTCTTGGTTACAGCAGTACTCAGTCTATCAGTGTTCCTGATACTCATTTCAGCTATCATCCAATATCTCCTTCACTTGTGGATAGAGATGATCCATAAGCAGTGGGATATGGTGGAAGCAGTCATCAATCTCTATTTCTTGTTTCCCTAGGGCTGGAATGATAGTAGCTTGTGGAGAAGTTCTAACTTCACTATAAACCTCTGTAGCCTAGGGTTTCCATGGTGTCCTAGCCTCCTTGCTGCAGTGGTAGTAATGCTCAGTAGCCTGGAGTTGTTGACACCTCAGTGTCTGGGTGAGAAGTGAGTCCTGTGTGGACACCTGCAGCTTATATACTTGCTTTGGTGGTCAGTGCAAACAAAGACAGGGGACAATTCAAACGCTGGGGGTGACAGTCCAAACAGTTGGGCCTTAACCACTGTCTGAAGTGAAGACCTGTTAGGAAACACACTGTGTTTTTCTGAATACAAATATCACAAAGATATTTGCTGAAAACTTGAATCGATCATTAAGAAAATCACACCTGGTCATAGAGGCTCTATGCTTCAATGCTGGCGGTGTCAGTCTGGGGTCTCTCTCAAAGCCCTACCAACCATCCTTTTTGTTCATCATTCATCCCTTTTGTCCCTCATTGTCTACCTATCAGAGGGTCAGGAGAGACGCTCGGACCGCCGGACTTTCAATTGGTCCCGGCCCCTGCCCTCCTTTCGCTTGGGCCATATGACCACTTCCAGTCCATCCGCATTCCTTTGTTCGGGTATCCGTTATGCAGTGATACCCAACTTATCCAGTGATGCTCAACGTATCCAGTGAACATTGCTTCAAGAACATACATATACTAATATCAATGTATAACTTGTAACTTTATTCACCCACTGGTCCTAGGTTAGTTCAGATTTGCCACAAATTGTTATACAGAGTAACACAATATTTCATAATTGGCAAAGTTGTAAAGGAAATGTTGAACAACAGGATCTTTGGAATCCTAATACCAAAGGTGAGTGAGGAAAACCTGAAGGAGTAAAAGAACACATTCCTCATCAACATGGATAGACAAGTGTAAATAATTTTTTGTCAATATCGTGCAGAGCAGTCGGGAAATTCTAGTGATATCCTTGACAACTAAACGCCCGCATGAGGGCAAACAATTCAAAGCATTTGGGATGTCAAAAACGTACAAGCATGACACAAGTTTGTGCAAAGTTGAGCAAAAAGAAACGCAAATATATAAAATAGTTTTCCAGAGAAGCAAGAGAGATCCAGGGTCACGCATTCAACCGACAAAACCTAGAAAACCAACCACAGTGTCACACAACTTTGATATAGTGCATTACGTGCAAGACCTGCAAATTCCGTGTTTGAGATAAAAAAAAATGAAGACAGGATAAAGCATCTTATGTTGGAAGATATGTGGAACATTAAAAAGGAGAGCTGAATGAGTAAAAAGACTCGGTCTCGTCTAGCCGAGAACCTTGGAGGTGAAGATAGTGAGAGGAATGCTTTGTCTCGTTTACTAAAAGCCATGATACCTCGTTGGTTGACCCGTAAAAAGTGTCTTAGTAGGCGACACCTCTAGGGAATGTCGTTCGTGTAGTTATTTAGTCAATCAACAGATACAAACATCTCAATCCTGTGGGATGCACATTGGCCCCCTGTGTCGTAGTGTGTCAATGTACAACACTAAATTCCCGCATCATAAACCTGTCTAAAGGTTAAACATTCTGTGTGGTAGTGTGTTGGAAGCCTGTCGAATCGTTTGTCTTATTGTGTCGAGTGCTCTGTAAGTTCAAATCTTATGACACTTTTAGACAACACACCCCTCTCCATCTCATAGAATTGCATAACATGGGAAGGAAAATTCTATTGCAGGTATCTCACTGAACAAGAGGGGGATGCATATAGAGATCCTCCAACTTTACCCCACAGGTACAAAAAAATCATTGGCTGATGGATTGCCACCACTGAATGGTTAACTGACCTCACCAATCAAATGAGAGGATCTGGGACCTGTTTCACTAGTTTCGTGACATGTCTAGACGGCGTCTGTGACACCATACAGACAGATTAGGGGTGACTAGTTTCCTGACAACACAAGTAGCGCTGGCACAAGTGGCACTGTAGTGTCACTGTCTGCAACACTGACATTGTGACACAACATGCGACGATAGATGTGTCATGCGTTATGAAACGCGACTTTGTTTTGTCTGTTCTTGCTTGCACTGTTGGTGCCGCTTTTCATGTCTGCCTAACACTTTTGTCATGAAACTAGTGAAACAGGTCCCAGGTGAATACAACCAAAATCTTGATGTAGAGCACACACGAGGCTTTCATGTAACATCACTGCCCTCCTCACGATTGGCGGAAATGTTACGATGAACAGTTCTAGTGTTATAAGTCTATCTATGACAGTGTCTCCTATAATCCTTAATCTGTCTGATTATAGTTGTCAAAGAGATTTTTCCTTGTTTGTCCAGTATTTTAGCATGAAATTCATCTTCCGAAAATCTCGTAAATCTAACATAGCAACTAATATCAACTAGTTATCTAATAGTTAATATCAACTAATTGGCGATTAATTGGAAATCGGAATCAGGCCTTCGTAACAAACTGATAAACTGGTGTAATGTTACTAGAAATTTGAGAAATATGAAAATATCAATGATGCTGCTAATGATAATTGAAAAAAAACACTTTTAAAAAATGAAAATAAAAAAGCGGTCACAGTCCCCTAGGACCAGACGCATTGTCTTCGTGTGCGCTCGGATATTACTACGCGTCTGGGCCTCGGAAATCATGGCCACTTACATCTAAAACCAGTAAATATTGTGTATATATTCCCTTAAGAACGTGAACTTGGAAATAGCAAATACCTATTGCCAAAGATATCTTAGTTATAAACCGCTGGTAGGAACATGTCGCAATCGAGGGTGCTTGTCTCTTTAACAGGTGAGGGATTTAGATCAATCAGATTGAAGCATAGATAGTGACAAGCGTGAACAAAACATAAAAGGTGCAGTTGCTCCTCAAGGCTGAAAATGGCGTCCCCTGGTGATCAGGCGCAAAAGAAAACACAAATTTTCATTTAATATTTGAATGTATATAAAATATCGGTAAGTAACTCAAAATATCCTCAACTCGTAACTTTGGATTCCTTTCACTCCGAATCGGTTTCCCTCTAATTCTAATTGATTATGTTCGTATAACCAGAAACTACACAAAAATAGTTCTACCAGGGACCTACCGGCAATGCACGAGGAACCTGATAACCGTAGACTTGGTGTCACCACAGGTTGGGTGCACCAACCGAAAACAAAGGTGCCCCATGTTCCACGAACCAGCGAGAATCACTCTAACCTCAGGCTGAAGTGGAGTAGTAGGCTTCCTTTCTCTACATATAGAGGGTGATATATTGCCACACCTATATCATATGAAGCCACACCCTACGTCTAAATTCATCATGTCTTCTTAATGTGGTTCCTTTCATGGCCAGATATGTCTGGGTGGTGGTAAATGCGCAGTGAAATTCTGCTGATCTCTTGTACTTCATTTTACACAAGCGCGAGTATCTACCTATTATATTCATTGTTCTGGGGTACGTAAATGTCATAACAAGGTTGCTTAATTAAACAATTAAGCTTTTCCATATCTTACAATTTACAATTCCAAGCTTAAAATCGATATCGGTAAGAGTAAGCTATGGATGAATTTGTAAATAATGCGTTGATTATCTGATTACCGGAAATTTGCCCATGGCGTCAAGAAGTAAATTCAGATAAACTGACCATGTATTTTTCCAATGCTCACAAGTTCACCATAAGGTGTTTTGATATTCAATTTTGCTAATTTTTTTCACATAGATAGACATACGTCAAATGAGAGAACGTGGGGTGGTTTTGTAAACTATTGATGGGCTTGTTTGTGATATTCGTTCTAACTGTCATCCTTATGTCATATAGAGCTAAATCATTTGGAAATGGTTCTAGCTCTACCTTGACAATCCTTTATTACATAAAACAACAGGAATAGATAGTGATCAAATGGTCCTTTACGTAATTATGCCCTTAGTAGTGGCATTCCAGTGAGAGAGAAAAAATGAATATAGTAGAGGAGCCTAAATGGTAATACACCTATAAACCAGCACGCGCGACACCAGGTGGCGCCCAATACCGCGCATGCGTGGAGTCAGCTCCATAGATCCCATACGGGTGGCAAGGTCTCGTGTGAGTTTTGACACCCGGGAATCTGTCTTGCCTGATCTCTGCTCCTGTACCTTGAATGCGTACACAGCGCCTTGTCACTTGAAAACGTGGGGCTCCATCGATTCGTACGACAACACGTGCCTTCATGAATGTCCGGGGGCCAAGGTGCCCCAAGAAAGGCATATTTCTTGTGTACGGATATTTATATACACCCAGACACTGGCCGCCCGCGTACTGGCCAGGCCATAACTCCCCGTCCTATCCCGGCACATGCATCTATCACACACGTCCTGTGCGTGGCGGAACAACGCCACTCACATGAAAGATGCAACTGTATTATCGCTGTTATGAATGCCCAGCCTAATCGCATTCAGGTAATACAATGACGGAGTAGATGGTCTGCATAGGCGTGTTTTGGGATTTACCATAACCTGGTGTTTATCCTCCAAGGGACGTTTACTCTACGAAGTGTGTTGGTGTTGAACTGCTTTGAATCGAAATATTGCTGTTCCGGGGTGGGTTCTAAAAGAATGAGCAATCAAAAAAGTTTGTTTTTTTTATTTATCAATCACAAACATTACATCTTCTCGTAGTCTTTATGGTGTTTTCTTTACAATCTTTCTCTTATAAGACGATCATGGATGGATCACTCTTAATGTATACTCATAGTATTTTTAATATATATAATCAATAAGTATTTGGGAATCTACATACAGGTTTTATTAGATATTCATGCCTACTTCGGATTGTTCTACACAAAGAGTTGTCCTGCTGTATATGTTATCAGGCATAACAGAACATCACATTTAATTTACGGAGCTACAAGGATATTGTATCAAGTATCGTCAAACGTTAATCTTGATCGTAATCGCTGATTAAAAATCGCTCTTTGTTTTATACAAACCCACCCCTGTGCATGGATATGGATGGATGTGGATTTCACAATATCTTTACGAAAACCAAAAACCGAAAAATCTATTCTCAGTTATTATCCTACCCCTAATATAAAATCCCATAGGCTTAACATTGACTTTCCGTATACGCCCGTATGTCGCATACGGATAAAAAATCGCTCCTAGGAGCGTACAAAAAATGGACCAATCAGAGATCAGCAGCTGAAAGTAGTTCCAAGCGCCTTTAGAGCAGCAAGGAGAGCTATATGGAGGACTTCAGAAAGTTTTTATCTTGTTTTTTTCGTTATTATCCTCACATAAAAATATCGTTCACAGGGGGGTAGGATTAAATCAAAACCTTATTTGTTTTAATCTGGGCTCCCGTATGCGACTCCTGGAGTTTTGGCTCCGGATATCACTACGCCAACTCCAGTCGTCGCATACTGGAGCCCAGATTAAAACTCATCCGGTTTTACGATAATATCTTCCGTCGAACAGGAGGTGTTCCTGTCTGAGTAGTGGCTGGGATAAGTAAGTCATGCATAAGCCGTAATGTAATCTTTGCGCCCCTTATTCATATGTTAACGCATTTCATCCCAAGTTATCTTAAGATCTCGGATGTACGCAAATATAAAAAAGCCTAATGGACGCGAATGTTCCTACACTTTTACTTTAAACCAGTATGATCAATAATAGATTATGATGCACAACCCAATCGTCACTCTAGTATAAACCTAGCGAATTATCATGTAATCTCTTCAACAAATCTTAACATATATTACCCTAAAAGAAGGCATCGTTGATCACTTTCACATTAACCTATGCATACGCTGAAGTAAGAAGAGAAGGGGGGTATTATATCAAGTCAGCTAAATCTTCTGACTTAATCATCCTGAGGAAAAATGTCATTTATAAACCTGTCAATTCTTAATAGCTGCGACACATACGAAGACAGAGAAACGTCGGAATCATTGCCACACAGTGGATTGTTTGTGATCCAAGACGATTTGCTGGTCAATCGACACGTTGACGTTTGGTAAACAATCCATCTTAATGAAATGGCAATAATTGGCGGAAGACGTTGACGCTTCTGATTCAAGGCCATGTAATGACGCATTACTTGGGAGCCTGGTACCGCGCCTAGCATCAGCTGTCAAGTTGTCTCCACTCTGATAGATGGACGCGTCATAATTCGATTAAGAGCCCTGCTCATCTACAAGCCAGTCCTCCCTCCGGTCCAATGAGAGGCATGGGTGAGGTGAAGGAGGGGGAGGGGGTGATTACCTCCTTCCAACACCTCTCTTTTGTATACCCCCCCCCCTCCCTATATCCGCCTCCACAACATCCACCCGGCCGCCTACACCCCTACTTCCAGACAGGGTTTTATTAGATATGCCGCCGACTGGCAATCGATAAATCGAAAGCGGGCGTGAGGTAGAACAGATTTGGTTGGGGACCCCCTCCCCTGTTTCCCTGACATGTTCTACGCGTCCCAGACAGTGTCCATGTTGAACTATTGGCAGGCAGGCATCAAGAGGCACATATGTCGCTGTTTAGCGTCTTTACATGGATATCGGACGGAAGGTCGGGGGGTCGGGATCGAAGCTAGAGAGAGGGGTGGTAAGTTTTATGAAATATCGGTGCTCACTATAGTTGCAATATACCATAAATGCTACCAAAATAAACAAGCAATCTGGTATTTATGACTCCGTTCTGGAAATAGACTAGGCATTCTTTGCTTCATGTATTTTACCTCTGGCTGGCTGGTGTTGTTACTTTCAAATACACTTTTAACGTTAGTTGTAAAAAAAAACTCCTACCTTGGACGGTCGCGTTGAATACAAATCGAAAAATTCTTAGTGGTAAACCAAACTTAAGGTGAGAGCAGACAAAACTGTCTCCACAGCAAAGTTGATCTTTATGTGTTTTTTCAAGGGGATAATGTTTATTCCAGAGGGATAGATCTGCTTATATGGATTGTCTTAGAATGACTTTGATAAGTAAGTATGAGCGGGGAAAGCAGAAGGTTACAAAGGGCATTTATACTCTTTGAGTACAAAAGTATACAGCAGGAGGCACAGAAATATAGATCCACGTCATAGATCTCAGTCTTTGCAATAGGATACAAACTTGCAGAACAATTTTGTTTCTTTATTGTCTGATCAAATGTTTTTACAGTTCTTTTTATATTCCAGGCGTTTGGGACATTTAGCTAGACGGCAAGTGTAAGAATCGAAAGGTAAGTACCGAACACAAGTCTTTGCCCTGTGTAAATCAGTACTCTTTGTAAAACGAGAACACTATTTTTGCATGTATATAAGCTTGAACCGAGACATACTATTTAACCAGGATCGTTTGGTTACTTACATTCCACAAAGTTTGTCATGAAAATATGTTTTCTTTCAAGGTCGCAACGATATTGCAAAGACAACAGGCCACCTATCTGTGCCATTTGTCAAGGTTTTGCATACCATTTCAATGAGGATGTCGATCGCAGATGCCTCATAAAGCCCTTACATAAAGAAAGACCATATTGCATATTAAATCTTGTTACATGATATATGTGCAATCACAAGCATTTGAACAGTATTTGGTAAGAGGGTACACTCAGTGCTGCTGACTGATTTGAAAAGAAAACACGCTTGGTTTTGTCCGATACTATAAAGTATAACCCTCTAGAAAAGTTGTATATATATTTACATATAATCATTTGATTCCTGTTTGCTGAGTATGTAGCCTTGTTTAAAGGAGCTGCCGCAAACTGCATAATAATACCCTGCTATTGACATTATAACCTTTAGTCTTTTCATTTTTACAAAATCAAATGTTGCACATAAGTATTCACAAACAGTGCTGTAAGGTTTAACATTATTTGAATACGGAAATCCTTGTCGGCAATTCCTGAAATGTCAAATCCCGATGGCTGACAGATTTTATCCGGTATAAACCTAGCTGACAGCCTACACTCAGCAGTGACAGTGCTGTAGTCGGACAGACTCACGTGGCCTTAACGATGAGCAGTAGGGCTTATGTTGACTCTACCACGTCTTGCAGAATGGCAAGATACGCCATGCCAATGCTTTCTATATGCAGCTGACATCCAATTATTTGAAGGCGATCTGCAGAGCATTGGTTTGGATACACATGTATGTACCATGGGTTATAGAGAACGAATTATTGACAATCTGAGATATTTCGGCTCAGTTTCAATTCAACACATGAAAAGTAATGGTCATATACATCACTATTGTACTAAATTCAGACTTGCACAAATGGCACACTGTTAATGCTATATCAAGGGATTATGAAACCATGTCTCACGTTTCTGTTTGTAAGAATCGTTTCGTCTGATCCTTTTCCTAACCTTTTTTGCTGTGAGCAAACCTTTATTTTCTTCACATTTTTCAAATACTGTGTTCAGTTTCACAATTTTCCTACCTTTCTTAAATAGAAATTGGTGTGACATCTTGTTTCTTTCGGTCTTAGTTGAAGTGTCTAGTGTACTTATTGCATCCGCCTACCTTCCTTTTAGTAAAGTGTGAGTAATGATTTGAGATAGATAGTCCAACATATACCCTGCGCTAAATCCTTTTTGACGCCATAAGCATCTATATATATGCACCAAATTTGAAATGAGTTAGCACCTCAGGAAAGGAAAAAACTAAGAGAATCGAGATTAAAGAATGTGTCTCGAAAATACGAGGACTGTAGTTTATCAATATACTATGGTGTGGATTCGAAATAACAAAGTAAGTTTGCGGTGACAAAATGTGCATGGTGTCGAAGAGAATTACAATACCAGTAATTATATCCGAGAAGGGTGGCTCCATTTAAATGCACCTGGTAGCGGAGGGTGCGTGTGATCTATATGCGCAGGACCCCAGTGTGGAGTGTGTTTAGTGGACCTGTGCTGTTTATTGTATTAACACTTCAGACCCAGACAAATGAAGGGTACCACAGTGTCCTGATGGAAATTGGTGAAAAAGGAGAGCGTTGCCAGCTGCCGTCATCATCACAGCTTCCCGCCAGTAATATTCACGTGTCCGGCAATACAATACAGAACAATACAAAATAAGTATTTCAGTTATCGATCAGCAATGCATTTTATTCTGAATTCATATAGACGAGGCAATCTTATTTTCGACTAAATGTAATTGCAGTTTAGCTAGCAACAGATTCAATTTTGAGAAAAAAAGGTATTTGAAATATCATGCATATCACTTGGAATTCTCTATCCCGATGGAATAAAGGGGATCGGGATAAATGGGGGGATTTCTAGAAATCATACAGCCATAAAGGTAAATGGACGTGACATGTATATTTCCGATAACATTATTATGCTGAATTGATGAAGGATACGTTGATATGCTTGATCTTTCATATTACAGTGTACAGAAGCCTCTACATTCAATTTGTTGCTTTGCTTAGCTATAGGGAATACAAAACCTGCAAAATAATATGGAATATTGGATTCTACAACCTCTGTCGGTCTCCATTCTAAGCGACTGAGAATACTGTGTTTTATGTGGTTTAATTAGACGAACGGCTATTGATTCTCTCTCTAGATCTTTAGTGATTGCACATAGAACATGTGTACCGCTGGCTGCTTGTTATCCTTTACTGTACTTTACTGAGTATATCAAATTGAAGCAGGGTAAATGTACTGCCTATGACTTGATATTTCTTGTAAGCTGACTGCTATCTGTAAGCTGGTGTAGTGCTAAGTATATCTGACGTTTTTAAATACAGTTGTTTAAACTGTCAAATGTTCAGTCCTGCTGGACTGGTCTCAACGCATTACCAGCTCCATTTTATACTTACAACTACTTGCGTTGATACTCCAGCAACATAGGTACAGTAAGGATGAAAAGTGAGAGCAAATTTGTGCTATTCCAGGATACATACTAATAGGTGTCTGTACATAGCCTCGTGCGTGTGTGTATGGCCTAGTCTGGGCTTCTCTGTGCTCATGTGACGCTTTTTCTCTATGACATGTACCCATAGTGTTGCTTTATAAATAACCACTATGAACTGCCTCTGTAAGATGTCTTTTTGACGTATCTCCATGACATGTGTCTCTGGAAGAACAACCTTGTTTGGTCGCACCCATCTATCCACCTAGTAGAAAGTGACCCTAGAGAACATATGGGAACTCTGTATGGACAAACCTATTACTACCAGTCATAAGACAATACTACAGTATGTGTCTAAAAATTCACAAATCCCCAGTCTTTTCTATACAAATGAGGATGACAATTTCTTAGATGATAGACAATTATTTTAGAAAATATATCTTATTGTGACGGCAAAGTGTAAGTAACGGTAAGTCCTTATTAAAATGAGCAATGGTGCCTTAATCACGACCGCTCGCAAGAGCAGGCAT
This sequence comes from Alentia gelatinosa, assembly GCA_950022655.1. Taxonomy (NCBI): domain Eukaryota; kingdom Metazoa; phylum Annelida; class Polychaeta; order Phyllodocida; family Polynoidae; genus Alentia; species Alentia gelatinosa. The sequence goes on along the minus strand of OX465588.1, from coordinate 19,470,384 downwards.
TGCCAACAGTATACTCTTAGTAATATGTTTGCCTGTCGATGATGATTCATTTTGTCAGCCACTTACGTTAGCCGATAACAGATATGATATCACCAAAATTAATCGATTCTTGGAAAGCTACACCCTTCTGACACCGAACAACTGTTAACAATAACGACGCGTGATTGGTAAATGTGAAACCATCATATCATCTGAACATGATATTGCCGATACGCTTTGACAGCACCTTTGCATATTGCTGTGTAATATATTATACAGAAATAAATACGAGAGATACTCTCTCTTGCAATTTGTTTGCAATTATATCATCGAGATCTTTTTGGAGTGTTAGTATTGCAATATGTTAGTGATACATAAAATTGTGGTTTGAAAAGATAAAGTGGAACAAGTATAATCTTCTGATATTGAAAAGAAGAGATACATATAAGGCATATTCAAGTGTAATCAGCTGCTTTGAAAGCCTATGGAGGATTATGATAACATTTTACTGTTTGACTTGAAATTAAGCAGCCCAACATGAAACAAGAATCAATGGTGTCTAGATGGGACTACATCTTATATGCTATTGTAACCCGGCTGTTCGTATCATTCCCCCGGTTACAGGAAATCCACAACAATGTATAAGTACAACATAACAATAATTATGAATACCCAGCAGACGTACTCCTTAGTAAATCCTATAAAACACTATTAATCCAGTTGCTGGAATGGGTCAACTTGCAGAAGAAATATCATACAACACTTTTTGTGATTTTGATGCATTCCACACTACAGCACAAGCTCAATTGTTCTGAATTTATTCGACTATCTGAACCCCATACTGCCACCTTTTGGGATTCAAACTCTTGGTGTTGACAATCAGATACTTTGTTGCTCACCTTACTGTGCCGGGTTAATCCACGCATGCGAAGAGCAAGAGAGTTCTGCGGATAGGGGTCAATACCAGAGCACGGCAAATAGCAGTATGGATAGTCCGCGCTCCGAGCTAAGTTTGTCGAGTGCACTTAAAAAGACAGCTCAACCACGTTCGGGTATAATATAGCAATTAATTAGCCATGGCGGCGGGACCTCAGCTGCCTAACAGTCTTGGCTGTGTGTGACAGAACAGCATTCATTATCGTGATGGAGGCTTTGTTTGGGCGTTGAATTTAGATGGTCGGTTTATGTGTTGTTTTTTCTTCATTGAAAGCCCAACGCCACTCAGGTCGTGACGTAGACAATGACGTCATTAAGGCGCAACTAATGCTTGAGCTGTATAAGAGCGAAGAAAAAATGTGCAAAAAAGCAACAGACACCATAGGACCACAGGGACGGTGGTATCCATTGAATAGGGCTTCTGTATAGAACTCTATTTCTTATGATCCCAGAACAAAAGATAAGAGTGAATACAGAATTCATCTTGTTTTTGTCGGTGGAACCAGAATATATTGTCTGTAATCACCCTTTTCAATGAGGAGGAGCGCATACTGAATACATCGATATCTTTGTAGTTATCCCCCAGATCAATTCTTTAACTCTTCCATTTGTCTCCCAGGTCGTGGCACAACATTCAGATTCATACCTTCGACTATCTTACCATTAAACACTACAAAAGAAAATGGTAATGTTTCACCAAAAAGGCTGCTCGACAGAATCCAACATGCTGAAAGGATGTTACTGGGAAATTGCGATAAAGACTGGATTTAACACAATCAAATTTTGAAAGTATAGATGCGTCACGAATGTGTCAGGGATGATTGGATTCAAATCAAATTGATGTTCCCAACTTATTACTCTTAATGCATATTTGTTGGTTCAAAATGGCATTCAACATAAAAGGCAGAACGATAATGGGAGCAATAAAGTTGCCTCAGCAATCAATAAATACTTATAGATATATCGCAAAATATAATAGGAGTATTTGCCTCGCAAGAGATAGTACCAAGTAAGCACGATGCACGAATGTCCTTGGTGTACCTGACTCAGCTTTCCGAAACTGTACGAAGTTCTAAGTTCCGAAAGCGAATGAGACTATAAACTGAGATTGGAATTTCACTGGACCGGTGGTGGGGTACGAAACGCCTATTGACTTGCCCTGGTCTTGTGGTCGATGCACTCCGGTTCAGGGCAGTCTCTCCATTCGGTGACTAGGTCATTCTGCAGTAAACCTCAGCGGAGCAAACCATAAGTAGGGTCTCCTACATCCCAATCAGGCACTTAGAGAGCATCTATATTGGTCTCGTAGAGTGTATTTTTCACTCTAGCGCCTCGCATTTCAACATGTGTGACGTTAGGGATGATGTGTCAGAGGTCACCGGTTCCATAGCATGAATCAAGTTCGAGGAATGATATACATATGGGATGATTAGTTACCGATTTATTTTTATTCAAAATCTCATCACAACATTCAATCCATAGGGCGTTTAGTAGATATACCAATTTACAGATTTTTTTAATATCTGATATTTTCCCCGTTTGATCCATACCCCAATAGAAGTCTGACTTGATTTAACTGAAACAGAGATACCTAAAATATGAAGTAAGGAACTACAGAGCTTTGGGTAATATCATTGAAATATTGCTGACTTTGTCATCAAAATCATCAAAATGAGCATGTACAAGAACCGTTAACATAACAGGGAAATCAGAATATGCAATGGCAATATGCAACACCTGCAGTCTAATACGCTGATCCTGTTTAAAGCGAGACAATAATGGCCAGAGAAGGAAATCAGGGGATACCATGTATTATGAATATCGATCAGTGTTGCTGGTTTGATGATTACCTCTAGATCATCAATTTTCTAGTCTTGTGTCAAATAATTGCGATGAAACGGAATTGACAACACAGTACTTGAATGTCGGAGGGTTATGGTGCATTGATACCAATGGACCAGATAAAGTACCTGCACTAAATGACGCTAATTTGTCAATACGGGCTCGTTGATTGTTCGTGGATAAACCATTATGCATCTGAGGCGGACACAAGATATCACAGAAATAGAAAGATGTAGTGTGGTGTGGCTAATCAATTGACAGGAATAAATTGTTCATAATAGCTCTTTCCTTTGGACAAAGAGGGTCTAGCAGATTGCAAATTCCAGGTGTCGCAATGCACGTCTGTAATTAGAATTATGTTAGATACTTTTCCTTCTGGGCATCGATTTCTCACGAAGAATCAATTGTTTCCTTCACCAAAATAGTGCTGATGTATTGATGTTGCCTCAAGATTAAAATGCCTTATCTCCAATTCATTCAATTTTTTTGTGATAAAACCCTCGAAATTAGGATAGGTGGAGTCCTATCACAACTAAAGGAGTATATGTACACCTACCATCCTATGCCATTTGGATATCATTCATATTGAAACCTCATAACGCCCCAATCCCACTTAGATAATCTCTTGAAACATTTTAGTGTTGTGTAGTCCCACTTGGTTTTTTAGACAGTCGCATTTATTCGGTTACCTCAGAGATTAAATGTTTTCGTTCGCGGAATTGAAATTCTAAATATGAGATTGATGAGATCCATTGGAGTGGCCAAGAATGCAAGTGCTCTCTGCAGCTTAGCAATTCTGATGTCCATCTCCCTTAAAGTGTTTTATTCATGGCTCTTTACACGTAGCGTATTGGGCGGACCCTTGCATCAATCACCACCATACTCTCAAGGGCTACGTTTCCCAACCATTATTCCTCCAGGGCCTGGGAAGGCAAAGTGAATAAAACTTTCTTTCAATGATGACACGAGAGCTTGCGTTTCCATCAGGAGAACGGGAAGATGAACCGACTGGGGCTTCTTCAGTCGTGGGCGAAGGATGTGCGTGTATGTAGGTGGCGGAAGGGGAGTAGAGTGTAAGGGTAGGAGGGGGTGAATTGCTTCAAGCTCAACGCATCGTGCTGCCCCCTACTGAGCGACACGAGAACTACCCATGACGAATTGCCACTTCCCGACCACACAAAGCGGCCTGTACTGCGCATGACCGAGGTCACGTGGTGTGAATTGTGTGTTCTGATTGGTCAGAAGTCCCTGTGCGGTGTTTGCTGTACGGGGAGAGAGGCGTAAAGCATAGGATGTCTCAGAAGGGTTTGTGCGCTAAGAGGGGCGGGGTAAGGATAGAAGGCAGTATGGCAGTGTAAAAGACCATAGGAGAAGGTGGTCCTGAGGTTAGTGGGGGTTTCCTGTTCATACGGACTGGAGGAGAAGAGGGTTGGTGAAGATGGAAGTGGAAGGTTGTATCACAACGAAAAGCTGGAAGTTTGGAAATGGAATAGAACGGCTCAGGCTCTTGGAATTGAGGGAGTTATATGGAAAACTGGGCCAGAATAAAACGAACAATAGAATATCCTGCTGTGAGAGTTACCCCGCCCCTCCCGAGCCTTATGGTTAATTGAAGGAGGAGGAAGGAGTCTTGGCCTGTTGAATAACATACGTCGTACATGAAGACCCTTTTCTGTACTTCGTACAAGGGTCATATTTTAAAGATATTTGAGTTCATTTCGTAAGACATCCCTAGTCGTCCACAGGGTCTTCCATTAGTGTTGGGTAAAGTTGACCCAAATCGTCTCTTAGTCTCCTTGGCAAGCAGAAAATGTTCGAGCCTAGATCATTCAACAGGCCCCAGGAAGGAGACCTGGAGAACTACATGAATGAGCGGAGGTAGGGAAATAGAAGGGCAGTCAGACAGTCTGGGAGGAAATATGAGTATAGATGGGAAATACGAGAGCATAGACAGGGAGGGGAATGTGGATAGAGAGGCAGGCAGGCTTTCTGTAAGCGGTTCGTGGTGTCGGATATCGTATGGAGCCGAGAAAGTGTACGGTGTCAGACAAGGAAATGCCTGTACAGACTGTTGCCTTTGGGCTAGGGCTGTTTGTTTGGGCACATTTTGGTACAGTTGTGTAAGGGTGGTATTCATTATATGCCTCTGTATAATACCGGCATGTCCAGGCCTTACTACGAGTCATAGATCTTTGACTCTCAGCAGAAGTGTGTGTGTTTTGAAATGTCGATCATTTATTATGAAAGTTGATGCGCATTATGCCCAGAAATTAAACCCCTATCAAACTTCCACATCCGCCACGGATTCGCGCAAATGAATTAAAGATTCCTACCTGCATTAGAGTCAGAAGAAATGATACCAAGCTAATGGAGTAATCGACAGGAAAAAAGACAGTCAACACAACATGAAGATTAGTCTTGTCTATCACAGAAGACTGGCACGCTTGGGTTACTGCTTGTATGAAAGGGCACATTTTCCCATCACCAAAGAATTAGGCCCGGTGTCCACCTACTATGATAGAGTTGTAAGACCTTCCGATGCTCTATAAATGCAAAATGTAAAAAGACATTAAGAAGCTCTTCTATCTTACACAAACGGCTAGAGTAGTAAGATAATATACCTTACTGGTACATACTCGCATACCGCGTTTCTTTTGATAAAAATATTCCACAAGCTCGCAGAGCAAGTGTCCCCCAGAATATTTTTTATCAAAAGAAACAAGGTATGTGAGTATGTACCAGTAAGGTAATACATTGTTATCTTATCATGTACCTTCAAATATAAGTATTTGATGAATTGCATAAGAAAATATGAAAAACATCTGACCTGGATTCAAAGTGTGCTGGTATATCTGTTGACATCTTGTTGAAAATCAAGCACAGAATATGCTCCAAGCGCATTTTATACTCTTTTTTCCCCTTAAACTCCTGTGATCCATTGCACACATGAATTAGCGGAGTGCCGCAAGTCACTGCCAGCACTTCATAAGTAGGTCAGTGCAATTTTTGTCAGCCAATCAGAATTTGTATTCAAAGTAGGGTGGTACATCATTTTATACCACCATACTGTGCCGGTATATACTTAATACCAATACCCTAGCAGAGGTTGGTATTTGTGTAACATACTGGCATAGGTATGTAATAAAAACATCGGCGTGCATCGGAATCCGTTCTAAAGAACAGCATAAGGACTATCGTAGACAATTTGAAACCCAGTGGATGCCGGATTTTAGACTGAGGAAAGAACTACTGATGTTCTAAATATCTTCCAAAAGATAAACAATAGAGATTTTTTTTATTTGAGTGCAAACCGAACCAGATGTGCAATTTCCAATTACAAACAGTAAGATAGCTACAAAAAAACGACGTAATAAGGGGGCATTACTGTCCAATCACCTTACCGAGGTCGTACCTATACGAGCCCGCCCATGGACACACACCTAGAAGGCTTTATGGCAACTGTTTATGTCAATTAAGGTTAAAGGCAATGGTTTTCTTGTTATTCGAATTGAAAGCATTACAATCACCTTTGATGAAGCGACCTTCCTTGATGACCAGCACATTATCACACTTTTTATATTTCAGAACTTTCATGTACAGATCTGTTACCTGACTAAACACAATTCCAGAGAGATCACAACACACAGACGGTACAGTAAAAAACAAATATAATTTCAGAGAAAGGATATCTATCCAACCCCTAATGAAGAAACATCATCGGCTCATTGTGGTTGACTGTATTTTTGGTATAACGTGCAGTAATATGTTATTTCCTACACAAGGGTACTAAATGAATAAAATGACGCCGACACTACTGACTCTCGTTCAGTTTCTACTAAGTACTGATATTATCTGACATTGTTCATAGATTGATTCTACTGTTTCTTCTGTATTTTGATGGCAACGTATTTTGACACCTTTTCATGTACATACGTTTTGCAGTCGTAGATTGACTTTTGGCATAGTTTTCACTATAGGTTTTCCAAATATCAATTTGATAGGGGCTATGTTAAGCTATTTGTTTCTAATTCCTTTATTGGTCATACGAGTAGATTATGGCAGATACAAATTGCTTTCCAGATTCAGGGTCATATAAACTGCAAAGAGGCTTATATGATCAGAGTCAAACCTAATATTCTAGCCAACCACATGATACTGTTTAGCACAATTAGGTTTGCCGAGAAATATTAAGTCTATGCAACTGTGAATGACCACTTTAACCAAACTAATGTTATTCAAAGTAAGTTTAACAATGGCGTCTACTGTCCATGCGGCTCTATTACGTACTGGCATAAAGACGCTGCCAAACTGGTTCAAGTGCTTGTCTGTTGTAAACAGTCTAGAATAAAAGTCGTCTGCTTGCTACCTACTCCGAACCCTTCCCGCCACCCACCCTTCTTAAGATTCCAACACATCCCCGCTAGATGGCGCCCTCCTGGCGGACAGCGCCGCCGGACATTGCTAATAACGCCGGCCAGGTGACGCCTGGGCATGCGCAGAACGTCTCTGCGTCCTACTTCCGCCACCACATCAAGGGACACCGGAAATTGGACATGCTGGCATTGTGGACGGTGTAAATGAACACCCAGCGACGAGCTAGCCGGGTGCAAGCGCCACCTGGTTTCCAGGAGATACTGGCACCAAGCATGTTGGGGTCTGTGAAGTGAGGACAGTCCAGACACCAGGACTCTCGGTGTAAGCGCCTGAGATGACCTCCACGAGATCTAACGAGACTTGCCAATGACTTTCTGGTAAGATGAATACTGAAATTGCTAAATTGCTGGTTCAAACTTTCATATAGAAAGGAAACTTAAAACACCAAAGGATAACTTAGATTATTTTCGTAATTCAACATCGAAGCCAACGGAATTGACACGGAGTATACCTTGACAGCCGTTACTGTATTATATGGTTGATTGTGATATCCAACATCGCAACAACGATTAGTTGATTAACATATCAGGGATTTGTAAAAAAAAAAAAAATCCAATTTATTTTACGAAAGAACCCTTGGTGACATATATGCGTACTTATAGTTACTTCGGCCCGGCGCCTACCGACGCCGATACAGGCCGATAGACTTCCTGATATACACCGATACAAGATAACCAAATCGTAGCCGATCCGAAGGTCCATATCGATGTGCGTTGTAACGTGTTAGGAGGTCGCACAAGATGGTGATCATGATCTCGACGTACCTCACGATGCAGACGGTACATTTATACAGGCTTGATGTAGCATATATATAATCCTTTATAATTCCGGAAATAGTGCATCTTTATAATTGATATTTTACCAGCAGATTCAAAACAATATTTCGTAATTTTTCAGACATTAAAACACAGTTCCAAGTTCAAGTATGAAATGATCACAAATTGAGACTTTTATCTATAATCAAATTGGCTGCCCATGGCCTATGGTCAGGGGTGGTCATTGCCCCCCCCCTGGTGAAACACCTCTGCACTAGCGCACCCCTGCGCCCCCTCTCCACTTTCGGCCGCACTAAACATCAAAGTGCGCTAGGTCAACACTGTGCTCTGCCTCATACTCTTCTCAGGTCTCATACCCTATACACATACTTTTTCTACTCCGCTCCGTCGCAATTCCGGTCTCCATATTCCCCGAATATCGGTGACCGTGTACTGGGATACCAAGCGATACCGTGGATAAGTTAATTTATCATGTATTATGTTGACCAGAAGTGCTATGGCTGCTCCCCAAGCAATGGAGACCGATTCGGAAATCACCCTGCTTTAGCAGGAGCTGTCGGCCGAGAGTGACCACGTGGACTCGGTCTCGCAACAGGGCACAAGTGTGAGCGCACGGTCTCGGGCCTCAAGAATTACTGCTCTAGAGACCGGCCTTGAAGTCAACGAAGTCAAAACCGACGTGAACGAGGTGAAAACCGACGTGACTAAGATCTCACGGCAGATGCACGGGGTAATGGACGCAATAATGCAGATCTCGCAGCCTGCGTCAAGGAGGAGCGGCTCAAGGGCGTTGTCGGCAGCTGCACGGACCCGGGACTGGGCACACGACCAGACTGAACGCCTTCTGCCTCCCCCACGGCAACTAAGGGACGCCTAAATGACAGAGGATCATCTACAACAGGAGTTCGGCCGTGAAGCCATGCGGCACGATCGCACCACCCTATTGTCTGATATGGCCGGTGTTAGTTAGTGCGTCAGCCGGCCACCCGGAATCTAACACTCCAGATTTTGACGCACTAAAAGAAGTGTGTGAAACCGGAATTCACCGGGAGCTCGAGGCTCTGAATATGATATATGCACTCCACACGTTCATCACAGACCGAGACCGCGGATCCCGGATCGAGGTCTTCTGCGATAACCTGGGAACGGTACAGACTCTCAAGAGTGGGCGTGCCAGAAACCGAGTCCTGGCGGAGTGTGCCCGCCAATTGGATGGTGCAAGCACGCCTACAAGTAGAGTTAGTGTTCACACATGTCCCTGGGGTGCAAAATGTCATCACAGATGCCTTGAGCCGGGCCCATCTCTCAACAGCGGACTACGATAAAGCAGATTATCTCATTCAACTTCATGAACTGTTGCCTATCGTTCCATGTACCCATGCATCCTTTGTACCGATACTCCATCTCTTCTGCAGATCCGGCGCTTCTTTCTCTCCAAGCGAAGGCATCTACGCAGCAGTCAGAGGCGCGTGCCCCAGGCACACGCGCCAACCAGCGATCCGCAGTCAGCACATACCTTGCGTTCTGCAATCGGATGCGGAGCGACCCCGGGGCACCAACCGTAAGCCTGATAACATTGTACATGGAGTACGTGGCCGACCACGCCCCCTCGCCGGCCACGGTCGCGAACCACGTATCGCACATACGAGCGCATCTGCGACTCACGGGAGGCGATGTTCGTCCAACGGAAGACCATCGCGTGAAACGAGCCCTTGAGGGGATGAGGAAAAACAAGCAGTACATACCCAACGTGAAGCCGCCGGTTCTGATGGACGTGTTCCGGGCCGTTCTCGACGCCCTCGAGGCATCGCCCCTCCATACGGCAATAAGGGCGGGTCTCCTCCTGATATACTATGTGGCCCTACGGCAAGGGGGGGTGGCGCCACAGTCTGCACGCGCATTCGACCCGGCACGCCATCTGACTCGAGGGGACGTGGTCCTCGGCTTGCGACACGTGACAACTACGGGATCCGCTCCTCACGCTGCCGGATGGAACGACCATTACCTCATATATGATGACGAGAGAATGGACCCACCTGCTGCAGGCCACAGGCCAACCTGTAAGGACATTCACCCTCCACAGCCTTAGGAAGGCCGCTGCTACTCAGGCCTTTCAGGCCGGGATACCTGAACTTGACATCCAGAGGTATGGAGGGTGGAAATCGGATGCACACCATGCATACATCAAGGTCTCAGACAAAAGAACAGTCAACCAGTCTCTCATCAAGTCTCTTTCTCTCAAAAAGTGACTTTCATTTCTTCCCAACCCTCCTCTCCCTATAACTATTGGCTTCTTGGCTATTTGTATTATTTTATTATTACATGTTCTTCATAACTATGTAATATTACATAATAACTTCATTATGTTATCATGAATTGTTCATAATTGACAACAAAATACATCTGTCAATTATACATTTATTCTTATTATTGATAGTCATTGTATAACTACTTATTCATATCAATAAGGTGTTAACTTGTTCCCGACCGTTTATTACACATACAAACCAGCGAAAAAATACGGAAGGCTATGTCTAAGTATCGACAGTAAATGTACACAATTAATTCCTGAAAGTAGTACATAAAAACATTAATATATATATAAAAAACCAAGATACAAGGTTAAAAATATAAATGAAATCGGCACACCATAGCGCCAGACACGATCAGCACACCATAGCTCGCAAAATGAAAACAAACCGCTGGCATCACAACGTCATCGAGGAGAGTGTGATCTGTTACTATGGCGATTGCCTTGCTCACTCTTCAAACACATCCTCTGTTAATGAAGTAAGACAAAGAATGTGTATGGAGATCGACAAGTTGATGATGTCACAGGCTCCAGCCTCGCTATCATCTCTAGAGCGACGTTGTTGTGAAAACCAGGGTTCGAGTACACGATGCTGTCCCCGACGAAGTTGACACTGGCGTTTTGGTAAATATTTAACTAATTCTAACGATTTGAGGGTATATAATAAATAGAATACAGTCTAGGCTACGATTGACGTCGTTTTGTACTTGGTCCTAGCTCCAGTTGTACGTCCTGAGCTCTACGAGCTCAGGACGTACAACTGGAGCTAGGACCACGTACAAAACGACGTTCACGTAGCCTAAGCTAGTATTCTCTAAATACAATTTTATTAGCCCACTCCGGCTTTCCTATCGTTTATCCTGGGATCAGGGGTAATGGGTTGCCCATGGCCTATGGTCAGGGGTGGTCATTGCCCCCCCTGGTGAAACACCTCTGCACTAGCGCACCCCTGCGCCCGCTCTCCACTATCGGCCGCACTAAACATCAAAGTGCACTAGGTCGACACTGTACTCTGCCTCATACGCTTCTCAGGTCTTATACCCTATACACATACTTTTTCTACCCACCCACCCTCACCTTCTCTCTTCTAATCCTTCCACTCGTAGGGCTATTCGTATTATTATATTATTACATGTTCTTCATAACTATGTAATATTACATAATAACTTCATTATGTTATCATAAATTGTTCATAATTGACAACAAAATACATCTGTCAATTATACATTTCATAATTTCCCATTGATTGTTGAACATGGTTTCCCGGCCAAATATGTCGCCAATGCACAGCGATACGCACCGATATATAGGCTACGATAATCGACACATGTGCGATTGTCATAAACACCCTATGATACAGGTTTTTTTAATCAGGAGCAGTATCGGTGTGTATTGGTGCGTATCGTTGTGTACCGGTAGGTCACCCTAGAAACCTGACTAACTGCCCCGAAATTGTGGAGAATTGTAAATACTCGGTAATTCTACAGTGGCAGGACTCCTACAACTACGCCTACGCCTACGCCTTAGATCTCACTACGCCAGGCGGCCGTTATATGAACTTATTGCTCGTCCACAGGCGCGCAGTCCTGACGGTTTTTGAACCCACCCACCCACCCACCCACTTATAAACAATGTTTCTCTTTTAGGGTTTTTTATAATCACACACCGATACACACCAAAACTGACATCCCGATACAACATCAGATACAGACTTTTATGGATCGCTAGATAAAATATATTAAAGTGTTCATATCGATAATCGTATGGTAAAAGGTCTCCCAAATTCATGTATAGTATTAATTAAGAATACAATTTGGGTAATAAGAATGAAATAATGGTTGAGTGAAGAGGGGTGATTGGGGAATTATTTTAGTTTTAGGAGTTTTGGTGGGAAATAAATAGGTGTGGTAGTATTTGACGGTGAAATGAGGATGAATGGTTGGAGTATGAGGGATTGATGGTAGGTGGTGTAGGTTGTGTTTGATTTATGGGTGTAACCGCGAGGGGGAGACAATGAACCCCCTCTACCAGTTTCTGGGAGATGAGCTGCCTATCGGCTACGGTCCATTACGATTTTGATGTTGTAACTGGAGGTCAGTTTTGGTGTATATCGAAAGTCCGGTGGACACCCCCCCCCCCCTAAACACTGCAGATAGCGCAGATTATGAGGAAATTCACTCATAATGTATTTGGTTTTGCACACAGCACTCAGCAATGAGCACACTCAGGATCCGTAGTACTAGTACTTCGCTGATCTCACATACAATTGTGTTGTGCAAGTAATATATGAATGTATGAATATACTTATGATCCATATGCAATAATTTGATTATCATTTATGTATTCAATTCGTATGCAGTACCTTTGAAAGCTGTTGCTTTTATATCAGTTCAAGCGACTGAAAAATATTATGGATAATAAAAAATCCTCAGTGCATTGTAGACAAGAAGATATGCCTTATTGGAAAATGTAATTCTATCAACATAGTGCTATGAAAACTAATGGAATATTTATGTCTGCCATCAAAATTTACGCCATCCCTCGCATTCAGGCTTTTATGGATCACTTGATAAAAGATATCAAAGTGTTTATATCCATAATTGTATGGTAAAACCTCTCCCAGATGTCGGCGTTTTGAAATAAAAATCACTTCGTATTGCCATTAGCTCCTGCTTGTTCCAGTTTATTTGATATTCCGAAAGAAGAACGAAGACGACATGAATTATGCATTGTGATTAAAGAAATATCCTGTTGCATGATCATTTATCATCTGCTGTAGTGTCTGCACAGTTTATCAACTCATTACAGAACAATATCACAAAAGTAATTAGATAGGTCTTACTGTTAAATGCATCTTATACCAACACCACATTGTACACACACACATATACCTGTGAGTATGTATTACTATGCCTGGAACTTATCTATAATACATATTATTACAGAGGAGCTATATCTAGATATAAACTGTATCGGATTATCACTTCTTTGATTATTAAACCAAAAGGAGGTTTATAACCCAAGTCTATTTATTGGCTGCCTGTACATTTTTAGGAATCTTCATTACCCTCTATCTTTCCTTATACAGTTATACCTGTTGCAGATCAGGTGTTTATCATGGCTGTATATAATTCACCTATCAAAAGGCAGAACTAATAAAAGTTCCTTCAAACAAAAAGGAGATGTCTATAGAAATGGTGTGACATTCTTTTTAGAATGTGATCTCTGAAACCTACATCAATTTGACGTCCGAGTCAGGAGATGTTATTCCTAGTTTTAATTTTTACATGCTGCTTCAACATTCATTTAAGCTCCCGACAAGAACATAGCATTTGTTATGGAGTCTGTATATATCCAGAAAACAAAGGAATCATCTTGTATTTCTAGGAAACACACTGCTAGTGTTTGCTATAGCAATGGCTTAGCTAACATCTGCTCCCTATACCCCAGATATAGACAATTACATTGGAGTGTATGTACAGTCGTCCAACCTAGTTCCCACGCGCTTTTCTTTCAAAGACCGAAAAACAATCAATTTGGTCATAGCGTGAGAATGTCTTTGTTGACGTTACATTAGAGATATATAAAGAGAAATGTACACTTTCCTCAAAACAGGTACTTGTCAAAATTGTAAGGATTTTGTTCAATAGAAGATAACCCCGAAAAAGCCTTTCCTCAATAGGGAAATGCCTCTCTTTCTTTCTAATATTTATATGATCTTACTCCAATTTGAGGACCGATACCCCCATTGTGTTACTCCTTATCCGCAGTAAGCCAACACATGACATTCAGAGACTACGGGCGTTCACATAATGATACTACTTCCAGTCCAATCCACAAAAGGCACAATGTTTGATAAAAAAACCTGGCGTATCTTGCAAAGTACTTTGATTACCCAGAAAGACAAACAAACCTTGATGGCTCGTCTTGCCTTTCATAACAATTTTGAAAAACAGGGGATCAGGTTTTTACTCAAAAGTGGATTAATCCTCCAGGCTAATGATATTGTTCATTCTGTAACATATATAAGACATAGAAAATATATATATCATGGACCTCTAAAAGGGCATTCCACAGTAAGTGAGTCTCTTATATATTCACAATTGATGATACAAGTAAACATAATTGTGCACGGTAGTAGAAGCAAAACAGAAACGACATCATCTTATTCATAAATGGGCTTTTTAAAGGTTTTAGACTTACACACAAATGACCAGTTGAATATGAAGTTACTGCAAAATATGCGAAGGTGAATCTTTTGTAAATTGAGATAGTTGAAGCCAATCACTGTTGTCCAGAATGATAATGATCCCCTTACCAAGCAATGATATAACCTTGCTATCATGACGATAGCAGCGTCACAGTCCTACTATCCATATAACAAACGACGAGTAGACGAGTACAACCCCTGTTGTAAGAGTACTTCCACCACAACCCTCAGCCATCGCAGGAGTAAGTGTAGGACTGATGTCGAGATTGGGCAGTAAGGCGAGGTGTTGACTTTGTATGTTTGGCGAAGTATGAATCAGAGTTCATGATCTGCTCCATGCTGATGCAATAAGCTTGCGGTGTTTTATTCTTGGGTTGTGCAGGATTCCTGTACAGCAGCTATCAGAACTCGTGTATAGCCAATAGCCCTTTGAATGATGGATAAAAGGATGTATTAATTTGGAAACCCGAGGGGAAGACGAATACATCATTTGTGTAGCCAATGAGGAGTCCGCAGGCAACTACCTATTAATATAAAGTAAGAAGTTCCACTAATTAAATGCCAAGTGCATTTAGGGCAGAGAAGAAAAGACTGACGATTTTCTATTGACTGGAGAGTGAATATTGATGGCAAGATTAGCCACCACATTATATCACTAGTAAAGAGCAGTTCATTGATTCATGAATCAAGAGTTATTCTCTGACTTGGATCCGCTAGATATTTAAACATTCACTAAAACGCTCAGAACGTGTTTTAATATCAGTAAATAGTCCAAAGTATTTTATCGATTTCAATCTGGATTTTACCAATATATATGGATTCCTGTTGAATTTCAGTTGGTTAGTTAAGAAATGATAACACTATTCTAGTTTGGTATGTTTTCCTTCTTTTAGGCAAGAACCATTTAAATATAAGAATAGTTTGTTCTTTTTGCGATGGTGACATGATAAATTACAGCTCACAAGGAGCCTCACCTCATTATAAAACTCTGCAATTACTCTCTATTATTTGTTGTTTTATATCAAATTCATGAGCAACACTGATAGGTATCTCGTTTTCAAACCTTACCCAAGGCATCCAGTGTCATTTTGTTTACGGGTCCTATACTATAATATGCTTCTTTTGGTGCATGCGTGTTAAATGTTTCAGTAGGATAAATGTGAAGAAGAGGAAATCAAAGATGGGCACAATAACTATAGCTCATCGTTTCCCAATTTTGGTTTCATGATGAGCTTTTATTCAACCAGAAATTGCAACGTTTCAGCCACGAAGTTGCCTTTGTCAAACATTAGACCAAAGATGGAATCAGGCTTTAGTACTGGTCAACAACATGCGGAGCCTCCAAGAACTTATGGTGGACAAGAGAAGAAGTAACTCACTATTACTGATACGGCATAACTCCTTCTAGGCTAACTTGAATTAGCTGGAATTAACTTAGAATCCTATAAAATAACTATCTTACCCACGAGCAATGAAAGCGTTGATGAACTGTTGGGCTCAACCTCAAGGTTCCTAGCAATGCCTCCCCAAAGCCTTGACAGGTACATTATCATTTACTTGTCGTTTATCACGGGAGGGAATCTGGGGGACAAGAGGGGATTACTTAGTACTAAGGAGCAACGGGGCACCAGGTGGTGTTGAGGCTGCTGGGGGTATAGGTATGGCATCGCGTTGACGTATCCGCGACTCACGGTGGATCCTTCCCTGAGGACAGAGGATCAATGGGTAGATAGGAGAGGACGGCAGGGATCCCGCTTCACACTATGTCAGTGATTGGCAGATGTTGGAGGGTTTCCTTATCGGTGGTTTAAAAGACATTCATTAGCTGACTATTGTATTACACGCAACAGGGCCCACATCATGAAATAACTCTTGAGAATCCTCAAAGCAAGGCATGAATTAGGTACCTCCCCTGACAGCAAAAGGTGTGTCTATTAAACAGCATTGGATGATATTGCATTCTTAAAGTTAATGATGATATTGGATGACATTCAGCTCTATTCCAGAGAAGAGCTGGATTTTTTTTCTTAAAATTTCACTCTCTATAACATTGTTCTGCCTTTACCCCGAGTCAGGCAGTGACATGACTGTTCACATATCTCATTAAATGGAGAAATAATTGGGGTTGAAGAATGTCATCTTTCTTTTTTGTTTTGTGTCAAAAATGCGACGCTGAGTTCGGAGAATCAGCCATCCTTTTTTCACAAGCCAATAAGTGTGAGATATTCACCAACATTTATATGATAATAGCTCACCACGAAAATATCTTAAAATTAACTTTCCGGTTTTATAGAAGTCGGTCTATTCATACCATCACCACTTGTTGTCCCCATGTTCGGTGAATCTTTACTCCATGTTTCAAGAATTTATTTCTATACAAAATCTATCCACAATCACACCTCCACTGGGTGTCCATCTCTCCATGCTGAGCTCACATCCTCCCTGGCAGAATTCCCGTGAATGAGGTCGCATAATGAACGCAAAATAAGGATGGTTCATTTCGAAAGTTTCCTTCTTAGAGGAGCTGTTGTTGCGAATCCGCTCTTCTTTCCACTATGGGGATGTAGCGACAGACATGATGTAGCCTGATCGCATACCCATGCCTCCTTGCAGCCATAACGGAGAAAACTGGGTTATGGTGAATATGATACAGGCCGCAGTAAGTGTCGCAAATCTACAGCTGAGGTACCCTCGGGGGATCCAAAAGCATCATACTCAAGGGGAGAAGATTGCGATGGGGTGGGAGGGGGTACAGGGGTAGGTGTGAGTGTCACCGCCGACTGCCGGTAAAATTCCCGTGGAAGTGGTCGCATAATAAAGGCAAAATAAGGATGGTTCATTTCGAAAGTTTCCTTCTTAGAGGAGCTGTTGTTGCGAATCCGCTCTTCTTTCCACTATGGGAATGTAGGGATAGGCATGATGTAGTCTAATCGCATACCCATGCCTCCTTGCAGCCATAACGGAGAAAACTGGGTTATGGTGAATATGATACAGGCCGCAGTAAGTGTCGCAAATCTACAGCTGAGGTACCCTCGGGGGATCCAAAAGCATCATACTCAAGGGGAGAAGATTGCGATGGGGTGGGAGGGGGTACAGGGGTAGGTGTGAGTGTCACCGCCGACTGCCTTGTATATGTATGAGGTCACATGGCCCCCCTAAACAACCCCGCTCCCCTGCGACTTAATTACAGCTTAATGGTGGCTGTCGGCTCTGGAACACGCTCTGTGAGCTGCTCGCACGCCCCTGTCAGGCATCAACTCCTCTAGCCCCACCCCGTTATACCATCCCCGCATCGCCCATCACGAGCAGATGGAACCCCATGCCAAGCGGTGAGATCGTATTAAGCCGATGGTGGCGCCACTGGCGAGCAACCAGCCACCACGTGATACATTACAGGCACCAGCGGAACGCCTCCATGTCGACCAAACGGCGGACGTCCGGCAACCAGCGCCACTTAATTAAGGACCGTCGCACGGTCACGTGGCCTCCCACGAGATCTCGTCCATTTTTGTTTCCGTTCTTCATGCGCATGTGCTTAACTGAAACATTTTTATGAGAAGCGTTCGGTGATCCGATCTTTTGAGTAGGCACCTGGGTGGGTGGGTGTATGGCTCCATGGTTTGGTCGCTTTTTAAAGGGAGTAATAAGTTGGATGGATGAGAAGGAACCGTTTGTTTGTGGGACCAGTATCCCTGAGAAAATATTAACTGAACGCTACAAAAAGCCAAATGAGACTTAAAGGAGAGGTCGTTTTCCATCTGTTATTACGGAAATGGGGTTCAGCCTACCAGCGCTCAACGTCGTGTGGTTCTAGTGATTCACTGATCAAAGGTTATTCCACAGAGAACACCAGTGCCACCTGGTATGATCGCCGGGCATTGCGGGCAAGCCTAGATCAAAGGGTAAGCTTAGCCCCGGTGACGCCCATTGCTGGGGAGTTGGGTGCGAGTTATATTAGGAGGGAAAGCGCAGCGGTGGCTGAGGGGTTATGGAGAATGAGCGAGGGCACCGTGCTGGGAGTGCCCTAGAACTTAGAGTCGGTGTTTTAGACACTCCTGTTATACACAATCATACAATATTGCCGGAGGGATTAGATGATAAGAGTATCACCTCTCTGTTTCATAATGCTAAATCCTCTCTCAATAGCTACAGGTGCTATAAGATACATAGATGTATTTTTCATCCGATCATTTGCAGAGATAAGTATGGTAGGCGAGAAATATACGGTGAATAGCATATTTCTGTTTTCTTAATACATGTAGCTGCCAGCTGATCGCTATTTACTGATACACCAACTAGAATGTCTGGTGAAACCTATCCGGGCGTCGCCAGATCTTTGGCAAGCAAATAACTGCCCGGCCCTGTTCTAATATTTGTTGAGTGAATTCGCCATTTTCACCATCTCTGTAATTACCCGCTCATCCTCGATACACACAGTCATCGGACGATAGGGTCCAGTATTTGATCTTACAACATTTAGATAGAGAGACACAGAATGGAAAGAATATGAGTCTTTTCCGTCTGTCTTCTGAATAAATAAATAATTCGTCGAGTAGGAACAGTTTGATGCACCATAAACACCGTGTTTGGACCAGAGGACGTTCTTGTCATCGTTTCAGTGTAGTTCAGGGGTCATGACCAGTGGTTTCATGTACTTGCAGTTTGTCGTGTGCTAATCATACACGCACAATGTTGGTAGTCCCCCTTCCATAACATTCAGTTTCATCTGCCTGCTATGTTGTATACGGCAGGCTGATTCTAGCTTTGGTATGATATTTCCTTTTTTCAAAAAAATCTTTTGCCTTTTCTATATAATCATGTTCTTTAGTATTCGTATTTTTAGGGTATGTTCGTAGCTGATTGAAGAGTGTTATTGCACTAATAATATTAGGGTGACTGGTTGGCTGTGATTTAAAGCCAACAGCGTACAGGCGCTAGTCATTCCAAAACCAGTAATATATCTACTGAACCATTATTAAAGTCGCCATTATTTTTCAGTATAAGATATTTCTTTCTAAATTGCCGGAATGCATAACATCTCTCAAACAAATCCATACACTATAATTGTCAGCCTTTTGTCATTCAAATATACTGTAACTCTTTGATTTATAATACATTGAGTAAAGCAGGGATCGCTCCGCCTGAGATTAACCGGCATTTCTCTATACTACATACTAGTCTCCTAGCGTAAGTAGTATAGGGAAACAGACCCTCGCCTCTGGAGATACACCGAATTACCTTTTAGGAAAGGACTATCGAGCTCAGCCGAAAAGCCAAATCTACTACACGGTTACCTATGAACTGTATGGTTATTGGTAACCTCCTTAAGCAAAGCTTGATTCTCAAAAGAAAGTCAATAAATACATGTCATGAGGTTTAATATCTGTTGGTATTTAAGGAAAGGACCCTCAAGCATATTTCTGCTGGTTTAATCGAAGAAACAAGCTGTCATTTCACTTTGACTTACCTTAGGGTATCCTCCGCTATGTCGCTGTTCTGTATGTGGAGGTCATGGTCGTGGTTAAACATCCCGTGGTCTCTCGAACACTATCTAGTATTTGAAAGAGTAATGATTTCAAAAGTTTTTTTTCTCTTTTAGTTTCTCCCTGTTATAACACGTTGGAAAATATGATATCTGAAATGTTTTTGGCTTGGCAATTAAAACCAGCGTTATGAAAAGGCTGAGGCCTTCTGCCTCCTTGTTGGGTTAGAAATCCTAAAGAAATGACATGTACAAGAATGTGTAAATCAAATTGACTCAATAAAGAAATTTTTAAAAAAAGGCTACAGCCGAGTAAAATCCCGAAGCCCTAATAGACCAGGCTAGATCAGATTATATGACTTGATACAAAAAAATCTAATGCTAGTAGCGGTGATCTTTCTTGTAGGCTTATTCACAGGTTAGTCCTAGGTTATTCGAATTCACTTTTTTTTTCGATTGTTTCATATCATGCCATTGAACAATTATTCAAAACAGTTGCTCTGCTTTTGGATGTAGGTACTACCATTTAGGTGACTGCTAAGTGGCTCACATTAAGCTTTGAAGTTTAGCATTTTTCCAACCAACCCGGGCCTTTATAACCATTATAACAATTTTGGAAGTCGAAACATCTGTATGGCAATCAAAGGAGCCTTAAGCAACTATATAGGACGATACTATAGTTTAGGGTCTGAGCTCGTATCCCATCAAGTTTGAATCACATAGTAATTCACAAGGTGAAGCCGCGTGAATTGCTATGTGATTCAAATGAGATGGGATCGAGCTCTGACCCTAAACTTGAATGGGTTTCTGAATTTATCTCACCCTTAATATTGACTAATGGGCCAACATTTGTGACATTATCACCCATTGGATATTTAGGAAAAATATCTAATGGGTGTTAGATACGAGTTTCCAACGTTAAGTCTATGGAGAAAAAATATCTGGGGTGAGATAAAGGACTCTTCATTTACACCATACAAAACATAGCTGAGAAACAATATTCCCTATATATGTGTTTCCGTTTCAATGGACTGTAACAAGACTCGCATTATAAATAGTATGTCCTTTCGTTGAAAATAAGAAAGATCCTTTGTGTCTGTGCACCATTCAACTATTGTTTTATCACTAGTATGTAGGAACAAAGCTTATTATGTAAACATTTTTTTGAAAGATATATTATTTTACAGGGAAATAAATGACATTATGACAAAAGTGGTAAAGGGAAAATCACAGTTGCCTTTACAAACTTACTAAGGAAAGGTCGAGTGTTGAAAGGTAGTTATGATCCGTGATGATGATTGGGATAAGCTGTATACAGGTCTGTGTGATGGGAAATCTTTATGTTATCCGACATCGATTAAGGTTTCGGAAAAAAGGGAAGAAGTACGGACCCTCGTTGTCGGAGGGTTGAAATAAGTCTGTCGGGGATGATATGGGAACACGTCGCTCAATCATCGTTAATGATTTCATTAATAAATTATGACTGTAATTAACACTGATCATACAGCGTCTTCATTACTTCGGTTATCACTGGAATTATTAATGAACCACAGATAATTGCTTTGGTGCTTTTAATTAAATTCTGGTTGATCTTTGTTTAAGTATGACATTACAAATGAAATAGGGTATGTCTGTTGTATGCCACAAATGTATACTATAACTTGTACGAAGTCATGAAGAAAATACGTTGTGAATGTCACCATAAATTCCTTTAATTCATATTTTTTACATAGAAAGGGGCGTAGAAGGGTAGTTACGGGAACACATGACGTATTTGAATTATTCTCTGATAAATCGCAAGAAAATCCGACAGTTGTCACACTACAAAATTCAAGACCTATCATAACAAAGGTTCGTGTACCAATGCTGCTAGCGGACTATTGTCGCTAATACGTGTCGGAAAGAGAGACCTTTAGCTGCTCTCTGTGTCCTATTTGACGCAACACACACTGTTCTAGATATCGCATGATATCCCACCACCTCTAAGGTGGGAATGCTGGCAACTGATCGTGGAACTCATATGAACCGGGGGTCCGTTGAATAATCTAGGATCGTACAAGTGGACCCTTTTCTGAATGCCATAGAGACCCAGGGACGATGTGGTTCAACTTAACTCAACACTTATGGACGACCTTATGGATGGCTATTACTGTATTAGCGAACAAACTTATATATTGTCGACCGATTATCCTTGTACGAGGTAAAGAAAAGGGACTTCATTTACGATCCTAAATTATTAAACGGGCCCCTGATCCGCTACTTCTGCATGGATAATATGAAGAGACGTCACGAGTTTGAGTCTGAGTTTATTTATGCCACGCATTTTGTTGGCTCCATAATTTCACGAGTTGAAGACGAGTGACATTACGGAGCCAACAAAATGAGTGGCATAAAAAGCTCAAACTTAAACGAGTGGCGTCTAGATTTTATCATACCCCGTTTCAATATTTTTTTCAGTATCAGACAGTAGTGGCATAAACAGCACTTTATGTCACACCCGTGACATAAACAAATCCCATGTTAAGCCTTTGGCGTTTTTTATTAGGGGTAGGATAAACGCCTGAAGTCTTGGTGACGTGTATAGAAACTATGAGATTCAAAATACAAATAATACAGTTATAGTCATGTCGTGCCCATACCATCCAAACAGCTTGGAAGCTGGAAGTATGCATCATATACATTTTTTTATAACATTACTCACATATTTTCATTGACACCTAATTGGTTATATGGCTTTGAGTAGGTGCACACTGAAAATAGCCCCTTGCGAGGACGAGAAAATTGTGACTTTCCATACCAATAACTACGCCTACTAATAACGATGTAGTGCCAAAAACTTAACTTCCTTCGGGAAAGTTGAGAATTCAAAAGGAAACGAGAGATCGAGAGAAAAAAGATGTCCACGAGCGTTCACCAGGGCCCTGTGGGAGTATGGGAAAAGTCAGTTGGAAAATATTTTAATAGAAAAAGTAGGACCAGTATTTATTATCATTTCGTTAGCGTAGAAACTGAGTGACAGCTTTAGGATAGTTATATTGTCATGGTAACCCAGGGGAAATACCCAGTTGTCTGCATGGACAATATTAGACCACAAAACGTGTCCAGCCTCACCCAGAAAACCATAGGTCAACCTTACTGTCAGAGCTATAGATTACAGCCTAAACCGTGCGTATCACTAAACGTTTACTTCGATGTAGGTGCATTTTGTTGCAGTGATGAACAGGAGTTGATAGTGTCTCACCATTTAAGGAATATAGTGTTAATCGTATACTTTGTATCTCTTGATTCGGGGGTTGATATGAGAATTACGTGGCAGAATTGAGCAATTTGCTCTTTAGTAAGTATTTCGATGAATAGCGCTTTCTCACATCGTTCTTCATTTCCCATGATTTTGTCACTTTAAAGGTAGGCTTCTCAGCAGTGATCGGGATAAATGTTATCCCAGTAGATGTCTTCTGAAGTACAGAAAATGGGAGAGATGTTTCAGATAAAAATACATTTGAAACAGAGTTCTTTGGCGCCATTAACGAATATCTGGGGGAATGCAAAATATAACTTCTACTTCACTCGAGGTATCTATATCAATCGCCTTTAATTCTTCTGATATAGTTGCATCTGATATTTGTTACATGGTTTTCTTTTCTATCTGTTTCCATTATTTTCTGTCTCTCCATTTCTACCTTTCTATATTTCCTTGTATATCTTTATCATTCTCTCGCTTATCCTTTTTCATTAACTATCGACTTTTCTTTTCCTCTCCTGCCTCTTTCTTTCTCTTTTAGTCTCCCTCCATTCCTCTCTTGTTCAAATTTGCTCGCCCTTGTTGTGACCGTTTTATCATTTCCATTTTCTGTTTAAAAAAATAGATACATAAAAAAAAAGAATACCAGCGCATCAGTGTCGTCCACCCGTCAGCAGACCATTCCAATCAACCATGATTAAGATTTCATGAGCAATCACTTACGGGTGCCTAGTCGGGGCTGACGGCGGCACCGACCCATGTGTGGAGGGGCTGCTGTCCCAGTAGCGCATGTCACATACCGGGCTCGAATGTCTGTACCTCATCCCGCCTGCTAGCTCTCCACGCTAGCCATACACACCTACCCGATACCTCCAACACTGCGGGGAAATAACCTCTTGCGCCCATACTCTAGACCCAAGAGGACCATTCCAGCACCCTCGTCCTCTCCATTCATCTCTCTTGATGATTATCCTTGTCACATCATTTCTTTTTTGAGTGATTTTTTTTTCACTGAGGCTAGGGCCTACTTCTTAACATATAGATCATCATCGTCCCATGTCGTAAATGTATACTGCCATACATTCGCTATTCATGCCTGCCTGACCTGCTTCCTTTATCACCCTAGCCAGGCCATATATGCATTAGTGACTTAGTGTCGGTCGATGGTAGGTTGATGGTTGTTTATTGTAGAAATGCTGAGTAGTTTCCATGTACCAAAAAGCATACAATCGGTTGTAAGATCTGTTCTTATCTTAAGAGGACGACAGACGACAATAGAAAATAAAATATGGCCATGTATCAGAAGTATCGTTCCTAGGAGTAAAGTATAGTAATATAGCCGTGATGAGCAGTATAGAACACAGAAAGGATGGGATGCACGGATTCTAGGTGAATTGGCCCGGTTCCGGTATTACCAGTTAGTTAACGCCACACCGAGTTTTTCTCTCGGAATAAACGAGGCCAATATACTATACTTACCTCAGGCCATAGATGGCCGATGTGTCAGTAATATGAGCCGGATTATAGAACGAACACACATATAATCCTTTTATGTAAATGTCTTCGATATTTTACTCGAGGTATCAACCATGAAAGCTTAGAATTGCGATGCAAATATTTTAGGCTTAGGCTTATGCTCATCCTGCTATGGGCTATGCTCCCCATGGAAGCCCAATACATCATCGCCTACTGTGGCGAGCCAGCAGTATGCTTTTTCAATTATCAACATTTTGGATATTGGTATACAGTTTCCTAATTTCATTTTTTTTCTGCAAAAGATCAACAAGAATCGGTGCTTGCATCAGTCCCATCCATTTGATTTTGTACTCTTATAGGACGACTCACTTCCTAAAATACATTGATCTGCTCTTACCAGTTATGCTGCAAAATTCTAAACGCTACTAAGTTGCAGAAACCTGATACTATCAACCCATTATTTGAACTATTGAGATAAGGTGCACTTAAGGACGGACCTTTAATTGCGTGAATAATCTATGAAGGCACCTTTCGTCTTCTCCCTTTAAATGCAGAAGAAAGTAGTTGAGTATTCTCTCGGGGGATGCCGTAAAGCATTACCTGCTCTGTGCCGCCCCAGAGAAAGGTAGATCGGCTTACTGGAAATGATGAGGGCCGTTCCCACTGTTGACTCCCCCAACGCGAGTAACTTACACACAGCGTGTGGCGCTCAGACTACAGAGTGCTCGAGGTTCTTAAGTCAAGGTAACCGCCTCCTAAGACAGCAGGCATCATGGAACACACTGAGCCCTGTCAACAGGACACGACGTGAATAATTCACAAACCACATTCTCCGCGGAAAACGAAACCAGGTTACATGGACTGTTAAAACTTTTAGCACTATTTCTACAGAAATTGAGGGCATTGCTTATTCACTATCCTTTAGAAGGAAGAAGGTGATGTAATCTGATAAACGATGTTTATCATTAACTTAGGCTAAGAGTAGAGAAAGGTTTGATAGAATGATAACATATGATAATATTGTTTTTCTAACACTTGTTATTTTACGATTTTTAGTTAGTTGCATTACTCTCTTCGTTATCATGAACGAAGCTTCGCATTCATTTATCTGTAAACAACTTTGTCTACCCTAGTTCTGGTGATACGGAGGGCCCTCAGGGTTCGTCCGCATCCCATTACGGGTTCCGGTGGGGTCCCTCAGTCGGATGGGAAAGAAATCGTATTCA
Source organism: Alentia gelatinosa (assembly GCA_950022655.1). Classification (NCBI taxonomy): domain Eukaryota; kingdom Metazoa; phylum Annelida; class Polychaeta; order Phyllodocida; family Polynoidae; genus Alentia; species Alentia gelatinosa. The sequence continues at coordinate 19,444,471 of OX465588.1, read as the reverse complement.
GGTAGGATATCTTCTCTTTGTGAATTGGTAATACCATATGTATTTGTGTCTGTAAAATATGAAATAACTAACACAGCTATTATTTGGAAGTAAATATTTCCATACGAACTTAGGGGTACTTTTCTGTCTTTGTGGTGAAGGATTGTGCTGTCTATTAGATATCACTATAGTGTTCAGGTAAGAAGATGCGTTGTAAGCAAAGTGCATATGATCTATTGAATAATACTCTCAATATGGCAAAACACCTGATGGAATAAAGGTCCCAAACGCTCTTTGACAAATATTATGTCCTAGTTGCGGAGGTATGTTCCAGCTCTAATGATAATCTGCAGACTTACTGCTACAAATATTCAGTGAGATACTGCATGATAGCAGCTTTAAGAAACATACATTGGAATCTACATATGTCCAGCCATAGAAGGATCCATGGTAGGCATAAATAGGATTCGTGATACATTGGCACATGATGTTTAATCGCGTTCTGCATGTCAGTGCACATGTTTTTCTTTCATATCTACATCAACTCTCACGTGATGTATGTTCCTAGCTTGGCAGCCACTATTCCAATTTTCAAATTTAATCCCACTTCTTTTCGGGAATTTGAAACTCTTTATAGAATACATGGTATATCTATGAATACGGATCCTCCGTGCCTCTGCTTTTCTCTGCAATCTCAGGCGAGCTACTTGTTCGACGTAGTTACAATCCAAAACTAGACGGAAGGCAATATATCATATAGCAATTTGAAGATAAAGTTAGTGTGAAAAGTTTTGTGTAAGACATATTTACCGAGTTTAAAGAATGAGGACATTACTAGTTACTAAAACCGGCCAAACGCTTGGTCAACTTGGTTTATATATTTATAGATCTATTTGGCTTTAGAAAGGGATATACACAACTATACCACATGGCATATATTTAGTGTAAGTACAGTACAGTCGGTGTTACATACTGGTTATTCTACATTTATGACCAAGGGGTATATGGTCATGTGAAGGACTTTTTTAATCCTATACCTCGACGTATAACAGGATTACATCTTGACTGCAGGTCGGCTAGATCATTAAAATCAGTCATCTCTGACTGAGATCTAAGCCTCTTTATTCATCCATATGTACTTTATCAATGAAGAATATTGTAACTAAATGGTGATGTCTTGATGAATAAAGGAAATGAAAAAAAAAAAAAAAAAATGGAATCTGCTCCGTACAGTTTTTTGTAAGACATATTTACCGAGTTTAAAGAATGAGGACATAAGTAGTTACTAAAACCAGTCAAACGCTTGGTCAACTTGGTTTATATATTTGTAGATCTACATACTTCGAGGAGAACGGATGGAGTTGTGTTTGGAATATAACCCGGCGTTTACACTAGACAGCTAAAACCGTGACGACTGTAGATTATCTAACCAAAAGTCACCAGGTGGTGCTCAATTACTCAATATCGGCCGCAATAGTCATCAACCCAGGGATTTCGTCAAGTGTTTACATTAAGGGCACAATCCACCAGGCCGATTTCTCACCCGATCAATTGTTCCTGGGCCCTTAAGAGGAAGCCCACATATTGTAATTTATTTAATTCTGATAATAATAGTTTAATAAATTACCATGTTCAAAGATTTGAGAAATTCTAGGGCATCCGATAATAATCGGCGATTGTCTGGCTAAGGAATCGGCTACCGTCGGTCCAATGGAACACCCTCTTTAGACGATCTTTCATCTCTTAAATGAGGAGCATTTAGTTTTCTGCTTTCCACAATAGCAAGCGTTTACCTTAGACAATTATCATAGGCGACAATTTGTGAAGGTTAACCCTGCCTAAACTATAGGTGATTACATTCATTCCCTATTAGAAAATTCGCAGGTGAAAAATGGTTAAGTAAATGGTTGTGGTCATCGGCCTGCATAGTCGAGTGGTCAATGTAATCGCCTCGTGTCTGAGGCAAACACCCTGTGAGATACATGAATCCCGCTGTGTAAATTCCATTTAAGGGTTCTTTCTCGCATACAGATACTATATAATTGCTATATAAGTCCTTTATAAGATACGCCTATTTATATCCTGTCAAAATGGCGTCATATAGTAAAGTATGTACCTACTTAGATTTGTGAAAGGCAATTCTTGCTCTCAGAAATCGGACGTGGAGCCACATAAATGCGTCGGAGAGGCATTACGGATCCTTCGCAAATATAAATCGTAGTATCGAGTGTTTTGCTGAATAAGTAATTAAGGATTCTAAACCCGCGAGCTAAAAATATCATGCAATCCTTGCAATTCTTTTAAGAACACCATGGTAAGACAATCCTTTAGTAATATTGTAAGTAATATTGCAAGGATGGATCTGCCTGCTTCAAAGGTTCTGACACCTTCACGAAGGAACGGAATCCGTTGGGATACATGACACTATCAGGTCATATCAACCCGCATCACTTCGTATACTTTGGTTATGTGTATATGCCATGGACATATAAGGAGAAAGTGTACTACACAGATAGTGCATGCTTATAGGCTACAACACGTCCATGTCACACCAAGTTACGATTTCATTGAATAACCAATACGGATATATATGTTGTATACTCTGGGTTGCGATAAAGCGCGCATCCAGAAATATGGTAGATAATAAATACATAGATATCAATTAGTTTCAGGTAAAAATGATGATATGCTCCTCGAAGATGACCATATGCAATATCCTCGAATGTGCTCGGATATTACTACGCTGGTTTTCTCCCGGGCCAAAAAACAAGTGTTTTATACCGATATGTAGGGAAGACAGAGGGAGATGGTAGATCTGAAATGTGTCAATACCTTAATTGGATCCGACGTTATTAAACTTTAAATATAAAATTATTTTCCATGAATATTTTCAAATGCAATAATAAAAAAAAAGATTGATCAATTTGTGTAGGGTGTCCGTTGGAGGTGCCCGCTTACACGGCTTAAGCTTACGCAGGGTCAAATTAAACATCAAAGATAGGGAAAAATTTCCGTTCCGAGCAAAAGTGACCGCTTACACGGGGTGTTCGCTTACGTGGGGTATCCGTGATGTACTACACTAAATATATTCCATATGTACAGGGTCATGTATGTGCTCACACTGAGACTCACACAGCAAGTGAACCGTACTCAGTGCTGAGAATGGTTATATATGCAGTGTATGACTGACAGAGCTCGTCACTTCGTCGCAACACAGACCACATTCCCAAGTATAGAAGAGCAGTGAAACCACATAGGCCACTGCCTCAAAGTAGTCCAGTGTTCAGAACTGCACACATTGCCCCACACTGCTCCCAGGTGACAAATGTACCAGTAAGCCCCGTTCTGCACGTGCCTGACAGCTGTGTAAGCTGGGCTTATTCTTTAGGATTAATCAACATAGCTTGAGTGACTCGGTTCATTTCTAAGAGCAAGGTAGTAAGAACTCAAACACAGATGTACTAGGTGCTACTACAAGTCAAGGACTTTTTTTTTTTTTTTTTTTTACAAATTGCTGAGGTTTGACATGACAGGCTTGGCATCTGCGGTCTCATTGGCTGCTGTACAGCGGATAGGTGATGACAAATATCATTCTTGGTTGAGTGCCTGTTCTGGACTGCTGCACAGACCAGGGACCTGTTTCAGTAGTCTCGTGACATTAGGCTTAGACAGACATCAACAGCAGCCCCAACAGTGCAAGCAACAGTGGAAAAAGACTAGCAAATATCAGAAGGTTGAAGTGGCCAACCTTCTTCATATTTGGAACGATTATAGATTATATGTATTCCCTACTCGTGTTAAAGTGTCATTGCTTAATTCCTACGAGAAGTGAGTGAAACTCCGTGTGTCATATACTGCAATCTTGTGATCTGTCTGTATGGTGTCACAGACGCCATCTAGACATGTCACAAAACTAGTGAAACAGCTCCCAGGAGGTTGCTCATGACACTGAACTCAAGAGGTCACTGGTTGAGTACGTTGCCCTTACGTGGACAGGCTAGGAACTAGAGCTGAGTGAAAAGAGTGGTAATGTATGCCATATTAGTCAGGGGCAGCCAGTACTGTAAACATCAGGGAGGAGGAGACTAACCAAAATTGCAAATGTTTCAATTCAGTCATTTCGTTCACTCACAAATAGGGGTAATTTTGATTACTTTCTTTTCTGAGAAAGCAACATTACTTGACCAGGACAGGGATGTATAGGCCAGACATTTACAATACGGCACACCTTGCTTCCGAATCAAAATCACATTTTCTATGTCAGAAGATAATGCTGTGTCGCAATAGTGAGTCTGACCACACTCTCCCACACACAGACACGGTACCAAAAAAAGTGATGTATTACAGGCCGTCTGTCGCCATCAAACATGTTTGAGATCAAACTCTGTCAGAGAGTGATTGAACCATGTCAGAGATTGGCAGGATGAAAAAAGATGTAGTGGACCAAGGCTTCAAATAAAGTTTACAACACAAATCAACAGCTGAAGTTGCGACCTACCACTTGAGGCGCACAGGTAATCATGATCGCCTTCTTGTATAACCATATATATTCAAAATAGTTAGTGTGTCGCACTGTGGCCACCTTTTTATTTCTGTAAAACCCGTCCAAATACTCTACAACATACTACGACATATAACCTGTTTTATCTTCCGACACAGCTGCCATAAAGACATGTTGGATCGTACATCCATGATGGGTCGGATTTTTGAAACCTGCTAAATTCCGCTTTGATCCTGGGATAAAACATGCAAATTTTTTTTTTAGAATAGTACTTCTTTTTATATTTTGTGTTAGCCACCTACTAAGTACCTTCCAGAAAAACATTATTCCAACAAAATCAGATGGATGGTTTAGATTTGAGAGCCTTTTGAAGTTGTATATAATACTGCAGTTTGTCCAGCCCCTAAAAATTTGAAATTTCAAGAAATGTTATAAATGCTTAAGAAAGACTACTATTATATGGTGACCCACATTATATTTTACCCAGAATACCTTTATCATATATTAGATTTTAAAGAAAAGGCCTGCACCATATTTGGGGTGTTGGGCAACACAGGGGTGTCGGACAACACGAGGGGGGTCGGACAACACGTTAATAGAATTGCTCAGAACAATGAGAAAAATAAAATTTGAGGCTATAATCCTTTATATTTTTAATGAAGTGATAATAAGCTATATTTAACAAAGCAAACCACTCAATTACTGATAAAAAACAACCCCAAAATCATAACTTATATCACAGCATGTTGTCCGACACCCCGGGGTGTCGGACAACACGTTTCCAGTTTTTGAACCATAAAAAGTATAATTTTTTTATTTAGAAAAAAATCAACCTGGGTATTCATGAGTAGTACTGGTTCTTAACATAATCAGGAATATTTGTTATTCCATTATGATTATTATTTCTTTTATACATCCTTTAGAGATGTGTGGTCCATCACACCATTTTTTGGAAAAATATCATCATGGAATCATAATGTTCTGATATCAGAATGGATAACCCGATTGTGTTTAAACTTTCAGGTATCACAGCCAGGATTCTTGTCAGCATTGTACAATAAAGGAAAATTCATTTCTCTCAATATATCATGTTAGTATTGTTCACTAAAAATCAGGGTGTTGAACAACATGCTCTATGGGTCTCTATGTTGGAAAATTTGAAGGTCCTAGATATTTTTCACCATTTTAATATTTTTTCAATCTTTTACCAATTTTCAAAATTATATTGTCTACACTTCTCATAACATATGCTTTAAACATGTTGATAAATACAATTGGCTCAAAATTGTGTCTCCCAGATTTTGAACAAAGTGAAAATCACTAGAAAATCACAGTTTTTGTTGATTTTCGGAAGGAAAAACTCCTCAGAGCTCTACAAAACCCTATGTTGGAAAGAAAGACTATCCAAATATGCACCAAATAATTTCATTTTTACATTGATGAGATACGTTTATACAACATGAACCTTCTATAAGCTTATTTTGGCAATTTAGCAGGTTTTAAAAATCCCACCCCCATGTCCAAATGTGTCGGAAGCAGTAGGTGCTTCTTAAATGGGCGCTATATTTAGAATGGCAATACGTGGCCTTTGTACTGAGCATGCCAAGAAATACCTAATCTGGTATTTCGCCCATACAAAACCTCAAGCCTGGTGAATAAGTGAAGGCTGCAAGTATAGCGCTCACGTGCCGTCAGGGAGAGTTGGGGTGTTGTAGTTGCTGTTGCAGAGCGGCTGTACACCATCAGTTTTAATCTTCTTGGCGTACAATTCACTCGGGAAGCTGGGCATTCTCTCCCCAGAGTCGTGTGAAATTGGTCTTCACAACCAAACTCGGCTCAGGAAGGATAAACAGACCCAGTGGGCGGCCAGTGTTTTCTTCTCTACTCGTATATTGAGGAAGGAGGGGGCAAGGTGTCTATTATCCCAAAGGCAATATTCAACGAAGGCTATTGAAAAGGATTTGCTTTCAAGAAAAGGCCTCATCAGGCAAACGTTGCATTTTGTAATTTGACATGATCAATATTTTCTACAGCACCAGTATATTTACTTTCCTGCACCTTGTAAATATCTACACATGTTTCATATACTATTCTTTTACACACGACTCAACTATATAATTTCTACCATCTACCTCTGTGAAATAACTAAGAATAGTACTTCACTAGTCTATGCATGTCATTCCCATCATTTTTTCATACGTAGGTACCCAAACTGCTTCTATAAATAATCCATATTTCAATCGAGCCAATATTATTTATCTTACATGTAAATCTAGTGTGATATCCTGAATGGGCTCATCCTAACAGTTCCAATGATAGAAAACAAAGAATCAGTAACAGTATGAATTCCTAATTGAACCGTTGGATGAATGGTCATATATCGAATGAAGCTGAAGTTTCTAAACTGCAATTATTTCATGGAAGCGTTATGATGCTATTTAACAAACCTTTTTTGTGTTAGAAATACCATATCCCTACACAAATATAATTCAATCGTTGAAATATTTATTTAATTTCAAAGAATGATTGATGAAAAAATCTATGGGTTCATTGCATTTCCCCTAATGGATTTTAAGTCATTATTCGCTCCACCCAATCGGGGCTCTGTTCAATAAAATACTTCCAAACGATACAGGGATTTTCCCTTAAAATCCCGGCTTTGCATCTGTATCCCCGATGTCTGGGCGGGCTTCGTTGGTTATTCATAACCCCATTACAATCCTGTGAAGGCGGATAGACTGAGGCGCCGGGTGCTACAATTGTCGGCTCATTTAGTGTGATTCATGCGCCGTTTTAATGGCGGGGAGCGAGTCAGCAAACACATGGCGGATTAATATCATCGTCTTGCTCCGATGCTGCCTTCCTCGTAATTGCGACGCGTCACACCTAAAACAATGTCCCGGATGTACGGCCTTGGGGTGCTTTATTTTTGTTTGAGTCGGTTGGCTACGTTATTACGTGCTATTATAATTCAAATAAAGTCTCTTCCCACGACTACTTTTCCTTGTAACAGGTTTGACAGACCACATAGGTCGATTGTCAACGTTTATAAGGCATACATCAACATTTGCCGATAGACTGATTGCATTGGGATCATCCGTTAGCGAGGCTCTATCGGATTAGATAAACACACCGATGTTATTCCAAGCATCAATTAACAATGGAAATACATTGAAAGGGTCTATTTCCATTGTAAATCCCGAGGTATGTAGGTTAACTTGTGTTTGCATCAAGGATGATTCATTGTGTTCACAGCAGGGAAAGGCAGACCAGAAAAATATTACTCCTACGTGCAATGTTGGCAGCTACCAGATGTGCATGGTTGATTCCTGCGCTTTGATGAAGGAGATTCCTTATTTATTGTGTCAGTGCAGTCACTCTAGTAAGATTCAAATAGAAATATTCCGTATCATTAGTGTAAATCAAACGTCCCCCCTTAATGATATCGAGGGTATCTTATAAATTGTACCGGAAAACATATTGTCACGTGAATCCTAGAGTATTTATCAATACACCGACCTCACGGGAATATGCAGTTAAACCTCAGTTCAAACATTCACATGCAGTCCCTGAGCCATGATGCCTCATGATGGTCTGGTGTTCCGTCTCCATCAATTTGCAGACAATCTGTATCTGGAGTAGCAACTATTTGACCGGTTCGGCGTTTAACCTCGTGAGAGTAAGTCCATCTAGCATAACCGGCTTCTTTGTAGGCTAACGTCATCCATCACGATCTCCCAGCAGAGACAGAAGCACTACATCGCGTGTACCTGCAAAAGGAAATGCCTCGGCTTGGTGCAGTCTTTCTGACATCTGCTACATTGTTTAAATCATTCAAAATGGAGGAAAACTGTGGGAGGCTCGGGAATGGAACAGATCAAGGATATAATCCGTGCCTGCATGACCGCGTCTGCTCCGACCTTTATTGGCCCTAAATTGCTATTTGCAGGGCCATTGGACAATGCACGAGAGGGAAACCGAAACGGGTTGTGGCGCAAATACTTTGGGTCCCGTAAATCTGACCTCTAGAATTTTTATACCCTGCTTTAAACATGATATATAGGTATAGTGGATAAATGAAAGGGTCGACACAAGAAAATCGGCAAAGAGGATTGGGAGCACGGAATAACAAATGCGAACGTTTATATTCTGTTTCCTACTCTGGGGTCTGTTGAATAATTTATGCTCGAACATGAAGACCCTTTTCTGTGCACCAGCAGGACGCAGAGAAAATTTAGGCCAACTTTATGCTACACTTATGGACGACCTTTCGTCAGCTATAGAACTGTCTGGGTGAACAAGTTTGAAAATTATCAACCCTTTCTATACCGTACCTGGTCGCAGAAACACGTCTTTTAATGCAGCATGTCTGTCACTGGACCAGCTCTGTAGTGCAGACATATGCTACAATTGTTGAGGAAATTTGTTATTTTACACCATATTTAGAGTTGTCTGTCAAAGTTTCTACCGTTATCATCATAAGATTACTTATCAATTATCACTATACAGGCATTTCGATATGATCTCTGAAAGAATTATAAAGATCCATGCTCAGTCAGAGGATTTATCATATTTTAACAAATAATGGAAAATGATGCGTTGATGCATCAATTGCAAGGCTACGGGAGTGCCTTGGGGCATCATTTGCACTGGCCACGGGGTTGCCTTGAGACATCACTGGTAAGGAAAGGGTTCAATGATAACTCTCATACAAGGTGTTCATATACCCTTTACCTACGTAGGCATAAGTTATTCAACAGACCCCAGGAGCTGAAGAAGAGGGGTGCGGCACACGTTCAGGAGACAAATGTGGCAGAGGTTATGTGAGGTCAAAATGCTTAAGGGCCCCTGTCTTGGCTGAGGGTCAAATGAGAAAGATGGGACGATAAAGCAATTGACCAAAGCATGTGGATGTACGGATGAACTCCCCAAGCTTACGGGGAGTTTCGGTATCGGGAATTGAGGAGGAATGGTCTTTTCCGGAAGATATACACAATATTACCATGATTTCGATCTGAGTGGTCGTATTCTTAGCGTAGTTGACGTGTAGTAGTACTCTGAGCTATCTCGAGGCTCCATGATAGGCTTAGTATGGAATCTGTATTGGGTGGATAATAAATACACAATATTAAAATGATTTCCATCTTAGTGGCCGTATTCTCCGCGAAGTTGGCACATAGTAAAACCCCGAGGGTGCATATATATAGTTTATATCAATAGTTTCTATTATGCCCGTCAGGTGGCCGGAAAAGCTGTTTTCTCTTAGGAGAATACGGCTTTCCGTATTTTACTCAGTCGCTACCTGTGGGCTCCCTAGGTTTGGTGTGGAGACTCCGTATTAGGTGGGTAATAAGACCGCTTACCCGTGATGGTAAAAGAATAGGATGGGGATAATCGGCCTTCTGATGGTTGCACTGAGAAAGAGGTATAGATATAAGGGACGGTTCGCTGGGATCCATAACCTACATCCCTGTGATAGAAGTATCAAGCATGATATAATCCGGGAATATCCCCTAAAAAGCTCAAATAGATATGAGAATGGAAATTCCCCATCCTACGTCTTCTTAAATTTTGTATGCCCTTGATGTATACGTATGTGATGTAACACGGTAACTGCGGAGAGGTATGCCCGTGGTTTACCGACTGAAAAATAGAATAGAGTAGACATTGAAAAGATGAGATATGTAAACTAATTCATAGTCGGTAATGATTTACAGGTATAATCATCTAACATGCGCATCTTGAAAGATTCGATTTGAATATTGACATTCAACAGGATTTAAGACTGTTAAGAATTAATCAGATTATCTAATGAGAAAACTTTCAGATTTAGTGCAGTAAGACCGACAAATGGGATAAGTATGCAGAGGAACACTATTTTAATGGCACTCACTACGTTGGTAAGCAACGAGAGAGGAATCTTGTTGACAAAAAAGGTTATCTATGATTGAATAGTAAACCTCTCAGAGATAGGCAAAAAACACATCGGATAAAACCATAGAGTTGAGGTAATTGTCCCTTATAGAGGAGGCATTGAGGGGCTGAGGTGACGCCTGACTTACGATGCCATGTCAGAAGAAAGGCACGAGGGAGCATCAAGAAAGGGGTAGAGGCCGCAGGTTGTGGGTGGGTTGCAGGGGTCGCCGCGCTATTACAGATGGGGTTCACGTTTACCCCGCCCTTTTGGGACATGATACAAACCAATCATTGCGACGTTCACACAGACCTCCGGTCATCGGAGTCGCCGCCGGCAGAGGCGAGTTGCTCATCCCACACACCACCTGCTCGTCAGTAGCTCGGAACTGCTCGGGGCGTGTACCGCGCGGCAGGCGGGTTAGGAGATAGGCTGTGCGTGTTATAACGCGATCCGCGACCTTTCTACATAAAGACGCTTTGTGCACCAAGACGCTTTGCTGGCGACAACACTCTACCTTCCATTCACAAGAGGACAAGCGTGCACTGGTCCTCTATAGCGGAGACTCGCGGTCGGTTGATGACCATCATGTCCACGAGACTGAACTGCAGAAGAGACCCCAGTGAACAGCCACTGGTCCTGATAAAGTCTCCTATGAAAAAAAAGAAGATGGATTCGATAAATTCAAGCAAAAATTGAAATTGGATTCCAGTATTAGAAAAAAAGTCATGTCGGTAGTTTGGGGCTACCGGCGGTGTTCTTCAATGGTCTGACAGAGGGTCCCTGATAGAAGATACCCCGAAATCGTATATTGATTTAGGGCGCGCTACTTAGACCAAACCCATCTGACAGAGGGTCCTTGATAGAAGATACCCCGAAATCGTATATTGATTTAGGGCGCGCTACTTAGACCAAACCCATGAAGGCACCGAGTCTGGACCTAGATTATCAAATATTGCACGACCATATCATCTAATTGCTCGTCTTAGAAAGACTGCCATTCGATGAGATAGTGGGTATTGGAAAAAGGAACAGGCCACATCTGAACCTTAAAAAAAGATTTTCATTCGATTTGAAAGAAGAAAAATAGCATTTTAAGAATGACGAATTTCAAACCAGAACTATTTGGACGGGGAAATGGCACATTATACAAGAAAGTTTATGCCTATGAGAAGAAACCCTAGATGTTTGTCCAAGGAACCTAAAATTAAACGTAGACCCGTAAGACGGTGAAACGAACTATTTATTTGTAAGATCAAATCATCATATAATCATAGATAGATTTACTCTAGAAAAATATTCCTAAATCAGAATCCATTTAAGTCTTTTCAGGCTCAGTTTAGTAGCTAATGAAACTAGTATTTATTGATATTGAAATGGGATCTGCTATCATACGCCATCGCTTGGGAATAGAGACGAGTAACACTGATGATATATTCAAAGAATATGTTCTGGCCTTTATTCAGCACTTCGCGTTTAGACTAGAGCAAACCATGCCTACGTGTGCAGCGCCTTGACATTTACTGTATACGTGTCACTGCACCAACCGATGCCCTATTTCCACATTGATTCGCAGACATGCGGCTCTTGCTTCCCGTGACTTGTCTATTTGTGAGAACAGAAACACTGCCATCAGAGGTCTTTGCTAAATATTTCTATCAATAAATCAAATCAGTTGCCTTAGCTTTTAATTATGCATTGTGTCTAATGTGACACTACGTTCACTTATACTCTGCCTTCATACAGAATCATTCAAATTCATTAAGGACACAGTCAGCCAGTTGCTTTTCCATGGAATTCAGGTATTCGTGCTCCTGATTTGTATTTGAAATTATGTGTGCGTCTGTGACCGTGTACTGTTGCAATCAAGCTATGCTTGTGGCTTCCCATGTAATGGTCTTGAGCTGGGTTTCCAAAGAATATTGATTTTAGAAAATGAAAATGATTTAGTAACAAGTTCCTTTCGATTAAAAAAAAGTAATGAGCTCTAAGAGCGAGTTCAATATTTTCATTAAAAAAACAAGGTATGAGAGGACGTCCCAACAAATTCAATATGCTTTATCATATACGAGTATCGTATGACGGGGCGTGTGGTGAATCCGAGGTATGACTGCTTTATCATATACCTCCAAATTTAAATGAGTATGTGAATATAAACTAGGAATACGACTATGATAAGCCACTATCCAGAGCGCTTTTTAAATGGCAGAATTCACTGTAATGATGTATGTTTAGTTTCTTACAGTATAGGTGACTTTATAGTATAGGTATGAAATGATACCTCTCATTTGTGCAGAGAAAGAAAACAGATAACATTGACGGTAGCGGGTAATGTACCCTTCACATTCTGTCTAAATATACACTCAATAAAGAACACAGGCAACTGATCGATCTAAGCGGTTAGTGTAGTTTCTGCCTGATTTACTGCCACTTTCTTTCCCTCCTTTCATGTAACTTGTCAACTACGAAGCAGCGGTCCATGGTTTACACACATATATATTCCAATTCATGTTTGTGCTATCAAATTCCAATACCTTCCAATGTCTAAGAAACATTTATCTCTTTGGTGCATTGGGATGAAGAGAAGTAAAAGAATGTTTCTTGATACATCATTGATCATTTCTGTCTATGATATACGTATGATATAAGTTGATTATGGATTTTATCAAAATAAAAGTACTCCTTGATTCCGCCTTCTTTATACAAGCAACAATGTAGAATGAATGATGAAATCAAGGAGAACATGAGGTATCAGCAGTATACATAAGGGCCTAAGGATATGGGACATATCATGAGCTTATTGCAGGTGCGTATTGGAACTTTGTCTGCTCACTATTGTAGCCAATATGACCTGGTTATAAAAATAATTTATACATTTCCTCTGCTCTATTACCCACCCAAAACAGAGTCTCCATACTAAGCCCATGGAACCTCCAGATCGCTACTGAGTAGAATACGGATAGCCGTATTCTCCCAGGAGAATACGGCTTTTTCGGCCACCCGACGGCCATTATAGGAACTATTTATAGAACCGTAAAGGAGGTTGAACTCACAAAAAAACAGACACAGCAATTTTTGTTGACGGGTGTTATTATTAGCCAAGATGACAATTGGTATGCATGATGGTATCAGCATAGGTCACGACGTTTCGTGCATGTTTAATGCACTTCTTCATTTATATAAACAATGCACTGCGCTTGTGTAAAATTTCTAATTATTTACAAGATATTTTTTCGTAATAATTAGTGGAAAGGTGAGAAAAAAATACAACATTACCAGGATTTCGATTTGTGTGACCGCATTTTCCTTGTAGTTGACGCCTTGCAATACTCCTCGCTATCGCTCGGAGTTTAACTTCACATCAACCAAACGGAGAATACGGCCACTCAGATCGAAATCATGGTAATATTGTGTATGTATATTCTATTGATTCAAATATCATAATATCGAGACTGAAGTTTCGAGTCAATGTAGATAGCTTATATCTTAGGGATTGAAGTAAAGAAATGTGTGGCTTGTCTAGACCGGAATTAAAATAACAGATCTCTGAGAGGAATGTGAGGACTGGGAAAGCGAAATGTTGATATATTCTTGAAACATAAATCAAAATCTGACAGCCTTCGTATCTGACGACATGCGGATTGTCAGGGAGAATTAAAAACGTTCAAATGGCTCACATGACTCCCTAACCATATTAACATCTGCGTTAGGTATGTTGTTTCTCCATATTATCAAGCAGACATGAATTCCATATACTGTAATGGTAGACATTCTACTTGATGTGACGAGATGGAGATTTTATAGTTCTGTATCGATTGTCTGTTCATTAAAGTTTTCAGAGACATGTAAAGTATCATTTATTCAGACCTTGAGATTGGATTATTTGAAGTGAGTTAAAAACACACTTGGTCATAACTTTTCCTTAGATGAAACCAAGTTGTACCATTATTTATTTACTTCAATGGCTATTTTGTATTCGGTCAATATTGTTCCACTTCCCTTATTTTCTGTTGACTCCACGGCTAAAGTATTTGGGAAATCCCATTGGGGCTAATTTTTTTTGTCCTCTTCATTTTACCGAGCAATTACCTCTCGGGTAAGTGATTGAGGTTTAATCAGGTTAAATGATGATGAATAATGAAGGACCAGAAATCGTCTGTCTCACGCATGACACCGCATATGCTGTGGGAATCAGTGTTGATTCGTTGGCGTAATCTGAGATTGCGTTTTCTTTTAAATAATTACTATTAGGCTCATAGATATGAGCCATTACACTTTCATGAATGAAATATATTTCCCATCTAGTCGTTCATAGAAATGTGTTATGCTTGTCCAATGCTAGGTACTCGATCTAAGCACTTACATCAGACAATGATATACATATTATTTTGCTGATTATGTATCAACAGTACAAATATCTCAGCCGTCATATGTACAATCTGGAGACTATGTGCCCATTTCTGTTTCTTTTCTCATCTGCCACTACACCCCTGTCTGTTGCATGCAAGAAAGAAATATGAGCGTAAAGAAAGTAGAGCACAGACAATTTCACCTTTATTAACTGGATCCTTGATCCAGGCACATGGTTCACTTTTAATTTCTTGAGACTTAATTAAATATAATTAGTGAGTGAAACATCGACGGTGAAATAGGAACAGGCAGTTTTGTATCTCTTATCTCTGTTATAGATTAATGGATGATCCCTCTGAAAAAGGATCTCCCTGTTACGTTTTGTGCGATTTATGGACTTTTAAGGATCTTTTTCTTCTTTTTCATGTAACAGTCTCGAGCTGACTTTGAAAGGAAATTCAAGAGGTAAGATTTCAAATCACACAAAAATCTCACAATTTGACTTGATTATATTACCTTGTATAGCTTGAACATTGGTTTGGGTCCATCCATAAAGTACATATGTACTAACTAGGAATTGGGGGGGGGGGGGTTCAAAAATTTTGGAAATTGAGTGTATGCTATATTGTACTATTGCGTACAAGAGCAAAAACCTTGTAAATTATTAGAAATTCGAAATCCTATCATGCCCGTCAGGTGGCCGAATAAGCTGTATTCTCCTAGGAAAATACGGCTTTCCGTATTCTACTCAGTAGCAATCTGGAGGCTCTATAGGCTTAGCATTGAGACTCCGTATTGGTTGGGTAATTATCATTATTATCAGCAAATAACTTAGTTTACGGCTGGGCTTGCCATACAAAAAAAACCGATGATGGTATACATACTTTAGCAGAAATGATACCGTGACTGTGGAAACATTTTCTGAATAACGCGCTGCACCGATATCTGGAGAGGATGAAAATACTTCATGGGCGTAGAATATGAGTGATCAATGTTAAGTCTGTTGGGAGCAAAATGGTTACTCATGGGCTTTGCTCAGGGGTAGTCATTGCTCCCCCCGGTGTCCCCCTCTACCGCGCCTCACGGGCGCCCCTCCTGCCCCCTCGCGGCTTTCACTCATACTACGCAGTCACGTGGTACAGCCCGGTCCAGACCCCGGCCTCACTTCTCCTTCACCCACCCTGCAGTACGCACGTACTACAGTACCATTTTCGTCTCTTGGCCACGTGCTTCGCCTCATACTCCCCGAGTACAGGCTAGCACCCCCATACACGCGATACGGTATAGTGAACGGAGAAATGGGTCCCACGACGAGGAGTACCCCGATGCCTAGCACATCAAAGCCGACGGAATCCACGGCGGAGTCGGAGGCCACTCTCCAGGAAACGGCCGAGTCCGCCAACGAGAACATCGAGTCGGTCTCGGACAGCGGGCGTACGGTAAAGACGGCTAGGATATCGAAGCTCGAGTCCAACATGGAGAAAATGGGTAGGACGATGGATAGCATGTTTCAGACGATGCAGGCCATGGCACGCCAACGGTCGCCGACGAGGGCTACACAGCCGACGGTACGAGAGGCACGCTCCACGGCCGAGGATCGGACAAGAGACTGGGCCCAAGACCAGACATCGAGGCTACCCGCACCCAGACAACTCAGGGAACGCTACCTGAGCGAGGACCTGCTCCAGCGAGAGATCGACCGCGAGGGCATTCGTCATGACCGCACGGCCGGTAGGTTCTCATCTGATTTAACCGTACATAAACTGATATCTAAGCCGTATATGTATGTGGAACGTGAGGGCCTGTATACCATGTCCCAAAAGCTCGAGGTTAGGGGAAGCCTGGCCCCCATGGAGTACGTGAGCGCGTTCTTACTGATGATGGAGGACGAGCGGGCGATACCCGAGGGCGACCGCCGGGACATGTACAGGCACCTCTCTCAGGTTACAGTGGATGCCCAGACACGGCCGTGGCCCGCGGTTAGGAGGTGGTCTAACTACATCTTCGATCAGGTTGAGGCGGGCCGCGTGTATTGGTCCGATCACGTGCGCATTCAAGACGAACGCGTACGCATAGCCATGACGGCCGCCACCAGCACCCCTAACGGTCAAGACGGAGGAAGGGACGGGGCCTGAGAGCTCCCCTGCCGGGCGTACAACTCGGAGCGAGGTTGTCGCCTACGGAACGGACATCAGGACGGGCAGATCAAATGGGTCCATGTTTGTTCGTTCTGCGATTCGGTGGGGCGGATGTGCACGCACTCTATACACGCGTGCAACAGGAAACTCGTGTACGGTGCGGGTTATGACAACGCTGCACCAACATCCGCACCCGCGCCACGGAGGACGCCGCACGCCGGACACACGGTCCGCCCCACCGAACTAGGAGTGCAGAAACAACACGCAACGGCTTCAAAAAACGGGCCGGACGCGCCCCGCGAGTGAGCGTGGCGCGAGACGCACCCCTCGGCCTCGGTACGAGTGCACTCGGCGAGGGGTACACGATCAAAGAGTGCAGGAGTGATGACGTCACCCCCCACGTGACAACAACACCGCGTGCCGTGCACGTGGGGGGAGGCACAGAGCGTGCGGCCCCGCCCACCGAGGAATACACTCCCGCCTGTGGTAGTGTTGGCGGGGAGGCGGAGCAATTGGCTTGGCAATTGCCCCGGGAGGACGGCCGCGAATCCACTCCCATCGACTTCGCTGCCGTGAGAAAATTCTGCGAGACCGGGATCCCAGTCGCCGGAGTCCGGACCGACCCCGAGGCGTTCGCCGGACATAGGAGGGACAAGTGGCCGCAGTTCGCGGCCCACGGGCCGCCGGACCACGCCCACATCTACGATGTTGTGAGGCGCACGGGCCTACCCAACGCCCTCGGGGCCCGTATCGAGATCCCCAGGGACCTCAACATCCCGGTCTGGATACGATACCTCGCCGGGATCCCCGGCAAGGAGGAGTTGACCGACTTCATCAGGTTCGGCTTCCCACTGGGTTACGCCGGGCCGGTCAGCGATACCTGCGGGGTACCCAACCACCCCAGTGCAACGGGGTACCCGGAGCAGGTGGATAAATTCATCAGGAAGGAGAAGGGGTACAGCAACCTCATGGGGCCGTTCGAGGCCCCCCCTTTCCTACCCTGGTGTCACGTGTCGCCTCTAATGACACGTGAGAAGAGAGGCACCACCGATCGTCGAGTGATAACCGATATGACGTACCCCAAGGAGGACAGTGTCAACGGTTATATCGTGAAGAACTCGGTCTACGGCGAGGAACGGGAGCATGGCCTCCCGACCGTGGATGGGTTCGTCGGCCGCCTGGTGGCCTCGGGGCCCGGGAGTTTCATGTCGACCATCGATATCTCCCGGGCGTACAAGAACTTCCGGTGCGACCCTCTCGACTGGCCGTTGCTCTGTTTTGCGTGGGGGGGGGCATACTACTGTGATACGGCGATGCCCTTTGGTGCCCGTGCCTCCTCCTACCACATGCAGTGTGTAGCAGATGCAATAGTTAAGATCCTAAGCCAGAAGGGGGTCGAGGCCGCCATGTACCTGGACGACCTCATCATCCTCTCCCCCGACGAGGAAAAGGCGGCCTCGGACTTCGCCATAGCCCGAGGGCTCTTTGAGGAACTGGGCCTCCCCGAGGCCCGAGAAAAGGCTCAGCCCCCCAGCCAAGTGGTCACGTGGCTCGGTATCGTGATCAATTCAATGGACATGTCGCTCTCCGTCCCCAAGGACAAGCTACACGAGGTCCGGGAGCACGTGAGGGCGGTCGCCCAGAAACGATCGCTGACCAAACGCCAGCTCCAATCCATACTGGGGCGCGTGTTACATGTAGCCAAGTGTATCCGGCCGGCACGCCCCTTTGTGAGTAAACTGCTCGAGGCCCTCCGGGGGATGGGCGGGTACTACATCAACATAAACTCGGAGATGCGGCAGGACCTCGAATGGTTCCTGCGCTTTGCCGACGGTTGGAACGGCCACGCCCTCATCCCGCGAGGCCCCCCGACCAAGTGCCTGATCGTGGATGCGTGCCTGTCCGGGGTCGGGGGTACAGACGGGACGTACTCGTACTCCGGCCGGGTCTGTCCAGTGAACGACCCTGTTACCTGCATCGCGGAGCTCGAGGCCCTCAACACGGTATACGCGATGTGCACGTTCTTAACCGACCGTGACCGCGGCACCCGGGTGGAAGTCTACTGCGATAATATGGGCACCGTCCAGGCACTCCGGTCGGGACGCGCCCGGAACCCCGTCCTGGCCGAGTGTGCCCGTCAAGCCTGGATGGTGCAGGCCAGACTACAGGTAGACTTCGTGTATACACACGTCCCGGGTGACCTCAATACCGTGGCCGACGCGCTCAGCCGGGCACACCTAACCTCGAGGGACTTTGACACGGCCTCTAGGTATCTGAAATTCCATTCCCTCGTCGAGGTCATGTCATGTACCCATGTATCGTTCAACCCTGTGTTACGTCTCACCTGCAGATCCAGCGCTACGATCGCTCCAGACGAGGGCATCTGCTCGGCAATGCGAGGCGCGTGCCCCCGGAACGGTCGCGAACCAGCGCAGCGCCGTCGCGACCTACCTCGCATTCTGCCGCCGGATGGGCGCCGACCCCCAGAAACCTACCGTCAGCTTTACCACGGCGTTCCTCAAATACGTCGCGGACCACGCCCCCTCGCCGGTGACGGTCGCGAACCAGCTATCCCACGTGCGGTCGCACCTGCGGCTGACGGGGGGCGACGTCGCGCCGACGGAGGATTTCAGGGTGAGACGTGCACTCGAGGCCATGAGACGCAACAAAACCTACCAACCGAACGTCAAGCCGGCGGTGCCGATGGACGTCCTCAGGGCTGCCCTCGAGGCCCTCGACGAATCACCACTACACATCGCCCTGCGGGCCGCTATCCTGGTGATATTCTACGCGGCGCTGCGACAAAGCGAGGTCGCCCCACCACCTGCGACCAAGTTCGACCCGACGCGACACCTGTCACGCCGAGACGTCGTGGTCACGCCCAGACAGGTCTCGATACGCGTCAAGGCGGCAAAGAACATGCAGATGGTGGGGGAGGAAAAGACAGTCACCCTGCAGGCGTCCTCCGACCCGTCCTCGTGTCCGGTGCGGGCGGTCAGGAAGATGATCGCGGCCGCCCCCACGGCCAGCCCCGAGGACCCGTTCTTACTCCTGGCAGACGGCCAGGTGATAACGACCAGAACTCTGAGCAAGGAGTGGAAAGCGCTGCTACTCACTGCTAATCAGCCTGCCGACTACACCCTCCACAGCCTCCGGAAGGCTGCCGCCACTCAGGCATACCAGGCGGGTATGCCTGAGCTATCCATCCAGCGCTATGGCGGCTGGAGGTCTAATTCTCACCGAGATTACATCAAGGACACTGATGCCAAGGCCGTTAACCTTGCTCTAATCCGGTCCCTAAACAAACTTTCATAATTTTCTCCCACCCCCCCTCACCTTTTACTGGCTTCCTTGGCATTTTTATTATATTATACAATTACGTATGTATTGTCTATACAACTCTATTGTATATCTTACTTTAATATTTTAATAATTGACATCCATTCTACCGTCAATTATCATTTATCTACTTTTACTTACCTTCATATTCACATTACATTTTAATATGTCGTCCAGTAAGGTCGCCATAAATATTTTACTGCATTTTACTCACATAAAATTAAATAAAATTTTATACTCCCAGCTACTGCTTCTCTACTTTCATCCGGGGATAGGGTAATGGGTTACTCATGGGCTTTGCTCAGGGGTAGTCATTGCTCCCCCCGGTGTCCCCCTCTACCGCGCCTCACGGGCGCCCCTCCTGCCCCCTCGCGGCTTTCACTCATACTACGCAGTCACGTGGTACAGCCCGGTCCAGACCCCGGCCTCACTTCTCCTTCACCCACCCTGCAGTACGCACGTACTACAGTACCATTTTCGTCCCACCCACCCACAACCTCTCTCTCTTCACCTACTCACGTAGGCCATTTTTATTATATTATACAATTACGTATGTATTGTCTATACAACTCTATTGTATATCTTACTTTAATATTTTAATAATTGACATCCATTCTACCGTCAATTATCATTTATCTACTTTTACTTACCTTCATATTCACATTACATTTTAATATGTCGTCCAGTAAGGTCGCCATAAATATTTTACTGCATTTTACTCACATAAAATTAAATAAAATTTTATACTCCCAGCTACTGCTTCTCTACTTTCATCCGGGGATAGGGTAATGACCATGGATGAGATAAACGCATAAAGGAAAGCAATTACCGTATTAGACTGACCTGTATAATAGATGACACCCCCCCCCCCCCCCCTTCCACTTCGACCTGCATCGAGGAATAGATAGGTAACCAAGAGAATTGCCCTTATGGCCTGTTACCCTGACCGTTCAGGTTATGATCCTAGGGTTACGAGCATGAGAGACCCGACCTTTGACGATGCACCGCCGACATGTGAGGGGTCACGGGAAGGGTGATGGCGTCTGCGCTGCGTCCCTAACGTCATTTCCGGTCAACACCAGTATCCATGTCACGTGGCTCACACAGCAGAGGGACACCAGGAATGTGTTTATTTTAGCATAATCAAAGTTCCCCTCTATACCGATCTACCGTTATGGTTACCTAGACAACCGAGGTGCGTTGTTAGTCCATCCCCGTCCCTTCCCTACAGCTTCACAGGTCTCCCCAACACCTCACACCCATGAAGATATCCCTCAGTCCACCCCTCGACTCTTCAGGGAAGCTGGCGTATTGATTTAATTTCATCCCCGGGCCCGGGGGCGTCGGTCAGACTCGGCCGGGGTACCAAGAGGGACCGGGGATGGGGGACGGCTCAGGGTCGTAAATCTGCCGTAAATAAATGTAGGGCTTTTTGGTGTTATCCCTCGCCGGGTTTGTAGAGCTTTGATCCGCCTTAAAAGTGGGCGGTCCGGGGGTCGACCTGCCCCTTGTTGGTGAGCCGGGAAGTGGGAGCGCGAGGCGGGTTAAAAAATGGAACGGGAGGTTAGGGTATATGAGGCGGGTGTGAGAGGTCACAACAGTCAGAGCAGGGCTCTCAGATTGAGATAGGGGGAGGGTAGGTGGTGAGGTGAAAGGTCGGCCAGGAGGGGTGGCGCCGGGGTTAGGGGCTAACGCTGCCCGGGCATAGGGGCACACAGGGTGAAGGGGCATTGGGTAGAAGGGTGAAAGGGATGGGCCTTGGTAATGGGTGGGGATGACGGGAGGTGATCTAGGGGGAGGGTATGAGGGGCAGGAAGAGGATTGTGGCGATGTGTGAGGTTGGATTTCCTGTTAGGAGGCGGAGGATCCGGATTGGACCAAACAGTGACTCAGCTAAGAGTCTGGGCTTGTACATGGATATGCTTTTCTGTACGTCAACGAAACCGAGGGACGATGTAGGTCAACTAGGGCTGTCTTAGTGAACAAGCTTGAATATTATTTAACGAAAACACTCACACGAGGTATCTTTGTACCCTGTACTCATGTAGGCATAAGTTATTCAGCAGACTCCAGGTCACGAGAGAGATCCAGTGGCCTGGAGTCCAGGGTAGGGGGCCCAGGAATGGGGATGAGGCTAGGGACGTGACAAAGTCAGCTGCTGCTTTCTGAGAAAAACCCTCAAAACCGGTATTTGATGCAATGGGATCGAGAAGTTCAAATTAAACCCAAGTCCAGACCCCAACAAACAGTAACGAATATTGAAATATCTATGCAGAAATTTGTTATCTGTGAAGAGTAGCATTTTCCCATGCAAGGTGGTGAGGGAGTGAGAAATAAGTTTATAGTACGACAGGAAAGTGAGAGTCAGAGAGGTAGGTTAGGATTGGGAACAACTAGGTCAGGGGCAATATCCTTCCAGCCAGTGCAATATAGAGTGGGCCTGATCTATCGTTGGATAGGAACAGATTCAGAGAATGAGTTTTAGCTGGCAAGATCCGGATAGAGAACTGTTGCAAGAATTATCATCATTGCAGTTGAGCGCTGTTAAAGATTCAGAGACAGAATTCAGGTTGTGCAAGGAATTCATCAGTTTTATCACTTATCTGGACTGAACATGGTGCGACTATATATGCCAAAGAATACTTGCATGCCATACATTATTATACATATAAAGTTAAAAACACTTGATGGAGTAGAATAAAATGTAAACCTCACTCATTGTAATATCATTCTTTGCATGGCGTTCATTGACTTCTGCTACAGATATCACTCAACTCTGTATCGTGATATCATTCCTCAAAGAAAACTCATGCCATATAAACAATCACATTGCATTTCCTGACGTTTCTTGATAGTCTGTCTTCTCAGCGCTGATCATGCGGTGAATACCACTTTTAAGAGACGAATTCCGAACTGTTTACTAAAGCCCAAAACTAGCCTATCATGTTCGGTATGCAGGAAAAAGGTGTACAACAGTTGAAATTCGTGAGAACAATAGAGGCTAACTTATGAAAACCTCGGAAAAGTGCAACTTGCCCCAAAATTTCAATATACTATTTTACCTATTACCACGAAGGATTCTCAAAGACGAACTATCTGGTAGAACTAGAGATCAAATCACCGTTGGAGGGAAGGGGTGAATCCAGCAGAAAAGGAGGGGGAATGAGCTGCTCACGCCAAGTCGAGCAACACAGGTCTTCCTGTTGAGAGTTGTTTCTTCTTGACCTAACGAGATCTAGATCACCGAACAAAGGACGAGCCTCAGAATGTCGATTAGCTAGCAACTTTTTGTGTGGAGATTAATCCCTTTGCCAAAGTGGAGGCGGCTCGGCTAAGCGCTCGATTACCCTTGCGACGTGTCCATTATGGGGTGGCACAATCAGCAGTAGCGCCCCCAGCGGCTGGCCTGTGTACTAACAGCCTGATTTATGCAAGTCATTCCCATGCCCGGGCTCACATAACGTTCCGCTCTGCGCCGCTACCCACAAAGGGCGCTGCCGTTTAAAACGATCCCAGGACAGAATTGATAATACCCAGTTTGAAAAAAATGGGAAATTCGGAATTAAAATACGGTACGGATTCTCGTGGGGCTTTGCTACGTTGCAGCATGTTCTTTGTTCAATGGAGATGGTGTGGAAATGTGCTTGAGATGTTCGGGTGTATAAAAGAAAAATTTATCTTGACAAGGAACTTTGCACCATCGCATTACATGAGATATTATGGAATATTACGTATTTTTGTAAAATATTATCTGCTGATATCCTGAATAGGACCGAAAATTCTATACACAAGGGAGTTTAGATCACTGACAAACCATGCCACACAGGTCTCTTCATACTTGAATACCTGATCCAATGAACCAAATTTGAATAGCCTCTAGGTACAAGAATATCACATCTGTAGAATCAGTTAGTGTCAACTGTTTCGCACACGACAAAAGGAATCATTAGGAAAACACGGTCGATGAGATATTCCTATGGGGTTGTTAGAATAAAGTTGGTGCGTAAAATTTACTTCGGTCATCTGCTGTTAAAGATGGCGTATGACCCCCTTCTCCTCTTTTACTGCATATTAGCTTTGACTTAATGGTCTTCAGGCTTTGATATCCGGATGTCCAGCTTAGAAACACATTCTATCATGGTTTATTCACTTAATGACATAATTAGGAACCTTAATAAAACCAATGATTCAAATACTCATTGAGAACAAACGACAAGCCAGAAGACCCATTTACAAAAGAAGAATGTGATCTCCCTAAGGAGAAACCCATATATTACCAAGTTGCAGGATTTAGAGGAATGATGAGGCAGATGGGGGAATTCAAAGTTTTTTAATTTGTAAAATGTCAAAAAGTGATTCTCCCAGCAATAGAGTATTGGTATTACCGCTGGCTCTCTGAACTCCCAGTCGACAAGGCAGAGGGATAAATTGCACTAACTATGGTCTCTGTCACTGATTATATCCCTGGTTCTCTGAGACTAATCCACTGGGGTAGCAGCCGGCTGCCCGTGTCGGGTTCTTTGCGGCAATATATTCTATTTTAATTAGCTCCCTTCAGTGAAACACAATGGTGGCTCTCCCTCATGTATAATGTTTCCAATCACAAGAGGACGGAAACAACACAATCCCATCGGAGATTTCAGCAATGCTGCAACTATCTAACAGAGTAACCGGTAACTAAGGCACAATGCCTCAAGACATCGATATAAAGAGGTATAAGCATGTTGGAATTATTATTGTTATACCATACTCGGAATACCTCTCTAAATCAAGCAATGCCGATAGGATCTAGTTCATGGTCTATCAAGGCATGAGGCTGCAATGATTGTTTGGTCAACCACAGTGCATTGGGATAACCTTTGGCAGGAAATGCCTTTTCTGTATTTTAATTTAAGAATAAACACGGAGAAATCAATTGATACAGGAATGCCACGCTGTACAGAATTTCAGTCAAATTTACGGGATACTACCGTTAACATGGACAGTATATTGCCGTAATCTTATCTGCAGTTTCATACCGTAAACAATTGGTATCCGAAAACGGTATTGTACAATAAATGTATACAGTACTGTAAACCATCCAATCTATGGTAAGTCTACAGTATGAAACAGTGAATAGGGATACATTATATACACTTAGAATAATTCTAGCATCAGCAAAATATCTAAGTAGCGAAGAAAGTCCAGAAGTTGACTTCTTGAAAATGTGTAATACATATTCATTTATAAATCTTCTGTAAAATGTCTGCCGTTTAAAACATATTAGTTCTCAAGTTCAAATGACATTATTGCATTCAGAGTATCAAGCACCACTTTCATGGGACATTTCTAAAAATATAAGTAGAATTGATTTTATCCTACTATATATAATGAAACCTTATCAAGATTCTAATCACTACTCCTATGTTATAATCTGCACTGTCAGCATCAGAGTTCAAAAGCTTAGATGATGAAATATCATTGATCAGAATGGTTGCAATGATCAATGATATTTGCCTTTGTAAACCTGTTCTGTAGTCAAGGCATTATATTTGTTATACAGGAGCTGTTAAAGGAGTGGAATAAGGTGTAAAAAACGCAATTTGGGTTTAAATAAAACACTTAATATAGAATGCCAGAGATTAATCCCATTGGATCCGGACCTGGGCGTTTCCTTTGCGTTTATTATCTAAACTACAACCTTCGAGGGTTTCTCGTTTTATATCAATAATAGAAATCACGAAGCAATATATGTTGGCCAAATACTCGATAGCCAACATTAGCTTGATGACCTCGAATCATTATCATACATGAATTCATTACAATAAGTATAACAAAAATATCCCAACAGAGACAGACTCCATGTTTGTGGACACGGGAGCCGGAAGGCCTATGTGGTTGAATGTCTCATGTTGCCGACAGGGGTTCCCTCTCTGCAGGTGGTAGCCTCCTGTAATATAATATCCTAATATGTGGATAGTAGGCTCCTCATATGACATACGTTTACACAAACTCTACTTGATTTGGAAAATTTCATGTTCAAATTAGGGAGACATGAAAACATATTGTTTGGACACTGAAAACTTTCAGTAACTCAGTAGAACAGAGTGAGTTAATAAATGAACAGACATGGAAGATGCTGGATTCTTCAACCCATCCAGTTTTGAAAGCATAGGCTTCTTTCAATTTCTCTTGTATAGCAATGAACGTCAATGAAGTTACAACAAGGAATCAGTCCAGATTATATTGATAAGTCCGTATTCAATGAAATCGTATAGCAGTCTAAACGGATAGCCCCAGGGGTTCGTTTCATAAGCTACGAGCGATTTCAGGGTTCGACGATCTAGCCAATCATGTATGACCCTGTAGACGAACCATGCGAAAGATCGTTACATAAAGGGCATTGCATGGGAAACACGTCAATCGTTCATATGAATGGTCTAGTCTTTGACATAGATCGTATGGAATGAAAGGTCTAACTAAGGAGTCGCTGAATAACCTATGCCAGCAAGGTACAGGGCACAAGAAGACCTTGTAGGAGGGTTATTGCATAATAAATAATATTCAAACTCGTTTAACTAATACTGTCTTACCTGACCAAACGTCGTCTATAGTGTTGAATAAAGGTGAACCGCATCGTCCATGGGTCTCGTTGGCGTACAGAAAAGGGTTATGTGCGACCCTAGTCAAGGAGCCCCAATTGTAAGCTATACACCCGACCAATGTTGATGTAGGTCAATGATTATGTAACGGTTTTGAGGCATTCCATTTGATCGTATCGTATGAGGGTCGTATCTGTGCGACAAAAAAAAGAAATAATGTGACAATGTTAGCCCTGGGGCACGAGATTCCATGAAAGCCCTGGTTGGTCACTTAACTGCGGGGATGCGAGGGCAAGCCCTGTACTCGCCATAGTATGTTTGTCTTAAGAAAATATTTAGGGTTGTCAATTTAACAATTGCTCGATTTAATATCGGTACTGTGTTGTATGGTACCTTCCATGAGTTCAATAACATTTTACGGTCGACATTTTATATAGTAAGTGATTCAGTACATATCACATTTCTATGGCGTTAAATACACTGATATATCCCATTTTAACGCTGTCCCACTTTTGCTTTCTCGGATTGATGCCATACATTTTATAGTATCACAAAAAGAAGCTGACAGATAGCCATGTTTGAAACCTTTCGGATCTATAAGAAGTATTTAATTTCACATTGCATTGGCTTTACAAAAATATTTATAACCTTCTCTCATAAAACAAAGTAGGCCTTAACTAAGTCTATTAAGTGAATTCAGGCCTTTGTGTGTTACAAGAATACCTGAAGCTCCACCTCTAGGCATGAATTTTTCGTACTAAATGAAAATAACATATAGGTTGAACTTAACTTAATCATGAATACCGCAAAGGGTTCGCAAATGCTGCCTCGAGTAAGAATGAATAATTTGCTCAATGCAGACACGAGGCAAGAATAGTGTTATACATATATACTCACACTAAGCCCGGCCACTATGACCTGCCGCTAGGAGAAGCCGGGCTCCTGCATACTGCACTGCTGCCCTATACATATTTCATTGTTTTCGTCCGCCACAGAATGGGAAATGGCCTGATATGGCCCTCTGGTCTGCTTAAGGACACCCAACGCACCTACTCCCGACTGCTGCACCACCTATATTGGACAGTGCGGGAAAGGTTAAACTCGGTCCACAGCATGGGATGAGGGCAGTATATAAACAATCATCACCCGCATTTATACGGTCAGCTACTGGGAGATTTCACCAGGATGGTGTTCTACTAGATAAGGCTATGTCAATACTAGACAACCAAAATGTAGTATTTGGTGACTGTATCATTCTTACTCTGTGTCATAGAATATTGTACTATCGAATATGGGTTGTCTTTACTTAAGAGGTGTTATATAGTTAACCCTTTTTTCACTTGCGATTTCCCAATGGAAAATAGATTAATTCACCTGTAGTTTGAGTTAGGACTAAGCTTCGAGAAACGCTGCCCATATTCATTTAGTGTAAACGAAAACTTGAGGTTAACAGCAAGGAGTAATACATTCCTTTAGAGTCGAATAAATGGGACTCATTTGAAAGACAATAAAGCGTCTAGTGTAAACGCTAGAGACACCTCCTGGGTGGACTATTCCTGATAACTATTTTCCCATGGGAAGCACAACCCCACGATCTACAGTCGTTCAGTGTAAATGCCGGGTAAATACACAATGCAGCACAAGGCGGCCCTGACCGGTATATATTGCTCACCACACTTTGATCACACTTGTAAGTGGTCTTCTGTTTTGCTTATGAGACAGTATCTGTTACGAATTCCTCCTTGGAATGAAGATGCTACTAAGATTCTTCTTACAGATATAGCCCATTCCACAATTAGAGTAATACTGCTAATAGACGTAACACCAACATAATAAATGTACTATTTCTCAAGAATGAGTTATCAACCCACTCCAATATGTGCGCCACTCGTTCATTCCTTTAGGCTACTCTTTTCACAATGGTCTCAATAGCTATTAAGCATTCATGCGAAACCGTTGTTCTGCAAGTAAATAGGCTAGTCAGGTTTCCCGTGCCAAATGCATTGGAAAGATAAGATATTAGACTTGAGGACATTTCAGTTTCATTTCATTTCTCACTCAATTCAGAAAGCAGTACTACACCTTTTTCTTGAACCTGGTGTTATCTGATTACAATATAGTTGTAGCCCTGGCCAAAATACAAGTTTAAAACAACGTGCAATTTGCATTTATGAACCGATGACAGGTCGAGCATCATTGTCGTTAGCTCGTTGAAGCTCTGACCCCTATAGCTTGTCTATCGTATCTTGTTCACGCGCTGCGGAGACAACGTTAAACCTTGAGGCTGTCAGGATAGTTTTATGGCTCGAAAAGAAAAGTACATCTCCCAGCCAACTAAAACAACTAATAAATAACGGCTGATCACCGGTACGAAAAAAGACAACCTCTTTTATGTTTGTGACCAGAGCGGGAATGGCTGTTAAAGTAAGCGCAAAAGAGGCATTTTATAT
The DNA here is from genome assembly GCA_950022655.1 of Alentia gelatinosa. Taxonomy (NCBI): domain Eukaryota; kingdom Metazoa; phylum Annelida; class Polychaeta; order Phyllodocida; family Polynoidae; genus Alentia; species Alentia gelatinosa. The sequence goes on along the minus strand of OX465588.1, from coordinate 19,415,219 downwards.
TGGCACAAATTCATCTGGGTGTGAATTGCTGGGTGTTTCATGATGATGTACCACCACGAGAACGGGCTTGTCTGACAACACATGGCTGTTGTTCAGAGTGGGGGCAGTTGACCTTGTCAGCAGCGTATCTAGGTGTAAACTGCACTCCTATTAAATGCTCACTTTACAGCCACTCACCACCTTCCCATGTATACATTTTCCCCGGTACGACGCCTTAAAAACTCTTTAACAACAGGGCACTGCCTTAAAGGCATATCGCACAATATGCCTTGGAAATTAAAATTCATGTTTTTCGTTGTTCAACAAAGTATGATTTTGACAGCGTCTGATCTACTATTCGGATACCATCGGTGTAATGGACAACATAACCTGGTAAGATCAGTGCCGTCGGCCACCGTCGGCCGCCCTCGGCCGCTCTCGGGTGCCCTCGGGTGCCTTGTTCGATATGTCCGAAACTCGCCGATTCTAGTACACCCATATTCCGCAAGGATTTTTTATTAGTGGTACCCCCTGGTGCCCGATGCCTACCTTGTGACCTCGTCCCCTGTATTTTTTACTCGGAGTCTTTATTTGAAGGAAGGTGGTGTATTGGAGCAAATAAAGGTTGTGTATCATGGTTATTTCAAAAAGGAGTACAACTGTTACTGCAATTACGTCATATTGCAGTCTACAGGACCAGAACTAAGGAATTTTTTTTTGATTGCGTTTATTGACAACATCTGAAAGGTACAATCAGATCTTCCTGTTGACAAGATTGGACACAACATTAATCACATCAAGATCACTATGGTTGGTTGGTGAAGGGATGGAATGAGATGTAGTGCATAAGGGTGATTGGTGATAGTCTGATCACAAGATTAAAGAAGGGTGGCGTCTCGACATACAGGGGCGTGATTAATCTTCTCCAGTATTACATTTCTAAGATATAAGTACAGATTCAGGTGCACAGATGTCTAGGTGTCTAAGTGTCTAAGTCTAAGTCTAAGTGTAAGTGTAAGTGCCCTACCTCACGGCCAGGGCACTCAAGTACACTGCTACTATATTTGTGTTGTTAGGTTCAACTAACTGGGCCCTAACCTCTCGGCCTAGGGCAAATTGACTTGCATGTCCCGAACTACTCTCTTAAAACTAGCTATCGACTCTTGTTTCTGGACATGCCCTTCCAACTGGTTCCAGGCCTTAATGCCTCTAAATAACGGTGATTTTTCATATTTCGAAGTACGATGCCGGTATTGATTCATTCTAATTTTTTCGTCCTGTCTGGTACAGCGTTTTGTTTCATTGATATTCAAAGGATTCCTCGATCTTTTGTACATCACTTTTAATAGTTGTAGGTCTCTCCTGAGATTTAGTGGGCTGGTAGAGCATAGACGATGCAAAGTTTCGATCGATGTCCGTCGTTGGTTACCCCCCAGTATTAGTCGTAAGGCACGGTTTTGCATCCTTTGCAATCTTATTATATCTTTATGTAGGGACCCGTCGATGAGAAAACTGCAATACTCCATTACAGGTCGTATTGATTTGGTGTAAATCTCTAGTGCTACGTTGAATCCAGTCATTCTCCGTATCTTTCCGAGTTTATATAGTTTGTTATTAACTGACTTGATTATCTTGTTAATGTGCCCCGTGAAGTTTAGGTGATTATCCAATACTACGCCCAGATAGGTAAATGATTGTTTCGAACTTACTTTAGTGTCCCCACATAATACTTCAAGAGATGGGAGGTATTTCTTTCGAGTCGGCGCCGCGTACCAGACTGTACATGTCTTACTAGCATTTATTTGCAGGCCATTGACCTCGCACCAGTCAAAGATAGTAGTAACAGCTATTTGGAGGTTCATTTTAGCTTTATGCGGGTTCAGTGAGCTTGAATACAAAACTAAATCGTCCGCATACTGTATGCCTGAGCAGTCGATTAGGTGATCGCACATGTCGTTCACAAAACAATTAAAAAGAACGGGCCCCAGGACAGAGCCCTGGGGTGGGATTGTGATCAGGGAAAGTCAGAGAACTCTAACATTTTCGGACATTATCAGCTAGCCATCAGACAACACCAGATACTGCCAGATCGACGGATTTAGGCCTATTTTCAACAGACTATATTAATAATAGAAGAACAGCAAGCAACCAAGGAAGCCCCGGTCACATGGCTCGCACTGGTCACGTGGAGATGAAGATTTCTAACCGAGCTCCCTACCCTCAGCCATTTTCTCCCAGACCACCAGCTAACTCGGATACCAACCACCCACATACTCCTAGATCTTTCTCGTATTTTTTTCTACAGTAAAATGTTCTTCAATAAATATATCAATAGTAAACTTTAGTTAGTCATTAGGCATACAACCATAGTTCTTTTTCTTTTTTTAACTTGATTACAATTTCTCCCACAAGAGGAGTTCTTCCAATTCATGGTCCAAGTAAACTGCTCCCTTTTTTGTGGGATGATATTATGTTGCACAATAAAATATCTTCTACTCGAATGTCAGCATAGATACATTGATAGTCGCATATAGATATGTCATTGTAATATCAGAATTCCCAAGGCTGCCTGTCGTAGAATACGTGTCTAGGGCTGGGGGTGCTGCTGTGCACCTACTGCCTGAGAAAAGTGGGCGGCCCTTTAAGAGATTGAGATATTGCGGTGCGAGCTGTCCTGGTGGAACCTTAAACCCTTCTGTATATGGTTGCAAACATTAAGGAGACTTTTGTCGAGGAGAGTGACAGCAGTCATTTGAGTACATTGTCTGTAATACGCCAACATCATTGCCTTTACAAAAAGTGCTGCCCACAGCGTTATCCAACTGTAGTACTAGCAGAATATGTTGATACTATTGGTTTGTTCAAAATACATTGTGACGACATTGAGTACATGCTTTCAGACTATTAATAAGACTACATATGCACCACATTGAATGTGATCAAGCTGTCTTTGATCTTTAAGTAGTATCATAATCATTATCCATTAGATTAAAGTGCCCTTAGCAATATGAAAACAGAATTTTCCGTCCATTACATGTCAATGAGGTGTGATGAACATTATAAGCTTAATTGAGACTATTATATATAAATCAATGAAATTGGATTAAAAATACATTTTCTGTTATATTCAAGGAATTTACCTATAGAACATTTCCGTGTGCTTAGTATAGATAATATCAATATGTTGAGTGTCATGTCCACACAGCGTAATGATGTACCAGGCTTGTTAGATAGAAAATAAGTGTTGACCTGTGATTTGTCTTTATTTTGATTTGATTTGACACCATCCGATGGTGTTGTAGGAGCTTAGATATATGATTATCGAAACAATGCTCAGTGACTGCCCCATGAAATCCCTGAACCAAAGCTAGTTCGAATTTATGAATGTGCAGGCTACACATCATTTTCAACCAGTTTTTTTACTCGAGTTTTGATGCAGCCCTTTGCGTTTCTGCCTTAAGTCCGGGCTCTTTTTTTATCCATTACTCATTACTGTTACCTTGTACAGGTACTGCATTCAGAGCTATCTCCCGAAAACATGCTTGATTCATGTAATTATAGGTCTTTCATCCCATCCCGTTACATATAGTGATAGTGGCCACAAAACAATTACGTTTTGTTGCAAAGCTAATGGACGTACAACTTTGAATTTTTTTTTTTGTAAAACCTGGATAGGATTCCGCCTTGACAATGGTTTACAAACATATGTAATGCGTATTGAAACCCTTAAACCGGATCGGTGGACGGTTAAGTACGTTCGCACTTTAGGAAAGCTTGCGATAACAATAAATTGTTTGTGTTAAAGTAACGTAAGCCTCAGCAAGCTCACTAACGATATTTGTACTAAATCACTGGAAAAAATTTAATATGTAAATAGTTCCGAAACAATGCTCATGTGTACCATGCCATGGACTGTGAAACTGTAAACCTGCTGTGCTCCCGATACTCGCTAATAGGTCTTATGAATGACCTCCCGAATTTTAAAAAGAAATCTTAATCATTGGACTTAGTGTTAGGTGCATCTAATTGTTGTGTATCTGGATGTGCATTGGGGTCAATGAGCGGCAGTTAGTGCCCGGTTTAATTGAAATAAGATTGGCGATAGTGTGTCATATTATTGTTGACTCAGTAATACCATCGGTCTGGCGCTCTCTTTTATCAGTTGGCTTGGTATTTAGTACGGCTTAATTTCAGCTGCCTCAGATAGCTGCCTGGATCGGGATGACAATGATATACACCTCGGAGGAGTTAAAGCGCAGGAGTAATGGAATCAGACATGATGTCTCCTATTAAAGGAGGCACACGCAGCTGCCGAGGACCATTTACCGGCAAGCAACCGACTTATAATCCTCAAGGCGAACCCCAACTTTGATGATATATATAAAATCACCAACACTGCGGTATAGAGGGAATAGTCTACTGTAACTAAAGCCTATTATCTCAATTACCTGACTCAGCAACGTGGATGTATGAAGCTCCTTCCTCTATTGCACCTCATTACTGGTGCGGTGAAAAATGTGTTACTCCTCTCAGGGGAGTTTCGATCTATTTTTCTACGAGCACTTTGAGCTCCTCTGAGCTGTACTTTAACAGACGGCAGCTGTTCGGACGTGGTTGCTTACGAGTTTAACATCAACAGGAGTTTCAAAAAGCTACAAAGAGAAGAATGATTGCCTTTTCCCCTTCAGTGACAATTCTGCAGTAGGTGTAGACAACTGGAATAGTTAAGGAATAAATTGTGGGGCCAATCGGGATACAGTTGAAATAGTGGGGTATGAAGGATTCACGCTACCATTTCTGAGTAGTTCAATGCACGTGGTGCACATTGGCAATGTATTAATATCATAACGTCCCACAGATCTTATGCTATGTAATATTACATTAGCAACATACCCTATCGTGGCTCCATGTCGATGATTTAGCGGACTCTGGCATTGTTCACCTTTTAATAGAGGAACATAACCATGTTACAACAATTCCATCATGGATTCAGGTTTCTATGTTTCACAGACATTACACTTGCGCTTAAAACTGATTGAATCAATCTGGAACTATTCTATCTTGATAAGGATAGTAATTTGATTAACTGACGAATTTAACTTTGATGTTACAATGCTGCATGTATACTATGGGCAGGAGCATCTTACGATATAGAAATGTCGTTGCAAACGTTAATGTAATTTCATTGGTATTCAAGTTATTGAATTAAACGTAGTAGGGATAGAGATCCGAGAATCTTAGCATATTCAGTACACGGAGACCATATTTTGTGGAATAAGGCTTCATCAATCATCGAAATAAGAGTGCATTGATATAATGGTCCTGGACAGGAATCTGATAAACAAAAAAGACATAATGCAAGCAGACTTCCAGATGTCCAAAAATGGCACCACTGCACCATTACAACTTCCTCGACTTGTATATACGCATCACAGACTATCGGAAATATTAAATCGTGTTACTAGAAATATCAAATTGTTTTGTTGATTACCTATTTAGCAGAATCCTGGAGGTTCTAAGATTATAAAGAAACTACATAGAATTTCTAGTGTCAGATCTAAGGGACTAGCTTTACAACAGCCTGTCTGTGGAAGTCATATTTTTGAGACCAAAATTAAATTGATATCTTCATGGACTGGTTAAGGCATACCGGACCTAGCCTAAGAAAACTCGGGCGGATATTCTCAAGCATTTTTTCCCAGTTGTATCTGTTCAAACCTATCAATGGAGTGAAATATACTGCAGGTCGGTATTATATAACTGCTGAGGGTGCAACCTATGCCTTCCTTTCCCTGCCTTCTATCTGTTCATACCGACAGACTTCTCAGGTTAAAACTTTGAGTTTCACAGATGAAAACAAACGTTTTCATTATATTAGTCATTGACTAAGCCGCCTGGAGAAGTCGTTATTGCCTAATCTTCACCAAGAAAAGTCGAGGAGTAGTTCATATGCTGGATTATTTCAGTGGTCAGTGTGGGATAATCGACTAAGGGAAACAGGCTTACAAATCCTTGTTCAGTTAAGAAGCTCATTTTCCGAGGCTAATGTTATACTACAAAACTATTTCAACGCCAAGACCAGGCCCCCTGGAAACCAACCCCATGCAAATAAACACTGCCTCATTGTTGAAAATTGAAATGGAGATTTATACAGAACTCAATTTGCCATCGATGTCAACCCCTTGGCACACTTGCTCTTAACATCATGCCTTAGGTGAGATAGGAGGCCTCACATCTGGTTATTCACGTATCTTTTAGGTGTGTATTGTTTATTCCGAGTCCTTACCCCTGACGGCATGTTCTGATACATTAGGAGTATCTACCATTATCTCACCCCAGATATTTTTTCTCCATAGACTTAACATTGGAAACTCGTATCTAACACCCATTAGATATTTAGGAAAAATATCCAATGGGGGATAATGTCACAAATGTTAGCCCATTAGTCAATATTAAGGGTGAGATAAATTCAGAAACCCATTCAAGTTTAGGGTCAGAGCTCGATCCCATCTCATTTGAATCACATAGCAATTCACGCGGCTTCGCCTTGTGAATTACTACGTGATTCAAACTCGATGGGATACGAGCTCAGTTTTCATAATACCATTCATTAGATGGAAGGCCCTCTGATAGCAAGATACCTTCTTGCACCGTCGTAAAAAAACACTGGTTTTGTCTAGTTAAATCATGAAGGATTATATGACTATGCCATAGGCTATGCCTACTACTATGAATTAAGATCACTGTCCAAAACAATGCGATATCTAAGCTTCTACGTGGGACTGCCTATGTGAATCTCAGTGCAGAGTAATTCTGCTGAGATTAAGCAGTTTTATGAAGTAGCACGGCGTCACCTTTCCTCTCTGCTAATTAAGCTTATACTATTACATGGATAGTTTTAAAGTTTACAGTGATATACAGTGTAGAGTGATTTTTCAGCAGTCTAAAGGCGTATCGGATAATTCGCCTATCTAATCTTCTTCAAAGTTTCACAGAAAGAAGTAAATTTTCGAGAAAATTGTAGAAATCATAATTTTCACTCCATTTCCTATAGATTACGCAAATGATAACAAGATATTTTTAACCTATTTGGTACTCTCAAATTAGACAAGACGTTATATTATGCTCATTTGGCGTTAGAATGAATCACAACAAAACCGTGTGGACCGAAAATTGTCTATACTTAGAAATCATCAGGTAGCGCCAATATGACTTATAGGATTTGCCTTTAACATTACTACATAGTAACTTCAGCACTATAATTCCAACATATGTGATGTATGGAATTGAATTTATATAGATGGTACAAATTGATCAGAATTTACACATCAATGTACGATTGAGTTGTGCAATACATTGATGCAAATTCTTAGAGCCGGTCCGTAACTACCAATGTTTTGCAATTCACTAAGCACCGCCAATACAATGGCAATAGGTCACGTGCCAGCAATACCCTGACTTTAAATCATGAGCTGCTCAAACTGGGACACTAGCTTCTAACCCTCCCACACCAAGCCAGCAGGGCACTGCCAGATGGTCACACTGAAGGTACATCAGGGGTTTAGTGTGGCTTCCCGGATAGATGCAGATTATCCCAGCTCTAACACGCGGGCCGACAGTCAGCTAATGAAGCCTCACACTGTGTCTGCCACCCTACGACACGCACCGCATTTATAAACGTAGCAGACTTGGAATTGGCTCCCAGGAATATGGCAAGGCGAGAAGTGAAAACTGGCCTTACTGTACATGTATATAGACTGGTTAGCTGTTATAACGAAGCTTGGGTTTAGCATAGATGTGATGGATTTATCATAGTTCGTTCAGGCTTATTTTCATTTAGGAGAGCTATTTTCTATCCATTTTTGTGAAATATAGAAAATGTAACAAGGTTACAATTGTATAAGGTCAAAGGAATGCTAACACTAATTAATATATTCACGTATAAAATTTGTTTTTTCCCTCGAAATTTAAGAATTAAAATAAATTATGATAGTTCATGAAAGGGATCAGTACCTAAAATCAAGTAGTCCTGTAGCACCTGAAGTGTGCATTTTGTTTGGTGAAGGATCTCAGCGTCCATAAAAAAATAAGCAGCAATACTTTCATCATTGTATTAATCTTTATTGTTTGAACTGGTATGTAGTAGGTGTAATGATTTTAACTGTTCTTCCTTTAACATCTTGCTGAAATGTTATCATGATAGCCCATTGTCATAATTGGATTTTCTTGATGTCAATAAATACTGCTATTTAGAAAAAAATCATAAAAGGGATGTAGAGAACTTTACAGTGCGTTATGTTTATTCTTAGCTTAGGGCGCGCCTATTCTGTACCAGCTTCATGCCCTTTTATAGGGAACATGGTTGTTTTATACCTGACGTAAAGCATATCTAACAATGCAATGTCACGTCCCTTGAGAGATTTCTAAACATTGATAACTACCAGTTCAAATATATAGATTAGTGAAGATAAAAAAAGTTTGCCCCAAGGAATATAAAATCTAAACTTGTTGGATTTAGGCAGGAAATCTGATGAAAAGGATCTATTTGAATCCATTGAAAATCGAGTACCGCGATCTATAATATAGAGTACTTTAATCACACATTTGCTATGTTTTGTGAGAGTTTAAAGAGAACGACATTTATCGTACTATACAAAATCCAAACATTGTTACAAAGCATTATAACATTGCCATCATGTTAATGTCCAGATAAAAAAAATAGGACGGTGAGTCCTACTTCCCAAATAATAAATAGGTTCTAAAACACATTGAACTCCCGCAAAAACGAGATCGGTTTTCCTTTGAAGATGAAGTAGAATGCAGTTTTAACCTTAATCATGTCTTCCTTGCATTCATGTTTTTAGCATGCATAACGGGGTTTTCATCATTTTGAGACTCTATATCTGATACTTTTTCAATCGTTTAGGGATGAACGCTTGAGGATGTAATTTGAATTTATAATCATATTCTTTCTACATGTCTGTATGGGGTATTGACATATTTGCTCCAAAGTTGCACGAACATGTCCTTTAACATAGGTTGATCCTTTATCGACCTTTTAACATGTCTGGGATTCGGGACACTTTACCTGCGTCTTCCGGCGTGCGTGCGCATCAGAGTTAGTGACCTCCCATGGCGGACTGCAGCGGAACTACCGCTAACTACCAGGCGACAAGGGAATCCGACATGACATTTCCTGGATGTCCACTGTGCTAGGTGGCCGAGGCGGTTTCTAAGCTTCATGAATGGTCAGATTAAACCTACATTAATACTAATCTCTACTCGAATTCCATTTGTACTGCCTTCATATCTAATGCTCGGTATTCATCATGTAAATATGTTAAAAGCACTTTGTAATCTGTCTCATCTAAGACCTGTTCTATCAATTTGATGAACATTCGGTACGTTAGCGAACGCTCCTGCAACGTTTGCTCTAGATCAATCAAGACCACAGTTTTATTTTTAATTTCTTAGAAGAACCTCAAGGCAATATCTTTATGTGACAAATCCACATCGTTTGTTCTGAAGTTAAAGTCAATAGATCCAAGCGTGAATATTGAACTTAGACCCATTTGTGCAGTCTTCGCATACAGATTTAGATAACGACGGACGGCAGGAAAGCTTTTGTGTAGGTCTCCATGGACAGCAGTTCTCTCTAGGATAGAGAGACTTGCGACCTCATCAGAAAAGATCTCGGTAAAGGGAATGCAATGAGACTAACCAGGAAGGCTCCTTGGCCAGTGCTCTCAGAAAGCAATTAGATATGTGATTTATTTTCCCGACAAAAGCCCAAACGATTATTTGCACTATGAAGGATAAGTGAGTGGGTGGTACAGATAATGTAGGGCCCGAAAAGCACATGAGGCATTTCCAATTGGTGACTGTTATCGGTTTTAGACGAACCATTGACCAACCGAATATTGGTTTTAAAATCCATTCCATTATCATCATTTCGACGTGGCTATATTTCACGTGTAAGGACAATTGTCAGTCTGTGGTGCATAATCGATGGCTGTGTATCCTGCTTTCTGTTACCATTTACCAATATTTTATCAGAAATACTAAAAACTCATTCGGCGGTTACAAAAGCAAGAGCAATATTGGGGCAGATGGAAACGCCGTATAGAAACCCGTTTTCATTGGCCTTTTAGTCCGCAGCGAACTACAGTAGTGAATCAGTGATCGATTTATTGGGAATACCGAAGCAAAATTCGTTGAATGGAAACATGATGGCATTTGAAATAACCAGCGATTGATTGGCGAAGATAACGCGATAAGATGATGACCGACTGACTTTCTTGTCGATTGACGGAATCGATCAACTCTTCGATTTCATCGTCGAGGACGGCCAAATATGTTGAACTCAATAATCGTTACACTGCTGCATTTCGATTTGTTTTTATTTTCGTATACGGACGTGCAGTCGATGGCAGGCTTTTGAAGGGATTGAAATAGTCAGAACCGGTTTAGGAAGTTTGTTATATGATAGTAGTATATGATTTTCACCCTGATTCAGGTGAAAATAAACGGTCCTTGGGGTGATGCGAATAGCAAAATGAGGTAAATTATAGAATTATAAAGACCACATTTGTCTTGGAATTTCAAAATCAATATTAGTTGACTAGGGTTGATGACTGATCCATTATCGTATTCTTCGGGTTAGGATACCATAAGAGAGGTTCATCTGTAAGCATAAGTGTACGTCCAATGCCGTATAGTGAAGCATAAGATATATGTATCCAATAAAGTGGGACGTCCCCGCATTCCATCAGAGGAAAACCTTAATGTGCCCACGAAAAATAAACGTGGCTACGCAATATTGCCTCTGTGTTTTTCTCCTCAGGGATAACCTGACTACACAGTACCAGTCATTACCGAGTGAAACGTGCGCCTGCCTTCCATCAAACAGGTGAAGTGAGGCTTTCAAAAAACAAGAAAAGGTAAAGTAAACCCAGAGGAGTTATTAAAAAAGTGATAGCAGGATCGGGATTCCAGCATGACATTCTAGAGTGGGTTGCAGATGGTATGACGCATCGGATGTTATGTCAGATAGATTCTTAACGCGTTTACGCCTCTTGGGATTGGATAAGACGGGCAGGCAGCAGGTGGGCGCCAGCTGGAGGGAGGCGAGAGAGGCGTCCAGCTTACATGTTCATCTACCGGCACGTTCAGCATTTTTACCCGGCTTGGTCCCAGGACGGCACTGAGTAATGGCAGAGCTACCTCTGGTAATAGGCTATGCGGGAGACAGAAGACCGACCGTAAAATGTTCTGGATCTTCCTGCACAAACCATATATCCTCCTACCCCCCATCCCGCCCTCTTCCCACCCTCCCTCTTCTGTAAAGCCAAATGAGATTCTGTAACACTGCAACTACGGTTGTCAGCGCCCTTCGTAGCGATCGCCAGGTTTATCACTGCTTGATGAATCCTTTACGTGCGTGACACGTATCTAGAGGTGCTCGTAAGACGAGTGGAGTAGCTCGTAAGACGAAGCGAGCAGCTTACTGCAACAACTTCCTACGAGCATCTCCCGCACGCTCGCGCCATCGCCAAAATGTTTTCCAGGGGATAGACTTTACCGCCATTGGACCATGCGCGATTCTGTCATGCATGCATCTACGACATTAAAATGACATTTACAGCACTATTAAAGACAAGGAATGAATGGGCGTGAAGGGCGATCGCTACCCCCTACTTGATTTAGTACGCAATTACTCGGTCCATATATAACTTAATTGAACAAGCGTCTTTGTCTTTCTCCATTCGTCTGGCAGGCTTGAATAGCAAATGATGCTAATATCCCATTGCAAATGATTATGGAGGTCCTGTTAAGGTGGCTTTTTTTCCAAACCTGTTTGAAATAATGGAACAGAGCAGATTAATTGACTGTGGAGTTGGTCTTTAATGTGGGTACGCTAATCCTGTGCACGATCTATTAAACATATGAGAAGGCAGGAGCCCATCGGGCATTTTGTGTGGAGATCATCTAGTCATCAACACGGCAACTATGGGCCTACTTTCCACCGCCTGATAAATCATAGGGGAACTGGGAAAAGTCAGAAAAAACGCTGCTGTAGTTTTTAAGACCAGTCCAATAGATTTCCTCTTCACAGGGAGACGTTTGTCTTGAAACTCCATTTATCGCGAGAACGCTTAAATACAGAGAGAGCCCCAGAAAGCATTGGAATCAGTGATATTTGCAGATATGTGAAGCTGATGCTACCAAAAACATAACGAACACATGTAAGCTTTTCATATATACAAAACCATTGTGAATTATCAGTATTCTATGTTAGTATTGATAACATAATTATGATGGATTATCAACATGAATTTTCGGCACGATTTACACAGTTATTTAAAGTGCTGGCGATAAAGGAGAAAGCTGGTTCTGGTGACACTCATTCCGATAACAATGTCACTACTAGTTATAATCCAGTGTTCTATTACCTATCTAATATTTAGTCTCCATACTAAACCCATGGAGCCTACGGAGTCAACTCCCGGCCTCCGTCTGAGAGTCATTTCTGAATTGTGATCAAGTGTCCTGGAAAAAATATCTATTTTAGTGTTTGCAAAGAAGGATTATCACTAATCTCGCAACAGTAAACTACTGAAGGTTTCAAGTACATAGCCATAAAGTAAACACAGTTCTGCCTTATTGATCATATCAACTTACTCTGCCTGCCCTAATCTCTTAGTTTATCAGTGATGCTTGGGAAATAAGTCAAATTTATTTCATTGAGATGCAATTCCAGTTTATACCGTTTAGGACAGTGTACAAATAAATCCCGGTTCCACTTTCAATACATTGATTAATACGTGACCCATTGTATTGAAAGTAGTTCAATGAACCTCTAGTCTACACCTAATTGTACCGAGTTGTGCACCATCTGGGCGACTAATGGAACAACAAATTTGATCTTATCCTTTTTGGTACAGAGTATACATGTTCGACAATAGTATCCAAATTATGTTGTGTTAAAAGCACTGTGCAGCAGCTGCCCCATTCTATCGGTGTTTGTGCTGTACACCAAACGCTGATGAGCTTTCACGTATTGGTATTGTTGTATCGCTTCCATCCAATAGGGGTGCGTTTTCTCGTCTATCAATAAGTACAAAGCGATGATCATTTGTAAGGAAGAACGCCAATAGACAATTGTACTTGTCTTAATGTTTATTGAATAAAAAAAGATATATATGATCAAGCCTGCATGCCTCAGTCTGATTATGAAATAAAACTCCAGAGTTTCTCCAGTACATAGGCTATCTCAGTCTTTTCTAGATGTCTATATCTTCAAGGGAAGGCCATATTGACCATTATCAAAGTCGATGAGATGCAAAGATGTTGTTTTTTGAAAATTATCTACAATTGTAAATTGATGTCCATTCTGACCCATGTTTTAGAAAACAATTTTCTTATGGCTAACTGTAAGAGCTATACCCCGCTGTTTTAGGGATGATAAACGACCTGAGCCGGTCAAAACCGTAAGCTTCGGGTGGGTGTTCAGTCCGTATTTCCAAACCAGAACACGTACCAATAGATCTCCCATGGGCATGCAGTAGGGAAGGGTGGCGTGGTGGTAGGCACAGGGCAGGGGTCAGATGGGCCTCAGGCTGGTGTGAGATGAAGTACGGTATGGATAGATGTGGTAGAGATTGTATTTCAGGTGGTTAAAACTGGTTGCTAAGGGCAAAGTGTGCAGAAAATGGCAACCTAAGTTAATTGGTGATATCTCTGGGTTTATAGCCCACTTTGATAGTTTGGTGCATATGTACATGTTAGACCAGATTTCCTTACATCGTCATAAAAATAACTTTCACCATAGGCAATAAATGCAGACAAACCAATAAAACACACCTAACTAAAGTGTTTGACAAAAGTGAACCATATTTTCCATACCCTCGTCCACCTTTAGAAAATGGTGGACGACAACCACAGGGATATCGCAGGTGACTCAATTTTACAAAGAAGAGCCTTATTTATCAATTAAACTAGAGGAAATATGTTTATTATGGTATCTAATGCAAAACATCAGTGTTAGGCGGGAAATATCTGAAATATATACTTTGCAAACTATTAATGATGAAATTAGTAGATCAAAACGCTACTATGTGGTTCTACCTGCAGTGATTAGAAACTATCTTACACAAGGGCCTTTATACCTGACCGACACTCTATTTGTCCTTTCCTAGGATCAAACTCAGTCGAATGAGACTAATTATGGAATACACCACATACGTGAATGGTCTTCTCTCCTCAGGTAACTCTTAGATCCCTGGTGTCATCTCTGATGCAATTTTCCGTCAGGACCAACAGATTCTAAATAGACTTTAGATAATGATGCCGCTAAAATTCTAATGGACACTTTCAGGGATTACTAGCATGGTTGTTTAATTCTAGATCATTACAATATGTTTTCTGATAGAAGCGTCTTATGTAACTGGCTTCCAAATAGAAGAAATACATGTCCATTACTATCACAGAGGAGGTCATACTATAAAAAGGTTGGTATAAAGGGACGCACAAGACGATAGATCTGGCAACTGCTACACTTATTTTGAGATAAGTTCCTTTATCTAGCCGTTGCAATTAGGAATCTCATTAGCAAGGTTGGCAATCGTCAACACATGAATCATACTTTTTTATATATGTCAATATCTTGACGCCTTTATAGTGCTACAGTCTGAAGGCCATCTTTCTTTTACTAGAACACTTGGGTATATAGTCATACGTTGAATTTCCATTTGTTTGTCTGGTGTTATAAAGTAGATTTATGGAAATTATACACGCTTATTGTTTCTCTTCCTTCCCCATCTGGGAATTTGGAGAAAGGTTCCTTCATGTAAATAAAGGTTAGATATGGCGAGTTATACGAACTAGCGTTAACTGTTGGTTACCTGGTGCGTTAACTGGTGGTTACCTGGTAAGGCCCACCTGTATTAACGTTTTTCCTATCATGTTCCCTCCCCTCAGCATGTATATGCTGATGAGGGGATGAGCGAACACAAATATTTTCTCATCAATGATCCCATACCTAAATCTCAGAAAAGAAAAAGGAATAAAGGGAGCCATTAAGGGATAACGATTATCAGGAAGGTTTGCATAACGTTCAGGAGGGCTGGCATGACCCGTTTAGATGGATTATGACGTCGCAATGTCACCTCAGATGATTCCTTCAAACATTTCTAGGTGACTGATAGGGTTCATGTCTCTCAATTTGCCTGCTCCTCCCTGTGCAATCAATCTTTCATAAAATGCACACAAAACAGTTAACAAACATGGTTACAGACAAGAAATAACCGCGGAGTAAAAGAAGATTATCAGAGAAAAAAAACTGTTCCAATACGCCAATAATTTATTTCCAATGTGGCATGTAATGAGAGGTGGATGGGGGGGGGGGGGGGGGGTGGATTGGATGGCTGAGCTTCGTGCTGGGCACCTGTCCGTGATAACACACAGTGGATGAAGGTGGGGTGGTTTGTGCTCACGTTTACATCCCACCCTATTCCCCCGAGGTGGTGTTTTTAGATGGATAAAAGCGTCGTTCATTGGATTCACCCACGCATACTGTTGACCAACAGTGTCTGCACGCCCAGGGGTAACGTACCGGAGTAGGGAGATGGAGAGATGGGGGGATTCCAATGGCCCAGGATCATCCTCTCAATACGCCATGTATGCTCTGCACGCTTGAGTGAACCGTTTATGTGACTAACCAACCATGGTTCCCCGTGGCAAAGGGTAAGCGGAAAACAGGTGTTTCATGGTCCATTGCCTCCTGCATTGTTTTTCCGATGCTGGGTGTTCTGTGTTGTCAGTGTTCAGCTAGATGTAGCAGCTGCGCCTTCTCTCAGCACCACTCGTGATGGGGATCATAACGATAAGCGCCGAGAATTTGCCATTGTTCTGAGGAGAAGGTATGACTGGCATAAACCACATTGCTCAAGTCGGGACCTGGCTTTATGATCACGATATTTAGATTAACGAATGCATCAAGATACATACAGACCATCTGGAAGAGCATGACTGGTAAGTAGATTCAGAATACCTCCCGCGGTTTTAATGCTTTTACTGTTGGACTGGGCTGCCGTTTGATGACATACTGAATGCAGTCTCCATGCATGTGATTATCAGTAGACATCTATCACCCATTACCGCTACATGACATCCCCCGTGCAGGGGTATAGCATTGTAGCAGGCCCTATAATGTCGATCCTATAAAATACTGCAATAAATGTGACGTCTATCCGGCATGTCGATACCAGATTGTACTTGCATCAGTAGAGAGCTTTTACCTCCGAACTCCGTGTATAAGACATGTAAAGATTTCAAAGGATGGTTAGTTTGGTGCTGACAATATGCATGGCTAAGAAAACTGCCATATTGCTTCCCTCCGCACAAAGCATTACAGATCCGTTAAAGGAGCATGTCACGCCATCAGTGCAGCAAAGGTATAAAGCCGTGCACCCGATTCATCACGATATACCCCCTCATACACTACGATTAGAAATGGCGAAAACTTTAATCTTAGCCTATCGATGTGTGTCGTTGTGCGTCGGAACTGCTTTGATGGGACAGAAAAGGTGTCCAAGGTAAAGATTAGCTCACGATTCACTTAGGGTACCAGTGCAGATCGGATGCATGATTTCAATATCAAAACATACTAAAATCAGTAGATACTGCATAGATATAAATATTTTTGACAAGTTTTTACGCGACAATATTATTTATTTTTCAGACACTAAAACACTCGATATATTACTGTGGCAGCATCATACTTATTTTTATTAAGCTATTGATTTCTGGCCATTAGACTTGACTAAGTAAAATCATATAAACGGTGACGGTTATTGTATTGATTTGAACCTATGTTAATTCCGAAATCTCATAATTTTGGGACAAGTATTTCACATGTAAGAAGAATCTTCCGCCAAATATGCTCTTGACACATACTGAGAAGCTATAAAAAATCAAACATGTTTGATCTTACTGGAAGGCCTAAATGGGTTTTTAACCATTGTGTGTCGGGAACCAATCGTGACGTATCGGTGTGTATCGTAGGATGCATCATACAAGCATGGTACACCACTCAGACGTTGTCTGACCTCCCGTGTCTGACTTCCCGGTGAGTAGTGCGTGCACGATTTTAAAGCTTCATAGACAAATTATCCAATATTCGAAACCATTGCAAGGTTTACGTTGATTTTACATAATTAAACAGGGGCATCGAGGTTTTTATTTGAGGCTGTAAACGTACATCGATATTGTCAAAATAAATACTTATAGAAGCAGGGGAACCACTACTGACAGTAATACACATGTTCGCACTATGGTGCATCGACATTGATCCTTTTGTAACATTGGGAACACTGTGTTTTACATGCATCGGCTGTATGATTGTCATCCATTATTGCTGAAGTCAAGGTTACCGTAATATGGTCTTCACTACATTTGTCTGTTCTGAAGCCGATACTAATTTTGCAGACTTCTTAAAGTATTTATCTTGCATATCAAAAGCTATTCCTAGACTACACCAACATCTCCACTGTAACAGCTGCATCAATTACTGAAATGTATAAAAGCGAATATGTTTGAATAAATTTATCAATAGTTTCAATTTGAATTATGCTTTCAAAAATATAGAAATGTCTGTTTCATACTGCAGCAGCCGTATGAATGACTGCAGTCATTATGCTGCCGGCAAAATAGAAACAAATAGCCATAGTTTCAATTACTTACAATTAACTATTTAGGCCTATGCCATATGAATAAAACAAGGACATGATATTTTGTATAAGTTGTGTGTGGAATGGCATCCCTTTCGGTTACCCCTATTCTAACATGTTGATTGAAACCTTGTGATAATGATATTTAGATCAGTGATAATGATATTTAGATCAGTACATATATTGGTGCATTTAAGTAGAATTGCCAAATACTATAATTTGAAGACTAGTGTACTATGCCATTTGAGGTATTCACCATCAACACTATATGCTTCCATTCTCGATTTCATAATTTTTCCAAGTGCATGTTTCCCCAAATAATCTTAATTCTACATACATAGTCTTCGTGACTCTATTCAGTGCCTCCTTTCAGGAATTATGAGTCTAGATCAGGGACAGGATTGTAGTCGGAATGTAGTACATTTCAACATATACCTACATTGCATGACTCTCCTGGGCCTAATAGCTTTCAGGCTATCCTTGCCGACAGACGAAATAATTGCCGGCGGAAATCAAAGTACTTGGATATCAAACCTAGACAGATAGATTGCTCTAGTCAAATTTCAAATTCTTACGGTGACAATGGTTGCGGCATTGATTGCATTGCACTGAGGCAGCTGTGGTTGGGGCAATTGCATGATACAAATGACTATCAATTGGCTTCTATAAAGACATTTCATGACTGCAAACGTCTAATGTAAGACACGCCAATAAGCTCTCACCAACCCATGTGTATCGTTGGACTTGTCGTATGTCTGCAGAATTACTCCAGGCAAAATTCTGAAAGAAAGGCTGTTAGTTTATATCATCGTCAGATTTCCCATTTCTATGTCTCTTCCAGCTCAATATATTTGAAATAAACGCTGTTGTCAGATTATTAATATATTGCATATAGAGAATTTTACGCCATAAGGGCATCAGAAAGCTATCTATCTTTGCATTTTCTGCACAATAAAGCAACGCCAGATTATTTGTGTCACTAATAATTCTAAAGACCCCCATATCGCACATTGAAGGAGATGTCTGGAGAAATTATATCCATTTTGTGCAGCTCTTGATTTTCCAAATGTCATGGACAAAAGGTCACTTATCTCAGAAGGAAATTATAGAATTTGAATTAAAATGAAAACTTGTGTGGATGCAAATGGCACTTTCAGCAATTAAGAGCATCTCTTAAAGTTAAGCCATGTCCAAGGTCAAAGGGTAGGTCATCGGCAACCTTCAGTAATGGCTGAAAGGATTACCGTGTGGGGATATTTTTTTATCAGCAAGCGGCTGCATCAAGAGCCATCAGAGCATGCCACTGGGTGACACTTCAAAAATACAGCTCCTTTGTTCAGGAAACACCAATGTGGTCTTCTAGGGTGAAAGTGGTCCGTTATCAGGGATAATGCGTTAAAAGCGTCCATTCGACAACAGCCTATATACGGTGCCATAAAAGGATTTTTTCACTTCAGATCCCTGACAATTTAGTCTTTATTTTACCCCGTCAAAGGGTGCTATATTCTTATCTGAATGTAGGCGATGTATATGGTTACATGACCTCGTTTCCCAGCTACATTACATGGCTTAAAAAGGCAAGTGTGGCAAGATAAACATATAATATTCATTCAGTAGTTGAATATTGCTCATTTATACATGACAGCTTCCGTAGATTTGATCTAATATCCATTCTAAGATTCAGGCACCGGGGTCTGAAGGTGGTGCTTATTTATAAAGGTGTTGCAGGGTATCAGTAAAGGTCCTGAACGAAAATTGTCAACTATATATACCGAAGAGACAACTGCTCATGATAATGAGCCACAATCGCGTAAAAGACAGTTATCAAATGTTATATATGCACTAAATTGATTGAGTTTACACATCTTTATAATCCGCAAGATAGATTTGAGAGTAATACAAGTTGATTGAATGGTAACGAGCTACTAACTACTCCTATGGAGTCCTGAGCATTTGAGAAAATTAAGAGAAGAGAGTCTTTGTAGGGTGGATCCTATTTCGTTGGCGTCCTAGGAGCAAGTGGACGAAGGTCATGTCTGAAACGATGTGGTCACGTGGTCGGGTTCACGTGACCGGAACAACATGAGTTGGCATCTGTAGTAACAGTCTCTTCTATTCACACATTACTGCCAACCCTCCAGTTAGCCCTAATGTATAAGTCGTCAAGGAATCCAGATTGGCTTGGTACCAGAGACGGTCTAGCTCGTAGCAGCTCTGAGTGAAGTTTAAGTTACAATGTTTGAAAAAACTTCAGTGAAGGATTCTTTGCATTGGAAAGGAGTCAGGGCCTGGGAAGATCTCCCAGCAGATACTGGAGAACTCGACCCGTAACGAACTCGACCCGTACAAATCTCGACTTGTAACGAACTCGACCCGTTTTAAGGACTCAACCAGTAACGAACTTGACACGTTTTAAATATTCCCAACTAAAGTATCTCATTATAACTGAATAGATACTATATACTTAGTTGTAAGCATGTTACCTCGGCTTCAAATTTAGTTCTATCTCGGGAAGAAAACAAACAGAAAACCCTTCCCTAACCCTGTCCCTATCCCCATCCCTAACCCTTTTCATATCCCTAACCCTGACACTTTCCCTATATCTATACCTATCCCCAATCATAGCCATAGCCCTATCCCTAACCCTGAACACAACTGACGTCTTATTTTTCAAATTTGCTGGTTTATCTGTCTAAAAGCTAACTAATCAGACCTTTCCTTTGTATTAAATTGTCTAATCTATACGTATCGGATACGGGTCGAGGTCTTCAATCGATTCCTCCTAAACAGGTCGAGTTCTCCTGACAACTGCGGGTCGCGTTTGTTTCGGGTCGAGTTCTCCAGGAACCCCCATAGCTAAGATCCAGCTCTGCCCGACTGTGAAATAATTTAAAACTATGATATAGAGAACGTAGATGATCAATCCAACCATCTCATTTTATATCCTCTCCCCAGTATCACTCTCATTGGATCTAACACTGTGTTGATTCAGCTGTCTAATGGAACCGTTTGTAAATGTGCTGATTGGAACTGAAAAAGCTCGCCACGGCCAGAGTTCTCAATAAACAAATAAAAAGAGAAATACTGTACTGGGATATCATATGTACAATAATCATAAAGCTCCAACAAAGAAAGTCACCTTCGAAATTTGCATTGTTGTGAACTGTAATGTCTGGTATGATCCCTATATTCAATTAGAATATGCCAACGTTAACAACTAGCAAGTCTGGAGGAATAGCTACTGAATTAAAAGTGCATTATCAATATAATGATATCAACCTCCCTGATAAGGAAATATTTCTATTTCCGACGAAAAGAAAGCAGCAGTTATCTGATACATATCCTCTGATTCTTAGCACATGGCATGATACTTCGATTTTAAGAACGGAGAATCAATCACCTACCTGTTGCATTATATTTATCAAATCGAGCTGCTTTAGGAAATAATAGGAAAAGGAGTAGATGAAATAAGATCCCAAAATGGATTTTAAAGAAAGCTAATATATTCTAGAAAGGACTGGATCTAGGTGGAGATTACTCTACCATGAGTGGGTGGTGAAAAAGGTGATGAGGACTCTTTTTATTGGTTGATTATTCAGCACCAATAAAGGCCAATTAACAGATTATTTGAGAAAATTGACACAAAATCAGTGACTGGAAAGAGCCAGCGTTTGAAATGGTTCCTGATTGTTTTGGCGGAGATTAAGCAATGAGGTCATCACAGACTCATTAGGCACCGATCAACAGAATCAAAACATTTTGATTTGATCAGTGATCCTGAAGGTTTTAGTTTGAAAGTTCAATCAAGTATGATGCAGTGACTACAAGGCGTCCACACTGCACGCACACTGATTATTCAGTACCGATGTGCATTCAGTGACCACTAGAGACAGACTCTAAGGGTAACTGAAATAATTGATGTCGTGTCCATCGGCCACTGAAAACAGGCCTATACGGGTGACTGCCCCATGGTCTGAGGTGGGCTGATAACTCTAGGGATGCTATCAACACATAGCACCTGATAGTCTTAGAACTCCCGACCTCTCATTAATAACTCACCACTGTGCACGGAACGACGCCATAGCCCTGCTGGTATAGCTAAAATAGTCCAGGGTGATTATAAATATATCACGTAGTGGGATCTCTCAGCTCGGCGCTAGGCCTTACACCGCCTCTTCGTACCTAAGCCTGCCCTGACCATGAACCAACTCTCTCCCCTCGGGCATGATGTATGAAGGCAGTTTTCTAGTCACCCAGCGTTGTTAGGTAACTGCTGATGTCTTATCTCTGCCTAATCGCTCTTGCTTGGGAGTATGGGAAAATTGACCTCACCGAGGCAGAGATTGATAACCGTGCCGAAAGCAATTGAGAGAGGCCTAGGCCTGTGGTGGCTCGGCTGCAGGAGCTGTATCGAAAAGCAGTGGCGTTGTTGCAAGTATCGCCCAGCCCTCGTGTCTCCTACAGCAGTTCGAACATGAAATTCTATGTAGTATCCTTGAGTTCCGATACTATATGCTGAATATTGATATACATTTTCGACTGTCACTCAATTAAATTACCTTGGATTACCAAGTCTCATGCATAAATCATTTTATGATTCAAATGCGTTTGTTTTAGAGAAATAATGTTTTTTTAAATAGTTCATTGCCATGCAGTCATTGAATATGCAGCATATGACCATCGGGCAGTTATGAAATGAAGTAATATCAAGAGAGGTCACGAGTTTGAGTCTGAGTTATTTATGTCACGCATTTTGGTGGCTCCGTAATTTCATGAGTCAAATGACATAAATAAACTCAAACTCAAACGGGTGGCGTCTAGATTTTATCCTACATTTTATCCGCTTCCACATTATTTTAGCAGTAGAAAATAATGACATAAACAACACTGTATGTCACAACTGTGACAAAAACAAATCCCATGCTATGCCTTAAGGCGTTTTTTATTAGGGGTAGGATAAAATCAAATCTGTACTCTTCTCTTTGAATATACGTTTATCAACTTAAAATATGGTTTAGCTGTTTAAAACATATTTCACAGATCAGAATCACCGCTATAACTACTGTCATAAAAGCGATGCTTCTAGGCATCGTATATGTCCTAGGAGTGGAGTCTCAAGACATCATATTACCTCCGATGGTAGTGCCTCCAGGCATCTTATATCAAAAGAGCCTGAAATACATCAGTAATACCTCATCTGTATACACATTATTAGAGGGGGTGTCCATCTACTACGATTTTGCTCACGATGCGCTATGATTGTGAGGTTGCACTCGCCCTACGATGCACGACGACCCATGTCGACGCCTTACGATGACGAAAATCCGGTTCCTTTACGAACTTCAAACATGTTTGAATCTCGAAGCGCGTCGGAGTCCTATCACAGAGGTCGGGGACAATGCCTAGTGTATACTAGGAGCAAATAGTATGTTCATCATTGATGAATGAGCGTGCAATTGTATATGAATAACAATTAAAATGTTTGGATTACATTAAGTCTAAGGATAGTTTTCTATAACCCACTAGCACCCAATTAACTTGCCATTTCTGCAACTGCCTGAGTCTAGGATCCAAACAGATCAAGCACCAGTGAATCTTAGGGCCCTGAGTGGGTCTTGAGGTATTTTGGTGATGAGTGATTGGTCATGGTCAGTTGAGCACACCTCTAAGACACTGAGACCCTGGCTCTCTGCCTTGTTCTCAATATCACAGTGAATAGCACACAGATAGTGAAGGGATAATTTCTATGCAGTACCTTGAAAGTCTATATGGACCCTCTTAACTCTAGATGATGTATATAGTGCGTGCAAGCACGCTCTAATAAACGCAGCTTGCGCCGGTATCGTTGCAGGGCGTCTGGAAGTCTACTGTCGCGCGTTGGCGTGCGTTGTAGTAGATGGGTGCAATGTTTCAGAGCAATTGCGATCAACCACCTCTAAATAAAGAAGAAAATAAACATGAAATTATTCACGAAGATTTCTGTGAAACCTCTGTGCTTTTGCGCATACATACATACGAGACAGTCATATATCGTTATACGATCTCGCCATTGTCTGCACCTACACACTTTATAAGTCGTGCAGGGCTTCTAACGCTGGAGGAAAGGTGTCCTTTGTTTATCTGCTTCATAGGTCTGCTTTTGTCTGTAGCCAAGCCAGCCACTGCTTAGGATTGCCGTGGGAAATAACGGCATCAAATGTCTCCCTGCTATCCCATAATTCAGTGGATGAGTACGGATCTCCGTCTGGCTTCCGGCGCCGTTTTTTTTGGCAGAAAGGCCGGGGAGCCATCCAGCAAGCCCAGAGTGTAGCCACAGGAGAAGGCGCTAATGATTGATGTACATTTTAGGAGATGGGACCCCCTGCCCCTACAGAACCACGGCTCCTTCTTTCTACCAGTACAACATCACTTAGCAAATACTCTACATACATGCACTATGCATAAAGATCTAACTTGAGGCGCCCTGAGTTGTCATGGCGTCCCGGTTGTAAAGTGTGTATCTATAAACGTGTCTTCAGTTTTAAAGCAAACACAAGAACAGACTGAGTTCAGAAAATTACATGAAAATAACACCGTGTTTGCAAGGATTGCAGTAAAGAAATTATATCACCTATTCCTTATTCCTTCCTTTTCCTGCCACTATCCTGTTGCTATACACACCTACCCACATAGACACAACTTTAATCACTTCCTCCTCCCCAGTTACGCATACATTCCCGTAATCCCTGATACCTCATATGCTCTTACCTCGTACCATATCACGTACCATTCCGCTTGCATCTCCGCATCAATTCATCCATCCTGCATATCACTAAGCCATTACCGCGAGCACTCGGGCACACCTACAACGACACCCTCACAAACATATCCCTCTCCTCTGTCTCCTTTCTGGTACACTTCTTACCCTACCCTCATCCTACTACACAATCTTTTTAACCCCGACACTGCTTTTAATTTGATCTGAACTAACACACTTTTAAATAAACATTCTGCTGAAATCCTGGACCTTGGCGTCAAATGGCTTCTCGCACTAATGACTGATGTAAATGATATGAGGACACCTGCAGTATATCGTAGCAAAGACCGCTCTTTGTATGAGTTTGCTCAAAGCTTTGATCTCAGGCTGAGATATGGTACTACTGGCAAGCCACAAGGTTGATAAATGAGATTTAATAAAATACATGTCTTTTGAATGCTCACCGACGTTAATCAATGGTCGAGGCAGGGAAGGGTGCAATGCTGATCCCCAAGGGTAATCAGTGGTTGAGACATGGCTGATATATTGCTGACATATGCGAGACACATGACTGAGGCATGATTTTCGCATGACTGACACATGACTGATGCAGGGGCTGACTGCTGACACTTATGTAGTTCCTAATGGCCGTTAGCTGTCATCTCATGTCTAAAGGTTACTCTTCTAAATTCTAAGCATAGAAAACCCCTTGCAAAGGGAGTGCAGTATATGTTGGTGTAGGGATATCTTATCCTCAATCACATGTTTTTAGCTTTGATATGTTCTCTTTCATTTCAGCAAGTCGATCTTGACTGAAAAAAACTGTATCCACTCTTCCTTTTTCATCGAAAGATAGTATTCCGGTACGGGAGTCAAGTTATCCTGCAGAATACAAAAAGAAGTCTTGCGAAATTAGGATAACCTACCTCGTCCTATGCAACCAATTACCATGACGTAGCCATCGATATCTTAGGGAAGTCCTCACGGTTTTCCTTGCTGCAAATGATTTATCGCTCTAGATCTACTTTATACTTTTCATAGCAGACACATAGGAACATGGCAAACACATGGTAACATCAAAATAGACACATTGCAGGTCAATTACAAGAATACGAGAAACTGCAAACGATAGAAACACATTGCAGATGCTTAACAAATAAAAGACAGACACATGACAGGCACTTTGCAAGGACAATGCAGACACATAGGGGGTCTTGGCAGACGCATGGTAGATAGATGACAGGGATATGGCAGAAGAATTGCTGACATGTTTTTTCACATGGTGGATGTATGACTAACAAATGGCTGACTCATAGCTGACACATGACTGACACCTGGCCGACACATTACTAACACGTGACTGACTCATGGTTTATTTATGTCTATCTCATGATTGATACTTTAAGCTATGTATAGCTCTCTCCTGGCTTACACATGGCTGACGCGTTTACTACTGAGACATGTCTTCTTCTTCTTCTTTTACGCACGAAGTGAGCATGCACATGGCGCACATAGCAGTTTCGTACCACTTTCCTCCAGGCGTTTCTGTCGTATGCTAGTTCTGTGACCCACTCTAGTGTCAGGTCTTCTGATATTAGGTCCTTCTTTTATACAGCCAGCTAGGTTTGTTATTTTTGCCTCCATTTGGTTTCTTGATCCCCAAGAATCCCAAAGATCTGGCATCGGAGCGTTCGGGTGGCGCCACGCACTCTTCGGAGGATAGCCGTAAAACCTAGCAATAACACAACCACAAGAGACATGTCTGACTGACACTTAACTGATACGTAACTGACACATGGCTAAGACCTAGGTGGCACGTAGCTGAAATAAGACTGTTGTATGGCTGATGGGTGGCTGAGAGTTGGTGGCTGATGGCCAAATGATTATGGTCGATGACTGGCTGACAACTGACGGTTCGTAGCTCATCTTTTAAGCTCTAGGTAGTTAGGTGACATCGTGTAATCACGGACCGTCACCCATGGCTGTCCTGCAGGGTTGTGTGAACTCTCATCGGGCCTTTCCCAGGAATGGCCCGACAGGTTTTGTCTTCCTCTGGATGGAGCTGAATTAGCTCGGACCAGTTACCTTTTTGCCTGACCGCGCAATTTGTCCGCTCCTTGAAACCGGATTCCTTGTGTAAAATGTGGCAGCATCCATGGAATAAAAGAATGGGAGTCGGATATTTTTTGGCGAAGGCTGTATAAGGGCATGACTGTTCAGTTCGAAAAACAGAGCCAAGGTTTTACAGTGTTCATATATCTCTTTTCATGTAAAAACTCATAATTCAGTAAAGTAAAATATTGCCGTATGCTTATAACAAACATGTGGACGTATACATTTATACACATAGCTGTTATATCTCTACACTATCTACAATCCACTACCTCACCAGTAACTACATTCATCTAGTTGTAAACAATAATGGAAACCCAAATATACAAAATTCGCGTACATTTTATTAATGCTAGTACAATAATCTATACAGTGTACTGCTTTTACATAGACCACTCCTTCCACTTTCTCGTGATGAATGTTCAGTTTCGTGTAAGAAGATGTTCTCACGGAAGAACACAAAGAGGACGGCCGTGGCAGAGTAATGGACCCCGAATGTCAGTCTATCTCTCTGTAAATATCTTCTAGTAGTAGTAGGCACCTCTCTGTAACAGAAAGGACATTTTAAAAATATTTATTGTTGCAATGCGTCATCTTTTTCAAAACGCCAACTGATATCTGGTTCTATTCAGGTAAACCATTCACAAGGCAATGAGAACCAATGGTAAAGAGCAGGTTCTCGAACCAGGAAGTCTGCCATGTATTTCACATTGGCACGATCTATATTCTTCTCGGGTTTATCCACATTAAACCGCCTGAAATTGGCCATCGATTCGCCAATTTTAAAAGGGTTTTCGGTGATCTTAGGTCGAGTAGAGGGACACACCATGATACGGGCTATATTATAAGTCCATTTCCTTTTCATTATCGGTCTCCATTCTAAGACATTCCTCAAACACTTTAGGCTGTAAGAATCAAAGTTGGCGAGATTATATTTTGCAGCAAAGATGGCTTAACTTTGCCATCGAAGTTCAATGACCGGCAACGGCCTCATCTTAATTTTCTTTTGTTCGTCTTCTCTTCCGCTCTATAGTACTTCCGACAGCATTTTGGTACATATGCATGTTATTTTGCTACAGAGAATCTCAGAGTATTTTGTGATTCTCAGTGATATTCTCCCGTGGTTATTAGGATACCTTGAGAAATTAATATGATGAGATGATTGATTCCTCAGAACAACATTTAAATCTTTTGGTCATAAGATATTTAGATGATACACAATAACGAATACAAAAGGAAAACAGGTTGGCCATTCTGTATGTTCTATGCTGAGTAATTTTCTTATATACCTAAGTTTACATAGTTGAACACTGATAAATTAAGTCTTAAATTATATATATAATTATGTTCTTGTTATTTCTGATGTCATCGTATTGTAACTGTGTTTGTAAATTAAAACAATCTTCTAAATTAGGGGTATTTTATGAAACAGCTTGAAATAGATGAAATAAAACTTCAATATACCGTCTGCTTCTCAGAGAAAGATTCAACCAAATGCGGTATAGTAAATAAATAAAGCATTTAACAATCCAAGTCATGGATTCTGGAACGCTTGCCTTTCACCACTTGCAAACGAGCGAATTCTTATTACGTTTAGCAGTGAATTTGTTCCTCACAATGTATCTTAATGGAATGCCATTGACCTGAATGTCTTGCAAGCATACGTATCACGTTCCCTTGTGGTCTGCCATGTAGGGTTCCTGCAATATTAAGGGGTTTCCTTTCACAAGAGGAGAACGCCGATACGGGTTGGAAGTGAAGCTTATGGAGGTGTCACTGGCCTGGAGAGTGGGACACGGGGGTGGTCAGCTTGATGAACTAATATTACCTCTGAATTACCCTATAAGCGATGCACTGGGCGCCGAACGAGATCTCTTGTCGGGGCCCTGATGTGGCCAGTGCCATGTTGGATTGTACGTCTAATAGAACCTTCACACCCGCCATGCCCGGGCCGCCTTCCTTGGATTATTCCTTAGCTATTCAGGGTGAAAGTAATGCTTACTTCTTCTACTAGATTCACATTTACAATGCCTAGAATGACTGTATATTGCATCATTATGTTGCAAATTTTATCCCAGTATTTTGCCCCTTATAACGAAGTTTATAGAAGAATAGCCTGATCCGGCACTAGCACCTGATTTATAGTAAATGGATTTTGCCATCTTTTGTAGAGTCCATGGACTCCGCATCCGTTGAACCATAAAAATGTGATGATTCAACAAGATTATATCCACCCTAACCGTCTACCAAACCCCGAGTATAAAAGAGGCAAGTGCAGGATGGGAAAAGGGTCAAGGTTTCATTGAACCTTTCCAAGTATTGCCTGGCAGCCTGGAGGTCATACAGGTCTAGTTGATTTACCTTACATGTTTTGTTGTGCCTTTTTCGATGAAACACTTCACTCGATGTTAGTTTGTAAATAAGATTTACTAGTGTGCATAGAGGCACAACAGGGCACCATCCCTACTTTAATACGTTCAAATCACCTTAATCTATGGATAGATTGAATATTTAATGATAAATGGATACTGCCTATGCCTCCCGCAGGTGTTGTGCCTATATCAGGGAAGGCATGTTATGATACATTAAGTTGACCCATTAAGTTAGCCTTGTATGCCATTTTTATGAACGTGTTATTATAGTTACGAGAGTTATGAATCTATAGGCAGAAGTATAAAAGCTCGGGGAACGTAATAGATATCACAAAACCACGGACGACTTCAGAGCACTTGTATATCCGTACGTAATACAGATTCTATCTAGAAAACGCATGGTGATTTCCATTTGAGGAAAGGTAAACACATGCTCAGTTCTACTACACATTCTGTTTACGTTGATCAGTATGCAGGCTTGAAGTATGAGCTTATACAAAATTCAATCAATGGTTCCTTGTTGGCCTCCATTCATGTAACACACAGCTCCCATGATATAAAAAAATGGCTTACCTCTGAACAGGAACATGGTGCAGGCAACTGCTGCTCATCACAAGAACATCTCCATGAGACGGTTTTGTGGGAATGTCACTTCCAACAAGACATCCACGTTACATGCCTACAGCCCCAAACGGCCACACACACACGCCTGACTACCCACAGCCGACACCTCCTTAAGTATTTATGCGACAAGGTCGGATTCTACCGTGGGAAGCCACGGCAACAACGTGTATGCTCTTATTTAGTGACTGACAGGAGGACGTGGACGCAAACGAGATGGTGTGAGGAAAGATCCTAAAGTTACTTTCTGAGACTCTGAGAATGAAAAAAAAGATTCAGTCGGGAAGTTTGAAGCAGCCTGTGAGTGGAGATGGAGACAGGTGCACACGGGGATGGTCACGTGTTTCGAGATCTGTCAAATGCACATGCGCACTTTGCCTCTAGTTCCCAACCAGATTCTCTCAGGAGGATGAGACAGAGAAAATGTGAGTGATGAAAAGAAGAGAATGGTGCCAGGGGATAGTCGAAGAAAATGAATGAAAAATATACCAGAAATTGAATTAGCTATTTTTGTGCAGAGGCATTGATTACTTATAATATATCTAATTTAAGCATATCCCCACTGGAGTATAATACTGTGTCTAAATAACCATGGCATATGTGTTCATCATTATCATTTCAACAATCCTTACTTTATCATAAATGTACCTTTACATCACATATATACATTAAGAGAACTCGAGGTTCGCCACACCCGAAATAGCTCCAGCTTAGTGTAGGATCAGAATGCCTGGATCATTGTTCCACAAATGCATATTGCAGTGCAGTAGGCCAGGGACTATTTATTTGACGTTCTATATGCTCTACAATCAGTTCATATCTCATACCGCAATCTGGAAGTCAGACAGCATGGTCTGAGGTCTGTATCTGTATGAATCTTATGGCTAGTCAGCTTATAAACTTTTCTGAGTAACGTGTATCATACAGTATGGAGATAAGATAGATTTCCTTCTTATATATCTGATTAATAGCGACAATGGACTCATTGCTATCATGCCTTTTTATATTCCAAGGCGGAGAGGCGGAAGGCTATTTGCAAAAGATGTGAGACTGTAGCCTTCCGCCTCACAGTAAACTACACGAGACGAACAATGCGTCTCCCATGTCATTTAATCACATAGTCTGCGTTCTTCCATGTATTAAAAACAAATTCAATTACAGTTTCTTCCTTTACTATCATTACTCTGTTTTACACATCAGTATTCAAAAGTTATGATGCGTGGCTAAATAACCTTAACATATATATGAAGTCCTTCAGTATCTGAAATTCCTAATGGTCTCTACTCTGCTGGAAATCAACAATGGCTAGATTTCTTTGAAAATAAAACAATAATACTATCAGATTAATTAGTATCAATGATGCGAATAGTCAGTTTTATAAGAAAGTAAAGGCATAATAATCATTTAGATGACGAGGAAGACAAGTGACCGAGTACCTAGTTTCCAATACATGCTATTCGTGAAATCTGAATTAGAGGATACAGTTATAGATTAAATAGGGAATACACCGGATGTAGTCATTTAATATTTTCCCTTTGTTTTAGTTCCTCTTATTGTTAATATAGCTAGTGAATCGTTAGTAAAGAACCGAAACCGTTGATTTCAATCGGTGTAAAATGCATACTCTGCCAGCTAGGCAATATATTCAAATCCCTCTTATCTATTGTATTTTTACAGATTGCCTGAGGATATCTCTGCTGGATCTGTAGAATGGCGGGCGGCTTTGGGCACCAGGTGGTAGGCGTGGCGGCGGCTGGTCGTCGCATACTGCTCACCCTCTTGGTATTAGCTCACGTCTGCTCGTTCATATCAGGAACTACCGTCCACCGCCGAGATCTGCCAGGCAAGTCACCATCGCCTTTATGACAACATCAAGCACACAGAGTCAATATTATCCCCGGCCAGAAGTGGTCATTCCGCCATCTGTCCAGTTCGCTTCTACTCAGTATCCTCTTTCTTTCCACAGGTCTAATCTCTAGCTTTATCCTACCCTTAATATAAAATCCCATAGGCTTAACATTGGGTTTCCGTATGCCACGCTGACTGGCATACGGAATTTTATATGCCACTAGTGGCATACATCATTGTTATCACGTAATATTCCAAAATCGAGGAGATAGGGTAGGATAAAATCAAAACCTGATTCGTTTTAATCTTGGCCACCGTATTCCACGACTGGATATTGGCAAAGTGACTTCATGAGGCGAAGCCGAGTGAAGTCCGGAGCCAAAACTTCAGGAGTGGAATACGGTGGCCAAGATTAAACCTCATCCAGTTTTACGATAGTATTCTGTTTAATATCATCAAGAGATGTCACGGTGGCTCCGTTATCTCATAAGTCGAAGACGAGTGAGATTACGGAGCCAACAAAATGCGTGACATAAATAGACTCAAACTCAAACTCCTACCCCGTTTCCACGTTTCCAATAGGTGACATAAACAACTTTATGTCACACCAGCGACATAAACAGATCCCATGTTTAGCCTATGGCGCTTTTTATTAGGGGTAGCGTAAACTGTAAATCCTACTCTCGGTCGCTTAATTGCATCGCACGTCCTCTTGTGTATTACACTTTCGGCTTCAAGCTATAGTAAGATTTGGAATGGATATTCTACATTTGGAATGGATATAGTCTATTTCTCTTTCGGACTCTAATTTCGCTTGATGCCCGACTCTTCATGAACTCCCGACACGCCCCCAGTCCTCCTCCTCACGCAATTTCCATGTTATTATACAAAGGGCGGCCATTCTACTGCCTTTGTTTGTTTCCAAAATGTAAGAAAACACATCATTCGTATCTGTCATGTGTTTCTTCTCTCCGTCTGTGCCCTTTTATAACCTATTCGTGTTCTTTTTACAAGGTGCCTCCACTTCCCATCCCTTATAATCCCATATTTTTCTCCCTACTTCTGTGTAAATACATGCTCTTTGTGTAATAGTCTTTCCGTTGGCTTCCCACACGACACCCCTTCTCCTTGGTTTCTAAATGCTTTGGAAATTTGTTTTGCTGGCTGCGGGGCATAATTATTTGAAAAGGAAAAGGCAAATCGGTGTGGTGGCTACAAGTTGCAATGTCCTGATGAAACATCTGATTTTGTAGACCAATCAGCTGGGTCTTTTCCGCGAGGCAATATGTGGGCCTTTCCATTAGTCCATTCAGGTTAAAACTAGCTATATCAAATTTACTATTTGATGTTGCTATATTATACGGAAACTGGCTTACCATCTTCGTACGTCAAAAATGCGCGGTGAAATTATTGATCACATACATCCCGATGCCGTAGGCAGAGGGATGTATTTGATCAATAATTTTACCAAGTATTTTGACGTACGAAGATAGTCAGCCCGTTTTCGTATTGTTATATACCTAAAAATGGCGATATTTTATCTAGTCACGTGATCACATACCCCGTACGGCACAGTGTGCCGTACGGGTATAAATACGCCATGGGTAGGAGCGGGCAGTATACGCACTTGATACAGCCATAGGTATATAATAATACCTCCAAGAAATTGACCAAGTGGAATTTTCTTTTTATTCAGTTAGAATGGACATGTGCAATTGCATCTATATTGTATAGGTTATTTATAATCCCGAATCAATACAGCAAAGAGGCGGAGACGGTGGAGGATAGGCGTGTTTACACTCCAAACCGAAAACTCCAGGAAAAATTATAAAAAAAAACTAAAAAAATAAAAGAAAAAAAGCATGAACATGCAAATCTTCCCTCGTACTGTATTTCGTCTGTATTTCTATCAAAGTGACCTTTAAATCGGCTATATGTTGACTAGTTTGTTTCGATGATCAGTGTTTCAGAACACAGAGCCGTGGCTGCCGTATCGGACCCAAGCAATTGATCAGAGACCTATTGTATCTTTTACTATATTTTCGTTTATTTTAATAACATAGAACGTGTCATGTACACGAATCCACTTCTTATCTTCAAGTAGTTTGGTTTAGATGATGTTAACTAAAAGGCTGCGATATATCTTATAAGCGATACCTATCTTTATGCATTTAACATGGACCCTAAAGCCATGTATTGTGTTTAGCAGGGGTCTGGCTTCTATGTGGGGCTTGGTATTCATATACCAATACCTCACTGCTTTGTTTACCACGGCTAGATCGAACGCCCTGTATGTATTTACCTCTGTCGGGAGTTGGAGATAGTGGGGGTTGGAATACTCACATTTATACTCCTCTTTCGGTATTTATGCAATTTTTACTTTTGTTTTACATTTTTTCTTTGTCACCATTGATCCTTTATACTATTCTTTAGTCCATCTATTTGGCAGATCTATATTGCGATATTCCTTTCTGTTTTCTTGTTCCTTCAGTTATCTATCTTTATATATCTCTACTTAGATATAATCCTATGTATCTACATCACCCTCCTTCTATATATCTAGCATATTATCTTCTATATATCTAGCTTATAATCTATGCATCGCCACCGAATAGGTTATCGATAGTCGTATTCTTCTAGGAGAATATGGAAAAAAAGTTCCTAGCATACCTAGTAGTGAGTGAGAAGATCAGCGGTTTTTTTTCTCGTTCCCTTGATAACCTAAATTTACATTGGTGTAAGAAAAATACAGCATTATCTTACATGGTAACATAGTGTACTTATTTATAGATAAATAAATGTCTATACGAACCTCAAATAAATTAGATAAAGCGACCACGTAATTTGATGTAACTGACTTTGGTTTACCAGAGGAGGTGATTCCAGTCTGGGGCTGATTAATAATGCTAGTTTTCCTAGGGCTTGGTGCAAGCCCACTATACCTGCCACTTCCCTGCAACCAAAATAAGAAGTGATGACTCCGATATATCATGTTAAGAAATCGTATTCAGTCTTACCTGAATTGAACTAAAACCTCTTTATCTAATAAAGACAGACTAGTTTAGAATGATTTATGAAATGAATGTGTAATATCTTATGATAATGCACTAAGATTTCAGCTGCCAGTAATACCTCCAGAGACATTGCAATATACTTTTGTTTTTACAAATTATGCCTATCATTTATAACATTTTACCTCGAGATCGATGATATATGTTGGAAATGTGAAGTACCTGAATAAGGACTGGGATCCAAAATGTGTTCTTAATGGGCACTTTTTTGCTTCCGTCTCTAATGTGTGCTTATCGAGGTCTGTCGTCCGATAGTATTTCCGATTTATCATTTAGGCTTAATTCTTCTGCAGCTCTCCCTATGGAAAACAGAAGAAAGATAAATGAAAAATCAATGATTTATCAGCGCCTTGTGCTTTTAGCATTTTCATCTCTTTTCTTTCTTTCTATGTAGATGCGTTAAGGAGCGTTTACTTCTTTTCTTTTGACACACCCATCTGAAATATACATCGTCATGTAACGATTACATACTTTCACAGGACCAAAATGTCAGTTTACTTCTGTTTAAATTTCGCCTACGTACGCGTATCGGTGTCAAAAACGCCTTCCTATATTCGTAATTTTTACGTCATAGTGGCGGCTGCGCTTTTATGGTACCGGTCGTGTGTACAGGGCGTTATGGTTACACCCTTTCATATATTTTTTATCTGTATATAAAAACGTGTGTATTCGC
Source organism: Alentia gelatinosa (assembly GCA_950022655.1). NCBI lineage: Eukaryota > Metazoa > Annelida > Polychaeta > Phyllodocida > Polynoidae > Alentia > Alentia gelatinosa. The sequence continues at coordinate 19,380,078 of OX465588.1, read as the reverse complement.
GGAGTGTAGGCATTATAGAATTTAATTTGCTACAGTTTATGGCACATCATAGGTGATGTATATATATGCGCGCGTATGTAGCCGTTTAAATAGCTGAAATTAGACGATTCAATAACTCGACCACCTATGGGCATGAATGCAATATTCAAACGAGAATGTTTACTTATTCAAATTAATTGTTTCATGTTCCGTCTCATTATGCCTAAGATGACTTCAGTCTTTCCCACTGTCCTAATGTACCTCAATATAGTAAATTAATGCCATCAAAGGTTTCCTATAGAGGCACTAAATCCGGTTCAAATACAATTAATTTTGTAGTTTGGGCTAAATCTGTACACACCTAATGGAATATGAACATTGCCTTAGGAGTCCGCTAACTAGTCTTTGCGAACTGCTGTTTTGATATCTACTAGGAATCAGCAACCATGGTAAAGCACCCATTGCAATATTCCTATAGAAGAACTTAGTGATTTACCACTAAAAAACCTTTATTAATCGTAATAATAGAAATTGATTGTTGATGAAAATAAACAACTCTTGCTGAAAAATAAACAACAAAACCTACCGCTGGATAAATATATATTTGCAAACACATAAGCCATGATGCAGACACATTGCAGTATCTCCCCCATTGAAGGATCAATTGGCAGTATTCTCCTCAATACATGGATACCCACTGGGCGGTTGCATACTGACATGTCACTGGCGTCTTCCATCAGTTGGACTCATAGCGCATGCATAATCATAGTGGGTGTCATCAAATCATCATTACTACCAACAGCCCTGTACGTATCCACAGGCCGTATGGTGTCCTGCTGTACGTCACAATGACTAAACTACAGGGCCAGACACGATATACTGTAGTCTCATATGGCTTGATTACCAGGACAATGAGTGTGCCTCACATATCACCCGACATACAATGCACTAATGCACACGTTGCTCATCCATCGGCTCCCACCAATAGTTTTGTTATGACTTTTTAATGTTTTCCCCCTCTTTTTGCTACGTTTTTGCGCTCCCGGCGGACACATGGTCGGCTAGGGTCACCCCATTGAATGCTCACCATCGGAAGTGACGACACCCTGTCACGTGACTGAACGGGACGCGCTAACAAAACGTGTGGAGACGCAGGCGACGGTGGTGCCCCAAGCGATCTGTATTGGTGTGTATGGACGGGCTCGCGGCACGTGAAGCCGTTCAGAGCTAGGAGGTGGGTTACGAAGCAGTGGGTGGGAGAAAAGTGGGTGGTGGAGGTGGAGGAAGTAATGGTCAACGGGATGCTAATGGCTGGGAGGACAATCAAGGGCCCATTCCACTGGGAGTGACCAACACTGACCCAGATCGAAACCCAGCCCGGGGAGGCGGAGTGATACCGGCAGTAACAGCGCCCACCCCCGGCATGGTGAAAATCACGTGGACAGGTTGACCGTGTCCATTCAGGACAACATACACCGTCGTGACTATGGGTTTGAAAAGGGACTACAGGACATATCTGAGATAGAAGGAAGCTTACGAACAGTGGGAGAGATCTAGAAAGCGGGGATAATTTAAAAAACAGCGGATTAAGGAAATTAGAGCTATAGTCCAGGCGTAGTGGAGTGTGAGAGAGATACAATCTTTTTTTTATGTAGTTGGGGAGGTTGAGCGATAAGGGATGTAGGCTAAATGCTCTGGAGTGCAAAAAACATATAGGTGCGCTGCAAAAGAGGTTCGGAGGCAATGTAAAAGGAATATAAGGACACTGGATAGAGGGCAGGATGTATTATATACCTGTGTGTGAATGTCTCATACTTACAGGTCAGCTGTATGGATCCCGTTCGTCATAGTGTGAAGAACTATAAATGATACTATGAGAAAACGTGGTTACTGAGCCCGTACAGGTGGACGTTCGAGGTCATTTGATGAAAAAATACGGCCCGACGCCGTAGGCGGGAGGGCCGTATTTTTTCATCAAATGACCGAGAACGGACACCGTACGGGTTCAGTCACTACGTTTCCTTATTACTATACACCTCCAACTCATTTAAAATCCATTTTATCAACTTTCCTGGTTCATGATTCAATCCCTCCATTCCCGTATAATACCGCTGCCTTTCACTACGGCCCGCTAGCGGGAAACTCCGGCAAATGACGCTGGAACTTCACTTTCCCTATGAGTTAAGTTATGAAATTTGTACACGAGTATGGCACATATATAACCTATAATCGTACCAAATATGATGAAGATCGGTCACTTTAAACCTAAGATATCGGCGTTTGAATACGGCGACTTCAACATTCACTGCACACTGGGAGGTGGGAGGGTCAAAACTCGGCAACGGTCGACGTGGAGCGGACTATGAAATGTATGACACAGGACGACCTGGAACTCTGGTAGCCAACGTTATTATGACGTCGACAACGCGGCGCAGCGTAACGTAATGAGATCGGACTCGTTGATATCGATCAGCCTCACAGGTTTAAGTCATTTAAACGGTATTATGTGTCGCCCTATGTTGGATACCTCGATGGTTGGTCATTACATACTTCAATCTGATACGTGGACGTTGTAGCATGTCTCTGAACTCGGCAATGGGGGTAAGAGAACTGCCATTTTATTTGTTTTTGACACGGACACTGCTCTCGCTCTGTCGCGATAATGTACGTTAGTGCGACGTAGTGTCTGTAGTAGCGGGACGTACGTTTTTTAATGCTTAAGCCTATGGGAATCACTACGTCCTACTACACGGCGGGCCCGAACGTTATTTATACGATATGCTTAGCAGCGGTTAGTATATCACAGACGTTCGCCTATAGGTGTATAGTAATATACCCTCTGTACCACGTGACCTATTGAGACAATGGAAAAGAGAGTAGGGTATTGTTTTTTTTTAATTATTTCCTAGTGTCTAATAACAAGTAGGCATTATTCTTCGAATCCGGTGAATATATCCTACACAAAACAACATGGAACAGATTATATCTAGCCACACCAGCCATGTCTCTCTATAAGCTTTTTTCCATTGGCCGACAAACACGATGTCGATTTTCTGTGTTCTCCTAATAGCCAATTTTTATTTCTGGCCAGCAGTGCTTATGTCCGTCGGTGGTTCCTGACTGTATATTGGTGATGGCCAATGGAAATAGGCTATTAGGAGAACGCAAACAAAATCTACACAGTGTTTGTCGGCCAATGGATACGGACCTTATATAATATGGCGAATTTGAACTCATGAAAGTAAAGTAATAAGTATGAGGACCGTGTAATGGGTAGTGCACCTAACCTCACCCCAGCAACTTGACCTGCTCGGAGCAGATTCCACAGGCCCTAATGGCGAGGCCCTTGAAACCGCTCCCAGAAGGGCCCTAAAAGCAGAGCTATTGAAGCTTTGCGCTCTTATGGCGTCTCGAGAATGATACTGAATAATGCAACATGCTTTTATTTACCTAGAAAAACCGTCCTGCCTAAATTCGATCTGGTGGCCATTCTGTGGAGCTGTCACATCAAAATGCCAGTGGACTTCATTGTCCTTGTCCCTTCAACCCTTCCATAGCCAGTAAGACCGTTCTCATAAAGGCTGACGTCACGTTACATTATGCCTACCACCGCTGACTGACGACGACTCACAACATCAGCGGTTTTCCAGTAGATTTATTTCCAGGAAACACTTCCAGGGCGAAAAGAGAATTTAATGTGGGGATTGTAGTTAATAAGAGATGAGCATGGGTAGAAAGAAGGATGTTCTGTGGTGATTATCAGGTATGGCAGCGATTCCCACGAGACTGCACACATCGCGATGGCTTTAATACTGTGAACGCGAGTAGTATATGGAGCCAGGGGTTGGCGTATGGGTGTTATCGGTGCTGGCGCGTGTCAGATTGGAGAATATACGGCGACATACAATATTCCACATCCAGAGATAGCGGGAGACAGTGCCAGACCCATGCCTCGCCCACTCACCTTAAACAATGTATCAGGATATAATCAACTCTAGAATACAGGGCACCAGTAATTTTCCGAGACCCATCTCAATTTGTATGCCTTGCTTTGGAGTGCTTATTCAGTACATCTGAATGATTCCAATTCACACTGTTTTCTGTTATCAGAGATATATAGTATGTATATGAGTTTGAATTGCAGACGGTAGGCGGTGACGGGTTGCCAGGCCCTCCACCCCGGGTCACACCACCTGAACAGCCGCTAGCCTATGTGTGACTGTGCAATCATCATGCTACAAAATAAACAACAAGACTGGGGATGGAGATTTTGAGCCAGCATCTGAATTTGACATCAAGTCTTTGGCGAAGGCGGCTGGAATAAGAAGGAAAAATGCAGATGTGTTGGACAATGACGTCTTTGCTGAATCTGTTGTTCTGATGATGATAATAGCCCAGAACATCAAGGAGATGAAAATCAGCCCGGGACAGGTGATGAGATTGTAGCAAGCGGTTGAGAAACTGAGAAACCCACTCGGGAATTCACTGATGAGGAGATATAGTAAGTCCTGGATCAGCTTAAAGAATGTTTGAAATAGATTATCCTACAAACAGTACCTGTTGATACGAGATACGAGATATATCATGTATGATGGTGCCACTCTATGGAATGAACTACCGAAGGACCTAGGACATATTCACTCAATACAAGAATTAACAAAACCTAAAAGACAAGTTTGAAAACCAAAATCCCCTAGGGCTTATCTGCCATTTACTCATTGCTGGAATTAAAATCTTGTTTACTGTATATCATACCTCATACAATAATATGTTACATGTTTTACTATATCTTTCTTTGTTGAATGTGGATATGTAACTAAGACATTGTGATTCAATTTTGCAGTTATTAAGCGTAAAACCTTTCTAAGGTATTTTCGTGCAAGTTCATCTTGAAATACTGCATTCACATAATTTGTATATACGTTGTCGAGGTCTCTTTACGTATCAGAAGAGCTGAACTGTACTCTAAATGCAAATACTATTTCTGGGCATACCTTGAAACCAGTCCTTAGCATGAGTATATCCCAGCTTCAATAAAAGCTATCCGTATATTATTACCACACCATGGGCATTACAGTTAGCTGTGAGCCAATTGGAGGCTTTCTCCTTTAGGAAGGACAAATGAAAGCAGACCATAGTTTTTACTGCCTGCAATGCAGCATAAGGGACAGTTCCTGATCCAAACAAAGAACTCGCTCCTAGCTTTATTTACAATCTTTTAACTACTGGATTATAAAATCGCGTACGACAATGGATGCGATAACATTCGAACAGGTGTTCAACCACGTACTATCGTAAAACTGGATGAGTTTTAATCTTGGCCATCGTATGCCATGACTGGAGATTGGCAAGGTGATTTCACGAGGCGAAGCCGAGTGAAGTCCGGAGCCAAAACTCCAGGAGTGGAATGCGGTGGACAAGATTAAAACGAATCAGGTTTTGATTTTATCCTATCCCGTCTCCTCGATTTTGGAATATTACACGATAACAATTCTGTATGCCACTAGTGGCATATAAAACTCCGTATGCCAGTCAGCGTGGCATACGGAAACTCGATATTAAGCCTATGGGATTTTATATTAGGGGTAGGATAAATGCCACTATTTTCCCTTGTCGTACTATTCAATAGGTATTACAAATATCCGGGATGTAAACTCGAATCCTACCATTATTTTACATCTCTCTGAAAAGCGATGAAACAATGAAACAAAATACCATCCTGACTTCTATATTCCACCAGGCCGGTACGTCGAAGACAAACTCTTTGTAGTAATGCCTTCTAGAGCCCAAAGGAGCCAACTGCGGTTTTAAAATGTTCTGTACTTTGTCATGGCAACAGGAAAGACCTCCGAGGCTGGGTTGTGTTTCACAAAGCTTTGTTTAGCTAGCTTCGATCTCTCGCTCTCCCAGACTGAGCTAAAGGGAGAGCTCTTGAGCCTTCTATCCAGACAAAGGCACTGAGACCCACCCCTACCCCTCGCTGTGCCCGGCCCACTAGCGGCCACCGCCCGTCTGTTTTCAAAACGAGATAACCCTAGGGTAAAAGCTAGCGAATGATTGTTAAAGAAAGAGTACACTCAAAGGTGGAAGCCTACTGGGAAGCCAAACATAAAGAGATAGATTCTGCTTTCAGAAGGGCCAGTCAACGAGAAACAGGGTGGCGCAGGCAAAGGTATTTTTACAGATCATTCAGGTAATTCTTAAGACCCCTAATGATGGCTGCCTTCTACTTTCATCTAACTAAAATCACCCTGTGCGACTATGATATGAAGAAAAAGGAAACCTTCCTATATTTAGCACATTAAAAACTCGTATGATTCAATGTATGTATCTAAACTTCTGTTCTTAGTTTTTAGCCAGAGTAAATGCATCCATAAGTGAGACCTCAGCTTGCCTTTTATCGTTTTAATACTGAGACGCAAGAGGTAATGCAAGTGGGACCAATAGACCAACGCCTACCATACCCATTTAGTATTTACATTAGCAATCCTTCTCTTTGAGGTAACTCCGCTATACACTTCGAGTTCATTTATATGGAATATACAAACATCAGATAAACTTGCACTGATATTGTTGTAGTTGTCAGGGATTACCTCCTGCAAAGAAGATGCACGTAGATGTGACATCTAAGATGGCCTACTGATGCGTTGAATATCGTCTGGACTTTCACATTGCTCTGACTTTCTAAAATCTAAAAGTCCAAGCACTCGTGTAGGGAATGTTTGGTAAAACATGCAGTAATGAATAGTCTGCATAGAAGGTTGCTGAAACCCTATCTATGCCAACAGAGCTTCACACATCTGTTTTAAAAGCTGTTCATTAAGTGCTCATTCCAACAGACTAAGGCCCGGCATCCACTGAGCTCCAAATCATCTACGATAGGTCTTACGATGTACCTAAAACCCGATTGCGATGCATGCCAATGTTCCTAGTCTAAATTGTTGTATGAGATAAAGAGGTTCCAAATCCTCCATGATTTCTGACATTAAGGTTTCATTGGAAGTCTCTTCAGCATATATCAAGGGATATCAAATATTGTTTTTCACATGGTGAATCTACTCGTGCAATGAAACAATAGCATTAGCAATAGCAATTTAGAAAGAAATGAAATTAAGTAGGACATTCTAAACACCCAAGATCCATGATGCAATGATATGTTTAATGTTTGTCTGAGTCACGTTATCTTGTCAGTGTTCTGGTATATTTCTGAGTAGTTATTTAACAGTGAGTGTACTTTTATAGGTTTTTCATTGATTTATCAGGTGGAGATTGTATCTTCCGAGACAAGATACAGTAGAATGATACCCATGTAGATTAAGATAGCTGTGGCTGACGATAAGCAGAACGCCAACCCTGGTAGCTGATAAGCTATACCCAGAACATCCACGTTGTATGTAAATGATAACGTGAATATATATGTAAACATGGATTCAGAGTTCCAAAGCGACTAGGAGTTTGCCCTGTTGGACACACTAATCATCCAGTCAGAATTGACACTGTTATATATTTATAGCCGAACATTCTATAGTTACACACCGCTGGTAGGGTTGTAGTGACTATAGTTCTCATAACAATTAAAGTTGACTACATGACATGTTTTCAGCCAATCACAGTACTTGTTATGGCATTCCACGACGCCGTATTGTAAGGATACATAGGAACTTTCCGCCTATGAATAGATATGAAAACTTTGGTATATTTCCATTATTTATGGGTATACAATGATAGAGAAACCGATTGTGGTGAACTTGTGCAACGGATTTCGTTCCGCCCACCCAACCCAAAGAGAAAGAGGGCATATTTTCTTTCATCTACATCAAGTGTTCACCACCGTGTACAACTTTTCCCTAATTCCTGGTTGCTTCAAAAGAAGCTATACGTTTGTTCAGCTACTCCCGCGTTAAGTCAATCATTCTTGGTGCCAGAATTCCGGAAATTCACTATGAGGCCCAGACCCTCACCTTGAGAATCGAATTATGCCACCCGAAAGATTCCCTCTATAACTACGAACTATCATTAAAGCTAAACTTGGAGGCGAGCACCTTCAGCGGATTTTTTATTCGCTGGTATTTCATATGTGAAAGCATTGCTATTTTGAAGAAGTTGATGAAACATTTTTATTATTTGCACTATATCATCACATACCGATATAAAATACAACATGATACCAATATAACAAACAACATCAAAAGATATAGTCAATATAATCGATACGACAAGCGGCGGTAAACCACGAGAGGTTGATACGTAGTAAAACTATCTATAGGTTATATCATTTGGGACTATTGTCTTACTCTCCAACACTAAAGGACAAACACTTACTGTGTGGCTATAACACCTACGTTGGGCCTGTTCAATACATACTGCCCTAGCCTTAGGCGTGATACATTAGAATAACTTGTATTTTTGAGTATTCAGAAAGGACAGGATCACTTACCTATACAACACTTACAAATCCCTTAGATCCAAGATGATTAATTTAAAGAAACCCTTCTCCTGGTACAGATTCCATGCAGAGAGAGCAGAACGACAGTGACACCTACAAAGTTAAAGAGCTACTGTTTCAAAGAAGATGGAACACCCCCTCATTTGGTGTAGATTATTTTACCTTGCTATGAACCTTTTAGGAAATCGGATTCCAAGCGTGAAATTTAAATACAATCTTGCTCCTATATCAATTTCAATATTAGTACCTGTGCATTAGCCGGGTGTAAATTCGATCAATAATCTATAATGGTGTCTTGTCTAATAACACTTCAAAGGCCAAGGTGCAGTTTCGGATACTAGGAGTCTTTGCACCATTCTCAGCGTCAAGTATTTTCCTCCCTGATAATGTTAGATCCACGCAATATCGTCTGGATTAGATTGGGACGACGCAGTAGGATGTATGGTTGTTCATTATCCAGGCACCCGACAGTTTATTACAGTGGCAAAATGGAAATCTTGCCGCGTTGCCCGTGGTCATTGGTTTTGCCCTTGTAAGAACTATCGAATAGCGTTTTGGTATGTGCCATCATCAATTTTACATGTGTGCAATAAGCCACAGAATCCTCTGATGAACGGCTACCATATAAATAACTATACAATTAGTAACGTTCCTAGCTTTCCCATGAAATCTTTGGTTTGGGAACGTTTAGGTCAATATATATTGTAATTGTTTTACTCTTGTAGAATCAAAAGGGAGTTTACGTAATGTTTCCTTACAGTGTCCACTACCTTTCTACACTTGTAGAAACTATGTTATGGACTAACTTGAGATTTAGATACCATCACCCTATGTTTCCCATATACTTATTAATAGAAGACCTTAAATTTCAAAACCTAGTTGTCATCAATCATGAAGGAGTTGTTTTAGTTTAAACCTTGATATTCCAACTATCATTGGGGCTATTGCGAGGAAGTGTGCATTGTCAATGATATGCATTTCCTTCAGTTTCTCGCATAACTTTTTCCTTCCAATGGATCCCCGTAAGGTCCGTGGTTGGAAAAAGATTTTTCCAATCACGGAGACCGGGCTGGAGAACACTCAGCAAGGTAAATGGATACTTACAGTGGGTTTCCTTCCTGTTCTGAACGGACTGGGTGCTAGGGTTAGATGGACAACCCCAGCTAAGGTTTAAAAGCGTTTTAAACTACATATAGGGACTGTGTGTTCTGACACATAACACCCCGCTACGTCGACCATACTGGGCGGCACGACCGTTCTGAACGCCCTTGACATGGAGATGGGGCCGCGGAAACTTCTGCGGCCCGCTTCCCCTTTCTCTCTATTTGCGGTCGGAAAGTGGTAGGAAAAGGACTCTCCAAGCCAAGCCTTGTCATACATCATTATCCTTCAGTTTCTTACAATTATAGGGAGTTCTTCTTAACAAACTTATATTTCTCATTCCTTTTGATATACATTCCCATAATGTCCCATATTTCATAGGTCTCCACATCTTACATACTTTGATGCACATCTTTTCACTTTGCATGGCCGTATTAGTCGGTCTATTTTGTGTGTGTTTGTGATGTTTGGGTAAAGGATAACATTAGATTCTCCTCGTTGTCCATACTTGTAGAAGCTAAGTGGGAGCGGTTCGGAGGTTCGGCGTACCTGTTCGCTATAGATGCACATCGCGAGGTGGACACAACGAGGGCCGCTGCCAGCGTCATCTGTCGGTCAATGGGTGCAACGCTCGTCTCCATCAACAGCGGCGAAGAAATGACCTTTTTACAGGTAAGACCTGAAGGGCCGATCGGCTTTCACCTTTCTCCAAGTAAACTTCAGATAAAAGGTCACGTCGGCGTGTCATTTGAAGGGTCCTCAGGTTACAAAGTGTGGAGAGGTGTAGGGTGGAGAGCGCCATAACTGGTGAGGAAAGCAAAAACGATAGCTCGACAGGTAGTAATATACTGTAGGAACAAGGGACACAAAACGGTACTCCGTGGAGAGGAATTTTCCATCGACAGTGTATGGTATAACGGGAGAGAACAAGGATCAATACCAGAGGAGTATATACCGCCGAAACGACAAAATACAATTAGATCTGTACTCCATCCGAAACCTCCATACCATAGACAAGAGCAAACATGGGCAAAGCAAATAATCTGGAACCAAAACAAACCAAAAGAAGTGGAGCAGGAGGCAGTTCCAAGCCTACTAGAAAATCAGAACAAAGATACCCCGGAACATCGAATAAAAGACAGACATCAATTGACAGATAATGGAAAAGAAAAACAGCAGTCAGTCGATCAAGTTGATGATAATACAGAAGAAGATCCATGGGGAATAGCGAAAATTGCAGAATGCCTACAAGAAGAAAAAAACAAAGAATCACAGAAAGATTATGTAGATATGGAAAAAGCAACTGGAACTATAGGAGCAAGTAAAGAACAGACAATAACAGAAAATCAAGAAAACCCTACTGATCAAGATCAAGACGAATTCCCACAGCTAACCACTATATATCGAACCAGTGCGTCCGCAAACAAAGATACTATCCCAGTAGAGAGCGCAAGTCAGATCATAGAAGGAATGAAAAAGACCAAAGCAGGGATTATTTTCAAAGGACATGAGGCCTTTCTGAGTAATTTCTACAGTGTCAATGTGCAGTATAACGGAAAAAGCTATTGCTCGTCGGAACAAGCCTATCAATCAGAAAAATGCCGCATAAACGGTAGATACGATCTACAAGCACAGATATCTAGGTCCAAGAGTGCATCAAGTGCTAAGAAGATAGGTGATCAATGCAAGGTAAAGGAAACGTGGCAAAAAGTACAAGATGAAACAATGAATAATATTCTACAGTCGAAATTCTTAAAGAATAGCACACTCAGAAGAAAACTCATTGAAACCCATCCGTATAGACTGGTCGAGGGAACAAGAGATACGTACTGGGCGGGAGGTGCGGATATCCAAGATATCGGCTATGAACGTGGAAAATACACGGGTAGAAACCTGCTAGGTGAACAGCTGATGCATATTCGTAATGAACTCAGGCGTGAACAGAAGTAGGCGACACTCAATAGGCAATCAATGAAGCTAACCGCTCTGACATATTTAGTGGAAATAGCTCAGCTGACGATCAATGAAGTTAATTACTTTGACATACTTAACAGAAGACTATTATGACACCATTTCTGACAGAGAATAGGCATGCGCAACAAGACCTTTCCAGTGCACGTGTAGATCTGCTAAAGAGATCATGGCTTTCAACTATCATCCCTCCATAAAGTATCTCATACTAGGAGACTCGCGAACGGCACACCTGAACCTACATATGAATCAACTGAGAGTACCGGACTACGACTTACATACATATAGTGGTGCGAAAATACAAAAGATGACCAAGGAAATTATCGCGGCAATGAGTGTACGGAGATACGTAGCAAGACAGTACGAAGCAGTATACATACTTGGCGGCTCTAATAATATCACATACAAAGATCACAGCACCGGCCACGTTGGACTGCGAGTAGGTACTCCTGAACATACGGTCAGTAATGTAATTTCTCAGTTCCAAGACATGAAAGAAGTAATACATAAACTGTATCCTGAAACGAAAATCATCGTCTGTACGATATATGGGATATCTCTACAAATTGCAAACCATACACAAGTTGAAGATGCCGACCAAACCAATCTGAATACTATAGTGCGGCGTGTAAATGAAGAAATTTGTACTCTCAACGACCAAGAAGGTGTATTTACACCATATGTAGCACGAGAAATACATCGAAATCGCCCACATAGAGAGACCCGCCATCTATATGCCAGGCTATATGATGGAGTCCATCCGGATGTTATGACCCAAAGTAAAATTGCAATGTTATTGTCTGATGCCATGAACAAAAATATAGTAACTGGATGCCATGCATAATGTTGAACGATCTCTCGAGATGATCGATGAATGATATGAGTCAAATGACCAATCAAGCGTATATATCTATTTGTAAAAACACAATTTGAGTCAAATGACCAATATATGTGTAGACAGACCGACAGTATTCAATAGTATATAATATAATATTGTATTTCATACCGGTTCTCCGAGTCATATGACCGAATCTAATCTAATTAAGGAAGTGGAATCTAATGTCATCTCTATATTTAAAACAACAGAAGGTATAAATCTCCAAACATTAATATGATTATAGTGTATTATGATATTACGATCCCAAGGTTAGCATGGACCTAGTCAGCCAAAAAATTGACTATTCTCATTGATGATTTGTATGTTCGTTTTTGTATACAACTATTCATATTTTTGCACAAGTAACGATGCTCATTTATATATTTCTATACAATGGGCTACACTAGTGAGTATAGTAACTCGCTGGTTGAATGTACTGCACTTTATTGTATTGTATCTGTTTTCTGTAGTATTTGTCCTATATGTTTTATATTATATGAGATCCTTTAGAGCTTGTAGGGTAACCATGGATATTAAATTGTTGATAATGTGTTAACAAAAATGACATATTTTACACTACCTGATATAAAGAAAATGAAAGGTATGAAATTTGTAACGGCCAATGTGAAAAGTATTTATGGAAAACTAGATCAGGTGACAGAGTTATTTCAGAGTAGTGATTATGTGACTGTAACGGAAACATGGCTCCGAGACTGTTACGATCAAGATATGTTATATATTCCAAATTTAAAATTACTCCGTAATGATAGAAATTATCAAGAAAAGAAAATTGGAGGTGGGGTCGCTCTATACATAAGAGAAAATAGAGAAAAATTTACGACTGTCATTCAAGATCACTGTTACTCATGTGTAAAATTCGAGATACTGACCGTGCAGGTAAAAGAACCTAGACATAAGAATCTATTGATTGTGTCATTATATAGACCACCTCATAAAGATGTTACCAGTTGTTATGACAAGTTAGGGGAAATTATAACAGATGCTAGGTTTAAAAATCACGAAATTTGGGTACTAGGAGATATGAACGTAAATAGTAATATTAAGAATAGTCCTAAATTTCAGATTGTTAGAAAGTTCCTTGTAACAAATAAATTAGAGCATATCCGTACGCAAGATACATTTTTTCACCCAAAGGGGCGCAGTAAAATAGACCATATTTATACAAATTCACGATACATTAACACTGGGGGTAATATCAATATGTATATTTCAGATCATGTACCAATTTTTGCCTTAAGAAAACACACCAGTAGTAAACCAGAACAAATAAAAATAAAGGGTAGAAATTATAACAAGCTAGATACTCCTAAATTGATGCAACATATTGATAGGTTTGACGTCTCTGCATTTATGAACAGTGAAGATACGTATAAACTATTTGTCAAATATGTCGAAGAATATTTAGATAAATATTGTCCTGTAAGATGCTTTACTATTAAGGTTAAGGATGATATTGAACTACCAAAGGAAATAACAAAACTCATCGAAACAAGATCAAGGTTACTCAAGACAATGAATGAAACATCGATTGATTTTGTTTCAAATTTAAAAGAAATACGCCGATTAAGAAGAGACATAAACATCAAAATACGAGAGCATAAAGGAAAAATCATTCAAGACATCCTCGAGAGTAACAAGAACAATGCCAAGAGGTTCTGGAGAACAATAGACAATGTATGGAGTCCGTTGACAAAGCAACAAAACAATGCTTTGATAGGCAGGATTGACAATGTGTCTGATCTTAATATATATTTCTCAACAATTGGAGAAACATTGGCAAAAGAATGTAACTACACTGAATCGAATAATTCCATTATAATGCCACCAACAAATCAGGAACTATTAAAGTTTGAAGAAGTTGTATCCTCTGAGGTAATTAAATGTGTTAGAAATTTGGATAGTGATAAATCTACTGGGATACTGTATTTAAAAATTGCGTATTTAAAAGGTATTCTGTTAAGAAATCCTAGAATAATAGTATCGATGTTCAATGACATGATATTGAAATGTGTATTTCCTGATGAACTGAAATCGGGAACTATTACCCCTTTACCTAAGAATGGAGATCTGAGTTTATATAAAAATTGGCGACCCATATGCGTACTACCAACAGTTTCTAAATTGCTAGAAAAATTATTACATATACAATTAATGAATTATATTCAAGAATATTCAATCATAAGCGAATTTCAATTTGGATTTATGCCTGGCAGATCGACGGCTCAAGCGATCTTTAGAGTTATAAATATATTTGTAGACAGTATCAACGAAAGAAATTACTGTATGTGTGCCTTTGTGGATCTCACAAAGGCCTTTGATTCGGTTAATCACTCTTTATTATTAGATACATTAACTAATATTGGACTGTCGGCGGATGCTGTTAGGTTATTTAAATCGTACCTTGAAAATCGTACCCAAAGAGTTAAAGGAGGAAAAACACTAACTGATTATGTACCTGTGAAATACGGTGTACCGCAAGGCTCCGTTCTTGGGCCGGTTTTATTTATTATTTTTATAAATGAACTCTTTTCACAATCGAAACATTCAGATATGACAATGTATGCGGATGATCTAATTATTGTAGTTAAAGGAAAAGATCCACAAGATGTACAAGAAAAAATGCAATTAGAACTGGATATAGTACAAGACTGGTTGGAAAAACATCTATTAACGATAAATGGAATGAAGTCAAATGTAATGTGGGTCTGTGGTAGAGGCAAGCCAATTCCATTGAGGACATGCAAAATTAAAAATATTAGTTTGAAATTAGTGAAAAAATTTAATTATCTAGGAGTAATCCTGGATAATAGACTGACTTTCCGAGATCATAATAACTCTATCATAAAAGAAGTTAATCATAAATTGTTCAAATTAAGAAAAATGCGATATTTATTAAACGAAAGGGCATCAATCACGATAGTTAAGCAAATGATTCTACCCAAAGTAGAGTATGTGGACTTTGTTTATTATCTATCATCACAAAATGATAGAAATAGACTACAAATACTAATGAATAATAGCCTAAGAGCGGCCATAAAATGCAGAACACCTAGAGATATGTCTGTCACAGACCTACATGAATATTGTCACATACATCCGCTGTTCTATCGTAGAAGTCTTCACCTGTTAATGATGTTATTTTGGTGGAAAAATGATCCAGACCATCTGGACAATAGTGATACAGTTATTACGAGACAAAGTGAAAAAATCAGATTTAGTATAAAAAGACCAAATATGGAAAAATACAAACATAGTCCTCTGTACAAAGGTACCCTACTATGGAACCAGATACCTAAGACCATCCAATGTATAACAACAAAGGAAGCATTTAAAGGAGCTATAAAGACCTTCTTACGACAGGAAAATATTTATAAACAACTAAATTCCCCATAGAAATTGTTGATTAGCGAGTCACATGACCGTACATACATAAATATTGTAAATAAACATAAAAACAATAAGACCACATTGATGATTGTATTCTGAATAGTCAAATCATGGAACCCCATTAACTAGAATATATGCATGTTTGTCGCTGTGAAAATGATGTATGTGTAATCTCCGGATAGCTATCATTAGATATCTTCCCTTTCTCAGAGTCATATGACCTGACGATTGGAAAACAAGATTTGTATATCATATCTGACTATTAATGCGAGTATTACTGTTTGTCGATGTAATGTTTCTGTGCGTACTGTATTGTCCTTTGGACGCCGCAAGGAAGAACGCCAATAGGCGATTGTGTGTTGTCATTTGTTACATGAATAAAAAAAAAAAAAAAAAAAATGGTGGCGTACACGGAACGTTAACTCGTGTGCAGGAGTAACAGGATGAAAGCTTTACTAATTGATTGTCTCATTCGTTATTGAACGATGATTGAAAGACTAACTGTGTGATGAAAACAACCAGTGAGGCAATAACAATATAATTAATATTTCCACTTTTGAAAATACTTGGTATTACCATTTTTTTTGTAACTTTACTCATCTTTGTGGCCTCTCTGAAGCCACAAAAAACGTTGAGAAAATCATCGTCTGGATTTAACGTTAAATCTCATTATTCACCGCAATGATCAAGCGATTACCAGTGCACTGTTTTCATGATTTAAAACCTCTGGTTATCTTGGTGTTAATTGAAAAGTCATGAAAGTCAACAAAGATTGTCACTCAGTATACTTCAATGAAGTTTGGAAAAACAGAAATCCGGTAGGTCCCATTACAGTTTAAAAAAATACCACTCACACAAATACAAAACGGAAGCATGATGCGTGTTGCATATTAAAATCAGCGGCAACACACCAGGGGTCCGTGAATAATTTAGGCTCGTTCATGAAGACACTTTTCTGTACCTCGTAAAGGTTTATCGTTAAATAAATATTGAAATTCATTCACTGAGACAATACCAGCCGTCCAAAGGGTCGTCTTAAGTGTTGAATAAAGTTGACCCACATCATCCCTATGTCTCCTTGGCGTGCAGAAAAGGGCCTTTATGATCGAGACTAGATTGTTTAGTGGGCCCAAGAAGTAAACAGAATAAAGGGCCAATAAGAAAGAAGTAATAACAAAGTATATATATTGGTAGTCCCAGAAGCCTAGCAGCGAAGCGGTCATGCTGGACGCTCTTGCAAGCTAACCTTAACTATAGTATACATTTTGTCTAGTTTGACATATTGAGGAGTAATTGACAAATATCTCCATATTCAATCTATGTCTTAAGCGTTAGTCGTTATTCACAGAAGATAAATCTTCTTTCCTATAACTCGTGTTGATGTTATGACCTTAGAACCTAAAAGGAATTAGCATGCCCTAGAAAATGATTAATAGACTGTTTATGGCATTATCCTCTACTCTATAAAAAATGAACAAGGTGGTATTTTATTAAAGTGTCTCATCCTGACTCAACTTCAGATCATTCCCATCACGCGCCCATGCCGACCTGATATTCGTCCGGAGGGAGTGGGTGTTGAATGGCATGGCGTCTTTATTATAAGATGGCGGCCCCTGGGCCTAGCGTCTGGAAGCCGCCATTGATCAGTCCCGCATTTAATGTTCTGTTGGCAGGAGCGGATCCGGGCCCTGGTTGAAGAGCAAGGACAGCAGTTCGCCCAGGAGCAATGGTGGACTGGAGGGCGTCGTAAGGACGGCACGTGGGTGTGGGAAACACCTCACGAAGGTAAGCCCCCCCCCCCCCCCCCCGCATCCCCCTACATCCTCCGCCCACATCCTCGCCACCAGGGTGGGCCACGGGTTGCAGTCTAGTCATCTAATGTAGAGGCCACCAGGGGGGAGAGCAGTGTTAGTTCCATATCCCAGCACAAGGAGGTGTCCGAGTTTGAAGGTTGCTGACTGAAGACCGGAGGGAGTTCAGTCCGGGACGGTGTTTTAGTTTGGTGGCGCGGCACTAAGCGGCAGCACCTCCGCTGATAACGAGGCTTCTCAGTATGAAACCCTGTACGGGACAGCAGGGGTTGCCGGCCCGGGAGATATTAGTACTGGAGATTGCAAAGCGCCACCTGGTTTGAGATATTCACAGTGTTCACGTTGCTGGGATATAAGAGAAGACTATTGCGGGTGCGACAACATGGATACCCTTTTAGGAGTTCATGTAAATCGGTAGATAGTTAGACAAGGAAGAGCTATCATAAAAAGTATAAATCTAAGAGGGACTTCTTGTTGAGAGTCAAAGTTATGATAATAGGCTGGGTCAAATGTGGTGATATTTTGTTAATAGAATTCATGAAAGGCATAGAATTGTCCTTTCTGATAAGTCATCATCGGAGGAATAAACATTTTATGGAGCAAAGGTGTACATTGATAATGAAATAGACGAAAGTAGTATAAAGAGAATTCGAAAGATCATTGATGAGTGTATGAAGCTATAACATTTGAATATCATCCGCACCTCTAGGACATGTTGTGTCAGCTGAAGCTGAAGACAACAGAACACCAAAATGTTGATTTCCTGTTTGCCTTCCCGTCCAGAGAAGCCCATCCCCTTCGGTGTGGAGACGGATGGACTTCCGGTTCACCAGACGGACGTGACGCACTACGTGGTGCTGGAGCACGTGCCGTCAGAGTGGAAACTGCACACGTTGCCGGAAAACTACCAGCTACGCTATATTTGTGAGAAAGGTGAGTTCTGCAGTCAAACCTCCAAGGAAATGCGGTTCTGACTCTTAGTAATAAGCCAGACAGAGACAAATATCATCTGAAACTCTTCGAACACTATTTTATGTGGTATTTCTAGAAACTTTTCTACCCTATAAAATGGACCATGAAGGTATGCAATAGATTATTGATTAAGGTGAGATTAAAGCACGATGAGTTGTTTCCTAACAATGCAACTTGGCTACTTCGCGCACAGATCAAGTTGTAACTGGTGCAAATCCGCTTTAGAATGAATAGGAATATATCTTTACTGATTGAGTTGTGTCTATAGTATATTCGAACTATTTGCATAGGAAAGTGTTAGGAAGCGTTCGGTTACTGTTGTATACCTAGTGCTGTTTTTTTCAATATATCCAACATGGAAAATAAATTATTTGTTACGTGGATATTATTTCCCACCCAGGTCTCTGTGTCGGTTATATCTTAGTGGTGTCGTTGAATATTACAAAATCAAAAAAGTTACATTTCACTTAATGGCCTAAAAATTGTGTAAAAATGGATACTGTACTGACACAAACTTTACAACGTCCATACCGGAGGCAGAAATATCAATACATCAAATCAAACTCTCCTAGCATAGATCCGGTGCTCTACTTCAGGACTGCTGCTCGTTGTATCTCTGCACCAACCTGCCTCTTGGGGGCAAAATCTAACCCATGAGCCAGTTCTTCATATATTTCAAATTCTGAGTTCACGCTTGAAGGAGTATTCTGCGTTTTTCTTGTAAATGGAGATGCACATATTTATATAGTAAATAATATGCACTTATTTCTGTTATTTGGTATGTCAAGCCAGACACTAAGTGATTATATTCTTCAGCAGCAATAACCTCATATATTGTAGGGTTTTGTTTGTCAAAATAACACATGTGATCATTTGAAGGGGCAATCTAATCATCTGTAGATTCTCATTATGAAGTGGTTTAGAGCTGGCTTAGAGCTGGATTGTCTGTGAAGCTCATTTAACAGTTACAATATAACTCATAACACCTGAGCTGTTTCGGTTTCATAACTTTAGACAGTTATCTTCTTTTAAAGCGGAAATGTTGGCTGGTTCCCCGTGTCTTTAGTGGATACCTGAGGAACCAGAGTTTGGTTCAGGCAGAGATTAGTAAGCGCAAGCACCACTAAAGATCTGCTGGGAGAGTGATCAAATCGGATCTGAAACAGTACAAGAAAATAATTGAACACTATTATACCTCACATTCATCCATTTTCATAACCTCTCATTCGGATGGGCAATGTAATGGATATGATACAGAATGTGAAGAATGTATCAAACTGTTTACAGTGCATGAACGTTTCGTATCTTACAAAAGGTTTATGCTCTAGCATGTGATTTTAACAAGGTCATCGCTGTTATGAATAAGAGTATAGCGCATGTTCATCAATACTGTATTAAGCTTCTACATAGAGCATATGAATACTCGACATATTCTTAGATGCATTGTATTGTTATGAGGGTCCTAAAAAGATTGCATGACCTATTCTACAATTCTTTTTCAAAGTAGAAATATAAATTTGAGCAGTGCTATTTTTCTTGGTAATGCTTTTAAAAATAGTTAGCTAACTTAATTATTATGTCATTTGCCAGAATGCTACAGCTCGGACCAATATCAAATAAGATTATTTGATATATATCTTAAATACATCATTGTTTTCTTGTCATTGAGACGAAGAAGAAACCATTTTGGAACGAATTAATTGACTTGTTCGCCTTTTATTTGTCCGTTTTGCACCAACTATTGATTCAGACGTTTTAGTAATTATACCTTTTAGTCTAGTGTAACATAGATGTCAGATGAACGGATGAGCACAGCAGATCATGTTGACTTATGTCTTTAAATGTTCAGAGTGTCTGCCTGTCAGAGTCAAGACACGGTTGTTTCAAATATACTCGAATTTCACTCTCAATCCATTTGATGTGAGGCTGCCTTTTCAATGAAAGGGCTTAATTTCTTTTCGTAATCCAAGGATGTCAATTAATATGTAATTAAGTTTATTCTGCCTATTACCTAAAGACTTCATACAGGTTTTGTGATTGGCCAGATTTCCCTCTTCAGGAAAATAGGAGGGAGTGTAAGTCTGGTCCCCCAGACATACAAATAAAAAATGGCCAAGTTAAAAAGAAAAAGTTTTTAAAAAAAGGCGAGAATGAAAAAAAAATAGAAATGAAAAGAAATAAATTATGGCGATGGTACAAATTGTAATAAGCAGTTCGCAGACATGAGTCGTTCATGTCATTCAAACAACCCATAATGTGAGCACGCTCTGCTGTGACGTCATACCATTCATCGTATACTGTGCCTCGTTGCGTGTTTGACCGCTTGTTGTACTGTGCGCTGCCCTGACCTGACTGTCATTTGTTGGCTGGTGACCCCCCAGGTGATCCTAACAGGTTCTACCCTGTCGTATACCCGACAGCTGACACCTCACTTGACCCCAACACCAGACCAATCGAAGAGCGCATGCTCAAGAACCTCTTTCGGGAGTATGACCCCGACGCGCGCGGTAACAGACGCTCTGACGTCACAGTAACCGTCAACCTTCAGTTTGTATTACTGAGGATTCAGGACCTGGTGAGTAGCATATTCAGCCCCTTTAATTTTCTTTTTAGATTGAAGAGACTCTTCTCAACTCGAATTGGTATGCAGAGATTGAAGGCTGTATTTTAGTCGATTTACAAATTAATTGATTTAACTATAATAAATCTAAGGATTGCAACCTGACCTCGCAGCTAACCCTCATTAGGAATCTAAACGATATGCCTGGTAATGACGCTAATTGTAATCTGTATGTTCAGGAAAGTGAGTTATTGAAGTATGTTAAGGAAGTTTCTATACACAAGTCATCAGGTCTAGATAAAATATATTATGTTGATACTAGTTACCTACATACCTGTTACCTACTTAATCAATCAGTCTCTGAAACTGGGAGTTATTCCAAGAGCATGGAAACATGGTAATGCGGTGCCTATTCCTAAGGGGGGAGCTAACCACCATCTCGAACTGGTGGCCCATAAGTCTACTGCCAGTACCAAGTAAGATTATAGAGAAGGTTGTACACAGTAGGATGACAGAGTGGTTAGCGAGTTAGAATTACTTAAGTCCTAGTCAATATGGATTACAGGCCGGATCGGGTACTGAAGATGCCATATTTGGCTTAGTACGGGATCTCTATACTGCACGGGATTCATCAGAAGTGACTGCTTCCTGTTACGTCGACGTCCACAAGGCGTTCGACACTGTTCCCCATGAGTTGCTTATTTTGAGACTATCAAAAATAGCTAGACTGCCTGAAAACCTAATTAGTTGGCTGCACAACTATCTGGAAGGCAGGCAACAGAGAGTGCTAGTGAACGGAACTACTTCAAGTTATCTTACAGTTCTGAGTGGCGTACCAAAGGGGTCCGTTTTGGAACCCCTTCTGTTGGTGTGTTTCTTCGATGAAAAATGGGAAAATGCATGGTCATGGAATTCACTATGCCGATGACCTGATTCTGTATTCTAGTCACAGAGATCCTATAGTTGCAAAAGCGAGACTCCAATTTGCAGTAAATAAAGTGCCTGGTTGGTGTGAGACCAATGGTCTTGCTATAGATAAGAAGAAGACAAAAGCAGTATGGTACGAATCAAATAGACGGAAGGCTTATCTGCCTGAAATGAATCTTATGTGTGGGGGATCTGTAATTGTGACAGTTGACTGCTATAGCTAGCTTGGTGTTAAACTAGACTGGCATTTCCATATAAGTAAGCATGTAAGAAAAATAACAAAATCCTTTAATAATAGACTGTTTGGGCTTCCAAAAATAGTAAAACCACTCACTAGAAATACAGCTCTACTGACATATAAGTTGTCAGTCTTAGAATACTATGGTTACATAATTTGGGGTGCAAATAAGATAGAACTTAACTAACAAGAAATTTTACAAAACCAGGCGATGAAGGTAATCTAGGGCCACACTGAAAGGTATCAGAGTGTAAAATCTCTATGAGATGCAGCAGGAGGCCTTGATAGCCTGAGTAACAGAAGGGAACTACAATTGCTAAAGCATGTGTTTAAAATATAAAAAGAATTTGGAAGTGAGGAGATTAGGCACACAAAGCGATGTTAGTGTAAGATATGTTCACAAAGGAAGTAACTATATGAGAGGTCACCCATGTATAGGGGTCAAAAACTGTGGTCTAATCTGGATCCGTTAATACAAAAAGTAGCAGGTACTGCGAATTTAAGATTATTTAGATTCATTTGATATTTCCAAAATTATAGTATATTTCAATATCAAAACTTTGACTGAGATCTCCATCAATACACGGATTCAATCGTGAGCATGGTTCATATTTTTGGTCCTTTAAAGCTGTTCAGATGATCTACGGTAGACACCCATGTCCACGATTTGAATTATCGGGGACCTGGCGATAGGATACGATTGTTGCCATTTTCAAAAGTAGCCTATCAGGAGGTATATCGTAAACCAACGGCGTTTTCGGGGGGGAGGGTAAAGAAATTTTCCAATCGTAGAGCTATCGGGAGGGCTTTGTCGGAGTGTGTCGCAATTTGTCAGAACAGGTTTAGTTTCAATAAAAATGGGACCATGGTACCAACACGCTACGATTCAAGAGGTGCGCCAATGCAAATCTCTACATATGGTCATTTATAAATATATAAATGACCATATGGAAATTTAATATTATACGAGGTGTAATGACTGGGGCAATTGCTATTTTGAGGACCGAAAATCAACTGTCTTATCGTACGTTCAGACAAGGAATAAATACAATACTTGTAAGGGATTCATATGGGCAGGATAAATTCTGAATGATCACGAGGCAGTTATCCAGCTAAAGACTACCGCAAGCATGCGCGGCCGGCACCTCACCTGCATGCCATTGGTGCCACCACCGAACTCCACTTCACCTTTAGAATGAATATGTTTCATTCATCGATAAGAGGCTAGTTCGGGGCAGGGTGTAATATACACTAAACCTTAGCCCTGATATTGGAACGCTATCGTGAAGCATGTCACTATGGTTTCCAAATCGTAGCACTCTACAATATCCTTTCAACATGTTACGACACACTCTAATGAACGTTTACCGCTACGACAAATCGAACATATTCGATGTTTTCGGAAGGCCTACGAAAGGGCCATTCTGTCACAGCGCTTTTGGAGTGTGTCTGAGTCAATGTCGTAACAGAAGTTCCACTTGTATGATAGACCTGTTCCTTCTGACAAAAAAAAATCTACCTTTTTTACGGAACGCTTATCGTAAAAGGCGTATCCCACTATCACGATTTGAGCCTCCGACACACTACGATAGCCTTACGACAAGCGTTTTATCGGAAAGAACGAGTCTAGCTTTCACGATGGACCTGTTTCTTCCGATAAAAATTTCATTTTTTCATCGGAACGCTTGTCGTAAGGCTATCGTAGTGTGTCGGAGGCTCAAATCGTGATAGTGGGATACCCCTTTAAGGTTATCAAGGTGTGTTGGAGGCAGAAATCGTGATAGTGAGAGCTCGGTTTAAGCTATCACAACAAAGGCTAGGGAACTAAACTTTCTCATATCATCGGCTTTACATCAAAAATGTGTTATTCAGATTTAAAGAATGACGAAGGAAGGTGCTTCAGGTTTAAGATTGCAATCATAAGAGCTTTCAATTTCACAGAAGTTGTTAGTTATACGAGGTCTTCCCATCTCTTTTTTAAGGTGTTTACCATTTCGCAGAAATGGAAACAAGGCGCTGGTTTATCACCTGTACACCGTTACACTTCTCTGGTAGCACGATTGCCTGACTTCCAACGTGCCACCGTGTCAGATTCTACATGGAGGTTCTCATGTTGCAGCAGTACCTGTAGTTGCCATTCCACATTTATTTATAACTGTAACTCCCCCTCCCCATCTGCTGGCGAAACAACAAGAGAAGAGGGAGTTGGGAGAATACAATGTATTGAATTATTCTTGAAGAATTTTATACATTGGTCACAGATCAGCTATCTAATAAATAATGATATCTAGAATAAGGTAAAATGGGGATGTGGACGATAGGAGAAATTAATTTTTGGTGTTGGGTAGGTGGGTAAAATCAGCATGCCTACCGTATATTTCATAAAAGAAGTGTATCAAATACAAAATTGAATAAAGACTTCAATTTAAATGATTGGAGGTTATCAAATATTTAAGTGCTATTTTGATATTTGATTGTTCTTCTTCATTTCCAGGAGGAGAAAAACATGGTGCTTACGACAATGGGGATGATTATAGCCGTACGTTCTTTTATGATACTTTATGAGTATGTTGATATAGCTATCATTTTGTAAAATATATAAACATTCAATCTGGGGCCTGGAATAGCTCAGATGATGAAGATATGCACATGCTACTTTGACTCATCAACATGTCCGTAACATTCCACTTTCCCTGTGACTAGACTGTGGGAAGATGTAATGCTTCCATTTTATCCTACCCCTAATAAAAAACGCCATGGGCTTAACATGGGATTTGTTTATTTCACGGGTGTGACATAAAGTGTTGTTTATGTCACTACTTTCCAATACTGAAAAAAATATGGAAACGGGGTAGGATAAAATCTAGACGCCACTCGTTTGAGTTTGAGCTTATTTATGCCACTCATTTTGTTGCGTGGCATAAATAAACTCAGACTCAAACTCGTGACGTCTCTTGATAATAGTCTATAGTCATATAGTAGATGTTTATTTACCGCTGAGATACGCATAACCGTACAGAAAGTTCCTTCTGTGGCATTACACAAAATATATAGTATCCGTCCACTCCAAGCCACCTAACACGATAATGGCTCACACCCACCATCTATTTGTTGTGTATGCATGAGATAATAAAAGTTGTATTATGGTATATACGTGTGTGGTATCGTTGTTGCCTCAATAAAACATACTGGGTACCGCTGTATTATTGCTGATAGATATAGATGGGCATATTCATAACTACCTGGTGGTTTTGTAGATTGAGGTACTATCATTAGTAGGGCCGTGGTTTGGAGGACTTGTGTTGTGTTCCTGATGCTAAGTATGAGCCATATGGCACAGTATTCAAATAGTAATGGGTTCATGAGAACATGATTACCTCATGGGGACAATTGTTAAATTATCAAATACATTTGACGGGCTAATGGCCGACAATCGGCAGCCACGCTGAGTATGTCAGAAAATGTGTAGCCCGTCTCTCCCAGACCGTGGGACTATCATTCTACCTCGTAAGCCACTTCAAAGCCTCATGCTTTGAGCTTATGTTGGCTTATTATAAATGTTCAACTATTCAAGTTATACGAATCTGAGAAAAATGTCAATAAACACCTCGTATTTCTCCAGGTTCCTCTGTGACAATTATGAATAATGTGTTCTGAATCATAAACTTTGCAATCAGAGAATGCATATGTGCAGCTTTATCAGTGAATTTGCGAGCAAGGCATCTGTAAAATTATGGAATTGCTCTTGATAACATTGATTCCATACGATAATTTATGTTCAATATCTATCGCTCACTTAGATCCCGAAACCAACCTTGGAATTACCTGCATTTTAAATGTACAATGTCATACTCTCTATCATTTTCCTTGATTAACGTTATTCATCTTGATAGAACAGCAGTATTAATGGGGTATGATTGGTCTTAAAGCTTGTTCATGTTAAAGCGATATTTCATGAAAGTTGATTTTTTTTTCCATACGTCAGGACTGGCGTGACGACCGACTGACGTGGAACCCAGTGGAGTACGACAACGTGACGTCACTAGTGGTGAGGTCAGACCGCCTGTGGCTGCCTGAACTCGCCTTAATCAATGGGTAAGGAGAAGAAAGTACCCAGTAACCACCCCCACCCCCCGTGAGGAGAACAGTGTAGATCATTATCCAGTGTCATTTAGAGTAAGATGTACTATAGGAGGTATTAGGCCACACACTTTTATCCAGCTAAATACAAAGTGTCCATAGAAAACACATGGGGAGTGTGTGTCTACATACCCAGAACATATGCCCATGTTGTATGCTCCGGGTTACGATAATGGCCGCATAGGGAGAAAGAAGTTCCAAGTGAAAAAAAGTGCATACATGAAACGAGCAGAACCCCACTTATGTGGAAGACGTGTTTACTGAATACAAGGTACAATAGAGACTGGTTTCAAATAAAAGCGGACATATTCTTTTCGCAGTTTACTCTATGTAATATCGTCGCATGCGCCCGGATATTACTATACGTCAAGTAAACAGAGACGCTGTTAAGTAACACTTGATATGCTAGACCACCTAAGAAAGTCAAATTAGTTAATCGATATCTAAACCAGCTTGTATTTAAAGTCACCATGATATAGAGGGACGGCTCTGTGGGACTCGTTGGACGAGAGTGAGCAGAAATCAGTATGTAATTATATACAGGAGTACAAAGTTTGCATCAAAAGCAAATTTTCCGTTTATGACTGGAAATAGATGTGCACTACATCCGTATGTACCTATGCCATTCATGGTGTATGCAAGCAATTCATTGAATTATCTTTCCATTGAGAAGCCTTCCATGCTAGATCCTACTGACAAAGCCATAACAATACCACAAAAGTCCTGACGTGAATATTTTTTCACAGATACTGTCTGTTTTACTTTTATTTTGCACCTTCGAATGTTATTAATCGATATTCAAGTACTCTAAATAGCAATTTGAAAAGTATTCCAGTGACGCCAACCTACGGACTGGTTTCAGATAAAAGCGGACATCTGTTCTTCGCAGTTGGCTCTATGTAAAATCTATGCTATGTCTTACTGACAAAGCCATGACAGTACCACAAAAGTCCTGACGTGAATACTTTTTTACAGATACAAAAAGCGTGTCTGTTTTACTTTATTTGCACCTTCGAATGTTAATAATCGATACTCAAGTTCTCTAAATAGCAATTTGAAAGTATTCCAGCCACGCCAACCTGTGGGCAATTGA
Source organism: Alentia gelatinosa (assembly GCA_950022655.1). NCBI lineage: Eukaryota > Metazoa > Annelida > Polychaeta > Phyllodocida > Polynoidae > Alentia > Alentia gelatinosa. The sequence continues at coordinate 19,352,555 of OX465588.1, read as the reverse complement.
GTAATCTAGGCTTGTACATGAAGTTCTATTTATGTGCATCACAGATACCCAGGTACGATGTGAGTTATGGACACTCACTTATGGACATGTTGTTTTTTGTTGTTGTTTTTTTTTGTTTGAAACAAAATTCACCAATGTTGGTGGTCTTCCATTTTGTTGGCTGTAACATGCAATCACACAATTCATTATACATCAAGTGCATACAATGAAACAGGACATGGAATTTTAAAATAAAACCAAAAAAACATGGCAATGCTGATGTACGACTGTGCATAGTATATGAAAACAGGGATATGACGCCAGAACAGTATCCTTACTGATTCAACACGCGCATTACGTACATGAGAGGCCTTTAGGTATAAAACCGAAACGTACCGCTTGACTTTATGAGATCAAGTTACTTTGACTTTGATTTCCTGCAGGGCGGAGGAGACAATGATGGAGGACTTCAATAAAATACGAGCCGTGGTGTACTACGACGGGCGAGTTCACTGGGAGCCCGGCGGTAACTTCCGCACAACCTGCGACATCAACATCTACTACTTCCCCTTCGACCACCAACGCTGTGAGATCATCATCGGGGCCTGGGTCTACCACTCAGCCAAGATGAACGTGACGAACGTGTCGGCCGACGTGAACACGGACAACTTCACGCTGAACGGCGAGTGGGAGCTGCTCGACACGGTGGTGAGGTGGGGCGAGGCCGAGCTGCAGTGCTGCCCCGGTACGAGCTACTCCCACGTCAAGTTCATGCTACAGCTGCGGAGGCGCCATCTCTTTTACGTGGTGAACATCATCGCGCCGTGCGTCGTGCTCTCCGCCCTCGTGCTGGTCGTCTTCTGGGTGCCGCCCGACGCCGGGGAGCGCCTCTCTGCTGGCATATCTGTGCTGCTAGCGTTCATCGTTTTCCTCATTATGATCGCCGATACGGTGCCACGGACCTCCCTACACGTGCCCGTGCTCAGTGAGTATTGTATTTTTAATGACACTTCACAGTGCTCATATGATAGGTTGGTGGCATATTTCTCTTTTTTATTGAATGAAAGACTACAGTTCACCCGGTTTGGGCGTTTTTAAATGTAGTCAATACCTATAATCACAATGATTAACACATAGCATAATGGGTATTAATCAGGGACATACAACAATATATTGGACAAGGACAATACGAGAATGGGGTATTGGATGGTAGGGGGGTGGCCAGATATGTATCCTTCATCCAGATTCCCGGATTCTCTGACAGAAAGATCTTCAGTTCTGCTTTTAAGTTCGGCTGTTATTTCTTTGTGTGGTAAAGATCCCAAATTCTTACTCCTAAGATTATTGGAGATTTATTTTTATCTATTATAGATCCTGCTTGAACATAATGGTTAGACACTAATAAATCATATTGCATAATAACAGAGACACTATAATCCTGGTACTGTTTATGTTCTGTGACGAGATGTTCTTCATCAATATATGTATGATCTGTGTGCTTCTCTGAATCCACACTGTGTATTGAACTGTAAGTTGTGCAAACTCGGTATAAGAAATTAAGGTTGGCATGGTATAAGGAATTATTGCAGATTGCATCAATTGGTTCCTGCTATTCCCTCCTCCTCTCCCTTTGCTTGTTGGTTCCTGCTATTCCCTCCTCCTCTCCCTTTGCTTGTTAACTGACCAATGATTGTCAATTTACGTATAGGTAGAAGGATCTACCCAGTCTTGACTTATTGATGTCCTTATTCATATTGATGGCCCACGCTCGTTTGGCTGAAGGTCATGATCCTGTCCAATCATTGATATGACCCATTAGTTTCTGATATAGTGTTACCCGGCGTTTACACTAGACGACTAAATACGTGGCGACTGTAGATCTTCAGGCAATAGTGCTCAGGCAGTGGTAATATCCACTGCAAAAGTCGTCTGCCTCAGTATATACCCGAGACTCTAAGGGGGGTCCACCAACCACAACAAGGCTACTACAATGGGTTCCCGACCAGGTCTGCGACTGGCCTACGACTAATGGCCTTGCCGTTGTTGGTGGACCCCAGTTCCCAACAAGAGTTTATGACAAGGCCATGACAAGGCCACGATTGGGCTGCAATTGGAAGCTTGTTGGGAGGCTTCCGACAAGGCTACGACAACATCGAACATGTTTCGTAGTGTGTCGGTACCATGGGCATTTTTTTACGGGAACCAGCGACTTCTATACGACACGCCCCGATAACGCTGTCACAGACCCCCGCCCCCTTCTTACGACAAGGCTGCGACAAGGCACCGATTCGAACTTTCATGTCGGCACTTGTCTAAGCCTTGTCGTGGTTGGTGGACGCCCCCCTTTGCACTGACAACTATGAGTTTTCACTGCCTATCTAGACAACTAAGTCTATCCTGCTTGAAATAGTCGCGGGCGTCAGAGCGTGTCCAATAGTCGTAAAGTGGTGCCGAATTGTGTAATGTGATATAATCAGACAATCTACAGTCGCCATGCGCTTGGCATTTCATTAGACGGCTTCTAGACTTTTACGGCTTAAAGTCTTCAGGAGATGCAAAATGCCATAATCGTTGCCCATAATCGTCTAGTCTAAATGCCGAGGTAGTCTGCTTATAGGTCATGTTGCATTAGCCAAACTTTCGGCACCGATTTGTAGTTTGGAGCCTCCGATCCATTCTTTTTGAGTATACCAAAGCAAAATTGGTGAATGGAACCATCATGGCATTTTAAATGATCACACTTTATAAAAATTACGTGATAAAGCCACGACCAACCGACATGACCGACATGGTAAGGATAGATATGCGAACTGCACAACACAGCCACCTGGTGGCGTTAATAGGAATTACAAACAACAGTGCCTGTGGTGCCCTCTTGTAGTGATAGGATAGGTTTCAGTTCCCCGAAACCATGGCAACCATAAAAGTGTGAGTTGAAAAGTGTACCATGGAACGTTCTCATGTGACCGTTTTATATTACGTACAACTTAGGACGTCTCATTACCATCCATATCAAGTTGTCACTTAGAGAACGAACTTGTTCAGAGTGAGAAATATCTGTCAATCGGAGTAACACGAATAAAAAGAAAGTCCAATATCTGCTAGATTGCCATCTTATTAGGTCATCTACAACCCGTCACCTTTCCTTAAGTTCTAAGTTATGACTTGCGAATGTTGGCAACCTAGATATTATGATATTGCAATGAAGGTTTAGCATGCTATCCTATGTTAAGATACGATGCTAAGAGAAATATCCTAATAAAGTACGAGGCATATTTTATTCTTGCCGCAGTTTATGTTTCAATGTCTAGTTGTGTACTATCAATGTATATGGCGGTTCATTCCTGACCCATACATCCCACAACATAAACTTAATCTACAATAAACAGCCATAACTACTGCCTACAATTCATTCAACTTCCGTCCTCATGAATCCTCAATAATTGACACAGATTATAACCTTCTCCGTTTGTTTCTCATGACAAGTAATACCCTATCATTGTGTTGCTATTTCAGTCATATATCTGACGTGCATCATGGCACTGGTGGCTATATCTATCGGGTGGACTGTGCTCATCATCAACATTCACTACCGTTCTATGAAGAAGCCCCTACCGAAGTGGACCCGTCGTTTCCTCTCCCTGCGTCGCCGCAAACCGACATCATCCTCGTCACCCTCCTTCCGCGGGTATGACAAAAGCGGAAGTAGCAATGTCGTCTGCGGACCAGAGACAGGAAATGACATCAGTTGTGAGAAACTGCGCGTCATCAAGGACGTCAAAATAGGAGCGACGCTTGGGCGAAAACCAGGGGTCTCTTTCAAAGATCCCCTGACGACAGATCTTCATATGACGCCAGACCCACAATTAACGTCAGAGCACCATATGACATCAGAACACCATCTGACGTCAGACATGCACGAGGCTGCGCTTCGTGTTCCTCTCAAACGCGACGCCCCCTATCGGGAAGCACCCTTCATTTCAGAGACAGACCGCTTGGAGGAGAGTAGGCAAATCGTGACCATTATGGACAGGATATTTTTCATAATCATGCTCCTGGCTATGTTACTTAGCTCCATTTTTATATTGTTTATCCCTTGGTATGCGGGGGGAGAGGAATGATCCCAGTCCTTATAGTGTTGTTTCACCATAGTTGTAGCTTTTATATGATCTGATTTGCCTAATAAAATTTCCCTTTTACTGAAATTAGCTGTGTGAACAAATAGAATCTTGGTGGACTCTCATCCCTTTTCCTCCTACAGGACAAGGTTCAGATAAGAATGATCATTATTAACTTATACCATTTTTGAATGACTGATGGAATGAGTAATTGTCCCAGTAATGACTCTATCAACCCTATTCACCCTTTTCGATGTTACGCATCTGCAGTTGGTTTGGGTATTCATTGATCCCATTGCTCTTCATGAGATATGTAATATGTACATGTGATTGCACATATATTTAATCAATAAGCAACTGCGAATTCCTGTATCCTAATGTTCATTAAATATATAAGTTATATCTGGCTTCTTTTTGGCTTCATTATTCCCACATTAAAGAGTATTTTGTATTGTAGTAGGTATCGTAAATGTGATGGTCATAAAACCCTTATTTTCAAGGGTGGGTGCTAGAACATGTTCACAATGCCCAAGAAATGCACGTCGGTAGACTTGTAAAGTCAGCACAAGTGATACCGCCTAGTGTAATGCACTACCAGTACTACATAATTAATGTTGCTCGCAGCGATGACGTCATGGGAATGCCAATATAAGGAAAGTTTACATCTATAAGACCACGCACCCACTAACACCGATGCACTACGATAGACCTACAGATACACTACGATTAGAAATGACAAAATCGTAGTGTAGCGGAAGGTCTTCGAAAATTAAAATCGTAACCTATTGATGTGTATCGTAATGCATTGGGACGGCTTTGGTTGGACAAAAAGAGGTGACACAATTACTACATGCTTACCCAGAGTTCTAATATCACAAGATACTGTTCTCTTAAAATATTAAATGAATCTGAATAATTCATATGCAAAACTATTATTCTTTGAAACTTAGACTTAATCAAATAATATCATGATTACGGCAATTATATATCAATATGTGATATAACTTGTTCTGAGATTTCAGAATTTTCTGCAACATGTTTTACACGCAAGATATATTTTCCTGTCAAATAGGCTCCTGATGCACACCGATAGGCTACAAAAAATCGAGCAGGTTCGATCTTATTGGCAGGCCTACGATTTGGGTTATAATCGTGGCGTGTATGGAACCAATCGTGGCATGTCGTGATGCCAACCACTGTGATCCAACCAGCTGGGAGAATGATATATCATCCCCCAATGATCGCCTCTGCATGGATATGGACGGTTGCCAGTCATTGGAGGCAGCCTGTTGCCACATAGATGTAGGTGTGGACGTCAGGCAGGATGGGGGAGGAGTTGGTTGTGGTGGACAGGCAATGTTGATAGTCGGGAATTGCTGCTGCACCCAACGCCTGTCTTTGGACTGCCACACCCTGGGTGGGGAGGTTATGTTAGCAGGCCACTGTGATGGAGGTGGCTGCCATAGATGTGTTGACTGCTGCTGCAATCCTCCGATGAACTGCCCCACTTGGCGTATATCCACATCGTCTACCACTCTTGGAGGCCTCACTGCTGCCAACTCATGGTTGTTTTTGGCTTGACATTCCTGGAGAACAGTGATGATATGCTGCTCCACCTCAAACCGGTGGTATTCAAGTGTAGTTTGTACAATACATTTTCTATGTACACTGTCAAGCCAGAACTCTGACCGTAAACCACCGGCTTCCTTGAGCACTGACTGAAGCATATTCACAAGTTCGTCATCATTATGCTCCCCCTCCGCCTGAGCAGTAGATGGCATAACTGGTGGAGAAGTCATTGTCTGAAAGTTGTCACCGAAAGTGCAGAGGGCGAGGGAGCTGGAGCACTGGCACCAGATGACTGGGTACTACCGAAACTGTCAGTTTGGTACAGTGCGACTTCTAAGCGAGGTGATGTGTGGAACCAGGAATTGAAATATCTCCCATATCCAGGGCCCTGTTTTTCAGTCACGATATCCTCTTTGTAAGATATCTTACAGCTGTCAGTGTACTATAGATAAGACATCTTTGGGGATCGGCCAACGATTGTCCGTCAAGAGCACTTAGACTGCAGCCAGGTGTACTATAGATAAGACATCTTTAGGGTCACGTGGTTCCAAATGTCTTCCAAAGTGTCTTAGACCTAAGACATCTATGGACATGTCGTACAGAATGTGCAACTTCACTTCCCGTAAGAATTAAGCAATGAAATTTTAACACCAGTAAGGTATACATATAACCTATAATGGTCCCAAATATGAGGAAAATCGGTCCCACCGTTCCGAAGTTATCGGCGTTTTAATTTCGTCATAGCAATCATCTGGTCTGGTGGCCAGTGTATTTTTTCCGACACCTCCGCTAATTTATGCAGCGACCTTGACATTGACTGCGTATCCGGAGGTGGGAGGGTGACTATTACGAAATTAAAACGCCGATAACTTCAGAACGAAGAAGCCGATTTTCTTCATATTTGGTACGGTTATAGGTCAAATGTATCCCCTACTCGTGTTAAAATTTCAATTCTAAAGTCATATGGGAAGCACGGGAAATCCTCTATATACACATAGTGAGCTTTGATAGAGCCTGAGACAGTTCTAGACTTGAGACCGTGTCTATAGCACACCCGCCATTTTGTGTCTTGCAAATTGTCTTCCAATCGTGGAGACATCTTAGGGTATCGTTGGGCGATTATGTCTTGACTGAAAAACAGGGCCCAGGCCTCAGTTACCATGAGGGTATCTGCACCTAGGCCATACTTGGTCACCATTTTACGGAGTTTGCCAAGCTTTGTCTGCCTACTATCATACCAGATCTTCAGTTCTTGTGGTGTGAGACCCATAACCTGTGCTTCTCCATCTACAGACATTCTTTGAGGGAGGGATCACGGTGCCAAACAAACGTTTGGAATATAGTTCAGGATGCTGCTGAAGATACTCGATGATAGCTTCTTTTTCATCTTCGTCAAAGTTTGTATTACACTTTGGTGCTTCGCAGTGATGTGCACGTGGTTGAGTGAGTGCCCCCTCTCCTTCATCAGCCTCCGATGACTCTTGCTCTGCAGGGGGTGCCAATTCCTGGTCTTCTGATTCACAATCATGGAGGGACACAGTGGACTCCAAAGCAGCATCAGTCAATGGTGTATCTGGTCAACCATCTGGAACGTCTTTTGTGTCAGCAGGCAAATCCTGCATTTCAGCAGTAGCAGTAGTTCTACTATGAGAAGTAGTACCCCTTCTGCGCTTCTGCTTCTTCGGGGGCATTTTCTTGGACGAGATAGAGAGTGGAGAGATGTGCAGTTGATGGCTGTTCAAAGTGGAATGAACACCTCTCCATCATGCCGTCTTATATATACCAAATGCAGACAGAAGTCTACAGGAACAAGTCTTATCCAGTCTTAAGTGGACGTACCAGGCCTATGGGGGACATGGGAGGGCCTAAGTCGTCTGGCTTCACATCAGGACTGGACTCAAGTCAACGGCCTCAGTGCAAAGTTTGCAACCGGACCCCGCCGAGTTACAACCACTGAGGCTGTCGACTTGAGTCGAGTTACACCCTGTCACGACGGCCCCGCCCAGTTAAGCCCAACCCCAACAGTCATAAATCACAGGGGGTTGCCAGGACTGCAGTGCAGATTTTTTGAGTCAGAAGTTTGTCCTGGCAATGCCCCGGCAGGCCAGTTGAGTTAGAATTCGCATTGCGGACGAGTTAAGACCGAATGCGAAGAACAAGTGCACGGTGCACGGTCTAAATGTCATGTCAAACAACCATTAATTGTAATATACCTCATTTTGTTGATTTTAAATGCAGGCATTATATACTGTTTTTTCGTAAGGTGAAGAGGAAAAAGACAAGTGAGTTTGTTCTCGATTAACAGTCGCGCAATTATATTATGGCCATGAACAAAGCAGCTGCATTACCTAAAATCTTCCAGACAAATGAAATTACTGTCGATGGTTCCATCGCTGATAAACTGTGTCGTAGTTTGTTTTAAATGTCCGTAGAACTTTCAAATTAGTTAGTCAGTAACCTTAGAATCTGTCAATAGCATTGGTTTCAAATTTTGTTATGCGTGATCATTGAGATTATTGGAAAGCATGAAGACCAAATCCTAGGAAATATAGTGAAAATTTAACTTTTCAATCGTGAGGTACAAGAAGCAGATACAAAATGAAATAAAATAAATCAGAAACCTTCTGTTTCTTATGCTGCAAAGGAATTAAGAATTGGGATCTATAATTAGATTTATATTTCAATATTATTGTCCTTGTGTTAAAAAGAGGGGGGTTTAACATGCGCTATGCTAATAATGTTTGAAGTGTCGTTCTTTAAATATTTTAGATAGAATAAAAACACACTCGTTATAAAGGAGGTTTATCTTAGATCATATGATTTAAGTTATAAAATGTATATATGATTGACCGTGTATTCACCAGAAATATAATCTATTTCACAAGTACAATAATTTCTCATCTGGGTACTCGTTTGATACACATATATATAATGCCGTCATCAGTATTGGTTGCATCAAAAAGAAAACATAAACAAACTACAAGCAATATACCAAGTTATCCATGAATGCAGCGAAATCATTCCATTAAATATGATCCACCTAGAGACGGGACCGAAAATATGGTGAAATGTGGCATTCAACATCTTAACTCTTGGCATGCATCGGAACTATATAAATGTAGCGGCAGTAATTATAATCATCTGTAATGCGCCAACCCTTTGATCGTATATTACATTTGAGAAGTCAATGCCACTAGAGGTCTTCATGTTCTTCATTTGTCCCATCTTTACACTTGTCTTCAACAAAACATTAGCTGAGTATGAGATGTTGGCAATTATTACGTATCCCTGGTTAATTTGTATGGTACGGTCAGAATAATGAAGAGACCTACTGTATATATCTCAATGGCGATTACAGTCAAATTGTTTTACTCTAAATTTGGTTTGGCTCGTACAAAGTGTATATTATATAATATGGTAAATCATTGTGCTCTCAACAAGCTAAATTATTTTATGTTTGCCGACAGCATTAACGTTAAGTGGTAGTTAGTTCCAACTGAGACTAAATTCATAATCAAAAACGATATTTATGAAGAATATATACTTCATTCTTCGATATGGTATTTCTTCATATATACTCGGTAATTACTTTTGGATTACCATTCGTCTATCAAGACAAGTCTGTCTTTTAGAAAGAATGTTCCCATTTAAATCAATACTGACGACTCCGTTGTAAAAGCTTATAATTTCATGTTGCCCTAAAATTAAACCTGAATTCAATATATTAAGTATGCGTGCCACGGAAAAGGGCGATATATAATGCCACCTCAGAATGATTTTAACCGAGGGGGTATTGCTCTATGCTTCTGTTATTGATACATTCGTAAGGAGGAAATTGAAATACTCATTTGCATGCACGATGGGGTTTTCGCATGTGCTTACTACACAAACATTTGGTATCCCTTAATAGAGTTTTCATATCACTGAAAGGCGCCCTGACAGAGAGTGGGCCCTTCATATCGGCTTTTTCTCCATGTAACATGTTATTTTGTTAAGGTACTGTTGTTAAGTGGGCTCGATCCAACCAGATGCTCTTCCCCATCTTTCTCATAAACATAAAATCATGTATGTTATAGATGCAATGAATGTTCAGTATTCTCAAATTGAATACAAAAGGTTTTTACAATTGAGGAAGAAATAAATTGATAAAAGATAGAGTCAAACTAGACTGCGAGACAGAAAACATATCATACTGCTGATCATACCGTGCTTCCTCGGAAGGATTACCTCACAGCCTTGAAGTATGCGGACCGAATAGTATATTTCACACACACAGTGAATGGATAGTTCTAGGCTAAGGTAAAGATAGCGATATGTCGTTTTCTATAAGGTGAGTTTAATCGAATACATTTGAGAGGACTTTAGCCTTTAAATATAAATAAGACGAGAGGCGCGACGGGAGTTAGGAAATTTATTTAGGTAGATTTAGGTAAACAGGTAGTACAACAAGGTATAATTTGAACATGGAGTATAAAAAGATATACTGTAGACCTGTATAATACAAGAAAATGGTAAACACGAGTCCAGATTTTTATCCTGGTCGAAGGACCAGAAAAGAGAAACTTGGTGTGGGGGGCGGGTCAAAGTTTCTTTTGAAGTGCTGCGGCGCGCGTGCCGGCGTGACGTCAGAGGGATACGTCACGGATAGTAGTGTCCCGTCACGCCGAGAGGGGGTGCCACCCGCGTTACCCGGTCTTGCCGCCGCGCCCTCGTTGACTTATCCTCGTGTCCTCGTCCTAATGCACACCAAACAGACCACACTGGTATACACACGTAAACTATTGAAGATAGACATTTCTAGAATAGCTCGACTTACCATTTACACAAGGACAAGTAGGAAACGGCGGGACACCCTGATACAATGAGAATGGTGACACGTGACTGGATTGATAAACGATAAATCTATTCAACCGGTGTCCTTGTTGACAGTGAGAACATGCGTGAACATTTGTAAACACGAAATGACAATATGGAAAACCGAACCCCGAGGCATATTTCTATATAGGGTGGGCGGGTGGTAAAGCTTAAAGGATGAGACGGCAGGAGTAGAGGTCGTGACGTCAGCAGAACGAGTAATCCGCGAGATTGTGTCGTCATCAAATTAGCGTGGCAGATCTGTGAAGCGCTAGGTGGCGCAACTGTGGAAGAGGAGTCACACGCCTTGGCCATTACACCTCACAAGTCCAGCCTCAATTTAGATTTAAACCCCGAAGTAGATGAAACCGTTTCTTGTAATGCCTTACTTCATCGAAAACATATTGGAGGTACTCAGCAAAAGACCTGTTTGGTGGCCTGTAAATAGAAGTTATCACAGCAATTGCCTTTGTATTTCGATATCTTTAGTCGTCAAGTCGTATGCCCCTCTATAGAGTCTTCTCAGTAATATGTTCTGAAAATCATCTGAGCTAGCTTATCCCCTGAATTTAGACGAATTGATTTGATAAGACGCTCATGATACGAGATTTAAATTATTTTTTCATAAACGAGAAATACAAATGATGACAACCATTGTGGACTACTAAGTGTACCATCAACAAGATCTACAACAGTACAGTATCATAATCTTATTATTCGCTCGTAGTTCCTGGAGTTCAGCTTTCCAGGTGGCTACCATCTTTAGCAATTTTGACCATGATCATGAGCAGTTGTATCCATCTTCTGTCCAATGTCAACACCAGTTTGTTAGAAGTGGCCGTCATAGTATATGAGGCATTATCTCACCCCGATACTTTTCTCCATAGGCTTAACGTTAGGAACTCGTACTCCTTGGCCATGAATGTATCGTGCCGAATACTCAATGGCTAATTTGATGAGTTATTTCATCAATAAATGATGTTATACAGGGTGAGATAAAGTCAGAAACACACTCGATGACAATAACTTTGTCCGCGATCCAGCTCGTTTGACTCACTCACTCAGCTTCGCTTCGTGAATTACTCTGTAGTCAAACTCGGTGGAGTACGGACCAAGTTATTCCCATCTCATGAGTTTCCTTCTAATAGCCTTAGAATGGTCCTTGAGTAAGCGTACCTCAGTGGAGCCTTTATTTGCAGGCGCCCATCGTCGACTGATGTGGAAGATGCTCTCAGGAGACAAACTCCTTATAGCGTCATTTCTCTGACGGACACATCCAATCGCCCCCTGGCAGAGGGAAATTGCCTGCAATATACCATATCAATAATCTCTCCATTTTTATCGACCAATACAGCACTTTAATCATGACAGGGTAACCATCTTTGAGGATCTAAATCAAAAGACCATATATGTATAGGATGCTGTGTTTGGTGGTCTGAATCACAAGAGACTCCGTGTTTTCTGTATTGCTTACTTTTGTAGATTCACATTTTATATTCTTTATTATTTTAAATACTGTCTAGACTAATCAATTTCACAGAAGTGAAGATTTGGCCTATCTGAAACACGTGCATGGACGGTGGCAAAACAAGGCTAGAATGCTATTAGAGAACGAATTGACATCGGACGTTATGATTGTCTCTATTCATCCGTTAAACAAAACTAAAACTAAACGTGAATCCAAATATCTGATCTAAGTTCTATGCCTCATATTACCGAAAGCTAGAGCTGTCAAGTTCTATTTGAGAGATTCTTTGGGATACAATACTTTGGTGGAGTGAAGTATGAGGATGGGTAGTTTTAATATTAACTTAATGCGGATTCTCCATACTACACCCATAGGGAGTGTGTAATTCACCGGGCGGATATTATGGTCGGTCTGGCTTACACAGAGTGGAGATTATAGAAAAATGTCCCTTTCATATTGAAATACTTACTCTCACTGATAGAATCTAATCTATAGGTAGTCATCTGGAAAGGCTAGAGCTCGCGACCGGTACAACTATATAGACTGGCTTTAGACAAAAGTAGTCGTAATCTCCTAGGACTAGACTACGGAATATCTTTGCAATTGTTCTAGTCTAATATTGTGAATGATACTGTGTCATCTGAGGCAGTTGCACTGTATACGTCTGTTGGATACAGTGGGTTACAAAAATCATCCCTATACTGAATGTAACGGAAATTCTTTTTAATTTATAAATGCACGCCCATTCATCAACTATGAACATACTATTAGTTCCTAGTGAAAGATGTCAAGATTCATGTAGTTCTGTCCCTGTACGTCTTTGTGTTTTGTGTAATCAATTGATGGTCTCAACTATTTATCATTTGGTGATGCTTTAAATGACATCATGATTACTCTATGATGACCAAACTGCTGAACTCTTTTTCAAACGAAGGAGATGTGTTTAGGACAAGTAACATTTCTAGTATTTTTAGAAAAATTAACAAGGTATGTGATATTTTCAGTAAATCCAAGTTTGATATTTTAAAATCCTTTCTTTCCGAAAATCACCTTAATGAAATAAACACCTCCATCTCAATCCTAGGGGCAGTAGCCAAATAGATCACACTTATACTAATTGTAAGTACGTTAGATTAGGGAGGGGGACTTAAAAGCTTTTCATATCGCTTTTCCATATTCGTATTTAGAAAAGCTGTAACAGATAATATAATCAATACTTGAATAACTGCCAGAAATTTCATTAAGATTAACACTAATGAAATCAATGATTATCTAGGTCAATTTGAAGTTTAAAAAAATATTGTCAATGCTATCATAGACCTACAATTTATTACTTATTTGGAAGACTATCTATATAAAGTTTGCCTGGAATTAAAAATAGAAACAAAAGAATAGAATTACCAAAAGAAATTAAAGATCTTATTAAAAGGCAATCCTGTTTACTAAAGAAAATTAGTATTTTTTCTAGTGACGATTTTAAAAACATCAAAAGACTGTGCACATAAGAGAATCACCAAGGAAATAAGTTGACATAAGGCAAGTCTTATATTTAAAGAATTACGTGCCAACGCTTGAAATCGTAAGTACATTTGTGCGAATGATAAAGGAGATATGGAGCCCAGTAACTGAGAGTAGTAGCATGATTGGTCACGACAAATTAAAATAATATACCCAGAAATAATGAGTAAATACTTCTCTGAAATAGGAGGTAGGTAAGAAAGCAAGTTTGATGGCCTAAAAACTAATGAAATAATTCATAAGCATAAATACGGCCCTTGTGCAGAACAGAACTTCAGTGCAGGCAATTTGTCACCTTCTTTATCCTATTACTAATGAACTTAATCAGAACAAATATGCACATACGTGGATCTAACCAAAGCCTTTGACTCTGTGAGTCACAAAATGTTATTTGATATTTTGAAAAACATTGGCTCAAATAAAAATGCATATTTAAGTAGGTGAATTTTTTCGTTCAAGTGACACTAGGTGCCGTGGTTGGTAACTTCCGCTGGTACCTTCCCCTGCTCTCTCCATTCGTGGTCATAACAGCGATGGGTGATAGATGTTTGACTGATCTGCTACGCCGCGTCTACCTGCTATAAAGATGCATATTTAAGTCATATTTGACCAATCGAGAACAAAGAATAGAAATAGAGAATACAGATTATTTACCAGCGATATATGGAGTGCCACAGGGGTCCATATTGGGTTCAGTGCTCTTTATAATTTTATAAATAACATTTTTACCATGTACATACATGCAGACGATCCTGTCCCAACTATCAAAGGACCGGATCATGACTCTGAATAACTGAGAATGCAACACGACCTAAATAAGATGAATGACTGTTTCACAAAACATCTATTCACTGTGAATACTTCTAAAATCAAGTTGTTGTATATTTTAACAGCAATGTAAATTTCCCTATTATAACATGTTCCATTGGCAACAGACCGCTTGAAGTTGTTTGTTACTAAGGCCCCGGCGTCCACTGAGCTTCTGATACATGTTATTCGCTTTCAGGATAAGCTCACTTCATTTGTATCGATCTTAAAATCCTATATAATTCTTGAAGAACATCCTAAGTGCATCTAACAGCAATACAGACTAATATGTTATTTCTTGAACCGTTACATATGAATCTGTCCTGTCAGATTACATTGAATGAACATATTATCAACTAGGCAACATATTACGAAAATCACTTCAAGAATAAGGAAAACATACACAAGCCACATTGGATGTATTTTCCCAAACAAGAACCCTATCAATGGCGGTATTGTGACTCCACTTACAGCAATTCCTAAAAAAAACACCAGTTTCTCTGCCTCCTATATGCATACAATAGTGTGCCCAATTGGTCAGGGTTGGGAAAATGCTGCCACTTCCTGAGCCCATTATGTAAACGATATCCATGGAACAATCCAATGTAAATGTAAAGCTAAAGTCAATGTCAGAGTTGTATATGATAGGATTCCCAGTTGCAATGCAAGTAGTCTTGAAGGTCTTGCACGTATTTACTTTATATCATCCCTGAAACTATAGAAATTAAATAACCGATCCACTGTACTACTGAGATATCTAATGCCAAACGTTTGCCGAGTTTGAGATACTTCACCAGAAATGTGAGTGTCAATCCACTGAGTATTTTATCAATACTACCAAATATGTAGGATTGGAGAAAGAAGAGAGCAAGAACAAAACCTTTTGCTCTCCCCTCGATAAAATGGACTTGTTATTCAGTGGCTGGACCTTTATGAGAAGTCTTTCTTAATTTACACCCACTACATAAAAACATGATAATGCTTACAACTGATAGATTAATCAGACATCCAGCTATAGTCAGGTGACAGTATCCTATTTGGGATTATGTGTTCTTCAGTGACAATGGTTCTGTGAGATTGAGAAACTGTATTATAAAGCCATCAGAAACATTGTGTGACGAATAACTATTATTGTATTATGTATACTATGGATGCCATGACAGTGTCACTGGGTATTGTCATGACAAATGGTTTTATTAGTTGCTGGGTGATGGTCCCACTGGCAGAAATGAAAAAGTATGAAGCATGTTGGCACGGTTTGGCCCTAGTGCCCATGTTTCTAGGATAGCTTTGGATACACCTATGTTCTAAGTAGAAATTACAGATAATATACACAAGTCTATAGTTGAGAAAGTTGGTCACATCATCAGTCATTCTTCTAAATTGAATTACTGAATTCAAACAATTGGCTAAAATAAATAAACTACAAATTCTTTAGTAACTGGAGGTTACTATATCTCATTTGATACCTCACTTCTACCCTTTCTTACGCTTCTTTAGAATCAAACAGATGGCATGACTTCAGATGGACTCAGCTGTATTGTATTGCAAAAGTTGTGAGCCAACTTTGTATTAGATTAATGTATGTGAACAAACATGATATTATCTCTGCCAGCGGAGATGATGATATGTAATTTATGAAGATTTTTTCACAATTAATCATATCACAAATGTCATTCTTTGAAGATATTTAGTATACTTACAAACAGAATTTAAGGCAATTGAACTTCCTCTAACAAAACATGTTGCAAACAGGCCAATCACATTTGTCCAAAGTGGTATGAGGGCAGTTTATATGGCAGCTGAACAAAGCGCTAACGAAATGACCAAGGGCTCACTGACTTTATCAAGAACCGTTCCAGAAAGGATGGAACCCAGAAAATATCCACCAATTTGCCAGGCAAATACAGCCTTGACCGAGCTAGTAGTCGAGTTTGTCAGATATTGCAGGTCTATTAGGGTTAGTCCAAGCAGATAATTGTTCATTGCCTAATGTGTCAAAGAAAATATAAATCATCATCTAATTGTCTGTCAAGGAAAACATGAGTCAATATCAATTTTAAGGATTCTGCTTACCCAGACTGATTGTGGCAACAAAATTCATGGAACCGCCTGTGTAGCACTACCAAACTGCCACCATATACAAAAATACCAGGGATGAGATAATAACCCATTAGCAGTGGGTGATGCCCTAAGGCATTATCGCACAGTATTGGATGATACGTCAAGGCATCATGAGCCAAGGTCGGCTGATGCCTTGAGGCATCATTTTCAAAGATTTATAGAATTATTGTTTTTGGTAAAAAGACAAAAAGAAATTAATAAAAAAAAAGAGATAATATAATTAAACAAAGACTTACCTCTTCACAATACCAGTCTATCCACATCTGTTTCTCCTGATCCTTTCTTGTGCAGTTTTTAGGGTAAACTTTGTTAAACCAATACACATTTCCTATTATCAAAATGACCTAACTTTTCAAGTACCAGAGATCGAGGGATTGAGATAATAGTAGATCTGATAACATACTAAAGAAGAAACCAACAAGTCTTGGTCTAAGTTGTCGTTCTCAACGAGGTGGATGCGGAGTGATATGAACGAGGCGATAGTCGAGTGAATATCATGTAGCATTCAAACGAGTTGGAGAACAGGAACTTTGAGCAAAACGAGTTGCTTTCTGTATTTATCCCACCCCCGTATACATTAAATATTGGATGACACACAGGATATAGACCATGGAGAACGGGCCGCAATACTTGTAGGGGCACGCATAACGAGTTCCCAATGTTAAGTATATGAGACACAAATACTAGGGGTGAAATAAAATCCTATGTCATGACTTATGAAACTACAGCCCTTATACCTTTGAAAAAGAATTCTCCATAAAGAACAGTGGTCAGCCATTGGGAAAATGCATCTCCTGATAATCTTCACTGAGGTATCTATGTCCAGTAAACTTTTGATTTTTCTAAAAGTAGCTAACTTATCATTAATGTTTCTGAGTGTGCCTGATAACTAAGATTCATGTCAATCATGGCTACAAAATATCTGAGAATGATTATTTCTTCTCTTCCCACAGCTTTTTTTTTTTTTTTTCAATTTCTTTGGATTTAATTTAAGATAATTTCATTCATTATATGTAGTGTTATTAGTAGTACTTATAACATTGAGATTTAGATCCTGTTTGGATATTTTCAACAGAACACAGGAGAGAGATCCAAATCTAATCTGTGGTCATGAATAATCAATTATATGCTTCCTGAGAGATCTATAGCTGGTTGATGATGGATCAGGTTAACAGTATACACTGTACTTGGCCAAAGATATTGTGATATCCCTAATCTTGAAATGATTTATGTTTATTGAAGCTGAAATGATCATACGGAAGGCTTGAGGATACTTAATAGGCTCAATCTATATTAACGGTATCAGTATTCGGGTACCTAATCATCGTCGAAGTTCAATCCACCTGAACATGGGACACGTATTCTGTTTTTAGAGCGTCCTTGCATGCCCTATATACATTGCCTAAAGGTTAGGGTCGCACACATAGACTTTCAGCGTGTAACAAAAAAAGCTATTCCTTCACAAACTGTGTGCCATTTACTGTGATATTGGGAAAGAAGCAGGGTGCCAGTGTCTCAGGGTCTTAGAGGCATGCCCGGTTGACCATTACCAATCATTCGAGACCGAATTACCCCAAAACCCTCTGGTGCCTGCAATGTTTGGATCCTAGACTCAGTCAGTTACAGAAATGGCAAGCTGACTGGATGTAAGTATATTACAGAAAACTATTTGTCGTGATTTGCATCTAGGCTTGGTACTCGATCATGATTCATAGATATTGTATTTATCATTACATCTACATGTAGTGGAAGAGGATTATAAAGCTCCTTGCTGCTTGTTTTTGGTGTAGGCATAGTCCTTTCTTGCTTTAATACGTTTGCCTATCAAGTACCTTATTTATAGACAAAGATATTTTATGGCAACAACATACCCTTATCCGAAAGGAGCATTAAACTGAAACAGTCCCACTGATAGAACAATTCATATATGCCTCTTAGAAAATAAATACATTACAAAAATGGAAATCAATTTGACAAAAGATTTATTGAACATCTACTACAGCCCCCGCCCCCTCCCCCCAATCTCTTACAACTCCCAGCATTCTTTATCACAATGCTCGTCATGTGAATGTCCATCCCTGACCTGTCTCATTAGATGTCAACCTTTCCTGAATATAACCGATGAAAGCCTAAGTGAAGTACCCAATAATTTACAGAACGTAAATCGCAATGTAGGGTGTACATATCGTTGCAAGGTGTGATTCATTCATCGGAAATTCTTCGATATAAAAACACATGTGATTACTCTCCGTCCATAGTGTTTATGACGATTGTACGCTCATATTGTTTCAGGTGGCACATTGTTATTTGTGGTGGTTCCAAATAAAGGCCAGAAAGATCCAGACTCTGTAGAACGGTTCACGGCAGGCAGCGGTGGGCAGTGGCGGGCGCCTGTGGCGGTTTACGGTGGTTTAAGAGACAGGTGTTTAGCTAAGTTCACCATACCCAGTCAGCCGTACTTGGCGCTCTCAGGTAATCTCCCATGCTCTGTGGTCCTCGCCACCGATTGCCCCTTGGGAGGAACGTGTTGAGGTACCAATAAATTAAGAGCTTGGGCTGCTTCCTAAACTAGGAGCCTAGGAACATCTTCTAGGAAAGAAATTGTATATAAATCAGTCCATGATAAAAATCACCATAACAACATAAATAGTTGCAGAGTCTCATTCTTGATGTCAATATCTGATAGAATGTTCTTTGAAAATATTTTGGAGAAGAGACGTGATAGGAATATTCCCAAGATTGTTTTTAGGAACAGACCCCTGCATATCGGCCGGAGAGGGAATGTTCGCCGAGAGTGGACGGGACTGGCCTCCATCCGCCCCTCCTCCGCCCGCCTCCCGGCCACCCTCCGCTTATCGCCCCGCCCTGCACACTCCCGCGCCATCGGTCATTGGGCCAGGGGGAAATGCAAACACAAGGCTAAAAGTGCGCATTTGGAATTCTTATCGCCTGTTCGGAATTGGCATTGGCACATTAGGAATCTGGCAGCGGGGCAGGGGAGTAGTAGTATAGAGGAGGGAGTGCCATTGTCCAAAGACACCACTAGATGTGGGCGAGGGAACGCCCAATATACCGACACAGCTTCAGGCTACTGCATATCGATGAGGTGTGCATGGAATAAGCAAACTTACAGGGTTAAGCTGAAACATCTGAAAGAAAAATAAAACCCATCACTTTGCAGAAGCCAAATTTATGCAAGTGGGATTTGATTATAGAAAATCGAACTAATGTCATAAAAACACATCAATAAGCAGGAGGACAAGCGTGGAAATGCAGAAAGGGATTACACCAAATAAAGAACAAGTATAGTAGGGGGGGGGCGAAGGATGGTATCGAAGAGAAAAAATAGAGGTTAAAGACACGTCAGAGGTGATATGCATCAACAAAATGAAATCGGGTTATCAAAACCTTTTGATATATATTTATGAATGCTTTCACTCGACATCGTTATTTATCCTGATTTACATGCGCAATAGAGAGAGAGAGAGTGCATGGAATACATTAGTAGTATACATAATATTACTTACAATATAGAGTATTTCAGAAGAATCCGCTATTTCAAACTAGGTAAACCGGAGGTAGGATTAGATGGCTTCGCTATACGTGCTGCACACTAGTAAGAGGTAGTAAGGTATGGTAAAGGTGGTTGATGTAGGTGGATTAACGTAGCTCCTGCCTGTTAAGGTGTATTAAGCACGTAATCCGGCCGTGAAAATTGCACCAGAAAGGTCCGGCAGAGAAAGCCTTTCCCAATCTGAACATGCAATCTCCACTAGGCACGATTATGACGCCTAAACAACCCCAGTACCCTAAACCCCAAGTTTATCACGAACTATATGAACTATATTTTACACATACTTCCGATATTTTATCATGGGGTCTGAGAATGACTCAATGATACAAGTATTGGGACTTACTTTTATATAGCCTTAAAGCCATGAAATCATAGAAGTTCGCCAACGATGTGCGTACAACAATTGAATTCCGCACATGCGTTTGTGATACCATCAACCAGGTATCAACGCATTAATTCCAGTTTTGATATGTTAATTTGCACATTATGTCAGGAATGCAGAACAATAATGGACCCTTTAATCTATCTTTATGAACTATTATTTCGGATTGAAATGGAGTGGATTGTGAAATAACGTACCACTTTCAGAAACAAATCTTCATGAATATCGAATAAAAGTAAAATATTTATAGTATGTTATGTGTAGTCTGTGTAATTGGATGCAGTGGGTATTCTAAGTTTGCATCCTCAACCTACTGATGTATACGAAGCGGTTATCGGAGGAGAGCCATGGAGCGTTGTTCTTCGAGGAACCCGATATAATGACATCACCGGAAGCCATATGTCTACGTCACCTGTCACGAGGGTAATGCAAGCATCTGTCAACAGATTAGAAGCGGGAGTCTGAAATCTGCGCTGTGTGTTATCTGTCAGAACTCTACCATCAAGGCTTAATCCAACATGTTGGAATTTTCGTAGCCTGTCGTAGAGTACTTTATGTGATTTATCAGGAACATATCTCTAGCGGGTGAAATACTTAGCGGAAAATTATCAAATACTGAAATTAGCTAGAGGCCATTAAGATATATAATTACTCTAAATATGGTATCAATTGGTTAGGTGTAAGGGTCTGTAAAAATAGTTTCATGATAGAATTATGATTGTGCTCTTATGTCTTTTAATTTGATGAATTGCAAGTGCCGAGGAAGGCTACGACGCAACGACCGTTTCGACGCATATATCAAGTATCAACTCATCCTAAAATCTGTATTTCACTCACTATATACTTTTTAGGTACCCATAATTTTCAATGATCCCATAAACATTTGTTTATGAATAATATTGACATATATGCCTTTTGGTACATTTCTTCATGTTTTTTGGATGGTGGGATAGCTTATTTATAGTAGAGAATGTATCCGATACAGAACGACGCACTTCGGGACATAGCAAAAAATTGAACATGATCAATTGTGTCAATATGATCAACGATGCATACCGATACAGAGCTTGCATCAGTGTGCATCATAGAGTGCATCGATGTGCACCGTAGAGTGTGTCATAAACCCTGAGCCACTGCACCCTGTGCATTTTACGGAAAATTCCATACAGGTGTTGGCGTTCAAAGTCACCTAATGGTGTGTTGGTTAGTCGCTCGGACCAACACAGCCGGTTCAGGCCTCATACATAAGGCCCGTTTCCATTGGCCGATTTTCAGTCACCGATCTACAGTCAGGAACCACCAACAGACTTTTGGCACTGCTGAACCAAAATCGGTCAATGGAAACAACCCAGCTCGTGAAATGACCCACAACCTTTTCTGGTTAGATTATGCAATATGGCACCACCCACCATTGAGTGAAAGCTTGGTCACTGAGTGAAATCTACTATCCTTCTATATTGATGCATACTAAGAAGTACTACCGACAGACTTTCTGGGTAACTCAGAAAAGCTACACCCTTTTCGACAATGGAAAGAGGCCTTATATATAGAGACACACAGCAATGCCACCTAAAGTATGAACAGTGGTCGAGTGTTGTCTTTTGAAAGAGATTTTCCGAAACCAACTAAGGTATTTTCTGAATGAGTCTGCGCCGTCTAAACTTCATAGTTAATAATTGTCTGGTTTTAATTTGGAAAAAAGATAAGCATATGATAGTTAGGCCTGCCACTATGTGATCTTGTGTTATCTTAATTATATAGATCTAAAGTACTATTGTGGAATGAATAACACATCAAATTGGAGCTGCAATACAGAAAATGATGCAATCGCTACTATTTCTCTGGGAATAATACCCAAGGGTACTATGAATGGATTATACACGCAGTGATCAAATGCTAAACTATACAATGCCAGATGTTTATTTTCCTTAGGGAATGGCATAACCATGCAGATAAGAGGCGAAACCAGAGGAAGCCTTGTGGGTATAGCCCTTAAGGCCCGGAACCCACCGACGCCGACACCGAAATTCAGACCTCCCGATGCTTCCCGACGCACATTCAATTCAGCATACTTTTCACGATCAAATTTCTTCTTTCTCCCGATCAATAGCTGCGTAGGGAGTGCATGGGAATGCATTGGAACATCTTAAATGGCGTCGGCGCCAACATAGGGCATAAGGGGTTCAGTATTATCGTAAAACTAGATGAGGTTTAATCTTGGCCGCCGTATTCCACGACTGGAGTTTGGCAAAGTGACTTCATGAGGCGAAGCCAAGTGAAGTCCTGAGCCAGAACTTCAGGAGTGGAATGCGGTGGCCAAGATTAAAACGAATCAAGTTTTGATTTTATCCTTCCCTATCTCCTCGATTTTGGAATATTACGTGATAACAATGCCGTATGCCACTAGTGGCATATAAAACTTCGTATGTCAGTTAGCGTGGCATACGGAAACCCAATGTTAAGCCTATGGGATTTTATATCAGGGGTAGGATAATATCACATACACGTCAATCTCATACATACCTCAGCATGGGTTTCTTCATCCCTAATACGACTGTCACTTTAGGATATGGCATGGAAAAGGCTCATCTGACACTGGAGGGCGTGACATGACAACTCGCCGTCGTCTATAGGGAGGCAGTAATGAGGATGGTGGTAAGGTTTTTGTATCTTGGGCAGGTCCCTGCTACTTCTGTGCTCTCTGTCCCGATTTAACCTTCGTGGTATCTATCTATTCTCCTTGTGGTTTCAGTCCTTCTAACCTCTCCTGTTCCGTGACGCCATCATGCACCACGATGCCCGTCATATCCACAAGGCCCCTCCTGCTCATGCAAAGGTTATTCTAACGTAAATGTGTAGCTGGGGTTCCGCGACCCCTTCTAATGATAAAGTCTGTTTGTTAGGTTCCGGACCTACGGGGCACTTTTTTTTCGCAATTCTACGTCCATTCATTTTTGGTAGGTGTCGTCCCATTTCCCTGTCGTGGTCTAATGACTTTCTTTTGTCTGTGATGTTTGACATTAAGCTTTCACCTTATGGAAACGATTCTGCTAACGGACGTCTCCTACGCCGCAATACTAACTTGATAATTAACCCCACTATTCAAGGACCTGCACAACCCTTATACTCAAGTCCCTCCTTCCAATAAACTTACTTAAATGTTCCGCCATCTTGCGTTATATCTGGTTAATCTTAAGCTTTTATTCAACTGTATCATGACTGAATGCCTTCGAATGCAAAAGTTCCTTTCTCTTATACATTCGCCAATCGCCATCAATGTAACCACCACCTAATTCTTCCCCTATCTTTACAAGTACTCATTGTCCCTGAGGTCCTAGAAAGACCTTTGCAGTAACTATAGCGGCGAGGAAAATGGCTCAGATGGGATAGGAATGAGGTGTAGATCAATACCCACACAGAAAAAGGAGCCATGACATGTCTAAACCCACCCCTTTAGGTCGCGCCACACTCCGCATGCCTGAACCCCTCCCAATTGTGGTCCCTTGCCGTCATTAATGTCTGTCTGACCGTATGTATACTGTAGGGGGGCTGCGCTTGCCGCCTCTACATTTGCTGCACTGATGACTCTGTGGGCGGCAAATGATTGTCCGAGGGGCGTGCTGAAATGAGGCAGATCCATCAAGGTCCACCCCTCTCAACCCCCTGGCCTACACAGAGGGGTGGGTACAGGGAACTCGTCGAAGTCCGGATCTGTTTGGGGTATTAAATGTTATTGAAAAAAGGCTATTGTTGCAGCAGTTGGTCCATTTCTTTCAATTAGCATTACTTAATTTGTAAAATGCTTTGTAATATTTGATTAGAAGGATTAAACATCAGGAAAATAAGCAAGACCTTATGCTTTTATGAGGTTAAATATATAGAAAAGTACCATTAACGTAATGATAGCGAGGGCAGAAAGGATAAAGGGCGGCATGCTACACCTGCATCAAGGAGATCATGGTGTTTCGCTGCAATTTGAAGTGCAGGCGCTTTTTGCACTTTCTGCTAAATTGTGTCCACAATATGATAGATTTAATTGAAAGACATGTGACCTCTTTAGGCAGAGCCATCATGAGTAAATGCCATATCGAATCCTTCTGACGAAGTCCCTAGTGGAAATTGTCACGATGATAAGCCATAGGCAATATTTTATGTCAGTGAAGGGGAAAAACGCTGCTGTCCAGGCATAAATACATCATTACCCCTAAACCCTCAACACAAAAGTAGTAGACAGAGTTGGGCAAATAAAATTCATTTGAATTTTATGGGCTACCAATGTCATTTTTCTAAACGAGTGATGGAATATAAATACAAATTGAATTAGAGAAATGAACATTAGTTTTCCAGGCCTTGTTACTGAACCGTATTCGGCACACAAAGGGAGGCTTGACCCTCAAAATCTGCCTACATGTATTGTACCACTTTCCTGCCAATAGTATTAGGAAGCGTCCTTACTGTGGACGAAACGGTTCCTGTTCGAGGTCAGTTGTCGATTTCATACTACCTGACGCCACCGGCGGAAGGCAGTATAAAATCGACGACTAACTGAGAACGAGAACCATTTCATCCACAGTGAGAACGTTTGCTTATCATTATATACCTCAAAGCGATGAAAAAGCGCCATTTTAATGATCTATTAATTGACAGTGAAAGTGGGCATGAACATTGTTATCACTGCACCCCTAGTATAGCAGACAATAATTGATAGACAACGTAGACAGGTATTTAATAATACTGCAAGCATACACCTCAAATTATAACAACAATAGAAAGATGTTATTACAGAATCTGATGCAGAAACCAAGGTACAAATTTTGAAACATTTAGCACGGCACAGCACAAATCGGGTGGTAAGCGTGGGCGGCCTGGATTCAGGGTAATAGGGAGCACAAGGAGGAGCAGGATCCGACACCCTCCTCCCACTGCTCCCCTCCCCCTCTATTGACGTGCCCTGAACCCATCGCCGGCATCAGCATGGACACCCGGAACCGAGGCAATGAGAGTGAAACGTCATGCACCATAACTCCTTGAATTGTGAAGGCATCGGGGCAGGGTGCAATAAGACAGCAGAGGATACTGAATGGTCCCATGGGGAAGGAGATTGATGTTCTAATGCCTATTGGATATGTACCCTTTGTCACTTTGCTTTGATTGTATGCTTCAATAGCAAATGGCATGCCCCATTTCTACGAAAAATAGCTTCTCCAGAATAAGAAAGGACTGTCTTGTCAATGTGAAGGCATTTCCCGGGAACAAAAAATTGACAATGTCTGGATTTATAATACGATTTTTCGATTCAAGGAGAAGTATTACTACCACTGGCGAAATTAGTTATCGACTGCCAAACTAAACTTGACTGATTACTAATTGTATCAAAGATCAGATGATACACAACCAAACTCCGCCACGTACCTTTAGCTTCAAGGTCAACTCAATCTAGTCCGTTCATATGGTCAAAAGGATGGTGTGCAGTTACTGATGCCCTGAGCTACCATCCAATTCACATTGTATGCGTCATAAGAATCCTATTTCTGCTGTGTTCTAGCCCAGAGACTCAATCTGATAGGTTCAATATCACTCAAAAAGAACCTATGTTCGGAAACATTGATATATTTATCTAACCTTTACTGTTGGGCTTGATAAAACCTCCTGGCATTTCGTGACAGGCTTAAAGATGCCTCCAGGTATGTTTAACGTGTTATTACAAAAAGGAAATACCAGAACATTTTCATGATTATGTTCACAGTACATAGTGGGTTGTACTATGGAAACTGTATCTCATTGTTATACTTGTAAAACGTGTAACACCAGTGCATATAGGTACAGGATCTTATGGGGTCACTTCAAAATTATGGCCAGGACGAGTGCGTCACGCAAATGCTAGGGTGCAGGACTGATATGATAACTTAGATTTAGTTGATACAAAGGAGGAGTATATGATAGAAAAGCATGCTTCAGTCTAACAAGGAGAGAAAGGATTGTAGTTACATCAGAGATGGCATCAGATCAGGCCAATTCTCCTACCTCTATGGCGTCGGAAGGTAATTTCTTAGTGGGTTGATAGCGGAGGGTTGATAGTAAAAAGGAAACCAAGGGATGCCATTTAGATTTATCACTGCATTAAGAACTGAAGGATATGAACCGACACAAGATGATATGGAATCAGCGTCATTCCATCTTTGCACTCAAGTGCTACATTTTCGAGAATCAAATTGAAAATAAGTTGCCTCATTTAAACCTAAGTGAAATATTTCTACAGATTCAAACGATTTGCCGTGGATATATGCAATGTAAATGTGTCTCACACTCAGCTAAGATGAGGACTTTTTAAACTCGATTAATCATTTAAAGCAAAATACCCATTCACAAAACAGGCAATATCCTCTGTCTAAATTAGAAATTGTGCCTAAAGCAATCAGACAGTGAATTGATTATACAATGTATTTGTTAACTGACACGTATGTTGTTTCTATTGAGAAAATCATTCATATTTTTCATAAGCAATACATTCACTTTGGAAGTAGGCAGACTACCTTCGACAGAACTGAGTATATTTTAGAGTGGGTCGGTGTTTGTCATATGCTCATGAGCTTTTGAGAAATACCAGAACTTACACCAGGCATAATCCTGTACTATTTAGTGAGTAGCTAGGTCAGATGACTCTATCAAATAATGCTGTGGGTGCTGTCAAGTCGACACTAGTTTCAGAAAGTTCAAGTCACTGTAGTATGTATACATTCTAGGCACATTTTATCGGAGGGCTACTATCTAAACTAAAATCAATCCTGGCAGGATGAGTAACGTTCCTTCTATTGATTCGTGAAATATCAGGGATATGCCTTTGCCTCTATTTCCTATGGCAAATACTCCTTAAAGAACATAAAGAAACAGGTTCCCATGATAAATATCTAATATTTTCAATTAGGCAGAGGATTTGGAAATATTTGGAATCTGTTCATATACAAATATTCCAGTCGCTTCAGCAATGTCAATGGGCATCCTTTGAAGCAACGTATAGCCATCAGGATTCAGTGAGAGGAGGTTGTTTGTCGAGTTAACATCACTCGGGAAAAATAGCATTCACAAGTGGAAGTTGACAGATCCAAACGTTGCCAAGTATCCTAGAAACTGCGGGACGTACGCAAATCACCTCCATCTTTCTACTTGAGAAAAAACACACTTCGCCCACATATCATCCTGTACTAAGTACGACAGCTGCGCCTACCAGCAGGAAAAAACACCGGTAGGAAAAAGCGTATGGCTGGCGCCTCATTTGTTCTGCAAGCTTCTGGTCACCCGCTCTCAATGTCAGAGAGATGATGAAGTGGAGGCTCAGGCCACGCCCCCTGTCAATCATCCTGACCACTGGGCGTCTCTTAACAGACCACCAGGTGGGGCGCGCGTCGCCACCGGAAGTAGCGGTCCGTCACCCGGAACGGAACCGGAAGTAAGCAGTGTTAGTTAAGAGGAGTGTTTTGAGAAGCTGTTGACGTCCCCATAAATAACAACCAACAATGGCTTCATATACACTGCCTCTCTGATCGCAATATCCAGGAATAGATGGAAACTTTTTTTTATATTCTATACAAACAGTTCTAACACAATGTTAGATCTTCAACTGCAAGTTTCAAGTACACAAACATTCTGTTTCCTTTTACATGCGTAGTTAATAAAACTAATCATACAAAGATAATAAATATGAAATATATAAAATTACATAGGATGAATGATAAAGTGGATGATATATAGGCACTGGCCTTGGTAGCAACATTGGCGTTATGAGACCCAATCGTTTACAGAGTACACCATTTTCATCTCTCTTTTAAAATCGTTAACAGTTTCTATACATTGAATAGACTAACTCAACATGTCCCAGAGCTTCTGACCCCTGTAATATGGGGATTTTGTATAGTTACTACAATTTATCTTGTGAATCACTTCTTGTGTGTCGAATTCTTTTATCCAAAAACTCAGTATCTCCTGATAGCTTATGCATGATTTTTAACAATTCCATGTTCCTTCTAGAATCTTAGACCAGGCAACCACCAACGCTGATACACGCCAACGCGCAACGATACAAAATGACCATATCATAGCGTATCGGTTTGTGTTGGTTCGCGTCGGTTCGATTCGGTGCTCGTCGTAATATGTTGGGAGGGTGCATGAAAAAGGTACCATGGTCCCGATACACCCCGATATAGCTCACTATGCAACCAGCGTAATCGACCATTTTTCCTCTATAATTCCAAAAATTATGCATATTTATGATTGATATTTTATCTATAGATACAAAACAAAATTATATGATATTTCATAATAATATTTTAAGAAAAAAATCAGTTCCAATTTAAAGTATAAAATGATCGCCTTGAGACCTTTATCTATTTTCAAATTTCACCATATATGCAGAACGGCATTATCATTATATATATCAGATATTCTGAAAATATCATAACTTTTTCGTTGATTATTTCATATGATTTCCCGTTCAAAGTGTCACCCATACATACCGACGCGCACCGATGCGCACCGACCCGCTACGACAATCGATACATGATCGATTGTCGTAGGTACATGATCGGTTTTTTTTATCGTAGCGCGTCGGTGCGCATCGGTGCGCGTCGGTGCGTTATCATAGAAACCTGACCAACTGCTCCGATATGCGCTACGATTTTGCTACGATATGGATTTTGTATCGGGAGGTCAATATTGGCGCTCGTCGTTGCGCGTCAGGAGCCCGGTGGACACCCCCCTAAGTAGTCTACATTGCATCTACGATGCAGTACATCCACTTCCATACTTCTAATATCCCATATACGTTCTACTGTTCTCAGGGCTCAGTTCTGGGTGACCTGCAATGTATTGTCTAATTGCTGACTGGAACCATCAACAATAAAGGGACAATACTCCATCATAGGAAGAATAATAACTGTATAACTTTTCAATGCAGTATCTCGATTAATGGAGCTATGAATCTTGCTAAGCTTGAACAATCTACTATTGACATTTCTATTGACCTCTTTTAAATGGCTGACAAAATTTAAATGCAAATCAATAATCACTCCTAGATATCTATACTTGTTTACAATCTGCAGTTCAATATCATTGCAATTTATAGTTGCCATTTCAATGTACCTTCGTTTGACTTCTGATGTGTACCAAACAACTTTTGTCTTTTGAACATTTATCGACATCCCATTGGCTGCACACCAAATACACACACTATTCAACGCTTCCTGCAGTGTATATACAACTCTTTCAGTGTTCTTTCCACTAAAGTATAATATCCAATCATCAGCATACAGCAATGCACTACAGTCCCGAACATTTGCACACCTATCATTAACCAATATATTATATAATGTGGGACCCAAAATTGAGCTCTGAGGGACACCACACCAATTCACAATGAGACCAGATGTTGTTCCATTTACATTTACACACTGCCTTCTATGTCTAGATATGATTCTAACCATTTCGCAATATTTTTCGGGATACTAACATTTTTTCATAATTTTTCCAAAAATAATTGGTGAGGAATGGAATCAAGCGCTTTCCTCAGGTCAACGTAAATCGAGGAAGTTAGCAACCCTAAATTCCTTGCCCTATATAAGTCATTAACATCTGACTGAAAATCGCATCCGATGTCCCTAAACCCTTTCTAAACCCATACTGCTACCTACCTAGGAATTGTGTTTCTTCTAGGTGTTTCTCAATAATATCAGTAACCAACTTCTCTAATAATTTAGCAGGAACTGGGGTCAGTGTAATTGGCCTCCAATTATCAATGTTATCTAGCTTACCCCCCTTAGGGATTGGAACCACCGTTCCGACTTTCCAGTCATTGGGTACTACTCCTGTATTAATTGATTGGTTAAGCATTTATACAAATTCATTACTCAGTATTACCATTGCATCTCTTATTACTCGACTAGATATATTACATAATCCAGAACTTTTCGAAGTTATGACGTGAGGATTCTCAAAGTCATTTACTAAAGTACTTTCAGCATCCCTATATATATGGTTACATCTGATCAAATCTGTCTCAAATAGATAATTTCATGTTGGAATTGTTATGCTGCCAGTTCGACTGTTTCAGTGTTTGTCGAAAAACTTTAATGGCAGGAAGATATCTTAAGGCATTGCCGTGTTACGGCAGGATAACGCCTTAAGCTATTGCCGGGATACAGTAGGACAATGCTTTAACCCTTTCTCATCTTGGCAGTGCCATATGTCATTACCATAGATAAAGCAGGACAATGCTATATTGCGTAGATATACAGCATTCATGTGGGCATGACAGGACAATGCTGTTATCGCAGAATTATAGATATTGCATACACACGTTTAGCTGAGTGCTGCCTGTAGCTCTGTAACATATAAGAAAGTCCAGATAATTATATGTGAATTAGCGGTCGTTTTAAATTTGTAGACATTGATATTATAAAGCACAGAGGCCCGTCTCAGAAACGTCACAATTCATGACGTTGTATGTCATAGTATGTGCGCACGGTGAATGATGTCCGGTTGTGAAATGGTTGATAA
The DNA here is from genome assembly GCA_950022655.1 of Alentia gelatinosa. NCBI lineage: Eukaryota > Metazoa > Annelida > Polychaeta > Phyllodocida > Polynoidae > Alentia > Alentia gelatinosa. Next base: position 19,321,614 of record OX465588.1, on the reverse strand, counting down.
AGAAATGCTAGACGCGAAATTGTATCTGCATGGATGGATAAGTGAGATAAAGACTACAACTTGATGAGGTGTGTCAGTTGGCAAGGCCTTCGGAGAAATCCCCGTTCGCGGCACGATGGCGATGGTCACAGAGGAATCCCTATCTGCACTGCGTGCTTTGCGTGAACTCGCCATTTCTATCTGACAACTGCAGTTAGCAAGCAGCAAGTCTTGTCGTCTTGTCTTCTGCATTCATCCTTGTACCGCAGTGCACCCCTTTCTAATTTGGGACCGGGCCGGACGACCTGTCTGGCCCTGATTATCCCGGGAACCTGTTATCCTTTTTTTCTGCTTGGCTCTCGGCCCTCTGCGCCATATATACTACCACTAACGAATCTCCTGCTCGCCTCTATTTCTATCCGCATGTCTCTTCTCTTTCTTCTCATTGAGCACTCCTTTATTGCATCTCCTTCTATGCCATATTTTTTCTTTCAGGCCTTAAAGAACAATCAAAACCAATGTAATTGTCCTTGACATTGAATAAAATATTCTCACTTATGAAGCAGAGTACTTATAAATCAGGGGTCATCATGCTGGTTTTTGATTAAGAGATTAATTTCATTATTATAAAAGAATAGATAAAAATTAAGTATACTAGTTTTTATGTACATGGTGGCATTTTCTTTAAACTTCACAGAATATAGTTAATATGTAGTACTATGCATTCGAATGTCATTAACAATACATCTCCTTACTTACTGTTGAAAGAATTGAAGAAAACTGTTTTTAGTAGTACATATAAAACAATTAAACGCAGATTTCCTATTTCAACTGATTGGGTTAGGTCAAATTATACAAAACTTAAATTTTCCACATTTGCTTTTAGAATACATTAGAGAGGACCAATGTTAATGGATAGATGCCAATATTCAAAAAAGTGGTTCCTGGTTGATGGTTTTCGGGTCAAGACTCCTATCACTGAGCATAGTTATTGGCCTACTTGTTGGCGCTGCGGTCGTACCCTGGCAGTGAGACACTGCTATCTTATGACACTGCCATCTGTCATATGATATAGGGGGCTAACCTTGTCCGGCACCTAGGAAACGGGTGAATTGCGAGGGTAGAGGGTGTAGGGACTGGTGGAGCGAATACTTCATAAGATGTTGCCCTTGAAGTGAGTTTACGAGTACCATGTTTGAAACTTGTTTGTACCCCAAACGATATATAGCTTAAATGAAAGTACGATATAGGGCAATATACTACTTTAGGTTCCATGAGACAATGAAAGGTAGAAATAAAAGACAACAACAACAAAATCTAAAATCTGAAACTAGCTTTCCTGTTAACCCTTTCGTGACCTATGATGCCTCAAGGCACTCCCGCAGCCCACAGGTAATAATAACAAACAATGGAATCTTGTTATGGAACTTTAATATCCTGAGAAGCAATCCGTTGTTATTTGATTGGAGCACTACAGTCGTGCTTAACTCACATTCACATGCGATGGTTACATTAGTTCATAAAAACTGTCACTCATAAATATGAAATATCAATTATATATTATGATCATCACATCCTAGATAGGATTGTTCAAACCTGTATAATCATTGATGAAGGGTTTGCTTATAAAGATTGTCCGATCGGTCACACTGATGTTAGTCCATTCCAATGTTCCATTCTAGCAAGTCCAGTGAATCCTCTCTGTGTTCTCTCCCATTGAGAGTTAGTTCCTTACACGTTGGTCTGTAAGTAACTCACAGAGTAGGAAACTCCATGCAACTATCTTACTCCCATAGGCAACTCCACTCCATGTAGAATGAAGCCTCCGGCACCTAGACTAGTCTTGTCCTCCAGTGAGGAGTGGCTTTTCTTCGTAGTTCTCTATTAGATCTTAACCTCGTGCTCAATGCTGTTCTATGCAAGAACCACAGAGGCATACTCCTCTGCTGCTATGTCAGTAACTCACATGATTATTCCCTTCCTTATACAGGCAAACTGCTCTACGTCTTACTTCCGGCTTTGGCCATCTTATTTTGTGTTAACGGCTCTTGTTCATACGCCAAACCTTATTACAATATTCAGTCAAAAGACTCATCACTAAAATCACAACATAATCTCGGACAAGCGCATAGTGCAACTTAACAAAAATATATATGAGAAGAATCCTACGAGTCTTTAGATAATTCTTATGTAGGTTTGTGTTCTTTTAGAAGAACTAATTAATGCAATGGAGCCATTTGTGTAAGGAATATTTCAGCGGCAGTTCCCTAGATTAACTTTAGACTCAAAGCGTAAACAAGTTACAATCTCTGTACATCTATGCAGGCTGGCTCAACGTAGTTTCCCATTTCCTCCATGGTATATTTAGACATCCATAAATAACAATGGTATTGATGTGGCTTATAGCATAATCAACAAGGTAAATATTAACAACAAATCAGAACAGTTCCCCTGTCCCTACGATGATTCACCCAGAACTGCATCAGGGCGAGATTGCATTCATATAGATGGACACAATTGTAAATATGTTCTGCATAAATCTCAATTTTAACCACTACTGGACAATAAAAATAAGAGTCTATATATTTGTTTTGTTTACACAATCTTAGTAATGCTAGCGAGCCATTTGTGTAATGCTATATTTCCGCGTCAGTTTCCTAGATTAATTTTAGACTGGAGTCCAAACTAGCACTGACAGTGACAGCTCGCTCGGCCGCCCTGATAGGCCGTAAGCAAAAGTAATATTTCTGCTGTAAACATCATTTCTTCATAGAAACCATATGTTTTTCTCATACTAATCCAATCCAGCATTGTTTATGTCATCGGGTGAAATATTTCATAAAAGACCAAACCAGCACACTGTCGCCGTTGAAGTCACCTCAGATGCCCTTTTCATATAAGACGGCGAAGCTATGTTAGGAGACTGTTGTTTAGGTGGAGTAATTTTTGCAGTCATCAAACATAGATGCAATATGTAATGAATGGTACAATGTAATAGCCTGAAGTCTGTTCTGTTGTTTTTTTGTAGTGATGGCGATGTTGAAGAATCATGATAAATATGATTCATCCGTGATTTTCTGTTATGACTTTACACACTAACCGCATCACACGGGTTAGTAATTGTGCGAAGCCTTAAAATTCGGCCTACCATAAGACAGAGCGCGTTTGGCGCCACCCATCAGGGATATCAAATTCTCCTGATTTCTCAATAATATATCGATTGTACGCATAAAACAAATACACAGAAGCATTCTTCATATCTTGCCGTTACGATAAAAAAAGATAGACACGGTCGTAGGCGCAGTGCTTTATTTGGTCTATGGACAGGCTTGTGGACATCAAGCAAAAAATTATCTAAAATATTTTGCAACTTTGTACTATTATCAAGATAGTTATATATATAACCCTAGTTGATAATGAATGGCATTAAGATCTAGCCTGAAGTCTATTTTATTATTAGGTATTGATAATTTGTCAAAAATATTACGAAAATATTTGAAATTTGTGAATTTCTAGTGATACCCACTCGGGTAAAATCATTTTTTGAGATAGGCGTGCGCTGGCACAACACCTTAACGTCAGAGGTCCTGTGATGATTTGATAATCCGCCGCTGAGGGCGTGGTGATTAATGACGCTGTCCGGCACAGGAGCCAGGTAATGAAAGGGTTAACAAAGATCGATCAGTTATCAATAGATAATTCGTATTAATTAGATAACCATAACTTCCAAATATCTGTCCATAACTGATCGTCAAACTATGAATTGTATTCCAAGTAGAAAATGATAAGATATCAGAATTCTTCACATACCCTTCTTAAATTTGACAGCATGGTGCAGCTTTGCCTTACCCCTAATCCTACCTATATATTTCACCCTTGTGTTCAGCCCATGGATCTATCTCGTCATTCTCCCCTGATGGTTTGGACGAAGGCTGGCGGCTCTCAGTTGAAATCAGACCCAGCTCTTCATCGATCTCTGACCCGTTACACTCGACGGCTAACATTGTTAAGGACGGGCGAGATGATGCCCCACCGCCAACGAAGGAAGAAAATAACATTTCCTTCATACCGTATGCATCATTTACCACCATATTGGCCGGGAATCGCACCGTAAATAGCACAATCAACCCCCAAGCTTCATTTTCGTAATGAACAGGGCGGTGGTAGTTCCGATGAAAAAGCTCATCGCCTCACTAACAAGTGTGACAAACTCCGGACTAACACAACCAGTGCAGAGACGTATGAGGGAACAGCAGCAAGAAAAATAAGGTTTTGGAGGGAGTCAGAATTTAGAGCCATGCTTTGCAGATCTATCTGGGGATGAGTGTATTCAGTTCATAAGAAGAAAAGAGCATTCATCCTCTTGGTAGGACTTATACGTCAATAGAGTTACTATTAGTCTGATTGATATATCATTAACTAAAGCTAATATATAGACACAATCTTCTGAATCCGAAAACACATGATTGATGCAAAAATGAGGCAGTGATCCATAGATTTAATACATACCCACAACAATCTCAACAACATATTGAAGTAACAATAACTTTTGATATTGCCTTATATCTGTCTAGGGTATATCAAGACCACTGAGTCATCTCTATTCCATAAGGTACACAGAACAGAGCTTGACTATTCACTTCAGTTCTAGATGCATCAAATAATTGATATAGTTTTCTATGAATGAACGGTTTTTGTACATAGTTGTTCCCTTAATATCAGGTTCTAAGTGTATCACCGAATAATGGTACAAGACATTGCTCTTTTGCAATGCTTCAGGTTTGGCTACTTCTTTCTGCTCTTTGATTCGGATATGGTTCAACTTCTCATTCTTGAGACTGTTGAATATTGCAAGACCTAACGGTATCAATTTATACATTTTAAGATGAAGAATTGAGCCAAATAGTATAAAGTGGCTTCAGCTATGGCTTCAGGGTTGGCGTCGAGCACTCCCACTTCCAGATGTTTCCACGTATATATCTCCCCAGATGCTGCTCATGCTAACCTGTTATTCTCACTTTTTAACTCCAAGCTAAATAAATACCAGCCGTTGACCTTTGATCTTATACCTCTGCTATTTTTATTTTTTGTATCATCTCAAGAGGTTGTAGTTTGTCGTCTCCAAGGTAAACCACATTGACATTAGATCAGTCGGGTCATACGCGCATCTATAGGCCTACACGACTGCCTACAGGCACCGCTCCGGCCGGGTCCCCGCTAAACGACGCTCCCTGCAGAGGGCCGCCGACCCTCAGGATGGTCGTCAGTCCGAGTATTTCGCGGGCCTCCCACAGCTGCTCTCCCGCCAACACTCATTAGTCCCACCCTTCAATACTATAAAACCTTCCTGGATTACAAAATACAAGAGGTTAAGCCTGGATAACGACCCCTATAAGCAAAGGACTGGTGTATATTGCTCTATGCATCGTATTCCCCGGACCAACCCAGCAGGAGGCAAGGCGAGTGAGCTGCTCTCTGCCCAGCCCCGTACGAGCCTGGGTGAGCTGTGCCCCTGGTGGAGTCAGGCGGTACGAGCAGGGGACGGAGCCGGCGCCGGTGTGTACAGCCCGCGGATGGGGCTGGGAACGAGCCCACCTATACGGGCGGGCAGAGTCGGGCAGACGGGCGCGCGGGCGGGCGGGTGGATCCACGCTATTTGAGGCTCAGTGGACGGATACCGGTCTACCACACGGATGTATGTCGCAAAGCGTACAGCGGGGCTGGTCGCGCGTGCAGCCGGGAGGAGATGTAGGGTGCGCCCGGTCAACGGGACTGCACAGCGCGTGCTGCTCGGTGTGCTCGTTATAGGAGTTTAGAACTACTTGTATTCGTGCGTTTGAGTATTGTCTACCCTCCTACCGGCCACTGCTTCTTCTCCCTGACGGTGGGTGAGTACCTGTTGTTTGTATCTTGCTCAGAAACATTCACTCCCCACTCTTAAAAGCCACAGCAGGTCGATCCAATGGGATGCAGATGCCACCGTCAAAATATAACAACTATGGAGTACTGGTGATGTTCACCAACATTCACCAAACGCTTGGTGTACCATGGCTATCTATTGGGAACATCTGGGGATGACAGTGTCCCTCCACACACTGTCAAGGATTGCTAAGGGAGAGATGCTTTGGACGGCATCGAGTTATGGACAACCTTCATTCGGTAGCATTATGTTGTACTCCGCGTTACATTACATAGTTCTCAGAAAAGTATTGTCAATTCATACAATGCTTACCTAAAGTATAGTCTGTAATGCATCAAAGTCTCAGGTGTCGAGATGAGGCACACACACAAACATATATAGTACAATATACCCCTCACCTTTTTCTTGACATTCTTTATTGAAGTCTTTTTTTTTGCTTATACACATGTTGATCCTCTGTTCACTTCGCTTTAGTTTACATGTAACACACAGCTAGTTTCTTTTCTTTTATATTTCACACTTTACATACAATCAATTTGATACACCTGAGCCCTCAACTAAAAGGGGCGCGTCTCAGGCCGTCATTGGCTTGATTTTCTTGCCCTTCCCCAGCCCAATCTCAACACACATGACAATCAACACATTTCAGTCATATGAACTCATCAGCTACTTTCAATTTCAGACGGCTAGCGTTGAGTCTCTATAATATATACGTACACCCAACAGAATTCAAGTGGGTTTACAATATATCTCACACACGTCAATATGTTTCTTGAAAATATGATTTATTCAGATAAGTGACACAGTTATCAAAATATATCTGGATTGTACCTGCCACAAATTTACGATTGGTATATCAATGCGTGCAACATAATATGATTCTGGCTGCATATGTTAACACTCTCGCTATCCCTTTCACATTCATTATGATTGGCAGGATATCATCGTAAGTTAGTATTGTTATAAATTCATTCTTGTGTGAATTCAATAAATGAGTGTAAGAACTGTATGTATAAAGAAAAGGGCATGGAACGGCACAGCACATAATATATGTGACGTAAATTATCGTCTTTCCAAATGTAAAGTTCGAATACAATTAATCCAATAATAAAGAAACAATGAAAACAGATTTTAGGAAACAAACAATATACCAAAATAAAGGAAAATAAGACTTTACAATGTACATGTATAATATGAAATATTAACATAGATAGATTATTCCTTTAGACTTACAATCTACAGGTCTAGATTCGCTCCAATATTCATACAGGTTGTGGTTAACGTCTGCCTACTGTTGCTAATTAGTGGCAATGTGGGAGCTTAGTGAACTGCTCAGGAGACGAGCTCACAGCATGCAGTACTCAGTCTATTTCAGGTCACTCGTGTAGGGGGCTGGCAAGAGGGAGCAGGTCTCGTTTACCTCGGATATTAGTGGGTTGGTCACCTGGGCCGTTGTAACAAGCGCACCTTTGCCACCGAGTAACATTTTCAATCTACAGGTTTACACCTTAGCACCCTCCTAGTAGGACAACCCATTTATAACTCGGGCTGTGGTATCTGGGGTTTACATCACACTTTGGGACTTGGTTACATGCTTTTTTTATTATGTCATAACTGAAAATATGTTTTTCATATAGTGTGTATTTACATGAGTATAACTCCTTCCATGATTACTACAATTTATGCTGATCATCTTCAGCTTGTTATCATCATAACAAACTGTTATAAGAGTAGATATAAGAAACCACCATATACTTAAGTAATGTTAACTGTTGACAAAATAGACATTAATGACTTGCGCTGGTCAGAATGGAATGTGATGACAAAGGAGTGTCGTCTTCCTTCTAGGAATAAAGTGTGATTTCTTTAGTTAGATCTGGATGTGTTTGATGCTACACTAAAATATGTTGTCATTGTAATACTCATTTCCCTCTCAGAAAATGCTTGAACGTGTTATATTTCGCATTTCCTTTTGAATCAGTGCCAAATGTTTTTCTCGTATTTCCTAGACGTTCGGATCCATTTGATAGAGTACACTCTTCGGTAGGAAATACTTCGGTCGTATCTAATCATTGTATTTTGATCGATTGCTTAGGCCATTTATTTCTGGCGTGAGTTCAAGAGAGAATAAATCCATAATATGTAGAGTGCCTATCTCTACCTCACAAGCCGCAGTACCTTTTAGGCCAATCCTCCTCACAACGCCACTGTTGCAATGTACTCCGAAAATATAATAGTCCATACCCTGTCACCCTCATATACTTCCTCACCACATATTTCTGCACATAGCTCAGATTAGATCTTCAAAAATGACTGCATACCTTACAGATAGATTTATAGAAGAAGCATATAATGCGTATTTCTATTTCATAGCAGGTACATACAATGACCAATAATCATGAGATAAGTCTGATGCAATAAGTCTCCGGTGTAAATGTTCCATGATACGATCTATGAATTGGAGTACCTCATGTTGTATGAATGATTACCTTTCCAAGGACCCTTACTTAACTAAAATTAAGACAGCCATGTACATTATGATGACTAAAAACAAGTTTTGTTTAGCCAATATAGATATGAACTGCCCATACACAAACAAGCATGGAAAATTGCCAGGTGACAATCGTAATAGGCAAACCAAATTTCAGGATGACTTTAAACTGGCAGCATACCAAAAACTGACAATCTTATGCTGCTACATGAGATCTGCTATGACTAAACCAATTGGTGAAATCACAGACTAATTATCCAAGTTCACCATTGAACCGCAGAATCTTAAGACTGCGGATACGAGACCCTTAGGTCGCTTATTATTTTTATCTCTGTATATAATGACATATTGTTTTGCTTTATACAATCAAACGGAAAACTTGTGTAAAAGAAAATATGTACGATGCTGTGGGGACACTCAAACAGGTTGGTTAAGCCTATGTCCTCGCAGGATAAAACGCAAATAAAAAAAATAAAAAAAATATTGATAGTAATTATACACTCTCCAGTTAGGCGCGACAAGCTAATAACAAAAATTGCATTAACAATTACATAGATATATTTATTAGATAAACCACTACTCCTAGTTGAATACTTGTTCAAATATGTGGCGACAATTTATCCAATATAGACATACTGACTGTCTACATATTGCTTTCTCACAATTATTTAATTTACCTCTCCATGAATTCGTTATATTACTACATGTTTGACTATAGGGTGCCATTGACTGTAGGGTGCCATTTTGTCAGGACAACTTTAAAAATTAATTCATGAAATATACATATGACATGCTCTTATGACACCACGGTGATCATACATCACCTTCTCACCAGGTGATCGCCTGCTTGTCATGGAACAGCACCTGTGCATCCAGCTGTCACTGCGATTCACGTTGTCAATAGTGTGACCTTCCCACACAGCTTCACCAGTAACGTAACACCGGCTCAGGCTTTATATACCTACTCCAATGACCTGGATATTACGGATATCAATGTAATAGTCATAAATGATAAACGCATGCCTGGAAGGCTCTATATATCGGCATTAACCACATTCATTCGGGAGCAAGTAACACCCATCGATTACTTTCTATTACGTCTATACATAATGTTGATCCCTATGTTCAGTTAGGAGTGTTCATCTGTAAATAGAGAGTGCCGCAATTTAATTCTATATCATTAAATTCACTCTCGTTGAGAATCATTGTTTAACGATAGGCTCTTGGCCAACTCACTAAATCTATATTACCAGTCAGGAATAACTTCGTACTAAGCTTCCTTAAAGACAATTGCCAGCTGATCTGGAATGTATTGCAATATGCCAGTGCTAAGATCTGTATTTCGGAATTCATCAATGTGAGAAATTATATTGCATTCAGCTTCACCGACCATTCCTTAGAAAAATGGGAAAAGGTTTACATGATTACAATGCTGAGAATAGGAATCCAGGTAAGAATCATTAAGCGTTATAGATATAATGTATATAATGATGTTTAGTAACCATACCAGGTTACATGGACCAACATTGGAAGATACCCTTTGGCCTTATCTTACTGACACCAGTTGTTTATAACTTTGCCCCGAGGAGACAAGTAACACTATGTTAAAATCTATATTTTAAAATACAGAAGATATGCTACTCAAGGCTGATATATCTTACCAAACAGACTATATTCTTCATTAATCATCTCATATCATAGACTAGATATTTTCTGCAATGACTTGAATAAGTAAAAGTATGATTTGATTTGGCCACTTTACACTTCACACCTACAATATTCACCCCAATATAATTAGGGCCTTTTCTAGCTGCTCCGCCCACTCAAGCACCCCATTTATCGCGTACAGGAGTCACGCACGGAACCCAGGTGTTGTTTGGTTCTGTCTCCACGTGTTCACTGGGCTCCTTTGTTTACTTCTTGAATTAGGGTTTTGCCCCAAATCGATATTTCCAGGGAGAACCCTTGACCTTCAGTAGAGGTTGTATCTTCCCGTGCGAGAATGAAATCCGGGGCCGAGGCTGTGTATTTAATTAATGAGTGCCTGGGACCGACGAGCACCACCCGGGAAATCGCATCCAGTCAGCGTAGGGTAAGATGGTGACCTTTAGGTATGTCAGCAAGGATATACAGATATATTATTGAAGATACATGTATCTGACTTTCTTTAATTTGCTCTCATTTAGGTTCTAATGGTGATATATCTTCCACCTGAATACAAATCGATTTTCCTTCCACGGTCATGCCCTCCAAAAGTAGTTTAGACGATAAGAATTTCATAGCAAATGTATATAAACAAGAAGACCAGACAGTATATGGAGACTTTTCAGTCATTGGATCAGAATTAATGTGACCTTCTCTCGTGACGCGAAATAATAGTTTATGATTACAGCACAGATCGGTCTTTTTAGAAGTGTAGCATAATATATTCAGACCTATACAGGTCTGTGCATGCATGTCTCAATAAAACTCAATGGATGGAATTCTGACCCACTAATAATGAAGGCAACGAAATAATCTTTTTGAATAACCAACACATTGCCAAAACTAGTCGCTTTAACTATTGAGGCCTCACGATTGATGACCAGCTAAAGATACCGAACCAACTACTCCGACACACTCTGAGAGTATTATGCTTTGGCTAAGATCAGAAATTTAAAATCGTAGACGAACGGAAGGGATCCGTCGTAGTGTGTCTAGAAGGGTTTCGCCGGAATAAAGAAGATGACCACGTGGACACTTGCCTCGACAGGTGTACAATTGCATATTTCAGAGAAACAATTAACAATATTTTTTCAAGATTCTCACTGAAAGAAAAAAAATCGTTCACTCAGATCTAGAAATGAATTAATTTGAATATGTCTAGTATTTCTTGTAGATCAGTTTTTGAATATGTACAAAAGACCATTCGAGATATCAGAAATAAACGAGATATAACAAATAAAAGTTAATTTGACATACTTAACCACTGATGTTCACCTATCTATTCTATTCATGAATAGGTTACACATAGATGGGAATGCTCCCGACACACTCCGACACAGTTTGGTCCCTACGATGTTTGATATTGACAGAATGCCTGCGACACAGCTATTCTGTCGCAACCCTGTCAGAGTTTGTTGGAAACCATGCTCGAACGCAGGGTCCATTGGTACGATAAATGTTCCCTTTTCAAGAAAATTGAAATCTGCAGCTCTGCACAATTATGGAATAGACTCACAGCAAAAATATGTGCCCCTAAGAGAACTGCATACCTAAACACTCACCCCATTACACAGACCCGACCATGGTATTTAACGAGAGAGCTGATGAAACAACTTGCTGATACCTTAACAGGGGTCAATATCACCCCTCGCCCATTGGAACCCTATACCAAAGAACAATATTGGTATAGAAGATACCCATGTTCTTAATTTTCATCCCTGTTCACCTATAATCCCTGTTCACCTATAACCTAATATCTGTATTAGTATGGGGCAGTAAACCCACACAGTTGTATTACCTAGGGTCAGTAAGCCCTACTATATGAGTCTCCATATCTACTAAATTACCTACTACTTATTGTATGTTATTATTACATACCTGTAGCCGAACGTCTATGAAATACTACCCGCTGCTACGGGTGCAGTATAAATAATGTTCGGGCGCACTGCACCCGTATTAAATATTCGGGCGCACTGTGACTATCGGGTCAGTTGGTACATAAAATAAGTAAATAAAATTACGGCTTTTTTTAATATCTAGGTATATAATAATAAGAAAACGTGGTTACTGAGCCTGAAGGGATGCCCGTTCGAGGTTCGAGGGACGTATTTTTGGCATCAAAAGGCCGAGAATGGCATCCTTACTGCATCATCATTTACCAAGTAGCCACATAGTGCTGGTTGTAAGTAAGACAGGCCTAAGAGCCTATTTACTGTCAGGATAAATAAAGGAATTAAAAAAAAACGAGAAAAAAAAACCCCGCACATTGACAGTATCACACGGGCTGGGTTTTGACGTCAGGATTTATAATCGCCGGAATGTATCAAGCCGGATACCGCTGGCAGCAAATATCCTTAATAATCCGTGTTCGTCTCCTGCCAGTAACTGTAGGGTTATCAGATATGAGGGGGGGGGCGTAGGGAAAATGAATAATCCGGCCTGCATATAAAGCTCTCCTTGGTAAGGCTGTCCAAGCCACGACATTGGCGAGGATGACTTCTGATTCGTGACCCATTTACTCGTTAGCAACATGGTTTATTGATGCGTGTAGCAAGGTCGGGATAGAGGGTCAACAGCATAATTCATGATTATATTCGCCGTCTATATGAAGACACAGATCAAATGATAGTATTCGCACACTTCAATATTGAAATAACTGCAATGAAAACATCGAAAACTATATTATAATATACCTTTGTCCGAATGTCTATGAAATACCTACCGCTGCTAGGGGTGCAGTAATAATAATGTTCGTGCCCGCTGTGACTGCGACTTTGTATGTCAATAAAATGGCTTTTTTCACCAATTAAAGGTATGATAATAAGCAAACATCCATACTGTAGACGAAATGGTTCTCGTTCTTGGTCAGTCGTCGATTTCATACTGCCTTCCGCCTGTGGCGTCAGGCAGTATGAAATCGACGGCTGACCTTGAACAGGAACCGTTTCGTCCACAGTAAGGACGTTTCCTAACATTCTTGGTCCAACAAAGAAGGATCAACCACCAAAGGATCAACAATCAGAAAGGCAGTGGCAGTGACACAGCTATACTTGCAGTTGACTCGCAAAATCAAATAGGATTAACTAAAATGGTTAATCACGCATTTATAACTGGATTTCTGAGAGTGCATACATATTTTTAGATATTCTAAAATCGTGGAGGTGGGGTAGGATAAATACTAAACCGAACTCGAGTTAGCATTTTGGTCAGGTCAGATTCAAACTACACTAGTCTATCACCTCGCATAGTAATTAGTGACTGACCATCGTGGCATAAAAACTAACAATTCTAACTGGAGTTCAGTATTTACTAAGTATCAACAAAGCTAGGCTTAACCACACAGATCAATGGTGTTTTGATTATTCAATAAAACAATTTTCCAAATATATTGTTTGTAATCAATCAGATGATACCCAATCGGAATTTGCAAAGGTGTTATAATCAAAATTGCTGATATAAGATTGTATTTCCATTTATTGACAAATGAGAAAAAAACGCCAGTAGTGATCCCTATTTGCGGAGATTGGAATAATCTAACAGTGGCGGCGTAAACAAGGGTAAATAAGCAGTTACGGTGAAACACGAGGCTGCTACCACGACTATCGAGCAAATATGGAAAGGAAAAATCCGTCAAATTAGTATATACTATACCAAGTATACATTATCGAGTGGGGAAAATATACCATAAATAAGCAGTTACATTTAACACGCACACAAGTAGGTGTAGACATCACGTTTAATACGCTGGGCATGTATACGCCCACGGTACCTTATCTACGCTGACAGTATACGGAAACTCAAATCTTCGTCCTGTGATAGAAACGAATTGTCGTTTTTCCTGGCACTATAAGGTAAATGTTCCTTTCCGTAATATGATTAGAAAGTTGTAAGACAAGAAGAGAAAACCAAACATGTTTTATCTTCTTATCCAGACATTTCTTATTATAGCACCAAAACAACTTATTAAACACATATTAACATATATGCAACGTCTAGATTTCGCTATCTACAAACATACTGATAGATACAGTTCTTTCCTAAAAATGTGTACACATGTGTCCAACCATATATATGTATTTGGATATATGTTTACATGTAGGTTTTTCAAAGAAAATGCTTTAATTTGGAAAGCCTATATATCATAGAAATATAGGTTGGGAATGGACGTTAACTAAACATGCAATACATGTTATCCTTGGGGTATACACGACACCATGGATGAATACACCTTCCGTTGGGCTGAGCTAAATATGTGCCCATTAGAAAACCCACATAGCATGAAGGAGTTATCATTTCAACACATGCCTGTATAGGTAGGAACGGCTGCCATTATTATGATTGGTTTCCCCAGCGTGCTGATTCGCCACTAGGTGTCTCTCCAAGCTGTGGTCGATTGGCGGCTGCCTCGTTTTGAAACACTCGGCCCAATTCCCCCAGGAGTCCTTAGGAAATGGTGGAGTAGGTATAACACCTGTGCAGTTGGTTAGCAGGTGTGTAGAGAAGAGTGAGATTCTTTGCCACCTGGGCGCGATATTCAACGTGAAAGAGTGAGAAATTAATATGACATCCTTCACTTTGTTTCTTAAGTACTTACTTTAGAGATAAAGTAGTAGGAAGTGCAGACTGGATTGCAACGTTGTCCCTTAAAATACTTGTAAATATCAACATGATATTGATATTATGTGTTTAAACTCCTGAAACATGGATCACCACTAAAGTACAAAAATATTTATGTACTGCCAATGTACTTGCCTCCTTATCACGATGGGTCCTCGAAATGTAAAGGCATATGCGCTGGTTCTTGAATCACCATTGCCCTGAGCCATTAGTTACGGTTATATGTAACTCGCTGTACCATCATGGTGCAAGTGTGGATGATTTTATGTATTGTATATTGAAGTCAGAGTTGTTTATAGAAAATATGTTTGCTTATTTACAACACCAAAATTAGTACTCACACACTTCGGTTGTTGATTTTTCAGATAAATGTCATTTCATTTAATGCAATGAAGATATATCTAATAACTTCAGTTGGTAGGCGAGGCGCACAGCTTCAGCGACTGCCGGTAAGTGACCGGGTAATTTTTTGCTCACCTGGGATTCAGGTGAAATTTTTTCCGCTGGGAAGTCGACACAGATCCCGCCAGATCACTGTATGCACACAGTAGAAAGAATTTTACATATATCTAATAACTATTCAAAACATGAGATGCCAATGTACTCACATTTCTATACAACATGTTTCTAAGGGCATTGGGAAGATTATAATTCATCCACAGAATACAGATACATGAGTTATTATAGTCTTTAACTCTTAACTCAACCTACCGATTAAGTACAATTAAGTATTCTATTCCTATAACAAAAGGTAACATATGTTATTGTACATGTTCTGCACTAATGACCAGAAGCGGATAAATAGGTTATCAATTGTTTTGTCATACTACTCCTCAAACAGCGTACCAATCGCTACCCAAGAATATTTACTACATTTAAGTTTAACTAGAATTCTCCCTATATAAGACCTGCAAAATACACTACCATGTTGCTATCAATGATATAGCTATACCCTCACTGCTGCTAGTATCACAACTATTGCACAGTTAGTAAATGAAAGAGTCAAGAAGAGCACTTATGGTCTGCCTTCAGTCCTAAAAACATTCTAAATAAAACAAACATATGTATACAGAAGAGAATGAAAAAAACAACACCTCCTTTTTCCATGTTTAAACTACTCCCTCGGGAGAACAACGGAGGCATGCATGACAAAGACGCGTTCTAGCCTCCCTATAGATACGTAACGCGCTTGGTTAGGTGGATAATTCATCACTTTAGAGGCCAGCAACTCGTTCCGCACATTGGGCCGACGGAGGTTGGTAGTTGGTGTAGACACACTTGTCAAAATCCTCTTCTTCTCCTGTGCTATCGTCAGATAGAACTGTCAGCATACTGATATAAGCTTGTTTTTATCCCATCGAACCACCGACTCACCCTTCACTCACCGTGAGCTGCTCCAATGGTGTGGTGGATAAGAAGGTAAAGGCACAGACATGAGGATAGACATGAGAGGCAGACCGTTGTTCGCTAATTCTACTTTATCTTACTTGAGTTACTAGGACTGGTGATAGGTGCTGTATTTATAGTATGTGTACATATGAACACTTCAGAAACATGACGGGTTAATTTTCGGTTTATTTCATGTTGCACAAATCTGACATCAATTTGGTTTTGTTGTAAATCAGCAAGTAAATAGCCTGTACATGGAATCATCATTGTAATTTTTGGAAAGTTGTCATGTAAATATCATGGATAATATCATATGCTACTGAAGTGTTTGCCTTGTTTATTTACACGTGTATCTATAGGTGTCTCCGATAAAACAATTTCTAGTGTCGACAGCCAGTCGACCGAGTACCAAAGCCTAAAAAAGAGGGATTATTGCTTTGCCCATGATCTGTCTAACAATAAGGCTCCTTATCGCATGGCACGGTGCCTCATACCAGAATTTCGTAAAGAGAAGTAGAACATATCATATCATATCATATTTAATAACGCAAATGATCAAATACATATGACAAGATATAAAATAGTATCCCAGAAGATTGGATTGTATCTAGCCACAGACTTAACAACGGACACGTCGCTGTCACTGCATTGCCGGGCTTTCTTGAGAAATGGACTGCTAAGGCTTTTCACTTATCACTTAAGTGAGCTACAAATCACTTCGGTTGCTTACACCAACGCATACAACGACGAGTAGTTTTGCTTTTAGAATCACTCAACAAATTGCTAATGAAGGCATTTAGGTACAGTTAAACATATCCCACCTCATAATACCAGAGCCTCCCCATCAGGTTCTTCCTGAGTTCACTCCTTGAGCACCCATGCGACATATCTTAACAGCTTCAACACTACAGTGGTTAGATAAGGGCCCGACAAACTCTGGCCTGTGTTGCGTATAAAGCTGTCCAGTCGGGCAAAGTACCAGGCTAATGGCCCACAGGGATGACAAAGGGGAGGAGGCTGAGTCTAAATATACAAAACCTGAAGGTCATGTCCTTGTCTGTTCGTCATAGAAAAGAACGATACCTCACCTCTGACTCTTTTGATAGGGTATGCAGCATATGTATAGTCTATGTAAACAACAAGCTTGTTCAAACCTTCTTTATATCTACGAATTAGCATTGTCTGTGTTAAGTACAATCTGGAGGTGATAAACTAAAGTGTCGATGAAGTAAAATCTGAAATAAGAAACATAAGTTATTAAAACTTATTCCAAAGTAACCTAGAAATATCCTTTAAACTAACGTAGGAGAGGGAAGGGTATTTAGATTCTGTTGTACTATGTACTTTTGTACCTAAATGTAACAGGTTACCTTGTTTATAATCCACCATTCTCGTTTATATTATAATTCATATAAAGGGGTATCCATAATATTATCTTGTCACCAAGAAAGTTAAATTGTGTTATTATCCTACCCCTAATAAAAAACGCCATAGGTTTAACATTGACTCAATGTATTTGACGGAGCGTTGGATAAAGTGTTATTTATGCACCGAGGCGAATAAAAAAACGGACCAATCAGGGACCATATGCCACTCTGGTAAGGTCTGCTACTCACTACACTCGGCTAACGCCTCGTGTAGTAATACATAACCTGCCCATCGTGGCATAAACATTGACAAAGCTGACTCTCGTTTGGTTTCTACTAATTATGTACCCAATGTGTGTCTAGTTATATTATATCCCGAGTAAGTTATATTAGATTTTGCATCGACTTCGTGAGGAAATGACAAAGATATATAACTGACCAGCCACCTGTCTACCCCTGTTGAGTATTCAGAACGATCACGTATGCCAGTTTTGTAAACTAAGAGAGCAACGTTGAAATTCTCCTGTGATGAGGTTAAGTGAGTCATGCAGCAGCGAAAGAACTGAGTCAACCTCGTGTGCAGTGGAGCCATTTGCAAATTTTATTATTAGCTGTAATAGGCCACTCAGAGGATATTTTGAGAGTACACTCAATATCACCGAATATTTCTGTAATTACCGTATTTGGTTGCTTTGATTTGACGAAACCTCTAAAAAGTGGACAAGTTGAATAGCAACGATGAGCGTGGTTATGTCGACAATAACCTCGTCCCTATATGTGAGGCTCCTTGGTCTTAATACATGTTTAACCACTTATTTCAAATTCGGGAGGTGATGGAACAGCCTTCTCCATATAGTTCAGCTCGGCTGGGGCGAACGATTATAAATGTTTGGCATCAACATTTATATTTCAAGTTCATGCGCAGTTCGCGTGTCAAAATGAAATATCTTCGCATTACTGTGAATGCGAACACATTGAGATATGATGAATGTGAAAACGAATTTGTCCCGGTGTTGAGTCACAGGTGCGAGCACTCATATAGCACATGACCCATGCTGATATGTCAAGACGTGGTGCCTATCATTAATGCTGAAGGTTGAGCAGCTCACATGTGGCCTACATTACGTGTACTCGTAACTCGATGGAACAAGTATGCTCTATACATTAGCAGTTACTAGCGCAAAAATCCAGCACCATGGGGCTCCGTATTTTAGTACCGGTGTGCTATCTATCTGTACCATAAAACTTAAAGATAGGAACCTTTATGTTAGAATCTTTTCGTTCCAATGGATCACGTTAGTTCTCCGTGGTAGGAAAAAATTTTTTTAGTGGTCGCAACGGCGGTGGGTTTGAGACGCAATAGAAGATAGGAACCTCCCTGACAGATTTGAATTCGCTTGGATCCTTCAGCCTAAAAGAAATACCTGAAATAATCACCCAGCTTTCAGTCCATAAATGTCTCAGGATTACCTGAAGCTCGGAGCTGCGAGCCAAGGAGGTGTTTTTTAAACTAAGTACGATGAAGAATTGAACTTTGTTTTATCATTACCAGTAAACGATAAAGACAAAGGATTTCATTGAATTAGGCACTTACACTCAAATCGTGCGTGCGGTTACGTGATGTTAGTAATTATCGTAATTGTTCAGCCAGTATCATTCATAGTTTTGATAACACCTCACAGATGCCATCTCCGGGTGTATGTTACGACTTGCCACGAAGCCACGTTACCCAGAAAGGAGAGATTCAGCTTGGGTGAAGGGCTGCGAATCTTTAATGTAACATCCCAATGACCTCTGACTTTCCCCATCATGACTTTAGCGAGAGTATTTCAGTTCACCAATTATCACTACGCGTATCCAGTAATCCTTAACAACAAAAACTAGAACATACAAGTATTGATAACGGAATCGTTACCAACGTCACAATTTAATGAGGACTAATAAACAAATACTTCAAAACCAATCTGAAGCTCTATATTGCTTATTGCAATCCAAAGAAATATATGTTCGCAAAGGAACATTGTACTCTAATCATAATTTACCTACTATATCTAAAACGGTAGAATTTTGTGATATCCGCTTGGAGTTGCTGCCGTACACAGAGACAAAGTGAACCAGACCAAGGCATGGAGACTGAAGGGCCACGAGAGTGAGAATCTCATGCAGTACTTAACTGAATCCTGCTAATTTTTTTGTGTTTCTTTACATAGATATACTTCTATCCTTAAGATTTGTTGCTAGCTGTACTGAAAACATAATTTAGAGCTGTAGTTTTCCAATCTCATTGGCATGAGATCGGTCTGTGAGACTATTGCGCTGGTTGCCCGGACACACATTGATAGCCCTATTAAAGCTCCGCTGATTCCCTCCACCCACCACCAGCCTAAGTATTTGGCCTTAGTAGACCATCTGCCTCTGTGTAGTAGTCAGCAGAACTTGCTTGGGAATGCGAGTGACGGGAGTTCGATTCCCGCAGTCGGCGGTCCGGTATTTCGTTTTTCAATATTTTCCCCTTTAACTCGGACTCGACGTTATGGTGCCACGGCAGTTAGGAATTGTTAGAAATCGACGAAGTCGCTAGTCATGATATAAATCGAAAAAGCTTGTATTATTAGAAAAGGATCCCTTACTGAGAGGTGAGAGGGTGCGTACTAGTTAAACCATGTTATATAATCTCAGCGTCACAGATGTGCAAACACTGTATTTCCGACTTTTCACTTATCGAGTTAAGGCATTTCTTGCAAAGGGTTAGGGTATTTGAGAAGTGGGTTAGGAGCTACTCACACAAGTGTGCTTCAGTCAGAAGCTCCCTGCCCACATTTCGTTCGCTGGCGAGGCGTAGGCTCAGTGAAGTGTGATCAAACCCTGGTCAAACATTGACATCCCGTGTTGAGCTTCTGTTAGTGAAGATCAGGCGCCAGTCTCTATCGGCGTCTAGTTCACTTCTAAGCCAATAGAAACTATCTACAGTCTCTTGTTTGAAGTTATCTGCATTTAAATGGAAATTTGGTAACGCTCACCGTTCATCCACTACTGGAACGCCATAATATGGGATTCACGATATTAGTGGAAATAATGTGAAGATGTGGGACACTGTTTTGAATAGACTACAAAAAATATGTATAATCTATTCCACATTTATTAACATGATTATTTTGTCTAACAGTTAGTCTAGGATGTAATAGTCTGATTGACCCTGGTTGCCTGATGCCTCCAGGCATCACCGTGCATTTGATGCAAGATACTTCCAGACACCACAGCACTAAAGATGCATGATGCATCCAGGTATCACTTCTCCAATATCTATAAATTGTTTTAGCTAGGAAATCATATGAGCAATAGTCATTAATGCTTTGAAAAGGATTAACCACACAAAACCGTTCATCTAAAATCAAAGATGTTTTATTGATGATGAATGGATGAGATACAGTAGGATCAATGTGATGAGTAATTGATGAATCATAAAGAAGGCTCAACGTTTCGATTAATTTAGAAATCTTCTTCACGAGTTTTATCAGGAGTTTTATCATCAACATTTATTTTCACAGTATCTAGATATGATGCCATATCTAGTGTTTCTATTCAAAATCAAACATAAATTTAGAATAAATATAATCATATCCCTTGATTACGCACTGAGATTGTGAGTTTGGTAACTATCCTCTAGTGAGATACACCATGCCTACCTCCTATTAGCCCTAATGGCTTACATAGAAGAGAGTAATATGCAATGATTTTTGCTTAGTTACCTTTCTGCTGTAGCAAAATAATGATGAAATTTAGGAGTATTAATGAGTGAAAAATGTTTGTCACGAGCCATTGAAAAGGCCATGGGCTGTACTCCAGGGAAGGAAATGAGTTTCTCAGGAAGTAGGTTTTAGTGAAGTGACAGACGAAGGCATGTTGAAAATAGTTTGTTGTGAAATTGGAAGATTGAGAGGGTTTAGGAACATTTCCCGGAATAATTGCCGAGGCAATTACTCGGGAGTTAAGAACATGTTTCGAGGTAAACGGGAGTGCGGGGGTAGCTCTAAGGAGGGCAAGAGCTGATTCTGTGAACTACTGTGGCCACATGTTTAATACCTATCTAATAATATTTCATAAAATATTGACCCACGCAATAGACATTGTGACCACATATTTATTTTGTCCGTCCTCAAACATTTTTAGTTATGCCCCTTCTACGACCAATTGCACTGGTTTCATGAAGAGCCATACATATCACCTATGTACGGTGTAAACTGTAGTAGATTGTAGTGAACATTAAATATACATATGACTAAACTCCAGGAATGCACGCATAGTCATATATAGATAAAAATATTATTCTAGCGATTGTTTATACATAAGTTTTGTATACAAAAATAATTTGCTTTAAATTTCTTTTATCTATTGCAATTTTGGCACTTATTATATCACTTTAAAATATTATATATACATACATCTAATCATGCCTTCGAGTGACATCGTCATTTTTCTATATCAATCAGAATTGACATTCAACGTATGTTGGTATTTGTCCATACCAGCACACTAAAAAACTATGCTTGGCTGGATATGATACCAAGACTACTGCAGGGTCTGGTATATGTAATGTTTTCCGGCATGGGTATATATGATACAATAATGCCAGAGAAATATCTATTCCCTTTCGATAACATTGTATGAATTGTCAACATCTAGAAAAGTTCTATAGTTTCTGCACAGACATACATTTCCCACACACAAAGGAAAATCCAGGGGCTGGTCCTGTAATGTTGTATCAGGGCAGAATAGCTAAATCACCGAAGAAATAATTACTTTTGTGAGCTAAAAGAGGAACCCATTAAGATCACTATCTACGGTGTCTGTCCGGTATCTAGAACTACACGGCAGACACTGCTGCTGTGGTACCTTTTGGCTATGTCAACATTTTTCTAATCAATGAGGAATTCTGAGCACCTAATGTAATCACTCCCAACCTAGGACCACACTTCGCTGTCCCGCCGCTAAACAATAGACAGAATTAGCTAGCTAACATAGATGCTGCTGTTGGGGTTCCTTTAGACATGAGCTGCCTGACTGGATTCTTAGAATACGCTCTCCAGAAATTATCAAGACAATACAAGAAGAACTGAAAACGTGTGTTCACGAGTATAGCTTAGATATCCATTTCATCACGTTGGCTCTCATAACGACTTCGTTCTTAGTATTTTTCCTAATTGAATTGTTTATTCAACAAATGCAGACGAGGTCAGGATATTGCCAAAGGGCAATTTCATTCTGATTATGTTTTACACACATGATGCAACACACAATGTGGATAAGACTTCGAAAGGGTCAGTTTCACTGTTTCCGGAAACATTAATATTATGAAATTGTAGGGTTCACCCTTCGGCTAATGTTACAATCATTATGAAGGGGTTTCACAGATTTTACAACTAGATAGCTTGATCATGGGTGAAGATGTTCACATTAGGTGAGTCATCCAGCTTCCATAAATAGCCCTATTTTTTTATATTTAGAATAAGAAAAAAAAAAAAAAAATCAAGAATCGTTGCACATAATCGTCTGATGACTAACACAGAAGCACAGTAATGGATACACATTTATTGAGTTACACTTAAAAAGGGGATAAATTAAGTAATAACAATACAAAATAATTGAAATATAAGAGAAATGTCAAGAGCTATTGAGATTGCCATACGAAGTAGGGGAAATAGAGGAAATGGGAGAGAAGAGTTATCGTGTAGGGTGGGCGGTTCCTCTCTCGTTGGCAACCCATGTTGAAGTGGGCGAGGGTGGTGTGTGGAGAGGGGTGGTCACGTGACCGGAACCACGTGACCGGAGCCACGTGAGTTAGCGTCGTAGCACCCGTCTTCTGTTCCCGCATTCCTCCAACTCTTCCAGCTAGCCCTAATTTAAACGCCGGATATAGGGACTTAGGGCTCCAAGCTGTCCCTGGCTTCCGACGGGTTTGGGGTTTTATCTCTCTGAAACAAATTTGTCCGTGCTGAAGTCCGTGCATGTTCTTTAATCCACATCTGGTGTTGGATCATCAGACCACCCTTCTTAGTGCGGGTCTGTGTGATTTCAGTGATGCCTCTCTTTATTTTTCCCCAGAGCGATCCCTATCCGTTTTTACAGGCAGTCTCTGCGATTCAAATGGAGTCATCCCACTGTCATTATCAAAATTAAATCTGTCATAATCAGACATTAAGCTGGAGTAAATGATGACTAAGGAGAAATACTTTTCATTTGTGCTATGCTCGGTGTGTTCTCTCCACTGAAGTAATTTCCAGTTATACCCCTGAGGGGATGATAACCAGAGGAGCAGTAATGAAATAGGCAGTCTAGTCAAGACTCATTTGTTGTTATCCACAGTTCCGAAGTTAACTTTATTAATGTTTGGTAATTACTGAGTGGGCTGTGGAGGCTTTCTGCCGTGGGGCTAAGAGACATGAAACAGATGCACAGCCGGGAGCGTGCACGGGGCGGGCCTGGCTTTGACTCGGGGTGATGGTGGTCCGCTGTTGGCTGGTAATGGTCAATGGCCGACGGGTAGGCAGTGGGTGGAGTGCAGTTTAAAGTGCCACCACACGACAAATGATTTCTCAGGGACCATGTAATCAGGTGGAAATCCTGCTTAAAGCCTGTTTCTATTGACCAACGAAAATGGCGGAGATTTTTTTAATTCTCCTTAGAGTCTGTCGGTGGTGCTACAGAATGTATGTCAGTGTAAAAAAAGAGATGGTATCGGTGCAGTGTATCCCTTGTTTCTGCTGCCTTGGACAGGTCCATAGACAATCTATACACAATTAATCGGTGAGCACTGCTCTGCAACCCTGTTTTCATTAACCGATCTGGCGTCGGTGGTTCCAGACTGCAGATCGGTGGCAAATAGTCGGCAAATGAAAATGGGCTTATAAAGTAATACCGCTTATAGCATCTGACAGGTTGTTCATGCTAAGAAATAGTTTGAGATTGGTAAGCCATGGACAATTAGTCATTGATGTAATTAGTCACAGACATTAGGGGAGGCTCTTGGGGATTTGATTATGGGCAATAACCAGTATAGAGAAGGATTTAGGGCGCCTTTGGTGTTCGTAGTGATCAGGGGTCTGTTGGTGGATTGGGGCGTCCTTCTTTCGAAAATACCTCTAAAATGTAGGATAAATGCGAACTAACTCAAATAATATTCGATTACTGCATATTTGAATAGAGTCAATAGTACTGAAGTTCACTATGAGAAAGAGCGTCATTTTTAACCAGATGAATCATATATCAAAATGAAACTTGAAATATCCCATATCAGAATAAAGTTTGTGTGGGGGTCATATTTCATGTTTTTTTTTGTTATTTCGGTTTGCACGGCAACATAACATCGTTTTCAAGGGATATCAGATAACCTTTTTGTCATAACCTTTTTACTGTGGAATGAACAAGTCTTAGACTTTTGAGCATTTATGATATAGTATCTAGGGTATATAAGGTTTACCATGAGACTAATATAACGCTTTATTACGATACAAATGCATATTTAAATATTCCACCTCATTGGCATTGATCAATACATAAATACCCTTGGAAGCGTAATTGTTCATGACAGGTGTTAGTGTAGATAGCTGGGGATCTGAAGGTTCTGTGAGGTAGACTTAATGCGTACAGATCTTGATATTAAACTGCATACGTGTGTACATATACTGGGGACGGAAGCAGGGAGACGGGAGAGTGGCAGGGAACAAACATCCGCAGACAGACACTTGATTAAGGAAACCAGAGAGTCGAGCGATGACGGACGACAGTTGAGCTGAGCAGAAGGCTACGGTCATCTCATGCTAGGATGTCTTGATGGAACCTGGGCTGTTTGTACCCAAAGTTAGGCAGCAGCCGCATCACATATGGACAGCAGAAAGCAGCTGAGCGTGGCCGAAAGCAGTGATGCAAGTTGAAGATGCACAGGAAACGTGTGCTCAGGCTAGACGCTATTAGACCCGTCTCCCGTAGTCTGTTGGTAGTGAGCGTGGGACACCCTCAGAAGAGCCGCCTAGGGAGAGGTTATAGAGACTTTCTTTTTGCTAAAAAGAGTGACCCTCTAATATCTGTGTGGCACTAACTCTGTGGTACTGATGAGGTGCATAGAGGAAAAGGTTATGCATGGAAGAGCCGGGTTGCGATATTGAGAGGAAAACGAGATAATAAATATAATTTTGACTGGTTACAGGTAAAAAATCCTGACGAGTTTCGGATAAACGGTCGTATGCTACTCGGATGTTACTACGCGCTAACTCCTCGGAACATACGGCCGTTTGTACCTGAAACCAGTCAATATTTCAAAGTCTTCCAACATAGCTATAGATAGACCATAGACTACGCCCGAACTGAACTGAATCGACCAGATACACACCTCAAAGTATAATACACGAGGAGACGAGAATGGACTGACCCTTTCACGTTTGGTCCACAGGAAATGTCCCTCTGTATCACCGACTTAATGGGACTCACAGCGCGAACCCTCAGGGCCGGAATCCTGGCGGCTTCAAAGGGAATGCACCTCAACCTCTGAGAGGCATAAAGACTCTCCAGTGAATCTTTCACCAGACTTGTCTACTCCCTACACCTTGCGTTCATCTATAAACTCCTCTGATCTTCAAGGATTGAACAAAAGGTCGTGCGGGGGGTGTTGATAAACCACATGCTCTGAGCAGCCACCGTGCTGGGCTCGTCCAGATGTACTCAACAGGATGAGCAGCTCGGAACACAACCTTCCGTTCGCCGCAGGCAGTGGGCGCTTTGAGTTCACTGTAGGAATAACTCAGGGAGATCAGTCTGACATTGAACGATCGCACCAATATAATCAGCGCACCAGACGAGGGAGGTTGAAAGGCCAGACCAATGGAGTCAGGTTCACAAAACTGTCAGGTAGAAATATATCGAGTAGGTGTTTTTTTACACTGCAGTTACCTATGTGTTCGTTCTAGTATAGTATCAATACCGTATCAAGTGACAATTAGGCCCGGAACCCACTGAGCTTCTGACACACAAGCGACACAGGAGTCCATTGAATAATAACTCTACGGTAAAAAAAAGTCTTGTTAATGCCAGACCGTAGCATATAAAATATGTTATAGGCGAACGAGCTTTTCACTGTAGCATAGGAAATCGTTCATATTGTAAATGTCATTGTCCATTTGTTTCCGGGAAGACACCTTTAGAGGGGTCATAGAGGATCTCAAACTCGTTTTCCATGCACTAAAAATGATATTTCCATTAGAGAATTATATCCCTATGTGATACATGTATGCCAAATTTCATCATTTGATAATGATCAAATAGTTTTGGAAAATGTTTGACAATTCGCATTGAATTAAAGCGACTGCACAGCTCGGGGTGCTTTTCTCAGACATACCATTGCATCACTCAATGTGAATCAGTGTGGATCTGGGTTTATATAGTTACATAAAGGCCAAGTTTTATGCTGCCCTGAATGAAAAAGGTCGTCCAGGATGTCGTTTATCTTTTGATTTATCTTATCTTATATCTCAACATACTTATACGGCTATGATGCGAAAATATTGACCCGTTGAAATGTCATAGCCAGGTCAGAGCCATGTCACAAGCAGTGGATGTCCGACTTTAAGGGTTGATCACAATGACTTGGATATAGCGGATTCATCAAACATCGCTAGCCTCACTGGGCTGGCGATAATATTGTCTTAATGTTCTCTTAATGTTGTATATACCTCGATATCTACACAGTACGCATTCTTACTCATTACATACGGGAGGTTTGTAAAACGTCTATGAACACTTGAAGCAGTAGCGGTCTGCCATTAAATAGATTTTCTGCCCAGATGAGTGCTTCGGCCTCTCCACCAATCAGAATGCATTATTTGTTCAAGGTACACCGTAAGGGGTGTTAAAGCATGCCGTAGTGGGGGCAAAACATGCCGTTATGAGTGTCAGAGCATGCAATATGTACTTGAGTACAAAGCTACTTTGCATACTACTATATTTGTGTAAGTGAATCTGATGATGATTTGTTTTAAAACTTTCTCCAAGCAGTGCTTTCCTCTTTCCCGGTGTGGGTGTGGGTAGCTTTGTGCTATAGAAAATTCTTTTTGAAAATGATGATGAGTAAGGAAAAATGATGAGGTATTTAATTGGATGAAGATATATGAATGTGTTAAACGCAATCGTGATGCTTGACAAGCACGTATGATAAACTGATAGATAAATCGGCGCCTGCTGAAAGCCAGTAAAGGCCAAGAGCCACGGCTAACAGGATGCCTACCTATAGTTGAATAAAAAAAGTTTAAAAATCATAATGATCATGATGTATACAACTGTTATGAAGTCAATAAAGAAAATGCACAAAACAGTATGTACAGAATTAGTACATCCCCAGCAACTTCGTGCATAGGTTTATGATGATATGCAAGATAGATCAGAAGAACACGTGGGGAGCAGCAAAGAAGGCTACCCGAAAGTAGTAAAGGTTATCCATGGAACACAAAACAGGAGTAAACCCTTTCCCCAAATGAAGAACACGTGTTGCCGTGGCCATATTATGGGCAATCAGTCGTCAGGAGCTAGCAATGAGCTGTGGGGGATTTATTCTGGAGCCCATCTTGTATGTTTATACATAAACAGAAGACGGCACATAAACACATAGAGCATCCATGCACTCAATGTATTCCGATGGTGTTTATTTTAACAGTGTGTTTGTTTCAACAGAGAAATTGGTACTGATGGCCATTCAAGGCCTCCTCACTTCCTCTTGACTCCCTTTCACCATTATCATTACCTCCAGTAATACACATACCAACCCAGCCAGTATACAAACCCCTCATTGCTACCACCACTGGTACCATAACAAACACAGAGCTCCCCCTTTCTCTCACACACCATGCCCATCACCAGGGCCGCCCCAGCCTCGGACCCCGCTACCACAGCCACTCCCAGCAAATCACATTTGCGGCGCGGCACTTCAAACACAGACAGAGGTCAATACACGGGCCGGTGGGAGGTCAACAAATAACCCAACTGACCATGCAGCGCCCGGATCTGCTCTCAATGAGGCCCCAACCTGCTCCTGAGCAGCTCCCCAGTCAGCCCTCTCCCCGCAGGTCGGCTGGTCATAAACTAACGACCGATAGTAGTATAATGCCCCTCAGGGGAAATCTGTTCGCCGGCCGTGGCTTCAACTCTTAGGTTGGTCGCCATCGATAACATCGTGCCTATAACTTAGTAAGTCACTTGGAGCAGTTAGTTTCCCGTTCGACCAACCACCGGTATCGGTACGAGCACAACAGCAGCGGCCCTCATCATCACAGCGTCACCAGTCCTCCCACCGTAATCAACTTTACACACACTTTTACACTGTCATTCTGTAATCAACAACTCTACCGCGCATTATCAAGGTGCAATGCCAACATGCCCATAGTTGCTATTGCTAGATGCATTTCAATTAGCCGACATCACTATTAAGCCGGGAATCCACCGAATTCCCGACACACTATAACAGGGATTCCAACATGATTCCAACACAGATTCATGTTTCCTGTCGGAAGGGATGGGGTTTTTTTTGCAGCAAGGGGCATGGTGCTCCGACAAACTCAGACACACCCTGACATGGTCCCGACACACGTAACATGCCCCAGGACTTCAGACAAAATCGAACATTGAGACTAGACTGCGTCAGAATGTGTTGAGAGCATTCTTTAGGGGTCCCTCCCACCTACTACGACGGGCTACGACGGCCTACAATTAAGTCTGCGACAGCGGCGGGCGTCGGCGACACTCGCCGCTGTCGGGGACTTAATCGTAGGCCGTCTTAGTAGGTGGGAGGCCTTATTGCGGCGACAACCCGCCGCGCTCTGCGATTAACCTTCCGACGGCCTACGACGGGCTACGATAGCCTACGAATTTCAAACATGTTTGAATTTTGTAGACCCTCTACGATTAACGTTTTTTGTTGTTGTAGTGCGTCGTAGCGCATCGGCGCGCAGCAAGTTTGTCGGCGACAAAACCTGACTAATTGAGGAGTTTGTCGGTGATGCCTCCTTGATTTTTTCAGTTTTTCGCCGACACGGCCAAAGGGTTAATCATAGACTTAATCGTAGTAGGTGGGAGGGACCCCTAACTGTGTACGCTATGCACCCCCCTTACAAACAGACATACACCTTCTTATCCAACCCCTAATAAAAAAACGCCATTGTTTTAACATAGGCACATTTTATGTGGTGTACCATGACATAAAGTAGAATTTATGTACCTAGAGAAATTAAGAAATTGACCAATCAGCGAGTGGGAATTATTTATATGTGAAAATACTTCCGGCTGCTGAGCAGAAACTCTGACAGCTGTCAAACATGGACGGAATGGAGTCAGACTTTCCTAATATCATTAAGTCGTGGAGACAGGGTAGGATGAATATGAAACCAAACTCAAGTTAAACTTGTCAGTGTCTATGCCACTCTGGTCAGGTCTGTTCCCCACTACACTCAGCTAATGCTAATACACACCCTTCCCATCGTGGCATAACCACTGACAAGTCTAACTCTAGTTTGGTTTTTACTAATTACCATTTGAGTTGGCTCGCCTCTGATGTCATAGGGTGTGTAGGTACTGTGGTTACCTTTTATTTTCGCAAAACTCTTTCCAACACACTGTGACACACTGACACACAACCCTTCGAACAGGGCTATCGTAGATGTGTCGGAGTTTGTTTGAAGCAGTGGGTGCCCGGCTATACCATCATTACCACCACTACCATCTTCGAGCATCAATATGCTGTATGCAATCCTGAAATACAACATGTGCACAGAGTTAAACAAATATCAAATCTAATGAATAAACGGCAGGATCCTAGGGTTTTTGACTGAAAAGTAAGAGGCATATGAAGTGATATGAAAGTCAGATTTATTGAATACAAATTCAAATCAAACACCTACAATCGTAGCCTCGATTACAGAGGTGAAAAACTCTGGGATGCCCTGAGTGTACCTGCTCAACATTCAGACCCCAAAAGGAGATTTAGAATGGCAGCGAATAATAAAAATGTATGCCTGACCTTGTCTGATCATATGATAAGAATCCTACAGCCTTCGAAAGGCTTTGTGCTCATTCTCTATTAAGTATTATAGACTTCATTATTTTATAACAGACGGGTTAGCTAACCGAATGATAGTTGTCTCTTTATTCATTGGGAAACTATAATATTTCAAAATAAACAAAGATTTTTTATACATATCATACCATAACAAAGCCAACTAGGATCACTCCCAAAGGAAGTTAACATCAGTGTTTTGCTCACTTAGGTGCAGTAGGAAGTGTCTCCTCCAATACTTCTAAAAGTCCGTAACCATTGGTCAACGAAATTGGCATCGATTACATGAATTCTCCGAAAAGTACATTGGTTGCAAAGAGTCGGTCAGTGTGCATCGTATGTGCTGCTTCTACTCACTTTTCCGGGTACGAACCAATTTGATTTACACATTAAATCCTAATTAGTGGTAATCCTTGAGGATCACCAGTGAAATAGAATTGTTTTTATTATGTATGTCTGTAAGAAAACCGTCGGTGGTGGCCTAAAAGTCAATCCGTGAGCATTTCTTAGCAGGTCTCGTTTCCATTCACCGATCTAGCGTAAGTATACTCTAAACAATGATTGGTGATTCCCGACTGCAGATCGTTACCGAATAAAATCGTCCAATGGAAACGAGCTGTATGAGCGTTCTGGCGTTCTACCTATTCGCGATTCAGTTCAAGGCGGTGTCTCCCGTTAGAGCACTATTTAGCGGACAGGGTGCTGGCAGGCTGTGCTCACCGGGAGGAGGTTGGGGAGAGTTTGCACGCTCCTTCAGAAAGGTTGGCTTTACAAAGCAAAGCCTTACCCCTTGCACAGTTAGGTGGCGCCAGCAGTTCGCCACACCTGCCAGCTCTACCAAAGACTAGACGTGTCTAGTTTACGCCCCCTCTACACGAAAAATAAAGAAAGAAAATGTCAAAAGGCCAGGTGTGTATCAGTGCAGCTACATAGTCCTTCTGAGCCGTTTGAATTGCTCTCCTAAACTAATCTACAATGGTCCAACCATGCTAGCTGTTAAAACCAATCCTTCCAATAGCTGCTATGTTACGGTCATAGATCTTAATCAGTTTTGTTATAGTATAGCAAATCTAGATTTTATCTTGTCAATCAATAATTTGACAACCGCTACTAAGGTTATCCCCATTTATATGAGAGGTATTTCTCTCTGATTACTATAGAGCATCATGGTTTGAACAAGATTTTCAAGTCACAAACAAAGTTAATTCATCTTATGTTTCAACTCTTTTTCATCTACTTTAATATTTTAAGGATCAAAGCAGTATTTTTGCCCGATGGCTATACAGTTTAGAAATACAAAGCCTTGGGTTGAGTAATATTCCTTTCTTCAACATTAAATATTGACAACTATATGCCCAAGTGTCTCTGATGCTGCGTTCGGGGACCCCGGGGTCATTTCAACTGTACATAACCCATGCAATGGGCATTTCGCAGCTCATCACGGCGACAGTTCTATTATCTTACCGACAGCGAAGCCCAGGGACGCAAGAAACAGTCCCTGGATGATTGAAGCCATATAAAATATACTCTCTTGAGACCTCAGTCCATCATTCTGCTTTCCCATTTCCCAGAGGAAGGGGACTTCAACTAAATGCTGTCTGATACCAGCAGAATTTAAGTACTTGATATCTAGATGGCTGTCCCTCATATCAGTTAAACCACGGGAGATCGACAGTGAGCTGTCTTATCAAAACACATCCTTGAATCCTCTTATCCATAGGGTCGCCGTTATTTCTCAAGTGTCTAGACGTTGATGGCTGAAGTTTTTTTGTGTTTTTTTTTAATGTCTACAATTCACTTGTTTTATCAGGAGGCTATCTCTTTTCTTTCTAGCTGTTCTTTTTTCCTTTGATGAAGTCGGTTGCTGGTTTTACAGTTCTAATACTTAACATTGTCTAGGGACATCTTACATGAGGAAACTTCCTTGCACTGTTTGCTTTTGATGTAGAGTGTATAAATCGGAATGGTAATGAAATACAGTTTATCCGAGTATCTGAAAAACCTGGGCTTATGTTAAAATAAATAGGATGCTTTAGCTGTACCTGATTATTGGAATCGTTCTGTAGCTTTAAAACGTTTTGTATGAAATGAAAGATGAATTCACAAGAATTCTTTGTTAGGAGTGGATAACAATGGATACGGCCTTTATCTTTAAAAAAGGATTTGATGGATAAATGTTGACATTGAGAACCGGTTTTTCATATGTTAACTGAAAAGCTGCCTAAACCTATTCAAATGCATTAATTTGAGATTCAAGTAGCTGATCTGCAATGGAAATTTGCAATGCCTAATATACTGCATGTAGTCGTATATCCATCTACTCCATTCTCTTACCAATGTAGGTAAGAAAATTGGACAGATATACAACGTATACATTTCACGTGCTCAAATGGCAAAAGCCTATCATATCTGGCCATCATCTACCATGACGATGGCCATGATGATGCCGCATTTCTGTTTGCGACCACAGAGAATAATTCATCAGACATCACAGGCCACTCTCCAACCCAACACTCGCTGACACCAAACATGTATGGCGGGATCCGCATATCTTATTAACGATATCTGGCTACCACCTGGCGATCTAGAGTAATGCCACAAATCTTGCCTACTAAAGAATGGTAAGGTATGTTACCTATATGAAGTTGCTGCCAAAAAGAAGCAATCAAGGACACACTTTCCGTTCGACATTGTAAGTTGATGTATGGGTACAGCTATGTATTCCTGATGATTACTGTTGACGGGTAGAGTTGTACCAATAGCTACCGACAATGGAGAATTGTATCTGCGTTGGTTATTTATAGATATGAATGTATTTTTGTACATTTATTTTTTATCTAAGTGTAGATTTATTACTTTGGGGATGACAGCTGTAGAATCCATCTGTCTTCTATTCGCTTAACAGTCTATTATCATATACCTACTAGCGTAAGCCACATATCTACTAACCTCTGTTATATACACATAGTAATAATACGATTCGGCGAGGGTCTAGCGTATTCATCCGTACGTTCACAGTGTGAGCGTATGGAATTGACGTGTCTTCGCGCCTGCACAGTGAGTAGATCCTACATGTTGGACTTCCGGGTTACTTCTCTAGCGCGCCATGAGTTCGGAGATGTTTTAAAAAATCTGCAAAGCAGTAAGAATGCGTTTTGATGGAATATAAAAATATATAAAGTGGGATTTAACGTGATACAGTTCACTCACGCTCCTGCATTGCCAAGTTACTCCAACTGACAGTCTGTTTGTGTGTCACCTACTGCAGATCTCGTTGAATGAACTTGTTGTTATCGATCGATTTCGCATATTTGGGCTTTTTAAAGTGTATCAGGTGAAGCCTCACACTACATACCTCAATAGATCAATATCTCAACTTGCCCAACAAATGTGTGGCTGTTATTCGGTTAGCGTGCGTATTTATAACAGAGGATACAGTTGGAGAGCAGCCACTTATGTTTCTGCGTTAATGATGACATCACACAAAGAATACCCTGCTGGGGTCGCCTAGAATTCGGATGTTCGGCTAGCCATTGGATATCTTGTTGCTGTTGATTGCATTCGCATATTTGAGCTATTTAAACCGTATTATTATATACCTGTGTCGAATGTCTATTAAATACTGCCCGCTGCTAGGGCTGCAGTAATAATAATATTCGTGCCCGCTGTGACTGTGACTTTATAAGACATTAAAACGGAGCTTTTAATTATCTTAAGGTATAATAATATAGAGAAACAGGCTTACTGTCTCCGTACGGATAAAATCGGCGGTAAAATCGGCGATCATATGAACCGATGCCGGAGGCAGAGGTTCATCTGATCGCCGATTTTACCAAGTATTTTATCCGTACGGAGACAATCAGCCTGTTTCTCTATTATTATATACCTCAAAATATCCAATTTTTAACCTTGCTTCTGGGTGAGTTTTTGGATTTCGCCCCCGTACATGCCCCATACGCCACATACATACCCCGTACGTCACCTAGGTGTCGTACGGATATAAACATGACATGGGTAGGAGCGGGCCGTATGTGTAGGATATACTGCCACAGGTATATAATAATAAGCAAACATCCTGACTGTGGGAGAAACTTTTATTGTTCTCAGTCATTTTTGTTTTTTTGTACGGCCTTTCGCCTACGGCGTCAGGCCGTACGAAAAACCAAAAATGACCACGAACAATAAAAGCTTTGCCTACAGTAGGGACGTTTCCTAATATAACGTGACTGTCCCACCTAATCTACCTCAGTATTTGATCATAACGCTCTCCTACTCCTTATGGGGAGTTTGTAAAACAACTCCAACCTCACGAAGTTGTGGTGCCGTCAAGTGGTATAGAATAAATAGTATATTATACACCAAAGCGATGTCCTGAGTGCTGACCGCTACAATATTACTTTACCTCACTTCTGCCCGTGGACATTTAGAACTCGGTCTTATGACCCCTCATTAAATGTCTGGGGGCAGAGGTTCAGTAAAGTAATAATTCACCCACAGGAATACAGTTTTCTCATGTTACTAAACAGCCACGATCTGATCATAGAATATTCGGGCTGTTCGTAGAAGAGGAATCAATATAATTGTAATATAAGTGTGTCGCTAGACCTAAATCCATAACAAAATCATTATTCTTCAATGAAGTCTATCGGTAGTTAAAGTCATATATAATGTTTTTTTTATCATGAGGACGGTAGAACAACTGACCCTCGCTGAATCCCTTACTCTTACTGTTGACCTATCGCTGCTAATGGCTGTTCCTTGTATCTAAGAACAGGTTGTCACTGGCTTCTTGATCACCGACAGCAGATTCGTTGTAGCGTCCTCCATTAGGCCCCTATTGCGGTCCTTCTGATCAGGACCCCTTCATTAAGCTACGGTTAAAGAACTTCTGGGGTCAATGAGGTTGCAACTGGGGGTTGTGTAAAGCAGCTTATCTACGTCTGATCTTAAAGGTGGATCTCCACGTGGGTCATAGGACAAGGTTGGTAGACTTCTGTCCATTAGATAAATTTGGAAATATTGTGAGATCTAACATTGGAACAAGGCATAACTTGAGATAAGGCATTTTTTTATAACTCTGACTCTATCGATATATACTTAGTGACAATGAGTAGGACAAAAGTATCTATTTAGAACTATTTAACGGTTCCACTTTCAAATATGAATATGTATGTTACTTTTATTTTGAAGCCATGAAACTGCAGACTTTTTTCTTTTAAGGTAGAAATAGGTTAAACGAAAAACTAAATCCTCCTCTCTAAAAGAAACTTTGATGTCGGTAGTCTACTACCGACGGGACTTTTAATGCGAGATCAAATGGTCTTCTCCTAAAAAGGTGCAGACTGGATTCCATCGGATAGAACCAGGCATCCCTTTCAGCCAAACTACTTTAGCGCTCCTTGTGAGACTGCCTCAGATTCAATAACAAAAATCTGAAAGTCTCCATTTAATTCCACTTGCATATTGCGGGCGGGTTGGATGTACTCAAACTCGATCACCTACTTCATTCAGACGCTATGGAAACACGATATCCGGCGCGTAGAGTCGACGCAACTCCTCGTGGTTGGAAGCCACAGGAGAAGCCACTCTAGAAAGCAAGTGCAGGAGAAGCTACACGGAAAGACTAGTTGGCATTGTGAGGGCTGGACCTGACGGCTGACAGGTACCTATTTACATTTTTCTCGTGTAATGAGCTCGTTAGTTTGAACCCAAGCTTTGCCCGTCAGCCCGTCGGCTCATATAGTCCCCAAACCGAGAGTGTGAACTCGTACAGCGGGACTGGGGTTCAGAGGGAGGTTGACAGTTTGACAGCTTTCACGTGACCTGCATTACAGTGTGTCCTTGTAGGACAGACGCAACCTTGATAAAGATCCGCTGATAACCAGTGATATATATTTACTTACAGTATTATTAACTGTTTTCTTATTCCTTCGAGGTTAGTACTGAAGGTAAACCACAGTGGGTTTACCAACTTTTGGTTTTAGATGTGGAAAGAATATGGAATAGGGAATGAAATACCCTTTTGACCCACAATGAAGTGGTACTTTATGGCTGGATTGAAGGAAGACAGGCCTATGAGCCTAAGAAGTCCAGGTTAAATAAATTAAAAAAAAAAAAAAAGTGTTAAACATATAGTCGTTAAAAGCCCAAATCGTCTGTAGATGTAGATAAGCACCAAAACAACAAATCACTGCTATCGGTTGGTGAAGATGGAGTTCCATGATCCACGTCAGTCAGCATCAGGAACGGCACCAACTGAGACTCCGACACACTCTTAGGGGGTGCGTCCACCAACCATGACAGGGCTGCGACAACAGCTTTCCGACAGGGTCCACGACAGCTTTACGATTAGAAGCCTTGTCGTAGCCTTGTCGTGGTTGGTGGACCACAGTTCCCGACAAGAGGCTACGACAAGGCCATGACAGGCTGCGACATGAAGCTTGTCAGGGGCCTGTCGGGGGCCTTCCGACAAGGTTACAACAAAATCGAACATGTTCGATTTTGGTGGCGTGTCGTGGCGTGTCGTGGCATGTCGGGAGGTTTATTTAGGTGGAGCGTGCACTTCCAGACAGGCTGAGACAAGGGGTCACGACAGCCCCCCTTCTCACGACAAGGCTGCGACAAGGCTGCGATTGGAACTTTCTTGTCGGCGCGTGTCGCAGCCCTGTCGTGGTTGGTGGACGCACCCCCTAACAAGCATTCTGACACGCTTCCGACATGGAAAGTGAGGGGTTGCGGCAGAAGTGGACCAGGCGTTCCGACACAGCTTCCAACACACTCTGACACACACCGGTATAGTCCCTCCCGACATGCTCACACATGTTCGGTTTATTTATAGTATAGGCCAAACTTTTTCAGGACATGTCGGTGCATGTCGGAACCATACAGGAGAGAAATACAATGGAAGAATGCAGTGAACCAGGGTGCTGTTTAAGAACTTACGAGGGAGAAAATAAATGGTCGTTCGATTCTCCTTGGCCCGCTATCGTTTAATAAGGGCTAGGAGAATTCCTGAAGGACAAACGAGGGAGAGGATCAATAGTGAGGCATGAAATATCATTTAACAAATTTATCCCCCAGTGGACGATTGTCCTCCACATGGTCCTACGTCGTCCAAAAACGGACAATTAAACGACACCTACAGATGGTGTCGTACAGGGAGTTTGTACCTCTGTCCCTGGTAAGATATAATATATAATCATGGGTATAAGTGCAACTTTTATTGAAACCATTGAATCATAGATGGTATGTAACTATGGAAACTATGTACTTAATTGCTCTTGAAATATACCTCACTATTCATACAAGTCAAGTAGATACACCTGAAACATTGTGTCATAATTACTAGTTGCTGTATTTCTACTTAGAAAGCACTTATTAAAATTTAAAACT
This sequence comes from Alentia gelatinosa, assembly GCA_950022655.1. Taxonomy (NCBI): domain Eukaryota; kingdom Metazoa; phylum Annelida; class Polychaeta; order Phyllodocida; family Polynoidae; genus Alentia; species Alentia gelatinosa. The sequence continues at coordinate 19,283,665 of OX465588.1, read as the reverse complement.
AATATACCGGTGTTTGTTGGTTATCCGATAATTACTATTTAATATAATAAAATTATTTGATGACTGCACTCAAATTACTATGGAATTTTTTTTTTCAGTTTTGTTTGGGATTGCGCTATTTAGCAACCGGGGCTAATTTCAGCGTTATTGGGGATGCCCAAGGAGTTATGTGTGTGTGTCTGTGCTATATACAGTAAAACCCCTCTTGCGGGACATCCCGCTTAAGGGTGCAGTCCGCTTAAGGGGTCACCCCGCTTAAGGGGACAATTTGCTAGGAACGAAAATTTTTCCCTCTATTAAGAGTTTATTTTAACCCCGCTTAAGGCCCAGGCCCGCTAGAGAGGCAGGGATTAACGTTCAATCAACAAACTCCGGCCGCCGGGACCCGCACGAGAATGCCGGGCCAAAGTGTCCGCTTACGCGGGGTGTCCGCTTATGCGGGGTGCCCGCTTACGCGGGGTGCCGCTAACGCGGGGTTTTCAAGTTTCCTCCAGCCCAATATATATATATGTGTTATATACCGATATGTAGGGCAGACTGAGGCGATAATAGATCTGAAATCCATTTTCTTAATTTGGTCCGAAGTTATTAAACCTTGAATTACAAAATGTATTTTCTATGAATATACTAATAAACACTGAAAAAAAAGACAGATTAATCTATTTTGGGTATGGTGTCCGTCGGAGGTGGCCGCTTACATGGGGTTTTAGGCCTTTTAGTACCGATATAATTGTCCGATTACGCGGGGTTGTCCGCTTACACGGGGTTAAAATAAACATCTAATAGAGGGGAAAATTTCAGTTCCGAGCAAAAGTGTCCGCTAACGTTGGGTGTCCGCTTACGCGGGGTGTCCGTTAGGCGGGGTTCTACTGTAAATATATGATATTATTTATTTATTTTATGTTTATTTTTTATCTTTGTCCAATGACAAGAGTGAACGATAACCAGGGAGATGGTCGATTCGATTATTTATTTCAATTAAAACATTATATTTGAGATGTGACAACTGTTCAGGAAAGGTCTAATATATTGTACTACCTATATAAGATAATTCTATTATGAAAATATATCATAAATATTAATAAATCTTACAGAAAACCTGTTTTTATATTCTCCTATATATCACAGAAGTATCTACGGAAGTAGCCGCAGGACTGGATACACTGGTGCCCTGCCGTGTCCGGCGCTGATCTCCTTCCACAGACGATCTGGGTCAAAGTTAGGAGAATTTACACCAAGGAGAGGAGAGTCCACGCAGGACCTCCCTTATTAAACGATATTCACACCGGATCCTCCCCAATGTCCTCCCTCGCGGCTGTTCTCCTATCGTCCAGACCAATTGTCCCTCGTAACTTCTTAAACAGCACCCAGGGCTTCTGGCAGAGTTAGCAACACAGTTCTTATACACAGTATAGTCATGATTTGTGTTGCCTTCGGGTATAAGTATGTGTCTGAGAAAATAGGAAGTGTATCATTACTTTCGTCTATACCATGGTCACCTATCTATTTCCGCGAAACCCGTCCGAACACAATCCCATTACTTATGACATTATATACTAGGACTCTAAACACATTTTCTACCTTCTGACATAGTTATGCGATGAATACATTTCACGTCGTAGCAGTGTCAGAACGTGTTGGGAGTAGTGGAGACCGTTAGTGGACTGTTACGCCACGTGTAATTTCCTGGTTTGTCTCTGGTGTGTTGCTCGTTTGTATGAGTGTCTCCCAAGATGAGCTGCTCACAAGCCCCAGGGTAGGAGGCGAGTAGAGGTACACAAACAGCCGGAGTTATTTGTGTTCCCTGAGGGTAAACATGCTAATTTAATACCCCATGATGACGCTGGGTAATTCTACCCCCTGGTCTCTGGAATCACCCGCATTGTCGATGCTGGACTAGCTCTATAAGCACTTTAAAAATTAAAATTTGAAGAAATTCAATCAAGCTCCATTGATTAAATCTCACCGAAACGTTTAGAGTTCTACGATTCTTGAGAGTTACTTTTTGAATTTGAATTTGTTTATCTTTATTATTCGAGCTATTGATTTGAAAATGCAATTTATGCTTTTTCATCTGTAATCAATTTTGAATTTCTACAGCATGATATGCGATATATGGGTGACGTGTCTTTACACATAAACTGATATTAACTCCTGATGAGGGATCAAATTGCAAACCATTGCAGTCTAGCTATAAAGCAATCAATTCTACCTCTTTGTTATGAGCATATTATATTGAAAATAAGGATATAAAATGTGCTGATATGTTATGTGGCTCAGAGCGAACGGGCATTAGTCTATAGTTGAGATTATTTTATCAAAGCATGATATACATCAACAATAAGCAAATATGCAACATTTTCCCAATAATAGGCTGCTATTGTAATCACTGCAACATGTCTCAGTGCAAAAACCCATTTAAGAGAAGCTTCCATATTCTCATACCAAATACGAATGGATTGACGCAGGAGGAATCTTGCGACGTCTTGGCAGGAGAATAGAGACACCATCCGTGTTGTATAGTGGGAAGACGGAAGGGGCGGGGAGGGGTGCATGGGGACGGGAGAATGGATGGCTATGCGGTAAGTATGTGAACCTTGATGGCGGTCCGGAGAAATGCGGTCATGCGCCATCTAAGGCGGCACCAGCGACATGCCATGTTGGCGAGATGTAGGCTGGATGACACCATCCATCAGACTAGCGCCTGATTCAATTGTATATTCACTGGGCGCGCCCGGGGACCGGCGCCGGGGATTTACCGGCCGTATGTGTATAAGAGCCGGCAAGCCCGGCCCGTGCCCACCTGGTCTATTAATGATGGCTAGACATCTGCTGCGAAATCGGATGATGAATGTTTATATGTTCCGTATGTATGTATTTATGTTACAGCGAAAACTGTCACTATGGAGGTGTCGGAGCATTATGTCTATTTCCAAATGATATTTAAGGTAGCTTTCTGGGAAACACACCTGCATAATGGAACCTCCTGTAGAACTATTGGATATTAAATGAACAACTTGTGTTAATATTGTCGCAGGTTGCAAAAGAAGATCCAGTTTCATCGAGGCAAAACTGACTTTTCAACTTCGGGCATTATACGGCAAATGACTTCGCTACCATAAGGTTTTTTTCGGTTAAAAGGAGATGCAAAATTACGAAAATGAAATATAATTTCTCTCCCTGAAAATGATGTAGACATAATTTTTACCCATTGATCTTATGGTCTACATAATATAGATGATTTGTTGAGGGTGATGGCGTGTGGGTGCGAAAGTTTCCATCAGGTTGACACGTGAAAAGACATCTTAATAGGAGATGACAGGGGTGAGGACTGAGATAGATACAACCACCTGTCTAACTTTGTTACCGAGAAACGCAGTTTGTTACCTGTCACTCTAGAGCAATACAGACATTCACATTCAGAAAATTGTGATCTGAGATGTCTCGATAGATCTATGGTATCATATACATACTAATATTTTATTTGCCTTTTTTATTATATGAGGCCCCAGTGAAGCAGAGAGGTAAAATAAAACAACTTAATAAGTATACATCAGGGACCTGTTTCACTAGTTTCGTGACATGTCTGTGACACCATACAGACATTGGGGTTGTCTAGTTTCGTGACAACACAAGTAGCTGCCCTTAGGTAAAGACAGAACCCAAACATAAGAATTAGACAAATCTACACATCATGGACCTGTTTCACTAGTTTTGTGACAAAAGTGTTAGACAGACATGAAAAGCGGCAGTAACAGTGCAAGCAAGAACGGACAAAACGAAGTCTAATATCTAGTCACGACACTAGTTAAACAGGTCCCTGGTGAAACTTTAAGCGGTAGTAATATAAAGAAACAGGATTCCTATGGAGTAAGTTTCCGGATTACGAACTCGTTTCGCCAGAGGTTTAAACCGAGTTCGGACAACGAGGTTTAAACCTCCAGGGAAACGAGTGAGTAATCCGGAAACTTACGGACACAGGCATCCTGTTTCTTTATTACTATATACCTAAAAACCACAAAGATATTTATCGTATTTTAGCCGTAGGAACCATTTTAAATCCGATTTGGGCACTCAACAGTCATAGAGTAACGTGGACTACTCCCCACCCTTCAAATAGCCTCTAGTACTGTCACCTCACAACAGACGGCGTTTATATGCATTCTCCCAGCAGATCTTTTGAGGTGCCTCCGCTTATTAATCTCTGCTCCAACCCAATGACCACATTTGGAATTAAAAAAATGGGTAACTGTCAAAGTTATAAACGTACAAAAACTCATATAATATGAGATTGAGGAAAGCTGTAAGTGTTAGATCAGCTTAAACTCTTCTTCATAGCTCTAATCCACCGCAGGTTGGTGCAGAGATGCAAGCAGCCCATGCAGTAAGGCTCAGAATCTATGTTTGGTTTCAAAGTGTGACTTCATCAACCGTAACGTCGCAACTTGGATGCAACATGCACACATTTAGCTCGGATTCATATATTAAGAATCACAATGTCGCACTGATCAGAGGTTAGTGAAAAGTGTATATCCTGTTTATCGTTGCTTAATCTATGTATTTATGGATTCTAGTAGGATTTAATGTGGTCAGGTGTGTGTGATTCTTGTATTTTACCGTATACTGCTATGCGAACTCGCGAGTCAACGTGTCTCTAATGTCCGTCCGCCATTATCCATCCGCTAAGACCTTAGGCGTAACGTGCATTACTTCTCGGCAGTGCCGAAACCATAGTTACCGTATATATAGCAACGTGTTGTATTTACGTTAGCTACGACAGTAGGTATATAGTAATACGGTGTAGGGAGAAAAGTGAAGTGCTACCAGCGAAATGCGAAGGTCGGTCCTAAACCGGACGATATGTACTTAATCCTGAATCTTTGCATCTTTCAGTTCACCCGACTCAATATTATCGTGATCATATGAATAATTCACGGAAAAATTATTCAATAAGTTCTAATAAAGCCCAAATGCAAATAAAGAACGTTCTAGGATCGGGTCTGTGTCTAGAGGCATTGGGTTTTTTTTCTCGAATGAAAACAATTCTACTCCCAGTAAATAGTTATTTCTCTAGACAGTGGGTGAGTTTGTGTATTCCTATCGTTTGCTGTTCCTGTCATTAGAAACCTTTTCTGGGTCCCATCCGTATACCATAGTATTGTGAACAAGTCTTTTTGCAGAATTAATCGCATGTTTTCTTTCTTTAGGACGGCATTTAGTTGCTGACCGGTTTAATCTCCAGCAAATCTGACCGAATATAAAATTACCTTTAAGACCATTTAAAAACATGGACATTTTCATTTGGCAAGGTATCATCTTGCGAGGCATTTCATTTGTGGGAAATAATGGCCTAATTCATATTTGAAAAAAATATGAGGAATCATTAAATAATACTTGGCCGTTGTAATGATCTCTGCCCTGCTGTATTCCGTACAACATGGCTGTTTTACAGCTGAAATCGCGGAGTTAGCAAACCGGCATCCCCTGATAGTGAAGTAACATACTGGACATCTTCACCTGTTCTATCGCCAGTCTGTCTCCTCGATCGGTGCCCTTTTTCTTGCTCATGCAATTGAAAACAGTTCCCTATGTTCGTATGAATAAGGTCTGATAAGGTATAAGGTGTCATATAATGTAGCCATTTTTGTCTTGCACTGAGAATGTTGATCATTATTCCTTTTTTCACATTATGATAGAAGAAACACATCTGCAGATATATCCTTACATATATTGATACGTTGAGAGGTGGATGAGGGAAAGAAAGAGAGACAAAGGAGAAAGTAGATAGATTGAGGGAAGGAGAGACAAATGGGGACATCTCTGGTATTTCCCTATCAAGATTTCTCTATACCTCTAAATATTGTAGTGAAGGAGGGCCCTCTCCGTACGAAGAGTGGGTCTAGTGGCGCCGTGCGTTCCCCCTGTTCCGGAGGTGGCTCGCAGCACCTCCGGAGAGCCCGGCGAAGCCCAGGAGAGCGTCCAGAGCTCGCAGAGTGCCTGGTCAGAGGGGAGCGCATCGGTAGCCCTACTTCCCTGGAGGGGACGCTGCCGCTCCCCCAGTGATGTCACCTCCTGGGTGGTGACGTCACCCCCAGGCTATAAAAGCAGTGATCGCTCTCCGTGCAGCCAGTGGTGGTTCAGCTTCCAAAGCGAGGACACCTAGGACTTGGCCCCAGCTACCGCTACTTCTCATGAGATCTGACTTAGCTAAGAATAGGTGGATGACTTACCTGAGGAATTACTCTTGTCTACTTGTGTCTGAATAAAGCTAACGAACAATTGTAGCTCCGTGTCGGGTTGTTACTTGAGGCTGTAATCACTACAATATTCTGTTTAATCTGAATGTCGCTTTGAGCATTGGTTGAGGGTAATTTGGCAATCATGAATATGTACACATGATGATGATCAATGTTTAGAGGGAATGCATCGCCTATTGACACAGCACAGAATCAGAATGTCTTTACTTTGGGGGGAATCAAAGAGTCAGGGCCTCTGAATTGTCTTTGTGGATGTAATTCATAAGTGTAAAAGTGCAGACGGACTCCACGGATATAGGTTTTAAACGACCTATAAATCCAAATAAAATGAGATTTATGTAATACGTTATTTTACGGTATTTATTTAAGGCACGCCTGACATTATCTGCAGTTATCTATGTCTGTTTGTGTTATACACGTGTAGTTGGGGAAAATGAAGTTTTTACCTCTGCCCCGACACACTTCGATTAGGTCCACTGTTCCTTTCTTGAAGACAACATCCATTGCCTGCCATCTCTGACTTTCTCCTTTATATACTTAGTGGGATGGTTTGTATCTATCGGAACAATGTCTGTGATTGCATTTACTCCTTCCTTGATACGAACTATGGGCATCTCCCTGTACATACCCCATCCCACCAGGCACCCCCTCACCGTCCCTGTATATATTTGTCTATTCGCTCCCTTGCCATGATTGGACATCGGGCCAGGGAATAGTATTTTACAGCCTACATTGTAGCAATACACCCTCTGGACACGGCCTCACCACCGACATACCAATTCGCTTGTTCGATCACAGGAACTCCCACTTGGGACGCCTGCAGTCCATTTGACATCCGCTATCACGTCCTCCGATAGTTATTAAGGCATTCGCATACAGATGTAGCCATCCCAGCCTCTGTTGCCTGAATTCATACATGTATATCGAGATGAATGTAAACAGGAAAACGCAGTGACTCAGGGATAAACTGTGATATGGGAAACATCCGGTCACTCTTACATCAAGGACTAAAATAAAGTATTTTGTTCACGGAGAAAGTGACGTGAGAGAGATGAAGAGCGCTGTAAATGAGTTTTAGCCATATATAGCGACTACTTTAATGAGTCGAAATATTTTCATGTTATTATTTATCAACTATTCGGAGCAACTCAATTGACTGCACTGAACGAAACTGTGGATAGAGCTGGAAAACCTGGTTCAGTTTATATAAAGCACTACCACCATGAGTTGCATGGTTGCTGATTTAAGGGGGGCGTCCACCAACCACGACCACGGTTGGTGGACCCCAGTTCCCGACAAGAGTTTACAACAAGGCCACAATTGGAAGCGTGTCGGAAGCCTTCCGACAAGGCTACAACAACATCGAACATGTTCAATTTTTCCCACGACTGGACCCTTGTCATGGAGTGTCATGGCTTGTTGGGAGCGTGTCGCAGAGGTCTACGATAGGAAATTTTGGTGGAACGTGCACTTCCCGACACGCCCCGACAACGCTGTCATAAAGCCCCCCTTCTTACGACAAGGCTGCGACAAGCATCGTTTGGAACCTTCTTGGCTGCACTTGTCGTAGCCTTGTCGTGGTTGATAGAATTGTCACCTGTCAGTGTGTTACAGATACATGTCTATTGAAAAAAGACCTAGAACTAGGTCCATAATCATATAGTTATATGAAAGATACCACAAATTTGGGTGCGGAATAATCATTATCGAAGCGCAGCCTAGTGATGATTATCGGGCAATCCAAAGAAGTGGTGTATTTCATATCTATACAATTTGAGTACGGTTCTAAATTTATCTCCCCCTTTAGCACATTCTTCATAAATCCCACCGTTGATGTCTTTCAAATTCTGGCCGCTGACTGTCCAGTTGATTTTAACGTCATCTACAATTACTACGCCATGACCATGGAATAGTATTAGCACTATATATAGGTGACCACGTATACTCTATAATGTTTTCCCTTTGTACCAGGGCTGATATAAAAGGCCCTTCCGTCCAATGAAGGAAAGTGTGGGGAAAAATCGGCAGAAGACAGTTTCGGTCTTATGACTTGCAAACACACATGCTGGAGACATCATCACAGGTCCTAGATAAAATGCGCCAGAGCCAGACTACTCCGAACACACTCTATGCCTAGGGAGATGCTGTTACATATTTCCCATCTAATAGTTTTTCATCTGAGGCAATCTCTTTGGCGGACTCCAATTTTTACAAAACCAATCTGAGCAGCCGCCCCTATATTGAATTGTGGCGCCGCCTGGTGGCAGACCCAGGGCGTGACTTCCCGCCGGAAAGGCCAGGACCTCGGGCCAGGCGTCCCTCCAAGTGGATTGTGGGATGACTGGTTGATTAACGGACACTGTGGGTGTGCCCCACGCCCTAAATGCCCACAATAAGAGTCGAGTCACCCACCCCGTGGCCTCCTGACTTCATCCGCGGACTCAGCCATGGCTCCGGTCCAGGGGAAATGGCGCTGAGATCCGTAAGGTTTAAAAAACGGAACGCTTGCTCCGGGGCAAAGGCTCAGAAAACAACATGGATGTCCTGCTGCTCAACGATAAGGTGCCCAGTGACTCAGAGTTGAACACCTTTTGAAATTGTTCTAAGAGGTCACCGGTTGTTCGTTCATATCATATACTTGATTGTTAATGCCGTATACCTTTCTTTCAATAAGGGTTCAATAAACAATGAAGGTTGTTGTATTGATCAGCGGAAAAGTACAATTTCTGTATTTTAGAGGGGGCGGCAGCTCAGATTGGTTTTGTGTTCTCATCGGTGTCGATCGAAATAAATATAGCGTCCGAGCAATGACACAACAGACCAGACATTGTATTCTCACAGTAGGTATTAATAACTCCGCAGATTCACGCGATTTACAATTTGTATGCAAAATAAGCATGATACTTGGATATTGCTTTTGGACAAAATATGATACGGCCGACTTTAGCTTATTTTGTAATTCAGTCTTGTCTGACTGCCAACGACACTGTCAGCGGTGGGCATTCATTTTCATTAACCTGATGTTTCAGTTCACCAAAGGTCCATTCACAAAGTAACGATGTCTTGTAGTGATGTTGGTTCTTTTTCTTGCAACCTTTTTTTTCTACAATTTCTCACATAAATTCAAAGAACTCTTGTCAAGTCTAGAATCGTAACCAATACATTCGTAGGTTCATATGCATTGGCACGTTTCAAGTAGCTCAATATATAGCGAAACAAAGCGGAACTTAAAGGAGTTTTCCTGTCCTTCTTAAGTCTTTATTGCTTTCGATTGTTACAAATCGCTCTTCCAATAATAAGTGTGCACAACAAAAATGTAATAATCCCAATGTTATGTGAGAATCATAAAAGAAGGCATATTACTGAAAACGTGAAAATATATGATAAAATTTATCGAAGAATACATTTCCAATGGCCAATATTATTATACATATATGATATAGTTTCGTAAATTTATTTCTCTGGATATACTTAGGCTTATGAGCTACATGGACTGAATCATTGCATGTGATATAGAGCTGTACGGGACAGTTTGTCTGGCTGGTCGTTCACTAACCCTGCAGCGTGCTGTGCACCCCAGGGCCCCACCTTGCGGTGTGTTAATCTTTCTTTTTACCCCCGAGCCATACCTCCCTGGGGAGCCCATGGGGAAGTTTTTGTTCGTCCCAGGAGTGGAATGCGCCCACCAGTTCAGTCTCCATGGGGAATTAAATAGCGAGGAGATCTCCATCAATATTCCAGGTTTTTCTCAAGTGAAGCTTGCAAACTTTCACCGAGATTTTAATCTTTCCTGAAAGTTTTTCTTCACTTAGAACAACATACTGGTTGTTAATCTTTTTGAGAGTAGACATTTTATCCTCTATGGAATATAAATAAAACATGTTTATCTGACATTTCCTTGCTGAGGTCACATTAGGAAAAGAAACCAATGATCATCATGCAGCTTCAGTATTCTGTGTCGCTTCTTTTTAACAAGACTTTCACCTGCCGGTCGATTTGTCTAGCATTTCGCAACACGTTAGGGGGATGCTTGTAAGCATACTGCTGATGTATTCATTGAGTTATCGGCCATTTACACAGTGCCGACAGCCTATGAACGTTTAATTGATGTTAGTTCTGCCCTCTTTCCTCTCCACTACACCTGTTTCTAATCTGACATGAATGTCAACAGCATATGAATGACAAATATGTTGATCTGACCTGGTCGAGTGAGCAGACTGGTGATAAGGGTGGCTTCCTAATTTTGCTTTGCTGCGGTGCATTCTATATAAAGCATGGACTATTATTATCATCTAATTTCCAGTAATGCTGACTCATAGGAAGTTACACGTGCCATTTCAATATAATGATACAGTAGAGCTTTATGATTTCGATTTGTGTTTTCACATATAATAAATATATTGTTGTACACAATTTCAAAGTCAACACTGAGTTTCAACATGATGACAGTTATTATGGCGAGCCGTAAACACTGTATTTTGATTTAAACATTTTTGCATGTCAGTGTCAACATACTCTGCCTCGAAATACATGTATTCAGGGGGAAAATACATGTAGGTCTACATTGACATGTGGTAAAACGATTATCAAACAGGCATAAACCTCGCGTTGCTCCCAGCTGCGCATTAAATGTCATGTAACTTCTTCAAACCTTGCGCCATTTCCAATGTACTCCGGATCGTAGTTTTTGGTAGAACACCTGTTTCCCTAAGGTCAGAGAATGTTTGGTGTTTGTAAAAACAGTTTGTTTGTGTATTTCTATCTATAGAGTGATAGATTGTGAATACATCTTCAAAATTCAAAGTCAATTTTCTTTACTTGTTCATACATCTTGTACGCTTTCTTTTAAAATAACACTGATATAGATAGTAGCCAATAAAAGGACTAGCCTTTAGCCTTACGGCTGGTTTTCATCGTGATAAGACTTCTTTGTGATATCATATTACACTTGATATTACTATACGCCGGATATTAACCTTGGTACTTTAGAAACTCCGATGCAGATTACTATAGTGCTCTACGCTGTTCATATCGCTTGTACAATCCAGTAGCTGATCATTAATTTGTATCTAATTCAGAAACACCTGCACGAAAGTAAATACCATATTGTGTAATGTACCTAGCAAACGTGCATTCCTATCAAAGGGAGAACCCATGTCCTACGACAGAATGTAAATTCATTTCAAGACAAGGAGCAATATCATAAAGAACATTCCTTCTCCTTAATTATTTTCTAATTGAGATAGAGTTTCTCTCAAGTGAATGAGTTTTGCAGATACAATAAACGATTGGTTTACCTCGTTATTTCCCCCATTACTTTGGGCTACAAAATGTAATGCCTCATCATAGATTTCATTCCAAGGCAGTTTCTAAATATATCGATTGAACAATATAACCTATACACTGCAAGAAATGCAAGAGATTATCAAAATGGAAGCAACGATTCGTTTCATATATGGAATACATAGTCTCGGAATATAACTCCGAGAGATGCATGTACACTTTATTTTATTCAGACATAAATTTAATGACCATAGTATTCGTCTTACAGTAGACGATCTTTGTCGATGGATGTGCGGCTCAATCAGCGCCAAGCTTGTTCCTGTGAAGCAGGCAGTGAAGCGATGAGGAACCTCTTATTGTGAGCATTCAGTTCGCCAACGTGGAGGGGACTAGGCTAAGTAAGATAACGTACCAGGGGACCGGGAAACAAGTAATTTCCTTTTTTAAGTAGTTTATTGCATCCCTCATTGCTGAGTTTTTCAGATACACATATGTGGATTGTATAATCATGGTTATGATTGCGGTCAGTCAACTGTGAAGTCTTTATGAAAGACTACGATGTGAGATGGCAATCGGCTCAAGCTAAGTTTGTTCAACTGGATGGTAAGAGGGCCCCGCACACACATCAGGAGGCAGGGTCAACCACCAGACAAATTTTTTTTTTTTTTAGTTATTTATTCCCACCGGTTCTACCACAAGGGTAGTTCTTCCACCAATGGAAGGATTTGTATTCTTTCCTTATGAATGAGTGTCATAGAAGGCAGTTATTGATAAACCGTCAAAATGTTTTATCCTTCTTAAGTTTCTCGTCCATTATTAAGTCCTTATATCTTTAATTTAGAAAAAAAACGTGTCACAGGTCACTGGGTGGTGTGTCAAAATATTTGTTTACCAACTATAATCTGGTACATGCCGTCAATCATCCAACGCACATCACTCACCACTCATGGCCTGACGCATTAGATTGGCTTCGGTCCTTTTATCCGTGTTATTATAATACATTTCATACTGATTTAGTGTTATCATTTATTGAATCTTCACAATTCAAGAATTAAGCAAGTCTAACCTGCCACCGCCCATCCCCCGTGGCCTACCCTCCCCCTCATCCCTACCTCTTACCACCCGTCGTCCTTCCTCTATTACCTTCTACCTTATAGCTACCAGCCATAACTAGTTTGTTTCAATACACTCTATTACTAAAGCTCACATAGATAATCTCTCTGAGAATTTATTTTGAAAGAATATGCTACTTTATAGTTTTTTTACAATTGAGAATGCAATGTAGACTGAGCATGTGGTATCACCGCACAGTCAATAACATTAGATGAGCAATCTGGAAGCTATCAGGATTTTGAATCCAGGAAATTAAACCGTGAATTCAGAAACCAGTCGTGGATTAGATAATTCGATCGCCAGAAACGTCAATGTGCTGTATAGATTTTACTGGGAAGCTGAAAAACAAAAAAGGCGTTAATACAGATAGAGTGATCTCCTTTTCTCCTATTTTGATTGTGTTACTCTCCTCGTCTACTTGATTGCTATCACACCCAATTATATGATTATTCATATAGCCATTTATAAGCTAACGAGTGAACGTCTAATTTATGCAATCCTATGTCACGAGAAATAGGTGTGCAGATGATACAGAAAATAAATAATAATGTAGAAGATTGTCCGAGGGAAAGTCTTAACACAAGGACCTTAACTTTGTGAATTTGAGGAGATCCACCGAGTCTCTTTTAACGAATCCTTTTCCGAACATGTGATTACCTTCTGCATAGATATTCCAGACAGTGGATTAGTCAGTTTCAATATTCTCATGAAAATCACAATTTAGCATAGTTTTCATACACGAGAGCTTTCGTAAGACAGACCTGGCAGCAATAGAAAAATTGATGACAAAGGGACTCAAAATAATGGTGAACTTCAATAACACTGCCGGGTCATCAACCCAAGCATTATACCAAAAATATAAGCACGATACACCCTCGGTTCAGCAAAGAAAACTAAACTCTTACAGATAATGTTTAAGGCCTTAGCCTACCCGGGCTGGCTCGACCAACGAGATGAACGCTATGATTGGTAGGTTACAAGTAGGAGGGCTACAGAGGAATCATTAATGTGAACGGAGAACGAAGAAGGCCAGTGACGGAGGGAACCCCAAATCCATTATTAATGATGCCTTCAGCTGAGCATGCTCATTATCGAATTCAATCTGGGTAATTTCATCAGGTTTTCTATTTCAAGATCGTTCCAATTCCACTCCGGTGAAGGGCATGTGAGGATCAAGTAACGTGAAGTGTTGTTCTCTGCTCAGCCGTGACTGGAATACCATATCCAGCAGAGCTTCCCCTAACTTCGCCACCTGCTCAGATTCACTCTCCTCGTTTAGCACACCTGTAAACCCATCAGTTGTCCCATCATCTCATCCCCTGCTGTTAACATGTTAGTTATTTTCTGTTCTATCATTTAGAAGATGCCAGTACATAAATATTCTTTAGCAACCAGAAACATATCTCTCAGGAATTACACTATAGTTTCTGAATATCAAAATCCCTTCTTCCTATCATAAGTCTATTACCTTTCCCCAGAAATATGTGTACATGCATTATTTTCAGAAGAAAAACGTTCCGTCACCTGCAACTGAATTTATGGCTATTTGTCTATCAGCGCCCCAAGTAATGCCCCGTCTGTGGTGATTCCTGTCGAGACCTCCATGATAACAACCCATTACCTTTGACTCCCCAGGCATCTGCCCAACCTTTCCCTTCATTGCAATATTTCAGTGCCCTCTACACCTTTCCGCCATTCACCATCAACCTTCCTTCATCACCTGGAATAGCAATGTCTGACCTATGCTGTATATGAGCCACCCACAACCCTGAATCATTACGCTGTCGTTCTGTCGAATCATAGGTTGAAAGTAGACACCATTCTAACATACCAAATTTTGTCCGTGTGTGCAGACCCATTTATCGTCCGTCCTACTTCTACTATGCCCTTCCCGTTACCCCTTTTATGGTTCCTGATTTATTGCTATTCCTATCCTACTTGCTTGCTTCTGACGCTTTCCTCTATCACAACCTCCTTCTCAAATACACCTCCTACGTTTACCCAATAACTTACATTTTCTTCCGGACCTCTTGAATCACAGTTTCCATGTGGGATGTTGTTCATAACACATACTGGCAATTTTTGGGTTTAACTTATTCGATAAGATGGATGATGTATACACCAGGGTTGACCTGGTAATGCACTCGCTAACGCTCGTGTATTACTACGTTTCAGTAACTTGTGGTTCACGGCCACCTATCCGCAAACCCATCGAGTATTGCCCCTGTACCCAAACCTTTTCTTCCACCTGTTCCTGTTACTGCTACACATTTGCCCTAATCATACCCCACACCTGTCTGCTCGACTGTTGTCTTGTCCTCTTGGGGGAATAGGGGGAATAGAGGGAATCACATTTATCCCTAAACACTAATTCCAGGATAGATTAAAACAACGTTTTAATAATGGAAAAAAGTTCCCACAACCATGCTCAAGGCGGATATGATGAAAACGAAGATCCATACTTGTAATGCACTGCCGTATGCACATCGCTAACTAGTAGAATCCAGTAATCCACTTAACACATCCTATAATTCTAATCTGATGTTAAAAGAGACCATGCGGCTCCGAGCAATTGCTATTCAGCGGCCTGTAACTACGAGCCCAATGCTGATATTAGTCCGTGTGCTGCAGCTAACTGCCAAACGCCAGACTGGCCAAACAGAGTAAAAACCCAAACTGATTACATCTTTGACGAATGGCCGAACCGGGTCGAGTGCGGCCGGCGACTACAACTACAAGGCTAATGGTGAGTAGTCGCTGATGTCTGGTTCCTCCAGGGCTGGGCCAGTGGCGGCGGTGTTGTGGCACAGGCCCCACCCATCACCCAAGTAGAGGCCGTGCTGGGAGCGCCCGGACAATCTCACGTGTGGGGAGGCCACTGTCACGTTGTCCACCGCCCATCGCACGCCCCCGCCCGTCATCTGCCGCCCGCCTCTCGTCCACTGCCTGCCGCTTACCATTCCCCTCCGCCAGTCCCGCTTTAGGCCTCCAACGACCGACTACAGCCAAGCATTCTCCTGGGTGTCTCCCATAACCCCAAACCAGTTTGCAGTACCAAACTCCGTACGATCCTAACGCCCACAGGCCTCCAGTCGTCCTCCGGTATCCGCCCACCGTCTCCCCACCCACACCTCAGCCACCGCCCTCCCGCCTATTTACACAGAGCCATGGCTGGGCGTCCCCCTCACCGACGGACCCTCAATCCATCTCCAGTTAAATCATAGCGCCTCCCGCCCCAGCTTCTCCACGGTCTCTGCCTGCCGACGTTCCTCCAGGCGCGTCGGGCGGGGACCGAGTTTAGTTGCCCTTCCCTCAGCGGACTGAGGCAGGCCGACCAGTGCTTCTCCTCCGGGCTGTTGTCGCCAATTCTCCAGTGTTTCAGTACAGGACAAACCCGCAGCAGCTGAGGAGAGACAGAGGACGCATTGTTATACGAAGCAGTTTTAGTCGCTGCAGTAAAGACAGAGTCAGGGGACCAAGGACAGTGACTCCCTCCTATAGAGGTATCAGAGAGCCACAGGACCAACGAGTTTAGATTCTCTATCTATAGGACCAACCCTGATATTGCCGTGAGTTTTGTCGGTCTCAAGGATTCTCACAGGATTAATAACGTGTAATCCAGAATTCAAAGGCCACAGGACGATTAGAGGAGAGACGCCAGGAGGGGAATTTTACTCGGTGTAAGGAATGGCCATAACCTCAGCAGTACAGATTCCAGGTAAAGAAGTCTACAGTGTAGGTCAAAGTGAAATACTTTCAGAGCTGTTGGATTCATTTATAATGTTTTGAAAGCAGCAATAACTTAACAAGGGATGAGGTTCTAATAGTAAAGGTTTGGTGCTAGGTATAAAGATAGTTGATTCATTTATGGCAGTATATTTGGAATCATGAACAGTTCCGGTTTTAATCAGTACATTTTATGGTCCTCTCAATTATGTTCCAATATGCTGACCTAAATCCTGTTTCTGGACACTGGGAATGACTCTATTGGTGAGCAGGTCGTTGTCTGGCAGGTGGGCCAGCAGGTGGCACTGACAGTATTGTGGAGGTTGGTGACCATAGTTATAAGTGCATCTCTCAGGGGAGCAGTAAGACTGAAGAATACCCCTATACTGCTGACCACAGACCTTCTCTTGGTAGTAACCAATGACTACCTGCCTCTTCGATTATACCTATGGTGCTCTCTGCTCTCCACCTGCTTCATCGTCGTTCTCCTGCCATCAGGATAAATGTTCGTACATTTTCCTGGTGGTTTCAAAATTACTGTCATGAAAGTATGACAGTAATTACTACTGTTGATTTTTATTCTTGTTCATTTTGAATGTGTAGCCTTAAAATAGGGCGAAACTGAGGGAGGGTGAAAAATATGTTGTCATATGTAAGGTTGGACGTTTGCAAAATTGATGATTTCTGATGCCACGCCTTCTAAGACCTGTTTGATCTAATTTTGGTCATGTGCACTATTGATAACAAAACAACCACCCTCGATACCGAGACAGATATCCTTGATAATGATACAAGCAGCTTCAAAACGAAACATATATTGTTACTACCACAGCATGAAAATTTCAGTCTACACGTCTATGTTTAATTTCCGTATATATTATGGCTCATAAGGCGTAAGTAGGGTCGTCCTACTTGGCGACAAATATACTTCTGATTATGTTTGAATACTGTGTTAGGTTAGTTGGAGTTATTTTTATAAATATTAATGCAACTGTCTGATCATTCCATTTCGTCAACTAGGTAACACTACAGGGGTTTTTGAGCGTTGGAAAACGCGCTCATATACGTCATCTAGAGGTTAGAATGCTCACACAGGTTTCCAGCTTACTGCAGAGAATCTAACGCTTCACTATCTATACTATGTCCCAACTATAAAGACCTGGTTAAATGAGCAGGGGTCAAGTGTCAAGCCTTACCATACCCCCTGCCCCACTTCTGACTTGTTTCCCAAAAATAGACATTTTTTATTTCTAGTCTTTTTGAAGACAAAATGATTCACAATGTCAATGCTTTCATGAAATAATTAACACTTAGTTATGGCTACTGTAATCTGCTACTAGAAAAGGAAACTATCAGCTAATAATATTGTCTAAATGTGGTATTTACATTTTAAATCTGATTGAAAACATCTAAATACACTGTATTCAGTCCTGTTTTACTCCCATCAACCCTGTCATCAAGCCTTGCACCTGAAACTTGACCATAGACTTGCTGAAACCCTTGATCATTGATTTTGATGACAGGAAGGGATAATAATGCAAATGATAACAGAAGGCAGACAGGGACAGGTAAACAGACAGAGACTCAGACATATACAGATAGGGACAGAGACAATGAGACAAAGATGAAGGAAGACACATACAAAGAGAAATGGTCAAACATACATGCCAACCAACAGGGACAGAGACAACGATATAAACTGAGAGAGTTTTATGTACTGTATATAGACAGGGATAGTGCCACAGAAACAGAAAATAGACATAGAGAGAAATAGATATATTTACTAACAGACAGAAACAAATGAAGATTTAGGATTAACACACTGGACCTGAAGCCAGTCTACAGTCAGGCCCACCCACCTCCCCTCCCACAGCCATTCCATCTATTTTACTGACCAACTAGCTACACTCAAGAGCCTGTTTGTTCTGGCACACTGCTCTCCTACCACTTTACAGTGCATGTACATTTCAAATCTAATGGGACACACCTTATTGTATTGCACTGAAACTTCCATTTCTGATGAGACAGACTATTCACTATGCTCTTCAAAGAAACACAGACCCAGTAAGGAGGTATGTGGTTGGTGGCAGGGTAGGTATATGACTCTATCTCAACCCAGTCACTCTATGTTAGCACCTCTCCCCAACTCTCACACACACTCCTTACCTTTATCAACTGACCAGGTTATTGAACCTGTTATACTCAGACCCATATAGGACTTGATTCAGAGACATTTGTAATGCATTAGGATGTATACACTGATTTTAATACCAGAAATTAATTTCATTAAGTAATCCTGTTCATGACACTTGAGAACAACTATAAAATTAATTTTCTATGTTTATTGACACATTTTTGACACTTTATTCTCGATCTTATACAGATGGCTCAAATAGATAATTTCTTCATGAAGTAATTTCGGTATACTGTGCTCTTCCAATGTAAATGGGAATAACATAGCTCCTGGTTTTAGGACTCCTAGCAGAAATTATTCTACCATGTGACATGGGGTCGGGGCTCGGGGTCGGGGTCGGAGTAGGGGTCAGGGTAGGGGTTGGAGTCGGAATCAGGAGCGAGGGCTTCAGTATTGGTGTAGCAGGGTATAGGTGGATTGATAAGCAGATTGGAGCGGCGGCAGCAGTGGCAGGGTGGTGCAAGGGTGGGCAGGTTGGTGTGGTTGTAAGGGGCGTGGGTAAATCATATTTACTCTTTTATCTATACATATTTAAATACGCCTGTGTTTACATGTCGTACATTATATTTATATACGCTGGGCGGCAAATACAGCCATTACGTTCCGATGCCCACAGAAACTGTGTTGTATACATTTCGTACGCGGGGGCACCATAGGGACGCATTCCTATGTAAACATATAGATATACAACATATACATGTGTATGTACGCGGTGGTGTATATATATTTATCCTACCCCTAATATAAAATCCAATAGGCTTAACATTGGGTTTCCGTATGCCACGCTGACTGGCATACGGAGTTTTATATGCCACTAGTGGCATACAGCATTGTTATCACGTAATATTCCAAATTCGAGGAGATAGGGTAGGATAAAATCAAAACCTGATTCGTTTTAATCTTGGCCACCGCATTCCACTCCTGAAGTTTTGGCTCCGGACTTCACTCGGCTTCGCCTCATGAAGTCACTTTGCCAAACTCCAGTCGTGGAATACGGTGGACAAGATTAAACCTCATCCAGTTTTACGATAGAACAAAACACATTTCTAATGCACTGTTTACCCCGAGACGTGGTATATAACTAAGGAATTTGAAAATATTAGTATATGTTGTACGTATGTTATTACTATGCTACTTTTCGTATTTACCAGTGATTTACAAGGTTTCGGCTGTACGTAATGAATTGTCTGAACCTCGGTATCATAAAACCGGGCCCTGTACGGTATGATATATACTTTACTGCTATCCCTTGTGTTACAGTTTGTATACTTCAAATGGCAAACGCTATTATGGATGATTATTACCGAAGATCATGTAACCCCTACTGTATGTGTAAGCGTGTATACGGGATATCAGAAGCAGGTATCACTCATTACCTTTGTGACATTTACAATATCAAAAGATGGCCAAGATATCCATTACATTTGTTTCAAAATAGTAATCATGTATCTCACCTTTCAAATCGCTCACAGTGCCATAATCATAGCCCTCCCACCTTCCCTCGATCTCTTTGCTCACGACAGCCCCACCCTCTGCCCAAAGTGATAACGCCACCAGATACCCGATATTTTTCCGGTGAAGGAGCACCTAAAATTGAGGTTGATTAGATTTGTGCTAGTTTGTGTGTCGTCTCATAGGTCAACTGGCTATGTTTCAATGAATCTGAACCCCTAAACCCCTCTTACACCAGCTAAAATAGGCCAACGGTTTATTTCGATTGTTTTTATGGGATCTCGCTGATTGCAACTTCCAATGGTACGAATTCTTGCGTTTTCTTCAACCAAGATTTTTAAATTTTATCTTTCCGAACAAATTATAACCGGCATCCTGTATGTGAATTAACATTTTTCGAAACAATATAATCGTTTTTAGTTACTGTGGAAAGCACAGACTACTTATAAACAATATGAATTGATAGGATGAAGATTTAAAATACAATTTTGGAAAATAAATTATGGCCATGATAAATTATTCCAAGTTTCAAATCTAGGTATCATTATCAATTATGGAGGGCACCACACTTTTTCGCTTGGAAGGGTTGAATCAGGACAATTTTGGTTTAGGAGTGCATCATTTGTGGTAAGATATTTTACGATTCAGCCAGGAAATCTCCGATTTGTCCTATCTCTGCCAGTCTATTATGAGATTCTGGTGGATCTAGCACTTCACTTTCTGAGCCCTTTTCCATTGGTCAATTATTCATCATTGATTTGCAGTCGGACACCATCTATCGATTTTTTGGTATACCGATGCCAGTGATATGGCCGAATGTAAACGAGACTTGCAGAGAATGCTCAACAATTAATTTGGCATACATTATGTGACAAGGCAACCGTAGACGAAATGCTTTGATTCTATAGATGATTTCATCGGTTAAAGCATTAAATCGGTACGGGCCTATCAAATGCAGAGAAAACAAGGTATAACCTCGTTTCAATTGGCAGACGAAAATTGCGGAGATATTCTTAGTTACTCACAAGTCTGTCGGTGGTGCCACCAACTGCACGTAGATATGAATTGGTCGGTGAGAGTAGTAGTTTTCACTCAGTGAAAAAACTTAGCTCTGACGAAATCAATGTAGTATGAGTCTCTCCGTTGGGAAAGAAAACTGTCAGCGGTGCTAGCATTGCATACTCTAAGCAGAAACAGTTCTTGGTCATTTCACATTCTGGGTCGTTTTCTTTGACCGATTTTGTGTGAGCAGTGTTAAAAACCTGTCAGTGGTTCCTGATCGTAGGTTGGGGTAATAGGCTTTTTATACTGCACCCTTAACGATTATTTGATACCGACGTACAGTCGGTGGTCCCACTGACAAACTTCTACAGGAACTCAATTAATCAGTGCCGTTTTCGTCGGCTAATTGAAAATGCCTGCCTCTTCGTCTTAATAGTATCTAATATCAATCACCTTTATGAGAATTCATCTCACATGCCGTGCTACAGATACATAACTCACATACAGTGCTACAAATACATAAAGCCGGAGACACACCAAGCGAGAAACGCAGCGAGTTCCGTAATCGCCAACAGAAAATGGCCTATATGTGAGCTCTTATTTCATATTTCACCTGATTATTGCATCAGTGATGCTAAATTATTGGTGGGAGATATTGCATGAAATAATATCGCACATATACGCATATTCTTGTTGGCGATTCTGGACATCTCTATTATTACTCGCTTGGTGTGTCCCTGGCGTGACGTACTATGAGAAAACGCCCTTACTGTGGCCGAACTATGTCTTAGTTCGAGGTCACCGATCGCCGACATTCGCCCCGACGACGCAGGCGGGGGGGGGGCGAATGTCGGCGATCGGTGACCGAGAACTAAGACATAGTTCTGGCCACAGTCAGGTCGTTTTCATATTATTACATACCTTAATTCTATCATAAAACGCCGACTCTCCTCCCGATAGCGCCCCGCTAGCGGAAAAACGCGGCAACAGTCGATGTGGAGCGGACTATGAAATGTGTGGCGCCAGTGATACTGGAACTCTGGTAGCCAACGTAATTATGACGTTGACAACGCGCAATCTGAAATCTCCAGGCACATTTTCCCCTAAGTACTTGACAATCTGTCTGTGTGTCCCCCCTCCCGTTCGTGTCGAGTCGTTTGTTATTATCAATGATATCCACATATTTACACATTTTAAACTGTTCTAGTTTATCGTCAACCCTAATATGCCTCGATATTTGACAAATATGCACTTGTAGTCGTTACGGGGGGCCTCTATAGCGAGTTTCAAGTCGCGATTTGACGTCCTCCGACATGTTGACAGTGGTCGCGATGTCGTCGAATACGCACACCTACCGTGTTGCGTGGAGTGAGTTACATACACATTAGAATCTTGCAGTACGACAAAGCGCACCATAGTGGGCCGTAGTCGCAATATACTACACCCCTGTGAGTGGGTAGTATATCACTAACGTTCGCCAATAGGTATGTAATAATACCATAGTGTCCCTCTGCCATGTGTTCCTGCTCTCCTGCAGTTGCCAGGCTACTTCCGCCTACTTTCATCTGCCCTTTCTTATGTTTCCCTCTCACCAAGTTAGCGTGCTTAGTTGACTGCCAGGCCTACCTTCACGACAGACTGACTCATGAGTCAATGACCCCTACCGAGTTACTCCTCTCGCTTGGGGCGGAGTGGGGGTGGCGTAGGGGGTTAGCGGGCGGATGGAATAATGCTGTGTCCCCGGGTCTTGTTAGAAGAGCAGCTCATTACCGGCACAGGATGACAGCGAGTGTCGGCAAGGAACTTAATATGAGGTCGTTCCCCTGAGCTCTGAGAAATGCCTATAGATCTACGTTGCTATATGGATTAGACCAGCTGAGCAGCTCAGAACTTTTTTTACTCTGAGATATATGATTAAAGCTTTAAGATAACACCCTAAAACTATTCCTTATTTGTTAGTTGGAAGAAAATAGATCAATTCAAACTAAATAGTTTGACTGACAATTTCTAGAAATTCATTTATTTGTAAAGGTTAAATATTTATAGTTCATTGGAAATCGAGAACATATCATACCAACAATTATATCATGAAGTACATGTATACCGATATCAATGGAAAATCTTACCAGTTTCGACATGTCTTGCAACTTCCCCGTATAACCTTTGAGTTATATTGGTTTGAAATAGTGGGCGCACTCACAATATTTTCATGGGAACTAAAAATCGGCTCTTGAACCAAATTCTAATGACACATTGATATTCCAACGGAGTTACCTGAGCTCCTCTGTTAAACTAGAACCAGTTTCTGAATTAAAGATAAAACAGCATGGACCAGGGAGTAGCTAATCAGCGGCCACACTCTAATTAGATCTAGAGGAAAGGCCTGATTAGGTGTCTGCTGATCAAATAAAGCCCGGGAGGGGAGTCAGATTACCGTAGCAATTTCCTCTTCAATGAGGATTTCGCGGGCATGCTCTAATCCACGGAGCTGTGTTTGAACCCCTAATATTCTTAAATGTAATGGATTCAAATCACGAACACCGTTGCTCGAGGACCCACAGAGCGGGTGTACCTTCCCGTGGAAAATGAGTACGATAGTTCTTATATCGATATCATTACTTATACAATTTACAAACCGTGTCAAGAAGATACAAGGAAGTTTCCTGTTTTAGTGTTTTAAAAGTATTTTAGACTGGCGATTTAGTAATACAAGAAATGGACTTTTAAACGTCCCACAGTTTTAAACGAGGGTTATAGAATAGGTGACAGGCTGTAGGTTCCTTATCATACCACCACTCCTACATAGTCAATCAATAAAACATTAGATTTATTGTTATTGCTATTCATATAAAATACTGGCAAAACCAGTCATTTATCTAACTTTTCGGTTTAAATCCAAACAACCGAATAAGGATATCCATATAATGTTCCTTTCTAATTTTCCAAATACCATCGCCGTTATCAAGTGATCAGAACATGAATTGATGGATCGCATAGTGATAAGTGATAAACTGAAGAAGAGGACGTGCGAAAATATATTGATTATTCAGAGAATTCCGTATCGGAATTCCGTGTTGGAATCATCTTTTATGCAGTCCATCACTGTGAACGGGCACGTCACCGCTTCCTTACGATGCCTATTGTTTGAGTACTGTGAGGGAGGAATCATGTTCAATGTTAGTGTTAAGTGGCTCCTATTCAAATGGTCTTTCTGCAAACTGCGGCGGTCTATATAATCTGTAGACGTTTACTTTCTTAAAGTACAACAAAACGATATGAGTGTCCTACAAGTCTCTAGGCACGCATTGATTTCAATTCAGTTTGCAAAGTCGGAACTCAGGCACAGGAGTACCGGGTACAACTATGAGCCAGAGTAGACTGATTTTTTGGACAGACAGGAGGAGCTTATATACAATCCAGAAGTGTCATTTGCTGTAGAATTGGACCTGTGTGCTCTGTGCTATGTTTATCTGCTAAACCAACAGCGAAAAGGGGGTGACCAATCTCGTTCTGGTCTGCTGCAGATGCCTATTTTGATGATTAATCTCCTCACATGGAAACCAATATCAATGGTGACAATAGGCATGTATAGACTACAACTTAAGAAGTTCTTTCACAGAGAGGACCAGCCGGGCATTACGTTTGTTTTTGTTGTTCTTTTTTATTTTCCATTGGGCATGATTCGCAAGAAGAAGAAGCTCGGTAGTCTACCATCGCACCCATATAAGATAGATATATTACCAGTTGAAAGAGTGAGATACGAACATATTTCTACTGAGATCTTATTAACCATTTAAGGACGCATGGTGCCTGGAGGCATCAGCATACTAAAGACGCATGATGTCTGGAGGCATCACCGCACTAAAGACGGATGATGCCTTGAGGCATCACTGTTTCAATATTTACAAAAATGCTTTCAAAAAGAAATAATAAAGCAATATTCACAAAATGTGGATATGACATCGTACCTTATATTTCTATTAAAAAGAAACAAAAAAGAAATAATATTATGATCACCTTACGTGAATACAAACTTATATTATAACTTTTAACTATAATATGCCCATCCTCTAGCATGACCTACTGCCAACAGCACCCGTCCCCACGGGATTAGCTCAGTTGCAGGCACCCGTCCTTAAATTGTTCCGTTCTTGAGCTGGACATGAGGTTATCCTCTGGTACATACAGCACATAGTGAATACCATTAACCAGATCGATTCATAGAATCAGGGTTAGATATGGTCGAAGGTGAATAAGATTAACTACAAGGTACTATAATATGCACATCGGGGATGTGAAATTTATAAAACAATATACGTGAAAAACACAGTCACTAGTCTAGTTGTGCATGGTATCATGTACTTCAGTTACCTTGGTCAAATCAACCCCGGTTGATTCAATCGATCAAGTTCAAACTTGTTGAATAACATGTTACCTTTGCAAGCGCAGAAGAACGTTGTAGGCATGTCATTTGATTCACAGTAGCACCACCTGGATAACTATTGACAACTTTCGGCTTAAACTACTTCTTTGTGACATATTCGTATGTATGGTCATGAGTAAAATATATTGTTTTGTCTAGTGTGTCATTACCAAATAGTGAAAGTAGGTCTACCTGTTTACAATTGCTTCATCATATAGGTAATGTATCGAAAAGATTGGGTTTTCCTCAATTCATTCGTTTGTAATTGTTAGGACTTGTACGCCTAGTATTACCCATTTACCATGTTCTGTGTTAATTCAAATAGAATGGCATTGCCTTTCGTAAATTCAAATAAATACAAAAAGAGTGGCCATATGTAAACCTAGAACTTCAACATCTTGATTATGAATTATCAATTTAACGCCTGATTTGCTCGTAAAAAGAATGGGTTTTCATGCTCCTAGCTTCTTGTTCAAAAATAACGAAGGCGGAATGTGGTTGTTTACGGCCGGAGGCGCCGAACTAAAACAATATCTTAAGAAATATTACATGAGATTAATGTGGCAGATCCAGTTTCTTCGAAGTACATCCGACACTGAAGTGCTCTTGCAATCACATTCGAGGCCTTTTTCTGTCGATATCATCTAGTAAGGCGAGAGTAATCAATCCCTGGACAAAGGAAGATCGTGGATTTTAGTGTTTTATGTGGGTTATGTGGGGGTCTGGTTCAGTTGTAGGGCTCCCACTTGTAGGTATATGATACGAATATTTGTTTCTCTTAGATCTAGCCTTAGGCACAGTGATGGCCTGCGTAAGCAGCCGATTTGCTCAATATTGTCCAGAAAACAGACTGATTTCCCTACGATGTAGCCATATCCATTGGTGGAAAATAGTCATGCTAATTGAGTACTATATACTGCTGGTGATAGCCGCAGATAGCTTATGGGGGGGGGGCACTCCTTAGTGCGAGGATTACCGAGCAGCTATGTTTTAGTGAGGTAAAAGTATTAATTGCAGGGTATATTTGCGCATCTTACAATTTATCTCGAATGACTTCTCATAACTGGTCAGAAACTGTTTTGTTGTTCTACAAAAAGCTGGTAATTCGCTCACGTAAATGACCACCGTTAGATATAGGATCTGACGAAAGTGTCAAGGAATGTGTGCACCTCAATGGTCTAAGAATTATATCCAGAGAAAATATAGAGATTGCATCGTTGTCTCTAGGCACTCATGGAAGTCAAACCAACAATTAGTATTTATCGGCTAGTTTCAGGACCGATTCTCTATATTACATAGTCCAACCTCTATAATAAGTCATATAGAAATCCGGAAATTCTTTAACCTCACATTTTCATAGGCACTGTAATAACTACCGATATTTCTGTCTAATCCACAGCCAAACGCAATATAATATTCCGTCATTATTCTATGATCTACCTCTCCCGATTGTATCAAGTCCCACTCACACCATCATCTATCCTCGGGCATATACTACTATTATCTGTCCTCAGTTATATAATGTCCTAGAAGATCCCAAATAGGCATCCCTCACCCTCAACAGGGTTTGGAATGCAGTATAACTAGTTCTCCATTTGCGGTCATTGTCTCTGACCAATTTCTTGCTGGCAGCATCCGAGCTCCATACCGTGCAATCTCCAGCTGACATTCGTGTTTCCTACTTGTACCTTCTCGTTTTTTCCCTCCCGCGAGCGTCTCTGGTCGGCAATATTTGTCACTGATTGGGCATGGCGGGAGACAGAAGGGACCATGGTGTGAGCGGCAGTGGGAGTGGAGGTGGAACCAAGGGCACATGGCTTCCTTTCCCAGGCGTGATTTGTGTCTGGAACCGATTCATCGGAACGAGCCGGGAGGCCGAAAAAAAGACAGCCAATTATGTGTTCGATGGATGGATTATTCCGTCATTTTACAGCAGAGTTCTGTGGCAGACAGACTGCTGACAGAAGGTCTGATAAATCCATGCCAGTGAAACAGCAATACTTGTTTTGCATGAAAATAAATTTGCCATGTGCCGTAGAGATGTCGCTCATGGCAGCAAGCATCCGTTTTCCGTCGATGGTGAAGAAGTAAACCGGGAATCATTCATTCACTTCCCTAGTACAAAACAAACCCCGAGAATTCCGCCTCCAAGTAAATTAGCTCTTGCAACGAAAATCTTATTATGAAAGCCTCCCAGCACTGATAAACTTAGGCCTGGAAGATTTCACCAATCAGCAATTTGCTTATTTTTTCCTAATTCAAAATGACTTGAATTTGAACGCAGGCACTTGTAGAACTATTCAAATCTAGTGGACCGTTACCATTATATTTGTTAGCAAATTATCGAATAACAACATAATACACAATATGGACCACCCTGATCACAAACTGAGCCTATTTCCACGAGAGGAAATTCAGATTCATAATGTAATCACTTCAGAATTCAAAACCTTAAATAATGTGCATGATCATTCAGCAGAACTGTGTTTTATAACGTTGGGATAAATGATATACTGATCTTTTCCACCCTCACTTACTAACCATCCCTATATTATTACTGGATATATTACATCACATGTGATTTAATCCTTTCCCTGCAGCACCCAGTTCCCCTACTTAGCATACTTAGCATTACACAGCAGGCATTGCCTGCATAAACGACCCTGCTACAGCAGTCCCCTTTTTTTAAAATAGCAATGTCACATGTTATGTCATGTGATTTGAGTAATTTACCTTGGTAGCTGATAATATTTTGTTATACCAAATCGAAGGTCAATATGGTGTTTTTACAATGTCAAAATTTCTTTAGATACAAACAATCATTTTAAATTTTTTTAATGTTGTATATAAGTATCAATGATGCCTCTATGATTCCTGGAGGCATCATGCTGCGGTAGCCATGGGAATGCCTGGAGGCATCATGCTGCAGTGAAAGGGTTAAATGTGTTCCATTGCTGAACGTGCTACTGAGACCTCCAGCATCTTTAAATTTCCACCCATTCCTGTTATCCATATTTGTTGTTCAACTAGATATTAACAAATTCTGTGTTAGTATAATTCGTCCCTTATAAGTTAAAATGATGTGATACACTAGAAACGGTCCTGAACTGTTCTATGCATTTCTGATGTCATTCTTAGTTTTCTATCGTAAACCAATTGACGTAGTTCCCAATGTGATCCATTAATAGATTCACTTCTCGAACTCATCTTAGTTGTAATTTCTGCACTGAATGTGTATCAGCACTACTTGTACACATACCTTGATATAACTTTTATGTATTATAGTCAAACCTTTTTTTTTCTTCTTTTTTTTTGATTTTTAAAAGTCTTTATTGATTTTCTATTATTACAATAGTTCACCATTGTAACGCAATTCATAAGTAAGTTGTTATAGATGACCATCCGTCAGTGAGTACTGTGGCGCTGGCTTCAACCGGAACCATATCCAGGTTGATTTACTAATAAACATGAGCTATTTACGGGGAGTGGTCATATATGGTAGTATAAAAACTAATACTTGTATCAATTGCATGCCTGGTACATGTTCATTACTACGTTACTGACCTTGCATATTCCGCAACTTTAAAATACCCTCCATGACTATGATTTCATGTCTCGTTTTACCCTTGTGCCATTTCTTTCGGTGGTTATAAACATATTAGCTGAATCATATCACAAAGTGGTACCTGGGCAAAACTTTGATGTTAAGAGCATTTATACAAACATATGATTTCAGCTCTAACATTCCCTCCGTTTATTCTTACAGAAGCGTGGCCGGCGACTGCCTCCCTTTTAACCAGGAACATTGAACACTGGATGTACCTGAACGGCGCACCTGTCACCTCCCTGCACCGCTCTCATACAGCTCTCAGCGTGGGCGGCCAGCACAACAGAGCGGCGCAGTGTCAGTGGCAGCCGTAGGCGTGGTAGTTGCAGTGGTGGTACACCACTTACTATAAGCGACCCCTGCTGCAGGCCCGCCGCTGCGGAAATAATGTCCCTGCGTCGCCGGAGTGGAGCCTCTCGGACGGAGAGGTAGGACTCGCGTCCCCCTCTGTGTGTCTGTACCTTTTGTCGTCGCCGGATGAGAACGCTGCAAGCTGGAGTGGTGCGGGGCCTTGGTTTGCCCTTGTCTGTGATATCTGTTCGCCCGGCGTGGCCGTGGCTGTCGCCCGAGAGATGAGACTGGCCCGGCTGTGCTGCCTTCTGCTGATGGGGCTCTTACTGTTAACCTCGCTCACTCACTGCGAGCCTGAGCCTGGACCTGACCCCGACCCAGGACCTGACCCTGGAGGAGGACGCAAAGGAAAAGGTAAGCTATACGGCATATAGCCTATGATCCATGGGGGCCGCCATGACGCCCCCCCGAGTAGGTGTTCTTCACTAATAGAGGTGAAAAAGTAGGTGTTCTTCACTAATGGAGGTGCAAAAGAAGTGAGTGATAATTGGGAAATGTCACTTTTCTTGCCTTGCTCACATATGTAAATAAAGTGTTCCATGTGAAAATCATCATGTCCTGGGTTTTATCATTATATCTTCCTGCTCTGGGAGGGGTCTAGAGAGTCAAGGGGACCATGATAAAACATTGAAAGGCAGTTGAATTTGGTAAGAACAAAGAGCCAGAATACAGGTTCTGTCCCCCGACCACCTAGTGACTGTTTCATGAACTAACAATGGCTCTGTCCCCTATACGTCATTCGTATGATACTAATCCAGTGCGGCAGGTGGCAGCTGTGCTCTACTGATCCCCGGAACAGTGTCCCCTAATAATTTACAATGAGAGTTTTGTACTCCGTCACTTATATTGTTCATGGGTATTCCCCGAATATTTGCCTTTTTTCCGGATATTGTTTGGCAGCATTATGGATCTGCCAAGCACCGACCACATTTCCTCGATAGACTTAAATTATTTGTGTTTCAATCGGCGTTAGATTATTTCATGAGCTATTTATTTCCGGTGGACTAAAGTGTCACCAGCACGCTTCATAATCTATTCCTAGTTGGTCTGATTTTCCATAGATTAAATGCATTCAGACTATCCAAATTATGTTACCAAATATATGTGACTCCATCCAACGCTAAACCTTTGGTCGGTGATGAAACCCTAGCGCATCTCTACGTCAAACGATGTCTTTCTCGTTTTCTTATTGACATTAACCAGTAAGATATCACGTACGAGGAATGCTTTCGTTTTTCTTGTTTCTGGAAGTAAGAAGAGTTTCGCAACGGTAGGGATTGGAGGGGTAGTTGAATTTATTAATTTGAAAAGATTAATTAGGTTTATATCAAAAAGTCTGATCTGTTAATTGATTAACAGTCCTTTGAGCATCATAGTCATTATACGTTTAACCGTATTAAGAATGACTCCAATTATCCATATATATGGGAACATTGCTGGGACAGAGTATGAGGCACTATTGAAACTAATTTTGATTCAGTCTCTTTGTCCTTTGAGCCTGCCTCCATATCTCCTTTGGAGATGAATACCTCATGAAGGTAATATCTTGCAAAGGCCTTTGAGAGTTACACAGATATGTTCTGATGTATGTAATTAGCCATTAGCGCAAATAATTTTAGGTGAGCGAAATATAAAGGTCGATGTCGTCTCAGTGGTCTGAAGAATAAGATCTAGCTTCGAATTCTATGCCTTATACCCCAGATTTCTATAAAAGCTAGCATATTTGATTCAGTTGATGAAGGTACTAAGAGTAATTTCAAAAAGATACATTAACTCTCGGACATTAACCAAAAATATGTCTTATTTGACAAGCGATATAGTGTGCACATGAAGTATACTGCAGAAAATATACTATGTCTCTCATTCATCATAGGCTAGGATGCAAAATTATTAAACTTCATAAACGCAGTACTTTTAATGATGATAAACAATAGAGCACAGTGCGGTTTGAATTGATAAGAACGTTTAATTATGTTGTAACTTATACAATCGAACCACCCATGCTAACTGAATATTACTGGTTGTAGTGCCTGCTAAGCTCATATGGATTTGGCTATAGGTCATCACTCATCACTACTCACTCATGTATTTATATTTGTATGATCTACTGTAAATGTTCTACTGTGTTCCAATGGCTTGTACAATTGCAGTGGAAGACCTGCCACAGGCAGAACTGCTTTTTTGTTAAATAAAAAAAAATCTAAAAAAATCCATGCGAGGTATCTAACTTCATCTCACTGCGCCAGGGCATTTTTCACACTCGCCCACCCTGTGTCCTTGAAAAGTCCTCTGGTACCAGGGCTGCTCGTGTAAACAGTACGTCCAATTATTGCAAAATATATGCGGTTGAATGGGGAGTTGAGATGAGATAACCGCCCTTGGGTAAATAGTTCACTCACCAGCCGGACACTATGCACACACAGGCATTGTTGGTGGACATTACACCTCCGCCCGTTTAGCCTTAGATTGACGCTTTGAACCGAACACCGCGAACAGAACCTCGGTTGTAAATTGATGACGTGGGTTGTGTTTTTTTCTTGCTAGCGGATAAGGCCACTTTGGTTATTTATGAGACTTTGGCTAACGTGATCATACATAAGAAATACTGTCTCCATAGTGTATAGATGTAAGTTGGTAGGGAGAAGGAAAAGGCTGTTCAGGGGTGCGGACAGATGCCAAAAGAGGTAATCAAATACTCTGTAGGTGTCCAGAGGATCGCATTAAGCAATACATGGCTCGGTTTCAAGGTTGAAAGCGCTCAAAGATTGCGTTGGGAACTTGGGTTCCTTGTGGAAGTGTTCTATTAGGGTAAGCAGCTCGTACGACCCAGAAGGAGTAGCCAAACAGGCCCTCGGGCGGTGAGCAGGCGGCGTGTGGCCGTGCCTTCCCCGGGGCCAGGCATGTGAGGATGTTGGCAGGTCGGTCAGCACCTATTATAAAGCCATCGCGGAAGCCATATAAGAAGCCAACCCCCTCCGTCTACTTTACCCGCAGTTTCCACCCTTATCCTACCTTTCCCTCTCCGCTCCACAGCAGCCTCACTCACCTCACTGCCTTCCACCCAAAGTCTACAAGCACGATCACTCGGGAGCTATCAGCAACACGTCGCTGCCATAGCGATTGATATCATGGCTTCCATCTCCTACTTCCCCGGTATGGGCTATTTCGTTTAATAACGATCTCCAGGATCTATCTAGCTGCTGCTTTCATCCTCTCGGATAGCCGTCCATTCCCATGCCATCCCAATATCATCCATGGTTACCATGAAGCTCGTAGCCTTGCCATCCTCACGTACCGTTCTCAAGCTTTCCCACACATCGCTTCAACCCACCATACTCACGAGCTTGTGACAGCCCCTGAGACGTCAGTGCCGTACCAACTCCTTCCCATCCACACCAAAACCGCGTAGAGTGGTGCGAAATCCTATCAATCTCCGCTAATTCCTGCTGGCCCTGCACTGCCAGTCCACGTTAATCCCAGGCGCACCCTTCGGTGCCCATCAGCACCACGGCCGATTCCTGATTATTCTTGTACGTTCACAGTTCTCCCACATTTAACCATGCCCCCTTCAGGCTCCAAGGCGCACCGTCCACCCCTGTACAGCACCTACTAATCCTGGATAAATGTGGTTGCCCACTGCACACCTGCCCAGGCAGACACCCTAATCCAACCCTCATTGCGGTTAACCCTTTAATCCTTAGTGATCCCCCTCGGGATACTTCTTTTGAATGTATACATCTATCAACACAAACAACTCCCAGGTATGTATAGAAGAGTTTCTTATAATTTTGTGAGATGCACCTTCTATGTGAAAGATGTCCGAATAAAAACAACTTGCAGATATTTCAGGAAAGGATGAAAAATCGGTTGATAGTAGGTCTGGAATACTACGATTTTTATGCAAACCGTTGTTATACTTGGCCCTTGATAAAATACAAGAAAGAGCAGTTTTCAATAAGCATAAGCGCATGAAGGCAGGTATATCTTCCCCCAATCCCTATTATCCTTCCTATAATTGCACAGATTATCAAAGGTGTGCAGAGACTGTGGGCCATTGAACCCACTATTTACCCTTATCTTAAAACATTTCTTGACACCTTTCAGTCTTAAACGTGTTCATACGTAATGCTCCTTACTCACCATTTCTCATAACAACATGCTATATTTTTGCTCTCTCCAGCCCCTCTATTCCGCCCACCAGTAATCCTGATCGATATGGCTTTTCAGATTAGTAGCTCATGTGAGAATCCACTGACTGTTATCAGGGAAATAACTATTATGGTGTCTAGTAGAGCTATCAAATGTCGGGGCTACCTTCTATCGAAGACATTTAGTGAGAATGATTGCAGAAGCTAATACCTCACATCCAGAATCGGTATATAAAATGATATTACGAACTACATTATTTCCTTAATTGAATTATGAATCCTCGTGGTCTTAGCTGGGTGGTTACAGTAATATGGTTTGATATGTGATACTCTTTGTGATAATTACCGCCATTACTGAATCTGGTATTATGATCAATCGCGAAGCATAGAATTTAGAAAGGCAAAGTACCTACTAGAATATGCACGCTTATACCATTAACAAATCATTGACATTTATTTTTAAGGCACAATAAAAGCGTTTGTAACAAGCTTTGTTTCCAAAGGGAATATCTCCATAGAAAGATACATTTTTGATGTACCTCATGTACAGGGTATAATCAATAA
Organism: Alentia gelatinosa; assembly: GCA_950022655.1. NCBI lineage: Eukaryota > Metazoa > Annelida > Polychaeta > Phyllodocida > Polynoidae > Alentia > Alentia gelatinosa. The sequence goes on along the minus strand of OX465588.1, from coordinate 19,249,545 downwards.
TCTTATGGTCCGTTATTTTTTATGCCCGTGAATCTATCACCATTAATTTCTAAAGATGTGTATGTATGACACGCTGTATATTATTGGTTGGCCGTATGCTATGCAGACTTATGTGTTAGATTATAAATATTCTCAGCACATGTATACTGTTCCGTATATATATACAATCTTTTTCACATTTTATAAACTCTTCCAAAAATCAAATCCATGAAATAATTATAACCCGGACTCCATAAAGATAATTTTCCCGTCAGTTGATCAATACAGATTACAGACGTAACACTCGCCGACGTATTGTTCCCTCAGCTTGACAACATTTCGAAATACTGTCCTGCCTGATTTTGGCAGCCACTGTACTTTAAACTCACATATCCGTTTCTTAGTGATATTCGATGATACTATAACTGACCTACAGACCGCCAGATAATGTAAAGACTCCAGGCAGATGTTATAAATATTGGTCTGCTTCTGGACGCATGCGAGCTCATTAGCGTTGCAGATTATAGATAGAAATACACACGCAAATTCATATGAACTTCGGAATTAATTCGTAAGTTGATTACTATAACCACAAGACGTGTCTAAATATGTTTCTTTGTAGATACATCTATATTGGTCACCCCCGTAGACAGCATAGAGGACCTATCTGACGTGTATCTACGCGGACATAATGGCTGTATTGGGCGTCCAGTATAAATATGTATAGATCTACATATAGCAACTACGTGGGCGTAGAAATACATAGAGATAAAGATATAAAATATAGAAAGGTTCACCTTCAGTTCTCTGAACACACATTATCAACTGCAGCTAACAGATTCCTCATAATAACACTGACCTTGGAATACTTGGGCAGTGTCGTAGAAAAGCGTAAATAAGCGTAGATAAGGGTATGCAATCTACGCGTAGGTAAATAGGATAACCTAACCTATGCTCGAAAAGACGCATATACGCTGAAAATAGACATATGGAAACTAGAAGTAGCTTATTGTATAAAGGAAATAAAAGACATTGGAAATCCAAAATAATTGCGTTATTATGAGTTAGATTCGTCGGCAGTCTGCATCTGTGTAAGATGCGTATATATATATATTCTTCGTTTGTATACATGTGCGACTTCAATATTGAAGATCGTCTAACATATTGCACGATGAAATTAGGCTGTCGTTCCAATAGCTGAGAGCAGAGCGTCATTCCATGTTTTGATCGAGACAATTGTAATTAAAATCTTACTTTGATTTAGTGGTGCATGACTTTATGATTAATCCTTAGTTTGCATTCACCATGAAATCAGGGAAACTAATAACACAAACTGTGAAGTGCCTGGCAAAATGCCGATAGTGTATTCGTGATTTTACCCTGCAAGGGGGTCGTTGGTCCTAGAACTGTGGGAAAAGCGTTGCTCCAGTAATATCAGGGCGTGTCATGTGGTGTTCTTTTTTTTCACGGTGTACGGCTACTTTTTTCAAAACCATATTTTCAGGTGACAGGTTCATTAGATTTGAAATTGAATACAGATAGCGCCAAAGTTATGACAGTCCCGATTAATAACCCTAAATTCCCGTCCTGCACGAGCCTCGTTCGCGAGGATAATTCTATCTTCGTCCAAAATTGTTGAATGAAATATCATGGGGCTGACACACATTGTCCATATTCTCATTGGCTTCCAGAAAAAGGTCTTAATGAATACGGAATATGCGAAACATTAGGTTAGATCTATTTAATACTATACATGATTAAATAAGTTACAAAAAAAGACCACGATATAGCAATAGGAACTCTCGTACACACTATTTGGCGAGCTCTCTTAAGAACTATTCTATCCTCGCGATTGTTATTTTTCTTTTAAAATGTCGTCACCGTTCTAGTCTAGGACGATACTAAATTATTCAACGAACATCCGCAAGTTTATCGCAAATGTGGAGCAAGTCCCCCTACCCCACACGGTATATAAACCCGCAGAGCCAATTTACAAGATATCCTGAACTTTAAGTGTGCATAAATCCGTCTTTTACTCCATAATACAATGAGATGAACTGCAAACAATCCAACCGCTCATTTCTTAATTCAGGCGCCGTTGCAATTAATACTATCTGCTGTGCGGTCGGTCGACTACTGCGGCAGAGTGGGTCTGCATCCTTTTCCATTCTATGCATTGTTTCGCTCACGTAGATGGGTTGGAAGGTCCCAATTATAAGAGGAGGTTGACGGATGGCTGTGGTATTATTGCTGACATAGTGTAACCCCTAAAACAAAGGACCTTTCATCAGAAATACGACAGACCACCCAAGGCTAAGCTAGCCTGAAATTGGATTCTCAATCACTGAAACAAACAATCAGATTTGAGCCATGTCCCTGTGGGACCCACTCACCCGCTCCCCCTAACCCCGCCCGTCCGGAACAAGCCCTTGGGAGTTGAGGTGATTATAGGAACGCAAAACCCATAAAAAGGAATGCATTGTTTGTGTGAGTGGAGATTTTGGTATTAATACAACGCGTTCGTTATCGGTCGTGTACTGGCTCCATCTCGCAATTAAAACGCGATCAAATCAGCCGTGATCAAATGGGAGACTGCTTCTAGGCCGCAGAACTCCATTCAGATGGGGAATTCAGATGCCCCCACAAGGGAAATACCTCCTGACAATGGGTGAGGCATCCCAACCCACAAGACTTGCTGAGGTCCTTTATTACCCGGTAATGATTTTGGCCTTGACTGAATCATTTCTGCTTCTCCTATAATTCCCTCCTGGTTAACGGTTCAATGAATACTCCTTTAAGATCTTAAGAAGGTGAGATCAGACAATGCGTAGGGTAGGGCGGCCGTATATATATATATATATATATATATATATATATATATATATATATATATATAGACGGTTCTTTCAGTGTAAGTGGACCGATAGGCTTAAAGGGTTATTTTAGAAGCTTGCAGTACTTTAAGTTACGATACCAGGATGTGGCTAATAGGGCAATATAAGATGTATAGTATCGTAATGAAATTAGATAACTTAACCAAAATCACCATTGATATCTAACCTTACGCAGATTAGGAGAGGTCTCCTTTTGAGATACTAAAAAAATATTAGTATCCCAATCTCTTGTGTAGAGTGTAAGATTATTGTGTTAATTTAATATTTAACCTTAGGTATGTAGTTATGAGTTGATATTAACACATTGCTGAGCTCCATATCAAAACCAAGGTCAACGTATCGAATAAAATTGCCAATAAAATGCATGGCAGTAAGTTGTAGCTAATATCATAGAATGACATTAAAGAGCAAACTATTCTAAGTTGCTGGGTATATTGAATAAAATGAAGGATAGTATAAGAGGGTGAAATGTAATGAGAAAGATCCTTCTTACCTAGTTTGATGGTCGTTGTCTGATTTAGGAGGAACGTATAGTTTGTTCCACACCAGAAAGAAAAAAAAACAACTAAAGTTAGGTCTATGACCAGTCTATTAGCCGACAGACATTAAGCAGTTAAACTTGACGTGGCGGCAATTTATGCGCTCCTTAACTTTACAAACAGACAGAAAGTCCTGTCTTTATGTTCGACCGCCTCCTTTTACTCTCAAACATCTTCAGAGATGACAAAGAATCATTTAGATTGAGTGTTCCCCATCGGCATCATAGCGGCCCCTGAGCAAGACAAATAATCTCCAAAACAGTGGAATTAACCCAATAGCTTCTGCAATGTTCTTGCAGCTTCCTTGTTAGGTGATTGCATCTAAGAGGCAATATGAAGGAAACTCCATTAATCAAATGATACGGATTATTAAAGTTGGAATCCAGAATTAAAGTTCTATGTAATTCAATGTATTTCTCAAGAAAGTTTCGTCCCAAGAGAATGAACTAAGCAAACTTGGGTTTGCAGGGCGATTGTCATTTTTGTGAAAATAGATTGTGTGTAAAGTGAATCGAATAATAACATTTTACAGAAATATTCTCGGTATGTTTCAAACATTATATAATTACGATCAAAATACCCTTTCGCACAATATATTGAATGATTTATGTTTAAACGAGATCTATTCCATAGCCACACTACTATATTACCCACCTGGATAATTATTTCATATAGATCTATGGTCATAGATATCCTTTGCTGCACAACCATTACACGCTAAGTGAGAAATCAAGTATCATCTCTCTTATTAATGGTATGCAGCTCAATTAACAGTCTAGGTAGCTTTTCCCTCATCAATCTACTTTTACACAAAATACGTGATTGATCGCGTCATTTTACCGAGACAAAGTTGATTGCATATTAGTAGCAATATTTGACGCAGTAAGATGATTTCACGCTATAACATGTTTTCGAATGTCAAAACTATTCTAAAATACCAACGTAAAGCGAACTGTCAAAGATATCTAACCTATCCATAAATAGGCAAGTATCCGTAAAGCCGATTTCAAAATAACCGCTTTATAATCTTGTTTTAGGGTGGTTTCACAGGAGCCGAGTAATGGAGTACTTCACTTCATGCTCAAGGAAAGTACTGTTTGAATCGAGATGGAGTATGTATACAGTTTTTTCCTTCTAACCTTTCTGTTAATGCAGTTCATTGATAAATACCCGCACCTTCAGTAGTATGTGCGTGAGAGTAGGGATATGCCCAACCATTGTGGTTTTTTTTCATCAAGGTCGGCACATTGTAGGACTCCATGATAAAGGATAAACCATTGCTGACACTCGTCCCGCCTCTCTGTCTTTGTGCTGTACGAGTAGGAGAGCATAGAAAAACCTACGGGCGCATGACAGCAATGAGTGCCTGTCTTAGGCCTATCAACGTCTCAGTTGACAGGCAAAACGACACTCGTCACCGCTGACTGAGGACAGCGTAATCGCCAGTATGGACGAGCAGGTTTAATCAGGGCAACGGAACAGAAATCCCTCCTCGCCTCCACCATGAATTAATTACACATTTTATTTTTATCTCAGCACAGGTTTTTCTACAAATTGTCTGAAAGCGAGTGTATTTTGATGTAACCTTTTTTCACATTCAACATTTGATACACTAAAGATGTAATGATTACCACTTGTATATGGACGTGAAAAGAAAAGCACCGTAGAGTACAACATTCAAATGATCTTTCTGAGATGTAATATAACGGAGATATAAGGAGCTACATATCTTTTTAAGGGCAAATCATTCGTACCCTGTACAGTATAGATTCATTGGCACTATTCGGGAAAGCCCTCATGTTTTAATTCCCCTATACTGATGGGGATTCCCGATTTGGAAGAAAAACAAATTCTAAATACAAGAACACATGCAGTTTGTGACCGCCATTGAAACATCAAAACGAATATATATATATATGAATTTTGTTGTTGTTGTTAGATTGGCCTTCCAAAGTCATGTTTTGATTATAATAAAGAATATCGGTAATATATTCACAGCTCAGCCCTGATCCGGCTCACAGACGTGGTTCTGTTCGTGACAGGAGGTAGCAACCTCGACACACAAACCCCGGTCTCAGATGACCCCCTGGTTCTTCCTGTCCTAAAGGCCGTAGGGGCGGGAGAGGCCCGTCATGACTGGCGCTCTGATGGTGTGCCCAGTGTTGACGGGTACGTCTCGCAGCCCTGACGGATCGGCAGATTGCATGACGGGCAGGACCAGGCTCACTGTTATACACGGCTCATTATCAGCATGGAGAAACGATATTTCCCAACACCCACACTAAAGAAATGCCGCTGTGTCTACATGAGGTGGGGCAGTCGCTGTGTTATGTGAAGGTGTCGAATCTTTATACCATGAACTGCAAATACAAATATGCCACCAGTGGTCTTACACGCTTATCATACCGCACCATTTTTGGAACACCTTGTCAAAGTAGGAAAATAGGACGTTCTAATGTAGACCGAGGAAATACCGTTGGAGTCTGTCATTTACAACCCTTGTACCAAAAGAGACCCTTGTGGTCTGTGAGGCAACACAAATTTAGAATTATGCTAAATATATTTAATACCTTTGTCATGCCCCATGACCGTTGTAGGGCACGAAGGCATCTACACCTAGATACAGAGTCCCTGGGACGTAACGGCCGTTTAAACTGTTCTCTTTAGTCATGAGAATGCCATTAGCTGGACGCTGTCTGAAATCCCCCCGCCCGCCAACACGTTCCGCTGGAGATTGTCCTAATCAGTTCAACATCTGCCAAGGTCAAGGTCATGTAAGATCAATAAACGTACGCTGCAAGTCGATAAATGGCCAGAGGTGGTCGGATAGTTGGCATATATATATATATATATATATATATATATATATATATATATATATATATATACATATATATATATATATATATATATATATATATATATATATACATATATATATATACATATATATATATATATATATATATATATATATTGTTTTTCGTTATTAGCAAACTTACAATGCTCGCCTGTCAGTGGGCTTTCCATATAAGCACGGTGAAATAAGAAGTTAAGGAATAGCAGAGGGCCAGCAGGTACGGATTGTGGAGTCCATATCCACGATGGTTCGGGTGGGTGAATGGTGGGAAAGGGTGGTTACGCAGGAGATTACACATGACTTGTTAGCGCCAGCGATTTTTGTAGATTAATTACCATTAATGATATGTGTTGAGCATGTTACAATTACATGGTTCGCCGGCGTTTTATGGGATAAATCTTTTTTCTTGGTTGGGTGGAGCAGGTTTATTAGGAAGCGCATCAATTCTATACGAGACTTTCTTGCAAAGTACTGCGGCTGGTTCAACATTATTGCGCTCTAACTGCAGTTCGTATTACCAGTCTATGGTAAATAAACTGTTTGCAAGACTATTCTGCATGTCCCCCAAATTAAATAACTATATCAAGTGACGACTATTTTACAAAATAAGACTTCCAAATACATGTGTTTGTAGACGAGGCGTATCGAGAGAGGGATCCAGTGCCCACCGCGTTGCCGCCACGAATGTTTTCCAACTACGGAACCGCTAGTCGAGTCCATTGGAACGAAAAAATACATCATAAGACTTTCAAATACATGTTTTCTATTATGATAAATGATATGTGATTTTAAAAAACCTATTCGGCCCGAAGCCATAGCTCCAGATCAATGCATACCATCTACTGAAACCACTTTCAGGAGCGCCTATCCGCTCAATGTGTACTAGCTACAAGTCCGACTACGCTACATATATATTCCCAGGTACTTACTTTTATCTGACTTGGTAATCCCTGATCAGGTCCGGGGCCCGCTGAGCACGTCTCCAGGAGAGGTATCCTCGACGCTGCATGCCCAGTCTGACCCCTCCCCGTCTACAGCTAGACGACGGGTAGACAGAAGTGAGATCCTCGACATGGGGTATTGGCGAGGCAATCAAATAATCACCAGGAAAGGTGAACCTCAAGAGCAGACATTAGGCAGTCTAGGGGATTTTCTTTTCTTTTCTTATTTCTTATTTTTCTTAGTTTCATCTGTAGTCTGTATTTTTGTGTTAACTTCTCATTTAGCAAGCTAAATTGACATACAATAGAACGATTCATACATTCAGTAACACCGTATACAACGATGTTTTAAAGAGGGATTGGAATTTGGGTTTTACGGCACTATACGGAATAAATAATATGTGATTTTGTAAGTTTGAATCAGAGAACAGCGTTCTTTGCCTAATGAAAACATGTCCAAACCTAAGAATACGTACTACATACTGCAACGAGTTGAGGCCGCATATCACTGGGGAATTGGTATAGCATCGAAGTATTGTACAGATTCAATTCTTTCTTTTTCATATTCCACCACGTAATTCATATGTAAGCAGGATTCTCTCCTAGCCCATCATCAATCAATATGCTTAGAGTGTAAAAAGATCCTCTTCTGATAAAAGAATATAAAGGTGACGACTCAGATAACACTCAGCCAATCAGTCATCTTTGGAATAGCACCATTTGTAACGCGGCCCTTGCTGTCATAGAATACTCTCCAAAAGATTGTCTAACAAAAATACTTTGCTGGGAATTCAATATAGAACGTCAAGTACGCTAAATGAACAAGAGCCTAACATAAAGCCTGGGATTGGATATCTTCCCTAAAGGAAAGTGCATCCATTGATAGGAAGTCCATCTACCTAACGTGCAACGCTGCATGAATATATCGTTATTCCGGCTGAGCTGTTTCGATGGCGGCGTGGTCATGAAATGTGATAACAATACCCGCTCTGAGCTGCTTCCATCGCTCTGCAAGAAGAACAGATAAATATAAAAAGAGAAAATAGGCAGAGAAAAGAAAGAAAAACACAATAAAAACAAGAAAGAGAGAGAGAGTACTCAGCACACGGTAACGTCTGTTGAGCGAGGGATCCTAATTGGCTGGCGCCGGCAGGGACACCGTTATGGATGCTTTATGGCGAGTTGATAGTGGCGGGGAGAAGAACGTCTCAGGTACAGATGGCTCTTGGGTAGATCTACGTCTGTGCACCAGACGCCGGCTGAATACGGCAACTAATGTCCATGAGGATGAGTTCTATCGCCACACGTTACCTTTGTCGCCAAGCTTGCATTGAATTATTTTGGTTTCGGTATATTTAGTATGCAGTCTTAATGGGGGGGGGGGGACTTTGATTCATAGCAAGAGATACTAGTAACGTGTTATGTGAGTACAAGTGCTGCAACGTGTGTTCCCAGTGTCGAAGTGGCACTGCAGCTTTTTCTAGCAATAGGAGCAGTCGAATGTATGTCAATAAAACGGGGCGAATTTGTTTCTGACAAACCGGGATACTTTTGTAATTTAGACTGCAATGATGGCATGGTTTAAACTTTGCAATTTGCAAGAAAGCATCTCATACTGCTTGCAACCCTCAGCGCTCAAACATTGAAAGCACGTGATGTAAGTTTACAAGTACTCAGGGATATTTGAGAAAGATTTTTTTTCTATGAGTTCTTATCCTCCAAATTATTTTACATAGGTGGGTGAAATAATGAACCAGAATCAGGCACAATTTTAAGTTTTTGTTTACTCTGCTTCATCAGAAAACAACACCGCCACCAATCATCTACTGAACTAACTAGCATCCGGCCTCTATACCTTGTGGCTGGTCTGTATAGGATATACAAGAATTTATGAGGTACCAGTGCCTCCAACATGAGCATCACTTAGTTTTTATTCAGGAAGTTCTTTTATGGCATGGTTGAACAATAGTTTATGACCCACCATCTTCCCTCAGACAAATAATGCCCATAAAGTCTTAGACGTTGAGATCTATGATGTTATAAGACTGTAAATCAAATTGATTTTCAGGACATACTGCTTTCCAGAGCGTGCTTGCACACTATATATATATATATATATATATATATATATATATATATATATATTTATATATATATATATATAATATATATGTTCCCTAAACGTTAGAGTGGTCACATATAGGCTTCCAGCATTCTGCATTAAAGCGAGCCCAACTGACCATGACCAATCACTCAAGACTGAAATACCGAATTTTCCTATTAGTGCTTGATATATTCGTATCCTAGACTCAGGCAGTTGAAGAAATGGCAAGTTGACTTGGGGCAAGTGGGTTACAGAAAACAATTCATATATACTGAATTTAATCCAAAGCGTGTTTAGTCGTCGCGTGTAAACGCCTGGTTATTGTCAATGTCCAGATGTACAATTGTGGTGAACACGTGAAAGATAACCTCTGAGATTGTATTCATAAAGTTGGAAGCCAATTGTGAGAATGTGTGCATGACCTAGTAGTTATAACTGACATGTCTGTTGTAATGTGAGAGGTGATCGGTGGGGATATAGTTCTGACGTAAAAAGTAAGCCGTGGAACTGTACTTGTAATGTGGGACCTAGGCTAGGATTCTGAACTCCAGACGATACCGGATAGCCTGTCGATGCTGTCCCGGTCTGAGGGGGACAACTGGACCACGGTTCTTCTGGGAGAACAGACTGGTCTCATTAGATGCACACGACAGCCATAGTCACGGACACCAGCTTCAAGTTTCTCTGGTACCAATCGATCTTGACGTGAAGACCGGCTTGCCACTGGGACCCGGTGTCAAAGAGATGACAGCTTAAGTCTGTGCCTGACAGCGCCACAGACAGGATCGATGGAAGACGTTCGCACAGATCCTCGATTTTTATCCTTTCATTTTAAACAAAAGTTAGAATATCGCACCGCTTCCATCTGTGGTGGGCTGATCAGTTGAGAGCAGTCCAAGATGTACAAATTAGGTCAATTTGGCTGATGTTGAAGAATTAAGAGATGGGCTGCAGAAGGAAGGGAATAGGAAGAGAGGGAAGAGAGAGAGAGAGAGAGAGAGAGAGAGACAGACAGACAGACAGACAGACAGACAGACAGACAGACAGACAGACAGACAGAGGGAGAGAGAGAGAGAAATAAAAAATATTATAAAAAGTATAAGAGGATGAGAATGTTGGAATCAATGAAAGTGCGAAACAAGAAACAAAATCGAGAAAAAACTCAGACCCTAAAGTAGGCTTCGAGGTAAACTGGGTGCGATTGTAGGTTTATCGAAAGAAACGAAGGTAGCTGACAGAGGCATTGAAGGGCACGGATTTACGAGCGTCAAGTCTTATACCTAGGAGATTGGTCGGGCGTGAAGTCTGAGCGTGAAATGTGACCAGACGGTCAGGCGGAAAGCCATCTTGGGATGGTCTAGAAGCGACCGTCTGGACGACCGAGATGACAGTGGGATTTCCTCCTCAGTTAAAGTACGTGGAAGATACCAGTTTCTCGTCGAGCTGCCCACTTTCCAGTCCCTGCCGCTGCAGAATCCACTCTAAATGTGGGCCCTCTTATCGAGGTGAACCACCCGGCTCCTCCCTCCTACCCCTCGGTCACGAAACTTCTCTCTCAGCTACTATATATGATGAATGCACAGAGATATTCTCTATTACCCATGTGGTCACGCACCACTTTCATTTTGCATCAGTATTGATTCTAGGCAAAACCATTTTTGTTGCCACAAAATTGAGCTCTTATCTCTCCAGAAGCAGTTCGTTTTGGCATTTATTTTCTTTTTTAAACATTCGTCACATTATTACATGGGTGACTATGAACAGTAGCAATTTGCACCTTTAGTTATTGATAGTTGTTTTTCACTTTTAACTCTGTCCGAGTCAAATTCTTTGCTATTCGGTGTAAAATATAAAGCGTTTGGTTTCACTATCGGAGCCTGATTTGCCTATCGCTGGAGAACATTCACTGAGAGCACCTCGTTTTGAAGGGAGATATTCAAATGGGATCAATAAGAATTCTAACTTCTGTTTTGACTGTAGGGTTTCTGAGGACTCTCAGAACCTGTCGATGCCTTAAAGGCTCTTTTTCAATAGATTAAAGGAATAGCTGCAAAGTAAGTGACATCTCTGAAGAGGTAGGCATGAAGAAAGACTCGTTAAGTAAACTTTTACCTAGTATCGATCAATCAATTTTTCAGAACTAAATGGTTTTAAAAAACTGAGACGCCTTTGAGCATTAAAGTAAGAAAGAACTCTGCAAATAAATTTAACTGGAGTGAATCTGCCGCATTGCAGAGGCTGATAACAAAATGTATTTTTCCTTTAGGAAAATACTATTGCGATGCATTGCTAACATCTATGGTGATAATGATGGAAATTTCAGTGCGAAGTATGCCGTATTTCTTTTTTCCGTTTCATCAAATCAAGTAAGCCACAACAATAGGCCACTGATTTATGTATTTAGATATCGATTTAAGCAGTTTATTCTACCAATTTACCATAACAATCACATTCGGTTTCTGTCGAAATGTAGCGTTAGATATTGTGAGAAAAGGATTATTGTCAGTAGAAGGATACAGAGACTTCGCGCTGGTCAACACTGACAGAATTATTGGAATATGAATATGTTCTACAGTATCCATCTCCGTGCTACAGACTGTATTGTCTTTACTGCTTCGGTAGGTTATTGGAGTAATCGATTCGGGGGAGGGGGTGCTGTGTAACAGAACCGTTGACCTGCCACAGATTATATGCACCCGAATTGAATTTATCGGTGAGGCGAATAGTGGTCAGTGATGCAGGATTGCGTAGTGTGGGGATACAAAAATCATCAACCTCAGATTCTATCCCTGATTATAATGTGCCCTAAAAGTGGGGATAGCCCCATTACCTGTAGCCAGAATTGTCAGGTGGAAATGCTGAATAATAACCTTTCTATGCAGATCTCATGAGGGTAGAGGTGGCCAATATTGCACCTACCCATCTAATCAGCCTCGCATAACACCAGATATTCCCTACCTTTTGTTATACGGATTTATCCATCCCCACGACAGAGGTGCCGTTAATCCCTTTTGCATGGCACGATCCACAAACGCCCACCAAGAGTCAGGAATGCTAATTTGATTTCGGGGGCCCAATCTGAGCCGGACCTTAGTCGCCTGGTGCGAATACGTCCCCCTTATAGACTCCCCTATTGCTGTACAGACCCACAAATGAAGGAATGGCCTGTCTGTTGTCTACCACAGGGAGGTTGTTTGGCTGCAAAGTCCTATCAAGTATCTTTTCCTTTGCCTTTATTCTTTTGCTGTAGTCGATAAGAAGGCTTTCGTTCTTCTTTCTTGGCGATTAGAGGGCTACACTCCTTTCTACTCAGCCTGGTCCCGGTGAGACTGGGACTGGGAGTCACGGTAGTCTGCCCACTTCCCTTACTGTCTGGCCGGCATGCGGTAGAGTCCTTTACGGCCCTTCTCAAACATAGACCAAAGAGCGGTTTCCTCCACATTTAGAGGACTGACCCCTCAGTGCACGCCAACAAACAATACCCGGCCACGTCTGGCAAAAAAGAAACTCAATACAAGTCTGGTCACTGTTTTAAAGATTAGTCATAAGAATGATCGCTACCCGATCGCAGACTCTTTTTCCATTAAAACAAAACCCAAAATGCATATATAGGGGCATGACTATCTAATTAAAAGGTCAGTGATAATTCCCTATGACGAATTGCTTTACAATTTGAGGACAAACGTGTGATAACTCATTAACTAACTAATTATTTTTAAAGCGGACCTAAACACTTGATAATATCCTTACCCTTCCATATAGATCAATTATGTTCACTACCACGAAGGTGGTTACAAATCGTATCCGAATGGAATGAACGAACCGATGGATGCAAATGTCACCGCAATAAATCAATTAAATCCTTCTCTAAGAAGAACATCTATATCTTTTAATCAAATATTCATCAACATGTAATAACTTAATGAAACTATTTATCCAAAGCTGTGGATTCAAAATAAGCATTCATCGGAGCGACAAAACGCTGGCCTTTGTTGTTAACTCCAGAAAGGCATGAGGATAACAATGATATCTTTATCTGTGTGGGGTCTGCTTATATCAAACATTGTTCTCAATTTGCCAGTTTTAGTGTGAATGACAATACCTCTCAGAGATGTTTTTAGTATGCTTATTGGAAACGTCCATTTGCATCGAAGAGAAAATTGATCATTTTATTACACAGGAAAACCTGATAATTGAACCTGGTAACAAGTTAGCAACTTCTGCAATCACCATCTATATTGAAAATTTCTATTATCAATAAAACTTTGCAAACGTTTTTCAGTCAAACCAATAGCATTTTTTCTTATATTTTACCATGTTTTTCATTATTTCAAATGTCATATCGCTCAAGTGTTGGAGCGATGCTCAATATCCAAAGCGATGGGACAGATAAGGATAGGAATCAATACAACCGCGATACTGGCCAATTACCTTCACTACTCCTACCCATTACTATGATCATCTGATAATGAATGTCTAATAACACCACTTCACTTACGTCCAACAAGAGAAGAATATTACATTTTTCCGATCTCATCAGCAATATTTGAACATCTTCATACTACCAGGTCTTAGCCACCTAGCAATTCTTTTTCTTAAAGAATAACCTAGGAAACCGTGCGGCGTCACTGCAGGCAGAATTGTAACCTTATGTTTTTTTCTTTTCTTAAATTATACAAAACCTGTTAAGGATATGTGAAAACATGTAAAGTATTGGCAATCTACTGCACTGCTACATGACATTAACAAATTTCATTTGGCTAGTCGAACGTCTTTCTTTAAAACGTCTGCTCTCTTATTGCTTCGCGAAGTTCACCAAAAAAGGATGGTTCAGCTTTCAGTAATGACGACACAGTCTGTAACACAGAGATAAATATTCTGTATATGAGATGTAGCGGTTTTCTGATGCACTCAATAGACAGTAATAGGAACTAAGAAAGGGTAGATACAAATAGAGACAGCCATATTCTATTGTAAAAATCCAAAATGAAATCATAGAAGGAAACTTCCTGAAGTAATGGGGATATATACAGTGAATGTAACATTTCCCCATCTGCACTGTTTCAAAAGGAAAGGTCTAAGGGATGCATTTGTCAATCTTCCTACTAAGAGTTTTCTTATGATGGGGAATGGGCCTATTTAGAAAGGCATATTTTTTTATAATAGATGCAGATATTATTTTAAACATGTCTATCACGATGAGCCACACAGGATAAAAAGCTATGTAATGAAATTGGCTCACTTTGAAAGATCAAGAAATAATATCAGCCTGGAAATTTGAATTGGGCAGCCACTTTATTAAAGGGCAAGAAAAAACATGCTAAATATAGAGAATGACACAGTCTCAATAAAACAGACATAGTCAGCGCTTCCTATTACTGCAGTTATTGATTATCATAGTAGAGGAGGACGGTGTTTTAATGCCAGGATGACTTACAGAGTATGGATGAAAAAAATATTTCCTAATAGCTAATACGCCAGCCAGACTTTTATGGTTAAATAATTGTATTGACGTAACTGCAACTTAGGAGTAAGTTAACATACTCCTTTGGTTTTGGGTAAAAACGTGCACACTTTGTAGGTACTTCGTGAGAAATGGGTGCAAAGACTTTGAGAGTTTTAATATACGTCATTTATATATTTCGCTGGAAGGCTACCCCTGGTCTTTCAGGTAATATTTCACAGTGTGATGACGCAGATGTTTACTTCATAAGGTAAAAGGTTTTGGACCAAAACGTTGGTAAAGCATTTGCACCATCATTCAAGTCACTGCTTTACATGATCCTACTAATTCGATCATGAATCACTAGTTATATCAACTCCCATTTTCCTGTTTCAGGAAAGAACCGAGTAGATCGCAAGAACAGAAACAGGGATCGCAACAGCCGTCCCCGAAAAAACAGGAACCGTCTGAAGGACCGCGGGAAAGGGGCGGCGTCGGTAGAGGAAGTCGTCACCACCACCGCCCCCGTCGTCCCCATCGCTCAACTCCCGCAACGTACCCCTACGCCGGAGGAACTACTTCTGCGCGACGTGTTTGATCGCTACTCGGCAGACGCGCGTGCAGGCGTGGACAGTCAGAAGACGGTGGACGTGGACATTCAATACACACTGCTCAGAATACAGGGGCTGGTGAGTTCGTCGTTGTGACGGTACACGTGTTGCGCCCTATTTCGTGCCCAAGCCATGTCGTCGACTCTGGTTGCTTGATATTAGTTATTTACCGGTCTCTTTGCATTAGAGTATGAATGGTGCCACAAAGTGAATCTGCTGGAATGTTATTTACTCGGTCATGAAAGTCCATTTTCAGGAATACTTTTAAACAAGGCTTCATTATTAAGATATAAGGGACAAGTGTTTGGATGTGATTCGGGGATACACGTTTCACGTGGACGATTCTGTATCCCCATATTACGCAATCCATGATAAGCATCAGCTAGCGACTATTCGCCTGGCTAATAAATTTAAACCAGGTACATATAATCAATGGGTCGACGGTTCTCTTATATACATTAGAATTCTCCAAAAGGGCAATCGGAAGCCTTACTCCAGTCGTGAGGTGGAAACGCTCTGTCTATTCCTGGGTAGACCATTTGGCCCCAAAAAGAAAATCTCAAGAGCCATCACGTGATGACTGATTTTACAGCGACCACATAGTCGTTGGAAATGAAGTCGTCAGGTGGAAATATCCTATATTCAAATATCGGAGAATGAGACTAGCATATTCTCATCATATAAACACTTAAAGCCTAGGCCTTGTATTGTATTTGTACCTGGAAATTCACTATCATAAGTAAGTATCTGATTTTCAGTCGGTTTCACTTTGGCACCCCATTCATCTCTGGTAGCAATGTACTATTTTTAGACTCTAGGTGTTGTCTGCGTATAAGTATAACTCTCATCTTCACATCTATACATACATTCATGATAAACATTTATGGCGCGAACCTTTTATGCATGGTCTCATTGTTGTCGTGGTCACCGGAACTTGCAGGGGGGGGGGGAGTAGATAATTGAGGGGATGGAGCGAAAATAGGTGAAACCAAGATATCCGTCGCTGTAGTTTAACAAGTTCGATACCTAACCAAGACAGTTTACAGATGCTCTAACAGGCCCTCTTCTTAAAATATGAAAATCAGTGTTCCCCGACCTTTTACAAAATTTGCAAAGATGATAACAGCAGAAATTCTCTAAATTAAAGAAGTTTGACCTAAGGTGAGATCCCCGGACTGAATTCAATATATGCCAAGAAAGATTCTGGTATTCCCCTAGTATGAATTCATATTACCTATCTAAAGAATTCCTATTCCTTTTGACCAAAGTGAACGTATGTGGTATGCAATCATATTTGATTTTATTCATGATTCAAGAGGCAACAATGCGTAACTGTCTATAGAAAATCTTTACCATCAGAGGAAGTTTTGGTCTGAGTTTCTACTAGGAAAACTCTTAAAATCTATTGAATAGCAGGCTGCTTGGCCTCCCTTCGAGGGATATACTCGCAAACGGATATCTCCTGTCTCAGCTGGTTAGCTGTGGCTTGATTCATATAACAGGGCTATATAGCTGATGTATAGTGATCCTTGTGGGTGTAAGTGCATGTTTCGGACGATATTCAATGGTTTACAGGCACAGATGCATGGTGTATACAGGATCTCCCGAGAAGGTAACCTGACGAGTGAACCAATAAAGAAAACGATTTTGATAAAGTCGCCACTCCTTTTCAACGTATAAAGATTAATTATTCTCGAACTTTATATTTACCGACAGCGTATATGGTGTTAAACAGTTTTTAATTTCCGCATTCAAAAATATAAGGAAAGGCGCTGAACCTGTCCTATTAATAGTGGCTGGCAGTCAATACATAATCGTTATATCTTTATGCTTCCTGTTAGGTTTACCATATCCATCACAGGTTATCTCATAACATAAACAGAACACCCGCACCACTCACTAGTACATAGTATGAGACATTGACCTTCCCTCAATAATACATTCATCACATGCAAAAATATTAATGCAGACAGGCTCCCCCCCCCCCCAAAAAAAAAAGTGATGAAGCTTTATATAAAAAGATATAATTTTGATTTAAATCGTAATTGAGTTAATTCACGCGATTTTAATTTAAAATTTTGAATCATAAAAGATAATAAAAATAATGTATTATTTCGATATTTAATTATTCCTTAATCAAATCAATCAGGTATCATTGATGATAATGTAAACTTCTATGTTTAGTTTTTGCGCTTAACTTAGAGTCTATGAACTAAAATTGATTGGAACCGGTAAAATAAATTCAACTTTAACAAAAATAAGATGAGACCCTGTTTACAGACTAAATTAAAATACCCTGAACAAAAAAAAAACGATTCGTTAATTTCATGGCTAACGACGTCGAAATTGGGTCGCGGTAATGACGTCAGAATGCACGTCACAACGCTGAACCGTCGGCATCTATGTCCTGAGACGTTATTGGAAGTGGCGTCCTGCGTCTAAAACGTCTGTTGTCCTGTCCAGACAATTGATCCCACCCCTGCGTGCGTCCTAATGAGTAACTCACATTGTATGGTGCACCAAATGATTCCAATAACGCTCCTCCAAACATGGTTACTCAGTTAAATCTAAATAGCTAAGGTGTGCCAAGTGAATTGGATAGAGTATATTTTGGTAGCAGCTGAATGAATTTAAGTATGATGTTTAGATAACATATGATTATTTACTCATGAAATACAGTTTTGCTTTGCGTATATAGAGATTATATGAAATCCTGGACATACCAATAAATGCACACGTAAATAAATGACGTACAACCATAGTCGTTCTCGGCATTACATCCAAATCATTGAAGTTGAATACATTCCAGTTAAGGAATATTGTTTTGATATCTTCTGGATAAACAACAATTACATTGCAAAATAATTCTTGCTTCTTATCCTACCCCTAATAAAAAACGCCATAGGATTCGTTTATGTCATGGGTGTGACATAAAGTGTTGTTTATGCCACTACTTTTTAATACTGAAAAAAATATGGAAACGGGGTAGGATAAAATCTAGACGCCACTCGTTTGAGTTTGAGCTTATTTATGCCACTCATTTTGTTGGCTTCGTAATGTCACTCATCTTCGACTCGTGAAATTACAGAGCCGACAAAATGCGTGGCATAAATAAACTCAGACTCAAACTCGTGACGTCTCTTGATATTATAGCATTCCACTTGGTACACCATAGAACACCCGAATCCAAACCTTAAATGTCAGAGATTCATGTACAAACAGGCCCGTGTCGCACCTTGTCGTATGCACTTACCTTTACTGTGATAGTGAAATGCTCCTCGTGCATGTTTACTGTGTGTTCTATATGTGTTGATATCATGGTTTTATAATGGTGTGCTGTTTTTTCATAACCTATGTACTCTATATCGTAAGATAAAGGTGGTGCTGCTTAATGGTTGGTTTGGTAAGAACCAATAAGAAAAAGCTAAGAAAAGATATTTTATTGTTCCAGTTTACCATAGGAATGTATATTACCTATGGATACCTCGCCATATCCCATATATAGATAGCATTATACTGTTGTATTTATCTCCCCTCCAAAAAAGAATGTTTACTAGACAATGCCATGTGGTGACTTTTACAGATTACCGACGACCCACTTTCAAACTGTCTGATGCTTTCTGGGTTCGTCTAACAACATCGTATGGATGATCAACGAGGATACAATGGTCTCTCCTTTAATTGTGTGTCTGTATGATCGTTCTATCACCATCTACACTATCTGTGACATGTTGCAAAGGGATACGCCCAGATCTCCTTTTGCGGACATTTCCTTTTCCTTTCATCAATCGATCGGTATTGGTTAGGTCACGTTTATGAAAATTTGAATCTATTATAATGATGATTTTGGCCTTGTCATTAAGCCTCGGCTAATGCGATTGGTTTGATCCTGGTCTGGCAGCAATGCCTCTTGGGACCATTCAGAACTTGATGAAACATTTAGGGTTAACCCTAGAAAACACACTGATGAGTGGTGAGTCTGTGTCCCAGTATATCATCGAGTTTGGAGTGCTCAAGGATATGAACGAGGCGATAGCTGAGTGAATTTTCTGTGACAGACCAAACACGAATATGTTTATCTTATCTTAGCCTGAATATAGTTGTCAGTTTATCGCCCATTGATTATAAGTTACCGTACTCGCATGCCTATTGAGAACGAGTTCCCAATGTTTTTTGTTTTTTGTTTTTTTTATTTGCGAAAAGAAATCGATTTACAGGCATTCTGCTATTAGCAGGTTTTGTGTACCCGTCCATGACCAGGCTTATAACATTCTTAACGGTAACAACATAGAGCACAGTGTTGTGATTATATATACAGTGAGTGAATATATGAGATAATGAGATGGGATGGAATACAGTCAGTATATCAAATATTTAGGAATCTTGCCCGGGCACGAGTAATCTACTCTTTGCTCTTACATGGCGTTTATAGGCATACATCGACGAACAGTCTTGAATAGTAATTGGTAAACCATTCCACAAAGTCATTCCGTTATATAGAAGATTTCGTTTGAAGAAGCTAGTCCTTGGCCGTTTCAGTTTCACATTTCTCTTATTTTGACCCCTACTTTTTGGGTTCTCGTCTCTTGTTAAGCCTATGGAGATTTATATCAGGCATAGGTAATTTCACAGCTACATTATTCTTCTGGTATTGAAGGTGCTCCAGCTCCTCACAGCCTCGAGCAGTGGTGCAGGGTAATGGCTCAGAGCCGGATCTTTTTGCTAGGATATAGAAATCTTGCTAATCATGCAGTATGAAATTGCATGCCATGTTGAACTGTCGTTAACCTTTCTCTGCAACACACATTCATAATGACAAATCATCAATATATCTGAAGCTCGTTTGATTAAAAGCTGTTACTATAGTAACTAAAAGAAATTAACTGAACCAGATACATTCATTTTTCAGAGTATTAATGAGAGCCAAATGTTTCTGCATTTACCAAAATAAATTATATCATTGTAAAAGATAGCTCTAGCGTGTTGCTCTACCCTGCACTAGGCTTAGAATGCCCTGAGACATCAAACTGCTGGTTAAGGATTTATTGGATTTACCAGTTTCTACTGCGGGCATCCTGTGTTTAAATCGTTCGAACTGCACGGGGCAGGTTTAGCACTCAGAGAGCCACCAGCCGCTCTCAATTTATCATTATCCAATGGTTACAAATTCCCCATTGAAGATGCATGGGGCCACAGTAAACCACTATCAATTGTCTCTTTGTTATTAGACACCACAACAATTGATGACAGCTTCCGACTCAGTGAGAATAGTCCATTTGAGCTGGAAAGCAAAAGAATAGTTCCTGATGATATACCCTAGAATATGGCAATTCCTGGGTTCAATCTAGTCCGGAAGATGAACGATAGATATGATAAACGGTAGTCCACAAAATCACCGACTAATGTCTATGGATCCCTCATAATTCGAGAAAACTGCAGGGAGATTCACTAATGATCACTATCCTAAATTAGTGCTGCTCATCATCTATATCATCTGCACTCATACATCCCGTCTGTCAATGAGGAAATACACTCTGGGTTTCCCCCACACAGATATATCTATTTAGGATATACTCCAGAGAAATACCATTGCTAAACACTAATTGAGTCTAAGAAATTAATGTGACTTTAACATATTCCAATAGCTGAACGCAATCATATATATTTTGATTGTGAACCTATAGGATAGATATCATGGATGGCTGGATACTGACATAAGGTAAACCTTTCTTGTGGTTTCGTTTTCTTAAATCAATGTTTCTGATTTCAGGTAGATTATTATTGTTGTCTTTCAGGAGGAGCTGGACAAACATAACTTGATGTAATATTATTTTCAATAACGCCTTAATGATAACCATACATTCCTTTTACCAGATAACTTTTGCCAGAAGCCTGTGACACTGAGGTCAGTCTGAGGAAACTCCCGGCCATGCTACAGTTCCATGCTTGCATGTCATACGAATCTAATAGATTTTAGTCTAACTCTATTATGCTCTTAGCATTTCTCAGCGTGAAGCGCCAATATCACCCGGCATCCGCAGTGCAATGTGAGGACAATGATCTTCTCTACCTCTCAGACGTTCTCATCTCCAATCTTCTTGACATGGCTGAGGTCCATTTACCATTACCGTACAGACATTTCTGACAATTATCCCACCCCTAATATAAAATCCCATAGGCTTAACATTGAGTTTCTGTATGCCACGCTGACTGGCATACGGAGTTTTATACGCCACCAGTGGCATACAGAATTGTTATCATGCAATATTCCAAAATCGAGGAGATGGGGTCGGATAAAATCAGAACCTTATTCGTTTTACTCTTGGCCACCGCATTCCACTCCTGGAGTTTTGGCTGCGGACTTCACTCGGCTTCGCCTCGTGAAATCACTATGCCAAACTCCAGTTTTGGCATACGATGGCCAAGATTAAAACTCATCCAGTTTTACGATATTCATCTTGAAATATAAGACCCTTGATATTTTAGTTATTTGGCATTATCATAGGTCACAAAAAAGATCTGAACTTATAATAAGCAATAATAAGAAAAAATCACCAGGTGGCTCCACTGCGAATTTTGTGATGTGTCTTTAAATGATCTGGCAACCAGAACTGTAAGGAAGCACACGTCATCTCCTGTTCATGACCTGCCCGGCTTTGGTTCGCGCCTGCCCGGTACGGATGCTGCAAGCCACGTTGATCGGTCACCCATGGCCATTGCTTGCTTCAACTACTTTCACATCATACATCCAATTCTCCCACCCAATTATCGCAAATGACATGAAACACATTTGGTCTCAATACCGGCTGGAGGCAAAATGGCTATGAAGACGGACATAACTACCATGCCCAATCCGGGAACAGTACTTCCCATTTTACCATCTATTCCCACTATTACAAAGGACGAGATATCCTCCGAGGCCTGCCTATCAAGCTTTCTTTCAGGGAGAATAATTTGTTTTTGATAATTACAGGACGAACGAACACAGGTGCTGACTACCACAGGACTCGTTATAACGGTGAGTTTTTACACTGACAATAAGATCCGTGTCCGTGGTAAAGCATTATTAAATTCAAACGGCTTATTGTATGAAATTGCCTTAGACAGTCTATTCACCATTTTTACAGCTCACATATTTGCCAGCTTCAAACAATGATTCCAAGGTCTTTTTTTTTTTGGGGGGGGGGGGGTATCATTCTTGTTTTTTTTTTATAATTTTTGTGTCTTTGGTGTCATTATACAGTTAATGGTACATTAGTCTTCCTTACGATATACGTTTCGTAGGAATTTATCATGAAAACCAATCTGAATATGTATTTTATGAATATTTCTTTAATAAGTATTTAGAGAATGCTAGAGACCCTTGTATCATTAATTCCCAATCAGATTGTTGTTAACTTTAATCTCAATTAAAGTCTGTCCATCGAATCCTAAAGTCGATAAAAACAGTTTCAGTATAAAGCAAATTACACACACGTAATACCAGACCAAACAATGTTTCCATAGATAGCTATAGTTTTAGAAACCAATCCAAATTATGATCCTTGATGTACGGCTTATCTATCTCAGACAGAGAAAGTTACCTTTTGACCTTTGAATCCATTTGTGAAATAACCTGCTTTCGTTTTAGCAGATCGTTGTTATTGATATAAAAGACAATGCCTATGCACATTGCAAGAGAGTCTTAGGCTCGTTAGTGATTGATAACAGCCAACTGCTACCCCTTGCCTTGCTAGTAATGTCTGCCTTAGTAGATAAGAATATTTCAGGAAGGAGAAGAAAAAGGTAGCGAAGAAATGTCGGAAATATCACTTTATCATCCATGCCCAGATTGCGATGTTGGCATGTAGATAACTGCGATAGTGACCCTTCTGTACTAAGGTCCGCCGGTGGGAATGGGGTGCTCAGTGCCACTTAATAGTATCTTAAGCATGTCCTCAACAATTTGTTTTGGAGAGGTTGTCTGTGACCCTTAGGAATCTAAATGTTCTAGTTATAAAAACGGATCAGTAGGAAAGTACATTTTCAAATATCAGTGTAACATGATCATTTCTTATTAGATAAGAATATTGCCACTGGCATCTATTACTTGAAGAAGATTTATGATATCATGAATTTACAACCTCAACTTTTACAAATCATTGTCAATTCCAAACATATACTCCATTAGAGAGATATACATTTTAAAAGACAAAGTGGAACAGACATATCCTATTTGTATTGCTATGGTAATATATGGTATCATGAGATGAGCATGTATCATTTTATATGTAGAGGGCCCTCCATAAAGATGGAACTGATATCTTTATAAAAGGCAGATGACATGCGATGTGTGAGAGGACTGGTTGAGATAGAGGTGCAGGAGATACCATCTGCCTGCTCACTGTCTCTTTAATAGTCATGCCTGATGAGCCCTGCCCCCGATTAACAATGCCCCCACCCAGACACTAGCCAGCTAATTTATCGAGCTCTCATACGACCCCTCATACTGTAACTCATTCCTGCCTGCGCTTACCGTAGATTAAGGATATAAAAACAATAGAGGCGGCTCCCTCAGTCATTTAGGGTGTCATGCAATATGCATCTATAAGCAACGGTGTAAAGTGTATGTATATGAGTCTTCTCCTATAGAATACCCGCATGGCTATCATATGCATCAACGTACATTCATGGTAGCCTTAAGATAAACCAGAACTTGGTTCCGTTATACTACTTACAAAATGAGGGTTTGAAACAGGCAAATTTATGGACTTTCAAAGGGGCCATCCATTAAGTATGTATGCACAATTTCAGAAAATGTTTACCCCCTTCCCCCTTTCAATCCTGTACGCAATATAAGAGCAAAATAGTATTACCACATTTCCAACATTTTTAACTACCCCCGCGACCCCCATCCCCTCGGGACGGCCCATAAAGGAAATAACTTTCCCAAAAACAGAACAGAAAAAGGAGGGAAAATGATGGATATACACAACCGAAGTATGCGTGCTTCAAGTGCAGGAACATCTAAAAGATAGTTACGTGAATGAAACTCTTCAACCGACACGATTTTATTTCCATTGTTGGTTTCTGGCTGTTGAGCTTGAACCTATTTAATGAAGAAGGCATAGTACTAATATACGGTACCAAAGTCTTCTCGATACCATGTCTTTATACTGATGAAATGATAATATAAAGTCAGATAGATATTTTGCCCGACAGCTTTAGACGTAATATGAGTTTGAGAATCAACATGCTTAACACCTATGATATGTTTTAAGTGGCGAATCGAACATTCATCATTCACATCCCTTAAAGCCTCAAAGGATTCTTACCATCATTTATTTCGGCTATAACCCCTTCCTCATTTTATAATTCTATATTATTTCATTTCAGTGTAATCTTCTGAAATTTGTTATATCATTGTAAGAATTTCTTATGTTAATGTTGTGCAACTGACTGATATGGCTATTACAGGAGTGGGTAGATGACCGACTCCAGTGGGAACCATCCCGCTACAACAACCTATCAGACATCGTTGTTCCACCGCAGTTACGTGTGGCTACCAGAGTTGGCCTTGATGAACGGGTAAGCACACCATTTGGTTCTAAACATCACTTGTTACCTGTCTGTACTGCCGCTATAGACGAATACCATGGTTTTAGACCAGTCTAGAAAGTGGCCTAGTTAGTGTTATAAATATTGGCGCCTTACCTTGTACTAACCTCGCTACCATATGCATAGCAAATTAATAGTATGTAGTGGTATTAAGGAAAAATGTATATACAATACTGGCTGCTTTCAGATACAAACTGCCGTATACTACAAAAAGTTGACGCAGTAGTAATATCGGACCAAATGCGAGGGCATTGCGAGTCAACTCCCTGTAGGACAGTCTACCGTTTTTATCTGAAACCTGTCTATGTTGTATTCATTATCCACATTTTCCCGACATGTGGCATTCCGATATTAGTTCGCTTTATTTATACTCTATTTCATTTTCTATACGCTATTTTTCCGTATACGAGCTTCAGCGCAAATCGGAGCATACAATGAGTTGCGAATGTCAACACAAGAGTAGATAGGTTTTCTAAAGACACTTTGTATTAGGCGGATATTGAAGTAATAGATTCCCTTTATATACATTTTTTTCACTCTAAAAACATCATTTCTAAGAGAAAGATACAACTCAGTAGGTCAGAAGGTCTTGCTAAAACAGCCATCCATAAAGATCTTTTGGTTAGAATACATGGCTCTTTAAATATGGTCACCAGAACTAACCGGCCTTCCAGAGGTATATGTTAGGGATTATATATACATATTTCACCAATGGTTGTCTAGATAAGGGCTACGAGTCCCTAAAGCCAGTGTGCTCGCTCAGATATATGTGCATAGTTATAAGTCTTCCAGCACGCGCCCCTATATATACAACAGTCTCCAACACAAGGCAATGTCTGGGACAGGAGTATGTAAGCTCGATGGTGCTGTGAGGGTGAAGGGTATTGGATGTCTACTGCGGTCTAGGGAATGTCCCCTACGTAAAATGTAGAGGGCTATCTAGCAATTGGTGTCCACCACACTGACATATATAACTTTCGATGAAAAAGCTGGGTCTACTCTGTATTTGTGTGGTTCGTGGCTTTATCATTACCCCTAATAAAAAACCGCCATAGACTTAACATAGGGAAATTTTATGTGGCAGGCCGTGACATAAAGTGTTTTTTATGTCACTAGAGTAATAACAATATTGACCAATCAGAGAGCAGGATGTCAGCTACAATGAAAAAAGTTCTGTTGGTCGTTGACTCAATATTTATCTTTTTAACAGTAATACAAAAGCATAGATGGGGTAGGATAAATACGAAACCGAACTCGAGTTAGACTTGTCAATGTCTATGCCACTCTGGTCAGGTCTGCTCCTCACTACACTCGGCTACGCCTCGTGTAGTAATACACTACCTTCCCGTCGTGGCATAAACATTGTCAAGTCTAACTCTCGTTCGGTTTCTACTAATGGTCAACTCATAAAGCGCTATCTTTACAGTGTTGGTTCATTGTTCAAGCAAGTATGTGCAGTCTGAATTCATGTAGTTAGCTCATAAAAACCGGTCTTATACTAGAGATGAATGAACTATCTGTCAGCAGATATTTCTGACTTGGAGTGATAGGGAAATACAAATGACAGTACGTCAGTGGCAAAACTGAACATGTACAAAATATGAATCGAGGTAATCGAGGTCAGGTTCACACAATATCAGGCATATACTACCCCCTAGTAATGACGAAATAGATGACGTATTTGACGGAAAGTCCCCTTAGTTTTTCAACGATCTGACGATTGAGAAATATGCATATATCGTACACCAACGTTTATGGAATATTGTATTGCTCGCGGTGAAGTAAGCCCGTTGCCATTAACATACGCACGAGATGTGTAGGGCTGGTAATGGTTGCCTCCATTAAACAGCATTAAAGACTTGATTGATTCACTTTCGCACCACTGTGTGACGCTGTGAGACTTTCCTAATGCATTCTCCACATGCCGCTCTAAAATCTGCTGATAATAAACCATGACCATTATATCTAATTAGATATTGTTGCTATCGTGATTCGCCTTGACAGATTGACTCTTTTTTTCACTTAATATAGTTCCACGACGGCATAAGACACACATGTATACATGTGTGTTTATATACATATTAACACATGTACAGTCAGGCCTCTTTACTTCGAGTACCTCAGACACATAAAAAGACTATATAATTTTCCTTTCTATCTGTGTATACACTACTTGGACTCCGGATAGTTGTATGCCTCAATTGTTATATTCTAAGTATAATAGTATGATCCTAAACTTTGACCAACCATACTAATAATAGCTCTAGCTAGTATCAAAAGTTGGCACACCTCACCACCCCAATATCATGTATGTATATAATTCACTCCTGTCCACGAATAACATGAGACGAAGGTTTGGCAAAATGAAATTTTATTTGCCAAAACATTTCAACATCGCCCATGCCGAGAATCTAGAAACAGTAAGACCAAAGAAATTGTCAACCCAGCAGTTCAGTGGCACAGTCAAGAATGGAGTGACGTAGGCTATCACGCGAATGCCCTTGGAACCTCATGTATAGGTGCCACTGTGCAATGTTATCATCATAAACAAGTCTCCACATCTACACATATATACACATGAATACGTATGGATATTATTCACTACTCATAAAGACGATCTCCATTTGTGTCATGGAGGAACAGATTACGGATGTAAGTTTTCCCCGAGGGCATTGACGCTATGATATCTATAGCGTGGTCAGGGTGGGTCAGGGTCATTGACCTCCCCTCTCGCCTCCTTTACTCCCCGGAGCATGACCTACACGTGAGCAGCTGCCGAGATGTTTGTCCTCTCGCTCTCAGCTGCTCAGAAGTGCTCCGATCTTCTAACGCTTACCTCGACCCCTGCCTGTTCAGGTTTGTGGCTATCCGTCTTTCTCAGGGCAGCCGGTAAGTCAGTGATCAATGCGGGTCTCATTCTTCACGTTGGCCGCCACCATCACTCACACCTTGACCCTGCAGCGGCCCATCGCCGGCTCAACCGCCGACTCACCCCACTGAGCAGCTCCCTCCCAGGGCCGTATTAGGAGGGTGATTAGGGAGTACTGTGGGGCCCTATCGGGCTTAGAGCGGGCGATACCAATATATTTGCCGTTTAAAAAAGCAGGGGAAGAGGATCCTGTTCAGCAACTTTAAGAATAACTAAAATTCTGGTTTTCAATTAGAATAAACCAAATTCCGTACTGTTCTTGTGAATATGGAAACAGGCTGCCACAGAAGACAAGGCCATTAATGATTTTGTAGATGATAGGAATATTGATTGTTATATTTTAGATGCAAAGGTAAAGATTATTCTGATTTTTTTCTGTGCATGCATGATCAGAGGGCCTTTAAGCTGGGTGGCTATTGCCTGTCAGGTAAAACGAATCAGGAGGTTCGTAACTGAATGATGCTGCCCACTGTATTTATTCGCTGTGGGTGTGATGCGCGTCCGCAAATTGGTGAGCTGCTCTGAGAGCTGTCTATTCAGAGCCAGGTTTTGGCACTGGTCGCCATCCAAGTGCCCAAAGTGGCCCTGACGAAGTTACCACTGGCCTGCTGGGCTTTGGATATTAGCTTTATCCACTTATGGCTAAACAGGGCTTTTGGCAAGGGCGTCCATGGTCATGTGTGAGTTCTGCACTATGAAATATGAATGGGAAATGTTATGGGATGAAGGATTGAGTGGTTGGGAATCAGCTAGATAGCCATACTTTCCTTTTTCATCATATATTTATTTGCATTCATTGAGTTCACAATGTTCTTTCAGTCAAATACTGTTTGATGCGATAATAAGTAAGTTCGATGACGATGTTTTACTTTGTCATTAGTTAATATCTACATTTGGTTGATGTAACCTCTCATTGCCCTCATCAATATTAGACTCACCAGCTTTAACAATTATTCATAGTTTCAATTACGTGCATTTATTTCATGTTGTTTACAATGTGTATAAGGTTTGGGTATTCCTGCATACCATCGCCGTCTAAGTTATCTACCTTGAGGATTTCCAGTTGAAATGTCAGCTCTTTCAAGACGGCAAGCATTTATATATCGTAGATTATATGGTGTTTTCACCATAAACAGGCACAGATAAAAACAAAGCAGCCTGACCAACCTAGTTCCTAATTACACCTTGAAATATGGTCGTGGATATACAAATGGTGAGAAGGTGAAGTGATCCATTTTAGTGAAGTTGGCTACAGCGTGGATGCCTCCAAAAGACTTCCAGGAAAGATAGGAAATTAAAATGTAACGCGACTCTAGATGGGACACTGTGTGAGCAACTCGCACTGTAGGGACTCACCAAGTAGCTCTACAGTCAGTGCCCACAGAAGCAGCTCTGACCATGCGCCCGGCTTTGACCGGCGGCGGATCAGAAGCCTTTCTGTAGTATCCGGGATATTACAGGTATCCAGGTAATGAGACAGACGAACGGCACCATCAGAGGCACCCACTCGTTGAGTCACTCGATCTTCTAAGCCATTCCCCAGTGTGGCAGGAAATAGCGGTTTTTTTGGCAACAGGCCCCTGCTGCGCCTATAAGCTGAGGCGGCCTGGTCCGAGCAGCTCATCGGTTAACCGCTAAAGCCCCATCCAGCGGCGGGGGCCCGCTTGTAGTTGCTCGTTTGTATGCGCCGCGGTGGGCGTCGAGGTGGCCGACTGAAGGCTTCGGGAAATGCAGTCTCTTAGTTCTGCAGCCAACTGTGTCCCAATGGTACAGAGACTGCTGTTCACAAGACTCTCCGCCAATGAAGGAAAATGGCGAACCGGAAGCTAGGGTAGCAATGGTCTTAGTGTTTTATTACTAATGGCAATTTGTACCCCAAATGTAGCTGTCTTTGCGAGCTTGTTGGGGGCCTGGCAAATTCCGAATGGTTGTATACAGAGGTAGCATATCACTTTCTGTGGCAATCTGTAGTGTTGCTGGTAAACTGTTAAGAATGGGGTTCAAGGGTTAATGAAGTACTGATTAACCCTCTTACTTCATTAACGTGGATGCCTTCGGATCGGATGTGTTCTATCAATAATTGGTAATGGCCTAACTAAAATCACAGGGATACCTTCACATTAATGGACCAACGCTTTGAGTATTTCTTTTTTTTTTAAATTAGATATGCTTGCATATGAATCAGACATGAACCTATGAACAGGAAATTTTCAAGGCAGGGGCATCCCGAAGAATTTCAAATAGTTCTATTGCTGGAGAACACCTGAGGCCATGTATGGGACATATCTCCGTTCAAGATACAATGCACCAAAACGTATTATGATTCATATCAACTATAAGCATCTCTAGCGGATCTGACTCAGCAGTATCTGTATCTGCTGAGACGCCCGTGTCTGAGGTTTCTCTCTCACGACTCCGTACACGCTGAGATCATCAGCCCTCAGTGTACTATACACAATAATGACTGGTGTTACGTAGGAGTGGCAGTAATTTACGTGTAGTTGATGCATAGTAATATTCGAGCGACTGCGAATATATTACGTCATCATCTACGCGGATATTACAGATTATTATGACTGATTATAAATAATCAATAATGGATGAAAATTCAAGAAACGTATTTCGAAGTACATGATCATTTGACCTCATTATGGATTGGACTATATTTTTCAGAATCTCGCAGTAGCGAATGATAGGCACCCATACATTTTCTATGGAACCTTCGCAATAGGTGGATAATAAATATGGTTAAATAATCAGGGTCCATTTGTCGTAGTTTGTACATCAATGGGGTACTCGAGAAACCTATTTTGATTATCGCCAGGGTTTTTTCCAAGCCAGCGATGACCTTACATTTGACCTCAGTGCCAATCACGCAGTTACCCCTACTAGCGGAACCGCTGCTTCTGGCACTATCCCGAGTTTCCCCACACACGTGTGTCACTACGCAGGCATTCCCAACAAGAAGACAAATCTACAACCGTCCCTGACGGCCTAATCGACGTCGGGTGTCAGTTTGTCTTTGATCGACACGCCCGTTCAATAACCTGCCGTCTATCCATGACCATCACGCGGAGGGGTCTATTCACTTGTACCAGTGCCGGACAACCAACGATCTCCACCCTCCGTTCTATCACCGTGTTCAGTGTCAATGCCCGACGGGGGCTGGCCACCTCCTCCCACTCACACACAACCCACTACGCACCAATGTCCTCCATCACGCCATTGCCCCCCTATCGACACTCAGGTGGCGCTACGCGACTACCATACCGCCACCAGGTGGTGGGGAACTGCCGCCAGGTGACGCTACTTGACACAATCGATTCCGGGGTTGGAGGGAAGCGGGTCGGGTAATGGGGGTGGCGGGAGAAGTGGCCCACTTGGTGAATACTTAAATGGTGGCTGGCTTCCGGGCACACATGCTAATGAGGGTCTTATGATGTCAGTTCACCTTGATATGACCTGCCACACATATGACGCCAGGGCTCAGATTTGACAAGTCAGAGCACATCCTTTTCACTCTCACATGGTTCGTCCTAGATTGTAATTAACTAGAGCTTTGTGAACGGATGGATTTACTCAATATAAATTTCACAAATATATAGTATTATGGCCGATGCTGTCTCTACTTTATCAATAAATGTTTCATAATATAGAACTTATGGAACGTATGATGAGGTTATGTTTACCGTTTAAAACTATTTCTTTATTTCAATTCATAGAAAGGTATTTTTATTTGATATTAGATTATCCAAATTACCATACAAGGACTATGGCTATAACTGTAGACAAAAGGTAGCACTTGTCATTAAAGATTTAAGCCAACATAGAAGGTTAGTCTTAACTATTTGTCTGTGATTCAAGCCAGGTCTGTGACCTAATGTTTTACATATTTCTTTCTTAAACCATTCCCCGATTCACCTACTTTACCTTGTCACTACATGTACTATTGTACTACTCTTATATCACGTACTCCACCCAAAAGCAATGCATATCCTTACGACATCAAGCGTTACAGGCTTCATACTGAACATGCTTTGTTTATACCCTGGCCACTAACTCAGGTCTACTGCCCAGGCAGCCGGCGTTTCCTGCTTATGCTCCAGTGCCGACTGGCCAGCACGTGGTCCCCAGGGCAACTCCTTGGCTATGTGCACCCACTCCAGTGCAATTGGTGATGGTCCATTAACCTGCCTCCCCTTCTACACACTTGCAGTTCGAATCCTGTCACCCTCCAACTGCCATCTGCCTAATACCTATTCCCTGTCTCTATCTTCTGATCCTTCCTGCTTACACCAACCTTTTCCTAGAGCTTGTATCTATACCTGCCATGCATCCTTTAATTGCCTCCTGCTGTCTATCATCTGAGGCCCTGAAGCTCTCCTTCATTACCCTATCTACTATCTATACCACCTGCCATCTACCCTCCTCTGCCTACCATTCTCATCCACTTCCTTGCTTGTATCTGCCATACTCCATTCCAATATCCAAAATTCATTCGGCGACTGTTTCTTTTCCAAGTGTTGTTCGGTGCTTACCGACTACAGCCCTTCAGATTCTCGATCCTTACTGCTCACTGTCTACTTTGCCTTCCTGTTTATTAATTAGCCAATGTTTACAATGTCCCCATTAGAAATGTAATGGGACTCAGTAAAACTGTCAAATACCATTACCGTTGTAGATTTCTAGAAAACATACTCTTTGATAAGGTACCTACTCTATTTGTTTGTATACCACTATAGGCTTTTGAATGAAGAACAAAAAATAGTCCCAAATGATATACCCTATAATATGTCGATTCCTGGGTTTAATTCATCCAAGAAGATGGATAATAGATACAACAACCGATGATTCTGTGGACAGGCGGCTCTGTTAACTTCTTAAGGTTGATTTTGCAACCCACTCGCTAACATTCATGTATTACTAAGCATCAATCTCTTGTGGTTTACGGCCTCCTGTCCACAAAACCATTGAGTATTGTCTATATCTCTAGCACCCTAACCCTGCCTTCCTATAACTACTATTTTCGGCTATATGCCTGCTATGTATTCTGCCTTGTGCTTATTTTCCCCACTTTACCACTTTGTCTCCCCTTATCACCTGCCTACTTTCTTTCATTACCTCTAGCTACCACCCTAAACCCATCCACCTCTACTAGCACCCCTTTTCTTAATACACGTCCTATATAAACCCCTCTCTCTCCGTCCCGTTGGCTTTACGCTTTTACCACCACTCTCCCTCCTCCTTTTACTACCGGACAGAGCGGCGGAAGCGCTGCGGATCTTAATCTAGATCGCGTTACGTCAGATGTATTTTTTCAAGGCTGTGTGATCGACACCACGAGATCCGAGCCTGGTAAGTAGGCCGGAGGTAATACTGCGCCCAGATTATAAGAGCCGTGATAAGAAGTGGCCGGACGTCCCGGGATCCTCATCGGCTTATCACCTTAGTGTGCCTCGGAGGATGCTGAACAAGAAGCCCGACTGGTACAGCACACGCTGAGAATTCTAACACATAGAACCCTAATGTGGAGTTTCCACGTGCCATTGATCACCGATTATCGCATTTACCACCACCGACCGATATAATACCTCTGTTGCAATAATCACCAGGTAGAAATAAAAAGGGTCATCAATTTATTTCTTAAAGCATCGACAGTGTTGAATTAAATGGTGAATTTGAATGTCAAAAGTCGGTCGGCGACTACTATAATTTCTATTGAAAAATGGCGGAACCACAGACTGACTTGTATACAGGGGCTCGTTGAATAATCTAGGATCGTACATGTAGACCCTTTTCTGTATGCCATAGAGACCCAGGGACAATGTGGGTGAATTTCATTTAACATTTATGGACGACCTTTTGGACGGTTAGGACTGTCTTAGCGAAGAGACACAATTATTATCAAACAATAACCCTCGTATGAGGTACAGAAAAGGGTCTACGTGTATGATCCTAGTTTATTAAACCGGCCCCTGGTTGCATATTGTCGGTGACTTTTTCGTTGGCAGGTCGAAACGCCACATTAGAGGTGTAACACAACAATTTTTAAGAGGATTGGAGGGATTTGCTACCCTTACTTTTGTGTACATGGGTAGAATCAATACTATGAATATTATTTTGAAGCGTATCTATGATGGGTTGTTCTGTATTATCGTAAAACCGGATGAGTTTTAATCTGGGCTCCCGTATGTGACGACTGGAGTTTGGCGTAGTGATATCACGAGGCGGAGCCGAGTGATATCCGGAGCCCAAACTCCAGGAGTCGCATACGGGAGCCCAGATTAAAACGAATAAGGTTTTGATTTTATCCTACTCCCTGTGAACGATATTTTTTTATGTGAGGATAATAACAAAAAAACACGATGAAGTCCTCCATGTAGCTCTCCTTGCTGCCCTGAAGGAGCTTGGAACTACTTTCAGCTGCTGATCTGTGATTGGTCCATTTTTTGTACGCTCCTAGGAGCGATTTTTTATCTGTATGCGACATACGGGCGCATACGAAAAGTCAATGTTAAGCCTACGGGATTTTATATTAGGGGTAGGATAAAAAGATTTACAAGCAGTCTAAAGGATGGTTAGTACTTTTATAAATATTATTCAACAAAATTTAGGTATATTCCAAATGAATGAGCGCGTAAATACACCCTTTTCCCCAAAAGAAAACGTATATGTGGGTCGCATTGACAGTATATAGAGTATTGCCTGTATGTGAAGTACCTCCGTCTGGTCAGAGCTTAGACTGTGGCTGGCATGTGACGCTATAGGATCATTTACAAGGGGACCGGGCCGTTTTGGCATAAGCCTCTCCTCCAGTAGCAGTCCATCTCCTTGTGGAGCTATTAGCGGGCGGGCTCGGCGGATGCTCACGGCCATAACGTCGACGGGGCTGGGTAAAACACGATAATGCTGTTAGCGCGGGTCCCGACTGTTTCTGTCGCCGATTGGATTACCGCCACTAGGTGCCGCGTCCCATCGCCACCTATGGAGCATATCGCCATCTGCCAATGAGCAGCTCATTAAAAGGTGTTTGTGGGAACGAGAGATGGGAGGAAATTGGATCTATGGGCTCAGAACCTGACTTTAAAGAGTAGCTACATTGTAATGTAGGCCTTTACTCAACTTATGTATATTTAATTTACATATATATATATATATATATATATATATATATATATATATATATATATATATATACGCACATATCATATACTCGTTTCAGATACGAGCAGCCATATTCTCAGAGGATTTGGCCGGCACTTCATATTATCCGAGAGCATACGAGGATACATTGCGTTTTATTATACACCGAATACAGAGTGTCTATACTTGATATATTGAGCCTACAGATCGCCACTGAACAGTTTTTAAAAGGTGAAACCTTCCTTTATTCTGTCTTAAACCAATTCTTCCCCCTGCTTTTAACTGTGAACCATATGGCTGTCTATTTCCCAAATTTATCTAATTATATCCTTTCCTGTCTGTACCATATGTAACACTGTTTTGTTATCTGTATAACATACTCATCTGTCTGAAGTTATGTCGTTACACGTATTTTTCTTCTCATCATAACAGATGAATATTTAAAAACTGCTGTACCGTATAGAATAAGCAAATGTGCGATCCTTAAAGGGCTCCCTGAGCCACTAAAATCCAGGCAGCAGTATATTAGTTATAAGTTCTTGTGTAACGCTGTACTACGATGAAACATTCTATATAACCTGCCTTATTAACATGGATGAACTAAACGTTGAGCACTATCTAAAAACAAACAAAAACATAGTAACGACGCCAATACACACATACTCATTTTGGTATAGCCGAGAAATCGTTCTTCAAACTCGTTCTGAATGATTTAATCGACTTCACCTCAATAAAGTATGTGAGTAATCGCGTATGTTTTTACTTACTCCTCACTATTGCTTGGACAATAACCGGGTGTCAAATATGCGGTGAATACAACCATGCAGATCAAAATCAACCTTTTCCTGACAGGTTGCGTGCTGATATTCGTTCGCTTCAGTTACTCTATCTTTTCGTATGCGGCCTTTCTCACAAGCCAGTCCATTCAACATAAAGTCATCTTCCGATTATAAGGCACCGTTCTGCTGTTGGCTACCACCGATTGATTTGTTATGTACACCAACAGTATATCGGGGAATGGAAACAGCCGAAAATTTGAAATAGTCACCGATTGATATCGCGAAAATCACGCTATAAGGCCACCACCAACTGACTTGGTCAATGACTGACAGAACCAAAATGCTTTGATTTCATCGGTGAGAGTCAATGTTTTTATCATGGACATTGAATTGGTATGGACCTGTAAAATACAGGAGAACCGAGGTATACACTGCACCCTAACCAACTATTTGATACTGCCGTACAGTCGGTGGCACCATGGCCGACTTTTAGAGGAACTCATCGATGCTGTTTTCGTCGGCAAATGGAAAATGACCTACATCGGTACATCAGAGGCCAATATAAATCCCTAATTTTTTTCGTTTGTATAAGTTGGATACTATACACGTATATATATATATATATATATATATATATATATATATATATATATATATATATATATATATATATATATATATACGCACAGCAATGGCGATGAAGGCAGCTTATTTCTTATCGTATGGTGGTTACACGTCAAAAGGATACCAAGCTCGCCCGGGATTACGAGCGCAGCTTGGGATATGACTTTAATCCCACCCCATTCCCTTGTTTCGTTGAAAATCCGTAAAGCTGCAGCGTCGCCGCAGATTTCCCTTTGATGGGTTGTAATTATCGGCTACTGGGATCTATGTGTGGATTAGGTCCTTAGTGAGTAAAGACCCATGGCTTTGGTTTAGATATTGGACTGCCTGTTCATATTTGCTGCCCTTCGTGCTCGAGACACTATTTAGCCGGAAAACAGGTCAATTGATACTTCAAGCTAAGCTGTATTTCTCCCATGCATAAACTTATTCCACCCTGACTACATGAATTTATCTTCTTTTATGTCAGTAGCCGAAAGAAGTGTTTCTATTTTAATCGATTTCAGAAATATTTCCAAGTACTCTATCAGAAATACTGCTTTCAGAAATGAGATGTTTCCAAATATACAAATTAAATTCAATACCAATTCCAGAAACAGGTCATGTGTTTGATATATCGATTTCTTTTGAAATATTTATATTTCATTGCTTTCCACAATAGAAAATATTACGACGATTATTGAGTATCTTGATACCTGAAATCATCGTACAGAATAGGAATTATCATTAAGCACATATTGACCTGCTACAAGGTAAACCCAGTCCATGTTATGCAAATATGTAAGTCAAGCCATATGAGGTCTTGACTAATTTATCTGGCACAGAGCTAATAGAGATTTAAAGTGGAATTCACGTAGTGGGATTCAAGTGCCAGAGTGAGTGATCACTGGGACAACGTCTGAGATTAGACAAAGTGTGTCCTTCCATGTAGATCAAATTCGCCATTTTCCCTTGAGATTATTAGAAGAAAACACCCTTAAGTGGGATTCACCCGATGGGATTCATGTACCTCACAGGGCTCAAGATCTCATGCGATTGTGTTCCCTTTTAGGGGGAAATGTCTTTAACAATTACATGGAGGAAAACATATTGACCTGCTACAAGGTAAACCCAGTCCATGTTATGCAAATATGTAAGTCAAGCCATATGAGGTCTTGACTAATTTATCTGGCACAGAGCTAATAGAGATTTAAAGTGGAATTCACGTAGTGGGATTCAAGTGCCAGAGTGAGTGATCACTGGGACAACGTCTGAGATTAGACAAAGTGTGTCCTTCCATGTAGATCAAATTCGCCATTTTCCCTTGAGATTATTAGAAGAAAACACCCTTAAGTGGGATTCACCCGATGGGATTTATGTACCTCACAGGGCTCAAGATCTCATGCGATTGTGTTCCCTTTTAGGGGGAAATGTCTTTAACAATTACATGGAGAAAAACATGTCTCAAGGAAATGAATCGCTTTAATTTAGATGAAGAAATTGTGTTCGAGTACAGAATCTCAGCAGGATTTGTCTCAGAAAAGTACCCTGTGAGGTACATGAGTGCCATCGTGTGAATACTTTAGGGGTCAAGTTTTAGTACCTCAGGGGAATTGCCTGAGACTGGGGAAAGGTTATAAAGTACACCCGTCTCAGGTACATGAATCTAACTTGGCCACTGTTACCAACCATTGTCAATTGACCAGGATGCAACGCTACTGCACCAACTACTACGCTGTCCGTTCTATTGCTACAGCGCATAGTGGTTAACTAGGTTCCCCTACGAGCGTTACGTAGAGATTAACTCGTCGTACAGCACGTTTATTGTATTTGAAAATCTTTGTTTCATATGTCCGATTCCTATTCCACCAACTTTCGGTACCCATAGAACAGTCTAGTAGCAGTGAGGGCCACCCAGCTAGCACTAGTCCCTCGAACCCAACGCCATATATAACGGCGGCACGAAAACACCTTGCCAATACTGAAATGCTTTGAGGTCCCCTACTTGTGAGTCATCGACTTCAGTTATTTTTGCCTCGGTCTTCCGCGGGGACTGACGTATATATGCATTTGGAAACGAGACAGAAAACTGAACTTTGATTTAAAGCTTCCCAGACTGAAAGAGTTGAGTAAAGTGATTTTGGTAGCTATGTGCCCTGCATAGCAATTCCCTGTTTTGAATTGCAAAACGGCCGCGCCGTATCGGGAAGCTCTTGATGTAAAAGACACGGTCGAACCAGCCTCCCCGTCTATGTATATATGATGTCTGTGCATAGAACGGTCTACTCATATACTCTGCCTAATGCTAGAGTGGTCATATAGACTTTGAGCTTGCTGCAAAAACCTAACCCTGCACCATCTGCATACACTGTGGTATTGGGAAAGGAGCAGAGGACCAGTGTCCTCCCGAACCCTAGAAAGAAAACATCAATTACCTTCATAAGTTATTCGTCCGAGTATGTTGATCGTTGAAGAATGAATAAGACAGCTACATGTATTTTTGTTCATTTATGAAATATAAGACAGTGTTTATGATAAGGATTTTCATTCGGATTATTCTGTATCACAAATATTAGGTTATATTTAATGGAAAACCAGGTATATGTTGGAAAAAAACCGGCCAGGAAACAACTGTATAGAGTGGGGCACGAAAATTATTGAGAGGGAGAAACAAACTCTCAGAATACTTACCTATTATCCGAAGGTCCGATTAAGATGACCAATTAGGTGTTCCTACTATCCATTACTCCAATGGGAAATTGATGCAAAACATTCACTTAGATCAATGGGTTTAATAAGCAATTTGGGTTTGCTACTTTACTTTAACATGACAAGCCCATAAAAGGCTTTATAAGGTAATGAGAAATATATATATATATATTTAGTTTACATATCGTATCAAAATGCCTAATGTCCGGCGATATGTATTGCCTTTGGTTAATCCCTTTCAACGCAAGAGGTGACCAAAGAGCTGGAAACCAAAAGCCAATGAACATAGGCATATTGTACGCATGGTATATAAGAAAATACATATGTTTTGTTACCATGTATTCTTACTCGCTACCTAATTGATTTATTAAAAATCGAATTGTCTCTGTTGCAACATATCAGATATACAAACAAAGATTCGATGAGACTAACGTTTTGGGGTTGTAATCACACTGATGACTTGACATCCCCAAACCATTTTATACTGTAAGTTCACAAGGTGGGCACTTCGGCAATGAATACATGATATTTGAGTAGCTCTTTGGAGGTAAGATAAACTGACTAAATCAAAGCTATATTCCAAATGCAATACATTATTTTGGACAAATAAATTCCAACGCAAGAAACAGTGTTTGCGAAAAAAGGTGTTTTAACGTGAAGAAGGCATTTTACATGGTACATTTTTTCGTAGCTAATCTGATGGTATTTCACCCTTTTCTTCTGTGAACGAGCAGGGCGGAGCAGATGGTGAACGACTTTGACCGGATGGGAGTGCTCGTCGCACACGACGGCAAGATGCACTGGGAGCCCGGCGGAATCTTCACCACCACCTGCGACATCGACATCACCTTCTTCCCGTTCGACCTGCAGAACTGTCAGATCATCGTGGGCGCCTGGGCCTACTACAGCCAGAAGATGAAGCTGCTCAACTCGTCCTCTGAGATCAAGCTGCATGATTACACAGAGAACGGCGAATGGGAGATCCTGGAGACTCACGTGGTGTGGAACGAGACGGTGCTGCCCTGCTGCCCGGATATCCGCTACACGTATGTCTCCTCGGAGCTGTACCTGAAGCGGCGCACCTCGTACTATTTTGTGAACATCGTGCTCCCCTGCTTCATGCTGTCTGTGCTCGTGCTCATGTCCTTCTGCCTGCCACCTGAGGCCGGCGAGAAGATCTCCTGCGGTATATCCGTCATGCTGGCCTTCACAGTGTTCCTGTTGATGGTTTCTGAGTCTGTGCCGCGTACCTCTCTACAGCTGCCAATTATAGGTATGTCACCCTACCTCTTTGCAGCTGCCAGGTATAAATTATAGGCATGTACTCCTACTTCCCTTGAACTGGAGGTAGTATTACAGGTATGTAGTCCTACCTTTCTACAACTGTCAGTTATTTGTGCGTAGTCCTACCTCTCTACAACTGTCGATTATAGGTATGAAGTTCTACATCTCTCCAACTGCCAAATATAGGTATGTGGGTATACCTCTCTACAACTGCCGATTATAGTTATGTAGGCATACCTCTCTCTACCTCTCAGCTATAGGCAGGTAGTCCTTCCAATTAAAGGTATGCAGTTCTCCCTCTCTAGTATGGCAAAGTATAAGTATGTAGTCCTACCTATCTGCAGTGGCCAAATTTAGGTATGTATTCATACCTTACTCTAGCTGGCAATTATAGGTAGGCCCTATGTACACATATCTTGCTAGAGTAGACAAAAAAAGCGTCGGGTCGGACTCCGTACAGAAAGTCCTTTTTCTAACCCTCTACAGCTGCCGATTTTCTGTAGGTGGCACTGCTTGTCTCAAGCTGCCAATTTAACGTACCTAGTCCTTGCTCTCTGTAGCTGCCACCTATAGATAGGCCTTCATACTTCTCTGTTACTGCAACTAATTGGACATATATTTTTAACGCCCTCTATAGCTGCCAATAATATATATGTCCAGGCCCCTCAAAATCACTAGCCAATGGTAAATGAACAAATGAATATAGCACTTTATAAGATGAAATACGTGAAATTTCTGTCAAAAATCTAAATCATTTCGTGATCTAATGACCCTTGAATGGATGCCAATTGGTTTTCACAGGTGGATTTCTTTTCATGGTGGCATGTATCGTCTCAATTATAGATTTGTTGTCATTGAATTCGTTAAGATAAGATAAGCATAATAAAACAAATCTTCATGATTAATATTCATTTTATTTCACTTTTGAATTGGGCTTTGACTGATTGTCCTATCTAAATTACAGCTCCCAACTTGAAATAGGTCATAGACTTCTGGACTACATTGACATTTTCTCCAAATGCATATAGCGGCCAAACAAACTCCCATTTCAAACTCCGAAAATATAACATGCATGTGGTCAGGAGGAATTATCGTCTGATATATTATTAATTCTGATCCATTTATAATTTGTCCCGCTCAGCCATCTACCTGACGTGCACGATGATCCTGGGAACCATCTCCACGTGCCTCTCCATCCTGGTTCTCAACGTGCACCACTCGCACAAGGCGGGGCCCGTGCCGGACCTCGTCCGCCGTATCATCCTCACGAAGATGGCGCGCCTGCTCTGCATCAACACCAACTACCACACAGTACGCTTATGGCGTCGTAAACCCGCCAAGAAGCGCCCTGCGCGCGACACCCAGCTGCACAATAAACTGTACGCGCCTAAAGGTAGCAGCATGGACAGTCTGTTTGAGATCCTCACTACACAGGGGCTGCTTAATAGTCACCTCTCCGCAGAACGCATGCGACAGGCGCATCGGGATGACCCCGAGCAGACTCGCCCTCCGCCAGGGGTCTCTATTAGGGATCTACCTGGGGGCAGCGGGAGGAGGCGGCCACCAGGGGGTGCTAAACGGAGCAGCAGCGCCTCACCGCGGTCAGAGACTTCAGCTAAATCGACGACCTCTGAGGAGGAGAAGAAATATGTTCGTGATTGGAGTGATGTCACTTGTGTACTGGACAGGATGTTTTTCTGCCTGGTGCTCACGGCTATGATCACCTCCACTATTTTTACCTTGGGCTCGCCGTTTTTCATGCGGTAGTGAGACGGTTTATCCTTCAAACCCCAGCCCCATCTTTGATCCTGACTTCTTAGTCATAAGCATTGCCCAGCCTCGGACTCGGCAGGTGGCGCCATGCTCGAAAACACTCACAGGATGTTTAGATTCTGACATGGACAATTAGCCATACGTACTTCACAACTATCTCAAGCATATTCCTCATCAGCCATCGTTCTTTCTGTGTAGACGACAGTTTCCCCAATCATCCCTCATCAACTGTAATCTGATAACCCATAGAGGAGTGCCCCAAGGGTGTATATCCGACTGTCTTGTATAGCGGACTGTATTTGCACTGACCTTAGTTCCTCCAGAATGTGTACATGATAACAATTAAGGATCAATTCTGGCTTTTATTCCCCATTCATCAAATGCTTTAGATAATTCAGAAATCACTGTGTTATGGAAATTCGGAACAGGTAAGGATAGTATTATTGAGATTTGTTGTAAGCTCTTGTATCGTTTGAAGCTATACCTACTTGTGTATGGTAAGCCTCAATGACTGGTGGAAAACTGAGCTCTCCCTTTTGCTTTTAAACAAATGATTTAAAAAACCTTTTTGAATGAAACAACAAATGTTTAAATCAGATCTGACACATTGAATGTTGGTTCTTAATTAGTCAACATTGAATATCATCCTGTAACGGTATAGAAAGTTATGGTGCAGCAAGATGAACGTTCAGCTGTCCTTTCCATTTCTTAGTCTATCCTTGCAAAGACCTTGTTTGTTTTCCTCTGACGAGAATACGTAGAAATCTGACGGACGATACGACAGAAGAGATACTTTGAGAGACAGGTTACCGACATGCATAAAGTTATGTTGTGTAACCAAAAAGCCTTAAGTTTGATGGCCTTAAATGAAGGACTTGTAGAACTATATTATATAACCGTTGTCATATGAGAAACTTCATTTCAACAGTGGTACACCTCTAATGACAGAACCGCGCATTCCCTATTAATAAACATACATCTAGACATAAACAATTACATTTTGCAAGGTTAAGCGTTTCTCAAAGAGGTGAATACTATAACGTAGTGCCAACTTAGAGTATCACCTTTTGAGGGCTGACTCTGCATAGAATATTATTTGCCAACTGCTGATAATTTGTAAAATGTGTAAATATGGTCAGTAAACTAGTGCCTGTTTGCAATTGGTTCTGGTGGTAGTCGGGTTATCATGATAAGAGATAGGGGTGCACTACTTTATAATACATCTTGGATAATCTTTCCAGTGTTTATTTCCGTGTCCTAGAAATGAATATACTTGCTATCGAGTAGATAGCCCCACATCACCCAACAGCAAGACTCAAATAGAAGGACGGCCTTTGGAATACATATTTGATACTGTTATTATTGATATAATTCATCTCGATGTATATATGTGTCCAAACATGGATATAGGGATATGTTGGATAAGGTACATTTAGTGGACACCGTACTATGCTTGATAATGATTTAGTCTGA
Organism: Alentia gelatinosa; assembly: GCA_950022655.1. Taxonomy (NCBI): domain Eukaryota; kingdom Metazoa; phylum Annelida; class Polychaeta; order Phyllodocida; family Polynoidae; genus Alentia; species Alentia gelatinosa. The sequence continues at coordinate 19,205,884 of OX465588.1, read as the reverse complement.
TTGACATTCAAGGTGGGCATCTGACTATGACGTCATACGTATCAACGTGACGTCGGAATGATGACCACCAATGCGTGCTGTCGGATGTGTTCTCAATTACTCATATCATCATGTAATCATCATGGCAGTGAATATCATCATAAATAAAGGAGAGTCATTTGTTACGAAATTCGTCAATATCTGTTGCCTCTACCGATATCAACATCATTCCGTAACGTTACAGGGGCCTGCCCATAAACACTAGATCGTTAATGTTAGTGTCCGTCTCAGAATACCCTGCTCCGTGCTACAATTCCATTGAAGGAATAATCAACTTCCATAGTTCTTTCCCTGCAGCACCCAGTTCCTCGGTTCAGCATTACACGGCAGGCATTGCCTGCCAAAACGACCCTGCTACGGCGGCACCCTTTTTTAGAAATAGCATTGTCATGTGATGTGTCATGTGATTTAAGTAATTTATCTTAGTGACTGATCATATCTTTTTATACCAAATCAAAGGTTAATATGGCTCTTATACATTTCTTTTAAATCATACAATCATCTTTTTAGCTATTAAATTTTGTATATAAGTATGAATGGTTCCTCTAAAATGCCTTGAGGCATCTTCCTGCCGTAGCCAGAGGAATGCCTAGAGGCATCTCCCTGCTGTTAAAGGGTTAAACAATTTTAGCAGTACTGATTTGAGTTTAGGATCTGCTCCTAGATTCCCATGTGTGGTCACCCTTTCATCTATATGCAACCAGAGCGAATATTCTACTGACGTAAGCAGCAGATGGAATTACCCAATAGGATGTGGAGCGAGTATCTAGCTGGTGCCCATCATGCTAACTATAGCCTTCAAAATGATGATTGACTGCAGGACAGCCTGCTGCTAGTTATCAGCGCGGGCCAGTGTCTGTTTGTTTAATTGTGAGGCCGTTTGCTGGTGCCTGTTCAACAAATGCCGGAGTGTTGACTTTACCCCTCAATCAGGATGATCGCCATGGGCATATCAGTACCGAGTTACTACAGAGCAGTGATACGCACATCTGTTTTTGTTGATATAAAACAGTTCAGGGTTGGTCTTCCCTTTCATTAGGTTTTTATACAAAACATATGTGAGCATTAAATTAGATTATTCATCTATTGAACATTGTTTACATTTGCCAATGATGTCTGAAGACATCATATGGAGATGGCCACGGGAATATATGGAGGCATCACGCAGAAGTGAAAGGACAAAAGGAGATACAAATCATTCGGTAGCTCATTTTGCCGATATTGCATGTGATCTCATTTGTTTTCGTCTCCTTTATAATAGTCAGAATATGATGAAATGATACATGATCTATCTAGAAACCTATGCACTCCCCATCAAATACATCAAATCGAAGTCAACATGTAGAACCAAAAGAGAATTATAAAATAGAATACCAACAATACAAAAGACCCAGCAGCTACTTATACCGAAAGCAGCCACTTTCTAGCAACCAGAGTATCAAAGATCCTAGTTTTGTACACTGAATCTGAGATGCTCTCCCCCTGCTAAATTATGGTATATTCCTACTCGACGCTAATTTGTCACCAACTCTCATCTACCGTGTTCTATGATGGATAATATCAATTGGGAAAAAGTGATAAACATATATGCATGTTAGAATTATGATCGTCTCGAATCCAAGGGCGGATTCCAGTCGTTTTATTTAATATCTAGTCCCAGGCAACGCTCGAATAGCTATCTATATAACGAGGAATGAATAGTGTGGTTATCATTGATGAATGGGCCTGGAATTTTGGAAAACAGTTATAGTTTGTTTTTATTGTATATATCACTGGGTTGATGTCCCAATTCTTATCAAATTAATGCAGAAAAACAGAACCCACATATCCGTACTTATTAGATTTTTATTACTGCTTAGGACAAAATTTCCCAACAGTTATTTTTGTCCTCAGGAGGTGAAAATCTGGGCCCTGTTTTTCGATATCCTCTTTGTAAGACATCTTACAGTTGTCAGTGTACTATAGATAAGACATCTTTGGGGATCGGCCAACGATTGTCCCTCAAGGGCACTTTAGGCTGCAGCCAGGTGTACTATAGATAAGACATCTTTAGGGTCACGTGGTTCCAAATGTCTTCCAAAGTGTCTTAGACCTAAGACATTTATGGACATGTCGTACAGAATGCGCAACTTCATTTCCCGTGAGAATTAAGCGATGAAATTTTAACACAAGTAAGGGACACATATAACCTATAATCGTCCCAAATATGAAGAAGATCGGTCAAACGGTTCCGACGTTATTCGTGTTTGAATTTCGTCATAGCAATTGTCTGCTCTGGTGGTCAGTGTCTATCAGAGAGCATCAGAGCACACCTCGCTAATTTATGCGGCGACCTAGACATTGTCCCTGGGGAAATTCAATTCACTTAGTACATTATAGCAGACTTTAGACTCTACATTACACCTGATGAAGGCCAAACCATAAAGGCCAAAACGTTGTGTCTTTTTCAAACTACAAAACTAATGTAAACAAAAGTGTTAATAAACATATCTAGAAATGGTTTGTTGGGTATGTGAAATTTTCAAATTGAAATTAAAAGAAAAAAAGTTAGACATAGACAGGTATCGAACCCCCAATCTTCGGATTCTGAGGCAGGTGATCTAACCACTTCACCACAAATATTCCACTCCTAGGTATAAGCTAACCTGAACCTGGTACTGGGCAGTCTTTGCAGTATAGAACCTGAGACAGTTCTATACTTGTCTTAGACAAGGACATTTTTAGCGGCAATCGAACGTGTCACGCTGAGACACTGTCTATAGTACACCCGCCATTTTGTGTCTTGCAAATTGTCTTCCAATCGCAGAGATGTCTCAGGGAATCCTTGGCCGATTATGTCATGACTGAAAAACAGGGCCCTGGTCTATAAACCTGGGCCCTGTTTTTTAGTCAAGATTATCTTAGGCTAAGACCGTCTTAAGACAAAAGTGTGCTATAGACAAGATATCTTAGAGGATCTTTGATATATCTTGGGCTGAGACGACTTAGGGGCGTCATAGCTGTCTTTTAGTCAAGATTATCTTGAGATATCTTAGCTCAAATTGGCTCCAAAACGGTCTCAGCCCAAGACAAGGTTGGAGGTGTCCTAGAGGTGTCTTAGAGGTATCTTATGGCCATGTGGCCACATGAGAACAAGAAAACAAGATGCTCCTGTCACTCAACAGTCCTCTGTCACCAGTCCGCACTCACCAGTCCTCACGCACCAGTCCGCACTCACCAGTCCGCACTCAACAGTCCGCACTCAACACTCCACACCCACACCACACCAACAACCACCCTTGCACCCACCGCCACACCCATCCCCACACCCACACCTACAACCACACCCACAACCACACCCACATCCACAACCACACCCACCCCTGCACCAACCCCCACACCCATCGCCACACCCACACCCTAACCCACAACCACAAGCACACCCACATCTACACCCACAACCACATCCATACCTACAACCACAGCCACACCCAGTCACAGCCACAGCCACAATCACACCCACAACCACAACCACGAACACAGCCACACCTACAACCACAACCACAACCACAGCCACAGCCACAACCACACCCATAACCACAGCCACAACCACAACTACATCTACACCCACACCCACAACCACAGCCACAACCACACCCACATCCACACCCACACCCATCCCCACACCCACAACCACACCCACACCCACAACCACAACCACACCCACAACCACAACCACAACCACACCCACACCCACAACCACACCCACAACCACAATCACAATCACAACCACATCTACACCCACAAACACAACCACATCTACAGCCAAAACCACAGCCAAAACCACAACCACAACCACACCCACAACCACACCACAACAAAATTCTTTTCACCTTTTCTAGGTGAAAGTGATGTGCTAGCACCGGGGTTTGAACACCCTACCTCCAGCACAATTGCCGGATGCCTTACCTATGTCTCCACAGAGTTGGGTGATGCAATACACTCCTGAGACCCCAATATGACTTGATATGACTGTACCAGTGCTGGAGCTGGTATCCGGCAAGAGTAGAATTATAGAATATAAGATAGTTCTATATTTGTCTCAAGATCTACCGTGGCGCACCAAGACCTTGTCTATAGGACAGCGGCCATCTTTTGTCTTGAAAAAATGTCTTAGATTCCCCAGTATATCTTCGCAGATCTCAGCCCAAGACTGTCTTGACTAAAAAACAGGGCCCTGCTTTTGGCCTAAAACGAAGCGTAAAACGATAGGTTATTAGGGGAAAACTGAAAGTTGCATACCTACACTTTCCTCTCAGGAAGTTGGGCAGGGACACTCAAAGTACCCTGTTCAGGACCTTTTGTGGGCCCTTTGAGAAGGTCTGACAGCCTTAAGAATAATTTCATGTCCACTTTTAGATCTCGATCATCGAGCTCTATATGATAAAGAAACAACTACCCTGAAAAAAATGCCAGACCGAATTCTGCCCGTGCACAATACTGGTGAGAATAGGCAGATCTATAAAATACCAAAACCATGATGATAGTGATATCTATGTTACACATTTCATATGAGCTATCTAGCTATTCCTTTTCTATTTGTTATGCTCGGTTTACACCATCACCCCGGCGGTCCCGGCAGCCCCAAGATGCCGTCGCCGTATCTCGACTTGTGCTTAATACGGTTTTAGGATAGTCCCTCTAAAATTATTTTGTATCCTCTAAAGACATAAGATATTAAAAATGTTCGGCACTCTCCTAACCTCTCGGACTATATGTAAAGGGCAGTTCCACTGAACATCGAATATTTGGATGTAAAGACCACCTATATAGAGGCTGGATGTGCATGACAAAGTCATATCTTCAGGAATGAATCAAAGATGAAAGTGCTGGATATGGAGAAAATGCTTTAATCCTTAGTGGGATGATTCTGTGTCAAGATATGGGATGATTCATACAAGGCTGAGATTGATAAGAAGTAGAATTCTGATAAGTCAGACATATATGGCAAATGTACAGGAGAACTCATATATCTGTACCGTAATGCCCTATGTTCGTTTGCGAAATGAATCCCATAAATCGCTGCGCATCTCTCCTGATGATGCCAGAATTTCCAATTAGTGAATCTAAAGCAGCTCATATTTTCTAATCTCGGAACTGCACTCAGCTATATAACATGACTGATTTGATAAGTTTATAGAGTCAGAGTATAACCGAAGTATTACCCTACCCATCTCGCACTGCGCATGATTCATCAAATTCGAATTTGTATTTTGTAAACTGAAGAATCTTTGCACGGGATATTGTTTTAGATAATCAGTTTCTAGTTTATTTTCTTGGATCCAAATAAAGCACACATTCTACAGCCTGCCATATGCTCATAATACAATTGAAATGCTTGTGCCTGGAAATATATATTTAATGGCAGACATCACCTAAGACTCAGTCTAAATCATCGGGGATGTATTGACACAAGGTCTGTAGAAACGTATAAACACCTGACCAGAAGGGGTTGCATCGCATAGAGAAGTGAGTAAGCTGGTACAGCATCAATCCGGCTCAATGACTACCACATTCTATGTGTTCTTTTCTGTCCCTTCTGAACAACCCAGAAATACACTGAAAGCTGTTTTTCTAGTTATCCTCTCATCAGAGAATAGCGAACGGGTGACCTCATCTAAACACCATGATTGGACCTACCCCCTCTTTATGGGAACTCCAAAGGCCAGTAAAGGGTCGCATTCATGCCCTTCCCTATTCAATATATTTCCACTACCTCTTACGAATTCATTTATTGCACTTTCTATACTGGTCTGCGAACGTATTACGTGGGTTCAGGATTCTATTGAGACGACACACATATTCATCTATTCTCTTCCTCTTTTCTAAGCCAGTCCAGCTTTTAGTCATATTAAATACGACAGCCTGGCTTTTACAGTTGTATACATTCAACCTTAGTTCCCTTCCTCAAATAATTTACCCCTCTATTTTTGAAATAAAATCAGATTTGAAATAAATAAAGCAAGCATTATGATTTATATACGTTCACGTACACTCACTAAGTTAATTACATTAATTTTCTTGGTTATTATCAACAGTTGAGGCAAAGTTTTATTGAAACAGCTTGCGTTGTTTAGCACTAATAAAGTGTTAGCACTTACAAGACACTATTGAACTATGATCAGTAGTTATCAATACGTCATACCTATGAACAAACACTGGGCTGCCTTAAAAATGATGTTTGATTATCAAAATAATCTTTAATAAGACATAGAACATTATATCATCAAAGATGAATGAATGACAAAAAGATCATGAGATTGTTTAATAATGACAATGAAAGGGGTATCAAGAGAACATAGTTATCAAACACACATCATACAGGCCTACCCTTGGTAATTCATATAGAACAGGTGTGGGTGGGTGGGTTAAAACGTCTATACAGTCCTACAGGTAAGACGTATTGTGGGCGAGCGTGTGACAAACTGACTAGAAGTGAGATAGTTCGCCTGTGGTCTGGGCCCCGCTTGGTATTATTTAATATAAGAGCAACCGGTGATCAATATTGATTTTTAATTAATTAAAATTGTTTTATATGTTGTGTGTTAATTAGTATCATGCATATTCACATTCCAGTCTCTTCAAACCAGGGAAGATTAGAGGCACACCTAACTGTACCGTTACATTGAACTGTCGGTCTACAGTTGGAGAATCTTCGGTAATGATACAAGTTAAGGGAGTGTTTCAGATATAAAAGTATCCTCTTAGAATGTATATGACACGGAATCTCCAGTGAAACGAATTTGATTAATTGAGATCACACGTTTGAGTTTGTGTTGACACGCCATTGATTCCAGTCTAAACCTCAAAGAACCTCTCATTACAGTGACCAACTATCATTCCGAGGAAATTGAATTTCAAAATAGAGATGCCTTTGAGGAACCTGGCGCATCCTATGGATTTTTCAACACAAATACCATCCGCACCCTACAGACGCATGTATATGGACTCCACTACAGTACAGAAGCAACAACCCCCAAGCATTATCATTATCCCAGAGCAGTAATAGACCCAGACATCCTCCAGCCACGAAAAAAAAAATCCAATCGCCCAGTGACAGATAGAACAACCTAGGCGGCCGACACCCGCATGTAGGCGGCCAACGAGACAAATGGAACACGGTCCCTCCACCCGCCGCCGCTTGCATTCTCCTCAAAGACTCTCATGCCTACAATCAATAACGAGGACCAAGGATGCGCACTGCTTTTAGTACCTCGCTATTAGAATCGATAGCGGTAGCCGAGACGGCTTTTTTGCGCCTGGTGATACAGTGGAGATGGATGGTAAAGGGGTACTGCTCTACCCCCAGCTGTGGAGTCAAGTCTGACAAAAGAATCACCCCCCGCAGAGAAGTAACCCACACCAATGTCAAAGCACCGGGATGTGCTTGCCGCCAGACCGGAGTAACCCGAGGTAGTGCCTTTTCTGCCGCTAGCATTCATTTTTATGACTTTTTCAGCGGTGTTTACCACATGTGTTGTTGGACCCGTGAGATTTTCTTGGGGAACGTGAGGTTTTCAAGCAAAAATTGTAGTCCAGATGACTTAGCAGACAGACGGATCTCACAGCTTTTGCTACTGTTGACTTTGATATGTTTTCTGGTTGACCTTTTTTATATTTTGCATGAGCGCAAAGCTTTCACATCTAACCAGCTTTCCCCTCTAACCAGTCGGCCGACTCGCCTGTACAGAGTCAAGGATGTTAGTGTTAGTAGAAAGAAAATCCAAAGATTCTGAAGTTACAATAGCCTAGGGCAAAGATGAACAAGCGGGAGACGATGATGTATTGCGGTATAAATATATACACATGTACCGAGATCTTCAACGTCTTCATATAAATCTACACGTAATCGGTTCAGAAACCACTACATTAAGAGGAATGAAATGCAGACTCCAAACCTATTGGTTACTTAAAGGAATTCAAAACCTTTATACAGCTTAAAAGATATCACATCCCGTCCTAAATCACCAACACATCGATATCAGATACAGAGATGGCGTTGGTGTACTATGTCAAGGGGATTTATAATGGTTTTTTTTAGTTATGGTGGTTAGGTACAGTTCTAAACTGCTATTCAAGGTAGCATCAAGCTTGGGGGCAGACTTAGCCTCGTCTCACATCTGGGATTTACAATCTAGATATGGACCTAAATGAATATGCCATGGTGATGATAGAAATCAGGGAATAAGCCTTACCCCGCCAAGAGTTGATCCATCAAATGAAAAAAATAAATATCAGTCCTCGTTCATAGTTATCTAGTCAAAGTTACTGCTTAGGTCGACAGCCGATGTTTTAGGCGCATGAGCGTATGTCGTGTGTATCAAAAATGAGTGGGGAAGTTGTGACCTAGGCTCCGACACAGGTGTGACCACTGTTGTCAGGTGTGCTGACAGCACCCCACATAGGGAACACCGACCCCTCACGCCCTAGCTCAAAAGATCTCAGTTTCTCTGTTCTATTTGCCCCACACATACTTTGACCCCCTTTTTATGACAATCTTATGATGATTGGGCGCCATTCGTTTAGAATAACACATCATCCATTTGTTTGTATGTTTTGCATTGGCATATTTGTATTTGTGTATCCCCCTTAAAACATATAGTGACTCATTCCACAACTTGCTGGTACCCACAATGGGAGAAAGGTGTTATTCGTTAATAAAAGTCGAAAGGAATTCAGACTTTGTAGAGGGACGTTGTCGAAGAACTAACGTAAATAACAATACTATGCGCCAACAATTCCTAAATCATTTTCGTATTACGCGTCATACTTGATATTTCTTCTTATTTTCTTCTTCTAGTTCAAATTTTTATCCAGGTCTTGTTATAGGCACCTAGTCCTGATATTGATTTCAGCAGTGATTTAGGTGACTCTAAATAGGGCATCTCTAATTGAGTTATGGGATATAAATAGTTCTCAGTGAAGATCGGAAAATCATATGATTGAAAAATGGAAATGGTCTACAAGAGAAGAAAAAAAAAAAAAAGCAAGTGTGACTGCACTGACTAAAGTACTGCCCATTTGAATGGCGGCCCACAGAGAATACGGCCTTAACAAACTAACGCCAGGGCATCACTTGAATAAAGTAATTATTTCACAAACGACTACCTCAACAGCCATTTTGTTTTTATACAAGATGTGCAATACTACAAGCATGTTTCTATTCTTGTGAACAAAATGTAGCATTCAAGAATACATCGTAGTCGCATCCTGTACGCAGGTCCCAAATAGCTTTCGACTCTAGCAGCAGGACTACAAATTAGAACGGTCAAACCAATCCCAATAGTCAATTGAAGGCATTTATCCATGTGACACGGTTATATTGCCCTCTTTTTCTGTGACTTTTATTGGTGAGGCTAGTACGGCATTAACTTATTTTATTGCGGGTGTTAGGTCTGCGTTGTTGAAGGCTGGGGGAACAGGTGGTTATTACATAGATACAGCTAAAGTAAGGGCTAAACTTTGTCACTCCGAATATACCTGGTCAGAAATGTTGTTCCCAAGCCTCTCTTAAATAACATAGAGGACCATTGAGAAAACCAATTGAAGAGGCGGTTAAAGTGCGACGTGGGAATGGCAAGGGGAATTGCGAATTTCAAATATTAACCTCGCACAATATCCCCAAAGATATGACTGGGGACGGATTATAGTCAATAAAGTGGGATTCACACGAAGAGACTAATAAACCTGAGACTCAAACTGGTGTACTTCACACCTTTCCCCAAGTCTCAGGCAATTCCCTTTTGGTACAAAAATGTCAGGGCAAGGTGCCAATTTTTGTTTCGCCAGACTCAAGGTGAATTGGATTCACATGGCAGGACACACCTGCTACACAAACTCAGACAAATCCGTGTAAACGCTCTTTTTGGGACTCAAGTACCCTTGAGATGAGACGTATGAAAAACATTATCCTGCTTGCCGGATTCCTAATGGCTAGGATCTCTTGAAATTACCTAGTTTTTTTGGGTTTTTTTTATAAACTTTTATTCATTCTGCCATAGGCAGGTCTTCCATGAACAAGATATGAAGCAACAAGATACAGTAGCACATGAGTAATTTTTACAAAGGGTGATAATGAAGAGGATGATTATTGATCGTCACCGTGATACATCAAGATAATGCGATAAAGTACAACAGTTGGCATTATATACTATAAAGCTCATGTTCCATCAGGTTCTTAAATGCCTAGTACTCTCTCCGATAATTGCTCTGTAGGGTACATGAGTCCCACCGTGTCATTTCCGCTTTATGGTAAGAAGAATGGAATACTGCTTTTCTATATGATTTTTTCGAAAGTAATAATCAAGTCAAATAAAGAATACTTAACGAATATTTTTTTCACAGCATAGAAATGTCTAAAGATGAAAATACCTTTGAAGGAAGGGGACAGGTAGCAAATCATGGTAACTGATGATATTTTGTTGGACTAAATCAAAGTAACGTATGTAAAAAAATTAGGACTTCAAACTATAATGTCTCCATCTTTCGAATTTAGTATTAGCATCAATTATGCATTTATGATGCCTGGAAACATCATGCTGCTGTATCCACGGAAATGCCTGGAAGCACCATGCTTCGGTAAGAGGGTCAAAGATCAGGAGAATCAAATATTATAAGATCTCTAACTGTAACCTATTAATGCCTATGATATAACCACTATTTCTATAGTAACGTGGACAAATTGGAATTTCCCTGCTTTTACCTCCTGCCTGTTTATTTCAGCCAGATTTCACAAATAATAGATCGGCGTTCCTCATGCAAACAAGTACTTCGTCAAACACCGGTGCTTGGGTCGCGTCAGCCTGTTTTAGCCCACAATAAACCCTTCCAACCGAATGACAGCGCAATCCGAACCAAACCAGGCTAGTCCGACCTACTTCAGTCAGATCAATACGGTATGAACTTTGACCCTAGAGGACGTGTAGAGTTGTGGAGGCTGCCTGGCGAATGGCGCTGGTTCCTAGCAGGATGGCAGCTCCTGGCCCTCCTGACCTAGGATGAGCGATCAGACGTCGCTGGGTACCGGCCGTCATTGTCGTCTGCCGCGACCTTTTATTCACACGGGGTACAAGGGCGGGAAGGACGATCCGGTCAAGGACGGACTTAAAGGGGTGTGTGGAAATAAACAACATATCAACAAGCAATGGGCGTTAGTATTATACTCTACAAGCTTAGAAAACGGGTATATAGGATGACAAGATGTGAGGGCTGCCCTTGTAGCAAGGTCCTGCTGGGGTTGATACTCAACAGGTGCGGACCCTTTCAGACAGGGTGCTCCAATAGATTCAGAAATCCATATAGTTGAAATCGAAGACAAATTTGTCTAATTGAATTTCTACAAAGATAATAACTTAAAAAATACATTTTCTCTCAGACTGCAAATTAGGACTAAATGCGAGTAATTATATTCATTTCATGGAACTGTTCCCCTTTTTATTTCAGCAATATCGGACCAGTGTCCGAAATTGGCGTACTCGTCTTTTTTAAAGAATCATTTTAAAGATTCCTTCAGCTGGAGAGCAGGAGTATAGTTGTTGATGTTATGTCTTCCCCTGGTTTGATACATAAGGTTATAACTGTTGAAAAGGGACTGATTGTTCGGCAGTGCCTCAGTGAAGTGGTATGTTCTAATGAGAATATAGCTGCACTATCGACAGGGTTAATATGTTATACAGCTTTCTTAGGAAACCAGACCATTCAATGAAATTATGCTTGATAAAGTAAGGTAGAGACATTATCTTAGATATATTGTCTTGAGGAAAGTAAAACGGCGAATGGAAAGGGGTTCGTGGCTGTAGGGAGAGAACACCTACCGATAAAGAACCACAAGTGTGTTAGTCTGCTGTGTTTGGTATAATTTGTCCTTAATTAGATAGACCTTTTCCCGCTGTAAGCCTGAGGTAATAGTGATTTCATAGATACGCAACCGAGTTCACCGAACAACTACACGGCGACGTAGAACACTGAGTATATGCGCCTAATATGGCTATAATATCCACTCTGATTATCATCAGAGAAAATTCTCTGATATCATCGTGATTCACTCACCAGTGTTTTGCCGGGCAATGGACTAACTCGGCTACCCTAGGCCGCCGAGCAGATCTAAATGGTAAAACAACAATTTCGGGAGTAGAGTTATTACAAGGTTGTACGCAATGAAGAGGTATGACAGAAAAAGAGTCCAGAGAATAGGAATTAACTGAAGTACACAGATACCCAAAGAAAGAGACGAGAGGTGAGAATGGTATATTGTTGACCAACAATAGTATCAATGACCTATATGTCTCGTCGTTACCCCTTATCCCTGAACACAAGAAGAGAGTCGAGAGTTGGGCAAATAAAATTTATATTAATTTTATGAGAACCTTATCGACATGAATATTAATACAGTAAGATATTAATAGTAAAACTATAGGCCTACAGCTTCAGTACCCGTATACATGGTACAGTTTTAGAAAGGGAGAAGAATAATGTAAAGGACTAGAGTGGGCAGGATCGATCCAGAGAGCACAACCCGGGACCATTGTTTCGGAGTGCTATCAATCATATCCGGCGGCCTCGAGTCGCCTGTTCTCGGCATACCCGCAGGGTGCCATCACAGGCCACTGGGTGCCCTCGTCGAGGTCCTGGTTCCGACACAGCCCAACCAGCGACCCACGGGCCACTGGTGGCGCCACCCAGGGGGCGGGCTGTGAGACAGGGGACATGAATATAATGGAGTTTTAAGAGTTTAGGACAGCTCAGTTCAGTTATGCCACCATTTATCTCAGCAGATCTTTATACCCCTCACAGCAACTGCTAATCCGGAAATTCACATGGTTTCGTCATTAGGGGTGTTTGGAAAGTAATGTTGTGGATGGCAATCTTCCTTGGAGGCCATTCATAATGTATGTACACAATAAAATAGAGGACTATGCGCAAACTTACCCTATTCCTCCATGTTTTTACCCCCCCTCAGGGCATTTGAACTTTATGTATGGACCATTGGTATCTTTAATCATTACTTTCTATTTCCTCCATTTGAAACAGCAAAAGAGATACGCAGGGTTAAACAATCTAAACTCTGTAGATTGGTTGCAGGGCTGGTACTGCCAATGAGGCTATATCACCTCGGGGTCTATTTCTGTGAGCATGCTCTTCATCAAAACTAATACTAGATAGAGGCAGGCATCACGCACCTACTTTGATTCCCTTATTGACAATCTTCAAATATTCACAGAGATCCAATTACCCTCAGGCAAAACACCAATTGCCCTATGCGAATATCAGAATCACTCCGGCTATTTCTATCTCAAAGGTTTCCAGCATTCTGTATGAACTGCTGGTCAATGATTTACAATTTTGATACTCGTACTTGAATGTCATGATTGGATCTAGTTAGCAAAAGGTTAGCCTTGAGACGTTTGGAACATTCTCTGATTCAGAGACTGTCAGTAGTGCATGGTACCGTTTGAAGACTTTATCGTTGGTGCACCCTGGCTTGCCCCTGAGGTCACTTTGTTAAACACGTTGAGGTCTTCATTCGTTGAATAAAGCAGTGGGTCAGAGCTCATTTACCTTCTTTGGGTAAAGGTATTCTACAAGGATCATACATAGACAAGATGGATGCCGAAATTGGTCCGATCGTCATCCCTGTGATATACAGGACAAAGCACACAGATTCTGCCGGGAAACTAACATTTAATCTTTGTGACGCACCTATCTGGTACCACATTCAATTCAGCTGAAAGGTCCAGTGCAGTTTGAACGAGAATGCGCATCCGCAATATGTCATGTTGTTTCCTTCGTGCACAAACAGTTTTGCTCTCTGACATATATGCGTAAGTATTCATACTGTTTCGATGTGATGGGAGAATACAGCTGTCGTCGCATGGATGTTGAGTCGGCAGTGCGTTCGTTCTTTATGAGATGGCGCGAAAGTTCTGACTCTGCTGTTGTGTGGTACAGTTGAACCCGAGCATGGAAGTAATATGGGTTTGCGCCGTATTATATGACCGTATAATAGTTCCCCAGCAGAAATGGCAGCCATTGCCTTGGGCCTCTCTTACGAGATGGGTCGGTTAAGTCCTTTGTATACGGTCCTGAGTTTATCTCACCTCTTACCTTTGCATGTTTGTATATACATCAAAACCTTTCTTGAAATAAATTAAAACGGAAGCAACTTACCAAAGCACTAACCGCAAGTTTTAGTTGACGAAATCCATTAAAGCCTAGTTGCCTAGCCGGTAACTGCTACGAAGCTGACTGACGCATGGGTAAATTCATAAAAGGAACACCCCATGTTTTTAGAGCATGCTCCCACGCGATATATATACATTGCCTATAAAAGGGTAGAGTGGCCACATACATGCTGAACGTGCTGAGAAAAATCTATCCCTTCACTATCTGCGTCCTATTCGCAGTGTTATCGGATAAGGAGCAGGGTGCCAGTGTCTGAAAGTCTTAGAGGCATGCCCAGCTGACCATGACCAATCACTCAAGACTGAAATAGCCCATTTACCCACTGTTGCTTGATATGTTTGATCCTAGACTCAGATAGAAAAAGGGCGAGTTGATTGGGTTACAGTGTGGGTTACAGAAAACGATGCATATAATGAAAGTTACCAAAACTTCTCAGTTGTTATTCATTCAAAATTGCAACCTCATTCATCAATGATGAACAGACAATTTGCTCCTAGTTCTCGTTGTGGAACAGCAGGTAGGTTGACTGACTGTGGCTAACTTATAGTCCCCAGAGGACACAATATAACAGGTGCCAGCTAAATCATACCAAAATAACAGAAGACTGGTGGAGCCAGCCCTACTGATAATACACCATACTATTACGGTCATGTACCTAGGAGCTTACCAAGGCCTATATTCCACAATATACCTACTTTTCCATCCGCTTACTTCAGTATTAGAATTGTATAGCTGTTCTGTATCTATATTGATTCTAATACTGATAAGTAGGCATGGTCTGACTTGGTTGTCAATACCATAATATGTTTATTCTAAATAATAAATGAGACTATTCTGACCTACATTTTAGTCACGATACCTGGCCGATATTAAATTTGAGAGGCGGGTGATTGAATAGTTTGGCCCTGACCTCCACACTCTTTGAAGTCACGTATGAACGATGGGGGGATTTTCCCACGGGGAGCATCCCGGTCGAAGGTCAATGAGATTACCTAATACTGGATAATCACTGCAATCGGCCCGCTATAAAGGAAACCCTTCTTAGTGCAGTGTTAAATATAGATGTGATATCATTCTGACTTCACTGAAATTTATTACACACCGCATGAGTGAAGGAGATACTAGGATGAAAATGAAATACCTGAAATTAGACTGATATCAAGTTCGAGAATTATTTTAGATCGAAATGCTTGAAATGTAAATATTCTTATATACCTAGAGCTACATAGGTGGAAGAGAATTTAGATAATTTCTAGATAGGTTCAGCACACAATTAGAATGCGCTATATTATCATTGTCGTATCCAATTCAATTGCGATGGTTTCGATATATTTGTTTTATGCAGACGTGGTTTCAAGCCATCACACCCTTCCCATGTGAGAATCAAGACATCCACTTGCATGATATCTTGGAGTCTTTGGTATCCAATGTTTTCCCAATCGATCGGTTTTATTGATTAGCTGCTGACATTTCTTGTAGTTTCTAGTCGAGACGGTACTTTAATAATCTATTGTTCTTCATTATGATCTAAAATTAGATTTAGAATATTTTCAAGGTGGATAGAGAAAACCCTAAACATTCTAAACTGTAACTTTTATTATAGGTACAGAAGCTGCGATTCAAAACTCAGTCTTAAAAGCTTTCATTAGTATGCCTGAGACCAAATCCCCATCTAAAGATGAATGACATTTTAAAATAGCAGTATGCGTAGAAGATTATGGTACTCTTACGTCATTCATCTCAGTTCTTGGCCTACACGTTGGGCCGGATCTCTATAGATCTGCCTTTCTTACGTTTTCTCGAGACCCAGGAAAGGCCACTTAGTATTCGTTCAGCACGAGACACTATCGACGCAAACCTTTCTTCTCGTGATAATTACATTAATGAGAGAAAAACTATTGCGTTTGTTTGGCTTCACTGAATGCTCAGAGAATCGTACTCTGGCGTCAGGCTTTCATGTATAATTTCCAGGCGGCACGTCTCGTGCAATGCACTGCACCGCTCGAATCGGTCCCTAAACAGAAGGCGAGCGACGCTGGGTTCTCATTACCCTTTGAAGACGACGGAACTGGTGTGGAATAATGATGCATTAATTACCCACTAGTATTTTCCAATTAATAGCCTATTATATATTTTTGCCGATTGAATAATAACGTTGCGGTAAAAAAACATTCGATAGTATGCGTACCCCGGCCTACGTTGACACGCTCGTGATTTTGATTTACTAATCAGTACCCTCCCTAGAAAAAAGAAAAAAAAAGAAGAAAAAAAAGAAGACATATATTGATTAATCACACTGATGTTCTTGATGACCTTTTGCGAAATTTCATAGACAAGCTTCTGGGGAAACTCCGTGAGTTGGGATCTATATGTGCAAGTATTATATAAATATCCATCGCAGAACAGAGGCTATACTGGGCACAAAATGCTCTGACCACTGTGTCATAGTGAATATCTTAAATCGGATTTGTGGGGTTCTTTGAATATTGATTTTCAATAGTGGATTCAGAGAGAGAAGAGAGTCTCAGAATAGCATTGACATGGGCAGGCTCCGAGTTGTAAATGTTCTGCAAAGTTAACTAGTAGCTGGAAATGGTAGTTTAAATGAGGAGAGACAGAACTAATTGTTATACCGACCTTTTTCATCGTCTTTATAAAATAATTATTCTTGCCAGATTTCTATGTGAAAACTTCTAGAATCTGGGACTTTTACTTGGTTAGCAATTTTAGTGAAGACTTTTGTAATAAAAATTAATACTGTCAGAGAAATAAACCTTTGGACACCAAATACATTTACAAATGACATCAACTCATATAGTTGTGCCTCTTCTGAGAATTGAACCCGGGACACCAGGGTCAATAGCCTACACTAGCCGAGGCAGCAGAAACTCGCAATTATAGCTCCTCAGTCAACCATGTGGTCAGTCTAGCTGTAGCAGCCTCATACACTGGCTTTAGAGAAGACAGATTAGACCAGGCTTTATCCCACTACCCCACAAAACTGTCATCTGCCAGAGCCCATTCTTCATTTCTCTGGCTTTGCCATCTGATACTCAGTAAGCAAGTCACAATCGAACGCTGTGATATGTCTTTGTCACAGAAGGAATCCAAGGTCTCGTTCCACGAGCTGGCTAGTCTCGGTATTGGATACTTCCTTTGACCCTCAAGAGCAACTCTAAGTTCCACATGTCGTTCTGACAAATAAACTGTCAAAACTCAGTGCTGGGGCTTCATAGTAAACCGACCTATACTTTGAGATTGTGCGATAATATACGTTATTCAAATACATTATTATCACTGCGCGAAAACCACCGTTTTATTCATATATATACGCCATCACAGAAGTGCATGTATTGGCTGAATATTGACTTGTTTTCATTTATATACGCCCAGGCCTTATATACGACAGACGCATCTTGGCTGTATTTCACACCCGGCGTATATGAGAGAAAATACCCTCTGCCCCCGCCCCCTCCCGCCCCTTTGTGTTGGTAGAAGTATAGGTGTCCTCAGTAGGAAGCCCTCCCCCTGAACCCCCCCCCCCCAACCCCTGCCACCTCCCCCCGCCCGCTCTCAGTTAAGCCCTGTTTACTGGACACTTATACATATGCCAACAAATGAGGTGTATACACACGGGGATTAAGACGACCTTGTAGACGCAAAATACCTACTTATATACGCCGGGCGCATTCATATGTAAAATGATGGTTTTCATGCAGTGTATGATACCATAACAAATGCCAACACTCTCGTGTCTCGTAAATGTAGTACACCATCAAACCATTGACATTTCAAAGGTCCATTGTTATTTCTCACTTGTTTCTACAGTCATTGATATGTTATCATACTAATCAAACATAATCTTTGTACATTCAACATGACGTACTAAAAATAATCACCAAGCCATTCGTTTCGTTTTCAACTGCCTTGTCTAGCATAGGAAACCATTATGAACACACTTACATCTTTGGGAATCGAAGAAGTTCCGGGAGCGTTAAGCATTAGGAACCGCTCGTGGCCTGTACTAAGTTATTGGTAAGCTCTGCTCTAGCCTGTCGCTGTGTCGCCATGTAACACGTTGCCGCGCTACAGACGGGGCGGTATGGGCTTTTTACGGCGGTGATGTCTGTCCCCTACAGCGCCGATGAATGTGGCTGGGCAGCGCGCTGAGTGCGCCCGGGTCGGCGGCGTGCACTTTTTGCACGGCTGAAATGGATTAGAAGGTGCGGCGGGTAGACGGGTGGCCGATAAAGATGCTCTATGATACCCCGGACGGGTTGTTCCTCATTGGTGTACGAGCCCGCATATTGATCCATTTCTCCCTACTTCCTGTCCCCCGAGGCACCCAAGTCCGCCTCTGTCTCCCACAGTACGTCGTCAGTGCCAACTACTGGCTACACACCCCACAGCCTACTGCTGACTGCATATCAATTGCTGACAATTGCTGAATCATTATCTGTCAACCTGACTTCTGCTAACATCTAATCTTTGGTTGTTATATTATAGCAGTCATACTGCTGTACTGTTATTGATTGTACTGATCTTGTAAATTCAATACCTTGGCAATTTAAGATTTAACATCCATATAATAGTTGATAGAAGTGCATTCCTTCTCTCTGCTATCAACTGCTCAGCTGCCCTCTGTTTCAAGCTTACCAGCTGCGTTCTGGTGGTGCCAATTAGTTAACTGGTGTCTTCCTAATCCTCTTGAATCCACCCGTCTGCTTAAAGCCATCATATGTTATTTTGAATGTGTGGTGTCATACTGAAGCGAGAACCTGTCGTAAAAGCCAACTAATTACACAGTTTGCGGCATTCTGGTTGTTGTAACGTGGCATTACTTTCCAAACAGAAGAATACAACTTCATTGTGCTAAAACAATGACCATGATTCTTGACTTTATATATATCAGATTTTCTGCCACTTATGTGTTGATTTTACAGGACGAACAATAAGTACAAAACTATATATACAAATTAAAGGTTTGGGTCTTATCCAGTCAGTGTGTTATTTCCTGTAACCTACTTGGTGCCCAGAAAAAGAAACACTACAACTGTCTTTCTAGGGTTCAAATACGTGGAGCACCAGTGGGTCAAGGAGGTCGTTCAGTGAATGGTAATGTACAGCCTCTTCTAAGACCAGCACTCTACACCTGACCAATGCCTAATAGGCTTTTACGGAGAATCCATGTCAAAGGAAGAGACGTATCATGTCACTCTAAATGGGAACGTAGTAAATTATGCTTCAACGAACCATTGTGTAGACCAACCAACTACCTTTTGTTCGCGCTACTGTTGCTGGAAGAGAGATTCGCAATTCAAATGTAATTAAGTCTCTTAAAACAAAGAAAAAAGGCTGGCATACAGATTGTGTAGGGTCAGTGTCAGCGGCAGCCTGAAAGTCTCTATAATCTCTATCAAAACTATAAGCAGCATATCTGAGCGTGTCCAATGCTCAATAACCAACACCAATATCCCACCAACCCTCGCCAAACTAACGCCCACCAACACGATGTCCAAATTGTGACTCTACCTCTATCTCACTATGTTCTACCCGATGTTTGTCATAAATAGGATAGTCTAACACCTGTCCAATGCATTTATTTGATTCATTTGGTCTCCATATATACGAGAATTACAATTTCTAATGTTTTGGCTTCAAAATAAATGGCGCAGGCTACCGTAGACATGAACAAAAGAAGAGGTTAAGTAACATCTCAGTTTCTTTTAGGTTCTTTGGTTGTTCTTTTTAGATTTTATATAATTTAACGACTAAACATTCATCGAAAAGACGACGGTCCACCATGTGAAGTCACAAATACAGACAAATAAATTCAAGTACACACACATACTATCGTAAAGCTAGATGAGTTGTAATCTTAGCTCCTGTATGTGATGACTCGAGTTTGGCAAAGTGATATCACAAGGCGGAGCCAAGTGAAATCTGTAGCTAAAACTCCAGGAGTAGCATACGGGAGCCAAGATTAGGATGAATACGGTTTAGAGTCTATCCTACCCCTCTGTGTGCTTTTATATTATTATATATGAATTCAAACTCATCGACCAACTTTAAATCAGTGCAGGATAGCTATTTTTTATTGTCAGAGCGAGCTGCGGTTCATACTGTTTTGAGGCCAAGTTATTTACCTACATGGCAGTGCTTCAGTCTGCTCTGGGAGAGGATATAGTTCACATTGGTTTTATTCCAGTTACTCAAATCTCTAGATTTGTTTCCATGGTACTCGCCAGCAGGCCAAAATCTGTCGTCATCCTGGCGACTTGGCCAGACTCACTAGATGGAGCAATGCACATGCTGAATTATTAAATTTAAACCGCCACACTGATCTGATAACCTTACTGTGACTAGAAGGAGACGAATACACTGATCTGAGTGAGCTATTCTGATTGATATTAATATCAACCACAACGTCAAATGGATTTGATATGTAAGATGCCTGGTGGGATCTCACCCTGTCATCGTGGCCAATCTTTCTGATATTCGGGCATCCTTTAGTTTATATACTACCCTAACTAGCATATAAATGTCAAAATTAAGTACTAAAGGAAAGTGTGTGAAGGATTCCTGTTAACCGCAGATGTTCTATTTTTAGATATTAGGTGACATCCACCTAAACAGAGATAGGAGCAATCATTAAGTAGATACTGCATTGGTGGGCTATTATAACTCGAATCCCTTCAGAGTGTATTTATTGTTGATGTTAGAATGATATTTGAGGGGGGACTGATTTCACAAATCAATTTTAATATTTTGTACCATGTCAGCAAACATTTGAACAGGTCCTTTGAATGCAACTAGAATCTTTTTTCATAGTAGATAAACTCCTGATCACTGATTGGTCGATTCCTTGGTCATGTGATAACAATTCTGTATGACATTAGTGGCATACAAAAACTCCCATATGCCAGTCAGCGCGGCATACAGAAACTCAATGTTAAGCTTATGGGATTTTATATTATGGGTAAGATAATATAATATCTGTTTAGATATCAGCTTCAAGAACACTCCTTCTTGACAATGTTAGTAAGCTTGGCAGGTCTCTTGTTGATTTTCACTACAGACCACAACTGTCTTCTACGATCTTCCGCACGCTGGAATCTAAAACTCGATGGTGCAATACGTGTCCCATATTTTGGAAGTGAAAGATGTACCACTGGCATTCTATACTCCTTATTATGTCACCTGCTAGCTTTACCGAAGAGTGTAAATAAGGGCTTTACACTGTTTATAGAGGGGCACTTATTCTACATGTGTTATCTGCCATGAAAGTAAGGACCCCTGCTAATAGGTATTCCGTAATGTTATATGTCAAGTTTATCAAAAGACAAATTGAGAGAGAAATTAACTTGAGTGTTTTGGATTCCTTGATGGGTAACTTTGAAACCGTCTATAAACAGTCAAATAGCAATGTCTTAAAGGTAAATGTTTCCTGTCCAGTCTATCCACGCTATGTCTGATACCCTTCACGACAGACCTCTTACTGTCAGACTATTGCCGATTATCGTTGCATCCGCAGCATCCGCAGTATCTGGCCCTCTCACATAGACCGACCATATATCACCCTCCCTTACATTAACCACAACGCCTCCGTTGCCCTTATTACATTAGGGCAAGTGGATATCTCTGCCCTTCACCGGCGGCCACGCCTACATCAGGGTTTATCGTCGATGCATGACGTTAGCTGTCAACAAGGCCTAAAAGAAACATGAATTACCGAATGTCAACTTTAGCGGTGTGTATTGTGGTTTGGGATGATTTGACTGGCTAAGTCGTGGTGGGGTTCAAATGGCATGTATAGAAGAAAATAATATAGCATAAGGACCCAAAATGCAAATTCTCCTTAAGTTCGCTTTGGCTGGTACAAGAAAGAAATGCAAATTTTCTGTTCCTCTTTACCTATCATGCACTAATTAGGTTTAGATCATTATAATTACACATATATTCCTGGTCAGGTTCTATCAGTGTTTGCCAGACTGGTCTGCCTGATAACATGCTCCCAGATGAGGTGCTGAGAGTCAGCATACTGCCTGTCAGTCTAGGCTTGTTGGTCTGCAGGCTGGTCGGGCAGTAGGGCAGTATTTCAGTGGGCTGATGCAGTCCGGGGGGAGGGGTAAATAGATAGGGTTATAAGGAAAGCCTGGTACAGTTTGGTCACTCAGTAGGGTGATATGTTTGCTGATTGGTCTTACTGTCGGTAGGACGAGTCTATAGGCTGGTAGGCCAGTGACCCAGTATGTTGGGAGTGTGCAGGTAGATAGGTTTGTAAAAAGACGATTCCATTTTAGATTTCCCACCAAAAGTATCGCTGATCGATTCAAAACGGGTTCTTCAAAAGGAACAGAGAGACCACCGATAAATAAAATAGCTGATTACCTTTTTACTTCTTGCCGCTTGCACCATCGTGCAGATTAGATTGTCCTGCTACTAAAAGTTGCCGATCATTAAGTCGGCAAGTGGTAATAGGACGGTCAGGACTATGAACGGACAGTTTCCAGGTTTCCAGCTAGTCTAAACCACATAGACTGTTTTAGGACCCGGGCTCTGCTGTCCACTGGGCGCATGTTCGCCTCATTTGGAGGGCACGTGCCATGACCAGGTGCGAAATGGTGGTACTATATCGATCTTATTACGTTCTGACTGGAGTACCAGGCCTGGGGCAGATATCATAAAATCTAGGACGCTGCAATACATTCGCAACCAAGGAAAATGCAAATAATCAGATGTCAATATTGAATATATTGCACATGTCTCTTGTATTCACAGAGATGAGAAAATACAGGAAAGTGTCGAGAAACACTGAGGCCTCTTTTCTGGAGCTTCTGTTCTGTTCTTGGCGGAGTCGAAATCCGGCCTGTATGCATGGACCCTTATTAAGGTTTATTTTTTAAATTTCTAAGCAGCTTTGTATGTAGAGGTCCATTGCAGAGCCCTATGCTTAGGGATGGATACTGGTGTCAGCGCATGATGCACGGGGACGGACTCATTTTCGTCGAAACATGAATTTGATTGTTTGGTCACATGATTTGAAAAGTCGTCCTCAGTATGATAATCTGTTTTGCCTAACGATGTTAAGTAGAATGTGACATACCTACATTCTGAGAATGGTTAATATAGATTGATGCATCATTTTTTGATAAAAACTTAATGATGATGCCGTAAAAATGTTAAATGATGCCACATGTTATTGTTAGTCCCAAGCCAGGTCTGTCTCAAGGTATTACAGAACCTAGCGTGGTCGGTATCAAGGCACTCTCCACCCTTGAAATGTTAAGTACCTGTATTATTCAAGGAAGAGTCACCCTACCGCTTGTTTTCTAATTGATATTGTGCTTTTGATTAGAAGATATACCTACACCAATAATGTTTATTGATCCATTTCCATGCAAAATATTGCAGGAGGCATGATACAGTAAACGTTAGACACCATTTCTAAAGGATATGTCAGGCTATCATGAAGTGTCGTTGGCCACTGTCAATACTGCAATCATACAAGAACTGCCCACAGGCTGGTTTTCAGACATGGCCAGCAATACAGGAACAGACAGGCATCCATCAAGGGCCAAGGACTATAGCAGTTAGCCCGTATATAGTTTAGTTCACCTTTTTTTTTTTTACAAGATATCCTACTTGATCATCAACGTGTAGTATAATAGACGGGCATATTTTGAGCTCAGAAAGGACACCAGAATATATCCTCGAATTGTGAAGGATAGAAGCCAGCTCTCTGTATTACGATAAGCATCATGACGGGCTGTCTGCCTCCTGTAGTGGTATCCGGAGATTTACCAGTGATGGATATGAGGCATCAATCATCGCCACTTGGGTGGAGCAACATCTCAACGCTCACATATATTCATCCCCCTTGTGCTTCGAAATGCCTCCCTGAACTGCAGAACTAAATGAGCATGAGAAAAACCACGAGCAATAATTGTCACACTGATTTCGGGATGTCTAATCATTGCTTTATCAGCCATATCCTTGGGGACGTCCCGGGATACAACTGTCAAATTATTGTGTGTTCTTTGAGGTGAGTCCATACAAGGTAGGGTTGTGATATAACTTTAGGGGTGTAGGAGTATTCGTAGGCATAAAACAACTTCTAGATAAAAAATTTGAGTTAGACTAAACGATTTATTCTTAGGCAACCTCTTAGAATAGACATTCTCCTGATTGGACAGCTCATTTGATTTTGAAAATTAGCTCTGCCGTTATTAACTCAATTCACTAATGGTCTGCAGTCGAAAACCATTGGACAAATCTTCGGCGAAATTACACAATAATGCCACCACCAAACGAATAACCCAACGACTGAAGGCCCAAGGTTCCAGCATGAGGTTTCCATTGGCCGACGAAAATGGCCCTGATTATTTGTGTTTCACCAAACGTCTGTCGGTGGTGCCACTGACTGTATATCGGTATCAATTTATGAGTAAGGATGTATTGGATGCACTCTTTTTACTGTGTTTTATGGGCACAAGCAGATTTAATTGGCATTGTTATATTAAGTATGTAAAGTTAATTTGTTGGCATTCTCTGCAGGTCTTGTTTCCATTCACCGATCTGGCGTCAGGGTAGCAAAAACCTAATGGTGGTTCCCAACTGCAGATCGGTGCCAAATAGTCGGCCAGTGGAAACGGGCTCATATGGACGCAGGAAATTCATCGGAAACAAGGCATCCATGGCACCCTCACCGACTTTTAGATACCGATGTGCACCACTGACAGACCTTTTGGGGAACACAAATAATCGATGTCATATTAGTTGGCCAATGGAATATTCCCCATTTCCCAACGAAAACGGCACCAATTAATAAAGTTCCCCTAAAGGCCTGTGAATAGTGTCACTAACTGTGCGTCGGCACCAAATGATAGGGTGCACTATATACACTGTTTCGTATGTAGTTTCTGGGTACAAACCAATTCATATTTTCATATCATCACCTTGAGGGTCACCCACGAAGCGTTAGATTATATTGGTCGGTGAGAATATCAGTCGGCCTCAATGCATAATCAATGTGAATTTAATCAGTGAGTGTTTCGTTACATATATCTCGTTTACATTCACCGACCTGGTGTCGGTATACCGAATAATCGGCCAATGGAGAATGACCTATACGAAAACGGTTATCTAAAATGTAAAATAAATTTCAAAAAAGGAGTTGTAAAACTATCAGAAGATAAAATGATGTAAAAGGCATAGAAATACTGATAAGTTAAATTTTTTCCCTCATCCTCATATTACTCACCAATTGTTCAACATTGTGCATGCCAATGATGTATTTCACTGGAAGATCTTCCAATTTTAAAAGAAGTGAATAAAACTATTAAAAAATTTTTTTTTTTTAAATCTTCATCTCACGACCTTCTCAGTATGGAATTTAGGATCTTGCACCAGATGTTAAACATAATAACCTGAACGCGATGTTTTACACCTTTCAGTTGAACAGTTGATCCCCTAGTGGGGATGTTATAGGCGTTCCGGAGGGCTGCTGATGGATGGCCGCCACTGAGACCCGCCCTCCAGTGGCGGCCTCCGGTGACGGCCAAAGTTTAAATCCACCATGCCAAAGAGAGAGGATGAAAAACGAGTAGCTATTGATGGATGACCTGGAGAGGACCTTTTCACCTTTAAGACAGGCGAGGCACTGATGGACCCCTAGCAGGATACCTACTGCTTTGTTTTCAATACATCGAACTGGGAAATAAGTCATGAAGGTGAATGACCTGAGTCCCATTTTCTAATCAAGTAATTTATATATTAATCCTATATGATTGATTAATTCGAGTACAATTAGGATGACCTGCGTCGATTTTATATGTACTCGTTCATCTTTACGTTAAGAATCCTTGGTCTGGAATCCAAGTCTTCCATGTAAACCTTAGTATGAATAAGACGATATTTATTTGTGGAATAGTGACCATATTCCTCATTAATTCAGCACGGGTAAAGATCGTCTCCATTCCGTTTGTTTGAACCTATAGATACTCTCCAGGAGAACTTTATGACTTGAATTACGGATTCATAGTACCTATGATTCTGATCTAATGCGATACTATTCTTGATAACCTAAAGATGTAAAGTCATACATCACCGGCGTACTTCCACTTTCAATACTTCGCTGATTATTATCTTTCAAGTCAACTACTCCTAGTCAGTTCTCAGGAAAGAATTAATTGAAAATCCATATAATCTACATATATTCAATCAGGGATGTTCGCAAGGGACACAATTGTAAAAAAGAATCTAGTTCTATCAGCTGCGAACATTTAGTAAGAACACAGCCGTCAGCTCCTCACAGTAGTTGGCATTCAGAATTCGAAACAAACAAACCAATTAACGTCCAGCTTACAAAGCTTTCACGGATGATGCTCAGTAACACAACACTGTGTCCTATTGTTTCTATAATTAGGCTGAATGCAGCAATGTATTAGAGCAAATCGAGGCCCGATTAACAGAGATGACACTGACGTGACTGGACAACCACCCATGGATGGCTTAACCCTTTAATAGCAGGAAGATGCCTCCAGGCATTCCCCTGGCTACGGCAGCAAGATTTTTTTTTTTTAGTTTCTTTATTTAAGCTGTAAAAGTTTTCAGCCTAAATAGGCCGGTATTTTTAACCCTTACAGCAATTCGTGGTTACATTCCAGTGTATATAGAGTTGATCACATTTACAATCCATATATCATTTTTGTGTCAATACATGATTCATTGAAGATGCCTCAAGGCATTCCCTGGCTACGAAACTGTTCCAGGCATCTTAGAGGCATCATTGATACTTATATACAAAATTCAGTAGATAGAAAGAAAATCGTTTGATTCAAAAGAAATTTTGACAGTGTATAAGAGCCATATTGACCTTTGATTTGGTATAACAAAATATGATCAGTCTCCAATGTAAATTACTTGAATCACATGACACATCACATGACATTGCTATTTCCAAAAAAAACCGTGCCTGCCGTAGCAGGGTCGTTTGAACAGGCAATGCCTGCCGTGTAATGCTGAGCAGGGAAACTAGGTGCTGCAGGGAAAGGGTTAGGAGAACAATCTGTCTACAAAGGCCATCTCAGTCGTTGTCAAGGAAAAAGTGAATCTTTCATTCAATTGTCCCAGACGGGATCATATCAGTTTTAAGTGTTTTCGCTCATCGATCTCATTGGGAAATGTGCTGTTCCTTCCCCCCGTTTTCGCAGACATCATGTTGTTTGGTAGGAGCATTACCAGATGGATAGTAACACAAACGATATGAAAAACAAGTAGATAAAAAAACACCTTTCAACCTGTTCAATTTCTTTGTTCCGTTTCTAGTAAAACAAACGTAATTGTTTTGTCTTGCTCTTTGACTTCATGAAGCTTAATTTATCGAACTGAAATAAACTTAGTAAAAAGGGAACAGGGAGCTGTTTCAAAACCATAGACTTAACCCACGTTTTGAAACAGCTCCCTGTTTTGTCGGTAGCAATAAAAACACAACAGAAAATATGCATTTCAAAAGCAATGAGCCAGTGAGTTATATTTCCATCGTTTCTCAAATTTATTGAATGCCAATATCATGTCCATATTTTATCATATAAATTTCGTCTCAATTGATCACTATGGAACTGCAGGCAAGCTTATTGTATTCTACACAATAAACCTCGCGCATGACTTAATCATGAAACAATTATAATAACATTTTACGAGTGACGAATTTCAGAAAAGTCAAAGACGGAGATCGTTCCAAGCAGAATCACCAATATTTTATGCATGATCTTCGTGGAAAAGTAAACAGCTTTAATAGATCAATATCAGACCTTACAAAATATGTAGAGAGCATTCTCCTTTTGAAGGTAGTACTAGACTGAATAGTATTACATTCACCATAAGCTCCATCGATTGATGTGTCTGGCTTATTTTTCCCAACGAGATCGACCTTGAAATGCTCGTTCAGATTTATTCAAAATAGCATGCCTTTAGATTCTTGAAGACTCCCATAGTGTCTAAGATCAAAGTGAGCAATTACTTCCTTTTCAATACGAAACCGTCTCTTTTACTTCCTGAAAGTCTCTCAAAACTTTCTACCGCCGGCAATCCTCTTTCGCAGAAAAGGACATGCTGGATAATAGTAAGCGGGAAGGGAGGCTTGACTTGTCGCCGGGGTGAAAGGCGATGTGTTGAACGGGTTTCGTTGCGCGGGAAAATCGTTGCCAGTAGCACCTCTTTTCCTTGGTGGCCTGGAGTAATCATCGACCAATTGGCGGCTGGCGGTGAGGGACATCGTTGGGTGGCGGTGGAAGAGGGGAGGTGCAGAGGCGGTGGACTGCGCGGGGTGATAGGGGTGGTGGGAGTGCCGGCAGCCATGCCGGGGTAAACACTCAGCCCCCGAGAATTGCCGAGGTGTGATTAAAGAAACCAGAAAGCTCCAAAAAGACTGCTCGGGTCAAGGATCCAAGAAACTTTGTGGTGCCAAGTGTTAGCATCAACAACCCTGTTCACTCAGAAGCTGAACATGCTTGAATTCCATTGGTAGAGATTCCCTTATTATTTGCATATGTAAAGGTTGAATGAGTGTTGTCATTTTGTAAATTCTACATCCTTAGCTATTTTCTGTGATGTTACTTATAAAATCTGTTCTGAAACAATGCTCTACCAATCGATGTCTTTCTACACCCCAAAACAATATTTCATGATGGCATCTTAAAAGTCGATTTTGTAATCTCAAGTGTATCCCCCTAGGAAAAAGACACCTTATATGTTTATTCCTACTGGAAGTGGCCCTTTACTACAAATATTTTCAAGGATGTTACAATCCTAACTGCAAATACTGTTTTGATGTGTCTGTCATATTGTCTTGTTGTGATTGTCCTGTATGAAAATTAAAAAAAATAATAAAAAATGGGGAGAAGAAATAATATTCCATGGGTGAGATGTGACACATGTATTTCGAAAATCTGTAGAAACAGGGTAGATTAATTTACCAGTGCATGACAACCCTATATCATTTAGAAATGTATCTGTTTCTTTATGGCTGCTAGAATACTTGTGTGTATATATCCTGTACAAGTTGAAAATAAAATATTCTCCACAATAAAAAGAAAAAAAGAAAAAAAAAAAGAATGTTACAATCCAAGATGCCGTCAGAGCAGGATATAATATCAGTATACAGCATTTTAACACCAGGTATATACGATCTAACTGCTGTCATCTAACAGTGCACGTTTGTGTCGTTACTTATCACAGAAATCTATGGAGAAACTGTAGAAATGTTCAACCAAGCTTGTAATCCAAAAGGGAAAAATTAATATGTTTGGGTGGTGTCCCGTTATTTGTTCATTGTTGTGAATGACATGGTATCAAGCCAACCAGCCATTTCTACACCTGCCTGTGTGGAATCCAAATACGTCAGAAGATTCCAATGAGGCACTAGAGTCTATAGCGATTGGTCATGGTTAGTTGGGCGCTCCTCTAAGGTGCTCTGCGATATAATGGTTATCTGCACTTTTAGTGATTCTACATGACTGACCCACAGATAGTAAAGGGCTATTCTGTAGAGCAAGTTGAAAGTCTATATCACCTATCCCTACTTTATGCACTGCATTTCAGCATGCCCCACGTTCATTGAAGATATGGTATCACAATACAGACACTACTCTAGTCCCAATGCTTCACCCGCTTGGACGGCTTCATTGCGGAATAGCAGACCTGTAGGTTTAAAGCAGCAGGCGATGACAAGAAACCCATATTTGGCATTCGATAAAGAATAATTTGTGTTTTGAGGGACATATTTATAATATGTATACATACATAGGTTACTGCATTGTCCAAAAAAAACTGCTGAAATTCCTATCATTTTGCATTTGTGTTATTGATTTAAAAACATGATCTACAGTATAGAAAAGCTTACACTATTGATAAAAGAGTGTATGTACTGTCTAAGATGTGTGCATTGTATAAAAACTTTACAAACTGTTCCAATAGAAAACAAATGTTCTAGTAATATTCAACGAATTCTGGTATGTATCGAGTCAGATGGCACCCCATATAACGGTCCTGCCGGTAATGTTTCCCCAGAGGGCCTTCCATGGAGCGGATATTTAAATGGTATCACCACGATGGACAACATCCTACGACGGACTCGATCGGCCTGGTTGGCTCAGATAGATTTTCTTGTAGGTGTGCTTGGGGTGACTCTGATTAGATAAGTGCTTCATGTCGAGGTCCTGGGATGTTCTTTTTTAGGTGTGTTCCTCCACACTTACACCCAAATCACAGATCGGAATCTTTCCACGCGGGCGCAACATAGGTGGAGCTATACGTTTGAAATATGGTTATTTAGAATAAATTTACGATGATAATTCTCAATATTTGGTTTTGATTCGTAGTACTTGTGTACTCATTATCTCCTTTCTTGATCAATGTGGGGTCATCCTTCTCAAAAGTATCTAAAGTGTAATATATGTGTATCATATAATCTGCAGAGAGATTGGGACTTGTATATTTACATTCCGTGGGTGTCGGTCACCAGGCGTTCGCTCAAAGAAAATGCTTGACATTAACGTCAGATTTAGACCCAACTGCTCTTTGTGGAGAGAAAATCATCGGAAGCTGATCAGTTTCATGGAAGGGACTTTATAATTATATAATGATATATCTATATATCTATATAGCAGGGTTTATATAAGAGACTTTCAACAGTGCATTCTTTACTGGTGAGATTTCCTTTTAAAGAAATACCCACGTAGACCAACTGTTTATCTTTAGTTGGACCCTATTGTATGATGACCCACCTGGGTGTATTATGGATCTAGTCCTATAACCTTGTGTAAAGTCTGGGCGGATCTTACACTAAGCGCCTCCTAGGTGTCATATTCATCTGCCAATGACCTATGGTCATTTTTTTTTTAAATTAACAAGTTTCAAAGTGATGGCTTAGAAGTGTTTTTAATGCTTTGAGGGTCAGTCACGGGTATGGAATTGAAATGAAAATACGCTAATGACTGTTGTTCAGGCGCGTAATGCACAAACAGACATCACATGAGTTTCTCGATATTAATGAGGGTCATAATCACGGCCCTTTAGTGTAAAATACCATGTTGAGAAAATGACAAATATAAGGTAAAATGTGTTGTGCATCAACTATCCTCTGGGATTTAATCATACAAATTTATACCGATAACACATTTCAGTAAATATTTATTTAGTAAATTAGTTTTTAATTTTGAGTCGAACACCTATGTAATAAAAAGTACAATGCCTAAATTTTCGAGTGAAACAACTTTATCTTTTTGGGGATGGATCGCATCACAACATGTATTTTAAATCATAAGAGTGAGTAGTGATGATGTAAGCAGTTCCCCCCGGAGATCTTCTCTGATAGGAAAGAAATATTGAATTTCATTTCTCCAGTTCGAGATTGAACACCTCACATCTGTCATATACATGTATTATCTCACACATCTGTCATCTACATGTATTATGTCGTACTTCTCACACAACCTTACACGAACCTATAACCTCTTGCACCTGTCCCTCCTGTGATCTTTTCAAGAATTTACCCTATAACTGAAATATACTGGGCAGAACCCATTTGCCAAGGGTGTGATTGACCCATTCGTAGAAACGACAGGGCCTATTGGGTCTTTCGATGCTCGGCCATGCTGGTACATCAAAGTAAGCCACATAACCGTAAAAATTCAGAGGCTGTGTAAAGGCATTAAAATTACCCCAGAAGCAATATCATGATACATATGGCAGTATCTCCTTCCAATACTGCCCGTCCCTACCCACGTCATATTCATGTCGGTAGGTCACACTGTGACTTACTAGGTAGTGACTACGTAAAGTGTCGTCATGTTTAGGTATACATAATAATACGAAAAGAGAATGTACTCAAACGTTTACACTTGACGACCTATCATCTATCAAAGGGGGACACTAGACAATTCCTAGCCTTTTTATGGCTGAAGGACTTCAAGGGGTGTTGATCCAATAATCAGGGGTATGCCTAATACCTTGAACTATCTACATTGGAAACAACTATAAGTATTCTGAACAAAACTATATGAAACATATTCAGTACATAACAATGCTTGCTCAGTCTAATTGAATCGGACAGTTTTCTGTTTATATTTTCATCATAATGGCATCAGGATGGCAAATTATTGATATCATATGCATTCTGGATGTTTTACTCAGAACCTACCAGAGTCAAATCTGCCAGCACAACGCGCCCATGTAAGGTGTCCATCTCCGAGAACATTGACCGGCCGCAGGGAGTCCTGACTGAGTTGTTCATGTCTGGGCTTTTCACTCTGAGCCACTCTGAGCAACTCACTTTACACTGAATGGCGATGCTGTCTCACACACTACACGGTCCCTACCTTACTTACATAGTGGTTCAATTTTCGGTAGCTTTATGTCATTGATATTCGATTTCAAGTTGTTGCCTATCATATCTTAAAACAACATGATCTCGACCGGATCAGTCTGGAGATTCTACCAAAGATAGAAAGCTAACAAGGGCTCCGTATGGATATGGGAATGCCATTGGGGTGTGATTCTGATCGAGAAAACAAACTCGCAACTGCTATTGTTTCTTTTCCCGTGCCCAAAACAAAATTTAGCTTTGTGTTTTTTTATCTCATTACCCTGAGATGCCTACGACGGCATACGCCACTTTTAAACGATCGCACGCGCTGCTGGTAATTATAGGAGAGAAAGCAAACACTAAGTTATCAAAACTGCCGATGTATTTTTACTAGCGTGACTCTCTTTGAAGCACCCATTGCTTGCTTTTTCGTTTGGATGGTCTTAAAATAACAAAGCCAAAACAACTAACGGCACAAATATGTCGTATTGAATGAACCATCACATTAAAGAAATGTTTGAAGTACACACGATGTCTGAACTATCAACACTATGCGCACTTGATTCTAGCAGTAAGGTGTGCATCCCATCTTGTGAACAGTGAATTACGTATTCTCCACACACATACGGCGAACATGTTGAAGCATATGTTGACCTATGAACATTGACTGTGGTAGCGGCTCTAGCATAAATAGTACACGGTCCGCATACATGTAGGGTTCGCTGGTGCTGATCTCACAACCTTGTCCCTCAACGATCAATGATAACTCGCCCCTCACAGTGAGCAGCTCGGTGAGGTGTTTCATGCCCTCCTCACTCAACCCTCTCACCTCACGGCCGCGTGTTCACACACCCAGCCCCCCAAAGCACATCCCAATTCACGAAACATCCACTAGGGGGAGCCAGCAGCCTACCTATCAGACGGTGGGTCCCCCTAGCGTGCGTTTAGGCTTCAGGACGTGGTGGGAGCAGCTCACCGAGCAGCTGTAAAACTGCTCACTATGTCTGGATGGAATACTGATCTCGGGAGCGCACATTGAAGCCAGGCACACCATGTTGACTCACGTAATCATTCTAGAAAAAGCCTACATGAAAGGAAAGGGTGTGGTCCAGATTCATTTGTTTGAGTAAATATGAATATATTCTCGGGGTATGTTTATTGACTAAGATTGGTGCGCTCTGTCCCGTTATTTGCCTATCACATTCATGGCTTCTCTACCATATGCCCAGCTCCCTTTTATATTTATCCTGCATCTCTGGTATGCCTCATCGTTAGTTGGGTGGGGGGGATCTATTAGTGGCCATTGTGAATATGGTATGATATATTACATCTATCTTAAATGTACGAGGTATCGTTTCTTAAACGATCATTATATCTGGACTTCATCGATATTTAACCTTTATCAGCTACCTTCGAAACGTTCTTTTTTTCATCGAGATTTTACGAGAATTACGAAATAATCAATCGATGCTTTCCGATCTATTTATCTGTGTCAATAGTTGCTATATTTGGAAACACATTAATCAGTAGAGCTCTTATAAGACGTCGGCTGGTGCACCTGCAATCAAATTCGATAGGATACACCCTAGCATGCAGAGAACATCTAGATGTGTATATACTGGTACAGATTCATATTGTAAATAGCTCTGTGTATTAAGAGGAGGCTTGTTATAGTGAAGATTATGTAACACGGTATAGAACATTTCAGGAATAAGGGATGTATACAATAGATACCATTGTAACGCCTTGTGCGTATTTTGATAAAAAATAAATGATTTAATTATAGATTCCTAATTGTTTTCAGAGAAGCAGATCAAGATAAGAGGCTTTTTCTGACGATAGACCCATGCTTATAGAGTTAACAATTTGACAATGTGTAGATATATATGCATTGGTTAATATCATATCATAACAGAATGAAGTGTGGGAGATATATATGTGTATGTTTTTACCCATGGCTATTTGTTTCCGACTAGCTATCAAACAAACAACAAACATTTGAAGTATGGTTACGATCAAACGAGCAAGACGTGCTAAAACTAGCTACGATCGATTGAGCAAAAAGAGGACGTGATGCGAGCACCTCTTCGGAAGATGGCGTGACTGTGGGTACAGGTTTGTATTTGCCATCGTCTTGAGATAATAGTAGGCAAGTGTTGTTCACAGCTCTAGGATACCTGGTGCAGGTGAGCTACTTCAGGTATGACTGTTGCTTTCAGTCTCTGGCCCTTTGAGAGGATGTACCAAGCCGATTGCATCCACAAAAGAGCCACTGAACAATAGAGATATGAATAGGGGGAATGATATGCAGTGAATAATTCACTAATGTAAATCTAATATGATATCCAGGAGCAATATCTATTCCAAAGCTTACCATTTCCTCCTTCGTGAAATAGGTATAAAGTCCACCATCTTCCTATATATTTCTATATATATATATATATATATATATCCATGGATTATCTCACTGTACTTAGACTAAAATGTCTCAATATCTGGTATTACGAGCTGAACACCTTCCTCGCCTAATCCCTTTACATCACCAGTCAACTTATGGTGCACCCTAATCTATATCTTACTCAACTGCCGCTAATTCTTACGAGGCACATACTCCTCCATCATCCATTCCCCTCGTAGATATATACTTACCGTTATACTTCGACCTGTCTATAGATGTTATTCTTGGAGAATAATGCTAGACAGGAACCATTTGTGGTCCAACTGTTAGGACAGGTACACATTGTAGCGATTAAGCATCTTCAATAATTAGTTTTCTCTCCTCTCATAGAATTACCTGCTTTGGCCTTCACACTCTTGCAATTCGAACACTTGACCAACTAATATCCTCCTCGAATAAGCGCTACTTCCTACGGGGCAGAAAACTTTATCTTAGATAAGAGCAGTAACTACCTGCTTTAGATATAGCTAAGTGCGTGTTGTGGAACATAGACATGTTTATCTAAACAAGACAAATATTAGGCAGTTCCCAGTTACTACCAATGATTCCTCCTCCACATTTTTAAACATTAGTGTTATCTTTTTGAACAACTACTTAAAATATTGCTTTTAACGCTTGGTTTCAATGATACCATCACGTCAGCCATTCTCGCCCGTTGGCAACTGAATAAAAACAAGAAACCTTCGCCTGTGCCCATGCTATTTTTTCCGCCTCGGTTTAGAAGCTTTACTTACCCTTGACTTGACCACAATGGGATTATTGCATGTGGCTTCCCTATTAGCGCCCCCCTCAGGCAACCACAGGGGCTCCTGTCACGGTTGGCATTCGGGTGCACCTGGATATTTCACTAGCATGCCACCCTAATCAGACCAACTAGGACGGCTAGGGGTGTTCGGACGTGGGGGCTAGATTTTCGGCACAAACAAGGCTAATTAGAAGGAAAATGTCCATTGAGTTGCATGTCTACATATAGTAAAATAACTGGGATTCGTACGAGCCATTCACCGTATCGCAGATTTCTTGCTTCTGGAGAACCTTCAATGTCAACAGTTTTTTTTTTGGTTGTTATCTTCTGGTATTTCACATCTATTCATACTACTGATAGGGGTTTTATCGATCTGGGCGTAATGATAATGCCGATGTTCCTGTTGTCTTTATAAAGGTACAACTAAAAATCAGTCGATCATACGTTTAGGGCAGATTTCGGTCGACGGTTTTCTTTTGGGACGTGGTTCTGAAAAGAAAGGACTTGTTAGTGATTAAGCGTAAGACATATAGGAAGTCTTTCGTAAAATGTACAAACAACATAGATAAACAACTGGATTTAGTTGCCTTTCGCAGTCTCGGTAGCTCTTTGCGTTATTCGTGTTTATTTCAGGCTAAGACCTCCATGTATATGACAATTCAACAAAGCTAGTTTTATACTTGAAATATTTTAGTACCCGCATCTTGTTCTATTCCATCGCAACGCCAAGTCGATGAGCTCGCCATAGAATGACAAAAACGGATTTTTTTGTACTTTTATCCCTGGGTACGGAAAATAAGAAATGCAGTTTAGAGTATCTCCAAGGGTACAGCATCCAAATGCGTTCTGTACTTCCTTCCTCTCTGCAAAGCCAATTATCTCTACTGGTTACCTGTCATTTATATGTGTTATCTAGAAATAGGAAGCCTTGCGGCGAAGTGTCTTAGTTCATAAATCCTCATATTTATATGGCTATCCTACCAGGGTATTTGTCAAGGTTGCTGCTTCAAGACTGCTTCAAGTCGTGCTTCAAATAAGTCATAATCAAAGAACTATAGATTTAGAAAATAAGCAACACTTCAAAGATGGTCTAGCCAATCTTCCGACAGAATTCTAAAGCACGAAGTTAGATTCCCAATTCTACCTTTCAAACACGCTCACCATGGTTATGTATATGTATGAGCTAATGACCAATGAGCTGACAGGAGAAAGTGTTGACATGTGCCCCCTTCAAAATGAACCTATTTCCGCTCGGCTGAGTTTCGGGCAGTCAACTCGTATGCCCGTGATGAAACCATCTGTTATAGGTGGGTAGCCTTGTAAAAGGGTTTCCGTGAGTGAGTGTTCGAACAGCAGGCAGTATATCTCACGGGACTCTCTGGCCGTATGGCAAGCCAGACGGATAGGCTTCGTTTAACGCTATTTATCATATGAAAGGGTGATTATATATATTCTAGAGGACGTCTAACATTGCAGTGTATGTTGGTTACATATTGGAAACTCTAAATAAGCCTGCTGAATCCGACCAATTTCCATCACTTGATTTAGTATAGATACACTGCATACAGACTTTGTATCAAAATCAGGAGATTATTATTTCTCGAGGGATTTCTATGTTGGTACACATGCCGTGCAATCTTAAATTATGCCTCAATTGACAAACATAGATTAAGAAGATCTAATTCTTTAGTTCTTTTAATTTTCAAGACCTAGTTAATCTAGGAGGGACGCATTTATTGTGATAAGAGAAAGAGGTGTATCAGGTTGGTCTACTAAACCGGCCCGTAATCCTGGCACACGATATTAGTTCCCGTTATCATATGCCTATATCATTATTAATAAAATGTATACAATTTACCTTGATTTGCTGCAATTTGTAAATCAAGTCCCTGTCAATTTATCGCAAACACTAGAGATAGCACCGTCCTGCACCCTTTGAAATTAGTGCCCTAGAGGTCATTACAAGGCTGTGGGGACTCGGAATTCAAACCGGCCTCCTTCCCTACCCGCGGCCACTCCCGGACTACCAGCGATTTCAGATACCACCCACCCACCCTACAATGACTCTGAATTCACTTTATCATACTCTACTCTGTTAGGCTATTTCAATAGCTCGTAACTAATTACTCGATAACCTTCAAATTTTTCTCATTACATTTCTCAAGTAAATTTCAGTCAATGACTTTATCCATATCAAAACCCTTCTGTATTAGTCATTACAAGGATGTACACATTCTCCACTCACAATTCTAGTAGTGTATGTATGGAGTGGACCGACAGAGCATATACTAGGAGATTCATAAGGTTATTTCGAGGCGTCATTGTTCCCAACTCGTTGGGTTTAATGTGCGCGGGAGGGATTTCTCCACTCTCCCCCCACCGAACACTCTCCATACACCGGACTTCCCCACGTGACTACCTCTCCACCACGTGACTCGCTGCAAAACCAACGGACTCGGGAAATATTACCTCCCACCCACCTCACAAAAACTATAAACTCTTCTCCCTCACTCATACTTCACTCGCGGCTTTCTTATAGTCAAAGATACTCTTCACCTCAACTCTACAACTCCTTACTCAATAAACGTCTGATTTTCAAATCCCTCTTTGCGTCATCATTATGACGTCGCCATTACGTTGTAACATAGCAAGACGCATAGCAAGACGCAAAGCAACACGTATTTACATCAAATTATGTAGTTATGTGTGCACACTTTGCAATATGAGATTCTCCTGCAAACTCTGTAAGTACTCTACAGTTACCACTTACTTAGCAGAGATTAATCACTGAATCCATGCATGGGATTATGATAATATAAATGAGACGAAACTCTGTATTTGAAAATTATATCCATTTTGTCCTTTATTTGAATCTCATAATCATATATACGTCTGACCCAGGGAATCAAATGAACGTGTGTAAATAATCATAACATCTGAACGATATTTTAGGGAAGAGTTGTAGGTATACGTAGATGCAATTAGAAATGTGGTGGTAATACAATATTGGCATCAAGTATCATTACCTATGATAGGAAATTGTTATGGGCAACTAACAACATTGGGTATTCATAGAAGACCGCTAAGAATCAGGCCCCGTCACTTGTTAGATGTAAACATTTCCCCGTGACGAGAAACAACCATCTGTATGTTGA
The DNA here is from genome assembly GCA_950022655.1 of Alentia gelatinosa. Lineage (NCBI taxonomy): Eukaryota > Metazoa > Annelida > Polychaeta > Phyllodocida > Polynoidae > Alentia > Alentia gelatinosa. The sequence continues at coordinate 19,166,900 of OX465588.1, read as the reverse complement.
CGCATCTTTATCAGAACTGTCTCAAGAGACTCTGATTTGACAGCTGTGTTTAGATAAGAAAGGACGCCTGTCTCGAAGCTGACAGCTGTAAAACGATAATAAGGGTTGCAACCTGTTATTCTCCTTCCCCAAAATACCAGAAAACACATATTGGGCTTCCATATAGATGACCCGCATAATTCTAACAAGATTAATCTGGTCTCCTGCTTTTCTGGTTAATATCGAGCTGCTTTCGATTGCCTACACTCACATTTCTTGAAAGGTTTTGAATTGCGAAAAATAGTAGGAAAATAGTATGCATGTGTTAACGGTAAATATAACGACTGTGACATCTAATCCTGTGTTTGTTATTTAGAGTAATGTTAATAATCGACACATGGCCATATACCAGAATACAGAGTAGAGGGTAAAGGGTAATCTTGAAATAGGGTTATTGATCAACTACCATTCCTTGGACCCCCAATTTATAGTGGAGTCTCTAGAATGTAAGACTCAAGAGACCTCACAAGTTACTGTACTGAATGAGAATGTGAGACCATCAACATTGGCAACCTTTGTTCAATTAAAAAAAAGTAAAAAGAAATGGCAGGGTCACAGCAATTTTGAATTACTACGTGAATGTTGGCCAGATTGTCTGGTGGGGGTAGACTAGAACCATTGTCAATAAATGCGGGTCAACAGGTATGTATGCATAAACCATTAATGGAAGTGCATGTCTGGTAGGGCGTGCATACATGTCGTATTATTCTGGATTCTTATGGAAATTCATATGACACGGGTATCGGTATATAGACGCAAATATCAACTCATTCTGAATCCAATTCTACAGTCAGATTGGTGAAAGTTCAGAGTTATGGTATATACACAATACTGACGAGTTACAGACACAAGCAGACAGATGCTACGAGGAGTTGATGCGTGGTGATATCCGAGCGCATGCGAGGATATTGCGCAGAGACATCTCCGAGGAACATGTATACAACCGCTTTTATCTGAAACCAGTCTATATTGTATCTATCAGTCATCTGTTCCTGACAAGAGCGGTAGCTATATAAGTTAAATCTACGTACGCACTATTTTTTCCGTATGCGCTGGGTTTTGCAGCCTGGAGCTTACCATATATATGTACATGTATATGCTCCGGGTATGTGGATACACGCTGCCCACCTGTTTTCTATGGACCTGTTTGTATTAGATGGATAATAAAGAAGTAGTATCGACCTTCCCGCATCATAACGCCGGGCTTGGTTATTATGCATTGTTGTGATAGGTCACCAGATGCTCTGGATACTCTGGAGCATCAACGTGGCCAACCTAGCATGCTCGGTGGTTATGGATATATTCAGACGTCTCCCATCCAGTCGCCCGTCCCGACCCTATACTCCCATCACACTGCGTTGAGAGGAATTAATTAGCAAATATAAACCTGTGGATACTGCCATGTCCATGAAGCTAGTGTCTGAACAGAGTGACAGTGAGATTCAACGATCGGAGATGCCCTTCTCTATTCTAGGATCCCCTTAGCTCTACTGATACAATCAATACATTTGGAATTACCTATCTATGTGTACAATGGACGTCTAGATCAAGGTAGGTGTATACATGACATTCGACCTTATTTCATGTGTCATTTCAGGTTCCAAGATACATGCGATATGATTTCTTTCAGCTGCTTTTATTTCAATTTCATTTTTTACTACACGGTCATAGTACACAACAACCGTGCCTGGACATTGTAATCGAGAACATATAGTAATAAAACAGTGTTCCTGTGCAAACGTAATAATCCGGATCCGAGCACGTGACACGGGGCGTTTACAGCGAGGTGTTTACGTCCTGGATCACGTGCCTCGTTCATAAAACTGAGCACTCCAAACTTGATGGCGAACGAGGACATAGACCAAACACTCAACAACTTCTTTGTCAATATCAAACTCTAGATGAGATGAATAAATACATGAATACATGAATAAACACAAAATAAAGGTATTGGACAAAGACATAGGGACAATAGGTAGCTGAATGGTACATGTGGTATATATTCGTAAACGTTGAACTTTCGTTTAGGGTACAACTATGTGTGATTTAATATTGAAAAAAATACTTTAAGAAGTAATACACACAGTATAACGTCTCGTATCAGGCCTTCTTTCTGGGGCGCTTAGGGTGGCGGGTAGGTGTTTTGCTCATGGAACTCAACATCGTGAGCTCTGGGAAAATGAGGCAGTTCACAGGGTAATTCTTGAGATCACGTCATAATATTTCTTTATTACTGAACCAATTGATTTAAGCCAGCCTAGCCCTGGAATCTCGGAAAATAAAATGAGAAACCTGCTTTGTTTCATAAGATAACATCAGAGATCTATCAGTTTAATTTCTGGATCTAACATCTGAGGATGCTCTTCGAAAATGAATTTCTGTTTCAGCAATTCTTAATCGATTAAAATGATTTTTCACATACAAACATCATATTATACTAGGAATCAGGTTGTGCTTAATTCCTATTCAGCTGTCAGGGCTACTATTCCTTCCACTTGCCATGTAAGGCCCGGCGTCCACCTACTACGATATGGCTCCGATATGGTCTACGATGCACCTCTCGATGAAAAACCAAAATCGCGTCGGAAGGTCCCCTATTATCGGGGCAGTTGACCATGTCTCTGCGATTAGACACCGATAAAAACCCCATACAATGCGTGTTGGATTGGCATGTCTAGACATATGTCTACGATTTTGAACCTTCCCGATATGTCTCCGATATTTGCTTTCTGTATCGGTGCCATATCGGTAGGTCTAAATTTCTATCGTAGTAGGTGGACGCCAGGCCTTAAAGTAGGTGTTTTCTTTCCGTGTGGGGCCTAGTCCTTCGGACATATTGCTTCCTGTCCTTGCGACGAAATATCATTATATATTGGTCATTAACCCTTTCAGGGCGGATAATGCCTTGAGGCATTCCCCCGCATAGACCTGAGAATGCCTTGAGGCATTCCCAAGCGTAGACCTGAGAATGCCTTGAGGCATTATTTATGAAATTTAGTAATATTTACAATTTACAATTATTTATGAAGAAATAATCGAACAATGAATATGAAACTTTCAGAGAATATACCTATGATATAGTATTTAATTATATTTGGTTAAACAAATAATATGAATAAGGGTGATGTGTAATATCACGTGATCAAATAATAGAATTCGGATTTAGACAAAAATGGGCCCGTCCCCTGGCGTTATACCAGTCCCAAGTACCCGCCACGACCAACAAGGTTCTGCCACGGACCCCCGTCTTTAAAGGGTTAAAGAAAATAATAGAATGGATGACATAGATGCACGGCCAACGTATAGTATCACTGCAGTAGTGGCCGGTATTCCCTTGTATCATCACGCTTTTATGATCACTCAACTCACTGAACGTTTAATGGCCGTCTTGAACGCGACCATTGGACGTGTCCTCGATGTCAAACCCAAGGGAGAAGTACTCATCAGTGACGCTTTTATGTGCGCTAATGAGACCCAGGGACAAAGTGGGTCAACTTTATTCAACACTTATGGACAAACTTCAGATGGCAAGAATCCCCTAAGCAAACACGTTTTAATATCATTAAGCGATAACCCTCGTACAAAGTCTCCTCGTTCCCTGTGCATTTGTGAGAGTAAGTAATTCAACAGACCCATGGGTTCTCCAGAATGGTCCGCCGCGGCTGTGGCCACCACCTCATGAGTGAACTGTCTTTCAAAGCAAGACCACACAATTTAGCGCCGTTGGGAAGGAGGTGCAGATCTAAGCGGTTGTAAACCCTTTAGAGGCACCTTGGGACCAAATCAAGAAACTAGGCCGACAGCCAGAGATAATGGACAGGGCCGACGGATAGGGGTGGAGATTTAGGGACAAGACTGAGGGTGCAGGTGAGTGGTAGAGCCAATGGAGAAGACTGAGGACTGAGGAATGAGGGCAAGGGGTGGGGCTCAGGGACAAGATTGAGCAATGGGGATGAGGGGTAGGGCAGACTGAAAAATAGGGACAAGGGGCAGGGCCCACAGATAAGTTCGAAGGATGGGGGCCAGGAGCAGGGGGCAGGGAGGAGACAAAGGAATGGGGGTGTGGGGACTGGAACCATGGGCAAACCTGAGGGATGGGGGTGAGGAACAGGGCCCAGGAACAAGACCAAGAAATGGAGGCAAGGAGCAGAGCCCAGGGACAACACTGAGAAATAGAGGTGAGGAACAGGGCCCAGGGATATGAATGAGGAATTGAAGTGAGGGGTGGTGTCCAGGGAGAGGACTGAGGGATGGGAGCAAAGGATGAGGCCCAAGTACAAGACCGAGGGATTGAGCCTAGAAGAGGGGCCTTGGGACAAGACGGAGGGATCGACCAGGGACAGCGCCCGGGATATGACCGAGAAATTGGGGCAAGGGGAGGGGACCATGGTCAAGACTAAGGAACGGGGGCAGAGACGAGGTAATGGGAACAAAGGATGTGCGTTGAGTGAGGGAGAGGTCTGAGGGAGAGGACCAAAGGATAGAGCCTAGGGACATGGCTAGGGGACATGATTGGTGAGGCGTCCCTTATTAAATTTATCGCAGGCCTCAATCTGGTCCTGCTGCAGCGAAGGACTCTTAATTAAAGCGGCGAGCTGCTCGGTTTGCGCAGTGCGAAATGCTGACTCAGCGGTTTTACACCTTGGTCACACCCCCTGCTGCCTCGGGTGGTTCGGGGTGATTGTATTAAGGCGTGAGGTGTGGTGCCCATCACCTGCCAGGATCCCAGCCTCCACTTTCAGCCAGCTATCGGCCACCACCCCTGCCCTCACTACATCGCTCTACACTCTACCCACCAGAGCCCACCGTCACTGTATCAGGCCTCACGCTTCCATGCTAGGCACGATTGGTATCCCACCGTTAGGCTGTTCTGCTATCTTGAATTTTATATATTAGAGGAATCTATATGTTAGAGGAAGACTAACCTAATTTGGTTGTATGGCGTATATTGTGACCTTGAATTGTATGGCCTATGACAGTCTCGGATTTGACAGCCATATTGAAAAAAAAGAGTTTTTGTGATCTGCATATCACTTACACTACACATCACTCTGTACTGTTGTGCCCAGTTTCATGCTTCTATACCAAAAAGGCCTTCACATGCAAGGGAAAGCCGTGGGTATCAGACACTCCTATACATTTTGGATTTACGAGACCAAAACAACAAAGAACAGATTTAATTCAGACACACTCACTATGTCTCTTTATGGAGATATATCGGAGATATATAAGTATAAATTAGAAACACCATGCGACCAGACTCGCCAACCCACGCCCTAGCATCCAGCATGCTTACCACCTTTCTCCCCGCCTACCTAAGTGAAATTGTCAGCATATCACTTAGTGTATAAGTCAATTGTATGACAGTTGTAAGACCTTTTGTTCGGACGACAGTGCTCACGCCCACGAAAGGTTTTATGAAAAAGGCTGCCAAGGATGTCGTGTATCTTTCGATTTATCTTATCGTCCAGTCTCAAGTACGAACAAATATGTTCAGTGGCCCCCAGTTTTTCATCGGGACGAAATCGTAGACCCGCAATTTTAATCGGAGCCTATTCGCAGAGATGTGGTAAACTACCCCGATGGGAGGCCACCTTACGACGCGATTTCAATTTTTTTTTTATCGGGAGGTGCATCGTAGGGCATGTCGGAAGCTCAGTGGTCGCCGGCTCTAAGTTTTTATACCACTCTGGCCAGGTCTACTACTCACTTTGCTCGGCTACCGCCTCGCGCATTAATACACGACCTAACCATCGTGGCATAAAAACTAAAAAGATTTTTTTTTTATATATAGTTCGCCAATACAAAATCACCGGTCTACCACCATACCCTAGTTATATTCGGGTATACATGCTCTTACTTGAGGTACATCGAGATATCCTTGAAAGAGTCATTGTCAGCTCTCCACTGGGATTATGAAAGGTATGCCATATAGTAGGTGAACCATAGTATACAGTGAGATGTGGAAGACGGTGATGTACAAAAAAGGGGAAAAAACGCTAACTCGAGTTTTGTTCAGTATTTAGCCTACCGCGTCTACACGATTTTGGAATATTAATATATTAGAACACTTACATATATCCAGTTCGGAATGCGTAATTAGCTATTTGTATTCCTCCTAGTTGAGTGTGCGAGTTAAGTGTACAAGTTCAGCCATGTCACTGCCACAGGCGCAATTCATTTATAACCCTAGTGGCATAAAACACACTTTATATCACAGCCTGTTGCATAATGTTAGACAAATTTTAAGCCTGTGGGGGCTTTTTATTAGGGTTAGGATAAACACACGTATGTTGCCCTATAGCTATTTATTTACATATGTTCGTGTGTGGTGACCATTGCAGCCATTACATGCGCGTAAACGGAAGTAAACTATCTTGTTTGTGATGTATACACTAGAGACGGACATGTATGGAATTGTATGTTAACATAAGTGGACATGTATAGCCAATACACGCCTTTGCGACCTGGTGGAATTGTTAATAAAGTCATAAAGCCAAGGGAAAGAGCAAAATCCAAGAAAAAAAGAAAAAGGGCGTCCTCTGAGACGGAATTTTGAAATAGAATCAGTTTTAAGGCCAATCTGGGTAGCAATGTTAATTCTGTAATGTTAAAAAGGGACCCGTATTGAATATGGTCTCGTATCCTTGGCCTTTGGCCTTAAGAAATATTATATATATTTATATATATATATATATATATTTTTTTTTTATCTGACAAATTTACGATTAATAAAAAAGAGCAAAGAAAATAGATAAAAGCCATAGCTTCGTCTTGTGACACCGATAGGAATTTTGATTTAAATTTATTTACCTTGTTCAGCGTTGGCTTCAAGTTACGTTCATATGTAACCACCTTGTATGATGTATTTTGGGTACTAACGATTACGTTGACCAGTAGATCTGAAAGCTTATAGTCAGTCAGCCGTCGGTCTGCAACGTAAATACCCTAATTTTGTGGGATCATCCCCGGCTGTGCTGGTCAAGGGATCAGACGAAGCCCACTCTCCACAGCATAGTCGGCATTATTGAACAGTCTATTTTCAGCCTGCCCTCCTGGTTCGACTTATAGATGCATGTAGGTCATCAGGGACATGGCTATTAAGTCTCACAAGAATTGCTTTTGGTGTAAGGATAGTTGAAGTAGGCAGAACTAGAGGCAATGGTAGTGCTTTTTTTGGTAATTTTGACCAGATGGAGTCCATTTTTTATTTTTTTTAGGTTATTTATTAGCCATTTCTGTTACACAGTTCTTCCAATGGTTATTTCGTACAGCATTGATAATGTAGAAATAAACACTCCTTAATTTCCTTCAAACTATACATTGATGAAAGTAGAGGTGAGTTAATGTGATGGGTATGAGATATGTGAATTTGGATGTATAACTACGCCATGGTACAGTGACTTTACATCTAGATCAATAGACTGAGCAAAACATGGTTTTTAAACCACACACCTTAATCCTCTTTAGTCATAGTATTCTTATGTATACATCAATTCAATTAGCCCTTATCATCCACTTTTTTAATGTTCCTAATATTGGTGATGATGAAGTTTATGTTGGCTGAATTATTTCATCAATCAGCATATTATCTGGAAGTACATGGAAAAACCATCGATGTGACTAAATGATATCAATGACGATTGCCGAAAAATATTTCTTTCAAAAGAATATCCTGTTAATTGTTTTATCACAGAGAAAATGTGAAAATGACCCTCACCGAGAATCGTTTACCCCAGAAGTGTTTGGATCATACACTAGACAAATGATAATAGTCCATATCACTCACGTTTATTCAATATATAGAGGTTGCCAGTTTGGTTTCTCACCTAACCTTCGGATGATCGTATGATTCTCTGGTGATTAGTGCATGCTACCTTACGGGAAGGAAATCTGGCGTTTACACTAGACGACTAAAACGTGACTAGATCGTCTAGCCAATAGTCGTCAGGTGGTGCTAGATTACGCAATATCGGTCTCGATAGTCATAAACCCTAGAATTTCCTGTAGCGTTTATATCCTTTAAATGTACCAGCTATTGAGAGGTAAAATTCGTCAGGTGGTGCAAATTTCTAAGTATCGCCGCCTATAATTGTTTAGTGTAAACGGCGGGTTACACCCGTAGGTCGGTTCATCTTTCGGAGTTGGATGGGTAACCCCTAATAACACTAAACCAGACATGGGCAATTTAATGAAACAAGTTTCATTAAATACGAATAACTTTGTACCACGGAAAGGCCGAAGCAACTCTGAGAACAATCACACCAGTCCCTTAGCATCAGAGTGCTAAGTAGCGTGCACGGGAGCTCCATGCTGTGTCATATACAAGAAATTAGGGTTAGGCAATTGAGCCACTGGAACTATTTTATGTTATACTTCATGTGAAGTGTGGGAATACGAAGCAGTTTCTGAATTAGTAATGAAAACCAGCCCACATTGGGTAGATACCTTTCCTCTTTATTGAAGGAAACAAACATAATCAATATAACAAAAGCATATGTGAATATGATTAATAAAGGAATTTGAACCAAAAAATGCTGTTGACTGACGTTAAAGATCGAAGCTCAAACACTGAGAGGGTACGGAACACTGCAACGATGTGAGGCCGAAAGGGTTCAATCTGACACTGAAGAAAGCAGCGCTCGAGTGAACTGTCAACCCACTGCAGATTAAGCTTTTTACAAGACAAGTAACATAATTAGGGAGAACCCGCGGCACTTCGGCGCAAGGGTCCATCCAAATCGCCATACAGCAGGGACTGGAACTCCACGTCTTCTAGTGTTGAAGAAACACACCACCACTCGACCGCCCTGACCCTTAAAAATATCTAAAGGGGCCCCTTAGAAATATCTAAAGGGCGGTTCTTGTCATTCACTTCCGGTGCTACCACATACATGCAATAGTCCGAGGGCTAACCATGCCTTAACTATATCTGAATGGATGTATTCAACATTACAGAATTGCAGTGGTATTTGGGGGTGCTTGGTGGTTCCCTAAAGTATTGAGAGGGTTTCCTGGCTTGGTGTGGCGCTAGACAGTTGTATCTTTTTAGAGCTTTTAGATCTTTGGGTGACGATGTTTTCTGATTTTATGCCGTGTTTGGCAGTGATTGGTGGCTTCCTAAGAGCTCGGTCTATTTGCATCGCATGGGATCGGAAGTTAGTACGCCCGTTGGAATGCGTAGATCGGTGGTGGGTAGGCTTAGCCGTCCCTCCCTCCCATAGACTAACATTGTCGGGCTAATACAGCGGCCCGGGTCACCACCTTCCCACCCCCCTGATTGCCATGTTCACATGGAACCGTCGGTAACTTTCACGGATGATTGGCTCCGGATGGAGGCCTTGCGCAGTGCTCCAAACCCCACAATAACAACTGGGCGATATTAGGGGGAACCGCTGAGCCGTCATGCAGAAGATGCACTGTGAGAGCCCGTATATGGGGCGGCGACCGTTCCCGTTACGGCAGCCCCTGAGGTTACGACCCTAATCCACCACAAGGCCTCCTGGTGATTCTAAGCCATAACACGTGTACCCGGATCTCAACCTCGGCCCAACCTATAACCCATATCATCACCCGAACACCCAGCTTAATCCAGGCCAGTCGCATATATATGTACCCAGTGAACCCTAGTCTGCAACATCCTTCATCCTGTACTAACGAACCTGCCGCCTCTCCCGACAGGCCCTGTGCTGATGAAACCCATATTGAAGTATTATACAAAGCCATACCTTTATCCCCTTTTCCCGAAGGTATACCTTTAGATCTGACCCGGAGCTTACAATAGACGATTATGCGTAGTCGATCACCATAAAACCATCCCCAGTGAATTGTATCAACCCAAACACATATCTGCTCACACCTAACAACCCTGAGAAAGGCACCATCACAAAGTAGGCAGTAACCTCGCATATTGACATGGATTTATTTTGGGGTAATCCTCACTCCGTCGCACCCTCCACTTCAGAACATTTAAGATTAAAATAAATGTTTTTATGACAGACAGAATCTGAAAGAGAAAATAATTCTAAATAGAAATACAACTCATAGATTTATAGATCCGGCGATTTATTTTCGAGAGAAAATATGGACCCACACCATTACGAGACGCGGGATGATTATATTTACACAGGAAGCTATTTTGATACATATTTCCCCATTTTCATCGAGCAGTAAAGTAAAGCCGTTGACGCACTGCTTTCTTCCGCTCATCGTCCAGTTGTGTATTAATTTCTCTTTCTCAGTGCTATCTCTAAACCTTTGAAAAATATATTAATTTACCAAGAACCTCCTATACAAATAAATGCCTAGCCACCATGGCCCTTCCCCAGACCTCTCGAATATATATACACCAATCCTACATTAAACACAGATCTATAACAGCCCTCGTTCAGCCACAAGAACTGCTCAGAGAATCACACATACCGCTCTTGGAGAGCAGCTCTTGTGTCAACAGATTAACGAGTCACTCTAGCCTCATGGTAATGTGTCAACAGATTAAGGGGTCACTCTAGCCTAGCCTAAGTATATAGGTATTGCCTACACAACGCTAAGAGCCTTACGCCATAAACTGTAGGGGTTAGGTACTTACACAACACATATAGCCCCAATATGTGAGCGGATAATATATACACAATATTGACTGGTTTTAGATACAAGCGGCCGTATGCTCCGAGGAGTTGACGCGTAGTAATATCCGAGCGTATGCGAGGATATTGCGTAGAGTTAACTCCGAGGAGCATACAATCGCTTTTATCTTAAACCAGTCTATATTGTATTTATTATCCACCTTTTCTGCACAAGTGACATGTCGATATCAGCTCATTTTAGTTATGGACTATTTTTCCATGCGCACTATTTTTCCGTATGCGCCACCCGGAGCATACAACATATCTGTATGCTCCGGGTATGTACATACAAACTCCCTATGTGTTTTCTATGGACACTTTGTATTAGGTGGATAATAAAAGCCGTTATTGATCATGCGAGAGACAAATACTCAAGTGGTGGGACTACAGAGCTTAACCTTTATTGTACACTGGCAGCTTAGTAGGTTTAAGAGTATTTAATGTATAGATGATCCTTATCCTAGAATTTTAACTGTAATCAGCAGCAAACATGGATGCTTCCCTTTGTTTGCGACTGACTTTGTTTGCGACTGACTACAGTCAACAGACACTTGATCTCAGACACCATCTTAAGTACTAGAAATAGCACCTGTGTACATTTTGTTCACGACCAACGGAAACAAATTAAATCATACAATATATTGATAATTCTTAGTTAAACCTGCCCTGCAGACGTTGCTGATTATATTTGTTAATGAAAACTTTAGTTGACTCCTGTATTATTCATCCATTCAGCTGGACCCTGGAATCAGTCTTAAACTCAACTGGATATTTTCTCTCTCATATGCAAATAGTGAACTGATCAGAACCCGTCTGATTCATGTATCAGTGGTCATTTCATTGATCTGTAGCGTTATCATCTCCTGCCAGAAGGGTGAGACCAGAGGTTCCCTGTCATCCTTGTCCAGTGGTGCCTCCTCATAGCATGCTGCTCTGAATATACTATTGGCAAAAGTACACCCTCCTCTTAGGGCATCAATACAAGGTTCCAACCGTTTGGCTTTCTTGTTGTCTTTTTACAAAGAAAGTATAGAATCATGCCCAAGTCCTAACCCGACGCCGTTTGAAAGTTCAGTGAAACCATATACCGGTTTAAGTTTTCACCAATTCATCTGCTAAACAATAATTGGCTTCATTAGATGTTCCCAATCAGTTACCTCCCTCCTCTTATTTGAAAGAAGAATTAAAACATACACATGTGCAACACAAGAAATGAGATAAACCACTGAAAGATTGGCCCATAGTGCTCACTCTTATCTTTGATTTATGAATATAGAAGGTGACAAATTTTGCCTTAATTTTCCGTCACCTTTGCCCATAAGGATGCGATCATCTCGACGACATGTCCTCCACCACGCAGAGAGCTCCTTCTCCACACATAGAAACAATCATATCGTTCTCAAATGACTGTTAGTTAACCTCTGATTTTCAAGAAAAGGAACTTGATAGCAAAATATTATAGGATCCCTGTCCGGAATAAGCTGTTTTATCGGTCGGCGTTACAGGACAAGCTTCATGATCAATTCAAAAGGCCCCTAGATGCGCCTCAATGTCTCCTCCAGGGCATCTCCAGTGTCTTGTAACTCCTTCCTCCATCCTGGATTTTGCACAAGTGCCCGACAGAAGGGTGACAAGGGTACGGGGAAAGATAGGTTCAGAGCAAGAATGGTGTTATTATAAATGACGAGGTCACCAAGAATTATCTAGTGGTCACCCGTGCAGTCGTCTAGTGAAATTTACGAAGCAACACTTTGATTAATGGAGAAATCCTCAGCCAACCATGAACAAATGTTGAATTGTTTGTTTGGGTTTCAACATATCTATACATATTGTTACTATCTAAGCTAGTTGTTTTAGCGGTGATCTGGATGCAAATACCTAGTCCTATTTCCCTGCACATAGTTTATCATCCTGATAATAGTGGCCTCACTGACTATACATCGCTGTGCTATACTACCCTCACCTTTAAGCCAGGCACCCACTATGTGATTAAGACAACATGCCACAACTAAAACCACCTTTCATGAATCGTTTAGACGGGAAACATGTATCTTATGTGTGAAATACTTAGTGAAAAATAATGAAAACAAATATCAAAATTAGGTAGACTGCATCAAAATATACAATCCCGTTAATATGATATTATTTGACTAAGTCTTTTATGATTGTCAAATGGTGTAATGATTGTGCCACAGTAATATTTTTCAGTTTGACTATTTAGTGTCTAAAAAATGATATAATAATATGCTGTATATATGTATACCTGTTGAAAATTTTGCCTGAAATCTAAATCGATACACTGATTGAATCGTAAACGTATCGTAACCACGGTCACCTTTTTTGTCCCAAATAAGCCATTCCGATACACACTGATGGGCTACGATTAGGATTTTCGGGGACCTCCCGATACACCACAATTTTTTCTATTTCTAATCGTAGTGTTTTAGAGACCTGCGTGGTGCCTCGACGTCGGTGGGTGCGGGGCTTAGGTATGGAACGAGTATGTAAATCAGACTTTCGGAAGGTACATACCAGTGTGCCTTCTTCGCAGTACCCTCCTTTATTTCTCCTTTCTTTCTGCCTTACCCTCTATTTCTCTGTCACCCTCTCCTCCCTTGAATACCCCATCTCAATTTCTCTATAACAAGATCCCCGATTTCTGCGACGCACAATCGAGTCAGGTTGCAAAATTACAATGACTATTTTTACTTATTAATGCCATAGCAGCAGTTGCTACACCAATGCTACTTTGTAAAGGCTATGCATTGATGTACCCATGCGTCAAGTATTGTATATGGATTTTAGAATTGAACCAATAAAATCAAGCTATGCCAATAATGTGGGTTGAAAATATTTCAATGCCAGCACTTGCTATACAACAAATCGTCGATGATAATGAGACGTCATAAATATCTTATTATGGACGTGTTGCTAAATATTTGCGGCTATTGTTGACTCGCGATTCTCTAGCGAGTAAACATCGTATACATAGATTCGATAGAGACCTATAAACCGAAATTGCTTGTTACCCAATGTGCCAATGATGTGAATGGGCTATATTGGTTGTGCAAAAGAAGCTTAATTAGGAAGAGGGTGGAAGATCCGAACAAATTTACATTATTGGTTTTGACGTGATCGCTACTGAGACTATCGAGAAACATTTTTTCCCTGTGGAAGTAAACGGTCCCAAGGTGTTCCATGAGGAAAATAAACACCCCTGCAAAAGGAAAAGATTTTCTCAATTTACATTATTGGTCTCTCACCATTGATGTACATTGAAGCCAACCTATAGATGTATTTATGTATCTAAAAGAAAATGAATAACAAAAGTCAAACGGAAGAAAGATTATCGTTTCTATAATCTGTATAATCTTACATAATAGCTAATTAACTTTTGCAATCTCCTCTACAGGTAAATGCTTATATTGAATAATTGTTCATGTCATGATCCCGTCGTTTTGTATAAAATACTCACTTCACTCTATACTAGGCAAAGATCAAATGGAGATGAACTTTATTACTTTTTCCAGGACGTCCCTGTTTACAAACTCATAAGCAGATCTATAATTATATTTAAAAGGGTAACGGCCTAATTGTTCAGATGAGGATCAGCCCTGGAAATCCCAGGTGGTTCCCGAAAGCGGATCTAAGCTCGTGACAGGCTGGTAGATAAACAAAACCGTGACAGCTAATTATCTGTGTGACATTTTCCCACAGGAATCTCCTTTAATCGGTCATGAACAAAAATGGTGTAGGTCATCGGGACCTTTCATAATTATTGACAAGTCGATCGGCGGGTTGGAAATTGTTGGAGTGTCTATAATTAGAAGGAAAGAAATGTCACTTTGTTGGTAACGATGGGCGGCAAAGAAATAGCTAAATTATCATATGCTCTTCTTTGTGATTTATCCTTTATTCATTCCTAGAAAGTGTTGTAATGCTGGATCCTCTTTCTCGAATGTCATTGCCTTGATTTATGCAGTAAGCAGAGTTCCTATTAAGTAGGACTATGCCCATGACATTCAAACTCAGTCAACATTTTTGTTTCATATTTTAACACAAAATATTACGACAATGATAATACAGACGAAGACATATCTAGATATAGTATCCCATTTAACAACCATGTACTCAAGCACACAATATGTACGATTCCTCTTAATTGTCTTAGTATTTCTCAAAACCCCATATGGTTTAATGATGCTACAAATTACCACCTCAATACATGGTCAAGAATTTTTCTTTTTTCAGAATCTTTATTGGTCCATCGTTTTTACAGTAGTCTTTAGTTTAACAACATATATAAAGAAACCAATAAACAGCATCATCAGCCGAAAGACTGGTTTTCGTGATGTTTATGAACCAGTATTTTTCAGGGTACAACGAAGTTTCCTGGCCACAGTCGCCAGAGGTTTATCATGTACACAAGCGGTCATAAATCATACCGTTGAGATATATCATAAAATAAGTGATTTTAGAATTATATAATCATCTTGGCAAACATTTGTGATAAAATCATGAAGGGTTGAGCTGAGGTATAGTCTCCAGAAGTAATGATTTGGTCAGTTGTTTCAAATGTTTCAAGTTTGGGGTCAGCCTCACAAGTGGAGATCAATTATTCCAATGGCTGCCTCCATAGAATTAGACACTCTTTTCGTAGGCACAACAATTTGGGGTGACAGTTTTTAAAGAATACTCTGATTAAATGGAACCTCATCAGTGCAACATCGGTCTTTACCAGGTAATACATTGCAGTCCTCTCTACCATTGAACATTATTGTCAGCGATTATCTAATAAACTTGAATTTGAGAAAAAACAACCCACATTAATCCACACATTTGAAATAGCCGATAAATAATTAATCATAACGTGTCTATCATTCCGATAATACAGTATCACTCCTGCTATTCGTAATTTCTCTTTTTACCCTAAAATGTGTTCAGATCGTTGCGAGATCAATAACAAGCTTAAGCACGTATGTAGAGAAGAGAGAAAGAAACTGGTTTATGAGGGGGATTCAGAACCAATAAAACACAACATCAAACGGCATCTAGTAAGCCCGCAGGTCATGAGGAAAAAGAAGAAAGTCAGGTTTAAACCACAGAATCGACCGTCTATGATTTATACTACACCGCGCACGTTAGGTCTTATTTATAGTCCGTCCGTTTTTTTCTGTTTCAAGGCGTAATGGTATAAACGGAGGATTGGTGCCTGCGTATGGAGCCATCAGTAAGCGAGACCTGTGTGAGAAGAAGTTTTCCTCTCCAGCCAATCAGCGAGGTTCTTTCTCTGGGTTTGCTCACGGGTGGCGACAGATGGCTGTGTCTCTGGTCTGAGGGTGTTTCATGGCCGCCTATAAATAACTGGCCGATTTGATTAGGAGGTGGACAGCCGGGGGGTCCTACCATCAAAGGCGTATCACTCAGGGCCTGAGCTTATTGCGGGGTGCTTATACCTGGCCCTGGAGCAGCTCACCCCAGCATGGCGATGGAGGTTTACCCCCCTGACGTCAGGCGCCTTCTGACTATAGCCCAGTCTCAGACAAACTAGTCATGATCCATGAGGGACACATACCAGACTCAGGTTATAAGGCGAGGGAAGACAGGCGCCAGGCTAGCACTATATAGAACTGACTGTTTATATCACGATATAGTGTGAGGGCGGGGAATTACCCTTGTATGGCTACAGAGGCGTCAGACAATAGAATAGAGTTATTCACCAGTCTGCCAGGCTGCATAGAAATATAGTACAACTACATACTTTATTTGGATTAGGGAATGGTATTTTTGTCCTTGGAACATGGTGTGAGTAAGGGAGGGTGAGTCAACTTTCAGTATAGCAGGTACTATCACATCAAATAGCCTGATGCTACACCCAAATCTGAAGGAAGTGCTGCTGTAGAGGAACTTCTAGTAAAGGTTTTAAAAGAATGGATATTCGAAACCAGAATTGTATATCATACCCGAATAGCTGTACATCCATTGAATATAGTGTGTGTACCTCAGTTAGCAAGCAATTACGGCCACAAAATAGTGAAAAAGGCACTCAATTCACCATTTCATCCTCAACGTATTGCACTGATCTCAATCTGCGACATTGCATATTACGAATCTTGATGTGATTGGCTTTCAATAAGCAATTACAGAGCAGTTTACGGTTATCTGACGGAAGCTTGCTAACGCACTGGAGATGCGAGGTTATGACGGCGTCATATAAATCGGCTGCATGTCCTTATTAGACATCAATTGACAAGCCCGTTTACATTGACCGACTATTTGGCACTGATCTGCAGTAGGGACCACTAATAGATTTATAAGCCCGTTTCCATTGGCCGACTATTCACCACCGATCTGCAGTCGGGAACCACCAAAGCCAGATCAGTGAACATGCAGAGCAGTGCTCGCCGATTATTGCGCATAGATTATACAATGAGGCCATCACCCAACGATTTCAGTCGGTATGGACCTTCAAATGCAGCAGAAACAAGGAATACACTTCACCCTCACCGATTTTTAGACTCTTACGTGCATTCTTTAGCCACCACCGACAGACTATAAGGAGAACACAATCAATCGGTGCCGTTTTCGTCGGCCAATAGAAACCCGCTTTATGTCAGCCTATGCCCACCTCCTAATTTCGTGACAGATGAGATATGCCATGTTGGAGATTATAGGTATGCTCAGGCTGCGACGGAGAAGTTAAATGTTGTAGGTAGACAGCAATCCCAACAGAGGTCAAGATATAGACCCAGTCATTCTCTTTTGATTTACTTCATTCAATGCACGGTAGGTGAACGGCTGTTAGGATAAAAAGACACATATTCCTATATACCCATTATTGAACTAACTAGAGTTACATACCGCTACTGGGGGGTGCATTAAAAATAAGTTATGTGTCGAGGTTCACGTTTTCGTCCCGCTCTCATGTTTTCGTCCCGCTCTGACGTTTTCGTCCCGCTCTGATCACGTGACATAAAGAGCAGCGGGACGAAAACTTAGCTCATGCAGTTACTCGATAAGGGTGGCCATTTTTTGGGAGCTATCGCAGAAAAGGAAATAATCATTTTTATCGATATTTGGAGGTATATAGGAATAGGGAAACCAAGTACCAGTAATCAAAAGTCAAAGTTACTCGGTAAGGCTCGGATAAATTACTGCCCGCGGCCAAGGCCTTCGGCAGTAATTTTTCCAAGCCTTACCTCGTAACTTTGAACTTTTGCTCACCGGAACACAGTTTCCCTCTATTACCTATCTTCATCATGGATTCAGTTATTGGAAATCAAATAGATGTGAGACACTATATCTGACACTACGGTCTTCTAAATCAATTACTATGATGGTGGTTTAGATACCTATACAGCTTTGACATCCTAAGAAATAGGCCCTATACTTATGTTTTTTCCATCGTATACAGAGTCTCCATTGAAAATGTATGGGGACATAACAAACCACCACCCATTATATGAATACAGTCAGATTCAATAATCATTGTGTACGGATTTATTTCCATTGTATACGGAATTTAAAACCATTTTTACGGATAATAAACTCATCAATCAGATATCTAATTTGTTTGTCTAACAACGAAATGCCTATGTTCGAAGAGCCAAATGAAGAACCTCATAAAAATGTCAAATCCTGGATTTAATTAATTCACAAATTCTTTTTGTATTTTGCATAAAACTTTACAGGCAGTCTGCGAGTAGCAGGTTTTTTATGCCTTTTCATGGCATTTACAGCATTTGCATCAGCAACTATTCCAGTCAAGTATACATATATACAAGTTGATAGGTGATAAATTATTTGATGTGATGTGATTAGATGCTATATATATACCGCTAGCCATACCTATATATTAACAATCATTATATTCACTCATACAATGCTCGGCTCTTAAGTTTCAGAATTGTTTTAAAGTTTTGTGGCCAGGCTGTTCTATAAACTACTCGCTACCACTATTGTATTACTGCGCATTAACTACTCGTGGTTTACAACCGCCTGTCAAAAAGCCCCATCGATTATCGTCTGTAGATACCTCCTCTACGTACTTCAGATGACATGTGTTGTTTTATATATAACCCACACCTGCACCAACACGTGCAATACCCAATTGGCACCTTGGGTCTTTCCCTTGGCGCCGGCGTGTCAGTTTACATGTCGGTGAGTGGTGCCTGGTACGAGCCCAGGGGATTAGCCGCCATTAAGGCCGGGCTTGAGGCGCGGTGCATCTTGGGATGAGCGTTCTTAGATCCGGGCGATAATCAGCTGATAAACGACAGCCCTGCTATCTGCCTCATGTCGATAACAGGCACCGCAATGGATTTATGCTCACCCACTTGGAGATTGATCCTCCACCGTTTTTCTTTTTCATTTTCCCTTATTTTGCCTGCCAGCTTCATATCATAGAGAATAATCCCCTTGTTAATGCATAGCTCGGTAGTTAGAGGAGGGAGTGGGCGGCAAGCAAACACCGTACAGAGCGTGGTGTTGTCGCTATGGCAACAGGGACACCATACGACCTGTTGTCCATCCGTCATATCTCGACTAGACGCCCTAACCTCTACTCACGTGATTAGATTACGTCATACAACAATAGAACCTCGGCGCATTCACAAATGATGGGTCTCATTTGGTTCCCTCCTCACGCTCTGCTAACTGGGTTTACAGTGGCTGGTTCGCTGTCAGATTATCGACTGATCATTATGCCAGTCTCTGATGTTCAAACTGCTCAAGTGCTACTTGCTCTAACGATTAAATCAACGTTCAGGAGGTAAAGAGTAGCTCTTTACTATGATCTCTTTCAGCCAACCCGTTCGGCTTATTGAATGAAGTGTTTCTCCCTGTGAGTATAACTACTGTCGACATTTACATGTCTGGACTGATCAAGAAGTTATCAGTTAGGTTGCACAACATGTAACTATACATAATGATTCGCTAACCTTGCAGATACAATGACCACCTCATAACAGTCATTGCTATGATGTTTACTATTCCTACGCTCGGAAACCGGAGGAAGGTATGTATTAACAGATATTCCTATATACCTATGGCTGTACACTCTATGCTTACACCACGTTATGGGGGGTGGAGTAGCTTATGGATACTACCCAAGGTTGCCATATACTACCCAAGGTTGCCGTATACTACCCAAGGTTGACATTTAGACCAATCAGATTGTCTCTTACAAAATTCACATGAAAAGCGCAGTGGGGAGTAAACATAAAGTGTCAAGTTACTCGATAAGGTTGGATCTGGCTTCAGGTTTGATGGTGCATGAGCAAATAACGCTAATTATCGTTATTAAACCACATTTGAAGGTATATAGGAATAGGGAAACCAAGTACCGGTGAAAGGAAGTCAAAATTACTGCCCAAGGCCTTGGCCGCGGGCAGTAATTTTTCCAAGCCTTACCTCGTAACTTTGACTTCCTTTCACCGGAACATAGTTTCCCTCTAATAATTACACTCTCGGCACTACCAACCATCGTGACCTACCGAAAACATAATAGGCCTATTATTTGCTTTTTACCCCAAGTATATCTATTTCTACCTGTGGAAAGAGGGTGGCAACGCTATTGCCTCCTTCATGTATTACAAGTCAATCTATTCTTATTCTCTGCTTCATTGTCTGTTCTTCCGAGTCGGTTCGTCTTCTTCATCTTCCCTAATACGTTCTATACTTCCCTTTTTCATCTGACGGTATCTTTTGTACCTCCAATCTCAGACTGTTTTCGCAAAACACCTTGCCAGCACTTAGCACCTGTGTAGGGTCGTTCATGGATTGCCGTATCATCATAATTTCTTGCCCATGCCTTTGTAGACAATAGGGATGTCTTATTTCATAGACAAAAAGAAATCAATACACTCTCTGGTATCATTATCCAGGAGTGTATGGCCGATGCCCGAACTTCTTTATACACGGTCCAATGGAAGTTTTTTCCCCATGGACTTCACGTGGGTTTAGATAGTCACACTGCGGAAAGGTAACCCTCACTAGACAAATTATACTAGGAAACTGCTTTAGCCATGATAGGCAGTATCCTCTCAATCTGTATATTGTAAAAGAGAATGTTATTGATTTTCTGCCATGAAAAGAATACCACTCGCCTCAGATAATCACTGCTGGGTAGGTGCCTCCCTTTCTCGCTATATGTTTCTGTTATCGTTCTAATACTTCCTAAATTGCCAGGGAATGGCCCCTGTTTAAAAGTCAATTTAAGGATCCTCTAGTTGGAATCTAATTTCAACGGAAAATGCGAATATTGATTTTCGTTTGACCTTAGATTTGAACTTAGCTGGCGCATACAGCCTCGTCTAAACGTCCACATATTGCTTATGGGCTGCATGGCTGACGGTGGGAGGTGGAGGCGTCGTATGTGTCAGCTGTAAATCTGGTACCAGCCTAAGCACGGCTCATGTAGGGGTAGTTTATTAATCCCAACCCTTAAGAAGGCGGCCTGGGCGCTCTGTCTGTGCCACACGCACCAAATACACACCCGGCAAATCCTATCGACCCCCGCCCCCTCCACCCCGCCCACGGTCGTCGACCCGGGATCAAATGATCCAGGCTTCTACGACTGAAGGAACCGCCGCAATTAGGAGGAACTCGCCGGCGGCGGAGGGACCGCACGGCCAGCGGTGGTGAACCAACGGCTGGGCTGAGAGGCGGGTCCCTGCAGGCCACAGGCTATGGTAGTGCCCCGGTATACATGTGCACAAATAAACCTTGCTCATCGACAGGAAATTGCCCCCGAGTTACGCCGCTGGCGTCTCACTGCCGCCGGCCTACTCTCTCCGCCACGCCGCAAATTACGGCGAGCTGCTCTCAGAGCTGCTCAGAGCGCCGCACCAAGGAGCTGCTTAGAGAGTGAAGCTAGTAACGGGTGGAGAGCGACGGCGTCCAAGGGGGCACATTGGGCCGGGGGTCTGAGAGTGGATCTAAGAGCAAATTGGAAGGCATACTCTAGAGTTGCCAACAGTTTCTATCTATCTAGAATTCCTTCTTAGACTTTTTTCTACTTATTATCATTACCCCTATCCCTGAACACAAAGAAGGAGTCGATAGTTGGGAATAATAAAATTTATTTTAATTTTATATACCTATACCGACATGAATATTAATATGTAAATATGAATATGACATAAGGTAGATAAAGTAATTGACAGAGGTATAAAGAGGTCAATTACGTATAATATACATATTTGTAATTGACAGGTATAATGGTATGTCAATTATGTATATGGTTGTATAACAAATAGTATGGTTATACAATATGAGGTATAATGGTTATACAATATGATGTATAAAAAACGCCCTACGGAGTAGGAGATAAGAAAGAGGTGAGGGTGGGTGGGAAAAGAAAATACGTGTGAACGTAGTGGAGTACAGGAGCAGAATGAGGTGGAGGTCAGAGACGCGGTGGGCCACGTGACCGCGGGGTTCACGTGACCGACACCAGGGGGGAGTGCGCAGGGTGCGCGAGGGGGCGTGTCAGGGGGAGCAATGACCACCCCTGACCAACGGCCATGGGTTACCCATTACCCCTATCCCTGAACACAAAGAAGGAGTCGATAGTTGGGAATAATAAAATTTATTTTAATTTTATATACCTATACCGACATGAATATTAATATGTAAATATGAATATGACATAAGGTAGATAAAGTAATTGACAGAGGTATAAAGAGGTCAATTACGTATAATATACATATTTGTAATTGACAGGTATAATGGTATGTCAATTATGTATATGGTTGTATAACAAATAGTATGGTTATACAATATGAGGTATAATGGTTATACAATATGATGTATAAAAAACGCCAAGACCATAAAAATGAGGCGAGGTGGGAGGGAGAAAAGTTTGTGAGGGATGAGAGTCACTGGTTGAGGGACTGTATGAGGGACGCATTCACCTCGTGTGCGTTGGAGTCCCTAATGTATCCCCTGTGTGCATTAGAACGCCACCCCCCGTATCGTTGAATGGAGAGTTCAGCGACCCCGGCCTGGAAGGCCTGAGTGGCGGCGGCCTTTCTCAGGCTGTGTAGAGTGTAGGTCTTAGGGGGGTGGCCTGCTGTGGTGTTGAGCCGCTCCCACTCCTTTGACAGCGACCGCGTCGTTATTAGCGACCTGTCAGCGTTGAGCAGGAACGGATCCGTTGGTATCAGCGTGGGGACCGCGGCGATCATATTCCTCACGGCCGTCACCGGGCACGACCTCGGGTCCGGGGAGGATTGGAGCCTCACATGTTTTTCCTCCCCCACGCACTGGAGGTTCTTGGCGGCCTTGATGCGTACCTCCAC
This sequence comes from Alentia gelatinosa, assembly GCA_950022655.1. Classification (NCBI taxonomy): domain Eukaryota; kingdom Metazoa; phylum Annelida; class Polychaeta; order Phyllodocida; family Polynoidae; genus Alentia; species Alentia gelatinosa. The sequence continues at coordinate 19,143,934 of OX465588.1, read as the reverse complement.
GTGATTTGCCGTGAGGACCACGTCCCCACGTGAGAGGTGTCGCACCGGATCGAATGCCCTGGCCGTAGGGGGGGCGACCTCGCTCTGCCGCAGTGCGGCGTAGTACAGGAGGAGGAACGCGGCCCGTAGGGTCAGGTCGAGGGGCGTGTCCGACAGTAGCTCGAGGATCCCCTGGAGGGCGGCCATGGGGATCGGAGGCTTGACGTTTGGTGTGTAGGCCTTGTTCCTCCTCATGGCGTCGAGGGCCCTCCTGACCCTCACGTCCTCTGTGGCCGTAACGTCTCCGCCCGAGAGCCGTAGGTGTGTCCTCACGTGCGAGAGCTGGTTGGCCACGGTCGCCGGCGAGGGGGCGTGGTCCGCGAGGTACTCGAGGAAGGCCGTGATGAAACTCACGGACGGTGCCTGCGGGTCGGTCCTCGTCCGTCGGCAGAAGGCGAGGTAGGTGGACACGGCGCTCTTCTGGTTCGCGACCGTGCCTGGGGCACGTGCCTCGGCCTGCCGCGCAGATGCCTTCCATTGGAGAGAGCGTAGCGCCGGATCTGCAGGACAGGCGAAGCACAGGCACGAATGAAGCATGATTACAAGGCACCACGGACCACAGATCATGATATGTCATCAGGCATGCAGCATTGTTAAAATCCCTCGAGGACAGGTGGGCCCTACTGAGTGCGTCGGCGACCGTGTTGAGGACCCCGGGGACGTGTGTGTAGACCAGGTCGACTTGCAGCTTGGCCTGGACCATCCAGGCCTGTCGGGCACACTCGGCGAGAACGCGGTTGCATGCCCGCCCCGACGTGAGTGCCTGGACGGTCCCCATGTTGTCACAGAAGACTTCGATCCTGGTCCCACGATCACGGTCCCCGAGGAACGTGTGGAGAGCATAGATTGTGTTCAGGGCCTCGAGCTCAGAAATGCAGTCCACGGGGTCATTGATGGGACAAACCTGGCACGCGTAGGCCGCACGGCCGTCTGTGCCCCCCACGCCCGAGAGGCAGGCGTCGACCGTGATGCACTTTGTCGCCGGCCCTCGAGGGATGAGGGCGTGCCCATTCCACCCGGCGGCAAACCGTAGGAACCACTGGAGGTCCTGCCGCATGTCCGAGCTTACGTTGATGTAGAACCCGTCCATCGACCGTAGGGCCTCCAGTAGTTTGCTGACGAACGGCCTCGCCGGGCGGATGCATTTCGCGACGTGCAGGATTTTGCCGAGGACGGATTGAAGCTGTCGCTTCGTCAGCGACCGCTTCCTGGCGACCGCCCCAACGTGCTCCCGCACGTCCTCCAACTTGTCCCGGGGGATGGTGAGGGACATCTCGGCGGCATTGATGTCGATGCCCAGCCAGCGCACGGTCTGACTAGGGGCCTGCGCCTTTTCCCGGGCCTCGGGGAGGCCGAGCTCGGCGAATAGGTCTCGGGCTATGGCAAAGTCCGAGGCAGCTTTCTCCCGAGAGGCCGACAGTATGATGAGGTCGTCCAGATACATGGCGGCCTCGACACCCTTACCGGCGAGTATCCCCACGATGGCCTCGGCCACACACTGCATGTGATACGAGGACGCGCGGGCGCTGAACGGCATGGCCGTATCACAATAATACCCGCCGTCCCACAGGAAACACAGCAGAGGCCAGTCGAGGGGGTCGCACCTAAAGTTCTTATAGGCGCGCGAGATGTCGATGGTCGCCATGTAGCTTCCTGGCCCCGAGGCCACGAGGCGGGTGACGAAACCGTCGACCGTAGGGAGGCTGTGCTCGCGCTCTTCTCCGTAAACCGCGTTCTTCATCACGTACGCGTTGACGCTACGGTCCCGGGGGAAGGTCATATCCGTTATGACGCGGCGGGCCTCGGACCCGCGCTTCTCCCGGGACATCAACGGCGAAACGTGGCACCACGGCTCGAAGGGAGCCTCCGTGAACGGCCCCATCAGGTTTGAGAATCCACTCTCCTTTCTGATAAAATCCCCGACTTGCTTCGGGAATCCGGTGGCGCTCGGATGGTTGGGGACGTCCCGAGTGTCGCTGGCCGGCCCGAGGTAGCCGAGGGGGAACCCGTATCTTATGAAACCGAGGAGTTCCCCCTTGCCCTCCATTCCCGTCAGGTAGTGCTCCCACGCCCGTAGTTTGAGGTCCGTCGGCAGTGTTATCTTTGTGCACAGGGCGTTGGGCAGGCCCGAGGCCCGGACCGCCTCGTAGATGTGACCGTGCGCCGGGGGGCCGGCCTCGGTGAAGCGGGGCCACTCGGCCCGCCTGTGCTCCATGAAGGCCTCCGGGTCCGTCTGGAGTCCGGGCGACGGAATTCCGGTCCGGCAGACTTCCTTTAGTCCGCCGAAATCCGGAGTGTTAGTTGGATCCTCAGTCGGCGCGGTAACACTAACACTCCTGCTACCGCGGTGGGTTGGCGGTGGCCGCGCGGTGAACCTGTCCTCCACGTGGCGGGTCCCGCCCCCTTCGTTGTTGTTGTTTATGTTCGGGGCCCGGCCACGTGGGCCGGCGGCCTTCGTGTTGTGGTCACGTGGACCCCCCGTGTGGTCCCCCCTCCACGTGAGGGGGTGGGGGCCCGCAGTGGTCACCGGGCCGCTTCCTTTTACGACCCCCGCCCACGTCCGGTCACCGGAAATCCTGTTGGGGGTGGTGGAGATCACAGGGCCCGCTGGTGTTACATCACGTGGATTGCACCCCACGACCCCGGGCCCGGGGGCGGAGGCACGTGTTGTGACTGTGTGGGGGTGCGCTCCGCTCACTCGCGGGGCGCACCGTAGCCGTTTTTTGCCCCGTGTCTGTGTTGGGGGAGCACATCCGCTCTGGGGTCGACCGCCCGGGGCGTGTGTCCGGCCTGGGGTGCGTGTCCGGCCTGGGGTGCTCGCCGGGGAGCCGGTGTGGGTGCAGCCTGACCGTTCTCATAGCCCATTGTATAACCGAGTTTCCGGTTGCACGCGTGTAACGAGTGCCCGCATTGTCTCCCCACGGAGTCGCAATACGAGCACACGTGCAGCCATCTCACGGGCCCGTCATCGTGACCGCTCCTATGGCGGCACCCCCTCTCCGAATTAAATTGCCGTCCTCGGGCTTTCCCGGTGTCGGCGCCGCTGGTGAGGGTCCCGGTCGTCATCGCGAGTCGGACTCGCTCCTCCTGGATCCTCGAGTAATCGCACCACGACAGCCTCCCGGCCTCGATCTGGTCGAACACGTGGTTAGACCATCTCCTGACTCCGGCCCACGGCCGGCTCTGGGCGTCGATTGACACTTGATGTAAGTGCCGGAACATGGCCTCACGGTCCACGGGGTCGACCGCACGGTCATCCCCGAGCAAGCCAATAAACGCACTCAGGTACTCGAGGGGGCCCAGGGTTCCCCTCAGTTCCAGCTTCTGGGACAACGTGTAAACCCCCTCCCTATCCACAAACATGTACGGTTTACTGATTAAACGGGTAACATGAATATCTGACTGCAGCTTACCAGCCGTCTTGTCGTGGCGGATGGCCTCACGGTCGAGCTCACGTTGTATATACGGGTCCCCTGCGTAGCGGTCTCGTAGCTGGCGGGGTGGAGGCATGGCGCGGCCGGCTTGATCCTCGGCCCAGTCCCGAGTCCTTACTTCGGCGACTGAGCGAACCGTAGGGGGCGATGCTTGTCCCGTCGACCGTTGGGTCTGCAGCTGAATTAGAGCGTCGAGTTTCCTACTCATGTCCGAGAGTCCGGTCTCTACGGCCACGAGGCGGGCCGACCGGAGGCTTCCGGCCTGAGACGCGGAGTCCACGTGGTCGCTCTCCCTCACGGTTGACTCCGAGGCCTGGTCCGTGGTCGTGGAGGCGCTCGCTTGAGCGCGTGTCGTTGGTGGTGCCATCCTAGCTTTCCTGTAATTCACGTGAACTTTACCCGTATTCGGACACTGTCTCTGCACGGTCAGATACTCGGGGAGTATCGAAGACGGCGTGGAGAGTAGGCCAAAAATGGAGGGAAAAGAAAATACGTGTGAACGTAGTGGAGTACAGGAGCAGAATGAGGTGGAGGTCAGAGACGCGGTGGGCCACGTGACCGCGGGGTTCACGTGACCGACACCAGGGGGGAGTGCGCAGGGTGCGCGAGGGGGCGTGTCAGGGGGAGCAATGACCACCCCTGACCAACGGCCATGGGTTACCAATTTCATTAGGCAAGAACTACTAACATGGCTTTTAAAAAAAATATATTTGTAAGAAATTCGAACAGGTATTGGGTGAGAAAGGAAAATGGTTCAGGAAATGCTGGTTTGTGTAAATGATCGTGAAGGTGTTTTCTTATTACAGAACTAAGTGTAATTTAACTATGCGGGCCAAAGTATTCCTCTAGGAGAGGTCCTTTGCGGCACAGCATTTGAACAGAAGATAATCTTGGTGGGGGGCAGTTCCTGCAGACGAGGCACTGCAAAATAGTCCATAAGTGTTTGATAAAAGTGACCTATATCCTCCATTCCCTCGTCCACTTACAGAAAGGGTCCGAGCAGAGGATACCCCCTGGGGTCTCTTAAGTGATATAAATTCAAGCAGTACAGCCTTATTCATTAATAGACCTACGACCTAGAGGAAACATGTTTACTATGGTATCTGATAAAAATAACTAGGAGGAGAGCCAGACCTGTCTGGCAGCCTATTTGTCCCAGACGAGGATCAAATTCACTTGTTGGAGACTGGTTATACAATATGTCCCTCCCTGGACAACACCAGTTATTAAACGTGAATAGTCTGTTCTCCTCAAATAGCTCTTAGATCGATGGTCTGATCCCCGGTGGAAACTTCCAACAGCACCAAACGATTTTAAACGGAACAGATGAGTCGGGCAGTTCATCTAGAAATAGGTGATATATAATGAGGTCGTTAACGGCTCTGGAAGAAGACCAGGGTTCGGCCGTTGGATCGCGCCGGGTGGTAACGCAATAGGCTTTTCGGAGAACCTATTCAGTGGTCGGGAATGCTGAGAGAATGCTCAGGAATGAGCTGGTATTCTTGGAACAAGTTCCTCAAATAGCCTACAGTGCCCCCAATTATTCATTGAGAGTACTAAGGTCCTTCATTCCAAATACCTGGGACGAGAGTCATGATATATAGGATGGGACAGGTGTTTGACAGTAATTAGAATTAGACGAATCTTATTGGCCAAACATTGATTGATAACATTATGAGTTGTCTATTACGGACACTTTCCTGGGTAATATATTTTTTTAATTTTTTCTTTAATGACATCTGAATTACATTCAGTTCCCCCTGCTGGGATTGGTTAACAGTCATATTACAATATTTATTCCCATGAGTAGTGCGACAATACTTAAGTTAGGGTATTGGGAAGATACTATTTAAATGATGTGATGAGATGCGTATACAGTGTATATATTGACCCGTTGCCTCCTATCGTTTCAGTGCTGCAACAAGATAGTCATCTTCCAGTAATATGTGATTGCAAAACTTTAATCACCGTTTTAAAGGCTGCAATAGAGTGATGTGCATAAGGTTCAAATGCATTCAAAAGCTTCTTCCCCCTGAAGATATATATATTCTGGTAATGAGCTTAAAAGGTCAAATACAATGTTATTCATTGTGTTTTCTGGTGGGTGAAATGTTCAAATGCAATGGAAATGCTTCAATATTGAGTTTGTATAGAATTGGGTGGCATGCTGATCCTCTGAACTCACCCACCCGCGATTACTAACAAAGTAAAATCCCTAAGACAAGGATTTTTGTAGCTAAGTAGCATGGAAAAGACAAATGGGCATGGAGTGGGAACAGGCTACGTATAGATAGTAAGTCAGCTATAGATAGTAAATCAAAGAAATCCTTGAAGCTGATCTAACTCTGCAGAGTTGATGAAAAGTTGAAAGTATAACCTCACTTAATGAGCCAGTTGTTATATGTCAGCTCGCATGAAAATATCACCTAGATTTCTCTGAATCCTTTTGAATTACAAACTGCTATTCGCACAAAAACTAGTAACCATAGAAAAAAAGAAATAGAGAGCTGTCCATTTCAAGATCATTTTCCCATAAAATGGGCGTTAATTAAGGCTTAAGATACTTTCTAAACTCGCTAATGATTCAACAACAGTACTATTGTTCTTGCGTTACACTTGCTCATCGGAACAAGCATACCGTGTAAAGGGAAATTTCAATAGTTCATCACTGTAAAAGCCCATTGTCTCTGTGCAGTAAGCGCGTATTAGACATTAATACTTTCTTTTGGTGAAAACACAGGCAGTAGAATGGAGAGAGTCATTACATAACGGACCTAAAATGACATCAGCCTTTCTTTGAATGCTCTCAATTCCCAGTCTATCTTCAAGTGACTTCTCACAAGAAACCCATTCATATGAACGTTTTGTCTGTATTTGTCCGAGAGGCTTTTCATATTGTTCATTCCCATTCACAATCCTTGGATTCTTCCCCACACAGTACATGGTCTTCTGCCTCAAAGCAGCTGGCTATCATTTTGAACAATAGCGAACAATAGCCCTAGCCGTTCTATTGTTTGTCTCAATAATTACAACCATCCCGGAAAAGACATTGCTAATTTCTGAATTAAGATCATGATACCTTATTGCACAGGGATAATTGCCAGGAATCATCATAAGATTCTAATATAATTTGTTTCTTTCTGTCCATATCCAGCCTGGAACTTTATATGTAATGTCATTGTCACTGATTTTGTGTCTCTCTTCAACATTTGTAAGGAAGAACGTCTCCATGATGATTACTGCTGTCATTCAATGTTATTTGATAGACTGAAAAAATACAATCTTGTTTTTGTCACTGATCTTCAGTTCGTAAATTTTATACGCAGCAAGGGTAGGTTATTATGTTATCCAGAAGTTCGACAACGCTGTTGTTGTTAGATAATCAATGTATATCTCTGTGGATTTTTGTTATAAATGCGTAGAAGTATATTTCATAATTCTTAGGTCGGTGGTGATCCCACTAGATACAGTAGTCAAAGACTCTCCTTCCCAGTATGTTGCCAGAATAGGGATTCCTTTGCCAAAGTGTGGTGTTGAATCTGCTAGCAATGACCCACAGGTGAATTCCCGTCCTCCATAATTCACCTGTGTCCTTGTTCCCTTCCTGAACGACCCCCTAAGATGGGGGGGGGGGGGGGGGGGCTGCCCTGACCTGGCCGGATACGCATACCATGGCTACCTGTCGATCACCTCCCCAAAAAATTTTAAGTTACTTACCTTTCTTACCACCTCGCCCGCCCCACACTTCATAACAATATTGCACTGTGTAAGCTCAAAGAGTGTAACTCTCTGACAAGGTCCATTTCTAGATATTCATGATGTGTGAATGATATCCATATCTGCAAAAAAAAACAGGTGTTAAACGCTTGAATGTATGAGATATTTGTACTTTAATAAGACCATTTAATGAGTTTCCTATATATCTTGGGATCTGTGAGATTGAGACTGTGAGAGGTGATGAAGTGTCTATTTTGTTTCACAAAGTCTAATTATATTGTTAGATATCCATACAACCTTTTATTCTACGTTTGGAATAGGGTAAAATTCGGTTATAGAAATTTGCAACGTGGGTATCATTGCTATACAACTATGTACTTCATCCTCCTGCAAATAGTAAATACAAATCAGACCAAAAACCTTTTATGTCATCAATGCCATGTTGTACTGTAAAGTATATACATGTAGTTTTCGGAGGCGCATATGTGTTAACTTGTGTGCACATGTTCGTCTTGTAGCTTATACTATTTGTGGTCACATTGGAAGAGAAGCAGTGTATATATGCTGCACTAATGTCGTGCCACTTCTCTAGTCTCGTAGGAATGTGACTTGTCTTTCATAAGGTTTACTCACAAACCTCTATCTTAGAAAGTCATATTTCATACAGTCGTCGATAGATTTAATATAAAAAGTAATTCACAAGGAGATTACATTCACATTCTTCAATCTTTGAGAATTCACGCCTTTATCTATTGACTTCTCAGTTGTTTATTCTAGATTATTAGCCCTTGTGGCGAGATTCCCTAAAAGAAAACTAGCAAATATTCTATTCTTATACGATTTATAGTATCTGGATAATAATAAGAAACCTAAGGGAGAAATAGTGACGGATCGGGAACAATAGAGTCACTGGATGAAACATTTAGAATCAGAAAAAAGAGATATCAAAATAACTATAAAGTAGAGTTTGAAGGAAACAGTGGAAAATGGCTTCCGACGAAAACGGAAACGATTATTTGAGTTCTCCTAAAAGTCGGTTGGTGGCGGCCAATGACTGCAAATCGGGCTGTAAATATAGTTAAGGATACAGTATATGCCTTCTTTCTTCCGCATTTGGCAGGTCCATACTCGCGGAATAGTCCTCAAACTCTCGATGGCCTTATTGCCTAATCTATGCACAATTAATCGGTGAGGACTTCTCTGCATGCCTGTTTCCACTGACCGATCTAGCGTCTGTGGTTCCTGATTGCAGATCGATGGCGAATAGTCGGCCAGTGGTACGCAGGTTCTTTCCGCATCATACTACGATCCTTCCATGTTCTTCTTCCCCCTGGGCTGCTCTCTCCTTTGACAGAACTGCTCTCACGACACCACATTACTGAATATAGATAGTCGTATAGACGGTCATACTATGGGTCAACCCTAGACCCCCGACCAGATAGCCAGGATTTATCTGCAGATAACGAATATGTGATTTATAAGACGCCCCATCCTGAGAGGTTTATGAATATCAAACCACGTCTTCTTTTGCCCTCAATACGTCTGCGGTCCTTTCTGGGACTGTGCGCGGTAAGAGAATGTACAATAAGTGTATGTGAAAATGGGTCTCACTGTTATTATGTATTTGTAGCTATATTGTAAAAGGTCTATAGTGTGGCACGATATTAGAAAGTGCGTCAGAGTATCAATAGCTACAGCAATGAAATACAAATAAATGAAAAATGTAGTTCCTCTTATCTTGTTAGCAAGGAGTCTATGTTATGTAATTTACAGTGAATACACTCGCCCGATCACTCACATGCGACTGGATCTATTTGAATGTAATTCCATTCCATTTATATGCATCCGAAGTACTATTTGATCATGTCTGACACCTTTGCAAAAAATAATCAATTTTACGATCATTTTACGAACCCATTCAAAAACAAATCACGGGAAGGTTATCCCGCCAAATGGATATGAGGTTCCTCTTTTATATCAACCTATTAACCACATTCCAATAAAACAACACAGATATGATTCACCCAACTTCCTATATGTAACAGTTGTCGTAACTGCTTATCTCATAATCTGCCTAGAGCTTCTCAAAAAGCTACCGGTCGACCTCGCATCACAATGGTATTTAAGGTCGTTAGGAACATATCAAGTTCTTAAATGTCCATGAGAATAAAATCTCTATTTTTTCAATTTTAATCTGAAGGTTAAAAAAATAGAGGAAACAATCAATCGAACAATCAAAATATTTTTAAAGATCACTCTACTTAACACCGGCACCCCTGGACCGGAAGTCAATGTCACGTGACCCAGACTACTTCCGGGAAAGTTCCGCTGTCGCCGGGCGTGTACCTCAGCTTGGCGTCCATCCCCCGTGCATTATTAACTCTATTAGACGTGGTCACCAGCGGAAGGGTGGGCAGCCGGTGTGCTCGTTACCTCGTTCTGCTCGTTCCACTCGTTCTGCTCGTTCTGCTCGTTTCCCGGCCAATACCACCATGTCCTCACCAGGGGCCCATGTCACGGACCGTCGCCAAAATTACAAAAGAAAAACACTAAGAGACATTCAGCTGGAGAAAAATACGCCACCCGGAAGTGGGGAGATACTCTGCTGGTATTTACCTCTGGGTGTGGTATCTGCCGATAACCGATGTAGTTGTGAGTCAGCATTTCCGGAAACCTTGTCGCCAGGTGGCCTACTTGGCGACGTTGGATACAGACAGACGGTTTGGTGAATGGTAATGTAAGGATTCTTGCCTCAACTAAAGAAACTTTCAAAAAGATGGCAGACTCTGAGTTAATAAACATGAACATGTGAACTGGACGAACCCTCAATATTGCAGACCCACATGGTATGGAGGGAAAGTACTAATGATTGCCAATCATGTACTATAGAGAAACGGGCTTACTGTCTCCGTACGGATAAAATACGCGGTAAAATCGGCGATCAGATGAACCGATGCCGGAGGCAGAGGTTCATCTGATCGCCGATTTTACCAAGTATCTTATCCATACGGAGACAGTCAGCCTGTTTCTCTATTATTATATACCTTAAAATATCCAATTTTTAACTTTGCTACTTGGGGAATATTTGGATTTTGCCGCCGTACATGCCCCGTACGCCACATACATACCCCGTACGTCACCTAGGTGTCGTACGGGTATAAATACGACATGGGTAGGAGCGGGCAGTATGTGTAGGATATACTACCACAGGTATATAATAATAAGTACTATGAACTTACGAACTATGTTTCCAGTTAATTGTCTTATAATGCGGTATCTGGATATGGTGTACAATATCATCTTCATCCATTAATCACTATATTTAATCTTTATATATATGAGTGCACTACCTTGTTATTCCACTGTACTATTTCATGGAAGACCTGCCCCAGGCAGAATGAATAAAGTCTCTATAAAATAAAAATAAATTCTAGACACCTGATCGCCTATTCAGAGTGCATCTCAGGGAGATACAGAAGCAAAGGAATGATATCATCAAAACCACCATTTCACGATTGTTCCTTTTCTTCGTATCCTGTTTCATTTTATATCCTGAATTTCTTTCTTCAAAAATATCTACTTGTATTGAAATACGTACCCACTGGCAGAAGCTATACTCCATTCATCTTTTCAATGATGAAATTCTTTAGGCCACATGAAAAAAAAAATCTTATTGAATGCCTTATAGAACTCCCGCCCCTAAGAGACACGCTGCCAAGAACATCCTCCATCCTGGAGACATCGCTACTAATCAACCTGCTCGCCTGGAAAGGATTAAGTTTAAATGACAGTTATCATTGGGAAAACATCTCCTTTTTGCGTTGATCACAGATGAAGGGTAGTCAATAGGAACATTTTTAGGTCCATAAAGGCTTTGAACTAAACGAGGTTTTTTTAACGTAGATAGAGTGTTGCATACGTAGCACAGATAACCCCGGTCAATGGCGTTGTTTGTCCTCTCGGTCATACTGCTGTCTGGTCGTTTTGGTCGCTATGTAATGTTCGTTAGTTAGTTGGGTAATCATTTTTCCACCGAGTCCGTAAAGAGGTCCCACCCGCCTCGCCCTGCCCAGACTGTATCAGCCCTCATGACCTTCCGACGATCGCTCATAGAGAGACCAGTGGTTGGAGAGTGAGGAGATACAACGGCAACTATATCCACTCTCCTGACAGAGTTTATGTCAGGTCACTTGCACACACTAGCAGCATTGTGCCGGGTACTTTCTGTTGCTAATTCATAACTACGACTCTGACATTCACAAAATGTTCCACTTCAGATATTTCCTAAATTGCTGTGCAGGCCTATGTACATAGCCTCCTGTTACGACATCATGACTCGTTTAGATTTCTAATAATGACAAGACCAGAATGCCAGTAAAATTATTTTATCACAACAATGAAATATTTTAAGATTAAATACGAGCGTGTGTAAATACGATAAGACATGGTAAACGAGTATGCATAAAGTGTGAGAATATACATGAAGTAGATGATGAATAGATAAAACGTTCGCCATGGTACGGAAATGATTGATTATTCATGCATAAATACATGCAAATGAGGTAGATATGATATAGACAATAATCGATGGTTTTGTGGACAAGCGGCCTTAAATCACGAGTGGTTAACGTGTAGTAATATATGGAGACATGGTCAGTGTGACTGAAAAAAATCTGTTCCGATTTGTTTTGGTCGGAAATATATTTCTATCCAAAACAACAGGGGACAATAGGCCTTCCGATTGACTTCCCGACAGGAAACAAAAATTATCGTGAGGTCAGACAAAATTGTGGCAGAGAAATAGGGGCCCGTTTAATAATCTAGGATCGTACATGTAGACCCTTTTCTGTATGCTATAGAGACTCAGGGACGATGGGGGTCAACTTTATTCAACACTTATGGACGACCTTATGGACGGCTAAGACTGCCTTAGTGAACAAACTTAAATATAATTTAACGATAACCCTTTTACGAGGTAGAGGTAGAGTGTCTTCATGAGCGATCCTAGGTTATTAAACGAGCCCCAGGTTTCTGGAATGGACTCTACGATAACTCTCAATTAGATACCCAAAGGCTGCGGTTGAAAACGCCAACCACATAACTCCCAATGAAATTCGACATGTTGGATTTTTCGTAGCCTATCGTAGCCTGTTGCAGCCTATGTAGCGGAAAAAATCTCTCTTGCTGGTGAAATACAGATTCATTTGATATCTCAAAAATTAAATCATATTTCAATATCAAAGTTATGCATAATGTCTACATTGAATCACGGATTGGATCGAGAGCTAATCGTAACCATGGTTATGTTTTTGGTCCTCCAATGCCATCCGACATTTTACTATCTATAACCATTTCCACAATTAGAATTATCTGAGACCTTTCGATAGGCTATGACTTGGCCATTTCCATCGTAGATAATCAGCGTTTGGGGGTTAAGCTTTGATGTCCTGCACCTACCAAAGCCGATGTACCGCAAACGACCTCCCGATACACTACGATTAGAAATGGCAAAATCGAAGTCTATGGGGAGGTCACAGAAAATTCTAACAGTAGACATGGTTGTCTATCATAGGCCATCGGAACCCCTTCGGAGGTACAAAATCGTAAACCACGTCAGGATTGGGTCACGATTCAATCAGTAAATCCATTAGATTTAAGGCAGAATTTGATATCGATATAGAGAGTTTCTTGCTATTTTCAGTATATTTTTTTCAATATGCGTTTATTCTTTTTAAAATTTCTTCATGAATATTTTTCGTAAATTCCAGACCTATAGTATCTTTCACTATTGTCACAGTATGGAGATCTTTTAGCATTAGGAGGTGTGAATATCACTTACATTTTCTCTCATTCAAGGAAATCCTACCATGAAATTCATTGCATACCTGATTTATTTATTCATAAGCATACGATATATAAAGAAGTAGTTCTAATCTTGTGTGTCTTTGATGGTTTGCGTAAACACGCACTGTTCTATCACTTCTTCCTTTTTATGTATCGGGAATTTTGATATTGTTCTTAGCACAACGCCTCTACTTAAACGGATGAGGACGAGAGTGAAATGCTGTTAAATCTGTCTGTATCTCTAAACCAGACTGAGATCAGAGGGACACAATTTATCACTTTCCCTTTGAGGAACCTGATTACCGATGTGTTAGAAGATGCCTACCTTATTCTCACTTCGTGATTGCGCAAATGTGACTCTCGAAGGTCTACCAACGTTGTGTGCTGTACAGAGTTTCATTTGCTTATAAGCGAAATATTAATTTCCTGATAACGTTGTTGCTCTAACATTTACATTTTCGCAGTAAAATGGTGAATTCTATGCATGTAGTTTCATGCAGGTTGCAATGCATTCGAATGCAGTCTTCACAACTAAACTATCAGCACTGATATATTTTACTGCGTATAAGTAATTACACATTGTAGTATCCTTATTGTTTACTCTAATCTCGTAATTACGACAGTGTATTTGAGTCTAGTTTAGATGGCAAATGTGTTAGTCTTGTTATTCCCAATGATATATGTTTGCCCTTTTACTTTTCATATCGGCAATATGTTCAATACCTTAATATCAGCAATCTATTACTGGTTTTTAACAGTTCATACTGAACATGATATATGATACTGAACCATATACATGAATTTATATACACAGAAAATCATATAAAAGAGAATTATCACTAGTATTTTTAACCTCTTGTGCAAAAAAAAAGGTTATCGCAATGGGATAAAATTTCCACGACCACAGGGCTAATGGTGCCCACGGTATATCGTCCTCTCATTCTGTTTACAAACTATCTTGGCAAATAATTGCTGCTTCTTCATAAGCTCTTATAGCTGGCGTCTTATCCCAGGTTTTAGTTCGTTTCTATGTATAGTACGTTAATTTTCCTTCTTGTCGATTCTTTTGACCAGACTGCCCATGAGGTGAATGCTTCTATTTTGGGCGTTTACCGTGAGGTGAGTGTGTATAGTCCGCCGTTTCTTACTGTCCCTACTTTGATGTCCAACAACATAGGGCCATTCTGAAGGTAGAGGGTCTCACTCAGTTTCTCCTCTTTGCCTGTAAAAGATGAAAAAAAAACCGAATTATTACAGGCACGGGCATATGTCTACAGAGGTCAAAGCAAAAGAGTACTTTATTTTAAAGGTAGTAGTAAAAGATATATGATTTAAATATCAGAATTACACTCATCTCTGATAAGCAAATACCAGATGATATTCATAAACATAGAATTGACTGTACGGATAAACTATATAAAAACACTATGTTTTTCAATTGTATAATATCAGATATAAGCTTTTAAGAGTGTAACGGTGCTCTATAAAGACCAGGTGATCTGATTGTGTCCATAGAGTCGTCTTCCTTCCCTAAAGTGAATTAGAATGTGCCAGAAAATTGATGAACTCCCGATACCAAGCAGATAAAGTATTTTTGTTCTCATCGTCTGTACCCATAAACCAAAGTTTTGAATCGATTGACGTGATAACGGCGATCATGTCCTGTAAAAGGAACATAATCATGGAAGGGTATTGTTTTCACCGCAGAACATTATGTTCCCGTTGGCGTCTCTGTAATGAATGTTCAGACTCTGCTTAAGACGGGTTTTCTTAAAAGCAGCGCTGCGAGCCTCTTTAATCAGGACAGCTTCTGTGTTTTATTATGTCGAGAAAGGACTCGTTTGTAACTTAATCTTCCATTCGCAAATTCCAAACATTTCCATAGCAAGTCTTTATCTGAGCGGAACATTTTGTACCTATATCAATACATTAATGAATTGAACTTCAGATACCTAGAACTCCATGAATATATAAGAATTATATATCTATATATATATACGGCTTTCACTGAACAAATATTTTCGTTTTCTTTGGTCCGGTTCACAAAGTAGGACTTACTTATCGAGTGTGTATGTAATCCGTGTGCCCCTCACAGGTCTATGATCCCCTTAATTGCCCTGAAAGCTCCGAGCCGTATCCCAGTAGGAATCTTGGAAATCCCTTAATTTGAATGGGCGCGCGCTTTGCTTTATTGAGCGTGGGCCACATGTTGAGATACTCTAATCATGCATGTTAGGGAGAAGCTATAGACTTTTAGCGTGCTCAGTTGACCATGGCCAATCACGAAAGACCGAAATACGTCACTGACCCACTAAAGGGTAAAGACCCGAAAAAATTCTGGGAAGCAATTCGCTATCTCTTGCCGAAAGAAAGACCATCCCCCATTCTAAAAATGCTGGAACAAGATACAAACAGAGAAATACCCGAACCCCTTATACCAGACTACATTAACCAATACTTTGCCCATATTGGGAAAAACCTAGCTTCCAAGTTCCCATTGCCTGATACCTTACAGCTTCCGTTTCCGCCAAGGGACAACGAGTTCTCACTGTTAGAACAGCCGATTACGCTTAAGGAGATATTGGATACAGTTAAGAAAATAGACTGTTCCAAATCATCTTCAATACCCAACATCAGAACTTTTATATTTAAAATCGCATTTAAAGCTGCCCCTGTGAAACTACTAACTTTACTGAATTCCACCCTGTTCCATTTGAGGTTCCCTAATAGCTGGAAAATTGCCACCATAACCCCTATCCCAAAAAAACAAAATACAAAATTTGCCAATGATTTAAGACCTATAAGTCTACTCCCTCTCCCCAGTAAGGTACTTGAAAAGATTATTAACAAACGATTGAAGCATTTCCTTGAAGAGCATAAATTACTATCAGACGCACAGCATGGGTTCCGTGAAAATAGATCAACGATATCTGCAATTACAAATTATCTAAACCATATCTATACCAACCAAAACGAAAGGGACCTATCCTCATTATTCTTAGATTTCCACAAAGCATTCGACACTATATCCCATAATATTCTTCTCCAAAAATTATACAATATACGCTTGAATAATGCCACATGTTCCTGGTTCCACAGTTATCTAACAAATAGGAAACAGAGAGTTACTCTAAATGATAAACACTCAAAATTTCTTCCTCTTACCCACGGTGTCCCCCAGGGATCCGTGTTAGGTCTGACATTATTTATTATATATATTAATGACCTAGAAATCTTTTTAGAAAACACCAGTTGCCATACGCTACTCTATGCAGACGATACTGTCATAACAACTAACACCAAAGAACAACTACTAGATATCATCCCAAAAATAACCACCTGGTGTAACGATAATCTCCTTACATTAAACGAGCAAAAAACGCAATGGATGAACTACTGTAAACAGAGAAATGAACCACCTGTAGAGATCACGATCAATAATGAAGTTCTTGATAGAGTAGACCAATTTAAATATTTAGGCCTCACAATTGATACCAAATTGAAATTTACGAACCATCGGAAAAACATTATCAAAAAAGTTAAACATAAGACTTACCTTTTATCCAAAATAAGGAATTATATAGATTCGCCAACTGCACTTCAAATATACAAATCAACAATTCTCCCCTACCTTGATTATGCTGACTTTGTTTACGAAAATGAGACCCAGATAATGCAGCAAGAATTTCAGAGACTCCAGAATAAAATTTTAAGAATAGTATATAAGGTAAAGCTTGAACCACATCCAATTTACAACACAGAACAATTACATACAAAAGCAAACCTATTCACCTTAACACAGCGCAGAGAAATACATCTCCTAAATTATGCCCACACCCTCTTGCAAATACCAAATCTGATAGATAACCGAAAATTACCACTAAGGCGGAAACGAGGACTCAGACTCCATCAGCCACCACTAAAGAACCCACTTTATAATACATCGTTTTATGTACGAGGTATTACGTTTAGGAACAAACTAAAAGAAATCTATACCACCATTAAAGAAAAGGACCGATTTAAACTTCTAATAAAACGCTCTTACCCAGACTGTTTCATGGTATAGTCAGCTTGTGTTGCAACTGACTGTGTAGCATCATTGACTTACTAAGAATACCATCGTCCGATAAGACCCTTGCTCTAAAATAACCAGCCATTGACTAGCCAACATAACTAGGGTGGGTCGTGTTACAACTACCCATAAAATAAATCAACTGTGTAGCTTGCGGTGCAACTACTACCACCATAGTATTAGGAACAAGGTAGATCGAGGTCCATGTGCCTACAAATATTACCCACATGGGAATGTAAGCCATTTGTTGAATGTACATGAATCCTGCCGAAGGTAAATGTGAGATAATTTTAATGAGACTACTACCGCTGACGAACTGACTAGGGTACACTATGGATATTGTGCAGTTGCATGACATCCTTAGGATACCATCATATGATTTATCTGCACCGGTAGTTTTGAACTCATCTCATTCATCCCATTTCATCAATGTGATTTAAACTTGTGTCTGTATTTGCTTCCTGGTATAAAGTTGAAGTAGTACTACTGACAGGTGTGTACACACTCTGATAATGATCTAGCAGCCGAATTGTAATTGCTTGAAGATGTTCCAGCAGCCAATTAGTTAAGATGAAGTTTATATTTCCCACCCAGAGGGATCGGGCGGAAGAACGGAAACTCCGAGCTCGGACATTGTACAAATGTATCAATGATGAACCCTAATAAACGTGATAAAAAAAAAAAAAAAAAAAATGATTGGCACAATTCATCAATGATGAACATACATTTTTTTTCCTATTTCAAGAGGTGCCCTTGCGCAATATCCTTCCCCAGTGCAGCAACATTTCGCTTTCATGGGTTTTTCCTCAGAATTCCCGAAGTTTCAAAATATCTATCAGTTACAAATAAGGATATGGATAACTTTTAGGTCAACCATGAGTTAGACCCAATTGAAGTTCAATGCTCCAGGAAATCCATTATGTTGGCTCAATTTCGTAGGTATCGTCGAGAAGAAAGTATTCTGGATAATTGGTGTATACATATACTACACTGCATCTCTACCATTGACATTTCTTGAGTGATCACTAACAGGTATATCTATCGCCGATCTACTTATGTAGGAATATTTATTGTTTACTGGTCACATTGTCTGAGTAGGCATTTGTACATACCTTTAACATAACAATATTAGGACATGCTGTGTCAGGAGAACAGTGAAATGACATCCATATCTGAAATAAATCCGGAAGATGGACGAACCATAGTATGTAGATATTTGTCACACTATTCAGCAATGCAGGTACATTGGAGATCAAGTTGATAGAACTCCCTTTCGATGCACTTTGGGTAAAGACCACCCCTACCAGTGTATTTCGACCATGCGCCAAGATAGCATCAGCACTTCCGGTATCGGGCCGCTTGTTATCGGCCTGCAGATGGCCTCACTAGT
Source organism: Alentia gelatinosa (assembly GCA_950022655.1). Classification (NCBI taxonomy): domain Eukaryota; kingdom Metazoa; phylum Annelida; class Polychaeta; order Phyllodocida; family Polynoidae; genus Alentia; species Alentia gelatinosa. Next base: position 19,125,438 of record OX465588.1, on the reverse strand, counting down.
GAGACTACACCGAGCACCAGCGGATCATTGGTCAGGAATCCCATGATTCAATTGGAGGTGATGTGATTGTGCGCAGTCTCCTGGGAGATGGAGTTCATTTGGCTGGTGGGCGGCAAGATGGCTGTGCAGCCTAGTACATAACTTATCTGTCAGTGCTGGACATTTCCTATCCTTAATGGTTATATTCCTAGCAGATATATATCCCCCGAAAACCATAGCATCAGGGACCATAGCAGACCCTTAAGCTATGTATACTCTCAGAAGGTGTAGCTCGAATAAACATACCTTTTGCAGCAGTCGGGCATTAACCGGATTCCGTTAGCTGAAAACAGTTGCCGCATTAAGAAATACACCTTGAAATAAACTTTGACCTTTTATGTTCTAGAACTTTGACCACCTTATAAATAATATTTTCCCTACTTAGATTTAACCAGATGAGTCGAAAACGTTGCTATGATCTTTTAGGCTCTGTATCTACCTGAAGCAATATTGATTCTTTTTTTTTATGCCAGTGCCCACTTAACCAATGAATGTAGCTGTAGTTCCGGCTGGTACTGACCTTGAAAAGCTGGATGTTGACATACTGCATTTTATATTAGAAATAAGAAAACATGTAATTTTGTTAGTGACAGCACACTCAATTTCGATGGCATGACTAACTATGAAACCTTACCCGTATATGCGTATTCTATTTGCACAATGATATCATGATCACGATTTTGATTATTGTATGGTATTGTCATTCCGTGAGTGGCCACTAATAACAAATCTAATATCTCCAAAGATGTAATCTTGGATTTAGCATTTATTTCAATGTTATTGGCGGTACGATTGATATACTCGGCAGGATGACTACATTGTTGTCAATAAGCTTTCAACTGCTCATACTCTATTGAAATGGAAGTTGACATCTGACTCGAAAATTTATTTTCAAAGGCCAGCCTGTATGCATTTCTCAACCTGATGGATAACACACTACATAGCAGTTAATTCCAAGTGGCTAACCAGCTGCCAAATAGCTGCTAACTGGCTGAAATCAACCTGCTTGTGCACTGACAAAAAAAAAATACCAATCGCCTACTAACGGATTAATACCTAGCTGCCAACCGGCGGCCGGCTAGCTGTCAACCAGCTGTCAGTGAACTAGTAGCCGACTTGTAAATCGGGGTCAGGAGAAGATATATCTCTAAAGGTTCTTTCTAATTGACCCGGTTTTCCGTTTACCTATCTCCCCTCTCGACAACCAGCAACTGTCATCAGTGTCCCTCCCCTCGGTCGGCTCGCTGCCCAGCCCTACGCCGCCCTTGGTTGCGCCGTCCAATCACGTCCTCTCCGCGCCGACCGCAGCTCAGTGCTGCCCCCAACGGCAGCCAGGTGAAGCAGACAGTGCGCGCTCGAGGAGCGCGCGGTGCGGCAGACAGGAGGACAAGGTTCAAGCACCACGCACCGCTACTGAATCACCTGGAGACGCCCTGCCACCATAGTGTCCTATGTTCTCCTGTGACGCAACCATCCGTGTTAAAGCCTGGAGGAACCGCCGGGAGCAGGAGCGGGGAGGAGGCAGTGTCAGGGATAGCTTAGAGACATGGCTCTTACTACCGTGCACGGGACGGTCTAGTCCTGCTGCCCTATACCAACCCCCCGCCCCAACCTCCTCCTCCTCCACGGGCGACCCCTCCCCCGGCCACCCCCGCCCCGCCCGCCCGGCGCGGACAGACAGCAGCGCCGGGAGCACACCTTCTCCAGGGTCCGCCCTTCAGCGGGCAGCTTCCGGATCCCTACGGAGCAGGTAAACACCGAGGCACGTCACGTTACATCACGTCAACTGCGTCACGGATCCACGGAAATCCCAGCGCCTCATCTCCGGGTCGGCGATTAATAACCCTACTACATCCCTCAACCACCCCCTCCGATTATCCCCAATCACATGTACATATCTACACATCCCAGGATTAATTGATCGCCCTACGATCGCGTCGTCAAATCCAATCAGTATCTGGATTCTATGAGCAGCTCGCTCCATGCGCCTGGCCTATTACCATCGGTTAGAGCAGCTCATTTCCTGTGTGGCTTAATACCAGCTGGAGGAGGAGGGGAGGAAGAAAAGTTGTTGTCCTTACTGGAGCACGTACCACTCTAACGACCTGTGTAGGCAGCTGGTGTCGGCCGCTTGTCGTCTAGCCAAGCCGGGTGCTGGTGGAGGCCAGGCAGGCCGGTTGGAGGCCTCGTGAGCGCCTGGCTATATTGGTGTGCTATAGGTACGTTGGAGGGGGTTGGCGAGTGGTGACGAGGGAAAGATCTTTAGTGTTGAGCATATCACATCCGGCGGGAAGAGTACGCTAACCAGCACTCTCCCAGCTTTGTACAGCTGTACACCAACCGTAGCTTTGGTTGCCTTTTGCCTTAATTTCATAAACCTAGACAACAAGGGGCGATCCGCAGTTACACATATGGATTCAATGTGTTTGGATTCTATGTGATTCTGTTGTGTTTGGTTTAATTGGAACACATGTTAGTGGATAATACGCTTTTCTAGAAGGCATACACAATCTTAAGATCCATCGCTATGTGTTCTCCATTATCGACGCCATGATTCATCAACGCTGAATAACTGCAGTAGATGGATGTTGCCATAGACAAGGAGTTTGCGTCCTTATTGCATAAACACGCAAATAGAGTAACGCAACAGCGACACAACAAGCAGCGGGTTATACGAACAAATACAGTCATCGATTTTGAGAACGATATTTGTGGTGTTTGTCTTCAACGAGTGAGCAGAGAGGGGATGGCCCCGTAGTGACAATTCTGGCGGCTACAACTACCACAGCTACGGAGTGGAGGAAACCTTGCGGCTATCCTGCACCCCATCTTTCAACCCTCACCGCCGTTTCACCCGGGTAAGCCCACCTGTACAAACGGCCGGCGGTGGACCGTACCCCCGGGGGAGGCTTCTCGGATCAGCAGGGGGCGGCTGTGCGGCATGGAGGAAGGCGGCGTCGGCTAGGGGTGTCGTCGGGCGTCCTGCTGGCAACACCCGCCGTGCGACCATCGCCCGCTGCCTGTGCACAGGTGCGGTGCTTAGATACAACAGCACGTCTCGCCTGCAAGCCTGCCGCCCGCACGGAGGACGCGATACGTCGACCGTCACTGGAGGCACAGCGTCGTCTCCATTCCACGGTGCCGACTGACCGAGCGAGCAAGTCATTCTGCGGACTGGGTGTGATTGTATTGATGATGTAGTACAGCCCGAGTCGCCGAGTACAACCACTGTTTTCTATAGGCTTGAATCCGGGAGTACAAATGAGACCTCAGTGGATCATTTACCATTGGACTCACTCGCCAGCCGAATCTTCGTTCATGAACTACAAATTAACCTGACTAAGGTTCCGCTAGGCACTGGAGTTGTGACCTTTGGATACATGTTAATATTAGTTCGGATGTTTACAACCATACGCAGGAGTCGTTTGAAAACCCCAGTGTATAGATCACCAACGGGACAAGCCACAGGCCAATTACTTTCTAGCTTCAGAATACTTCATCACTATCAAGGCCCATTGGATCAAGAAGCAGAACAGGCTGGTATATAATCATACAGCTGATTTATGAGAATCCGCCTATGGCGCCTCTCTGATTTATGATATGACTGAATGTCGACGGTTCAACTCCTAAGACCATCCCTCCTGAACTGCTCATCGGAATCACATGTCTGTATGACCACCAAGAGCTCATCCCCGGACATATGCCCCGGAGGCGTATTACTCAGTGGTTCAGGAGGATCCTATGTTCATATTTACAGACACTCTGCTGATGAACTGTATGAGCAAGCCGGACATGGAATATGTGCAGGATTAAACAAAAAATTCAGATATCCTGGTGGAAGAGTAGACAGAGGTAGCCCTATCACTGACACTGATAAGGGACCGCCTACAGTGCAAAACATTAGACAGCAGGAGCTCTTGGGACCAGTCCACAACTAGCTCTCTGTGTAGCCAACATCTTGTTGTTCCTTGAGATTACGTCTGGATAGATGTGCCCACACGAAAACCTGTAAGAAGAAGTAGACCGTGCCCATGGGAAGGGGAGTGAGTACGTTAATGACCAGGCCCGTCATAGTCAACGCCACGCCCACGGCAACCCTGTCCACGCCGCCAACCGCCCAGTAAAGGTGAGTGCGCCGCCGACGCCTACGCGACCACGACGCGACGCGACAATAGGTTGAGCGATAAAACGCGACACGACAAGACGCGACACGACAAGACGCACAAAACGCGACACCTTACGACAAATTTTAAAACAAGAAGCTGACAGTATTCCGCTGCGCTGTTGTCGTTTTCTTTAGTCATCTTTTTTCTGACACATCGATTAGTGAAACTTTGCTGCCTATTATTCTGGAATTTCAGATAGTGATCTCTATGAATCTAATAGCGGACTTTCAGTTAAACTATATGTTCTTTCATCACAGTTTAATGTTTTGAAATCATCATTCTAATTGTAGATATTCACGATCTTCAACAGAGAGAAGATATGATACTTTGTAGAGATGCGATACTGACAAAACCATGACCTGATTTTCATCGAATATTAGCTGAAAGCAAATGCAACGTTTTAATCATGCGGCTCGACATAAGATACATAAAATTCAGTTAAATACTTAAGATCCTGTTGAAGTGCACCGTTTTTTAAAATTTGCAAGCATTATCTTCATCGATATTTTCTATGATATTACCCCCAAACTGAAATCGTATATAAAAAGCAGATTGCGAATACAAAATGAAAAATAGAAAAAGATAATAGCACATCAAGATTGACTGAAGCAAATCTAGGCTCAGGTAAATCATACCTGTTGAAAAGATAAACCTGTGATGAAAGTAGAAATTATTGAATTCGAATCACAATAGAACACACCTATTGGGTTTAATAATACCGGACGTTGCTACTATGACGCCTCTGTTTCCTTACTATGGACAATTACATGCCGAATATTTACAAAGAAATTATGGCCCATGATCAGTATCATTTTATTTAGATATCCCTTCTCGGAAAGATCTGAACCGGCAATATCTTTCCGACATCAAAGTCGGATTATCTTTAATCACCTTAAATATCACGTGACATCTATTGAATATGACAAGACGTCCGTCCCTATACCTACAGGTAGTAAGTAGCTTAGCAGGCCCTTTGCATAGACCGATATTTGTCTATTATCGTAGCAGGACAAATGATGTTGAAGACCAACTAGAAAGGCTAAGGTGTATCTCATACGTTTTATTGTGTTTCGAGGTACCTTGCGGTCTGATATACGTCCCAGCATGTCTACCCAGACAGCGGTACTACCATGATGATACGGAAGATGGTAGGAAGGAACAGCTACTACTGTTTAACTTTATGATACGGGATTGGGATAATATGAAATTTGATATATTCTTGTTCAGCATAATCCAGTGTATCGTCAAAATCCCATTAATTCGTCTCTGAAGAACTGCAATATGATACCTTACCTTCATCAGCGCAGATCACGTGACCCCGAGGACAAATCCCGATGACGTAACTCACATATCCCTCTATGATGTGGCGTATAAAGCGTCATTTCCCACAAAGCATCTCATGTAAGGTATAGTCTCGTTCTCCCAGCGGAATCCAGCTGACATGACCACTGACAAGTACAGAATGGTAGGTGATTGTTCGACTCCTGTGTGGTGGTTTCCGTTGTCCTTCAATATATTTCAGGAATGACGCGAGGCAATCTCTAGCTCATTCAATGCGGAAAGCTTTGTGTGGGTGGCGTGGGAGGGAGACGACATAGTGTCAATGAGATGACCTTCCATTACCAGCACGTGAGTAGGGTGGAGTTAGGAAGCGTAAGGCTCAGGGGAGTTGTGTCAATGTCCAACCTGACCATTATTAGTGAGGGGACAGGGAGGTAATATGCTACCTTAGCCTCATAGAACGGGATGACCAGAGGGCTCTTGTACACTAATCAGTAATATACCAGCAGTCACTAGGCCCTGGAGGAACGAGAGATCCTGTCCATGTTTGTATCCCGACAATGAGGTCAGAAATACTGGTAATATGTCCCTATACATAGTCCCCTATTCCCAGCTTGAGGGATACAAGGCGAGGAATAGGACTTTTTCCCATAGGCCGGTGTCGCACCTTATCTGCTTAGTTACGCAAGGACTGAAGCCAAACATTCACCTGGCAACGTATACTCTATCATTGATTCACACAGTGTCAGAATACCAGTGCATATTATTTCCAGAGAAATAACAGTGATTGCATCGTATTCTGCGGTATTCCAGTTCCAATTTGGTGTATCATACATGGATATCAACTCAATGATACTTTAGATATACCTTAGATAACACAGGGACAGCGAAACTGCATACACACTATTACATTGGCAGGCCTAGCTATAGCATGCTTATCCTTTTCCAAGTTAAATCAAAGATAATTATCAACTATAAAGTTTAGACAGCTCAGACTTGTTGATACAATAAGTTTGTTAAAAGAATCTAATCTGTCAAAAAAACAACACTCCTGCAATCACACCCACCGTTCACACTTTAGGTGTGACTGCTGTGTTCCCCATACACAAGTGGCCGGACTCGACCGTGTTTGTCCGAGCGGCCGCGTAACTAATCAGTGGGGCATTAGGCGGCGCTGAACGGCAAAACCTGTATTACAGCTACTGCGGACTTTGTTTTCTATCCCGGCATGGTTATGTAATCTAGAATACAATATTACATCATATGACATACGTAATAACACCCCCTTAAATATATATATATATCATGCCTAACAACATATACAATAGAACACCCTACGCCCCTCATTACATCCCCCCCCTCAACCTTATCATCGGTGCAATTACGAGACAATGCTTCCTAAAGCCTATAAGACACCGAAATTTTTTCCCGATTCATCCCAACCATCGGCTCGGTGAGAGTCGGGAATAAAATGTCGATGTCTTATACCTAAGACGTTCCAGCTAGATCACCTTTCACCAAATAACTATCAAACTATATACTCTATACCCCACAGGCAAGAGACGTCCTAACTCTACAACATTTAAAGCCTGCCCCCACCTACCACGATTCTGGTCCCGATTGGCCTTACGACGGCCTTCCCAACACCATTCCGATTCTAGCGTGAGGTCAGCCAAAATCGTGGTAGGTGGGACAGGTTTCTGCGATTCCGTCCATGACAGCTCACGATAGGCTGCGATGAAAACGCCAATTGTAGAGGTCCCGATAATTTCCAACATGTTGGAAATTTTGTAGCCTGTCGTTGGGTATCGTAGCCTATCGGGAAGATTTTGTGGTCAGCGCGTATGATTCACCGATTGGATCACGACAGAGGTCTACGATTCGGGGACCTCCCGATAGGTCACAATTTCGCCATTTAAAATCGTAGCGATCGGGAAGCATGTCGTGGCCTATCGTGGTAGGTGGGGGTCCCCTCTAAGATGATGAAATTGTAGCTGCAACCTTAGGTAGCCTGCAACATTCATAACACCCACTACACGCAACACCCCAGTGATCATACTCTACATTTCACCACATCACAGATAACAATATACTCTCCATCACACCCAACACCCAACATCTATCACCCTACCTCGTTGCACACCCCTAACCCCAGACACACCAATCGGCTTCCTTTCTCCCCTACCGCCGCGCCGGTGCCTATGAGTGACGTGATGACATACCCCATGGGGCAATGTGATCATTGTTTTACCGAGGATTAATTAAGACTGCAGCGCCCCTCGAACCAATTAGCACCGTCGGAGCGTAGCCTGCCGGTGGGAGGTAGTCGGGAAATGAGCGCCTTTTTCTCCTACTTTCCGTTTTACGCCCCCGACTGGCTGCATAGGCAGAGGCTGGAAATCGACTGGTTGCGATTGATTTCCGCCTTAAAAGTTAGCCTAGATTAGGCCTAAGTGATGTACGAGTCCCGGCTAGTGCGCGGATATTGGTTGGTGATGGGAAATGGACTGTTAAAAAATCAGTTAACTAACGTATTTAGATACGTGCGGTTCGCTAGTTTCAATCACGTCATAATTAGGCGATCATTGCCTTATTTGGAGTTATGTCTGGGGTCTGCTGCTTAGAATACGGAAATATATTTTAATTGCCACACGTAGGATCCAATTAGCATTTCGTGATTTGAAGAACAAAACGATTGCAGATATTTTATTTCCTTTTTTATGTCTGCTTGATACTCAGAAAAAAGCTTTGTAAATTAGTTAGGTATACATTAATATCAGTAGACATATGGTACCTAATAGCAAATTACTATAATATTATTGCCTCAGGATTGATGATATATTTCGTTATCATAATTTCTGAAGCGATGATATTATACCTATATATCGATGTTATATTGTATTAGTATGCAATACACCACGAAGTTTACTCGTTTCATATTATTTCGCTAATTTTGCCTTTTCGCAAAATCTAATTTGCCTTTTCGCGAATCCAACTGTGTTATTTCCTAGGAATATCTAACAGTATCATGTCATCGTCACCAGAAAATCGCTGGAGTCAATTCAATAAACATACCTGTAAATAGTCTGAGAAAGGTTATCTACCGTGGGGGAAATTCAATTTAATGAATGACAAAATATAATGGTCCCAATTACAGACATAACCTGATTCTACTCAACCCTTCACTCCTAATATTACACTTGTGACAACCTGCTGTGCGACAGCGTTTATCAAAAACAAATATATTGGTGATGATGAAGAATTCTTGAGGATCTAGGGATAGACACTCTATTATACTCTCATATATGATACATCAGGGAAATAATTCCCCATTCGTAAAGACAGATGGGGAATCGTATGCGGTGAAATCGTATGTACACCTCTCCTGTTTCCAAAGCAAATACATCTCCCACCAGTGTCTAGCTCTAGATATTACGTTGCAGATCTGTCGCTAGGTGGCAATGTTTTTACTGTTGGGGTTTAGCCAATCACCGCCGCAGTCTCTCCGACGAGTCATACTAACTAGTGTTCGACGGGTAGCCTCCAAACAGTATGTCCGACCCCTCTGCACCCCTCGCCGCCACCCGTCCTTCCCCACACAGTGTGCCCTCTTCCCTGCCGGCTCCACCTGCATGAGCCACCCCCACCCCCGATCTGACCCAACACCTAGCCGCCAGACCCACCTCCACCAGTCCTACATATCCTAGCTACTATTATCCACCCAGCTGTCCTCAAGGCCACCTGTTGGTCCTTCATATTCTTGTTATTTTCTGGTAGAACGACCTATTAAAGGATAAGAGATGCTCCTATTATTTGTGCCTCATGATGAGGAAGAGACATAGGATAGCTAATTTATATAAAATGTAATGGGAGATGAAAGGAAGACGTACAATATAGCAAGTACAGATAAACGATTATCCAATAAAAAAAACATACCAACCTGTCACTACTATTGCTGCGCCCACAAATCTGCCTATTCGTCTAAGTTATGAGACCTCTAAAGATGTAATTCCCTTATCTCCCGGACCTCCCCACCGCAGGACATCCTCATCCGTTAGCAGGGTGCAATGCGGTGCAGGGGTAGAAATTTGGACTGCAGAGTGAGAAGTACTTTTCTGCAGTGCAACACTTAGTCTTAGTCATTCCTATGAAAAAATGAAAAAGGTGATCTACTGTATTGTAAGTTGTCCACTCTCTATGGCCATTTTGGCTAAGGATTTGATAATCTGCAAACCCAGTGTATTGCAATGTGTGCTTTTATAATTTGTGTTTGTCGTGTTCAATGTCTCCATCAGTTATATCTAATTATGATTTATTTGAATATATCAGTTAACAGTCCTCAGTAACCTCAGTGTCCTCAGTAACAGTTTAAATGTTAACTTGTGTCTGTGAAGGGAACTAGTAAAGGCAAATCAGTCTGTCAAAGTGGTCCCTCCTCATTAGAGGGCCTTGAACATTCGTATCAATCAATGTTGCATAGTTATAAGCTGTGTGAAATATGTGTCTCATTTTGTCCACTTATTCGCTCTGCTCTATTGTGACAATTGTGGTTTGTTAAGGTGGACGATGCTACTGAGAATCACAGACCATGCATGTGAGCTGCTCCCGTCAGTAAATAATCAGCTTTTCAAAAGAACATCTAATACTAATAGCTTGAGCATATTACTGATAGTGCTTAGTGCTGTGTATTACTTGGCTCTTGCGATACTTCTTCACCTAATTCCAAGTTCCTAGTAAGTGAAAAAAAAATCCGTACCTGTTTATTTTCATGTCTACCAGAACCATACACTCAGCGCCCTCTTAGGTAGGTAGGGAAGGCTAAAAAAGACAAGACTTAAATGTAACAGAAATATACTTGGCTGTCTATTTTATATTTGTAGACAGATTCATATATTATTTGTAAATTCTAAAACAAAGCTTAATAACACAACCCTTTTCTCATGGATCTGATCTCCCCGCGGTATGACCAATAACAACTACTCATAGGGAGATGAAATCTAGACTCTTTTACTAAACATCACTGACTCAGCCACTGGCCAGTCCTCTGTGTCTTACAACCACTGACTAGGGTAGACCATCTTCCGACACCTTTTGCTCAATACCTATCAAAAGATCTAACGAGACTCAATCTATAGTCACTGACCTATCAGCAAATACCAATATGTTTACACCAGTTTTTACGTCTACCCATACAAACTAGCCGATCTATACATCACTGATAAAGAATGCACTCTACCACTCATACCCCCAATCCCACCCTGTCTTACCAAGAACATCTCTCTCATCGTCTACCTTACCCACCCCCAAACACCCATCTCTATCTCACCCAGCCGTGGCCGGCGAAGAGGCCATGTCAGCTGCGACATACCTGGGTGATCTATGCCAGGAATTCGGGTGTGCTGGTGAGCAGCCAGGTGCCTTGTCCTGCTATGAAAATACCTCGTGAGATTAGCGAGTGGCAGGGATGGGGGACGAAGGCGTGGTGGGCTGGCAGGTAGAGGCGCGGCCGAGCGGTGGTGAGATAGGGAGATGTCCTCTGAGGCGTCTAATCGACATCCATTCTACCCACGTGATCACATCTCAGCACAGCTCGCTATCTTAGTTATGTACCTTCGATTGATAACATTAGCAATAGCCGTTCATCCTTATGTCCGAAGTGTACCATCTCGTGACTTTTGAATTTATTTCATGGGCATTTTTGGGTGGCAGTTTAAAACTTCGAATTCGTTGATTTACATCATAAATACTAAGGGCACATGTTGCATTTTACCTTATTATCATTGCAACCCAACAGCTCTGGATCAGGCCTTCAATTGCTCAATTGCCTTTGTTATTCCACATGAACTAGTACTGTAAACCTTTCCTCTGGCGAGGATCAATAAACCAATTTGTAAATGATCATAAACATCCACATCGATGCAGTGCTTTGGCGTAGCAACCTAGGAAGGCAATCTGGGAAGGGGTTTATACTTACACCACGTATGGAGATAACATGTGGGAGCCACATGAGGCTACCTATGAATCAATACAAAAGATGGTGGACAGAACAATACAAGAGACCACCAATACGGACTAGACATAAAGGAGTCTGGAGTATGGACCAAAGGGAACACTAACGCCCGCGATAACAAGGAGTTCTAAGTAGGCAAACAGAGGTAACGGCCAGCAAAGATCTAGGACAAATACTGGAGTAGGCAGAGTTGGAGGGGAGCCTCCAGTCTGCATGAAGAGCTAGTGACAACACTGGCCAATGATTTGTTAGGAAAGAGCCCTCGGGGACTTGTATGAGGGAAGCTAGCGGCGCCCACCAACAGGTCTCACTGTCTGGAGGGAGATGGGGGAGGGACAGAGGCTGCAGACGGTCAATATAAACCTCACCAGATGATTGCAGCAGAGAGGCTGATTGAGTGCTGGATGGTGATGTGGGATTAGAAGGTGTGCAAAATAGGCTACGCTTCAGACGCTTACATTCACGTCTCTAGGCTTCCACCTACTCCCCCAAATGTCCTCTTTTATTTCTATTGAAAAGGCCATCGTTGCTGAGCAATGGCTTCTTCCAATGCTGTGTTGCGTCCTACTACTGTTCCGCATGTCTGATCACGTTCAGTCATGCGCAGTCACACCGATATTACAGCAGCCTCCCAAGTGTCAACACAAGTACAAACAATTAGAAAACTTGCCAATCGAAGAAGTGACAATGAATATGATATGATAAAAGAAATGTTAACAACAGAAAAATAGATATCACACGATGGGCCACTATTTCTGAATACGTTCTGTATACCCATTCCCATCGACATTAGTTCATCCTTATATCAGATATTTAAATATGTTGATTATTATACATTCCTGTTTCTACAATTTTGTTATCAATTTTGCTCATCTTTACCACTGTGGTTTCAACGTCATTCCTCCATAACCATACACATTTTAGATCATCCATAAGCAGACATCATATAATGTCGTTGAATAATTTGGACAAAAGCTAGTCTATGCTCTTATGATATTATACTTCCTCGTATAAAGTATCCTCCAAACTGTTATAAGATCTATTTTTTCCTCATGAACGATCTGAGTGACTTGAACGACACTTGAATGACACTTAGACAAGGATTTCTCTACCCACTGGACGACACCAGTTATAGAGACAAGACTAAGGTGAACCACGTCGTCGTCTTTCCTTCAATATATCATCACAGTTCATGTCGCGGACGACACCAAATTATTTATTGACCCCCTGCATCGCTTAGCATTAGATCACACCCCACATTCTATCGCCGCTCCAATTATGAACCACATCGCTCAACATTCATAAATTCCTTCTCTATATATTGTCATAACATGCAATCTTAAAACTGATTTCTATCAACCGCAGGGTTCGTCCTCGTTTCTTTGCGAAGGTCTGGAGGACTTTTACATTTTCCTATCCTGGTATGAATGTCCATAGGTTAAGCATTAGGAACTCGTTCTCAGGCATGCGCGTACGATAACCCACGCTCAATGGGTTGTAAACAGATACATATATAGCTCATTACGACCTCGAGTATCTACTTGTACCCAACGATGACCTATCAGCAATTTCTAACTAGCAGATACTAGAGGTTTCAGTATGGAAATGAATCTGTAAAATGCAGGAGAAACAAGGTAATCGAAAATTACTACCGCATTGCACATCACACTGACCTCTCCCGTATTCCACAACATATCGCTATGTTTTTTTGTTTTTTTTAATTATTATTGTTTTTTTTGGGGGTTTTTTCACATGGAAGAAATACAAGACATTCTGCTAGTTGCAGGTTTTGTGTGTCTTCTGATGCCATTTTACACATAAATGGTCAATAGACAATTTCGTTTCTAAGTGGATATATGGCACTTGCGGTACATCATTACAGAAGATCCCTATCATACAGATACCATTGTTATGGTTTTATTACATTTTCATACCACAGCTCCCACCTATAAGCAACTGCATCTCACGTTATACCATGTTTTAATGAGTACACTCATTGTATCTCAACTTTTTTTTATCTACACATTTGCCCTCCCGATCTCATCATTCTCCATCGATGTGCCTCCGACACGACCCCTCTCCGCACCCTTACCCCGCCTCGGGTACGTCTCCGGTAATACCCGGTGTACTGTGCACTTAGTTGCCCGTTGGACCCCGCCCGGCAGGCCGCCCTCGTGCTCTGCCGCTCAGCAAAGAAACTGGATCCCGCCTGCCGCTCATTCTGCCTGCCTCGGACAGACACGGAGATTATCCCGTGTCTGTTGGATCAGATCAAGGCCAACGTGAGATCGATGTGCCAGCGCCACCAAGCGACATCTGTCCGAACGAGGAAGGGGAATTTTCCGCATTTATATTTTTCTGCGGGTGTTTTTTTTTGTGTGGCTTTTGTCATTGTCAGATCTTTCTTATTCGGGTCAAAAGGATTGACGAAGCTAATCTGCATGATTGGATAGAGGAAGTGGAGTGGGGCTTTTGAAACGGATACTTCAACCTACTTGAAATGAAGATCTAGGGACAAATTCCTCACTTGCAGCATTTGTCATATACTACGATCGGCCACTGCCATATATTGGCACGGGTCACATCTACGATCTGTTCCCATCTAGTCTCTCTAAAGTTACTCTGTTTAGTTGTCTGAAGGTTAGACTTAGCAAGGATACCACCGATAAGATCGTATCATTGCACCTGATGAGATCTATGACGTCACCAATGGCACTGCTACATTGCCTTAGTTACGGCCAACATACAGATTAGAAAGTTATGCTGATGTCACAGTCATAACTGGAATCCATTTAGCAATAATCATCCATGAGATGCTGGCTAATGGACGTTCCGAGCAATTACATCAGCTCTGGAAAGTACTCTCTGAGTACCCTGTTAACCCCCCCCCCCCCCCCAACATATGCCTGATATTGCATTCACCAGGTTAAGCCTTAAGGATACATGACTAACCTCGGAATACTGCTCCTCTATTGTTTTATCTCACCCCTGGTACAAGTTTAGCCACAGGAATAACATTAGAAAAATATACTCAACGACCACCCTGGTAAAGTGACAATACTACGCCACGGCCGTGGCATAGTTAATTTGCTAAGTATATTTTGATTATTCTGAATTTATGAGGATATTTAATCTCATAGAAAGGGGTAAGATAAATCCAGAACTCGAATCGTAAAATAGACAATACTCCACTCGTTTGGCTGTGCAATAATCGTCACTCGGCTTCGCCTCGATGACGATTGCGGCCCAGCCAAACTCGTGGAGTATTGTCTATTTATACGATTCTCGATGCAGTTCTATGTAAGTATTCCATAGTTCATTGCGGCTGGCGGCGCATGCCTATATTAACTTATTTCTAGCTCACACTCTCTCTCATTCTCTATATATCTCTTCCTACCTAATTCTCATTTCATTCCCTCTTCATTACGAGGCTCTATGGTAGCTCGTTAATATATTTTACCAAGAATAATTACATCGACTTGGAAAATTGAAGGAACTGTTGATTAACGGGAGAAAGCATTGGGAACGTAATACTAATGTGGAACAATGAAAACGAAGCAGCTCAATACTTACAAGAACAATTAGATTTGGTGAAACGTTCAGACCATCCATTCCGATAATATTGAAAGAGAAATGATTTAGATATCTGCAGCATCGTGAATCCTTCAAAAGTGAATTTGATTTATGGAGGCTTAACAAATCAATACACTGTTACCATAGAAACCATATCAGTTTTATAAATGGAATCGATTACACGTTTGCTTCTAGATAAAACGTTCCTGGGTGCAGTTCCCCTTAAAATCCCAATAATTGGAACTACAATTATTTGTTTGAATATTGCCTGGTGTAATAAGTGAAACTTCTACGGATAAGTTCAGATCATGATCATATTGAAAATTACAAAACATGTACAGCCGTTCCATTGAAATGTTATAGGTCCGGGTAACGTTTGGTTAGTGTTGCAGGCCTAGGTGAATACACAAATTAGACCGGATGGTGGGCAGATTACCGGGTAATCTCACCGATTAACTAGCGTTGATTATTGCATGCGATGCTGTGTGACCTATTCATATTGGACACCTTAATGAAGGGATCAAGATGTAAGAATACATAACAGTTCTTGATGTCCTGATTAGATCAGAATCTCGATCATTCACATTATGACCTCGCATGACACACCAGATGACAGTCTACTAATGACCCCTTGAAGGTCACAGTGCTCGGATCTAATGTCTGAAACCTCCTTTGATTCACAAACTGATCTTTTATGATGCTCCATTCGCTTTTAGCTATATCCTACATGAGGCTATCCACGCAAATTGACAGATACATCCCCTGGTTGGCAGTGCACTGGGGACCTAGCCCGAAATATGTTATCCCTTTTATCGCTTTTTGGTCCATTTCAAATAATCTTCATTGTCCTACTGCTGAGCGAGTTTTCCAGCACAACCAATGTAAATATGAGCAAAGAGCATTAACCTCCAAGTGAACAGTTGAAATAATAAGTAAGAGAGGAGAAGAAAAACAATGATCAATATTACACGATATTGGATAGGTTAGTGAGTCTAACCATAGCCCAACATCACTGGTCATTCGAGGGAAATGAACAAGCCGGACATACCCATACCGGCCCACATTAGGACGTTTCCTCTGGTAGTGACATGGGAAGTCCTCCATATTATTTGCCGAGTCGACCCGGAAGTAGGCGGCGATACGGTTCCCCTCCTAGACATGGGCGCGGCCATCTTGCTGAAGCATCTACGCTATGCCCTTGTGTCGATTCATGCGTTTATTTCTGATATCATACAATGTGTAGGGATGAGTCTTAAAGAATTTTAACAATCAAATGTATCAATGGTGCCTCTATGGTGACTAGAGGCATCATGCTGCAGTAGCCACGGGAATGCCTGGAGGCATCATGCTTCAGTAAAAATAGTAAAACATGGAGGCAGTATGCTGCAGTAGCCACGGAAATACCTGCTGATATACAAATAAAGCTGATTCAAACATTTGAAAAAATTTGCTTTAAATAAAACAGTTTTGGTATATATGATTGTAGAATAGGACATTCCCAACACACTATGAAATTACCTTTTAGTTATATAATCACATATATCAATCATTTTAAATAGTTTACACATCCCTTTAATTAACGATATAGCTCGCGTTGATTAATACGTTGCCTTGCATCATGTATTCGTGAATATATTAGAAAACATCACACGTACTGACCTTTCGCAAGCAAGTCCGAACGGGAAAGTGACTACGCAGCAAAACCATCGGAAAACAAAAAAAAACGAATAAAAATTCCACACAGTAAACAAATCATCAACCCGGAAGACTACCCCGAAATATAGTAGGCAACATGCATTCCTATTTCTTCATTAGATCTATATCACAGAGAGTTCTGTCTATGAATGAATAACTGCTACATTTTCCTGATTCAAAATCGTAGGTCAATATCGCTGAGCCAGTTCGTATATGAATGTCATATCCAATATAGATGTGATTAGGAATGCCCTTTGTTACAGCACTATTACTAGCTGTATTGTGTTTTGCAGGGCGACCACGCAGATTTCCAATTACGTTTTACCAGAAAACACCGCAACCCTTGTGACCTGCGTATAAATGATAATCTTTCCTAAATTAGATTCCCACAATTGAATTGACTGGTGCCACATCTGTGACTGCATCGAATAGTGGACAAACCATCAGAGCCTCTTGTTTGTTGGGTGATCGTGACCTGCAATGAGCAAAGCAATGGAGCAGAATGGGTCCAGGGCACCCGATTATGAATAGCTGCAAATTAGCCATTGCCTTTTCTGGAACGGCTGTTTGATATAGATGGGTGAATGTTCATTGGAGATTGCGTTAAGGAACAAAGCCATTTTGATCAAGAGGGAAAACGTGCTTGATATACTAAACGGATCTACATCTGTACCAAATAACACACGCGTCGTGATCCTGTAACTCCTAACTAATGGAGTTTGTTTCGTAGGGCAGGCTAGCAAAATGAGACGAATCACAATGCGGGGTTATAATCCGTGACGGAGTGCTAGATCTTTATGTTCTCACCATGCTGACCAAGTAGGGAAAACAAGAATACAGTGTATGTGTTATTTCAGAATGGTATCTCTTTTCCAATAATCTAGACAAACTAAGATAAAAGACACATCAAATAATGGATACTTACGTACTGAAGTAGGCCTATGAGTCGCTCAGGGCACCTGTACTGAAATATGTTCATGAGCCATTATGGACACTGTTAAAGAAAAGATTTTAAAATAATTTATGATGATTCATTATGGACGATGAAATGAAGGAATACAAATTCGAAAAAGGGAGAGAGTGAAAAAGACGAATTCCTCTACCGAGTCATAGTAGCAGACCTACAGCTGACCGAAAGGAAGATTGTGGAGTTAAAATTAGTCAATATGCTACCTAATATGAAACGCTTCTGCGGCTTTGAAGAGCTAGATAGTTTAAAAATACAAAATTGTAGGTCATATGTTTCAAGACCTCGTAGGTATAATGCCTAATGTAAAACCGTCCTATTTCGTTACCAACATTTATGCAATTTGCTGCGTAAAAGGCAGTTCCCAGCTGACGTATGTTGGAAAACGATATTTGATGAAGTATCACTCTGGAGGAGTCAAGAGCAGATTGCTACAAAAACATGATTGATAGCCAGAAGCTAAACAAGGTCAGAAAACTCCCTTTCCACTATCTAACACGCATGTCATACAGAAATATCAAAATCCGATGATAGCTCCTGAAAACCGATCAATCAAAAGAAATTTGGCAAGATATTCATTTTAGATGAAATTGAGTTTTATTCTACAGATAAATGCTTATCACAATACACACGTTATAGCTTTTCTTTATGTTTCCCACATTCGAATGACAAATCCTATACTGGGTACCTGCGCGAGCACGATCATTGGGAGTACACTAGCACTGAGATGTCACTGGTGAAAGCAGGACTGGGATCATAACTATAGCCTCGCGGATGACTGAGCCAGCAAGGCTACTAGGCGGGTTAGGGAAGTAGAGCAGACATGGGGGCTGATCGAGTGGTTGGTCAAGGGGATGGACTTGCAGACTGAGCTTGACCATCGGTGATCGACCGATGAACTAGCTGGCTCTGTGTGATGGATAGCGCGCTAGTCGATGCACACACACTGCCCTCTGGTGAGCGAATCGGGAAGAATGAGGAATCGCGTCACTGAAGGTCAAGGTCAACTTCCCTACTGTTATTCAGATCTGCATGGTGGCGCTGCAGCGGCTACGGTCGTATGTGAATAATGGTCAAGGTCATTGGGTGGTGACCGCTAGTTCCCGGCACAAAGAGTTGTGTACAGTCAAGGAAGGTCCACTGAGAATAGAGCTAGATCTACGTTATTGTATCATATCTTTGATGAATGTGAAACACCAACCGAAAATAAACCTAGTCCGACCAGAGTGAACCTCATAACGATCCGGAGGACGGTTGGGTTTATTCATACTTTGTGTTGAACCTGGTTCTAATATGTCTTGCTATATCTCGGCATGCTACATGCTTCCTATTCAGATTCAAATGACAGATACTTGTACAGAAATGTTATTCTGTTTTGCGTCACCACGCCATATGCGGCGGCCATTTTTGTATTGGCTTGCCGCTTTCTGTACCACAGCCGGTCTCAAATAAGCTAATGATTTCAAGTATCATACTTAACGGCATTGAGTCTTTACCAGCCAAATGGCACCGATCATTTTTCGCTGGTATACTTTGATTCGAGGTAATCCAGGCCATCTATTCATTGAATGGCAATTTCCTTGGATCTTGTCGGCAGTGCTCGGGATTAGATTGGTCCTAATGGACTTCATCCGTCTTGCTACGCGTGGATCCATCGGCAGGCTGACAAAGACCCTGCCTCCAATAGACAGAACTCGTTCGGCACCAGGCGCCTTGTAACGCGCGGGTCGGGGCTGGGGTACACGGGCTGTGGGGGTGGTGTTCCCGGTGGTGCCCAGTGTCATCTAGACCCCTGGTCAGATGGTTTGCCTTAGGTCTATAGATTTCAATGCCTTGCTGCTCAGTTTTAGAATGTCCTGAAGATGCCTATAGGCATTTCCTTGGTGATGAATAATTTATATTGCGTCATGATTTCTTTTTGTATAGAAAACAATATAATCCTAATTATTGTATGAATGATTTAGCGGTTTAGATAATATTGAGAACTACCGAGTAGGTCTCAAATAGTCTATGGCTTTAATTACAAAACAGGACTTTTTCAAGGTTGATTTTAATCAACTGGTGGGTTAGAATACTGTAGCCAAGAAAATCCGAGGTACCATGGCGATATTTGCTAAGTGTATACACCATAATATAGGGGTATGTATATAGGGGCAGTCTTCCAGAGGGTCACTTAAAAGTCATGCTAGCTTATTAGAGTATTCCGTATTAGAGTATTAGAGTAAAACGTGACGATTGTAGATATTCTAGCCAATAGTCGTTAGGTGATAATTGACTACGCAATATCGTCAGCAATAGCTGTCAACCACAACCTAAATCGTTTACATTAGACGACGAGTATTTACAGATGTCTAGACGATTAATTTGACATGCCTTGAAAGAGTCTTTAGCTTCAAACCGTCAGAATTATCGCCAGGTTGTGCCAAATTGTGTAATCTGATGTAATCAGGTGGTTTGTACGTAGTCGTCAATCTGGCGTTTATACCAGACGATCTCATTCGCAGCTCTATAGACAATTTTACCATCTCTAACATTCATAGTTGTTTTATTCTAAGCCTATAACTTACAATGGTTGATCCTAATTAATGTTTGTATTACATCTTACATATTTTCTTTACTAGAGAGGTTTCGTAAAAGACAAGGAGATATTCTATCAGTGCTGCCATTTCTGGATATTGACTTTCCTTTAGCAAGGATAGTGCCAAGTGACTGTATGACGCAGAATACATTAAAGTAGTTTATGGGATGCAGTATGTCACAAACATTTTCTATTTGATGAAACGAATCAAAGTCTTTTCCAGCGATACCCTGATACTTATCTAGTCCTGACTTTTAAAGAGGTTACGAGAGCAGTAGAGTATAATCACAGAGCGTATGTATACACGGTTATCTGTGTTTAGTCTGCAACTACTGGCTCCAAGTTGAACGCGAAGAATGTTCCTTGGCCAATAAAATAAACAACACTCAGTGCCGCAAAAGAAAATAGGAGGTAAGAGACATTGCTTTGTCACTGCTGCTTCTTGAAGCCCTGGATCCACGATACCTATGGGAGCCTCTCCGAGCATGGCTCCATAATGACCTACTTACCAGCAATACTTACTCTGCTGCTCGGCTGATATTTTGCCTAATGAGGCCGATGCCTGCCTTCCAAATACAACCTAAACTACTCAGTAATATCTGGGGAGTTCACCCCTGCGATGATTAGTTTACTCAGCAGAGAAAATGAACAAAATTGATCTCGTCGTTGCTCCCCGAAGAATATAAATTATTAAAGTGTTGCTGCTTTAGGTTTGCATGTAGGACAGTCTCTGTAGAATATAGATACACCAGCAGTCCCAAAGGAATTATCATAAAAGACAGTTACTTAATGAAGAAGATATGAGCAATCAAAATGACCTGGTATATCCTTTTTCATTCAAGAACTTCTATAGAGACCTATACAAATGATATATGCATTTTGAACTTCAGGTCTGTATTGCATAAAACTATAGCTCACTGGTCTTATAATGCCATTGCGTTCCTGTGCAATATACCAAGCTCCGACGTATTGCGTCTCCTGGAATTATCTTACTTTCCAATCCAAATCTGTTCGGCCTCCGACAAATCGTAACTTGTTCCAAGGCAAGTACCTATATTATTACATTTCTGGAAAGCAGTATTGCCATTCGACTAAAGAATATCATCCTACCATATATATAGGTATTGCGTTTTCAGCAAATAATATTGATAGGCAAGCCCTACCAATGTTCTTGCACGGGTCATTTTAGGCTAACCACATGTGATTGCCTCATAACCGCTATTGCTGTATTTCTTCAGCAGATGGTGTCTTGGGATTGGTTTGGTTACCCCTGGTACCGGAAAGAGTCTCTCGAATGGCTTCTTTTAACCTTGTCAAGTCGATGACTTTGGTATTTGCTATGTGGTGTTTCTTTTCTTTATTCCAACTTCCTTTGGAATACGAATGTTTCAGTGCTAGTTCAATATATAACTAATATTCCATTATGACATGGAATATAGTCCTACTATTGGAACGGTTATAAGAAAACATGCAAATCATGCTTTGTTATATAACATTGCTATTTGTGCACGGGAGACTTAGACAATGCATCCGCCTGAAAGGGTTCATGGCGGCAGCACAGGGCAGCTAGGTTATTGCCTCGCATTGCGCTGTGCTTTACAACAGCAAGTTGTACAGGTCCCTGAGGCCTCAAGCCTTATGCCTCTGTCCAGGCTACTTGTCTTTACCAGCTAGCATCGAGTCCCATGCCTGACCGCATAGATCAGGGAGATATTTCAATAGTTTAGTCACTCTAGCAAACGGAACATCAAAATAACGGCGCTAAGAGTGGGAAAAAATTGAAGTTTCTAAGTCTGGTTGAAATATCTTCGTTGCTTTTGGCATAGCGAACAGAATATTTAGTGTTTCAATATTCAGTGAATAATATACCGGTTGAGTAGTGCAGTGACTGCAATATTTGGTTTGAATAGTTAATTTTTTCTCACAAAGGAGTTCACTACTAGAAAATTATGAAAATAGACACACACATATGGAATTCTTCGGAGAATATTCTTTTTTTTACCTAAATATGTCATAATATCTGCCTTGAATTGTTGTTATGATCAGGACGAGAGGTTACACCCTTTTGTGAATAGTAGCAGAATAGGAGCAGTAATGTTCAACGAGCGGAAATTTCGCTCTGAAACGATTACTGCCACTGTTGGGGCCGCTCATTTTCAAAGTGCCGTTCGCTGTTGAGTCCATAAACCTTTGAATCGCAAACTACCGCTGTAGTGCTGCTCAGAATAACAACGAACGGAATATTAGCTATTAAGAAGGGTCCTAGTAAGGCAATTCAAACAATCGCTCTCTCTGAAGGTTGTATTTAACAACCAGCCAAATTATAGTCATGTGCAGATCCAAACGTAAAATATAGGTGTTCCACAAAGGTAATATCATTGGAGGTCAAGTAACTAAAATAGTCATTTTGTTATAATATAATTCATGGTTGTTTTAACCTGGCTTGTCATACTGAATGGGCATAATAACGAACCAGATATTTATGATAGCATTATGATATCTACTGAACTAAATTGCCTCGGCTTAGCCATGCCATTACAAACAGAAAATGCATCCAGTGACCCGCATGTGTAAAATTCCGTCTTTGGGCCCCATCGCTTGAAAGATTTCTGGTGCAGACTTGCCTTTTATCTTTGGCAAAAAAACACTCGGAACAAAAGCTTTATAGAGAAAGATACCACTTTGTATTCATAGACACCATGACGTTCATGTCCTGATGCTTTTCTCAAATATAAATTCAAGTCAGAAGGTATTATCCTTTGAAAGATGTGGGAACTATAACTCCACTAACTGTTAATGGACTTGCTTTAGTATGTTTTATTCATACTGTGTGTTGGTTAAATGGCTTGATTCAACGTGCCTTATTCAAGTGTTGTACTGTTTGTGAGTTTTCACAGAGGGACATTGCGCTTTGTCCCAGATAATAAGCCTCTATTTATTCCCTCAAATACGTATCTTTCATCTAAACAATACGCAATTTAGAGGAAAGTACTGACTATAGAAAACGTACTGACTTGTTTGCAGAATATCAATACAGCTACGCGGTCTTACAGCTATATACAAGAGGCAAATCTTTTTGATATTATTGATTAAGCTCAGATGAATAGAAAGGGAACCATTTGCTAATAAAAAGTCATACTGTTAACATAAATAACAACGATAGGGATGAATGAGAGTAAGGGATAGTGCAACGAGCCTGTACTGGAGACAGGAGTTGTTCCTGGAACCAACGGCAGGTAGCAAGGTTTGCCAATAAATGTATGAGTGGTGATGGTGATGGAGGAGGGGAGGGGGCATCACACCCTAATCCTGATTATCAGTGATATCTAGATGCTCTGAGCCGCTCCCACATACACATCATCCATCTAGCACCACCACTACTGGCCACGAAAGGAGGCATCTTTTATAGAATGAGATGGGTCCCGTAAATAACGGGTCATAATATATCTGACAATCCACCTCTCGACACGATGTGCGAGGGAAATGAGATATTGCAGTAGGCATGGAGTAGGGCTGAGCCTAGGATAATAGTGCTACAGTGAAACCCCGCTTCCAGGGCACTGTACTTCCTCGGGCACCCTGCGTTAACGAACAATTTGCTCGGAACGGAAATCTTTCACTCTATTAAGTGTCTATTTCAACCCTTGTTAAGGGGATACCCCACGTAAACGGATAGGTATGTTGTTAAGGCAAACTTTTTAATTCCGGTTAAGAGGTCACTTTGGAGTGGTCACCTTAGCAAATCTAACAGTGGGGGAACAACACTCCAGATTATGTTGACTGCTTGCCTAAGGTCTGTATGTGAGGCAGGTAGCTGGTGTCTAGACAATCATACTCTAGGTCTGCGTAGGCTCCTGCAGGCAACGGATAGGCATCTGTGTGGTAATAACAGTATCTCCATGCCATACTAACACCTGTATACAGGAATTATATACTACATAGCATAACCATCGACAGACTGAAAACCCCGCTTTACTTGGAACGAAAGGCATATCCCTTTAAGTAGGGTTCTACTGTATGTCTATAAACAGCATTTTGTTATCACAGATTTACAGCGCTTATTGAATTCGGTTCCAGACCGAGGTTTTACATTTCACCCGGAAGATATGAACATGTTTCAATAGAACAAAATGAACATGATCATTATCACTTGCCTGATGGATTGACGGGTTTAAGTGAAAGATATTTCTGGACCAATATGCTTTAATCAACCATATTGCAAGTGATGAATTCCACCGGCAGGGGCGTTCTCTGGGGCACCAATAATGGACTGTGTGAGACGTTGTAATGTGAGATATCGTATCAGCCAACCACTCAGTGAATGTCATAAATATATCATAAAATTAAGTATTTATACCTCTCTTAAATTCGTGCCCTTCATTTCCTATACCACCGTGCGGCTCCATGCAATGCCAGCAGTAAAAAACACTTCTGCCCATTATTATTAGTTTCCAGAAATTTCCTTCAAAGAGGATACACACAATACGAAAGTAAATCCAAATGTTTTGGAGGAGTTTAAATAGCGTGATCAGTATCTACGATGGACATGCTCTTAGTATATCTTCTTGGAACCCCCACTTCGAGAGTTGCTCACTCATTAAATCAGCATGGATCCTTGCCCAGTCAGGCCTACCTATATTGAGCGACTGACCTGAGACTTACACCTCTTGTCAATATTGACCCCAGTGTTTGAGAGCAGGGAGCTGAATGTAATTTTCCCAAGGGATATTGCTATAGCAGGAAGTCCAACAGACAAAACAAATTTTGCCAACGATATGGCTGTGGCTTCGATGGTGTGCCGTGTTTTCTGTTGATGGCCTAAACCTGCAGGCTCTCTTCCGGGATCCCCAAAGACTGCTCAGTACCACACCTCCCTGAGCTGCTCGAGTTCAAAGAGACTGAAAGAAGGCACGACTACCTCACCCACTGTATATTTGTCTTGGTGCGGTATATGATGATAAGGTAGAGCTACCATGTTGATTGTTGATACCCCTGGGTGTTGTTCTGCGACACGAAGCTGGTATCATGTGATACCACAAAGGTGCGTAGGAATGTGCTGTAGAGCATTGTTTGAAAAGCAGTCCTGGTGTGTGTGTCACACATACAGACAACATTGGGGTTTAGAATTACATCCTGGTTAGAAGACATTATATCCCACCGGTCATATATAGAAAGGTGCAATACATACAATACAATTCGATATGTCTGGTCCACTGTATAATATATTGGGAATTCAATATCTTGAACATATATCCAACGGCTACTGATTTAATATCATTATTTAATGTCAAAACAATGATATTGAATCTGTGGTCGTTGGTTATCAATCAGGGAATAAGATGAAAACACATGCGATATCTGTATATCCAACTGTATATCCATACCTAGCCCGAGCTGGATGAGATGGAAGCAGTATTGCTGGATCATCGGTCTATAAACTCCAAAATTGATATTCTTATATTCTGTTTTCTTGATCACGCCTAAAAACTGAATATATCAAGTATTATCTACTGGTTTTCCTCTAGATTTTACGGTCTGTAACATGGCATCAAACATTGATAGATTTAAAACGGACTGTACTATTTTGGGTACCATGATAGACAACGTTGTTGCATGCTTACCTAAGGTAATAAGCATTAGGTTGTTGCGGTAACCAAGCCCAACATGCCACCAATTACTCAACCTCTTCTGTCTAAAGGTTGCTTTAATGAAGTTGGCACGAGGCCAGAAACTCTTAGCATATTCTGCACAGTTTCAGTGCTTTGTTCCAACAGCTGAAATTTCCCATTCCTCTCTACAGAAAACCAATGGAAATAGAGAAATAATCCCATGCATGCATCTTGACTATAACAAACTTGAATTGTGTATAATGGTTGACAGATCTAGACATCAAAAGCTTAGCAAGGAAAGAAATGTTGTTGTACCTTGTGAGGTGAGGTTCTCAGCTTGTTTCTTAATAATATTGTGGTCTCCTACATAGAAATTAGATGCAACATGAAGTTACTGTTAGAGATGACACATGATGTTATACGATCGGCTATTATTTAATCATTCACAGTTCAGATGACCTAGTAATATAGTCATGATAAGATGGGTATTTGCATTGACCAAATAACATATTCCCCCAGATAGTTTTTACTATCTATTACCCCTTATCTCTGTACCGTTGTACGAGTTGCAGTCGTATAACCTCCTGTTGTGAGACCTGTCCACGCGCCATAATATCTATCAGTATAAATAGGTATAAGAAATGGTCAAGATTTGAAATATTGTGATTTATTGCATAGTAAAACGATACGATAACTATCAACAGCTTTTCAATGGGGGTTACCCTGCTGTGAAACTGGAAACAACCTATGGAAACATTTACTGTGCGCCAGATTCCCCCCGGGAATTCGGATAATAGCTTCCATACATTGCACACTTTTTAGTTATCATAATGCGGACGCAAATCTTATTGAGGAGAGCTGGAATAAATCATGTGTCCTAACGTACAGTTACTTAAGGGTTTCACATTAGATGTAGGTTTGAATTTAGGGGCATATTATAGAAAACTGCAAATGCTGAATTAT
The DNA here is from genome assembly GCA_950022655.1 of Alentia gelatinosa. Lineage (NCBI taxonomy): Eukaryota > Metazoa > Annelida > Polychaeta > Phyllodocida > Polynoidae > Alentia > Alentia gelatinosa. Next base: position 19,098,557 of record OX465588.1, on the reverse strand, counting down.
GGGTATATTCATTGTATTAATAATGTACACATTATATACATTTAAAAAAAAAGTGATCTAAGCCATTCCCAAATTCTTGCAGTATTAAGAACTACATCTGACATTGATTAAAAAATGACTCCTCGTCTATCATCCGAGGTGACAGCTACTTGTCTCCATTGATTTATGAAAAATGTTAGAGTAGATTAATAATCTCTATGTCAGGGGAAATATGTAATATCTTCCTTATGTACCACAAAATAAACATGACTTTTTAATGGGTTTTGTTGATGTTGATAACGAGCAGGAGACTTGGATACTCCCGGTAATTAGGGTCAAGTTAGCCGAACATTTTTTTCTAATTTCTTCCCTCCCGTAAAAATTGAGTTCGTATCGATTTATTCATTTTCAGTTGCCAAATGATGTTTTCACGAAAATTAACCTGAAGAAAGTCCTAGGCAAATTGAACGTCTTCGAACATGTCCCTTCTATTTATTGCCGACGTGGGTCTACAACTATTTAAAAATTGCGCACAGATATTACACACATACACACAATGGTCCGTGTGGATACCTGTGTGTACGTGTATAATAAACTGTTCAACGTGTCCTCACTGGGTCATGTCCAGCACTCTGCTATAAGATAAATGCGCTACTTAAGTGTCACGCCAACCAGGTAGATATATTTTGGTCCCGGTAGCTATGAGCGCCACAGTCGTCAACTGGAGCCTGCTGTGGAGGCAAGGCAGGTGTTCCTGATATACAGGTGAGGTTGAAGGGGATGCAGAGCTCCCCCGCGCTCCCTCCAGCCTCCCCGGGGTTCACAGGGTGTTACCAGGTGGACCTGCGGGGTCAGGGACGTGTCTAAATACATGTGTATATTTAGACAGTCGTGAGGTGGTAGTGTGTGTGAGTGTGAGTGTAATAGGCGACGGGGTTGGTGTTTTGGGTAGGTGGGTATCTAGATTCTCATGATAGTACACAGTGTGGATTACATCAGCATACCCAGCTGCACTCATTCAAGTCCTCCAGAGGTTCTCACTCTGTTTTTCCTTCCTATGTTTTGAAACATTTTTCGTGGGTCAATAATTTAACGTCGCTGCATGGTGATTTAAAAGAAAGGACCAGAGTGACGTGTTGCTTTGTGAATTGTTTAGTTCAGATCTCGATTGCGTGTGACTATTTATATTTTTTACGTGTTCCGACCGGACTAAGAAAATGATTCACAGGACAAGATTTTGAGTTTACTAACAATTACATCATGTCGTAGGTGCATGCATTGGCTTTGTTTTCATACCAGTTTGTACCAGTTTGTACCATTTTGTGCATGTCCATCCCCAGCGTACACAACGTAAATAACTTTGTTGACGTATGTTTATGCGCACGTAATGGCTGTAATGGTCGTCACGTGCAAAAATATGCTAATGATTACCTATATACTGCTATTTATATACATGCGCTTATACATATCACCTATGCATGGCATAAACTGTATTAAACTGTAATAAATACATATATTCATAGAAATAAAAAAAATACAGATTTTTAAAAAAGAAGCTGCAGCTAACACCAACATTGACCAGTCCCAACCCTCCTCCCAGCTCCCGGCTCCCGATTCCAGCCTGGCCACCACCGCTCCATCGCCGCTAATCATGTGCACACCAACTCCTTACCTATCAGTCTTCCCATACGATCGAATGACAGCTTGTGCTTTGTTATATACCCATGCACAAAAGTGACACCTTCAATGTACAGAAGTAAGTGTCAGATACTCTATATACGTGCCAAAATGTAGTGTATGGGCACCGGGTGCCCCTGACGGCCTATGCTGGATTCCAAGATGCTAGGACCTACGTAAATCAAAGATATCGTCCGTTATGATAACAGCAGAAACTACATACTGATTATATGAAAGGTTCTATCAATGTGTGAAAAAAGCCCAGATATTTCATATATATATGCCAACACGGAAATGCATGTATCTGATGTAAAATTGACTTGTTTTCATATGTATCCGTCCATATTGCATGCAAGTGTATGTGTCATATACAATACTGTTTTTCCATATATATATATATATATATATATATATAAGCGTGATGGCTGTATTTGCCGCAAAGCGTATGTTAAGAGAAATATATTCTGTGATACATATACGCTGGTTGTATACAAGTTGTATATGTTTGGTGTGTATATGTATATGTATGGTTTTTCCATAGACTAAGGACTTAATGACTAATGGCAAATGAAATAAAACAACAGTGGTGTCTCCTAGGTGTAGTGATCAGAATTATTGGATAGTGGAGCAAATACAACAGAATCAGGCGTATATATGACTGTGACATGGTCACTTATATATGTCTATAGATTAAGTATATATACACAATGGAAAATAGGACTAACTTAATTTCGCAAAATCAAAGTTATATATACGCCGGACGTATACATATGTAAATTAGGGTTATGAATATCGCACTGTGTATGCACACACATACACATATAAATTATATATATAGGTATGTATTTATATGACATCTCATGTAATGTTTTTATCATATTTATTTCTTAAGTTTTCAATATTAGCAATAATCTATATAGAAGCGTGTACCTTTATAGTCTATATTTCACTTCTTATCATTTGATAGTGAAACCTGTTATTATCGCTTTCTTCTAAACCCAGTCGTTTTTAGCTGTGCCAGGAGAATTAATGAATCATTAGCAGCGCATTCAGGACAGCCTGATAGATCATTCCATAGTATCTGGTCTCATTACATTTACAATCTGCATGTAGATTAAAGCAACTGTCTTACAAATCCATCTTTAATGAACCCTTCTCTTCACGTCTGATCTTTTCAAGTATTCTGAGTAGAGATCAAATATAGCGACTTGGCCACTTTGATTCAAAGCATCACGAGACGTCTATCTCATCAGAGAGCGGCGCACAGTGGCAATCCCCACCATTCTCTCGCCATCTCTCATCATATTATTTCATCTGCATGAGCTTCTGTTTACTACTTTTTCTTTCCAATCTGTAGTTGTATTGTAACTTTATTTTTGTCATATAAATATGTATAATGCAGAACATTTACGAATTGATTGAGTATTTGGAATTTTTGAAATTTGACTGATCATGCGAAAATATATAAGCCCGAAGATTTTAACCCTACTGGACGGGCAATTTGGCTGCGATTATATTCAATAAATCTGAAACCCAAGCAAGGCAGGAGTGGCGGTAAATATATCTTTATTAATATCCAATTATACAAACACTGGATAATAATACACAATAATGGAAACCCAAGAGAACAGGTATAAGAAAAAATTTTCCGATCCGGTCTCGACGAGTGCCGGTGAAAAGATAGTCTGGGCCTGCGCAGTGGGGTTGTGTTAGATTTACCCGGATAACTTCCGCTACGTGAGAGTTATCCCGCCCAAATCTGAAACCCAAGCAAGGCAGGAGTGGCGGTAAATATATCTTTATTAATATCCAATTATACAAACACTGGATAATAATACACAATAATGGAACCGCCAAACCGCCAAACGACTAAAGAAAAAGGGTTTTAGATAACTTTGAATCAGAAACAATCCTATCTCGAAGTGGTTTCGAGAGATACTGATACACACAGTCACTTGACCAGTCACCCCTAATTTTTATATCATAAATAGGTAACCCTGCACGCAACAAAGCAGTTGCTCCCCCCCGACGCAGAGAGTGGGAAGTATAATGAGGAAGCGAGTTTTGATCACATACGAGAAACAATCTCTTAGAAAACCAATTATAAGTACAGGGTTTCGCAGAACCCGATGATAAAAAGCAAAGTAAAGGTGAATCAGGATCTGTAGGTCCAGAGAATAAACGTATCCCTATGTGATGACATACACAAAACTTAAGCATAGGAATCCGAGCAAACGGAATCTCTAAAACTCTTTCACGGTTTTGAATAGTTTTTGATTTACGGATAGATACCAAGGCGCCCCAATCAAATAGAGACACATCTCTAACCAGAATACAGGAATCTGTGTCAAACAAGTTTGACTTACGAAGAAGTCCTCTGAAACCTAGAATGAGGCACAACCAAAAAATACAATCCTCACATGAGGTAAAATCTAAGGAAGAAAAAATCACATCTAAATGAGGAATAGACATAGGCGGAGCCTGAGAACGGGTATCACCTAAACAACGCCTGATACCCTTTAAAGTTGAGATTACACGAAAGTCAGAAGGTGACACATGATCAAAACCATTCATTTTGTGTAAGGTCCACAAGGCAGACAAATAGTTCTGGATCGAGGAATATGACAAATTTTCGGCCATGTAGGCAAGATAAATACACACTATTTCAATAGATGATGGTAAGGGAGAAAAATTATATATCTCACAAAACCGAAGATAATGGCGCCACTGCGACTTACGAGTCCTAATTGTATTAGGGGCCATCCAGGATTCTTGGTAGTGTTTCACTCTCTCCCGAAGCTCCTGAAGCGCTGAAACAACATAAAATCGCGGAAGGTAAGAAACTACCAAGTGGTGGCACAGAAGTAGATGACAGGCGCGACAAATAATCTGGCAGTACATTTTGGTCAGATGCAATGTGAGTACAGGTTAAATGAAAATTAAAAACAAAACTCAACCAGAACAATTCACGAAGCCAAAACATGGCTCGTACACTCCGGGACCTGCCCGTATTAATCATACACACGACTTGCGTGTTATCAGACTTGAGCCGTACCCGAAGGTTCCTCCACGACTCACCCCAGCGTAAGGCTGCACTGACGACCGGCCATAATTCAAGGACATTAATGTCCATGGACGGCGAAAAATCCGACGGACCTAATGAAAAATGAGCCGACGGGAATAAACCCTGAGTGGAGGCAGTGGGATTCCAAACCCCAGCAACCCAGTCAGTACCCCAGGTAGCACCGAACCCCGAAAGGGAAGAGTCAGTACAGACTGGCTCCAAGTCAGGGGACTCAAATAAAATCCTGGCGGTGCCATTAAAATTTACGAGAAAACTATCCCACCATTTAAGGTCATCGAACAACCAGTCTGGAATACGGCAAGTTGAGTCCCATGTATCCAGGGAATTACACAGATTAATGACCCTGCGTGTGAAAGTCCTGCCACCCCTGACTACAGTACTCGCATGAGCAAGTAAACCCGCAAGTCTCTGAAGGTCCCTTTTTGAACAAGTAGATTTTCCTGCAAAATCTGAGACACATTTCTTAATTTTCAAGAGTTTTTTCCCAGGTAAGCGCAAGTCTAAGGTCTTCGAGTCAATCTCAATACCCAAGTACACTACAGAAGTTGAGGGGAACAGTACTTTTTCCCTGGCCACCTCGAAACCCACATACTCTAACAGGCCCATCAAAACACCCGTGGCGAGGGCACACTCCTCAAAAGATGAACCAATGACGATGAAATCGTCAATATAACCAAACACTCTGTTAAAACCCCTACGGGCCATGCACCGTACTAAAAATTCCGTGAACTGCGTGAAAATGTATGGTGCACATTTAGCACCAAAACATAGGCAATTGTCTGTGAGGTAAGTGCCCCGACCATTGATGTCCCAAAGAAGACCTTGGACCTTTCTGTCCTCTGGACGAACATTTATCGATCTGTATGCAGATTTGATGTCGATAACAGACATAAAGTCGTTTACACACAAATGAGAAGTCACATTGTCAATACTCACATACGTAAATTTTTCACAGGTGTCTTTCATAAAACCGTTAACAGAGAAACCCACCGGTCTGCTACAGTCTGTAATCGGTCTAATTTTCCCTGTCGGTTTCATCACCGCACCCAAGGAGTGCACACACTGCGGGGGTGACTCCGCAACACTTAACTTACCAGCAGCAAGTTCCATACATACAATAAGATCCATCTGAGCTTTGGCATATTCTGACAAAATAGAAGAATAATTGGCACAAGCATAAGAGCTCGTAAAATCATCATCAACTATTTTTACCCCTTGTGACACAGCGTTGAAGATAAAATCAGCGTTGACATCCCTACCGCGATAGTGACAGTAAGCCTCGCGATAAACATTGCATGGCCTAAGTTGACACGAAACACCCGATAATTCGTGACTCCGGCAACCACCACCCTCACAAAAGGTATGGATGGAAACGTCTGAATAGTCTACGTACCAAGACGACGAGAAATAGTCCGCTATTTGTCCCTGAATCTCAGAAAAACACGAGAAGTCATCTGCAGAGCTATCCAAACACGGCAACCGGAAGTGCTCGCCGCCATCTTTGAATTCCGCAGTGAATGAATCCTGAGCTGGTTCCTCCGGCGAAATGACAGTCTCTTGTATCGCTGGTTCTAAAACCACCATTTCAGGGTTCAAGTCACACATAGACAAGTTGGAAAAATTCAAAAACGCATCATCAACGGTTTCAAAACAACCAGCATTGTCACAATTGAGCAAGTCAGAAAAATCCATTTGCTGCGGATCAGTATCTAAGGAAGCATGGCTCCCGCCCGGCTGGTGCGGAGCCTCCGCAGTTACCTATTTCGGTGATTTCGGACAATCAGGGATCTTGTGCGAACCTCCACACGTGCAAATGTGCTTGTTTGGGCACGAAGGACCTTTGGGACAAACCCTGCCCTCGTGAAACAGCCAACAATAGCCCCACGGGCGATTTGGCTTCGGAGCAATCTGTTTACGATCCGCCGCCTTCTGCTGCATCGTCGAGGAGCGCAGTGTGTCGGGACCCAAGTGACGCTGCACGTACTCGTGAACACCATAACAAACAGAAGAAAGCCCGAGACATTCTGCTCTGTCTCTCACAGCCAAGTCATATTTTACGAGCGAAGTAGAAGTATGAACTTTTGATTTGTCTACAAGAAAGCGAACGTGCTTGACATAGTTCATTGCGTCACATTCCCCCTTCGAAACCAACGATTCCAGGAGGCACAGGTTGGCACTGACAACATCTTCAACCGACCTGTCTTTAGCTGAATCCATGAGGAAAAAGGGGTCTAAATCAAACTTGACGAAACGCTTACGTTTTGATCCACAACAGTGAGTAGGGACAGAACCACGAAGAGTCGGTGAAGCATCCGTCGTCGCGTCTACAGGAAGACCACCAAGGGAAGATCCAGCTGTCGGTGCCGCAGAATGAAGAATGGACTGGAACCATACAGGAATACCCTCGGACTTCGAGTCGTCGATCTTCAGCGGCGACGAGGACGGCAAGGCAGCTGCCGGCGCCGGTGCAACAGAGGCAGGAGGACCCGCAATCGACAAACTGCCGATTTTTGACACCAACTGATCGATTTGCTGCTGTTGGCGTATGCTGGCCTGGATTAAACCCTGAAGCAAGCTGTGTGTCGAGTCTTTGGCGACTTGGGGACTTGGAGCCTGCTGAACTCGCGATTCGTCTGACTCGTCACCGCTCGTCTCGTCCGCCAGGTAAACCTTTGAATCGAATTCAATTATTGTCCTGTCAATGGCCGCTCGGCATTGTTCTGGAGAAGCTTCCAGGCCCTTCGACTTGCAGATTTTCGCTCCCACGGCCATATATTTACAGAACTGACCACCCCTGGGTGGGTGTGAGAGCATGCAAGCTGAGCATGCAATCAATTTCTTACCCATGTTGAGCAAAAGGCGAGAAATACTTGTTGAAATTTGGAGGAAAAAATTTTCCGATCCGGTCTCGACGAGTGCCGGTGAAAAGATAGTCTGGGCCTGCGCAGTGGGGTTGTGTTAGATTTACCCGGATAACTTCCGCTACGTGAGAGTTATCCCGCCCATAACAAGATTCTTGGGTATATCATATGTCATAGTTAGTAGGCAGTAAGCAGACATTATGCAGCAGGAAGCATCGGCGCTAAAACAGTAGTCACCTTTCGAGTGCGGCAGCATACTTGGTACCAAACGGATTATAAGTCCTAGGATGTAAGGAATGCTGTATAGTAAAACTATGATAGTGGCACATGTTACAAATTACAGTCTAAGCTTGTCTTTTTTTACATCAGAAAACATCCGTAACTGTGATAAAAGTCAAATACGCTTACTATAGTTGTATTGTTAACGAATATATTTTCATTTGTTTCTGCGTAATATCACATTTCACTAAGATTTGGCACTGCGTTTCGTTCGAATGGCGCCATGGTTCTCATGACAGACAGTCCTTTGATTGTTAAACCCTTAAATAATACTGCAAAAGAATTTTTCTTTTCCCCAAAGAAGCTGCTGTGCAGTGTGAACGGCTGTATGTTATACATACGAAACCGGAGACATTTTGGTGAGAGGTCGATGTGTAAGGAGCGAAGATACTGTGGCGTATTCATTCGGGTGGGTGGGTTAGCCAGTAGTGTGGGCGTAGCATTTGTGATGTGTGCGTGAAGGGTGAGCCGTATAGGTCACTGTCCTCTCCAGCACCAAGTATTCGGGAGCCGGAGTTGGTCCGTCGGGCAGGGCACTTGATATCATCCATCTGAATTGTCAATCGGTCGGTTTGGCCGGTTGTTAGGTCCGGGTTAGGCGGCGAGGCTGGTCGCTGGAGACCGCTCGTTGGTATGCTGGCTCGTGAGAAATGATGGGCTGGGGTGCATACTAGTGAAGGCACGATTCCCTCTATATACTGAAGACTGATGCCCAACCCCCACGCTACCCAACCATACATTCCCTCACCCTGCCCCACTCAGGCAGCCACATCACACGATCCCTCTCATTCACCAACTGGAAGCCACTCCCATTGCTTCGCCCCCAAGTCTCCGGCGCTGAAGACACTCCAGTTAGGAAAGGGGGGCGGTCGACTAGAGCATTTACTTCTACTTTTGTAAACGAGCAGCTCTTCCCCTGACCCCTGGCCAGCCTCACTATATACCCTTCCCTCGGGAACACCACAACGAACACAAACAGCATCAATATCAACTGTCAATATCAACTACAAGGAAAGGCGCCCCCACCCCTCAGAGAGTTGTGGAGAGCGTGCAGGGGGCGTGAGGTCTAGTCATTGGGATCTAATGCGCCGTTTCCACCTGCTGACGAAATGGGCACCGATTATGTGATCACTACAAAATCAGTCGTTCGGTGTTAGCACATGAGATTAAAGCCCCATACCCACCACCGCCGATGCACAACAATAGACTTCCCTATACTCTACGATTAACAATTGCAAATTCGTGATTTATCGGGAGGTCCCCGAAAATTTTAGTGGCAGGCTATAGGAGTGCATCATAGTGCATCAGAAGAGAGTTTTGAGACACAAGATTGTGGCCACGGTTACAATTAACTCACGTTTCAATCAAACATCTAAGGCAGGATTTTGATATCAACATATACTATGATTTTAGAAATATTGAATAAATCTGAAGAATATTTTACAGGTATTTACAACATATCATGATATTATCTTTCAGATACTAAAACAATCAAATTGAAAAATATAACAATGGTAGAATCATAATTCCGATATGATAATGATTCTCTGCCTAGTATTTCACAAATATGAGACATTTTCCCATATACTCAGCTCCCGATTTACACTGACACGCTAGGAAAAGTCCAACATGTTGGATCTTATCAGGAGGCCTACGATTGTCATGTTTAATGGCGGCGTGTCGGGAGTCAATCGTGGCGCATCGGTGATTTAATCGTAGAAGTGTGGTCTACTACTATGATTTTGTCTGACCTCCCGATGAAATTTAGATTCCAATCGGCAAGTCATTCGTAAGGCCTTTCAGTGGAAGAATCGGCGTTGATGGGTATGAGGCCTTAGTCTTGACGCATAATCATCGACCCCTGAACAAACAGAGCCTCTGAACAAACAGAGACTGATTTTCCTATAATTAGGTCAAAGTTAATTGAGAAAATTCCAATGCTGCGAAATGGGTTCTAGGCTCAAGACTAACCACCCCAACTCTACAGCCGAGTATATATTTCCGATAGGCACAATGTCAGAGTGCCTCTATGTACAGATATAGTTACAATAGAAATGGTCGTCGGTAAAAAAAGGCCCTGTTATGCAGTGAAAATGGGGAAGCCGACGTCTGAGCCATAATAGGAATCCTTAGCCGATCGTCATCATTAAATGTACCTGGTTAAAATTTATCGGTGAGGCAAATAGTCGGGTGGTGGCAGACTGCATAACGTTGGAATAAAAAGAGTGGACCTGTAATTCGCATCCCCATATCCAACTGACAATTACGTGCCCTAAAAGTGTCAAAAAGGCGGCAGGCAGTGCAAAAAAAAAATCATATTCAGTCGCCAGAACCGTCAGGTGGAAACGCCACATAAGGCTGAATTTACATCTACCGAATTTGACCACAGATTCAATGATCTAACACCGCCGACCGATCCTGATGAAATTCCGATAAAATATCGGTTAGTGTAAACAGACGAAATGCTGACCCGGTAACCGACTTATCGACCCAAAATTTCTTAACTTGACACCGCCGACCGACTTTAGAGGCCCTCGATGATTTCAAAGCGCTTTGAAATCGGCGGAAGAGAATGAGGACTGGCACGTTTGTAAGGTAATTTATATGAGGATTGTCAGTGCGCACACACTATACCATAGGTTCCCAGGTGTAAACGACCCAATGAATTGGACTGTCACCATTAATCGGTCGATATTTTATCGGGGAGCACCACCGACCGACTTTTACTTTCCCCAAATTGTATCGGTTCGTTTTCAATCGGCAGGTGTAACTTCGGCGTTCAGGAATCTTAATACTGTTAATTGAAGTGCGTAGAACTAGCGATATCCAGGTAGTGAGAAATAACAGTAGGCGCCAGACCGATAGACAGGCTTGCAAATAGTGGCAGTAAGTGTAGGCCGACAGCTAAGTAGCCAAGTTAAAAGTACGACTAAGTGGATAGCAAGTGCCCAGATACGTAGGTGTGGTTAGTGTCAATGGCTGATCGGCAGAATAAGAGTCGTTCTGATTTACCTCACTGAAGTGTAGAAGTTATGGAGGTAAGAGGTAGGATCAGGTTATTATCCTACCCCTAATATAAAATCCCATAGGCTTAACATTGGGTTTCCGTATGCCACGCTGACTGGCATACGGAGTTTTATATGCCACTAGTGGCATACAGCATTGTTATCACGTTATATTCCAAAATCGAGGAGATAGAGTAGGATAAACTCAAAACCTGATTCGTTTTAATCTTGTCCATCGCATTCCACTCCTGAAGTTTTGGCTCCGGACTTCACTCGGCTGCGCCTCATGAAGTCACTTTGCCAAAGTCCAGTCGTGGAATACGGTGGACAAGATTAAACCTCATCCAGTTTTACGATAGGAACATATCCAAACGGAAGAACAAGCAGACACAAAATCTAAGCATGTCTAACGAGAGCCACTCTCTAATCTTACTTATTGCTTTCAGTCTCATCGACTCTTGATGCACTCATTGAAGTATCGGACTAGTTTTATATCCAAGGACTTAACATTATGTTCCGTTTAGGCGTTGTATTATCATGCTAAAATTCACTCCCAAACACTTACAAGGACCCATTTACTTTACCTAGCTGATTGGAACAAATTAATCTGCCTTTCTACTTCAGCTGTACGCAACCTCTGACCTGGCTTCCGATCCTCGTGCCATTTGCTCCACCAACCACTTTCCAAGACGAGATCCCGCTTCACCTAATCCCCCAACTTAATCTCTGATGCGACTAACCTTCCCCTTCTCTCATTTGAACTGTTCAAGAACCGGTTCACGGCCAAATCTCTTCTCGTTCTTGGCCTCCTTCCTAGATGCTTTCCGGTTTACCCATCGAGCAACTCACTGACCTGCTCATCGATTCTTCTGTTACACAGAATCCAGTGTAGAACGTACCCATTGGTTCGCTCATTTACTCAATTGGTCCAACCAACCTATCAGTTCCATCAGGCACAAGTCCCAAGCATACCTTTGAAGAGTTCCTTTATGCACACGACAATAAAATGTTGTATACACTTCAGATATTACAATGATACCTTTGGTTTCCATGGCTACAGTATTCTAATCCACACTTGATTGGCATAATACAATTTATTATAAGTCAAGAAAGAAACATGAATATGTTTATTATTAATCTTCCTAGTCAGCATATGAACAACGGCCAAAGGGCTTGGAGGCATCTTCAGGACTCACAAGGGAATGTCTGGAGGCATCTCCAGAATCTGCCCGTGGAATGAATCCAGGCAGGCTCAGGAATGAAATAATTCACCAGAACATGGTGTGTGACCTTTGACTGGTCCCACTTCCGCTGCCCACCTGATGAACCCTGTATGCCCCTTGAGTCGCCAGCCCCTCATTAAGACTGAATTCCCGATGCACTCAGATTCCTGTGAGCATACCTGTGTAGGCGGTAGACGATATGGGCTCCATACTAAAACTTTACAGGTCTACTAACGTAATGCTGGGTACAGCTAAACCTAGGCCATGTGAAATGTAATGTACACTTAACATCCACCAAAAAACGCTATTCTTACTGGTATTATCTCTGGCAGTACAATCTGCAGACACTAAGAAAAGTCTCAATCAATGATAGAGCAATTAAGCACCATCTTATGTGACCATTTGTACTTCTCTAACTTAACTATGCAGTAAAATCATATCCTCATCTTTAATCTTCTCTTTCCTTGTATATTATTTTTGTGAGTGATAACCTTATTTATGCTTTATCAGCCTATTTATTACAATAATTAAAAGATCATTAAATGAGTTAGATTGGAAATGAATAGACGCTAGAAAAACTGAATTAATCGTTGTCATTGTTTGATACCGTTTAGATAAGGTACGAAGAGAATCAAACATACGTATACGTTCTTGATATCATATTTAAATGAAAACATTATATTTTATTACTTTGTCACCTATACATGATCCTTCTCCTATAACCATAGTAGAAAGCCTACTTGCTTTGCACACCCGATTTCCTCAGCATGACACATTTCGCCTAGGACCACCGACGAATCCCAGCAATGACACTAATCTAGCCACACCTCCATTATCCCTTGACCACACACCAGTAACATTATTAACCCATGCCTTTAATACCCACTCTGTCTCCTCCTCATCCTCTCACTCAGTCCATCTATTATTATTACTTACTCCATCCAAACCAGCCAACCATGTACCCATGATATTCATCCGCATTACGTACGCCACCCACTAACACTGTTAGGTTGACAAACAACAACGAGACACCACTTTGGACCTTATAGCCATTTGTAGGTGAATTGTGTACACGCATCAATAAAAAATGGGTATCACCACGCATGAAAAAACAGAATTAAGAATCAAGTGTCTCGTATGTGTTACAAAATGTCTACATGCAGACAAAGACAACATTAAGATAGATATGAAAATAATTATGTTTTGTATCGGAAAGATGTCCCCTTATAATGGTACACATCTTAACCCCAAAAAATAGTTAGATAGAAATAGAAAAAAGAAACATTCATAGTATCATAATAAATTATATTCAAATCTGAATGTATCAATAAAGAACTGAAATAAAGAATAGCAACAGACACCCTGGCTCCAATAGAAATACACTAACATCATAACCTGCATCAATAAAACCACCATACACTTCATACTGCTGGTAACATAATATTTTGCTCAACCAGCATCACTACCAGTGTCATCTATATTACAATGACACGCACAGTTAGCACCAACAAAGGAGAAATAGTTCACTGGTCACTGCACGAAACCTACCGCTTTACATATGTATCCGAAACGCGTCTAACAGTAGGATTTTGCATCTAGAAGTTTGACCTGTTATCCGTCTCGTAGAAGCCTTATCTAGTGGCGTATATACATGTCCATGGTGCGGTCTTATATACGTCATATATACGCCTGATTCCGTTGTTTTTACACCACCATCCAATAGTTCCGATCTTTGCAACTTGGGGACACTACTTATAGCATATTTCATTTTCCATTAACCATCCAAGTCTGTATTATATGAAAAATACAATCTTATATTACCAATTTATTTTATAAAACATTTATAAAACCAGATTGAGTATAAATTGATCAATTACACATAATAAACCCTGTATTTATTTATTTTTTACCTTTTTTCTAATAGATTTGACTTTAAAACACCATGCCTATGTGTGGTCAGTCTTGGCATATAAGGACAATCATTTTACCCCCGTGTGAATGCGGCCGCACTCATGTGAATGCAGCTGCACACGTGTGAATGCGGCTGCACATGTGTACCCGGCCCCCACCCGACACCATAACACCTCGCCGCGGGCAGCGGCGGGCAGTTGCGGGCATGGGCGGGGGAGGGTTTCCCACTGAGTCAACCTGTACAAACACGGCTGGTGGCGGGCGGTGGGCGGTGGGCGGCGGGCAGCGGGGGGGCTTCTCACTGAGGGTGGCGTGGGGTGGCAGGGGGGAGTCGGGGGGTGACGGGGTGTGGCAGAGACGGGGGTCGGCAGGTCTAAAAACAACGGGCATGGTAGAGGTAGCGGACTTTTTTAATTTTCGGTACACATACACATACGCCTGGCGTGATTATATAGCGCAGAGCATGTTTTATCTTGGATACGCCAGGCATGAAATACAGCCAAGTCACCCGCGTCTACATATGGAAACTGTCTCGTAGACGCCTGAAACGCAGACGTGGACAAGAGGTGTATACAAATGTAAACAAGCCACTTTACAGCCGATATGTCCGTTATGGCGATGGCGTATATATATGTAAAATGGAGGTTTTCGTGCAGTGGGTGATATGATAGCAGATCAGAGACTTGTGCTAACGAATCAGACCCAATAAAAAATATAAATAATAGATCTGACCAGCACCAAAAGTAATTATTACAAGCAAAGCCACATTTCCCTCACAAGAAGCTCCAAAACCATTCAAAGGGGAATGTCCCAACAGGGGGAGCCCCCGCCAACCTAAAGCCACACACTCTACTCCCTCCGACAATCCTCCTGGCCCTCCGTCCCTGATCCCTATGACCACTGATTACTGCCCCTCAACCACCCACCACCCACCCCTTGCCTCGCTTCAAAGAGTGAGGACAAAGTTGGGCAGTGGAACCGTCCGGAAACAGGGTCGTTATTGGTCGGTCAGATGGGGCGGGGATGGAGCGTCGAGGGAGGGCATGTTGACGGGTGTTAGAGGTGGGGGAGGGGGCGGGTGAGTCGGGTGTAGGCTTATGGAGGCCCAGCTTCTGGCGCTACGGCAGCCTGGGAGAGGCAGCGGTAGCAGTGGGAAGGAGGTAGGATGTATTCGTTCCTCGCGACTTGCTGACAAATTACCATCGATTGAAGGAAACGTTTCCAGGTTGGATCCTCACTTCCTGGTTCCGCAGGCGGGAGGCGTGATGGCGGATGGGGGAGGGATGGTCGAGGAGGCGCGTGGGTGGCGCCAATCCTCCGGCCTTTCCTCCAGCGCTTCCCGCCCTAGAAATCCCCCCTCAGGACCCCCTCCTTCGTGTCCTGGAGAAGCCCACAGGTTCTGGTGTAGCGGGCCCAGCGCTCATGTAGGGGGATGTCCGTTAACGCCGCGGCTTTAATATTTAAAACTTCCCCGTAGGCGCCTGCCTCCAGGCTTTGATCCTCCAGGGCCGCGGTCCTTGTCCCCGATCGGCCATTCAGCCCGCGGTCGCCTGCCTCCCTGACCGCCGTCCTCAAGGCGCAGGCCGCCTCCAGCCTGCCCGCAGTGAGCAGCTCACCTGCTGGCCGTGCGTAGGAGGTGCTCGCCGCCCACGGCGTCATCAGCGCCGCCAGACCAGGCGTAAAGCTGAAGGCTCTGATAGAGTGTGAAGTCGTGTTCACATTTGGCGCTGATTGAATTTGAAGATAAGCTCAGCGAGTTGATCACTCTCGTACGAGCAGCTCCCGGATGGATTGGAGTCTATGTACGACAGGCATGTGTCTATGTGTTACATGGGATCAGAAATAGCTTCTGTTTTAGCTCTGAGAAGGATGGGAATGTATTAGTTTGATGATAAATCAGAGTATGATCTATGTCATGGTTTGAGAGTGGTGTCCTATTCATCCAGAAGCTAACACAATGAGAGGACATAGGTTGTGTTCACAGTAAAAAAATATATATATATATTTTTTTTTTCATCGGGACCAAATCGTAGACCCTCTTCTTTAATTGGAGCCTAATAGCAGAGAGGTAATCAACTGGCCCGATGATAGGTGACGTTCCGACATAATTTTCATTTATATTTTTTAGGAGGTA
This sequence comes from Alentia gelatinosa, assembly GCA_950022655.1. Taxonomy (NCBI): domain Eukaryota; kingdom Metazoa; phylum Annelida; class Polychaeta; order Phyllodocida; family Polynoidae; genus Alentia; species Alentia gelatinosa. The sequence continues at coordinate 19,082,403 of OX465588.1, read as the reverse complement.
TATCGTAGGGCATATTGGAGCATATCGGGAGCTCAGTGGACGCCGGTCCATTTCAATGATAACATTATAAGGAAACTAACTGACTGTTAACGAAAAGTGTCCATTCTAGGTTTTTTGTCAAGTCTATACAGACTGGGAATGTAGACCCTTTCCTCAACAGTGAGGTCGTTTCCTCATGCTATGTTAAATTATGTTATAATTTAATTGATATATATATCGGTATGTTCATATAGCTCATGCCGTGGAGCTCATGCCATGAACCCCATCACCGATGGAAAGGTTTGGTACCTGCTCCAGCCACGGGTCAATACATGTAGAATTTAATCAATTCACCAAGGATGCTCTCTGGAGAGGCAGATTCACGTGTATAGTGATGCAAGTAGATTATATACGATGGAAATTTGACTACTAATCACAAAACCATGGCTGAGATTTGTAGCTAGTGAGTTAACCTCGTTGGATTTGTCAATTATCTGTTGGGTGAACAGCTTTGAAAAGGTACACATTACCATCCAGGAAGAGACTCTCTGACTACGGATAAGTTATTAACATGTGCGGAAATACACAAAAAAGGTAAATTTACATCGACATCACTACGCCAAACTCCATTCTTAGTATACCGCAGCAAATATCAAAATTCATCCAGTTTTACGATAGTGTTCGCTTTTTATCGCTACCCACTGAGCGCATAGAATATATGGGTATGTCCATACATAGTTCCTATAGGTTTACTATGGACACTTTGTAAGACGTAGAAAATATAGTAAAGGGTGGGTACCTCGCCCCTAGCAGCGGGTATTTTTTCCTAGACTTTCGGCCATAGGTGTATATTATAGAGGAAACCCATGAAAGTTTAGGGTCTGAGCTCGTATCCCATCGAGTTTGAATCACGTAGTAATTCACAATGCGAAGCCGCGTGAATTGCTATGTGATTCAAATGAGATGGGATCGAGCTCTGACCCTAAACTTGAATGGGTTTCTGAATTTATCTCACCCTTAATATTGACTAATGGGCTAACATTTGTGACATTATCCCCCATTGGATATTTTTCCTAAATATCTAATGGGTGTTAGATACGAGTTTCCAATGTTAAGTCTATGGAGAAAAAATATCTGGGGTGAGATAATAATAAATAACATGTTCTGCTGTACTGAGTCGTACGGGAGACATATCCGCGAGTACGCACATCGTCTGTAGAGGGCAGTTGCAAGGTCCCCTGCAGTTCTGGAGACATGCTGATGATATATAGAGGTGTTTGACTGACACTAAAGGCATTTACATCTGTGTATGTAGCTTCTGGGTGCATGTAGCCCTAACGTTGAATCACCCTTAGGAAATGTTTACCTGTGTTTATTCTATACTCGCCAAGAGTAACCCTGAGGGGCGTAAATGAGGTTGTGTGTCCTGCCAGTCGGGTGCGCTGAATTATCGCAAAAGTAGTGACGTATGTTGTTTAACATGCCGAGTCACAAGTGACCGTAAAGCGAAGATACGCACAGGAGGTGCCTGTGTCTAAATCATGTATGGCGAATTTCCCCCTTTCAAACTGCTTAATAATGCAACGTATTCCGTTCTTATACTATCCTTGATTTTTAATTACTGTATCCATTTAAACCCAAAAGAATATAAATGGATTTCGACGATCATCGAACAATAGAACTGCAAATTTGTGCATCGCTGAAGTCACTACGTTTCCCCAGGAATCTGACAAGCCTGATTGTAGGATAATGCAAGAGATATAAACATGCCAGCATCAACGCAGAATAAAATTAACTTCCAGAAACAAAAGGGTTTGATTCAAGGTTGACCGAACAGTGGGACATGGTTTCATCACGTCAACGCCAAAAATCCAGAGGATCCAGGGGGCCGTTGAATAATAATTCTACGATACAAAAAAGTATCGTACAAAGTCTCGCTGGTGCCAAAACGTTCCATAAAAAAGTATGGCGTAGGCGTACGAGCCTTCGACGATACGAAAACCTTAAATGTCATAGGTGGTGTAGCATAATAAATCGTCCATATTGAAAATGTCCTCCATTTCGTAAAAAGAAGAAGGTCGTCTAGAATATCGTTCATCTTTCGATATGTCGTATCGTCCAGCCTCACGGACGACACAATTTTATTCAACGGCCCCCAGATTAACTAAGTCACACAGCTCTGACCACCGTCTAGACGACCAGTGGTGGCCGCATTAACGGCACCCACCTGTAACCTAACCTGATCTCACGTGACTGGGCACCTAGCCTATTGAACAATATGCTAATCCGCTTGTGTCCTGACAGGAGGCAGATAGATGCTGCGTTGTGTACACCTCATGAGCTGCTCAGCAGTAGCGAGCTGCTCGGTAGACGGCGGGTGACAGGGAGGCGGCGGTGACCTTTGTTGATGGCGGGCGGGGGGTGGAAGGATGGGTGGGTCGTTTGCAGGGATGGCTGTCTAAAATGCTGTTCATATGGGGTGCTTAGTGTTTTCAGTGTGGTCTCAGTATATCATTTTTCTTCGTTTTCTGAATATGATATCACCCGACCAAAAATGATTATTTGCAAGTTGTTGTCATTAGCGTGAAAACAATGTTAACAATGGTGGTAGAACTTTCAACTGAAAGAGCATTATTTGATGTGTATATAACTTTACCAACATATTTATGTTTTACTCGTCGTGCTCTCATTTGATGTAGAATATTGGGTCACAATATCATAATGTCCACAGCATTGTGTTAGATTGGTCTGTTGATAAATTCTCAGCTGTTATTGTGGAATGTAACTAATAACAACCACATGTTGGTAGAATGTGTAAATAAACGGACTCGAACTAACCCTGATGCTGCTGATACACCAGGTAAGATAAATCATAATATCATAATACTCACAGCATTATGTTAGATTAGTTCGTTGATAAATTCTCAGCTGTTATTGTGGAATGTAACTCATAACAACCGCGCGTTGGTAGAATGAGAAAATAAACGGACTCGAACTAACCCTGATGCTGCTGATACACCAGGTAAAGATAAATCCATGAGGCCGCAAGGTATACTGATGGGTTAGATTCTTACCTCAAGATAGTGTGGCACCATATGCAGACTGATGTCTCTCTAGAACAATTTCGAAACATGACAAAATGAGAGATTTATCTTCGAACAATACTTAAACATCTACATTAGCGTGAAGGTGTGACTTATTAGTGGTTATTGAATCATGCATTGGCGTAAATAGTTTCTTATGGTGATGTGTAACAATATTAATTCTAAAATATTATCTAGGATACCAACAGTCTGACTAATTTCTCGTGTATCTAGTACCGCCTAGGATGGTTATATTTGTACATTATGGCCGGCAAAGTTCTAATATATGATAATTTAGGTGATATCTATGTTGTGGTATATAATGATATGCGATATGACCCACCTGCATAGAAACCGATTACTTCAGTCTCAGCGACCATCGTCCATGGCTGCGCACAGCATAATCACAGCCATAGGTCCCGATAATTATATACTAACGAGCCTGTATTCTATTCTCCTCGGGGAGTGATGCCCAGCGAGCTACTCACAGTAGTCCCTTGTGAGCAGCTCCCAGTACAACCCTTTTTCATATCGTGCAGCCCGCTTCCTGGCTTTGGCCGTAAAAGGAGAGACAGAGAGATATTCACCAACTGACGTCAGATGTCTTTAACAATTTACTCAGCTGCAGTGCCGCCCATAAATAATCCATATTTTTTTAATGCGCGGGAGTTATGATTAATACTGCTGGATGAGTGTCGCCTGACCTTAAAGGGTCATGGCTACTCAATAAGCGGACAGTCCCTGAGGTGGGTATTATTCCCAATCTTAGGCTATAAAGAGAAACAAAGGTGCATGTATGTTGATTTTCTTCCTGATTTTCCTTATGATACGATGTGCCGTGATATATGTATGGCAATGTGATTTCTTTTAGGTCAGCGACCTTATACTATTTTACCTCTAGCTTCTAATTGTTTTTGTCTTGAACTCTGACTGGGTAATAGGCTGACAGACCCCTGTCACCCCGCTACCGCTTGCCGTATACCTGTCCCGTGATGTACGGTATTCCCGGAAGCTGCGACCACAGGGAGGCGTGGTACTATGCGACGAAGCCTGGCCCCCTTATTATGCAGGTTATCTTGTACCCGACCCCACACTAAACACCCCTACTATTAGAGATATTACCAGCCTTGTGGGCGCCCCATCAGACTCTTCGCTGGAGAGCCCGTCCCTAGATGAATGCCTAGCGATTTGGTTGCAAATGCCTTGCCGATAAGACGTCATAAATCTATGCCTAAATGGCTGCCTTGTCTCTTGGCGGGTAAATGATATGTTGATGGGCTATCTTGTAGATCATGGTCTCCCGCCGCACCATGCCATCAAGCAAGAGCCGCTGCAATAGGCAATGTCTCCTTCCATAAGTTCGTTAGTCACTGCATCTATGTGCATATGTACTTTCTTCTTCTCCATGGCTGAATGATTGGGAACAGAGTCCCATGAGGAGCTGACATTTTAGGACGAGGAGAAGACAATGTTTTAGTGTATAGGATATCTTTAAGGGCAGCGCAGACCGGTAACTAAGGAGCGACCCATTAGGAGCCTTTGCATTATTGATCGCTACAGTAGGGATGTCTTTCTGTCATACTGTATCCCGGACAATAAGGCCAACTAAGGAGCAAAAAGAGATCTATATATCCCCATGTTAAAACAGCCTGAGACTCGGAAAAACTCTCAGTTCTGCAGGCTCAGCGAATGCACAGCAGATACACATGGCAGGTTCGTTCTTTCCAATGAATAGCACAAAGCATTCCAAGGGGAAGTTAAGATCTAAAGCATTTAAAATCATTTTCTGAGTATCATGTATACATATACTCGTATGAACGCGCGTGTATCTATTTAGCTGGGAATGTGGCATAAGCTACTCAAATACATGCGATTATTTTTCGATAAACAAGTTTAGATAAAGTTCGTTTTGCCTGCAAATTGAACCTTTTTGTTCTCACGTATGTAGAAAGTCGTGTCTAGAAGATATTTGTGGAATAAGTCTGTATAATTATTTGAGCGTATTGAGTGACTCTTATTAGATCTTAGCTCTCGGAGGTAGTACTCTATCTATCTGTGACCCAAACAGACATTCCATGATGTGTACTTACCCAAAATCCTAATTCAGGACCGCTATACACACCACCAGCCAATCGGGCTACGGCATGTACGAGCAATGGGAAAAGGGATATTACATTATTTCAAAGCAAGATGTATGAGCTGGAGTTGTTACTTTGATGATAATGTATAAAACATATTGAAGTGGAAAATATCCGACTTATGGAGAAGAGGCAATGGTTATCATCAGCTGTAACTCAAGCAGACCACTTCTGGTTTACTTCAGACACCCAGGAAAGGATGGTCTTTCGTTCACTGTTTATTTAGCTATGCAGCAACATCAGGAAAATGTAAATCGTTTGTGAGCTTTTGAAAGGGAAGAACTGAATAAGAAAGCTCTTCCCTTGACATGCAAACTCCATTTCCTGGTGTTCTCTTCTCTCTTTGTGCTCATTCAAAAATGAATGAAGTAAAACATCACATCTAAATGTTGCCAATAACATTAAATGTTTTTGTACTTAAGTTCAGTGGGCGTTCTCTATCCCTTGCCTCGTTCGCTGTCGAACCGTTCCAGCGTTCATTATTATATAGACATCACGAAGCACAAAAGTTGTCTGCTTTTGTGAGACAATGCAGAAGCCGTGTGTTGATGTCTTTTTGTCCAGGTCTATAGCAGAGCATGAGTATGATGGGATCAAGATGTTTGCAGCAGGAAAATCCGATTTTCTGCACTGGTTTTCCCCAAAGTGCAGGCCGCCTGACAATGCATCGCACAGCATCTGCCATCTGTTAGAGATTCCTTATACATCCCCAACACAACTCAAATACTGTGCTGTATTGTTTTTACCATATTGTCCTTGTGGACCGTACATGTAACATCCCCTAGGAAAACTTCACTATATATACAGACGAATGTTTATGTTGTGAATTATACTTTAAGACAGATAAAAACAGCTCTAGAGGAATTTCATGAGTAGTAATATTCTCATAGAAAAGGAAAAGTACCCTTATCAGTATTACTACGTCAGGGTAGGTGGTATAGCCCTTTCACTTGTATAGGTTTTAAGTGTAGTGGTGTAGGATAATGTATCGGGCTTCACCTCAAGCAGGGCGGTTGGACAATCTCCTGTTAATGATATGTGATGTTGGGGCGACGGGTGTAATATGACCGTGGATCCATCTTAAACACTAATGTGCTTCCCGATACCGAGCTCCTTCTAATATAACATCCATAGACAATAATAGGCATTAATGTTGGAGGCATCCCGTACTAAATACAAATAATTCTTTACCATATAGCTTGATCTGTTCAGTTTATCGGTGTTTTGGTAGGGCAGTTCACCAATCAGTGGAAACATATGGTTGCAGTAAACATCGATAAAATCTTCACTTTCAGTGGAAATTAGATTGATATATGATTCTGCAAAACTCCCGCTTCTGTACCTTCGAAATATCTCATTTTAGGCAAATATCTCAGGGATTACGTTTTATATCTTTATACATGTGATCTTGAATCGAAAGAAAACAGATCGTATCCACCACTATCTTGTCACCTTGACACCTTGCAGTGGGTTGCTAGATTGACATATTTTGCAATTCACCTTTTTACAAGGCAGTGTCATTTACTACGACACCAAGTTCCTTACACTCGCCTGGCGCTTAAACTAGACGACTAGAAGCATGAGGACTGTAGACTCTCTACCAAAAAGACATCAGGTGGTGCTCGATGACGCTAAATCATCACCAAGAATAATCGACCCACGAAGTGTTTCAGGCGATGGCACTAGAGGATCTATAATTGTCTAAATTGTACTGACTAGCTCCAATTATTCACCTTCTTTTCGTAAAGGGAGCCCTTATGGTTCATACCAACTTCTGTTTACAGAGATGGGTTAACATATCAACCCAGACCAAACCAAACCAAAGACAGATCAGAAATACATGTCGAACCAAAAGCCAGGAAGTTGATTTGCATTTAAATTGAATTTGCATTTGCGGGTTAATAAATTTCCGTCATGTTTTTATGCCTTTTAAGATATCAAACAGTGAAGGCAGGCGATGATGGTTGGTAAGCTCTTTGGATAGGCAATAACCAGGATAATGTGGTAATTAATTTCAGTAGGAATACATAAAGGGGAACAGAGAAAAAATATATGATTTTTTGGTTTTCTGCTGTTCATCAAACATGGGAATGTTTTTTTTATGAAATATACATTATTGCTTGTCTTTAACGTATTATACATGTACGTTTTTAAGCATATTGAACGTTTATTCCACGATCTGCATCTTTTTTATCTGCGTGGAGGTAGTGGAGGGAGTCTGCATATTTCTTATCAGACAGGACGAATAAAATCCATGGATTTATTATCTGACGTATGAGGAATGGAGACATAGTGATATTCAAGCCTTTTCGAAGAGAATCGAATTTCGTTTTTTCTCATTTTGCCTCAGGTATGTCACACTCGTGTTCCATTTATGGAAAGTACCTTTTTCCCTTCTGTTGAGTGGGCCCACTTTAGTGAGGCAATACAGTCCCACGTCAAATACCCTCGTAGGAGAAAAATACATCCCACCTCATCTAGAATGCTCTCATCGTCGCGAGTGACGTCTAATATCGTTCGCCATCGTTTAGCATATTTTGTGGCGTTGATGAATCATATTTATGCACGATAGTCTCTGTATCAACTTGACGTGCAAATGTGTTAATTAACGCCGACACAGTTTCAAGTCACACATTCTCTTTTCTTTGTTTAGATATCAAACGGAAATGATGTGTAGTGGTAGAGGTTTAACATGCTTGGATTTTGCTTGATTCAATCCTTACGCAATATAGCTCTGTTAGGACGGGCGTATTCGATATATCTACGGTCTAACCGATGGAAGGTTTCGAACTTGATTAACCTTCTCTTTACTGTTGATTCCTTCCTATTCATTTTCCTATTTCTGTTAAAATGTAATTTATCTCACCTGATTCAACATGAACCTTGATAATCTTTTCAGAGATCATGTAAAAACACCATTATAGTGATGGTCGATTATTATTTATCTATCACGATGGGAATTCTGACAGGCAACTTGAGTATAATGGAAAACAATCCATTTTCTCAACAATGTTAACATAGGTCTACACTACAGAGGTGTTCAGAAATCAGGCGTGTGGCATTTAGCTACCTGCACACCTGGTACCGGAGCGATATGCAAAGGGTTGAATCTTACTGATATCTATATAAACATCTGAAGTCTATATGTATTTTCTTGTTTATATTTTATCGTTCACTTAGGTCTAAACACCTTGGTATTTTCGGCTCATGTTGAATATTTGTCCTAGATGCATTCTTAGTTGCTTGTGGTCAGAAAGTGTGGCTTCAGAAGGTGTGGATCCATCCTGATAACAATGGTCACATTTTATATATTTAAAGTGTTATCTACTCTGCGATTAGAATCTGGACAAATTGATTAGCACATGAGGCAAGTATCTCTAGTTTGGCGTGTAAGGCTATCGGTGTGGGTGGTTAGCAGCTTGAGGCTAAATCAACACCCACTGAATCGGTCCTGCCAAAATCAACACATGCTGCTAACATACATCTGGATAGGAAGATTTGACCAGTGCTAGTGTTAGAGCTAGAGGGTTAGGATTACCAGATTAGCATGGACCACGTAATATCTTCAAGTAGCGATAAATTTAGTCTAATACATCACACCATTCACGGGATGAAGCATAATCTAATTTCATATCAACTTGTTTAGTTATTGAATTATTGAACCATGTATGTATTCATGTGGGTTATCTTGTAGCCTCTCGGGGAAGGTTAGCTCTTATCCTATTCCCACACTACAATATGGCCTGAATCTTGATTGGCCACACTCGGGTGTTTCACTTGCAGTGTTCCTATTCCTAGAAACTCACATTACAAATAGATGGAATACCGGAGATGCCGCATTGCCAGTCACATCGTGAAGCTTCAAAGCTGATATTCCACAGTTGCAGAGTGTGCAGTATGCTTTGCTGGCAGTTATTTTAGTATTTTATTAAGAAGATCCTGTGTATCTTAAAACCCTCCATATCTACACAGTTTTTGCACACTTTTACACCAAACAAATTTTGAATATCATAAACAACTTAAACTGGAGGTTTAATAAATTCACATGACTTGGACAGCCGGTGTATGAGTACAAAGGAAGTACAAAGGTGGTAATCTCATAAAAAGCAGAAGAATCACTTTAGTGAGAGGTTACATAGGCTCTAATTGCTTATATATATATATATATATATATATATATATATATATATATATATATATATATATATATATATATATTTCGGGATGAAAACAAATATTACGCTGGAGTCGTTTCTTCAAACGGATTCCTGATAATAGAAAGAATATATCGATATAAATTGATTGTCATGAATTGAATGAATTTCCCCAATAGAAATAAAAAGAATTATGACACATCAGAGTTGCAACCCAGTAAAGTAGGTGTCACATTGAGATATGAATGAAGAGAAGAAATATTTGCATGCCATGTTTGACCTTGTGTCACTCCCCAGCTATCCCTAGGTGGATTGGATACAGTGCTGAATTTGTATATTGAATTATAGGGAACAATGTCTTGCTATGAGTAAATATATGTTAGCGAGATAATATGAAATGTTCATTTGGTTGCGGTAGCATATGGGTCTGAAAAGCAGTGGAAATATTGAATCAGGGTGCATCAGGGTGTATGTAGCCAGTTTGATAATAACATGCTGGTTAACATACATTCTATTTTCTCTGGAGTTGTATTTACAGGTGTTTATGCCCTCAAATATGCATGCACTACTAAAATGTCTATATGTTCAATGTAAATTCCCTTAATTTCCGGAAGGAAACATCAAAGTGGGGGCAGTCGGACAATATAAACACAAAACGCAGAATACACTTGGCACGGACGACCCTGAAATGTGGAAAGGGGGTAAAGGAATATGTTGAAGCTGGGAACTGGTCCAATATAACAATTGAAACTCAAGAAAATGTGAGTATGTAAGTATGTGAATGGCGGGGAAAAACATAAGAATCATGTATGCAACGTATGTATTCGTTGACCTCTCATATTTTGTAGATAATTGAAATAGCTGTTAGGCAACAGGCTAGAGAAGCGGCTTTGCATAGGAAGACTGACTGGCGTTTTTGGCGTGGGCGTGACGTGGTATAGACTGAGTGTCAGAGGGTCGGACATTCACCGACAGGTGTTGTCGTCTGACATGTAGTATTCTGTAGTCTAATCATAGACGTTCCAAAATACAAGATTGCAAGTCCACTGCCAGTTGGGATGGATCGGCGTGAGCATGGTTTCGGGATTAAATTCATATATGCAATAACATTGGTTAGCAAAAGCGTATTTGTACTCTTTTATGGAGAGATATCAGATGTTTTGCATTAATATACCGACACATGCAGCGACACTATATCATTTGCTAGTAAGGCCTAGCGTCAATCTACTACGATAGAAATTTAGACCTACCGATATGACTCCGATACAAAAAGCAAGACATATGTCTAGAATTGCCAATCCACCACGCATTGTATGGGGTTTTATCGGTGTCTAGTCGGAGAAACGTGGTCAACTGCCCCGATAACAGGGGACCTTCCGACGCGATTTTATTTTTTTATTGGGAGGTGCATCGTAGACCATGTCGGAGCCATATCGTGGACGCCTGGCCTTCAACATTAAACCCAATATCTGCCAGAATTGATGCCATTTAGGAGGAAATGGCATTATACAATATCAAGCACTTATCAATCTCAACTAATGAGAGGTTCGTCTGGTTCATCGGTTTGATTTAACGTCTAGTCAACTATTTAGGTCCTTATCCAGACTTTCTCTAGGTTCTTTAAGGCTGTGCAAGTGTGTTGATTGAATCTATGTGATGAATTTAGGTAGAAATGTCACCTCTGCACATTAATCGAAGTGAGGGCACTTCCCACACCAAATAGACAAGGTATGATAAAAATGTGCCGGTAGATCTAACACAACTGGGCATGAAGGGTACACGTGGCTGCAGTAGGACTGAACTCACAAGGTCCCACAATCTCGAGTGGACAAGTCCAGTACTCTTACCCACTGAGTTAACTACCCATCCCTTAAAGAGAGGTGCTACAGTCTCAATGTTAACTCATCACAACATAGTCATAAAAGTATGTATGGGCCTGAATGCAAGTGAGTTTACTTTTATAGGTATTTTTTCAATTAAATATTTAATGTTTAATTAAACATAGCACCTAGCTACTAGAGCAATTGGAGGCTCTGCAATACCCCCTCTTAATGGCCATAATCATAATTATGGGAAATACAGGTACATTCATGAAAGATATTAAAAGAGTGGCATAACAATGACCTACGGCAACTTTACAGTATTTTCAGATGAAATGAATACTAGGTCTATCCATATACTATAATGTATAGGCAAACGTTTGTATTTAACCATGCTTATCCTACAGGGGGCCTCCTGAAATCCAGGTGGGTCATCACGTGTTCGTTGGGCTGGAGCTATGCTAGTGCCACAACGACAAAACCTAAACGTCTATGGCATACCAGTGATGGCCTGTCATTATTTACATGCCTTTCACCCTTCCATTACAACATATGGCGACTAGATTATTAGTTGGTTTAGCCGACTTCATCCGTTTAGACACCAAAGAGGTGGACACATTGTGTAAGGCCACTTTCACTGGGCCGCTTATTCGGCATCGACCAGCAGTGGGGGACCACTAATCGATTGTAAATGAAAATGAGACATGCAGAGAAATGTTCAACGTTTAATTTGGCAAAGATTATGTTAAAAGACCAACACCGACTAATTTCCCACAATTTGCCGACTGAAGGAATTGTTGCCAATTGGGCGACGTATCATGAAGGTTGACCATGCCTAAACTACTACAGAAGAATGTATAATCTCCCAATAGAAAATCGCATGCAGGTGAAACAAGGTTATGTATAAATCGTGATTGTCGACACAACACAGCCGTTTTTAGCAACAAGTGCTGCAAGGTTTTACAATATCGCCAGGTATCTAGACCATGAATTTAGGCAGTTTTGAAAATCGCCAGCATCATCGTCAGGTGGTGCCAAATTACGTGATCTGACGATCTTTGGTTGTCACTCGTTTGGCGTTTACTTTAGACGGATTCTTGCTATTTTCGATGCAAATTCGTCAGTTGGTGCTAAACGCCGGGTCAGGATAACTGTTGACCTTTTACATCCCCAAATCCTGCAGGGCCTTTGCACCCACACCGTGCACCCTATGGGCCCTACCTGCAGCGGTGCAGTCACTTATTTTTACATTTTTACTTTGATTTGCCCCAGTTGGCCAGTGTCTGGCTCCATGTGCCAGCCTGGAGTGGGCTATAGGAACGTGGTCATCCACTAGGGGGTAGAGTCTGGCGGCTGAAGGCGGGGAGGGGTCCTTGAAGCTGTATGTGTAGAATGTAAAAGTGTTGATATTTGCAGGTGTGTCGAGTTTGTTGTCCATGTGTTACTAGTAAAATCTTAGGTCCGCACTATTGAGGGGTATGGCGAAGAATACGTTAGTGTCTCATATTACTCCTTTAAAAGTTCAAAAGTTCAAATATTCATAACTTAACATATCTATTGTAGAGTGCTTCGACTTCAGTAGTACCTGTTGTACTGAGACATTCATTCATGAAAGTTCTTAGGGAGGATTCAAAATCGCTCGTTATCCCTAACATTCTTTTTCTATTTGTAAAAGGTATCATTGATACTAAGAAGGAAACTGATGAGTGTTTGGTATGTGTCCTCGTTCGCCATCGAGTTTGGAGTGCTCAGTAATATGAATGAGGCGATAGCCGAGTGAATATTCTGAAGCGCACCAAACGAGATGATGAACAGGGAGTCAGACCAAGCAATAATATGTTTCTGATTTTATCTTAGCCTGGAAATATTCATCTCTTTATCACCCATTGAGAACGAGTAACCGTTCTCGCAAGCCTGTTGAGAACGAGTTCGTAATGCTAAGCCTATGGACGTTTATACCAGGCTAAGATAAATATATTCATATTCTGTTAATGAAAGTGTATCGACGATGTATTTCTGACTCAATTCGCTCTTAGCTCAAATAAGTTGTGGACCATTTCGACCATGGCTCAGACATTGACTCGTATTAAGGAAACATGCAGATTCAAATATTTTTTATTGTGTTCATTTCCCGTGATGAGACCCCCGATGCGGCTTAGTCCCCTAATTATCGCCCTCAGCATGCCTCCGGTGTTCAGTGCAAGAAGGTGGAGGAAATCAATGTTTAATTCTGAGGCCTTCATACTATCCTCTGCCTCACTCACTTTCCCGCCATTGAATACTTTCCATATATTTATCCTAGTCTTGCCCTAGGTCTATGTCCCGATCAGTTTCTGTCACTTTAACTTCCGTGGAAGGTTAGTTGCATCATTTGGTCTAGTTGCGTAGGGTTATCCCTTTCCGGCGGGGGCTGAATGGTAGCTACAGGGCACCGAATGGTAGCTACAGGGCACAGGATACCATTGCACAACATACCTCGGGGTGGGGGGAAATGCTAGAAGGCATTCAATGCAATTTACTTAAATGCAATTTCACTTGCCAGATTACATTTGTGATATCATCAGATTAAAAAATAGTGTGGTTGTTGTAATATTCTATATTTTGCAAAGAAAGATGACGTATATTTTCGATGAGGATGATATCAAGTTGGCGACAAATTATTACCCTTTCCGTCGTTATCTCGAACTGAGTATTGCTACTAAGAACAACTCCTAGCCCGGCATGCATAATCCATGTTTATGTGTGGGGTAATTGTTGAATTTCGATCTTTCTATCTGTATCGGCATGAATATTCACATAGATTATGTGAAACCATAGTTATGGTGACAATACGGGGTAGATTTATGAGTTGTTTCGGAGAAATTCGTTCTAAACGAGCCGGCACGGCGAGTTCAGAACGAATTTCTCCGAAACAACGAGTAAATCTAACCTGTATTGTCACCATCACTATGATTTCATATTATTATATACCTTAATTCGGTCTTAATTCGCTAAAACTGACCGTAATTTGACGTCGAAGTGACTTGGCACAACTCTCAGACACGATGTGTACGTTAGCAGACACGCCGGATGTTGTTAACAGGAAGTGATCACCGCGCAGGCGCGAATACATTATAGCGCTGCATAAATTAGCGAGCGATCACCCTGCTATGCTCGATCGTCCCGGCGGACAGCAACACTCGAGCGGTGCAGTGTCTCCGCTATTTGTTGACATTGACGAGTCGTCCGCTCGGCCCGTGAACGTATCAAAATTGATATTTCTCGCATATCTAAGCTATCTAAAGTGTATCACGTGGTTCGTTATCGTATTCCACCTCGATGTTTGATGTATTTTCACACTAACTTGTTCCGTGGTTTCTGTACGATGCCACAGAACTCGCGAAGTGAAGGGATCTGCCATTATTGAATCTTGCGCCTAGAATTCTGTTGTCGGCCTCTCGACCAATGAGATTGCGTTATTTTGTCAAAGCATGCAGTCTGTCACCCAAAGCGTGCAGATAAGGTTCAAAGGATGCAGTCTGTTAGCCAAAGCGTGCAGTCTGTCAGTATCCAAAGGCACCGGTACAACGTTTCACGGTGTACAGTGCATTCTGTGTGTAATAACTATACCCCTAGGAGCAGTACGTATTTACACTGAGTTAGTGCATAGGTATATAATAATATATGGAACCACATATGATCTATGATAAGAAGACATCAATCCGTTCATCGATCTAAATTTTATCATTACGCGTCACGAATGCCTTACCTTCATATGAAACACATTGCCTCCGTTTCCTTCCTGAATTCACCCCCGCCTAATCCTCCCACCCGATTCCTTGTCACCCTCCCTCCCCCTGCCGGCTGCTGTATACGCCCTCACACGGATACGCTACAAACACCCCTCTTTCTCCGCACCCCATGCCAAACGGCCCTGCGGCCAACGCCTCCTATTTCTAGACTGCAGTTCGTCACTCGCTTTCATGTGGCTGTGATTGATAGAGTCGGCTAGAAGTAGGCTGAAGTTCAGCCCAAGTCACCGGGCCTGTCATTTGTCACCAGTATCCCACTACCTCCCATTAGAAGGTATCTCAGCAGACCATCATACTATTGGGTAATACTTTCGCTAGAACCAGCAACAGTGCATAAGTATGATGTTATCTGTTGCGTCATACCTGTCCTTGTTGGAGCAGGAAGAGAGGGTCGTGGCGGTCATTGTAGGTGCAATGCAGGGTGAAGGGGAGACATATTTTATGTATTACACCTGGGGACAATATGCAATAGTCGGTTATTGGCTAAGAGCCCACTCCATAGATGACTAATGGTACAAAGCTAGGCTATCTGCTAATGGGCCGCACAGCAACATGTGTGACGACCTGAATAGGTTCAATGTCGTCCAAGGTTTCTTGAAGTGAATGGTGTTTCAATAACACTTATAAACAAGGAAATAAGAATACGGGTTATAAAACTCCACTAAACGGATTCATTTGAAAACACGATCTTCCTAATATTAAAACCGAATGGATCAGGTTATTTTTCATATGGGAAAATACGTCTTTCTGAAAATGTTTCACATTATTCTCTGATTAAGTTAGTCGTTCTTTCAGACCATTCAAAAATAGATGCACTAGGGTT
Organism: Alentia gelatinosa; assembly: GCA_950022655.1. Lineage (NCBI taxonomy): Eukaryota > Metazoa > Annelida > Polychaeta > Phyllodocida > Polynoidae > Alentia > Alentia gelatinosa. The sequence continues at coordinate 19,066,615 of OX465588.1, read as the reverse complement.
ACGGCCATTGATATACCAGTCAATCTACCACTGCTGATGAAGGAGAAAATCGGCATTCAAACCCACATACGTGCACCAAGACAGAATATTGGGCTATATGTTAACCACTGAGATAATTCTCAAACCCTCTTGGTCAGTACTAGACATTGGAATCTACCACTGCTCGGGGTAAAGGAGAAGGTGGCTGCAATGGACCTCAAATCCAAGTCCAATAAACTTGGGATTGCAAGTCCTGTGCTCTTAACCGCTGAGCTAAATCCCCAACCCTCTTGGTGAGTGTCACACATTCAGATCACACTTCAGAGGAATTCAGACGATGGGATTCATGTACCTCACAGGGTTCAAAATCCCAATCTAACGTACGTGGGTCTCCACGTGTGAATCCCACTTTAAAGATAGATGTAGCCAACATTTGCCTGCAGGCGGAAAACATGTCTCAGGGAAATGGAACCCATGTACCTTACAGGGTTCAAAATCCCATGAGATTCTGTTCCTATTTAGGGGTAAATGTGGCCAACAATTACAGGGTGGAAAGTATGTCTAGAGTGAGATTTATACGGTGGGATTCATGTACCTCACAGAGTTCAAAATCTCATGCGATTCTGTTCCTTTTTAGGGGGAAGTGTCTTTAACGAATACAAGGGAGAAAACATGAAATAGAACCCCGCAATTTAGATGAAGAGATTGTGTTCAGGTACAGAATCTCAGCAGGATTTGTCTCAGAAAAACACCCTGTGAAGAACATGAATCCCATCGTGTGAATCCCACTTTAGACAAAAAGATTGTGTTTGAGTACAGAGTCTCAGTAGGATTTATCTTAAGTGGAATTCACACGGTGGGATTTTTTAGGGGTAAATGTCCCCAATAATTGCAGGGTAAAAGGATTTCTCAGGGAAATGGAACCCTAAGATGTATATGAAGAAATTGTGTTTAAAAACAGAATCTCCGCAGGAATTGTCTCAGACAAACACTCTGTGATGTACAAGAATCCCACCGTGTGAATCCTGCTGAACTCTCCGAGCAAACAGCCCAAGCGCCACAAAGAATCTGATAGGAGAAAGCTTATATGCTGGGCTCCTATATCTACTATCAATAGAAGGGATAGGCTCGTTGATGACAAAGTAACGCAGTAAGTGAAGGAAGCTGCGAACCTGTATTTTACGACGAATTATACAGTTGCAGCGTACTTGAGCGTGTGGTCAGGGAGATATAAAACCCTCACCAGCATCAAATAGAAGACACAATCCTTGACTTTTGCAGCTCAATTTAAACTTACTTTTTACATCCTCATAAAATAATTGTTACTGCGATTGTGGATTGTTGATACTCATATTGTATGAAACAAATCCACTCACTGTGGTTCCAGGCTCTTTCTTTTTACGATGCTCGTTCATGAGGCGTCACCTCTCCCGACCAGTTTCTCCATCCCACAATTAAGAACTATCATCCCAAACCCTGCATTCCTAGTCACACATCCTTATTGGCTCCCTCAAGGACCCTTGGTGGTCCCTTTAGGTAATCTTTCATTGGCCAACAAAAATGGCACCGATTGTTTTGATTCATCTAGATGTTTATCGGTTGTGCCCTGGACTGCACGTCGGTATCAAATAATCGGTGTAGAGTATGCCTGGGTTTTGCCACATTTCCCATTCCCATACTGGGGGAATTTTCAGGCTGAAACATTGAGCCTCACCAATGAAATTGAACCGTTTTGATTTTGTCGGTCGTTGATCAAGTGGGTCTGTGGTGACTCTATTGCGTAATCTCCATAATCAATCGTTTGCCATTTTAAATACTGTTTCCGTTTACCGATCAGTTTTGTATAAAACTGAGCTTTTCCAGTATAAATAAAAAGTGTTAAAAATATTGGTGGTTCCCAACTCTAGATCGGTGCTTAATAACCTACAAAAGGAAAATAACCTTATCGCTATGCAGTGTGCGCGCTGACTGGCCATGTCTCGGTGTTGGACGGGTGAGCATGATTGTAAAGATTAGAATGTAATTTGCAATTAACTTTATGTCAAATATAAGAAAAATTATAATAGAGGTAGAACTACCTTCTTTGAAATATTCTAAAAATTATGAAAATGGCTTGACGTGGATTGTCGTTGATATTCCGGTTGACAGACAAGAATATAGATTAACTATTTTCGATAGTAATTTTACGGAAAACCAATGTATTCGGTTTAAGCAAAGTTCTATTTAGCAATAGATATTCCACACTAGTCTCTAAAAAGAGAGACATTGTCCAGATGAGGTTCTGGGCACAACACGAAGTGATGGATAGATGTGTACTTTCATCCAAAAACCTCAAGGATGTAAAACAGCTGTATTTTATGACAGAAAGGAATTTGATGACATTTGAGAATCCGGTCCACATTTATTCTGGGCAATCAAGGAGTAGGCCGAACGCAGGTCCCATACATTTTACTCGAACATTTAGATGCAATCAGTGGATTTAGTAAAACACTTCATATCTTAGTATTTTTCCCCACACAATATTGCTATCATTGGTACCTGAAAGAGCGCATCTCTTGGTGAATGTACTAAGGTTAATTTTTTATTGAATTAAAACAAAATATATATTGCGTGGTGTAGCAACTTGAACATTATGTTTTTCTTCAAATACAACTAGTATTTTTTACGAACCTATCGAAAAAAAACCATAACTAACGATATTTTCTCCAGGAATTAATTTTTTTCAAACCATTTTCAGGGATTTAGGCTCTGCCTTTTGCCGTCTAATGGAATTCAGTTTGGGATGGGATAACGGGCGAAGACGCGATTGATGGCGAAGCCGCTATTGGCGCACTTACTATTAAATGACAACACATCCCACCACTAAACCTTGAGAATGCATGAGCCATGAACTTGACTACCAATCCCCACTTCCCGTATCACTCCACGCCACCTATCGGCTGTCCTGGCTGCCCGCAACATGTGGATCACGTGACGCGCACGAGAATTCATAAGATTTCAGCCGGGTAGCGTCCTGACACAGGAAGTGGGTCATTCTGGAAGCCAATTGGTCGCTAGGTGGCGCCTGGCTGCTTGTACTCCCCCTGTCGGCCAACACCTAATGGCTCTTGTGTATACGTGTGCGACTAGCTTCCGGTGCAGACTATTGCCCGAAAGTAGGGAGCCCCTCCATGCCCAGCTACTCTGATTGCACATGCGCAGATGAGGGTCCGAGCATGCGCAATGAGGGGAAGTGCGGTCGAGGATTTCCTGTCGGTGAATTCCGGGTTTGCATTGCCCGGGGCAATGCCTTAGCCCGAGAATGACGGCCTAGAAACACCAAATATGATGCCTGGTTGACCCCATAAGTTTGGTGATATGAGTAGGGTATGAATGTACTAATATGGAGAAAATGGTTTATTTCGTTGGGCAATATTATTATGATGTTGCATATGGAGCCTTGAGTCCAGCATAGGCTTACCTAAGAGCAACGTGATGCTTCTATAAAATTGATGAGTGATAACAGCTGGCGGGTGTATTAGGGTCATATGCATATGTATATGGTTTCACTTATTGATCGGAAGAAGCAACTTGAATCTCTTCCAATTGAGACGAGGCATGGGAATTAAGAGGTCAAAACCAAATCATTTATTTTTTCCCAACTTGTAACCTGAAACATTTTGTCGCATATTTCATTTTAAAACCACATCCACGCAAAGGTTGCTTTAATAATTGGCCGAAATGCCATACAGGATTCAAGCCTAATGAAATATAGACCAACATGTTGCCTTTAAGAAGGCTACGAAGGTGGAGTCATCAAGGGCATCGCAATACGGACCGGTGGTCAGCGATTCCCGCTTCTCTTCCTTTCAATTTACTCAAATCCGATATAAAACATTTCACAGTGTTGAAATGAAGGAGTCTTTTCCCATATCGAGTTACGTTTTCCCCCATCTCTAAGATGGTCCATGGTGATTTCCATTATTTTCACTGATTTCCCAAATAAAGCGAACAACGATTGTAAATGAGGGGGAGGTGCGATGAACTTCCAGTCGAATAAACACTCATCTGGGGGGATTTCTCCATGGTGAAAAACATGTAGTTTCCCTAGCTACTGGAAGGGAAATAATTACCCGACCTTCTGTCGGGCACACACCTTGCCTTGCTAAGAACAATCCTGTGTGCAACGTGCCAAAAACAGGCAATTGGTTCTGGGCCTTTTTTCTTGCATCAAGAACAAAGCGTGGCCAATCTTGTCAGTTGTGTGGTGGGCAGAGTGCCTACAGGTGGCGTGGCAGGACGTGGGTTTTCTGATCGCTTCCCAAACTGCATTGGATTTTTTCGCTCCAGCCTTGAGCATAGAAAGGCAATATTATTAAAAAAATGCTAGGCTGAGGATATTTGGCTGGATCCAGTTTTTGTTGTGTTTTGTTGTTTATACATAGCATGAGGACGTACATTCACCCTATTGGGTGTTTTTACGTGCAGGCGACAACGAGTAAAATTTATTGTAGTGTTTAAGTAATATAAACTATTCTGAAAATATAAATTCCTGATTATAAAACTCTGCCAAGTGCGATTATTTGTCTTTGATTTTGTTGGTCAAGCACCCAACAAAACCCATCCATCCACATCTTTACTTCTTTGCCGACCTTCGTAGGCCTTATCTTCTATACTTCATTACATTATATAGTCATGATAATTGACTTATTACTCTATAAGTGAATTATCCCTTATATAATGTATGATTCATATTAATAACTCCTTATCATAGTTCATATCGTAACATATAAAAATTTTATGACACTTCCTAAAATTCATTATATTTGCCCATGTCCGACCTCCTGTCTTCTATCCAGGGTAAGGGGTAATGATCAATTTGTGATGAGAGAAGGCACAACAAGAGGAAAAGAAAGAAAGTTGGAATAACAGGTGGTGTTTATTTGCTGTTAGAAAACAACATTCGAATTTAATAATCTTTGATCAGGTATCTTTTATCTAAACCAATGTTCTGGGTTTATAGAAAAAAAACTTTTATGTAGATTTTTTTATATTGGCTGTTAGCTGCTACTTGCGATTTCCCGTAATTTTCAGATTTTCTGATGGTAAGCCTTACCATGCGGAGACGGCAATATACAGAAGGGCATATGGTAATATAAACCTGCTTCGTTAGCAAGAAGCACTATATACAAGGATTTCAGACAGGTAGAATCCAATATTTTGACGGTTGATGGAGAGATTCTTCGAAAAAGAACGGAATGAAACAACACGGGGAGTAATACGAGCTATTCCAATCGGAGTACGAAGTCACGTTAAGTTTATGGGGACAATATGAATCTCCCTGTCTAGTATTTCTTTTAATACCGGAGTAATCGTACTTAACGACGTCTGGATCTCTCTCGTGGACAGACCTGGGACATTGGCATGGCAAACACAATTAGTAGACAGATATAGAAGATGCGGTAAGAAGGATAGATGGTAAATGACAGGTGACTGATGTAGGAATCGGTGCTATCCGTAAGAGGGCCTGTCCTTACCGGGTGGACTGTCAGTACAAAGAGATATGAACTGATATTGCTATCATCTCGAGTAACGGGAAGGCAGCTGTCATGTAGCGTGGAAGCCAAATAAGGTATGGAGGCAGCAGACGCGGGGCCCATTGGGGATAGTGATGGGATCCGATTATGTGGGACAATGTGTCCTTATTACAGAAATCCCGACCCATTAGTTTTTCTCCGGAATACAAAGCTCAAGAAATGTATACAATGTGTAATTGCGATAATGAATTGCTATTAGAATGATGGATTTGTACTATAAATGCGAAATAATATGGTTGAAGTACTCTTTAAGGTTGTGCCCTTTGATCCATTATCAAACTGGGTTTTATGTTCTTAATCTTAACCGATATAAATTATCTTATCCTTGAAGTTCGTATGTTATATTATATTGATACTCCATATTTTATGTATTTCTCTAGATGGAGACTAGACAGTCCGAAAATGGGCTTAAAATAAAAATTATCACAATAGATCCGAGCTGAAAAGTATTTGATGATTTAAAGGATATACAGAAAAAGGGAAATAATGACATCACAGTATAAGGCAACAACACAGACCATAAATGGTCCATGCCCGATACAGCGCCATAAAAGAGGCACTGCAGGAAATACAGACATATTTTTGGCCGCGTACATTCGTCTTGTAGCCATATTTGAAGCCGCCTTTTATCTGGTGCCATGCAAACACTGTATCAGACGCTCCTATACTCTCCTTGGTGTATTAGAAAAAAGATACCATCAGGTGGCTGCAAAAGACATACATTTCCCAACAGGAAACGTACATAGGTCTCACAGAATGCCAGAACTGATGGTGTGCACCAGAGGCTCAGAGCATTGTGATGGTTTCTGTTTGACCTGTACCACGTATTGACGTCGTAAACGTGTTACATCTTTCAAAGCTCACCTCTGAGCGTCTTGAAAAATGGCGGCCGCATCAATGATGGTCGATTTGTCGCAGTCAGGTCTATGCACGAACCAAGGACAGAACCATTCACAAGATGGATGCCTAGCTTCACCCCATTCCCTTTTCCCTAGCCCTATTCCACCCCCACCCACCCTTGGACCTTTGACGACTCAGCTGGAACCCCATCCAGGCGGGCCCCCTCATTTACCAGTAACACCTGCACTGGTGAGCTGGCCTTTCAGCAGTAACTCCACAGACATCGCCACCTATTTCACATCTATGCAGGCGCCCCTCCCCCCTCAGTCCCTTCCTTAGACTACTTGTTCATACCACCCTTTTCACATCAGACCGACCCCGGTTATTGCCACGAAAGTATATATCTACCTCTCTCACCAGGCATATTCCCCGCGACTACTTCCTCGTGTGTAGCGCCTCTTTACACACCACCTCATTACATATCACCTCCTGAGAAGCATCCACTCACACCACCTGTTCACAGACACCATCTGCTCCCTAGACGCCAGCTCTGTGCACACCACCTCAGCACACATTCCCTTCCCATATAGGTCAACCTCAGCACAAAATGCTCTTAAACCACCGACTTCCAGGCTCTAGACATAGGGAGGATTGCCTCATGCCACCTCTCGTGTGCCACTGCAACCATTAAAACGTCAGCACACTCCTCTGCTATATATTAGCACCCCTTCGATCCTCGTACTGGCAAAACTCGACAACCCGTCTATTTCTATCTACTCCTATCTCAAACCTCCTTCGATTTTTGTTCTGCTACACCTGGCGTCTGATCATACCTTAGCACCTCAACCTTTCTCGACCTGCCACACTTTAATACCTCTAAAATGTCGTCCTCAGACAAACCCTCACCCTCGGCCCACCATGGTCAAGGTTCCTGTTCGCACTACACCATAGGCTCACTATCCCCGTTACCCCAGACGAATTTAACCGCATCCACATTCTGCCATCTGCTGGTACTATCAAAGGACATCCCTTGCTTGGTGGCCATTCAGTACCACAGAATCCGAATTACACAAAAAGGGCGCTGACTGGTCATACTCCCTCCTGATATTCGGCCAGGCATAGAAGGTGGAACGCCTTGGGAAGCTGCAGTGTCCAGCACACCATATCCAGGGGTATCACGGTTTGGTGGCACTGAATGGTCGCTCCATCTATTAGGTGCCCTATCGGCATAATGGTCCCCGCTTCTCAAAGCAGTGCGTTCCTGAAGGTACCACCTGGTGGCGGTGAATGGAACTAAAAAGCTAGCAGGTCAACTTCGGAAATAAAGAGATCGCCTGGGGTGGCGAGGGGAGGAAGGCGGACGGGGGCAACATCGATATCGGAACCTCGCCGTTTTTCTTTTATTGGAGACGCTTCAATATTTACTTCCGTCGTGCCACTGGAGATACAGGACAGTGTGCTAGGGATAGAGCCCCCATGAAGTCTGGTTTATCTTTACATATGGGCCTTGGCCAACAGTTTCAAGAATCTGTTTGTGTCCCATATTATCCTAACGTGCCAGGATGTAGGAAGGAGAGAGGCCTCATCGACCATGCTGACGCAACATGATAATGTTCACCCATGACTGAGCCATCAATCCGTGATTTATTTTAACCATTTTGGACAACTGACTACGTTTAAAGTCCTGAACGGGTGAATTACAATACATTTCCCAAGCAGAAAGATCATTCTCGTAATTGCATTCCGGTGCAGTATAAACACTGCTGTTGTCTTTATTTCTTGTTCTTTTATGCCCTCCCATTCCGAAGTGAATAGGAAATCGATTTAACTAAATGGGTTTGAATAATTTCCATGGTACCGGCATCTGAATTGAAACAGGCGTGCGAGTCAGTGCAGGGTGTGTTAAAGTGCAAATAGACCGTGGGCATGCTATGAATATCAGACCCCACAGGCATACAGTTGGACAAATCCCCGAGTTTCTCCCCATACCCTGCAGCTTACCCTTTTGTCAGCACGATCCACAAGGAAAGAGAAGAGACTGGCTCCTGCATCTGCGCTTAGCGGAATTGAATACCAAGAAATGACGATGACTGCTGGGATGGAGTGCGGAGCCTACGCCTCCGTCACTGCCACCTGGATACACGCTCCTCCAGCATGCCAAGCACCACACGTAACGTGTAGACAATGCCGGGATGTGGCCAGTGAACGACCCGGGAGGGCCCGAGGCATGTGTGGCATTCGGCTGCCTTATTAAATTTGATAGATGTCAGACAGGGCGGAGTGCCCTTTTGACGACATATGCCCCAGCACTGACACATCCTGGGATTGAATAAGATCCGCTTCTTCTCCGAGTGAGGTGGATGCACCTTAGCTCATCTGTACACTCCAGCTTACCCTCTGCCCTCAGTGTCAGACCTCTCCTGTATACCTACCTGAGCCTCATACTGACGGGTGTAAGTCACCCCACAAGACGCGTCTAGCACTGCTCTATAACTAGGAAAATTAGGAGCAAATTATATAGGATGTTCATCATGGATAAATGAGCGTGCAATTATTAATGAATAACAATTAAAAGGTTTGGGTTGCAGTCAGTTTATGGATAGTTTTCTGTAACCCACTTACACCCAGTCGACTTGCCATTTCTGTTACTGCCTGAGTCTATGATCCAAACACATCAAGCACCAGTGGGTCTTGAGGTACTTTGGTCTTGAGTGATTGGTCATGGTCAGCTGGGCAATCCTGTAAGACACTGAAAGACTGGCTCCCTGCTCTCTTCTCACTATCACAGTGAATAGCATGCCGATAGTAAAGGGATAGTTTTCTGGAAGCACAATGAAAGTTCAATGTGACCACTCTAACCTCTAGATGATGTATTCAGCCCGTGCAAGCACGGTCTAAAAAGGCATGCTTGCTTTGGATGAATGAGCGTGGAGTTATAAAGAAAGAACAATTAAGGTTTTATCTAGTATGTTTGCCGTTTTCTGTGACCCACTTGGCAACCAGGCAACAGGGCACTAAAACTGCATCTAGAGATTCCAAATATATCGAATATCATAGAGGTATTTCTGTAGTAATCGGTCATGTTCAGTTTGGCACTATTTCAAGATATCACATGGATTTGTCTCAGACAAATGCCCCTAGAAGTACAGGAATGGCGGTTTTCTATTGGCTAAGTTAAGTACTGTTCCGCTCACTCAACAGTGAGTCAACAGTGAGTTTCATCAAAATGCCCTTACACATTTTAGATATGTTTAAAGATCAAAATTTAATGGGATTCTGAACCTCCTCCTCCTGAACAATTTTCTCAGGGAAATGGAACCCTACAGTTCAGACAAAATCATGAAAAGCAAAAATCGGCACCTTACCCGGAGATCTTTGAACCACAGGAGAATTGTCTCAGACTAGGGTAAAGAGGTGATGTACACCTGTCACAGACACATTAGTCCCTACGTGTGGATCCCGCTTTAGACACTGGTCCTCTGTGCCTTACAATATCCCACAGATAGTGTCGGGATAGCTTTTACTGCATGTAGATCCTGAAGTCAATATAGCCTCTCGAGCCATTAGGCAGCGTATCTGAGCATGCTTCCCATGCTCAATAAGAATATGCACAAGATACCCAGCCCTTTCATCTCGAAATATTCACCTTAGCCCAGCTCCAACATTTCCATTTAGATTTTAATGGTCCTATAAATACCTGCAGATGTGAGTACGGAGGCACATGGATATTGTTTGATGGGTGGCTGTCAGAGTGGTGAAGGGTTTGTACTTGGAAATAAATCGCCAGACACGTTACAAAGGCATTTGGAGGGGAAGGATTTAAAGGTAATGCATCAACCTAAGTCTTGGAACTCAACAATATGCAGAATGGATTTCCATCTCCCTTGCTGCGCATTTGTTACAAACGAATAGCTGCATACAGGAACTGTGTGGTTTGTACGAGTTTGTTTGATTTATTAGGGGCTCCACAATAGTGACAGATTTTGTGGCGGTGAATGCGTATTTTATTCTTCTCAGTACAAATCTATCATGGCAACATATTCGTTTGGTAGGCAATGCTATGAAAGTAGGTATTTGGTATGTATTACCTTTCCAGTAAATACGAAAAACTTGCCACAGAGATATGTATGAATATAAAAAAAATTATTTGATACACTATTAAAATGATAATCATTTCAGTGTGTATAGGACAGTGGTCTTTGTTATCAACATGTGATTCAAATTACTCATTGATCTCGGCTCTTTAAAGGACAATAGATTGGTCAGAATTCAGAAATATAATTCAGAGGGGGAGGTGCTAACCTACATCTATCACAAGGCAGAGCAGAATAAAGATGTTTTGTGGTCTCCACCAAATACTTCGAAACATAGCTTCCTGATATTTGCAGACTTCACTGTGGAAAATAAGAAGAAATTCGGATGCCGTTATAAAAATGTCCATTTTCATCCTATACGAGAAGCTCCATAAGTATTGTAGTGCTTGAGTTTACCGTTACTTTGCGACATTAAGATCTATGTAAAGTGCCTAATAACCATGCAGCCCAGGATTCTATCATTGAAAGGTCTGATAAAAGAAGCCTTGGAAACTTCAATTACATAGTCTGAGCGTTCTCTAATAGAGAACCGGGCATGGTTATATCTCCTGCACTGGTTTCTCTCGTGAAGTCTCAGCGTATGCATCGTCAAATTACACCTGAATTGATAGGTGAGTGGCTTTTAGTGTAAGTACGAAGCAAATCAAGCGGAAATCTCCAACGTTTCTCATCTTCTTTGGGCATAAAGGGAGCGTGCAGAGGGAGAAATGAAGCTAGAGCAAGGGGGAGATCTGAACCATGCTGTCTTTGACGTTTACTGGATTTCTCGAGCAGAAAGGTCATCGAAGACTTCTGGCCGCCATCTTTGATCTGGTTGGCTCCTCTATTGTCAGAGGCACTCACCGAAATGCCACCAGAGTCGACCTTTATAGAGGCCTGTGATTGGCTAATCAGAATTACACCTTCGACACCAGCACCTCCCTTGCGGCGAAGCTCTGTGACCTACCACCCAGGTACATGCTTACCTTCCACGCAACTCCGACACCCACTCACTACATAGCGAAGCATCCAAGTTCCACACTATTATCACAAGGTAGTGTTCTAAAGCGATTCAAGAAGATTCTATAGTGATATGTATGGATTTATATTCGTGCATTCCCTTTCAGAATGTAGCTCACATGCTTAAAATCTACTTGTGTTATTGAATTGACGAAGGAAATAATTGGTTAAAAGACACACTTGGATTATATATGTGTCTTCGATAAGAAGAATAGCCTCCGAATCCCATTCTGAGTATTGAATCCGATAGAGTATTGTATTTGCTTTGTCTCACTTATCCCCAACCCAAACCTGAACCTTAAAATAAACCATTACTCAAATTACCTTTAGAACAATAGTTTTATACCCAACGAACTATATCCTCGATCAACTTCCTTTTCTCAATTGCTTCAATCAAATGTAGCACTCTTCAAGAGAAAATACCACCTCTTCATTTCAGGTACATCCCTACCGTACACCAAATAATACACCAGCTATTCATTCCACTGAATCACTTTTGATAAATATCCGAACGATATTAAGCTTTCCTACAAATAAATTCACATTTGTTCAGAAGCTTACTGCTACCGTCACTCTTGTCTGAACTATTCTCAGCACCAGTTTATGTGACCATCAAAGAGACCGTCGCAGTTGCCCTACTCCACCATTAGAAAATAGTAGCTAGCTGCTCATAACGGCTCATTTGTCAGTCCAGCAGTGACAGAGGTCCATCCAAGGAGGGTACTTCCACCTGCAGACTACACGGGTAAAATGAGCACTTGATGGGTCCTGAACGTTCTGTCTTGTTGAGTTAACCCATGTGAATACATGGGCTGAGTGTATGAGTCAGGGAATACCTAGTTTATAGAATATGCGCTGTCATAACTTTCTTTTTTTTTATTCATAAAAAGGAATTTGATGTAATCATCTACATAAGACGTTCTTCCTGACACCGATCCAAAAACATGACATGTGTAGTTGTTTACAGTAGACATTGTAAAATACAATAGACTGGATAACATTTCAGCATCTGTTCAGTTTTGCAATAATACATTCGTATAACGCTCATTTGTAGATAAATAGCGGGTCATCTGACACCACCACATAATGTTTCCAAGGGGAGACAGGAAAGGAATGTCTGTCCTTGTGGATTTCAGTACAGTATATATAAATATGATATCCTGGATACTAGAGCTTTCTCTATTGTATACAAAATCATAATATGAATATCTGACGATGTTGGCATGTCCTGAATTCCAAGATTTGTTGCTTTGAAATAAATGGAGAAATTTCATTGCCATGTCTTACTGGGTTGCATCATTATAAGTTAACTTATCGTCTTTGCCGCTGCTATATTCTTAGATTAGAATAGGATGAATGGCACAGCTCATTACAAGCATGTCACTATAGATATAGCGAGACATTAAGATATTTTCTGATGAAATCTTTATCAAATCCTATTTATGTGTAAATAGGTGCTACAAAAATATGAAAGAGGTTTCAAACTCAGGGGTTACTTTTGGTTGTGTTACCGTAGGGTAAACGCCTTTTCTTGCCACAAAGACCATAGGATATCCGAAACAATCTACGAATATGTTAGATGCTTTGCACCCATGAGAGAAAAATCAACAAAGTGATCTAGATTAACAAAGCGGAATTATAGTAAGGTAAATAACCATAACAAATGGTCTAAGTTCACCGCTACTGCCATTGGCCAAAGCCGAAATTATGGTAATGATGGCCTATAGTTTTTTCAGTAATAAAGTGTTTAGGGTATAGAGTACCATGCAAAGCTTTAAGGCCCTGAACCCACTGAGCTCCGAGGCACTCCGACATGACTACGTCATGGCTACAAATCAAAATCCATGCATTATTGCAGTGTCGGAAGGTTGTAAGACTCTGTGTCATAGTGTGTCAGAGTATGCAATGCAATGATGTATTCAAACTAATCTTTAGTCCTTGAGATCATTATCAGATGATTCAAAGTGTTTTTGTTAAAGAAGTTGTCACTGAAATCTAATCATTAATTTCCTAGATGAAGCAAATCTCGATGAAAATACATCTACCGATTTCGAATCCACCCAGGAGAATACGGCTTTCCTGTATTCTACTCAGTAGCGATCTACAAGCTGCATAGGCTTAGTATGGAGACTCCGTATTGGATGGGTAATAAATTATCTCATCTGGCGATTATCTCATCCCTAGTATTTTCCCCCATAGACTTAACATAGGGAAGTCGTACTCAATAGATCGTTGTAAAAAAAAATTCTCCAGGGGCGATGACAGCCAGTGAAAGGGGTGAGGGGAAATCTATACTGCACTAGATCCGGAGCTACTGAAATTGCACCATTTGTTTTGGTCTGCAACGTAACGTTTTACTTCATAAACCAAAACTCCTGGCATATTTTCAGCAGCTACGGTTTTCGATGTAGTTCCTGCTTAGAGTCTCCACTGACTGCATTATGTATAGAGACGCCAATATCTAATACAGGTCACTAATCATTCCCTATGTTTCATCTTTCAGGAGGCTTAGTTGTTGCCAGTATCAACCGAGGCCAAGCCATGACCTGTTTGGCACGCTTGCTTCAAACGGTCCTTGTCCTTGCTTGTGTTCAGCAGGCGTGGAACAAAGGTAAGTCAGAGAACAATATTCTGTTCCGTTGTCCTCAACCTGCTACTAACATCATTAAAATATTCCTTGATGAACAAAGAGGAGGAGAGTGAAATTTTGATGAAACGATAACTTCAAATTCGTGTACAAAATTGTGTCAATTTTAGTTGAAAATTATAAGAATATAAATTCAAAAGAATTTAAACAAATCTTTTTAAAATATAATGTAATGCAAAATGTAATATGTGAAAAATAAGATGCGTTAATGTCAAGAGAGGAGGTTGGTGGTGGTTCTAAACTAAGAAGAAGAATTACGCAATAGGTACATGCGCATTAAGTGATATGAATAAGACAAGCATTAAAATGGGTTATGGATATCGGTGAAACGGGTTGTGTATAGAAGGAGCTCTGACGCGCTGAAAGGGATGGGTAGGATTCATCAGGGGACATAATGCTCCAGCACGGTGCAATACAGAATAAGCCAGACTAGTTATGTAAACCTACTCGTGAAATAGATTAATCTGATGTGATATAAGTTAGAGCTGGTAGGTCTATTCTACATATCTAATATCAGACCATGATGCAACAGAAATATGCCTCCTCATGCTATTATGTCTCATGCTATTTATCTCACCCCAGATATTTTGTCTCCATAGACTTAACATTGGGAACTTGTAACTAACGCCCATTAGATATTTAGGAAAAATATCCAATGGGGGATAATGTCACATATGTTAGCCCATTAGTCAATATTAAAGGTGAGATAAATTCAGAAACCCATTCAAGTTTAGGGTCAGAGCTCGATCCCATCTCATTTGAATCACATAGTAATTCACACGGCTTCGCCGTGTGAATTAGTATGTGATTCAAACTCGATGGGATACGGGCTCAGACCCTAAACTTTCATGGGTTTCCTCTATAATACTTCTTCGCTTTTTTGTAGGAAGAACCCGGCCTTTGATATATGAATTTGGTATTGGAGATTATTGGAGGGTTCCTAAAACCGTTCCATTTGTTTTGCTCCTGATTGATACAGCAGAAAATCAAAATAGACTTGCATAGCAACAGGATAACATCTGAATCTACCTCAGAGTCAAACTCACCCACTAGATTCTCAAAGGTCTCGTAATTCAACACGTTTTATAATCATACGCCATAAAGTATGTACTAAACATTGTGATGTACATGATTTTATTGTTATTGAAAAGCTTTTCTTGTAGTTATTGTATTATGTGAGGTTACTGGGAGGTCACTGCCTGCGGTACTGGTGAACCTTCTGCATTAATAGGCGGAAGACCCAACGGGCATGGTTTAAGACGACACAAATAGTAATATGATGCATAAAAAGCCACAACGCATTAGGCCAGGCACTTGCTCAGCAGCTGCTGACACCTAATGAATGGAGCCTGGCTTATGGCATCCATACAGGTACACTGATTAATTATATGCCAATGGCCCAGAATCTTTCACCACCATCTGCTCTTGTCCAGAGAGGATTGAACCCCCCACTAAGATGTTATTATTCAATAATAAAGAAAAAAACTTTGGGTACTTGGACTATTATTTGAGGGTAAATTGTCCAATTACCATGTATTCATGTACAGTTGGATTAAAATAGCTGTGGTTTATGTCAACACCTCCTTGTAGGATATTAGCAACCTGGAATGGTCAGTCAGACAAGTTACATATCTATTCTTGAATACAAATAGGTATGGGAGCACACTAATTCTCAGTTAATTGAATATAATAGTTACGTACCTGTGGTCAATTGGAGGGGTCCTTTCTCAGATGCTCACACCTTATGAATGGAGCCTGGCTTTTGCAATCCATACAGGTACACTGGTTAATTATATGCCAATGGCCCAGAATCCTTCACCACTATCTGCTCTTGTCCAGATATGAATTGTTACCAAAGAGAGGAATGAACCCCCCACTTAGATGTTATTATTCAATAAAGAAAAACCTTGGGTAATTGGACTAATATTTGGGGGTAAATATTCAGTGGTCACTTGGAGGGGTCCTTTCGTAAGGAATTACTGACATTCATAGAATTCGAGAATTATCGATAGTATCATGTGATTTTATCAATGCTATTATGGTTTTACCTTCGCTCTTTATTTCTTTCTGCTCTATAATAACTGTGTTACAGAGATTGCAAGAACTTACCCGAGAACAATCAGGTGGAAATCCATAATTGTAATTGCAAATGGTACTTCCACTTCACTTCATTGGAAAGTAAACTTCTATAGACTCTGGTTTGCTCCATATGACATATTAGATCTCCAGAAAATGTTGATAGTGTAGCAAGGGGCAGTAACGTAATAGATTTAGTTTTCACAGCATTTAAACAGTTAATAAGAAAACCTTATTTTGGGGTCCTACATCAACTTCGATACCGTATGACCTACGCCATCGAACCAGTATATAATGCACTCTATCAGACAGGATATCACCAAATATATAGTCGTAAGAATCCATGATTCAAGTCTTAACGCTTTAATGGCGAATGATGCCTTGAGACATCAACGAGCCCAGGGCAAATGATGCCTTGAGGCATCAACCCGCCCAGGGAGAATGATGCTTTGATGTATCATTTCTCAAAAATATACAAATTCGTTTTAAAAAAGGAAATAATGGAGCAATATCAAATTTCCACAGAATGTAGGTCTAACACCATACATTGTATTTCCATTCAGAAGAACAAAATATTTAAGATTATATATTGTATCACGTGTTTAAACTCTCGATTTATGGGTTTTGACGAATAAGTGCTCGTCCCCTAGCAGTATAAAGTGCCACCAGCAACCGTCCTCAAAGAGTAGCTCGGCCACAGGCACTCGTCCTTAAAGGGTTAAAATTTTGTTGTGAATCGAAACAATATACGGAAAAAGGGTTACTGTGGCTGTACATGATAAATATGTGGTAAAATTGACGATAAAACGAATCGATGTGCCGAAAGCAAACGTTCGTTTTATCCTCAATCTTACCAAGTATTTATCATGTTCAGACACAATATACCTGTTTTTGTGTTATTATATACCTTGAAATATCCAATTTTTAACTTTCGCCACCGTACATGCCCCAAGGTAAGGAAATTAGATACTTTGGTACAGTTCAAATCTGAACTGAAAAAAATGTCCCTGGCGGCTCTACAAATGAGATAAGTCTGATACAATAAGTCTCCGGTGTAAATGTTCCATGATACGATCTATGAATTGGAGTACCTCATGCTGTATGGATGATTACCTTTCCAAAGGACCCTTACTTGACTAAAATTTAGACAAGCCATGTATATTATGTTGACTAAAAACAAGTTTTGTCTAGCCAATGTAGATATGAACTGCCCATATATAAACAAGACATGGAAAATTGCCAAGTGACAAGTGAACTGCTATGACTAAACCAATTGGTGAAATCACAGACTAATATCTAAGTTCACCATTGAACCGCAAAATCTGCGGATACGAGACCCTTAGGTCACTTATTATTTTTATCTCTGTATATAATGACATATTGTTTTGCTTTATACAATCAAACGGAAAACTTGTGTAAAAGAAAATATGTATAATGCTGTGGGGACGCTCAAACAGGCTGGTTAAGCCTATGTCCTTGCAGGATAAAACGCAAATTTTTGAAAAAATGCGCCACATACTTATCCTGTACGTCACCTAGGTGTCGGACAGATATAAATATGGCATGAGTAGGAGCGGGCCGTATGTGTAGGATATACTACCACGGGTATATAATAATAGTTAATGTTCTACATACATTCTCCAAAAAAGAAACTGATATTGGTCCATTATTTCCTTAGGGCAAATGATGCCTCAAACCATCAACATCATTCGCCCTTCGCCGGCGTCAAGACAGCACTCGCCCTTAAGGGCTTAACCAAGATCAGTATTGTGAGATGAAGGTAGTGCTGCAATTTGGATAATCACACAAGGGCTATAAAAAACACCTGTGTGTTTCCTAATGTACTGGCTCTTTTTTCAATATGTGATAAAAAAAACCACAAGCATTTTTAGCTCAGTCTGTATGCTGTTTCTTCAGACAAATCATAAAAAACCTAGTGTATGGGTAGGTCAAATGACTAAATGAATATAGAACAGCCACTGGGATTACAGTAAACAGGATTCAATGAGGGTTAGTGGATAATGGGAAAACGGGGTTCCTCGTCATTAACTCATCACTAATGGAGGCCCTGGCCGCACGAAAACACCTGCTGTGCCAGAGTAGACTTGAAGATGGATCACGACGTACGTCCGTCAATTTATTTCTGCAGCATAGCTTTCAACTATATGTCCTTTATCTCCTCACACCAGGATGCCATATGCACATCGTGTATACACCAGGTGATCCTAATCTAGGATCATGACCTGCACCTAGGGCAGAGCCCCTGACCCCATTGCCCCTCTGACCGAACGTTGACAGGGTCGGCATGGAAGCCATCAAGAAGAGTCACCTGGATATTTAGAGTTGTACTTCCAGTAGCTTCTGAATACTTAGTGTATCTTGTCTTTTAGTGGCAAAAACACGTGGAGATAAATACCATAGCGCACCGCACAGTGGATGGGAGGAACACATAGTTGTTTATCCACTTGTGTGGTCTTTAGCATGGTTGGGGAAGAATCATTACATGGTGCAACTAGCTTTAGCCTGAATGGATTAAAGGTTTTTTTTTCAGGTGGACAACAGTGCGTTTAACACTATGTATGTAAAGGCATCGTGCATCGGGATCATATGCGAGGCATTAGTTCAAGAGTCTTAGATAAAGGTCCTGATATTGGATGGGGATTACCTTAGCAATAACTCTAGAATTGAGATTTTGATCCAGACGAGAGACACGTGCCATTTATTCTAGCCGCAGTACGCCCTCACCGTATGTCAGTATCATACTGTTCCCAATACTGAGCACAGCTCTAAGGACATGTTGTTTTAAACTGGAAACTTGAGATGAAGAGGGCAAAAATATTGATGAATAAAACTTTGGCAAAGCACTACGAGGGATGGGGCTGCACGGCATGACAGAGTGGCTGGAGGGTGTGGTATTTGTGTAACTGTGCTGGCAGAGCCTTCGGTGAGACCTGTAGGGCAATATGTCTTCATTCCAACCCTGTTTTCCCTCATTTTCCCCTAGGCAGCATGGTAATGCAGCTTTTCACTCCAATCCAATCAACAGAGTGGCGCCAAAGCGTCATTGACATTAACAAATTATTTGTCACCTTTCCCAAAGCAGTTTACTAGAACTTGAATTCAACAGTTACCATGCTGGCGAATAGGCTACAGTGAATTCCCTCTCTACCTTTTTATTACCCACCTACAACAAAGTTTCCATACGATATGTAAACAGAACCTTGAATTCGCTACATTGAGATTCTGGCATGTCATAATCTCCGGGAGGTGATTCCGGAAAAATAGTTCCATCCAAATTGAGGTCAAATTATGTACTTCAGAATAGATATCTTGAATGTCCACTCAATATTAAATATCTATTCTCAGTCATGATAATTTCATTTATCATCAGAAATAACTGTCATACAAGCTTTTCATACTGAAAACCGTGTAGTCATTCTATATGTTGATACATGGTCCATTTTTATCAATATTGGAGATGGGTTATAAATACAATAAAGACTGGGTCAGTAATCTTCTCCTAGTTGACGACATGATATCGTAAAACTGGATGAGGTTTAATCTTGGCCACCGTATTCCACGACTGGAGTTTGGCAAAGTGACTTCATGAGGTGAAGCCGAGTGAAGTCCGGAGCTAAAACTTCAGGAGTGGAATGCGGTGGCCAAGATTAAAACGAATCAGGTTTTGATTTTATCCTACCCTATCTCCTCAATTTTGGAATATTACGTGATAACAATGCTGTATGCCACTAGTGGCATATAAAACTCCGTATGCCAGTCAGCGTGGCATACGGAAACCCAATGTTAAGCCTATGGGATTTTATATTAGGGGTAGGATAATATCCTCGCTGTCGCTGGGATAATACTGTGCGTCAACTACGCTGAGACTACGGCCACTCGTTCGCAAAACCAGTCATTATTGTTTATATATCAAGATTCTACAGTATCCTAGAACTTTGATTTTTGTTATATTTCATTGCCTGGGATGGGAATGAGGAAAATTAGGGCTTACAAGACCACACTGTTCAGCTTGTCTGTCTGAAAAACGCAATCGGCCTAGACCAAGGACTGTCTTACAAGTCATTTGGCTAAATGTGAAGTTTTATTCCTCGGAACGTGCCATCTCCCTGTAGCCGAGAGATAACAGACCCAGACAGCGAGGCAGTGTTTGCACTTCAGGCGCTCAGTATCCCTTTTCACGGCTAACGGGCAGTTTCAACGCAAAGTGTTGCTCTAAATCTAAAATCTTTCCAGACACATTTTAATCAAATCTACTTTAAAATCCCCGGAGGAAGATATAACTTAACCACATCACGGATGTAGTAGTCTTGAGATTAAAGCAGAGCACTGACACCCACAATTTGTCAAATGTAGCATATATATTCCTTACAGTAGGATCGCATTACAAAATATTCCTGTGGCTATTACATGATGACACAGCATAAGACTTAACTTCCCTAACATAAAATCACCATGAGTTTACGTGTGCCAAAAAACGGATCATGTCGATTGGCGTAGGAACAGGGACATTCAATTAAAAGGAGGTAGAGATAAGCATATAGACTTGTATATCCCTTTTTACAACGCTACATGGGTGAGGTTACAAGGATCCCCTGAGTACATTAACCAGGACTAGAGAAAGCAGGTGTATTTTACAATGTAATATCATGGAAGCAGCAAATTCAACGAGTTTAGATTTATGGACCTTTGAGAAACCGACTGGACGATGGATTGAGCTATGACTATAACTAAAGATCTGGACAATTAATGAACTATTCTAGGACCGAGTCGTATGGTCGGTTGAAATCTATTTTTATTTATTTTGGTGAAAACACAGCGATATAACAATCAGATACCATAACATTAACATACCTTTTTATACATGAATGTATATAATTCACTATGTGTCATGACAATGTGTGTCTAAATGAAAGCTTACAAGCATGTGTATGGAAGAACGCCCTAATGTGCAAGGCGAATATATACATTGTCTTATTTTCCTTAACCCTATCAGTCCGAGCAATGCCTTGAGGCA
Organism: Alentia gelatinosa; assembly: GCA_950022655.1. Classification (NCBI taxonomy): domain Eukaryota; kingdom Metazoa; phylum Annelida; class Polychaeta; order Phyllodocida; family Polynoidae; genus Alentia; species Alentia gelatinosa. The sequence goes on along the minus strand of OX465588.1, from coordinate 19,045,369 downwards.
CACCCAGTCAGGGGACGAAGAATGCCTCCAGGCACTTTTGGGGGCCATTACTAAAAAGAGTATTCTATGGTACAAAAAATCATAGATGTTCTTATTTTTTTCAAAATAATTCAAAAACCCATTATTCAGTGTGAGTGTTCTATATGTATTTGTTATATATATAGAAGGTGAAACTCCGATGTAAATTCCCAATGTTGGGAGACTCACTCATACCAGCTAACCGCTGACGATTGTCCCAATGAAAATAAAGAATTTAGAAAAAAAATGGAACAAAGACAATGCATATTAAATGCTCCTCTCGGTACCATTGACATAAGGCCATCGTCCTCGGGGGGTATACTTCTGTATATCTGTTGGACTTGATCTGTTGGACTTGACATGTGGGCCTCCCGCTAGGGGGTCGGACTGAAAGTGTTAATGAAAAAAAGCTTGGCATATGCCAAAAGCACATGGAAAAACTCATGAGTTACTCATCACCTGCTCATAACCCTTTGTTACCATGTTAAGCTAGGTAGGCCTGGCGCACACTACAATTAATTCAGAGCTTCATTCCCTGCTCCCACGTATGGCCACCGGTTGTGGGTCATCCCTCAGGGCAGGTCTCCAGCGGTTAATGGAGGCTACACTTAGGCGCACACGAGAGGCTAATAACACCTTACAGGACCAGCCATGCAACTTTAAGACATTTCCATTAAGTCCCAAATTACCAGCCGAGAGCTGCTCAATAATGTATGAGTGATAAGAAAATAGCGACAGGGAGCGTGGGGTTGGGTGAGTGAGTAGTAGGGGAGTGGCAGCGGAGGCGAGAAGGGCGAATGTGGTATGACTTAGGACTTTAAGGTGGTAACATTACATTGAAAATGTGGCGCTTAGCACACCGTACTTTATCTAAACGCTAATACGCTCCCAGGGTCGCATTCCCACCATCCTTAGTTGTCCGACCTATTAAGGACATCATATTTGATACATCCTAGCAACTGATCAATCTAATAATGTCAAATCCGAAATTAATTTTTAATTTAATCCCCACCGATAGATAAACCAGATGGGCGGGGACTTAAGAATATTAAAAGGAACGTCTGGGGATTTGGGTTAATTTCCATGAATAGGTAGGCATAAATTTCAATGAGGTAGGAACAAAGGTTTTATCAAGACAACATGTGGTAAAGAAACGTGAGGTGCTCATTGAAACCTTGATGTCAAGGTCGGTGCAACTTCAACGCTCTCTTTCCCATTTACCTTTACCGTGGCCTCAGTTCCTTGCCCTCAACCCGTTAAATACCTAGACTTGTTGTCCTCCTGATCCCTCACCCAATTACCCCTGAACTCACTCTTGTTGAGTTTCTTCCTCCTTGCCCTCCATCCCACCTCTCATCCTAGCACCCGTGCCACACCACGTCCTATTCGGTTCACACTTTCAAGTCATATCGCCCTTCACTTGAGTTGACCTGCGAGCAACTCGCCACCTGTCCTGCTCCCATTGGGACATGAGCGCCCTTGGCTCCGTCCTTCCCAGGTGACTTGCCGCCCCTGAACACATCATACCCGTAGTTTCCGCATCAAAGAGCAATTACCTGGGTGTGTTGGCTAGGTAAGAGACCATCCTTTTAACACAGAGGCGTGTGACCGTGTATTTCCTACACCTTAGTATTTGATGACAAAGTAAAACGTAAAGGTTCACAAAGCACCTATGCTTTTCGTTATTTGGTACGGTCTCTATACTTTCTGTATCCTTTTTTACGAAATTTCTCTCATAGCATATCTCTTCAAACCGATATGATCTCTCTAAGGATAAGTCATTGTAATAATCTGTTTTATTTAAAATTCTACTTCTATATTGGTCCAACCTTTAGCACTAATTTGGCACAGCTTCAATATCAGTATGAACTACATTCATTACTGCGCCGTATCTAATGAATTAAATTCTGCAGTTTCCTAGGACTCTAGTAATATCATCCACATTCAGCATTGACAGATAATCATTATAACCCAGTATCCAGCAATCAAATATCTAAAACAATGTGAATGGAGTCGGGTGCGCTTATAACATGGTTTTAACGTTTCTCGCAGTGTCAACAACTGCTAACAAAAGAAACATAATACCTACCTTACCTCATGTCGTTCATGAGTCCCAATCCTATTCTTAGAATGTATTTGATCATTAAGAACATCCTACCTTTGATAATGCTCTCATCTCAACCAAAACTAACAGTACAGACAGTATGTTTAGATGGGTATGATGAGGGAATGATGAGGGAATGATATGTTCTCCAGCAGTCGATGATTACCTCTGCACCATCTGGCACCAGCGTAGATCCCTGGAGCCAAGTACAATTGCGTAATGAACCAAGTTATGGTTCTGTCAACAGACTTGTAAATGGATCAGTAAGGTCAGTCAAGAGTTCATGAGGATTTTCTGATAGAGGTTCTCCGATGGTTTATTTTTACCTTCAGACTCAAACTCACCTTCCCTTTGCTGCCATGTAATCTTATGTGCGTCTTATTTGTTGGCTGTCTCTCATCTTCAGTGTTGTATAATGTAAAAAATGTTATCCTGTAGGAATGCCCCTCGGGGTGAATATTTTCCTTGAGGTGAACTTTTAAACCTCCATGGATTTATGTAGAGAATCATTCATGAGCAAATGGTATTTGTCTTGTTAAGAGACAACTCATCAAGCATTGATTTCAGTCCATTTTCTAGTTACTTGCAAAACTACATTTTGAACTCAAGCAAAGCAGAAATATTCCAGGAAGCTCTCGGAGAAATACAACCTTTGTCTGAGATAACCCTGACAATAACCGAAAACGCTAGACTATAAAGGATTAGTAGCCTTAAAGTAAAGTGTGGATAAGACCTCAGTACGATGCGGATCGATGGGAATAGCATGATGATAAATACAAAATATGAACCAGTTTCTGATATTATAGCCTACTGTGCATATCTCTATACCTCTATATATTGATATTTCTAATCATTTACCAAAAAAGTAACAGTGCGCCAATCTTCAGAGGGCTACATTTTGAACTCAAGCAAAGCAGAAATATTCCAGGAAGCTCTCGGAGAAATACAACCTTTGTCTGAGATAACCCTGACAATAACCGAAAACGCTAGACTATAAAGGATTAGTAGCCTTAAAGTAAAGTGTGGATAAGACCTCAGTACGATGCGGATCGATGGGAATAGCATGATGATAAATACAAAATATGAACCAGTTTCTGATATTATAGCCTACTGTGCATATCTCTATACCTCTATATATTGATATTTCTAATCATTTACCAAAAAAGTAACAGTGCGCCAATCTTCAGAGTGTACTTGGCGAGCAGAAATAAGCTATGTGCATGCGCGAACGTCACTCGGTACTATGTTTACAACAGGATTTCTGTTAAAATATATTCAAACACTTTTAAAACTTTTGTTTGTTTGTTATTCATAATCATAATATCATTTTGATTTTTTTTGGTTTGAATCTTTAGACCATATGATACCTATCTATTTTCCGTGTTAAATGAAAACCAATCGTATTAATAAAATGGTGGTACGTCGCAACACCGACACAGCATGGTGGCACGTATCAATTGAGGCTAATTGGAAATTGGCAGTAATTATACGGGAGGAATGTGTGGCGCCACCTAGCGCTTACGCGATCACGTCGCAGATGCGCACAGTACTCCACAGAGGGCGCCTCCAGCGATCGTCAAGACAGCGTTTGCTTCGGATGCTAATTTAAGACCTCGCTCAAATCACTCGCAAAGATGGGTAAAAACACTCCAAAGCGAAGGACGAAGGATCAAACGAAGGTAGTTGAAGACCAGGAAAACGACGATGTCGTTTTTAGCGACAAGTTCGCGAGCTTTGATAGGAGGTTTAGTGTTTTGGAGACGGCACTCGCGGAGATAGCGGCAAAACTCAATGGCAATGGCGCCTGCTCAGATCCAGGCACCTCAGCAAATACAGTCAATTCGCCTCCTTCGATGCAAGCGCAGACGGCCGAGACACTCCAGCCTCGAGTCCTCCAGGGCATCACTAACGGTATGGATAATGCTTTCATCGAAAAAGTGGTGGCCTCGGCACCCGCACAACAAGGAGGAGTCCCGGCCGCCCTGGCATCCTACGCGGGAACGTCAGCCGCTACGCTGGGCCCCATGGCACCCGACAACACGGCGGCAGCGCTCGCACGGCCGGCATCCCAGGGCACCACACTCCAAGCTGCGCTCTTGGAGCAGAGGCGGGCCGCAGCCTTGGTACCACCTATGACCGTTAGGCCGGGTAGGCCCGACGACGAGGTCGAGGACCAAGTTCGCAAGATTCTGGAGACCACGGCTTCGAGGGTCACAGAAGCCGGTAAATATAAGTTTTTCCCACATTTATATGTGCATCGAGGCCCGGAGAGAGCGAAGACAGGCCTGAACGAACTCACATTGGCGGAGTATGCATGGGCATTGTTACGAATTATTAATGACGATGATTTCCCCCCCCAATACGTGGCACCGCTGGTGGTACACCTGGAGGAGGTCCTCGAGGACGCCCGGGAGTTCGACTTTGCACAGGTCCGGAGGTGGTCAGAACGCGTATTTGCAATGGTCAGTGAGGGCCCCCTACGCTTAGGCTGGCTCGAGGACACTCGCATTCAGCTCCTCAGGGTTGCGATCTCGCAGGTCTATGCAGGCCGCATAGCTTATGCAGTCGATAATGTCAAGGGGAAAAAGGCTAGGGACGACACAGCGAGGCCGTGCCAGCCGTTCAACAAACCGGGGGGGTGTGATAAGCCCCCCGGGCACGTGGAAGGAGGCATTCGCATGAACCACATCTGCGCTTACTGCTCGGTCTATACGGGGGCATCCAACGGCCATTCGGAGGTAGCATGTAGAGTTAAACAGAGGAATCTAAGCGCGGCAAGTCCCGCAAGCGCTTCACGGATCCCGGATCAAGTCTCCACCCCCCCCCCCCAGGTTTTTCGTCGATAGGCGAGGCGACTCATCATCCGTCCCGCCTCACTTCAGCCGACAATGTACAAGAGTTATTTGTTTGTTTACCTGCGCCTACGGCCTACACGTTGCCTACGGCCGATGAATGTGTTACGGGGGGTCGTGGCCGTCGCTGTCCCGGCGCGCCCCCCCCCACTGATTACTATGTTGAAAGTACACTCCATGTCCACGACGGAGGCGCGTTCAGCACCTCAGCAGATGAATCGCTAGAGGGCGCCACAGGCGCGACCCCAGAGAGGGCAGGTGGCGCCGCAGGCGACGGCGAGGACGCGGCAGGTGCCCCCCCGGTTCCTCGGGTTGCGCCCCTACGGTGTGGGCCTGCCGCCTACGCAACGGTTGTGAAATCCATATGGCCGCGCCCTTCTCCTGGAGTGTGGGGGGGGCACGAGGCAATTGAGAGGGCCTACAGCGAGGTCCGGGTCTCGGGCCTCCCGAACTACCTCGGGGCTCGGATACCCGTTCCCTCGGGCATGCGGATCGATGCATGGAGGGCGGCCCTAGTCGACTACCACGATAATCAGGTCGTCGAATTTCTCGAGTACGGCTGGCCGTTGGGATTCACGGGCGCTAGCCCCCCCACCTCCACGCTACGCAACCACACCTCCGCGGAGAATTACCCCCGCCACGTCGCGGCCTACCTGGAGAAGGAGCTCGGGGAGGGGGCTATGGTAGGCCCGTTCAGGGACCTCCCCTTCACCCCGTGGTCGGCAGTATCTCCCCTCATGACTCGCCCAAAGAGGGGCTCCTCCAGTAGGAGAGTCATAGTCGACATGTCCTTCCCCCCTGGGGGCGGGGTCAACGCGGGCGTGGAAATGGGCCCCCATCTGCCGTACGCCCAGACATGCACCCTCCCTACGGTCGCCGACCTCGCGGAGAGAGTTCGGGCTCTGGGAAAAGGGGCGTGGCTGTGGAAAGCCGACATGGCCAGGGCTTACCGCCAACTACGGGTGGACCCCCGGGACCTCCCCCTCCAGGTCGTCGCGGCCGAGGGGAGGTACTACATTGACCCGTGCTGCCCGTTCGGCGCCCGCCTCTCGGCCTCGGCGTGTCAGAGAGTCACACGGGCGGTAACCTTCCTCCTGGGCCGCGGGGGCCACCACGCGTTGTCGTACATCGACGACTTCGCGGGCGCCGAGGCCACGCGCCAGGAAGCGACGGATGCCTACACCGCCTTTGGGGGCCTCGCGGCGCGCTTGGGCCTGGTCCTCGCCGCCGATAAGTGTAGCCCGCCAGCCCAACGAATGGAATGGCTAGGCATTGACATAGATACGGTCGCGATGACCCTGCGCATCCCGGAGGATCGGCTGGCCGACGTGGTAAGGGAGTGCAAGGCGTGGATCGCCCGTAAAGCCATCACCCGGGCCCGCCTCCAGTCCATCGTCGGCCGCCTCATATACGTCGCCCGTTGCGTATCACAAGCCCACAAGTTCGTCGCCCGTGCTCTCGCCTTCCTACCTCGAGTCCCGGGAGTGGGCGTGGCGACCATCCCAGCGGCGGTAAAAGAGGACTTTCGCAGGTTTACACGTTACGCAACGGCCGCCAACGGAGTAGTCTTGGTCGCCCCACACAGAGAACCGTTCAGTATCTTCGTGTCTAGCAGGGACGCGGTCATCGTCGCTGAAACGGCCACCGCAAGCTTGCGCCAGGAGGCGCCCGGCACCGCGGCCGCCCTCGGCCCCGGGTTCCGGTTCCACGCGGTAGCCATTCTACAGGGCATTGCTACCCTCGGCGCGAGGGCGCCACCCGGGGCGGCCGTCGTCGTCCACACGGATGACATGGCGCCAGTTGAGGCCCTCGCCTCAGGCCGAACTAACGACCCGGTCGTCTCGGCCATGGCCCGCGAGATCTGGTTGGCCGCCGCCTTGTGGGATGTCGATGTCAGTTTTGTGTACGCGGCCGTTGCGGAAGCCATCGCTCCTGGCGGCCGTTCCTCTGTAATTATCAACCCCGTATTTGACATAGATGTTTTTGCTTCCATCCTATCTAGGCACCGGCACCCCCCTGCATGCCCAGATGATGGCATCCCTGGCGTCGGCTGAGGCCCCCTCGACGCGCCAGAACCACCTCATTCAGGCCCAGGCCTACGTGCGTTTCGCCGTCTCATCAGGATTCGACCCTCGCTGGCCGACCGTTGCCTACGGGGCCCTCTACACCCAGGCCCTAGCCAATTCATTTCGGGCCCCGGCAACGGCCGCCAATTATCTATCAGGAGCCCGGACATGGATACGCCGCCATGGCGGGGACCCGGCACCGCTCTTTGCGGACGAGGTCCTCGCGGTTCAGCGCGGTACCAGGCGCCTCTCCACCCACATCCCGGCACCCGCCCCTGCAGTTCGCCTTCCAGAACTCCGGCACGTGCTTCTCTACTTATCCAGGGCCGGGCCCTCGGCCCTCGTCCTCCGGGCGGCACTACTCATTGCGTATTTCACCTTTCTACGGGCCTCGAACCTCGTGTCCCCGTCGTTGACCTCGTGGGGCGGCCCCCACACCCTACAGCGAGCGGATATACAACCCCAGCATGGACTCCTCAGGATCCACGTGAGATCGACTAAGACACAGTCACGTGCGGCCCCCCCTCACGTGGTCGATCTCCCGCGCTTGGCGGATCCGCTGATCTGCCCGGTAGACGCCTATACCAACTACGTCGCGGCTGTTCCGGCCCCTCCACGGGCGCCAGCGTTCATCCTCTCATCATCAACCCCTTTGACCTCTCGGCCGTTGTGCGCTGTCATGCGCGCTGCCCTGGCGGCCGTGGGATTCCCGGCGGCCGAGAGAGTGACACTCCACTCCTTGAGGAGGGGGGCAGTCCACGATGCCGTGGCTGCGGGGGTTCCCCAGAGTGTCATCTCCCATCATGGCACCTGGAACAGTGCCACGGGCATTAGGCCTTACTTACCCCCGTCGGGAAGGACGTCGCTCCCTTCCTGACTGTAATAATAAGTTTGGCATTTATGCCTATGCCCTTTGGCATGATTTCTCACGTTTGAGAACATTTTCTATTTCAGGGCTATTTACTACGGACACTAAATACTCATGACTTTTCTAAGATTACGATGTTCACATTCCATGTAATCTACAGTTCTATGAACGTGTCTTACTGAAATAAATCCCCTGTATTCCAATTCCGCCTCCGTTATAATTGAGGCTAATTGGAAATTGGCAGTAATTATACGGGAGGAATGTGTGGCGCCACCTAGCGCTTACGCGATCACGTCGCAGATGCGCACAGTACTCCACAGAGGGCGCCTCCAGCGATCGTCAAGACAGCGTTTGCTTCGGAACCCGCCCACCCGCACCGTTTTCGTCAAAGACTCACGTTCTAGGGCATTTATGCCTATGCCCTTTGGCATGATTTCTCACGTTTGAGAACATTTTCTATTTCAGGGCTATTTACTACGGACACTAAATACTCATGACTTTTCTAAGATTACGATGTTCACATTCCATGTAATCTACAGTTCTATGAACGTGTCTTACTGAAATAAATCCCCTGTATTCCAATTCCGCCTCCGTTATAATTACCACTCCCACAGCAGAGGTTGGTATTCACAGTATTTTCTGGCATAGGTATATAATACAATAATAGAGAGAAACTATGTTCTGGTGAGAGAAAGTCAAAATTACGAGGTGAGGACCGGAAATATTACTGACCAAGGCGTCAGCCGCGGGCGCTAATATTTCCGGTATCGAGAAAAGTGATATTTCTTTACATGCAATAGTCTGAGAAGCAATGCCCTCCCTTATCGAGTAACTGCAACCGTTATGCTTTTGTCCCGCCCATTTCCCGCCCGTTTTCTAGCAACTCTGCAGGTTGTTATGCGACAGCGTCACGGCGATGTCATAGACGCATCGAAGTTTACGAAAACGTCAGCCTGGGACGCAAACGTCAGCCTCGATACATAACTCATAATTACTATACCCCTAGCAGCGGTATATACTTATAGATTGTTTGTAAATCGGTTTATAAAGGAATATCGTGTTTTATGTATTACTTTCCGGACATTAATACTATCTTTCCCAAGTCATTTACTGTGTATAGAGTCCGTAGAAACAGGTCAAATCACCCACGCTCACCATTCAAACAGGACCGTCTCAAATGATGGAGCTGATGCAAACCATAAGGAAATGGAACATTTGCGCTTTGTTTGGCGTGGATGTACGCCACAATAAAGTGTTTGTCTAAAAATACTGTTTTGGTTAGGGTTGCAATTTGCCGGCTATAATGAGAACCAGTAGTTGGTGATGGATACTATATTTAGCATCTGCCAATGCTAAAGAATGATTAAGTCTATAAAAGAGATTTTATAATGAGGATCTAAAGCTTTACAAAGTGGCAGCGGTTGCCAGGGAATTGACAGGGAATACATTCATGAGGGTTATTATTGTGACATTGTTATGTTCCAATTTTCAAGATAGTCTGTTCGTATTTATGTGTTACTCAAGCCTAGCCGGTGAGGAGTACACCCGACCAACATGTATTAGAAGTAGTAAAAGATATGCCCCTCTAATTAGAAATCTATAAGTAACAATGAACACTAATGGGGAATAATGTAGGATTTGAATCGAATCATATCTCCCGAACACTCAGTCCCCAAATGAAGGTGTATAATTATGCTCCCTGATAGCTTCCAACATTAACTGATCACAAACGAACAGAATTTCGTGAGGTCACCCCTATTGTTTCCCATAGGTCTTGCATAGACCATGTTTACCCCCCTGCCCCCGTATCTGTTTTATTGGAACTCGTACATACGGTAATTGTGATTTTACCTTGTTACTTGAAAATTCTTTTAAAAAAACCCTGCAGAAACACTATCATATCCCATCTTCTTTGCACCAGATGGTCTGAATATAACATAGTGATGTGACCTACCCCCACTAAAGGAATATCTCTTCGTCTGTGATATGAAAGCCCTTTGAAGGTAGAGACCATGTGTGGGGGCCGGGGGGGGGGGGGGGGCTAAGATGAGAGCGATAGACTTCCAGACCGTCCATATCAGCCTTATGGGTGTGGAATTTCCAAAGGGTAGACAAAGATTAAATTAACATGATTGGATAAGTCCATTCCAGCATCTGTCTACTTGGTTCATATAGAACATCTGAAACCCCCGACAAACACACACATCCACCCCCTATAAGAACCTACCCCAACCACTCTCCCTCCGCAGTCTTCCTTCTCTTAACCAAACCCTGCTCCGTCTGCATAATCTGCCATCGACTGACGTCAGGCCGGTGGCTTGCTTCCGGTGTGTCGCCATTCTCGCTAGCCTCTCGGCGACTCTTTGAGCATACATGTCGGCGAGAAACCATCGGAGGAGGCAGCTGCATTCATTCATAGTGCTACATCCGAACTACAAGCCCTGGAAATGCCGCCCGATCTCCTCCCGGCCTCACCCACTGCTCCTCCAAGCGCTGTATATAGAAGGTCGTTTCAATGGACACCCCCGTGGTTAAATCCGCACTTGAGAGATCCGTGCTGGTTGTGAAAACAGGCGCTAGGTATCATGTTGGCCGTTGGTGAATCTCAAGCCGCTTGCGTGAGAGGAATGATACATAGCTAATGAAACAGCAGTGTTTGTTGTCGCATCCCTACCGGGTGTCTTTATAGAAACAGCTGACCGAACAACATCTTGGTTCTTTGAGTGTTTTCCCCTGGGGGTTAGGAAACCTTGTTCTTTTCCGCCACTGGGAATAATGCGCTAAATCTTATTCGTTGGGCAGGGAACTGAGCACAATGGAAAACTAAAAAAGAGCAAGAGAAAAAAAGAAATCTAAAGGCGCTGGCGCCTCGCACCTTGAGCAGCCAATTGAATTAGCGCCGGAACCAGCGCAATAAAGCCGCCAGCCCGACCGCCATGTTGGTGGCCATGTTTGTTGTCGCCCACTGCGCAGGCGTGCTCCTCCGCCTCGTTGTGGATTCATAGCGCATGCGCCTCACGTTTCCCTGTCGGCGGACCCTCGGTGGGCGCGGCCATTACGATCGGGCGCCCGTAATCACCCGCCATTACTGCTATATCAAAATGTTTGCCAGTCTCGGGGAAAGTCGGCGGCTGCGGCCGAGGCTGGCTTTGTCCGTCCGGCCATCGACCTGCTCGGGTAATTGGGGTGAAGGCGGCGGGGGCAAACGCAACCTTGGTGTCTGGCTCTCCGGACTCGAAGTCTGCCCAATTTAAGGGGTGTCGTGTGTACCCTTCCCTCATGAATCACTTTCAAATTCGGAGAATGTTAAAGGATGTGAGCAAAACTCTTTGCATGCATATTGGGATTTCTTCTCATGAGGCTGCAGGAACCTCTTTATCGAGGAAGCTAATTTTTTTCAGATTTACCCATTAGAGGAGCTTCTAGGGGGGGAAATGTTAAGAAAATAAAGCTGTACCCAGCTTTCTTTGCCATTCAAACCCCCATTTCTTCTTTCCTTGGAGAGCATTTTGCTTTTTATATCTTGAATCTCTTGGCACTAATGTTAGAAACCACAAACTTCAAATGAAAACTGGGTCTTAAGGGAAACCACTGGATGAGATTTGCCAGTGAAACAAATATTGGATATGAACCTTTTTTGGGACTCAAAGATTAAGAAGAAATTATATCAAACACTGTTTTTTGCCTTTAGAATGTTATCAAGTACTCACAGCTGAGAAAAGCTCAAACCATTAATATGAAATTTATGTTACTATAAACCCATAAAACTATCCCTGGTATCTGTCGCTGATTCCACTCCTTCGAACAGTAATAAACAGGAAACTCCAAAATGATAAGGACAATTAATTGAACGACTGTGAACTCGTCTATTCTAGTACTTGTCTGTATTATTGCAGAAGAATAAGGGAATATGGGAATAAGCAAGAACCTCAACATTCTATAAAAATATCAAATGAATTCCTCATCAGAGCATATTATCTGATTTTCTATTTTACTTTGCTTCTAAACACTGCAAACCACCTCCCCTATGAACAATAGATAAGGAGTTTTCCCTTAAGTTCTCAATTTTGGCCCGGTTTTTATCAACTTCAGCTGAACATAGGCCTGAGATACTGCAACTGGCTACGTGAATTACTCTGCGGTCAAACTCGGTGGAGTACGGACCAAGTTATTTTCATCTCGTGAGTTTCCAATTTCATCTCACTCCATATAACATTTTGAATTAATAGAATAAATCACCCCATTGTCCATTGAGTACTGGGTACACTACCTTCACGGCCATGGAGTATGAGCTCCTACCGTTAAGCCTATGGAGAACAATACCAGGATGATATAAGAAATAGTAAGCAACACCTGAGAAAATATGGAAACAGCATCTGAAATGCTGCTTTTTCCTTTGATTTGCATTTCCTTGTATAAAATTTGGGAGGAATAGGCAAGATTGAATGGCAGGCCCTTGGGTTTTATAATCCAATTGTCTGTAACTTTGCCCCTACTTTAAACATTTGCTGATAGATGAATCGAATATATATATATATATATATATATATATATATATATATATATATATATATATATATATATATATATATATGTGTGTGTGTGTGTGTGTATTAAAACAGTATCCAGCACGGGCCCAGAACTATATCCACAGGCAAAAATAGCTTCGCTGAGAAATAATAAGAGGCATGAAGTTTGCAGAAAGGTTGTCTCGTCATTAGTGGTGCCATTATGGAACTGAGTATTTTTTTCTAGAACACTCATTCGTTTCATCCGTCACTTATGAGATAAAGCACTTCGGTGCTCGTCTTTGGTCCAAATGAGAACTTTGCGAAATGCCGTCCTCACGCACCGGGAGCGTTGTGCAGGCAAGGCCAAAATGAAGATAATTGCACCCAAGAATAGAAATATGAAATTACACTCCAGATGCAATTTTCAGGAATTACATTAATTTCATTGCAATGAACCTATTAAATCTAAATGCGCCTCCGGCAGGGAAAGATGCAGAAATCACCCTCGGGGCAGTTAGAGTAACTCTTCTTTTGCTTGAGGGTTTCACAAGTAGTTGTCCTACTACTCCCAATAGCAAAGGTCCCTCATGAGTGCGCTGGTCAGTAAAACCTGATTGTCCTCCTTCAAACAGTATGTGAGGGGCAAGTATTATTTGAGAAGCTAGCAAACATTCTCTTCTGCAGGCGGCCAGTAGAGAACACACTCTGCAGCTCGCTGATGGTCATCACGTCTGTGTTTACGTAGATCGCACCGTCTCTCCTGGACGAGCACTCTCCAAACACTTATTCCATGCGTCCTGATTGTATATCTCTGCGCATGTGTTGGGCAAAATATGCCCCATACGCCATTATTTTCACATATCCATATTTTTAATCAATATAAATAGTGCTTTGTGATCAATTCGTCAGAGGTATATATGAATCTATAGTCAATATTGTACACATATTCCTTTTGTGTGATATGTCAAATAAGGCATAATCTCTGCGACAACTCTATGGGCAAGATAGATCATTATCTCATTTCCATTAGCCGCATTATGTACTAGTATACTTCAGTAGTGGGAAATGTGTTTTATAATACCCTTTAATTATATTACTTAAATTGCATTGTATTTTTACTATTGATTGACTGTATAACTAAAGTTTCCATACTGTGAGTTTCCATACTGTAATATGTTGCCAAATAATTGTTTCAGAATAACTCGTAGTGCAACGAGAGATGCAATAGAAATGACAACAATTAAAAATCTTAATTGGAAATCACCACTTTGTGTGCTGCAGGGCTGTGATTTGGCAATATGTCTCCACTGCGGTGATGCTCGATTGTATCATCTGCTCCTCTTCTGGTGTATTATGCATGTGGCCGGGCTGGAGCAGAGATTAGCCTAGCACTATAAAGATCTGCGGGGAGAGTGCTGAACACGGCCAAATTATGAGCAGCCGGGAAGGTTGCGCGCGCAGCCGGACGTCGTGACCGGGATCAGAGATGGTCGTGTCTCACAAGACGAGGTCCATGTTCTCTGTGAAAGGTGGACGGCCAGTGTCTTGTAAGTGTCTCAAGTGAGCACAAATCTTTCTACCTAAATCCTAATCAACCATACTGTTTTGGGTTTTTACGAATTATTTTCTAAACAAATAATCTTAAATGAATCTCTATAAATATCTTCTCCTTCTAATACTGCCATTTTATATTAGATCCTAAAATATTGATATTTCGGCTAGTTTCATTGATTAGTTGTATTGTGATTAGTTTGTATTTGTTATCAGGCTCCTAGGGGTGTCATTCCCTAGGACCCCTTTCTGTACGCCAACGAGACCCAGGAACGATGTGGGTCAACTTTATTGCACACTTATGGACTGTTCTAGCTATATAATTGCCTTGAGCTTTTTTCAATGGTATCCCCCTCACGAAATCTCCTTGGACCGTAGACTCTCGTAAGCATAGACTCTTGTACAGTCTGTTGTTACCAGGGCCAGGGCGCACAGGATCAAACTAAGACTGTAAGGGGGTGCCACTTTGAGACAGGGATTCCTGCTTCCACTGGTACTAAGCTGCCCTTACTGATTTACCAGTAACAAGTGGCTGGAGTTTGGCTAACATTAGAAGAGCCAATCATGAAATTTCTTTTCCTCATCAGGCAGAGGAAACAGGCAAATGGGAACTGTGCTCTGTTAGGCCCTCACAGATCGTAAGGCGGTGGGGTCTTGAAACGGACTATCGTAAGCACGGATTTTTCAACAGCCCAATAGTGTGTCTTAGAAACGCTTTTCCATGCTCTGTTTAATAATGTTTTCATATAGATATGTCCATATAGGATGCTAGAGCTACACTCCTGCCACTACGTCACAGTCGCCCACATTGCAGACCGCCTTCCCCCTTCCTTTACCACACCAACTTCCTGCCTATCTGTTACCCATACCAGTTTCTATATACCATCAAATTACAGCTTGTGCTTTATAAACAAGGCTAGACTGAACCACACAGACCAATGATGTTTGAAAATAAAAAAGGTGTTATGGTGAAAAATAAACATTGGACCTTCCATATACCATGAATTCGGATGATTAATGGTAATGAAATAAAGACTGAAATGGTGTAGAGATAGGAACAATCGGACAGTGGCGTAAATTTGCGTAAATATTTAAGCAGAACTGTCTTTAGAAACGTATTTTGAACCACTACGCCACAAGTTTGGATGCGTAGTAATCGTCACGAGGCGTAGCCGAGTGACGATACGGAGCATCCAAACGAGTGAGCATAGTGGTTCAAAATACGTTTCGAAAGCGGTTCTGTTTTTATCTCACCCCCAACACGGACCTTACAGTCGATTTTAAGCAATAATATAATCATGTATTGAATTGTTCAAACAATAGCGTCGGAACTTTTTTTTTTTCCGCGACGTTCATTGGTTGCTACGTTGCTACGTTCTCTGCCACCACCATGGCGTAGTAGTGTAACTTTACTTAGGTGAGCGTGGCGTATTTTATTTCAACGTTAACTCAATGGCACAACCTGTACCAGGGGTGGGATAAAACTCCAACTACCCTTGTAACTCTAACGTCTAACGCAACTCCTTTTGTCTGAAAACAGCGGGTTTTTTTCACCGCCACCGAATTCAGGTTTGGTTGACTACATTGCACACGAAAGAATGCCGCTAATCTGTCTATCTTCATGCCTGTCATGTCCTCTACACATTGCATTATCGTGGCACATGGGACATAAAGGCTATTAGGTGGAAACAGAAGATTTTCTTTGCGGACAGATACATTCTCAAGGGGAACCACCCACCGACCCTTGTATAGGGTAAACATAATCGGTGTGTTTTTTGTCGGCAGGTGGAAACGCCACATTAGGTTCTGTGTTTGCTTTTCCCCATCAGGTGACTGGTATCTAAGAACCGTGATCTGGAGGTGTTGGTTGGGGATCTGAGCTGTGAGAACTGTGATCTATAGGGGGCTGATGGTTCGGATCCGGGCCCGTTCCCCCGGGCGGACAGCGGTCGTCGTCCGGTGATTTAATATCCACTACGGCCGTCTGGGGATGGTCAGTGTATTTGCGAGTAAATTAAACTGACCCCAGGGACGACCACAGTGATGCACCTCCACCAGGGGGCTCCACCTCTAACACAGCCCGCTAACAGCATCCCGCGCGGTCCATTCAAACTTAACGCCCACAAATATCTGTGAAAAGGTGGCGAAAAAAAAAGAAAATGTGGGGATTATGGCAGGCTTCAGGAGAAGGCCTGGTAAACCGCACAGAACAGATCGGAGAAGATTAGGATGGATTTTTCCTTTTTTCATCTTTTAATGACTTAACATTTTACCTCCGTGGCAAAGCCAATTCACACTCACCAGGCTCTTTGGGTTAATTAATCAATATCAACGGTTGATGACCATACCATTTGCTGCCTGATCCATCGCTGCAGTTGAAAACACAAAATTAAAGAAGACGGCGATAGAGAGGCCTCATGAATATTAATTCTTATGATATTGGTGGCTTTTGATGTCTTGAGTCAGTTTGTGACGAGGCCGCAGGAAATGTCTGGAAATTGAATTTCAGAGGGAAGAGATGATGGGGGCAGCTACATCAAACACGTGACGACATTACCCTCGCCCCACCTGGCGACGACCCACTTTTTCATCTCTGGGTTGGTCAAATATTGGGATGTGTAGGCGTATGAAGGTTGGTTCATGTCGCACCGAGTGACAGATGCTGTCCTTACAGGGAGACCCCCCAGGAGCTATCCATTGAGACGAGGAGACCTTTACTACATTCCTAACGGAAATTAGATATAGAATTGCTGCATTAAGACAGCATTAAGACTGATGACATTCGAACATTCTCTATGAAGTGCAATCTTATTTTCCGCACCATTGTCACACATAACAATTCTCAAAGGGCACCACTTTTTTGTCTGCTCTTCATGCGTGCATCCCCAGAACTCGCGCTTTTGTCTTCGGTGTTTTTCGTGAGTTCGTAAAAGTCTTTCTTAACTGGCGCCTTATATTACCGAAATTTGTATTTCACATTACTTATAGCTACTGGACACTTCTACTACAAAATCTGAAAATTAATTAGTATCGGTTACCAAAACCATGAATCCTGATGATGCAACTCTTGCTGCTGATACAGATTTAAAGGGTGATTAATCATTTAAAGGTCAGGTAAAACCTGAATATGAAAAAGTAATGTACGATGATAGGACCTAAAATAAGGATTAATTCATATACAACCTTACCTAATAATAAGATGAAACTTCACGAAATTTCATACATTTCATTTCCTCGTTGTTTTCTGCTGCGGATTTTACTCGGCTCTGCCTCGTGAAATCACTACGCGCAGACAACTTATGACATACAAACGTTCATATGATATTGAGTGCCGTTCATATTTAATCCTACACCTCACTATGCTTTTTCATTACTAAATAATAAATGTAAACTCTTCGTCCAACTAGAAATGCGTGCTGGTTATCTATTTACTACTTGATCTAGTCGACATCGCATTGTCGAACTTCACGTCTGAGATCCCACTGGGCTGGCTTGCAGTACAAATCAATTTGACGTTGTGGTTAATATTAATATCAATCCGAATAGTCCTTACTGATAAATATATTCGTCTCCTTCCATCTGTGAGGCGGTTTGAATTGAAGGATCCTGCATAAACTGTACCACATATAGCTAGCTCCACGTAGTGAGACTGTCCAAGTCAGATGATGACGTCAGATCCGCGGCCGCTTACGAGATCCATGGCAACGCATTTACCGACGTCAAATTAGAGCCTCGATAATGGCTTTAATGATCGTAATTATCTTTTGTACGTTGATATTAAACTGAATACGCTATATGTACACTTTTAGGCATTAGGATTTGAATTAGGTAGTGAGATCATTACGCACTATATTGTCTCCTACACAGGCAGTGTAGGTAAATAACCTGGCACAAAACAGCGTGAACCCTGACTCACTCCAATAATAACAATCAGATCTGAACAATTCAAACACCGTTAGAGCCACGAGGAACAGTTATGTCGGAATCTGAATCATCAAACATTTTGGAGAAATATCTTAGAAATAGCATTCCTCCTGCTGAAAAGCAAGCAGGATGTGTGAAGTTGTCAGTGTCCGTCTTATTTCGCCGAAAAGCACTCGAAAAACGGGACCAATAACAGCAGATCGCCGCTACCAACCTTCCTGATATATTGATATGATTTGGTTCATATATTCACCTAACTGGTATATAAATTTCAAAGCATAACTTTAAAACAAAAAAGTGTGAATTATTGCCGGATATTCCGGGATATACTATTTTTAGATAATAGCGTGACATTCACCTGAAGAGTAGGGAGTGATCATTAAGTATGTATGGTAGTGGTGGGCGATTATAACTCGGATTTCCTGGAGTGTGTATTTATTGTTAGAATGATATTTGAGATGGGGCTGGTTCATAAATCAATCCTAATATTTTGTATGATGTCAGCAAATATTTGAATGGGCGCTTTAAGTGCAACCGGAGCTTTTTTAATAGTAGCTAAATTTCTGATCGCTGATTGGTCAATCCTTTGGTTACGTGCAAATAATTCCATATGCCATTAGTGGCATATGAAACTCTGTATGCCAGCCGGAGTGGCATACGAAAACTCAATGTGAAGCCTATCGGGTTTTATATTAGGGGTAGGATAATATTTTTATATAATATCCTTCTATGAGGACCGTGTATGATCCATATTGATATGGACAGGAACGGTAGATCACAAGACCTTTTACAATGACACACCCATCTGACAGCTTTGTCCTTGGTAATGCAGTCCTCGGGTAGGAGAGTGGTTGTCTTTATCTCAGGTTTTCCCTTGATACTGAGTAGGAAGTGTCCTACTTCATGACGTGGTGATCAACACATCCATTAGATAACAAGGGCTCCCCACCGTCCCCTAAGAAGTCACAGTAGGCACTCCCTTTGGGTAAATATGTTTGACAGGGAAATAAGCTTGGTGCAGCTGATCTTTTTATGCATACCGACAGGATATAAGTATGGACCTGTCACTATTACTTTGTCACATGTATTTTTACACATAACATCCTGGGGTATAGCACTTTATTATCCAGCTAATACAAAGTGTCCATAGACATACCCGGCGCATTCAGATATGTTGTATGCTCCGGTTGGCGCATACGGAAAAATAGTGCGTATGGAAAAAATAGTGCATAGCTAGAACGAACTGATATTGACATGCCACTTGTCCAGAAAAGGTGGATAATGAATACAATATAGACTGGTTTTAGATACAAGCAGTTGTATGCTCCTCGAAGTTGACTCTCCGCAAAATCCTCGCATAGACTCGGATATTACTACGCGTCAACTCCTCGGAGCATACGGCCGCTTGTATCTGAAACCAGTCAATATTGTATATATGTCTTACACAAACTCATATAAGATGCAGGATACCGTTGATGAAGACCCTTTTCTGTAAGCCAACGCGACCCAGGGGCGATGTGGGTCAGATTTATTGTTCACTTATGGGATACATGTGTCCAATTAGGACAGTGTTAGGGAATGATAACCCTCGTACGAGGTCTCATTGTATCCTGTACATTTATAGGCATAGTTTATTCAACAGGCACCTGTTTCTCAGATCAAAAGCTCTAATCTTGAAATGAGCGCACTGTGAGGATCAAAGTAATGCAGCACGCGAGAAAGCGTATATATGAATTTATCCTACCCCTAATAAAAAATGCCATAGGCTTAACATGGGATTTGTTTATTTCATGGGTGTGACATAAAGTGTTGTTTATGCCACTACTTTCTGATACTGAGAAAATATGGAAACGGGGTAGGATAAAAATCTAGATGCCACTCGTTTGAGTTTGAGCTTATTTATGCCACTCATTTTGTTGGCTCCGTAATGTCACTCGTCTTCGACTCGTGAAATTATGGAGCCAACAATATGCGTGGCATAAATAAACTCAGACTCAAACTCGTGACGTCTCTTGATAGTAGGGACCACTCTCCTAATGACACCCACTCTGATAGAGATCATCTTAATTTCTAACATCTCATGAATATATCAGCCATGAGTCCATTAGATGTTGATATATTGCATGTTCTCATATATGTGTGTCTGAACAGTAATTCTTAGGCTGTATACATTTGTTTGTACTCATGGACATATCACATTGTCCTCAGACTTTATGACGGTTGGTGTGCCGAGACGAAGGTTTCTTTGAGTGCTTGTTCGGCTGCAACGCTAATTGGCGACGTTGCTTGGTTAGCTTTTTTGACTTAAAGGAATAACAGCTATGGGCAAATGTAGCTTCTGTCGCTCTAATTGACCAGGACTACCGCTTGTTGGTAATTGTATTGATAAGAACAATACCAGGAAGTTTTCCCTAACATTCAGAGAAACAATAAGGAATGCGTCTGTATGCAATCCTATTCATCTACTGGTACCACTCTGGTAATTGTATGTCGTATTCCGCGGGGAATTTTGCCGGCGATGTGTGGCTGGGAGTGGTGGCGTGAGGTATTCGACAGTGCGCCATGTTTATGGTGACCTGCCTGTGATGGGTGATGGTGCTGCAGTGTATTAGTGTCTGGCCACTAATCGGGTCTGCTCAGATTGTGCTATCTTCTCCCCACACAACATCCCCATCCTGTATATCTCTGACATACACTGCATTTATCCTGGGAACTACTGATGAGGTTTGAGTCTAATGAATGTAAAGTTTCATGTCCAATAATTCCTTGTATTGCTAGTTTTGATCACACATTGCTTGTTAGAAAGGACTCAATTTTACATTTCCTTCATGAAAGTACGGATACAAATATTATCATTAGGCAACAATACGTTTGTATCTTTATTACCTATCAAATTTGTCAGTCCGTCTTGACTTGATTTTCAATAATATCAATTTTCAAATAAATGATGGCTAGGCAAGACTTCAGTTTGTTTTCTATCATTACTTATCTATATTTCTTATTCATCATTACTGCTAGTGATCACTTTATACAAATATACTACCTGGCGAATTATAGGATGATATGTTCATTTGACACATCAACATTATGTTACATCTCTATCCCAAAGACAAAATATAACCCTGAGCAGAGAAGGTACATTATCGCAACGGGGAAAGCCTCTGCTGAATTAAGGACTGGCTTAATGAGTTGATGCGCAGGCTAACACTGTAGGCAATAAGGCTTTAGCCATATTCAGCCGTTTTAATGTGTCATATATCATACGCCTATTTAGATTTAAAAGGCCTGAGGGAACTGTAATGTATTGAGCTATTTACCATCCCAGTCCGCTGTCTGATCAATGTGGAGATGAGGGTATTTCGACATGCCTGTGTTGAATATAATTTTGAATACGTGTAACAAGCGTCACTCTCTATAACCAAAGTGTCTAGAAGTAACGAATGATATCACATTCCTACTTTATCAATATCACTATTGTGTAGGTCATTGAAATAGTAGAATCAGTGCCTGAATTAGCCGAATGTATACCTTTACAAAAAGAATCCTCACAGTGCAGCTTATAATCCGGACCATCAAAAATGATTTTGAATTATAATAATCCTGCAACTAAACAAGGGAAGCATTCTTATTACAGCTGTGCCTATCCTAATTGTATGATTATGCGCCATATGCTCATTCGAAGATTACAATTAAAGGCCATACCCTGGATTGTATACACTAAATGCAAACTACCTATTGATGTACTAGTCATATGTGACCTTAAATGCATCCAAGTAAAAACAATTCATTCGCTTCAGAAAGAGAAAGTTGGACAATGACAAGGCAAACAGACTAAAACAGATGGGCGTTAAAAAGACCAGTGAGGGGCTTTCAACTGTCAGATTCCACGTCCGAAATGAAATAAATTAAACTTCCTGACAAAGTTTGGAGTGAGGCATGATGTTGAATAAAACGTCGCTTGCATTGCTTGCGCGAGAATAGAACCTCAAGGTGTCATACAAAAAAAAGAAATCGGATCGGAAAATTGAATTATATTCGAATTAGCATCACAGGAAAGAGATTTTTGGGTGCGTTTCATATAACATCCTGGGGCCCGTTGAGTAATCTAGACTCGTATATGAAGACCCTTTTCTGTACCCCATACAAGGGTTATCATTTAGTATAACTTAGGATTGCTCGCTAAGACAGTCTTAACGGCGGATGAAGAATCGCAAGGCATATAATCTTAGTATATCTGATATAGATTTATTGGGTTTAGAAATATGTACGAAGTACGAAATGCTGCACAATTTTAATCAACGTTTACTTATCAAAATGTCGCCACTCGAGTGTCAACGTCGATGAGAGGCAACGAATTGATTACGTCATATAGACGTCAGCAATGTTACCATGACGTGGTCTGACAATAATTACGTTGCTCCCTGCGGCAACCACCTGCAGGGTCAGGAGGGTTATATGTGCATAGATCGAGGCTGTCTGGGACATCTACTCTATAATGTACCACAATAGTCCATTATCTAATATCGTCAAGTTAATCAACAATGTCTTCCCCGTAGCAATTTACCCTCATCGCGTTATTAACTGTCCCCACCCCTAGTCAGAAATCTCACCCATACCCGACTAGGCCTTTATCACTGTAGATGAGGTTTTTCCTCATTGGTCACCACCCCTGAGGCGTTAACTTTGTTAGCGTTGGCGGCTCTTCTTGTATCCATTAAGCCCCCATTCCTAGCCCTTAATCAATGCCCGCCTATATGTTTTGTTTGCCTTGCTCTAGTCAGACCCTGCCACTTATGATATTACCCCCTTATATTCCAAAAATTATCATTTGAGGTATATGTCATATTTTATCTATTGTGTTTGTTTTGTTTTAATTTTTACAAAGGTCATTTTAAACTCTTATGTTCAACTCCAAGCTCGGCCGAGGCTGGTCCACTGCACGGTCAGGGATAGGGATGTAAGACCATTGATTCAGTCGTTTGAAATTGGAATTCGGTCTGTTCGGTCTAAAAGGCGCACATGGTATTACTTAGTGTGAATGATTTAATGGAATTTAAGGGTCTATGATCCATATTCTTTAGTTGTCGATAGAGTTTGGTAGGATCTGGTATCGCTGAGGTCACCGTTAGACTAAGAAAATCAGGGCCAGTTGTAACACAAGCACGCAATTGTTGTAAATCCATTATCTATCGGCGGAAATTATCTTTGTTTCTGATCATATTTGAAACCTAAACCAGTCCAGATTTCTTCCCTATTAGACCTCGAGGACTGAATTGGGCAGAGAATGTCAAAACTGATGAACAAGAATAGGTGAATTGCTGCAGTCACTATTCCGCATATTCTGGTTTGACACCACTAGTTGACTTCCTGAGACTATTGCCAGAGCCATTTCTGCTCACCAATGGGCATCACATATAATACCATCCCCTCAGAACCTAAAGGAACCAGTATGTAGGAAGCCATGAAGCCATGAAAGTATGGGTGTCTCTTCTTGAACCCGCACCCCACTCTTAGTCTGTTTATCATTGTGTTAAGCTACAGAAAAGATGATAATGTCGAGGTTACTATATATCCAACAGCACTCTATCTGGTGCTTTGGGTCCGCATAGGTGCTGTAGTTTATATCGCATAATCCATTTTATTCATAATATACGAAAACTGGCTTACTGTCTTCGTACGTCAAAAATACGCGGTGAAATCATTGATCAGATACATCCCGATGCCGAAGGCAGAGGGATGTATCTGATTAATAATTTTACCAAGTATTTTGACACACTAAGACAGTCAGTCCGTTTATGATTATTATATACCTAAAAATGGCGAAATTTTAGCTAGTCACGTGATCACTTACCCCGTATGTCACACTGTGACGTACAGCTATATATACGTCATGGGTAGCAGCAGGCAGTATGTGTGGGTCATACCGCCATAGGTATATAATTATAGTAGCTTTCATGTGAAATCAATGAATATATGAAGCAGGTGAGTCATAGAATCGTGATCATTAGATTTTCGATGATCGAAGATAGGGTTTGCTTCTTATATCTGCAATGGGCACACAGGACAGAATAATACCAGGGCTTGAATTCTCAGGTTTCTAATGTAGAAAACACATCTATTTCATATAATGAAAATACCAGTACTGTTATGACCTCATTAGCATCTTATAGGCTGTACTTTTCCTTACTTTTGTCATGCAACTAAATTATGGAATGTCTTCGGGAGCCCCAGCTAAATTAACCATTCACAACAACCGATATTGGTTGTTGTGTTTAAGTTTCTTCGCCATACACCTTCTGCTTTCCGATTAATTCCCTGTGACCCTTACCAGATCCCAGATTCAGTGGACAGACAATGGCTGCTGTGGCTTATCTGTGGTTCAGGTTGTCGGCAAAGGTTAGATGTTGGGTTATCTGTATAGGCGCATGGTGTAAAGGTCACCGGCAGCCGTCCCTGGGGCCTCCCTCAGAGGTGTGTGTACAGGGTTCCAACAGGCTTTCTATACCAATGCCTACCTTACCCAACCTCTGGAAATAGCAAGTGTGTGAACCATGCACGTGACGCTAGCCGTAAACCAGCCTATTTTTGAAAAGGGTAGCGATGGCAGTGGATTCAACATCACACATAAAGGTTACTTTATCTGTGTCCTGAACCAAAGTACATGTTTCTTGATCTTCAAATAATTCGGGTTTTTTCTTTGGTTGTATTAAGTTGTAAGCACACGAGCAACCTTTCCTCTTGGAATATATGCGAATACGGTATTGACACATAAAATATTTCCATTCTGGAGTTGGTTATTAGGATGGAAATATTCCATTTCCAGTGGGCCCCAGAACTAATATTTGTGGTTTGATCTTTCTTTACTTGGGCCATTATCATCCGAACAATCAAGGATCACCACTAGAGCCATTATATTATGGTACTCGAACCTTGTATTTAACGTAGTATTGTAACATAAATAAATGTTTACTTAGACAGTATTGAGAGAAAGAAATATAATATTCCCAGATCTCGACACCTGAAATATTACTCGCATGACTAGCTAAGTTCCTATTATCTGAAGGGAATATGATACGAAACAACCATCATAACCGTCACCATATTGCTTGGCCATGTGAAAGCCAAATTGTGTGAACAATCCTAGGACACAAGAAAGTGAACTGGATAGAGATGGTAATTAGACTGGGTTCAGTTTTTAACAGACTATTAATTAACACTTTATGTAGGAGCACCAATTAGACTGACAGAACTTGGTGCTAGCACTATGGGAAGCATTTATTTGTGATAATCAACTCTGACGAAATGGAATAATTTACTTAAGTACTCATTCAAGTCGAAGGCGTGGGTTGGAATATGATTATATAGCTGGATCCAAAAAGTGCGACTACTGCATCACGCAAGTATTACAAATGCATTAGCAGCTTGGCCGAGTTCGTAAAGTTAACAATGACGAACCATTAGTCTTTATGCGGGATCCGGAAAGGAAAGCAGAACAGTGATTTATGCTTTATCTGTGAAATGAAAAGGATAGATTTTAAGAAAGAAATTGATGAGTGTCAAGTCTGAGTCCCCATTCGCCATAGAGTTTGGAGTGCGAAGTAATAGGAACGAGAGGATAGCCGAGTGAATATTCTGAAACACTCGAAACTGTCTATCACCCAGTGAGTATGAGTAACCGTACTTGTACGCCTGTTGAGAACGAGTTCCTAACGTTAAGACTTTGAACATTTATACCAGGCTAAGATAAAATGATGTCCACTGTATACTATCGATGGCTACCGTGAACTATGAAAATTAAATAAAAACGTTGTGGATGGGGTTTATTACGACTCAAACGGATACTTTAAACCGGTGGGACTGGTCCTCTACACTGGCTGTCTTGGTATGAATCTTCAAACCAAATCGCATACCTAAGGACTGACTACTAGATTCGACTTATTATCCCTTATTAAACCTCCATGACATTAAGGCCCGGCGTGCACCTACTACGATATGGCTCCGATATGGTCTACGATGCACCTCCCGATAACAAAAATCAAAATAGCGTCAGAAGGTCACTTAATATCGGGGCAGTTGACCACGTTTCTGTCATTAGGCACCGAAAAAGAACCTAAAGATGTGTGGTGGATTGGCAGACGATTTTGCACCTTGCCGATATGTCTCTGATATTTGCTTCTAGTATCAGTGTCATATCGGTAGGTCTAAATTTCATTTGTAGTAGGTGGACGCCAGATCTTACTGAATAAAATACAAAAGGAAACAGACTAAGACTGAATACTGGATTCGACTAATTATCTAGTTTTATACTGACAGAAATACTACGTTTTCATACACTTTATACTCTTTAGTGTATGAAACAGAAACCTGCATGACATTGACTGAATACAAAATTAATAATCGACCTAAATATTTCCTGATAACACTATTCACCATATACTCTTCTTTAGAAAGAAAATTGTACTAGATTGATAATAATGTAGAGCATCTACTGGTATTTGGAAATCATTACCAAATTCATAGGTTTAACATTAACCTTTTGCTATATAGCCTGACACGAGCTCTGCCTCTTCTATCTACGATTGAATGAGAATGTACAATGAAAGGTGTGTGTCCTGCCAGTGCCCTTTAGTCTGTGCAATGGGGATTTCTTGGTCTCACTTAATCAGATTTGTGACTAATCCGATTTACATGGGATGCACCTTCCTGTTTGCTTCCGTTGCATGAACTCTGTTTTGGGGTCAAACTGTACTCAGAATTGCTCGTTGTCTATGTATCTGTTGTAAAAGTATACTGTTTGAAAACAGTCTTATATATTACAGAACCACCATTATATGACCCACATGAAGCTCACAGTTACATAGATGATCATACACAAAATAAAAATAAAATCATTATTTTCAGAATGTTGTACGTCGTACAAAAAAAAGGCCTGGTCCATTGGAATTATGCCATGTATTACACTGTCGGTCTTTTCCTGGAGAAATCGGTAACACTCTTTCACTGTTTATTGTAAACACCCTGGCAGTATCTGGTATCATCTGTTTTGATTCTGACACCCAGCCAGTAGTGTCAGAAAAAGTTTAAAATACCTGACTTCACCTGATCGCAACTCCAAACGAGTTCCACAGTTATAGCCCTGTAGAGTGTAATATTATGTGATTACAGCTAGAATTCCATTATTTCTCAAAATAATCATTATACACACCGTTTTTTCACCGAAAAAGAAAAACACCTACCTTCAAGTAGACACTCTTGTAAACATGTCAGGGGTCATGGTCACAACACCGAACGACTTTGCGTCATCGGTGACTAAAAATCGTCTAGTATAAACTCCAAATTCTAACAGAATGATAGTGACGATGATTTTACCATTATGCAATAAGGCCAAACCTGAGGATTATGACTTCTAGCCTACACTACAGCTATTTCAAAGTGTCTTGAATTTATGATCGAGAAAGGACAGGCACTGCACGAAAACCACCGTTTTATTCATATATACACCATCACGGAAGTGCATGTATTGGCTGAATATTGACTTGTGTTCATTTATATACGCCCAGGCCTTATATACGACAGACGCGTCTTGGCTGTATTTCACACCCAGCGTTATGAGAGAAAATACCCTCTGCCCCCGCCCCCTCCGGCCCATTTGTGTTGGTAGAAGTACAGGTGTCCTCAGTAGGAAGCCCTCCCCCCGAACCCCACCCCCGCCACCTCCCCCCGCCCGCTCTCAGTGAAGCTCTGTTCACTGGACGCTTATAAATACGCCCACAGATGAGGTGTATACACACGGGGATTAAGACGACATTGTAGACGCAAAATACCTACTTATATACGCCGTGCGCATTCATATGTAAAATGATGGTTTCCATGCAGTGAGGGCTGTGTAAAACATCAATCGTCAACCGCCTCAACTTCTGGCCCAATACCGTGCGTTTTCCATCTACAATCAAGAGGGTTGGCCAGTATGTGGGAGCACCTTAGGTGAAATACAGGAAGTGATCTATTACTTTAAATGTAATATAAAGCACCTCTTGGTCTAAGCACCTATTGGATCGCCGATTCTTGAGGACGATTCGTTTCCTGAAGGGCACCACCTGTCGACCTTTAGCTAGACAATCTACAGTCGCCACGTTTTCAGTCGTCTCGTGTAAATGCTGAGTAGGAGGTATGGAGTTCTTGTGTTACAAGCTCCAACGATGTTGACGTTTTCCCGGTGGCTCAAGAGACTGAAGCCTAGTGACAAGTACAAGGCAGACTTCTTCATTCATGGCAGAATCTAGTGGAGCGTTCAGAGTGTATGGATAAGGAAAAATAAGCGGACGTATTTGATGCGAGGTGCCTGTTCTATATACGCCTCGAAGCAGTCTCTGTTTTATTCTTCCTTCTATTTTCTACTTCAAGGCTGTCTGATATTGTGTTGTACACTCTCCTTTCATACACAACGTATTCAGTGTGGAATGCAAGCAGCAGGTACACATCACTGACGCCATAGATCTATCTATACTAGTCAAAAAGGGAGGCGTTCTACTACCTTCAAGGCATTCTAATATCTTAGAGAATATCGTATACAAATATCACTCCTATTGTCTGGGATAACTTGTATTATCAAATTAAATCAGCATTATTTTATTCGTCAAATCTCTATCTCTGCAAATTATGACCACCGATTATGATATTTTGCACCGCCGACCGATTATGTGACACATTCATTGCAATGATTGTCAGGTGGAAACAGAAATGGTCCACGACGTTTTTCTCCCACCTCAAGACTGACATCTGCACTGACCAACGAAATAAAAATGCACGGAATTAATTGACGCCGGTCTGTATTTTACTACCAACTGTCGGTCAGCATCCATCAGATTTATGCAGTGCAGGTCACCAATTATATGCCACCGACCTTTCACAAGGAGAACCATCGGACAACTTTCGTAGTGCGTGAAAATTACCAGTGGGGTTTCAGTAAGCACATAACAAGTGAATCGTCGATCCCATGCAAGGGTTTGGGGTCGTTGGAATGCCAAGCTGCACTAAAGCTTTGATTTAATGATCTCTAAACTGTGAAATAAATCTGAACCGTGTCTACCCCAAATTTGAGGGAACCCTTGTGTTGTATTTATGCATATATTCGGTTGTTTATATGATATAGAATTGGCTTCAAGGAATAGGGTTTGGTCATTGATTGCAAGAGTGCGTTATATATGTCTCAGTTGGTTGTGAATGTTTTCCTGTGAGTTATATAAATATACAGACGGAGGAACGATATGTTTAGATCTCACGTCTAACCCTGGTTTCAACATCCTTCATACTGGGCATCCTTCATACTAGGCATTCCAAACTCCAACGCATAAATCAAAGAACTCATCACGTGACCCCAAGCGAAGGTGAGGAACCAGCGGGAATTTTGGATCAAGGAGTCATGTGACCAATGGCGGCGATTACGTACGGCGTTCACGACCTCGCGCAACCTCGCGAGACCTCGCGTGGCTTCAGATCAAAGTGGCGTAAAGATCTACCGACTGACCGAGTGTCGCCGCCACTTAGCGCGGGCCTGGCGCGCCCCCTCGCGGGCCTAGTCGGAGTTAGCCGGACCCAAAACGTCAGATGGCTTTGACAGAGACTCCCAGCGGATGGTTCCCAGGCTAGACTGGTCTCCATAAATCATGGGGAACCTGAGTCTAATGTAGGGCGTTGTGGGTCGCATTCGGTTACGTAGACCGTGATGGCGCACAGCTCACCATCTGAAACGGTGATATTTAAGTATGTATTCCGAAAGCTGGAGTCGTTGGGGCATAAGCTTATAA
Source organism: Alentia gelatinosa (assembly GCA_950022655.1). Classification (NCBI taxonomy): domain Eukaryota; kingdom Metazoa; phylum Annelida; class Polychaeta; order Phyllodocida; family Polynoidae; genus Alentia; species Alentia gelatinosa. Next base: position 19,015,668 of record OX465588.1, on the reverse strand, counting down.
TTCTTCTCTCGTCCGTTGTGTCCTACCCTATATTACACTGCCCTGCCTCGCCCTTCCCTGGCATGTCCTGCTTTGTTCTTTCATCCCTTCGTTGTCCTTCCTTACGGCATACCCCCCTGCTCAGCTATCCTCTATTCTGATGAACCATACCCTTTCCGCTCCTGCTCTCCACTGCCCGGTTGTTTCGTATAACACCCATACCATTGTTGTCCATGACACAAGACGAGATTGGGTTAACCTTTGTTTAGGGAACAAGGCCATGAGGCCGAATATATTGATAAAACGTCAGCCCCATCGAGTCTTGTATGATATACGACCTAGGTATGTTGTTCTATATATTCATCATATACCCGACACTGTTGTAGATTTACGTCAAAATTAATTACCACATTGCTTATTTCCCAAGGTGTTCCGTATAACTATATACGGAACATGTATATGTAATAAACACATAGGATACGTAATGTGGAGCAGCAGCTCGTTACTATTAAAAGTACGTGCACTGGTATAGGATGTATGTTACTGTATGGTCCTACTGTTTCCTACCCTCATCTACATGTCCTATCCAATCCTGACCTCTCCGGGCTGTCCTTTCCTATATTGTCCTTCCCTGATCCTGCTGTCCTGGTCCTGAAATTGTGCTATCCCACTCCACCCTACAGCACATGACTGTGAACTGCCTCGTCATTCTTGATATTTTTCGGTGTGGATGATCCGTCAGCTGAACAAAATAGTTTTAGTTTCCCGGTTTTCTTTTTTATGCTCTATTTATATCCATATGTCTGCGCGTTTTATCAAAATATTCTATAATGTCAAGTTTGATTAAAGGATGACATCCGATATCTACAGATGAAAAGAAATATCATGTGCGTGTGTCTGTGTATTTCGAATTCTGTAACTAAACGTTTCTCTCAACAATACTTTCGGATACTTTCTCGTCTATGTCTTTATGATGGATAGGGAGAGTGTTGCTTTGCTTCTGGGGGCTAATGAGTATCATTGTTTATTATATTATGCCCGTGCTGACAACGTGTCATCGGTCATTATGGGATAATCGTCGGTATTCTTTTCAACCTTGCCAACAGAGTAAAACAGTGACGTGAGTGCTCGAGCTAGACAGGACAGGCATTGTAATAAACAGAAAATTTCTTCCATGTTCTGTGTAGATGACAGCACTTATCTCACATATATCTACTGTGGGCTGTAGTCTTACATGGCAAATGTACAGGACTTTATTAAAATTCTTCAAATGAGACAAGGGGTCTTCCGAGTATCACTATTGATAGGTATATATGAGAGGGTGGATGTGGCCCCTAAGATTCGAGGTCAACTCTCGACTGATGTCTATGTCCCAAGGCGCTAGAAAATATCATGTAAGGAGGTCAGGGTCAAGGTCGGGGTTTGCTGCGAATGCAATCATTGGCTACTCGGTCTACTCTAGTCATTATATGGACTTAGTGTAATGGGACAACTCCATGCTGATGAAGAATGGCAAATATTTCTTAAAAGGAAGACAGACGTTTGAAAAATACCAACCAAATATTAAGTATATAATAAGTGATTGCATCAATCTGATTTTATGTCCATTACAACAAATAATGGAAATGTGAAAACAGAAAGGCGGAGATAGGTAGGAAGCCACCTTACTGTCAGTATAACAAAATAGAAAACAAATGCTGTTCTTCAGTGGAAGGAAATTGGCAGAGATCTGAAAGCCATCAATGAAGCATTACGAAACTACCCATGGGGGCGACCTGACAAACAAATAAAACAAACAGCATGGCAGAATAAAGGTGAAGCAATACAAAGGAGCAACTCAGGAAATGAAAAGATGGACGACAGAATGAAGAAAACAGCACTAGAGCTTGATCGAGCAATAGCTATGCCTGCGAGTTACTCCCACAGGGCACTGAATGGCGGCAGTAGATGGGACACCAGACAAATAGACAGTGGCTGGCGGGAGGGGACTGTAAATCTGGCTGAGCGAGACATGAGGGACAGACCAGTTATCTTTGGCGGAATCGTAGGAGCAAATGGTAGTTGGGCAAAGTTGGTGCGTCGGAACGTCGTACGACAAGGCTGAACACCTGATAAGGGACTGGAATTATGCCGAGTGGGAGTCGGAGAGAAGATGAGCTGGAGAGTGTGTCTCTATTTTATGTCATATTCTGGGTGAGAAGTGCCAGTAATAACATGGCTTCTTGCTTGTTCTTTGTTATCCCAGCCGGATATGCAATGACTTATGCAAGTGGATTCTCCGTAATCTGTGAATATGAAGAAGCAATAGGCTATAAAGGACAGGAACTTCTGAATTGCCTGGGGATGCAGTCTAGTAATGTGGCGTTTCCACCTGCCGATGAAAAGGCTACATATTATATACATGCACCCTGTACACAGCCGTAACGGTGGTTCTACTTGAGAAACTACCGGTGCGCATATTCGATGGCCATCAGAAATAATCCTGTTTTCAGATGAAAATTGGGGTAGTCGCCAACTGATTTTGGACAGTCAAGTTCATTCCGTCATCTACTAATTCAAGATAAAGATGTTTTGTCAGTTGTGCAAAAAGCCGGTCAGTGGTGCCATATTATGAAATTTTGGAGAAAAACATCGTTAATCGTTTTTGTTTCCGCCTGACAATTACTGTGTCATATAATCATTCGGCGGTCTTAATATCATAATCGGTGGTCATAATCGGTAGATAAAAACACCGCATATCCTTCAGGAATCTAGTAGAAACAAATTACAAGGAGCGATACCAGGCTCTCCAGAATTAACCATGTGAAGGTAAAAAAAGCAAGTATATAGTCTCTTTCTCATATACCGACTTCCAGAATTTGATTCAACATCGACAACATATAACCATTATCGTTAGAAGTGAAATTACTGTCAATGATGTTGCTACAGAGCAGTCTGATGTTTCACTGCCTAAGAGATTCAGTGAAACCCGTTCTCAGGATTGATCTTACAATGAGGCCCGACCTTTGGCACCAAACATAAGTTAACAAGACATGTATGGATCGTATAGGCCTATATCCACCTGCTGACAAATGATAGGTTATATATTCACCTGTAGTTTAAACAGAGTTAACCTTCAGTAATCGTCACATATAATCACCTAGGGCAAACGCCCGCTAAAGTGAGCAGGAGAAAGTAATACATTCCTTATTGAAACGATGGTAGATTGTCTATTATAAGCACTTTAAGAAATTCTCGAGTCGACGACTATTGCAACAGATATTGCGTAATCGAGCACCACCTGACGATTATTGGCTAGACGATCTGCAGTCGTCACTTGTTTAATTCATCTAGTGTAAACACCGAGTTAGGAAACACTTGTTCTAATATACTGGAATACGTGCAAATTGGTGTGAGTGATAATTTCCAATGATATTTCTAATTTGGCATTTCAGTTAGAGTAAACTGCAAAATAAGGGGAAATTCATTAAGGTCCTCAAAACAATGCAGTAATGTGTCATTTTGAGTATACACGTTGAGCCACACTCACTGCGCCAAAGTGACGGCTGCACTGGAATGCTCGCTATCCAGTTGATTGTGCTGCATTGCAGTGGCGGCCTCTGCAGGGCTGAGTAGTATACAGACCGGGGTATTGACTCAGGCCTGGGGGGTCCCATTGTGGTTTATCCTATCTGTGCATATTTTCATCACGCTTTTATCCGCCAAGCAATCTTACGTGTTGGCTAATTAAATCAATGATACTTGAGGTACAGTTGCTACTTTTAATTTGATCTGACGCACCAACAATAACGGTTGTCATCTTCCAACGATTATTCTTACACAATGTTGCCATTCTGAACAACAAACTATTGTGCGCTGAACTTGTATCATCTAATATATAGATATCAGGTGCGTCACTGTTAATACTAGGAGAGTTAGATAAGCCACATATATCCCCCATGGACTGTCAATGACACGAGCTACTCCTCACTAAGCCTCACGGCTCACAAGGCCTGGCTGAGTTGCTCTGATACCCCCCAGACAGGCGCGACTCAGTGGAGAGAGGGATGGCGATGTTATCTGTGCTCACGGTCACTCGTATGGGAGACAAGGTCATACTTAGAGGGAGACTATCTCCATCTACGTGATATGGCAATCTCTAAGTGAAATCCGACAAGGAAACTATGAAGGAGACTTCTTGTGGCTATTGCAAATTGGATGTGTTCAGCAAAACAAGAGGCAATACGATATCGCTCATACTAGTCTACTCTTGCTGACATTTGCGTGCAGGTAAATGAATTGGTGGAGGAATAATTTTATGAGGATATGCAGTCATTTGGGAGAAGAAAGATGCAGTGACATCGGTTTTTTTTCGATGGGAAATGGTCTTTATATACTTATCATGAATCCTGAAGACCTCAGGTTTTTTTTTATGTCATTAGCCTAATCACGTCGCCATTTAGATATAGTGAGCCTATATATCCACCATGAAATGTTTGTACCTAGAAAGGTCGATAGCATCGACCTTTTAGATATTTGATTCTGCAGACTGTACTGAGGGTTCGTTCTTACAAAATTCTGATATTCATTGTATACATGTACATGTCTCATTGGTCAATTGTTGATTGTGGGAATAGCATTAGCCACAACGCAACCAATCAGACATTTTGTTACATACACACACACTTAATCTCCCCACGCGTGGAGGTCATGGACATGTCTGCATCAAACACTAGAAATAAATCCTTATATCTGATCGTGAGAGACGTTCTTGTGGTAATGGCTTTGTTGCGTGTGTGTCATTCCAGGTGCCAAAGTGCGTCCCGGTAAGCGGATGTCGGGCAAGCAGACGGGCCGGACTGGTGGTGGTGGTGGCGGCAGCGCGGACGGTGCAGACGGGGGAGGAGGCTTTGGAGGCATATACGGTACCTGGCTGCTACTAACGCTTCAACTCATTAATTTACTCGTCCACAATACTATATCATATATACATATAATATATATATATATATATATATATATATATATATATATATATATATATATATATATATATATATATATACATTATATAAATATATTATATCAGTATAATCACAAACTCAAAATTCACAACAGACAAATATTCGTTAATGTCCTTTACAATGTTGTATTTGTTTTGTGTTTTTGTTTCGGAAATTGGTCTCCAAATGTTATCCTCTCAACCGGTTTTATAGAATGATTTTTGTAAATGTTTGAATTACCTACGATTTTGATCTGTTTCGTACGATTTTGATTCGTTCTGGATATTTTGGTTGAACATTTGCCCCTTTGCATGTCAGTATGATATTTCACTAGCCTCATTTTAATATTATCTACTTCTGGATGTTTGTTACAATGGGAAGGTGGGTCGAGGCATAAAAATGATATTGCGCATGGTAGCAAATGTGTTTACACGTATCAAACTATTCTTCGCCTTCGTTAAACTTTGCTTCTGAATGGATAAATCCAATGGTTCCTAATCTTACAGAAAGAGCCGGGAAAGTTTCTCCGAAAGTATAGGTTCTTGGATATTTGCATGCATGTGACTTTTGATCGCTATTGGCATGTCTGGGATATCATGTCCTTAATCAGGGGCCCTGCTGCATCTTTAATGGTGGCAATTGGATTAGGAGGAGCATTTAGCTTGCTGCTGAAATAATCAACTGCTTATCGAATTTCCTGTTATTTCCAATATGGTTATGAATCACCTTGACTTTATATTGTCCATTGTGTTAGGTCACTGTATATCACCGAGCATAATGTTATTATGTCCTTTCCTTACCTTACATGTTGTTATTCAGTTTCTTAGTTGCCGATGTATTCGGTAAATGAATGGCAACTTTCTAAGGAGAAGTCAGACAAGAGAGCTATACGATGTCAGCCGTTTATTGCTTCCTAAATATCAAAGGGAAGAGCATAATTATCGTTAGTAATCAAGCCACCGGTGGCCTTTAGAGAGCGAGCGCAATAAGAGAAAGAGCAGGTAAGAACTTCTCCTTAGTGAGAGGTACTCTATATACTGCTCTATCTTCTGTACGAGCTACCTAACAGAGGATGTAACCATCAACTCTACCTCAGTCCCTCAATAGCCCACCCACATTCCCTGCCATTTGCCTGTGATTGCCTGACCAGGTTACCCGCTGTCTTGCCAAATAGAAGTACTTTGACCACAGGAATTGCCGCATACATCCAATAAGCGAAGGTATGAGACGACCAATTTTGTGTACGGATTCTTCCCGAAGAGACATCACATTAGTCTGAGACATCACCATCTTACAGAAAGCAGTTTACATATTCAGGGATGACAGTTTTCCACATTCCCATGAAAATCCTTGTTTTCATTTTATACAATGATTTCGTTATAAAACAAGGATAGTATAAAGTGAACCTCAGTTACTCCGAGAAAACATGTTTTGAAACTCCTCATACAACATCAGTTCCATTCCATGGCAACAGTGGCGGTTTTTTTACTCGTTATCTCTGTCTCTCTGAGGCAGTAGATTCAAAATATTTTCACTTTCTTTCCTGACCTGAACTGAAAACCCTGCATATTACAAAGATTATGATTAAACCTACCTCCCTACGTCGTTCATCCAATATTTCTCTCATCCCGAGAGCTGCATAGGCCAACAGTTTCTGACATTAGTTGGTCATTACCACCAGCACAGACCACCCAGATTGTTCATATCGTGATCTTTTCCACCAATTGTATAGGAAATGGTTAAAGTGAGGACAACTAAAAACCTCAACTATATCTTCACTTCTGAGAAGGGCAGAAGGTATCCCTATAGGCTCAGTCACTACGTTTTCTTCTAATGATACACCTAAATATCAAGAAGTGCACTAAGGGCTCAGTGCGCCCGTTACTGCACCCTGTGGGTGTATAATGATAGCCTTCTACATATATTGATTATAAAAACTATACATCGAACTCACTTGTCTAAAAAGAATCGCTATTGTACTGCTCAGAAAAAATGAATGTACATCATTAAAATGAATGAAAGCTGATTTATAAGAAAACATTTCCATCATCATATTTTATAAGACCACCACCATCATCCCACCCCCAAATGCCATCCCAAGGCAGCAAGCTGCTGCTACCACCATCACCTCGCTTAACCATCCTCTTCCACCCTTCCACTATACTACCACAACCACTAGTACCATTCCCCATCCCACTAGACCATATCATAAACATGTTGACCCAGGCTGCGGGCCATGCCCATAGCTATCCGTAATAGAGCCAGACACGCTGGCCGGATCCCGCTTGCCCGCCGGTCTCCCGGGGACGGCGCCCGGTCGCCCGCCTTATGAATCTCCGGGCGAGTAAAGCGCTTGTGCTACTGCAAATCCATAGATAACAGCACTGGGGCTACTTCTGTGAAGACCCAGCAGCCTGCACCGATTGCAGTGGAGGGATATGGGGTAGGAGGATGGGGGTGAAAGAGGAATGCCATGATATAGCGTCATCAAATGACGTCAGAAGTGAATGTCATCAGCCACGGACGCCTTTATGATGACGTCACGAGACGAGTGAGGTTCCGCTGTCACGCTTGACTGGCTTCCGTGTCTCTTTTGGCCTGGGTCTTGATATGTCTACCTGCCTCCGTGAAAAGTCATCCAGTTAAGGAAATCATCCAAGAGGAATGTTAGAGCGCTCAGCATGGTAAGGTCCGGCGTCCACTGAGCTCCAAATCGTCTACGATAGACCCTATGAAGCACCTCCAGCTGGAAAATAAAAATCGCGTGGGAAGGGCACCTGAAGTCGTGAAAGTTGATCACGTGTCTATACGATCACCCTACGATTCACTCGCCGGTGGACGGGCCGATATGTCTCAAATCAATCATTTCATAGTTTAACTTGGAATCGAGCTTTTATTGTCAGAAAAACTTTTTTCTTTCTGAGCATACTGGCAAAACATTATTCATAACCCTGCAATATTCTCTGAATCATAATGTATTATATATTATTTAAAAGGCTACCTCAATTTCTGCTTTAATGGCCTGGTTGCATCGTGAGGTGCGTCTGGACCGTAATCACTTTTTTTACACGGCGATGTGCCTAGTCTAGACGTTTGTCTATACCACAGATTCCTGATCGTCTACAAGTTTTTGACATTTTTGGTTTTTGCTTATACCTAAATATCCCTTCATAAAGCATGTTCAAACAAGGACATGAGGGAAGTTTACTGTAAGCGTCTCTACTCTAATGTGCATTTCAATCTTCTTCAACATATATATTCATATATCAGCACATATATTTTACTTTCTCTATGTCAATAAGTATGTGTGCATAGGGTTAGGGTTTTCTCTATGTTGAACCATATATTTCCTGTTCCACTCTCATCAGCTCTTTCTAGCTATTCTCCTTTTTCCAAAGTTCCTGTACTTCCTTCCCCTTGCAGATTTAGTAACGTTCCTCTATATATACCTCATGTTAAGCCATATTTCTGCTACTTGTTTCCTTTCACTCTAATCTAACGCGGCATTTCCAACTGACGACTAAAGGTCCAGAATTAGTCATTGTTTGGTGGCGCTCGGGATTTATGTGGCGTTTCCTCCTGCCGACGTAAACCCCGCCGATTATGTACACCTGTACAAAAGTCAGCTGGAGGGCCTCCTTGAAGATTTGTCAATGCTAGCAGTCGTTTCAGCCCAAAGCACTCACTGTTTCCACCTGACGATCGATTATGTGTTCCAAGTACACCGATTATTCAATATATATATGGGATCTGACAACCCTGAGGATCATCCCTCCCTAAATTAACATAGGAATCAGTGATGGTGAGGAAAAACGGGCCCTCTATAGACGGAAATGGAGGTGGTGACCAAACAATTTTTGGTCGCCACCACCAATTAATTGAAGGTCGATGGCTTAAAAAGTTAGTGGGTAGTGCCATATTGTATAATGTTGGAGGGAACGATTCGTCGACCCTCTTTTGTTCCACCTAACGATTATTGCGCAAAAGTATCATATAGTCGGTTGGTGGTGCTAAATGTCATAATCAGTAGTCATAATCGGCAGGTGGAAACGCCGCATATTTGTCTTGGTGTGTAATTGTCCACCCCAGTAAAAAAAGATCATTTCTACCTGACGACTAGAATAGGGCCAGCGATTGCTGGAGAATCGATTCCTAGTATGTGTTTCATAACACAAAATGCATCTTTGAATTCATGGATGAGGTGAATAGTCATCAAGGGGTGCCAGATTGCCTAATGTGTTAATAAATAGTCACCCTGGTATTTGTATCCCCGTTTCAACCTGATGATTATGGGGACAAAAAGAGGCAAATAGTTGGCGCGACAAGTCAGAACCGATGGCCTGAATCGTCTGGTGGAAACGCCGCACTGGTACAGTTAATACATTTTTCTCTGTCTTCCGTTCCCTTTCATCACCTCACTCTATCTCTTCCCATACGCTCTGGCCTCGCTAGCCTGCATCCCTCCCTCACTGTGTGATACAGTGTTATCATCAGTACAAGCATAGCGTATCAGCACTCAGTCTCTGACACCTGAGGTCGGTCCAAGGCTCCTGAATCCACTTTAAGCACTACATAATCTATCGTCGATTACATTTGGGCACCATCCCCTGCCAACACAGACTAATGAAGGCTGACATGTATCCAGCTCTGACTACTATGCGTTGCAAGATGTCAACAATCAGAAATTGTAATTTCCTGATGGATGCATAGAAGGATCCTGCTTTGGTTGGAACACAAACGGTCTCAACCTAACCGCGATTTGATTCTTGACTCTAATTCATTTTCTTATATTCATATAACTTTCATTTTCTAGAGTGATATTACTCCATTTCTGTCTGTATTTAGATGTGATAGACTGTGTCTGTACACGTGACGAAAGACGAAGGAAATAAATTCAATTACAAATGATTAGAAATACGATGAAAGTCATAGCATCTTTAAACTTCAAAACCAAATTATGCGCTTCATGACATATCAATGGCATTCGGCGACCCATAGCTGTCTGGACCCATGATTGTCTCCTATATTAGACATTTGATGGGGCAGTTGCACAGCTCTTCGCGAAGGTGGCGCCACCAGTTACCAGGTCTAGAAGGGCAATGAAGGATATTTGACTGAACGGGACCGCTGTGGGTAATACTCCAAGCTTGATTAGTCCTGCAACTTCCTCCCTTCATCCAGACAATAAGTATTCCGTCAATTCTTCGGCATAGACATACTCCCACTTGATTTGATCTTTTCATGTTTTTCTTTCTTACATAGTTTTAGCTTGTTATCAGTGGAATTATACAGACGATATGCTAATGATTCAAAGTCATGTCTCTCATTGAGGATACTGATGTATACAAATAATATAATATTGCATCTATTAAGGGAGTGATTGCAATTGATCCATAGTAAATAGTTATAAATAGTTACGTTTGTTTACACAAATAATTGATCATTTAGAGGATCGTACTATATGCATGATTTGTCTATTCATACCCAAATGAAGGAGCAAAACAAATTCATTCTCAAGAATTACATCTCGGATTCAAATTATTATCATCATCATGGTACTAACAACTACCGCACACAAAGTATCCTCGTGTCGCCCCCCTCAGCACTGTGCAGCGCTATCGACGTTCAGCAGAACGGAAACGTAACCAGATAAAAACATGTCTAATAGGTCCACTGGTTACGTCCCTGTCGGCCGAGTGGAAACTAACTGTCTGTGATGGCCCGGGCAGGAATAACTCCACGGCTTGGTGAATCCTCCAATTGTAAAACATCAGCTAGACGGTCGTCGGAGCTGGGAGGTGTGTGTGTGTGTGTGCTCTGGGTGGAGGGTTGTAGTCCAAGGGGCAACATCTCCCTGAGCCATATTTGGTTGCAATAATCTATATTTGGATGGCATCTATTCCAGCCAATATTCCTTCCCATACCCAATTTGCGCAGATACATGCTGTTCTCCAGAAGTGGCCCTGTCTTACTCTTTGTTCGTCCCGTTTAGCGATGATTCGAACAATTTATTGAGGCACTGACCGTGTACTATACATTAAAGAAATGGCAAATCTGTAATGTTAATGTGGAGACTAACCTGTATAGGAAGGCGTGAAACTAGATGCCGAGTAGATTTCTTGGGGAACTATTCAGGAACAACACAGCAGATCAAACATTATAAATTACCTTGCGATACACTGTATTAATTGATTGTAATATTGCACTCATATTGCTTCGAGAAATTAGAGTTTATTAGATCGAAGGCAATGCAGATTTATATAATAAGAAATACACAAAAGGGACACGGCGTAGCATTATGGCGTCAGCACAATCATGAGCAACTAGAACCTATACCACTACATCTCGTTCTCTTGCGTCTTTCTTTTTCTCTCCATCATTTATTTCACTTAAGCTCCATTTCCCGATCCTCTGCACCACCTCTGTCCTATCTCCCTTCCCTTCCAACATAACCCTTGTGTTTCCTTCTTCACCACATCTCCTCCTATTAAGTTTCCATCTGTTCCGTCATCTTCGATTATCCCCCCCCCCCCATCCCCATATGTAATTCTTTCATTCATTTTAACCACGCCTGAGGTCCCATTTGTATGTACTTCTCCCCCCATATTCCATCTCGATCATTTAATTCCCTTGACCGATCCTTTTCTGGCCACATTTTGTTATAGAATGATTTGTATAGCTCTCTAACTCATATTCAGGAAAATTTTTTCCAAAGGCGGAAGTAGAGTACAACTACTCCAGCAAAAAGAAAAAATTACAAAAAAAAATAGCTCTCTAACTCACCCTTCATATACACCACTACCACTATAGTCCTGGTGAAATATTATTGTTTTCACGGTTATCCCCTAGCCCGACTAAGCTATATGTATCGTTGACTTCTGTAGTTTCTCTGTTAGTTTCCTTCTGACCTGCAGCGAGTAATTTTCTTTCACCTTTGCTTCCTCTAACCACTATTACGCCTTCCCTTCATAGCTTCATCTGAATTTTACTTAAAGTTGGCACCTTCTCGTTTTCCACACCTCATCAATTCATATTCCATGTCAAAATTCCTTGCGCCCTATTCAATCACTCCTCAACATTTTCTATTATATGATGCTTCCAAGGTTCCATACCATAGTGCCAATTCCTAAATTTCACCTTGCCCTTCCTTTCTCTCAGCCCTATACCCATCCTTCTTTTACCTTTCTTCTCCAAGAGGAACCAATGACTGAGAAGTCAAGATTGCCGTGACGAAGCGCTGGTGTCAGGCCCACATTGCCAGCACAGAAAGCCTCAGAAGCCACTCAGAGCACTGGAGTCGGGCGATGGGGCGAGTGGCTTCTGACAGAAGTTGTAATCTTTACGCCAGCAGCCGTGTCCACGGACGTATCATCCACCCTCCACTGAGAAATCCAAATCCGGACCAGCTCTGGTCTACGCTGATGAACTGAGGACTACACCATAACGCACAAAGCTCTGGGCCTCTCTACCGGAATACGGGGGTTGGGGTTGAAGCTGGGAAAACGCCTACTTATACAAAGCGGATTTGCTGCAAACAAGACGCCGGATACTCGCTGGTATATATAACAGCAGTGACCTTTTGCTAATTTCCTATGGGGGGATACATAGCATGTATAAGTGGGCTTGTTTGCTTTTGTTTTGTTTCTTTTATTGTTTATGTTGTTTTTGATGAGGACACAAGTCACGTAGCGTGTGCATGGATTGTCCACTCCGTCCCAAGCACAGATAAAGGGAGGCAAGGGGCCACTTTGTTGCTGTAGCCTGGTCCTATCATAATTGCGTGCTTGAGTTGGGTAGCCATGGAAATGAGGTCCCTGGCGACTTTAGCATTGAGATATGGTGGTGCGGACGGGCGTTCGTAATTGCTGATAGTGAGGCCTATTCTGGTTGGCAGGCCGGGGTCCGATAGGGACCCCTCTGCCTCGCCACCGCCATTTGTCTGCAAGCACTCCGTCCCACTGAGCTGCTCACCAACCTGTGAGCTGTTCTGACCACAGAACAGTGCGAGCTGCTCCTTGGAGATTGTCATGGAGAGAGTGCGTGCTTTGGTAAAGGCCTCAGCGGAGTTTGCATAGACTCCCGTAATGGAATCCACATAACTTATTGGTGTCGGTTACCTACCTGCTCTTCCAGATCTTTAGACTTTACTGCTCGATATTACTGTCCTGCCGAGAACACATTCATTATAAAGAATATGGCTATATAGGATGAGCACTCATTTAGGTTAATTGACAGAAGATATATTTCTTCGATGATAAATCTTGTATATGTTACCATTTGTTCAGGTGCCTAACATGAGAACCCAACCCATATCTCGTAGCTACAAGCTAAGAATTGGCCATATTCTGCCACTATAAAAAAGAAATTCCAATAAAACTAACAGAATTGTCATGGATACTGAGCAAATAAAAATGATTGGAAATATCTTGGATATCGTCCATTCTCTGAAAAAAAAAAAACATATTGCGCTGAGTCATACACCTTTTAGGCCCGGTATTGCTTGCCAGAAGTCTGTCGGTCTGGTCCAGCACCTATAATCCCTTGTGTTACGGCTCACCGTGCCCCATCCCAAGGCACGACTACGACACCCTCGTTTCCTCCTCCCTACGTCTCCTCCCAAGCGGCGAGTTGGCTTACCTGGAGAATGAGAGCTGCCCGCTTCTGGCAACCCCAATTATAGCTAACGAGGGAGGAGCTCGCCATCTAAGTCCACTTCACTGAGGGAACGGCAGTCTCTACAAAAAACACAATTGATACGTTCTCCACCACTTTATTCTTCTTTCAACCCCCTTACGAGCTACACACCCTCCCTCGGATGCGACAACGGAAGCCCGGATACTGCATAACGCCCGTTGACTAATCAATATCTGGTTGAGGCTGGCACCTATGGCTCTTATATATAGGTCTCCGTGTTGTATTTTCGACCAAAACATTGGTGTCAAGTTATCTGGTTTAGGTGTGTGGTTTTCTAGCTTGTGGGAGACAATAGCTTCGGGTGTTGCAGGTTTGTATTTGCGATGTTTAGGTATCAGTATGTGGCATCACACGGTAGGGTATTGATTGTAATCAGGGACTTCCTACTTACTAGATTATAAAACAAAATCAAATTGTTGGAGAGCTTACCTGGGGAAACACAGATAATACCGTGCTTGTATTAAGAGAGGTGTATATAATGTTCTATGCAAATTGATCAGATGCTGGCGGTACATAAGATTACATGAAATGCTTAAAATATCTGAACGAGTCAATGATACTTGGTTTTGACGAGCGTCCCGTTAAGTCCAATTTATTGTTGTTGATTATTCTATTATTCCCTGTGAATAAAGAATGGGAGAACACTTAAAAAGGTGGCGAATGTTTAACGCTTTCATTTGAATAAAAAATCTTGGGTTGAGGGTGAGAGTCGCCAGCATTATAGCGCTGTACATAATCATCCCAGGGAGTCAGAAGACATGAAAGTATCAGGGCTGTCCATCCGCCTGCCTTGAGAAAATAGTGGTGGGCACTGAATTGGTAGTGCGTTAATGCATACACACACCAAATACAACATGAATCATTGTCTACGAATCATTGCCTATATATGTACAAATCTGTAAACTGGATGTGCAAATAGAGCAAACTTATTTTCTATTGGGATGAAAATAGCATGTGCTACGCTGCCTCTGGCGTCGGAAACTATTTCATTTTACATCGAACGCCTCGACCTCGAACAGCCATCTCTATGGGCTCAGTAACTAAGTTTTCTCTTAAAAACAAGCCAGGCTCATAGGATTCTATGTTACGAAAGTCTACATTTTCCCGTTACAGACGAGGTAGAACAGGTGATATAACGGTGGAGAGGTCTACACTACGTTATTACGTGTCAGTTGCTCAGTGAGACGAGGTGTGATAGGGCTGAGTAACTCGTGAACACAGAAACTCATGCCCTACTCCGTAACCTGACAAGTATAGACCACGTGGGACTGATCCTCTCAGCCATCTGTCAACATCGCTTACGTTCTCACCCTTACGTTCACAACCATTTCATTCATATCCCCAAGTTACTGGAACCGGTTAAGACCAAACCATCCCCACCCAGAACACACTAGTTCTCCACATATTTAGGCACGTGGTGTATAGATAGGACACGTGGTTTCCATTAAAACTCGTATTTCCTCAACTTCGAAGAATTCTGCTGAATACCTAGAGGTAGCCAGAGAGGAGCACATGTGCAAAACACATTAAGCATGATATAAAACGATAGGTTTGGGCGATTTATACAGTACATATATATCGTCACTCCCACACCTTCAATATGCAATATGCACTATTCATTTGTGAACATTCTGGCAAATTCTGTGCATTTACATACTTAAACTTCTCACTGATATGCATTTTCGTGATGCAACCCCTTCGTTAACTCAGACCCTTTCCTGTGCACCCTTTGCCCTCAAGGTAATTGATTCTTCGCGCTATTCGTTGATTCTGCCATCCATCCCCAGTCCCTATTCCCACGCACCTTCACCCTTGAAGTCAATTTTCTAAAAGGTCACAGATTGGCTCCATACACAAGAGACTCTGTGGTGGTGCCTGCCAGCCTTGTACTAGACACGAATGTGATGAGTGTCTGGTGTTTATGATTCCCCTCCAGACAGCGTTTCTTGCCTACGGTCAGTCCCACTTCCTTCCATGTCAACAGTAAATCCCACCTTTCTCCAACACCGAACAGTCGGTTGGGCATATGCATGGAACCTTTCGTCGTGTTCTCATGACATTGCATGGATGAATTAATGTTATTCTTTCCTCATTCTTTCTGAGGCGAGACCCCCTTCGTCCTAAGGCATACACGGGTACACAGAGAGAATACATAGAGTACAGCAGAGAGGTCTACATCAACTAGCTTCCCCAGATCCTGTTTCTCGATCAGAACGGTAAGGCATGTGCTGACGCGATCAGCATGTGTAAGTCGATCTGTATCACATGGTAGGTAATATAAGTAAACGCAGTTACTGAGCCCGTAGCGAGGATCATTTGGGGTATTTTGTTAAGTAACTACGGCCTGATGCCATGGGCGACCATATGAAAACACCAGCCTTGATATTCCTACACCCTCAGCAGTGTAATTTAGAGTTTTCGGTCATAGGTTTATAAAAATATGTGTTCAGCATCAGGCAAAAGCCTCTTGCTATCCCCTCTTTGAGACGTTGCTAAATTAATTGATAGAAACTTAGAACATGACAGCAATGCAACATTTGTCGACATGGGATCCATGAAGACACTCGCTCAGATAAGGCACGTTTCCATTGGCCGACGGAGACAGTGTAGACCTTTGATGTTCTCATAATAGCCTATTTCCATTGGCTATCACCGATATGTATACAGTCAGGAACCATCAACGGACCTTTAGCACTGCTGACACAGAATGTAAATAGGCTATTAGAGGAATACAGAAAATCTCCACCAGTTTTGTCGGCCAATTGAAAAGGGCCTTTAACGTTGTTTCCTGGCTCTTTAAAGAGTTGACATGATGCCGTTGTATTTGAAATAAAAAGGATATTTCATCTAGTATTCCGTCTGACAACAGCATACAACGGAGAGGATCAAACAATATCATATCATAGTGAGGATGATACTTATATTGTGGCGTCCTTGTTAGTTTCTAAAGATTTATTTACGTATTCGTTGCTTCTGAGATTAAGTTCACGTGTGAGTTAGACGACCCATGATGAGTGGCTCAATAAATGCTTGAGAAATCTGCATTCGTCAACTGCTCCACGACAACACTGCCATTTATTTGCAGTCTGGAACCACCGATCGATTTTTCTGTATATCAACGGCAGATCGATGAATGGAAACAGCCTGGTAATTGAAATGACTACCGATTGATTTGACGAAGATTACGTAATCTTAAAGCCAGGACAGACCGACTTGGTCAACGACCGATAAAATCAGACCACTTTGATTTCATTGGTGAGGTTGAAGGTTTTAGTGGGAAATTTAAGTCAGCATGGATCTGGAATGTACTGAATAAACACTGCATACACTGTACTCGCACCTATGAATGAATACCGACGTACAGTCGGTGGCCACCACCTACTGACCTATAAGAGAACTCGAATACTCGGTGCCGTTTTCGTAGGCGAATGGAGAATTGCTCTCTATCCCACGCCTCCGACTGAAGTCCTCATTATCTATTACAAAATACAATATTTGCTATCGAGCTATTAGTTTCACAATGATTTCTGAGTCTGTTTTATTACAATATCCTGGAACTACAATCAACGAAATGTTTCTTTCATAAAATGCAAAATGCTTCGTGATGGATATTACATGTCCGATATTCTCGTTCTTATGACCATAGATTGTGCAGTGTGGTGTTTGAAAGTGGTCTTTGACCCCTACATATGTCCCTGTTGTCAAAATTAATTAGCCAACAGAAATCTTCAATTATTGTATCACACCATGACATCCATTGATGACTACCCAAACAGATATCTATCCATTTTCAAGATGGGTGCCAAGAAATAGGCTGTACATGCTAAGAGTGATAACATTATGCTTTGTTGCACTACAGCGTTATTGGTTCACAATGACATTCCTTCGGTCTATCTATAGAATGCCTCAGGTTACTGGTAAGCCTGCATGGGGCGATGTAACTTCGATGATCACTCTGATAAACAAGGAGTCAGGTCGTCATCCTTGGACACTTTATTCTACTTACTTCTGGTAAGGATATTCAAAGAACTACTCTGAGACTGACCTTTGAGGACCATGCTGATTGACCCTCAGAATGTATGGGGCCTTGAAGGGCATGGGACGTCGTAGGCCGGGCTGATTTCCCTGAGTTTGCGCCGAGTCCTGCATCCATCTGTCTGGCCCCGTGTGGAGGGCTTCAGCAGACGACAATACATCAGACAGAAGAGCTCAGTGCCTAGATACCCGACCCGACATTTCGCCTGTTGTTGACGCCACTAGCGCCACCGCGCGCCAGGCTCGCGCACGTAGGCGTGTTTACATACGGGTCATCTTCCGAAGTTATGGTTCTCTGAGAGAGGCAGCGCGCAGAGCGGAGAGTATATTCAACTCTGTCAGTCCTGATGATGCATCCAGGCATTGCCATGTAGGGCATGAAGATGCCTTCAGGCATTTTCTGACGTGTTATCTAAAATTTATAATTTATGAACTCAAATTTAGATAAGAAATAATTCATGATTTGTTCACTATATGTAGGAAACAATATCATCCTTCTAATTCACTGTGGGTTCTGGTATGTGTGACATCAGTGCATGCAGGGTTTGGAATGTAGGGGATCGCTTCAAATTTATCCTCAGGACAAGTAAGTAAATTATGCAAATGCTATGGTGCGGGACCGAACGGGTTACGAAACAGGGCCCCTTTATACATGAAGTTGGTGTTGATGGACAAAAGGGAATAGACTATAGGAAATATCACCATTCAAAGATTTGAAACGGAAAATTGTTTTCACCAGGTGTTTGTGGTGTAATTTTATCAGATGTTTGTTGTGCTCTGAATTTTTACTATCATCCTGTATTCATGATTATGAATCGTTAAAAAGAATCTCCTACTGCGGTGAAAAACAGATGGCGTATTGGTTTGTAATCTATATCAAGTAAACATGGTGGTACAAGATGTGAAGTTGACGCCTGCTGCCACCTCGACGGGCGTTTCGGGTTACCTTTCTGTCTCGGGTAGCGTCTGAAAAGGGACTTGGTGCCTCCTCCCTTTGGCCTGCATGCCGTATGCACTGACATCCGACTGGCAGCTTCGTGGGTCTCTGGCCACTCCCACATTGCCTGCTACCAGGGCAGTATTTGACAGGTACTTCTCCCACTTTCAGACCACCGACCTGTTTCACAAACATCGCTGTCGGAAACGTTAGTTAACGACCGGTACTAGTTCTCCTCTAAAATAGGTTTCACACGCTGGGATTCAAGTACCCCATAGGGTTCTGTTTAGGGGTAAATGTCGTCAAATATGGCAGGGGAAAAACATGTTTCAGGGAAATGGAACGCTACAATTTAGACGAAGGAATTGTGTTCGGGTACAGAATCTCAGCAGGATTTGTTTCGGACAAACATCATGTGAGATACATGGATCCAATCATGTGAATAACGCTTGAACAGCTATGTATCCCTAGTCAATAAGCAGCGTGTACCTGGGACCTGTTTCACTAGTTTCGTGACATGTCTGTGACATAATACAGACATTGTGGTTGTCTAGTTTCATGACAACACAAGTAGCTGCCCTTTGGAAAAGACAGACCCCAAACATAAGAATTAGACAAATCTAGACATCATGGACCTGTTTCACTAGTTTGGTGACAAAGGTGTTAGATTGATAAGAAAAGCGGCATCAACAGTGCAAGCAAGAATGGACAAAACAAAATCTAATGTCTAGTTCTTATAAAACCGGACACACCATCTAGATGCCATCTAGACATGTCAAGAAACTAGTGAAACAGGTCCCTGGTCCACAAGTGTAGTTAGTTGTTTTATAAGCTGTTTCAGGGCTCACTAGTAGTTTAAGTATCCAAGGTCCTTTTTCTTTTAAGCCAAGAAGCGTCAAAGATCTGCCAGGAGAGTGGATGAGTTCCAGCATGACGTGTGAAGTTGGTGCCATTAGTTCAAGGGGAAAACTGTTTCCAGGGCCTATTCAGAGCCGAATGGTCGCGCCCAGGTGACACTGCCTCTCTGTCCCTGATCTCCTGAAACTATTGCAATATAATGTTGCTATGAATATGAGGAAGCTTTACACCCTTTCCCTACCAATGCCCAGTATTTCCAGCCAAGAAATGCCCAAAAGGATCACTGTGAATGCCGTTGAAACAGCTCGTTTGCAATATATGACCGATAGTATCCAACTCGTTCGCCTTCAATTGCATTTTGAGGCATTCAATCCATAACTTCGTCGAGTTTTGTTCACTGCCAGGTGTTCTGCTTAAAGAGATTTCTTATCTACATTGATTACTGTTTTACCAACATTGTTTGACAGCAGTAAGCACGTATTGCCACCAATCTTGGACGTAGGGAGTAAATTCTATATCATATCTAACTGCTGTATACAAGCCGCCGGGTTGGATAGTCACTTGCAGCGTTCAACCGAGCAGTTCATTATTAACATATTGGTTTTTGAGACATCATTCATACGTAGTTGAAGGCGTATGACATTTTCTACATCACGCTAAATCATTGAAACCTTTGTCTTTGTTTTAAACAGGTAACTCCCACCGGAACATGTCCCACGAGGAAAGATTATTAGCGTACCTGTTTCGGGAGTATGATCCTGTTGCCAGAGCTGTGATGGACACTAGTAAGCCCGTTGTTGTCTCCGTCGACTTCGTTCTTCTAAGAATCCATGGCTTGGTAAGTAACCCATTCTTGTTTCACCTTTGGAACGTAGTTGTAATTTACTAATGGTTATAGCCATGTGGCAGTTTGTGTTGGCATACTGATTTCCATTTAGAGACGTGCCTCGAAGACGTAGAGACGTATACAAATCTCATTCCAACTCCATTGCCTACGTTACTCAGTGTTTCATGTACTAGTGCGTGTAATTTTAACCAACACACAGCAAGACTACAGTAGGACTCAATGCTTTGATTAAAGTCTTGTACTGTAGGCACGTTACACTTAGTCCAGCGGTATATCTATTATTACAAAGCCTAGCTTATAGTTTCCCCTCAATTGGTAATGACAGGATATACGTCTCCCCCCCCCCCCCCTTTGGGGATATGAGAATCATTATGTCCCTCCTAGAACACTCCTATCTTTAGCACGATAATTTACGGATGCTTAAAGAACTGCAGCATTTGAGGTTAATGCTTGGGCGCAGCTAAATTGAGAGACCGGAAAGTCTGTGTCGATTAAGGGACCATATGCTTACCGCTTACTCTCAAAAGAACACAAAAATCAATTGTCTATATTATACTGAAGAACTCTTTGGGAAGAATAGAAAGTGGTTCCTCCGTCGTATTCGTTGGTAGAAATGATAGGCTGAGTGAAATGTTAATCTTTCTATGCAGGATGGCTGAATTATTTTATCAATTCTCTTATTGGAAATATATTTGTAATTTATTAAATGTCTTGTTACATATGCAATAGTCATCCAATAAAAAAAATATAGACATCGTCTCAGCTACAGTTTTGGCCTATGCTGGTTTTCATCTGATACAGTGCATAATTTCACAAACGTAAAGCTCTTGTTTCGAGCAAGGTGTAACATTGTCATGGTACACAGGTCTAAATTGGGAGTTTCAAGATCATTACAGCAAGAATGGAATTCTAAAAGTATCAACTTCACTGAACACATAAATCTGAATAGGTTTGAATATACTCCATGGTTGCAATAGGATCCAATCAGAGATACCAGTACGATAGGGCATAGTGCAATGTTTTAACTGTATAACCTTTCTGTGGAGGTATTAAAGTAACACATAACACATGACACATGGTTATGCGTGTGGATATGATACATTCATAAGCATATTCAGGAAAATGATATATCAATTGCACTACCAAAAAAACACAGATGGAAAATATTTTGCTCTACGAAAGAATTTTCCACACGGCGTTCAGTGAAATCTAGCTCTAGACCAGATTGTCAAGAGAGGTTTACGAATACCCACTGGAGTCTACATGTGCGTCCCTGTGATCACAAGATAACAATCAAAACCACAAAACGTGAGTTGAAAAATACGTTTTAGTTTAGAACATTGAAAGTAGATAGGAAAGTCTGTATGCTCTTGAGATCCCTGTTGAGCTGTTAGGGGGACAAGGTCCATGAAGTCTTTTTGAAAGTCACTCACGTGAGCTAGTTAGTGGAGTTACGTTACGAAATGCTTCCTTTAAAAAAATGATGTAAATATACAGGTCTGTAGAATCTAGCATCTTTCAACGTTAACCTACCAAACAAACCTACCTATTATAGCTAAGAAGGGTGTGCAATTCAGAGTTCATTTTTTGTCAATGTGTCCACTTGGTCATCAAGTTTCAAAGGGTTCAAAATTGAGACATATTTTGTCATTATCCCCCCCCCCCGTGAATTTAGTACGTGGATTTCTAAGATATTTTACATAAAGATTAAAACACCATAGATTTACCGACTATTGTCACCATCTTCAACTTCCTTAAGGCCATGTTCACATGATAGAATGTTTCCACCCAAAATCTCACAACTTTTCCTGTACGACTTACAATAGTTTCTAACTTTTTACTATACCTGCATCTCAACTTGAATGATATATACTTGACACCATACACTAGCAATGCCCTAAAGATAGTCTCCCAATTATGCACCTTTAAGTCACAGTGAGGTGAAAGTATAAATATATACTTTTATTCACATATTTACAAAAGCAAACCCTGAGAAATTTGACCAAAAGTCCTTCGTGCAGGGAGATATTCCGATTATTAATTACCTATCCTATTAGTTATAGTAGATATATTTGGTTGTACAACCTATCAACCCCTACGCTAGAAACATGTGTAGGCTAGACTACTGGGCCGGTGAGTGAATGACATTTGAAGCAGTATTAGTGCATCGTATCCAGCCAAAACAGCCCTGGCGGCAGCTCGGCGAACAAAAGCCGTATGGTCTTCGACCTATACATTACTATAGCTCCGACAATGGGGCGTCAAATGCATTGTATTTCGCAAAATACAATTTCACGTTTTCCAACAAAACGCTTATGATATATGCTATAATAGGCCCGAGTATTGCAAATGTTATGGAGAGATAAGCTCCAATAATGGGAGTCAGAGGGTTATTCGTTGATATACTAAGCACACATAACTTTCTAAGACGGAACCTCATATTCCTGATCGGATTACGTAGATGAGATATTTAATTACTGACACACGGCACGGCATGATGGTTAGGCGCCAGCACAGCAGCTGGCACTTGAATGGCCGAATAAGCCGAGACAGAAATGTCAGATCCACACCCAGAAAATTAACCTGGCAGTCCGGGGGGCGAAGAGGCATCGAGGCATTCACAACGGGTTACAGACAAGAGGAAGGGCGGCATCTCTCCACTCGAAACCCAGCCAGGTGTGTGCTCACTATCTGAGATGCCCAGGTAACATAAGGATTTGATATCACAGGCATAAAATCTTAAAACCTTTTTATACGGCATATAGCCTATGATCCATGGGCACCGCCATGACGCCCCCCGAGTAGCTGTTCTTCACTAAAGGAGGTGAAAAAGTAGCTGTTCTTCACTATTGGAGGTGCAAAATAAGTGAGTGATAATTGGGAAATGTCACTTTTCTTGCCTTGCTCACATATGTAAATAAAGTGTTCCATGTAAAAGACATCATGTCCTGGGTTTTAGCATTATGCCTTCCTGCTCTGGGATCGGTGTAGAGAGTCAAAGGAGCCTTGGATAAACATTGGAAGGCAGCTGGATTTCGTAAGAACAAAGAGCCAGAATACAGGTTTTGTCCCCCGACCACCTAGTGACTGCTTCATGAACTAACAATGGCTCTGTCCCCTATAACCTCTGGACATCTCATCTGCATTTGGTGAAAAATGTTGCGTTTCATTCACCAGCTTGGACTGTTTATCTTTAGATAAAATACTGTTTTTTTGTTGTTGTTTCTTTATGTTTAGTTTGTAAAGGTAGATTTAATGGACACATCATTGATGTATGTGTAATGTGTGAGTTGGGTGAAGGAATGTTTATACTAAAGGGAACCGTTTCAATCTGGATTGTTAGGAGGTAACCCGGACGTTCTCGTTCGTTCAGCAAAAGAAGTCTCTAATGGTAACATAGTGACCAGAATACACATTAGATCATAATTTTGAGACACTAACAATGATGTAGACGAGTCTACTTCTACTTTATTGCAACTCCTTTATATTAAGCCTTGCCTGAGTGATTTAACACCAATGGAGACAAGGAGGGAAAATATGCGGCATATGGAATAGCCCCTCCCATCTGTACAATCGTTCAAAATGTCACCTATTAATATTGTTGTGTTGAAAGTCATCTGCTCATATTTAATAATAACCGTTGACTGTAAAGTATTTGCTTACTTTGTAATCTGATTCTTATCGAGATCTCTCAGACGAAATGCACTGAATTCCCAAGATCATTGATATCAATGTAATCAGACCGCTTGTAGTTATACAGAGGCCGGATTAAATGACGCATCGTAGAGCAGGACAATGAATCCTTGGTTCTGTTTCTAAAGATCTTGAATAAAAAAAAGTGATTTTCAAAAAAAACACAATTTTTAAGTACGTGGAAGTTAGAATGTATCCGTTAAAATAAAGAAATGTAATTAAAACAGCAATATCCTCAGAACTAATGGTTTAAATCACGCGTGGAATGAATTGCCAATATACCATAGGAATGATCATACAACCAGCATTTACGTTTATAATATGGTTCGATTTTAGAAAATAATCAACATCTCTGCTAAGAAAAACATAGCTGCTGTTGCCCTTTCTATTTCGAGAAACGGAGGAGACCCCAGTCGTTCTGACAGTGTGCACTTGCCGCTCAATTTAGACCCATGGTTCCTCTTTTTCTGCTTGTTGTCAAATAAAGCAGAAACTCGGGGATGAGGGCGACTTGCCACCAGGCAGGCTCTCCCCCCCCCCCCCGCCCTCCTCCATGGCGCGCCCGGAGGCCGGGTCGGAAAATTGGCTTTACACAGACGTATTAGGGCGTATTGGGCACACAGACGGCTGTCGTCTATGCGTCCTGTTAGACCTGCGGGTTAACCTTTAAAGGCAGGGGCGCCCGGTACCTCTGGTCGACAGGTGGGTCATACTTTATCCCGTATCCTCCTCCAGGGGCTGCTGGATTAGGGCAGGAGAATGGGAGGAGGTCAGGAAAAAGCCACCTCAGGATATTAGGGGATGGGATCACCACAGCTGGGCTACGGAGGTTGGCTACAGGGAGTGGATAAGGCCTTTCGCCTCCTCTGGTGGTAAGAGCATGTTATTACAGGCACATTGGATGATTTACTTTGTAAATGAAAACCCATTTCAATTTCCTGAAGATTGTTGTCGATCACATATGTCTCAGAGTTAACAAGAAAAATATAATACTAAACATTTAAGTTTTTAAAATTATAGGTTACCCTCCTTGTTTTGACAGGATTGAAGAAAACCATATTTGTCATTACATTTCCTACATCAATGAAATGAAAATGAACCTCTTATCCCCATTCACGTAGACTGAAATAAGGTCTACAAAGCTTAAATTTTGCTCAATTAGTTTTGGAATATACAACTAATAACCAAGTTAAATGGATAGATGTAAATATAACCACATTGCGCCAATGCGAAATCCAGCCTATGCATTCAATGTGTAAGGCTTTGCTTAATCCTTGACAATAGATATATAATGAAAATTAAACCTCATTTCATTCACTGCCCCAATGGTTGACAAGTATACAACGATAATATTCGGTACTGCGTTACTCTTTTCTTATCCAGTTGGAAAGTGAATTTGGGCGGGTTGACTTAGGCATGTAAAAAAACTGAAATATTGTGTTGAAGATTAGACCTCTTCCCCAGATACCAACCACAAAAGACCCTCGATACTGTTCTGATAGAAACAACATCTTTTCTTCCTTGCTGATTGTACCTGCTCGGGGAAATACCACTTATCCCAGTTTAAAAGATAAGGAGGAATGATATCTACGCCTCTTAAAAGATCTGAAGTGTTCCCAACTCTATATTTTAAGCACCATGGAAGCATGGCTTTTGTAGTTGCTGACTCCTGATAAAAAATACCAAGTCTTAGTTATTCTTTAATGGTACCTATATATAAGAACCTGCCATAAAAAAACTCCCTTTTGAACAAATACCGCTTTTCACTTAGACTCCTTGAACTCTTTAAGGGCAGGCTGTCATCTACTTTCACAGAAGACAGGAAGGTTTACATAGCCTGAAGCTTTCCGTTTGATGTTGCTAAGTGTACATATTTCAATCCTTACTCTGACTGTGACGCTTCACAACCCTGGAGGAAACACAGACAGTTCATATCCATTCTTAACAATAACTTGAATAAACTTCTTCAAGAAGCCCGTCCATGTGATTTATTGATTATCATGCAAGATGATAACTCATTATTTTGCAACTCTTGATCATATTCGACATTCTGGGTATGTATCGTGAACACTGAATTTATGTGATATCTTTCAACAATAAATGAATGTTATATGATAGCCTGTATCTGAAACCTCTGAAAGTGAATTGAAAGAGATGCCCCATACTTGATACGTCTAGTTTCTTGTGTTACCAAATTTACTGCTGCAGAAACAGAATATCCTGTTTGTTTCTGTCTCTCCTGCTAATGATGATATCTGATATATGTCACCGCTGGCCGGGGAGAAATGTGATTCCCTCCATCATATATGAGCCTTGTACCTCTTCTGTTATATCGCGACAGGGAGAAGAGTCATTGCAAATAATGCTCACTTCCCACAGACACAAAATACGTCATCGACTGAGTTGTTTACCCTTGTAGCCGTTAGTTCTCTCCTCTAACCATATTTGACCAGATATAGAATTTCGGAATACCATTTCTGATCTCTTATTGAAAGGAGACAATCAGTAGCACTGGGTACATGTCACTCGATAATAGAGAGAAGTGTTTTTGAGAGATAGTAGTTTACATAAATTTGGCCTATTTCTCTATATATCTGGTGACCTTAAATTGAAGGGGTTCCTGTTGATATTATCCATGGGTATGTAAGTGGTGGTAACTTTCTTCATGTATGAAGTGTCATACGGTATATTTTCTGGGCATTTGATGTGGTAACATAAATATGATTATTTCCCACAACATATATATTACATATATACGGAACCAGTTAAATGAGCATTTAAATTGAATAGACCCGACTAGGATATATGGCTAAAACATTCACATACATGTACATGATTAATTCTACTGGCCTGCATCGATGCAACGTCACTTGGCTGTTACACATCTTTCGCAATATGTTACCCCAAAGTGGACGGCGCCGCGGTCCAATCTGTATGCCAATACAATACAAGGCTCCCTGTGAAGTAACTCCTCCCCTGTCTAAATACATTGGACTACTCCCTGGAGGACTAAGTCTCCAAGTGGGCGGTGTTAAGTCGAAAGTTATGCTCTTTCGCATCCCTCAACCCTTCACACGTCGCTTTCATCGGCAACCAGACTGGACTGGGGTGAGTCCCCCCGGGCCCACCATGGAGGGTATAGCTGTCTCCTCACGACCAGCCTCCTCCTGTAAAGATCCAAAGGATCTAGCAGAGCCATCCATCATCAATTGGCCGTCATAGATTGTCTCCATCGCTTGCGTTAGCCTCCGGGGAAGTCCCCCTCTGTCTCACCTAGTACTAGTGGTCTGGTGGTCGACGCTGTGACAGGAATAAAGTAAAGTACTATAGAGAGATGGTTATTGTGACTGAATGGAATCTGTCCAGAGATATCGAGGAACAGATGTAATTCAGTCACATTTATTATCATATACTGGGAAATCATTAAAAACGCCATTTCACAATTCACTGTCTCATGGTCTCACCCTACAGCGAGGCACGTATGAATCACCGAACATTCAACTTGATTGATAGTTCACCAGTGATCCGCTAGAAGACTGATCTGCGATGACGTCACAATATCTTTATGGAGAGTGATACCAGGAGTTGAGGGTTTTTATAATTTGTTTAAAGCAGTTTTATTTATCACATCGAGGTACCTTGTGGTACAATACATTACCACCATTGTAGTTAACTAGATCTTATGCGTAACTGGAAATATTAACTACCCTTTTTTCATATAAAACATGAGACTAGGAATCGATCAATCTTTTACTCCCGTCGATAGAAATTCAATAAGCTCTTTGCAGGCGCTACTACCCTACAATGTTATTGATTCTAATAACATTTACTTAAGTAACTCACTAGTTTTCTTTAGCAGGTTTCTCCCAGTGAGTTACCTCCATATATTCCTTATTCCATTTCACCCCACAATACATGACATGTATCATGTATACATGGGATCGTTTCGAATTTAGATTTATTAACACCTTCTCTTTTTCAACATGGGATCAAAGACATGCTTCTAGGTTGCCATGGGAAGTTGTTTCCCAGTTCAACACTATTAACCTGATCACTGGCATTCCGCTGCGTTAATTCGACGCCGGTCGACGCGTACCGGCTCCTCAGCTCCATCCATTCACAGGCACTAGCTGCACTAAAGACAGAAGCGCAGAGATGAATTACCTTGAGATTGGGGTTTAGTGAATGGCGTCTAGAATTCATGGTGTCCTGTTTCCACCTCATTAAAGGCACATCTTGCAATTTACAGTGCAGCTAACTGATATAATATAAGGTGGTTTTTTTTCTTTTTTTCATGATCCAGTAGGTAAAATAGGCCAATATATATTTGTTGTCCTGAACCTATAGATATTTTTTTTGTATTTGGTCTGATTCGTTAGTACAGTGACTCCGATCTTCCATCATCCCCTGTGACAGTTTATACTCTAAATTCATTGCTATCTTGATAGTACCTTCGTCACATTTCACCTATATCGAATAACAAGTGGTGTGGGAAACAAGTTCCGATTTGGAAGTAGTCCATAACATAGGCCAATACACATTTGATTGATGTAAATAGGGATTGTATCTAAAAATATGGTTTTCACCCATTTATGCAAGACTAAGAAAGGTTGTCTTTAATTCTTCAATGCGGAGTGCTGCACATTTATTATAGAAAATTATAGAAAATTACATGGATTTTACTGTGTGAAAACCAAGTTATGGCATCATCATAATATAAATTTCTAATTCAAAAACTAGCACTGTGGCCCTTAATATCTAGGTCGAATACTTGTTCTATTCTACTTTGAGATAATCATGTTCATATTTTAGAGAAAGTGACATGGGTTTTAATTTTGAATGCAAATCGTCCTATATGACTTTATCAGAGCTTCGCTACAATCGGAATCGGATTCTACGTAATTTACCTTGTACTTTAGTTTTACATCAGGTATTGGATATTGGATTCAAATATACGTCCGCCCAACGTTCATTGATAAGACATACTTTTCTCAATTATTTCAATGATGGCTATCGTGAATTCCTTTGAACCTACGAATAAACTCAATGGGGTAATTGTGCTCTAAATTGAGTCTGAGGAAAGCTTCCGATCTCCTATGTTTTACTTTGCCAATTTAAAATTCTCCAGCTTCCACCATCAATTTTCCCATTCCATGCCTTGATGTCGTGATGTTTTATATTTCTTATCTTTCCTGCTCGTTCCTCTACTTTCGAAACTTCCGTGTTTCCCCTTCCGTTTCTGTTGGCGACAGGTTTGTGTTTTGCCATCCACCAATCGGATAGAAACGTTAAAGGAGTTCCATCAACATCAGCAGGAGTTTATTAAGTACTATGTAGAATACTCTGGACATTATCTCTCATAAAGGCATATCAGACAATTCGCCTCAGAAATTAAAACTAAAAATTGGATATCATTTTTTAAAAAAAAATTTAAATGTTTTTTATTGTAAATCTTCATCATTCGTCATAACAGTACACTGATTCATATGTGCAGGTTTTACAATAAGATGGGCATCTGTCAGCCATATTCAGTAGGCTGGTTTCAATCAGATCCCAAACGAATACACTTCAGCAAATATAGATAGGGTACTCATTGGATTTACCATCATAACTATACATAGGTTTATTACGTTGTTTTACTAGACGGAAAATATTCGATGGAACTTGATATCAAGTAGAGTCAGCTGATTTCTTAGATAACAGAGCATTTATCGTAGCATACAAAGTTCAAATAAGTTTAAGGAATCTGAGGGTAGAGTGGTGGAACAGCACCCAGCATAGTTTTTTTAGTTAAGTTTTTAAATTCTTTGAGGGTTTCGGTATTCCGTTCTAAAGCTGGGAGAGCATTCCAGCCCACCGCACACACATATTCCGGACTGCGCATATATGCCTGAGTATTTGGTCTGACCCACCGCAGGGTACGAGCTGCATTTTGTCTAGTTCCAACAGGTATTTCTTTAGTGTTTTGAGGGTTCATAGCTCTGCGGTAGGCCAGGTTTAGAACATGTGCATGTCTACGATGGTCCAGGGTTGGCATTTGGGTGAGGGTATGTACAAAGTTGTTATTTGTTCTAAAAGGTAGTCTTTGAGACATTTTGAGACACCTATTCTGTAATACCTGAATTTTGTTTAGCCAGTATTTCGAGATATTTGTATAGAGAGGGGATATAAGGATATCTGACGTGACACACCTGATGTCAAGGTGTTGTAGAACACATATCTAATTTGATAATAGGGCGTCACCGAGCTAATTTTTTATTTATACATCAAAATGATTTGAATATCATAATAGAATACATAGGAATTTGTAAAAGATGTTTTACACATAATAACAACCATGTCATATTCTTTAAACCTTCACAAATTTGAGCGAATTTGAAGAACTACATATTTGAGTTTTGAGAACTAAAGGTTACCTTTGATTTAAAAAGAATTGAAAAAAAAACTATATTTTTCAGTACATCTTCAATAAAATGAAATCAAATATGAAGCAGCCTGATTTACCTTTTGCGTCATGTCAAACATGATATTTCCTATTTCACTCATTTGGTATCAGATTCATTCAGATGAATTGGTTTGAACTAATAATTGCCAGCATTTGAAAAACACCAGGTGGCGCCATTGTGTCTTGTAGGATTTGCCTTATTATCCTTAGTTCAGGATAAATCCCCATCGTCAGTTTGAATAACAAATATTAGCGAGAAAAACAGCTTCCGCGGGTTATTTTCAAGAAATCTTGAACTTTAGGCACCAGCACAAAATACCGAAATCCCATTCACGAGAGGGTCCCGTAAGGGGGTTCCTTTATGGGATAAACGTGATCCTGACCTGCAGAAACTTGTAAATTCCCGCTGATGCTAGAGGGCCCTCAAGGTTCACCTTCGAAACATGATCCGATTTCATTCTAGTTTGTTTTCTGAAAACATATAAAGGTGTGTCACGTCAGATATCCTTATATCCCCTTATCCTAATTGAGATATTAGATCTGACATATGCTTAACATGTAGGGTTGTATGATATCAGAATTCAATTCCTGCCTCTTTACATGCATAATGTATCTGGCCAAAACATTGGTATTTTAACCCTTAACCCTCTGTGCCTAGTACCTAGTTTCAAGCATCGACGACTTCCGTATCAGTGAATACCGGGGGTTGGGCGTAATGCTGCTATCAAGAGCCCATATCGAATGTGGCAGTGTCACGGCATCCATTGACAGTGGTTCCACTTACAAGCAGACAAGAAATGAAATAAAATGTATAAAACAAACTACAGACAGTCCCAGGCGTCGCCGCCGTCGCCGCTGATAATGCTGAGGAGTCTGGAAACTATATAGACACACAGTGGTGAACCTGAAACCTTTTTGTGGGTCTCACTAATGTATTTTGTATAGGAAGAAGAATCTGATGATAGAGATTCGCCCCTCCATTGTTTCTGACCAAGGGAGGGGAATCTAATATGTTTGTGTGCTCAGTGGAATCGTATTATGAGGAGCCCTGGGAGAAGAGCAGGTTGTTTTTTGTGATGTAAGCTGTCGGATATACAACTCGCAGACTATTGTCCTTATGCCTATTGGATTATAAAAACGCAGGTCAATATACTTATATCATTTTTAATGCTTGAGGCGCATTCGGACACAGCTTCATGCAGGACGTTGGTAGACTTGCCTTGGAGTCGTTGCTCCTAGATATGTGGGAAAAGCTTTGCTCCAGTAATATTGGATAGTGTCGTGTGGTATCGTTATTTTCAACTTTTACCACACCGCATTTTCAGTGCCATAGGTGAAAGGTTCACTAGATCTTTAGCTAGATAAAGATAACGACATAATTATGATACGGTCCGCAAAAAATCTGGAGGAACGCATTCAACCTCGCATCGCTTTTCTGCGATTCGCAAAACGTGGAACAACGACCGTCAGACCAACTAAAACATATCTCTGGTGATTTAGGTTGTTGTGAAACGATATATAGCATCAACGTCCTACCCATCGTCCCTCATGACCACAACCCTAAAGAGAATTATCTGTCTCTATAGTCTGATATGACTTCACAAAAGCACCTGGGGCTTCTTGCCCAAGGGGAGGCCAAAACAGCAACGATATGTTGTCTTTCCCCCTTTCCGATTGGAGAGCTCCAGCACTCACGGGACCTAAGAGTTACTAACGGCGCAAGGCTCATCTCCTCTCCCGTGACGTCATATCCGGGACGCCGTCCATTACACCGTTTATTGGCAGTAAATCCAGACACTAATTATTGATCGGCATGTTCTTTTAAAATGCCGCTTTAACGATAGCTGCAATGTTTTCAGAGGCAGGCGGGGACACCCATGTTGTCTGAGCCGGTTACCGCGCCCAGCAGCTACCGTCCCTGGGGCGTCATATTTCCCGACAGATGGGGGCATAAAACAAGCCCAGGCAGTTGCCCGGATAAGAAAATTCCTGCTACTAACTGGGACCTAATACAATATGTTGTACAACAGTAGTAAGAAAGTAGCTTCATCTTGTTTGAGCATTGTAATTGACATATGAAACTGTTTTTTCTTTAGACACTATAGAAATATGTATATAAAACTATATCGTACTAGCAATAAAATATGGATCCTTTTTATAGCTAGCAAATGATGTAAAATAATCGAGTAGACAGGGTTCAGGTTATCGAGAAGAATTGTAGTGACACGGAAGGGTAGGCTTACTAAGTAAGTGAAATATTTAAGGACGGATAATACAGACAATAAAAATGGAAAAGAAGAATGGGATGTGGGGAAAGAGAAGAAAGAAGCGTTTTCTGAATACGTAATGATGAGGTAATGCAGAGATGGATGGAAGGAAGGCTCTTGTTAATTCACGGAACACTACGCAGAAAATGCTGACCTCAGCATCATGCGTCTTTCCGCGTCAGACTCACCTTTGCGGCCGGGTCGCACATCCTTTTGATTAACATGTCATTATGGCGGTCCCCACGGTGTCTTGGAATCCCGTCGCCATGGGTACCAAGTGCACTGCTCACCAGCAATTGTACTTGAATGTGCGGGCATGAAATCACCCTTCATAGGCAGGAGAAATGTTCCTTTTGGTAGAGAGGAAAGGTTGGCTTCAGAGGATCCCTGTATGTAACTGGTCAGAGAATAGGGTATTGTTTCTCTACGAGCCAGCATCTATTGGTATTCAGTAATGTACATTTGCTCTATAACAAATTGATAAGTATCCCTTCTTGTCGGATGTGGTATGCGTTGTGCTTTGTCTTGAGACTTATCAATACCAAGATGGAACCTAGTATGTAATATCATAGGGTTAAATTTAAGAACACTTGAATATTTGAATACAAAGGAAAATGTTTCCTACATCCTAAAGACTGACCGTCATCCTTGAGCCATCAGATAAATGGAGGACCCGAAAAATATTAAAACATATCGAATACAAGAACACGACAAGTCAAGCGCTCCGGATAGTTGATATAGATATATATATATAGGTTGGTCAATTGAAGTCTGATCTGAGGTATTAATCATATCATCGAATATCTGACTCATGTCTTTTTTACTGTCATATTCAGCCACATGTGCATGTATTATCCATTGACGCAGGAACCAGGCACTCCAGTACACTATGTCCTTTTCTACGTCAAAGATTGCACCAGTTGTACGACCAGGCTCTTTTACCCGAAACAGAATCGATGTTGAAAGTATGTTAATTAGACTGTAATGCAAATAGCCAGCTAATCATATACGTTCTTTACATAATAACATAAAGCTCAAGGGATATGGCATTGTTTCCGGCTGGCTGGGAATGGCTAGCAGGGGGAAATTTGGTAAACTATGCGGCTAAAATACGAGTGGGTTGGAACTCACGGGTATCAAAATTTATAATAAGGCAAGAATAGAAGTAACCAAGAGGAATCAGTGTAGTTTTGCAGCATATAAACAATAGACAGATTTCTTGTCGGTATGATGTGGTTAATATTCATGAGATGATTGTGGAGGTAGCTGTAAGTAGATGAAAAGAGGCAAGTGTGAGATCCAGTCGAGGGGCGATCATTTTACCTCAAAGTGAACACACTCAACGTAACGTGAGAGTGAGAGAAAGACAGAGAGGCGCAGCGAGAGACACAGGGAAGGAGAGAGTAAAAACACCCACCAGGAGAAGCATTATCGATCTCCCTTCCAGGCGAGAGCGCAGTGCGAGATTTGCTTCGGTAGCGCCACCTCCCGGGGCGGAATGTTGGGAGGCGGGGATTTATGCGTGGGACGTATGACGCAGATGCCCGGCACTAACCCTGCATTAAAGGGGGCCGGACGGGGGTATGGGAGATGGCCCCTTGCCTGTCGGCCGGTCCCACAAGCACGGGTGGCTTGTAACAAAGCTAATCAGGTCAGCTTCCGAGCAGCTCCATTCACAGCCGATCCGCGGGTGACGCCGACAGCTTTTTCATTACTGGGAGCTGCTCCACAAACCGCTGAACCCAGTGTTTGCACCTAGAAACCATTTATACGGCCCTCTGTCACGTCACAACACTTCACCCTGGTCTGGAATTGCACTTGCACTGAGTGTTCCTGAGATCTGCTGAAGGAATGCATGGTTCTATTATCCATATTTTGACCGAAACATTGGTCAGAAAATGACTACGTTTCTTTTATCATGCAAGGGCAATTATTCATTCTAATATTTAGATTTTGAACACTCTATCCGCAGCATGATACCTCCAGGTATTCCCGTGGCTAAAGTACCCTGATGCCTCCAGGCAGCTTAGAGGCATCATTGATATTTATATCCAAAGTTTGATAAATAAATAATTCGTGGCATTCTATAAAACAAAAAAAGAAGACTTTGTCTAAGTATAATAGGACTTTGAATTAGTTCAACAAGACATCATCAGATACAATAGTTAAGTACCCAAATCACGTGACATTGTTGTTTCCTAGATAGGATGCCTGCTGTAGGAGGGATGTTTCTGCAGGCACCGCCTGGGGTGTAATGTTGTGTAGGGGAATTAGACCTGTGCTGCAGGGAATGGATTAAGCTTTTCAAACTAGTTATTTGAGTCAATCACGATCAGCTCTCCTGATTATAGTATTGGATTTGTAGTATCTTGATATTTTATTACAATAGAGATATATTCTGACACAACCAATACAGCTATCCGTGATACAATTTCCCGGGATAGTCTTAATTTCAATTTTCCTCCAATGGTTTTGTCTAGTCTAGGATGGAGATATCAATGATAGGCTAATTTCAGAAAGGTCGCGAAGTTTTCTAAATATCGAATAACCGTCATGACGTCACATGGACAAATATAGATTTATAAACATGAGGCGATGAGGAGATGAGCTCCCATGAGCAGATCATTGGGGACCTGCGTGATAAACTGGCCTCGGATGATAAGATGTGCTATCGTCTCGTCTTCGCGCCTGCACACTAAGCAGCTCAAGGAGCCTTGGCTCTTTGACATTCTAAGCCAGTGCTGGGGGTGTTATCGTATCGGCCCCGCTATAGCTTACCCCCAGAATGAGCTGAAACCTTGTTCCGGTCTATCTGCCTACCAAATCTAGGCTTACCAAGACATCAGAGCTGCCCAATGATGGGATTAATTGGGGTCATCCCCCTGACAGAGAAGAGACTTGAGACCAGTCACTGGACCCACAGCAGTTGAATATATGAGAGAGGACCAAGGAAAGGGGCATCAGCACAGCACATAGGAACTGATGATGTAATATTGGATGCTGTAGTATGGGATATATGTTTATGTATTGAGGATTTATGCCTCATTACAACAATCGTCTTTTCGCGTATCAGTAATTTAGAGATGTTGTATGGACCCATAGAGAGCATACATTTTGCGCCTATATAACATTATTATAAATTCAATGATCGTACCCCTAATAAAAAACGCCATAGGCTTAACATGGGATTTGTTTATTTCATGGGTGTGACATAAAGTGTTGTTTATGCCACTATTTTCTGATACTGAAAAAAATATGGAAACAAGGTAGGATAAAATCTAGACGCCACTCGTTTGAGTTTGAGCTTATTTATGCCACTCATTTTGTGGCTCCGTAATGTCACTCGTCTTCGTGAAATTATGGAGCCAACAAAATGTGTGGCATAAATAAACTCAGACTCAAACTCGTGACGTCTCTTGATATTATATACGAATCCGTATGTGAGGACCATATGGGAAAATCGTTATTTCATCATAATCCATTAGTGCTAGGGTTCCCAAAGTGCTATAATATACCCGAAGCTTCCATATTCAATTAATGCAGTCCGATACACGTACCATTTATGCTCGGAATATGGGTTGATTTAACCCCTCTACAATTGCTAGTCGCCTGCATTGAGCCATTGGTCTATCTGTTACCTTGGGTGATGCCATACGTGAGCACCGCCATTAGATAGTCAGACATCGCAATAGAAGGCCACAATGCCAGTATGGGGCCTTCATATGTGTCTCTTATCCTAACTATTGTTCCTTCCACCATCCGCACTGAATACCAGTCCTCTGTACTGGTCTGTCCGGTGTCATGTTGCCCATGGTATGTCAGTATTCCCAGAATATCGGTGCCGTTGATTGTGGAATGCCCAAAACAATGCACTGAAAGAGATGCAAAGTAAAGGTGCTTTCAAACGATATATAAAATCACTAGACCATATACCATCTATCTGGCCATAATCCCTCATCATAAGTTGTCATAAGCTTACATTATGGAGAATTCTAACAAACCTATCTGATAGATACAATGACTCGTATGGGCACTTAGTAAATATATAGATACATTGTTATTGTTGTTTTTCGGTTTCAGGGCCAGGCTTTATATATATAGTATCTTTATATATCGTGTATCTATAAATTGTAGGCAGTTTCAGAGTACATAAACAAATCTTTAATCATTATTCTCCATCTCATACAACCTGCCTAGGCTGATTGTCTCTCAGCCACTCATTATCTAGTATTACTGTACCATATAATATGTGTAATTTTTCCTAATGTCTATGACTGAGAATATTTGATCAAGTTCACACCCGGATATGCCAAAGGCCGGTTGAAAATCAAATGTCAATATTTGAACTGATGCCTAATGAAAAAAAAAATGAAAAAAAAAGTATGTCAGTATTTGCAGAATTTATACCACAGCTACCGCATTAAGATCCTGCATGAAGAGGTCAGCCATCTGTAACAACTAATTTATCTCGAAATGTCCTCTGTTTTCGACATAAATGAGAATTCAGGCCGCGGCGAACCATGATGGATATCAAAGGGGGTCTAGGAAGATACAGGTTAGATTGGAGTTAGTTTCCCGTCTACTGAGTGCTTAAATGTTTACCTGTGAGAACAACATGTGGTAAGATTCTACCAGGCCCAGGGACCTGTTGAATGATTTAGGCTTGTACATGAAGACCCTTTGCTGTACGCCAGCGAGACCAAGAGACACTTATTTTTATTCGACCACCTCCCATCAGTTAGGACTATCTAAGCGAACCAGGTTGAATATTATTGAACGATAACCCTAGTACGAGGTCTCTTCGTACCCCGTACTTTCATAGGCACGAGTTATCAAACAGACCCCTGCATTTACTACTTCCACATTTTAGCACAATAAACACTCCCGAATTCCCACCTAAAATAGTAAAAGGTACATATCTGAATAGAAAACTTGTATTGTAAATCAAGCTCTGATATACCCGCCGTTTACACTAGACGATCATATAGACGAAGTTTCTTGAATTTAGCACCCCTTGACAATTGTTTGTTGTTGACGACTATAGTGCAAACATAACAAAGTAGAAAATGAACGATAGTCGTTTTGAGGATTATGAATCGTCTAGTCTAAACATTTGAAACACCACTTGGGTCGACGATTCTTGATGACAACTTTTTCCCCGGAGGGCCCTACCCTACGATTTTTCCCCCCTAGACGATCTTCAGTCGTCACGTTCTCAGTCGTCTCGTGTAAATGCTGGGATTATATTCATTGGACGAGTGCTAGGAGCGCCAACAGTGATGCTACAGCTTTAGGGTGCCTTCATGGGTACGGAGGTTCTCCCTGGACGCCTATTATCATCCCACCCGCGCCATTGTCGCAGTGCACAATGGTCAATCAAGCCCTTCTTGTGGGCGGACAATATCGCCAGTCCTTTTTCTTGCTTCTTCCCATGAGGACTGCACTTTAGAGGTCAGTCCAGGCGCGACATTGCGCCATTTGAAAACGACACACAAGAGTCACCACGTTGATACAGATATTGCAATGAAGCTATTTTCGTAAGATCATGAATGTTCACCATTAGCAAAGTTTCACAGAATCGTTTGGAGTGATTTTTAGTTATAGAGTAATATATGGAGGTTCTGCTCTTACGCCTGGTTATAGATACGTATACGGCCCCTGCCTGCAAGTGTTTGTATCTATGGAAATATGTTATCATATACCTACGGCCGAACGCCTATGAAACCATATCCGCTGCTAGGGGTGGGTAATAATACGAGGGCGCACTTTGACGTACTTAATAAGCCCGTCGTAAACGACTTTGTAATTATATAGAATTTGAGCTTTTTAGTGTTATTCTCGGCCTTTTATCCTATAAAATACGTCCCTCAACCTCCGTTGTTGGGATGTTGTTGGATTAGCCGTCCCTACGAGCTCAGTAACCACGGTTATTCTTAGTATTGGATAATTTCAAAATGTATAGAAGAAAGGCGCCCAGTACATACACCTAAACTTAGCTAAATAGGATGACTGTATTGTTATCATTGATAATTCAAAGTTTCGTGAATTTTAAGTAATTCCAAAATGCAGCATAACCTATTGAATTTAGGTTTTAAGAATAGATGAGAAAAGCTATATCCTGGGACAAGAAAACATATTGCGTGGTTGATAATGAAATTTTATCACAGACTCGCAGCAAAGGTCAGGTCCTGGAACAAGACACATACATCCCGTCCCTTATAACTCGTTTTATAGAGTAGCAATTCTTGTAATCTAATCATGTGTATAAAAGGAATGAACAGCGATGAAAAGTGTCACTGAAATTGGGCGAATTAATTAAGTATGGATACTGGGAAATCTCAAGCAAAATCTCAGTTTTGACATTTACATCAATGAAGCATTCAGTCTAAACTTTATGAATTAAGGAAATTCCAACTTCCTTTTGGAGACAGTAGAGCCAACTAGGGTAAGGTCCCTATACCATAGGGCACCCCATACGAGATACCCGACACGCCTCCGAGCAGGTTAGTCCAATGAGCGTGAGGTTTGCATTTGAATTAGAAAGGAGAAACAAACATCCCCTGAATAGATGGAGTAGAGTGGAAACTCCTATACACAAGGTACAATCAATTTCGAATTCAAATGCTACATTTAGTTGGTGCACACGCTGAGCTTTTCCTCATGGTCTCCATTGTTGACGATTGCCTTGTTTCATCTTTAAAACACTAGCAAATATGGTTATTTTTGTAATAATGGGATAAATAAATGTGAGCTTGGTAGTGCTTAGGCTGACTTACCGTAGTTATGATACACCTCATATTGTCCCCTTGGGGTAATGAGGCGCAGACCTACATGTCTTCACGTGGGTAGGTGTCTATGGTCTACAAGTTCAGGGATTTGTGACAGATCTATAGTATGACTAGAGGATACAATGTATTTTTCTGCAGTCTTTTTGTGTTTTAACCCCTGACATATCATGTAGTTCCTTTGTGTTTTACTTGGGATTGGGCCCAAACCTAATGTTATAGATTATTCGCAAAGCTCTATTGTGGAGCAATTGTACTTCATTGCTGCCATGTTGTGTGTTTTGGGGTGTAAATATAATCACAGTAGTCAAGGTAAGGGAGGATGTTACTCATATAAACTTGTAGTGCCACACTAGTGCCTGGCTACTTTGTTGACAGCGCCAGCAAAGCTCTACAAAATAAATTGCAGATAACACATAACAGGGATTTAAGGGTTTGTTCAAGGACAATTATTGGGGAAATCTCGTTTTATAACTTACATAAAGTGTGTGAAGTTTGGAAACTCAAAAGAATCGAGGAACTTAACTAAAGCTTCTTTTTTATGGGAAGATTTGCTCTGAATGTTGCAGGAACTAACGAACCAAAAGCTCGCGCACAACAAAAACGTGTCATTAGGTTAAGAAGACCAAAAACTTCTTCTTTCAGAAAAGGGTTCTGTTTAGAACCTATAAGGTTATGTATGGCATGGAATGTGTTAAATAGTAGTTTGATTAAGTTGACATCGACAGTGCTGTTATAAGGAGGTTATCAGTGCTACTCTTAAGATGAATCTGCACATCGTTTATGAATATAAATCAACCCTTTTTCGTCCATTCCCTTATGAATTGTAATCCCTCAACCCTATCAGACTGTAACATGTACATATCGGCTGGTGTCCTACAATCTACTTCTGCTTGGGATATTGTACGAGCTTGGTAAACGAAAAGGAATTCAGTAATAAAAAATGGCCGTTTTTGTATTCAAGCTCAGAAGTAATATGCAAAGAGAAATCCATATAATATTTGTCTTCTTATACACTATAGAAAATATGGCTTGGTCAGAATGTAGCTGTGGATTAGCTGACTGTCTTTGCCATTCTCCTCATTTACCTTGCAGTCTGACGGAACAGATTAAAGAGTGTCCTGATTTTAGGCTAGATAATCAATTCAATTAAATCCTCTTATCTTGCCAAATGCACTTCTGATTCCCCTACTTTTATCTCCTGACTGATTATAGAGGACTATCTATGTCTAAGAGAATTATTGACTTCCAATAAAGGCTATCAACTACCATTAAAAGCAAAAGTGCCTGAGTAACTCCAAATAAAAGGTAATATACCTTATAGACCACACGAAAGTACTTATGACGTTATACCTACTCCCGGTCGATAATGGTGCCTAATTCTGTAGACTTGTGTGTTTTTGTTAAACATTCATTCCTGTGTGGTGAAAGGACTGACTGGGTAGTAATGTATATTTACGTACCCAGCGTCACCCCCAACCCGTACTAGCCCATTACCTTGCTCTAACCTTGCCGCGTGCACAGCAGTCCTAACGCCCTGGAGGCATACACCCCGGAGGAGTCCACTAAGGTCGGGCACACCTCATATTGGCTGGTGGGTGCTGGAAGCCCTCAGGGTTGGCGGTGGGCGGCAGGAGGGCCGCACTGCTGCCGGTAACGGTAAACCTCCTCCACGGCCTATTATTTCCGTTTGGAGACCACTTCTTAGGCATGTCCCACCACGAGGATATATCCAATTACGAGCAGCTCACAGCACCAGCTCGTGAGTCGCTCCTTTCTTCACACCCTCTCCCAGAGAAACGGCGCTAATATTTTATGCAATTCAGATCCAATGGTTTGGAGTTTGGTTACAAATTTTGAAAAAGGGTCAAGCAGGGTGTAGAACAAATAGGTCAGAGGTTTCAAGTTCGTCGCTCAACCTGAATGATTTAATGGTGAAAATCGAGCGAAGGGTATAGAATTCCACCCGTTAAAGGAAGCCTAGCAGAGACTTCACTAAACGGAGGATGCCGATGAAAGAGATTGGTGGAAGTTCAGGGTACCTGACAATGGCTTTAGAAAGGGAGGATTTGCTGGAAGGTTTGCTGGGCAGTGAGTTGTGTAGCATCAAATCTCTGGAAAACGGATTTTTTTAATAGAGAATGATAGAAAATAAAATTATGATATATATGTGGTTGTTTGTGCTATGATGCCAGACGGTAGATTATACACCAGAAGCACCTACCGCCTGTCTATGAACTTTAACCACATTTTTTATAATCTCCAACTTATAACATATTGCATGTATTATCGTTAGAGTGATAGCAGCTAATACATAAGGGGCCAGGTCCCACACCAACCGCATTCCCCGACTCTTGATCAAGGCATAAAGCTGGAGTAATCAGTCAGCTAACAAAACTAGCTATAGGACCTTGTCAAGGTCAATACAAGAAGTAGACAAAGTGATTCTTTAGGGGAATGATAAGGCCTTGATTTATGTGAGGCTATGTCTGTATCAATTTATAAACCATAACTAGCTGGTGCTTCTAGTGCGTTTGCAAAACTAAGGTCATTTCTCAATTACTTCTTTTCCATATATTTAGAGAAATGTGTCAGGGGCATCTTGTCAAATCTATAAACCAGATCATTGCATGATTATGCCATACACAAATGTAATATCTGACACTTTGTAAGAAGGCCATTCCTATGACACTTTATCAAACCAGACCTTTATACAATTATATAATCAGCACTATTCCATACGTCAACCCTACTTAGCCTTATACTTTCGTTGAATTTTCTCTAAGCTTTAATTAGGCAGGTTTAGTCTAGATATATTCTACATTCATGTTGCTCTGGTATTTCACATCGACCTATATGTATTCCTTCAATTAGTGATTGTATTCCCAGTCCCTTCTCCAGTTGATCTTGTTAAAGCAGTCTTTCGGTGGTTGGCACGTCATCTTTATCCCCTTCATAACTGTTACATTATGATAAAAAATATTTCTTTTCATGCCACATCCAGACAAACATCCAGACAAACGAGAAGAAAAGATGTGTTCACGACACAGCATTGTTCTGATTCACATTACATACTGCTATATTAAAATCCAAAAAAATAAATATATCTCAATAGAATGGTCAACAAAAATTGCACATGATATCGTGTGAAATATCGTAGTTGGACTGCAAGGATTTCATTTAGATTTCGTCTGGCCAGGTCATAGGGACTGAAGATGAATGTAAGGAGTGTGTAAAACGTAACTATGTAATTTGTAAGCATCTCGATGGATTCATGAAATATCAAAGAAGATTGTAGTTCATCATAACGCTGAAAAGTATAGTATAAGGCATTTCTATGTGGTACATGTAGTGTTGCTTAATGGATATGTAATGTATCATAACCGTCGCCGGAAAGGTAATACTCTCTGGATATGTACAATTACCGGATAACAGAAAAGGTCTGTTTCCATTGGCCAACGAAAAGCGTGTAGTTACCTAGAAGCCTGTCGGAGGTGCCACTGACTGTGCATCGGTTTAAAAGGGTAGTAGATTTCACTCAATGACCAAACATTCACTCAGTGGGGGGGGGGGGGGGGGGTGCCACATTGCATAATCTAAGCATAAAAGTTGTGGGTCATTCCACGAGCTTAGCCGTTTCCATTGACCAATATTGGGTCAGCAGTGCCAAAAGTCTGTCGATGGTTCCTGACTGTAGATCGGTGACGGGAAATCAGCCAATGGAAACGGGCCTATAAGTAAGCAGGGTAGACATGCTCTGCTTCGACAATCACATGACCATAGAAGGCGCAGCACACTTGGAGCCAGCCAATAAGGCTTGGACATGATCCTTGATCTGACATAGAGATTTCACATGGTGTTGGGGGAGCTACCGATGGTAGGAAACAAAGAAAGGTGAAATGAAATAAAAAGTCAGTATTGGAGATAGTTAGAAACCCAAAGGTGAGAGAACTGCCGACAGAGAGACCACGAACTGAGAGCCTAGACAATGGAGAGAAAGTGGAGAGCCAGCGGAATTTCTGAGCAACTATTGGTGAGAAAGAGACTCAATTGAACTCTGCTGTCCACACAGGAGAACAGTGGTGACTGCAATGGGCTCTCTGACTTCATGCCTCATTAACTCCTACAGTCCTGAAAGTACCAACCTCATTTCACCCTTTGTACACCACATGCACACCTAGCTACTGTTGGGATCTTTGGTGCATCATGCAGTGGTTCTATCATTTTGTAATTCAATCAGCTGTCAGATCATTGTTTGATCATGCATCATTTGTGTTTCATTGTATGTATTCTCCATTTGTATTCTGAAGTTCTCAGTTGGTTTTCTATAAGTCAAGTCCTAGGTTATATGGCCATGTCAGAATCCTGCAATAAATCTCACATGCATCATTGCGCCCAAACTTTGTCAAAAGTCGTGTTATTTTAGTAATAGTGTAGTTGCGTTAATTAAGTAGGAATGGAAACATCGGAAGGGCTCACGTAGATGTTTTAACATATCCTGAATATGATCACTTTTGTATACAGTTTGCATGAGTTTATGACATATTTCCCATGTGCATAGGTTAGAAGAAACAAATTCTATCCATCTCGTCAAATGACGATGATCTCATTCCAATGATCTTTATTGGTGAGGGAATTAGGAGCGGAATAAATCAACTCTTTGTGTGATGAAGAATTTATTCGTCTCCTGCTATCTTTGGTTGAATTCCGATTCAAGACCTGAAGTCATAAGAGGGGCTGTGATAAAAGTCTTGAAGTTGCGTTGGAAGTGATACTGTATCGATTTGATATCTGAGCAGCTAAGCCTGAGGCCTTAGCAAAAACCCTTCCTGTCAAACGCTAGATACTCGAAGCCATTGAAGAAGCCATGGCTAATGTCATTTCAGAAACCATGAAGAGGCAAACTAAGGGGATTAATAGGAACCCTTTTAGACCATAAATGATACCATATCTGATCAAGACCAGTTGTAGAGCAATGTGTTAACCCAGATTTAATTAATTACTTAACATACTGTGTTATCTTGCTATCTCTACCATGACTAGGACTTTAGGCAGCCGATACCGGAGTAGTACATTTTCGGATTAAATATGCTTAAACTCACTGCAAATACACACTGCTCCTTGGGTTTTGATGGAGGCAGTCATACTGCCACGCTACGCTCTATAGCTTTGCACCAATATACGTGCGTGCTTCGAACCCCATATGGTGAGCTTTGAAAAAGGATAGTGCAATCTGATTGGCTAAGCGGCCGATGCACTCATCTTGGTAGTATATTTAAGAATGGAGGACGGATTCAGGCATTTTTCCGAGACATTTTAAAAGATTCCCCGTAACTGAAAAGAGTGCATAAGTATTACAGTTTGAGGTATCCCACATTGGAGGTAAAACCTCTATTTTGTGCTCTCAGAAAACTTCCTATGTGATCTATTCATTCCTTTGCTCCCTTAGTTTAT
This sequence comes from Alentia gelatinosa, assembly GCA_950022655.1. NCBI lineage: Eukaryota > Metazoa > Annelida > Polychaeta > Phyllodocida > Polynoidae > Alentia > Alentia gelatinosa. The sequence continues at coordinate 18,970,692 of OX465588.1, read as the reverse complement.
TTTAATGACACACGATATTGTATACATGACCAGAACCCTTTTATCATCACTTTTGAATGAAGAACTAAAATGCTTATTGTCACACATGATAAATTAAAAGCGATGTGATATTCTCATATTACAGATACACTATATCCACACAGAGAATGTAATTATCAGGGCCAGAGGGTCTGAGGCACTTCCTCGATTACATCGGAATCCATTAGTGAATATAGAAGAAATCAGGAACTAACCTGCACATTAACGGATGAAATTCATTCATTCCCGTATCGTCTCAGTAAGTTCTGAACGGATTCGTTGGGAGCTTCCATCCATTAAGACCTCCCGAGGCAATTGGCCTTTGAGGAGAATAAGCCCATGCCTAGCGTGCGTTACCTTTACCCTTTGCTATCGCCATATATGTAAACAACCTATATAGCAATGTCATCAGCCACTCACTCAAACAGCGTCATACCCTGTACCTCTTTATTGTGTCACTAATCGAGCTGCTCGGGATGCAGGCATACGCCACTCATGTTTTCCCTAACGCCTCCGCATTTGTTCTACAGCGAAATCTTGATGAGTGTATAACTGGTATTAATTCCTTGTGGAAGCTGCAGGCGCCTAACCCTTCAGTGGCTATTTCGTCGATATTATGTTGGGGACAAAACAGTTTTCTTTTGTTTCGGGGGAACACAAACACATTGCTGACATGGCTGAAATTCTATACAAAGCATAACATAGGGGGATTCATGCTGGAATCAGCCAGATTACAGGAGCCTTTATCAAAATGTTTTAAACGAACCCAACGTTGTTATCAGAATGTGCATTTTTGTAGGTTATTGCAGATTATGTTTTTTTGATTTATTCAGAATGCATGTCACTGTACACAAATCCCTAAATACCTCACTCAATTATTGCTACTAATATCATATTTGCTGTATTTACCGCTAGATCCACTTGGACCTCTGGACAAAATATTCTCTTGCAAGCAGATCCTTTACCCTTGAAAAGCGCCCATATAAGAATACCTACTGGCCTTTGCACCCCTTCCGGTTTCTCATTTCTAGGGAATTATGATAATGAATGCGATAGAAAAAAGCAAGCAAGAAACATGAAAGCGATATGTTTTGAATAGCCAATGAAACCCAAATGATTCTTACCTTATGCCTCGTGATAAAAACTTTTGTATAGCTTGGTTACAAGTACTATATAACATTCCATCTCTACTCTGATTCCCAAGACACAGTGTTCAATGTTGTCTTACTGGTGTACACGTGCCAATATTCTTCTGGGATAGTGCCACCTAGTGAAGGGGTCAAGTTCCAGGAATGGTGGGGTGCAAACATTTGTTGGCAAGAAAGCCTTCGTTTCCAAGGAACAAGCAATTTAATGAGGGTGTTTGTCCACTATAGCTCAGGGGATGGACTAATTCCATAAGACGTTATGTATTCAAACAGAGCAAAGTCAGATGGAATGGATTTCACACGTACACATTACTTCCAATAATAAGGACTTAGGTACCCACAGAACCTTTCCTTCGTCAAAAATAAAATTCATATTGCAACAGAATTACACTGGGTGTGCCCGTAATTGTAAAATGCTGTTGACCGGTGTTAATTTTACATCTAATATCAACGTAACATGTGGCATCTTTCTGGTTTAAGAAATAGGGAATAATCATCTTAGGTGACATGTATAAAGTATGTTATTGATAAAAGAAGATCATTCATATCTATTTCAATCTGGTGAATAATTTCATTGATTCTTTATTTTTCATCTACTACTGTAAATACTAGGTCTTTGCAGCTTCATTGTTTATTATATCTGCACATTTTATATTTCTGTAAATCTAGGATAGGGTGCAATAAGGACTTCTTAGAATATTACATCACTATATGAATATCAAATAGAAATAGACCACGTTCTGAATAATGTGGCCTCCAATATAGAGGAACCTTAAGTTTCATTCGACCTGTGCTGTCCAACGATGTAAACCTTTATATTCGGGTACATTTTTGTAGTAGTGCCATCCCATCTGAGGGGCGTGGTATTCTAATAAAGATGCCCAAGATGTAGGCCCTATAGGCAATTTCTAAAGAATACCATTGAATACTGCCATCGTAATATGATACCAGTACTGGACCATATTGAATTAGAATGTCATGTTATTCACGGTGGCTTATTCTCATCTCCCCATGTTTTAGTATTTTTACAGCACTTTGGTGATAAAGGCCTTTTTTATAGTAAATCATCCGATATCCCAGCTGTCCTTCGCGCACAAACCCATAAACGTTTCTCCTCTTGGTTGTGATAGATAATAATTTTGTGTAACCTTTACCTGGCAATGAATAAACCTTTGTAGTTGACATTGAATTGAAGCTGTGTTCAGCATGAATCAACATTCGTTCTCGAAACCACCGTATACTCTTAATTTGCTGTTTACTATGATCTTTTAAACTTAAACCCTAAGGGGCTTTGACCGTTTGGCACATCATATGACATGTCTCTAATTTCAAGCTTTTTCAAAGTGATTTCATGCAGGAAAACAATAGCTGTTTCTCACAAATTGATTGCAACCACCTATTTTCGCACATGCTGGTATATTCATTTTGGGGGTTTTCAGGAATTCCATATATGGATGCAATTCAGTTCTCCAGAAATGCTAGTTTAGTTTTTCTAAATGGCCTATAATAAACAATAGGCCAAAAACTTATGAGAGAAAACTGCAAAATCTAGCCTGAAGAAAAAGAGAAGGTGATATCTTGGTTTCGATTTTGGAATTTTCATTACAGGCATAAGTCTTGGAAGTATTTATAGTGCTTTTCAGGAGCATTTACTTGGTACCTATATTTCATGGCTGCCCGAAGTAGTAAGGTGAAGCATCAAAATCATGAATAGCAATTTGAGTTAATGACAAATAGCGAAAATTAAAGAAAAAGAGCTTATCTCAAATTAATGTCTTCAATTACTCATCTACATGAGATTTACCAATGGCTAACAATTCAGATAGTTGCAGATAATAGAAGCTAAATGCAACTACCATTGGTCCTCAGTGCGTGGTTGACAGGGCTTGTACTCCGGTCATCTCCTTCGGGGAGTCAAATATTAATGAAGTGACCATAAAAGTAAATTTTGCCATTGGCTTTTGGGATAAATGACTTACCCATGGGATGTTTACATCCGTCCCGCTAAGACGTAGCAGTAAACAAACGTTGTATTGTCCATGAATGTCATCATACATCGATCGGGCCACAGGGAAGAAGGAGCTCAATCGATTCTAATAAGGGACACTGCGTAGTAATACAACAACAAAGCCAGGACTAAGGGGACTACTTGCTCAGAAACAAGGGACTCATCTATCTGAAACAAGATTTGTTTTAGGTAAAGCGGAACAAAACAAGATCATATATACGTAAATGAATCCGTGGAAATGGCGGAGATTGCTGGAGCGAGATACACCTGCGGTACAATCTGCAATAAATGCGGTGTAATATGTGTGAGTTTCTCCCCCCTCTACCCTCATATAACGGAACATTGAGTTATTGACAACAGTCTGTGAAGTAGAGAGTGAGCAGTCCTCGTTATGCATGTAAGAATATTGAGAATGTCCAAATACTGTACAAGCTTGTTTATAGGCTTTCAGTTATTGTGGAGGACGGAGACAATCCTGTGGCTTACAGATGGGAGTGGGGAGCAAGGTGGTGGGGGTAGGAGGCCAGTGAAAATCAGATGGTTAGATGGCTGGAGGTTATAAGGGTTCACAGTCATTAAGGAAAGTTCTGTGCCCAATTACTAAGGACCAATAATGAAATTGGGAGGCAGGCAGCAGGCAATGGGATGCAGACGTCAGGCCATGGGAGGCAGATAGTAGGCAATGGAAGGAAGACAGTAGGCACTTAGAGGCTGCCAGAAGGCGGTAGCTGTCTGATTGCGGGCAGCAGCAGGCAGAAAATGACGATAGGATGAAGACAGCAGGCAGATAATGGTGTTCAGAGGCAGAACACAGGCATTGGTAACCTGGCAGCAGGCAATGGGAGGCTAGTGCTTGGCAGTGGGAGACAGACAGTAGGCACCAGGGAGTGGACAGTGAGCAATGGGAGGCTGGTAGCGGAAGATGGGAGGCAGAAAATAAGTGGTGGGAAGTGGATAGCAGGTTTTTTTGTTTTTGTTCGGCTTTTTGTTTATACTGGAGGTTACGGTTTGGAGCGACGAGCGCTCCTATCCTCTACCGACTTCAGTCGCGATAGGTTGCAGGAGGCCAGCAGTTGGAGGCTGGTAGCAAGAGGTGGGAGGTACACAGCAGGTGCTGGGAGGCATCAGGTGGAGAATGGTAGGCTGGAACCTTTTCCCCATACATTTAGCATTGGGAACTCGTATCCAATGCCCATTTAGTATACTCAATGGGGGATTATGTCACCAAGGCCAGTCTATTAGTCAATATGAAGTGTGAGATGAGTTATGAAACCTATTCAAGTTTAGGGTCAGAACTTGAACCCATCTCGTTTGAGTCTATATTTCACACGGCTTTGCCTTGTGAATTACTACGCGATTCAAACTCGATGGGATACGAGATCTGACCCTAAACCTTCATGTATTTCCTTTATTGACTCTAGGTGAAGAAAGGCAGACAAAAGGTAGTGGGAGACAGACAGTGGGCGACAGGAGCTGCCCAGTTGGCAGTGGGTGAGAGACAGTGAGCAGTAATAGACAGGCAGAAGGAAGCGGACAGTGGGTGGTGAGAGGTATGCAACAGGTGGCTGCAAGTGTGTGTGGGGAGGTGGTAACATGCCAGCAGTAGGTTGTTGGAGGAATAAGGCAACCGGGACACTTAGATCGTAATCAGAAGTCTTAACATACATATGACAGATGATGAGAGGCAGCTTAAAGACATTGGGCGGTAGGATAAACTAGAGGTTAAATGCTATACCCAGGTCTCAAAATCAGGGTTGAGTGGATTCATGAAAGAAGCTATACGGCAGCTAGGGATTATAGGTAGGCAGATAGAGCAATGCCAGCACATTATGAATTGTACCGGACAGTAGAGAAATAACAAATCGGCAATCGTAGCGAGAAACAGGTCATGGCAAATGCACGCCTAAATCTAGTGTTAACAATGCGATATGATTGGCCATGTACTGTTATCACTGAAATTCTACATACTACCCTCTGAGGCACTGATGTATGATCGGCCACTACGATATACCTATGAATTAACTACACTGACCTCAACGATGTAAACATCACACCCGTCTAGGACCACCTGCAAAGGCCAATTGCCATTGGTTCCACCAACAGCCACAAAGTAATGAAACCTTCTTCTACTAAAACTAACAGACCTGATGTAGGAAGCGATAGTTTAAAGGGCACAATGGGTTTGAAATGATCCCTCTCCGCTCGTACAGTGGCTGTAGTCTGCGATAAAACAGTAATAAACAGGTAGATTTATCACAGTTCATGTTTCCTTAAGGTCCTTATAGTATATGCACGTAATGGACGTATTGACTACTGATTGGCGGTGACGGGGCCCGGGTCCCAGCGCCGGGCTAGATAAAACGACCCGGGCGATTCCCGAGTCTGGTTCACTAGCCCGAAAGGATGCTGTGCCATCTGTCATTTGAACACTAAATAAGCTTCTTTTCTTGTATTATAAATGACACGCTACTATTTTGATATATATTTCTGTACACCGTCAGAAGCAAATAATTTATGAAACATATATTGTTTATGGTACATTTCCATGAATCACTCATTGTCGTTATGTTAAACATATTCATATAGAACTGGATAGAGAATCATACGAATAAACAACACTCTACGAGTTTGGATGCGCCATTATCATCATCGAGGTAAAGCTGAGTGATGATGATGGCACATCCAAACGTGTTGAGTATTATTATTTATATGATTTGAGTATGGTTCTGGATTTATCTTACTCCTTTTTCGGACATAGCATAGCATCACAATATTGTAGATTATTACGTGTTAACTTTTTTTACTTTTAAGCTAGATACGTGCTCTACAACATTTTGAGCTCATCATATTCAATTATCAGGAAAATGATATGATTTTAATTTTCAGTCCAAATTGTCCGATATCTCTTTAAAACACATTGCGCCCCATACAGCTCGGGCCCCGTCGGGCAAGCAGATTGATCGTCGGGCTGACCTCGGCGCCCGACCACCGTTGATCAGACTCTAAGCGGCCGAGTCACACATAACACATTAGGTCATTGGCTATTGATTTGGGCTCCAATCTAAATGATTGGATTAGACTGTGGAGAACGGGGGTGGCGAGGGGTGGCGAGGGGTGGCCTCGGGCAGAGGGCTGTAGGAGGTAGCGAGGGGTGCTCCCAACTGACCAGCCCCCTTCTCCTGGACCTCACCGATGAGATGGGCGGTGGGGTTGCTGGCTACTAGACGTAAAAGGGTGGCGGTGGGTGGTGGGCTGGTATTGCGCAGGCACGTTGGGGACCTTGTGCCTCAGGTCAGGTTAGTGGACACCTTCATAAGGGACGCGTCTAATTGCTGACTCAGCCTTGCCAGGAAGACTTTATACGAGATTTCCTACAGGAAGAAGATTAGCATGATCCGTGGAGAGATTACGAAGAGCCTGTGGCTTTGTTCCTTTATTTCTGAGTTTGGATGAAGGAGAACAATTTGGTCAGCCTCATTACTTACTAATGAATACTTCAGAATGTAGGAAGGGCATGACCTTCACGTTAATTCGCTTAGCTAAGAATCCTAAAGGCTAGGCTCATTCTAATAGATCTAGACACTAAGGTTATAGCCAAAGCCAGCTATAAATGTTCAAGGTTCACGTATGCCCTATCATCCTTGAATCATATATAAGTTTAACATGACATCAATATGACATTGCGAAGAGGGTTTTGTTGATAGACAAGCGTATAAACACACAGATTCATGATTTTAGTATATTGCTTTACTGTTAGTTTCATCTTCGGAATAAAACTGCGGGTATCCATGGAAGGAAGGATGGAGAAATTAATATAGAATAACAAAAGTGATGATTGTTATATCAAGAGAGGAGAGAAGGAAACGTGAAAGGTAGAAGTGCTATATAGCAAAGATGGATGACAGGCTATATGAAGTAATGATCAAGGAGGTCAGGGATGGAGAAGCCGCACAGTTGAGTTCGAGTGTGGAGAGTGACTGGTGCCTACAGGGAATGAAATGTAATTATTGTGAAGGGCAAGTGGAAGGCAGACGCCGGTAGAAATATATGAGAAAATGTAAAGAAAAGGGAATTGCAAAGGAGGGCAGAATGGACGTCAGTTTGAAGTTATGTGGAGAGAAGTGCAGAAATGAGAGACGCGTAAAAGTAATGAACATGAGGGACAATGATAATGAAAAAGGGGGAATTGTAGCATCACTTCAAGGAGGGGAAAAGACTAATATGTTTGGGAAAGTGGAGGTCAGAGATAAACTGACAAAATAGTGAGCTAATCGTGGTCACCTACGTTTTGCTCCAACAAGTCGTTACGATGCACTATGATACACAAAGATAGGCTACACTCTAGATCTGTACAAAAGAAGGAGAGATGGAAATGAGGGAAATAGCGGGCAAAGTCCTATTCCTCAGCTCTGAACATTTCAATAGTTAACCCCCATTCATCAACGTCCATGCTCTACGATAGTCCTCTCGATACGCTACAATTAGAAATGGCAAATCCATGGTATATCATGCCGATTTTACTATAAAAGAAATATACTGTAAATTTGGAAATATTGAATGAATCCGAATACTTTTTACAGTTATATACAACATATGATTATATCATTTGTTCAGACGTTAAAACAATGAAATTGAAATAAGAATTGTGACAGAATCTTAATTCCGATATGAAACTATTATTTTCAGACCGTTAGACTTAATCAAATGATATCATATTTACACTGGTTATATAAAAAATCTAACCTGTTGGGTCTCATCGGTAGACCCGTGATACAATTGGCATTTTTAATCCTGGCGTTTAGGCAGGCAATCGTGGCATATCGTTGTGATACACTGCTACAATTTTGTCTGACCTCCCGATTAAAGTTTGTATTCCAATTGGCATATCAACCGTAAGGCCTATCGGCGCTAGAATAGGTGTTGGTGGGTGCGGAGCTCTATGTTCTTAGAGTAGTGGGAATTTAACCCTTTAAAGGCCAGACAATTTTCCCTGAGCGGTAAGTGAATGGCAGCGCCCCCAGCGCTGTACACTTATCCTTCAGCAAACAGTCTCACGATCGCGAGTTTTGACGCTTTATTCAGGTTTATCCAGCCGAAAATCAATGAAACGATGACAGCATTCGATTTAGATATATTTCATTTCGATACATGATATAACCCCGCGTATACCCCAAAAGAATTCTTCAAAAGCCATCGGGAATGTTATGGAACAAGCTTTTTTCAAACTATTTGATTGAACCACTAAAACCATGCCTAAAAGCATTGTCCTGCCATAGCCTGGCAATGACTTGGGGCACTATCCTGCCGTAGCCTGCAGCTGGCAATGCCTTGAGGCATTGTCCTGCTATTAACCCTTTCCCTGCAGCACCCAGTTCCCCTGCTCAGCATTACATGGCAGGCATGGGATCCCCAAATGACCCTGCTATGGCAGGCACCTTTTTTTGGAAATAGCAATGTCATGTGATATGTCATGCGATTTAGGTAATTTACCTTGGTGACTGATCATATTTTATTATACCGAATCAAATGCCAATATGGCTCTTATACATAGTCAAAATTTCTTCTAAATCAAACAATTATCTTTTTATCTATTGAATATTGTATAAAAGTATCAATGATGCCTCAAAGATGCCTGGAGGCATCTCCCTGCCATAGCCAAGGGAATGCCTGCAGGTATCGTTCTGCCGTAGCCAGGGGAATGCCTGCAGGCATCTTCCTGCTGTTAAAGGGTTAAAGGGTTAAGTGGCGGATTGAGGGGAGAGAGGCTGGTAGAAGACGTGCCTGGTCAGTAAGACAGGGCGAGGGGAGACCGGGACGGGCTGTGATCTATGCCGGTTGATCACCAGTGGTCCCCGGAAGCCATTCTCTATTACACCGACAGCCCGCCATATTTACATGCAGTTCAGCCTCTCGTCGCCACAACCCTCCTCCCCCACTCATCCCCGGGACAACAATCTGTCCTCATCATTGGCCACAACCAAAGCAACCACCATTAATATAGTTGTCCAAATATGACCGGGTACCGACGACGGGGCCCGTGCCGCCGGCCCCGGAGGAGTCGGCGTGTGTGCCGGGCGGGCCTCCTGCAGGGCTCGCCGGGCCGCTCACGAGACCATCGACGACCGGCCAGTAAAATAGATATCGTTTGGCTTGCAGTGGTTGGATTACTCAGTGTTCAGCTGCAAGCCTTGGCGGCCCCAAGCGGCCAATGACAATGTTCTAATGTTTACGTGGATGCTGTAGATTTATAGAAAGGACGTATACGTATATTGGATGCATTTCGCATTGTATCTTACGATTATTATTCATTATCATCAACTTCTTTAAAATATAAGGCCCGGCGTCTACCTACTACGATAGAAATTAAGACTTACCGATATGGCTCCGGTACAAAAAGTAAATATCGGAGAGATATCGGGAAGGTGCAAAATCGTAAATCTATGTCTAGACATGCCAATTCACCATGCATCGTATGGGTTTTTATCGGTGTCTAATCGTAGAAACGTGATCAACTGCCCCGATATTAAGAGACCTTCCGATGCGATTTAGATTTTTTCGTAGACCATATCGGAGCCATATCGTAGTAGGTGGACTTTTACAAAAATGTTACTTTGTTAAAGACAAGCTTTTACTTTGAATTGCTATCAAATATCTACAGATTCTCTTTTACTATAGTCAGTTGTTTTGTACAACGTGTGGGATTTGCCGTATATACATAACTTATTACGAGAAAGAAGATTTCCAACAGTAAATTTACAACAAACGACAAAACGTTTGTTATAAAATATTTTGAATTCATGTTGAAGGTACTGAATTCTTTTCAATGATACGCGTTCCAGCATTTTTAGATTCTTCATTAACTTTGCTTGTACTTCCCAACAGATGAATGACCCGGTACGTCGCATGGTTTCCTTTTGAACTAGCGACTAGATGCCGCAATATCCACTCGTGATGAACGGCTCGATATTTTGACTTTATACACTAAATTCAATCAGGGCAATGGCATGAAAGTAAAGGATAAATCATGGAATGAACTAGTTGTACATAGATATATGAACACAATCACCATCACTTAACTATATGACTCACTTGAGCATGAATAACTAAAAATGATTTGATGCCACACGTGGTAGCTTGGCGTAGCTTGGATCATAGTCAAAGAGACCTATGTTCCACCTAGTTAATAGGACGAAATAATTCAATGCGATAAGAAAATATTGTTGCAGACTCACTTAAAGCTATTTTCTTTTAGCCGACTATTCACCACCGATATGCAGTCGGGAACCACCAGTCGATTTTAGGGTATACCGACACCAGATCGGTGAATGGAAACAGGCTTGCAGAAAAGCGTTCACCTATATAAATTGTGTATAGATTATGCAATGGGGCCACCACTGGACGATATGGCCAAGGATCAGCAGCAGCAAAAGGGGTTTGAGGTCGTTGGTGATGGACATTGTGTTTGGAGGACAGTTCTATCAGTTTAAACCTGTCAAATACGGCAGGAACAAGGCATGAACAGCACCCTCACCAACTTTTAGACACTGACGAACAGTCATTGACCACCGCCGTCTGACTTTTAGAACTTAAATAATCGGTGCCGTTTCCGTCGGGCAAGTGATAATGGCTTTAACCCTTTCCTTACTGATGATGCCACTATGGCATTCTCCAGCCTAGGCGAATGATGCCATATGGCATTAGCAGCCATGGGCGAATGATGCCAAATGACATCATTTGATTTTTTTTTTTACAATTTAGGCATATAATTCGTGATATACTCAATACTATGACACCATTTTTACCCAACATATGTATTTAGATATAAACAATATAGTTATTGAAAATTAAAAGAAATGGTTGCCATAGTGACACAAATCACATCACCATTTTTCAAATTTGGTGCTCGCCCTTACTGCGCATACACGTGAGCTGGCATCGCCGCCTACACGATGCAGCACAACAATCATTCGTAAGGATTGGGTTAAGCAAACGACAGAAGGGATCCACGGTGAGATAGAATGTTGTGAAGATATTTTAATGAGAACGGAACTATGGGGGGGGGGGCTACATGTTTCCCTGTACAATTATTATACAACTAATGACTCAAAATGATTCAACGCGAGAACTGTTTTCTTGTGGAATATTTGCATTTTAACACATGTGGCAGATGGTCCATCCCTTGAGCAAATACTTAGGAAAATGGTTCTGGTAGTCGGACTCAACTAAACATACAGGTCTACTTATTCATCCCCTATAGATGAATCTATCGCGTTAATAAATATGTCCATTCCTTTCCTATAAGTTGTTCCTATGAAGAATTGTTATGCGCGTCCGCAGATGAACACCATTACTTTGAGTTGCTATAACCGGTTAGATCTTATGCTTATCCCCAAGTATATGTATTAAGGAAAGAGAAGTGATCTACTGCGAACAGGTGCCATGTCATTTATGCTTTATACCCCGGTACCTTGTCTAACCATGGGGGTAGGAATAATATCACAGTGATTCACGGTTTATATGCATGATATAATCGCCCTGTCCAGAGTTACGGTGCTGCAACGCTTATAGCATTTGGTGTTAGCAAGCAAAGGCTTAGAGCCGGCCCCCACCTACCACGATTCTGCTCCCGATTGGCCTTACGATGGCCTTCCCGACACCATTACGATTCTATCGCGAGTTAAGCTTAAATCGTGGTAGGTGGAACAGGTTTCTGCGATTCACTCTACGATACCCCACGATAGGCTGCGATAGAAAACGCCAATTGTAGAGGTCATGATAACTTCCAACATGTTGGAAATTTCGTAGGCTGTCGTAGCCAATTGGAAGTAATTTAACAGGAAAATATCTCTTGTGTATGGAATAATTGGTGAGAAATTATGTAATTCTGGAAATAGGTAGGGCGCATGTAGATGTATAATCGCTGTAATTATGATATTATTTGATGAAGTCTAAGTGTCTGAAAATAATAGTTTTATATCGGAATTATTATTCTACCACAGTTATATTATTCAATTTGATTGTTTTAGTGTTTGAAAATAATGTCATAATATATCGTAGGTATCTGTAGAAAATTATTCGGATTCATTCAATATTTCCAAAATTATAGTATATATCAATATTAAAATCATGCATGAGATCTACAGTGAATCACCGATTGAATCGTGAGCCAATCGTGACCATGGTTTATGTTTTGGTCCTCCCAAGGCATTTCTACGCTCTACGATTTCAAACCATGTCCAAGATTTGAAACTATCGGAGACCTCCCGATAGGTCGTGATTTGGGCATTTCAAATCGTAGCTATCGGGAAGTATGTCGTAGACCATCGTGGTAGGTGGGGGCCGGCTCTTATAACGGAACCTGTTGTATATTGTAAATATTTTCAATGGACCAACAGATTCTTTCTTACATATTTAGGATTGTTTATATGTACTATACAATGAAGCATATTTTATTTCGAAACGGGTTTTACAAACAGTAAATAATGTTTCGAATACAAATGTGATTCAGTATTTTTTAGCACGTGGCAGTCATATCACTCTGAGGATGACTGTGGGCCTCGAGCTGTAGTATCGCAATCATTCAATTGGCTCTAGATCAGGAGGAAACCTAGAGGGAAGGCAGGGGCTGGCACACATGGATCCTCTCCTATCCTCTTCTGGGCCTACATCCACTAGATGGATCAGATGAGGGAAAGGGGAGGTGGCTGCGACAAAAATTCCCGCCTTATTCGGCGGCATTCACTCACCTGGCTTCGGCGCCTACCCTTTAACACGCCCCGGGGGAGCCGGCCACCGGCGCCGCTAAACCAGGTGGCTGGAGGCCCTTTTTCACGACGACCACCTGAGACCACGACCACCGCTTGGTGCGCTCATTACAGGAGCAGCGCTTCTCAGCTTCCTACTGGCATTTGGCTGGGGCGACCATCTGCCCTGTGTATAGGTAAATGTATAGGTGAAGCCATGTTTCACACCGTGTGTTTTGGGAACGGCTGCATAGAGAAGATAGGTCGACTATTAGACGCTGTGGAGATGATGTAGCTCCTAGGGAAGGAAGACAGTGTATGGATGGGAATATTGTGTGTTGGTGTGGTCCTTTATCACACACCAGAGCCTATCAGTCTTACAATTAACAATCTAAGCCTTATATATCAACTCACAGGTACAACAGACTCTAGAGTATACTATATAATCATGGATGGACCTTGGCACAAAATGCTTGCTTTGAAGTGCGCAGAGTGCAATGTTGCTAAATAATGCATTTGCATAAAACGACAGAAAAGTTAGAAATTCAAAATGATATCAGTAGATAAAAATCTTACTTAATGACGCAATGTCCTTAAGATAAGCATGAATAAATAATCATAAGCGTGAAAAATAAAGAGAATACCAAAATACGGTTCGTAAAGTGAATGCTAGGTCACCTATTTATATGTAAACATAATGTATGTTATTCAAAACTCACCCATGGACTTGCCGATGCGCCCATTCCCGCCTAATGGCGTCGGGGTAAGTATTTGACAAGTGTGAGAGTTCGTATTGATTAACAGATACAATGCTTAATCTGCATAGGCCAGCCGACGTGTGTAGAATAGGGCTTTTGTAATGTTTATAAATACCCTTTGTTCTTTTAGACCTTTTTTTTAATTATCTTGCAACAGTAACTGCACTTCAGTTCATATTTGACCTTTTACGGAGAAAAGGTAAATCGCTTTTGGAAATACAAATTACCAAGAGTAGAATCATAAAACTTTAGTATTAATCGAAACATATTGCATGTCAGCGGACTCGGAATTCAATGATGACGTTCTTGAAGATTACCGACGTGAACATTCATGCTATGACCATTAAGTAGGGAATATAGTATTTTCAATGGCCGAATATTTGATTACTCAGACCTGAATAGGTGCAAGTGATTGGAATCGAATGTCAAGTAGAATCGGTGATCAAAATCATATTTCTTTTGGCTATTTCGCAAGGTATTAGACATTACATGAATGTTTAATATGTAATATAAGCAAACTTAATATTCCGCGATACATGGAGGCATTCCCTGGCGTAGTACACTATGAAGCATTCAGGCATTCCAGGCCATAGTATGTTATGATGCCTGGAGGCTTTCCCGGGTGTAGTACGCCATGATGAAAAAATCTTCATGGGAAACACATCCATATTGGCCATGGAATAGGGCTGAGGGTGTGTTGGGATTTCTAAAAAAAAACACCGACGTTATAGGTAAAACAAGAGAAATGAGTTTCAGTTTCGTTATCCTACACCTGGATATTGGAACAAAATTATGTGGGTGAATGACAAAGGACGACACAGTAAAGACCGTTTAGTGGAGCGTCCATGTCCGGCGCAGAGAGCCACGTGTCACGTGCCCGAGTCACGTGCCATGCCCATGTGACCACCAACGTGACAGCTGGCCCTGCAGGTGATAGGGTGGATGGACTGAAAGACGCGGCCAAGGTGGCTGGAAGGTTGCGCTGGTAGGGGTACAAAGCAAATCATGCTATGGTTTGTAGGCACAATTTGTAAACAACCGGTTTGAATTTTATTCGGAACTACGGCGGGAACTGTTAGGCCCGGCGTCCACCTACTACGATAGAAATTTAGACCTACCGATATGGCACCGATACAAAAAGCAAAAATCGGCGACATATCGGGAAGGTGCAAAATCGTAGACATATGTCTAGACATGCTGTGATGTATGTATTGAGAATATCACAGGGTGCTTCCTAACAGGTCCTCGCTCCAGATAGAGGTTAAGGCCTAACTGTTTGGACTGCCACCCCCAGCGTTTGAACCATCCCCTGTCTTCGTTTGGACTGACCCCCCGATAGGGTATATAAGGAAGCAGATTTCAACTCACAGCTCACTTGGAACCCAGACACCGTGGCGTCAACATCTCCATGCTACTCAGCATTACTACCACTGCAGTGTCAGGCTTGAGACACCATAGGACTCTATGCTACAGAGGCCTTTACTGAGGATTGGGCTTCTCCATAAGCTACTATCACCCCAGCACTGGAGGAAAAGACACTGATGACTGCTACCACTACTTGGATCATCTATATCCACAAGTCAAGGAGACATTGAACAATAACTGAAAGTGATAGACTGTGAGTACTGCTTAGACCAAGAGGACTTATATCATATGTACACTACAGAAGTGTATATGATTTTGTATGTTGATGAGAATTGTTATGTAACTGTATACTTTGTTATAATATATGTTATTAATACATATCTGTGTATGGTTATCTGTCTTCTTCATTTAGTATAGAAGATATTCTGAATTCTCTTTTCTTGTCACTGGGTTAGCTAGTCTATAGGATTAGGCCTTAGCTACTGTACGTGACAGAAATTGGGGGCTTGTCCGGGATTTATGAAAAACTGTTCTCTTGATGATAAGTACAACAAATTGAAATGTCTAAGTACCAAGCTTTTCTACAGTCACCCTCTGTGGAGGAACTAGAACAGTTCAGAAGGGATGAATTGTTAGCAATAGCTAGGGAGTTAGAACTTGATGTGAAAAGGTCTAGCCGAAAAGCTGAACTGAAAAGAGCTATTGTTGAAATATTGGTTGATGATGAGTTATTGCCAGAAGATGTTTTACATGAATCAGATTTTAGTGGTTCCTCAGAAGCAGGTCGTAAAGAGGTTTTAGAGAGAGAGATAAAACTCAAACAACTGGAAGTAGAACATGCTCGACTTCAGGCTGAAAGGGAAAGAGAAAAAGAGCTTGCTCAGATTCAGGCTGAAAAAGAGCTTGCTCAGATTCAGGCTGAAAAAGAGCTTGCTCAGATTCAGGCTGAAAAAGAGCTTGCTCGGGTTCAGGCTGAAAAAGAGCTTGCTCAGGTCCAGGCTGAAAAAGAGAGAGAGCTTGCTCAGATTCAGGCTGAAAAGGAAAGAGAGCATGATCAGATTCAGGCTGACAAAGAACTTAGGCTTAAAGAAATGGAGCTACAGCTTGCTGCTGAGAGGACAAACCAACGGAACATTTGTGATGTTAGTAAAGATGTACGGCTAGTGCCATCATTCAATGAAAATGAGGTTGACAAGTACTTTCAACATTTTGAGAAGGTTGCCCAAAGCATGAAATGGCCAAAAGAGAAGTGGGCACTGATGTTACAGAGTGTTTTGAGGGGTAAAGCTCAGGAAGCTTATTCGGCACTATCTTTGAATGACAGTCTAGATTATGAAAAGGTCAAAGCTGCTGTTCTCAAGGCTTATGAACTGGTACCAGAGGCATATCGTCAGAAGTTTAGGAGTTACCGTAAACAAGATAATCAAACCTATGTAGAGTTTGCTCATGAAAAGGAAGTGTACTTTGAGAGGTGGTGCAAATCTATGGAAGTGGAGGATAGTTTTGATAAACTCAGACAACTGTGCCTTGTTGAAGAATTTAAGCGTTGCACATACAATGATCTCAAGACTTATCTCGATGAAAAGAAAGTAATGTCCTCTCATGAAATGTCCACTCTTGCTGATGATTATGCCATAACCCATAAGACTAGTGTTCAACAAAAGAAGAGTGCACCTCAAGGGAGCAATTCTAGTCTTGGAGCAAAAGGTGGTGATAGCAAAGATCTGAAATCTAGTGTGAAGCCAAAAGGTGAGTACTCAGGAAGGAGTTCAGGTCTAAAATGTCATTACTGTCACAAACTGGGTCATATTATGTCTGAGTGTTGGGCACTGAAAAAGAAGAAAGCTGAGCCCAAGCCAAATGCATTCATAACATCCAAAAAGTCAGAGTGTGTTATTGTGCCATTTGTTACAGATAAGGTAATTGATATCAGAGAAGAATACAAACCATTTGTACTTGAAGGTAATGTGTCTCTAGGTAGTGACACTGCAGATTCTGTCCCCATTCGTATCTTGAGAGATACTGGGGCATCTCAATCCATGGTTTTAGAAAAAGCTTTGCCTTTCAGTTCAAGTTCAGCCACTGGTGAATATGTCATTATTCGTGGTGTTGAGTGTGGTTTCATGAGTGTACCTCTTCACACAATCAGACTAGAGTCTGATTTGGTATCAGGGTCTGTTGAAGTTGCAGTAAAATCTGAACTGCCAGTTGACGGTGTATCAATGTTGCTAGGAAATGATCTAGCAGGGGAAAAAGTCTTTGTAGAACCAAAGATGGTTCTTGAGCCAGTCACTTTGTCATCAGAAGATGATGTCATTGATGAGGAGATAGGTGAAGTTTATCCCTCTTGTGCTGTGACTAGGGCTCAGGCAAAAGAGTTAAGCCAAAAGCATTCTGTGGATGTTGAAACTGAGGATGATATCATTGATTTGTCTCTGACATTTATCAACTCAAAGGATGAACACCTTAAAGGTCATTCTTTTGTCGGTTCTCAACCAGGGTGAAGTCAAAATGATGACAAGACTAACTTGAGTAATGAAGTCCCTCTTGGCAGGAGTAAGTTAATTACTGAACAAAGGCAAGATCCTGAGATCTCATTGCTTATCCGCCATGCACTTTCAGAAGAAGAGCTTGACAAAGTCTCCACAGGGTACTTCTTTAAAGATGGTGTTTTCATGAGAAAATGGAGACCACCAGATGTCCCAGCATCAGAGGACTGGTCTATTGTTTACCAAATTGTGCTTCCTAGGGCTTATCGCTCTGAGGTTCTCAATGTAACACATGAACTACCCATGGGTGGTCATTTGGGTGTTAACAAGACATCCGAAAAGATCATGAGGCACTTCTATTGGCCTAAGATGAGGCAAGATGTTGCCCAATTTTGTAGAACCTGTCACACATGTCAAATGGTTGGGAAACCTAATCAAAAGATCCCTGTTGCTCCACTACGGCCCATTCCCGCAGTAGGAGAAGCATTCAGCCATGTCATTATTGACTGTGTAGGTCCTCTGCCCAAAACTCGATCTGGTAATCAGTACTTGCTCACAATAATGTGTGCTTCTACAAGATTTCCTGAGGCTATACCACTCAGAAATATCTCTGCCCCAAAGATAGTCAAAGCTTTGATTAATTTCTTCTCACTGGTTGGCCTTCCACAAGAGATTCAGTCTGATCAAGGCTCAAACTTCATGTCTGGCTTGTTTCAACAAGTAGTTCATGAACTAGGTATAAAGCAGGTTAAGTCCAGTGCTTACCATCCAGAGTCTCAAGGTGCATTGGAAAGATTCCACTGCACCCTCAAGAACATGATGAGAACTTACTGCTTTGAGAATGAGAAAGATTGGGATGAAGGTATTGGTATGTTGTTGTTCGCTGCTCGAGAGTCTGTTCAAGAATCATTGGGATTCAGTCCTTTTGAGCTGGTCTTTGGTCATACAGTACGAGGTCCATTGAAGGTATTGAAGGAACATTGGTTAGGAGATAACCCTGAAAACAACAATGTCTTGGATTATGTTTCCAAAGTTAGAACCAGGCTAGTTCCTGTTTGTGAGTTAGCACGTGAAAACCTGAAAGAAGCCCAAAGAAAGATGAAGGACCAATTTGATAAGAAATCCCAAGAGCGTGAATTCTCTGTGGGAGACAAGGTGCTGGTGTTACTACCCATTACTGGGCATACACTCAAGGCTCGTTACCATGGTCCTTATGAGGTAGTCAAAAGAATTGGTGAGGTGAACTATGTTGTCAAAACTCCTGACCGAAGACGATCTACTCAGTTGTGTCATATCAACATGTTGAAGCCTTACTATAACAGAGAAAGTTCCAACAGTGTCAAGACAGTTGGGTGCATGAATGCACTGAGTAATGAGGAAGAAACAACTGATTTTGTACCTATAGACTACAGTGTAAAACTGAACAACTCAAATGTTCTTGCAAATCTAGATGCCAAGTTAGGGCACCTGCCTCCAGTACAGAAAGAGGAATTGAGCATATTGCTAAGAGAGTATAAGGAAGTCTTTCCTGATGTTCCTAGTCAAACTGATATTGCCATCCATGACGTAGATGTGGGAGAAGCTCTCCCTATCAAACAACATCCTTACAGAGTTAGCCCACACAAGGCTGAGAAAATGAGCAAAGAGGTATCTTACATGTTAGAGAATAACATCATTGAGCCAAGCAACAGTGACTGGTCATCTCCTTGTATACTTGTACCCAAGCCAGATGGTTCTGTTAGATTTTGCACTGATTTTCGCAAAGTAAATGATCTCAGCAAGACAGACTCATATCCTATTCCAAGAATAGATGACTGTATAGACAAAATTGGCAAAGCCAAGTATATCACCAAGTGTGACTTACTCAAAGGTTACTGGGCTGTTCCTTTGAGCAACAGAGCAAAGCGAGTGTCTGCTTTTGTTACTCCTGATGGCTTGTATCAATACAAAGTGATGCCATTTGGTATGAAGAATGCTCCAGCAACTTTTCAAAGAATGATGAACCAGTGTTTGAAAGGTATGCCAGGCGTGGAGGTGTATGTTGATGATATTGTGGTTTACAGTGACACCTGGGAAGATCACTTGTGTAGGCTGCAATCTGTGTTAGAGAGGCTCAAACAAGCAAACCTTACTGTAAACCTGACAAAAAGTGAGTTTGGACAGGCAAAGGTGATTTATCTTGGACATGTTGTTGGTCTAGGTCAGGTTGCACCAGTTGAAGCCAAAATCAAGAGTATTGTTGAATATCCAGTTCCAGCAAACAAGAGAAGTTTGATGAGATTTCTTGGCATGGCTGGATATTACAGGAAGTTCTGTAAGAATTTTGCTGACATAACTGCTCCACTGACAAACTTGTTAAAGAAAAAGGAAAACTTCATTTGGTCCAAAGAATGTGATGATGCTTTTGATAAAGTGAAATCTATTTTGTGTTCTGGACCTGTTCTGACGGCTCCAGACTTTGGCAAGAAGTTCATTTTGATGGTTGATGCAAGTGACCATGGGGTAGGTGCAGTGCTACTGCAGAATGACGACAATGGTGTTCAGCACCCTGTATGCTACTTTTCAAAGAAGTTCAATTGTCACCAAAAGAACTATTCAACTGTTGAAAAGGAAACTTTGGCATTAGTGTTGGCCTTACAACACTTCAGTGTTTATGTGTCATCCCCTCTAGATCCAGTACTTGTGTATACAGATCACAACCCCCTGACATTCTTGCAGAAGATGAAAAACAAAAACAGGCGATTGTTGAACTGGAGTTTGCTGTTGCAAGAATACAATCTTGAGATTTTTCATGTACGAGGTGTAGACAATGTCTGTGCTGATGCATTGTCACGAGCTTCTTAAATGCTATTTTTGATTATGTACATACTGTGATTTCAAGTGTTATTACCCAAAGATGGTAAAAGGTACTAAATGTGATTTTGACAAAAGGTAAATGTATGTTGCAGAATGCCATATATTACATTGTATTACATATTTCTTGATGTATGACGTTAGAAAAAAAAGAAATTTTTTTTTGTTTAAGGAGGGAGGTGTGATGTATGTATTGAGAATATCACAGGGTGCTTCCTAACAGGTCCTTGCTCCAGATAGAGGTTAAGGCCTAACTGTTTGGACTGCCACCCCCAGCGTTTGAACCATCCCCTGTCTTCGTTTGGACTGACCCCCCGATAGGGTATATAAGGAAGCAGATTTCAACTCACAGCTCACTTGGAACCCAGACACCGTGGCGTCAACATCTCCATGCTACTCAGCATTACTACCACTGCAGTGTCAGGCTTGAGACACCATAGGACTCTATGCTACAGAGGCCTTTACTGAGGATTGGGCTTCTCCATAAGCTACTATCACCCCAGCACTGGAGGAAAAGACACTGATGACTGCTACCACTACTTGGATCATCTATATCCACAAGTCAAGGAGACATTGAACAATAACTGAAAGTGATAGACTGTGAGTACTGCTTAGACCAAGAGGACTTATATCATATGTACACTACAGAAGTGTATATGATTTTGTATGTTGATGAGAATTGTTATGTAACTGTATACTTTGTTATAATATATGTTATTAATACATATCTGTGTATGGTTATCTGTCTTCTTCATTTAGTATAGAAGATATTCTGAATTCTCTTTTCTTGTCACTGGGTTAGCTAGTCTATAGGATTAGGCCTTAGCTACTGTACGTGACAATGCCAATCCACCACGCGTTGTATGGGGTTTTTATCGGTGTCTAATCGCAGAAATGTGGTCAACTGCCCGATATTAAGTGACCTTCCGACGCGATTTTGGTTTTGCATCGGGAGGTGCATCGTAGGACATATTGGTGCCATATCGTAGTAGGTGGACGCCAGGCCTTAGAAATAAATTGGGGTCTCAGTCAATCTTGAGAAACCTCTGACATCTCCAGATAGTGTGGATCTTTCACAAGGACCCAATTTGAACTAATACTTGCCAAAGTTCTGAAAAACTCAAGTTGATGCCACTGTGCATCTTCAGGTATGCCTATTAGGCAGTCTCGTCCTCGGAAGGTTGATTCATTGGCAAGATATGACACTATCAACTCATGATCAGTGTCTGTGCTTGGCTGTCCGAGGTGTTCAAGATTACTGAGTGATGTTTACACACTCTACGACAGTTTGATGGGTTTTATTTGACCGGTTGTAACAGGGGGATTTACACTGGTGAGATATAGTAGAAATGTTCACAATGCTCTCTCTCAGTATTGGCGCTGATCTTGTCAGTGCTAAGACGGGTATGAGTACGATCTTCGATCTGATTAAGTCGTAACTGGCTAAGCATTTTGGCTTTACTTGATGATCGTCTAGATTACTGCCCACTGTTAGTGCTGCCCTACTGGTTGGATTTACCCGTAGGTCGGTTTGTATACTGAAAAAGTTCGGGCATAACCGATAGTTCTACTCCAAAGTACAAAGTCCAGAGTTTAAATGAAACCTTTTTATTTAACACTCGGAGTATGTAGACGAGGATTACAAGTACTGTGCTGGGGGAGCCAGAGAACTGGAGTAAATGCGCAGGCCATCTCAACCACCATGACAATACGGAGGTCCGTATACAAGGTGCCAAAGCTGATCAGTCTTGCAAGGCATGCTCGAAGCAAAGACTACAGTCTCTGCTGAAGAACCCACCTTATATACGAGGCGGGTTTTGTAGCTTGGTACAAACCCATGTCACTTGAATACGTGGGTTCAACCGTACTACACAACAGCAGGGAAAAAACTGCCGCGCTATTTAGTGAAGAATAGATACACCACCAACTCGACATCTACACCATTACATACTTTATTTCGTTTAGATCGACCCTTTCCCTGCAGCACACAATTCCTCTGACCACCATTGTACAGCAGGCATTGCCTGCATAAGCGACCCTTCTACAGCAGGCACCTTTTTTGGAAAATAGCAATGTCACATGATGTGTCATGTGATTTGAGTAATTTACCTTGGTAGCTGATGATATTTTGTTATACCAAATCATAGGTCAATATGCCGTTTTTACCATGTCAAAATTTCTTTCAATTCAAACAATTATTTTTGTATTTATTGAATTTTGTATATAAGTATCAATGATGGCTCTATGATGCCTGGAGGCATCATGCTGCGTTAGCCAGGGGAATGCCTGGAGGCATCATGCTGCTGTAGCCAGGGGAATGCCTTGAGGCATCATGCTGCTGTAGCCAGGGGAATGCCTGGAGGCATCATGCTGCTGTAGCCAGGGGAATGTCTGGAGGCATCATGCTGCTGTTAAAGGGTTAACTAAGTTTAAGATAATAAAAGCATTTTATGGTCGCTGGGGGCGTTGCTCCACGTTTTACAGATCGCAGATTAGCGACCCGAGGTCAAAATCTTTCTATTGTTATGTTACTGTGTAGGATGTGAGAAATGTCTGGACTACGGTAGTAATAGATCAAGGAGAGTTGTCCACATTGATCAGGTGATCTAGGATATATAACATGGTAATCAGCTTCATGGATTATAGTGGTCATTTCCAACTATGTAAGCCTCTGCATTGTTGCACAGTTGTGAGACTTACATCTACCTCAAATACAAAATAAAAGATTGTAAATATGTGCTATATCTAAAAATATTAGCTTATCTTTGACGAGTTTTGGAGGTAACTATAGGTGAAAAGCCTTCATTTTGACAGAAGGTCATCTGCGTGGGACCCTTGCTGATCATCTTTTTTTTTCATCTATTTGCAGGACGAGAGGAGTCAGGTTTTGACGACTACAGGTCTAGTAATCGCTGTAAGTAAACCCTGACTAACCTAACATTCATTCGTGAATAACCATTGTTTGTTGTATACATGCACTTTCATAAAACCTGACTGTGTCCAAGAATCTCTATGTGAAAGGGGGGGGGGCTTTTTTACCTCTAATCAGATTAAAACATTCTCATATCACATTGAAATGAAGGCGCATATTGATCTATCTTAGAATATTGATTAGTCTAGTTCACTTTGTGAAACCTAGATAGTAATAGAAATAAAATATAAAGACCATCCTTATAAGTTAAGTCATAATTAGCAGAGGTAGATAATAATCTGGTGCGCAAATACACCCAAATGGAAAATTATCGTTCGAGGTCATACATGGAAATAATTGGGAGAAAACTTTTACAGAGAAATATTCAATGTCAACCAGTGTGATTAACTCCCCCTTTCCTGACTATCATGTATTCTCTATTTGCCTGCTGCTATGTTAATGCCAATGTCTGACAACGGGAGATAACACACCCTACATTGTGATGATTGCCGTTTCTCATGCCAATTTATTTTGTTATTTTTTAATATGAAATGCCCTCCCAGGAGTGGACAGATGATAGATTGACATGGGATCCAGAGGACTTTGGGAACCTAACAGACATAATCATCAAGGCAAACAAGATTTGGCTACCGGAGCTTGCTGTTATGAATGGGTAGGTCATTTGTGTGCTCTTGCTGCCCAATTTATCAAGGCAACAGAAAGAGCAGGTTTTACTTTCAACACATAAATCAACGTATATTTCAATTGTAATAAAGAGACATTTACACATCTATCTTATTTCAAATTGAAATCGTTTTATTGGATATTGTAAAATAATGCATCCTAGAATTCATATTATACTCTACACAGCATACAACATACGACTCTGGGAGCTATGGACCCAGATCATGTTCTGCTGCGTCGCTATTGAGTCAATTAATAGGTTATACACCAAACATGTTCAATTCCATTGGGAGAATAGTTTAGTGATATGATGGATTTTCAATTTAAGAAAGCCAGCAGAGCTTTGTTATTGCATAGGTATATACGGTACTGTATAATTATACTTCCCCCTACTTCCAAATTCTGATAGATTATATAATTTCTTGTTGTTTCAATGGGATTTATTTTCTAACAAATATTAAACTTGTCCACATCTTGTGCAATAAAATATGTTTATGCCCAATTGTGGTACTTTGTTAGAATAGCTCCATAGTTCAGGGCATTTTTCGGCTTGAACGAGTAATGACGTGTCTTACTACTCTCTGAGTAATTGTATGTCCGGCAGAGGTGAGCTGCTCAGTGGTTGTCCATGCTTTGTATCTCCTCTTTTGAACAGTGCCGATGAACTCATACCAGACTTCGAGCGTATTCGCGTTCTGCTCTCCAATAACGGCATGCTACATTGGGAACCCGGCGGCATCTTCCGTACAACCTGCGACATCGACATCACCTACTTCCCGTTCGATACGCAGCACTGCCCACTGCTGATCGGAGCCTACTCCTACTACTCCTCCAAGATGAACATCACCAACACATCCTCGGAGATCAGCACACACGATTTCCGCCTCAACGGAGAGTGGCACGTGTACGGAACCTCGACAGAGTGGAACATCACTGTGCTGGATTGCTGCCCCGGCAAGGGTTACCCCCACGTAGTGTTTACCCTCCACCTTAAGCGCCGTTATAAGTTCTACATGATGAACATCGTTCTTCCATGCGTTATGCTCAGCGTTCTTATCATGATTGGCTTCTTCTTGCCGCCTGACGCGGGCGAGAAGATCTCGCTGGGCATCTCGGTGCTGCTTGCCTTCACCGTCTTCCTGCTCATGATTGCCGACAACATCCCGCGGACGTCGCTCGCGATTCCCCTTATGGGTTAGTAGTCTTCACCAGAGCATAAGCCTTGACGATGCAATGCCATGCTTGCCAGTGTGTTACGCGACTTGTTAGCGCGCCTCGCGTGTACAAGAAAAGCTCAAGTGGCAACAGTTATGTTTTTTTTGGTTTTTTTTTGTTTGCTTTTTTTGCTATGAAAATCGGTATCATTCATAATTCCAAGGGCGTTTTATGGTAACCTCGTAGAAACTATGTGTTAGGCACGGCAGATTGGGTTCTTCTCCATCCCACTGTAGGACCATGGTAGAGAGAAAAGGTTGAAGTGAGCTCGTTTTTTCGCGTTCCCTCAATCTAGACTTGTGAGGATGCTTCCCATTGGCAAAACCTCCAATACTAGCTTTTCTTCTTTGCAGTACTTCTAGATATAAAAGGTTTCGTTGAACTGATGCCAAAACTTTCCTTTGTTTCACTATAAGTGAAGATATCCCCTTTCTGTCTATAGTTTTACTTTTCCTTTTTTCGAGTCTAGATTAAGAATAATTTCTCTACGTCCGATATAGATTATTCAGTAATCCGATTAAAACACTAAATATCATATTGAAAAGCGGCGACTACATTGATATATTTGTACGTAAAGGTTACAGGACATCGGAAGTCGTGAAAGTACTTTGTCACCTTTGATTCCGTTTCCAAATATAGAGAACCTTTCTGCGGCTGACAAAGTAGGAAGTTGCTAACTTAATTTCCATCGTAAAGGCCAGTAACAAAAATGTCTGCTTTATAGTCTTTTCATGACGTAATATCTGCAATAGACGGACAATATATGGAATAATAGTTATTGGAATTAATGGGGCAACGTATAATTATAGCACTGTGTTGGCACTTAGAGACGCATTAACTCATCAAAAGGCCCGTCTAGAACACATCAAATACTTTTTTCTAAAGCGTAGGTTCAAGTTAATAGTCAATACGAAATTATCACATCTAGAATTAATATGATAACAGTGCCTTTCATTGAGTTAACTTTGGACTGCTTCAAAGTGGCACAGAACTAAATAATTATCTTTCGGCGTTAATTGCCGTCGAGGATTAAAGCACGTATTAAATAGAACTTGTCTTTCCCTTTATAAAAATCAATCCTTTAAGATATTCCTCAGAACCGCACTCACTGAACATCAAACAACACAATTGCATGCGTCTATGGGGAAAGTGGGGAGCAACTTTGGTTTACATCAAAGTGGTTATTCCATATCATAAGATAAAAAGCAAGAGTTACATATGAACTAATGGATGCCTGGTTAGGGTCTGACGCTGACGTGATACACATGGTATAAGACTTAAGACATGGTATGAGTACTTAATACTAAATACAGATTACATTAAAGTAAAAAAGGAATTAGAGACAATGAATGCACAACAACATATACTATTGTCACCGATACCTTCATAAAATCTTAAACTGGACCACATATTCAAATCGAAGATACACGAATACAAACGTGCGCTTAAATGATATTTCGGCTTTCCAAATGTCTCTCGATAAATTCCGTCGGTCATGTAAACTCAAACTGGTCCTGATTCTCCCCCAATCGTGTGATATGTCTAAGAAACCGACAGATCCTGCAGTACACCCCTAGTTTTGTGTGCGGCCGATAACGTTAAATTCAGCTTGAATGGCAGTAGTTTGACGCATAAATAAAGATACAGCGATGCGATATTTCCGACGTTTCGTGGCACTCCCCCAAATGTGACCTGCGCAAAGGTGACGGTAACTCAGCACAGTGACGATACGCTCTGCTCGTGCTATGTTCATTTCATCCTTTATCGCCCAGCTACAATTCCATCTAATATCGCTCATCGGAACACAAGTATGTATGGATTAATATTTGTTAATACGAGGGCCTCCAGTGGCAGATCTCATTGGATTGTAAAAGGAAAACCAACGTTTGTGATAAATAATTTCAAATAGGTGAATTAATGAACAAGCATAAGAAAGTATCATGATTGATTATGAAATCAATATGCTAAAAATGTTGTGTTTTAAACCAAAAACGTCACTTTCCTCTCCTGCATTTTAACAAAGCTTCCTATGAGCCGCAACTAAATGCTGAAACTTCTTTTGTTATTTGAGGCTGTTTACATCAATTTGCAGAATTTATGCATTTATTGCCTAATCTATAGATAGATAAATTAACGTACATTTAGTGGCATCTAGCATTTAACATCTAGTATAGTGTTGTGAAGCATATATTCATGTTCGAACATTTACTCCTGATACTCTAGCGACCTAATCATTTCCATGAAACAAAAGACAACCTATAGCAGGATAGTTTATGGATTTTGTCTTTTGGTCTGATATCTCCTTAACTTCAAGTCTGTTTGACATCCTCCATCCAATTATCTATCATCAACGCCCTTCGATAATGTCAATTGATGATATTTCAAAATGAGCAAACTCGCATGAAGAATTGATTAAGTTTAATTTCTATCGTAAAGGACTTCATCTTAGATCGAATACTAATTTATGTACTTTAATTGTACATCTGTTGGCTATTAAGATGAAATAACCATAAATAATAGACAAACAACGCGCCGTCAAAATGAATAATTCATCTTTCTTCCAAAACCTAATCATAGAAATGCTGTAAATCGATTTCAATTGCTATAATCAAGGCTTACCTAAGCGTAATACCTAAGCTTAAAGCATCGAATAAGCTTGTCTTATGTATATAAATATACATTGTGATATATAACAAACAATAAATGTTATTTACTCCCAGTTCCAGACGTCAATTGCAGTAACCAGTTCTACTATTAGCATAAACATATTTAACATTCGGTGTTTGCCCTGTTATTGCACCAAAGACTATACTAGTCGCACTTCAGGCTGTAATAAGGCGATAAGATAACACTAGGAACAAATGGCCTGTTCACCATCGATGAATGAGCGTGGTATCATAAATAGACAATTTCTACAATAACATTGGTATGGTCCAAATATATCAATCACCAATGAGGCAATGAGGTATTTCGGTTTCTGGTGACTTGTTATGGTCAGGTTGGCACGTCTAAATCTAAGACAGTGGACCTCTGCGTCCTACCAATGTGACAGAAGGGGTGCACACAGATAGTAAAGGGTTATGTTTTTGCAGCAAGCTCAGCGTCTATCTCAGCGTGGTTATCCCACACTTACAGTGATATCCGTGGGCGGTCAGTGTCGATCCCAACGCCGGATTTGGTGTAGTGAGGGGGTATATATTGGGTAGATTGTTATTGTCTTATGAAGGCAGCCATCTTTTCCCCGTAGCCAAACAAAATAGGAGGTGGCAGATGCTGGTATCTATGGAATATCTTTAGAATTTCTTTTCGGCTTGCCATAGAGGGGTTTTAGATTTGTCTCAGATTGTCAATGAACCATAACAACTGAAAACAGGGAATTCCATTGACGACAGTGACGCTATCGTGCAATGTCCTGTTGAGTTTCTGTGCGTGTAAATGTCACTTACAAAATAAGGTGAGGTGTCTATCTAGAGTGCAGTTACGATTACATTATCTTGATGAAATAAGTTAGGAGTGAAATGTGAATGTGTTGGTATACACTCCTCTTTACAGTCTGGTGAGTGCTGTGATTACTGTTCAAGGTGGCCATGGACTGCACAGCTGACTATGTGCACATGTTCTGTCAAATAGTGCCAAATTAGTGCTACTAAACATCCAATATCTAATAGAGCCATTGCACTGACAGACTTAGTTCAATTGGACTTTGTTTATAAATAGTTACGAATGGCAGGCACAACTTGTCGTGCTGCCAACACTCGCATCTAATTATCTGCGGGTAGACCTAACAAGACCTAACAGAAACCATATGCCACAAATAGAACACTATCTATCTTAGATATAAGACACCGAGTATACGTTGCCAATATTGCCTAAAGGTGAGAGTGGCCACACATATTCTTCCAGCGTATTGCAAAATCTTTACCCCTTCACTATCTGTGTGCTACTCACTATAATACTGGGAAAAGAGCAGGGTGCCAGTGTCTCACTGTCTCTGAAGCGTGCCCATCTGACGATGACCAATCACTCGAAACCGAAATACTTTATTGACCTACTGGTGCTTGATATATTTGGCTCCTAGACCCTAGACATAGGCAGTTGGAGAGATGGCAAGTTGACTGGGTGCAAGAGGGTTACAGAGAAGGCTCCATATACTGAATGTAATCCAAATCATTCAAATGTTATTAATTTATAATTGCACGCTTATTCATCGATGATGAACATACCATTTGCTCCTAGTTTTAGGTAGTGCAGGGGGTTTCAGTCTGTTACTATTGTCCTGAACTCTCTTTGTACAGCCTAGTCCAAGTGTTCATGCAGAAATATGCTTGGGGGCTTTCCAGACTAGAATATGTGTCCACATGGGAATTCACCCTACCCTCCCTCAGTTGAGATATGACCACTGGCCTTTTTTTTTTTTTTAATTCTTTATTTTCATTGGGACAATCGTCAGCGGTTAGCTGGTATGAGTGAGTCTCCCAACATTGGGAAATTATATCGGAGTTTCACGTTCTATATATATAACAAATTTTAGGGACCTGCATAAATAAAGGTCCACAGTGATTTCACACTTAACAGTCCATATAAGTTAATGGTTATATAAAGGCCTTGTTCCACACTTGCTTTAGCGAATGTGTAGGGAGGGGCCAACACACTGTGCAGGATCAGTAACCTGAGCTACAAATTGGGTGTCTTTGAATGCGGTATACTGGGGTCCATTGATGCAGCGCACTTAGTTTATAGATTCAGTCGGGAACATAAATCGAGAGGCGCTTTATACATGTTATATTACACTGAGACTGAACATCAAAGGTTACTTTTTCGAAAGGAAGTGTAGTTATGGTTGAGCAATACCGCATCACACCACCTACCAATGAAACAAATGCTTTCGACATAGGTACTATCATATACCTATGGCTATATCAACTACATATATACTGCCAACTCCTATCCATATCGTAACTTATACCCGTACGTCACACGGTGACGTACGGGGTATGTGATTACGTGACTAGGTAGAATTTCACAGTTGTTGGGTATTTAGAAGGAAACCCACGAGATGAAAATAGCTTGGTCCGTACTCAAACGAGTCTGTCTTCAGAGTAATTCACGAAGCGAAACGAGGTGGAGTGCGGTCCAAGCTTTTTTCATCGAGTGGGTTTCTGATTTTATCTCACCCCGTATAACATTATTTATTGATTAAATGAATCACCAAATTAGCCATTGAGTATTGGGAACACAAACCTCATGGCCGTGGAGTACGAGTTCCTAATGTTAAGCCTATGGAGAAAAATACCGGGGTGAGATAAATATTATTACGAAAACGGGTAAACTGCCTTCGCACTGTCTTCATCGTTGGTAAAATTATTGACCACACACATTCCCCTGCCTATGGCATCGGGATGTATCCCATGAAGAATTTCACCGCGTATTTAAACGAAGAGAGTAAGCCGGTTTCCATATGATACTGCCGTTTGATACGAAGCTATAAAATGTATATCGAGGATAAATTCACGTATGTAATCCTGCTGCTGCACTGCTGTATTCGAAATTTTGTGAAATAGTATCCTATGTCCTTAGATAATGATAACTATATGAAAATGAATCTATAAATTGATATTTCTTTTTATATTGCCCTGTACAAAAGGAAGGTACCCGCACTTTATGAATAATTCCATGGAACATATTATTCTGTGTGATGAATGCTTATTTCAACTAGTCAATTTCCCTGCAGAACCCTGTTCCCTTATCAGTATTACACGGCAGGCATTGCCTGTATAAACGACCCTGCCATGGCAGGCACTTTTTTGAGGAAATAACAATGTCACATGATATGTCATGTGATTTGAGTAATCTACCTTGGTAACTCACGATATTTTGTTATATACCAAATCAAAGGGCAATATGGCACTTATACTTTGTCAAAATTTATTTTGATTCAAACAATTCCTTTTCTAATTCTCGTACACAATATCAATTATGCCTCTAAGATACCTAGAGGCATCTTCCTGTCTTAGCTAGGGGAATGCCTGAAGGCATCATGCTGCCAAAGCCATGTGAATGCCTGGAGGGATCATGCTGCTGTTAAAGCGTTGATTCAATTATTCTGCCTGTCGCTGGAGATATAAAGTAGATTTGGAGCCATAGACAAGTCTAGGCCTGTCCCTGAATACTCTTTTCTGTACGTCAAGGAGACCCAGGGGCGATGTGGGTCAACTTTATTCAACACTTATGGATGACCTTATGGACGGCTAAGACTATCTTGGCGAACGAATTTAAATATGATTAAATCATGATAAACCTTGTACGAGGCACAGAAAAGGGTCATCATATATGAGCCTATATTATTCAACAGTATGTCAGGAAATCTTGTTGGAAACCAGATAGATTTCCATGGTGAAGACTGTCTGAAATCCCTTAATCAATATCAATCCAGCCATTTGAATATATTACTGAATCGGACTTGTGATTTACATAAACATATATTTAGGGTGACATATAGAAATTGTTGGGTCATATGTCGCTCTCATTATAAAATAAGCTTACATGTCCAAACTGCCACTCGATCCATAGCCGCTGAAAATATGCAACTCACTCGGCTTTGCCATGTGAGATGACTTCGAAACCAAAGTGCCTGAAATATTTTCTGCAGCTCGATCTAGTTCCTTAATAATATTCTTTTTCAGAAAAGCTGTTCATTAAATCCTTTCATTACATCTATAGATTCATTCGGTCTTCATTAAAAATTATATATTCTTAATTGTAAAGCTTCTGTATGGCTAATTTCAAACCGTTATTCCCTGCTTATTGTTTATTTTGTTTTTTGTAACAATACATGACATATATCATGTTAAATAAGACATACGATATTCAACGCTGATTCATAGACAAGTTTTACAAGGACATAATTAGGAGATGTTGTCATTCCATAATCGCATATACTCCATGCAATCGTCAGCGATAATAGTGAATCATACAAATGCCAATTTTGCCCCCTATTTCTTTAAGCGAAAACGCTTTCCCACTCTCTTCTTGGCCTTGATATATTTACAGAAGATCGTGAACTATTTGCCATTTCCTGAATATTCACCTGAATGTGTTCTTTCTGTAGTGATCTACCTGACGGCGACCATGACCCTGGGCACTATATCCATCTGCCTGACGGTGCTCGTGCTGAACGTTCACCATCGTGGGGCCCGCTACCCAGTGCCCACCTGGCTGAAGAGAGTCGTTCTCGTCTACATCTCTCGCTTCGTGTGCGTCCGCAGCCAGGTGACCACCGTTCCAGAGAAGTCCTACGCCAAGAAGAAGATGGACAAGATCAAGAAGAACCCGGAGGGGAACGGGGTGGTGGATGATATGGAGCTGTTAAGTTTGACAGTGGCCACACGGCCGGCGAACGGCCCGCGTGTTGTGCCGATGCGCGACACAACGGCCATCAACGCCAACTGTGACAACCACAATATGTGCTCGTGCGGCGGAAACGACGTCACGAGCGCTGAGGACGAAGCCGAACCTGACTACTCTCAGGACTGGCATGAGTTAGCACATGTCCTGGATCGGCTCTTTTTCTGGTTGCTCTTCCTTGGAATGACGGCCTCAGCCGTGTTTATCCTTCTCTACCCAAGATATATGGGCATTGTGACGTAATCCACCCTGATAATGGGGTGATGGGGGCATATGACCTCCGGTTTCTGTGCCGCGGTCAAGATGCACGTGATACATACACAGACACACACACACAGTGGTTCCATCAGGGGGTGCAAATTGCAGACTCTTAACCTCTGTTTAAGCAACAGCCCCCACCCCTACCAGCATCGCCCTACTCTCACTGACTGCATTAAGAACAATAATAAAAAAAAAGATGTGATTTTTGTATAATATGACCTATAAACGGATGACTGGTATCTTGTGGTGTTGCCGTGTGACATCCGTACTGCGTCTCGAGTGCCCATGATGCTAGTTGCGGAGTTACACAAACATGACGTTTAAAAAGAAATATACGCACTCGTATTTACATATCTGCTGGAAACAAGCCTGGTCGGCTTGACCGATGACGGTCACTCGCGTCCAGTGCCGGACATTTCCCCATACCGATTCAACGTTAGGGGAAGCTGAGCCGAAGGTCGTGCCTATGGATTCGCAAGCTGGCCTATACGGGTATGAAATGACTTGATCTTCATGAGGCCTACATACACACAGACATGTATACATGTGTATACGTATAATTATAGACGCCTAACACTAGTACTGATATAATTAGCAGGACGCCTAAAACCCATCGGGAGCTATTGTGTACATATGTAATTAGTATGAAATGGTCAGACGTTTTGTGTTATTTTTAAAATTAGGATTTGTGGAACTGCTAGCACCAATCTTCCAGATACAACAGCACGAAGGAGGATGCGTGAAATTATACAACAGGCTCCATCATCACAGGAACCACACATCAGTTCGTACCTTTAGGTCTACAGCCTCGGTCCTAGCCATTTTCCTTGTCTGTAATGTACCAGTCTATTGTTCCGTAATAATAACCCTTCTAGGTGAGAGACTTACGCTGTCTGCCACCCACAAGTCATATTGTTATTCCTCACAAAGAGCCCATTATTGCAGCTGATCGCTTTGCTTCTATCTGAGCTGCTCAATGCCGGGCCTACGGCGGCGAGCTACTCGTTGTTCTCAACCCAGGGGGAAAGGCCGTTCTCATTCCTTACCCCTTGTACAAAAAAAGAAAGAAACATGCTCGTCGTGTTTGGAAACGTCGTTAAACTGGTAGGGATGCACATGACGTCATGTCATATGTCACGTGACTCCGTGAGCGGATATGACGTGCAGGATCTGGTTTCACTCGTCCGCAATAAGACATGTAAATACTCATCTTCATGACACTATAAATGACACACGGGAATGTTGACGTCATTTAATCCCATCCACCACGAGTTAAGAAATAAAGGGTGATTAAAATGAGTAAATTCCCATATCATGCCCCTTGATCAACCCATCTCCTCACCACCATGGCTTTATTCCACTGACTGATTTAGGTTCGCCAAACATTGTTGAATTTTGTCGTGTATGTTAGATTCGTTCGAGCAAAGTTCACTTTGAAATAACTAATTACTAATCTTTTCAAAAGTATAACAAGTGTATCATTTACCCAGTAACGATATCCAGGGAAAGTGTTACATGGTGGAGAATATAAAATATGACATTGTCTATTTGCCTATGTCACTGTCTATTTTAACGTTTAAAACCTAAGAACTGACCAGAACTACCAACAGTCTGGACTTCCCTGTAACATAAATGGTCATGGTATAGATTAATATAAAAGAGATTACGAGTATTTTGTGTAATTCGTCGTTTTTGTAGGTACAATAGTCAAGAGATATAAGATATCTCTTCTTATTGTGACCAACTGTACTTTCAGTTTACCCTCTTTTTGAGGTCAGCCTTATTGAGACATAGTGTACTTTGGTTGGAGGTGACTTCTTGTTAATGATATCCAAATAGTATCTTCCCACAGAAATCATTTATCTGAATAAAGGCTACCGAATCAACACAGTCTTTCGCCGAAGTCGAAAGATCGTAATAAATAATAAAAAAAACTACCACTATATTCCATTGTGTCATTATTGCAGTACATTCATCGCCGGCTAAAACGAAGGCATAGAAACAACCATGAACGAGGTTCAAGATATCCAATTTTCTGAGTGTTCGCTGCATCATATATTATCTATTGAATCAAGTCCGTCAAGCCTTGACAATCTCTTATCTATGATTAATGTCTATGCAGTGTAGTCAAGTTTCTTTACCAGAACGAGTTGCGATCAATATTTTACTTCTACGACCTCCTCGAGGCATCCACCATACGTCAGGAGCCTGGGAGTATATCCTCGATGATCCACTGTTTGAATGAGGAAGAGGCAAGACAGAGCACAGGCAATGGGTTTCTAACATTTCATTCATAATTGCTCTGAAGAAGTAAGAGGAGGAGGAGGAGAAAACACAGGCATCCAAGGAATAGTTACCTCCAATAATATCAGTGTGCTGTTCTAGTGAGTACTACGAGTAGATCACTGGCTACTTGTTACAGACGATCACGCAAACCACACCTGAGCTTACTGTGTGGTTGGCCAGGTGATCATCTCTTCATATCTCGACTGGAGTAGTCTATGAACGTTAAATTGTCATAGATTATATCCGATGCTAGAACCAATTCTGACTTTAAAAGGTGGACCAAATTTTACACTTAATTTCTCTCCACCCTTTATTCATGTTTCTTTGGATAAGTTAATGATATAATATTTCTACTATCAAGGATTTTGTGATATAGATGTTATATGGACGACAGGTTCTTGCACTAGTTTATCTTTCTAGTGATATTCACTACTGTAGACACTTGTTTAAAACAGATATACAGTAGAACCCCGTGTAAGCGGACACCCTCCCTTCCGAGTCAAAGTGTCCGCTTACGCGGGGTGATCGCTTACACTGGGTTGAAATAAACATCTAATAGAGGGATCCGTTCCGAGAAAGGTGTCCGTTAACACGGGGTGTCTGCTTACGCGGGGTGTCCGTTAGGCGGGGTTCTACTGTATGTGGCTAGTTGGTTTAGGATGAATCCATTTTTCGAGCCTTCTGAAACCTGTAGATTAAGAACGGGTATGATGTCTAAGGGTGTACAATAGTAGGTGAGGTTGCACTTTCAATCATTTACTTAAATATCAAGACAAAACAAATATGATTTTTCAAGGCATAATCTCAATTTGGAGCATGATATGGCTACAGCGAGTATGCGCCATGGTTGAGTCTAGTGTACATAGTTCAGGAGAAGCAGCACAGTACTTTAACTGAGACAAATCTGCAAGGATTTACAACCTCGTGTATATGTATAGGACAACAAATCCCCACGGCATAGATCGTACCAGGTTGTCATACACAGAGACAGTGAAAACAGCGAGGAAGGGGATGTGTGTAACTGTATACTAGGGGTCAAGAGGGTGAACTAGCCAGACCTATCAAACATATCGAGCACCCCTGACCTGCTGGCTGGCCGTAAGGGTTGGTTGGCAGTGGTGGGGGCAGGAGGGAGGGGGGAGGGAACTATCGATCCCACACACCATCGACTCAGTCACTAGGTCTAGTGTAGATCGTGAAAGAGGACAAGCCGAGGGGTGAGCGAGCGACCGTATGAAGCTACGGGAATACATGCAATGGATGAGGAAAAAGGCGCGAGATTTTCTTTTGATTTCAGGTTTATTCAAATTCATATAGAATATCCAGGTAGTCTTAGTAATGCAGTACATCGAGGTTTGAGATACATGTTCACTTATGTAGTTGCAGAAGGAAATGGAGAGGGAATAGGAACAACAGCATGAGGAGCTTCTGAGAGGTCAATCCTGAGAATTCTATCAGATTTAACTCTTAACTTTAGAGACGTAGACGTCTATTATTGACCGCAATTCACATTATGTAGTGATAAATGTTAATTAGCAATAGAATTCTACTGAACTCTGAATAGTACAAACATACTTTTGGTTAAGTCCAGAAATCACTACTTCTCATAAAGAAAATACCGGATGAACATTTTTATGGATCGAGAAATGGGAATTACGATGGAGAGGACAATTAGCAGCAAGAGGGTAAATGGAAGGATAAGGGGCGATTTCAGAAGCGGAGAGGGGAAATAAGGAGTAAAAAAGTAAATAGTGGATACAATACATTGTTTTATCGACTATAATTCAATGACTTAATGTCAACGTGGACATTAGGAAACAAGTACATTACAGTTATGATACATTCACTACCACATAAGGAATCAATACTTTCCTGGTTATTTCTACAACATACATTTGTGATCTTTGCATAAAAGATCTATTGGTCTTAGTCCACAGACCCGTACTTCAATCTGATGATCATAGTATTTATCAGATTATATGCGATAGTTGGCTCTTTTAGATTTTTCTTTAAAGAGCTTTCATGCCCTACTATCAATTGTTTTCTTCTGCTAGTTTATCCAACATCTTTACACCGACGTAAAATGATGCTGCTCTGTATTTTTCTGTCATCAGCTTTTTCAAAGTGATATCAGTTTTCATTTTCATTTTGACATGAAAGATATATATCTTACTGGTGAAGTAGATATGTCACGTGGTTAAGAAGAAGACGTGATTCTACGAGAGAACAGAAATCATTTTCACAGGAGATGCAAGACACTGAGTATTTGTATGTATTGCCTTTGCTCTCACCCCATTTGCTTATACTACTTCATTTTTGCGATCCCATCTTTGATGACACTCAGACGTGACCTGCAGATTCCTTGTTGCATTACGTTCCTGTATAGGTACGCTAGAAGATGCTGACTATTCCATATTACCCTGTGATAGATCTGTTGGATAATGTTTAGTTGTCACCTGTGTTCATCATGAGACCTTTAACGTTGTTTCAATTGATTATATTCCTTTTCTACACTGTGCTGTCTCTTGCATGTGTCGTTTGCCATAAATGTAGGGGCATCTGGCATTCATGTTTATGGCAATTACCCTTCTGCCACGCAGATTTTTCTATTGGCCATATACAATCAGAATGATATTTCCCTTGCTATGTATTGTCAATTCGCTTGTCGGGCGAATCTAAAAAGAAGAAAGATCGGTTTACCTCTCATGAAGCACAATGACACTGTTGACCAAAGGTGTATGAGAAAATGGTGATAAAATAGGATGAACTATCATAAGGTTGGATGATAACTCATTGTGTGACTTCACTGTTCGAAAGCAGAAACTAAAAGCCCGATATAGAAATAGACAATAATCGATGGTTTTATGGACAAGCGTAAAATACGAGAGACTGATGCGTAGTAATACATGAGCACTAGCGCGTGTATTACGGAGTCAACCTTGAGTGGTTTACAGAGCTGCCTGTCAGGAAAAACATCTTTTATTGTATATATTATCCATCTTGAATAAATCAAACAAAGGAATTGACATACTATTGGGCATGTAATTTTGGTTTGTTTTTGCTCTCCAACCATAGGGTTAGTGTTCTACATACAAACAAATAGACTAGCTATCTGACTGAAAAGTGCATTTTTCCATATACGATGGTTTTGAACTCCGTACAGAATGGCTTTGAATTACTTATACAATGGTTATGGTATCTGACAATTTTTAGATAATGGGCAGCGGTTTACTGAGTCCCTATACTTTTTAATGGTGATTTGTATGCGATGGATAATAAAGACCAGTACGTCATGGGAACATTTAAGTTTTCAAAGGGGACGTAAACTTGCCAGTCCTTGCCAGTCTACTGCTGGAGACCTACAGACTATTCTTGAATACCTCCCTTCAGCCGTTTAATGACTGGTCTCTGCAGGATAGCACCCGCTGCCCCACCTCGTGGCCGCTAAATGAACTTGCCTGCACCATGCATCGTCAAAGTCCGTTGACGTCATACCTAGACTGGCTTCAGTCCCTGCGCCCCTCCACCTACCCCGCCCCTCTTCGCCGGGATAAATGGTCCTGGGTCCATCAGGGGAAGGTTGTATACTGGATGTACTTTATCTTAATATTGTTGAATCTTTTATTGAATGTTCATACTTGAAGACTTGAGGAGGTCTACGTCATACCCACACACAGTATGAAAAAAGCTTAAGAAATAGTTAACTATATCAATCTAAGATTATATGTATAAGTTAGGGTAATTGGCGTAACAACTCATAGCACAGCTCTTAAAAAGAGGATTTTTATTGTACACACATGCGATTTGGACTGATGAGGCAAGGGGATCGTTTACATGGAATGATGCTTAAGTTATGCAAGGATACAAGGATTGGTAGCACATTTAGTTTCATAGACCCCTTACAGAGCAGACGCCTACATAATGGGCGCCGCCATATTTGAGACCACCGAGCAGACAATGTGCTGGGAGGGGATCTTTTTCTATCACAGTGAAAAGCACTCTGTTGAATAAGACGGGCGGAAGCAACCTGTTTTGGATCACAAGCTCTTTTACACACTCACTATGGGAAAACGTCGAAAGCGAATCACATCCTCAAAGCAACGGTGGTCTCCAATATGGCGGAGAGTGACGTCATGGGAAAGTGGTCTATTGTGGATGAATGAATTACCATTTTGTGAATGGGTCAATCTTTTATTATCTTTCCGCTTATTTGTTTTCTTGCATTTTTGGGGGTTTTTTTTCCAAATCGAGAAAGGCTCTCTCCAATTCGAATAAATCTTGTTAGATGTGCCATTCCCACCATGTGCATGTGGCCAATCCAACGAAGTACCGAATTTATTTCAAGGATGACTCCTAATATATGATTGATATTTTTTGGTAGACTGTTACATATACACCTTGGTCTTGCTTTTGTGTTTTCGGAACATATGTACTAGATAGGATGTGAAGAATGAATTAGTGTCTTAAAGAATGACGCCAGTTGACAATCCTCAATGATTATCTAATAAGTCTAAACGCATACCTCGATAGCTGTTACGTATGGTTGCAGTGACCATTTAAATGATCGACTCATACCAAGGCCTAATGCCAGCCACTCTACTACAACACATATCATTTTAACTAATTCAACAGCTGCGGGAATTAAACAGCAATGGATTATATCGAAAGTGATTGATTGAGTAGACCTCTGCTCGTAATTCAGGAACAAAAAGGATGGAGATAAGGAAACACTCTGTAGAAACACTCGGACTCAAATGTAAAACCTCTAGTCGTTCAGGCAATTTTCTATTTCAGAAAGGTTAACCACACAAACGCTCAAAATCCACAGGTTCCATCAGAGAAAAATCCACACAAAGTCCACACAATTTCTAAGAATATTTCCCTTGCGTCCTCACGTGTGATGTATTTGTGAACAAGAAAATACCAGAGGGCGAACACACATGGCAGGCGATGGCGTGATCTCCAGCGGGGTTTTATCACCGCACGGAAACGTCAACACAGGATGAATATCTATTTTTTTCTACAGTTCTTATTTGAAGACGATGGGAGTTGTCACGACACTGGGCTTCGCTGAATTATTTGAACGAACGAGACTTTATGGTCTTAAGATATGCATTGTGACATTATGTCTCTTTAAATAACCCAAAAATCTTGTCCCATACGATAATTTTATTCTCGTCCATCATTGAATAAAATGTCGTGGGGTTGACAAACATTGTCCATATTCTCGTTGGCGTTCAGAAAAGTGTCTTAATCGACGACATCCCTCCGGGAGTATCGTGAGTAGAATTAACAATAACAGTCTTAGTTTTCGACCCCTCGCCGAAATTGTCGTCAGTGGAGGTGTCTGTCATCTGTACACTCCTCCTCCATGGCACCTCAAAATTAAATTAAAAGACCCCCTGTATGCTTACATTTGCACAATGATAACGAGTCACTGACACTGATATTTACACAATGGCCCACCGGTATTGACACTTACACAATGACAAATGATATCGGCAGACATACACAGTCAAAATGAGTCGCACTGATACTGACACTTACCCACAATTGTAAAAGACATCGACTCACTGATTTGGAGCTAATTGAAGACTGGCCGATTCATGGTACATGCAGTGTTGGTCGGAAGGTTATCAACCAATTCTTTGGTTACTGTCAGAACCTTGATAGGTAGTATCATAGTTACGTCTGAAAGGTTCATAATGATGGGTTTCCCATAATGGGATATGCGCCTATACGGCATCTGTGCATTACTGTGTTTTACTGTGTTTTACTACGGCTCCCATGACATAATATGTCCTTAGTCATACATGTTTTAAAATTAAAAGAGACTTAGAGCCGGCCCCCACCTACCACGATTCTGCTCCCGATTGGCCTTACGACGGCCTTCCCGACACCATTCCGATTCTATCGCGAGTTAAGCTTAAATCG
The DNA here is from genome assembly GCA_950022655.1 of Alentia gelatinosa. Taxonomy (NCBI): domain Eukaryota; kingdom Metazoa; phylum Annelida; class Polychaeta; order Phyllodocida; family Polynoidae; genus Alentia; species Alentia gelatinosa. The sequence continues at coordinate 18,929,615 of OX465588.1, read as the reverse complement.
TGGTAGGTGGAACAGGTTTCTGCGATTCACTCTACGATACCCCACGATAGGCTGCGATAGAAAACGCCAATCGTAGAGGTCACGATAACTTCCAACATGTTGGAAATTTCGTAGGCTGTCGTAGCCTATTGGAAGTAATTTAACAGGAAAATGTCTCTTGTGGATGGAATAATTGGTGAAAAATTATGTAATTCTGGAAATAGGTAGGGCGCATGTAGATGTATAATCGCTGTAATTATGATATTATTTGACGAAGTGTAAGTGTCTGAAAATAATAAATCTATATCGGAATCATGATTCTATCACAGTTATATTTTTTAATTTGATGGTATTAGTATCTGAACAATAGCATTATACTATGTTGTAAATACCTTTAAAAGATTATCAAGATTCATTAAATATTTCCAGAATTATAAAATATTTCAATATTAAAACTCAGCCTGAGATCTGAATTAATACATAGGTTGAATCGTGACCATAGTTTATGTTTTGGTCCTCCCAAGACGTTTCTACGCTCTACGATTTCAAACCATGTCCACGATTTGAAACTATTGGAGACCTCCCGATAGGTCGCGATTTGGGCATTTCAAATCGTAGCTATCGGGAAGTATGTCGTAGACCATCGTGGTAGGTGGGGGCCGGCTCTAATAGGGGACCCCCACCTACCACGATAGGCCACGATATGCTTCCCGATCGCTACGATTTGAAATGGGGAAATCGTGACATATCGGGAGGTCCCCGATAGGTCCAACAGTTTGAAATCGTAGAGCGTGGCAACGCCTTGGGAGGACCAATAACATAAACGCTGACCATGATATCTTCCCGATAGGCTACCATACCCTACGACAGGCTACGAAATTTCCAACATGTTGGAAATTATTGGGACCTCTAAGATTGGCGTTTTCATCGCAGCCTATTGTGAGCTATCGTAGACGGAATCGCAGAAACCTGTTCCACCTACCACGAATTTGCCAGACCTCATGCTACAATCGGAATGGTGTCGGGAAGGCCGTCGTCAGGCCAATCGGGACCAGAATCGTGGTAGGTGGGGGCAGGCTTTTAGACTAATGTAGAGAGAAATGAAACAAACAACCACTAGATGTAGAAAGAGAACAGCCTCGAACCCCTCTATTTTTTGCTTGTTATCACTGCCCCCTCTAATTTCCCCGACCTCTAGTCCTTTCCATCTCTCCTTATGGAAAATAATTCACAACTACACTTGGCTGCTCTACTGTATTCGTTCTACCAAACCTGGCCCACCATACCTGAACCTGGTAGACTCAATTCACTCAACAACGACCTAGCTTAATCTATCTACTGGCCAATACTAGCCCTTCCAACTAGCTCACCACCTCTGTTAAAGTACCTTGAATATTCTCTACCTTTGCACTATCCTTAAGTCCTCTTGAACTCTCTTCTAACTGTTCTGGCATCACCTCGTATACTTTCTACCTGTAGTTATGATAAATTTTAGTCTCACCATCCTTTGGTGTGTCTGAATTCACCCTCATTTATCTCACCCCTGGTACAAGCTTAACCATATAAATGACATTAGGAAAAAATACTCAACGATCACCCCCGTAAAGTGATAATACTACGCCACGGTCGTGGCGTATTGAATGTGAGATGACGTCATATGTGTTTGCTAGGTATATTCGAACTATTCTGATATTCTGATGCTATCTAAGATCATAGGAAGGGGTGAGATAAATCCAGAACCGCACTCGAATCGTAAAATAAACAATGTTCCACTCGTTTGGATGTGCCATAATCGTCATTCGGCTTGGCCTCGAAGACTCCAGTACATCCAAACTCGTGGAGTATTGTCTATTTATACGATTCTTGATGCAGTTCTATATAAGTACCTCACGAAACTGACGACCTCCAATGTTCCCCCATTCCCCTTTCTCTAACTACCTGGGACGACAAAAGGTCTCCACTGACACTTTCGCCCATTCTTGTATTGTCGTGTGAGTTGCTCCAAGACGAATGAGACGTGAGTATAAAATGTTCATAAGATAAATTCCCATAAACCAATTATCGGAAATGACGAATAATCTATTTCCTTTCTTTCATTATTTTTGTGTTTCTGTGTGTGCCACAGTGTTCCGTTGTCGGTACCTTTACAGTGCGTTGAGCATAATGTGCTAGATTCTACGGCTCCCATGAGTCCCCAAAGCCTTTCCATGCCGAACATCCAATTAGACTGTCTACCAACTTTCTCCTGTGAATAGACTGAAGATCCATTATCCGTATTTCTGTTCTGTATGGCAGATTGTTTCAGAGCTAAGTTTGATTTCTCCAATGAGTTTGTGTTCTAATTGAATAGAATTGCTACTAGAGTGCAAAAGATGAAAAAGCGATGGAAAAGTGGGGCTTAGTTCCACACAGGGAGGTATCAGAGATGCTTTTTAGTTATGCTGGAAACAGCAGATGCTGAAAACAGCTACAAATACTCTTGTATTTCTACCAGGAAAGGTTGAATATAGTGTTTCTAGTACGTGCTTAACTAGATCTGAAAGAAAGATGATAAGGTCTTTATGCAGCCTATTTTGGCATGGAAATAACATCAGTATTCCCTGAATTGTAAGACACTTTGAAAAGCATTAAAAAAGCTATAGGCTTTCGTAAATGTGCCTCGCTGAGAGTAAATGAGAGTACTGTATTGTAGCTAAAATATTTAGGTGGGAAATGCAGGAAAATATATCTAGCAAAGGAAAGGGCCTACATGATGAATTAGGATTACGCACCTTTGTTGGTTCCGTTAGAATAGAGGAAGAAAATAGTTTCTCTGTAGTTGATGTTAAAGGTATAGCTAAATGAATTGTTGAAAGGTATGCTCAATGTTCACTGGGTTGACTGCAATGTCTACGTTGTGTGGTCCCTCGAGTCAGGAGATGTACTCAGTCGCTGCGGTCTTTTAAGTGTTCGTATGATAATATCCTTTAAGGTATACGGCAGATCGCATATTTAGGCAACAGTAATATTTTCCGAAATCATTGAATATGTGCGTATGTGGTAAAGGTGTATCTTTTAACGTAAACTAAACTAAAACTAAAATCTGACATAGATGGCGTTTAGTAAATTGTGAATAGACACCAGGTGATCACGGATGAGTCAGAGATTATATAGATATATAAAGTATATATAGGTTTAAGGAAGATAAGGCTCAGGGGAGCGTGGGTGGTACCCCCAACTGCGGGCCTAGGTGGGCGCGACCAGCTACCTCCAGGGCTCCGGTCACTCTCACTCCAGTGCGTGCCCAGTCAGCACACGCTCGGCTTTACAGGAAGAGGATAGGGATTAGGTTTTGAAATTAGGCAAATGTTTTGGTCAAAGAAAATCATACAAAAGGAAATTAAAATATTTAAGAAAAATGTGTCGGCAGATGCAACCGAACATGACTAGATATGGAATATGAAACGTTGCGTTTCTGTCGAGTTCGCTACCACAACTAAACATTAGAGATTCCCTACCCGAAGATGACTAGATAACTTGACCATTGATATCAAAATGTTAGGACCACATATAAACGATTATGGAAATATAGCTAATATGAAAATACAAAACTTATAATCAGGAAATAAACTAAAAAGGGAGAGGCAAGGTTTAGTACATGGGAGAAAGTGGCGTTGTTTTAGATATTATTAGATCACCATTAACAGGAATATATTCATGGCATTATATTTCCAAACCGACCCGATAACACTACATATAGATATATTCTAATTACGATCGGCTATACCTAGCGGAGCGTACTGCGGTGAAACCGGTATGTGTTTATGGTCTATTAACCCGACCTGCCTGTACAAGTGGCTCCCAGTCTCTACGCCGCTTCTAAATGTGAAACAGCCATACAGACCTCCAGTGTCCGTCATTCAGTATTAGACTTCAAGGATCGCAAGCATCGTTAGCGTAAATTGTATGTCTGTCCCCCAAATTACCGGCCCCTCGTTATGGCGCTCCCCTTCTACTCACCTCAATTTCTACCACATCCCCTGCCCGCCCACTCTCTCAACACAGTTCTATACTGCCAGGCTATGACTTTATCGTTCCTGGAAGCTATGGATTATTATCCCTTTGGGTAGATATTCTGCTTTTATATCAGACAGGCTAGGTAGGTGTATGCCTAGCTTAAGTGATATTTTTCTGGGTCAAGTTTCAATCCTTATAATTATATATAGATGCTGACAATATTGCTATTATTAAGAAGCGCCTTAGGCCCGGCGTCCACCTACTACGATATGGCTCCGATATGGTCTACGATGCACCTCACGAAAAAAAAATCAAAATCGCGTCGAAGGTCACCTAGTATCGGGGCAGTTGATCACGTTTCTGCGATCAGACACCGATTAAAATCCCATACAATGCGTGGTGGCTTGGCATGTCTAAACATATGCCTACGATTTTGCACCTTCTCGATATGTCTCCGATATTTGCTCTTTGTATCGGTGCCATATCGGGAGGTCTAAATTTCTATCGTAGTAGGTGGACGCCAGGCCTTAGATATGCGTCTTTATATAAAGAGAGACTTGAAATTAATATGAACTTAGATTTTTTGTAATCCATATATTGCCCAATACCACACATAATATTGATGAATCCAATATATTATCATGTTCTCTGACTGTTGATATGGCATCACAAATGATAGTAAATGATGCTTGGGACGAAACCTTCTCTGGTTTTGCGCCAAGTCTGAAAGTATGTATATGAATATTTTGAATCTCAGAACTACTCGAGAAAATAGATTTGACAATAGTGAAAGGAGAAGAAACTACCACACTTGCTTTGAATTGGGTACTCACATATTCTACTCTCTTTCTTATCGGCACCCCTAACTGTCCGCATAGCGTTTACTAACATAAATTATAAATCACATCAGTTTAAATAACGGTAAAAGGGCCGATATTCAATATGTCCATCAAGATCATGGTTGGAAATGACATTTGAAATCCGTTTTTTAGATACCCCTTCCAAGGATTTCTACCACCATTGCTTTTCCCCTCGACGGCATTACACAAGTCATAAACTCCAGGATACAATACACAACGTACTGAGAAGGACCATGAATCTATCTTGCTCTTCTTATCACTGCTATTATGTTCAACTATAATAGATGCCTACCCAGGTGTTCTGAATGGATAGCAAATATGGAGAGCAAATTAGCAATGGCAAGAAATCTATGACAAGAAAATCTATCTATGCATGATTCTCTTTGGTATGCTTCTCTGTGGAGATCTTCACTCTCAGCATGTTACTTTGGCAGCATTCTTGCCGCTATCTTGGATTTTTAAGTGGCTCGTCGGATAGAATTACGTGGTATACAAAAGAGAATCACTGTACCAAATTTGGTGCTTGTATCACAATTTGCACGATTTTTCTGTTATCTGCTTCATATCATGTATTGAGACCCAAACGGTTTACTTATTTGAAATATGATGGTAATACTTTATAGGTTTCAAGGACTTCTTGTCTGCCGAATGCATTTTAACAGAATTTCCCATTTGTTGATGGTTGGACTTTCCATCCAAGAACGTTAGCTACAGTTCCCCTCATTGGTAACCCATGGCCGTTGGTCAGGGGTGGTCATTGCTCCCCCTGACACGCCCCCTCGCGCACCCTGCGCACTCCCCCCTGGTGTCGGTCACGTGAACCCCGCGGTCACGTGGCCCACCGCGTCTCTGACCTCCGCCTCATTCTGCTCCTGTACTCCACTACGTTCACACGTATTTTCTTTTCCCTCACTTTTTGGCCTACTCTCCACGCCGTCTTCGATACTCCCCGAGTATCTGACCGTGCAGAGACAGTGTCTGAATACGGGTAAAGTTCACGTGAATTACAGGAAAGCTAGGATGGCACCACCAACGACACGCGCTCAAGCGAGCGCCTCCACGACCACGGACCAGGCCTCGGAGTCAACCGTGAGGGAGAGCGACCACGTGGACTCCGCGTCTCAGGCCGGAAGCCTCCGGTCGGCCCGCCTCGTGGCCGTAGAGACCGGACTCTCGGACATGAGTAGGAAACTCGACGCTCTAATTCAGCTGCAGACCCAACGGTCGACGGGACAAGCATCGCCGCCTACGGTTCGCTCAGTCGCCGAAGTAAGGACTCGGGACTGGGCCGAGGATCAAGCCGGCAGCGCCATGCCTCCACCCCGCCAGCTACGAGACCGCTACGCAGGGGACCCGTATATACAACGTGAGCTCGACCGTGAGGCCATCCGCCACGACAAGACGGCTGGTAAGCTGCAGTCAGATATTCATGTTACCCGTTTAATAAGTAAACCGTACATGTTTGTGGATAGGGAGGGGGTTTACACGTTGTCCCAGAAGCTGGAACTGAGGGGAACCCTGGGCCCCCTCGAGTACCTGAGTGCCTTTATTGGCTTGCTCGGGGACGACCGTGCGGTCGACCCCGTGGACCGTGAGGCCATGTTCCGGCACTTACACCAAGTGTCAATCGACGCCCAGAGCCGGCCGTGGGCCGGAGTCAGGAGATGGTCTAACCACGTGTTCGACCAGATCGAGGCCGGGAGGCTGTCGTGGTGCGACTATTCGAGGATCCAGGAGGAGCGAGTCCGACTCGCGATGACGACCGGGACCCTCACCAGCGGCGCCGACACCGGGAAGGCCCGAGGACGGGAGTTGCCATGCCGGCAATATAATTCGGAGAGGGGGTGCCGCCATAGGAGCGGTCACGATGACGGGCCCGTGAGATGGCTGCACGTGTGCTCGTATTGCGACTCCGTGGGGAGACAATGCGGGCACTCGTTACACGCGTGCAACCGGAAACTCGGTTACACAATGGGCTATGAGAACGGCCAGGCTGCACCCACACCGGCTCCCCGGCGAGCACCCCAGGCCGGACACGCACCCCAGGCCGGACACACGCCCCGGGCGGTCGACCCCAGAGCGGATGTGCTCCCCCAACACGGACACGGGGCAAAAAACGGCTACGGTGCGCCCCGCGAGTGAGCGGAGCGCACCCCCACACAGTCACAACACGTGCCTCCGCCCCCGGGCCCGGGGTCGTGGGGTGCAATCCACGTGATGTAACACCAGCGGGCCCTGTGATCTCCATCACCCCCAACAGGATTTCCGGTGACCGGACGTGGGCGGGGGTCGTAAAAGGAAGCGGCCCGGTGACCACTCCGGGCCCCCACCCCCTCACGTGGAGGGGGGACCACACGGGGGGTCCACGTGACCACAACACGAAGGCCGCCGGCCCACGTGGCCGGGCCCCGAACATAAACAACAACAACGAAGGGGGCGGGACCCGCCACGTGGAGGACAGGTTCACCGCGCGGCCACCGCCAACCCACAGCGGTAGCAGGAGTGTTAGTGTTACCGCGCCGACTGAGGATCCAACTAACACTCCGGATTTCGGCGGACTAAAGGAAGTCTGCCGGACCGGAATTCCGTCGCCCGGACTCCGGACGGACCCGGAGGCCTTCATGGAGCACAGGCGGGCCGAGTGGCCCCGCTTCACCGAGGCCGGCCCCCCGGCGCACGGTCACATCTACGAGGCGGTCCGGGCCTCGGGCCTGCCCAACACCCTGTGCACAAAGATCACACTGCCGACGGACCTCAAACTACGGGCGTGGGAGCAGTACCTGACGGGAATGGAGGGCAAGGGGGAACTCCTCGGTTTCATAAGATACGGGTTCCCCCTCGGCTACCTCGGGCCGGCCAGCGACACTCGGGACGTCCCCAACCATCCGAGCGCCACCGGATTCCCGAAGCAAGTCGGGGATTTTATCAGAAAGGAGAGTGGATTCTCAAACCTGATGGGGCCGTTCACGGAGGCTCCCTTCGAGCCGTGGTGCCACGTTTCGCCGTTGATGTCCCGGGAGAAGCGCGGGTCCGAGGCCCGCCGCGTCATAACGGATATGACCTTCCCCCGGGACCGTAGCGTCAACGCGTACGTGATGAAGAACGCGGTCTACGGGGAAGAGCGTGAGCACAGCCTCCCTACGGTCGACGGTTTCGTCACCCGCCTGGTGGCCTCGGGGCCAGGGAGCTACATGGCGACCATCGACATCTCGCGCGCCTATAAGAACTTTAGGTGCGACCCCCTCGACTGGCCTCTGCTGTGTTTCCTGTGGGACGGCGGGTATTATTGTGATACGGCCATGCCGTTCGGCGCCCGCGCGTCCTCGTATCACATGCAGTGTGTGGCCGAGGCCATCGTGGGGATACTCGCCGGTAAGGGTGTCGAGGCCGCCATGTATCTGGACGACCTCATCATACTGTCGCCCTCACGGGAGAAAGCTGCCTCGGACTTTGCCATAGCCCGAGACCTATTCGCCGAGCTCGGCCTCCCCGAGGCCCGGGAAAAGGCGCAGGCCCCTAGTCAGACCGTGCGCTGGCTGGGCATCGACATCAATGCCGCCGAGATGTCCCTCACCATCCCCCGGGACAAGTTGGAGGACGTGCGGGAGCACGTTGGGGCGGTCGCCAGGAAGCGGTCGCTGACCAAGCGACAGCTTCAATCCGTCCTCGGCAAAATCCTGCACGTCGCGAAATGCATCCGCCCGGCGAGGCCGTTCGTCAGCAAACTACTGGAGGCCCTACGGTCGATGGACGGGTTCTACATCAACGTAAGCTCGGACATGCGGCAGGACCTCCAGTGGTTCCTACGGTTTGCCGTCGGGTGGAATGGGCACGCCCTCATCCCTCGAGGGCCGGCGACAAAGTGCATCACGGTCGATGCCTGCCTCTCGGGCGTGGGGGGCACAGACGGCCGTGCGGCCTACGCGTGCCAGGTTTGTCCCATCAATGACCCCGTGGACTGCATTTCTGAGCTCGAGGCCCTGAACACAATATATGCTCTCCACACGTTCCTCGGGGACCGTGATCGTGGGACCAGGATCGAAGTCTTCTGTGACAACATGGGGACCGTCCAGGCACTCACGTCGGGGCGGGCACGCAACCGCGCCCTCGCCGAGTGTGCCCGACAGGCCTGGATGGTCCAGGCCAAGCTGCAAGTCGACCTGGTCTACACACACGTCCCCGGGGTCCTCAACACGGTCGCCGACGCACTCAGTAGGGCCCACCTGTCCTCGAGGGATTTTAACAATTCTGCATGCCTGATGACATATCATGATCTGTGGTCCGTGGTGCCTTGTACTCATGCTTCATTCGTGCCTGTGCTTCGCCTGTCCTGCAGATCCGGCGCTACGCTCTCTCCAACGGAAGGCATCTGCGCGGCAGGCCGAGGCACGTGCCCCAGGCACGGTCGCGAACCAGAAGAGCGCCGTGTCCACCTACCTCGCCTTCTGCCGACGGACGAGGACCGACCCGCAGGCACCGTCCGTGAGTTTCATCACGGCCTTCCTCGAGTACCTCGCGGACCACGCCCCCTCGCCGGCGACCGTGGCCAACCAGCTCTCGCACGTGAGGACACACCTACGGCTCTCGGGCGGAGACGTTACGGCCACAGAGGACGTGAGGGTCAGGAGGGCCCTCGACGCCATGAGGAGGAACAAGGCCTACACACCAAACGTCAAACCTCCGATCCCCATGGCCGCCCTCCAGGGGATCCTCGAGCTACTGTCGGACACGCCCCTCGACCTGACCCTACGGGCCGCGTTCCTCCTCCTGTACTACGCCGCACTGCGGCAGAGCGAGGTCGCCCCCCCTACGGCCAGGGCATTCGATCCGGTGCGACACCTCTCACGTGGGGACGTGGTCCTCACGGCAAATCACGTGGAGGTACGCATCAAGGCCGCCAAGAACCTCCAGTGCGTGGGGGAGGAAAAACACGTGAGGCTCCAATCCTCCCCGGACCCGAGGTCGTGCCCGGTGACGGCCGTGAGGAATATGATCGCCGCGGTCCCCACGCTGATACCAACGGATCCGTTCCTGCTCAACGCTGACAGGTCGCTAATAACGACGCGGTCCCTGTCAAAGGAGTGGGAGCGGCTCAACACCACAGCAGGCCACCCCCCTAAGACCTACACTCTACACAGCCTGAGAAAGGCCGCCGCCACTCAGGCCTTCCAGGCCGGGGTCGCTGAACTCTCCATTCAACGATACGGGGGGTGGCGTTCTAATGCACACAGGGGATACATTAGGGACTCCAACTCACAAGAGGTGAATGCGTCCCTCATACAGTCCCTCAACCAGTGACTCTCATCCCTCACAAACTTTTCTCCCCCCCCACCTCGCCTCATTTTTATGGTCTTGGCGTTTTTTATACATCATATTGTATAACCATTATACCTCATATTGTATAACCATACTATCTGTTATACAACCATATACATAATTGACATACCATTATACATGTCAATTACAAATATGTATATTATACGTAATTGACCTCTTTATACCTCTGTCAATTACTTTATCTACCTTATGTCATATTCATATTTACATATTAATATTCATGTCGGTATAGGTATATAAAATTAAAATAAATTTTATTATTCCCAACTATCGACTCCTTCTTTGTGTTCAGGGATAGGGGTAATGATTTGTGAGATGTTAAAAGTAGATGCCCTAGAAGGGTGACGCATATAGGGGAAGAAGATGCTCCAGAGATTTCCAATGAGACAGTCACATTATGTTCAGCACTTCAGGCATGGACGAGAAAATAGATATGTTTGAATTAAAGTATAGAATTATCATACAGACAACTGTAAATAGAAAGGACACCTGTGACATAAAGCTCTGTGTTTGAGAGTTTGCCATTCCCCACACACCCAACCCTGTCCGTTCTGACCACCCTCACCCACCCAAAAGTAGCGTATCATGTGTCCACCATCATCAGCATCGCTTTCAGCAGCCATCCTCCAACCATGTTCACGTTTCCGATCGCGGCTGCGCACACCACTCTCGGCTGTTATCTTTGGGCGTAATGCGTTTCCATGACGACGCGCAAGGTAGGGTCGATGTGCGGCCACGGGGCGGGGGTGGCAGGTGGAGGAGGGCTCGACGTGGGGGCAGGCACGTGATTGGGACGCAGCTGCCAGGGAGGTGCTCCACTGTAAGTGTGAGTGTGTTTGTGGGAGTTTATATGAGTGTGGGAGTTGGTCCAACCATCATACTCACACACCTCATGTACCTTTATCTATTGCGTATAGTATCCCAACCTAGTTTGGAAATGTTGTGAAGCTGTATGGTGAACTGAATCAAGACGGTTACATGTACATACAAACCTAGTGGTCGTTTATTGTAAAACTGGATGAGTTTTAATCTTGGCTCCCCTATGCGACAACTGAAGTTTGGAGTAGTCATTTCACAAGATGGAGCTGAGTGAAATCTGGAGCCAAAGCTCCTGGAGTGGCTTGCAGGAGGCAAGATTAAAATAAATCTGGTTTTGATTTTATCCTGACCCGTCTCTATACTTTTAGATTATTCAACGACCAAGCTTAAATGCGTGTCATATATCCATTTCCTGCTTGTTATTGTTGGAGTGAGTCGCAGTTCATGACATTTTGCGCCCAAGATATTTACCTACACTGCAGTGATTCGGTCTACTCTAAGATAGGATATAGTTTGCGATGTTTTCACTGCAGATATTCAAATATTGATGTTTAAAAGTGTGCAAAAAAAGGAATCCGTTTTATATTAACATATAAAAGATGATTATGATAATTAAAACCATTGTCCAGGCTCTATTTTGGCGTTTCCATGGTACTTCTGACGTCATCCTCACCGATGTAACGACTTGGACCGACTCACAAAGTGGAGCTACTAGCATATTGGATTATTCAATCTACAAGGCAACCTTTCAACCTGATAGCCTTACTTTGACTAGAAGGAGATGAATACACTTATATGTGTGAGCTATTCGGATTGATATTAACATTAACCACAACATCAAATGGATATGACCAGCAAGCTGCCCGGCGGGATCTCAACCTGTTAGCATAATTTCGCTGAAATGCAGTCGCAAAATGGCACTGATAACAGCAGAATGCAGCGACTAATCATCCTAATATCTGGGTACGTTTTAGTTCATATATTCACCTAACTGACAAATAGATTTCAGAACTTCATTCCAAAGGGAAGTGTGTGAACTATTGCCGGGGATTGCCAGATATTCTATTTTTAGATAGAAGTGTGACATTCACTAAAGCCTAGATGAAGTAACGCAGCGACCAATCATCCCTAATAATTTGTGGTTATGAGCACGAAAGTAGATACTAGAATATAACTTTCCTTGATATTATCGTAAAACTGGATGAGTTTTAATCTTGGCCACCGTATGCCATGACTGGAGTTTGGCATAGTGACTTCATGAGGCGAAGCCGAGTGAAGTCCGTAGCCAGAACTCCAGGAGTGGTATGCGGTGGCTACTATTAAAACGAATCAGGTTTTGATTTTATCCTACCCCGTCTCCTCAATTTTGGAATATTACGTGATAACAACTCTGTATGGGTTCAGGCGGAGAGATATGTCTGTAAGATGGAGAACAATTTGCACAAGTCGAAACATCTTGATCTATTGTATAAACTGCTTTAAGAAATTCTAAGTATCAAAACCCAATGCACCATGTAATGTCTAGTAATGTATCACTGTCCTGTTCTGTCCTGTCCGGTCTATCGATTCAGTGTATGACACACTACACAAAGTATTGTATAAAATTGCATTATAACTCTATGTGAATAATGGTTGAGTCCAGATCATATCTGTTCTTTTGATAAACCTTTCTACGAGTCTGCATAAGTGTAATCGAACAGTATTATTGGAATCCTCGTTAAAGCTCACAGTTAGTTGGTTGACGAATAATTGGTTTAAGGTGGGAATGTGAAAGTTTGCAAAGTTTCCTATTGCAAATACTCACTCTTTCTTACTTAGATTTGAGAAAAGATATATATATAGATCAATATAGATAGGAAATCTGGGGGGGGGGGGGGGAAAGGGAAAAAAAAAGAAGAAAAAAAAGAGCATTGGTATGACCACATCATTACGAATTTGTTGTTTAGAATTGTTTATTGTGTTTTTTGAAAACGTTGAAAAGATTTAAGATTGTATAAGGACCAAAAACTCGAACAAATGATGTAAACAAATGAAAAATAAAAACTGATTGCAAAAAAAAACAACAACAAAAAAACAAAAACAAAACTCTGTATGCCCCTAGTGGCATATAAAACTCTGTATGCCAGTCAGCATGGCATACAGAAACCCAATGTTAAGCCTATGGGATTTTATATTAGGGGTAGGATAAATCTTTATACCTGATTGAAACATTCAAGCAAACATCCCTGACAGCCCCTAACTGACCCAGCTTCAACCTTCGCGTATTATTGGTCATGATAGGATGTAGAGACCAGAATTATACAATTTGTTCCAACGCTGACATCCCGCCGACAATGTCTAAAGTTTCAACTTCGTCACTTCACCCGATCATGATCACATCTGAAGGCTCACAGTTCTAACACAGGACATCATGATACACAACATTTATTCGTTCTAAAACACCACCTTCCTTCGAGTTACAACTCTCGAGTGGACACACTAACGGTCAAGGTGATCACTCTGAGGTTGTATCCATCGGACACCAGAGGAAGCCAGCAGTTGAGACACCTAGCGGAAGACGGGTGTACTAAGATCTGTTCTGGTGATGGAATCATGTGGCCGAAAAACACAGACTGTGCCCGATGCCTTATTAGTTTTGTTAAGTGGTGTTCCATTTTACCTATGATGTCCGAACAGTATATCAGACACTCCTAGAATCATATTTCGGCTGAGAATTCGGCCAGGTGGAACAGCCCCTTCACCGATATGCCGTGCTATAGCCGATGGAGTCCAGGCACGTCTGAACCATCAAATTCTACAAGGGCTTCATTGTTCAAATAAAATCACGATCGGCAGTGTTCTCCAAACACAGTCCTCGCCCACACCCTGGAGGTTACTCCTTGTATCACCACACCGTTTCTGCAGAGAAAGAAGACATCTTCATACTTACATATCAATATGCTCTATGAGTATCAATGCCTTATTCTAGGCAGCTGCTGGTATCCCGGAGGCTGCGGTGAAGGTAGATGGACTTGCTGCCCACTTGCAGACAACTTGCCTGTGGTATCCTGAGGAAATATACGGAATTCTCCCTCCCCGATACCCAGCCAACCCACCTCAGATGACCCGGACTATGGCTATTGACTATAATAACACACCATTCAGCTATTACATCTCCCCAGATGGCGCCGCTAGGGGTGTGTGCCTACCAACATTTACATACATAAAGCCGGTGAGTCAATCACACTTGGCAGGTTAGCCGAGGGAGGTTCTCTGAGATGCAACAATTGATCCAAAGGGCGACACAACTGAGACAGAATGGGAAGCCTTTTCAGTACAGGGAACAGGGGTGTGGTACGCAATGGGGGAGGGGGTATGGGAGGACGACAGGAAAGAAGACGGAAGAATAGTTGGGAAAATGGAAGCACGCAAATAACAGATTAACAAAAACTGGGATAAATTTATTCTCAGAAATGATGGACAACTAAGAGGTCATCCATAAAGTACGTACGCACTGAGAGAAGGGGGGTCTAGAATTTTAGAAATTTTGCGTATTCTCCTTTTTTGTTCCACAAGATTGGGAGGGGGTGGGGGTCCAAAATTTAATAAATTCTGCGTACATACTTTTTGAATGGCCTCTAGTGTAAAAAAATGAAGGTGGGGAATTATATCATAAAGGCAGTGAAAGGAAAAGTAAAGGAAGCCAATGGGCAATCAAAGAAGAATTATATCATGAAACACGATGGCAAGGGATTCGTTCTGGATCGGTAAGGTGCGACAAATATGAGAACGTAAGGCGTGTGAAATTATTGTCTTCTCCTGATATGACATAAGTCTCTAGCACTGATCAGAGCGTCAGCTACTGTGTGTCCGTAACAAAATGACGAGCGAATTTTATTCTTGGAAATGTCAGACCCATGTCCCTAGGGATTGGCTATGGGCGAAAATGAAGGATTTGAGACCGTCCAACCTAGTATCTCTTAAGGTCCTGACCAACTGATGTCCTGACACACTCCGACAAGCATTCCACACGCTTCCGGTACACTACGACACAGAGATTGCCAACCTTACAACATTACCATGATGCATGAATTTTTATTCGTAACTATTTCAGAGCCGTGTTGGAGTGTGTTACAAGCAGTGGGTGAGGTCCCTAACTGTGTTGTCTTTCACACTGCAGATAAGCATCTGATACTCCCTCCAAATCCTGGAACTCACTGAGCTTCCAACACACAAGTGTTCAGACATGCTTCCGATACAGAATCACGTTTTGTGTTGGAAGGGAAGGGTTTATTGCAGCAGTGGGTCCAATGGCTTGCGACACATTCTGACATGGTCCCGACACAAGCGCCCTCTTGTAGGCCTTCCAACAGGATCGAACATATCTGATTTGAAATAGGGACGACACTGCGTCGCAGTGTCTTTTGAGCGTTCTCTACTATGTGTAAGCTATGCACTCCCCCGACCCTGCCCGACACACATAAAGCTCCATATCATGTGCGTTGCCGCACCTCTTATATTGTAGCATGTGTTAGTACCTTGGTCACCTTTTTATTTTTGAAAAACCATTCCAACACACTACGACACAGGGATACAATTTAAAGTGGTATTCTGTGGCCTTGGCGACTTTATATCGGAGGGTCAATGGGTCGTTATAGCTCTGGAGTATTGGCAATATAGGCATCGTGTTTCTAAGATCCGGGAAGTGAATTGAAGAGAGAGAGACAATGAGAGAGGGAGAGAGGGGAGAGAAAGAGAGAGAGAGAGAGAGAGAGAGAGAGAGAGAGAGAGAGAGAGAGAGAGAGAGAGAGAGAGAGAGAGAGAGAGAGAGAGAGAAACAAAAAGCGATAAGAAAGAAAAGGAATGTAGAATCCGGAACTTGGAAGGCAATGTTTAGGTATATGGCTTATATTTTAGTTTTAAAGAGAAAGGAGATGGAGAAGGGGAAGGAAGGCCTGGAGACTTCAGTCTAGCTAACTTTACTGCGCTGACGTTAAGTGATTCGTGTAAGCGGGGGTGACGTAGCCGGAAGTCGTCTTTGTGGGCGATAATTAAGCAAGGGACACTGGAGGTCCCTACGGATACCGGAAGGATCGGTGCGCGCAGCCGCAAGACTGTGTGAGGGAGGGTGGGGTGAGAACGAGAGGCGGTAGGGAGGGGAGTGGGGGGGGGGGGGGGGGTCTAAGAATACGGCGAAGGTGCCTGCAGCTCCCTCTGTCGGAACGTGGTGAGAACACGGTCAATGATACGACCTCTACGAAGAGCTTGCTCTAATTAACGTGTTGTTATCACGTTGAATGAGAACGTCAGTGACCTACAATAAACATGCTATTTATATGGCTGAAGAGTCTAATCAGTGCTTGTCGTTGACGCACTACATGTGTTATTTTTCTACAGTCTGCATTTTAAGAAAAATACATTTTGATATGGGGATTCATGTTTATAAAGTACACACAAGGACCCAAGTCACTTGATGCAAACGTTACACCCTGAACAGTTTTTGGAATTGGCGGATAAATCCAACATACTTCAAAAGATTTGAGACACTTGGCGGTGGTGCTTCGTTATGAAACTTTTCATTTATCACCCCAATTCCAATAAATTACCTAATTTTGTAAAATGTTAAAGTCGAGCAATTCAGAAGGAAATATATCGTTGGAACGTGCGCTTCCTCCCCCTCCCCCCCTCCCACCCTGCTGTAGTAGACTTAGGGGTTCCACAGGGTTCGTTGTCGTTTGGTTTATTTATTAACGATATCGGTGATTGTCTCCAGAATACCTGTTTTATACAGTACGCGCACGGCCTGGTCGGTTATACGTCTGGCAAAGATCCGCAACAAACCAAATTAGAGCTACAGAGGGATGTGACAGCCTTGAGTGCCTGGTATTTTGCGAATGGCTTAAAGGTTAATGTAGCCAAAACCAAGGTTATGTAGTTTAGTACAGTACATGTTATTAAGAAATGTCCGGTTCTTGATATAAATGGTGGCACTGTGTCTTTACTATAAATATTTAGGTGTCCTTATTGATAGCAGCGTCACATGGGCTAATCATGTACATTATATGATCTATAATATCAGTGGCCACCTGTTTAAATTTGGGAAACTGCGCAAGCTCCTGACTTTTGATGCATCCAGGCAAGTCTATATCTCAAATAGTATGTTCTTGTTTGAATATTGTGCTTTTTATTGTTTTTGATAGCCTTAAGAAAACGGACCAACAATCTCTAAAAAGACTTAATAATCTTGAATAGACCCTCTTGCAATCTGTCTGTAACCGATTTACATGAGTCCTGCAAAATCACTCCCCTCTGGAAAAGAAAAAGAAGCAAAAAGCAACTCTTGTTTACCAAGTTCAAAAACAAGTTTAATAGTGACTGTATTGATCGCTCTGAACACAGAACTCGATCTGAAGAGAAAATCAAATTCAAAGTGGACAAGGCCAAGACTACAACTGTTCAGAACTCGCCATATTACCGCAGAGTAATATAGTAAAACCGGATGAGTTTTAATCTGGGCTCCCGTATGCGACGACTGGAGTTTGGCGTAGTGATATCCGGAGCCAAAACTTCAGGATTAAAACGAATAAGGTTTTGATTTTATCCTACCCCATGTGAACGATATTTTTATGTGAGGATAATAACAAAAAACATGATAAAAACTTTCTGAAGTCCTCCATATAGCTCTCCTTGCTGCTCTGAGGGCGCTTGCAACTACATTCAGCTGCTGATCTCTGATTGGTCCATTTTTTGTACGCTCCTAGGAGCGATTTTTTATCCGTATGCGACATACGGGCGCATACGGAAAGTCACTGTTAATCCTATGGCATTTTATATTAGGGTTAGGATAAAGACTGGGAACAGTCTACCATCTACTCTTCAAGAGCTATAAGGTTTGATATATACAGTTTTTGTGAAACTAACTTTGTCATTTGGTCATATTGTATTGTTTCTTAAAGTTTGACATCTGATCCAAATATACACGCAGATATTTGTAATTCGGCATTCCTTCCAGCCTGGTGTCATTTAATTTTATATTGAGGTTACATTTCTTGACAGTAGGATCGCTTCCAAATAAAACAATACATAGCTATCATTGGCGTATAGCCTACATAAACATGAAGTGATCAACAAGATCATTAGTATAAAAAAGTAAGATAAATGGCCGCCAATTCGATCCCTGCCGACTCAGCACACTGTGTCAACTTCTGATTAAAATAAATCATTTGCTCTCGCTCTTTGCCTTTATTACCGGAGTATTCTGCAATCTACGATAGGGTCCTCCCCAAAACTCCAATGTTTCCAAGTTTATCGAACAGAATTTGGTGATTAACTATATCAAAGGCCTTTTTCTGGTCTATGAATGTTGTTATCGTTATAAATGTATTGTTAATGACCTCAAATAGATCATTGGTCAGTTTCACAATGGAGTCTGTGGTAGAGAACCCGGTCAAACTCAATGTACCTGAGAGAGGTGTACTTCACGCTTTTTCCCTTGTCTCAGACAATTCTCCACTGGTACAACATTCTCATGGGAAGGTGCTTTTACATATCTCAAGGAGAAATAGCCAATTCGATTCACATGGAAGGATACATCTGGCTCATTGTCTCAGAAATAGCCACAGTAAAGACTCATCCTGGGACTGAAGTGCCCTTGAGGTGAGGGGTGTGACAAGCATGTGACCCTGCATGCTGGCCTCCTATTGGTTAGGTTAGGTACTTAGTAGGAGACTCACCCGTGGGTCTATTTATCCCAACAAATGCCCATGTAAATTCTAAACGTGATCTGGAGAGAAAATCAATTGGATTGTTTGAAACCAGAATCTCATGGCATTCTGTAATTTTCGCTGCCAATTGCAGGGAAAAGACTCGTCTCAGGGAAATGGAACCCTATAGTTCAAATGAAGAGATTGTGTTCCAGTACAGAATATCAGCAGGATTTGTGTGAGGTACATGAATCTCCAATTCACTCAAAATAACAGCCAAAAGTGTGCCTGGACAACATTATCATATTTTCCTGTACATAAAAATAACGCAGAGTTACAAAAATACTTCTTTGTAAAATGATATTGCACTGTCCTCCACTAGAATTATCTTTGACCTTTGACCTAAAACTTGTAATGTGACCTTAACTCTGAATCTTATTGGTTGATCTTAGGTACATATTGTTGCACAACTATTTTCCACCATGACCATGGATTCTTGAATAATAAAGATTTAATCATTTCTGTATAACCTTGTTTAACAGCAAGGTGGTCTTTGTCAAGATCGACCCTGTAAAACGATGAAGTCGATGACTGATTGTTGTTCTTAGTTCCAATTACATCCCCTGTATATCATACGCACCTTCCCTTCTCCCGAATCTACTGCATCTTTGTATATTTCGACGGTAAAAAGACTCAGGACACAAGCGTCCTTGCTTTTATGTACATTCATAGTAGTGTTCTCATGCGAAATGTCTTTGTAAAAGAAATTTATTTTTATTTGGGTCAGTTCGCAATACTTTTAACGTGGTCTGTCACTCCTGACTCAAGATGATGCTAAAAGAAATACTGAATGAAATATATCTACTGTATTCAAGTCGCGCTTTAATTGTTTAAACTACTTGCAATGATGTAAAGTGCAAATATCAGATGTGCTGGCCACATTTTAGTAATGTCCCTACGCACCATCTAGTCTACTTAAACGGCAGTAGATCTATGTCAATCCCAAATTATTTCCTCGTGTATCTTATAAGTAATGTTTCATTATACTTCTGTAAAGAGAGGAAAATAAGGCCAGCTGGTCCAATATCCCTTCGTGGTATCATCCATGGGTAGCATCCGAGGCCATACCCATGACACCAAGCCACATCGTTTACCCAGACTGACGTGTCATTCCACACACTTGGCTCGAGTGCCCCACCTTATCAGGTCCTCCATTGACTGTTGGTTATAGATGGCCCTTTGGGACTCGGGTATGTTGTTGCGGCCCTACCTCTGGGGTTGCGGCTTGTGGCTCGGGATAATCTAACAGTCGTGACAATCCCCCGTATTGGTCCCTACCCTAAAGGCTGAGGATTATCGTCAAGCCTAGTGGTACAGCATGAGGCGCTTTCGTAACTCCCAGTGACATATAATTTAAACTGTTAAATCCAGGTTTACCATTTCTTATTAAGGCTTTATCTTCTAAATTTGGAGGCACACGTTTCCAAAGATGTATTCTCCTTTCATTCTCAGACAATCTTCAGGAGACGGATGTGGCCATTACACTAAACGTTCGCAGTTTTTGACGAGATAATTTTCATAATCTCTGCCATGAGGCCATGTCCTACCTTGATTTATAGATATAGGTTATGCATATGCAGTACATCACCTCTGGGACGTGTTTTATTGACACATACAAATGCAACGCTTTTGTAACTGCCGGAGTGAATACTAATGATTGTTTTTTGTGTACAGGTGACTGTAATCTTCGAGTAGATGACGCATAGTCGTCAACTACGAGGGAATTACAGCGCCTTTTATATCAAAAATGATAATTATATGTATACTGCAATACAACGTATATTGGAAGACATATGTAGTTCCAGATTACGACATAATCCCACAGTACAGTCAAGCATAGTAGCAAGTCAAGGCATCCCAGCGCAATATTTGTTGGTTCGCTATTACTTCGTGGTTTAAACATGCAAAACAAGTTCTGACTGTGATTGCTGTGAAATCCTAATTTGCAGCTGACTAAAACGGAGATGGAGAGCATTATTAGCGTTTAGCAATAAAAATCATTGCTCTGATATAGGGTGTTTACTTCCATGTATGAGGATTCTTGGAGTAAACATAATTATCAAATTATCCATTTCACCATTCCAACAATGAAGCCACTTGATTAACGTCTAGAGTGTTCGCTTAGATGGAAATATGCATGATTGTGCTCCTGCAAATTTTCCTGAAAATGTCAGGGTAAGAAAAGTTTATAACAATTACCACGTGGCAGTTCCAATAATATAGATGATGAGATCATATCATTATAATGATGAGATTAATGCTGCTTCTTCTTAATGGACGTTTACTGCATTTCCGAGATTTGACTGATTCCAAACACTGACCATCGCTGAGGTGTTTGTGAAGGGAAATGTGCTGACTAGATTCCGCATCCTTTTGAAACACAAGATGGCGCCATGGTCTTCCCTCTAAATCAGATAACTACATCGCCCGCACGCTGGTCTTGGTTTCTCACGGATCTGTCTGTTTTGTGAGGGATCCTTTGTTCAAATTCAGTCTCCCTTTACATCATCCGACTTCCCTATAAATGGACATAGCTATTGGATTGTCAATGCCTTGTGGCATGGTGTACTGCCGAGAATGAAGGAATGTAAATGAAATATTACCATTGTCTAATAATGGAGAGGAATATAGATGTCGAGCAATCCAAATGTTGGCAACATTTGCTCCGTGAGGAAAATGGTTATAAAAGGCAATTCTTTTTATGAAGCGAAAATAACAGGTTTGTCACACTGGGTAGGAGAGCGAGGTCTGCAGCACAAAATTATATACAATTCTGATTATCCCTCTGACAGAGGGGAGACAGAGGTGGTGGCCCATCTACCTGCAGGGATGCAGAGACGGACTTGGCGGGTCCTTAGTGGTGCCCTCTCGTGGCAAGTGTTAACTCTTAAGTGTTACACTGTACGATTTTGGGCGACGATTATAAAATTTAGCACCACCTGATGACCACTAGAAATTAAGAGTGCCAAAATAAGGCAAAAGGCCAACAATTTCTGATCGTCACATTTCGCAATATGGCACCACTTCACGATTATGTTGGCATCAGGTTTTGGCTAAAAACACGGGCTTCAAGTTTAGGACCAACGACCTTTATGAACTTGTAACCTTCTAATAGAAAAAGGCATACTTTCAGCTGTAGTTGAGGCGGAAGTAACCCTCAGGCAATTTCAATTGGCACTACCATGGGTGAACAGCAGGAAGTAATACATTCTTTTAGATGTCAAATAAACGAGACACATCTATGATTCTTGATAACGACTTTTTTTCTTGGGAAGCACCACCTCACGATTCTTCGGTAGATGAGCTACAGTCGTCGCGTTTCCAGTCGTCTAGTGTAAATGGTGGATCATTCATGGAATACAACTTTGGTTACTATGCAGGGGTATGAGTGAACTTAGTAAGTGAGTAGTCAAGAATAACTTTTCTCATTTTCATATATCGACTTTTCCATAATGGGATAAATCGGTAACTATTTACACTTATTTTTAGTGCTTATTTGAAGTTTAAAGATAAGTATTTTTATAATTGCCTAAATAAATGTCAGTTTGTGGTCTAGAAATTATCGTATCTATTTTTTATGCAATTACTGATCCCTTTCAAGGGCACATAAGGACCAAATACGATCGGTATCATACACTTCATAACGGTGTAGAATGAAGAGTGGCTGTGGCAAGATGCAAATGTACTTTGTCTTACAACTTAAAAAGCCTACAGTAAAAGTGAGGATCAAGCTTAGTAAATCTAACCATCATAGGACATCCAATACCTGGATTTATCCTACCCCTAATATAAAATCCCATAGGCTTAACATTGGGTTTCCGTATGCCACGCTGACTGGCATACGGAGTTTTATATGCCACTAGTGGCATACAGCATTGTTATCACGTAATATTCCAAAATCTAGGAGATAGGGTAGGATAAAATCAAAACCTGATTCGTTTTAATCTTGGCCACCGCATTCCACTCCTGACGTTTTGACTCCGGACTTCACTTGGCTTCGCCTCATGAAGTCACTTTGCCAAACTCCAGTCGTGGAATACGGTTGCCAAGATTTAACCTCATCCAGTTTTACGATATTATCCTTCTATTAATCAATGATTTTAGAGCGTAGATCTAGCTAGAAATATGTATTATTTGTGAGGCCTAATCGATATGCTAAGTTTATACTTAATCTGTCTTCTACTTAAAAAATCAAGCATAGGTCCGACTTCACCAATCAGGGGGGTGTTTTATTTTCTGCCCGAGGAGTCCTGGGGCGCCCGGGGAGAGGTCCCAGGACAGTTTGGGTTCGATATTTCAAAGTCTCCCGGGGAAGGAGAGTCTTGGGCCAGATTCTAGGAGGTCTCCTGAAATATCGTTTTATTTTCAATCCTGGGGCCAGGAGAGCTCCTGAAAAGTGTCCTGCAGCTCTCCTGGCTGGGGACACGTCTAGGGGTGTCGTGGGTGATTCAAAATAACAAATAAAAGCTATTTAATTCATTTGAACTATCGAAAATATATTTATTATGATTTTAATTAAAACTGGAGGTCTCAGATGGAGAATTACTTTGCTATTTACTTAGATTAACATACATTCATAAATGATGAAATTAGTTCCCAAAAATACCACTATGTGCCACCACCTGCAGTATACACAGCCTCTCTTTCAAGTCTCCTCAAAAGTCTCCTACAGGTTTATTTTCTCCTGGGGCTCTCTCAAAGGAGACTTCGGCCGAGGATTTCTCTCCCTCCCGAGGACAGGGTAAATCGAACGAGATTGAGGAGATCTCCTGAAAATTATCCTCAATGGAGCTATCCCTCGTGGGCGAGGAGAGTCCCCAGGAGAGTTGAAAATAAAACGACCCCCAGGTCTTAGCATTACAGGATTCCATGACATCATTTCTCAATAGGATAAAGGACCCTAGTCATGAGTGTTTTATCTTTTTATATCGCGATTGTGTCTTATTTGATGAGACATTTGAGAGAAGAGCAATGAATGTTTCAAGAACAGGATTAATGGATCTCGTGAATAATAATGTTGCACATGTATTTCCCACCTTGGCGATAGAAAAACTACCTGCGACATGTTATGATGCACATTGATTGTCGATTAAAACTCATTTTTGTCACAATTCAACTGTAATCGGGTAACAAGTAATGATATCTTTAACATAAGTTTCTTTCCAAAGATAAGCCCGTGATGCTGCATGGAAATTATTGCTATAATTATCGGTCGCCTATCCGATGAAACACTGCTGATTCGCTTTTATCCGGAACAAGGGGAAGATTGTGGTAAAGATTCTTACGTCAGATTCTTTTTTTGCTGTCAAAAACTTCCCGTTTCCTGAAGCAAGACTAAGTTATCTCTTCTAAAAGCACATTTTCTGATTTAGTCGTTCCGTCAATACCAATTCGAAGAAAGTGACATATTTCATGTGAAACGAAGAGTTGTGATTTCTGCAATAAAGAACATGTGATCAAATTAGATAAATCAAGCTGTTTCTTGCAACATGCTTATTTTAGAAAATATCCGCGTATTTTCCGATGCCGCTATTGGACACGGAGTTCCGCACTTGTGTCAAAGGTTCAGGACGCTCGCATCTAAAATTAGAACGTATGGGAGTCCCTCATTCTATCAGCATAAGGTGCGATTCGTGTGATATGGAAGTCAATTTGTCTCTAAATAAGTATATCTAAATACTGTCGACTTTCATGAAACCTTTACTTTTAGTTTGAAGTTTTGTTGAAATAAATCTGATTCATACATAACGCAATATTGCAAAGATGCAACTCAGAAATCCTCTGGTTTTGTGAATGTAAGCGAGTGTTCATATATTCAAGAATACTGGTTTTCAACCAAAACAGAAAATTTAAGAAAAACAACTTGTTTTAGCTGCTATTGTAAAGAGAGAGAGAGAGAGAGAGAGAGAGAGAGAGAGAGAGAGAGAAAGAGAGAGAGGGAGAGACAGACAGACAGACAGAGACAGAGGGAGAGACAGACAGACGGAGAGACAGACAGAGAGAAAAAAAACATGTTGTTAAATTATATGCATGTTAATATATTTCGATTCAATTTGAATCTTATTTCGACATCCAAAAGGAAAAATGACCACTTTACACAACCATTATAAAGCTCACTTGCACAAATACATCAAATAAGCGAATCGTATTTATAATTGATGACCAGTTATCTCTAAAGTTTGAATTGCAATTGGCCTGGTTCTTTCTTCTATATACTCATTGACATGATGAGTAGAAATTGATGACTATAGGTAGACACAGATTTTCAGTATACATGTTTTTTTACAGTGTTAGATTATGTCATCGTGAGGCTAACAAATTCTGACGTTTGCGGCTCGCCAAAGGCTGACCCCAGTGATGTCTAACTCAGATAAAAGAGCGGATGAGGACTAATATCAAACATCAGAAGTAACTGGCCCTCGTATATGCATCAGTGGGATCAAATCTACTGGTATGACATTATCTACGGTATGTACAGAACACTTTCCTATATATATTTTCTTAACTATCGCCAAGCTGTGTTCCTCGAGCTTTTCATAATTTCACGATTATTCTATGTCCTAAATACTAAAATACCAGTCAGGTAATTCCCTTCTGTACTTTAAAACTCATCATTCCTCAGCTTTATATCTAATTTAAAACACCACACTAACTGGACTTGTGATAAATTATCTTTGTTGTGATTATTGCTATCTATATCGTCTTATTGACTCACCTGCCTCAGGAGACCGGCCAGCAGGCACCGTTAAGCCGGCCTGCAGGACGATGGGCGAGGGGAAGGGGACGGATGAGCGGCGCCCAGGAGGCATTGCTGTTTGCCCCCGGAGGCGACTACACCCCCTCCAGGAGTCACTCCGACCCCGGCTCCGAGATCAACGAGAGACCAGTCCGATTAAGTGAGGTAGGATATATCACCACGAGAAATAACCACATATATATTACACATATTATGGAATCTCCATATAATATAAAGGGCTTCAAAAAGAGGTTTTGACAACTTGTGTTCAGTGATGAAATGTTTGGGTTGTTTTTTTTTCTTTTTATATCAATCCAATAGAAAATATATAGGCAGTGTATAATTCACTGAGTGGAGATTCTAGATGTCCGTGATCCAGACTTCCACAGAGAGGAATTTACGGGGAAAAATCCCTTGCATGCAAAGTATTAGGCGATAAGATTGATGTTCATTTTCCCTCGCATGATATTGATACATATCCCCAGTTACTATATATAGTTTATCACGATAGGGAAAGAAAACATATTTGATTTTACTGGTAACTGGCATTACCAGTACCGTCACCAAAACCTGTTTGCTCTAAAAACGTATTTAAGCAGCAGTTGATAGCATTTATAAATAGCTTTATCCTACCCCTTATATAAATCTCCATAGACTTAACATGGAGTGACTGTATGCCACGGTTATGCCATATAACATGTATATGCCACAGGTGAAATATGAAGTTAAAAACATGGTACCGGGTAGGATAAAATCTAAACGTCACTTAATTTCATACAATTGTTTACATGGCGTTCGTTGTCTTCTGCTACAGATATCACTCAGCTCCGCTTCGTGATATCATTCCGCGAATACAACCCATGCCATATAAACAATTGTATGAAATTTCGTGACGTTTCTTGATAATCTACACATTGAATATGATTGACAGTGTTGCCATTTTATATACAATCTTGTTCAATCACCTTTCCTAGGGTAAAACAATATGCGGGGAACACTTGTCTGTGGCATCTGACTCTATCCTCTCCATCCGGGACGAGGATGTCTCGGCCTACGGGCGACTTCGTAGACAACGGAGTAACACAGTACACAAAATGAATATTAACCGCACCAGGAGCCGGAGAACAAAGAGTGAGGTCGTCATCGTCATCGATGATAAGAACGAGAAGGTATAATATCATTATCAATATAGGCCTATAAATTGCATACACACGTATGCGTATCACTGCACGAACACCATCATTTTACTTATGAATGCGCCCGAGGTATATAAGTAAGTATTTTGCGTATACAAGGTAAACCTATTCCCCGCGTGTATACGCCTCACCTGTCGGCGTATATAAGCATGGCGGGAGGTGGCGGGGGTGCAGAGGAGGGTGGCGGGGGGAGAGTTTCCCATCGAGGCCACCTATACTTCTACCAACACAAACGGGCCGGAGGCGGCGGGGGGAAAGGATATTTCCTCTAATATACGCCGGGTGTGAAATAAAGCCAAGACGCATCCGTATATAAACACTGGTCGTATATATATATATATGAAAACAAGTCAATATTCAGCCAATACATGCACTTCCACGATGGCTTATATATGAATAAAATGGTGGTTTTCGTGCAGTGTATATATCTATACCATTTATATGAGTATAATATAGAATAGGGATGGAACAGAGTACTAGAGGACACTCCGGATAGTAGACGATACTATATACATAGTTAAATCCCACGACAATGGTGCTACAGGAATGAAATAACCTTTATCGATGAAGGTACATTACTACCCTTGTATTATGCTATACAGATCTATATGGACAAGTTGTAAGAATAAAAGAAAATTATCACAAAATTACATTTTAGAAAACTTATGGGCTACGAATGTTTCTACATTTTCAAGCACTATTTATGAGAGCAAAGTAATATCATTTAAAGATTAGAGTATCCCTTCCAATAGAATTATCCAACACGACCTATTCACATCCCAACCTAGCGAGTCAACAAATATGCCAGGATCGGCTTAGATTACGGGTCCTGGTGGAATTAACACTTTAAATGTTTTATTTCACCCCCAATAAGTGGGCACACAACTTAACCCTTTCCAGGCGAGCAGGTTGGTGGGTACCAGTATCTGCAGGGCCTAGGATGCCCCTGAGCTGTATGTCCCCGGGGGGGGGGGAGAGAATGCCTTGAGGCATCTCTCTATCCATTATTCACACAAACCCTTTAAATTGTTTTGTATTTAATAGAAGATGCCTGAATATATCATGAATGCCTGTAGGCATTCTCGCCTTCTGTGTACATAATGCCTGCAGGCATTTTCGCTCTGAATGGGTTAAAGGGGCTGTTTAATCTGGCTGAATTCACAACCGAAATATGATTCTGACAGTGTCTGATTTACTTTTCGTGTACCATCAGAATAATGGAACACCATATCCTGATGAGAGTGGTGTCATCGGCCGTCGTCGGCCGCCGTCTGTCGCACTGTTCCATTATTCCGAAGCATGCCGATTCTAGTACACCATTTAGGATTTTTTTACTGTTGGTGTCCTTTGGTTTCCGATGCCTACTACTTAGATCTGTGACCTTGACCTATGGTATGTTTACTCAACGTGTCTGTTTGTATCTTGTATGACATGGATTCTCTTATAGAAACATTATTCAACTTCATAAATAAGGATAACACTGGTTTACATACTATGATATCATAGGGAAACTAAGTGGCAGTGGACAAATCAATCGCACCTTTGTTTTATCCCTTAGTGAATGGTTAAATCACGCTTATGGGGAAATGTTTAGATAATCAAAAAGGGAATTAATGACACCAGATCTATAGGATGTACTAAGACCTGGTTCAGTATTCCAAATGGTCGGTGCTCTATAACGTCTCTCTGACAGGATGTACCCAAAATGTTCATCTCTACTGATGATTATATCATTTCTGAGTAAACCAGTGTCTATGAGTCTGTTTTTGCCCCATAATACTTGCTGCTGACTTAACTAAGGTGGAATATATTACGGATATTCACTGCTTTCAAAACCACATCTGGATGAACCGGATGCTGATTTCACTTATGGTGTTTTTTCATGTGGGAATGCCCAGCTGTTGTCCTACCGCATTGCGCGTATATCATTACAGATTGACTAGATATAGCATCAACGCGTCAGGCACCCGACCGGGATGTGGAAGACTCCCTTAGTTACGCGGAGGAGTCCGACTAATACAAAACTTAGTTGGGGACAGATCTACATTTTTCCATACGACCTAAGATTATTCATGGAATTTGATTAATTAATTTCAATGTCCCGTCAGGATATGTTTACGCTAATAAATTCAGATCGATTCTGCGATTTTAGAGAAATGTATACTACTTACCACGCATGCGAATGTGACGCCGATTTGAAAAGTTCTGACACCACAGGAGTGGCTCTCAGTGTAAGCCAATCCTACAAATATCTAGATTTGAATATATCAATTTACAAATCTTGAATAAGATCAGAATTGATACGGTAGCAAAGGCTCTTGTTCCGTAGACTGTGCAGCCAATGGGTCACCTTTAAAGAAATTATCTAGTTCCCGATGCACATCAACTCACTCTACGATGCCGAATTTCTGCGTCGTATAGAGCCTGTCGGGAGGAAAGCAATATCTGCATATGTGTGCATCGCAGTGTAAGCACGCACTAATGAGAAGATTGCATTTGAAAAATCAACTCATATCCATGTACCTAGGTCCGCCTAAACGTTCTCGGAGATGCCCACAAAACCGACGAAGATAGTGCCGCCCTCGTGAGGGAGTCTGCCTCACTACAAGATAGGCTAGAATCGGTAGATACTGCCCTGGATGCAGCAAAGACAAAGGTATGATATGGATTCTCTACCTCTATTAGTATGTTATCGAGATCTATTCTCATGTCCTTTCCCCCAAAATGCCATGCATATTAAAGACGAGAAATGCTTTATATTGTTAGTTCATTTTATGGCTTTACGTTGGCCTATCAATTGTCAATTCAATAGAAAATACTGTAAGTAAGGTATTAATTCGTACATGTGTTCTATATTATTCTGATTTGATGATTCCACGGACATCGACAATGTAATCTTGAGCTATGAGCTGTATGGATGCAGTATTTATATGGCTTTTTTATATCTTTGCATGAATATGTTTTATGTGAAAAGAGCGATCATTATCAAATGCTGGATAAAAGACAAAGAGAGGGAAACATCCCATTGTCCCATAGTTAGTTATCACTGCTATAGAGTGACTACTATAGCAAAATGTACATATCTAGCACAACCTAGTGTAACTACATATATCAATGAATATAGTGCGAGTATGAAAGAGAAATTGTCGTTGTCGAATTATCTAATGGACGTCATTGAATCCTTACTGCCTTTTATGACAGATATCCAGGAATCCATCGGTGAAGTACCAAAGAGAGTGCCTGAGCAATTCCAGGACTAGAGGCCGATTTGTTGAAGATATGTTCACCAGGTAAGCCTCTTGATGAACCTTTAGCTGCCATGGGAGGTCGAATGGTGGATGGGAGAAGATAAGGGGAACTATCTATGTAGCATTTTTCTGAATACATTCTTTGTTTAGATATCCTCGTTGTTTATGATGATGATCTACATGAATGGATGTTCAAGGTTTGTGTTATCAAATATTTTGTCAGTTTAACGTGTATACCATAGAAGATCATCTCTAATACATAAGATTGATGTGTTATTGAAATATATATTTATAATAATGTATGTAATAATCTACACTATGATATACACTGTAAAGAATTTCAGTAAAATATAGGGGATAATACCATAAACGTGGACGGTTTAGCAGCGTACTCTTATCTACAGTTCTGTACTGTGTATTTGGTATAAAAAAACTGTATTCAGCTGTAAACATATTCAGTACTGTAATCCACTCGATCTACGGTCGGCTTACAGTATAAAATTCTAAATATGGATATATTAGATACTCTTAGAATAACTCGAATATCAGCAACAAATTAAATTACTGAATAAAATGCAGGAGTTAACTTCATCAAGATTTGTAATAGATATTAACCCTGTAAGGTCGGATGATGCCTTGAGGCATCAACCTTGAGGGGGCGGATGAAGCCTTAAAGTGCGGGGGGATCTAAAATTTCAGAAATTCTTCATGCATACTTTATGGATTATATGAAGCAGTTCTTAAGACCCTCAATAACAAGATTTATGGTAAATGCATATCAAAGGGCCATACATACAGTATATTTCGTACAGCTTTGCACTTTTGTGTTTGCAGGTCTGAACCGTTATCAAAATACGGTTTATTACAGTTAAGATTTATAGTCTGAAATATATTACAGGTTAAAACCGTAATCATAATTCGGTTTAGTACAATTGAAATTTATGGTTAAAAATATACTAGGGTCACCCGTAAATATACGGGAAATACCATCAAATTGACAATTTTTTTTGTACAGTGTTGGTAAACAATATATGTATGTAATCTATTTCGTATTGAAGAGAACTTATAAGACATAACTAGTACTATATTGTTCGATGACACATGTATTTCAAGTTGGCCTAATGTCAGCGCAAGTCTATGACAATCAACTATAACTGTCGGGCTATAGTCGTCAATGGTGAATAGAAGGATATGGCTATTTTCTCCTGTAGCGATCAACCTTTGGTCATTTTCAGTTGATGAACGATGTATTATACGTCTTGGTTGAGAATAAATGAATTTCTATAGAAGATTAATGCTAGATTTATCCTTACAGCGTTCGTGAAGGGGATTTGGCAAAGTTGAAGGTTATGGTGGCCGCTGTGGACATGGAGAGTCCAGCTGATAAAGGTCTAGAGCAACTCTGCGAACCCATCAGCCAACTCCCTCTCCTCCATGTGGCTCTCATGTGTGACCAGCAGGAGATCATCAAGTTCCTGATTGAGCATAGCGGACCTGATATCACCACACTGGCCGTCACCAGTGGAGACTGTAACGACCTGACACCTTTCTACATCGCCCTGGTTCACGGTAATTTCGAGGCTGTAAGACTCATTGTGGAGTCTGTGTCAAATATAACTGAGCGAGCAGATATGATCAACCAGATCGCCATACACGAGACTCAGGACCGTGAAAAGCATGAAATCCTACCGCTTTTTTACTCCATCTCCTCTACAGCAACTGAGGATATCCCAAAGCTCAAAATACTCTTCGAGTACCTTGTTGAGAATGGTGCCGATTTAGAAAACAAAACTTCCAATGGGGACACTATTCTACACCACATAGTACTAACGACACTCCGCAAGAGACAACATCTAGACGATGTACCATGCTTCAAACGATTCCTTTCGGAAATCTTTGCAAATATAGCTGGAAAATGGTGGGAGAAAAAGGCTTTAAGAGATTTTGGCAAAATTCAACCTATGTCTCCTCAGGAAAGTAAATTCCAAGCGCTGAAATATTTACTAAGCCTCAGGAACAATGATAA
This sequence comes from Alentia gelatinosa, assembly GCA_950022655.1. Taxonomy (NCBI): domain Eukaryota; kingdom Metazoa; phylum Annelida; class Polychaeta; order Phyllodocida; family Polynoidae; genus Alentia; species Alentia gelatinosa. The sequence continues at coordinate 18,897,676 of OX465588.1, read as the reverse complement.
TCAATCCCCTTTTACATTGGCAGCTTTGAATGGGTCTCCCCTGTTTTCCTACTTCGTGGAATGGGAGAATGTCATGCGTTTCTCTGACCCAAAACTTGGACGACATTTCAACAAGACAAATACATATGATGTCACTGACATTGTTAGTGCTGATCACAGGGGTAGATATATTACCTCATCAATGATGCACCTCATAGCGAAGGACAACGTCAATATCTCACAGATGAGTGAACACGGGCAGGACGACATTGTTAGCGTAGAACCATTGAGGACGATTATCAAATTAAAATGGAGCGTATACAGATGGATTTTCTATACAATGGGTCTCCTCCACTTGGCCCACATGAGTAGCTTCTCCTACCTGGCCTTCTCGGCATTAACCATCAACAGAACAGAGAGGACACTCTCCAAGGAATACGAAAGCAAATCCGACCTCTATTGGGAAGATATGTGTCATCACATTCGCTTTGTAGGTTTTTTATTCTTACCATTAGTGTACCTAGTAACAGAGCTTAAAGACTTCTGTTCTTTTACCACATGCAAAGCCAGATTCCCATCCTTTGGGAATTTCTTGTACCGGGTGCTGGCCGTTACATTCTCTGTCTGCACAATCATATGGTTCTTCTTACGTGGCACTCATAACTCCGTTTCAGTTGGCTTTTTGTCCTTTGTGCTCTTGGAAGGGTGGATGATCCTTATCTTCTTCACACGCGGGATAATCCTACCCTGGAGAAGCATCCAAATCGGAATCTTTCCAAGCATGCTCCAGCGGATCATCATTTTCGATGTGATACCATTTGCTGTAGCCTCTCTCATCGTTCTGCTGTCGTTCTCAACAGCATTCCACGCTCTCATTATCCAAATCGATGAATTCGCTCCCACACATAAATACAACTATGGTGCCACCATCTACCTCATGGTCAAATACCTATGCGGGATGCCAAATCCTCAAGACTACAATTACGAATATAACTCCGTGATGCCTAAGATGATGTTGATCATCTTTGCACTCATCACTTCAGTGTTGATGGTCAATATGCTCATTGCAGCAATGAACAGGAGCTATGAGATGATCCGTAACTCCAAGTTCGACCCGCTGCTCCGTCAACGTCTGTCCATCCTGTTACTCATTGAGCGTCGTGTACCTTGTAGACTGCGCAGGTACACTCAAAGAAATCTCACCGTCCTGGAGAATCGCCGCACTGGACGTGTAGAGATCTTCCTCAAGCTCATAGATCATTACTGGTGAGGCTTGTCTACACAAACGATACTTTCATTTGATTACAACATGTGGAGTGCCCTTTTAAAAATATTTATCAGATGAAACATGATTAAAACAGTTGTTAAAACACAGGCATTATGAGGAGTGATTCAGGAGATTACATACAATTAAGTAGTATATGTATGCAAAGTTACATGATAAACACCTTATGGTGTGGGTGGGTGGGTAAAGAAGAAAGGTCTGGTCTGTTCAGTAGTAAAATAACTGGTCGAGCTGTCACATGACCACTAGCTTGTTTTTTAGGGGATGAGTTTCGTATCTGAGAAGATTCAATTCTTCCAATAGGATAGTAGTACGGTTGGTAGTTACAAGAACACAATCTTCAGTTGATTGTCCAAAGCGTACATCGGTAATTATGAATTTAAAAGTGATTATTATGCAATAGACAAAGTTCTGTCTGCACAGACATTAGTTAATCTTTAACTTGAAGGACAAATGTATAGAAACGAGATAAGATGGGATGGTATGATATATGGGGATATGGTGAGTGGGTCTGAATCAAATTTGCTCCGAGTGGTTTGGGTCAGAAATATTCACCGAGTTCGAAGAAGGAGGTGGACAAGTCCAACTAAAACAACAATTGTTCTTATTGTTTCTGTATTGGTTTGATATGTTTATATACGAACATAACTGGGTACTCAAAAAGAAATAGAAGAAGAAGAAGAAGAAGAGGAAGAAGAGGAAGAAGAAGAGGAGGGAATAAATTGTTACTAGAATAAGGTCATAAACAAGGTTGTGTATATCTCTATAGTGTAATCGACATAAGCTCATTGAGTGGCTTGAAATTGATATCATCATGTTTAAAATTTCTGGATACTGTATGACATGTTATCTGATACCATGTACGTAGACAAAGGCTACATGTAATATTGTACAGGGCTCTGATGCGAATCCTTTGGAGTGTGATCTAATGCATTTAACTGATAAAGGAATATCTTTTTTAATAGAAATACATGTTTGTATATGTTATTTATTTGTAATATATTGTGATACAAAACGACGAGCTCACCATAATATGTTAATAGAATTTCATGGATTAACGTCTCCCACAGATTAATGATGTCTGTTGAATAAAAGAAATTGTGATAAAGTTCAATCTGTGTTACAGCATCCTCATTTGCTCATATTATTTAAAATTTGAATTCGATGAAAATATCAATTAGAGTAGATGGTGATATCCAAGGAAATGGAAAAGACTACGTAGGTCTTGGAACGTTTTGAGAGTAAAAAAAGAAATCGTTGTACATCTAGCACAGTATCAGTTTTAGAAATTGTTATTTAGGAGACAATGATCTAGATATCATGATAACCATGCCAGGACATCCCATCTACTGTTATTCCTTTTATATAAAACCCTGTACATAAGACGTTACCATGTCCTGCCAGCGAAAAGACATTTATCTTATAGCTGTGCCAGGACGTTACACAAATACCAACCTCTGCTAGGGTATTGGTATTAGATATATACCAGCAGAGTATGGTTGTATAAAATGATGTACCACCCTGATAGTATGCTATTGCAAATCATGAACTTCGCATGGATGTAAGCACGAAATCCTCAAGTTAAAACGAGAACACAAAGTCTTTTGAGGGTTCCTGGTGGAAATGGATTGTTCGCTGCGGTGCTGCTTCCTAGTTGCGCCGTGGTGAACTGGTAATGTAAACTCTAGACTCCGGCGCCACCTAGGTGTATATATGTACTAGAAATTTGCTAAAATTACTTTTCCTAAATCTCCACATTACCCATAAACTCATCTTGCCTTTAACATTTTATGACGTAGAACGGGTTCCTTACCATATCATTACATTCAGATGGTGAGAAAGGTAGCTGATCTGCTCACATGAGCTGCTCCTACCTCTCATCTCTAGAGTTTCATGGATTTCCCAATAGATGGCAGCACGAGGCGTAAGCCACGCTGCTTCGTTCAAAGTGTAGTAATTCAGAGAATGTTATTTTTATTGAATGTGAGCCACACGCTCATATATACTGCGCCTAGAAGCTGGAGAGGTCACCTAGACATTGAGCTTGCTGCAAAAAACTAACCTGGGTACTAGCACTGTGACTTCGGTAAAGGAACAGAGGGCTAGTATCTCAGTGTCTTAGAGGCGTGCCCAACTGACCATGACCAATCACTAGAGACCGAAATTCCTCATTGACCTACTGCTGCTTGATATATTTGAATCCGGGAAAGACAGTTTCAAAAATGGCAAGTTCATTGTGTGCAAGTTGGTTACAGGAAGTGACCCATAGACTAAATATAACCCAAACCTTTAATTTATTATTTAACTATAATTTCATGCTCGTTCATTTATGGTGAACCTACCATTTGCCCGTAGTTTCTTAAACGTGATGTACTTTGTGACATTTGCTAGCAAAGCGTTGTTTCTGTTGAGCTGACCAATTTGAAAAGGTCGGAGGTGGGGTAAGAAAACGATATATCATTAGTTGGCTAATTACTTCCAAGTGATGATAAAATAGATTTACGAAAACAAGAGATTAAATCCAGGATTAAAGTAAAGATGTTTCAACTCTGGGTAGGTAATGTCTATCACAATTCTTTTGTTTTTAACCCTTTCCCTGCAGCATCCTGTTCCCATGCTCAGCATTAAACGGCAGTCATTGCCTGCCCAAACGACCCTGCTACAGCAGGCACCACTTTTGGGAAAAAGCAATGTCATGTGATGTTTCATGTGATTAAAGTAATTAACCTTGGTAACTGATCATATTTTCTTATACCAAATCAAAGGTCAATATGACCCATATACATTGTCAAAATTTCTTTTATATCAAACAATTATCTTTTTATCTATTGAATTTTGTATATAAGTATCAATGATGCCTCTAAGATGCCTGTAGGCATCATCCTGTTGTTAAAGGGGGTTACACGCAGAATAGTTAAATGTAGATTCATATATCTATCCATTTATTTATTTATTCAGCGATCTATTTTGCCTTGGAATTTTCCGTAAATCACGTACATATATAAACGTACAAATATGGGTCGTATCCAGTATGTATATGTACTATATCCCAGTCATGGTTCTATGGGAGCTCATTCGTGTAAAGGCGGTCACAGTTTCAGAGTTTAGAGGGTGGCCTGGAGGATCCCTACACCGGGCTTGGCAGTTTAGAGCACAGCGCTGCGGCTGGCTGGGGACAGACCTGGAACCGACCGACACCAACTTCCGCCTGATGGAGCCACCAGACCGTGGGATGCGTAAATGGATCGTTCGGAAACCGTGCTAAATCTTTTTTTAGTTCTCTCTGCAAGCTCATACCATAGTGAGTTTTTCAGTTTACAATATTAAAGGCATCACCTATTTACGTTCAGTATAACTCCACCTATACCACCACAAACTGCAATTTATCAGTTAGTGACTATGAACGTCTGAGAGAGGAGGGGCTCTTATACCCATGTAAGGAATGAAACACTTTAATACAGAGGGCACAGGTACATCATTATCTTATCAGTTCACACATACAGTAAAACCCCGCTTAAGGTGACATCCGCCGTTCCGAGCAAAGTGTCCCCTGAAGCGGGATTTTCAGTTTGTTTATGGATATGTCATCAATGTGTATTTATAAAGGTAGCATTATGGTACAGAGACAGTGATATAACCATAGAGACAGTCCACAGACGCATACCTGATGCCTGTAGGGGCCTATATAGGCCACTGAAATGTGTCTCATCGCTCTGAAACCAGCTTACCCGCCTCACACATTCCATAAACAAGCAATCAGGATAATTTGCAGTGCTGTCCTCACACTGGCACATCAGATTTGATAAGGATCCTGTCCTGAAATAACTGGCCCCTTAAACGGGACGACCTCTTAATCGGGGTGTCCAAGAAGAGGGGTTTTATTGTATTATTATAATATATATTATACATGTATATGTCTTTGCAATTTCCAACCTAGTTGTGATAAACACTTTATCCCCTCTCCCCCGAAGGAAAAAGAAATATGATACTGCTACCTGTTTCCATTGTAGAATATGGACTTTTCCTTTTTGCTCTATTTCTTTAAAATCGTATAACATTTTTGTAACTGAAGAACTGGCATTGGATTCCAGTCTTCCCTTCAATTGGAAGACGAAGACTTGTCTTGCTTGCCACGAATAACATAGATGTAATTCCCCTCCCTCTCGTATACAGTATATATGTGCCCCTTTGTTCTACTGTGTCAGTGTCAGAAGTGCGTTGAAAAATCAATCTGCAACACATGCACAGCCGTGGCTAAAGAATAGAGAACTGTTTACATACAAGTATCGATTTATGTTTAGTAACGCGAATTGAAGAGCTATCTATGGATAGCAGAACTAAACCAGTTAGCAAATGTGCATACATTGGTTAACCCCGTCTTGACATGCTAGCAGTGGCGGCACCATTGGTTTTGCTTAATATTTTGAGTTTGAGGAAAATGACATGAGTTTTGCTATGTGTAAAGCATCTTTTTAAAATCTCTAAATATTCTTTTATAGAATAATCATAATATTGATCTCTAATTCAAAATCCAGCACGGCGACCCCCGATTCTCAAATTAAACAAATGTTCTTTAACACTTGAATATCATCATATATTCAATTTCCAAAATAAATTAACATAAGTCTTAATTTTTCAGGACAAATTGTCTGACAACCCTAAATAAGATAAAAATTGGTTTAGAAAAGTCTGCATGAAACACAATCAATATGCTTCAGTACTCTTCACTCAGCCAACGCAGTGGATTTGAATCTATATGAACACATAATACCATTTTTCATCGGCCAATTATTCGGCACCGATCTGCAGTCAGGAACCAGCGATCGAATTTCGGGGTACGAATCGGTGAATGGAAACAACCTGGTATTGGAAATAGTCACCGATTGAGTCAACAACTTACAAAATCAAAACGCTTTAATTCTACCCATCGGCTTTGAGGTTTCAGCCAAAAGATTCCATCGATATGGACATGGGAAATGCGGTGAAACGGGGGCATACACTGCACCGTCGTCGACTATTTGATACCGATACGCAGTCGGTGGCACCACTGCCGAGCTTTTAGGGGAACTCAATTAATTGGTGCCATTTTCGTTGGCCAATAGAAAATGGCCTTACAGCTGAATTTTAAAAAAAACCCTGTTTCCAATGGCAGATTATTAGGCACCGATCTGAAGTCGGGAATCTCCAATATATTTTGTATACAGACGGCAGTATGATACTTCAGAGTATGTTTCTACTGATGTAGATCTTTAGGCAGTATTTGTATATTTAAATATATATGATTTCCATTATTAATGAACTACTGCATGAATATATAGATAGTTCACCAATGACATATCATTGTTCAGCTACTGGAAACCCTCTTCCAAGGCAAATTGTGACAGTATTATAAATCTGAAAATGAAAATGTTAACTTCGAGACACTTCAACTAAATCAACTAAACCCATATTCACTGTGTGGATACACACACGTTTATCTTCTAATTCCGAAATTTCATAATTTTTCATTGAGTATTTCCTAACGCCCCAATGAAATGTTTTATTTGAATCGGGAAGTCAATCGTAACTTTCAGCGTACATGGGGAGCGCAGGAGAATTCGTATAGTCGGTGCCATGTTGGTTGCCTCGTGGAAACGGGCTTATCCAGGCACTGTGCATGCTTACAGACTACAAGTCAGTGGAGTATTTTCCGAACGTGCCCGCTCGCTGGGAGTGCACGCGAGCGTCGGCGCGGGGACACGGACAGCTGGTTTCCGGTGATCCAGATCAACTCGCCCGGGTACCAGGTCCTCCCGACCGTAACACTCACCCCAGCGACAAGCGGGGGGGAAGGGCCCTGCCGGTGTCCACGGACCGTACAGGAGAGGCAGAACATGCCCGGCTCCGGACGCCCTACCTGCCGGCAGAGACAATACACGGACGCTACCGTAGAGATCACAGCGGTCAACTGGCCTCTGGCAAGTGAGCGCCAAGTAAAACCAAACACTGGAGAGTGCGACCGGAGGAACCATCCCCACTGCCGCCTCCACTGCAGCGGTCGCCGCCACAATCGGAGACCGTGTCAGGAGTTGGGGACTAAACGCTCCAGTGCCGCTACCTCTGCGCTACCGGGCCCTGACTGGAGGCAGAGTCTGGGGACGGTTGGTGGAATCCTGTGATATAAACACGGTAAGATCTTCATCCCCTTCACACTGATCATTGTTGTTTTAATTTTGTTTATTTTCATGAGGCTTGACTCCGCAGTCTGGCTAGGCAGCAGCACTGCAGTGCGGCTTTTCCTCAGGCAGGCAGGTCGATGTGTGGCTATTCATAAACCCACGCGTATCGGAACGTAAACAAAGTAGCCACGTGACTTGATGAAGTTTCTGCGTTCACCATCGCCTCACAGACACACACGTTAAGAACATTCTTTTACAAAAACCGTTACCTGTGCTCAAAGGGCGCCTTACCTCTGGGAGTTTACCTGACCGTCTTTCCCTGTGTGGGAACAAAGCGTCAGGTGTGTTACACTCCAGTGAGGTCAGCAGACTGGGAATGGGAGGGGTCAGGGCGGGGTCAGGCCAGGGTTAGGTCAAGTCAGTCTCTTACCGTGCTCGTGGGCCCCACGCTGGGGTGTCTGAGTGGGCTATGGTGAGTCACTACTGGTATAACGTTAACAGCTTATTATTATCTCCTTTGAAAAGGTTGCCTTGTATCCCTGAATGCATATAGGGAAGGCGCAATACTATTCGAAGAACTTACTGTTATGTGTTGCCGGATAACTTTCAATTTTTAACACTACGCTTTCCTCACCTTGATATTTTTTTCAACTATTACAAAGTGAGGAGGACAATCACAAATGAACTGACACAGATATTCTTTTGAAGGTGTTATAGTGTACATCCATGATGAAAATAAGTTGTTCTGTGTTGGCTATCAACCAAGATCACGACGTTTCGTGTAAAGGGATTACTCTTCAGCAATTGGCAACTTCATTCATCTATTGTATATATGCATTCTTATCAAATATACTCCAACAAATTCGACTTGCCAAGTCATAAAGTACAACAAGTATTCACTTTAACCTATGTAACCCATTTCAAAAAGCCTTCTGTTGTTTGGACTTGCATTTCCCTCATTATCCCTTCTCCATTACCATGTGCACTACACTTCCCTCCATTCATTTTTTTAATGCTTGCACTACTTTAACGGTTCACAGAGCAACACCAGTATCAACATAATTCATACCTTAGTCTGAAATCGCCTACAATTATTCACTAAAAATTGCTCCCTTGGGGCAGAAGAGAAGAGCAACACTCAATGAAACGGGGTCTATGTTTGAGAAACCACAGTAACATATTTAGATCGGCTAGGTCGGTCTGGATTAGCGGGTTATTAGGTAGGGGAGTATACATTCCCATATTAATTGATCCCACAACAGATTTGGATCAACACAGGGTTCAATTGTGCATGCCTGCTTGGCACTTTGGTTGTCAGGCAGCTGCCAAGTGTGAAGTATAATTCGAGTAGTTATACGTAAACTGGTCTGGGTTTACAAAGACCCTACACATGGAGCTTGTTCCACTTCGGCCATCTGCCACTTCTTACCATTGGGTATGCTTACAAATACCACTGGCATCCGGAACTTAAGTCTTGAGTAATAGGCAAAAGGCAAATAGAAAACCATTAATTATAAATAGGCAAACAGAGCATTGAGCCATCCTTCAGTGTTTGTCGGAGTATAATTGCTATACAATTAGACATACATGTTTGAACATGTGTTCATGCGAGGTCACATGTGAGTGTACAAGTGGGTATCCGCGCTACACTGGTAAAATTACTATTGCCTTTCGTTCAATACACATCGCCTTTGATCTAAAAGTGGAAATAAGAATGAGCACAGAGGATTTATTCGTGTATAATATTGAACACATGTATTTATTTTTACGTTTATTTCCCATGATTATTGCTTCTGAAAAGGATTCCGAGAACCACATTACTGTTATTGAGTTTTAGGGTTGGACAGCACTATTCATCGGCTAAGTTAAGTCAGAGACAGAAAGCAGGCCTAGTTATTCAGGCGTGGTAATATAGTGTTAAGTTGGAATCCCCACACCAAGAGCCCATTAATTAGAGACAGCCTTCCCTACCAACCTCTTTACCTGTCCTGTTTTCCCCGCCACCCACAACACCCGGTTATGGCGCGCTGGTAGCGTCAAAACATATTACCTGAACTATACGTATAGAAATCTAAAATGAATATATTCTTTTCAATCTTGTATTGAGAAGGTCAGGGAAAAGGTATGGGAAAATTGCCAAAGAAATGCAGAGATTCCAATAAATAGAATGAAGAGTGAACTACAAATCTTTTGCAAACGTAGTTTACAATGATTAGTGCTCAACGGTAGACTGATCATAATGTATTACAAGACGATTCTAAAATCTCGCTGAGTTAATATAATAGAGAGTGTTGTCTGTCCCATAATGGCAATGTATTATGCATTCTGCTACTTGGGACAACGACATAACAAAGCGCCCGCATGATGGTGAATGTGTAATGTCGTTAAATGTCTTGAATGGAAAATATAAAAAACATCTCATTGAACACTTACAGAAAGATCCCCTTAAAACGAATAATGATCTCTCTTAAGAATCAAGTTTTCTACTGTGATGAGACATGTCTAGATTTTAGGTCTCAGATACAGTCAACTCACAAGCCGAAGTTATACGTTTTCCGAAAATACCTCATAAGCTAGTTCACATAGGCCTATATTTCAGTAAAATGTGACCATCCTTTTAAGTTACTAAATTACTAAATCAGGGACTCAACAAGTATACTACTTAATATTCCAAGATTAGTTACTATGACTATTTTATACTCCGATAATTCTATCGCGCTACTAGCGCAATACAACTATTGAGCGTTAAAAAATTGTAAACGTTCGAAACTACTGTTCGATTGAATTCAAGGAGATAATTCAAAACAAACTTCTTTTAGATAACACCTACGGAAAAAAACGTAAACTTTTCAATTCAAGCCTTGTTTTGGGATTCATGGTTATCCTCAACTGATGTAATTCAAGAACACCATACATCACCATACATTTTAAATATGAAACATATTTTGATATGGTATAAACATTTATGTTGAAGAGATCGCAAAATACAAACTGTTGCTGTTAATTGTACTTAGTACTATTAATTGACATATGGAGCTCCATAGATTCACGAAGGATCAAAGGCCTTCCGCGCGCAGTGTTGAGTTTGCCTCCTCAGTTGTCTGAAGGCAGTCCAGCAGTTCATGCTGCGAGGCAATTCTCCCTGAGATTAGAGTAGCTGCCTCTTATGATTCACTAGTTTTAATGTGTACAACCAACTAATGAAGTGTGCTGGTTAATAGCACAACTTTGCGAGCGGAAAATAATCCAGCTTCTAACACCTTTGATGTCATTTCGTGTACATTAGCAAACTACACTTATGATATAAAGGGCCTTTCCATCCGGCCTTTCGATATACTCTATGCATATATTCGGTCGGGGACTCCTAGCCTTCATACAATGCCAACTGGTCTATATTTTATATTGTAGCTAAATGAATAGAGCACTATCAGATTATGCTATTTGCTTCTGATATATACGATATACATACTTACTTTATGGTTGACTTAACGAATTATGATAATCTTTGAGACTAAAACGCCACCTAGATTTGCCCAGACATCACCAACCCTGAGTCTCATGTTTTAGATACACCTTCGAGATTAAATGTCTACACTTGCTGGGTACACATCCATATTACTATATCACGAGATCAGTTCCATCTAATTAGAGAGGAGGTAATCGAATACAAGACATTGCCTTTCAAGACATGTTGCGTTCGACTGTGTTGCTTCCTCTTCCAATGAATTGAAGAAAAGGCTATATTGGATATTGAGAATGGTAAAATCCAGTTACGATTTTAGTGAAAATTAGCCTAACATATGCATGATTTGATTTCAAACAATATAGACAAAGAAGTAGGCAAGTTAACCTAATATACATATGGGAAATTACTTTGCTTCGTAAGCTTCCAGTGGTGCCCTCCTGTACCAAGAAAGGCACACCTCGCGCTACCGTGCTAGTGTAGCACCAAATACTTACCTATCCCAGTTGCTGCTAGCCCTATGGATACAAGACGTAAGGCGTTGTAACGTGACATAAGCATGACCCCATGTCGGGCCGCTTCCGATACCGGCAATAAACAATCACCTTGTCCGCTACGAATGCTTATTTCTCGTCTGCCTTGATCATAATTGGTGCCGATTGGAAATAAGTTTTGATATATAACATCCAAGGCTATGGCTCACCACCGCCGTTACCACACACAACCACACACCCAAGCACCGCCATTACACAACCCCCAAAACCACACGGTCGCAAACCACCACTCTGCCGGCTCTCCTGCACTCCCAATCCCATCACTTCATGGGGCCTGGCAGCTATTGTAGACGGTTCTTGGCAGGGGCAGAGCCAGGTGGGCCATAATGACTCGTAGACTCTGCGAAAAGATAACAATTACACTTGGTACAGGGCCAGACGCATGTGTGAGGTACGGGAAAGGGACCTATTAGGTGTTGCTGCAAAAGTAATATGTATAGCACACACAGAAATAAATATAGATATAAAGAACGTAGGTTCATTGTCCTCCAGGGATTGTTTCGGCTCATATCCGATGAGTCATATCCGACCTGTAATTCATATCGGGGTTAATGGATCAGTTCTGCCCATTACGACATACCATACACCTTGACGCAGAGTAGGCACATAGATTATATATTTGTGTTGAGTTGTATTCAATATGTAAAGTCACCCCTCGCTGGCACTGGATATATAGCTACGCGAATAAGACACACCAGGTCATATTGTGCATGCAATTAAAACAGAAACAAAACTCTGTAGACTAATATAACAAGTGTTACACGCAGAGTGTTTTCAAAACCATATGTGTATCAGAGATTGTCATCTAAGAATATTGGTAGAGGTAAGGCAAATTGAATTAACACTGAAACTTATAGTATTAAGTTGACCCATGCCATATAGAATATATATCTTCTTCTCCAAACAGTTTATTTTCCTATGGTACAAGTACGGTATATTAATGGTTAACATATATGCCCCACATAAAAGGAGAGTATCATTGACCCTAACATCCATGGTTTAGACATGCTAAATTTTAGTTCTATCATATGTACGCTAACAAGTAAAGGTTATTGTAGTACGTACATCCTAGACGAGGTTGCGTGTATGTAAACAATACGATTACTATGCTAGTGGTACATGTTAACGGAGTGTATTATATTCGTTAAACACGCTAACTGTGTGAACCTTGGTCTTTCAGGCAGATCCAGCAATGCCCGGCGGGCAGACTGAGTGCTCGGACAAGGTGTATGGAGGCGGGTCGGACGGAATCATGCATGGTGTAAACCGCTGAGAGTACATACCCTTCTCCTCCTACCCCGAAAACCCTACACACCCTCTGCCGTACTCCCGCACCAGCCCTGGAGGCGTGCCGGTAGAGGGGTCAGACCCACATGGACTTACATGGTGGTGGGCCCGCACGCGGCCAGCAGGGGTACACACAGCTGGAGTATGGAACGAGGTAACGGGTAACGACTGCCACCCCTCTTCGCCCAGTACCTCCTGTTCTACCCAACTCCAACTCCTACAACACCACGCCCTGCAGAAGTACCCCCTCCCAGTCTCACAAATACGCACGTGCATTTACCCCCTCCTACTCCTACACCCCATGACGCTGCACACACCCTCCTCCAGCTGTACGTATGTAACCCCGCCCTCTCCAGACAGCTCCCCGCGACGACCCAGGCGCCAGTGCGCCCGCCGCTACCACGACTTGCCCACCAGTCACTGGAGGAGCAGCGACGCGTGCTAGGAGCAACGCACACTGCCTGGCTTTACCCCTCCTGACCATCACCGCACGCACCCCTCCCTACATCCCTCCGGGGCCGGCGAGCGAGCGACTCCGGGCAGCCAGTTGTAGCAGGGAGGCTGCCGGAGGCGGGGCGCGTGGTTACCTTGGTGAGTGATGCTGGCTGCTGGATGGTAGTGGCGGGCGGCAGACAGGCAGCCAAGCACTGGAGGAAGAGGAGGGGGAGGAGGAGGAGTAGTAGCGTGGAGACCGACGTTGGAGGTGCTCCTCCGTGTTGTAGATGTAGTAATGTTGTAGAGCAGATTCTGACTCAGTGAGCCCGCACTACAGACAGAGGAGAGGGGCCAGGACGGTGAACGTGATGCCAAGCCGTGAGCAGATCCTTCAGTGAGTGGGAGCAGTTCCTACTGTGAGCTGTTCCTTAAACCGGTTCTTCTATGGTGAGCAGTTCCTCCGACTAGCAGTTCCCTATGTAAGCAGTTCCTCAAGTCAGGTGCTTAAAGTGCACTGTGTGGTGGCACACAGTCTGGGACAGGATCTAGGGTCATTGGTTCGCATCCTCGTGGATAGTGAGGGTGGCAAGCAGAGTGGAGCGACTCACACCAGCTCACAGTGACTTGCACCACTTGGACCAACTTACCAATTATTTCCCCCCAAATCTGGAGCAAATCACGCGCTGACCGAGCAAAAGGAACAACCCGCCAGGCCTCTAAACAACCCGACTCACTCCTACCAGCCAGCTCTATAGCTATCTAGCCACACTGTCTACTCTCACAGTCTACACCTAAACACTCTCGCAGGAGGAAGTTATCCCATCCACCTGGCTCTCACATACACCTAACCCAGTCGCTGTGAGCTGCTTCTTTTGGCTCCGTCGGGAGACCATGTGTAGGCCGAGCTGCTCGCCGGTCCGCCGGCCGGTGAAGCGCCGCCAACAGTCCGGGGAGTGATTGAATGAGGAGGGAGACCCGCCCGCCTGGAGGGGCTTCAGTTGTAGGGACACGAGAGCCCCAGCAATATCTCACTCAGACTAATAAAGCTATACATACCATACCCCAAGAGGAAACAACAGACCATCAACCTTGTATCTCCGTCAAACTTTCAGGGACAATCATCCAAAGTGTGGATTAATATTCTCGGCGGGATTTGTGGCTACATTACCGGCAGCCGCTCCGGGAGCTGCTGGGATTACGTGGGATTAACTCGTGACCCCCGCTCCAGTTTCAGCGGACCGCGAGCACCTCGCCCCGTGCACTGATTGGATTTACGTGGACGAGCGACGTGCTCGGGAGGTGCTCCGTTCTCCGTGAACTGGTGACGTCACTGGCCGTGACGCAATGTCGTCATAGTGAGGACGTCATAGTGAGGGCACTGTCTGACATATTGGTGTATATAAAGTTCGTGTTGTTTACCGTAACCTGAAACATGACGTGACGTATTACGCATAGAACCGCGTCGTAGCGTGCTGATGTCACATATATCTCTGTGTGGTTCTGAGTGTGACGTTGAAGTAAGCACCCCATGCGTCCCCATTCAGTGAAGCAGTTCCTTAGTTGAAGACCAGGCAGGGCTGGTACCACGTTGAGGGTGATCATTCTAGGGAAAGCGTAATATCAAACGTGACCATTAGCAGGCAGCTGGCCAGATACCCGGGTGCAGGTTTGGAAGGTTCGTTTTGAACACGTGCAGGAGACGATTCCCTTGTGTGCCATTTGAAGATAAACCAGGCCTGGAGAATTAGTGTGCGCAGATTGCCTTATATCCCCGCAATAATACACACAGCTGGCCGGATTACCTGTGCCCCCTGCAGCACCAGAGGGCGCCCCGATTGCTACCCATGGACAGCGTGCTGCGGTGGTGATGAGCGAGGCGCATCGCGGCGCACAATCTCGCCCGCTGGATGCTGCGCGTACACCCCGGGGGGCTGCGCTCAGCGGACCGTGACCGCTGTGACCGGGGCTGGTCCGAGGAGGACGGCGACGACGAGGAGGAGGAGGAGGAGGAGCCGGGCATGGAGACGTCCGGCGCCGGGGGCGGGTCCCTCCAGGGCCCGCCTGGCGTGTCGGTGACGGCGCCCATGCTGCCGTCGAGCCGCTCATCCAGCCTCCAGAACCACTACAGCAACTCACACCACAATCACCACCACAACCACCTCTCACCCCACCCGAGCCTGACGGCGCACATGTCCAACACTGCCGGGATGGCGCCCAAACGGTCGTGGTGGCACAACGTGACACGTCCCTACGAGTTCACCGCGCCCGACCTGGAGGTCATCTACCAGAAGTACATCTTCAAGCTGCGCCTGTCGTCGGTGGTGTCGCTCCTGGCGCTGGTGATCGTCCTGACGGGCACGCTGGCGCTGCTCAACTTCCTCTTCGTGTCCGGGGTGACGGTGGAGAACGTGTACCACATCGCGCAGTGCGTCATCTTCGCGCTCCTTCTCGCCTTCATCCACACGCGCTACATGCGCCAGGGCCATCTTGTAGTCGTCAATGTCATCATCCTCTTCCTATGCGTCTGCTTCGCCATGGTGGCCCTGCCGGTGGATTTCGGGCACCGGGCGCACGTGCGGCACACGCCGGCGGACGGGGTGTGGCAGGTGACCCTGGTCATCTTCCTCGTGTACTCACTGCTGCCTGTTAAGCTCTACGTGGCCATCCCAGTCGGAGTGGCCCTACCCCTGGTTCACATATTCGTGTCTATCTTCAAAACGGAAACATCATCTTTACTGCTCTGGAGACAGGTAGGTCCAATCAATCAACTATAAGAAAGATGCTTTGAGAAAGTGACGATTGCTGAACCAGTTGAACTTATCCTCATATATACATGCAAATGTGTATTCTTCTTTTATAACAGGGTGATAAAAGGATGTGCTCTTGTCCCTGTAATGGGGGAAGAACACCATGAAGAGTATATTCAATGATTTTGTATATTAATGTGTTGTTCGTTCTGTCTCTATTTTCAGTTTGTTATGGTTCCATCTTTATAATCTTTTTGTTCTTCTCAGAGGAAACGAAATGGGGCATGGTCATTGTTCTGAATTTACGTACGTATACATGTTGTATGTGGGTGATTAATGATTTGGTCCAATAATTCCAACTGCACTTCGAAACATTACAAATGGGTGTATTGAGACAAGTGCGTCGAAACCAAATAGGATTCCTTATATTACTGTTAGGCTTATAACACTATACTGTTAGGCTTATAACACTATACATAGCCATCCACCCTTTGGTTTTATAGACAAATGTATGTACAACCGGTACAGGAATCGCTAGGTGGATATTAGTATTTTAGATTTGTATACCTGTAATTCTATCTTTACTACGCTAGTAAACCTTCAGACTTTACAGGCCCTAACCGCATTGGATATACATATATTTGGCTATGAATAGTAACATAACTTTAAAGCAATGGATTATTGGAAAAGGCCAGTGACTAAGAAAGCATATATATCGCAGTAGCATCCCAATCTAGTATCCTGATTATTAGATGTAACCAGTGGTCCCTCGATGAAGATCCAGATGTCAAAGAACGCTAAATGTTTCGACTACCGCCATGTACACTGTCTGGAGGGCTGACAATGTAGATAACGGTACGACGCCATCTTCATATGTCTATTTGCCCTCGGCCTGAAGGGAGTCCTCCTGCACTATACACCATTACAAAAATAACATGTTTTCGCCATAAGAACTTCATACATAGGATGTCAGTGTTGATATATTATCTGGTATTTGGCCGTGGAAAACCAAAAATTCAACCGTTCGGCAATTCAGAGAATCTACTATTGTTGCTGCTATTAAAAACGCATTCCGGGGTGGAGTAGTGATCTTTCCGTCTATCCCGTTAGAGTATTCTTTATTTAACACATTAATGAGTTGCGAGAGTTGAGAGGTATCTGCACGCCAACCACTTAAATGCCTGGCCACATTCGGAAACGATAGATCATACAGACAAAAACCCAGCCCAGGTCGTGAGAAGCAGTGCCGCCGGGACTGATGAGAGCAGTTGCCAATAACTCGGTGAGTAACTCGAAACTAGCAGCATATCAGTGTCGCCAACAGAGGTTCTCTTCCCGACTGCCCCAAGTCTAAACACCACACACTGATGTACAACCATCTACTGCCCAGCTGGCTCGCCGCCATAGCTCACCGGATGGCGCTCCAGTTGTTACCGAAATGTCAACTGGGTCGGATATGCATTGAGTGCGATGTTATAACACATGTAATATATGAATGTACATATATAAATAGACAATATTACCGTGTTGTTGATATGCGTGGCTATAGTCTCGAGGAGTAGGTGCGCAGTAATATCCGAGCGAAGGCGAGAATATTGTGTAGCGTAGCGTCAACTACGAGGAGAAGACGACCATGCAGATCAAAATCATGGTTATGTTTTGGGTTTTTTTATTCAGCGTTGCAAATCTATTTATCGCTGTTTTTGATAAGGCCATATTCTAGGTTGATATTACTAGACAATAAATACTTTATTCATGATTATTACACTTTAAACTTACCAATTTAATATACATTGATTTGCCAATATCTTATCAGCAAATCCATTGGGCCAAATGATATTTTTCTTATAATTCTTGAAACACCAAGCTCCCCATAACGGTCCACTTGATGGGTCCGTCAGCACTGGTGACTTTTTGCTCGCGGGGATCCATGCGCCACCTGGACTTCCCCTCCAGTCTCCAAACACATGTTTTACAAGTACCGCAAAGCCTATGAAACCAGCGGGGAGGAAGATCGTGTTTGGAGACAGCATCTTGATCTTCGCCCTTCCTGTCGTTGGTTCTCCATGTGTGAGGTCACTGCTGTTCTGTGACCTGCAGCTGTAGGATGGGAACCAGCGCAACGCAAAGAGGTCACATATCTGTTCTCTACACTCTCCCTACAGAGGTTTAGTTCGATGTTAGAGAGTGCTCCGAGTAGGAACTCGGCCAAGAAAAGAATTCTCTGTAGAGTGACAAATGTTTCCTCCTCTGACAAATGAAAAAGTGCTTCAGGCAAAAGATAAAGAAATGAAATTGTACTGCCCCCTCATTTTCTACTGGTCGTGGATCATTTATCGGGTCCTCTTTATTGTGAGCTCTTGGAATCATTAAGGGGTTATTATCTACGGATGACATTTTATAAGTTGGTTTGGAGTTTCCCATAGATGCTGGGCCTTTAATAGCCTGCCCACAGATTCCCGGTACTATTGTAGGCCTGATCAACAGTGTCACTTATGTTCCTGGCCAAAATCTTCAGTTCCTGAAAATGCTTTCGGAAAGTGGAGCTCAAAGCTATTTTCAAATCTCCATTATCCGAATGAAATATGTCATGCGACAGTATATTTCACAATAATTGTTTGGTACACATACTTCTCTCCATAACAGACTAGGCCATTATATATTCTTTGCAGTTACCTTTTGTGCTAATACATACTGAGTAAATAGAGATGATCTGCGGTTTTATCCCGAACGTTCAACATTTTATCCAGAGAATAAATATGGATGTTTTACTGACTAGTGGTGCGCAGAGGGCCCCTGCACAGTTCAGCTCGTGCAGCTACAATAAGATGACCTAGATTTTGAATACAGGGACGTTTTACCAAATGGACAGTCTGAGCCTGTCTCGGGTGTCCAGGTCTTCCATAGGGAATGGAGATGTAAATGGAATTAATTCAATTGAAATAAATAAGTGATATCTTAGAAGGTGTAGATTAAATCTGAGTTCTGATAACTGTATAGTTATGTAGTTGCTATCTTGGAGACTGGTATTAAATAGACAGTCTTCAAGATTTTTATTGTGTGATTGTCCCTAAGACGTTCCCAATGGTTCCCTCTCCCAACACCCTTTGTCCTCCATCGATAGGTGAAGCCGTCAATCCACTGTGGCACACTTCCTAAAAGGAAATATCTCTTCTACTCTTGTCCTTTTGTGGATACCCGTATAGAAGATTGCCTGAAGTTGGACTGCGAAAGTATTCTGCTCTTGCAGTTATTGCCTACTATGAACAACAGAATTCAACCTAATCCAAATCGTTATCATTTAAAGTTATTCTTTTCCATAAAGGCAGAGGCGTATATTTTCAATGATTGTCCTATCCAAGAATCAAATGATTCAAAACGTTTTCAGTTCTATCAATATGTTACTATATTCATAGTAGTTCTGTATTATATTATGAAAGAGCAATATGATTGAAGAGAACTTGCAGTCAATTTTCTTGGTTTTAATTGGGTATTTATATTGTCAAAATGAAATCACAGTGAACATTCCTGTTAATATGACCGCCGTTGCATAATATTAAGCGGCGGTCGCTTTTAGTCGATCGGTCTTTGACAATGAGTAAAGGGAGTTTATATATTCCAAGTCTATCTGGGCGAAGTCGTGGGACTATCCTTAAGCTGCTGTCTACTATTCGGGAACAGTTAAGTTCACCATCATTCCGCAAGAATACGTTAAGACTGACATTTTTAAAGAAGGGGTCCCCGGTGGAGTTCTAGGACCGCTCTTGGCTGGCGACCCAATGAATACCGCTAATACCTCCATGGCCTGCCATTAAACCGCTGAGATGAGAACGGTGTGCAAAAACTCAATTACAAATCAAAACCATTACGGCGCGTATATTTAGCACACACACCTTTCACGGATTACACAATTAACAAAGCAATCCCTCAGGAGGGTCGTTACGTTTCCTCCAGGCACTGAGCCATACGGTCAGAGGTCCACCGGCCCACTGACTCCAGCGTACCGTATTCCCCCGTAGGGATATTACTACAGTGTGGCATTAAGGTTCACACTCCCCGCCTTCTTCACTCCACAAACAAAGGCCAG
This sequence comes from Alentia gelatinosa, assembly GCA_950022655.1. Lineage (NCBI taxonomy): Eukaryota > Metazoa > Annelida > Polychaeta > Phyllodocida > Polynoidae > Alentia > Alentia gelatinosa. The sequence goes on along the minus strand of OX465588.1, from coordinate 18,877,681 downwards.
GCTAGGAGCCAGAGGACCGTCCCGTGTGGCTCACCGTCCATAAAGAGATCGTGGTTACGTGGGGAGGAGGCCAGTATACCCAGAGGCACATCAACAAGAGGGACCAGTATAGGGAGTGTTGAGGTGGGCTTTACAGAAATTGGTTCGAAATAAAGCAGTAATGCACAACGGTTCTTTACTGGTTAAGTGGAATTCACACGGAGGAATTCATCTACCTCCCGGGGTATATGTTTGACACATATCTCACTGAGATTCTGTACTGGAAAACAATTCCTTGTCTTAATGGTATGGTTCCATTTCTCCGGAACAGGGTTTTCCCTTGCAATTGTCGGTGACGACTACGGGGTACCTAACGAGGTACAAAATATTAAGAGGTTTTAATCTTAAACATGTTTAAGATTTATAGGGTCAATTTTTGACAAATGTACCCACTGCTGAGTCAAGGACTAAGTAGCCAACCTAGCCAAAAGGAAGCCAACAGGATCATATTTTTTCACACCCCTTACCTCAAGGGTACCTCAGTCCCAGGGTGTGTGTTTTCACAGGGACTTTATCTGAGACTATGTACCAGGTGGGGCCTTCCATGTGAATCTAATCAGCCATATTGCCTTAAGACTATGAAAAGCAAAATAGCACCTTGCTATGAGAATGTCTGACACTAGGGAAAAGGTGTTAGGTACACCCGTTGCATATACATTAGTTCCTACGTGTGTATCATACTGACACATATGTTGATTTGTGTCGGATGTCTAGGCTATTTTTTTTTCCTAAGTTGTTAAAATGCAGTGCGTGTTATCTCGCCGGTGGGGAGCCAGTGTGGCAGCCATTTAGTACATGGGAACACGCCTTACATGGACGCTCAGCTAAACTACACGTGTTCATCAAATCAGCACTGAATACAAGTGTGCACAACCAGTTATCTTGCCACAAACTCGCTTAGTTTGACAAACGTGCTCGCAAATGTTGTACTTTCGATCAGTCAGTGTGTTGACCGTCGTGATCAGCCACCGCTGGGGCCTAATAGTAAGGGCACTCAATTAATTATAAGAGCAGCGTAGTCCAGCTTATAACACGGCTAAAGCTGTACAAAGCACCACACATGATTACGGTTTCGGCATGTTTCCACTTGCGGGTATTTCGCTAACGATGATTTCGTCGACCACCATCGATTGATTTTAACTTTTTTTCTCAGAAATCCATTTATAATTGAAACGATTATAGCACTGGCAACACCCGTCCCTGATTTGCATATTTGACGGAATGGTTCGAAAAATTGCCGATCGTTTTGTGGAAAACTACCTCAGACATCCCAAAACACCTGCTTTTTTATTTTTAATCGGATATCTACCGAAAGTGGTGTTTCCACCTGCCAATGTAAACCCTATCGATTATGTGCATCATGTACAAAGGTTGGTGGTCCACCTCTCCCGTGGCCTGATAGGGCAGACAGATCATCGAGTCCGCCAGGCTGCCAAGACCAGACTGAGTAATCAGTTGATAGTAATTTTTGAACCATACATTGATTTATTACATCTGTACTCACATTATTATTTTCAATAATTACTGCGATACTTCTTGGTATTCCTATGTGATTTAATTACTTCACTACAATCGATATATATATATATACACAAAAATACAAACAATATAAAGTATGCAATTACATTACAAATTGTAATTTCCTTAATTCTCCTACAGATATCGGTCGGGTGACATCCTAAAACAGGACCTCATTATGTTACACGTGCACCGTATTAGGAGCACAAGTAGCATTCACATCGAAGTAACCTCGTTGTACCAAAGCACGTTTGGGATTCCCTGACAAAATACACCATTAAACTACAATTCGGAATATCAAATGGGGTAATTTCGAGATCTTAGCTTAGAGTCAAGAGGTGCAATTAGAGAGGTAGCTAGGGAGAACTGATAGATTTAATTGTTGAATATTTCAACACTCTGCTAGTACATGCCCTGTTCGTCTCGTCAGGCAACAATAGTTTCCTAATCTTAGCCACTCGTCTCCTACAACCACGTTCTCTACGGGCTACACAAGTCGATTTGCAAGAAGGCATAAATTGGCTAATTATCATTTGCCTACGGTCATACCATTAAAACAATTGATTTAACCATTCAATTGCAATCCCTGATTGCCTACAATTTATACCAAGATGGTAGAATCCCTATTTGCGGTTAACGACATTGCCAAACAGCCGTGGAGATCAGTTTGTGTTCGTGGTGTTGTTAAAGCCCTCTTATCCACTCTGTTCTGGAGGTAGCTGGTCGTGCTCCTTAAACGGCCACCTGTCCCCTCACCCTACCCAGTAACAGTGCTCAATACCATATTTACCTCAACTCTGCCATCAAACGGACCCCCCATCATGTCAGAGCCATTTATGTTCATGTAGATCTATACTCGTTACTGCTGCTTGTGCTGGTAGATTCCTCATCAACCAACGGGAGGTTATTTGTCCCTGCTCAGTCTAGATCCACTAACCTGGCGATTACACTAGACGACTGAAAACGTGAAGACTGTAGCTCGTCTAGCCAATAGTCAGGTGGTGCTTGATTACGTAATATCGATTCCATCCGATGTATTATCCAAGAAATATATTAAGCCTGCACACTAGACGATTGTTCTCGTCAATATGAGATTTGTGTCAAATTAAAATAGGGATCTCCACAATGGCGGAATCTATCTGTTGAATAGTAAATCACTAAAATGAAGAATAATTCTGCGAAAACCAGAGTACATGTATTTCATAAACGAACAATCCCTATAAGAGCTATACAACATGTTGGTATTAATTCTGATATTACCTCATTTTTCATACTCATACATTTTACGCTGCAAAAATGATGTGAACATTGAAAATAATCCCTAAGCGGCCATGTTTAGCTTTGAAATGACACTTTCCTGACTGCTAAATATAACAGATATAAGATATGAGCTATAAGATGTGAGCTTCCAGTTCCATGTTGAACTTATGTCCTTAGTCGCACTCGGAGGAATTAGAAATAAGAACTTCACATCTGAGTATAGACAACATTGTTAGTGTGCGTTACTAGCTCCACTCCTTGTTGGTCACACTAGTTTCTCTCCTCTCGCCACCTTCTTACGCTTGTTACGTGATGGTGATATCGTGACAAGGAACACTTATGCGGCGAGAAACGTCTTTGACTTGTCGCAGCTTGGCCTCCGGGGCTGCGAGCACGTGTGGCGGCCCCTCCTGTGTCACGTGCTGTTTGATCCCTCCACACGGGCTCCATCTCCATGCGCTATTTACTTGTGGGTCAAAGAGGTCTTATTAACTAACCAAAGGACGCAGGCAGTTTGGTGACACGTACTTCTTATGAGTGGTCCCCATCAGTGCTATGTGGTGCTCTAGGCAAGGTCCACGTTCATTCTCTGATTGCTCTCAATTTTGACCCTGAAAGGGCAGGTATTCCCTCGAGCCATTGCCAATCATAGAACGGTCAGTGCCGGGAGGCGACATCATCTTGGTTGTACAGGCGTTTCTACCTTACGACGATTTTTTCCACTATTGCTATATAGTTTATGGACAAGTTGGCAATCTAACGATTCCTCAATTACCTTATATCAATATTTTACCAATGATCATTGTTGGAATTGTTTTTTGTTTTTTTTAAACGACTCCTCAGTGTGTCACTAGGCATATGGGATATGATCTCTTTATACATATGTCTATCTCACCCCTCGTATTTTCTCCCCCTATACTTAACATTGGGAACTCGCACTAAATACACATGGAGCACTGTAAAAGAATACTCAAATGGGGACGATGTTAGCCAATCAGTAGGCGATGATATAGAATCTGACTAAATGTGTGTGTGTCTCTCTTTGAGTGTCTATATTCCCAGTGGTATCGTACACGTTTTGAGGTCGTAATCCGTGTCTATTGATATGCACCGACATTGTCAAATCAAGTACATGTACAAACAATGATGTCCAAATAGTTATTTGATGTATGTTCAAGTACCTCGGTATATATCCGTCTGAGTCTATAGTCAGCAACGTTTTTATATTCCATGCAAGGCTCAAATCATCCGAGAACAGAACAGGGCTGATGATTTCCCAACAAAATAACACATTCCATGTTTCATAACTTACTGGACGATTTGTAACTTACGACGACACTATCTCATAATTCACTGCTCGACGTCCTCGTGATTAAGTGCCAACGCAGTCCTAGTTAATTGCTGACACAGTTTGAGACAGTAGTAACGACCCCTTTAAGCCTTTAAGTGTAGCTAGTGCTTCAGGCTATTCTAGTCAGTCAAAAACCAGACAATGGCTCAAGACGTTCTTGACAGTAAATCTGATATAGAGGTCTGGATGAAAAAAGAGGGAACTGGGAATGGACGGAGGAAAACTAGAAGCCGAGTTGACTGACATGAATGTTCTCCCATTACACCACACAGACGTCCATACGCCCTCATATTCCACTCATTTTATTTTATAACACATTCTCCTGGGATATATCAGCAAAGTGTTACAGTCACTAGCATATGTAAAAAGGAGGTACTGTATGTATAGTTTATTGAATATCTAGGTAGATTCTGTCATTGTTAGTGTTATTCCTGTGTGTTCTCTTTTGCTTAATCCAATATCGCTACCTTGAATCCAGACCATCAGGAAATACTGTCACTGTGTAGGAAGGTGCGTGTATAGAGTAGTAGATATGAATGAAATATGAGTTGCGCTGATCATGAGTTGCCAAAGTCTGTATCTATTGTTCCTTGCTTTTGTAATCTTCCCATGATCACCAGTAAATGACCATTTATGGTGAATGATGCATATATTCCCTGTGGTGATTCGTTTACTATCAGCATATAGTCATCAACTTGTTACAAATAGATGTTGCAGGAATCCATACATAAGCATAGGGTACCGCTTAGATCTCATGCATGAAAGTTGAATACATAAGACCAACATACATGTATATCGATGTTTTATTCAGGAACTCTCACACGCTCATACTTAATAGTATACGGCATGCCTGCCATGCCCCTACCCACACGCCCTCTGGGGATACCGACGGTTGAGAATCCCATATAGTCAGTGTTCAGACGCCACAGGTGATTTCCTAGAACTCATGTTCGAGCGCATGCGCGAGCGACTCGGCAGGTTTCCGGTTGTCCGGCGCCTGTCACCAGCGTCCCATGTGGCGCTTGTTCCCAGTCGGAGGGCCGTCTAACCCTACCTGGACATGCTGTGCATGAAGGGTGTCTTTCTTTGTGAATAATTCCGTGTGGCTATTGAGGAGGAGGGGGTCTCTATGTGGGCCTCCGAGGGGGTGATTAGGACCCTCCGGGAGACGCGTGTTCTGTATGAGGCCCGCTGTTAGGAGAGGCCTCGACACGTCTCGCTCAGCTGGACTGAGAACTAGGTTCGCGACTTCTAGTCTTTGTAACTCGCGTTTTCCGTATTTATTATCATTGAGCCTATAGACAATAATCGATGGTTTTCTGGACAGGCGGTCATAAACCACGGCTGACAATTTTGTAATATTCGAGCGTTATGGAGTGAAGTAGGACGTCAACTTTGAGTGGCTTTACAGAGCTGCCTGTCCATAAAATAATCCTGTGTTGTATTCATCATCCACATTCTTCAATATAATTATTACCCTCAATAATTGACATATTATATAAAGTATATATCATTTATGACTATGCTTTGCTCTTCAACTATAAACATAATGCTGTAAAAACAAATTTATAAAAATTGAGTATATCTCTCGTCAAAGACTTATTTTCCTTTATACAATGGATTTGAAATCCATATGTAAAAGTCATAACATCTGACAGCATTTAAAAGATGGGCAGTGGTTTACTGAGTCCCCAAACTTTGTATACGATGGATATTCATATTGTTTTTGGTTGATTTTACGTTGTAGAGTCAGGCTAATCTTCAAGGACATCATATACACTAGTTACCACCCTCTCCGAATCGGGTATTATTTACTGATTACATTTATGCTATACATTTATAACCAAATATCATAAAAGCACACAATTCATGTTTGGACTAGTGAAGTTAAAAATCACATACCTATATGCCTAGGAAATATCACTGTCTTTAGCTAAACAATCCTATAAAAGATCAAAGGAAACGAACAATTAACTTTAATTTTTGCTTCTATACAGATGATATTCTGAGCAATAGGTCGAACATCCGTACAGTTAGAAGCTGCATATCTAACCGATCCCATTGTCATTCTCCGACGTACCATGATACCTTGCGACAACACGAGAGCAGACAGAATAGGTGTGATACACAGAAATCTGAGACAGTTCTGAACTGCTCTGATCTGTCTCGTTTTGCAGCGGGCTGCCATTTATCATACCATTGGAAGTAGCTTTGTCCCCGTGAATATATGCGCTTTTCTGACTTTGTACATAAACCTATAGAACTATGAATATGTATGCATTGGATGTATTGAGAATCCTTCCATATTTTCAGTTTTAATCTCTGACACACAAGTTCTAGCATATCCTTTCTAAGATGGTCACACAGATGCAAGTATTACACATTACCCTCCTATCGACGTATTACTACCATTGATTTTACTATAGAAGAGGCATCATTGGAATATTCATTTTTCTCCTTAATTTATACGGTAACAGAGTATCATATAGAGTTAGGGTCTTGTATCTGAATACTCTAGTTCAGAGGCGCGTGTGTTTTAGATTGAGGATGTCTATTTTCAGGCAATTAGTCCTCTATTTTGATATCTTCAATTATCACCAATAATATCAGTTTGCGATGATATCCTGATTCATTGTTTTTCAAACTCCAATGTATCTAAATGATTGAATTACTAGCTATTGCCACATAAGTTTCATAAGAAGAAACATTTTGCATATTTAGGTGATAGTCTACTGCTGATTCCCATTGGTAATATTAAATTGACTCGTTTAATTTAATCGTTCTAATTTATTGCTAATTGAGTCCTTGAACCATCCATCAGGGAAACCTTTCTTGTTCTCTCCTGTTGTTATTGTAACATGTTTTATGTCTCCCTATTTACGATTGCACCTTGATGGGAGTCCAATGGCCTATTTTGCTATGGGTCTCTGTTGCGGTCCTAGTCGCTTCTATTTTTATTGCCCACCTGAGAGGTTGCTTTATTGGTCTGCCATCCTGATTAAAAAATAATCTCAGTGGTTTGCTTTTAGCTGGCACACAGTTCTTGGGAGAAGTCAACAATTCTCTGTAGTTTAAGCCACCAGAGTCTTGGTATGCTGAGCTCAGGCAGTCATTGGTGCACAAATCCTATGCCTTTAGCACCTACCGGCCCATGGAATCAGGTAGTCGTCCATGATGTGTAGAATAACACGGGCACGCACTGATCCGATGATATACAGAATGTAATACGTTATATTTGGCGACTTACGCGCAGCCCACGGTGAATAACGATACTAATCCCACAATCTGGCAAATTGCGAGGCGTCAGACATGGTATAATTAGCCGTAGTCTGAAGGTCGTTCATGCCAGGGGGTTATCCAGTGCATTAATTCTTGTCTTTTCATAGCCAGGGGCGCCCACTAGTGGAGGCCTTTGGTACCAGGAGGGGATGCTAAAGGTGACATTCAGGAGGAACGCGCGTCAGCTGGTCTCCGGGCATCGCCTGGAGAAGGTGGGCGGTAATAGGTGTAATTACCCTGATTATCGCCCACCTTATTATGACGCCTGTAGCGACCACCGAAGGGCTATTTGTGTGCATGCTGGTTTCCAGTCGGTGACCCGCTGGCGCGTTGTATGCTACTTGTTTCGCTGGCTCCCAGCAGGCCACTGCTTCCGGTGTCGAGGACATACGAGCGGCGAGCGAAGCAAGGGTCACATAATAAATTAGGCGAAAGTGACTGGTAACACAACTCAACCCCTAATATGGGGGTTCCTTCTTACGTTTTCCTTGTATACATACATTCATATATACACATATAAATATATATCTATATATATATATATATTGTGTATACATACATATATCATATGTTTGTTGTTTAATTGGAAGAAATTGTGTTTCACCTCTCAAATGCTTTTAGAGAAATTGTGTTTCACCTCTCAAATGCTTTTAGAGTGTCGGATGGTGGACAATTACGGAGAGCAAAGACTGCTCACATCATAGCATTTCTCAATTTATACCAAACACTATGAAACTCGTGGTTGTTTAAGCGTGGATATTTATTTCGATGCTGATCATGTAAATCTCCCATAGACGTCTCAGTGCCTTTTCTATAGCATGGAGACGGGAGGTGGTGTGGACTGCTGATATCTGTCTTTGTCCAAAGAGGGGGAGGATAGCAACCTATTGGGGCTAATAACATGGGTGATGTATGTCTCCAGAGACCGCTGGCCTTCCACACCTTCCACACCTTGCTCTCCTTTCCTCCCAGCACCAGTAATACATATGCCTAGAGCTCATGCAGTGCAACGTGTAATCTATCGCCTCCAATCAGCATACACCTGAACTATTTAAAGATTTGGTGGCAATTGGAACAACCAATGGTCAAAATATTCAACGATATTGTCAAATAGAATTATTTACAAAAATGTCATTTCGATATTACAAATCTATCAACTATAGCGGCAAATCTGAAAAGGTGGCCGTCTAATTAGATATAAAGAGAATAATTCTATGTGCGTATTGCAGTACTCAAATTCTCCTTGATATTACTATAAATATGAATTTTGGAATCCCCCTTAAAGGTAGAAATGAAAGAATATTAATCTCACTTTCTAGAATGTCCCCTAAGATGCAGTTGGCCTGTATTAATGTATGCAGTGATTGATCTAAGGAAAAACAATTTTAATTAGGGGTTTAACATCAAAGCAGTACATTGTAATTGTACTAGGATAGACCCGACGAGAGCAAAGACATGAGAAAGTTCACAAAGCCGGAATACGGGCCTTAGAGACGACCTTCTTACTTTGACGTCAGATCTCAGAAAAGGGAATTCCAAGACGCTGATGACGTAGTGTGGACCTGAGGCGACCCCTGGTATGAGCGTCCTAGTAAGGGCCGTCCGTGAGGTTGACAAAAGGAGCAGAAGCAGGTAATACTACCGTCTCCTTCACCGACGCACGCACAGCTGCCCACACATCGTTAGTCCCAGAGCAATCAGTAGAGGGTAGACCCTAATGATGTATACATGTGGATATGATGATATGGCTTTGGGTTTAGCCCGTATCATTTCTGTTTCTCTGGTTTGAAGACAAATAGGAAATCCTCTGTATATTTTGTGTCACCAGAATGTGTCAGGTTCGGAAATTTTTAACGCAACCGGGAATGGAAAATATATAAAGTATCTGAATAAATGTTATTCACAGCCTGTCAGTACAGATAATAATATGCACTATATTTAGTTGTTTTATTTGCATTTCCCTTTTTTTTCCTTTTTTTAAATTTCACAAAAATACACCAGTTCTACCACATGGTAGTTCCTCGACTGGATTTGCCAGAATACTATTTCAAAATCTGCCTTCTGTAAAAATGCAAGCAGATGCTCAGATAAATCAGGGATAGACATACTGTCTACCTCCCTGAGCAATGCACATCAAGAGACAGATGTCTGAGTTTATCTATATAGAGTACCCTGAAACGCGATGGAGATTTAATTAGTATTCGAATTTTGTACGGGTATAATTTAAAAGAGGCAAACATATTATTAAGTTATACATTGTTGTATGCACGGTCGCTGTTCACATGTATTTCCTCGTCAGATATTAGGGTCCGTAGTTTTGTAATATTGATATAGTTCGGTGTCGGCTCAGTTGCTCCTTACTCATTTAGGGTGTGAACTAGAACTGGGTTTTGGATGGGATATAGTAACAAGTTGGTCAGTAGGCCCTGGCTGTCCCCAATCTGTCTCCAGAGTCGTCAGTCTCAATTACTCACGCTTAAGCACTGCATGGCTGGAATCTGGGACTCCCATACTTACTACCAGGGTTATAGTAGCACCAGCATAACCAGATCACCTTCTCATATATCCCACGTACTTGACTCCTCCCTGAAACTTTATCCTTCAAAAGCAACAAGTATCCGTCGTTTATAAGCTGCTTTATTTGTTTCTGGAGGTTACAAAAGCGGCTTGCGTATTAAGCCCGGCTCAAGCTCCGGTTCGTAAGCGCGCGTACGTTTGGTGTATGAAAACATGGTTCAGATCCTAAAATCAGGAGATTTCTCCTCCACTGAGAAAGAATATTTTGTTCTGTAGGATGTCGTCTGCTAGATTAGAAAGTATTTCCACTGCCTATGTCCGAATTAGAGGACTAAATTGCAATTTGACATTAGTGACCGTGATTACGGATGTTTTGGAAAGTTTTAAGTTTCTTATTCATCCAAAGAACGGATTTTAGGAGCCGGATCCAAACAAAGCACAGCATGTGGCCTTCATGGCTGGTATTTTGATAGTGGTCATGCTGCCTGCTTATGCCATTATGAAAATAAATGGCTTGGGGATTTCTCTGATCTCAGCATTATTGCACTTGGTTTATGAAAATAACCTGGGGTTAAGCATTAACCAAATATTCCTACCAACAGTTTGCAAGGTCAAAGAGTGTAATTTATTGAGAAGAGATTGATTATTTTAGTGACAAATCCATTCTAATATGTGTAATAAGTATAATTGTAGTATTCAGTAAGGAAACAATACATATATGCGTATGGCATGATTTAAACATGTACAGTTATTAACGTGAACCTCAAATTTCTAGAACATAGAGGCCAGCGCCACCCGCATGAAATACACAGAACTTGCCAGTTACCAGCAGCCCACTCACCAATCACGTGACCGCACAAAAAGCTCTGTAATGATGGATAGCGTAATTATGGGGAATTTTCTTTTCACACCGAGAGCGTCTGTAATAAATTAATCGTTGCCTCTACTTGAAATATGACAGATGTGATGTGGTGTTGGGCTGATGGTCTCTAGGCCTCCTCTCTATAGCAAGGCTGTCTGGGACCCATCACTAAGTGTCCGCTTGAAGAGATTCATATTGAATGTCGACTTGAGTACAATAACCATGCTAGCACACAACCTAGTTTTTTTTCTATGCGAAGTTCTCCTCGGTTGCATAGTGCCTGACCAGGAAGATGTATGTACAATTTATTTTGTATAATTTTGTATCTACGTTTTTCTGCGATGTTCTACTCTCAAACATATTTCTTTTTCTAAGTTGGCGATTCAATTATGGTTACAAAATTCCTTAATCCTTAGCAGTTTGAATATAATTTATTGAGAATTTCTCGAACAACCAACATAAAGTTCTGAATTTGCGTGTGTCATGTGTTACGCTTTTGTGTTATTTGTCCTATGGAATTATATCTTATATAGACGGGTTTCGTTGAAGATCACATGTGTTTTGCATGAGATCAATTCCGTCGGAAAATAAAGATTTTCAACAACAGGAATATATCTACAGCTTCAGTCAGTATTCAGCAACCTATTCTGCTACATTATCAGAATGATAAATGCCATGGTTCACGATATAGATTCCACTTGATTGATTTATGATTTGTTACATTGAATGTCAAGCAATTAATCTGCGAAGATTATTTGATACTCCCCATCGTGCGATTGGATCTAATGGGGGCTGGTTCAAGGAGCAATACTCATAACCTCCTCAACTAAACTATCTATTGATCGTAGAAGTACTAGTAGGGAAATGGAGAAGATGCAATTACAATGTTGCGAAGCCAATTGCTGATTTACATATTAACCAATCAATGAGCGTTAAATTAGGTCATGCGTTACGTTTCGTATCTGCGCTCAGATATGACACTAGAACCTAAATAGATACTATAGATCAACGTTTTCTACTACTTGGTTAATAGAATTGACATAGGGGTTATTCTTGGATAAATTACCTAAATGGATGGCTATGGAATAGGCTTCCCCGTGAGATAGATATTTGTAGCTTTAGTATGGAGGCCACCCCTGGGTATAGAAGGGGAATCGATGACTTGAGAAAAGCTATGCGCTCCAGTGTGCACCTTCTGTCCCTAAGGATCCATGATGGGTACATATTTGTGCCCAAGAGAGGATAGAAGTAGCCCCAACTCACTCAACCCATTACCTTTTAACCCTTGGACCCCTACCAATCATCCCCACGTTGAATATAATCTATTTGCCTCCCATTTCACCAGTAACGAGAAACGTGAGTAAAACACAGCAGGAGATGAGAGTCCCAGTTGCCAATCTACGAACGCCGATGAGTACTTTTGAAACTCACATGGGGATGGGCAGTAATACTATTCCGCTCATATTATAAACCAACAACCTCCTGCAGACCTTTATCATCACAGTTATTTTTTATTTCTATGATTCTTTCTGGTATTATGCCCCAAGTAAATCTTAAAAAAAGGGAAATAATCTCACAAAGAACACTCATGTGCACTCTACATTGATAGCCTAGTTGGCGTCTTCTGAGATATATAGGACGTTGTACGGCGGGGGTGTGGGAGGGGATGATCTATTAGATTGGTGTGGTCTGGGGTGGCATTCTACGGATGGTCATCAGGGAAAGGGCAGACAGTAAAGGGGGGCTGGGAGAACAGGGTACAAGATTAGGCTTAGATGAACATCATTGATAGCGGCCGATTAGAGGGAGATGAGCTATTGATCAGCGGGTGGGCGGGTCGGGTGGGTGGGTGGGTGTGGTATCTGGCTCATGGGAAGAGTGCAGAACCCGGCCCCGACCACCGGGTGTAAGGCCGGTGCACAGAAAGGTGAAGATGCTTGCGGCAACGTTCCCTGCTGTTTTATAGTCTTCTGACTATACACGTTTTTCCACAGGGCTTATTTTAGATACATTCTGAATGGCAATAAGTGTATGGATCTTTAGTTAATTTTGGAGCGTATTACTGATATATGCACAATATTAACTGGTTTCAGATACAAGGGGCTGTAATCTCCAAGGACGAGAGACGAAGAAATATCTTCACAATTACATAGAGTAGAGTCTAGTCCGAGTAGATAACGACCGCTTTTATCTGAAACCAGATTATATTATATTCATTATTCAGCATTGAGAATTTAAAATATGAAAGATAAGACAAAAATACCGCGTATACATCCTCTCACGCGATATTCACGAGGGACTATACTTCCGTAATCTCCACTTTGTCTAGGATGGAGATGACGGGCAGCCTCAATTTCCACCGGTGAATTACACAGTCTCTATAGGTTTAGTGTGGAGACTCCGGAATTGATGGATAATGAATAGGCTGATGTCAGTTGTGTCACAAGGTTTCGGTCATATAAGACGTTTTTCCTGTTTGAGGCTAGTGTTTCACATTATAAGTTGAAGTCGGTCTATTATGAATATGATTCTCACATTCATTTTACGCTCGACTTGGCCAAACGGTTAGGGATTTGGATAGATGCAAAGGGTTTTAAGACTAAGGATATGATAAGAAATATGAAAAAAAAGTAACACAAAAGGACAATGGTTTATTAGGTACCAAATGAGAGCTGAAGAAGCAACCAACTGAACTTTGAAAAGATCAAATAAAATTACAATGGCTGCAAAGGTTATACTGAGTTGATGATAAACTAGATGGAATTGATGGGTCTAATAAGGAGCTAATACCTTGTAATATGGCTACTACATAGATAAATTGCAAATACCCAGCCTCTGAACGCAATTATTAACAACGAGTGGTCTTCAATATTTGTATTATGACATGTCAGGATGGTGCTATATGAAATGGGTAGTGATACTGACTGTGTAACCAATCTCCTGGAACATGACTCTCGCAAGACATCTCCGAAATAAATGTGCAGTGAGAACGAGATACAGAGGTAAAGATGAATGAATCCTCATTTTAAATACATCCTTTATCAAGTCTATATTAAAAAAAGCCAAGATTGACAGGCAATTCAATTATTTATGTCAGATATTATACCTCATCTCCCGAGATGCTGACCAAATGTGTCATAAATACTTTTAGCGGGATTAACAGGCTGAGGACATGTGGCTATTTTCTCCTAATTCTCTCCATCCGGCGTTCTCCATTCAATACGCCAGCTACTTACCTAATGGTCTATCCTATCTCACCCGCCAACCGGACCTACTTTCTGTGCGGGCGGAAGGATACATCCGGTAGCTGAGGGATTGTCTTCCTGTAATCCGTCATCCGGCGCTTCACTCAGTTTGCCCCGGTTGCGGAGGGACTACGATTGGTTTGACCCCAGATTGACCTGTGGCGCGGCGGTTCTACGCACGCGCAGGGTATTCTTGCCTTACTGAAATGACCGCATGGGGGCGGGGCAATACGGGCCTATTTTTAATCTGCAGAGTATTTGTACCTCGGGCACGTAATATCTAGACTGGGCAATATTGGCAATAACAATAGGGGTTTATTGGCTGCTCTACAACGCTGGACGTATAATATAAGACCAGGTCACTAACGCAGCCACAGCGACGGAGTCAAGAGATCGACCGATGCAGATAAGGTAAATCACACATGGGTATAGAGGCGGCCTGACCTTTCTGTCTCCCTTGGCCAGTGGATAGTCTTGGCGCACGCGGTAAAGGTCGCCGGTGCCTTGATCACAAAAGTGTCCCCCTCCCACTCGTCTCCTGCCAGCCAGCATCGACCCCCTCGTCCACTGACTGCATCCCTGTCCATTCTAAACGCTGTGAGGTTAGCGTTCTAAGAAGCTCTTATACATACGCTGACCTCTTCCCTCGCCATTGTGTACTTTCTGTGGCACACCACACAACTTGTTATGGGGCTTCAAGCGTCCATTCACACAGCATATGAAGTATGCATTAGTAAAACACACTGTCATATTACTATGCTTCGAACGTCTCTTTCGGTAAAAGGTTATAGTCTGAATGAGTCTATCATAGTAGGTCTGTTTGTACAATTCTATTCAACCCTAATTCTAGAGTTTTCCATTTTCGTAGTCATGTAAGGGTGTGAGTTTGGTGATATTATTAACACAGCCATGTAATTCTCCTTCAGGACTGGTGAATAATCTGTGCCTGCATTACTAATTAGAATGGGTGTTGCAAATAGGATATAGAAAATATTTGCTCTGTGTTGCGCCAAATCCTTTAACACTACAAATTGCAACCAATACATATTATATGCTTAAGGGCATCAATAGAGGCTACTCAGTCCGTTTTACGTTTAAATGCTGCGAATAGATCTGAAACTGTATCATGAACCGGAACAAAAATAATTGCGAAAATTCTTAAGAACTGAATGGAAAGTGAGAAAGAAATAAGAACACATAAGGCGCCCCATGTGTGGTCGACCCAGCTGGGCGGAGTAGTATACACAAACAGGAGAACACAAACACCCCTTCATGGCCTACCTACCTGTTCGCCCCTTCCCATCGTGCCCGCAGGGCCTTCTTTTCTAATCCTCCACTAATGATTTCTACATGACATCTCAGTAAACTATTCTTACCATCATAGAATATTGACATCTTTTTCTAATATTAGATTCGGGTAAATCGGAGATTTTCCGTTTGAATCACAGTTACTATTGTGTATTCATGTATGTGGTATTTAGGGTTATTTTGTACAGAATATGAATTAGTTACACGGGTACAATCAGCACGTTTCTCATCCCGAGTCGTCTGACATAAGCCAGTAGCAGTATCGGATGTGTACCCAGTAACCTACACCTCCCTTGTATATGTTCCCATTGTTTACACAGATATTGTTATCCAGGTAAAGTCACCTGTGCCCAGTCCTTACCCACCTGTACCCGAGACACCGGGCGAACCTGATAAACATAGGCGACCACGAGAGGGCCGTGTTGTAGATGGGGATACTTGTTGACAAACACGCATAACGCACTGATATCGCATGCCGCCTTAGTGGGAGCGTTTAGCACCTGTTTTACAAGAAGTCTGACCGAGATCTTCCTGTGTAAATAGGGTTCTACTGCAGTGTGTCTAACCCTCCACCGGCACAAGGATCCGTAAGGCAAGCACCCAGACGTATGAGATGGGAAAAGAATGTGGTTTGCCAGAGGTCTCCTAAGGTTTAAATGATCTTGGGTGCAGACAATATGGTTAACATTAAATCGATTTCATTTCGTGTTTAATGTTTATTGTTAGAATAGCGAAGTTGATTTAACTAAATGACTGTTATTAGCATTTGAGCTGACAATAGTTCTGGTAGATGATTGAATGGAATTTAAGGAACAAACTAAAAAAATGTATCCACATTCATTTGTAGTTAATTGTCTTCTTTGCTATGTTGTATTAAATATATAAAGTTCATCTTCGAATAGAGATGTTTCTAAGGATAATACCCTCCTTCCCACTCCTCATTATCATGTATGGCACATCGCCTCTCAACCCACTTTGTGAACCCCATTTCAGGACTGACTAATATTTGCAAACAAATCTAAGTCAATAAGAGACAGAAATAGGTCTTTTGGTTGTGTCCTCTTGCAGCAGTGCATCTATTTCATTCTACCGTCATACAAACAATCGGTGAAATTCTGACAACAACCTTACTAAGGAGGGTCCATTTTTTTTATCTAGAGCACCAGTTTCAGGGAACAGCCTTCAACGCACAAATTGTTATATACCCCACTATATGTCTCACTTTTCCTAGCCAGGAGTGCGGGTATCTTACACTTGCTCAAGTCTTTGATTATGAACATTCATTAAATGATAAAAGAATATCGGAATACAATTCATTATAGTATGTGTCCTTCTCTGACTAGCCCATGAATTATGTGTCACTCAGAAGGGGTGGAGGGGTAGGATACAGGGACTGAGGTCAGTCTACGGGTATCTATACGTCCCTCCGTACTACGTGACCATTGTAAAATGGCGTTTTTAATGATTTTACCCTGAATCGTGTGCAGCGTTTCTTTATTGATAAGATGCCTGTCATGCTGTAATCAGAAACAGTGTGGAATCGTAGCCAAAAACAAAAACGACAATCACTACTAATACCCAAACATCAGCATCATTGTCCAAGCCCAGAGCACCTGAATGCGTGTTCTTTGTTGACAAAGTCTTCAGCCATTTCCTTTTAACCTGCGAGATAACCAGGCGACGATGTATTGAAAGGTCGCTGTGCCACTCCTTTGTTACATAAATCTTAAAAGTCTTTGTAAGGCTCTGTTTTGGGAATTCCTGCCAAAGAAATCCATTATGAATACTTTGAACGGCAGGAATATTCAGAACATTACTGCAAATTACCTTTCTCGATGGTCCGAATTCTTTTATTTTGACGAAGGTGTAGCCACGGTTGGACAGATTGATTGATGTTCAACTAAGTATATGAATCTAGTTAGATCTTCTGAATTGTATTGGCTGACGTCAAGAAGAATGTTACTTGCGAAGTAATGGTGATGCATAGATCTACATGTGTATGTCTGATACCGCATTTGACACGCATTGCTAGATGCCCTTAAACAGCTGTCGCGTTTAAGCCATTTTCCACTGGCCGACGAAAAGGGCATTCATTTATTAAGTTCTCCTTAAGGTCGGTCAGTGGTGGCCAACGATCGTACGTCGGTGTCTAAAAATCGCTAAGGGTGCAGTCTATTCTTGATTTTACTGCATTTGACTGAAGTCGTTCGGTGGTAGCCTCCTGCATAATCTATGCACAATTAATCGATGAGTACTACTCTGCATAAGGCCTGTTTCCATTGGCCGATAAAAAGGGTGTAGATTTTTTGAGTTACACAGAAAGTCTGTCAATGGTGCCACTGACTTTGCACAGGTAAAGAAAATTTGGTGAGGGTTGTAGATTTCACTCAGTGACTAAGTTTTCACTCAGTGGTAGGTGGTGCCACATTGGATAATCTAAGCAGAAAAAGTCGTGGGTCATTTCACGAGCTGGGCAGTTTCCATTGACCGATTTTGGGTCAACAGTGCCAAAAGTCCGTCGGTGGAAACGGGCCTTATGTCTGTTTCCATTCACCGATCTGGTACGGTGGTTCCCGACTGCAGATCTTTGGCGAATAGCCCGCCAGTGGAAAATGACTTTATAAGATGTCCCTTGCGAGACATCAGAAGAGCAGAAATAGTTTTCACTCTGACCCCAAATCAAATACAATGACTCTCTATCGCTCTCTATATTACTATATAGCTATATCTCCTACGTATACCACCCGTCCCACCCATATCGTAATAATGGCCGTATGTTACAGTACGACGTGAGACAAGGCCAATTAAAGAAGGTTAATCTTCTTTCTCAATCTCAGTCTCTTAATCATTCATCATTTTGATGGTGTCGTTCATCAATTATCATCTCAAACTTGGGTGTATTTATGTCATCTGCTCCCTCTGATCTCAGGTGATATTCCTGTTCCTGTATATCTCAACCTATCTCCACCTAACTGTCTGTTGCGCTCTATGGGAGTCAGACATAGGTACGTCCGGTGACTCACTGTGAAACCTGGTAACCTGGGATCGTTCAAACATGTCAACACAAGCCTTTTTTCGACGATACGTATATTTAACACGGTTTCCCTACTTCATACGCCTCGACGGCTGTTCTTTCAAACCCTTTGCCTGGATCATTTCCGATGTTTTCACCAGATGTATGAACATTACAGCTAGTCACGTGTACCGATTCTAAACTGCGGTCCTTGATAGAGTCTAAATCATGAAGTTATACTATAAAGGACTCTGTGTTTTGATATTTTTAGTAGTTTTATCATTCAGAGTTATGTTAGCCCTGGTAACCAAACGGTGTGTTGGTAATATTCCCTTATTTACTACACATAAGAACCCCGACCAAGGAGTTCACCTTAGGAATGCTTTGATGATTAAACGCACTCTGTCTCGGTCAATCGTGATGTGAATTCTAATGCAAGCAAACACGACCCAGTGTTGGGCATCGCCCTCGTGACAAATAAAGACCATCTTGTTCCCCACCCACACCTCCCTCTCCCCCACACCCACGTGCTCAGACCTCAGCGCCAGCAGACACATTGGTTCCACTCTGCCAGAGACAAACTGTTTTTAACCAAAATCCATGAGCAGGGATTCTGTGTATATAAAGAAACGTGTTTGTGTATACAGCTGACAATCATCGGCAGACGTTGGATAGGAGCCCATTTGGGTTTTATGTCCTTGACTGTCATGTGCGAACTTCCCTCCCCCGCCCCAGGCGACCCTTCAATTCCCCTCAGATTTTATAGTTTCACTGTTGGTAGGTAATTCCTATGCAATACACCTCCACATGGCTGGCTTCTGATTCAATGTGCGCATGAATATCGTCAACAAAGTATGAATTCGTATTTTGTTGTTTGTTGTGTTTTATATGACTGTGCTCATGGCTTGACACGTTGGTAGATTTTGCACATTTTTCATGTGTTTCACGAGGAAATGACTCTCGACATTTGACCTTTGTAGAGGGGCACAACAATGTCCTATTGTTAGACCCCCACCTTGTGGCTAGAGGGTGCTTTGCCTTTCACCAGTAACCGCCCAAACCGCAGTGGCCCATGCCCTGCCCCCTCACGAATTCTCAACATTTCGCGGTCTGGGATTCCAATATGTCGGCCCTACACGTGGGATACATGCCACTTAGTCGTGGCGACCCAAACTGCTTGTTTCACGTTGTTACACAGTTGTCTGACTACATGCCACTGGGAAAGTTTTTAATTGCCGCTTTGCTCGCGAAACTGTAATGATGAGTTGTCTCGATTACAGCGCACGCTAATGCTTAATTTGAGTAAATAGTTCCTGGTGGAATGATTCAATAAAATAGCGCACGTGATTAGGTCACGGCCAGACATCCTCATATACATTCCAATCCCTCGTGATGCATGCGGTGCTTGGAGGGGGATCTTGTATGATATTAAATGTCCGGGACTATGGTGTGCTACATCTTAGTTCGCTTCCCATCTGCTTCACAATGCAGAGCTCTTCCAGCACAAATGTTACTTCGATATGATATCCATGTCCTGCCCGTGTTGGATCAGGGAAGGGGCATGGTGCGGGCAGGGGGAAGCAGGGAGGGGGCAGGGAGGGGGCAGGGAGGGGGCAGGGAGGGGGCAGGGAGGGGGCAGGGAGGGGGCAGGGAGGGGGCAGGGGGGAGCAGGGAGGGGGCAGGGAGGGGGCAGGGAAGGGGCATGGTGCGGGCAGGGGGAAGCAGGGAGGGGGCAGGGAGGGGGCAGGGAGGGGGCAGGGAGGGGGCAGGGAGGGGGCAGGGAGGGGGCAGGGAGGGGGCAGGGAGGGGGCAGGGAGGGGGCAGGGAGGGGGCAGGGAGGGGGCAGGGAGGGGGCAGGGAGGGGGCAGGGAGGGGGCAGGGAGGGGGCAGGGAGGGGGCAGGGAGGGGGCAGGGAGGGGGCAGGGAGGGGGCAGGGAGGGGGCAGGGAGGGGGCAGGGAGGGGGCAGGGGGGAGCAGGGAGGGGGCAGGGAGGGGGCAGGGAGGGGGCAGGGAGGGGGCAGGGAGGGGGCAGGGAGGGGGCAGGGAGGGGGCAGGGAGGGGGCAGGGAGGGGGCAGGGGGGAGCAGGGAGGGGGCAGGGAGGGGGCAGGGAGGGGGCAGGGAGGGGGCAGGGAGGGGGCAGGGAGGGGGCAGGGAGGGGGCAGGGAGGGGGCAGGGAGGGGGCAGGGAGGGGGCAGGGAGGGGGCAGGGAGGGGGCAGGGCGGGGGCAGGGAGGGGGCAGGGAGGGGGCAGGGCGGGGGCAGGGCGGCGCGGTGGAAAGGGTTGTGACATATAAATTCCAAATTCCCGGGGTCCAGTTAACTGCCGTCTGATATATATATTAATCGCAGTATACCATAGTTTGCAAACTCCGTTCATAACAAAATTATATTTTTGACATTACGGTTATTCTACATCATCAGTTGGTAACTCGTTTTTTTTTGTTTTTTTTACAAAGATATGATCCGTTAACATAAGCCTGAACGGCTTAGACAGTTGGCTGTTATTTTACGGCGGATCAATTCAGTAATCAGATAAAAGTGGAAGAAGTCGTCTTACTTCCCTGTCGTACGTAGTCTGTAATGAATGCAAGTTGTTGAAATTCACATTCATCCATTGGTAAGGGTGGCAAAAAATAGGAGGATGGCCCTGACACATTTGACTATTCAGGTCCACCCCTCCCACCCATAATTCAATCCGGCAATCTGTTCTTAAATGCCTAGTTTTGAGGTCATTTACTCGTATCACGAGGGTCGGTTTAATTTGACGACGCCCATGCCGGGTTCTCCCCGGACCAGGTCAAATCCAATCGTCTCTGACTGAGTTCTCCTCCTGATAAAAAAAAAATCATATAAAAAATCAAGCACACGGCCGAGGCACAATCAGGGCCATGGTTACACTTTTTATGTCGCCATTCCAATTCGTAGGGTGTCTAGTTTTAGGACCATCCCACTTCACGTTACTGGAGACCACAGGGAGGACGAGGGTAGAGACATGGGGGAGCTCTGTTCGGATAGAGCTCAACGCGATCTCATTCTCACTGCCAGCACTCTCCAGGGCGGGCCGGGGAGGAGCGGGCAACATGACAACATGGAAATAAGTGACAAAAAATGACCCTAACCCCAAGCTAAAAAAAATGAAAATGTAATGAAAGGAAATGAGGAACAAGCACCGGCAGCGCAGATGAGAGTGTGGGAGGGAGGGGAATGTGATGGTCCTCGGGCTAGTTTGTCGCCGTAGTCGACGGGTTAAAAAAGAACTTAGGAAGGGAAAGAGAGAGAGAGAGGTGGAATATTTCTGTCAACTACAGGGACCGGCATTTCTTCTTTACCTTTTTCTGTAATGATGTGGCTTTGTTTTCCCACTGTTGTTGGCGTGCTAGTTAGGACAGGGCGACCAGGTTGGGTCAGAATACAGAATACGGCTTGAAATATACAGTGGCGGGACAAAGTGAACTCTGTTATTTGGTCAGACAATATAGAGTTCTATTGTGATATATATTGATACTCTAGATTGTCCTACGCGTCGGCCTAGCACTAATCTTACTTCTCCGTTTTATAGCAGGTACAGATATCATTTGTGATATTTAGTAGTTTCAGAATTATCAACGCGATGTATAATTCATGTGCATTGCAGGCCGACCATTTTATCACTCTACCTCATCCAATAATCAGGACAGAATGATGTAGTATCTAGTCTGTTCTAAAGCAGATTTAACACATGTCCCACATGCCTACCAAAGTTCTACAACCTCTCACATTGTTATGAGTGTTCTACTTAATAACCAAGTATGACCAATTGCACTTAACCAATAGTCTAGTGATACACATTTTAATTAGCGCTCAAGATCCCATGCCTACGTTCCCTTTTGTTCTGGTTCTATGGACTAAGAGGAAGTCGATTGAAAGAAAGACGTTCTATCCACCTGAGCCTGTGGTGTTGAAGTGGGAAGGGTGGAGGGGACAAAGGCACCGAAGACCGTCATTAGGAAGTCGGCTTATATTGCATGGCTTTCACCCGCATTAAGGTCTTGGTGATATTGTATGACTGCTGTTAACTGCGAGGCGCTCCACCTGCCTGTCGCTGACATCTTGTGACCTGTCCTACTCACCACCACCCCTCCCCCTGCCTATTGCTGTAACGTGAGAGCGTCATGGTGGCCCATTCTGTAGGCTCCAAACCCGCCGGATGTTTCCTCACTCACATTACCTTGCCCATCTCAGCACACCTTTAAAAGAATCCCATCCACTCAGACCACCTAATAGAGATAAGAGAAGTTCCTGGAAAATCCATCCACTGGGAAGAATGACATAAGATATCTGCAATGCCTGTTGGAATATTGACCCTAATCTGCTATTCGTCAATATTGTTTCATATTTAAACTGTCTACTTTTTTTCTGCCGTAATAGGTCTACCATGCTCTATATGTTTTATGATTTTTTCAAATTTTAATTATTTCATTTTATTTGTTATTATCATTATATGTTATTATCCTTATTCATTTATTGAATATTTCAGATGCCATGCTTATGGCTCTATGTAACCATTTCTTTTCCATAAAACCTACATATATCATGTATCCTATCCATGAGTATAGTCCCCTTCTAACTAGTCTCCCACCTCGCTGTAAACCTCAGTTACTCCTAATAAACCCCTTTTACTGGCCTTCATTCTTCACCTCCTCGTCTCCCAACCCCAAATCATCCCTTCAAGTTCATTCCACTTCCACCACTTAACCCCACCCCGGTGCTATCAGTATGCTATCTTCTCGGGAACCCACTCTTATCCTTCACCCCACCCATCATACCCCCTCCCATACCTACTCTTTATCCCTCATTGACCTAAAAACCTCCCCTATCACTCCTTACAACGCCCAGTGAACCATGGCCCCTTATCTACCATCCCATACGCCACCACCTGCTTGTTTTCCACCTTCCCTCATGTTTCATCTCGCGCTGACCCTCACATCCCATACCACCTCTCCTTCTCCATCACTGAGGGATACCATCGCACGGTCACATCCTCACCACCACGACCGCCACCAACTACCCCAGCGTGCGGGGTTCAGAAGCAGCCATTCTGCCTGGTATGCCTTTGACGTCGTCCGGGGACTTATTTTGGTGCGTTTCTTAGTTTGGCCCCCGCGGATTTATTCCCAGGGTGACATTCGAAGGCGGCTTTGGTCGAGGTCGAGCCCGGAGACTGGCCACTAAATCAATGCCGGCCGAGGCACCGGCCGCCGCCGCTTAGTGATAATTGTGGGTCGTGTTTCTCCGGAGGTGCTTCTCCGGACCCCGAAGTCAACCCTATGGGGCGCCGCATGTCTGCCCAGTCACCGTGACCCGTGTGATCCGTGTGTATCCCGTGAGACTAGGATAGTCACTGCGATGTTTGAACGGGGAGTACGAAACTACACTTTGTTGTACTGCTATGGGAGGGTGTGGGTGAGGCGGGGAAGTCAAGTTGGAGCAGTGTACATGAGTGATGTACTTGAGTGAGACATGACAAAGCGAAGCGGATAGGGGCAAAGGACTCGGTAGCTCTTGGTTTGACATTTAGAAGTCTATTTCATCAAACCTCTCTCAGTAGGCTATAAATTAGAGGCTTTCCTTCATTTTGGTACCTTCTTATCTACATTCTTTCGATGTAATTCAAACAATATTATGTTTTAATTCTCGTTCCTATCCTATGGTCCGACAATGTATAATGAGCTTGTATAAATTGTTTTTCTTCTGATTGATAAGAGCACCAAGCCACTAAATCAATGCCGGCCGAGGCACCGGCCGCCGCCGCTTAGTGATAATTGTGGGTCGTGTTTCTCCGGAGGTGCTTCTCCGGACCCCGAAGTCAACCCTATGGGGCGCCGCATGTCTGCCCAGTCACCGTGACCCGTGTGATCCGTGTGTATCCCGTGAGAGTAGGATAGTCACTGCGATGTTTTAACGGGGAGTACGAAACAACACTTTGTTCTACTGCTATGGGAGGGTGTGGGTGAGGCGGGGAAGTCAAGTTGGAGCAGTGTACATGAGTGATGTACTTGAGTGAGACATGACAAAGTGAAGCGGACAGGGGCAAAGGACTCGGTAGCTCTTGGTTTGACATTTGGAAGTCTATTTCATCAAACCTCTCTCTGTAGGCTACAAATTAGAGGTTTTTCTTCTTTTTGGTACCTTCTTATCTACATTCTTTCGATGTAATTCAAACAATATTATATTTTAATTCTCGTTCCTATCCTATGGTCAGACAACGTATAATGAGCTTTTATAAATTGTTTTTCTTCTGATTGATAAGAGCACCAATCCTTGTCCTAATTCTTTAATGATGTTAAAAGTTAACCGAGCAACAAGAATTTGCAGTTAAGCAGCTTTTTGACAAGAACTCTTGATAAACATAAAAAAGAGTTGTCCCATACGTTGAACTCAAGAAGAAATTCACGTTCTCAGATCTGTTTCACTCTCAAAGGGTCCGTACTAATTCAAATGCACTTCAGGCGACTTTGACCTGTCTCACATTTTACGTCATGTACTAGCAAGCCCTTGGGTGATGTAGGATTCGGCTCTTTCTGAGCTCTGGTAGGATTTGGTTTACAAACCCCAACTTGAGAATCGTTGTACCCTTGTCTCCCGAGCTGAGGAATATGAAATTAGGGGATAGCAGCTCAAAGTAGATCGCTAGGCACCGTAGAGTGTATATATACTTCAGAGAGGTATGTCACAGAGGATTTACAACAGGCTAATCTACCTAGGTGACAACGGAGGCCTATTCTATTCTACTGAGTAGGAATCTTGGATTGGGTATACTTCGTAAATCTTTATTGTCGAAATGCGTTTACAATCGTCAATCTATCAACGATATTAATTTACGTGTAAACGAGGCTTTATTATATGGTGTGTTTTTGAACTCCATCCCGGATTATACGTTATTATAATAGAACAGCAGGTAGGATTTAGAACAGCTAATATACATCCACGAGTATCTGTCATCTTTAGGCACTCAATAGTGCCTTAGTCTCATTAGAATATCATTTCCTCTTCATGCTTTTGTCAAGGTAAGTACTCTGGTGATTAGCCATTATCTTGAAATCGATGTGAAATTCCTGTGAATCAAAAATAGGTCTAGGCGTACATCTTTATGTGGTATGGCGGAAAGGATGATTTCATGATATCCATAAGAAGAACTTAACCTTGGTTGAGAGGCACTGAAAATAAAAAAAATATATAAAAAAGTTTAGCAGTAGAATATACCTAAGATCTAATACCTATGATTTGATGGAGACGTTTATGGCCAGAACATTGTATACATTACTGTACTAGCTGTTTCTAGGTGTACTTTGTTTGAAGAGAGTCTAAAATATCCATTTCAGTTGAAGTAGACAATAAGAAATATGGTGCCTATTTATCTTGCTAAACGAGGAAGTGGTATAATTAAACTAATAATGCTCCTCACTCATATCTGAGCATAAATAATCTTTTCATTTGGCATTTCAAGTTAACATTCTCTGAACAGGCCGTTATAGTCAAGTTCATACACAACGCTATAGGTACAATATGGCAAGAGGCTGTTAGGAGTGGAGTCCTTATTGTAGGTCAATGGGGTTGGAAGTAAGTACGCCCATGTTTATCCCGTAGATAAAAACTACCAAAGAAGATTGAGTGTGGAACCCTTATGACATCCTGAGTGATGGGATTCGTGGGAGAACCTGGAGAGTGTTTGAGCTTCCTGATATTGATTCTTTCACAACACACTTAAACAACAACATCGTTCAAGGCGATCACACTCGAGGGAAACTTTGTCCTCATTATTATTGTTTGGAGTGGCCCTCTATTATCGAGAATGCTCATTGAAAATCACACTTTCAGTACATACCAAGGCTAAGAGATTTTTAGACAGATCTTTTTATGCTATTCTTGTTTCAATATAACGAGCATACTTCCACCCATCGATCAAGGAAGTAAAAGATAAGTGTCTAAAAATTAATAATACTATTAAGCACTTCAAGAGATAGATTTAGAGATTTTGTCTTCTCAAAAGGTGGAAACGTCTGAAGAACCAATACATGTGGACTTCAGGAAACCCTCGTTCCTTTTGTGCAGACTTGGAGATACTTCAGCATGACACTGAAAGAAATTAAGGACTGGAGAGGCGTAAATCTTCAGGACAATAGTGTTGGGGACCGGGTCGTTACTCTCATAGTAATTAGGGATTAGTTAGTAGCTTTCTGAATCATGCTAGAATCTCTAACTACAGCTCTTATACATATCCTATTACCATTTCCCGCGAATCCCCACGAGATTAATGGAAATGGCAGCGGTTACAATGAACGATAACAGGCGGGCTTTGGTTGGCTATGGCAGTCAGTTGTTAGGTACGTTTCAATTTGATGGCGGATTTTCCCGCTTTTTAGAAGGGGTGGCGCCCCCTGGCGGACCCCAGACGGCGGTGGGGCGCTGTGATATCCGGGATGGCGTGGGGGTGGCTGATCATCCACGGGTCCTGGCGTGGCGCTTGCCGGCTTTGGTGTCCTGTCCCGAATAAAAGTGATCCGGGTTTAATGCGCGCGAGTCCGGCCCTGAATGGTAAAACACGGCCTGAGCTGCTCGCGAGCAGGAGGGTGGGGGGCGGAGAGGCAGTGCGAGTGTCTGTTCTGGGCGTGTGAAGGGAGGCTGTAGTGAGGGGAAGGCAACCAAAATCTAAAGTCAAACGCCTTTTAAGTTAGCACCTAGGGTGGTTTAGTCATTCAGTGAAATATGGTTTACACGATAGCAAACTCTGTTAGCCATATACAGTAATTTTGTCATACAAAGCTTGCAGCTCCAAGAGACCTTGTATATACACGCTGTTGTTTTTTTCTTCTAGCATAGACACCCTGTAGTTTGGTTACTGGAGGTTATAATACGTATATTACGGCAGTGGAAGTTATCACAAGATGATATATAAAGGATACAGAAATTTTCTTTTTACAAACATGTAATGCGACATAATTTTTTATGACAATAAGACAATGCTGTTGACACATGTAATATTGACTCATATCGAACCCCCAAAGTAGGCTTAACATCTGCAGTTCCATGTTGGGAGCAGGTTTCAGTATTTACGTAACTGACACATTTCAAGCCATTTTTCACGGGCCGACGAAAACTGCATTCTCTGATTTCTCCTAAAAGGTGGTCGGTGGTGGCCAATGACTCCACGTCGGTGTCTTTAAGTCAGTGAGGTTGCTGTGTATGGTTTGTTTCTGCTGCATTTGAGTGTCCATACTGAATGAATTGTCCTCCAAACACAATGACTATCACCAACGATTTAAACCCCTTTGATTCTATTGAGAGGTGAAGAAGTCAGTCGGAAGTGGCCTCATTACATAATCTATGCACAATTAAACGGTGAACACTTCTCAGCATGTCTGTTTCCATCCACTGATCTGTTGTCGTTATACTGCGAAAATTGCAAATAGTCGGTCAGTGGAAAATGGGCCAGTTTATCTGTAGTTAGAGATGCATTCGGAAATGTGAATATATGTCCAACAGTAAATGCTAATATGACACTTTCAGTTTATTGGAGTTGAATTCAAGACGGTGGATTGATATGGAGATCGAGATGGGTTTGAATAAGGGAACATTCCGAACAGGGAGACGGTGCTTGGAGATGTGTGGTCTTAGATCTAGGGTTAAACAGGAAACTAGGGGAGTAATGTAGGATCAGGGGCCTTGTAGGTCTAGCTCGGAGATGGATGACAACAGTCCGAGGGTTTCCTGGAGACGGGGGAGAATTGAATGAGGGCACTTAAGAGATGGGCTGAGTGACCACACTTATACCCAACACCACCGCACTGACCTGCGAGGCAACTGCCCCCACCACCGACGCGCCTCCTATAGCCTGCCCTACGGCTCCTCCCTATACGAGGCCATCAAACAAAATGTTTTACCTAACATTTACTGCCCTTTTTAGAGAATCTTATCGGCTCTAAATAGATCGCTATTAGATGTATAGGGAGGGTTGTGCGCCTAAGTGCTTTGCTTGTGAAGATCCCTGCTAACACTGTTAAATGCAGCATCCAAAGCTCCCAGGAAAAAGATGTTTTCATAGCAAACTACGATAGCTTTTACTCTCCCCGTTGCTGATTTTAGTTGTATTTACAATACAGTTAATATCTTAGTCATGTAAACTAATTCTGAAATATTTCAGATATCTTTTATCAGTCTTTCTAACATGTAAATAGCATGTATGTTTTTAAGTTGACAATTTACACGGTGATGCTGGCTTAGCGACCATCAAACGAAATACTATCTTGAAATACAGGATTCGAAAATGTTCATAAGTACAACTCAACGACTTCCGAAGTGTGTTGGATGTAATCTTTATTGTCAACAACAGTTAGAGAATTATTGATGTTGAAACCAATCAATCTCCCAGTTTACGGGGAACTTGTTTCTATAGTTAACTATACTACATCTCGGGTAGATGTTTTTTTTACTATCATTACATATTGGAACAAACAAAAATGTGTACATCATAACCTCTGTGGGACAGTTCGTACAGTCAATCCAATGAACTAGTGTTGCAGGGATATCTTTTCGAAAGAAACTTTTGGTAGAATAAGAGCAAACTCTTGATATCCTAAGAGGGCCTACTTCTGTCGAATGGGCCGCTCGTCAATAGTGGGTGCTAGACTGCAGCAGTGGAGGTAGGGTGGCGGGGGTGCGGCAGTCAGGGAGGGCTGGGGTGGAGATTCGAGAGGAGGCTGAGGGTAATGAAGGCAGAGACGTACCAGCTACCCCTTCCGCGTTTCGGCTCATGTCCGGATGTCTCACAGACATCAGTCTGATCGGCTCCAGGTCAGTTTACAGGACCCGCTGGTCCGCCTGCAAAAGACATCCTGTAAAAAGGAGTCATATTGCCCAGCAGACCTGCTAACAAGCTCCCTGCTATACTTCCAAGCACCGCCGCTACTACTACTACTACTCCTGCTTGTAAGGGTCACCTTGTATGGGAAAGCTAGACCTTCCTACAAAAAGACCGAGGACAATCACAATAGGAGTTATTTATAAATACTCTTGAAAAAATATCAGAGCTATGTGTGTCGTCGACGCATTCCATATCAGATTATATTGTATTTCTTTTTACATATCGATGTTGGTTTTTGTGTAGTCACTCAGAGTGTCGGTCAGGAGGGGAACGCTGCAAGTCCACATGGCGTGAAGAGTGTTTTACACTTTCCCGTGTCCTCTACAAACGAGGCATTGTCCAACGCTATTCAATCTCACACCATTGTATAAAAAAGGAAAGAATATTGAAAGATTTAGTTCCCCTTATAGGTCCACTGACCATATGAAACTCGTGACTGTCTTGGGAATTCCTAAATCACATCATTCCCAAATCTGATACCAATTGCCAAACCACATACTACGAAAATGAATGATTTGTTTTCTGTATTAATATGTTTTTAAGTTGCACAAAGAATACCTTATGAATCCATAGTTTTGTCATTTTTTCACCCTGGATTGTTTATTGTTGCTACACGATGCCTCTAGGCAACTGGGCACAATCATGTCGCGTGACAGGTAGACACACAATAGGCTCGCCCAGTACGTTCAGGTCAGAGGTCAATGTCAAAGGTCACGCGCAGAGGCCACAGAGTTCGCACACCAGTTCCAGAGGTCACAGGCCAACCGCCAACCCACTGTCAGGCAGCTCACCCTCTGAGCGAGAGATCCACGTGTAGCATGGAGACTGACATGAGACCACTCTCCAAACAGAACTTAGGGATCCGTGGGGCCTTTCGAAAACTGTTTATATGCGGATTCCACTCCTGATCGTCTGGTTGAAACGGGGATAGAAATTTCAAGTCGACGATTATTTACGCAATCCAACACCACCTGACCACTATTTGCTTTACCGATAGAGTCAAAACGGGTACATGAAATAATCGGTGGCGGGTCAATGATTCGGTTACAAAACGCATACCATGCTATGAAACACAATAGAAATCGCTACTACAGCAGTTGATAGCCCTATTCTAGTCATCAGGTGGAAACCTTGTCTTTGTTCTGGGGTTTGCGACAAAACTAAATCTCAAGAGCCACCACCCAACGACTCATTTTACAGTGATCACAAAAAGAAGAGGTGTAGCTTTAGTCATTAGATGTTCAGAAATCCAGTACCTGCTCCGCATGAAAAGCAGGCACGTGGGGTGTGGTTGACAACACCCTTCTACAACACTACCTGACAGATAAGGGTGGGATGGAACACATTGAATGGGAGGGGCTAAAGACAGTTGACTGATAGAGGGGCGTTGCTGAGTACCGGTTGCTTGACTTGTTGGGTCTGACTGGGTTGTGTTGGATGGGGTCAGGTAACGTCTGAGAACCTATGTTAGATACCGATACTCCTCAGAGTACCATGGTAGAGCCATCCATCACGTTTATTTTCCCTCATCGACCCTCCACCTCGCCCCTTCACATGGAGGTAATTTTAGCCATGCTGCATTGTGAGTGATCTCATGTAGTAACCACATCTGACGCCCTAAGTGGTCCTCCTGCCATCTTCAAAACTGAACATGACAGACTTTTAGGAAGATCTGACAAGTGATATGTTCCACTCTACACGAACAGGACAAGTAGAATCCGGCAACCAGATTTTAATAGATTTGCAGTAAAGTTGAAATCCTTTTAAGGCGATTGCATGAGACAATATCGATGATAATTCTGTCTCCATTATTGCGTACGGAAATAAATGCACCCAGATGTGTTATAATCGTCAAAGTGTTTGTTCATTGAGATCCGATCAAAATGAAAATGATCTAAGGAATACATGGACCATCCTCATCACTTGGAAAACATCATAGGGGCAAAATCTATAAAATCAATTGGAGTTTTGGCTGTGTGTACTTACAACGAGATTGGCGTGACGAGGGACCAGTCCCAGGCTGTTTTGGGTGGCGGGCGCCCAGTTCCAGGCATGGGCGCCAAGATGTGGCTGATAGGGGCGCCCTCCTGCCAGATATCAGATGTGTCGGGTGTAAATTATGTGCGGTACGTTTTGTTCCGTCTATAAGTCAAGAGAGCCATCTATCGGATTCTGACATTCTACAATAATGTAGAGAATTATGTGCTCTCCCATATTACACTAAAGTATATCAAGATCCGACCGCACGCAGATTCATGCTCAAGTAAATTAATGTTCCTCTTTTATAGAGCAGATAGCCCCCCCCCCCCCCCACACACACATATATATATATATATATATATATATATATATATATATATATATATATATATATATATATATATATATATATATATATAAAGAAGTGGTTGGTGCAGCTATCAATGGATTGTTATAGATTTAGGCGTGTTAACCACAGAGGGACATTAGCCTCAACACACGCTCATCAATGAATTATATCAACAAATGGAAACAGTAGTTGTCCACCTGTTACCTTGGTGCTGTCTTATAATTCCCAGGTGTACTAGAACTAATAATCGCTTTGTGCCCTATAGGCAAGGACCATGGAATGGTATACCGAGCCTGGTGGCTCAATTCTGATAGCTTCTGTGAATTGTTATATACAATCTATCCAGATTATGCATCTGGAAATGTCACTGTGTGAGTGCCAAATTGGGGGCTCCTTCCCGACAACTACATGTATTAGTTAGGGCAGACACTTTCTTCATTCCCAAAGATATGATAATGAAGACGTTCCTGAAAAGGAAACAAAGCTTAGATATTATATTTGTAAACCATAATATATTTCACCTACATCATGAAATATTAATATGATCTAGTAGCAAATAGAAGGAACGGGGTATTTCTGTTAGACGTTTTGGATTTAGGTAAGCCTATATTGCTTCCCCCATCTATGGACTATCTCAGTTATTTTTAGTTATGTAGTGTCGTAAACAGAGCATATTCCGCTAGATATAAATGCTAATATAGAGATAATCCCTGAATGGAATTATTTTGCGAGGTACTTTCCTCATCACTAAAATACCTTCAAAGTACTCCTATACTCTATGGCTAAGCATACCACCATAGTAAAGTGCTTGGAACCAGCTAGTAAATGTTGCTCACAGTGCGCCAGGCCTCATGAATCAGCCTCGGGGATTCCCCGTGTTGCTTGCTTTGTGAGCTGCTCTAACCGCTCAGTGAAGCCACGTCAGAGTGACGCATCTGTATCTACAGTATGAGCACAACAACTCAACCGCTGCTTCAACCCTTCACTATTTATGATATATGTCGTCATTCATTACGCCTTATGCAGCTTGGTATAGTTCTGTGTTCCATGAGTTTATATCGTATTTTGGTGATGCATTCTCGACATTTTATAATAATATTGGATGAAAACGATTCACTATAATTGCTTCCCAATGTACATGATGGCAAATGGTATGGGGAGAAGTCTATTTCTCTTGACGTATTATAGATCCGGAACTGTTCATAAAATATAATAAGAAGGAGCTGCATTGGGATCCTTAGCTGCTGAAAATATGCCATGAGTTCATGTTGCAGAGTAGTCTCACCAGGCAAAGCTGAGTGGGCTTATGTAACAGACCAAACCGAATGGCGCATTTTCAGTCGCTATGGATCGAGTGCGGTTCAGATTTGATTTCACCCCTATTACTCATTAATTGGCTAACGCTTGTTACGTCATCACCCATAGAGTATTTCTTTTACAATACTCCATGGACGTTGAGTACGAGTTCCCAATGTTTAGTTTACGGGGACCAATACCAGGGGTGAGATAAACTGTATAAAGAATCGAACACAGGATTAGCAGTTCATGTTGATGGTTTAGAAATGGATACATTTTGCACCACCCTTTTATTCTGCATTCCGCTAGTATCTAATCCACAAAGTGTGCAGACGGTGCGAAGCTTTGAGGGGCTGCTGAATTCTTTTCCTAATAAAGATATCCATATCTCCCAGAACTCTTATATTCATCTTTTACATAGACACCGGTGTGAATTTGATTCACTCCCAAAACGATAGGACGGTGAAACCAAGTTTTCTCTCTCTATATATATGTTTTTTGTATCCATTACACGGCCCCGGTGCCGTTAGGTAGCGTGAGGTCTCGCCCTGTGTCCGCCATAGTCGCATGACGTTAGTTAGACGTTAGTGCCATTTACGTGTCAGTATCACGTATCAGATGCCTTTAGAGGACAGTAACTCACGGAGGAACAAGGCGCACCTGGTGATAAAAGTACCGATGTCTGAGCATCTGAGCCCGGTTCCCAAAATCAGTCTGGAGGATTCCGCGATCAATATAGTGATATCGGCCAGTCCTGGACGTACTTTGTCATTGCTTGGAATGCATTTGGAGTATATCATAATTTCCTAATCTGGAATGAAGTGTTCAGGCTATGTAATTGCTGTTAGGATGCAGCCTCTTCTGAATCTCCAGAAAAACCTGAATGCTTCTTTTAGAAACCGCCTCTAGTGCTCTGGATCTCTGATTCATTGAGTCCGATACAGAAACAGGATTACTGTATCTTAACGTGATAGATACCCAGAAGAGAGAATAAATAGAAAAGAATACTGAAGACGAATGTAAGAAATGCAATTTGAACATCTCCGACACGTACGAGTTATTCTGATCACGTGATTCAAACATACACAAATATTCTGACTGCTGGAAAGATGCAACAAAGATAAAAACAACTAATTTCAATATTCAACATTTTCTTTGTTACTGTGTCCTCATAAAACTGTCACGCAAACGGATGACATGAAGATTGTGTGGCAGACAGAGCAGCTCATGGTCCCTGCCCACCTGTACCATCTGCGTGCTTATCTACCTGAGCCGATGTGAATGTCCTGCAGGCTTTGAACAGGCCTGATAACATGTAAGCCTGCAGTAACCCAGTCTGATCGTGTCATGTGAAAACTGGAGGAGATGGTAGGGTAAGGAAGTAGAGAGGAGTAGATGGTCCAGGGGGATATATGCGACAGATATAAAGTGTGGGCAGTAGGGCATATCCCTTAGAATTTAGATAGTCTATGAGGCTGGATAGGGAGTTAAAAGTGGAGATTATTTTTGATTGAGATTCTTTATAGTGAATTTCAGATATGTACAGTCAAACAAATATTCAAACATATCATGGCCACAATAAAGTGCAAGACATCAGTAGTTATTTAATTAATCAAACTATGTATCACAAGGATTGGTATAGTCGATTATACTGTAGCGCTTCCTCAATCACGAATCCTATAACGTGGTTGGCCCTTTAGACATAACTGTGGGCACACATTGGCAGGCTGGAAGTGTCGGGTAAACCTCAGGCCACTTATGATTTACAGGACGATGCTTGGAGATAGGAGGCCATAGTGAACAGATAGGATGGTGGAAATGGGAGTGGGGGCGGGCACGAGGTGACAGCTGGGGTGATGGGTCTTGGTGATACACAGGTAGTGGGTCCAGACGGCAGGTGAAGCAGGCCTCCCTGTTGACAGGTGATACCACCACAGGAGGCCTCTCATGGGGCGTCTAATGACTGCGGGGTAATGCGAGCCCCTCCCCGACCTCCAGGGACGTATGGGTCATCTCCAGGGTAGAGGCAACGAGTGTAGGCTACTCGTTCGTTGAGGTAAGGCAGGGGACGGGGTTTGGATGGGAGGCTAGTTCATGGTGTGGTAAAATGATGTAAAGGCGACAGGTGTACCAGGAAGCAGCGGCGACGCGCCACCTGGTGGCATCTACTGCCATTCCGCAGCGCCGAAATGTTCGCCCGCCCCCGCACCCTGACAGGGCGTCTACCTCAGTGTGAGTACGCCATTTCAGCCACTATCGTAGTAAAACTAATTAAACGGCAATGATTTATGTCATGTGTTGTATCGATCAGAACGCAAAGAATGTTGCCCCCATTGCCCCCTGCCTATCATGGCGAGGGCTTTTATGTAGACTAATGACGGCCCACTGAGCCACTTCTCATCCGCTCCGTCCATGAGCTGCTATACAGGGCGGTCTACCATCTATAGAAATATAACATATATTAGGAATAATTTAAGAATTGTTTTTATCAAAATACATGATTTGCAATATTCTCATCGCATTCTAATTGCCTAAGGTTTAATCCCTTAAAGACAGGGGTCTGTGGTAGAACCGCCACGGGGACTAGTCATTTATATCATTTGTTTTAGCAAATAGTGTTAAATGCCATATCGAGGTATATTCCCTGAAGGTTGATCGATTATTTCTTCATAGAACAATTAAATCATGAATATTACTAAATTTCATGAATAATGCATCAAGGCATTAACCGGTCTATGATGGAAAATGCCTCAAGGCATTATCCGGTCTATGCTGGAGAATGCCTTAAGGCATTATCCGGTATATGCTGTGGAATGCCTCAAGGCATTATCCGCCCAGAGAGGGCTAACCAAACTGCCATAATAACCATCTTTTAGATTATTCTACAAAATTTACTTAAGAGGGAATTTCGCTTTTTTATGATGTAGTGTGATCACTACACTTATTTACCCATGGATACTAGAAGCTTTAGTATATTTCAAATGGATCTGATGTAATGTACTAAAAGCATCTTTCTGTGATGACCTCTCGTCAAATAGCTATTTCCACCTAAACTTTAATATCTATTATAAAAATAAATGGATATTGGCTAGTCAAATGTCCTTCATAAGTACATTATGAGGTATATGTGCATATTCCCTCTGATTGTTTTACTCTACCTTTCTCCCATATCTGCACGTGGCTAGAGACACATGCACACTCCCTCCACACTTCCTCACCACACTTTCTGTTGCTTGTGTCGGCCCCTGACAGCTGGTATTTGGCAGACATCCAGGGTATAGTTGGTCGTGGGAAGAGGCGGGTCATATGGGGGACCTCAGAGGTCGTATCATAAAGGGTGAATCCCGGGATAATCCTGTGTCAAAGTTGGCCCATTTGGATCCAATATCACGGATTTGACAACGATACCCGGGAGCAATCATGGGCTACATATGAAATTTATCATTTCACCTTCTACGGAAGATCCCCTTTTGGTTACAGTATTACAGGCTAGTTTTTTCCCTCAGGGTAGGATTAGATGCAATATTGCCCAAAGGCAGAATTAGATCCATGTGTCATGATGGAGCTGGATGAAATGGAGTAAATCAAGCCGTGGTTTCTCGGATTCAGCTAAAATATTCAGAATGAGCTGTTACCAATATTAATAAAAATGCACTTACATTCAATTACGAAATTCACACACTCGAAACTCATACTCAGTGTCACAACTTGATATCACTCGCTTATCGGAAAAATATATTGCCTCAGGGGAACCGTTACATACATGATGGAACCCATATGAATATTGCCTAGATATGCCAACGACCTTACGTTTCAAATTACGTAGTTATAGGTAAATGAATATGGATCTGACAATGAGAGGGGCCTAAGCCTGATGGCTTGGCACCCAATGAAACATGAGTGAGGTCATGACAGCTAAAAATAGCGCGACCAAGCCAATGAAGTCTGAAATTATTGCGCGATGGGCGCGCTGAGGTATGCTTTATTCCTTTCCCATCCATTAATAGCTTTTGATGTTATCCGCAGAACGCCTAGGGGGATGCTTTATGCTGTGCTGTGTGTCAGTAATATCTTCCACAGCCAACAAGCTATCGATATCTATAGATTGGGGACAGCGACTAAAAAAATTAAGATTCGGGAGGAAAACCGTATATATATATATATACATATGAGAGGGAGAGAGAGAGAGAGAGAGAGAGAGGGAGAGAGAGAGAGAGAGAGAACAAAGTATATGTCGTTTCAATATTGAATCTGATCTGCTCTTTTACCTAGGAATTGTATTTAAAGTTTTAAGATTTAATGCCATGATATAATATAAAGTAAGATCTTGGTTTTCTTTCCTTGATTTCAGATATAGTTATGGTGATGTCAATTCTATTTATGGTTTGAAATCTGCTTGTAGCATTGGGATCATTTACATGTTGCGCCCCATAAATTTGGGTTACAACATGGGCCGACACGGGTGTGAGCAGTTACCGTAGTAGAGGTGAGCGTGTGATGGTGTGAGGTGGAGAGGTGGGTAGGTGGCTTTCACGTTGATGTCCTGTCACAGCCGGCCAAATAAACACTGGCCTCCGGCGCCACACGGGTAGCTTCATGCATCTAAATGAGAGCAGAGCATGGTTCATACAGAGTTCATAGCTTAGGGCTTATAAGTAATTAGTGCTATTTACTACAAGCTACGAAGTGAGGATGGAGGTTGAGCCGGGGGCAGAGCAGGTGCAGATAGCAAATCACGTTATGGGTTGCTCTGTAGCCTTCAGCATCAGAGATCAGAAGGATGAATGTACAGTCATCATAGGCTGGGTGCAGCTGGCATAGAACTTACCTTCGTGTATCATATTTTCCAGATGTAGTACTTGACTTCTACAAAGTCCGAGTTTAGCAAATATTAAGATGTCATTTATATCGCTATTGTTGTACCCAATAAGGAAGTGTTAAAATCATTCCCAGTTGTTTATTGGATATGCCTTCTCACTTTCATATAGAAGTCAATTGAGTCTTGTCACTGTACTGAAATCCTAGATACACTTAGCAGTAATATTTTCTATTTGATAAGTTGTATTAATGCCTGCAGGTATATGGTGTAGCCATGCAGTTGTCCTCTATTCTCGAATAGAAATGTTTGCCCAGTTTTGTCGCGTGAAGCTCGCCTTGCTCTGTGTGATACCCCACACCAGTCTCCCCCGGAAATCTGTCAGCTTTAAACCGGAAACACGTGACATCGCGAGACTCCGCGAGACGCCGCGAGACGTCAAACGACGGTGAATGGTGTCGACAGGGACAAGTCAAGCCGGCGACCTTGACCCTTTTTGAGACTGACCTTGGTCGTGTCTTCCTTGACCTTGACCCTAGA
This sequence comes from Alentia gelatinosa, assembly GCA_950022655.1. Lineage (NCBI taxonomy): Eukaryota > Metazoa > Annelida > Polychaeta > Phyllodocida > Polynoidae > Alentia > Alentia gelatinosa. The sequence continues at coordinate 18,839,408 of OX465588.1, read as the reverse complement.
TGGAGCAGATGAATCCTCTAACCGGCCGAGACACAGGCATCAGCCTCTGATGTCAGACGTTCTGGCGGGAAACCCTTGAACTCAGACCCGATGATTGATCAGGCCTGGTTAAGTGGATTTTGCCTCAGACATGGAGCGTCAATTCTATCACCTGGATATCTTACTAAAATATCTCAAATATGTGAGGTATATAACGCCTCTTTTGTTACATTTGTTACACATTGAATCTGGTGTTAGTAAGTGACACTGCATAGATACCACATTGCCTATAATCCCACCGCGTTAAAACACGGCAGATTCCAAAGAAATTTGTATCAAGACAATGTTCAATTTTCAGAGGCAATAGGTACAGATACATACTAAAATATTAAGAGATTTTTAGGAATTTCCTCAAGATCAGATACCTTACAAACATAGTATGGCATTTGAGAGGAATGAACCCTCAGGAATTCCACTAGATTTTGCTCTAACTATCAAGGTTGATGTCCCTACATCTTAGTCCCATCACTGACAAATGCCCATAGTGTTACCATGGGCTTTGGTCGATGTAGAAAATCGCTTGCTGAATGTATATGAATCCACTCTATTTCACAGGTTCCCGCGTCTTATGATCAAAAATACCCTTGTTACACAGACAGCCACGGCGGTGCAACACGATTTTCTCAATATTTTATGCATCCAGTCGACCCCAGAGTTGGGCTTCTGGTCCCGTGGGGCAAAAGGCTTTGGCGTGTGTTGGTGTGCGAGTGTGGAATGTGGTGGTGGTGGGGTAGTTGGGTGCCGGGGACTGGTTGAGTTCTGCAAGGCCTGTCTTTCCTCACCGGGACACACCCTAAGAGCTCAGGCGAGGGGTTCTGGGTGCAGTTAGTGTGGGGGTTGTGGTTGCAGCGAGTGAGACTAGGAAAGAGAGCAAGTAAAAGAGTGGATTGGGATTTGGGCGGTGGGGGGTGGGGGGGGGGGGGGTGGTAGAGGGAGAACCTTTGGATGCAGTTTTGATCAATACTGTTGTATCAGGCTTGTGATCTTGACACTGGAAATAACTTGCAGTGCAAGAGAGGTGTTTTCCCTCTGTTGCCTTGGCACAGCAATGCACGAATTCCACAGGAGATATAATGTTATAGGTAGGTTTAAATAGGTGGGATATTATGATTTCATTCTTTTAAATGATTAGTTTACAAAGATTATTTCCCAAATGCAGAATTAATTCCGCTTAACCAAAAAGGTGGCTTATGGAGTCAGCCTCATATAAGTGGCTGTTTTATCATCGCCGGACCAATATTAGGGGTAATGTTATAATTTCCATGGAATGGAAAGTAGGATCAAACCTCACGCACGGCCGATAGGAATTAGGGCATGCACTATATCTGACTTAATTCGCCACTTATATCGGATATTCCCTGCAGTTCTGAATAGCTCTGAGAAACTCTGAGCAGCTCCCACTATAGTGATGAGCAGCTACGAGTCGTTGGTATTAATCCCGGTCCCATGGCGTTGCGATAAGTCCCCGAGCAATTCCAAGCATCAGAGAGCAGTTCGATACGGGCAGAGCATGCACGCTACACAGGGTTTCATATAGAGCGGGCCGGCTTTCCACAAGACTTCGATCAGATTTCATCTCTGACTGTATGATTCGTGGAAGAACGTGCCTGCTTTGAATGGTGTCCCCAGAATCAAAGGTTAGAGATGACCTTTTTTTATGAGCATCTCTTGTATCTTACCACAGAAAGTTGACAGTGGTATGATGTGGTGTAGATGTTAGAAATGTTTTCATTGCATTTCACGGTATTCTACTTGCTACTAGGGTCTTGAGCAGTTGATCAATACCGTAAGATTCACGATTTCCTGTATGTTACAAATGTGAAAGGGGCAGGGTGTGTGGTTGTCGTGTCGAGTGTACGGTTTGGTGATATAAATCTATTTAGTTGCTGGGGAACCTTATGAGCTACGTTCTAGGACACAGAACTGCTAGTTAATGATGGAATAATTAGGCTGTTATGAACGGCAACCTATAGCGGTTTTGGTTTGATATGCATGGTACTTGTGCTTAGTACACTAGAACCCAGTGCCACGTTACTTCCATGCTATAAGTTTGAAGCATGTGGTCCAAGAGGCAGGATGTATCGAAATGAAATAGGTAGATATAGTTATATTGTTTGCAGACCGTGGCTGTAGAGTATTTTCTCGAATAGAGCTAGATGGTATTCAAAATAAATAATTTGTACTCCTTCTTAACTCTGCATTTATCATGAGATCGATATTGCAGGTAAACTAAAGCAGGGTCTAAGACAATTTTATGGTATGGGTTGCTATAGGGACAAAAGGGCCAGCCCGTGATCCCTGCAGTTGCCCTGTGTATAGGCGAGGCTATGAGCAGTCATATGGTCATTACCTGAGTCAGTCTATATATTTTAGTTAGGATTCGGATGTTTTGACACGTGTGATGGCGGTGGGGAATGGGGATAGGACTGTTGATAGGGTCGAACATTGCTGTGACCGGGACCCAGTCTTAGAACACCATGATTTATTGTCGATGGGGCAACTCACTGACCCCAGCCCGCCCCCGAAATAGGGTTTGACCGAGATCTGTTCCCGGCGAAACTATTTAGTCCCTGAGACATGGACAGCTACCGTGACTCCCCATTGACGGCGTACATGTTAGAGCTCAAAACTTGACTGATCGTCATCTGTACATACAGCTGCGAGTGTTAGCTTGTGATAAATCGCAGAACAACATAGGGCATGGGAGGAACTCTGTAATGTATTTACTGGTATACATTCCTCAACCAAAGAGTGATCAATTTCTGATATTTTCGACCCCCTTCCCCCACCCCATTGTGTGGGCAATAGATTAATTAAAGAAGGTATACGCATAGTTCCCCAAATATTTACCCCCACCCCATCCTCTCACGTACATACTTTATTAATGGTCCTTCCCTGGTGAAACAAGGGGAGAAGTGTTAGTGCCAATTTGGTTTACACTTAAGAGGTGGTCTTATCATTACCTATTTCATTTATGGCGTTCTATTAATATCAAAGTGTTTAATAGAAAGGGCTGTTTCACATTGGTATCTGTTTTCCTGCTCCGAATGCACGATTCGCTTATCAATATTGTAAACAGCTTTGATCATCATGTCTGCCTATAGGGTACTCTGATTCAAAAAGCTCGTCATCAAGCATTAACATAACAGTAACGGTGATGTTAATTTTCCAGCGTTTTATTAGCAATTACCCTTGGCAATAGTAGGCTGCTGCACCTGACTGGGGAGATGGTATGTGTACGCTTATAGCTAACATTATGGGAATTTCTAACTACTCGGTTTCACCAACAAGTAACCACCCAAGCCCGACAACAACCTTTTTAAAAGAGGACAGTTTGTAATGGCTTGGTCCGTCGACGTCTTTGGTTCGGCACTCCGAGGCTAAGCAAGGGTTAATGTTCTGTGTGAAAGAAACATATAAAAGTGACATTCCGGTATTTACAGCCATCCATCGTAATGGTGGGGGAGGACATGTGGGTGTATCCCATCACACTCACCCTCCACCCACACCCCACACCCCGCTCCCAGAGTGACAATTGTCAATAAGCTTGCCTGATCGCCATTGCGCGTCAAACCTGCCATAGTCCCGCGGCAGATGTCTATAAAGCACCCCGTTGTCTCCATGTCGATACGCCCCCACTATCTATCTACCCTTCACCCCTCCTCTGTGTCCCGCGTTTATTGACATACCAGGCTCCCTCCCGAGTGTCGTATGTGTGTGTGGAGGGTGCAATGTGGTGGGTTGGTTTTGATCTGGATCTTTTGTTTCCCCATATGAATTCTACTGTCTGCACTATGAGATACTGAGGATGGTGGAGGATGCCTTATGACCTCAAGCCTACTATAGATTTCACCAGTATTACGCTGTTTTATGATGGTGTACTTTCATATTCAATTTGAAATATGTATGTTTCTGGTAGGAATTTATAAGAGGACAGTTTGTACAATCGATATATCTTTCTAGTAAAATCTAATATAATGTAAGTAAAAGCATCATGAAGGCGGGGATGTTGTGTATTCTTTATACACGCCCATTTGTAAAACTATTCCAATGAACTAAGCACATTCACCTTTACGGAAAAAACACGTCTTACAATTACTGGCTTCTCTGTCATTATCCTGTTGCATCCCCCTCTTTGGAAACGGTTTGCAGAAACCATATAGAAAAATTATAAAGGTTGCATACAGATATATCTACCTTTCGCTTGGCTTACATGTGTTGCCTGTATTCATTGACCTTGCTACATACTAGGTGAGCTACTTGACTTTGTAGCGATCAGGGCATGTAAAGCTACCTATAATACATGAAATAATATAATATAATGCAGTTAGGAAATATGATTTTTCCAAAAAAGATGACACTAATAAGTCCTTATCGCACTTGTAAAGGCTTACCTCAGTGAGTTGTTTTATATTCACACGTCAGTTGCGGTTAGTAATCACTGGATGGTGTAACAACCAAAAGAGACCATATTCTCCATTTAATACTTGCATTTTAGAACACAACAGGAATATGCTGCTTGTTTAAGGTATCCATCGGTTGCAACGATGGCTGCAGTAAATGGTTCTAATGTGATCTCACAACCTCTTGTTAATCTATTTTGGTCTTGCTGCTCTGTTTCGACATTTCCATTTAGGGATAAAAATAATCCCAAGATAAAACGGAATACAAAAATTATCCAACTGTGCTTGGGATTAACGATATAAAGAGTGTCTCACTACGCAGAGGTGTGGCTCTTTTTCTTGTTGTCTGTGACACATTTATCATTCACGAAATGGATTAGGATTTGGCCATAGACGTCCCGCGAAAGGTGACCCGTCATTCGGGAAAACCTGACCTTTTTCATGTGAATCCCGATACCTCATTACGTAAGACTGTATTAATCATCATAATTCATAGCACATTCAGTCTTAATCTGTTTAAGGAAGGAAAACGTTCGTTTAGGAGCTCGCCATTTGGCTGGACTACCACATGTACGCAAAATGTAGATGTATCAGAAATCAATAAGGTGTACAGTGTTTTGTGGCATGGTAAATCGGAGAATCACCATCCTCTGTATATTCCAGCAGTAGTGTTTTACTGAAATCGATTCCGTGGATTGATCGTCTATATATGCTAAACCAGCTGCCGTGCTCTATTATTGATTTAAAATATCATAATATCTCTTCCTGAATCAATAGTATGCTCCGATAGAGCTTGGGGAAGTGATAGGTCAACAGTCTTGGTTAAATACATTGCACTTTAAAAGCAATGAGGATTATTCAGAAAGCAGTTGCTTAGTAATAAACACTCAAAACCAAGGCTAAATTTGATAAAACCCAATCGTTCAGTACACACTAACTGAAATATTCATAAAACTAAATAATAAATTAATGGTATATAGGATCAGTTAGATATTCGTTGTCAAACTATATTACACGTTCTGTCTATTTTTTGCACATACATTGGCACACTTGGGACACCGATAATAGCGTGTAGACCAACTGAGTGTTATCCTTGCCCTGGCCCCTGAACCAATCACACCCGAACCAAGCACCCGACGAATAGGGCACAACCATTCCCCTCATGCCCAAGGGCACCGTGTGTGGCGCCACTGTCGACGATCAGTGGGCGATAATCGGGGTGTTTTGAGTCACCCACCGGGCGGGTCTTGATAATGACCCTCACAGTTTCCATTTCCGTCCCTTGATCCTCGACCGCCCATGTTTTATCATCGTGTATCTAGCAGGCTGAAGAAAGTGTGTATCATCCAACATCTAGGCTGCATTACACAGGATATATTTTTTCATTCCAACCTAGCGCCTCATATCCCACAAGGCTAGCTGTAGCAATAACCATATCAGCTCGTCTGTGCACGTAGCTAGACATGGGTTCTCTCGTTGAAGTCAATATCAGAAGGGAGGACAGAATATGCATCAATAACAAAGCCTCATTCCACTCCCAGTCTGCCTATGGCCATAGTTTTAGTTCACAGTCAATGTAGCATTTATGTAACTTTTCAGAATGTCTTTCAGTTATATATTCAAAGGTTCATTAATGCCAGCCACCACCAGAGATGATTGAACCATTCCAGAACTATGAATCAGTATACAGCATTCGAGAATGATCTTTGGTCGTTCTTCATTTAAGGTGTTCGGCCAAACGCCAGTTCTTGAACATTATTGTGGCCCCAATAAATGCAGTTACGAAATTGCCAGCGATGAGAGGAACAATAATTTATGTGAGTATATCATGGTGGACATATTATGAAAACACTAATCAATGTATTCAAATGTTATCAAATCAATTCTGAAAATATTAATATCTTCCCATCGGTTCGCTTCAACATAACGGCATTGGAGTGATGTATCCAAACTGTCTCGTTGCATTTAACATTCTACTGAAGGAGAAGTTCATAAAACTGCGGCCATACAAGATTCACTGAGGGGAGAAAGGTCAAGAACTGCTCGAAGGTACAATCACTGAAGAAAAAGTAGCAGACACCGGAACGCCCTCTGATGGGGAACTGAGCTCCGGGTGCAATAACACCCAAGTACAAATCACTTTCGGCAAGCGACCGGAAGTGATCGGTTAATTTTCCGATTGGAGCGCCCTGATTGGACAGGCTGGGTGGGCGGGACGCCGATACACGGTCAACATGGGGAGGGATGGGGTATTCGAGGCCCTGGCGTTTCCTATCCTTGAACCCTGTCAGATAAGTTGGTTTCATGTCTACATGATTCAGAGAAATCCCAACGCCGCTGTGTTGTTATGGCTTCCCCTTACCTCTTTCATTGAGACAGGCGCGAGAGACTTCAACCAAGTCTCCTTTTACTTCTTCCATTTTCTTTAAAAATAAAGAAAATACCAGCTAATTTTATCTACTGAACTTTTCTTTGCCAGTGTTAGAGTTCGCCTCCCTTGGTGTCGGTTTAATGTCTGTCTGTGTGACTGTGTTGATTATATATTTAGCATCCAAATGGGGCTAATAGCCATTGAGTGTTTATGACAAAAGCTAATTAGTCTACGTGGGAATGGAGAGTGTGTCACGTACGTTTCTGGTGGGCGTGTTACAGCAAGCCCAGTGTTTCTGACTAAAAGAGACACACAGTGAGAGAAATAAGACTCCGGAGAAGGAACAAGAGATGGTGGACACGCCAATAAACACGTCCTGAAGAGAGGGGTACTGGATAATATAAGTCTTTATCATCCACCTAATAAAGGGTCTCCATGGGGCGTGTGTAATTCACTGGGAGAAGATTACGGGTGGTCGTAATCTCCGGTCTGCACAAAGCGTAGATTACAGAAAAGAATCCCATTCGTACATAATAGTGCGTGAGAATATCAGTGGCCGTTTTGTCTTTTATTTGAAAAAATAAATTTCCAATGCTGAATGAAAGATACAATATCAACTGGTTGCAGATAAATTTAGTCGTAATCGGACTAGATTTCCCTTATCGGACTAGATCCTCCGTAATTACTACGTGTCTAGTCCTCGGATATTACGGCTGCTTGTATCTGAAGCTAGTTGATATTGTGTATCTATTATGCACCTAATACGAACCTGTCATTATGAATCTATACAGATTCTAGCGATAACTACCAAGGAGATTACTGCTAGTCATAATCTCCTCGATGGAAAGAGCCCCTAGCATGCAAAGTAGAGCGTGAGAGGAGCTGGCCATTTTCTCTTTCTCCGCGTAGTTGACGTTATGCAATATCCTTTCATTCGCTCAGACAGTACTGCGCTTCAACTACGAGGAGTATACGACTAATGGTAATGATGCGTATTGAGAATGATGGCTTCATCAAGCAGGTAGCTACTAACTTGTTTTCAATGTTTATTTGTCAAAGTTGGCAATCTTAACCTGATGGTTTGTTTTATAGTAAATGCAGAATACACGTTATGTAACGTTGCAGCCTCTACAGTATGCAGAACATTCGTTAAGAGAAAGGTAGGAGTACGGGTCAGCAAATTCCCGTTTGAAAATTTCTGACTGGCAGAGCACCAACGTAGATTGATCATGTCATTCTCTGCCATAAAAGCTGATCCAGCTGAATAAACACACCAATATATAGCCTAAGCAAGGATAAGACATTCAGCTTATTTAGAATCTTGAATCCTGATGTTGAACTCAATAAAAGGCTTATGCAGGTGAGGAAAATTAACTTAGACATTCCAATCGAATCATCTACAAAGAATGGCTGATTGATCGCAGTTACAGCGTTTAATCAGACGAATGGAAAGTGGGTAGTGTTGCTCGAGGGATGTTATGTACCCTTGGTCTGGTTTCGAGAGGATCGTGTCATTGGGTTAGTGGCTATCGGGCATAGTTACTACGTACAAATCACTCCCGGCCATTCAAAATCATTATCATAATGTCATTACTGTGGCCAGATATTTTTCCATATCCTATGAAATCTCTTGTAATTGAAGTGTAAGCTCTATAAATACGACTTGGTGATGACCCGATAACATCTACAATATCAGACCGAATGAACCTCAATATATATTATTTATATGTAAATGGCATGATTGCGGGCAAATGATACTCACCTACTGCTGTTGTCCTCGATCGCTAGAATCGTGTTTCAAAGTATGGTATCACCAATCGATTGGCCTTAACCTGACCGCCCCTGGGGTTAATTATTGACATTAGAACATACTACCTGTTCTGTACAGATCTGACTTTTATGTTTGCACTTAAATTGTTACCACTGGCCGAAATTGAAAGAACATACCTCTATTATAGATAAAACGTGAAGTTGTCTATTGGACCTTTACGAAGACCGCATAATATAGGAATCGTTATCAGACCACGGCAGGAGGTTCATCGCTTGTTCCGTTGCTAGTTCATCATACCCACACAGCTGTTCAACAGAAGCCCTCCATACACGAATGATATAGGCTTTCACTCCATCAGCATTGATCTTCTCTTCTATTCACTTGCAAATAGCCATACATGCCTCTGTGGACTAACCCGCTAGTAGTAAATCTGTCGCTACCGATTTGCAGCCATCGTTTAACAATAGTATTCCACATTGGATGATCACGTTGAAAAGCATAATCTATTTCCAGCCAAACGGTCATCATCTGTATCCTATGTTCTCACATACCAATTTTAATCGAAAATCAGCTATCTATCTAGCGATTGATGAATGTTGCTTATTCTGGAATTGCTATTCCGAATGTGTAAATAGTAATCAATACAAGACCGAGGGACAATCCAAAGATGAATGAACTGGATATTTACAGGTATATAGAAATTAACCTGGCAGAACACAATATGTAAATGGTCTGCTATATTTCCAACACTTTAGATTCGATATTATAACACACATAGAGGTGTACCTCAGTAACGTTAGTACCTTGTCTCTATGGTCACAGGTATGCTGTGACTGTGTGATGGGTGTCGTCTGCTGCAGAGAGGCGAGGCGTATATTGTCTGGCTAGTCTCACATCGATCAATCACGAGTAGGTACCATCTGTGGTCGACTGGATAGACCTGTATTGGTATTGTATACTGGGGCGTGAGAGGGGCAACTGTGAGTGAGTTGGATGGCCGTCCGTCCGCACACCTGCTTGCATCGTGGCAGCATAGCAGCCTGAATAGAAGTCGTATCTAGAGGAACTCCGGCTGAACTGTTGATAGGGGTTTTCTGCTTTTGGTACTTTAACTAAGTTGTACCGATTATGTATAGATATACTGTTTAGCTATTTGAGACAATATCGATTAAGGATGTCATTGGCCAAAGACGCGACAAAATAAGTTGTATAAACTAGCAAAAGCCTCGGTAAGGCAATGTCATGTTGATGTCTTTTAGCCTTATATGCACATCTGGGCATCAGAAGGACTGGCAGAAGAAAGAGGAAGAATCAGAGGAGCTCATTGCGTAGTAAAATCTGGCTCAAGTTTGATTGATCATCCCTCCTTTATATTGTGAACATAGCACCCTCGCTTCACAATGACTTTAAAATAGTAATAATACCGGTAATGGATGTCTAGATCGATACCATCCAAGGTCACACTGTACCACTGATATATTATGTACATCCTGGCACCTGGCCCCTCCCCTATAATGCAACGCAAGGTCACCTAAGACTCTATCTGCCATTTTGAAAGACACTGCCTGGTCATACCAGCCAGCCTCTATAGACTCTAGAGATCGCTGTCACCACTGTAAATACTTACCTGGCATTGCAGCTGTGATATGGTTAGATATGCGGAAGAAAGACTTTACTACTGGTCTGGTTATTCATTATAGCGTGAGTGTTTATATCCAGATTTGAAACTCCTCGTCTGTGTATTATGCCATGATATTATTAGAATAGCGTTTGTTCAGCCGCATGATTCATGTATCTTATTTATTTTTTTATTCAAAAATATAAATTATTAGATGGACGACCATTAAGCGGGATTCATACACACAGACTAGAGTACCTTGGACAGGTGTACTTCATACCTTCCCCTAGTATCAGACAATCCTTTGATACAGATGTTTTTGGTAAGGTGCTATTTTTTGCTGGAGCCAGACTCAAGTGAAAATGGCGAAGTTGTTGTACATGAAAAGAGACATATTTCAGGTGAACACTCACTCTCGGTCTCAAGTACCTTCGAGGGGCGTGAAAAACATGTGCTTGCTTCCTATCGGTTAGGTTGCATACTTAGTCGATGATTCAGCAGTGGGTCTATTTACCTCACCAAAATGCCCCTATCAATTTTAAATATGTTCAAAATCAAAATCTCTTGAGATTCTGTACCTCGTTAGGGGTAATTGTTAATTGGAATTTAATCGGTGGGATAAATGTACCCTACAGGGGTTAAAATCTCGTGAGATTCTGTTCATTTTAGTGGTAAATGTCGCCAACAGAATTGCAGGGAAAAAACATGTCTCAGGGAAACGGAACCCTACAATTTAGATGAGATTATGTTTGAGTACACAATCTCAGCAGGATTTGTCCCAGACAAATACAATGTGAGGTATATGAATCACATCGTGTGAATCCCGCTTCACCGACAATTACAGGGTAAAAATGTGTCTCAGGGAAATAAAATCCTATCATTCAGACAAAGAAATTGTCTTCCAGTACAGAATCTCAGCAGGATTTGTCTTGGACAAATATGATGTGAGGTACATGAATCCCACCTTGTGAATTCTACTTAGTATCAATGTTTTACAGCTATGACACACTAGAAAGACACACAGGTCTAAGTAAGTTTTTAACTAGACAGAACTACAATAGCTACAAATTATCAGTCTGTCTATTTCTACGTTATACAAATATATCTTATCCACTGGTATTTTCCCCTATGGTTGCAAATATAATTCTATTGTGCGAGAAGATTGTCGATTGGGGGAAGGTTGTCGATCTGCTAGAAGCCTTTGTCTTATTGACATTTCCATGCACTACTCACAATCTCCAACGGTATGAGCATTGGCGGCAAGCCGTCTCTAAAGCCATCATGCATCACCAGGTCGCTAACAGTGCGCGTCACTTCTCACAATATGCCTTCACCCATCAACGATGGGTCACACTACGGTGTGATATTTCGGTGCTTAGACACGGGACAGCCGTTAGGGCATTGAAGGATGTACGTAGTAATGTGTGAAGGAATTTACTATTCTGTTGGGCTAATAATACTCAATGGCCATAGGCAATCCCATTTCTCGAATCCTAATCCACTCAACCCACCATACACTTAGGTATAATTATATTCTGTGGTCATGTACTATGCATAATGTATACTCCCCTTTATCATATTATACCAAGACCATTGCCAAGTGACTGGTTCGCCGTCCTGATTTGTTACTTGGTATTGTATAATCACGCAGTAGTGGTTCGGCCAGTCACACAGTCCTGGGATCCCTAAATGAAATACATTTAGGGTTTAATTATCTCTCCTTACACACATACCTTTACGCCTACACACAGCTTGACTTATGTACAGCGAACACCTTGTCTTCGCTCTGACCTATATGCCTTCCAAAGATTGCCAAAACCCTTCATCCTGCACCCCTTTCTTCTTGACCTATCCCATCTACATGATCATCTTCAAGCCCTTCCCCCTGATCTACCCCATCTACATGAATGTCTTCACGCCCTTCCCTCTGACCTCCCCTAACTACATGGTCGTCCTCGTCTTCTTCCCCCTCATCGACCCCATCTCCATCATTGCCCTCACCCCCTTTCCCCTGACCTACCCCATCTACAATCTTGATCTCACTCCCTTCCCTCTGACTTACCCTATCTACATGATCCTCCTTACCCTCTTCTCTCTGACCTAGCTCAATCTGCATGGTCGTTTTAACACCTTCCTCCTGACCTACCCCATCTACATGGTCATTCTCACCTCCTTCCCTCTGACCTACCTCATCTACATGGTCGTTTTAACACCTTCCCTCTGGCCTACCCTATCTACATATTCGTTCTCACCACCTTCCTCCTGACCTACCTCGTCTATGTGGTCGTTTTAACACCTTCCTTCTGACCTACCTCATCCACATGGTCGTTCTCACCTCCTCCCCTCTGACCTACCTCATCTACATGGTCATTGTAACACCTTCCTCCTGACCTACCCCATCTATGTGGTCGTTCTCACCTCCTTCCCTCTTATTTACCTCATCTACTTGGTCGTTTTAACACATTCCTCCTGACCTACCCCATCTGCGTGGTCGTTCTCACCTCCTTCCCTCATTTTTACCTCATCTACATGGTCGTTTTAACACCTTCCTTCTCACCTACCCTATCTACATATTCGTTCTCACCTCCTTCCCTCTGACCTACCTCATCTACATGGTCGTTTTAACACCTTCCCTCTGACCTACCTCATCTACATGGTCGTTTTAACACCTTCCCTCTGACCTACCTCATCTACATGGTCGTTTTAACACCTTCCTCCTGACCTACCCCATCTACATGTCGTTCTCACCTCCTTCCCTCTGACCTACCCCATCTACGTGGTCGTTCTAACACCTTCCTCCTGACCTACCCCATCTACATGGTCGTTTTAACACCTTCCCTCTGACCTACCTCATCTACATGGTCGTTTTAACACCTTCCTCCTGACCTACCCTATCTACATATTCGTTCTCACCTCCTTCCCTCTGACCTACCTCATCTACATGGTCGTTTTAACACCTTCCCTCTGACCTACCTCATCTACATGGTCGTTTTAACACCTTCCTCCTGACCTACCCCCATCTACCTGGTCGTTCTCACCTCCTTCCCTCTTATTTACCTCATCTACATGGTCGTTTTAACACCTTCCTTCTGACCTACCCTATCTACATATTCGTTCTCACCTCCTTCCCTCTTATTTACCTCATCTACATGGTCGTTTTAACACCTTCCCTCTGACCTACCCCATCTACATGGTCGTTTTAACACCTTCCCTCTGACCTACCTCATCTACATGGTCGTTTTAACACCTTTCCTCTGACCTACCCCATCTACATGGTCGTTTTAACACCTTCCCTCTGACCTACCCCATCTACATGGTCATTCTCACCTCCTTCCCTCTGACGTACCCCATCTACATGGTCGTTTTAACACCTTCCCTCTGACCTACCTCATCTACATGGTCGTTTTAACACCTTCCCTCTGACCTACCCCATCTACATGGTCATTCTCACCTCCTTCCCTCTGACCTACCTCATCTACATGGTCGTTTTAACACCTTCCCTCTGACCTACCTCATCTACATGGTCGTTTTAACACCTTCTTCCTGACCTACCCCATCTACATGGTCATTCTCACCTCCTTCCCTCTGACCTACCTCATCTACATGGTCGTTTTAACACCTTCCCTCTGACCTACCTCATCTACATGGTCGTTTTAACACCTTCTTCCTGACCTACCCCATCTACATGGTCGTTCTCACCTCCTTCCCTCTGACCTACCTCATCTACATGGTCGTTTTAACACCTTCCCTCTGACCTACCCCATCCTCATGGTCGTTCTAACACCTTCCTCCTGGCCTACCCCATCCTCATGGTCATCCTCTCCTCCTCCCCTCTGACTTACCCCTTCTCCCCGGTCAGACTCACTCCCCCGGTCTTTGCTCGGCCGTCAGGTCGGTAAGGTCGGCCCGTCTGCTGCTGGAGACAGCCGGGCGAACGGCCAGAGATAGTCGCGTCACCGTAAGACCCTCTGGACCAAGATAAGCGGACAACTCGACCTGCTGTCTCGCCCAGTGGCAGCCCCTTCTCCCTTGACGGGCTTTTACCGCGCTTTTGCCACCAGGAGGAAGATATTGGTCAGGAATAGAGAACCGACCCTTCTTCTACCAGTGGAATAGTTCCATTTTACATTTTCAGTTCCTAATTGTAAACATTCGGAGCTTTCGTTTACTTGTTCTGCTATTTAAATTATAGTTCATCTTCTCATTTCTGGTGGTGGTCACGATGGGGGATTACTCGTCAAACAGAGCAGATTCCATAAAGGTCTCTTCCACTCGTTGCGTTCTGTGTTTATCACCGAGACATGCCGCGGGAAATTGTGATTCGCGTGCGAATTTCCCGTTAAAGACAATTTGTTCCGATTCAGATTGTTATCTGAAATCACCAGAGAGTGATTAAATCACGCTCCTTGTTGAACAACTTGCCCCCTAACGTTTATTTCTTTCTAGTCCATTCCATACATTATCTAGTTTTCCCAGGCAGAATAATGTATAGGAGCAATCCCAGACACCCCGAGGAATAAAGTGAGGCATTGTCAAGCCGGAAAAGGGTTAATTGCTTATCATTACCAAGTCTATACATCAACCTTCACCTGGATGTAAAGATGTCGACCTTGGGGATGTAGATTACTGCCCCTACCCCGGGTGTTCCATTGTCTACGGCTTATCACCATGCAGCCATACGGGCCATACCTTGCCCGGCCTCCTTATCTATGGGCCTAGACCCAGCTCGTGGCTCATGGGATAGACTGGGTAAGGGACATATGGCGAGTCGAACGCGTCAGAACGTGATGGATTTTGTGTGCTCCCTGTAGAGTCACTGTATTGAAAGTATTACCGCAGGGGGTTTCATGGATCATTAACCACCTCGTGCTGCCCACTAGCATGGCAGGGTATCACTACAGGATACTACCTCATATAACATAACAATGGTGACAGCGGACAATATGTGAATTATGATCACTCCCACCATGGGCATAACACGTGGTTTTAAATATATAAGTAAATTTAAGAAGGAAATACAGTGCCCTTGTCACCCTCTCCTTGCCGGTTAAATGCCAATTATCTCTGAGGCTTAAAGATAGAGCTATTTATAGATAATGTCTATCCCAAACATAATAAGATAATAATGACAAATGAATTATGTGACATTTAGAAAGACATAAGGGTAATGATATAATTTGTATAGGGAAGAATAGGATAGAAATATTTCGAAGGCAATAATTTTTAACATTTCAAACGGTGATCCATTCAAATACCATCCATTCCACTAACCCAGGTTTGATAAATAATTTGATCTAAATGATTATTTCTATAAAAGAATCCAAAGCGTGTTGCGACGCAGCAAAATAGAACGGATGGTTCCACTGGATCGCATTTCGACCATTTTGACCAGTCATACTGGCTAGCAGAATTCTAGCTGGGAAGGTAGCGATAAACACGGCGTTAAAAATTGCCATAAAAACTGAAAAAGGGACGTGCCACCTCTGAACTGAGGCCCATTTGCCGATATCGTTAGGAGCATCATGGAGAATGGCGTAAAATCGATAGTTGAGTATTTATATATAGTGAAGTGAAGGGAGGAGGCATTACTGACGTGTTCGTACGATGCAGCCATGTCATGATGTATAGAATCAACTCGTTCTATTCCCGGTTAACAAAGCTTGCAGGCCGCCTGCAGGAAGGTGTACTGTGGATGTTTGGTGTGGACCGGTAGACCAACAGAGTAGAGCATGCACGAATCGGCTCCGTGTGTTGGTCTGGCATCTTTTTTCCCGCCATTCATATGAGAGCCTAGTGGAAAAGTGGAATAGGCCTAGCGGTGAGCTGGCCTTTCAAGTAGCACTCTCACCCGTGGAAGCATGTTATTCGCTAGCGTCGCCAGCCCTGGCCAGCTGCACCCCCTACCACAGAGCTCTCCAAGCGGGGTGCTGGTGGAGGAGGACCCAGTGTGTGCACATTGGTGGAGGCGGAGATGATGTGATGCCGCATTCAGTTCACTGACTCCCGACGGGACCCAGACCCTCTCTGAGAAGCAGGAGTTTTGTGTGGGGCGGCAGAGGTGCACGCTCGGTCGTGCGTGCGTGCGTGCGCGTCAGTGTGTGAGTCTATGGACTGGAGGGTGGTAGAGTGGGTGCATGTGAGGGGTGGAAATGATGAGGAGTAGAGTGTTTTGGTAGGTGTATGGGATGTGGTGGATGTAGTGAGGGTTGGGGAGGAGGCGATGGTCTATTCCCAGACGGCCACTCGAAACGTCTAGGTCGGCCCACCCTCCAGGGCTTTCAGTCGACCATCTGAGCCATAGTTAATGCGATGTGCTTGAAACCCAGTCAAAAGGCGATAGACCGAATAGTACTTTTCCTGTTCCTGTAGACCAACTGTACCTTTAACTACACCGATGCAGACCCATTGTGATTATCCTACCGTTATAGCATTAGATTCAAGACGCAAGACCGATATACATCTGCTGCATTAATATTTCCTTTACGTACAAATAATACACAGCTGCATAAGAGATTTCTCTAGTACAGAATATATATACATGTATGTCACCGCTGCGCACCCCTGTCTGCAAATGAGTACATTTAGAAATTAAATTAGTTTTATCGAGTGGACGAGCGACCGACTGAAGCGAAACGTTTTTTCAATATGGGGACACCCCCCCCCCCCCTCCAACCACTACCACAACCACGACCAAAGGGTAAGACTCCGTAGAGGAAATGGTTTTCTACCGTAGAGCTCTTATCACATCCGGGAGCATATATAATAAAATGGTATATGATTTTTCATATCCTGGGATGATAGCAAGGATTTGGACACTCGCTTTGGGCAGGATGGTTGCATATTTTCCTCGCTTTTGCACATTTTACTGAACTCTGATGCACCGAGGAGGAGGGGAATGGTTCGAGGGTCCAGTTCAGATGTACAACCTTATATACACGAACACCAGGAGTTACATCGATCGACTTTTAAACGGAGCAATTCGTAATGAATAATAGAGGGTTGTGGGTGGGTGCCTTGGGGATTGATTAAGGGTTTTGGAACGTGGGGATGTCGGCATGTAGAGCAGAGGCCATCCATTCCCTGGATTTAGAATAATGAGAATAAAGCACCTTAGATCGGGATTTTCGGATGACAACAACACATTTTGGGGAAGATTCCGAGAAATATCTGTGGAAATTCGAGGAAATTCTGGAATTTACACCTCCCTTGCTAAGAACAGAGGTGAATTACATCGAAAATATTCCGAATAAGCTGTGTTTGTAGCAGGATGTGGGTCTCAATAGAGAGAGAAATCTGAAACAGGCCGTAGAAAATCCCTGGATCTGGCTCTGTGAGTAAGGTACTGGAGTATGTCTGGGTAAGATGTTAAGTGTTCCACATCCACAGGCTTAAGATACGTTTTGCTGCATCACCTGAAGCAAATCTAATGTAAGCGATAGGAAAAAGAACCCTTGAGGAAGAATGCGGAAGAGACACTTCTGGAAGCTGATGTAAACATAGAGACTTTTCATCAGTAGTTATATGATGAGGCAGACTTCGGGTACTTGGATTGTGTGTATTGCAACATGATAGGCCTAAGCCTAAAAAGGGGGCAGGGAAATGGTTCAGATGAGCATGGATGGCAGTTAATGCGGGAGGCAGAGGGTTGATGGTGCCGGATCGTCGGCAGCCATCTCTGGTCATGGCAGTGCGTGTCATCACGAAAACCGCAACGAAAAAAGATGTACGACGTATATATAGGTACCAAACACAGGTGTGCTGTCTACAACTTCTGTAAACCTTCCCTCTCAATCCCCACGATACCTACCTGTGTCTGCTCACTGGTTTGCTTTTAAAAAGAAATTCATCTCGGGGAGATGATTGATCTCACAGAGCAGTGAGTGGGCGCCGAGAGGTCATCTCATCGTACTGCTTCTCGTGCCACGTTGTGAAGGCCACTACCAACCTGATCTGAAGCTCGTGGGTCACATGGTCCGGGATCTCAAAGTCAGACATTTGGCCGGAATTCTCTCTGAATTAGTGCTTCAGCGGTAATATTCCATACCTGATCCACGTTGGGTTTTATTATACAATACGAGAACAGCGGTTTAATGTTTCTTGGTATATCACGTTTCTGTCGGTCTTGCAGATAACATAATGAAATATTCAATCCAGACCATTCAGTTGTCTTTACCAAACTCAGAAAGGTTATTTTTTGGCTTTATTCGCTTCTTTCGAGGAAAGTTCCTCAATTGAATACAGCGATATCAGATATGCAAGTATTTATGCATGATTCAACTCGAGGGCGTTACCATATTTGGGAGAAATAAGAAGGCTTCGAACAGGGAACCCCAGTTGTGAGCTGAGTTGGGTTAGTGGAGGTAGCTCAGGCAGACAACCAGGTATTCATATAACCTTCGTGTCTCTGCGCGTGCGCGCCTGTCACGACATTTCCGCACGCGAGGCGAGCGTTCACCACAAAGGCCAGCTGGGGACAAGCAACAGCAGCTGTAGGCACCAGCGGTAGAAGAGAAAGAAATACTATACAACGGGGTACCAGCTATGCCAATTCCATACGGTAACAAGCTAGATCACCAACGGTTGTGTACTAGCAACACCAGCAACACACCAGGAATAGGTGAAATAAGGGCACACATAATCGAAGCACTGGATTGTAAAAATGGCCAACTTACAGTGCAGTCACAAATTGGTATTTGAGCATGGATGCTACTGACTAACTATTTGGTATCAGATACTAAATAGGAAACCCATGAAAGTTTAGTGTCTGAGCTCATATCCCATCGAATTTGAATCACGTAGCAATTCACAAGGCGAAGCTGCGTGAATTGCTATGTGATTCAAATGAGATGGGATCGAGCTCTGACCCTAAACTTGAATGGGTTTCTGAATTTATCTCACCCTTAATATTGACTAATGGGCTAACATTTGTGACATCATCCCCCATTGGATATATTTCCTAAATATCTAATGGGTGTTAGATACGAGTTTCCAATGTTAAGTCTATGGAGAAAAAATATCTGGGGTGAGATAAAAGCCCGATGCCACATGCCTACAACAGCGAAAATAGTACGTCAGTAGCCAGGTGTAGTGTCTAGGGTCAGGGCTTGTTTCGTTGGGTATTAAGTTTGAAAATGTTAAAAAGAGAAGGCGACTTCATATAAACTAATCAAGTGGCTCTTGCAGGTCTTATCACTTTTATTTAATATTGTTTATTGCTCATTCTGTTAACAATAAAGCAAAAGGTTCTTCCATTGCGAAAGTAAGGATTACCAGACATAAGAATGGCACCACCCCTGATGTTTATATGATAGATATATGTACGTCTATGTATGGTTTTACTCAGGAGTGAAGGGGAAAGAAGATTATTCATAGCTCTGAGGTCTCAGCGCTTATATCAGTGGTGATATACTTTCAGCAGGTAAATGTGAGCAGCGCAGCTTCTCCCCAGTGGCGCAGTGTGCCCCTCGCTCAGCACGTGGGGATTACGGACCAGAGAAGGCAGAATTCATCCACCAGTTCCGCAAGACTGGAATCAGGTTAATCCGCCTGCTGGTTTGAGCTGCTCACAGGCCTTTGGTGGGAAAGTGAGCAGCTCACAGTGACCTACTTACTGCCCTGCCGCGTGGTCGGCACAGATACCAGCCACGTAGGCAACTGATAGCCAAGTTACAGGGTCACCAGCCTTGTATTTATTTCTTATCACTCCAACTGAAGTTTGTCCTCTTTATTTTGCACTTGAGTGTGATGGAGGGCGTGAGAGAACACCTGGATGACATATGTGAACCATTGACGGATTATTTTCCTGGGGTGTTCAAACTATCACTGTTTATTTAGATTTTGCTGAACTGGTCAATATCACACTGACCTGACAGACACCCTAATGTTTACTTGTTTGTGGACCCAACCTTCCACGCCATCAAACGCCTAGAGTAAATACATTTTTCCTTGAGTACTTTTTCCAGGTAATTTGGATGCATGTATCTAAAACGTCGCCAATGTATAGAACTCTATATTTTTACTGACCATATTTTTGTATATTTCATATGGCAATACATTCAGCAATAGATGATATTTTGTGAGCTATGTGCCTACATAATGTAAGGTGCATCAACATTGTCTCGTCGATTTTTTTCTGATGAGTGGGAAGCCTTAAAAGAAACACAAGAAACTCGTGTGGGTGGCACACTTCACTGAGTACAGCAGATAGTGGCGACGCCGACGCACGCACGAGCCGACTAGCATGTCCACAGCAGGTTTCTTATAAAAGAGCCCAGCCCTCAGGGGGCCCTAAATTGGGAGATTTCAGAGTATGTCTTCAAAGGCCCCTTCCTTTATTTTCCCCCTGATTGTAGATGTTAACGCGGTGAAACGCCATTTCTAGCTACAATAGGTGTGTAAAAAACATGGACCTCGGACTACTTTTTAACATGGAATGATATCAAACATTGTATGTCGTAAATATATATGCATTTCAAACTCCATGATATAGAGACTCTTAAATCTGTTGTCATTGAGTAGTATGTGATATATACGTTTACTCAAGCTAATGTACATGTAAATGTGAAATGCGGTCTAACAACGTATTTTCGTCAGAATCAGCAGACTTGAACAAACGAATAAAGTTTGCAACTACAGAAGAACCCTGTGCTAGCTCTCCTCCTCTGTTCCGGGCCAAAGTGTTTGCTTACGCGCGGTGTCCTAAGGCACCCCATCCAAAGGCAACAATATGTGTCATTAACGTCTGTTCTAGGCAGAAAGCAAGTGAAATAGGAACAGTTGAGACCAAAAAGGATTTTCAAAGCTACTTATAGGAGCCGTGCAAAGGAGGGATAATGACGCCTTATCCACATTCAGGATATTTCCGTTCTCTCTGATTGTATTCTCAAAGGGTGTGGCCCTACCTGCCAGTATGGTACATGGTTCTCAGAGTTTGTAGAGGAGATACAAGCTGTCCCCTCAGGGCAAGTGTGGTACTTGATGGAGAAAGCAGGGGTTTCTCGAGGACCTGTGCCTCACAGGGTTTATCCAAGACTTATTCAACGATAACAGTGGGATTGAAGAACCTGTCTACCTGTGCGATACCACCTCTGTCTAGGTGCTGCACAATATCCTATTCGAATGTTTAACAATTGAATTTGTATGGCAGGAATAATGAATAGTTTATGTTCATAGCCTACACAGCGGTAGATATTCCTTAAAACTATACTGTGAACTGTTGTTGTCATTTAACACCATTTTTACCAACTCTACGGGAATCCCACTGAATCTCGAAAGGGGCAATGCGTTACTAATTCCAAAGTGACCATCATCAATGTAGTGCCCGTTCGTCTCATAATAGCAAACACAGGATGAGATGTATACACAATGGCGTAGACACTAGCAAAGGCTGTATATATTGATGTTTCTACATATATACACGCCACGGCGCAGACAGCATATTTGACGTGTACATATATGCGGGCATAATGGCTGTATTGGGCGTCAGGCATATATAGTACACCCACATGAGACCTACGTCGGCGCAGACATACATAGACATATAGATAAGAAATAAAAAAGGTATACCCACAGTCCCCCATACACACATATCAGGGAACAGATTTCTTATACCAACCCAATCCCCCTCTGCCACCGCTCCACTGCCTTTGCCGCTTCCAACCACACGAACTGCTTGCCTCAGTCTTACAATAAAATCAAATGACAGTTTGTGCTGTATTATAAGCAAGGCGAGGCATAACCACACAGAACACTAGTATTTTGATGGTAAAAACTCCTTTAAAAAAGACAAAAGAATGATGATTTATTATTTGTAATGATATGAATAAGAAGCAGGTGTAGATGAACATCCAATATGTTGGGTTATATTTACGCCTGTTATATTTAAGCCTGCACTGAAATTATACGTATGTAAAGCCAAAGGTTCGTCCTGTGAGAGAGTTCCTGTATAGGCGGTAGCTGTATTATTGCAGTATCCCCTCTCACCTGCTGCCCATCGGGCGCGCCTTGATCTAGTATGACAAGCCTAATCGTATTAGGTTCTACTACCTACTATATTTCCATGGGCTTGGAACTTATAAAGATGTGTGATATCGTAAAGCACTGATAAAGATATGAAGCCGACTTACACACTCTACATCCTGAAACCAATTCACGGTATGCAGGGTACTACTGTAGGCGTCAAACCAGGCCCCTATCAGCTCTAACGTATTCAGTGTATAGTTGACGCATACCTAACGTATATCATGTCAGGACTAGCTGGTCTGCTACTCTCTCATCTGCCTATTGACATAATCCTGCTGTCAGTCAGCCAAGGGAAACATGTTTCAGACATGTAGGAGCGTCTAAGATCAGTTGGGCAAATCGTGATAAACGTACTAGTCCGAGCCAAGTCCTATGTCGGTTTTAAAAGCATTCTCAAGAATCATACTAGAAACAGGTTTCTGTTGTTTTTTTTGTTTTGTTTTTTTTATTTGCACAATAAGGTACATAATGACCTCTGCCAAGGCAGGTATTCTGGTCACTCCACGAACAATCAATGTGGTGGCCAGTAAACGTAGTTCCTAGCTATCCAATGAATTGGCATGAACCCCTCATATGTTGTTGTCACAATGGTTCACAGAATTTTATAAGCGATTATCGTAGTCAAGGCAATGCAACCCTGGGTGAATGGGTTTCAGGTTAGGTTGGCCTGGTTTTCTAACGCTATCTAATTTCTAATGCTCTACACCTCCACTGGTAGTTTATAACAAATCAGTACATATCTGAGCTATGTATTCGAAATTTAAACATGTTTCGATGATATTTTGTATGGTTTATACAGGTATTATGCATTCCGATATCCATTTCATCAAGAATTTCTCTTCAGGGAAAAATAGGATTTATCTAAGTATATTTTCAATATATCGAAACGTATTTACAGCAATTTAGTCTAACGCGAAATCATTTCAACCGATATTTAAGCGGATTAGGAAAACAAAATCTACCTGCTAGCCCCTACAATATATCAAATAAGGTGTGTATTATCATAAAGGGCTGCAGCACCGAACTTGTCCCGTACCAGGCCATCAAAGTTAATTCACCGAGGCATACAGGCCATGTCAGTCAGGCCAAACTATTAAACCATCCACAGTCATTCTACCATAGCATACAGGCCCAGGGTTCCTAACCACCCAGGCCTGTCTTAATTACGGTACCATTCAGGGGTTCACACTATCAAACCACCCAGTGCTACTTCACCATACTATCCAGGCCTGGAGTACCAAATCAGGCGGACAGGTCAATACTAGTAAAAGTTTGATGAGTGTCGTGTGGCGGCCACTTTCTGTGGTGTCTGGGGGTGGTGTCTGGCCGTGATGAGGTTGGGCCCGTAGCAGCGGCAGAGGGGCTGGTGTGTGAGGGGCCGATTAGAGCAACAGTGGACGATGGGGCGCCACATGTCTATTAATCATGTTCCTTAACCATTTAGGCGCGAGGAGTGCACACGGATGCAATTCTAGATGGCTGGCATTTTCTAAATATTCTTAAAGGCGGCACTGATGGGAGTTACAGGGAGAAGTCATTGAAGCAACTAATGACTATTCAGTTAGACGGAGGTTCTTCTTAGCCTTTCAAGACCAGCTATTTAAAGAAATGCGGAATCTGTTTAATTTGTTATGCAACAAGGAGATTTGTTTATAATGAAACATTATGTTGATCGGCTATTAATGTTGAATTATGTAAGACGTTGTTACGAGGGGCATCATGCTGGAGAATTGGGATTTATGGAATTAGGGATTCCATATTGTTCTTCATTTTTCATCTTTCTATGAATACATACTCAAGGATGAAAAGTATTTCATATATATAAAGCATCATTCTAAATAAATACCGTCAATAACTATCGGGATCATCTCTGACTCCAACGAATGTTGATATACTAATTCATTAACTCATAAGATAGAATAAAAATTGAGGACTCGGAGGTGTTGATCAGTTTCAGAATGAGGGTTGTTGAATATTCATATTTGAGGGAACCAGAGAAATTTAAAATATGCTACCCCCTCGATGTACGATTAGCGCAATAACTGGAGCTTAAACCGTATAAACAGTTGACTAGTACATGAATAGAAAACCTATATTGCTCTCCCTGAGAGCTGCTGAATGAAACATATCTCCTAGCATGAATCTAAGTGACATGTTTTCACCCATAGCTGAGTAGTTTTGAGTCCTTCGCCGAGAGCGCTATGAGCAGCTCAATCAATACAGGTACACCAGAGCAGACCGAGCTATTGCTGGCTGAAAAACGACATAACAAGCCAACCTAACTGGGAACAAGACCAGAAACAAGGCAGCGAATCGGCCTCATGTTGGTAATAGTAATGGGTTTTCCGTGTACGATTCATTCTTGTCTCAACGTCAAGTTTGGTTGTACTGGGACATGTTGCTCGGGGAGGGTCTTGACTTATCAAAGGGGCCGATGGATCCACGTGGTTGTTTGTTTATCATAGTACACTACAGCCAACATTTTCACATATTTGTTGTTGGGCAGCAGGGTGCATGATATGTAGCTCATAGTACTTCGTGAAATTTGCATAAATCGATACATTTAATTGGGTAAAATATCCAAAATATTGTTCTGGTAACGTATGAAAGTAGATGGGCTTTACACATGAATAAACTATGAACTACTTGACTGCAAGATCATTGTGAACTAGCTTTTATCTCACCCCTGGTATCATATTTCCATAGACATTAAGAACTGATACACAACGTCCATGGGGTATTGTAATATCGTTAAACTGGATGAGATTTAATCTTGGCCACCGTATGCCACGACTGGAGTTTGGCAAAGTGACTTCATGAGTGGCATGTGGTGGCCAAGATTAAAACGAATCAAGTTTTGATTCTATCCTACCGCGTCTCCTCGATTTTGGAATATTACGTGATAACAATTCTGTATACCACTAGTGGCATACAAAACTATGTATTCCAGTCAGCATGGCATACGGAAACTCAATGTTAAGCCTATGGGGTTTTATATTAGGGGTAGGATAAAAAGAAATACTCAATGGGCGATGATGTCACAAACCCTAGACAACCAGT
The DNA here is from genome assembly GCA_950022655.1 of Alentia gelatinosa. Lineage (NCBI taxonomy): Eukaryota > Metazoa > Annelida > Polychaeta > Phyllodocida > Polynoidae > Alentia > Alentia gelatinosa. Next base: position 18,814,125 of record OX465588.1, on the reverse strand, counting down.
CAGCGATAGGGGTGAGATAAAATGTGAACAGTGCTCAATCTGTAATTTCTGATAATACACTATTCGTTTTAGTTTGCTCTGTAATTTCACTCGGCTTTGCTTCGTCAGATTACTCTGCAACCAAAACTTATAGCACATTTCCAGCGGATATCGATCGTAATGCAGTTCCTTCTTATTATTCAATGTATGAAAATAAAGCCATACATTATCTGTATACTGAGATTTCCATGATGGATGACGACGGCCCTTTATTGGATGGTATTTTCTTAAATTGCTAACACCAACTGTATACAATTAAGTATAGTAACGATATACTAGTATACTGCGAGAAGAGAGGCATGCGATATTTCAAAGTTGGTTGAAGTAGGAACAACTATGCTCTTTAGCGATGGAATATAGCTCAGGAATTCTCAACCGACGGAGTGTCCTTTCTGGCATTAAGGTACCTTGACTGCACAGGAGGTTCAGATATAGCACAGATTCCGGTCACGTGGGTGGTAGTGGGTTAACTGTACACCTGAGTCTGGATGACCACATTGACGTTCCCATCCGCATCCCCCATCGCCTCTCCTCCAGGCCCATCCCTCCTCGGTCCCAGCCTGACCCATTTGGCCGAGACTCGGTTATAGATTAACCGCTATTGATTAACTGTGAAAAAACCACAACCCTCAATTATTCTCCGACATAGGCAGTGGTGGCGTGCCTGGATTAGGCTTCAGTGCCGGCCATCGGGTGGTGATCGAAGGTCCTGTGGTGGAGATGTACTTTGGTTTGTGTGGGGGATGCGCGTGGGAGGAGTCCCCGCGGGCGATCAGGGACGATGGCCGATTGACGTGACAACATGTCTGACATAGGATGTGTATACGTACTCGTTGGGAGGTGCTCGTGATCCTGATTCTCCATCCCCCACTGCTCACCCTCACCTGTCATGTATCCGCCCAATCAGAGTGTACAAGTATATAACAACCGCATGCCCGTCTCCGCCACTATCAAGAAACGTCACAAAATTTCATACAATTGTTTATATGGCATGAGTTGTATTCGCGGAATGATATCACGAAGCGGAGCTGAGTGATATCTGTAGCAGAAGACGAACGCCATGTAAACAATTGTATGAAATTAAGTGACGTTTAGATTTTATCCTACCCGGTTACATGTTTTTAACTTCATATTTCACCTGTGGCATATAAATGTTATATGGCATAACCGTGGCATACAGTCACTCCATGTTAAGTCTATGGAGATTTATATGAGGGGTAGGATAAATACACGTATCCTATAGTCTATATTGCGACCTTTATATTCTTAAGGAAACTGTTACAAGAACCAAAACTGATGAATATTTGTCATGCTATCTTTAATGGAATATCAGGGGTAGCATTGTGTCTGTCTGATTGGAAGGTTCGATAAATACTTTCTTGAATTTATGGTACCCATGGTGCCATATCTCCATGACAAATTGGAAACTACACCGATGGTTTCGGAGACCTCGAAAGCATTTTATAGATGGTATTGCAACATTCCAAAGGTCAATATCTGACCGAGTTATAGGGCCAAGAATGTTTTTGCGCCCATATTGTGGGTCATATTTCTCATAACGATCAAGGTTTACGGTTTTTAACCGGGCAGATTTTAAATCGGTATGTCCTATTTACCCGGAATCAGCTAAAGGTGTTGTATGGTAAGGTGAGAATGGCTCTTCGGGCCATAACCGCTAATCATGGATATCTATTATGTTACTTTTGTCCTCTTATATCTCCCTGATATGTTTATTCGATTTACATGCACGAATGGTATATGAAGTGGTGCTTTGCGCAGTATATGTTATTGCATTTTATTTACGTGCTTCATTAGATTATTCATAGGTGTGATTACTGTTATCGCATGTACCGTGGCCACTTGCTTTTCAGGTAATCCTACTGTGAAGAGGTTTACTTTGAGACTGAAGGGTTGCACAGCTTTGTTTGAATACATCTCCTGGCTACACAGTTCATTAGGTGCATCCCATTGTTCTAGGCCAGTTTCCCAACCCAGTTATCGAACCTACAACCCTGTCCTCGTTTTGAGAAGTATCATGCCCTGCCAGCTACGCCTGCATGCACATTCTACCATCGTCACGCAAAACAAGCTTCAAAACTAACCTACAGCTAATACAGTTCCAAATGTATGAACACATTTATACAATATGTACGTTATGGATGTTCCTGTATCCAGAGAAGGGCATGCCTATTTCCACACATGCAAAACTATATCCATCGTGATTCTTTGGCAACTTCCGTTTCACACGCGAACTATGCCCACCAGAGGCGGGGGAAAGTGATCAATAGTGCATTTATTGGTCACCTTTGAAGTGCAATTGCTGTGGGCGGATTCTATAGGTATGAGCCATTAATGTCGTGCAGCTCGCCTGCCTTGTATCGCCCCAGATGCAGTAGAACGGAAGTATTCACGTTATATATGTACACGTGGGGGAGGTTCTGAGGCAGCCAGCCTTCCGTCTCTCCATTCATCCGCTAAGCCTCGTCCTGCTAATGGTTTATCGCGAACACTGTTTAAATCCGGTACTCTATTGTGTTCGGTTTGTTCATCAGACTGAATGTATGACCAACAAAATTGTTTGTATATGAGGCCCCAGGGCATATCTTTTAGAATTAAGTTGTTGAGCACTCTGTTTCCGTTTGTACGTGTATTGTAGGAACATCATGATTCGTTGTTTGCATAACTAATTTGTGTTTATTCTTATCTTTTATTCAGGTGAGTACTTACAGTTGTTCAGAGTCCATGTCCATCGGCAGTGGTAAGTCCAAAATAAAACATACATAGGATTGTAAGTGATATTCTTATTTCGATATGTGTCAAAAGGCAATATTCATAAGTAAAAATAGGAAAATGGAGCTCTCAAGAAAGTCCTAAGCTCATCAACAGAGGTCGATATATAGCTTCTTTTTCTTTTTCAATTTTCTGAAAACTGCCGTCTTTAGCTGGATAACTTCCGAGAGCTGACTTTAAGTTATCCCGCCCATGTATTACCTTGAAACTCAGCCACCGAAGGCTCTCATTTATTTGCTTGCTTTCATCTGACCTCTGCATTATAAGGCACTGATATACAGTAAGGTATACTTACCTTACTTATAGGCATTATATGTTGATTCAGACAGTAAGCTCCTTGTATATGTGATACATTCATATATCCTCATGGTGAGCCGTCCCTAGAATCTCACAATGTCGCCATTAGACATGAGTGAAGTAACTGGAGACGATTCAGTAAATAAATCAGATGTCTCTTCACATTGTCATCAGAGCTTTTAGTCAGACCTTCAGACCACAGACATACAGTCATAATTCAGAGATGAATATTTTCCTCTTTTCCAAGGAAATCATTGTTTTCAATTTCAATTAATGAAATTATTTTTTCTTTGTGTGAAAACAGAGAGAATATCTCGGGCCTCATCTACACAAATAAACAGTGATTCAAACATTCCCACACACCCCAGCCCCACTCCATGGCTAATAATGATGTGTTTTCTATATTTTCTTAGTCTCTCTGAGACAGTAAATTCCCCATGGAAATATGTCCTTTCTTTTTTTCATGGGCCCAACTGACATCCCTGATAATGTAATGCTTGTCAGACTTTATTTATAAAATGGGAAATAAATGGAATTGTTCAACCAGACTATTATGTGTATATACACAGGGGACTATTTAGAGAACCGTTTCAAATCACTAGTTGTTATCCATTTGTATATATAAGCAAACTGACATCAGTCTTTAGGTATAAATGTACACATTTTCTCCTCCCACAGGATCCTTATTATCAGTTCACCTTCCTGTTTGGTTCTTATCCACAACGTCAGCTACTCTGTAGTTTTTATCACTTTATATGAAGGGGATATTGTGTGTACAATCACCGAATCCGGCGATACAGCCGTTCTTCCACTCAGGCCCTATAGCTTCCTACTCCTAATACTAATGGTTGGTGCTAAACCAAATGAGCAGTTGGTACTAGTTTTGTGTGAGTCCTTGGTATGACCTGGCTGGGGTTTCAAACCACGACCTCCCATGCTTGAGGCGAACGTCCCTACCACTTAGCCACCTAGCTTGTTAATCTAAAACAAATTACCATTACGTTTGCGCAGTCAGGTTTATTTATTGTAATATCAAGTCAACAATTGTATTGAGTAAAAGATACATTGTAAAATACCATTCTAGAATTCATCCTCACACCCCCACAGATATCTCCTCTAAATCCACCCATATCACATTCAATGCACGCTCATATACAGTATGGGATATACAGCTGTAGCATCTAGAAATATCTGGGCTTTGCTTTACTGCCATGATTGGGCAACTATCCATATTCGCTGCTAAGGTTCCGAATGAATCATTCTGCCGATTATTGCACGATTATAAAACGAGCCGGCCACTAATCTCAATGTACAAATACCAGTGGCCAATAAACGGCGCAATGGCCAACGGTCATGCGATGAGGCGAACCCTAGCGTAGGCGGGGACATGACCTATGCGTGGAGTGCTCATGAAATATAGTGCGGGGGAAGGGGTATGGAGAGGAAGATGGGCGTGCTCCGGGGTTTAGCATCAGAGGGCGCCTCATGCAAATCGGGATGGGGAATGGACAGTTAATGGACTGGCGATATAAAAATAATTAGTAAGAGAAGGCCTACTTGACCTCGCGTAATACTTAGTAGGTGATGATGGTCCTATAGATCATCAAGGCACGCGATCAGATCATCATACTCGGGTCATTATGTGCTTTGTAAGGTTCCACTCTTCAGTCTTCTCCTAAATCCCCGATTCGTTTTCTTTGGTTTTATTTTATTAAGAGACAACAAGTTGTTTATTGTGAAACATTTATGAGAATTGAAGGGAGCTATAGTTTATAAGTTTATGAGTTTTTATGACAGAAATAGGAGAATGATATTGTCAGTATAGGAATTCTGTTTTCGCCTATCAGAATTTGGGGAAAACGTCCAGAGTTTTGCATTTATTCCCCTTGGAGAATAACACACATCATGGACAATTTTTAAAGGAAATTGTGTTAAGAGAAGGCACAACCCGAGGCCAAGAAATAAAGTAGGTGTAACAGGTGTTGTTTATTTGCTGTTAGAAATACAACGTTTCGGTATTGTTTATCAATCCTTCATCACGTATGGAGGAAATTTATTAATGCATCCAGTGAATAAACCGCAGTGTTCCATATAATTTATCATCCACCCAATACGGAGCTCTCAGATCGGTACCGAGTATAATACGGACAGCGTAGAAAGAAGTGCGTGAGAAAATCAGTGGTGATTTTGTGTTTCCCTGGATATCTTATATTTGGAATGATCGATGATAAATACAACATTGCCATGATTTCCATCTGCATTGTCATATTCCCCTTTGTTGTTGAAACTACGCAATATCCTCGCATTTGCTCGGATGTTACTACGCATCAACTACGCGGAGAATATGGCCGTGCAGATTAAAATCATGGTAATACTGTGTATATGTTCCGCGTGTCTGGTGGATTATTTGATTATGGACACACTTTCTATCGGTTCAGGGGCTGTCGACAGGAGCGCCGACGAGACAAAATGACTGATTACAGACATGATCTGAGCTGACAATGAAAGGATCTAGACGAGTAGGGTGGAGTGGGAAGACAAGGGTTTGTGGAGACTGAACTATTGATGGAAGCCGGGCGTGTACTCTTCAGTATGTAATCCCACCTCGTCTGTTGCGGGCACTCGCTCCACGAGATCCGCAATAGGGCAGGGTGCTTAGCCCCACCCCTCACAGTGGCCTGAGCGGGTAGGCAGGTCGGATTCACGTCCGTACACCCAGATCGTCACAGCCTTATCAATAGTCCGTCCTTCGTGAGTTAGTAGAGACATCAATAAATCTCTATGGAAACATTCAGTACGCTGACACAGATTCTCCCATCATATGGTGATGGCGAACATAGAACAGTAGAGTAGTCTAGACATGCGAAACTTCTCTATGGTATTTCGCTGTCGTGATTTTTATATAAATGTGTAACAATAATGCTATTTGTTATAATTCAGTTCGATATGTTATCAATGAAGTACTGCACTTAGGACGTGTAACACCTTCATGAATATGGCGAATATTGTGATTGAAATTACTTTCAATGTCCTGCTTTAGGATATTGCCACTATACATACTTTTCATGTCTTGCAGAGATTATTAGCGTGTGACTAATCGTTATATTTCTTTCAGGATATTGTCAAAAGACCACGAAGATATCGCATATGCAATTCCTTGTACCGTTCATGCTCAGTCATGTGTAGCATGATATAAGCCTACATATATTTACATGTATGAACACTAGCGTCAGCAATGGTGGGGTCCTGATGTGGTCTTCATTGTGTAATCGGAATTGTGTTGAGGCTGTCCCTATTGATAATAGATTACCATCAGTATACCTCATCTGCCAGCTGGCCTGCAATTTACTGATTGACCTGGAGTTCTTATTTCGTAAGATAATGCTCTAATGAAGCATAAAGCTTAGAATTAGACTGAATGACAAATTCCAATGTACTATAGATAAACATTATTTCATGATCACCACCGCCAATGTACACAAACTACTCTGCTTGGAGGGTTATAGATAGCCATCCACTTACCATTCCTAACCACTGACCTTGTTATCCCCCAACCCTTCACCCGCATGTTGTCCCTACCGCTCTCAAACCGCTCTTGTCCACAGTAGTGTCCAGTCACAGATCCATACTGTTCCCCCAGCCATCACCACCCTGTATACTAAGTATGAAACATGAAGCCTGAATCCCTTCCCGCCTGTCAGTGCACAGTGCTCATAGCCTGCGGGCTTCGGGGCATGTCAGACAACGCCCCATCCTGCTCCTCAATGACACACCGCCCCAGGCCTGAAAACTCTACCCGATAGGGATTCTGCTCTGTAAATGTAGCTGCCGTTGACCACTGTCCACTGGCCTATAGAGATATTGGGTAGCATTTGCAGGTTGCTCGTCTATCCATAACGTCAACTAGATAATGATAGTGATATAAAAAGCTAAATTAGCATCCTGCAGCTTTCACCATTTTGTGATTGATATATCTTTATCATGCACATATTCCATCACAGAGACCACACTTGTTTTACGTGACTTAGTCTCGTATGGATTGCCAGAACCATAATAGCGGTTAAATATACAGTGGGTAAATAAAAAAGAAGTGGCATCAACAGTTGCATGAATAGAGGTGAAGCTCTGCTTTAAATTTTCCTATTTCAAAGCCACATTCCGTTATCACGGTTTCCAATGCTCAAAGAACAAGCTTTATGTGAACAAAACACTATGAAGGAAAACCAGATAACAAATGGTATTCGCCCACTTCTTTATTTATACTATCATTCTCCAGTGACTCTGAATACACAAAAGGTGTGTATACATTATCATCATATGTGTACTTACACCCACCTTCCTTGTCAAACTGTATACAAACTTGATTCCAATATTCTTAGTCATTCCTAGATGTAAGGGGTTCCATATGAGTTTAGTAGATCTTTGACGTATGTGGAATATAGCCTCTAAAAATAAGGCTTCTCCGGTTTATATCAAGATTATTATCTAAACAAATTATACGTTCTTTAAATTTATCTATTTTCATGAGGTTTCGAATAGTGAGCCCTGTTCTCCTAGGGCAAAACGTAGTGTCCTAGGCTCGTTAAAACCTCAATTCCCTTTCAGTACATCGGTTAAATACCTATTACCAATTCTAATACTGAAGGATGATACTCCCGTATGTGTACATGTTCTACGTTGTAGATCGTGGCGGTTATGACCGAGCGTGATCCCTACCCAGATTATTCAGTGTGTCGACATCTCGAAGCCCAACTTCCATACAATCCCTGGAGCCTTCTCCCTCCCCTTTCTCTCCCTTTACCCCTCCCAAGCGAGCCGACTTCTAACTGCAGTGGATGGCACGACGAACGCCCTGTAGGTAGAGCGATCATTTGCAATTCTTGCCGGGTGGCAGCTGGGAGGGCGGTGATGATGGGCTTACTCCCTGGAGGCCACAGGAGGGAAAAGGAGAAGTATTCTTCTTTAGCGGAGTCTCCGCGGGGGTCTGAATGGCGGAAAGAGTAGCTTCTACTGAGAGGTGCTCTGACTTGGCAGACTATTCGGCATGCTAAGGATGTTCTACAGTTTAACAGACTACTATGCTCGGACGAACGAGGGTTGTTTACGAAGACAAGGAGGTATACTAGGATTGCTGATATCATAAAATGTAGAAATGATTTTGCTCTGAGCACCCTACGTGGCACGCTATAAAAATCCCTGGATTTTAAATGATGTACTGAAGTGTCTAGATCAGACGTAATCAATATTTTTTCTTGCATCTTGATCGATTAGATAAATCTAAAAGGAAATTCAAGGTCTGCAGGTCAGGAATAATGCGAGATTTAACTTTCATCCTCCAATCATAAACAATGAACTACTTCGATGTCCTTACAAAACAGCACATACATGTAAGATATGACGTTCGGGGACTGTTTGATCCGCCCCTATAGTTAGAAATATAAAACACAACATGTGTGTCACTCTATGTCACTATATCATCGTAACAGCTTCGAACTCCCATAGAGAGAATTTCCACCAGTGCTCCTACTTCATGTCCATAAACGTCAATATAGGGTATATCTCTCAGACTGGGTGTATGATATAGGCGAGTTATGCAAGGCAATGAGCAATAAAAGGTGACTGGAAGGCCATGGGTTAAGGCAGTCTGGGCTGTGCAGGATGCAACACCTTTCATGAGGTGAAGGTGGCTCCCCCTACAGGTCCTCGTGTTAATAATTGAGGCAGCACCTCATGAACCATGGATCTTCGCTGGTACCCACCTCTCAGCCATGGCCTGGATCTGCTCACGCCATGCACCAGCTCAGTCTTTATTTCACCGTTCGTGGAAATTTTTCTTTAATGTAATGGGTTACCAGTAGCGCCTATATCGTAGAATATACCTCTACAAAAAGTTTGAATGTATTGGTATATAATGTACAGTCCCCCTTTATTCAATCTGAACCGTAACATCAGTACCCTGTTCTAGCTGGTGTCAATTATAAAATGAGATTATATCTACTTCTATGATCGATTGGTAGGATAGTATGGGACATAACATCTTGTATTTGTCTGGATACAGTGTATTTATGAAGAAAAATGTTTCTATCTGTATTTTTTATAGCTAATTAATTGTGGAATATTGGTGCACATGCAGAACAGATAGTTCTCTCGATTGAAGTGGATTGAAGTAGTGGATTACAACAGTCCTTGTAATAGTCCTTACACACAAACACTCCAGCATAGAATCCTTGATACTTGGAAAATACAGAATCAGTGTTGAAATTATTTTGGGTCTGCAAGGCTCTCACAGTTATATTTTACAAATTGTACCTTTGAAGGGTACACACGTTTTTGTACAGCTAAACAATTGGACTACTTTACCTGGGGTAAACAGTAACATGCTTGCAGTACTCTACCAATTTCCCTCACAGATCACTTCACAGCAATGGTTCCTTGTTCCCCAATAGGCAAATAACAACATCGGATGAAAATCAATTATTCAAGTTGCAAGATAGGGGCCGGATCTCTCCAGAAAGGTCAGATCTTTCAGAGTCTCGAGGTGGGCACCTGGGTTCTGGTGCAGTCACCTGAATATCAGCCTACATGCAGGATACATTACTAAATCTTTTTTATGTATTGGCCCCGTTAAATTTCCCTGTGAAGCTAAATTCTAATCTTTTATCTGGCAGTGAAATAAATTCGGCCATGAAACGATATTGCAGAAATAAGAGAAGAGAAAGATTTATATTCGTCTGTATTAGTGTCCACATGTGAAACCTGATTATGTGGAAACTGTTGCCTAAATTTATGAGAGTACTGCAAAAGTTAAAAATGTCTTGATTGTGGAGCCCTGTTTTATCCATGTAAAAGGAGAGAAACCCGCATTCCAAGATTCTCTCTACTGGAAAACAAGTTGGCTTCGGGGAAAACCGTATAGCATCAGAAGGATGGTGCATCAAGTATCATGATGGATACAATCACCAGGCGTTGTTACGCTCATTAACGCTGGCTTAATTAAGAAATATTATGCCCTCCTAAATATAGGCCACTAATTAAGACTGGTATATTCAGTGATGGACGTCTTATACCCAACTATTTCGCTCAGGGTCTTTGTTAGTGTTGAGCAGCCACGTGGCAAAGTGTCCGAAACCAGTTATACTCTGAGGCAAAACACTTGTAGGGTCCATCATCATTCCTCGAAGACATATATGATATAGCATGCTTAGATATTTTCATACTGATTTATATACAACGAAATAGGTCATATTCTTCTTTCTTGAGTATAGAGAACCTGATCCACAGAGTCTACAGAATACAATGCTTATCTTTTTTTCATATCCTCAGTTTCGTACCTGAAGGCATCTTCGGGATACAGGCTGGTTGTATCTGAAGACATTTAACAGGCAGGCATATTATGGTCATTGTTGCCACTGATTCTACCAAACCATAGGTACTCAGTCATGTACAATCTTTATGTGCGGCATGGATATAATATGTGTCGATCTGTTCTAACCACTCTGTTCGTTATAGAGTTTTTAATTTTTTTAATTTTTAAAATGACATTTTAATTTTTAGTGTAAATGAACACTTTTCGTGGTATACATATAGGAGCTGGAAATAGGAACTTCATATTGCGTGTTGAATATGCCGAGAATTTGATACTGACGGCCTATATGTGTTCCATGTGTAAGGTACTGAGAAGGTACCGTTGAAGGAACTAATGCAGTTGGGAATACATTCACATTGCGGTGGACAGTGATGGCAGCGCAATGGACACTATCTCCGACATGGTTACCACGGCTAATACCCGAAATGCCCACTGACAGGTCCCCATCAGATAATTCATTAATCAACGCTGGAGAGGGAGGAAGAACAGGGTCAGAGGCATCTAAGGGTTATACAGCGTGAAGATAGCTTGGCGCATCCAGCTTGATTCAGATTCCATTTCCAAGCAGCCTCCGTATTATATTTTTACAGACTCCATTACTGTCACGGTCGATGAATACGTACAGAACTTCTCCATTTATTGATTTGTAAACCTTGGGGGAATGCAAAGTTTTTCAGACATATTTTCTTTCAGTCATTCTGAAGACAAACGAAAAGACTAGATTATCCAATTTCGGTGGATGCTAATTTAACCGAAGATATAGAACTTTGGTCAGGTTTTATGTAATTTCGTGAATCCTGGAACATGAAGAATGTACATCACATGAATCATTAAGTATTTCCACGCATCATAATGCTTCCACACATCATAATGCTAGGATAGGTATGGAGACCAATTATTTGTCATAAATAGAAAACCATATACTTAGCTACCACCTCACAATAAATTACATATGATTCTCATCGGTATTGACGACTCGGGTGTTGTCAATGACCCCCCTACTCTATGAGCCCCATGTCCAGGTCGTCTGCCACAAAGCACTGGCGTTGAGCAGGAAGCGGATGTGACGTAGATGACACAAGATGGCCACCTTGCGTGTCGAATACGAATCCTCTGCCTTCTGTGCTCTAGGTGTCTCGTGGAGGCTGGGTCTGGTGCTGCCTGTGACACCAGTCTTCATTTCTTACATCGATAAATGTTAATCAATGACCCGCCATCTACGAACACTATCATAGCATTGTTTTGTTAGATAGGCTCATTTTGAAAAGCCAGACGTGGAAATGATTTTTCAATTGGGAACTTAATTGAAAATTACTACAAAGACGTTCATAAGTTCACAAATATATATTTAGACAGGAAAATAACACCTATACACAATTGATATTGTAAATTAGTTTTGCAGTAGAATCCAGGGTCCACTGAACATCTGACAGCATACCAAAACTGTTGAATTACGATCAATACTCAATTATATAATTTGCATACTGCTCAGTCCTAAAAAAATCATCGCATTTTTATGAACCTCACTAGATAGATATAGAATATTTTGTAATTAAGTTCAAGATTATCATTAAGTAGATATGACTAATTATGATAGCCAATCGTGGTTTGCAATAAGTAATAACCATAATCCAATATCACCTATCACATCTATGATTAGGGTTTTAATGTCATCCACCCATATATGAACATTTCTGTTGGCATGACTTCAGAATGTTTTTGTTGGAACTAATGGCGAGTCCGCTAACCACAGCACAGCTCTGGCTGATGATGATTGTGAGCAAACACCAGTCTGTTAGCTTTTCCTCGCGCCCCATTCCAGGGAGAAGATCCACCCAACCTCCCCTGTCAACAGTATGGATTTGGGGATGACGCAGACCTCGTTAGAAGCGAGCACAGAGTTGTAAACAGCGATGGTGTCGTGGTGTCAGTCCATCAACTGTTCTGCGGGTTCCAGACGTAATGTTTTGTTTCATATTGTGAATTATGATTGGCAAAAGACCTGCCAAAAGCCAAGGGAAACTTTCTTCACGAATCGCAATCGGGTGGAAATTGTGCTTGTTGTCTAAAACTGAAGAGACACCAAGCCAGAAATGCAGCGATCTATGAAGCCACAATCACAGTATGGCGAACATGTGAATTATTATTTTATAACCATATCTGCCATTTACAATTTAGCGCCTCTGAAGCAATGATCGGGTGGAATATATACACAATATTACTATGATTTTCATCTGAGTTGTCGTATTCTTTGGTAGTTGAACTTCGAGTAACAGCGAGGAGTATTGCGTAGTGTCAACTACAAGTAGAATACGGCCACACAGATCGAAATCATGTTAATTTTGTTTTTATTACTCACCTGTAGACTACCTATTAGAAAATAAATCTTGTAAATAATCAAAAATTCGAGGCAAGCGCTGTGCATTGTTTACGTGAAATAGTTCCTATAGTGCCCGTCAGGTGACAGAAAAAGCTGTGTCCTACTGAGTAGATGCTGGCGTTCCCTAATCTACTCAGTAGCGATCTGTAGACTTCATAGGTTTAGTATGAAGACTCTGTATTAAGTGGGTAATAAAAATAATAGCTTATATTCTCGATATATTTTGTTGGCGACTCAGGAGGTCGCTGCCGTTTCTCGCTTGGTGTGTGGCATGGCACGTCTGTGATTTCTACTGTACGCTCATATCATACCTCCAACTAGTTTTATTTTGCCAAACTTTCGCAAAGTCTTTTTTGCTAGTAAGTGTGCCATTCTTTTATTAAACTAAAGCTAGACGGCATCTACCTCCTGCTATCGGAAAGAAAATTCGTTTGTAAACCGTTATTTTCCTTACGGTTATTCTAGCCTGGTGAGCTTCTTATGTTCACTGTCGCAGATCCAATCTGTTTAGCATTCTTGAGAGCGGCAGGCCGAACATGACGATTTGACCATATCTGCAGTATCATGCCATGGTGCTTCGTATCAGATTTAATATGGCATATCATATTAGATATGGCACTTGGCATCCCACATGGAATACGATATCAGTTATGACATCCTTCAAGTATAGAGTTTCATATCAGATCGTACACCTGATACAAAATATTGGATATGACTACAGATAATACGGATCAAATCTGATTTTCTGATATGCTCAATGACATTATTCTTTAGTATTTGCGGACATTCATGTGTTACATAGAAGCAATGGTTCACTTATACTGTCACTTTACTTATTACTTGCATATCAGAACTCGAATCTAAGTGAATTGAGAACAGCTCTATGCCAACAAACATGGATTGAATCATCGAACTATTCTTATTTACTTGAGTTTCGTCGGGCAGTATTCAAAGGCGAAAGACCTCGAACACCCACCGCTACAGGCTCACTGTATACGTTTCCTCTTACCCGCCATCACAAACACTGTTGATTCCACCATGCTGCCAATATTACTTACACCAAACTCACAGCCTCACTGCTATCATTCACACCTCAGAACCTCGCCCTTTCCCAGTTTAAAACATCGAGGTTGACCCATTTGGTTATTTCTAGAGCCAGTAACACCGGCCCCCTCACGATAGGCCCGAATCGTAATGACGTATCAGGGTATGTGATCAGACGACGTCATGTGACGTCAGTGACGATGATGACGTGGGGAGCGTCATGTGCGTGCAGATTAAACATTTACCATTCGCCAACGCGGATCCCCCTCCCCAGTGCCCTTCGCGATGAGTCGTGGGGAGCTGCTCTGTGGACCTCGGGGTTCGTTATATTGCTGCTACAGTGCGTAATTATCTATTGATTCTAGATGTTTTTTCACCAACACCATCCATCTTCATATCCTTCTTTTCTTTTCCGTGTTTTATTCCGTATTTACTCTAAAAAGAATTGTCAATTAACCATTCGCAGTGCATTAATGGGCTGCTAAAGACACCACCGTAAGTCCCCGTTTCCATGATCTAATGACCGGTGGCGTGTATTTTGTGAGACCCCTTGGATGACTTATTACATTCACTAGGCACAGCCATTCGTATCGGTTAGAGACTTAAGGATAATGATGGGCGATGATAGGAGAAGATACAGGGTTCTGTACCGCTCGATCCATTAGACGGGTGCTGGCTGTATCACCCAAACAAACACACGTGGGGCTCGGGTTTCCTCGTGAGTTTACCCGCGGTCTGATCCTCCAGGGCCCTCCGGACGTCTGAGACTCGTTCATTAATTACTTCAGCCTGTGGCGGAGGTTCCTCGAAGCACACTTAACGCAGTCTCTCAACTTCTCGCCGAGAGCGAAACTGCAGACAGAGGAAGTCAACTGTTGATTGTTTACATACTTAATATAGGAATGGGCACAAGACAAAACCCCAATTGAGATTAGATTGTGGGATTTAAGGCTCAGAATGTGTGTTGGGGGTCAAAAGACTTATATATAATAATACAGTGGTTATATCCTTATACCCAAGTCTTTCATCCTACACTGAAACCACATGATACCCGCAAGGCTGTAAACCCATCCATCGCAGTGTATGGTACTTGTCTAATATAGACTATTATGAGTAATTCTTCTCTGCCCATAGATATCATAAATCTAGCTTAGGTAACAAACTTTGTTTTCCCTCCATCATTTCTGCTGTTATCATCATATCTAACCAAGTATGCTCCTTATTTAAGGTGCTAGAAGCTCATGCAATGCTTTAGGGGTGGCAAAAGAGAAATCTTCTGTGGCTAGTTTGCGTGAACCTGTACCTGAATACTTCCATTTGTACATTTTACTCTAATCCTACACCCATCCAATTCCTAACAGTATTCGCACTAAAATTGAAAAGAATAAACATTTAACATCGTTGCTTTTCAAAAGGATGTACTTCACTTGTATAAGCCATATAAGCAGTACATGTATATAACAAAGATAAAGTACCATAACAATACAGTCACAAATAATAAAAAATGAATGTAGTATTAGCTCCACCGTACGTTCGTTGTGTGTTCAAGGCTCATAAACTAGCATTTATTACTTTAGTCAGACATCTGTTAAAAGAATGTACTGCTTCATTACGATGCTGCTTCATGTTGCGAGTCTGCCTGTTTCATCTTTATTTTAAATTTACTCTGTCGGTGAGTCCCCCGATTATCGGCCATTAATCTTTATTACTTGTGTTTAAGACTTGACATTAATAGTCTAGCGGATGTTAGCTATATGTACAGCATATATATTCTCTAAGAAAAAGTGTTATCAGAACTGATAGTTAGTTGGGTGTTTACTCGCACTTAGCAATACAGTACCAGACACATATAACACCTCTTAATGCTAGAGGAAACTAGATTTCCCAAAATGATCTTCATAAAGGAAAGAAAACTATAGACCCACCCACATACCAACGCTATATTATTTGGGATTGTTCCTTGTTTCCAATAGCCAGTTTCCAATAGCCAGTTTTCAATAGCCAGTTTTCAATAGCCAGCTTCCAATTACCACATATAACGCAATAGGAATGCCAAATACCAAATGCCTGTTAAGGGCTAAATATTCTTCATTTACTTATAAAACAACGTTGATGGTTACATAATACCAGCAGGATATAACATGCTCAGCAGACATTCAGTAAGCCACACAAAGCGCTATTTATTGCTGATGAAGCGAGTCAAAGTAAACTGCAATTAACATCAAGTGTAGTGTTCACCACTGCTTAAGTTCAATATTCTGTCGGCTGTAAACCTTCATTGACCGAGAAACTATTTCTATTCAGCTTCTTTATCTCAAGACTCACGTCTTAAGTCGATCACGTGATGTGGTGGCTGTGCAGGCGACCATGTTGTTTATCGAGGGACGATCGATTATCTCCTTGGTCACGTGACTTTCCCAAGCATCGAAGTCGAGTCTGTAACTGTCTCGTCTGATCTACCAGAAGGTCGTGTGTCTGCCCTGTGCCTGCTGCAGTGACCTACACATGCTGTGGTGATCATGGCTATGCAATCATGACCCTCTTGCCAAGAGACAGCAATTTTCCACTTTTCCGAGGAATGCACTTTTTTTTTTCCTTTTCAGTATAAGAATTATTTCTTTCTTATGTGAAGCAAGGGAAATATTTAGTAGAAACCAAACGAGATAGTAGTATGTTGACACTTATCGGAGGATGGCCACATTTATCAATGCTGTCGGATCTACTTTCGTTATCTCGTCCCTGATTGGTCCGTTTTTTATTCACATCGGTGCATAAATAACACTTTATTCAACGCTCCGTCAAATACATTGAGTCAATGTTAAACTTATGGCGCTTTTTATTAGGGGTAGGATAAAATTCGAGCGTCATTCTTGCGCCTTAACTGGTGGTTTGAACCACTCCTACTGCGGCTACTTATTACTTGTTTTCCATGTTTTCTCGGTCTAGCTGAGGCAGCAAATGCCATCTGATAGATATTCCTTCTTCTAAATTCAATTTTGAAAAAGACGAGTAAAGGAATTCTCGATATGATTATAAAATTTGATTTTCTCATTGTATATTTTCTTTAAATGCGTGGACAATGATGAAAAAAGTTAATAATGAATCTCAAATTCTGTGTGTTTTTTGTGAGACTATAATAACGAAATTTTCAATGATATATAGTAGCGGTTAGTAGTGGTGATAACTGTAGTGGTGGCGATGATAGCGGGGGTAATGCTGTAAGCGGTGACAGAGGAGGCAGAATACAGCCAGTAGCATTATCAGTGCTGAAGATAATCGGGTTCATTTTCCGGTTGATCCATCCCAGTCTGGTCAATACGATCCCATTCTCTCAGATGATGGCCCACGCGAAATCCTTCTGCGGCTGACTGGAAGATACCCGCTCAGGGAGACCCCCACCTCCAGTAGCCCTTTGACCCACTCAAGGGCGTTGAGCTATACAGGATCCTGTAGACATCTGCGGTAGCTAGGCCCAGTCTGTGATTCCGTAAGGCTTTACGTAAGTCGACATACCACCTTCTTCAGTTGAAGTGGGCGTAACGTAAGTCAAGGATGAGCACGTAACAGATTGATTCAGGGACCTTGTGGACACGTAAGGCTTACTTTACGCTTAGAGTAGGGGGTGATACGTATTGCACATATGATACCTGTGTTATATATGTGCTTTGACGATGATCCACTAATAGTATATCTATATCTTGAGGGAAAATATATTAGTAGATTGGTCCATTATAATATATATCGACCCAAAAAAAACAACATTTTAATCGAATTCTCATAGAGTGGATGCGGGCGATTATAGTGCCCCCAATCAGTCAATGTTACGGTTGTACTCATTTAAATATTTAGAGAACTTCAACACCATAAAATCTATTTCATTAAGCCCTTCCATTTCGCATGGTATATACATCCTCAGTAGGACGTAAGTTAAAAGCTGTTCAATGGTTTGCGGTAGATCCTGTATATCTGAGCCGCGTGTATGTTGCTGCGTACATCACTATTTCACCGAAACAATGATGTACGAGGGACTTTCAATAAATACAGAAAAAAATTTATTATCAAATTAGTGAAGATATGTGTGGAGGCCAATATATTATCTTCCGAACAAATAATATGCGACAATAATGAGATTCTGTAGATGACATGCCATGGGGAATATCAGTAAATGCCTTAAGGCATTTTCATTCTCCAGAGACATACCAGTTGCCCAGGAGCATCCTTGCTACTATAGGTACTGCTACATACCATCCTGCGCGCCTGAAAAGGGACTTAACTTTCGATATATGATGGTTTTCCTGCTGCTTTATCTCGGGATTTGTGCTCACAGAGGTTTGTTTCATTCCGCATCTGATATTGCACACTTCTCCATCAGCTGTCTCACAGATCCAATACTCCTATAGTCTCACCAGTTCGCCACGAACTCAGATACCCCCATGTTATCATCTCTCTGATTGGATCGTCCATCAGGCATGGCCTATCGCTTGTGCCCGTCGGTACGTCGTTGTGAAGGCTGGACAGATACCAACACGCAGAAAACCGGCGCCACTTTGTCATGATGCTTCATCAACACGCCACCTGCTGGGTTGCAGGCGAGTCACTGGGTCATATGTATAATAGGGAACTTAACCCGATAGTTATATAGTTTTTTTTGTTTCTTTTTAAAGCGTCTTTATTGCATTCAATGTTTCACATTGTTCTTACTTGCAAATGCGACAGTAATGCTATCCCACCACCAACAGGTGTGATATGTATACAACAATAGTTTTTGACAAGTTATGCACATTTATATGCAGATCCTGAACTCTTAAGTCCTTTATATACATTCTTATAAATGGTACTTATCATCTACTAATCTTAAACTGTATAAGCATAGCCTATATCCGACCGTGCTATCCCCCACCAGTTACTCTGATAATTTTCTCAATATTTCTTTCTTAAATTCTTCCTTTGTAGCCGTTTCCTATATTTCTAGCTAATGAGTTCCAGATTGTGATTCCCTTATATACAGTCGATTTTCTGTACTTTTCCTTTTTTGGTTTCGATAGTAATCGGGTTCCCCACTAGGAAAGCGTTTGTAAAAGGTTTATAATATCTTGGTAATCAATTATGACTGATTATGAAATTAGTTTGTATACTCATTTTCAATTTATAGAAATTAAATACCACCTGGATGCAAAGTTTAGAATTCCAGGAACAAAATATTGATGAAGGTCAGTGATAGGAGCTTTAATCATCTTAAGTTTGGATCCTCACGTTTTTATTTGTGACCAACCCCAGACAAAACACCATATGACGGGTTCAGTTATCAGTGGCTTTTTTCGGGCTTGCGATAGAGGGGTATTAGCTTCGTCTAATCAATATCAATGAATTATAATAGCGGTTGTCTGCCAACTGCAGTGACGCTATTTTACAATTTTCTGTTGGATGATGGTGGAACCAGCTATTACTCTGTTCGCTATATAAGACCAAGGGGACGTTGATAAAGGATGTGTGAAAATTTTCTGAAAGGTGCGTTTCACTCGTATTCTGTAGGCAATAGAAGGGCGAACACAACATTTCCAAAACATAGGACTTTACCCCGTACCTAAACCTTTACTGCGTATACAAACCTGCCCATATGGATGTCGTCCGTAGACTTCAGGATCTGCAGGTAGCTGCTATCAGGGACACGTTCATGATCCAGGTCCATGAGGACTGAGCAGCCTGTGTGCGCTCAGTGCGTAACGTCCCGTGCTTCTCCTTTGATCCACTGCCTTCATTGTAGGCCACATCCTTAGACCAAAGCTATGGTGCAGGGTGATGGGTGATCGCCCAACGTGTGAGCTGCGTGGAAAGGTTGGAGAGTCAGTAGAAACTCAGGATAAAAGGACGTGGTCCGTTACCTGATGGGGTAGGGTAGATCGGGTGAGTGGGCCGGGGTAAGATAGAGGATTGTATCAATGAGAATAGATGTGTATAGATATTGAAGCGTTCGAGTCTTACCACATGGGGAATTATAGATCACATATTATAAAATAGGCACGTACTAGCTAGCTATAGACTTTTAGTTTTATAAACATTACACATCTTTCATCTATATGTGCTAGACAAGGATACCATAGTGATTAATAACTTATAGATCACTAATCGCATATGAACCTGTCTTTGGAATTGTGCATAGGAATCCACAACTAAATATATAAAGCACATTACAGGAAAAAGAACGGTGGTTAATTTATTAATTGGAAGCTGTAGGAGACCCGCAGCTCAAAGCGAAATGCAACACATTCCCGAGCCTATGTGATATGGCAAATACTAAATTACTTGTGAAAGCTATCCACCGTAGGCCATGTTAGTCTCCATCAGGAATGGGGGTAAGATCTTGCTGGTGTGAAATGGTAGAAAATTCTGCAGCCTTAGGAAGCCCTACTCTCCCTACATATATATGCATTTCAAACCAACCTCTATGGACCGATAACTCCCTCACTTCTTTGTGTTGCATTTAAGTGTAGGGATTTGGCCTGATATCATCATTATCAAGGGTTCAAGCCTAAGATCCTCCAGAATGTGTATCGTTTTACATGTGAGCAGGTAGGAATGGCATGCAATGTAGATTCACCAATGTCTGCAGTAATGGCTAATTGATGATTATTGGTCATTTTCAGAAACAGCCGTATAAAAAAAATGTTATTTTCTCTGGTAATGAGACTTCGGGATACTATGTATACTATGTATTTCTTTTCTTTTTTACAGTAATTTCTATCTGAAGGATACTCCTTAGTTTCCAAAAAGTGATTTGTGAATGATGCTTGCGCCTATGGCTGTGTGCATAGATGGTGGCTACAGGCGGCATTCATAACATAGAACCGACGAAAGGTCTCCTAAACAACAAAGAATAAATGACTCAATGGCTGTGGTTCAGACGTAAACTTACTGGGGAACGTTATGAAGCTTAGGTAGTGAATCCCCATAGATCCGCCAGTTGTAACTCTAACAGTAACGAGCACAAATACATGTCTTACTACACTTCCACTTCAGAATTTTATGAAATATAGCTGATGCTGTGAGATATTCTTTTTTCTTTTCACTTCCGACATGTATAATCTGATTTAAAGTAGGTCCTATTTATCTAGCCAAATTCAGAAGTCTTAAGCTCAGATAGGATCCCCTCATTCCGTTACAAGTATTCGTTAATTTCACAAGACCAATCTGATCCATAGATGATAGGTATCACAGTATGAAGCAGCTGGTGACTTTTCATACTGGTGGTAATAATCTCCTGACAAGTTAATTTGACCCTGGTAACAGCCATGTGGCGGACCTCTCCTGTCTGTATGATTATTTGTGTCTCTATACCACTGTTTAATATTGTATCTACTCTTCTATCCTTCTTCTATTTAGGCCATTTTTGATTATGAGGGAAATAATGAAACAATCATTGGGGTAGTGGTATTATGTGAATTATACTTACTGAAAATTTCATGACTTTGCGGATCAGAGTGATTATTTTCCTCCGAAATACTCGATGAAAAGACCCTTTAAGCCTATTTGAAAAAGAAAATGGCTTTGAACTTAATAGAGTAGTGCAATAACATCAAAGGCTAAGAATGATATAATAGTCGATCAATAGTTAAAAAATGGAATGACGCCTCGAGGTGTTTATCATTATGGTTTCGTAACTAGAGTTAGAAATGGCACACAGGGAATCCGTTATCAAGACGATATTGCCAATAGTAGTGCCACATAGTATTTGTAATGTGCCTCTGTATTGTATTCGTATTATTTGAATGTTTATACCTATATTTGCTGAAGCTAGATGTGGCGGCTACCGCGACTATTGAGCAAGTGAAACAATTTCCAACAAAACGGAGGCATAACAAAACTCCATGAGTATGCGAGACCTGCATAGCGGGTGGGAATCATTTTTATCCAATCGCTGTACCTATCTTTGGTTGTAATGTGTTGCATTTGTGTCTATCTAACGCGTTATAATTGATTGTGATGCACTCTTGTCAACATCAATAATTAATTATGGAATTGGAAGAATTGTGGAAGTACAAGACACAAAAACAAGGAAGAGAGGAAAATGTGACAAAGAACATTTACATACAATATATATTGTAACACAAGGTACACTAAGGGTAACATAGTCTAAATTGATAAAGGCAATGAGACAAAAGAGGGTATAACTAATAACACAAGGGGAAAGGTTCAGCTAGATTTACACAAAACAAACTCATTGCGAAAGCTGCAAAGAAATAAAAATGAGAAATCTCTCAAGAATCAAAGAAAATACATAGTCAAAATTTCCATTACCTGGGAGCCCATATGTATGTGTAACTGATTTATTGCCTCCCTGTTATGATTTTACAGGAAAGAAAAGAAAGGAAAAGATAGTCTTCATTGCATATTACATTAACAAGTTAGGGTAGTTGTAAAATATAAAGTTTATACTTTTGCCACCCGAGGGCAATATTAAATTAGTCTCCGTAATCCTTGACCAACTGCCAGTTATTTTCCTAGAATCAATCGGAGATGCTCAGTCATTTCCTGATGGGAGTCACATGACCAATACACTTGTAACATTTCTTGTACATAACTACACTCGGACCCCTGCCGCTTGCCCTAGTCGCCGCCAGAGGCGCCCCGACTGGCTGACCTACATCCACGAGGCCGAGCCGACTCCAGCTGACCTTTTAGTTCTTTGATCAGCCCGCCAGGTGTCTCTCCCACGCCTACTCGTCAGGTCACGTGACTGCCTAGCTACACCTCCACCCAACACCCGCCAAACATACTGGATCTCCAGTTGGCTACACCCCCAAACCATCCTACACACCTCCCTAGCTCCTGCCAATGGCCACCCCTGTAGAGAGGTGAGAAGCCTGAAGGTTAGGTATTAGTACTTCTGGGTTGTTCCCAATCTGCCCTCGTTATGTTATAGGTGTTGGAGCTATATGAAATCAATAAGTGTCAGAGCAATGCACATTGCTTAAGAGCCAGTTTGCAAAATTATTGCCATAACCTCTCAAACTCAACATTAGGGTTTTGTAGATTCGTCGGATTTTATGAAGTGATGGGAAATTGAAAAGAGCATATGTTTTTACATAGATTTTGAAAAGACGAACCGCAGTTACCGTTATACAACGTAGTAGTAGCAGCAACCACGCTGAATTCAAGACCGTTTGAACTTACCTATGTAGAAGACTAGTGACCATCAGGTACAAAGGAGGTAACGGCTGTTCCTAAAAGAAATGTCAGATCTAGGTTCGGGCAATACTTGGCATATCCTTGTGCACTGTCATGGTTTATTCCACCCCCGTGGTGTAGCAGAGAGCCTTCTCATGTAACCTTCGGCCAGTCTTTGAGTACAACCTGGGTTCTGTCTATATGCCAATACAATTGGAAACCTGACCAGAATCTTTTGACCTAGGTTTTGGGTTAGTCATCATGTGTGTTTGTGATTCACTCTCCGGTGTGATTTCACATCCCATCAAAGGGAGGAGTGTAGGGAGAGGTTCCTATTCTTGCGCACACAACCTATGCCTGGAGAGTATCCGTGTTCAGTAAACCCCAATGATGCACCCAGAGCATTTTCCATCTGTGAGGATGGTATGGGCGGTAACTGGACCGATGGCACCACGGACCGATGGCACCTGGACTGATGGCACCTCTTTTCAGTGTCACCTGGACTGATGGCACTACTTGCCTAGACTGATGGCACCACCTCAGTTTTATCTGGACATGGGAACCACTTGATAGATATAGTATTAATGTGCAATAAGCAGTGTTTCCAGTTTAGTTTTCAGGTGGTTTTTTCTGATTTCTGAAAAAAAACCACTGCTGCTACCGTGACCGGTACCGGTACCGAGGCGGCCGCGGCTGTGGCTCTGGGGGACTCTTAATTAAGCAATATATACCATATAGACCTCTGTTCTTATGGGTATTTTCTTATAATACGATATCCACTCTAAGTGTTAATGTTAAAGTTCAAGGGTAAGTCAGGGTTTGCCCGCCGTGTGGCCAGCCGGGACCACGGGTGGCCGGCCGGGACCCCCGGCTGCCGGTGCCGTTTTTTTTTTAATTAGTTTTTTTTAAATCATCATGCTAATTCTTCTATATGCGAATATAATATACTAGGTAGTTGAAAAGTGGTGTATACAATATAATCTGGCAATAACCATCAGTATAAGTGAGTGGTGCCATCAGTCTAGGTAGTGGTGCTATCAGTCTAGTAAAAATGTTGCCATCGGTCCGAAGAGGTGCCATCATTCCAGGTGCCATCGGTCCGTGGTGCCATCGGTCTAGTAATCGTATGGGCAACCTCGGTAGATACACGATCATCCAAGTCCGTGGTAGATAACAGGAGATAAGGGCGATATGTGACTGTTTCGATCCGGTAGATTGGAGTAATCCCAGGTTAAGTTATTTACAGGTAGACTAATCCATAAACCCCTATCACTAATGATACGAGTAATCGTCACAGGTGATCAGACAAAACAGACAGGTGATCCTCCCATACGTCATACCTGACTCCAGAAGGCGACCTACGGCCCCACT
This sequence comes from Alentia gelatinosa, assembly GCA_950022655.1. NCBI lineage: Eukaryota > Metazoa > Annelida > Polychaeta > Phyllodocida > Polynoidae > Alentia > Alentia gelatinosa. Next base: position 18,789,673 of record OX465588.1, on the reverse strand, counting down.
TTTACTGCAGCTTAAGGGGGTGCTCCACCTGGCCGATTTCTCACCCGATCAATTGTTTCTGGGCCCTGTAGAGGAAGCTCACGTATTGTAATTTATTTAATTATGATAATAATAGTTTAATAAATGACCATTTTCAAAGATTTGAGAAATTCTAGGGCATCCGATAATGATCGGCGATTGTCTGGCTACAGAATCGGCTACCGTCGGTCCAGTGGAACACCCCCTTTAAGGGGATCTTCCATCAGGCTGACTGTATGACAACACAAGAGCATCGCATGTCTGCGGTACGTCAAGCGGGTAAAAACGTCGGTGCAGTTGAGCAGGCCACATACTCATCTGCATCGGCCGCACGACAGGCGTATGGTCCGTAAAAGCTAATGAATTACCTTTTGTCGGATGCCCGCAAACGTGGCCCGCACGGCCGCCGTTCGGCGTCGGCCGTTGAACGGGCTCGTGGGTTTCTACACTATAGACATGCGTCTGATTCACAGGCAGCCTGGTGGAAGACCCCTTTAGTGAATGCAGTCAGAGTACGCTCTGCTAAACCATGTCTCCAGTATGGTATATGTAGAAGGAACAAAAGAATCACGTCTCCAAAACACTGCTACCCACACTGGTTCCTATTCTATTTACATATTTAGTACAATTAGTACAAGTACATTATTCTGTGGTACATGCAATAGGACAAATGTCAACTTGCAGATCAGGGAGGAAGATGCAGCACATAACCAACAATGTTCCATTTCACCGATAGTACCAAATAGTAAATCAGACTATGTCAGAATCATTCAGTCAGATGGAACAGCCCTTAAACAGAGAATCGTAATTTTGGTTAACGATATTTCTTCCCAGATCACAAAAATCAGTTCATAAGATTCATGCTTAGAGGCATATTAGACAATTTACCTTGTAAATTAAAATCCATGTCATTTTCCTGAAATTGAATATGGTGAGCTCAAAGTATTAAAGAACACATGTCCAATTTAGAATTCGGGGGTTACACTGCTAGCTTTTGATTCAGAGATTGATATATGGTAATATTATAATAGAATATATAGAATTTCTAAAAAGTAGCTTTCTATATAGTAAAACCCATGTCATTTTCATATGACCTTCAGAGAATGTAGTAGATTTCAGTACTACACATTCCAGTTTTGAAAACAGTTTTGACTGGCAATTGATGATTTTCAAAGATCAACAGATGGCGCCACCGTGAATTGTAGGATATGCCTTTAAGATCATCTGTGAAGATTGTGATACATCCTGCCTTTGTGCTATGTCAGCACTGTGATTGCTTCGGAACTTAACCCTGACCTTCACATATCCACCCACGACAATCTTACAAGCAATCACCTGAGCATTACATGCGGCAGCCTTACCCGAAACAGAGTATAGCGGAATTACGGCGAGGGCCTGTTTGTGAAAGCTACCTGCCGGCGCTAGGCTCCCCTCTAAGTCCTCACGGAGTCTGGTCGCCGAGGGCAGTCACTTAATTCCCCCATCCACGTGGGATTATCTCCTTCAGCTCCTCCCGCTGTGCGTCCATTGACCCTCCTCCACCTACATGACGACGCCTTGGAGGCAAGTCTCCATGGTTACACAGGTGCACAGTTGTACAGGGTCGAGTCCCCTCCACCCATGACAACACCTGTTAGACCAGGTGTGGACGGGTGTTTCTACTTACCCTAACAACCGTGGGTAAACCCGATGGCGAGATTACCACCTGACCTTAGTGCCTCGAGAATAGAAACCCATAAAACGAATTGCTCCTGGGCACCTTGTGCCAGTGTATTATTGCCCACTTCTGTGTTTTAGGTCTTCATAAACATATTTCTATAAATACTTCACCTTGTGACCAAGCTACATATGCAGTGCACAAACATACCGCTATGATCGTATAACAAAAAAACAAAGATTAAAGGATACATCCAAAAAAGATAACTGTCAATTTGAAAAAAGGTGGGGGGGGGGAGAGATGAAGCAGACGACAATTTTCAGTTGCAAACGCGATGCTTTGGTCGTAGCCAGCCATGCTTAGCTTCAAAGCTTACACTGGCCCGTGGGTCAGGTTGCCTTCTTCAGATGTTAGCATCTTGAAAGGCTGACCTCTGACATGTCATCTCAGGGAATGTGGGCACACGGGGGGAAACACGGGCAAGAAAAAGACCAATAATATCCGCCATCAACAATAGTTTCCTTTGCTCCTGGGTCCATTTAATGGACAGTTCCGCCAACGTTAGTTTGATGTGTTGGGTGGCTGTTTTGGCTTGGGTCCAGGGGGTTACAGTGCACAATGCACTAGAGGTCTACTCCATTGTCTGGCCAGGTATGGACAAGACATGAACGACACATCCTGTACCAATAGGGTGCTAAATGACGTCTGTGACCTAGCACGGTGGGTAAAAGTGGTACACTTACAGCTGCCAGGTGGCTAGAGTGGACACTGACTTATTATTTATGGTGTTTGCATATTGGCTGACATGATTCGCAGGGTTTTCTTCCAACTTTCCCTTGTTCGTTCTCGTTTTGGTCATTTAAGAGTATTGATTACCTAGTCTCCATAAACTGAATTATGTTTATAAGCCTGCTTAAAACTTTTTTATGCTCCATGAGCTTTATTTTTTATTTGGGACAAATGATTAGATAGTATACATGTGTAGTTGATGTTGTATGGTTTTGTAGCTTACAACCAATTGAGAGCTCTATGATTATCAATTAGGATTATCTAGTCTCTCCAAGACGGCATCTTCGTGTATGTCCGAGTTGACGAAAGCATTAGCTGTCAGCTTTGTCAAAGTTTACGCATACAACTAAGTATCTGAAGTACCAAATAATAATTCTGAATGATTGAACTACCAAATTGGAGATGCACCTGTATGGAATACGATTGACTCATTGAGTCGCTTTCGGATGCTATAGATAATATTAAGATGTGTTAATAAATAGATTTCGCTTGCCCATCGAGTTCTCTAATGTGAATGAATATGTCGCTAGATGTTTCTTAGTCAACTACTTGAACGGAAAATAAACATTTATTTCTGTCGTGTTAAACACCATCAATATCCTTACCAACGTTTAAGTTTAAAGTAACAGATACTACCCGAGTTCTAATATTTTCATTTCCTAGATGGTTAATGGAATATATCAAGTAATGCATTCATGAATAATTTCATTCTAGACAACTCCTCAGGAAATTGTATTTGTGAGTTAATCACGATTTTCTCCTAGTTGCTAAACTCCGATTTTTCAAATCAAACACATCTCTGCAGCCAGTCACGGCTTTCCAAGTCAAACACACACCGTACCACCCCGAGTGGGGACACGCTTCAGGGGCTTCTAACGGTATCCAGTGAAGGTGTGAAAGCGAGAGTGACACCTGAGAAATGATAGGGTACGTGGTAGATTCTTGTTCAGGTGTAAACTCAGGACGGCGAGGGGGGTGTTTGTGATGGTTGCAGGGGTGTTGAACCCTAACGGTGCCTCAGGAAAGGCAAAGGTGAAAGGGGATGCGTATAAAGAGATACCTGGCCCGTGAAGACTTCGGGCGAAGTGCCCAAATATATCAGCGACACAAGGCTTACCTGAGATATTGAGATTTAACTGGCAGGTTGTGTTAGTGAGGCAGGGGTGGCCTGGTGAGGTGCAGGTCATACTTGAAGTCCCTAAGCCCGTCCAGGGGCGAGTTAATAATTCACTGAATGTGTACTCTGTACCGAAGGTTACTGGAGAACTCTCCCCACACTTTACGGGATAACTCGCCCGGCGAAGAAGACCCGTAATTCAAAGGAGAACTCCCTCCGTTTCGGAGAACTGCCAGGGGTCCGTTTCATATTCTAGGATCATACATGAAGACCCCTTTCTGCACCCTATACAAGGATTATCATTTAGTAATAACCAAAAACCTGTTCGCTAAGACAGTATTTGTCATGCATAAGGTCATCCATGAGTGTTGATTAAAGTTGACCCACATCTTCCCTGGGTTTCTATGGCTTACAGAAAAGGATCTAGATGTACGATCTTAGATTAAGAAAGGGGCCCCTGGCTCGCGGATTTAATCTTTGAACTTCTGTAGAACCCCATGAGTATGGAGACTGAGGCAGGGTGGCATGTACAAGGATGGATGCTTATGTTATTATATACTGATATTGGCCGCTATCGAATAGAAATAGGGTTTGGTTGGGATTAGGAACGGGGTTAGTGTTAGGATTAGAATATGGTCAGGTCAGGGTTAGGGTTAGGATATTTTTTTTTTAACAAACTTTCTTTATTGAGCATAAGATTACAGCATGGTAGTGTACATAAGAATCGGCCCCAGTTGGGCTCAATGATTAGGATTAGTTTGATTCTTGGCGAGAAAATCACGAGGCGAGTTCGTTTCCGGATGAGACAATCACGGGACGAGTCCATTTCTTCAGTATATGCACCGAGTTCTGCACGGAATATATATCAGCAGGTACGATAAATAACCAAAAAAACAATGTACTTTTAAGAAGATGCTGCTTACCTGTGCTGTTCCACTTCGAGATTTGGCTTTCTCGACAAGTATTCATTATCATTTAACACTCACCGAGCGACAAAACAGGGTAGCTTTGACGAGAATTAGACTGCTGACAATACGACAAATCCATATTGAAGCAAACACAGATGGGGCACCCATCGCTTGCAGCCCACTTGTCAGCGTCTATTATGCTGCTTGCGTGAACTGATTACGGGTTATAGACGGTAAATTATACCTCACATTGTAGCTTTCAGAAAACTGCCGCATCTATCTTTTTTAAAGCACATCTTAATGTGTCGTCTTCCGGGGAATCCTCTCATTAGGTTGTTTGTGACGTTTCCAGCTGTGTCCGCCGTATAGAGCAGGGACCTGGAAAGTAATTTGGCAACTTTTCTTAAAATCTTGCAGGAACTGCTATTTCATTTCTTTTCACAGTACCTTATAGGATAGTTGACTTTTCCTGAGACCATTACTGATTTATAAACAGATATATTATCCACCTAATACAAAGTGTCCATAGAAAACACATAGGGAGTTTGTATGGACATACCCGGCGCATACGGATATGTTGTATGCTCCGGGTGGCGCATACGGAAAGTAGTGCGTACGGAAAAATAGTGCATAACTAAAATGAACTGGTATCGACATGCCACTTGCCCAGAAAAGGTGGATAATAAATACAATATAGACTCGTTTCAGATACAAGCGGTTGTATGCTCCTCGGAGTTGACTCTGCGCAATATCCTCGCATACGCTCGGATATTACTACGTGTCAACTCCTCGGAGCATACGGCCGCTTGTATCTGAAACCAGTCAATATTGTGTATATATTGTGGCTTGCAAACATGTACACCTGTAGAGTACGAGTAACATTTTGATAGATGTGAGTCATGCTTTCAACAGATATTTTCCTCACCTGACTGGAACCGAACACTAACCATCCTGACACCCACCCAGCTTTCTGCCGGCAGAGATGAAGGCGATCTTTTAACTCACATTCTAGGGCTCCAGGAGTGGGTCCAAACACCGATCTCAAGTGGCATACCGACACAGAGGTGTGGAAATAGTGAACAGTTAGGTTGGAGGTGTTGTCATTGGACCCCTACCTACTCTACATAGCTACCCACCTCTACACCCGTGGACGCATCTAGAGGCTTTCACCTCTGTTATCATTGCTGCACCTGGCCGGGTTTGTCAGTGCCGTATGTCTGCTGAATGGGGGCTTTCATTCATTTTTCTTCAACCTTAGCTTGGCTTTTCTATTATAGAGCAGTATTTATTGAACATTCAACGTATAAACTTACAGCATTGTAATGTCACAGATAAGAAAGGATTTCGCTCCATTTAGACACAGTTCGTTGTGTTGTGGTCTTACAACTTGCTCTCTTTTAAAAATATAGTTTATTGAAATAAACGGAGCAATACATGCACAGTTCATACTAGTTGTCCTAACTGTCCGATCTTAGAAGCTCTAAAAAGTTGCCATTACCATGGTATACGGTCTCAAAGCCATTTTATATGGAAAAATAGCCCCTTTGTGCTATAAACGAAAAATAGTCCCTATTGATATACCCTTTGATATGTCAATTCCTAGTTTAGTTTACTCGAGAAGATAGGTAATAAATAAAAGAAATGATGATTTTGTGGAGAGGCTGCTCTGTAAACCACTCGAATTGGACGTCGTAATACACTCACTATCGCTCATGTACTACTATGCGTCAAACACTCGTAGTTTACGGCAACCATCGCGATCGATTATTGTATGTGTGACCATATATGTGTGCCTGTCAGATGTACATAAACCTTCATTTCAGGATATTTGATGCAAGAAGGATTGGATGGTTAAAATGTGTGTCTGTGTACATAAAATGGAACTAGTACCACGCATATATTGCCATCTTGGCTCGTCATAGGCATTTTTACAGTGTCCCAGAATTGATATGATATATAGGTACAATGAATGCATACAGTAATCGCAAAATCCCATGATATGTGTAAACTAGTAAATCCTTAGTATCTTGCACCCTAATATAAAGCCAACTATGAAAACTATGTTTAGGCTGGGGTCAAGTTGTATTTGCTTTCCTTTACTCACTCTGTAGTACATGTAATATCTATTACGGTTCTTCATTCTGGATTCTGCTGAGGTGGACAGCAATTACTAATCTATTCCCCCTCTTGGTCGCCTTGACTCCTCATGGTGCAGACCGGATATGCTTGCACATAAGCATAGCAAAAGCGACCGGGGTGGGGAATTCGCTCAGTGGTAAAGAGCACTGGACTTGTAATCCCAAGGTTGTCAGACTTTGTTGGTTTGAGTCCCACTCCAGCCACTTTTCTCCTTCACCCAAGCAATGGTAGATTTACTGCTATATCAAAGGCCAATCCTTTATATATCATGTCTATGTGGTGTAGGAAGTAAAAGAACTTTCACCTTGGTAAATGTGTAGGGGTGAGATTTCTACCTACATTCATCACATAGGTTCGGTCAAACCCAAAGTAAGTCTAATTGAACGAATTGGACGTTGAACTACCCAAACAAACAAACAAACATTCTGGATCGTGCAAAATTATTAGGTAGATGACGAGCAACATGTATCTTCCTCTACCTGAAAAAGCCTTGATTACGATAATGTATACCAAGGCTGATCTGAAAAATCTAACGGAAAATAAAGGCATCTATCGGTAAATGTTCTTAGTTTATATCAAGAGTCTGATTATTCTCACTCGAATTGCGTCTTTAGTATTTTATGAAAATATTGCTCACTTTGTACATGGACGGCTCTGATCATGTAGGGACCATGGGACTGACCATCTACGAGACAAATGGTAAGCTTATTGAACGGATGGAAAAACACAGACATTGCTATGGGGAATTGGCCAATTGTACAAACTATATCAAATGCTTGTTTTTGTGGCGCATTCTCTGTAACGCCCCTAAGCTGTCAATCCCCTGCCCTGACCCTGGACGTCCCACAGACCGGTCCTGACTCAGGCCAACATGTCGGGCCCTCATGTTAAATCCAATATGCTATAAGGATCAGAGAACAGGGACTAACATAACAATGAGTCACATGTTGTCTATACCATCTACATCTGTTCCCTTTGATCCTCTAGTGACTCCATCCCCTGGCAGCTACTATATGCACAGCATGGTGTTTTGATATCAAATTGACTTGGCTTGGGTATCATCCTTCGAGGAGGGGATTAATTTTGTATGCATTTCTGAATAATTGAGCCATTTAAATCTTGAAATTGAATTTTATAACTTATTTCAGAAGCACGGCATTGAGATACTTTCTTATACTGGAAATTGTTATTGTAAATTGGTGTTATACATGTACTTGAAGAAAATGGGAAGGGTTGGACGATAAGGTTTGGAGGAGTAGCCTAGGGCTGTTGGCCATTCGTCGCCACTCACCTACTACAAACTTCTCCTGACAGGTGGGGCACTAAGGGTGAGTGTGTTACCTGGTCAGGATCAGGCCAACACGTGACCGCTTTCCTTCTCGGGGTAACCTCTCTGATTAACCCCACACCTGGATCGTGTTACCCCCACACAGGTCTGTGACCGGAGACGGACAGGGAAAGTGTGCCACTGACACTTATACAGCACGTTTCTTAGAAGGCTGTGCTGCCAAGGGATAACAGTGATTCTACAAACTTTATCCTACCCCTAATATAAAATCCCATAGGCTTAACATTGAGATTCCGTATGCCACGCTGACTGGCATACGGACGTTTGTATGCCACTAGGGGCATACAGAATTTTGATGATTTTCATTCATGGTTTTAATATTAAATTATTGTAGAGGGGGGTAGGATAAAATCCAAACCTGATTCGTTTTGATCTTGGCTTTTGGTTCCGGATACCACTCGGCTCCGTCTCGTGATATCACTACGCCAAACGCCAGTCGTGGTATACGGGAGCCAAGATTAAAACTCATCCGGTTTTACGATAGTATTTGATGGCATTGGTAGCAAGAATCTGATGTGCTGTCAGCAGGGGATTAATTGGAGGTGACTTGGATTTTCTATAACGGTACTCATAACTGGAAGACGAAGGGTTCCGATGTCTATGTTAGTTAGGGCTACATGGAGGCTACCTGAATTGACACATAAATAATGTCATGGAAGTGTTGAATTTCGGGTAAATTGCCTTTCTCGATGAGTTTAGCCACTAAATATGCCATAGAACAACCGTGTAGTGTGGGTCTTAAATTTCTGTGATACTTTATATCTTACATTGAGAACAACCTGCATACAGGCCATTTTTGTTGGCGAATCCGTAAATCGCTATGTTTGTCGGTTGGTGTGTCCTCGGGTAAAGTGTGCTGTACTGCAATATAGCAGTGATCATTTTGTGTGAAGCTTGATCATGGGGACACACCAAGCGAGAAAAGCAGCGATTTCCAGAATCACCCAAAAATTGCGTGTATGTGACTTACTTCATACTTCACCTGTTGTTGGATATACCGATGAATCGACTGACTTGTTTCTAAGTTGTATACCTTGTGTTATACCTTGTAATACTTGCATGTAGAGTCCCCCCCCCCCCCCACGCCACCGCACCGCCGCCCCCCTACCTCTCTCTCTTATTTATTTTTGAATGTGTTTTACATATCCGATACTAGCCCATGTCAATATGTTGCTTGTTTTGTATTTATATTGATACTAAAGCTCTCGGCTTGATCTTGTGTACAAAATGCTAAAACTAAAACCTTAGAATGTTAAGAAATCTCTGTACTTTAATTTCATGAAAGTCAGATTCATTCCTCTCATGGCTGCTGTCATCCGAGTTGCTATTGTTTGTTTAGTGTAAATGAATGGATGTTCCTCCGTACTGTATTTTTACAGAAAATAAGTGGACAATACAATGCGCGAAGACTATGCTGTTGTACGACTATACACTCTGTAAAATCCCGTAAAAGTGTTAAGTAGTTAACAGCGAGATACTATTTACTCCTTTCATTTGTTCGTATTTCGTTCCTGTACTGCTTGTGGACGGATTAAGTGGAAGATCACTGCCTACCTGCTATGTGAACTTTTTTTCGTCTTGAAATAAAAAACTTTAAAAAAAATAAATCTGATTATTGCTCCTCAGACGCTAAAGTGTTGGTGGGAGATAATATCATCAAACAATATCTCACATATGTGTCATTTGTGTTCGCGAAACCAGAAATCGCATCCTTTACTCGCTTGGCGTGTTTTGATCTTGATGATCAACTAAAGAGACAGTGACGATATCAATAGTGACACAGCGGACTGGTATCACCACTTTCAGGGATACACATGGCACGGTCCTGTGGTCCTGATGAAGAAGTTTTCCGTTTAACAGGCGGCTCCGTTTGCATTATAAGTAGGCCCCGTTGGCTGATTCGGAATTGATACTGATTGATATGACAGGGAAATACAACAGATGCACAGTGTAAGTATAGTGTATAGACTAAGATGGTGTAGAGCATAATATGAGTTAAAGCCTTCCTAGACCCCCATGGATTATTCATGAGGAATCGTTACGGCGAAATACATGTAGTAGAGTCTAAAATGCCCATCAAATATTGCTGGCGCCCTCCTCATGGGGGTCAGAGAACTAATAATCGCTGGCCGGTTTCCTGAATTCATTCAGAGTGAAATATAAGCCCCCAGAACAAAATATTTTGAACCATAGAAACCAAGCTACCACTGGCAGCAGCGGTATCCCAATTCGATAGGCATTTCCGAACCTTAGTTGTCTTATATGTCGTTCAATTAACCCAGAGGCTCAGATATTTATTATCACTATCAGAATTACCATAACAATAATGTGCAGTAAGGATCACTGCATCTGTAATATTCGCGTTGGTCTATAACTGGCCATAATACCATATCAAATATTAAACTTAATTTTCGAATATGATATTCTTACTTCTCAAAATGTAAAAAAGCATTATGATATTATTACGGTCAATATATAGCTATATTTTACTATCTGAAGTCGCCTGCCTAGTAAATCGCGATATGGGTCTGTCATATTCCATTCTATCATTGTCTGCAAGCCGTTACTGCGGGCGAACGGTGTATTGCCTAGAAAAAGCCTTAGGTTTTTTTACCTGTGAATCATCCATAGAAGTATGTTACAGCCAGACATGGCAGATAAGTCATCCACTGTACATAATCATCCCCAACTCCAGGACAGTATGAGCGTAGGCTGATTATAGTCATAGTTGTAAGGACGGACGGGGATGGCCAATATGCCGAGAAAAAACATGGTCGTATTTACAGTGGTACAGAAAAAAAAAATCATTTATCATCCTCCATTAAATGTCTCATTTCCCAACTGTTCCAAAATAAACCACAGTTTTACGTCAATATGTCACCTTAAAAAGGACAGGGTAATTTCCACATCACCCTTCGTGGGGTGCAGGGGTAAATCCGGGTGGTTATAGGAGGGAGGGATGCGGATGAGGATCCATGTGTTGGTAGTAGTGAGGAGGGGCATGTTGGTGTTCGCAAAAGTATGGAGGATCCGGATATGTTTAAGTATGGATATTTGTGTTTACTTACGTATTGCTTCACTGACAGCCTGTAAGTACAATGTATAGGGGTATGAATAGATTTGCTCTATTGTAGCTATCATTAATTGTCAATAAACCGATGGTTGATGGTATCACCGAACACTGAAATATAACTACTGCGTAATTAAACATCACAGTGATATGTGAAATATTGTAGTGCAACGTATAATAATTTCGTTTTGCCAACCTAGGACTAGTGGGAGAATGTATTGGAAAGTTTTGTCGTAAGTATCAATGTGTATATGTTCATAGTCATATATATAACATTTCTCGCTGGATATATAAGGCATCACCGGATACGTAAGGAGATAACAGATATCCCAACAAAGGGACTTGCACAGAGACTGGGGATAGTCATGTAACCCAGACGTGCTTGCTGCGCATGGGGGCAGACATCGGGGAATCCTAACTTACCATCTGACATGATAAGGGACGGTTGGTAGATGATGAGGAACATTGGGGATTGATGAGAATAAAATGACTAGTTGGTGAGGTTTCAGAGAGATCCCAGATGTGAGACCTAAAGCAGAAAGATCCAATACTGAGGAGAAAAGCAGAGAGCTGATACAACCTGCAGCAGTGTATTGGCAGGAACAAGACTGTGAAAAGACAGCACTTTTAACACTTCTGTCGCAGCTGTTGCAAAATGTGGCTTTTTGTGATACTCGCACTTCTGTTGTTCTCGTAAGTACTAACCTCATTCATCCCGAGTATCCATATGCACATCTGACCCCATGGTTTGTTGTATCGGCACCTCATCGCATTGTTTGTCCTTCTATCGGTCTTTCGGCTGAAAGCCTTGCATGTGCAGTTCTGTACCTCCCAGCTGTTTGGTATTTGCACCACTGTAGTTCAAGGGGATATGGCCATGGTAGAATCACATATTCAAACCTTTGTTTGATCATTGCTCCAAAACTTTGCCAAAAGTCGTGATTTCAGGTTTAATCAGTCGAGGAATATCTGAAAGGCTTTGAAAATATTTTACTGTTAACCAATGGTCTAGGTGGAACCCATAAAGAATGTATGCAGAATTTCTGAAATTTCAGACCCTCAACTACCCACACCTCCAACCTTGTACCCAATAGAACAAAGAAGGGGCCTACGTAAATTTTCTAGCATTTTTGCCCATTACCCCCCCCCCTCCCCCTCAGTGCATGAACTCATACGTTATGGATGGCCTCTAATGGTACAACATGCACTAGAGTTGAAGACAGGGTAGAGGGTGTGCGCAATGCCCAGGGTTTCTGTTTGAGTATTTAGGTTAGGCTGAGTGTGTGTGAGGGTTGATGTCTATGTGCTGATAGGCCAGTTTATTAAATAGCTGGAGACACCACTCATCAGTCAGCCACAGAAGTGGCTCTCAGCCTAGCAGCCCGGCTGATATAACAGTTGGGGTGCGGTAGATATACATATATTCTCCATCCTTCAGTAGGTCGAGGAGTGTGTCCACGTATAGTACAAATCAGACCCTAATTAGTACACTACTACATCATATCTGGGATGTACCAGACACCACTTCTAGATAAGTGCTGATTTATCCACTAGACATGAGATGCACCCGTCATCATCACAGTGAATACATCATTGCCTGTTTTTGGCAAGGGGAGAAATAAACGTGGTGACACAAATAGATGCTATACATGCCACTTTACCTCTTTCATGCTGAATGTGTTCTAAGCTATAAACTATTTCACAGGAATGACATCACTTAGCACCATAATTTTTCCTGCAGTATATTCGTTAACTCTCTGTCATACAGTATACAAACCTATACTTTTCTTTCTATGCTCCCGTTGGTACAGAATATAAATGCCTAAATGCGCATTTTCTCACACCCTCAATCCTGCCTTGCTATTACCTTGATCTAATGCCAGCCTTTCTACAGGTTAACCGATACGATGACCAGACCTCTTACCTCAATAAACTACCCAGCTCAAATTGGAATTTCGAAGCTGGTCGTCATATAACTTTCTACTTAACTTGTATGTTATGCCCGTAGATGCTATACAAAAAGTGTCATCCATCGACCGTTCCTCATATTCCGCCTTTGGGAGGAATCGAATCTTTCAATTCTGGATACCTGATCCAATTTTGTACGAAGAGGAGGCTTTATATAATTACCAACCTTCTCCCTGTATAACGTTATTCGATTGTTGGCGCTACCTTCTTATTCTGGCGGCCATTATTGGATTTATGTTATTGGAAAAGATTATTTTCCCACGAAAAGGGTGATGTTATTCTCATTCTCACTAAACACGGGGTTTTATTTGATGCGATAAATCTTAAAGTAATATTGCCAGCAATAGAGGCAGACTTCTTCACCATATCAATAACACTGTAATGCATAAAAGATTTCTGATACTCTGAGGTCAATGAGGGTGTTACTTTATTTTAGACTAAACTAAAGGAGTTATTTTTGTAATTTTTTTCGTTCATCCGGGGTTACCAGACTTTTGAGAAAAATCACTCGATAGCCGCGTCGTACACATAAACTAAAGGAGTTATGTGATAATGAGACGAGGTCCCAATGTTGATATGCAAAGTTAATGCCCAATTAACTCTCAGTGCAATAATTCATAGCTTGAATTCTGGCCTGTCAGCATCCCAATTTTAAGATTAGCCTTCTTAAAGACATAGGTACTGTTGTTAGTCGTAAGAACCCCTCCACTACTACGGGAATAGACAAGAAGCTATTTCATAAATATGGACAAATATTCTAATATTTGGAAGCCATCTGAGCAGTAAAAGAAGCCACTTTCAGAGGTAAAGGAGCCTCGGACATTTAAGGTCGAACCGAAAATTTCTTATTTAAACCACTAAAGATATTGATATTTATAGAATCCCCTTTTCTGCTACAAAACGAATGTGAATATTCTATACACTTATCCACACATTGATTTTCGTATAGGCAAAGACTGTAGTTCACACAAATTGGGAGTTTTTAAATGTAGTCGATGCATAAGTACTCCTAGTTTTCCTAATCTCTCCTTCTCTACTTGTAAAACGTATGTGGATGGTCTGGACATGCATACAGAATATATACTGTTAGTTACCAACGGAAGCTTTCTTTGAAGGAATTTATGTAGCCATTTTAAAACATCGCAGTGAAGGCCCAGAATGACACAAGATAAAAATTGTCCATCGCTGACAGGGAGGGCAGACAGGGCACCCTGGTCTGCGCATGCGCACATTAACCCCTAGCCCGGGTCTTCTCTCATATCCGGTGCTTGTGGCGCCCTCAGCGGCCCCAATGGGCACTAACGTGGAAAATGACCTATTGATCAGTGGTCAGTTGGAATGAGGCTGCAGGGAGAAATCCTCTGGTGACCGGCAAATGGGGGTGGCTACCGACTGCCTTATTTAATTAGTCAAATCGGCGGTATTGTGGCGGAAGATTGCCCTGGTTGGGGCAAGGGATGTCTGTATACAGGGCGAGGCAGTGAAATAGGAGTAGCCTACTCATGAGACCGGGGGCTTTTATGATCATTAACTCACCGACCCCATCAGGAACACTGTATAAGATTTACTAACCCGCAAATCCATAAACACACAGAACACCTTAAAAAAGATATAACACTACCTGACTGTGCTCTGCCTTGCAAAACATTCAATATGGCAGGGAAATAGGGCAGGCTTTGTGTAGCATCTACAGCCTTATCTTCCTTTTTTTTTTATTGCACAAAATTAAAGACTTGTACATTCATGGCCTCTGCAGGGCAGTTCTTATGGCCAATCCAACGACTGGCTACATACAATCTGTTACTGGAACATTCCTTTTACAATTGCATTTAGAAGTTTTAAAACCTATCAGTCACAATTCCATTTCCACAGAGGGATGAACGAAGCAGGTGTCCGTCCCACTCATTCACGATATATTTACAAAGCAGAGACATGGCCATTAGTGGGGCTGAGTTTCAATTCGTGTAGAAGCTCACATGATCGATGTGACGCTGAAAGCAGTGTTACCGCCTGCTACTCGTAAACCCAGACAGATTGTGTGGTTGCAAACAGTCCAATACCCCACTGGATCCTCCTGCTATTGTCAAGCCGACAGTACAGGGCTTGGAACCTCCAACATGCGCCAACTCAATGAGCTCCTGCGTCCAATAGTTGACGTATTGGCTTCCTACACTACAATCTCGTAGTATAGGGAATGGAAGTCACACTCTTATTTACCCCATACCAGGAGAGTTTGACTTCTAAATGATTTCCCATCTGCCCATGACATATCTTTCGACTTAGTTTGAATAGATATGTTCCGATTTATTTTCCTATTGTACTGTAATTCGGTGGCGCATGGGTCGTTAAGGCATTCTCCGTCCACAGTGTGACGGATAATCCCATATTACGTCGTAGCGAACTCTTTATATAATTTTTTTCTTTTTTTTTTTTTATTCAGAAAAGAGAAAAATAGGATACATACAATCGCCTTACAAATATTCGGCGTTCTTCCTTGTACAATGGTATTCTGATTCGTGTTTGCGGTCATCGCTCAAGTTGTGTTTTTGAGCGTAATATTCTTCATCACCACCACCATCATTGTCATTGTGACATACTGAACAATATATCAACATCCGTCATAGCTAAAGCAGAAATAACGTATTCATTTAAAAAAAAGATGTATTCAGGGATTCAAGGACAAAATTAAGCATTCGCCTCTCACAGTAGGCGTTCTTCCATGTCCAGGTCCATAGTTACAGCGAACATCAGTTCGGTTGATTAGTGTACCATAATCATAGGAATATATAATAACTCAGCAGTATGTTCTTTCTTATTGTTATTCCTTTGATATGTGTTATATCCATATTCTATTTCTTTTACATTTATAATATAGTCTTTTGACTCGGCTGTTTCATAGTGTAATACCATTTCATATTGTATATATGTTACATCCTAGCATTTTGGAATCTTATCTTTCACGTGATCAGTTACTAGGAATTCTTTGACATATCTCTCCTGCTTAAATTTCGTTGCATGTCTTCTGGCAGCAGATTCCACATAGTCTTACCTCTATATAACGGACTATTCTATTTTTTGATAATCGGCCTTCTAGTTTTTATTTGTACCTTGACACCAAAGTATTTGCAATAGTATTTGCATTATCACGTACAGGGGTTGTACACGACACATTTCTAGCTCTAGCTCTATCAGATTTACCTCTCTATTCCTCTGCACTCATTGGGCAAAACGTGGACTGTCTTTCATACAAATTTATAATTTAATCCTGTCTTTTTGGTAGCCAGAATCTCTATTCCTGTGCACTCCTTGGGAATAACGTGGACGGCCTTTCATACAAATTTATAATTTAATCCTATCTTTTTGGTAGCCAGAACATATTCAAAATCTACGTTCTAGGCTTGGTATAATCATGTTTGTCCTGTTGTCTCAGTTCCTGCTCCAAACACTCCATGACCGGCCATGGTGAGACTCCTGTGTGCTCGTCCTTGGGCTTATTTTCTGTTTATCTGTACCTTTCAAAACATCTCTGTAGAAAACAATTCCCCTCAGCGCCGCGGATAGCCCGGGCATTCTACACACGCAGTATACCGCGTACGTGGGTCTGATGGCCGGCATGTGTTTCCATCAGTGTCATCTGGTTTGCTTAGTCTCACGTGTTTTCCTGGGAGCTATACGACTTTTTAACCGGAGGTCAGATGCTTCCGTTTGGTCGCACTCCTTTTTGCGTCTGCGATAAACATAAAACTAGCCCAGTCTTATTGATTGTACAAATCCACGTGTGCCGTGTCAACTAAGCCAACATGGGAATACGATACAGACTTTAGTATCGACCGAAGGAAGATTTCAATGTTGTGGCACCCATTTTATAAGAAAAACCCTTAGATATATTGTCATTCGAAAATCAGTCTCCTGAATATGAAACAATTCGTTGTTTGTACCGGATCAGAATCTAGTTTACGCGCTGCGCTCAGGTGTTGTCCAGGAGTTTTCAACTGCGAGTTGGATTTATTCTTATACCATGTCCAATACTCCTACGTATTTTGTATAATTCTTCTAAAAGGATTCACCTATTTCATTAGCTCTATATCAATGGTGTCGCTTTATGACATGTGTTTGGTTTCATGTATCCCATTGGTTTTAATGAATCTTGTATGCGGCATCGGGGCGACCTTTATTTAAATATCCACAATTTCAAAGACAATCACTTTACAGCTTAAATACCCTATACTACAATCAATTTTCACTTTAGCGTTTCCTTAATATCCTGCGGTTTGCAGCTACCCGCCGTTTAACTAAAAGGAACATTAAATTCATTTGACCCGTTCATGCTGTCAATCTCCACAACCATTGGTGCCAGAATCCCCTTTTAATTTGATCAATCCCTGCAGTGATTAAAAATAGGGTGCAGAGTACCATGGAATCCTATTGGAAGATTTTCAAATTGGGTTTCAGCAATAGACGTATTCCTCCTCTGTACAGAGTCTGTGTGAGGATACACAGTCTAGGAAAAACGTTCGCCTAGAAAAACCTATCTATATTAATTCAATGCTTCCGTCATTGTATTTAATAAGATGAACAGATATAGACTGGCTTGCTTGCAAATCAGGCTTTAGTAACCAGCCGCTGATAGTTCTTCTAGGGATCAGATAATGTCGGTATTCCCTTCAGTTATTATCATTCCCTTATCTCGATGTTGATGAGTAATCGACAGAAAGGATACCTATAGTAGTGCTGCTACCATACTTGGTTTTGTTTACGCTCCATTTTCTTTTCAGAACAAAGTGGAGCCTTTCATGTAACTAATATTCAGTTCATGATTGTGATTAGGAAATTTCTTTATCACTGATATTTTAGGTGAACTAAGTTGGTAAGTGGCTGTTGCCAAATTTCAGATGTAAACCAGATTTTAGAACTATGGAGCCACATAATATAACCCACAGGTACCAGCCCATGGCGCCATGGGTCAACCAACCAAAAACGAGCTCTCTAAACAAACACAATACGGACCAATAGGAATCACCGACATGGGGTCGCAAGGCTTTAGCGCGGGACTCGAACGCGCCTGGTCTAATTCCCTGCATTGTGGTCGTGGTAGCGGTACGGAAAGCACAACTCTTCGTTATTCCCACTTATCAAATTTTAGAACTATATTGCATTCAGTAAAGATACATATAGGGACGGCTTTACATCATCCTGAGAATTAAAGAGAAGGTCACGAAATGCCTGTTCAATCTAATTGTATTTATCATTTTAAATAGTCTTGCGATTATGGCTTTGAAAAACATCCGAACTGGATGAAAGATATAGTCGATAATAAATCTATTTGATAAACAACATCATGAAGTATCCATAGACTACCTGTACACTCCAGCCATACTCTGCGTCAGGCTTTGAGGTGTGGCCACGTAAAACCAGCGCGCTTTGAATTATTCACAACGCTATCGTAGGAATAGATATGAGTGATATAACACATAACCCTACGGGTTTTTTCACACAATACGTTATTCACCCCGTCTACTCTATATCATGCCTAGGCCCGGCTGTCTGCCCGGCTGTACTAGCGAACCAGCCCCAGTTGGGGTTGTAAGATCTGGGTCATCGGCGAGGAGGCTATTTTGGATCCTGTCTGGTGCCGTGTTATGGATGACCCGTGGGGAGTAGCTCTACCGGTGCTGCTCGAGACATAATAACAACAATAAATAAACAGTCGACTCTGTTTGTGCCTGCCTGGGTTCAGAGGTGCGGTAAGCACGGTGAACGTTTTCAGGTACCCCTCATGTGGCCGTCATTTCTAGGAAGATTAAAGAAGAAAAAAGCCAGTCCTACCGCATTCCACGTCCCTTTCAGTGCTTTCTATAGGAGTTCGCTTCATATGCTTTCCCTTCCTATGTTGTCCCTCTTTCTATCTGATTTCCCTTTAGATGATAGATACATGTATATGAATATGCCATATATATTTCTAATTCATTCGCCACTTCGCATAGTTGGTATATCTATGGGCTTTCCCGTATTTGTATTTCTAAGAGCACTAATCAGGTATTTCGATAGCTAACCATATTTTTTTGGAAATATCCCTTTGCTGCTATGTGGCCTGTACATTGGTGAATGTTTGGGCGCAAAGGTGACGTTCATGATTTCAGGAATATGATAATAAGGAAACGACCTGACATTGACGAACCGGTGTCCGTTCTCAGTATGTCGTCAAGTTTATACAGACCTCATACAGACCGGTATCGTTCTGTGTAGACTCGACACGAACGGAGACAATTTCGCCAACAGTAAGGTCATTTCCTCATGTTGCAAAGTTGTTTGACAAAGTTTATCCTCTGTTCAACACCGACTGTGAGTAGGCGTTTTCAATTAAGCAGCATATTTACATCATAATTACATACATAGGCTTTGATGGTCGCCAGAACAATATGATATTTTCTAGATATATACTCCAGATGATTGAAACATACTGACACAACTTTTTTTTCCTCATAACACTTCAATTACATTTCCTTTTTAATATCGCGTTCAATACCAAAGCGTACCGATTTTACAACTATGAACCACTCATGCAAAAGTCTTGTCTAAGGAACATTTATCAATATGCGCCCACACAGGATCAGGAATTACCCTCCACTATAATTATCTACAGAATGGCAGCAGTAAATAGATTAAAATGGCTCTCTATATGAGCAAGACGAAATGTCAAGCTGAGTCTCCTTCTTGCTCCACACACATGTTATCACCTGTCCCATGACGACACGGCTACCCACCCACCCCGAGCTCCATGAGCACGTGCCGAGCAGTTGATATACTCTCCACCTTCCCCGGAGGCATGTCAAGTAGCCGCCTTTACCCACTGGCCCTTTCGTTTGTCCATTAACTCATCTTTCGTTTTTATTCCCCTTGCCTGGGGATGCGTGGAGGCCGATGGGTGGGCCTCCCAACCCGGGTTCCCGGTGTCTACAGGGAGCAGGCGCCACCCGGAGCTGCTCCTCCCATTCTCATCTGTATTTTTACCAAGACTTGCCGGGATCTCCATAGGAGGCACCTCGGCATGGCCTGCTCCTTTTTTGCAAGAGGAGAAAATATGTGAAGCCTGTCTGCCCGTTTTTTGGGGACCGCCGGGGAATGCAGTGTGGAACGATTCTAGAATTGCCCAGCGTTGCCCCTTTGAAGGATAAAAAGCCTATGTGGAGATAGAGGAGACAGACAGCATGTAAAGAGCACCACTAAGCCTTAATTCATTATTCTGATGTCAATAATAAGGTACAGAAAAACTGTCTGTGTGCTTGCTTGTTTTTATCGGGCTGCCCTCGATCGGCGCTGCCTTCTGTGTTATAACAATCACGTCCAATAACTATTATTGAAATTCATGTCTTAAGTGGCAAAGGAAATGTGACGCTTGCGACCAGTGATTTATACCATTAGCCACGAAGCATCTAAAAAAGCTTCAACTGCGTCATGTTATTATGCAGTCAAATCATTGAGAAAATCACCCTGTATTATTTGTAGAAATCGGTGTCCTAGTAAGTGCTACAAGTATGCTTTAGTTATAAGCAGCGTAGTTTCTACATGGTAGTCGCATACAGAATACATATGAAAGGAACATACAAAGTGAAGGAAATATGTCTGGACTTGGATTCAGAGTGTCTTATTTATTGCCACAGAGCAGAGTCGTTATTGTACACAGCCCACACGCTTGACACCAGGCTGTAGGGGGAAAAGGAGCGAAACCTGGACAAATATTGTGTACCAATGCAGGAATGGATGTATTATTGTCGAGACTAATGTAATTCTCTATTGGAAATATCACATATATTAGTTGCTGCTGTAAACTATATACTTTGAGATAGCAATATGATGTACACTGAAAGCAGTGACAAATACTAATATAGGATGCTTTATTTGCTGCCTTTCAGATCGTGGGAAACGTCATTATTTTCATCACCGTCAACTTGGCCGGCATCTACCTCCACGACCGCACCGAGCATGCGCAGCGGAAGGCCTTCACGGACACGCGCAGTTGTATTTCCGCGCGCCTGGAAATGGAGGATGAAAATCAGAAACTGGTAAGTAATACCTAACAAGAAGCAGATAGAGTTTCCGTCGTAGATGGATAAGCGCAGCACAGTGTGTGTTCGTCTGTTGCCAGTCCGCCGTGAGCACTTGACAGAAAGTTCTGACAAACGTAGGACTTTTACAGCTCATTTGCATTCACATCCTTCGAAACCCGCTCGATTGTGTGGAAGAGCGACGATTCAGTTTGTCGAATGCAATTTGGAGAATGAAAAAAATAAAATAAATAAACCCTATGTAGCTGTCTCCCTCCCCTCCCCCTCCCTCCACCCGAGGGCGGGCTTAAACGCAGGTTTCTAAAACTGCGCCTAAAAATACCCCTGCGCGATATTTGAGTTGAGCGCTTGATCATATGGCTCTCCAATGAAAAGAAAGAAGAAACGGGTTTTTGTTTTGTGTTGTTATGCGTGTTGTAAACACATGTATATATCTAGTATACTCCTATCTCGCAGCAAAGTGCATCGAACTAGAAGGAGTGGTAATGGTGTCAAAGAATCAGTAGAAATATGTTTCTTTTACGTCTTGTGCTGGTCAGGTACAAACAGAAATAAGAATAACACCAATAAAAATATACATTTGATTAAGAATAAATATGAACAAAATTAAATTTGTGATGGTAGTAATGTCTCTTCTAAAAGGGAAGTTTGGGAATGAAAATCTGAATTATCTGATTTAATTTAGTAAGCAAGACAACTTTTATTTGATATGATAATTAGAATCTAATTTTAAATGTGATTGGCTTTTTTTGCCATCTTGCGTGTAGAGGGCATTGTAGAGTTGCTGACCATGCTGGAAAAGGTCTGGATGCACTTTCAAAGTAGGACACTTTAATGCTGACATTTATTCACCATAAAGCGTAATTTAATTGCACCACAAAACTGCACGCCTGTTCCGTGCAATAAGCCTTGAGCTGCTCCTCTTTCCGTTGAAGGAGCGACTCCTGCTGAGCGTCCTACCGCAGCATGTGGCACTGGAGCTGAAGAATGACCTCGTCTCTCCTCACGAAGGCCTGCTACAGAAGATCTACATTCAGCGGCATGAGAGTGTCAGGTAAGCAGCCCACCAACAGCCTCTCTAGACAGCCAATTGCCCTGCCCTGCCCAGCGCTCTTATGAAAGATGAGGTCTGCATCGCCTCCCGCAGTCCAGTGAATCTGCTCAAAAAGAAATCCCACTAAAATACCTCCACAGAAATAGCACCGAACGCAATATGTAACCTGTCATGCTTTGCTATATTCCAAACGTGAAACGTATTATTTTGATTACTTTGATTTATCAAGTTTTCGATGGTAATAACGCGTTTAGAATAGAAGTTTCGCGGGAGTGAGTTTTGGGTTAAACCTACTTGAAAAGCATGTGTTTGGTATTATCTAACTTGGACCCTGGCTGTTGCCCCTGGCCAGTAGCAATCACTCACCGGGTACCCTGCACCCGGTCTTAGGGTGAAGAGGGGGACGTAAGGGGGAAGATAAGTCTGGAGGAGGCCCGACAGGTATTCCAAACCCGCGCGGGCTTCTACAAGCAGACCCTTAGTTTTAGAGAACCAACCCTGTACACCCAAGGCCATGATTCCTTTGGGAATTACCTTCTTAGCAGGGTCTCCATTTTCAAAGCATCCATCTATGAGGTGCATATATGTCAAATACTCTATACATATTCCCGGTTACAAGTTGATTGAAATGACATTGTGATGACATAATACATTCCACTTCTAATGTAAAACCATCTTATTTCGTAATTATATTCGTTTAACTTTTAACATTTCAATACAACTTTACTTGATGATTTGTATTTTTTTTACATTGAAACCTTAAACTTTATGACTCCTGAATCACAATCAGCCTCCACCGATTTCAGTGTTGCTTTCTTAGGTCAATAGTCACAACAATATACAATAAGCCTGTTTAGAGGCACACTAAAAGTATCATATATTTCTTCATTATCAAGTGATGATAAAGTAACCCTATACTTCCGGTCCGACATTCCTTTTTAAAATTCGTCTAAATTCCATCTCTGGTCTCACAGCATTCGGAACGAGGTCAGGTGAGTCTGGTCACGTGGGGCCCACGTCATAACTACCAATCATAACCGTTGTAAGGGATCCGTGAGGCGCATGTAACACCCACTCTGATTGGCTCGTTGGCGGCGTCCGTCATCAAGTGGGGACAGGTAGTCGGTGGCACGTCGTAGGGACCCCTCCCTTTAGCCTCATATATCCATCTTAAATCCCCTGTCTGCCTTCATTCCTCTCGTCACACATCCAATGTACCCACAATCCTCCTCACACCCTAGGTCTGTTTACATTGCAGAGCCCCATATCAAACGTTACCATTATTTCTGTCTATCAGATTAAGCATATATACCTTCTTTCAACCCGCTTCATCTACAACTGGCTATCAACCGTTATTTATATATGTATTTCCTTCGAAATTAAACTCCCTTTTCTGTACATATTGAGGCCGGTCGATGGCTGATTCCCTTTATTAGAGCGTGCTTGTTCGCTCTTTATACGTTGCCTAGAGGCTAGAATGCTCACATGGACTTCCAGCTTGCTGCAATAAAGTTATCCCCTCACTGTCTGCGCCCTAGTCACTGTGATATTATTAAAGGAGCAGAGGACCAGTGTCTCCTAGTTTTTAAATGCATCTGGATCTATACTTTAAGCAAGATGATGTTATCAGGTTACAGTGCAACAACAGAGGGTAATATGGCCAATTCTCATGCAGCATTCCTAAGAAGCCAAGTCTTGAAATACTCCCCATGTTTAAAGCCAAGGCTATAGAATTTTGAAATATAATTCGAATAATGACAATACGTCATTTGGTCTTTAAATCCCATCTTACATGGTTGTTTTATGAGGGAAAGGGTAACAAATTAAAAAACAATAGGTTCATGAGGTATCACAGAGACGGTTAACTAATTGCAGTGTCATAATCCTATGTTGTTTAATACTTACTAACTCTTTGAAGTCGTGTCTCATTTAATAAAATGATACTATCTGTTCAAATATCCCGAATAGCGTTTTAGTATCGAAATCTAATCCTTTATTCCACGTACATATAACAAACAGGTTAAAGCGTAAATAAGTACATTGTTCATGGCCTTCTCTCCATTCTTTGGTCTATATATCTATCTTCGTGTCCTACATCTGCTGATGGCCTATCATTATGACTTCCAGCTGTTTCGATACAATTTGTATCCTTCTCTGTTTAATGCTCCTCCTTTGTATTTTATTTAATTTGCACTGTTCTTATATAACCTTCACGATCCATGTCTATAGTCCATCCCTTTTCCTGCCCGACCTATATCGTTTATTTTCTCCATTACTAATTGTCAGTATGGCTCAGTATATCATACAGCAACGACCTACAATCTGCCTTACATGATCCTGAACTTTATGTTTTCCACTTTGTTGGCCGCCTTTGGTCATTGTTTCACGAGGTATGGCTTGAAGGCAATCCGTAAAGTACGTATGGAAAACATCTGAAAATCTTGACCCCCACCCCCTTTCTGTTTTGTACGCAATCGAACAAAGATGGATCATATGCAGATTTTTCAAAATGTTTGACCCCCTACACAGACACACCACACCATTGACCAACCCACCCCCATTACTGCGGACGTACTTTATGGATGGTCTCTTGGTGAAATTACGACTGTAGGTAGGTCGGCGAAGTAGGAAATTGTCAATTGGGGATCTTTATAGGTTAGCTACGGGGTGTATACCATGTGTTCATCCACAAAGAATAAACAAATATTTAATACCATATGCGGTATACATCCACCCCATGACCATAATTATCCAGTAGATAAGCGCTCTGGTGGTGATAAATAATACGTGTATGGATGTCGAAAGTATGATGATCTACAATTGTACCCATTACAGACAGGATTTTGATGTTTCCTGTTTTTTCACACATGGCGTATTGTCCAAAGGGATATCTAGATATATGTAAAAAGGGCCTTGCTGACACTTTCCTCTGGGACCATATTTATATGGTCTTCTGCTATGGAATGTTCCCCCATGTTGCACAGATGAACTAATTTAGATTAGAGTACAGTCGTACAGACGTTATCCACTCTCCTCTCGCCCGTATTTGATTGACGTAGGCTCCATTGCTTCACAAAGTAATAAACCCGTGTAAAGGTTTGTATTAATAAAAAGAAACGTGTTTGTTTAACCAATATTCCCACTAGATATTCTGTTCCCAGCAACAAATACTCGAGACTATGTATTTCTGTCTTACCTGCAAGTCTTTTTATCTATTGACATTTACACACAATCTAATTGCATGTATGGTGTGCGCTGCAACATCCCTGGTTCATGGAGCTTACCCTTATCCTTCACATATTTTCCCTGGTTGCTATCCCTTCTCCGTCGCTGCTGACAAGCACGACAAAACATTCTTAACATGCATGTCTCTTTTTGTGTTTCAATGTTCACCTCGCAAGCAGTTTTCCTGGCTTTGTCATACAAATGCTATTACATTTTGCCAATAATCCTGGCGTTCCACAGTATCCTGAATAAATTACCTTATCATTTTCATTTTTTGATGAGGCAATAATTTACAAACGCCAACTGATATGATCCTTGCTTAGAATAAACATTATTTTTATGTTATACATTAGGTTCGTAAAAAAGAGGACAGTTTTCCTAGTCTGTTCTGGTGCCATCAAAATACCAGTTCTGTAAGCCTATATTCATAGTCCGAAGGAATGGTATATCAAATTCGTCCGAATTGGTGATATGGTGCAAAACACAATAGGCGATATATTCAGACCACAGTTGATCAAATTCTTAGATAATCTATACGCTTTCCAGACATAGAATTAGGTGGTTTATGTTTCATTCCACATGTAAATTGAATTTTAGGCACCAGAACATGACTATGAACAAGTCCTGCGGTGGAGCAGGTGTATTTTGCCTGGCCATTGACACGCTCCACATCTGTGTTCCAGCATCCTGTTCGCCGATATAGTTGGCTTCACGGCGCTCGCCTCGCAGTGCACGGCTCAGGAACTTGTCAAGATCCTGAATGAGTTATACGGGCGCTTCGACCAGCTGGCCGTGGTGAGTATATTTACGTGGAACCTCGTTATGCAAACGTGGGAGTCGTCCATGGGGAAGACTTGTGTCTGACTGTTGTCACAAGGCTCTGTCCTGCTTTCTCTGTTTATTGTTTATCTCCTATTATCCGCACCCTCCCCCCCCCCCCTCTCTCTCTCTCTCTCCCTCTCTCTCTCTCTCTCTCTTTTCTCTCTCTCTCTCTATTTCTATCTTTCTCTCCCTCTTTCCCCCCTCTCTCTCTCTCTCTCTTTCTCTCTCTCCCTCCTTCCCTCTCTCTCTCACTCTATCTGTTTCGTCATGTCCATGGAGTGTCCCTGTGCATGGAACACGTTAATGTTTCATGTGATCTGTGTTACATAAATATGAACTGCCGTATCTTATGATATTCGTCATTGTTGGGTATGACTATTATTATTGTGTACTTTCGTTCTTGAAATGACGCAGACGTTTCAATCTACATTTACTTCGGTAACCCATAGAATGTATATTGAGCAAAATAGCTCGCATTTTTTATCTCTATAATTATCGATATCTTAACGCATGCAATGATGGCAAATAAGATCCCATCGGATTGGGTTGTATAGCTTCATCTTGAACATATAACTAGGAAAGAATCTATCTTTCAGCATTTGGTGTACCATGCCAGGGCTTAAAACAACAGTGGTATACTTGTACCCCGTCTCTAAATAATAGCCTTGGGCAAATATTACATCTACCTATTCCAACAATAGGTATGGGTATGAGGATTCACTGACAGCGAGTGAATTTTGACATCTCTGTTGATACGCGGATAAAATGTTCGCTGAAATTGAGTGTTTGTATCAATTTCCTAACATCTATCGATTTCTACATCGTTATCTGGACCATTATTCATAAGAGGAATTCTGGGTGTTTATGAAATCTAATTTCACATGTTAACATTTGTGAATTGGAGAATCTGACCTAAATATTGCATGTAGGCACCAATAACTATATACTCGGGTCGAGAAATGCCTAAGTCCCTAAATATAAAAAAACAACAACTAGTAAATGCACTATATGATCCAATGTCAGTATGAACGCTAATGTAAGCATGTTTGCTATTAATAGTTTTTTTTATAGAAACGAAATGCCGTTCTAATACATAATACTACATAGGATATAGGAAGGCACAACAGGAAAACCTAAATAAAAGTTATGATTTTGACTTCAACCTGAAATCTTCAAATCTGAATTCACCAGTCAAAGCAATCTAACTGGCACCACCACTGCATTGTTTTTCTCAGAGTAACGCAACCGGTCAGTGGTGAGATATGTATCTGGAGCAACGACGAAAATTCCCGACGAAAAATAAATCTCATGTAATGGATGTTGCTCTGCGGAGAATGATCCATCATTCCGTCTCGCTGCTCTCTGTGCATTATAAAATGTGTATTGTACTTGTATTTGTGTTGTGCAGGAGAACCACTGTCTGAGGATTAAGATCCTGGGTGACTGTTATTACTGCGTGAGTGGCCTGCCCGACTCCCGCCCCGACCACGCTCACTGCTCCGTAGAGATGGGACTAGACATGATCGAAGCCATCACGTAAGTACACACTCTCCACAAACTGCTGTCTTTCTCCGAGTTTTTTTCCTACCCCTAATATAAAAATCCCGTAGTCTTAACATTGAGTTTTATATGCCACTAGTGGCGTACAGAATTGTTATCACGTAATACTCCAAAATCGAGGATATGGGGTAGGATAAAATCAAATCCGGATTTGTTTTAATAGTGGCCACTGCATTCCACTCCTAAAGTTTTGGCTCCAGACATCACTCGGCTTCGCCTCATGAAATCACTATGCCAAACTCCTGTCGTGGCATACGGTGGACAAGATTAAAACTCATCCAATTTTATGATAAGATGCGCCTTGCCAAATACTCTGTATGGATAGAATATGTTTTCTTGTAGCCTGCTATCGGTATAAATGCAGAACAACACAGTGATTAAAGTGATCCCTGAAAGATACCATTGAGGCATCAATAAAGAAATTCAGTTTTAAAAGTCCATTGTATTGCATAAAAGGCGCCATACCACAGGTCCAGTTTAATTTCGATTAAACTTTCTTGCTCATATCTTGTATTTGGAAGTCGTTTGAAAATCAGGTGAGGCGTTTTCCTCAAGTATACATTTAGAATATCGATGTCTATGATATAATACCCCTGAATACAAAGATTCTTTCTCAGTTTAAGAAATCAAATTAAGTAGAATTAACTTTACGTTTAAGTCAATTGGCATCCAAGTCTACTTTAATTAACTTAATCTTCATATACAGACAGGGGCCTAATAATCTGTGGGATAACAGTAGCTATAAAGTGATATACAGCGCGCACCCTACTACTGTTATCAATCCCTTTGGTTCAAGTGGAATGCTTTTCTGATGGTTATGTCCAAATGAGCATATTCTATGCATATTTAGTAGCTAAGTGCGCCGTTATCCTAACATATTTCTTGTCCATATTAGTGCACATGTATACACATTATCATGAGTCGCACCTATGGTCCTGCGGAACCTGTCTCAAGACCGAAAACGATTTCCGGAATTATGTCTGCAAATTTATTGTATATTTTGAGTTCATCGACATATTATTAATGTTTGATATGTCGTCCATAAGAAACTAGCTTAATTGATGAGGTACGGATCTCCTGAAGGTCATTGTAAACCCCAATCACTGTTCATCTCTTATTTCCTCGGTTAACATAAATTATCAATTTAGACCAGGTGTCCTGATACTGCCCCCGGGATTTATGGTATTCCCGAGCGTCGTGGGGGGATTCTGAACGAAACATTAAAGGGGAGTCCTCATCATTGAACCACGCCTAGTCTCGTGCTGTTCTATCCCCATCACTCTCCCTCTGACATGCCATTGCAATGCTGAAATCAGCAGGCTGCGGCAATGGCAGGGGTTGGCACGTATTTAGATTTCACCAAAGAAAGTTCTGCTGATGGTATTACAATGCATGTTTTATGGCGGTTCTATGATGCACCAGAGATGGCAGTTTTCTACATGGAAATCCTCGAATTCATTTCCAGTTTATAAACTTATTTTTCTTGTTTGAAATATAGATAGTATAAATTGAGTCTAATTCATGTCAATAAAACTGGTCTGAAAATGTCTGGGGCATTGAGTATCAATGGGGTACTGCACATGCTGCAGTATGAAGACAAGACATACACATAACCGTCAGGGATTGAGTTCAAGATGCCCATCATTAAGCTCTATTGTCTTTATCATACGCCCTAGAATTGAAATATTTTACAATAAATAGATGTATAAGGCTACCAAAGCGTGAAAATCGCCTTTTGCAGTACAGTCTACCATACTCCAAATTTATTTCTGTCCAAGCCGTGCAGTACACTATAATCACTGAAACCAGGTGCAGTGAAAATCTGTACTGCATGCCCATGAAATAATGCGTACAAGTATGCATGGGTGTATACTAAAGCAGTGTATTTCAGTGCATATTTACTTTGACCCACTTCTACATCTAATTAAGTTTAAATATTTATATTCCAGATATAGTATGAAGACAGCTTTAGAATGTAGTTATTGGGAAAAAAAATTTCTGTACGTAGCAAGCCATAGGGCAAGTTACGTGTCAGGAATTGAGTTCCGTTACCAAAATGCACATCCTAAAGCCGTCTTGTCGTATTACTGCATGCCTATGTTTGTGTCTTGATGACGTGTAATGACGCTGTGGGTTTGTGACGTCACAGTGCTGTCCGGGAGATCACCGACGTGGACCTCAACATGCGGGTCGGCATTCACACCGGGCGAGTCCTCTGCGGCATCCTCGGCCTCAAGAAGTGGCAGTATGACGTCTGGAGTGATGACGTCACGTTAGCCTACCATGTCGAGACGGCGGGAGTGCCTGGGTAAGTCTTAACATGCCCAACGTTTTAGTCATGATACATACTGGCTGTGTTTCTAATACCTAGCTGTTAGTAACCATGCATGTTGAGAGATTCATCCAGGTCACCTTCAGTATTCAGAATTGACATTCCTACAGGGGTAGTACCTGTTATTATTATTATATACCTATGTCCGAATGTCTATTTAATACTGCCCGCTGCTAGGGGTGCAGTAATTATAATGTTCGTGCCTGCTGTGACTGCGACTTTGTATGTCATTAAAATGGCGTTTTTTCACCAATTAAAGGTATATAATAATAAGCAAACGTCCTGAATGTAGACGAAATGGTTCTCGTTCTCGGTCAGTCTTCGTTTTCATACTGCTTTCCGTCTATGGCGTCAGGCAGTATGAAATCGACGACTGACCTCGAACAGGAACCGTTTCGTCCATAGTTAGGATGTTTCCTAATATTATCTCACCCCTGGTGCAAGTTTAGCCATAGGAATAACATTAGAAACAAAGACTCAACGATTACCAAGTTAAGATGATAATACTACGCCATGGTCGTGGCGTAGTGAATACGAGATGACGCCATAGGCGACTGACCAACCAGCAGCCATGATTTCAGAGAGAAGACAAGACAAGAGATTTAACTTCCCTAACAGTGAAAAGGGTGAGATAAAAACAGAACTGTACTTGAATCGTAGCAAAAAAAATACTCCGCTCGTTTGAATTGGCCATAATAGTCACTTCGCTTCGGCTCGATGACAATTGTGGCCCTTCCAAACTCGTGGAGTATTGTTTATTTATACGATTCTCGAAGCAGTTCTATATAAGTATTGTTACTAGATTGATAGCCTTGTTACTAGCACGTGGGAAGTAAAAACGACGGATTGCAAAGTTTTACAGTGATGAGCAGGTACTGGCATGCCCATAAATATGGGGACTGGTTCGTTGTGAGAAATGCAGGAATTCCAGTCAATACATATCCCGCCGTACCTACAGCATTCAAATAATTCAATCATATATAAATAGATACTGTCTAGAGCAGAATTTTGATGTGGAAATTCTCGAAGATGTCAAGTGGTATTCTGAGTATAATATGACGGAGTACACCTTGATTTTAGATCTCAGAGTCTCTATTGATAGGTAGGTGAAGTCAGTACAAACGGTTTGGACTAATACCCTCGTATCAAAGAAGGTGGCATTCTCTGCCACCTGTAGACGGCTGAGGGAACAGGTGTGATGAACATACACGAGTTTTCGGCTCTGTCTATTGTCAGGTCCACGGGCACACCCTCTTCCGCCTCTCGGTCATGTGATCAGTATCTTTACCGTACCCGCGCCCTTTGTTCCGTTGATCGATGCACTACATACATCTCAGTCTTTGCTAATACTACCTCTCGGCAGGGCCTCTGAAATACGAGGCTATACACAGGTATAAAGATAGTGGGGGAAGGGGGAGGCCTCGGCCCTACTCAGAGACAATAATTATGTCTACCGGCGCTATAGTTATTTTATGATATAAGGAAGTAGGTATATGGTTTTCTCGCATGCTCAGTCAGTGTTTGTTGTGTACCATTCCACAGTCTGTATCGAGATGAGTTTTACTCGTGCCTCATAGGATAGAGTATTTGTGTGTTTAGGGTGGAGCCCCTTCACCTGATGGTACTTACGGGAAACTTAGTGTTTCTACCAGTCCTGGTAACATCTCGGTACTGTTAACTCAATCAGTCCTGCACCCTGGAAGTTGCATGAAACTCGGATCCTGAGCATAATTTTAAGTGACCCTCTCGAGTCCTGAACCTAAATGCACTGCTCTCGCAATAACACATTTTACATGTATAACCATGGAACTTGGGATTTCCTTAATGATAATATTCTCACAATAGATTAGAACGATAATATTATTTTCTATATCGTGTAAAAGATTATGAAACTAAATCAATTATCTCTCATTCAATTTTACATTTATCACGTCATAAAATGCCCGGAGGCATCGTCAGGCCCTACATGGCAATATCTGGAGGCATCTTCAGGTGAATTAAAGGTGAATTAAATGATCTAGCTCAACAGTTACGTGGCAGAGATTTACTTGGACACTGTCCTTGCACAGACTGGTAATACTTGACTATTTGCCTCAGTGATAAAATCAGACCTGGTACATTCAATCAGAAACGGACCGACGATTCCCACTCAGGATCAGTAGTTGGCCACCCCTTTTTCACTGCCACCTTTTTTTCACCTTTTCACCTTCCTCTCACTAATGACGACTTTATTGTTGCGTGGGCGATCATCATTCTCACGACGAATGATAGATAGTCAAGAGGATGGATACAAGCGTAATTCATTTCAGCTTCCCTATATAGAAACATGTTTCAACCGGGTCGCTTTAGGTTCTTGCATCGCTGCTCTTCTAGCAAAGTGCATTAGCGGATATCCGTTGGTAAGCACATCTTGACTTTGTAAGGTTTTAGTTGAGGAACATTAAAAGCAGGGACTCCCATTAAAATGCTGTTTTGTACTGTGGGCATATTTGATTTCCATTCCCAAGCCCCGATTCACCGAGGCAGGCGTGTGTAAGTCCGTTAGGCTGCAGCAGAGTCCCGCCTGATACCTAAGTCCGGTTTAACCCAATATCCTAATCCGGAACGGCCAAGAGCTGATGAGATTATCTATAGATCTGAGGGAAAGTAACCATACATTGCGGACATTTATTATTTGGGTGTTGTGTTCACCTGTATCAAGGCCTCACTCAAGCAAGAAAGATGAGCAAGGGTGTCTTATAGAGGAAGCTAGCCATGCCTTCTTCACATCTTTCTTATCTCATGTTCCCCTCACATCCTGCTTGCGCCAGGCTCACATCGTCTTCAATCCCTACTCACATCCTTCCAGCAGATTCCTCATGTTTACGTCAGACTCATATCCTGCTCTCTTCTTTTTTAATGTTTTGCTAATTTGTTGTCCTCCTTCTTGCTTACCTAATCACACGTGCAGTTCCTGTTCACTAAAGGGTATAATCCTCTGTATCTACCTGTTCCCCCCTCATGTATTCCTCCCCTTCCCTTCATCTAAGTTCCTCAGTACATATCTTCATACTATATTCAATAAGTACTATCTGCATCTCCTTTACAGGTCCTTTTAACTACTGTTCCCAATCACCGAAGGGGACCATTTGATAGAATTCATGAGACTGGTTTAATTTTCAGTAAACATTTACCTTAGCCCATCACATAGAAGGCATTTTCACTATTTTACACCTCATAACGTACCTCAGAAATGCGGCCCCACCTGTATATGACTGCTAATATTCGCTGCGATTCTATTTCTGTATAAGAAAACCTCTGTAAACGAGAGATGTAATGAATATATTTTTAAATAAGTAGTGTACATACTGTCAACTAAACCTCTCCCCTACACGTGCGCGCACATCCCACACCTTCACACCTCCTCCCGCAGAGCCTCGGGCTCCTCGGGCTCCCCTGCTATCCCGACACTTTACTTCAGTCTCCCCGTAGCACCTCGCTGGTCCGCGATGGAGCGCCGTGCCCAGAGCTAATGAAGCCACTCATACGTCAGCAACCAGCAAAATGCCACGGGCGTGCGAATGTTTTCTTACTGCGTCAGCGAGTGTCTAAGATCAAATAATATTTCTAGCCCAAAATGTTTTGGTTTCTCTACAGAATTAGTGCCATGTCTAGACTTTGTGCTGATAGTTGATGATCATATTCAATGTTTTCTGATTAACTCAATAATAGAGCTAGATATTTATAAAGCTGAGGAAGAAGTCACGGTTGAGACGCTGCGGTAAAATTGGATTAATTCATACCCAAACCCGTACAACGATACTATTCTTTGCGCATATCATTCATGCAATGCTCTCTTTTATTTCATGAACATACACCTTCTCTTTTGTTTGTATTCAACATTGTTGTATATTTCCTGATGTTCAAAGTGTCGATTAGTTTCAAGGATACCAATATTAGTATTGTCTATTGGGAAATAATGAAGTCTCAAAAAATATCAAGTTTTAGAAATATGGACAATACTTCCTATTATTAATGGACCCACGTTCTTATATTTTATGTCTAGTGCAAATACAACGTATGCCAACGAACTGTTACTCTGTCCTTTTGGAGGAAGTGGGGTGCAACAATAGCTAATGAAGGATCGTGGGTTGCAATAGAAACACTAAATGCTGAAGATGGGATAAAATAGCACTTTTACGGACTTCTAGGAATACCTAGGTTTACTCGAGTAAAATCAAAATGCAGAATGTTTTTATTATTTGATCTGAGGGTGATGTGACGTATTGGAAAGTTCTGAACTTTTCAACTGCTAGAATAGCAAACATATCCTCATGCGCTCAAATCGTTGAGATGTAATATGATTCAATATGGTTATAGTAATGTGAGTGGAGATATGATAGCCATATGATTCAGATATCAGCCATAATCCTTTGCTTCAGAACACCTCTTCTCCCGTGTAGAATCTATCGGGCTAGTTCACATACATGACTCATGATAACGGCACGCACATGGGGGTACCACATCGAAGTTAGCCACATTCCGTGCGGCAGTAGCGGGATTGTAGCAACATATTGGCAGATCACTTTCATTCAATGGTCCCTACACCCCCACCGACCAGGCCATACACACATGCCCCCTTGTTAGCCACGCCCCTGGTGGTAAGCCCGGAGCAGATTGTGGTCAGGGCGGTGTATGAAGCCATTCCCGTCCGTGAATGTCCTCAGAATTCCCAATCAGGCCTGGTTTGCGTGCACACAGCCGTCGTTAGGATGGTCGTCAGTCGGAGGGTTCATAGTAGCACTGATCACTTTCCGACAGGGCTTCCCACCTTAACCTCCTCACTTATGCAGTCTGCCCTCTATGGGAGAGCTGGCGGTGGCGGGGTGTGGGGGCGGTAGGGAGGGGTGTGTACATGGAGTGAATGCCAGAAGGATGAGCAGACAGCTCAAAAGACATGGCAAGAAAAAGAGAATGAGCCAGTGATACAGGAGTATATATCTTTTGTCTCGCCCTACGTAGTATATCGTATACAGCGCTATGGTGATTGGGATTGAGGAAGACAGTTATGATATTGGAATTGATAGTAAAGAAGAAGACAAGGCTTCAGAAAAGGAACAGCGATAATAAATGAAAAGTATTGATTAAACCGATTTGAGAATGCGTGGTGGCCGTCAATGGAAATAGCAAAATGGAGGGAAAGGGTTTAAGAGATGTGAGACTATCCATATAAAGAACCCATCAATGGGAGAAATTGTTGATGGATTGGTAATAGAGGGTGTACATTCTGAGGAATTCCTCAGAATTTTGAAATTTTATATTAAAAAAAAAATGTGAATACTAAATAAACTAATGTCAGCTGTTCAATATCTGGCAGATCACTTGTTCACTTACACCTAGTTCATTAAATTCCTACTGTAATACTATTACTTCGAACCCGAGGTCTGTATGACAATGTCAAGTGCTGGTAAGTCATTTATGGCTTGTTTATCCCTCTTTATGTATAAACCCGCTACATTGACACTCGAAAATATTATATATGCTCTAGTGCTTGATACTAGAACTAACCAGATACATGTATACATAGGAAACAATGATATCCACTTATTTGAATTTGAGAATTCAAAGTTCCATAGTATCGGTCAGATGACAGCTCAGTACAATTCCATAATGCACCAAGAAAATGGTGGGCGTTACCAGACTTAATATGTGAGTGCATAGGCCAGGTCTCCAGGCTAGGATTCAGACACTAATCTAATCATCACCTACGACCGACCAATAACGGATAAAACGATGGTGGCAGTTGCGGCCTGCTGGCTGTCTTTGTATCTGATATCGTGCTCGCAGAACCCAATGTCTGCGCTACCCTTTATGCCTGGGAGGATGGGTGAACATTGACATCGTTATCTGATAATGGCAGGTGGTAGATTGCTTATATTGATCCCATGAATGGAAGACAGGTAGATTCTCATAACGGCGTGAAGAAATGACGAGGTTTGCTTAATTCTGATGAATATCTTTGAACTACTCCAGTGTATTACTGTCTGCTAATTGAGACAGCTATTATAGCTCCTTAAACTAACCTCTCTGATTTCCTGGGAAACTGAAATAACCGATTACCAAGATGTTGAGACCTCTAGTATGCTGCACTTAATCTAAAATAAAGCGATACAATATAAAGGATGTATACACGTCACAATATTCTTTACTATTGCTATACTACATGTACTTCACAATTCTTCGCTCCTTCGGAAACTACTTCCTTAGAGAATCCCTGTTCTTCGTTCCAACAATAACCAACAACTACAAATAAAGATACGAGGCTTGTCCTACACTTTGACCAACACCTAGAGTAGGTTATGCTACACTAACCTTCCTTCTTACATGAACTCTTAGTGCACCCCACACTTAACCTATAGATACACTGTTACAGCACCCCACGATACACCTTTGGTATACCTCTCATAACATTTCACATTCCTTCTGTCCATAATGTTGAGTGAGCTAATCTGTGACTTGCTCCTTTAAGCTCCAGATCTCATAGCCTTCTAACGGGTTGGCGGAGAGAGTGGGGTGAGAAGGGTTAGCGGGTGTAGGAGGGTGTTGTTGGTATAGCAGCGTCTGGTCAGTTGTTCCTGGACTCTGTCCGGAGCTGCCCCAGGGGAGAAGGGGTTAATGGGGCGGTCGGCATGCGTGAAGCTGAGGTGGGCGCACGGGAGAACCGAGCAATAGGGGTTAAACATGGTTCACATGGTTCACTGGAGACAGAATGGACGTAAATATGGCAGGAACTAGGGATCCGTTGGGAGGTCAGCAGGTATGCAGATAGTGTGAGGGGAAAGGGGTGGAGTATCGAAGTCGAGGGGTTTGCGTGGTTTACCAGGGACTGAACGAATGCTGACTAGTGAGGTTACACCACACCATGCATCATAACCAGACAACCAGACCTCTCTGTAGAAATATGTAGAACGGTAAAAAACACAGTTTAACATTGGCTAGCCGTGGTGCGTGTTACAGATGCTAGTTGTAACCAGGGTATTAAAATAGCGCACACGGTAGCTGATAGACTGGCGTCAGTCCCTGTATCGTATTCCTACCCCTCCACCTACCCCACCCCTACTCACCAGGAGGAAGGGTACATTTTGTAATGCATTTCGACCGATTTAGGTTTGTTATATTGTGAATTTCTATAATCAAGGACCTGAGCAAGCTTAGATAGCTGGGTGAGTTACAACTTTCCTTCCACTACCACCCCATGTGAACCATATATATATTTCTGGTAGTGTAGACGATCAGTCAGAATTCACAACATGATGTCGTCAGTCTAGATGGGACGAGAAAGGTGGGGCGTCTTTCAATCTTCTTTCTCTAGTCAATGGTCTCAAGACGTCGACGGCAAACATTAAAGGCATATCGGACAATTTACCTTGAAAGGTTAGACCCATATCAGTTTCCTTGAAATTGAAAATGATGATCTCCAAGTGTTGTATAACGTATATCTATTCTTTTGTGGGTCACTGATATCAATATCATGATAAAATGATAGATTATACAGAAATTCTGAAAGGTTGCTTTTTACATAATGAAACCCATGTAATTTTTTTAAAGCTTTCACAGAATATAGTAAATGTGTAGTACTACACATTTTAGCACTAAAAGGTATAGCTCATCGCACTTGTTTTTTGAGACAATTGTAGAAAACCATAGTTGTCAGTACATTTCATATGTAAATCAAGCGAATGAAAACTGGCCAATTTCACCTATTGGGTTTGGATAAATTGGACAAAACGCTGAATTCGCTTTAATGTGACAATAGAAGTAATCCCAATGAACCACTTTAGACTGATATTCTACAATATTTAAAGGTCATCAGGTGGCGCCACCGTGAATGATAGGGTATTTCTTTACCATTAACGTAGACAGGGCTTCCAGTATCTGAAGATGTTTGCGCCGTACCCGCTGCCGCTATCTCTACCTGTCATTGCTGGTTCTACAGAGCTTTCCCAAACGTCCGTCCGCTTCCAAAGAGTACCAAGTGACGGTTGCTGATTAAGTAGATGTATGCTTTCTAATGGGGGTACGGGCACCAGTCTGTTCATGTAGTACTGCAGTTCATGATCAAAACGAGCTCTATTTTAGGATTTACCTTGGGCGTCAATTTCACCAGACGATTCATTCATTTCAAATGTGAAGTCTTTGGAGAAAATATACCAGGAATGGGATAAAGAGTCCGAGAATGCATGTATCCTCGAGGTTCAAGCCCGACAGAAGGAAATAGAAGAATAAAATAGCCCTAGTATCTCTTTTTTCTTTCTTTTAGGAATTTTTTTTATTTTTGTTAAGTTCTAAGTACAAAGTACATGTATACGTCTAGATTTTAAAAAAAAGTTGTGGTTGTTAAATCACATTATAGTATTATTTAAAGAATTCAATCTATGTTACCAGAGTTATACTTCTTTTTATTTACCCTGAGAAGGACTAAAACGCCTAAACATTGATTAAATAACTGTTCAATGTCAAAATGAAGAGCTTATAAAACACCATTCGTGGACTGGGGTGTGCTCTGTGTTAACCTAGTGTAAACATAGACTTCTATCTTTTGATAAGAATTCAGTAACCCCCAAAATACCATAGGGCAGATGAAATGACCCCCTAATTATGTGTACGCAACATAGTTCCCTATACTGGTCGTCCTCGTGCCTGTACATACTGAGGTATTTTTATAAAAATGGATTTCAGGGCTGTGTTTATAAACTCGTGCAAG
Organism: Alentia gelatinosa; assembly: GCA_950022655.1. Taxonomy (NCBI): domain Eukaryota; kingdom Metazoa; phylum Annelida; class Polychaeta; order Phyllodocida; family Polynoidae; genus Alentia; species Alentia gelatinosa. The sequence continues at coordinate 18,750,857 of OX465588.1, read as the reverse complement.
TCGTGCTGCATTCCCACCGTGACCTGAGATGGGGGCACGGCTGGAGCCAGGACACCCTGATGTTGTCCAGATCACACATCAACCCTGTAGGAAAGGATGCGCCCGCCAGATGGGGAATAAAATACGATCTACTGCACCCGGCACGTATATATCATGTGCTACGTGCCACATTCACCGGTCAGGACCCAAGCCTTAATATATATACGTGTTGCCTTTGCTGCACTCAACGCGCACTATCACATATGTCATATATACGTGCGCTGCCCACATATTATACAATAACTACAGTTTGACTGATTAGAATTAGAATTAACTTAATGTACATTATCATTCTACTACTTATAGCTTTCTATATTATTATTGTATTATCCACCTAAAAACTGTCCATAGAAAATATATTGGCTTGTGTTATTGCTACCGGTGGTAGTGCGTGAGAAGGTCGGTTGCCATTTTGCCTTTCCTTCGATAAATTCAATTTTCAATGTTAAATGTTAAATACAATATTAAGATGTTTCTGGTAATATAGTGCGAATCTCCCTCGTAAATTTCTCTATGCAGTATGCGCGCTGACGCTCGGATATTACTGCGCTCACTAGTATCATTATTGTATGTCGTTGGCCAAACGCGTTTACTCGTTTCTTAGATCAGTCATGGGAAATGACTAGAGTGAAATATCTAGAGATAGAGATAGAATGCCATTTATGTCCCTCATGTGCATTAAAAATTGAATATTTTGTGGAGAATAGACAACATCACTACCTTCGCGAGTAAATACAGACAAAGTTCGGGAAAGTTTCTTCTTCGGAAAATATCCAAATTACTGTCTTACCGACTACACTAGTGGCATCCATGAGACAGTACAGTTCACATTTATCTACACAGTTATCACTACCCGCTACCTTTGTATCTACACCCTAGATACCCTACCGAATTCCACTGGTCTACACCTGCGCTGCCTAAATCGCCTATCAACGTTCAGGGACCACACCCTGACTCCGCTATGCTTACAATCATTGATACTAGCAGCCGCTAGAGCTGGGCTCAGCACAGTCTCAAACGAATACCATTCAAACATTGACAAAGGGGTGTGACTCCACACTCAGGGTGGGCCCTGCTCTGCCACAGTAAAAACACTGACCCTGTCTTTGACGGAGAGGGTTGCCGCTGATGGTGGACGCAGCGAGGCGAGTGTTTCTGGCGCCTGGTCTCTGCTGATCGATGGGTGTGACTTCCAGCCCTCCTGAAGGTGGCTTGGACTGCACGCCCCGGCGTGAGGGAAAGGGGCGGGGCGGACGGCTCCCGAAAGGGGCGTGGCCTCGTAATAAATGAAACCCGTTTATGGATGGTGAATGAGTAAGGGTTTTTGGTGCAGACTGATTGGTTTGCAGGAATGGATTATGAAGCCCACTGTAGGGACTGTGGGACTTCCGAAAGGATTGTTCGGGTAAGGGCAGTATAGAGCTGAGTGGAGATTTGGAGCGGGGCAGGGTTTGGAGCTTGTAGACGCGAAGCGTTTGATTCTGGAGCCTTGGGGTGTGGATGTGTGTTTCGTACGCATCATAGAGTGGGCTGGGCTAGAATATTGGCGGGGCATGTAGTTGGGCGGGGTTTGAACTTGGCTGATAAATGCTTGTATAAATTGGTTGAGATTTTAAGCGAGAGAGAGAGAGAGAGAGAGAGAGAGAGAGAAAATCAGAGGCCGCCATCAGAAAAATGGCCGTATCGTGGCCATTGTGGTTGATCTAAAATGGTCAGTGTATAAGGGAGTTTAGAAAGCACACCTAACGGCTCGTAAGCGAGGTAAAATTGGCGTGTTTTTGTAGGCGAGTGCAGGAATCGCTTCCTTCACTCGCTTGGTGTGTTTCGTAGACGTTGATTCAGTGCACTCTCTATTTTTAAAGAAACTCGGCCACAGAGGCAAGCGATGTGAACACGACTGGGGTCTGTCTGTGGGCGTGAAAAATTGGAGGAGCTAATTAGCTATCATGAAAACGGTGTACAAGTAGTAACTGGATATTGCTGTGGACGTGCCTATCACGCTGAATACCCATGGCTGGTGGGCGGAGTGCTAATGTAGGCTCTACAGACATTGAAACAGGTGATTGGTCATATGTACTAATACAAATGAGGAACTGATTGTATGGGCAATGGAAGCAACCACGACAGGTGAGCAAGTTCAAAAGTAAGCACAAATAGAAAATCATTACTTAAGAAGAAACAACAAGGTTTGGCCACAGTCGTCGCTCTCCATCGAGTTTGAATGCAGAGCGGTATGAACGAGGCAACAACTGAGTACATATTGCTGAGCGTGCAAACGGTATAGAGATCGATGACTGTGACCAAAACGAGTTGCTTTCTGTATTCATCTCACGCCTGTATACATTGAATAAACTAAATTGTCCCAACATATGTCATATCATCGGCCATTGAGTATTAGTATTAATACTTGAAGGGCTATGGAGAATGAGTTCATGGCGTGAAGCTTATGGGACAGAAATACCAGGGGTGGGATGATAATCAAGTCTGGCTCTCTGTTTAAGTCGTGGTTAGACGTTGGTGTACATACACGTATAACGTATAGACTCTAAATGGCGCTGGGCGCCAGTGTTAACTGTCAACAGTAGCCCATCATGTCGTTGTTACTTTAGTCCTGGCACTGTGATATCCCCACTCCCACCTTTATAACGCCCCATACAGGCCGCCTATCACGTAATGGACCTGCTCATCAATATTCCACGTGCATGCACACTCTCCACACAGAACTGTCAGATGTAAATTGTGGCTGGAGAGAAGGTCCATATTGCCACCTGGGTGATGCGCCTATATACGGCATATAGCCTATGATCCATGGGGACCGCCATGACGCCCCCCGAGTAGGTGTTCTTCACTAAAGGAGGTGAAAAAGTAGCTGTTCTTCATGCAAAAGAAGTGAGTGATAATTGGGAATTGTTACAACTCTAGCCTTGCTTAAATAGGTGTATGAAGTGTTCCATGTGGAAAATACCATGTCTTGGGTTTAATTATTATGTCATCTTGCTCTGGGATGGGTGTAGAGAGTCAAAGGAGCCATGGTAAAACATTGAAAGTCAGTTGAATTTCGTAATAACAAAGAGCCAGAACACAGGTTTTGTCCCCCGACCACCTAGTGACTGCTTCATGAACTAACAATGGCTCTGTCCCCTATAGCTTGAGGTTACGATAGTTGAACTAGTGCCCGATGGGCTTTAATTATTGTATAGCACATGCACTGTAATGGTGAATGAATGCTACTATCAACTAATCCCGATCTGAAATCATATCCCGATCGTGTATTTTTTATCGCAGGTCATATGCTCAGGCACTGTTCATTTAATAATATTTGATAAACTCAAACCTCCCATTCATTCCATCCAATTCCAACTAGCACAGTGTACGGTTCCCATGTTTCATTGCCGAATTATATCAGGAAGTATCCGAGAGTGGTTTTTATACTGGTCGTAATCGATATCCAAGCAGCGTCGATAACAATGTTGAAATTGGTCATCTGCATTTATTTAAGATAAGTTGAGCATTATCAATATAGAAATGTTGTACTTTATTCAAAATATATTTTTTCAAGCTTACAGCAGAACAACTCAAATATCCAATCAGTTTAAATGATAATGTCAATTCAAGCCATCATTTTCCTATTATGTAAGCAATAATAGGAGTTGTCGAGTCAGTAAAATCTGGTCTATCATGGTTTCCTCGTTCAGTGAATTTGATATCTACTAACTGTACGACACAATCAATATACTTTGAGGGTGTTTTCATAAAGGCAGATTGATAAACATATTGATGATCAATAAAATGCTGTTCATAAGTAAAAAAGGTGATTCTATAATTGAACAACTTTGATTGGTCTATGAGTGGAGATGTGATGTGCAATATATCCAAATTAATGGACACAAGTCCTCACAACAGTATTTTTCTCCGTATCTATAGCCCTACCAAACCACTCTGTTAAACCATAGTAAGGACACTCCCCTGTCTTAGCACTTACCAAGCCTGCAGATCGATACCGCCAACGTCTATAGATAATAGATAATCTCCACTCCTCCTGACACTATTACCATGGCAACGCCCAGTCCTAATGAAGAGTGCTACGTTCTGCTTTAAAATTTAACGTTCCGCCAATCTGATTGCTTCTCCGTATTCAAGGAGTTTAAAGGGAAACTTGTTGGTGAAGCTTGAGCAGCTATGGCTGGGCCTGCGTGTGTCTTCAGTCTTATCGTCGTATATCATCAGTCTGTAAAGTGGGCTAATTGTACCACTTTCTGGGCCCCTGTCGCTTCTGACTCTATCTAGACTTCAAAAGGAAATCATATGAAAATATTGATCTGTTGGGGCCTCTAATGCTTCGCTTAATTGCTCGGAGATATAATTCAGTAGGGGTGGTATAGCGCTCTCCATAGTTATGATCTATGCTGTGGGGGCATGTTGTTTAACTAGCTGCCATGATCAATATATCGGTGTAGCTTCACTGCACAGTTGATAAACTAATGTAAAGTGTGCCTGTAGACTACAACAAGTGCAGTTAGCTGAGGTATCGAATACGCCTGATACTTCCGGACGTTGGTATTATTATAAATCTGTGTTAAGGTGGTTAGAAGATATTTCCGGTAATGCTATGTATTATTGTAGCATTTCCTCAACACGCACAAAGTCTTATAAGAATCAACGTGAAAGATACAGAATAATAAGTTATGTCTCGGTCTAGTTTCTCCAGGGCCACTTAGGACGCATTATAGAAATATTCTTATGTGATTTGCGGCTTCTCGTAAATGTCTCTTCCGCTTGGCTTTGATGTGTAGATACACACCACTAGTTGAGCAGCAGATGACACGCAATCTAAACATGACGGATATGAGTAACTCACACTGACAAGAGTAGCTCATACATTGAGTCATAGGCTCAGCACACTCCTCCCTCCACATTCCCCCAGTCTCACCCAGATGGTCGAAGAGGCGTGTATAAACACGACAAGCCATGCTGGGGCACGACAACTTTCCTTACACCCTACACAAGCCACGGTCAATGAGGGCACCCAGAGAGCTGCTCGTCGGCCGGAGAAGGTCAATAAGGCCCGGGAGCCGCTCTCCCACTCGCCCACCACTCCCGCCCCGCCACCCGGCGCCCTCCAACCCCCGATGCCCGCTTGATTCACGCCCATCGTCGGCTTATTCCGCTTCCGGCGCGCCTCCTTATCGTAAATAGGTCAATATTACAGATCGCTCCATGGAGCGGCGTAAGGGGGCACCGGAAGTCGTGTCCTCCAGGGCCCAGGGTGCTCTGTCTCCTGTGATTTGCTAGTTTTTGGTGGGCGTCGATTGTCGCGAAGTCATTTGGCCAGGCAGACCTGACGGGTTATCAAGTAGCGAATAGACCGAAGTTAGTGTGTTTCCACTAATGGTGCGCGCATCAGGGATCTGTGGAATCAGGAAAAGCTTTCATTTCATTCTTTAATATTTGCTTGTCTTGGTTGCCACTTTCTGATGTGTGACAATTTTTGTTGGGGTCTCCCATGTGTTCCATGGCGTATGGAATTATATATCTTGATGCGATAGGAACGATGGTCAGAGCAAAAGCAACGTCTATTTGCATTCTAATACTTTTGTCTGACATAATTCCTCATAAGTTCAGCATACATGTTCATTTATTCCGTTTTTATTCATTCAAATTTATTACCAATAAGGATCTGGGGTGATAACTGCTGTAAACGCGGACATAGGTAATAATATAATCTTTATTAGTGTGTTATTGCAAAAGTATTACCAAGTAAATATCTTCGTTATTTGTCAAAAATATATTCCGTTCTCTATGATCTCTATGCACCCTCAGGGTTATTTCTCTTTATCGAATCCTTTTCCCTTTTTTCTAGTCGGGTCCAGATTACACAGACGACGGCCGACCACCTCCAGGGTGAGTACGAATTGGAGCCTGGAGGTGGCGCTGAACGCAACCCGTACCTCCATCAGAGGGGAACAGACACACACCTGGTCATCCCCGCCCATCCGCGCAAGGTAAGCCAGTCACACAATGAGACGCCAAACGTCAACTCCATGCTCTGGAAGATTTGAGGAAATTCTTCTTTAATATCAAATTATTTTTTGTACAAAATAGTTTCTGATGTTAGAGACAAATTATTGTCTGGGTTCATGTAGGAGGCGCAATATGAAATTTGAAAATATAAAGACGATTTTTTCTGTTTCATTTTTTACACATAAATCCCCAACATGTCAATCAGATCGATGAAATCTACAGTAAACATAACTGCCGCCTGTACGAAGATAGTCCAGAAACGGGAATAAACTATTGAGCTATCCATCATAGGCTTTGTAGGAGTGTGGATTTCTTCATTACCAAACCTACTAATTATTCACAGGTTCTTCATATTTTTCCTGATACATTCCGCCCTTGAATACGGCCCTGGGGCAGGCATTGTAATAATAAAGTCATCGGTGACCCTGTGCTTCACATTACCAATGATATTGTTTATTTAAATAACAATGTGTAAGCACGTAGGCCTCTATATGAATGTAAGGTTATATTGAATATCGACATTCTCATGGCTTTAAAAACATCTCAGCATGGATGGCAGCTGGCCAGAGGGATCTTCTTTAAGTTGGGCACCCGCTACTTGCGATATGGCTCTGACATGGCTACGGCATAGCTATAAATCAAAATTAAATGCATTATGGCCTTTTCAGAATGTTGAAAAATTCGGATTTATAAAATGGTAGAGTGCGAAACTGAATTACTGCATCGTTGCTTTGTCGGAATGCTGACAACTTCTGTGTTAAATCTTTCAAGTAACGAAACATGTGTAGGAGCTGTATGCTTTATGATGTAGAGAGTTCAGCCCGCCACACCTTATTCAAAACATGCATTGCGAGTAACATTATCTAGCTACCATAAATATTGCTGGTTGGTCGTGAACATGACTGTTTAGCCCGCCTCAGATTGACTAAAATTATAAGGACGCTACTGAAAGATTTTGCCCAAGGTTAAATGTTTTCACCTCAGAATAATACTTTGATGCAGGGTAATTTCATGACCCAAGAAGTCAGGCCATATTTGATGCAGATAATGCAATTATAAATTCAACAGATCGGGAATCTAGATTTGGAGGATTACAATCTCGCCTGTATCTCTTAAGACGCCAGTCTTGTGCGGGGCCTGGAGTTGCTCGTTAAAGGGCCATGAGGTAGTGCCAGGAGCACCTCTCTGGGGACGGCGTGGGGGTTCAGGGGAGCACCAAGGGACTCCTGATTGTAGCACTGGGAGTGGTTCCTCAGAATGAGCCAATCAACGGAACCCGACCTTTATTCACCATCGTGGTATCGATACGAAACATACCGACCGGGAGTTACGAAAGTTTGTATCTGAAATAAAGTGCAGTCGATCGCATTTTATTTTTGTTCCTTCTCGTCCGTCCTTCCTTTAACCCCTCCTCCCTTCTCTTCCCTCTGCCATCCTTCTGTCACTTTGTTCGGTCATGCCCTCAACTATTCCTCGATTATCATTATTTTCTTCTTTTCCACTGCTTTCTCTTATTCCTTTCATCCATCCCTCTATCTGCCCTCACCCATCCGTTCCCTCAATCCTCCCCAAATTGCTTCTTTTCAATCTCGCATCTCTCCCTTGTTTCAGTTGTTCATATTTATTTCGGGGTTTTACTATTAATTACCTAATTTGAACCTAACTAACATGAGACTGCAATTATCGAACTAATGGTTTCTTTGATTTAAAGAAATATCAATGTCTCATTTCTTTTAAAATGACCTGATGAAGACATCAATATCTATTTTCCCCTTCAATTATTTTCCGGGTGCCCTCATACCATTTGCAGGTTGTTGATGATTTCGCAACCGATTACGCGGTGCAAAATATTTAAAAATGGATAAGCATGGCTTTCGAGATTGGGGTTTTTGTGTAAGACAAGGTTTAATCGATGTACTGTGACGAGAGGCCACGAAAAGACGGGGTGTGGTGTATGAGGACATGCAATGACCCACTTCATCACACCCTTTTCTTGTTATTTACAGTTATTGAAACAATATCAGATTTTGCAGGACGTGATTAAAACACCTTGATGGCCAGTAGATGTGACACTGATAATGAAAATTTCGTGTCAATATTAAACCATGTTGCTATAGTGTCTCTTATAGGATCTTATTGTCCCAAGTTGACAACACCTAACCCAACCAAGGGAGCGGATCATAAATCGGGTTCACAAATTCCAAAAGAACTGTGGTTTCTTTCTGAGTGTATCACCAAGCAATTTTCTTGGATGTAGCCTAATAAAGACCAGGCAGAAACAAGGCAGATACAGTAGCCTCACCGATTTTTAGATACCAGTGTGCAGTCGTTGGCCAACACCAATCGACTTCTATAGGAGAACTCAATTAATCGGTGCCGTTTTCGTCGGCCAGTGGAGAAATGCTTATAGGGTGACCTTCTTGTGTGGGTCTTGTAAGTGAAACGGTTAGAAAATGAAGAAAAAAATTAATAACATTCAGCGGATATCTAATGAAAACCTCACAGCTCCCGACTGTGATTAATTTACTTTATGACTATACAGAAGAGCACTTTTCAGACTATATCAAACGTTAAATTGATTTGGGTTGACTATATACTAAACGTATGTTTCAGGTGTTACCTGTCACTGCATGTATTTCCTCTATAAGTAGTCTTTGTAAGAGCTGGTTACGGAGTATACAGCTGGGGATGTTGGATATGAAAGGCGTTGTCACAGTACCTTGTATTTCAGGATCGATACCCAACACTGGAGCGCACCTCAAAGGTAAAGCTCTGCTGTGTCTACCTTGCTTACGGTACTAATCCCGACTTATAAACACAACCTGCTTAATGGGCTAACGAAGGCGCTCTCTAAGTATTAACATTTATTAATTCGGAACTTCTCTGGATTCAACAAGAGACCTGCTATTATTTGAAGAAAATATGCGGTTAATACCGGGGCTACCGTAGACGACGACAGGGTAGTTCCAAAACAAAGGGCATTTAACCAAAGGGCATAAGTTAACCTGTCTTGATAAAGTTTAGCTATCGTTTTTGATTAAAGGACCCTTCCCATCAACCGACACGTAATGTCAAATTTCGTGTCGAATCACACTTGCTTATTGAATAATGCATTCTATTAAATATCCTATGAAACATTTCCTTAGCTTATCCCAGCCAGAAAAAGATAGGTAGCGGTTTATGGTGGATGAAATACGGAGTGGAGCTGGGACAATCAACTAACTGCATTCCTATATTGTATAAAGAGAGGGGTAATGTAGGGTTTGTCTTCAAGACCAGTGTCAGGGCTACCCTTCACCTGTGTGGTGGATGAATGAAGGGAAATAAGTATCTTTGAATATTGGTGGCATTCATTAGGAACCGACGTTTTGACTATTACATAGTCTTTGCCAATGTTGTTACAGATACAGATTTGCTATCGATCAAATTATTTACCGTTTTATCGTCGGGCCTCTCATTAACCAGCAACACCAACCTATGCTGTATGGATTAATACACTAAATTCAATACTATTTTGCTTCATACAATCGACCACATTTAAAGTATTGGAACACTGCTTTTGCTAAATATCGCCCAGATCCATTTGATAGACCTAGTCTAATTAATCACGCTTATACCATTGGCGGGTAATTCCAATGTGAGAACCTAATTTGATTGGATCCTGGTTGGGGAGTTTTCTCCTGCACGCAAAGCCTACCAGAGTTCACGGTTATAATCCACAATCTAAATATTTGCAAATAACTATCCCCCAACGGAATCTGGCTCATAAAATGGTGAAAGCATGATCTTCCAGCACTGCGTGTAATCCTGCTTTTGTTGCTGGGCTACAATCATAACTGACGTCTGGTTGGTACGACTACTGCCCCCACCCCCTCCATGGCTGCACTGCCCGCAGCTTACTAAAGGGCTCTGGCAGTTACTGGTGTGGTGTCCGCGACTGAGGCGTAGTATGTTGGCTTCACACAGTGATTCACACCTAGGTGCCTGCCAATTCAGAACCTGCCCTGAATTACAGATCCTGTTCCCATCACAACTAGCTTCCACTTTGCCAGATATATCTTCGTCTAAGCTGCACTAGTTATAGACGCGGGGGTTTCAGCATGCCTCTTGAATTATTGATTAACAAATTCATTTTGGATCTAAAATGAACCAGCTTGCTTTCTCTCGGACATTCTCAACAGAAAAAGAAGAACACGAGCAAAGCAGACTACTAAAATTACGCTGCTTGAAATTTCATAATACGTAATCCATAGTTGCAGAACTTAGATCTGAACGTACTGACTGATATTTTATTTCACGGAAAACCTACATCAGAAGCCCATGCTTTGATGTATTAATTAACAATACTTTAGGATAGCCTATGTGTTATGGCTGTAAGATACTGACTAACTACAAAACAATAACACTTTAGAGTTATATGACTAAATCCTTTAAGTAGATCATAGTTGTTACATTGATTATATCTTCTAAGGGTACTGTATTTTAGAACTTCCAGATATTAAAAACAAAAAAAGTCATTACTGAAAGCAAGATGACCTTTCGCAATATCTGCAGTAACCGTCTTCTCTCTAATATGAATTATATAAGTGAAAACCAATTATTCTTATATTTCTTTTCACTTATCAAATCAAAGCTATATTTCTACAATTCTCTTATAAACCTTATTGTACATATATCTCGGGGTACCCACCACAGTGTAGTTGAGAAGCTCAAACAAACTACAGCATTAAGATGGCCTGTATCCTGGTCATGCCAGCCTCTCCACGAACCCACTTAGTGTTCTCTACTTGTGTAGTCGTGTCAGTCAGTCCTGATATAGGATCCACACGTTTCGGGCCGCTGACTGTCCATTGTAACCTGTCTGTTGTGTATTGACTGGTGCAGTACCTACGTCTACACTGAGCGTTGTGCACCGGCATATCGTCGTCACTATTAATCTTTGTGAATTTGTCCCTGTTACTTGTTTTACGCACAATAGGCCCTATACCTTGTTTACTACACATTATTAGTCCCTATAACTTTTTTTTTACACACTTGCCTCTTTTTTCATGTCGATTTATGTATCCCTTCGCGTACACATCGGTTCCTGGACCCTGTTTGTACATGTTGGTGCCTGTACCCTCTCTGTATGACCATGGCATCTCTTATACACAATTATCCCTTTACTTATTTTGCACAGTCCCTGAGACCTGGTGTCAACACATTTTCCTATATGCGTTACAATACATGCACAATATCAAAATTTGTTGATGCGTTAAACAGTATCTTTCTCGTAGTTGACGCATAGCAATATACGAGCAACAACGAGCATATATATTATATTTTGTACTTTTTTATATTCTGAAGAATGGAAACATTCGACTAAACTATCATGTCAAGTGCATCGTAGGTTGCAGTTTCTCGACAGGATGTCATGTGTATCTGTATCCGTATCCTACGACTGGTGATACAGGCTTTCCAAAGCCTCCGCTACGAGCAATACACACTGCCTGTACGTTTGACTCACGTGGATAATAAATCAGTATTCGTGCCACGTCCACATCTCTATGTCTAAGACATTTGTTAGCTACACAATACCAGTTAGTCTTTGTGTGATATATGTGCCTCCCATTATCCAGTGATATATTATTTTATACTTTGGGTTGCTAGTCCGCATTCCCAAGCTACTGTCCTGGTTGACCTCCCAATACTGTGTCAGTTGTTCATTTATCATGCCCAGAATTATTTTTAAAAAGCTTAACATTGAATGGCTGTATTCATTGGCGCGTAGCATAAACATTTTTTTGCAACTATTCATTTGATCTAAAAATCGTGGAGACCGGGTAGGATAGATACTAAATGACCCTAGGTGATAATCAATTTGGATTTAAACAACCCGGCCTATACTACTACCATCTTCGATCGACTACCGCCTCGCGAAGATCACTATACATATATTGCATAAATCCCAATTGACTCTCACCTAAGGTGGTTTACACTCATTATCCTACCCCTAGCTGCTCACTGCCCTCCCCGTGTTGTGTGAGTTGCTCCTCTCCTGCTCAGAGCTGGTCAGTAAGAAGCCACCCCTCTCTCTGCTCGTTACAGTCCTCGTCCCTGATCCGCTCCGGCCTCACTGTGCCCGGCTCCAAGGCGCATGGCCAGATCTCCTTCCGGAATTTATCCAGCTGCATTCTGCGACTCATGCAGGTGGGTGTGCTCACCGCTCCGCCCCGTGTCTCCTCAGCTCGCTTCAACCCTGAAACTGTGACACAAACCTTTACCGAACCCCAGAATGGTTCACATTAATAATACCTTACTGACAGATTGTAATTCAAAATCTGAAATCATTGTTATGATTTTCTGATTATCATTCCGTCAACAGTGACGGAACACATCGTCTCCATAGGGAAGAACTATAACTTTATAAATATATGTTTCACAATTCTAATGCTCATTTATAAATATTGTTTTGATTACATAGATTGCATTACTTTGATTCATGTAAGTGATATTTTTGGTATACAGACTCCAGCTTCTATGTGCATATCCAAATAATCTCATCTTTCTAACCTTTCTTTTGTAGGCCTTGCGTTTCAGTGCTGAAGTGCCATTTTCCCACATCTACCAAACTCTTCAAGAGGACAGCAGTGCCAAATTGGTGAGTGAATGTAAAACCGTACTGTCCGACTGCCCCTCCCTCCTATCTCCGAGAAATTAATTCTCGAATTATGTGCCTATTGCTTTCGGCAGGCCCCATGGCAAAGCAGTGATTCTATCCGAAATGGGTCATATTTGAAGGAAAAGTAAAATGAATCAAAGCGTAAAACTGAATCCGAGACTTTGAATTGTTTAGGAAATTCCTACCCGCCTCGCAAACCTTCTTATTTCATGCATTTATATAGAAGATACACATTATCATCTTATTTGTAATACCGACGTAGTTTCTCCTAATGATCTTGCATTTGTCTGTATAGCCGTGTATTAGCTTTTTATGGAAGCAATATCAGTGGCTGGGTTAGGCATTCAACGGCGTCGAATACAGAGCGATGTGTCGGTTAAATAGTGATATGTGTTACCTTCCATCCCTTCTGCATCACATGTCTCTCCTCTCTACCTGACCACCTTCCTGCATTAGATATATACATACCTAAAACACAGAAATCCCAGCTTGTATTCCCGATGACCTGTGATCCCTGTGTACTGTAATATTGGGTTGCTCTTTCTACTCCTAACACAATGCATGTGTATGTTTTTTGTGTTCCATGCAGTCAGTCAGCTTACATGCTCAGCATTTATTGGTAAGTCGTGAGGGGGCTTCTCGAAAACCCTCACCCTTCGCTCTCCATCCGTTTTATGGTTAATTTAGCAACCAATATTATGCTATATACTACGTTAATCCTTTTAAATTTATATCTATATAACCTGATTGATTCTATAGTGTTATCCTCACCTCCAAGTAAGCTGGATAATTTTACATAATATTCTAAAGCATAAAGCCAGATTAAAATGTCCCTATCTATACTCGTACATATTCCATATATATTAATTAGAGGAGTCAGGAAAGCTAATGTACTGATAGAGTTTCCAATATTTCCACAGGTCAATATGGTATTAGTACGTACAAATTTGAATTTAATAAGTGTATTTACAAAATTGTACCTGTCATGGAGTATTGAGCACTTACCGGACTATACTGCGTCTGTTACACTAGTACCACCATACAAATTGCACTGTGTGAGTCTGAATCGTATGTGCAACCTCGTAAAGCAAAAGTTACGTATGAGATGCAGTATTTTTCGATAAGACATTTACCACATGGGCTCAAATTAATATTGATTTCTTTCATTGAAAAAAAAACTCGGTTATCTCTCTGAGCAGCAAACGTTTGCATTGCATGCGTAATTTTCGAACTAAAAAGTCAACAGGTAGTCCGACAGTTTATTTGACATAGTTGCCCATATGATAAATCTACATATTCCATAGGTACTGTAGAATGTAAAGGTAGGTCAAGCACCTAGATTATTTTGTGAAATAGTGCCGTATTACATAGCTTCATACATACACTTAGATGTTAATAAAAGAAGCTATCCGTGAAGATATAAATACAACAGTTACCTAGGGTAGGTTGCACACCATGATTGCAGTAGTAACATGTAAAATGTCTCTGTGTGAATTATATTACTTAGAGAGAATCGAAGCTTCGTGTTATACATTTATTACAGACCGTATATGAAATGAAATATTTATGGATATATTGGAAGAGATGTACAATAAGCGAAACAGACCTTAAAACATTTACTTACAGTTTGTGCCCTTGACAGCCAAGCATAACAATCGCCTCGGCGTATTCTCAGACATTTACTATATAACAACCTAACATTTTATCTCATTATATAGCAATCTAATCTGATCAATCCCCTGTGTATCCTCCTAGGATAATACATCATCCTATAAAACCCGCCTTATAATAAGACTAGAGCCTATGTTGACCATATAAATGCTTATTCGAATCCTATATAAGATTCACTTCAGAATGTACCAACCCAAATGTTGCTCAACTGCTCAACTGAAGGCTAACGTATGCATTCATGATATTCAGAGTAAAGTTTCAGACGAGTCAATCATGAAATGAATAGGTTTTGCACCAGATAATGAGTCAGATCATTAGTAATGGTGATGTCACTGATGTCGACTCAATCAGACCAAATGCCGAATTTAAGACTATTCTTCTCAGTTCAATTGCAGCATGTCCGTTCTAATGGTTCGATATAAGTATTAGTTATTACTGTTATGTCTGGTATGCCGTTTATTCTATAGAGCATTAGTCTGTAGATCTTACCAGATTTAGACGCTCCCGAAACCGGAGGGGAATATCTAGCATAATCGTACCCATGTATGATATATCTACGTGAAATGCAAATCAATCTGCATCTTGTGGAATAATTGGAACTTACAATTTTGTGATCTAATTTCAGGGTAAAATGTCCGACAAACTCAGGAAACCATTTAAGAAGAGGTAAGATCAATTCTTTATTACGAGTCCGTAGTGATTGTCGTGTTCTTATCATATACCTAAATAACACTGAAACCTCCATTTTTTTAATTACGAAGTTGTTCACGATGGGCCCATTCACTACGTCCGAATACTGTTCATACTGCACCTCTAACCTATATAGTGTTCCCAACCACGATATCGTGGATGACATGTACCTCCCAATGTTCTCCGTCAATCCTGTGAGTAATAGATCTTCACTTCGTACTTATACCGAAATGGAGGATCTGGTTCTGACACTGTCCTTCTATACTTGTGACTCCAAGCATATCCCATGTATAGTTCGCGTACGGTGATGATATTACATTTCAGATCAGTGTGAATCGTTACAACTTTGCTATTTGGATGTATAATTAAGTGATCATGAAATGCAGATTTAACCTGATTGATTGAGTAGGGGGAGCTGTCCTAAACAGAATCTGCTGGCTATGAGCACAAAATGTAAATAATATATGGTGAATGAAGTCGATCTCACATCAGAGGCTGTTATGACGGTTGTGACGAAAAAGACACCGATTTATGCACTATGTACAAAAGTCAGTCGGTGGGTCTATTTGAAAAAAACTATTGGTGTGCATTATAGGTGGTAGTCAGCAAAAAGAATCCCTTTGCTGATGAAAATGGAGGTAGTCGTTGACCCATTTATCACACACAAGTTCATTTCGCCGTCGATTCCATAAATTCTGCACAGAGGCATTTCGATAATGGGGTATTATATCATGTAATATTGGAGATAAAAAGTGTTAACCATTCTTTCCACCCGACGATTATCGCACAATCGGTCGGTGGTGCTGAATGCCATAATCGGTGGGTATAATCGATAGGTGGAAACGCCGCAATAGCTTACACCTATTTCTATAGTATGATAACGTGGCGGCCTTCAGAGCTTATCTATATCAACTTGGTAGTCATACGGAAGAGTTTTCCCCACTTTGGACACGCGATCTCCAAGGCCCACACAATAATGCTAGGGCAGAGAGGTTTCACCTTTTCCTATCTGACACGCCTCACCTGGAGCAACCATATGTCAGAACGAGGCTGACTCACCAATCTCGGGGTCACGAGGTCAGGAGAACGCTGCACACTCAACACCTACAACATGTTGAACGTGCGCAGGCGTAATGCCGACCACGACACCTAGCGGGCAGGTCAGGGCGGCGGCGTCAAAGGCCAAGCTGGTCAACCTTGACCTGACAGGGCTTCACCTTCAACCACTGACCTTTCCGTGACCTCCCGGCCCTGAGGTCACACCACAGCCTTGGCCTTGGGGGCAGTGCATTGTACCTATAGCGTTCAGAACGACTGAATGAATAGCCTAATGAGAGCTTAAGGGCGCTTTGAGCAAATGGACTCCGTTTGGCTGTCACTTGTTTGTATCCATTCTGGTGACCGGTCCAGGAAATAAACGAGAAGTCGGCGGGCCTAAATTAGTGGGCATTCACTGGAGGGGGCTGGAGTAGGATCTATTGGGGATGTGGCCTTGCTGCCCACCCCGCATACTGATGTGACCAGTGGCCACCAGCCCCGTGGTTAGTTTGTCATTAGGTCGATGAGGTCCCACTGAGAGGACATGCGCCCGCATTCCGAGTGTGTCATTGTTAGTGTTACACGCGAATTGACATGCTGAACGACAGCCTACAGAAGACCTGCTGTCGCCCAACAAAACACTCATAATGTGATATACATGATCGACCGAGGTTGCCAAGTAGAATCCCGACCCTAACCTGCCTGAAGCGAGGGAATAATGGGGCTAATGTCATACAGTATAGGAGTAACTTCCATATTGTTATTAGTCCCTACATTAGTGTCCCTATCGTGTTTCCTTGGAGATTCTTCACTTGTCCTTCACGATTTAGTATTCATTCATTATCTTTGATAACTTACACCTTATGTAAACATATATATATATATATATATATATATATATATATATATATATATATATATAGAGAGAGAGAGAGAGAGAGACAGAGAGAGACAGAGAGAGAGAGAGAGAAAGAGATAGAGGGATTGAGAGTGAGAGAGATAGAATAAGAGAGAGAGAATGAGAGAGAGACACACACAGAATTGCGCGGAGCCTATTTATGAATATCATTGAGAACTGGAGACAGAATTGTGGTACTATTGATTAATTTTAGAGATTTTTCATCTTGTAGCACACATTCAAGATAACATTTATAAATTTTATCCTGAATGTGTGCCACAAGATGAATCGGGCTCTTAAATACTCTTTTTTTATATTTGTTTATTTGTACTGCGAAGGTTTTCAGCACAAAGCCGGTATGAATTACCCTCACAGTGAGTCTTGCGTAATCATTTCTACAGAAATCCTTGTTTGGTCAGTAGCAAGCTACTGATCTAGTCCATTACAACCAGATAGTTATAACAAATCAGGTAAAGCAGTACAAACACCCAGTACTAGATACAAATCATTTCATCACAGCAATTTAACAAGTGCATATCCATACATCAGACAAACACAAAAAGAAAACCAATTGTGTTTAACGTAGCTTATTTCATTATATCTTATCTCATTCTCAAGTCACTTATCTAGTCTGTACAGCCTTGCTTTATTTTTATGTCCACATGGACTCTCCGTATTTTGGTCATCGATGGACACCCATACTATAGGGCACAATTTAGTGCCACCATCATCAAGCAGGGAATTGTATGCTTTTGACACTGTAGTCGTGGGACAACCGCTGTTATCAGTTGTTATCATCCATTGATAACCATTAGAAAAGGTTAAACCCCCTTCATGAAAAACCTAAAAGAAAAACCAAAATCAATTAATAACAACACTCATCATCCGGTCTTTTCTGGTGTCGGATGGCCAACTCCATAACACAATAGCTGTCAACCATATGCTACCTTGGTGCGCCTATCAAAGTACTGGTCAGTGCCATCACGCATCACCTCACGCAGTGCTACAAGGCCTGGTACCATAGACCTTCAGCCCCGCAATGTCACCTCACAGTGGTCACCCGGAGTGGACACCCGGAGTTTACACTTCTGACCTGTTTCTGGGCATCTTGCTGACCCAGACTCGGGAGTAGGCCCGTGACCGCTGTCGTTCAGGGTTATCTTGACAGCGTGTGGCTGCTCCTCCCCCAGGACGTGTCTTTCTGGTCTTATTAAGCTCAGTGAGCTGCTCGCGGCATCATCCGCCTCAATGGTGGGCATCGGGACTTATGGGGCACCATCTGTTTACCACACCCAACCCATGCTGCTTTTTGTGTGCGTTATTCTCCGGTTTGTAAAAGATCCTTTATGCTTTATAGTTATCTATACTGCAGTTCAGCTCTTACTTTGAATAATGTAGTTCTGCAATATTATGATAACACTTCTCCAGAAATCAGGAGCAAATTGCCTTTACATTAACGAAGGACATCTTCATTATTTTAGCCTTCAGTCAGGCATTACAAAATAAAATGCTATTTCATATTACAGCTGTTCTATTCTTGTGAGTTTAGGAGGTCTGATCTCTCTTGCTCTAACTATATGTTCCATGGATAGTTCGATAGTATAGTGAAGGCAACTCTCGGAAGACATGTAGCCCTGATGAAACAACTGGGCAGGCTACCCAATGCAACTGATTTTGTCTCACCACGCTACCTATTGATAGTTTTACCATTACTTACTAAAGTATATACATGTACCTGTAGTTTGAAAGCAGCTTCATCTTCAGGTAGGTTTTATGGTACTGTTGTCGAATACTAACTGTGGTTATGAAGACAGAAGTTAGTTTGCCTTTCATATTGTTCATAGTATTCATCACCATATTACCCCGTGTACCAAAGTCAGTGTCTGCCACATGGGAGACAGACCTAAGTCTCCTATAGCTCCGCTGGGACTCTGTCTCCAGCCTGCGACAGTGTTCTGGTAACCCAGCCGTAAGTAATGTAGCTCTAGTGAAGAACAGGACTGAATCCGCATGAGAGGGAGTAAAAAAAAGGCTGCTTCCATGCGGAGTTCCGGAGGTACTTATAGGAAGTACACGGAAGTGCTGTGACCTTACTTCCAATCCCACCCACTCCCCCTAGCGGCCACACACTAAGTTATGGTGAGCTGCTCCCGTATCTCCGGGGGCCACATCCTCATACTCCTCTGGCACTGCTCCTGTCACTGCCCGACCACCATAGTATATGACATTATAAATTCATAAGTACTAGAAAGTAGACCCTACTCATTGAACATACACTTGATGCCCCATGCTCAGCGTGGGTCGGTTCACTTATGCGCAACCATTAATCGTCCGGAGGTACTTTTGGTAAACGATGCCGTGAACCTAGCCAGGTAATGGCAGGGGAGGTGATCCTCTGTACCCTTGATCCCTGCCCACGCCCCTCCCAATAATGAAGACTGAGTCTGGATCTAAGCATGCCCGAGCCCTGGCGGCTTTTCGCTATGTATAGCTGAAGCTTCGTCTCGATCCACCAAGCAGCTCACTACATACATAACGCACGTGAAGGTGAACCGGCCTAGCTTTACTCCGGACAAAGTGTGTGATAAAAAGAAAGTAGTGCTGCCTACAGAGTATGCATTATTCACCGACTGCTGTAAACTAATAGGACGATTTGGAAGACGAAGTGCTGGTCTATACTGAATGGCATCGACTTGAATATGGCTGAGAGAAGAGACATGAGCAGCCTTGTAGGGGTCGGCATTTCTCTTCAACCTGTTCTAGACCCAAAATGCCATTAGAGTTGAATTTTTAGATGTTATAGCATTGTAGTATCTATACTCTCTAGTTGAAGGACATCACCCTTTAACACATGACCTCCGTTGAGGATATTTTGCATTTTGTCTCCAGCCCCTCTCCCCCCCCCCCCCCATCTCCCGATATTAATACCAAACTCCCGAAAAGTTATGGCTAGAGCTAGGACTAGCAGTAGTCTCAGGCGTACTGCTTCCTTATGATTTGATGAAATGTGGCTATTTTTGTCACCTAGCTGTTTCTGTTGTTTTATTGTTGCTTATAGCTTATTATTTTTGCTAGTCTACTGAGCTATAAATTCCGATAGCTTTATGATATATATTCGTTGAGCTTTCCAGGATTTGTGTTTCTAACATATTACAGGGAAAGAAGTCATTGTATCCTATATAGAATGCTGATACTCCCCCTTCATGGACCTGCTCCAGCAACATATTCATAACGAAAACAACTATTCCTGTAAGAAACTGGTACTGATGAGTTGCTTCCAACATCAGCAGCTCAATAAAAGTAGTGGAAATGGGGTCCCGGAATTCAAATCCCAAAGACGGGTTAAAAGTCCATACTAATACCTAGTAGTTTTGGCCTAACATCAGAATATGAGAAGGATATTGGAGTAGCATTATTCGTGTCCTTCCGTCCGTATTCCCTTTACATGTGGCACAAGTCTGCTATCTAGAGAAAGAGTAGGCCGAGGGGTGTTCTCCCTTGTCTCTACTTGTGGGCGTGTTTTGAGTGTTTAAGTCTGGCCTGAGGGCGGAATTCCCAGCTCCTGGTGGCGTACCCTGGTGGCAGCTCTACGCCAGCCTTGAGAGCAGCTCACTTTTGAGAGGCTCCCTCATCCAATCACTATGGGGCGCACAGGTTGGAGACCAAGAGCCGCATTGTGATAGGAACGTCAGCTATGTTAATGTCCCCAAAAAGATGTTTGTCGATGTGGTTCCTTTTCTTTCTATTCTTACTCATACACGTTGTAGTTCCCTTTGCAGTGATAGAACACTATGAATCTGTATGGATCTTGGGCCTTGATGGGATATGACGATCTATTCTAGCAAACAGTTTCTATGGGTGTGGCGAATACCAATCACACATCAGATTGACCGATCAGCTTGGAAAAAATGCCATGACTTTAAGGTACCTTGACTGTATTCTCGACACTCTCAGATTCTGCTCATCATTGAAAGTGCAATGAAGTACACGGACTAAATGTCTCATCCGTTTTTTACTTGATACTCTGTGTACTATTGTTATCATTATCGTACGAAGAAGCAGGTACATATGTCGTGACGGAAACAAACCTGATCAGTTTACCGTAAGTGCAAGGTGAGAGTAGGTAATGGGATGTATATGAGTGTAGTAGGACGTAAGACTGCAGGCAGTAGAAGGGTGGGGGAGACGTGGATACGTATCACAGAGTATTTTGCACTCGATTATGTTTCTGGTATAATATCATTTTTACATTTTGTAAGTGTAATGGTCCGTTTTTGGACTTCTTTCAGGAGATCGTTCCGAGGATCTTTGAATAGAAAGAATTGATATTTCACAGATGGAGTAGGGTATGAGGACTCTGCAGTGGGATTGTAGGTTTTCCCTGTCCTCATGGGGTTAGCCATAGGCCCCATACTGGCTGCATATTTACGCATACAAAGGACTCATGTACTGACGTTGATGTCCAGGTTGGAGTTGTACATCACAGATGTCTGTGTAGGCGTTTTACAGGGATCCCATCTATATAATTTGGACGTGTACAATACGGTGATCTCGATTAAGAATTGTTTTAAAGTTTGTCTTGAACTACTTTCTAGTTGACAGTGCGCACCCCATAAGGGCCTCCTGCACGACTGGCACCAGGGGCCAGGAGATGGTAATGGCTGACACGTGCGAGGCGGCCCACACTTTACAGCCATCCCTGCCAAAACACACAAACGTTCAGACTCCGATATATAACCCGGGTGACGGGGCCACTTCTTTTAGTTCTCAGTCTCATACCCCCTCCTGGCCACCGGCCTGACATCTCTACCACTCCAACGCTCCTGAGGATTTAACCCGGTGACTCATTATCACACAGAAATGTGCTCCTAATTGGTGCTGATAATGTGGTTACACCTATAGCAACACCATAGATCCGCCTTGGACATGGATGCTATAAATCAAACTAAACCAAGTCGCTAATGATTACTTCATCTCTTGGCTCATTTCTCTCTCCAAGAACAACTCCGAACTAAGGCTCGTTGAGTGGGGAATGTTCTGCTAAGTGTATAGGGCACATGGAAGGAGTGTGGAGGTGTATTTAACCCCCAACTGCAAGGCTTCATCCGTGTTTTTGCCACCAATCACAGACCACAAAGTAAGGTCTTTTTGAAGCTCTGAGAGAGAGGGAATTCGGAGCGGCTCAGAGCAGTTCAGTCCCTCGCGCACCTGGACTTTCAGCCTTATCGCCTCACGGTTCTTCCGCCAGGTGGCAGTAGCGTATTTGCCCAGATGTCAGTAGTCTCCGCCAGATGGCGTTTCCACCGGAAGCCATGCGGGAAGCCAACCGGAAGTCATATAGGTACTGCCGCCAACCGTCGCAGCCAGGAGGCTTCCCACTGTTTTGATATATCTTACATTTGTAGTGAATAACGTGAGCTGAAAGTTTTTTCTCATCAGCCTACTGCGCACCAACATTTATACCTACTTCATTAGTCCTCTTAGCTTCACCTATCGTCAATGGGCATTAATACTTTTTGAAAGAAGGCCCTCTAATTTTGAAATCATAATGTCCAGAAAGAGGTATCTTTTAAGACTCAGCCTTGCTGTCATAAGAAAATGGTTCAGTTCTTTTCCGAAGGGCGTTGGGAGGCTTGCCCCATGTCATTTTATCAATTTCATCTTTTATAATCTCTTTATTCATCCAGCATACATTATACTCAGATCAAGGGTGAGACATAACAGTCAAACCCTACATTCTAGTGAAATATTGTATTCCTAATCCTGTGTATACCACTAAAGGTGGTAATGCATCCTCCCACCCCCGAACCCCCATTTCAGGTTCATGGATCCTCTTAGCATACTTAGCATCATTAAACCAATTTCCTCCGGTCCATACCTGCATTATGTCAGCCACGATAACAAACGCGGTTAGCTTGGTATTCCGCTCTGCTCCGTGGCTGGTGCACAGGTAAACAGTTAGTAATGCAGAGTGCCCGGACCTGCCGATGGTAAACTGCTGCTGGGTCAGGGAGGAGTCCATCACTTGGCTGTACCCGGAGTAGCTGGTAGTTGGTTTACACCCAGCCTGGAGGAAATCAGCTGCCACGTCATGGAGCACGTGGTAGCTGCCGTAAGGGGTGACATGTTTACGTGACGTGCCTTATTTCCGGCATGGAGGCACCAGATTCTGTATATATATCCTGGAAATTATGAACAGATATGGCGTATGGGTAAAGGAAGTGTAGGACAACTGGTAACGATAAAGCATGCCGTTATTCAGAACCTCATAGATAAGGCAGCTAGTACTAATCTTTAAGCAATTACCTCAATGGATGAGTTCGCAAGTCCAGATGTCAGGACTGAAAGACTTCTTTAAGGATTCAAAAGAGGAGCCCATATATTTACATTTCAATTACCTAAGTGGAATGGGAGTCATCATTTCATCAACTTTCTTTTTGTTAAAAGCTCTCGGCAGTACGAGTATTTTAGTTACAAAGGTTGCTGGTGTATTGTATCCAGTCGATGTTATATGATTACATCGAGCCCATAAGTATTTCATGCTGTTTTTAAGTCATGGAATATGAAAATGATAACAAAAAATAAGGTGATGAGTGAAAGAGGTGAAGTGGGGATGAAATTCCCCATTCATTTCTGCAAGGAGGATTGTCGAACGAGGTTTATCTTATATGATAAAGATCTAGACTTCTTGCCAGTATTATGTTATTTTCCGAATTGCCTTCTTCACTTGAAAATGTGTGATGAAGAGTCCGTAGTTGGGAACTTTGCAATTGAGCAAGTGAAGCCAACAAATGAAAAAGTAGTTTTTCTCAAGATGTTGATTGGCAAAATCAAATGTTTTCAATGATATAACTAGACGGTCACTATTGCCCTATTGCTCCGGGGAAATCTCCTTGACATCAGCTATATCGAAATCCCGATAAATATCTGTGAACAGATTTTTGATAATCAACCAGCGACTTCGTCCCTATGACCAGCATGAACACGCTATCTGGTGGAATTTCACTCCTGTGGCACCCCACTCTTCATGCATATGTCTGGTTAGGTCTATCTAGATATGGGGGTGAAATCTCAAGTAGATGTGACAAAAAGGCAGCTTAGATTCATATATGGTGTGTAAATATCAAGAAATACTAACACCCAGATCTGATAGTATGATATTTAGTTTCCATGAGCACATCAAATCCTATACCCTCATAGTTCAATATAGTCCAAGTTAGGAATATTCTTGTTTCCATTCAAGTTTTTACTTGGAATCTAGCATTGAAAAATAGATTGATTAGAATCGAATGGGCAGGAGACAGGATCCACAATCTATCCACATCTTCACAAGGTGTTATCTTCCATATTCACCTCCAGGGAAATAAATCCGTGCAGTCAGTGAAGTTCTTCTCGACTCCCAGTAAAACATGATGTACGTCTCCACAGCTTCCTCTGGTCTGATATACGCCAGTCGTCCGGTTAGAACCAAGCAGCAAGAGATCTCCAGAGGCTATGAAGATAGATAGCTGTATTAGAGATACTCGATTCCCCTACCCCCGATTCGGTACGGCTCTAGTTATAGTCCTGAGCTTCCCAGTAGAGCAGGTTTTATGTGCCTGTGTGAGAGATGGTTGTAGATAAATGAATATCCTAAAGTGCTGATAGGAATAACATCGTATCAATACATCATTACGTTTTAATTGAAATCGTTGGTGATTTGAGTATGCCGTTGGTCGTGCCGTTGTAGATTATGATGATTTAGGTATTTCAAAACAGGAAAGGTACCATGATGCCCTCAGGCCTAAACTGCCGTGCTTACTCCAGGTATTTCTTAATATCTAGTATGATGTGATTGGAAGAACATGTTTCCTAGAAGCTAGAGGGCAGATAGGTAATGTTCCCTGGGGGCACCAGTTTGCCCCCGAGTAGGTGTTCTCCACTACTGGAGGTGAAAAAGTTAATGTTCTTCACTACTGGAAGTAGCCTCATACTTAAGTCATCTCAAACTGGAATGGGTGTAGAGAGACTAAGGAGGCATTGTAAAACTTTAAAGTCAGTCGAGATTTGTAAGAACAAAGAGCCCCAGTTGAGGAACTGTCCATCTAATGGTGGCCCCATAGTGTCGGCCACCTGGTGATTTTTCATGAACTATAATAGCTCTGTACCCTATGGGAAAATCATTTATTGCGAGACTAAGTTAATTTAATCGTGCCGATCACGCTATATTGATAATCTTATCTCTTTGAGACCGTCTGGACTTCTCCAGCTTTGTAGAATTGCAACTCGTTTCCCTTGATCTCTCCAACATATGACTCGGACATCTAAATTCCCATCACACTATTTGGATATCAGACTGTCATGAAAGATTATCCTTTAACCCTGTGGCAGGTCCAAAGGCAATGCTAGGTATTGAATAAGGATCCACGTTCAGACTGTCATATATGATATTTGTGTTGCGTTTGCTCATGCACAGAAGATTGCTGATTAAAGGATTTAGGTGAAATGAAGTTACATTTTTTCGCGGTATAATGAGACAAATACAACCAATCACGGTAGATCCCGGTTTCTGATATATAAAGTAATCTTATTCAAACATGTGTTTTCCCCGTCTAAGCAAAATCTTTGAAATGTTATGTTCAGCAATGGCGCATACACTTGTAAAAATCTAAAATGAAATAATAAAAAAAGATAAAACAAACTAAATTGTTCAACGATGGAGAGTGCACGTGTAGCCTATCAAGGATATTATCATTTTTCGCCGTGGGATTTAGCGCATATTCACCACCTGTACAAACTTAGATATTGATTAATAGAAATGAGGAAAACTCTAATGTAAATAAAGAGAGAGAGAGAAGATTGCTAATCAAAATTACCACACGGGGGAGTTTTCGACGACACCAGTAAACGTACGGTCTACCATTGGAGGGCCCTCAAGTAGGGATGCCCAAATTGATGTGGTGCCACCTAACGATTAACCCCAATATACCATCCAGTTTGGGTGCCATATTTTACCCTTTATGGGGCAATCCCTCTCCTGGCTTGTGCTGGTTGCCTCTCATGGGGTAGTTAAACGAAGTGATCAGTCTTATCAACCTGCACAGTGTATGCTGTTAATCTCTAAGAGCCAGCCCGCAACACTTGAGGTTGGGATGTTTTAATCGGAATATCATTTAGAGGCATTATAACCGCAGATGTTCCCTTCATATCACATCAGCAAAGATTAAACCTTCTTCATGTGATTATAACAGACGATTAGGGGTGAAGCTTTGGAAGGCTCACAGAAAGATGTATGAAATATATTTTCAAAGGGCGAGTGAGTACGACCTTTTGTGCTGTACAATGTGATGGACAGACGATACGTTGAAAAGGCATTTCAAACTACCAGCAGAGACATATTTCGGTAACTTTACGCCTAATATAGGTCCACCCCTGAACGCATATTTATCTCTATATATACAAGGCCATGTATCTTCAGGAGAGGAGCTATCACTGCCTTCTCAACCTTGTAAGCTGTAGCTTAAAAGAGGGATAAATACAAGTAGAACTGCAAAGCTTCTTGACACCCCAATCGCCCCTCACTGCACACGTATGTATTATGAATGGTCCTGATGTACATGTATATACAAAACATTGTAATTACCATGTATCAATGAATGACCTATAGCTAAATTTACTTGTTCATCTTTAGGCCACTTAGATATGACTTATCCCAAGACAGACCTATCTATGGGAGTGCCTCCGGGAGACGGGTGGAAGACGGTGTACACCGGGCCGGTGGGCCCTGGCCCGGGCGCCGCCATGATGGCCCACCCCTCTGCGGCCACTGACCGGCCGTCTATCAAAAACTCATTTTATTCACGGTCCAACATCCATCCAATGACCGATTGGTCAGCCCAGAGACTCCTCTCCAAGCACAAGTTCTGGTATCTTCCCCGTCTAAGCTCTGGGACATATATGGGCAGTCAGAGGCACGGCTTGGAGAGCAGGCCCAGTGGCGCCCTCACTGGAAGACAGATGGCTCCACTAGCAGGCCGCCTGGCGGGCGGACTGTGCATCTGTCAGGGAGTGGGCACGGTGTAAGTCGGGTGCAGCTTTTCCTTAATGCCTTGTTTCAGCGCGAGGTCTCTGGCTCAGTGTCTGGGAGACTGGGCAGGTGGAGTCTTGGGGTGAGGATGAATGGGTCGAGGTTTTGTAGTGTCAGACGGCCTTCATGTATCTTATAAGCGGAGTGAAACGGAGCCTAGCTCGGACTAGCCAAACCAAGCCTGGTCTCACTTCCGCTAGTTCTTTTTTTACTTTTTACGACCACCCTCACTGATGTTATCCCATCGTTCCACAGAGGGAGCCTTTCCTTGTAGACATTCTGAAAAATATTTTTCTATACCTCAGATTTAGTCCTAGGCATGGCCTTTTCTTTATCATGTTGGGGAGTTAAACAGATTCCCCAGACAAGTCCGCCGTTCCACTGATTGGTCCCGTTAACACGCATGAATAACTCAGTTGTTTGATTCTTCCTCCAATTACATTGCTCGGATTTCTGGGATTTTCTTTCTGCTCTCCCTAGGGACTCTTTGTGTACAATGAACGACATCTGGCCCAGCTTCGTTGGCAGTTCTCACAATAGTTCTGTCCCCCTTCCTGATGACTGCTTCCTTGATTGATGCACTTCTCTTAGGCCTTGTCTCATAGCACCAATCTACTATGATGATTCTTCTCCTACTCTGCAAATGACATCATCTAGGAAACACTTGGCTTGGCAATACCCGGAGCCACCCAACCGAAGGCCACTCTCATATATATGGCTGTTTACTCTGCCATCGCCAACATACCAGTGATCAGGTCTTTCCCCTACTGTGTATACGTCTATGCTGTGTTGTTCGCCAAGCTATGGAAAGAATAACAAAATCTAAAGATGCTAGGAATAAATAACATTCTTTCCAAATGCCCTTTGTAATTATAACCATAATGTAATCATTAATTTAGGATCCTATTTTTTTTACAGAAAGACCAAAGTCTCAAAGATATTCCTTTCAAGAGAAAAATGCCGTTTTTAAACCTCCATATGTTTTTATTGGTCTTTATGGTTGGATTACTTAATTTGAAGTCAGCAAAGACGGTGGGACCATATAATTATTCCACGAGGTATTCCACCGACCTCTGGAATTTGTGGCAACTGCTTATATTAATTGATACGTATCGAAGCATGGGTTGTGCTAAAGCAGACCCAGAGATGGTTCTACTGGGACAGAGAGATCACATCAGAGAACGTATCACCGAACTGCTTCATAGAAAATACAGCATCCATGGATTTCTTTTGTTGTACACTTCAGGTACCTAACTTTTCTTAATTTGACAACACAGAAGGAGTTTCTTGTAGTATACATACAAGTAGGCGACATCCTCTAATAACATTTTATACCAACATGATAGAAGCTGTTTGCAGTTTATATGCAAATATGTGTAATAGATGGACGCTGGAGTATCGATTACGTGATAGTAATATAGCCAGCATAATAGCATAGATCATACATATTTTGACCATTGCAATTGATTTAACTTGCAATCATTAATGGTCAGGTTGCGGTGTTACCAATATAGCAATCGTCCATAAGCCCACTTTTTTGTATAGCATTAGGTATCTTTATCTAGTGAGTTCCATAAAAGCATACCCCTGTCCGGATAACTAGGCTTGAAAAAGCTAGTTTTATGCCTTCTTAATCTTACCTGTTTTAAAGGTCATTTCTAGGACGTGCATTCTGACTGATTAGTAGTGAGATGGAGACCTAAATGGAGAGAACCTCAGCGGAATGACCATCATCTTTGTACATTCAGCACCGCAAACATCCTTGTCATAAGGGGAGTATGTGGAGATGCACATAATGATCTGAATAGAATGGTGGGCGGACTGTTACACAATGCGATGCTAAATGGATTAATCATGAGTAGGGAGGGGTGCAGTCTATTCTGATGGCTAAGTTAGTTGACAGTTCCACTTCCTTGTTGTCCTCTCTCTTGGGAACCAGACAGCGCCATCACCAAACCCGGAGCTATTCAATTTGTCACGTGCCGTTTTATTTTTCCCTTGGGTATGATTTGAACCACCAGGTCTTCTGATCATTTCTGATTACTTCACATATCTGGAGGCAGATGGAAATGTTGATCCTCTTGGGATTCATTTAGGAGCACAGGCTCTTTTTGGTGTTTAGTCTCATCTGTGGATTCCTTGAAGTGGCAAATATCCTGAAATGCGTGAGATACCCTGAATCCCCTCATCGTAATCACTGAGTGACGCGGATAAAACCCATAGCAACATTTCGTAAATAAATAATTCCCCTCCCAATGATATTCAATCTATTCACTGCCCTACGAATATACAGGATGATAAGCCTTCTGTTTCATTACTTACAAAATTTCCAGGCTGGGAGAAATATGATATAAATGTATTATAAAACCATACAGTCTAGCCTGTTGTACATACATATTCAGTATTTCAACAGAGAAGTATTCGAGCTACGCTATCCCTGTCATTTTAAAGTAGAATTTCTGGCTCAAGAAATCTGTGAATGTTTCTATTGTTTTGTAATGTCTACTGTTTGTTAATTTCGGTTCATTTGATGTGAATGCTTCTAGTGTTTTGTAATTTCGGTTCAATTGATATGCTCGTAATTCGATTGCATTGAGTGATGATATCTGTATAGTGCTGATGTGCTGATGTCAAAATCGCTGGCCAACTGGACAGTGGAGTAGTCACTACCGGCTCAAGGTCAGGGCTAGTGAGCTGCTAGATTTAAGATCAATTGATAATCCCGGATAATCCCCCTCCCTCAACATGTACATCTGTGAGTGATGCTGAGTATCTACGGATAGGATGTACTGTAGAGGTGTATATGGGTCTATTATGTATGATTTTTGAAACACCCACTATCGATAATTGCCTATAGTTGATGGGGGGGAAGCTAAACTGAATAGATTGTTTACTAATGGGTTGTTACTGAGTCGGAGAGTGTAAATATCACTAATAGCGATCTAAAAGGTTTTCATGTTGGGTATACATACCTCATGAGCGATGTTCCTGTCTCCCCACATGGAGTTTGTCCTTAGACGCTACCTCCAGTGGGCTTCAAATAGATACATAGGACTATATGATTAAGACCACCCTGTTCATATTATATTGTGACAGACCTATTTTTTGCATTTAAAGTGCAGATATCTATTAAACCGGTGGTGTTTGTGCTGCACCCAGTGTATCTAACTGGTTCATGTCTCTGTTACAAACACATGATTCATTGGTTGCGTTTGTGTTACAAACATTTATCTGTGTACCTTCTTAAATCGCTGTTATAGGCGCTTGATTTAGAGGTTGTGCCTTCTTTACAGATATCTACTTATCTGTCCATAGCTTTTATACAGATTCTATGTGTTGGTTGTAGTCCTGTAACAGACACTTGTTTTACATTGATATACTGGCTATGTTTGTGTTATAAACATTTGTTTACTGGTTCTTATCTGTATTATAGACATTTGTTTACTGTTACTGGTTATGAATGTGTTACAGACACCTTCTTTACTGGTTGATATCTTGTTAAAGACCTTGATTTGCTAGTTGATATCTGTGTTGTAGATGTTGGTTTACTGGTTGCGTTTGTGTTACAGACACGTATTTTATCTGTTTATATCTGTATTATAGACATTGATTTACTGATTTTGGTTCTTTTACAGACCTTTTTTTACTGGTTATGTCTTTGTTATAGACATTGATCTACTGATTGTGGTTCTTTTACAGACCCTTTTTTACTGGTTATATCTGTGTTATAGACATTGATCTACTGATTGTGGTTCTTTTACAGACACTTTTTTACTGGTTATATCTGTGTTATAGACATTGATTTACTGATTGTGGTTCTGTAACAGACACTTTTTTACTGGTTATATCTGTGTTATAGACATTGATCTACTGATTGTGGTTCTTTTACAGACACTTTTTTACTGGTTATATCTGTGTTATAGACATTGATCTACTGATTGTGGTTCTTTTACAGACCTTTTTTTACTGGTTATGTGTTTGTTATAGACATTGATCTACTGATTGTGGTTCTTTTACAGACACTTTTTTACTGGTTATATCTGTGTTATAGACATTGATCTACTGATTGTGGTTCTTTTACAGACACTTTTTACTGGTTATATCTGTGTTATAGACATTGATCTCCTGATTGTGGTTCTTTTACAGACCCTTTTTTACTGGTTATATCTGTGTTGTAGACATTGATCTACTGATTGTGGTTCTTTTACAGACACTTTTTTACTGGTTATATCTGTGTTGTAGACATTGATCTACTGATTGTGGTTCTTTTACAGACACTTTTTTACTGGTTATATCTGTGTTGTAGACATTGATTTACTGGTTATGTTTGTGTTACAGACACTCATTCAACCGGTGGCCAGCTGACCGGGTCAACAAACACTTACTGCAGGCCATCACAGTGCGCAGTATAGAGCGGGAGAAACGTGACCACGTGAACCTCGTCACGCTTAGGTTTAAACGCTCCCAGATGGAGCGACGGGTAAGTTGGACTAAAGGAGGACCTTTTTAATTCATGAACGAGCTCTTTTTTTTTTTCTTTTTTCTTTTTTTTTCTAAATTTCACCAATAGTTCAGAGTAAAAAACAAACAGGTACAGATGTTACACGTTAGGCAATCTGCGATCTTTAGGGTTTCACTGCCTAGTTAACAGTCAGATTCTCAACATTTGAAAAGATATCCACTAAAGAATAGTCTATAGATACTAACAGCCACTTATACCCAAGAATGGTGACTTACCAGAACCAATTTCTTCTGGTGGAGATTCCAGATTAGGTATTTAGAATATTATAAATGATATATAATGATGAGTTGTGGATAGTAGAACAATACGGCAACTAAATATTTTGTAGGCATTTTCATTCATGAAACATCGTTTCGGGCATTTGACTTTATCAAGGTTTATGAATGATAAATACTTATTGACAAATTGGCCAAAGATAATGTTCTGCCGCCCATCCATGATCTTTACCAATTTGGGATAATTATGTATTGATTACTTTCATTTGGGGACGCATGAATTAGTTAATTACCTTACAATTTAGTTTTAATAGTAGCCCAATTATTCACGTCAAAATAAGTCCCATTTCCAATAGCCAGATTTTTCATCAATATCTCAGGGCCATAATCGTTAGTAAAATAGGACACACTTATTTATTCTGAGTGATCCAATAAAGGCCATTTTATTGGATATTAAAAGAAAAGCACCAGCGGCATAGAGAGTCTATCTTGGCAAAATACTCGGTTGATATGTTCATAATGCATCTTTAAGACATTGCTCATTTAAAGTCGTATTCGGGAATAACATCTGTTATAATGAGAAAATTCTATTTGTGGCTTTCGTTAATGAGTTCCTTGAACGAGGAGATAATATGGAGATGAGCAGCAATAAATTGCTCTTTCATTTCAATAACCAAGGAGGCTCAGTGGGGATTTTTGCGGGTAATTGCATTCTTAATGAGACCTGCGAAGTGATTATGATACACATGCATTTGAGCGTTGTACAATGTATGCAATTGTGATCTTTTGTCACAGAAGGAAAACATGAATGTATTGTTTCAAGTGATGAAATTTCCGTTTACTGTTTTATATGTTAAGAATCAATAAGTAATGGATTATGATTTATCGTGTCTATTTTCTGTATGTTTTAGTACCAGAACGCAGAAGACATGTCATTCGCCACTGGCATGCTCTGTTCCCTCATCATGCTTGTGTGTATAGCAACCGTCCAAGCCATCGTCCTACCAAGGTAAATACAGTTATATCTATATGACTTTAGACTACAATACAACAATACAACGTTTACATAAGTCTAAGCTACATCAGTATATATTCACAAAAAGTACAATTCTTTGATTCTCTGATTTCTTGACAGCTGCTCCTCAAATTTGTGAATCTAATGTCTAAAGTCAATTCTGAATAGTCGTAG
Source organism: Alentia gelatinosa (assembly GCA_950022655.1). NCBI lineage: Eukaryota > Metazoa > Annelida > Polychaeta > Phyllodocida > Polynoidae > Alentia > Alentia gelatinosa. The sequence goes on along the minus strand of OX465588.1, from coordinate 18,717,847 downwards.
ACAGGGAGTCAAGAATATCGTGCCGATGTTAATGACTACATGTAACATGCTAGATTTTACTTCCATCATCAAAGCTGTGACAAGAAGTTGCTTGTCTCCCTACTCCACAAGAGCTGATGCGGAGACGTATCCACACAGCATCTCCATGTTAAGATAGCGGGGCGAACTGCTCAGATGTGGGTTGGGGTCATTTATAACCAGTATTACGATGACATTTATCATCGGGATAACGCTCGCATGTCTTCTTGAACATTACTTTATTTAGGCATACTTCTATGCTCATTTATATACACCCCCTCCCCCCTCTCCATCTTCGTGTTCAAATTCGTGAATTATAGATGAACTCTCCGAGTTCATTACATCTTCAGTTTGTGGACACTTCTCTGTTGTGCAAGAGCTCACAGGGCGAGCGTGGTCTGAGGGTCCTGAACGCAATACTGACTGCATCCCAGGTTTTTCTGATAGAGTTTAAAAACGGTGGTTGTGCTCACGAAAGTCCATGTGGTTCAGATCCAGAATCTATTTCTACTATAATGGCTACACCCCGTTACGAGATGCGGGAGAGGACTAGTCCACCAGATATTTCAAGAGAATTACCCTGGCTTTATCAGAATGGGGGGAAGACTATCCTGGTGTTTAGATTTAGACGACTGAAAATGTAAAGACTGTAGTTTCTATAGCCAATATTCGTCAGCTGGTGCTCGATTACGCAACATAATAACCAAGAATTGTCAACCCGAGAAGCAAGTCAAGCGTTTAGACTAGACAATTTATGTTTATTTGAATAAGGAACATTTTACTTCCTGTTGTTCACCTAAGCCGGCATTTACACTAGTCGGTTATGGGGGGTGATTCTTGTTGATTAACCCTACCTAAACTATAGGTGAACGTATTTATTTCCCAGTAGAAAATCGCAGGTAAAAGGGGTTAAGTAAATAAGTAAAAAATATTGTGATAGCCGATACAAGACACGTTTCTGGCGAAGGTAGCTGACGACGAGTTTTTAGAGAATCGCTAGGTGTTTAGACAATTAATTCAAGCTGCTTTAAAAAAGACACTGGCATCAAATCGTCGACATGATTGTTAGGTGGTATCAAATTGCGTAATCTGACGTAATCTACCGATCTATAACCGTCTAGTGTAAACACAGGGTAAGCGTCAACCGGTGTTTCAATAGTTTGATTAACTTTAATATAAAAATTAAAGAAGTGTGTCACCCGGAAATGTGTTACCCTAAGGACCTACTAAGACATACAGTTCAATTGGGAGAAAATTCCCAATAAACATATATTTTTGCTAAGAATGACTTGTTAGAGAATACCAAAACATCAGAAGAGACTTCACAATAAATCACCATCGCCTCCTGCCAAAAACGGTGAAACATCTACACGCCCTCAATGTATGTTCCATTCCTGTCACTATTGGATAGACACTAATGTAGTCTCAATAGAATCGTGTCAGCCATTTATTCTCCGGTGGAAGAGGCAAACAGACAGGGGAAATAGGTTGGGCGGCGCCACTACTGTGGCCCCCAGCACTGCCTACCAGTTGATAGGTCGTATCTCATTTGAGCCACAGGGAAAAACGTTCTTATCTTTATTGTGTCCATCTGAAATGCCTCCAGTGCTGCCTTTGTTTAAGGGAGGCAGCTGTACCCCCACACAGACCCCAAGAGCCTCATCTGCCTGTCTCCTATGACAAACTGGAGGAGACGTGGGTGACGTTTCAACGTCTGTTGTTTTTGTTTTAAAAATTGTTTTTGTCCTAATTTTTTTTTATTCACCAGACCATCGTTGGTCAAAGAATCTGTCCTCTTGTCATTTAAATTGTATAAAGACTTTCGAAATTATTTGTCTTCTCTGGTTACATGATAATTATCATCACTACCTAATACTTATAGCGCCATTGAAATCGTCAAAATCATTTATTATGTGAAATCACTTTTTTATATCAAGTTTTTTTAGGGATAATGCCTTTTACATCAGTCACCAGGTTCGGCAACATTGCCGTTCTTCCACCTGGGCCCTCTACAATCCGAGTACAAACAATACAGCTTTGACATTTGGTCATGAAATATTCATTTGGTAGTAGAAGACCCTAGGGAGACAAATATAATTTTTATGATTTTTTGCAAATAGCTCAACCAATATAGATACACAACTATATCTCTTATATGTTTAGTCGTCTGGGTTGCATTAAACAAGTAAATGGTGTTGGCAAATGATTGTTCATCAAGCATTTTTTTAATGTATTGATATAATTATAACAGTTATAGATTGTTTGGTTAAATACTAACTAGATCAAAACAACTATATATAAGTGTGTTATGCAATGATGAGATTTTTTTCCGAAACCTTCAATCTACAGATTGATGGCCATGATAAAGGACTTCCAACCTATATACAGGTATTGGTTGCAAGTTCGGGACAAGAAAAACAGCTTAGATCCGAATTGCTGCCTTTAATAAACATCCGGGACCGACAGAAAGTCCCACGTGACAGCGCGAGACGAGATTGATCTCTTGGGGTTATAGTGGCGCCACCTACTTCCGCAGTGAGTCAAACGCCGTCCGTAGCTCCATCTCGCGACGCTGTCCCGCACTTCCCCGGGGTCTTGGGTGGGTTGTCTGTGGAGGGCAGAGGGTCTTAGAGGAACACTTTGTCAACTTGCTAAATTAACACGCCCCACTGTGCACCGAGCAACGCCACATCTATTGAGTCCGAGATGAACCCTCACCTGCCCCCTAGTGGTCTAGCAGCGGAACGAATAAACAAGCGCCCTCTAACGTTAGACACTGTATACATTGCGAGACTATGTCTGGTATCTTTAATTGTCTGTGGCGCCTTTTACAGACTGATAAGAAATTCAGCGTCATCTCGGCTTTGTCTCCTAGTTGGACTGGATGCTACGTCTTGTATGGATAATTACGCTTGCACGAATGCTATATACATTTACATATCTGAATTCAATAGGATATGAAGGCATGCCGATTTCAATCATTTGTTTCCTACATTGATCCAGCTAATCCCACTTCCCAGAACCCCCCACGATGTACCCTATACTCTAAAGGGCAAATAGTAATGTTTCCTGCGGGCTGCCATTTTGCCCACGAGTAGGAATTCTTCACCGCAGGCGGTAAAAAAAGTAGGTGTTCTTCACAACTGGAAATGCAGAAGTAAGTGAGTGATAATAGGGAACTATAAGAACTCTAGCCTTTCTCGCCTATAGGTGTCCTGGGTTTCATCTTTGATTCATCATACTCTGGAATGGGTATAGAGCGACAGAGAAAACCATGGTAAGATTATTGAAAGTCAGGGGAATTTCGCAAGAATAAAGAGCAAGAATAGATCATGGTGACTGTAATCTAATCAGAAATCAGCAACATAAGCCTCAATTGATAAAGACGATAGCATAGTGATGTAAGAGAATCGAAATATAGAAGATTAAACAAAAAGCAAAAAAAAAAAGAATAAGGAGCAAAAGAGACCACTCAACAAAGAACTGTAACTAGATATATATACCATATACCAAAAGGAATTGTAAACCAAAGCTTGTAACGATAAGTGACGAAATAAAATCATTTATTCAAAGAAGACATATTAAAGAGCCAGAATGCAGGTTATACCGTATCCTCCGATTGAGGACGCCATCCACAGATACTGCTGTCGGCCGTCTAGTGACTTCGATATGAACTACCGATAGCTCTGTACACTATACTGTATGGCTACATCTCCCCAGCTTGCAACCACATATCCACTATTTGCAGTAACTAGAGTCACACAGCTGCTACTTGCAGTCACACAGCCCTTGCACGGTCCCTAATCGCAGTCACAATGTCCCTACTTCGTTTTTCCGTTCTTGCTTGCACTGTTGGTACCACTTTTCATATCTGTCTAACACTTTTGTCACAAAACTAGTGAAACAGGTCCATGATGTGTCTAGATTCATATGTTTGGGGTCTGTATTTCGTAAAGGCAGCTACTTGTGGTGTCACGAAACTAGACAAACCCAATGTCTGTATGGTGTCACAGACATGTCATGATACTACTGAAACAGGTCCCAGTAGTCCCACAACCGTTAGCTGCAGTCACAAATCCACTTCTTGTAGTTACACAACCTGTACGTGCTAACACAAAGTCCTAACAGATCCAGTCACACAACCCCCACAAGGGGGTCCTACTTACAGTGAGTAGCAGAAGAGCTCGTACTTGCAGTCACACAGCCCCACTTCCAGTTTATAGGGGACAGACCCATTGTTAGTTCATGAAGCAGTCACTAGGTGATCGGGGGACAAAACCTGTATTCTGGCTCTTTGTTCTTATGAAATTCAGCCGCCTTTCAATATTTTACCAAGGTTCCTTTGACTCTCTACACCGATCCCAGAGCAGGAAGATATAATGCTAAAACCACAACATGATGTTTTTCACATGGAACACTCTATTTACATATGTGAGCAAGGCAAGAAAAGTGACATTTCCCAATTATCACTCACTTCATTTGCACCTCCATTAGTGAAGAACAGCTACTTTTTCACCTCCTTTAGTGAAGAACACCTACTCGGGGGCGTCATGGCGGCCCCCATGGTTCATAGGCTATATGCCGTATATCCGATCTGTTATTCAAGACTCAGTGAATGATAAACTTGTCAGAAAGTAATATTGTCCTCTGGGGGTTTCCCTGTTTTAATGATCATAGACTGCGAACCCTCCTCACGGTGCTGTGCGGGTAGACGGGCGACTGGGATTTAGTAGACGGGGCTGGCTGACACTGGGCGCTCACTGGGACAGTTTGTCAAGTCTGCTGACTCTGTTCACGAAGTGTAACAAATAGAAATACAACTTACCTAAAAATAGAGACTCCAGCAAACGGCAAGCAATGACAGCCAACGACAGCTGGAGACCCCACAGGGAGCACATAAAGACATGATGGTGCGCTATAGTACCCCAACCTCTCGACCCTGTCACCTACATCTCCTGCTCTGCCTCTATCCTCCTCTGAACTGCTTCCGGCTTCTCAACTGTCTCTTTATTGTCCACCTATTACGGAGTCCACATAAATAATTAGCCATAAACGCGTGAAAGGCAGTTAAATGAGTTTATTTAACACCTAGAGATTGATGCTCTGATATGGTATCTGAAAAGGTGAAAACTCGTAGTGACAGTTTATATATATAAGGAAAATGTGAGCTGGAGAGAATACTAGTTTATTTCTAATAGGTAAGGCACACACTGAACTGAACAAAACATAAATCAGTAGACATGGTCTAGCGCTATCAGTATTATGTCATTTGCATAATATATCTAGGTAATTATACCCTACAACAATTTACAGCGGCAGGGGGAGCCAGCACAACCTCTCTCTCTGTCTGTCTGTCTGTCTGTCTGTCTGTCTGTCTGTCTGTCTGTCTGTCTCTCTCTCTCTCTCTCTCTCTCTCTCTCTCTCACAAGATTCCAATTGTTTCTAAAAAAAACCTGACAGATTTCTCCTGAGAATCAGGGTAAAAACAAACAAGTAGTGGTTAGGTACCAGCTAAATACAATTCCACAATGCCTAGAAAAAAGGCGGCGATACATGGCCTAATGTGTGAGTACATGGGCCAGGTTTCCAGGCTAGTGTGCACCGGGCTAGTAGGACCAGAGTATTCCGTTAACAAGCTGATGTATTTTACACACCACCGTCTCTCGTTATCTGCATTGCGGCTGGACATGCTGACAGCCCGTAGATAGGCCCAGCTATGTTCCCTAGACCGAGTCCATTAGGTTCAACTTCCACTCGTTGGCCGGGAACTCCCCTGTGTATACGGCAACAGTGAGGGTGATGGTCGGCCTATTCTAACGGTATTACAGTGTATTTGCGCCCTAGTCATTGCCGCCAAAGAGATTTGTGTTTTTTCTGCAGGCGCAAAACGGACAACACCTCATTCACGCGTACCATACAACAAAGAATGGAAAATACTGCGTTTATTGTGTCGGGGTTTTCTAATGCTTCCCATCCCTGTCAGTCGTGCCTTCACTTGGTGGTAGGATGCCAAACCATTACGCCGGGCGGCATTCTCCAGGCAGGGCAGGGCCAGTGGGTGGTGGTGCTGTAAGATTTATACAAGTGAGAGTTTAAGTGAGTGCCGTACATGTGTATTTTTTCAAAAAGTACACACCTGTGACCTTTTACGATTGAGGTTACCGTGAGCTCCTCATTGTCCGAGAATTCATTATCCAACTATTACAAAGTGTCCAATCTATTGGAGCTCTGAATCGACATACCCGACACATACAGATATGTTGTATGCGCCGAGTTGCGATAAAGCACGCGTCCGAAAAAATAGTGTATATAGAAAGAAAGTGCGTAAAGTGAAGTAATATCGCCATGCCACCAATCGGCTAAAGGTGGATAATTAATACAATTTAGATTGGCTTGTGATGAAAGTGGTTGTAGGCTACTCAGAGTTGACTCTACGCAATATACTCGCATGCGCTCGGGTATTACAACACGTCAACTCCTCGGAGCATACAGCCGCTTATATCTGAAACCAGTCAATATTGCGTATCTATTGGGACTCCAATAAGGAGAGCCCAATGCTAAAGTCCACTACGGGAGCAGGGTTTTTTTGGGGGTTTTTTTTCAGTTTCTTTATTGGGTCTATGATTTACAATTTTCAAAGTTGATATCCATTATACATTGTTTCTTTGAAGACCCTCTAAAGGGGCATTTGCCTCAGTTGGCACAGCAACTGGTTTTCATGGCATCGCCTATAACCCTAACTAATAGCCAATTTAATAACATAGGTATTTTGCAATCACACAACTTTCTAGCAAGAATAACAAAATACAGTAATTCGTGATTATAAAATAGAGGTTGAGCGACATGGTTAACATGAACTGTCGGTCCCACACTTTTTACAAGTCAACAATAATAAGGAGCAAGAGTCAACGTTTGTAATAATGACCATATATAGGGATAATTGAACAAATATAGCTTCAAAAGTCAAAGATAAAATAGATATAGAATTGTTTACCATACTATCTATTACACAAAGAGGTAGATAATAGGATCATCAGGCTATCAGGGGCGAATCATCCAGGATACGAAAAATCATTTTCTTACTAATAGATTTAAATTCTCTATAAGACTCAATACTGCGTATACTCTCAGATTGAGAGTTCCAGAGATTCGACCCATGATAGGCCAAAGATCTCATATAAGCATTACAGTTTGGCTTAAAATTTTTAAGCACTGGGGCATCAAAAACTCTTGTATAAACGACTGGATGACGTGTAAAACATTCAATGCGGCTTCTCTTATTCATATAATTTAATACATGAGACTCTCTTCTATAAGCCAGTAAGGTAACATTAGCTAATTTATGTAAATTATAGTAGGGGTTAGTCTCGGAGCTTTCAAACAAATCCTTAAAGCACGATTCTGCAATACTTGTAATTTATCCAATATATTTAAAAAGGTAGTGGTATACAGAATATCACAATAGTCAAAATATGGTAATATTGCAACCTTGTAGACTCGTAGAGCAGCCTGTTTAGACATATATTGCCTCATTCTAGAAAGTTGATATATGCGATAACAAATATTTTTAAAGACTGTTGATAGGTGTATTTTATAATTAAGTTGTTCATCCAAAGTAAAGCCTAAGTATTTATAAGAAATTACCTTACCAATATTTTGTCCTGAAACATTTAACATCCCATTATGAATAAGATTTTTCTTTTTAGCAGAGAAGATCATGAATTTAGTTTATTTAATGTTGATTGACAGTTTGTTCTGTAGACACAATAAACAAATATTATCTAAATCCAGTTGTATTTCATCAAATAATCGTTTTGTACATTTACCCTGGGCATAAAGAACCATATCATCGGCATATAGAAAAACTTTATCAGATTTGATCACCTTTACCAAGTCATTAACATAAATTAAAAATAAGAGAGGCCCCAAGATCGAGCCTTGTGGGACACCGTGGGTCACAGTTACTTTCTCAGAAAAAAACAGAATTGGCCTTAACCAATTGCTGCCTATTATACAAATAATTTTGAAACCAAATATAGTTAATCCCTCTTATTCCATATAAATGTAGCTTATTTAATAGTATACTGTGATCCACGGTGTCAAAAGCCTTCATGAAATCAATGAAAATCGCAATAGTGTCCCTGCCCACATTTCTAGCAGTAAGTATTGCATCAGTAAAATTCGAAATTGCATCCAAGGTAGATCTTCCCTTACAAAAACCATATTGCTGACTTGTTAAAATAGCATTGTCCACCAAAAAGATAGACGTGTTTATGAACAATTTTCTCCATAATTTTTCCAATGGATGGAAGTAAAGAAATAGGACGAAGATTCGTGACCTGTATCTGATCCCCTCCTTTGGGTATAGGAATAATATTTGAACATTTCCATTCGTCAGGAATGACTCCCGAACTAAAAATACAGTTATACATTTCAATAAAAATCATCGGTATTATCATCATAGCATCTTTGAGAATGCGTGTTGTAATACCCTGAATCATTGATTGCTTGTTGACATTTATTAACCGCCGCCCCCCCCCCCCCCCCCCTCTACCCAAGCCTCATTCAGGCTGCTCTGCAGTGGTCTCTTTGTACTATCACACCTACTAAAGTTATCGTTGGAGATTTGGTATTTATCATCTACCTAATACGAGCCTGTTATTACAGACATATAGAGTCTACTGATAGAGAAGAGATTAGAGAAGAGATTACGGATAGTCGTAATCTCCGGGGAAAATACGGAAAAAACATCACGCACACTTTAGGAACTACTGTACTTAACATATACAATATGAATTGCGTCTACTTCAAGTTTTTAATCATTATGAATGGGTTGGTACGATTTTTTTTATATTAAGGCGCAAGGTTGACAATAAATTCGCTCGGATAGTACTGTGCGTCAACTACGCGGATAATTCGGCCACGCAGATCAAAATCACAGTAATGTTGTGTAATCTCTACATACCAAACATTTGACAGCTTTCCATGGAATTCGACTTATATTTTCAGTATATAAGATTAGTTCTGCATGTGTAAAACAAAGATGATTGTGTGTGAACCTTATTCACAGCAATAAGACAGTGATGTTACCCCCGCCCCCACTCTGATTCAATATATTTACTTGATACACATACTTTCATTACCAGACCTTCACCGTATGAATAAGAAGAGCTGAATTAGACTTTTACAATCGCATATATATGTTCCCTTATCTACCACATCTCTTTTATAACCGTGATCTGAAAAGTATCCGGGTTAAATTGTTTATGGACGTTTTTCTTTTCTATTGAACGTATTGAACGTATTTCATATTAGTGTTTTGACTATAAAATATGAAGCAGTTTGTAAAAAAAATATAAAAAGTGAGGCTGTCAGAGTTTCCAGCCTTCAGTGTTGTTTCTCCACCAGAAGGCAGCATAGCAAGAGTACAATTCACGCGTGGCCCCTGCTGATGAGGTACTGATAATCAATATGTGACTTTCATTAATCGAATTTAAATATCTTGTTGTTGGGACTCGTTCACAATTATGAGTGGATGCACATCGGATCTGGGCGAGCGAAGTTGAAATTCCCACATTCCCGTTTGTTAGCTCGGCATTCATTGGATCTGACCCTTCTACCTCTGACAGCCTCACGCTGGTCGTGCTGTTATTGGCGTCCCCTCCCCCGTGGGTATTAAGAGCATCAATTAAACAACACCGTTTTATAAAGAATCTGTTTTGTTATTACTTTACAGGACGCTGTTGCTACTCGTCTTGTTTCTCGCCACCTTCGCCTGGATATCCGCCATCCTCATACTCATTCTCGCTGTCAAAATAAAGGTAAGAAAAGGTCTTCTATGTCAACATTGATCATCGCTATGGCAAAGTTTCCCCAGCATTGAGAAATATGTGTATAGCCTAGCCCGTTTAGAGGATTGTATGACAGTCTACTGTAAATGCAATTATGCTGCAGTATTTCGGTTTGAAGAAAATATTTTTGGCTGAACTTTATTCTATTGGAATGGAGAGAGAAGATCTATGCAATGAATTGGATCTTTGTAGTGTAGATAGTAGCGAGGTATGTTGTATCTCTATTGAGTCTAAGGTGTAGGTGAGGCGTTTATATGGTTGTCTCTAAAGACCAACGCACACTAGGCGACTTTTTCCGTTTTTAGCGGAAAAGTCGCCGTAAAACACCCCTTGAGACATTTTTACGGTACAATATCGCTAAGTATGCCATGGTTTCCTTGCGATATTGCAGACCCCATTATGCACCCCCTTTTCACCCCCTTCCCCCCCCCCCCCCCCCCCCCGCTGATTTGGGGTTTGTCGCCGACTTTTCCTTGAGACTTTCCTTGAGACTTTTGAATATAACATGTTATATTTTTTCGCTTGAGACTTTTTACTTTTGGATGCCACCTCCCGCTGGGCGGGCCGTTGGCCCGGGTCTCGGGTCCTGGAATTATGCTTTGGGGTCTTCCAAGCCTGGAAAAAGCCTGGAATTCTCACAGAGAGACTGGAAAAACCTGGAAAACCCTGGAAAATATAGTTTTGCATAAAAACAATCTTTTTAGTATAATATAATATCATATATGATATTGAGTTAAAATATATAGGTATAAATAAAGGTTAAAAAAAACATAAGTGCCAAAATGGCCCACCTCGCATCTATTTTGTAGCTACCAGAACCAGTTATCCATTGTTGAGACTTTCGGAAAGGGAAAGTCTCAAGGAAAGTCTCAGGGAAAGTTTCAAAGTGTGCATGCATAGGCCTTGAGATTTTCGGGTAACCTCCTGCTGGGGTGACCGACGCCTGAACAGAATTTGTCGGCGACTTTTCCCGACCCCTGCTGTGCTTATTGCACCCCCCTTGCGATATTTTTCCTAAAAAGTCTCAAGCATATCGCAAGGAAAAAAGTCGCCAAGTGTGCGTTGGTCTTAAAGTGAAGTTGACCTGTTTAGTGATGTGTTTATATATACAGCAGCGCCTGACGTGTAGGTGACCTGTATAATGAGCTGTCTATATATACACCAGTGTCTGACGTGTAGGTGACCTGTATAATGAGCTGTTTATATATATACACCAGTGCCTGACAGGTAGGTGACCTGTATAATGAGCTGTTTATATATATACAAGTGCCTGACGTGTAGGTGACCTGTATAATGAGCTGTTTATATATATACAAGTGCCTGACGTGTAGGTGACCTGTATAATGAGCTGTTTATATATACACCAGTGCCTGACAGGTAGGTGACCTGTATAATGAGCTGTTTATATATACACCAGTGCCTGACGTGTAGGTGACCTGTATAATGAGCTGTGTATATATATATACCAGTGCCTGACATGTAGGTGACCTGTGTAATGAGCTGTTTATATACACCAGTGCCTGACATGTAGGTGACCTGTATAATGAGCTGTGTATATATATATATATATATATATATATACCAGTGCCTGACATGTAGGTGACCTGTCTAATGAGTTGTCTATATACCAGTGCCTGACATGTAGGTGACCTGTATAATGAGCTGTGTATATATATATATATATATATATATATATATATATATATATATATATATACCAGTGCCTGACATGTAGGTGACCTGTCTAATGAGTTGTCTATATACCAGTGCCTGACATGTAGGTGACCTGTATAATGAGCTGTATATATATATATACCAGTGCCTGACGTGTAGGTGACCTGTATAATGAGCTGTCTATATATACACCAGTGCCTGACGTGTGGACTGACCAGGCTGCCCCTGGTACGAGGCCTCATCATCGTCATCACCCTCCTTCTCATCCTCTCCGTCTCCCTCGTCAACATGGTGAGTACTTTGTACTCTTTCTTTATAAATGCATAAGGCAGTCTTTTGACAATTTCCCTTGGATGAGCTGTTTATAGTAAATATGACCCGGTCATTGTTTGACTTTGTCAAGAAGAGAATGCATAGTGCGACGACAACCTTCATTTCACTTCCCAACGAAATGTAAATACTAGGAGCAAATGATAGACTGTCCCTATGCTCCTTTTCCAATATCACAGTAATCACTCTATCCTTTAGGCAGAGTATATTTGTGTGTGGCCCACGTTCAAAAGGGAATCACAGACTTTTCTACGTTTACACGAGGAGTTTCAGTAAAGTATAACATATTACTGAAATATTTCATTTTATTATCAAAATGATTTTACACCAACACCATCAGAATAACCCATCATCTGTTTCATTGAGCTGTAAAGCATCTATGTTAATGTTTGTAATATGGCCGTAAAACCTTTTGATGTTATTAGTAGCCTATTCAGTTAAGTAAGTCTTGTATATCTGCACCGTCTATCAGCGTAATATACTTCCAAATATACTTCTTGTCCTTTGTAAACATTTATAATCTTATGTTGGGTCGTTAGTGGAACGGTCGGTAAATATAGCGAGCAACAAACAGTCCCTGCCGCTAGAACAGACATGAGGGAACACCATTGCCTGGTTAGGGATGGAGAGACTTGGCTAATATTCATGTCAGTGTACTCAACTCACACAATAGTATGTTGTTTATGGGGATAATAACATAGACGTACTTATTCCAAATATGGATTGAGCTGGGGCTTTGCCAAACTAGTTTTGGACTTGGAGGACTCATCTAGTCGGAGTGGGATGGTCCATATAGACCGGCAGAGGCATGTCAGTAGCGTGATGATTGCAGCAGTACCCGCTACTTGTCCCGTTTTCCTGCTATTATACTTGGCTTGGCCGAGGCCTCCTATTTATGAATTCTTACATGATTCTTGTACTCCGGCAATACGCACAAGTAGAAGGATATGATTCATGATTATATAAATACTGAATGATAGATAACAGATTAAATGGTAGATAATAAATTGGAACGCAACTGATTATTGCGTATGTATTACCACAAACGTTATTAAATTAATCACTTAGCTGAATATGCGGATAAACGGCTTTTGATGAACAGATCCATGTATGTGATAAGGTATATAGACAATAATGATAGGGTTGGGGCATTCGTTCATTAGGAGCTAATTCAAGAAGGACACACGTATATGGCAAAGAATTTCGCATGTACCAATATTTTGTAACATTTCCGTTATGGGAAGGTGAATGAAATAAAAGACCAAATTTCATTAGCAGAACAATAGTCTGTTTAGTTTCTCATATGAAACGAACAAATGACCCATCGTCCCATTGGCAAATCAAACCTGATGCCTTTTGTTCTTATTTTCTAAACATGACGTGCCCATCGCTGAAACCGTATGCTAAGTTTACACTGGTCTATGACTCACAAATACGTTCGGTGTACTGTTTCTGTTGCTGTAGCAAGAAGACTACGTGGAGCTGTTTGGTGTGAGTAGTATAGGAATGTCACTTTGTCTCAGGAGTGCAAGTAATGCTGCGTTTCCACCTACCGACGAACTGGGCACCGATTATTTGGGTTGGGTATAAAAGGTTGGCGGATGGTGGCTCTTGTGAATTTGTCTCCGCGGATAATCGTCAACCCAAGAATAAACAGACCGTTTCCACCCGACGACTGGAAGTCGTACGAAATAGCCTCTACTGTAGCTTGATGATTAACCCTCCCCATGGCTCAGTCGAGTATATATTTCCAATAGACACACTTGCAGGGTTCCACTATCTGTAAATAGGGGTAAGAAAAGTTGAGGGAACCAGCCTTTTTTTCAGTGAAAATGAAACAGGCCGATGACTGAGCCAGAGTAGGCATCGTCCGACCACCAACGATTAGATATGTTCCCAGTCTGAATTCATCGGTGAGGTAAATAGTCGTCAGGTGGGGCTAGTTTGTAGGGAAAGATGATTGTCAAACTGAAATTTCTATCCCTGTTTCTACCTGATGATTGAGCGGCCTAAAAGAGGTAAATAATCAGAAGGTGCAAAATCGGTGCATAAGGCAGGAATGTGTGTTTCATTTATTATGGTCATGGATACTCTCAATACAAGTCACCTTTTTATTCGGGACGTTTGATAAAGAATTTCTTCAGGGAATTTATGTTTGCCATGGCAACTGGCCTTAGCAACTTGGAAACCACACCAATTGATGTGTAGACCTTGAAAATCCAATAGAAATGGTATTAGGACAATTCATGGGTCAATATCTGACCGAGTCATGGGACATAGAATGTTTTGGCGGCCATATTGCTGGCCATCTTGGTTTTCACAAAAACGGAAGTTTTACAGTTTTACACCCGGCAGATTTAAAAAAAAGGGCCTTATTTACCCATAAATCAGCGAAAAGTTGTTTGGTATTTTCTTTCACAATGTACCCCTCTCTTTTGATCTTGTTGGCCAATAGACTATATATAGAGAGACAATATGTTTTCTCTGCGCTCCAGGTATGCTGTGAAGGTGGGAAACTATCGTCAGCTCTCACCCCCGTGCAGCCTAACGTCATCTCATTTCACCGGGAGGAACACCTGACGTGTAAAATGCCGCAGTACATCTTCCTGTCGGGCCTCATGGCCTACCTCACCACCGTCGTCTTCCTGCGTCTGGCCGCGCTCGTAAAGCTCATCGTCATGGTCGTCATGGTGACCGGCTACCTGCTCATCACCGAGTTCACTCACCCGGAACTGTTCATCAAGCATGACGATTCCTCCAGGTGAGTTGCTCATAGCCGTCACAACCAGAGGCTGTGCCTATAACTGACTTCTCTTTTTGACGTAGACATTGATACTGAAATAGCTGTTGAAATTTGAGAGAACAGCGATAATCAGATTGTGCCTATAAGTTACATTATCGGAACTCCTTAATATAGGATTTCAAAAATTAAATGTAGGAATAGAGCTCTATATTGGATAAGCTTTGATTATTCAAGTGTTAGCAAGCTTCGATCACGTTATTTTTTAATATGAAGCAGTTATACGAGTTTCAGATATGAGTGATGTTAATGTATGGGTGATAGATTGGATATGGTTACACGTAAAACTAGACTGTTACTCTTAGGATGATAGTGAATGTATGGTTATTCCCTAAGATATTCACTAGGATTTCTTTTGTCCTGTCACCAATGAACGATTCGCCCTAAAACAATAGCTTCCTACACACAGAGGTGGCTATGCTATGATTATGTGAGTAGTAGTTTGATTATGTTTATCTAAGGGGCAGGGGGCCATCCATAAAGTGTGTACGCAAGTTTCCAACATTGTTGACCCCCCACCCCGATTGCGTACGTACTTTATGGATGACTCCTTGTGATGATTTGATTTCCTGCTGCCTTTCATGTAAATGTTGTATTAAAACTGTGGTGTCAGTGTTATAATTCTTATCGCCCGCAGACCAGATGTGCCCACTCACGTGTTAGGGGTGGTCGCCCTCGTCCACTTCCTCCTCACAATATACGCTCATGGTCGTCAGCAGGAATGGACCTACCGACTGGACTTCTTATGGAAAGCTCAGGTACACATATAGCTGCCTTTATCCTACCCCTCATATAAGATCTCCATAGTCTTAACATGGTGCGACTGTATGCCACGATTATGCCATAAAATATTTATGTGCCACGCGTGATATATCAAATTAAAAACATGTGACGGGTAGATAAAATCATAAGGTCAGTCAATTTCATATAATTGTTCACATGCCGTTCGCTGTCTTCCACCACAGATATCATTCAGTGGCATCATTCCTTAAAAAGAACTCATGCCATATAAATGGTCATATAAAGTTGTGTGACGTTTCCTACTATTGTTATGATATTCTCTTGAGGTATTGAAGGTTTTTATATTACCCCTTAGAGGTACAATATTAATGATATAATTATTAAGTATTCTCGTTCAATATGGTGTATCTACGCATATTCCATATGAGTGACTACTTTGGGTAATATTCTCATGTATTCCGCTATCTTTTCAGGCTACGGAGGAGAAGATCGAGATGACAGAGTTACAGAACAATAACCACATGATTCTGTGTAATCTGCTGCCGGCACATGTGGCCGCACATTTCATCGACGGAGGCAACCGCAGCCACATGGTGCGTATCTCGTGTACCTTTGTTTTATCATACGATTACATATACCCAACAATGGGGTGCTTTTACATGTTTTGTATTGAAGATATGTATTCAAGAACTGAGGAACTCGTACACGCTGCAACGGTTTTAACAAGGACGAACTGGACAAACAAGGCATTGACTGGAAATTGGTGACCTAGTTCTAATAGTCAACATCATACAGCACTAGTTTAGATTTCCTTGCAGGATAAGCATGCAGGTTTGTTATGATAATCAAGGAAAGGTAGACACTGTTTCAATACCGTAGTGTTAACGTGTTCATTCTAATTTTAAGATGCAATATCAAGATCACACATCAATAGATCCATATTCAACACATATTTGCTTATAGTCAATAAATGAACTCATTATGACACTAACGTGACGTCAATTACAACCTAGTGACATCAGGATGATGAATTATACTAAAATGACTTTCACTTGACATATATGCTTAACGAAAATATTTTATATTGACATGTTTTGTCTTTATCTTACTAAGATGCTACTTTAAAAGAAAAGGGGAAAATCCAAGTCACCGTTCGCCTAAGCCTCAATTTCCTTTCAATGGCCTGCCACTAGTTTGACCTACACTGAATAAGCGCCCTTGATAGGAATGGCCTTCTTAGCATACAAGTGACTTTGGTTGTGTTCAAATGACTTTAAATCCAGACCTGAAGTTCGATTATTTCAAGTTTGTTTGAACTTCGTCATTAGCTGCCATTGAAAATAAACCCTTTCCATCAATGTTAACCTGGAGGTATTACAATGGATTCCCATTCACTAACGTATTTTAATGTATTTCTAATAGGTGTACATTAAGATTTACAGTTTATAGCTAAAGTAAAATTAATGCCAGTGAGTCCTGTGTTTTATAGGAACTCTACAGTCAGGCCTACTATAAGGTGGGCGTCGCCTTCTCTTCAATACCAAACTTCTCCGAATTCTACATGGCTCTGGATGGAAACAATCAGGGCATCGAATGCCTGCGCCTACTCAATGATATCATCGCCGATTTTGACGAGGTGAAAAAATCCCATCAACACCTTCTTGATGAACTGTGATTCTTTTGTTTAAATCTTCTCGCACATACTACATTTTTCTAATCTTCTACTACATACTGCAATGATTAATCGGAAGTTTTAGTACTCTTTGCCTGAGATATAACCACCAGTAATGGTAGCGGCTTATAAGATTTGAATATATAACTAAAACAGTTTAGGTGACAAATGTATTGGCTGTCAGTAAATTGTTCTTTTCATTTTAAAGACCATCTTTCATACAATATTCCAAGATTTTACACTAAAAGGTCGATACATACATGTTCATTAAAAGTATTACTTTTATTTTTAAAATGACGTTTATTATAACCCTAACATTTTATTCAATCTCCTGTAGCTTCTCAATGAGGAACGGTTCCGTGGAGTGGACAAGATCAAGACTGTAGGAAGTACTTACCTTGCAGCTGTCGGTTTGTCCCCAGAGAGAACCATACAGGTACAGTAGCCAGCTGAAGATTTAATCCTCATTCTCCCAGGAGATGTCTGCGTATTACCTATTTAGAGTTGCTGTTATTTAGTCATTCGAGACGTACTCCACTGCAGTGGTAGCTGAAGCTACATTTTAATATAGTAATGCAAAGAAATTCATTTCCTTGAGAACTCCTCAAATATGTTCATGCTCATTGGATGCACATGCTCGGGACTTTTCAGTTAGTTGAGTCTATAGAGATCCGCTGAAAATATTTAACTATGTTCTAATATGACTATTGTACTCTCTAAACCTTCTGTATTGTCTGTATGTTCGAAATGATATGATGCAATCTTTTATTATGACACCTTTGTCTTTCCTATGTCAGTAGCAATATTTGCACAATGATGTAAACCTTGTACATTCCTTTATGATATATATTCACCTAAAATCACCTATATTCTTTCTATTGAAAGCTTGAGAATTGCTTAGAGGGTATGGGGTACAAGGATTGTTCATAATTGTTTGTTTGCACTTGGTATGTGTTAACTGTACATCTACTCATGCAGTCCTAATGATGTTAGCTATACGTTTGCGGATGTTCTCCCTACAGGAGACTGACGATTCGATGGGGTATCACCTTAGTACACTGGTAGAATTCATCTTCGCCATGAAAACAAGACTTCAAACAATTAACGATAACACGGGTAACAACTTCAACCTCCGGGCAGGTAAGATCAATCAATTGAGGATATAATATCTTGGAGCGGATGCATAAGATTACATTCACCTCGGTTTGGAGTTTAACCGACGATATTCCTTTTAGGAATTGACAAGATTCTGCAGTCAAGACCGTTGCATTGTATTTCATTAGTAATTTAATGTTGCCTATCTTAATCTTTTCATCACCTCAGTTCAAATCCTATTTATATAAGTACATGTACCCAGCGCCGACATATTTTCCGTTAAATCAAAGAGTTATCTCATACAAATGGATCTTAGGTACTATATATCTACAAAAGGATTTTTGAAAATATAACTAGGCCTATTAATGTTTGCTTTAAATTACGTTTTGGAGAATCTTTTCCAACATCGTATTGAGAGTACTAACTGTCTGCTGGTGCCTCCCCCTGGTGACAGGTGTGAACATCGGGCCGGTGGTGGCGGGCGTGGTGGGCGCCCGGAAACCTCAGTACGACATCTGGGGGAACACAGTGAATACAGCGAGCAGGCTGGAGACCACAGGGCGCCAGGACAACATCCAGGTGAGTGACACCACTCAGCGAGCAGCTCCAGCATGCCGGGGAGCTGCTCAGTTAACCCTATAAGGACTGCCGTCTGTGGCAGGGCAACAAGGTGGGATTCATATAGGGGAGAAAACCATTGAAAGTTCATGATACAGTCACTTTGGGGGATATTTCCTCCATTGTGGCTTTTTGTTATTACGAAATTCAGCTGACTTCTAAAGCTGTGCAATACCTCCTTTGTCTTTCTAGACCCACCTCAGTTTAAGGTGACTTTAAGTATGAAACCCAAGACATGTTTTTACACATGAGAGGCTCTGTATACATATTTGTGAGAAAGGTTAGAATTGTGACAGTGGCCTATTGTCACTCACATGCTTTTGCATATTCAGTAGTGAAGAACAGCTGCTTCATCACCTCCAGCAGTGAAGAGCACCCACTCTGGGGCAGAATGACATCCCCCAGGGAACATTACCTACCTGCTCTATACCTTATGGGGTATTGGTCAGAGACATATCCTGCTGTGATTCTGTACTGAAACACATCTCCTGGTCTGATCGGTGGGTTTTCATTTCTCGGAGACTGATTATCGATAGGGCTAATCAACGCCAAAAAAACTCATTACCAGACATACATAATCTCATGCGAATCTGTTGGGACAAATGTACCCACTGCTGAGTCGCTGACCAAGTACCCAAACTAGCCAATAGAAAGCCAGCAAGCAGGATGACATGGGGTACTTGAGTCCCAGGATGAGTGGAGGAATTATGTCTGAGATTATCTTTTTTCAACAAAATGTTCAAATTCATTCAAAACCGATGACTACTTCCACTAAAAGTTCATTATGCTAAAGGTGCCTTGAGGCATCATGCGTCATTGGTGCTGTGATGCCTGGCGGCATTATGCGTCAATAACGTGTTGATGCCTCCAGGCATCATGCGTCGTTGAAAGGTAAGGTGAAGAATTCAAGGTATGCAGTTCTTGTAAAGGTGTAGAAATAGAAGCGAAATGATTCTGTTAAGGTTGGAAGCTGTATAGGTACCTTTTGACACTCTGTCAAAGCTTCCTTTGATTTTATTACTCACCCATACATATAAACTACCCCCCCCCCCCTAATATAGTAATGTTTGAAGGCAAAGAAATACTAGCAGGATGTAAATTCATTAGTATGACTCAATGGGTTAATGTTAGTAACAAAAAGTATACGGTATTCCTTTTGTGATTATTTCTCCCATTCGCTTCCATGTTATATGCAAACGGTCTTCTTATTGATACAAAACGATTCACCCCGTATCCTAGTGGTTGTGTTGTGTCTCTTGACGTAAAAGAACGTCGCAGCTGCTGTAGTATGCACAATCAATAAGATGCATGTTTTGTTCCAGGTCTCTGAGAGTGTATATCGTCCACTACAGAACAAATACGAGTTCACATGCCGAGGTCCAGTCATAGTGAAAGGCAAGGGACAAATGACAACCTACATACTTTTAGGCAGGAAGCAAGTGTATAGTCCCGTAAGTAGCTTAATATGTTACGGTTCATATATATTAAGATACATACATAAAAAAAAGCGGGATGAAATATAGCAGTCACATCAATTAGCGTGTACATACGGATGATAATGTTAAGCAGTCTAAAGAAGTTTTTACTTGATGAACAAACTCTCCCTTCTTCTAGCTTTTCAACTGCTCCTTGATTGAAATTATCATAAAGGCCCCATACATCATATAATACGTATGTAATATACTAGTGACGAAATATATTTCTCAGACTGTAATACCGTCGTGAAAGAGAGTATGTAAACGCTCATTTAATGGAATAATCAATCATATTGCCTTGCCTCTTGCAGCAAATGTCCCACTTGCCCGGTCTGCCCTATCACCAAGGAACACCCGTCGAGAACCGGCAACTCCGTAACATCAAGCGGAGTAGCTTCCACGAGGGACTGTTGCGCCAGCGACCACCCAGTTTCCACGCGTCTAAAGAGAACCTGCCAGCCGTGCACACGTCACCGATTCCCGGGTCAAGCCGGAGTAGGAATGCCATCCCGGAGACGCAGCCTACGCCTCCGGGCAGTCTGAGTCGGAAGCGTCAGCCCTCCGGCACGGGCAGCGGCTCCAACTCCAAGGACAACATCAGCAAACTGCTGGGCAAAGTGAGCGATAATTCGCTGCAGAACCTGCTCCTGCCTCCTCCGGGAGGCGAGGCTGGTCAGCGGGGTACCTCGCCCGAACTGCCTTTGTTTCACTACCGGAACGTTAATATGCAGGGTAGCGGCAGTTTGGGCCGGTCACAGGACCCCCCGACCTCCAACACCAACGTGTGCACGTTGACTCAGTCTCAGATTTTGCAGACGCACCAGTCGCGGCGTGGGAGTCAGGCTAGTTCCGGTGGGCCAGTTCCCCAGGATATCTCAGAGGCAACGGGTCTATCTACAGAAACTCCACGCAGCCCAGTCTCCAGCAGTAACCAATCGTTAGGGGGTATGTCAACGCCAGGCTCCACCCCGAGTTTGGGTCCCTCTATTGGTGAACAGGGCCGAGGGCCCAGCCATCAGCGAATACTGACGTCTCCCACTAGAAGTCATAGCAATAGCTTGGGAAGGTCAAATACAGATATGTATTCACAAGCAGCCATATATGACACTGTGGCTGCAGATACATCTTCTTCTCCAAACTCCCCAGATGCCAACACAAAGAAGGACATAGCCGAGCTAGATAGGATCATGGAGGAGTTTGGTCGGTCTAACCCTGAGTACACGCCGACTGGATCGACACGGCCACCGACTGGTAACAATATCAAACGGAGCCACAGCAGCCGGTCAGGCCGACCACGAACATCTCCTCACCACGATATGGAGCAGAGGAAGCAGAATCCAAAGCCATACCTAAACAGCAGCATGACGACCTCCCCACCTCCAGTGCAGAACAGCCTAGTGAGCGGCTCAAGGTGCTCCCCCATAACAGAAGTGCCACACCAGGTTGCCAATGCCTCCCCACACCTCCCCCAGTCTCACAGTCACCCATCCCATTTCATGGCCAGCTCACAGTTCAAACCCCTAACAGGGATTGGCCCTGAGACGCCACCACTCGGCCCCATCTATATCCACAATGGTGTTGCATACCATGTCGCCAGCCCAGCACAACTACTGCACTCGAGTCATAGCAACCAGACAGGTAGTCCATACTCCCTCTCACCCTCCCCAGCACGCCCTCACAACTCCTCACTCCCGAGGAGTCTCTCCTCCACGGTTGGCTCCAGTCCAGTGTCCGTTGTTTCTCAGAACAGCCTCCGGGCCCGTCAAGCGAGTCGCTCCAAGCCTGAGCCGGTCCAGATGATTGACTCGACAGGGCTAACCAGTGCGTCTCCAGTCAGTAAAATTGCCCCAATTCGCCAGCTACAAAAGCAGTACTCACTGCCAGATGGTCATGTTTATACTGCTGCGGGATACAGTAAACCCTATGGCAGTCTACCGCGAGATAACCATCACAAACACCACAAACCTCCCAAAGAGGAAAAGTCAGAGAAACATGAGAGGCATGATCGACATGCTAAACAAGATAAGCAGGACAGACATGAAAGACACGAAAGACTTGATAAACATGATAAAAGCAAGGAACACAAAAAGGGTGCTAAGAAATCAGAAAGTCCCCGGCATGGTAGCCATGGGAAAAAATCTCGTCGTAATAAGGATAAGGATACTCCGGGTGCCGCAGTGAAAAATGGACTGCTACTGGATGGACCCAATGAGGTCTCACCACCACCACTGCCACCACCGCCTCCTGATGAGTACTTACTGCGCGGGGGTGGAGAACCCACGGCGCCACTCCTGCAGCCCCCCTCAGAGAGGACGCCTCCAGGGAGGGGGTCGGATGCTCTACAGGCATCCCCACAGTCAGCCTTTGTGCCCATCTCCATTTACAACAAGGCTTCCAATGGTGTGGGTTCAGTAGTGCAGCCTTACCCACAGATACCGAAAAGGGTGGATTCGAACCCGGACTATGACCAAGCCCAAGGTGCTACTGGCGAAACGGAAAGTTCCGCCAGCCAAAAGACCAAGCCGGGAACGCATGATTCGTGCGGGCCCACCCCAGAACGCCCGCCGCCACCGGAAAATTACCACCCCACCAATATGGTGGAGAACCCAGAGGAGGCCGCCGCCGCTGCCGCAGCCATGCCGCCTCTGCCCCGGAACCGCGGGCAGGCGCCACCGTTCCAGGTAAAGCGCCGGCAGCGGTTCAACCCGCCGCCGCGCCTGTGCCGCAGTCTGGACTACATCCCTAGTGACCTGGAGGACGCCATGTCCATTGCCTCCCGGGTGTCTTCGCGGGTCTCCTCCCGGGTGTCCTCCCGGCGGGGCAGCAGGGAGGAGAGCCCTGACCTGGACGTGTCGCGCTTCCCCAAGTGGAGCAACGAGAACTTCATCCCGCTCACTGGCCTGGTGCGCCAATTGGACAACATCAGCATCTCTTCCATTGGCAGCAGTGAAATGTCTCGCTCTGACCCGGCCTTAAACTACGATTCAGGGTCAACGGCGTATGAATCCGAGTATGATAACTACAGGCCCGGGATGGCCAGTGATGAGGACTACTTCATACCAGAGCCTATCAGCGATATCGATATAGATTTCTTTGATGACATCAATATCGACAATGTAACTGTGAGTGACACGTTCAGCTTAGACATGCCCATGGCAATGTCCAGACAACCGGCGAAAAAAGACGCCGAGAAGAAAGCCAAGAAAAAAGTGACTGAAGTATAATAAAATGTATATACGAGGACTATAGGTTATAGTTGGCTATAACTTGTTTGGTGTGGAAATTGTGTGGGGTAGTCAGTTTGTGTAGAATTTCATTAATGGTACGCATTATTTGTACAGAGAATTAGAAGTGGGTGGTCAGAATGACTGGTAGCTGGTTTGTCTTGTTTGCTTTTAACATAGTGTATTTATAAAGGTTAGGGAATATGCGACGCCATGCACATTGATCAATCTTTCTTGTGGAAATAATCTCACCTTATTTTCAAATAAATATTCTTTGAAATAAATCTTGCAGATATGAACTAAAGGTAGTAGATTGAAGACCCAAGCCTGTTGTTAAAGATACAGAAGGAGGGTTGGCATTTTGTTTTCCGGTTGACTCATGTTTTTGCATAGCAGGGTTTCGTCAAGTTGTCTCTGTCCACTGTGAAAAGGTGTCGGAACAAGACGTCAGTACACTTGAAGCTTCCAAGATTGTCAGCCATAATATATGAGGATTTCACTCAGCGAGAAAAAATACTTATTTTCTTTAGAATGTGTGATATCCAAATTTTGTTGAATATGTCCTATTGTTGCAAGGTTTTGACTGAAGACAGGTGCGTTAGCGTTATACAAATCTACATACATGATGTTGTTCGTAAAAGGTATGATGTTAATTGTTCACAAAGAATGCAACATTATCGTTCAAAGAATTAATATGAATCCACTTGTTTACACAGGTATGTTACACGTTTGTAAAATCTGAGCAGTCACTGTTTTATAATGATGTTCAGTCTTGAATAGATTTTATACGAAGAAATACAATAAGATATGTCCTCGGATGATGCCGTCAGTTAGGGGGATACTGTGGTGAGGTCGAATGCTCGAATTCTCAGGTTGTTTTAGACCAGATGCGTCAATCAGTTAAGTGCATTATAACTTCGTCTCATGAATGATTTTTGGATGAGCACAGAGTTGAGCTCAGCCTTAATTTATGATATTGTCCTATACCTGATTATCCTTTGCCTGCATTATGTTCCTGTCTATGTTCCATCATCCTAATACACACTGCTGTTTAACTCGATATGCAATCCTAGGTTTATACGAGGCGTCTGATGTTACTACGTGATATTTTTTCCCCAACGAAGAGGGCTTTAATTGATTTTTCTATGATGCAGATTACTATATTGAAACATGAGGCTATTAACTATTCTACTGAGAAATGGCCAACTGGACTTCTATTTGAACTGAAGATAGTGATGTACCAGTATAAATGTGTATTGATCTACACCTTTTTACGTCATACTAGGGAATTGATGTAATTCAACATGTTTCATATATTTCACTACAACTCTTTTAGATAAGAAATAATAGAAATAACTGATTGGAGTAATTGCGACTGAAGGTAAGATTAACCTCAAAATAGAATAAAGTTAAGCATACGACAAGACAACTATAGAATCTGCTTGGCCTAGGAATAGAACAGAAAACTGAATAAGAAGAGATCTTTGACCATGTTGAAAATACCAAATGTCAATATCCTGTGTAATACTTTATATCCTGGTAGAGGCACACAACTGTCAACATATACTTGAATAGTATTACTATACTCACAGCCTGTAGCGTGAAGGAAAACGTAATATTGATGAGCTTAATGCTGAGCTATTTCATAGCAAACATGTGAAGCGAATAAGATTTCCTTACTTAATAAAATTATGTAGGGTTATCATAATTGCCCACATTTCAAAATGGAATAAATATCATTTTCTGAATAGAGGGGTTTGTGGGCATATATACAATGCATTTGTCCTTTGAATGTATAAACATTATAACAGGTCCTATTATTTCACAAACTCGAGCATATACTGACCAACAAGCATTCTCCTATCAGCTTTTAGAAGCAACCCAGATCAGGGACGTCTATAAACCACACATTCTGTATGGACAGGTAAACAAGAAATTATATTCTGTGCCTCATCGCTGATTTACTCAACTTGAGCTATAACATTATTTATTTCTGTTGCAAATGCACGGCGAAGGTATATGATTTATACTTGGAGATGTTCTCAATCAATGCTAGTAGTCATTCAGATTTTGATAAGTATATAAGCTATTATTGCATCATTCATGATAATAACATCATTCAAAGAAGATTAATTAGACCATCCTCCAATGTATCCCTACAACGTTGTGCAATGATATGCAAATCCCTTGTGGTAAATAGAATATGTGTAAGGAGATGCATGAGATTTTTAAATATTGTATCATCTTTTTGTATTTGTCATAATACGTGTGCAGGAGGGACTAAGATCAGATGGACTGTACCAGTTACAATTAATGTGTTTATCATCTTAGGAAATTACATGTTTGTATTTGACGATTACAAAGGTAATCATAACACCAACAAGTGTCCTCACTATCTGCCCTCTCGTGAAGAGTGACTATGCTGTAGGCCATTGCGAAAAGCGGAGAGTGCAATGGTCCATATATACATACATATATAGAACCTAGCGATATTTATTATATATGGTCTTAAGTTAGACATGTACTCATCTTGTAAGTGCGGCAAAAAGCAATGGAGAGTTTGAATATCATTATTCGTTTGCACGTTGTTTTGAGCACCACTATAGAACCAATCGGATATTAACCTATATTTTGATACTGCATGGGTGACCGAATGAATGGCAGAGTAGGTTTAAAATGTAAAACGAGTGCTAATAAACACATTGTTAATCATCTTCTGGATGAAAATGTTGTTTTTCTTAAAGGAGATCATATAAACGGATTCTTGTTTATCCATTTTACTATAGAATATATTTCAGTGAAGCACAACTCTTGAATTGGATTTTTCACGGAAGCTCGAGGCAAAACGAGACCGGAGTGTAATACGTAAATTGAACATAGGTTTTACATAATTGCAAAAAAGAGGAAAGAAAAAAAATATAGGAGCAGATTGAAGTACAGACAGGCAGGCATGCCCCAGGGTCGTGTAGACTCTAGTACAATCTGTCATCCCTAGGGCCAGGGCGCACAGGCTCAAACTAAGACTGTTAAAGACTGGTTCCCTGCCAAAATGAAATAAGGGACTGGTAACGGGTTCCTATATAACGCTTGCACACAACCCTGAACCGTCTGTCAAGCCAGTTCTCACAAGAACAGGCTAAGTGGGTCTGCCACCTTAGTAGACTGTAGTACAGCCCGTTGTCGCCAGGGCCAGGGCGCACAGGCTCTCATACTGGGACTGTTTTGCGCTGCCATTTTAAGGTGGAAATTCCTGCCTCCGCTGGTATCAATCTGTCCTGATTGATTTGCCAGTAACCAGTATTTTACTCTTCAAGCAGAGGTCCTAGAGTAGCTTTCAATGGGCATGTACCAAATAAATCAGCTTGGAGAGTTATAATGGTTCCTAGAATAGTTGCAGAATTGTGGCCAAAACAGAACTGAATGTTGTGTTATGTTCACTCCCAAAACAGTCCCCCAGAAGCTTGGGGAAGAGAATCCAAACACCCCAGTGAAGGCAAAGGTGCATAGGGGAATATACTGTGTGTGAGACTTCATCTGTCAGTTTGACAACTAGAAATCTCCTTCAGTGTAGTGGGGTATTCTCAGGCTTCAATTGGCACTATAATTAGAACAGCCAGTCACAATATTCCTTCCTCTACCAGGCATATACAGGGACTGGCCAATCTGGGCCATTCTCTGTTAGACCTTCACGTACCGTAACCTGAAGGTGGTGCGGTGCATGAACGGACTACCACCTTAGGCCATAAACACGCCGTCTGGTAAATGGTGGCTATACTACAGGTGCAATCCCAATATGCAACAGAAAAATGGAGGCGTTACCCATAGTGCACCAAAGAAATGGAAGCCGTTACCAGGCCTATGATGTGAATAGGCCAGGCTTCCATTCTAAGACTGTTAGGGGATGCTATTTGGAGTCAGGGATTCCTGCCTCAGCTGGTACTAAGAGCTCTGCCCTGAGTGATTTGCCAGTAACCAGTGTGTTACTCCTCAAGCATAGGTCCTAGAGTAGCATTTGCTGGGCTTGTACCAAATAAATCAGCTTGGAGAGTTATAATGATTCGCAAGAATCGTCGTATTCTCAGCCTTGAGTTGGCGCTAAAATTCGAACAGCCAATCACAAAATTCCTTTCTCTCATCATCCAGAGGGAACAGGCAATTGGGAGCTGTGCTCTGTTAGACCCTTATG
The DNA here is from genome assembly GCA_950022655.1 of Alentia gelatinosa. NCBI lineage: Eukaryota > Metazoa > Annelida > Polychaeta > Phyllodocida > Polynoidae > Alentia > Alentia gelatinosa. The sequence goes on along the minus strand of OX465588.1, from coordinate 18,690,163 downwards.
GACTGTAAGCCTGAGGCTAAGGTCTGTAAACGGACTAGGGGTCGTCTAGTAGTGGCGGCCTCTGTGTTGGAGGTCTGGTGATTCACACGTCTCTGGTGGCTCTCTCTATCAATTGCTGTCCTACTAAATATACCACCTTCAGTCTAAGCAACTTAAGGTTCCCATATTTCAGAGAAACACAACTCGTGAATTGGCATTTTCACAGAGGCATAACGATTCCCAAACTCCAATTAAGTTACTTCCAACTCTGGGATCCTTCAAAATCTTTGAGTCCATCGATTCTGTTAAATACAACAAAGCAGACTAAGACTTGTAGTCACCTGCCTTTTTATTTCCTCCAGTGGAATATCTATAGGAGCGAAGCACGAAATACCGCCCCTGCGCAAACTATGTGGAGACAATCTGCCTGTAAGTCCAACTACATAATACAATTGCTTCAGTCTATCATGATAAGGTATGTATGTCAATGGTGTGATCATCTTCCGCCTGAACATAGGTAATAATGGATCCATAGGTTGAAGTCCAAACTTATCACAGATCGTTCGAAGCAAATTTGCAGGGCATGATGGGGAATCTGCTTAAACTACTGGCATAACCAATGTCCTTTCCTTGAATTGGTTAGTTTTAGATGGTCCAATCCTCAGGAGAAGACCGTAGCTTATAACCTCAATCAAATGTCTCCTCAATGGGAGGACAATGTCGCGTGAGACTTTTTTAAACAAACCACTGAAGGATAACGTAACAGCTGCTTTATTATCAGGTCAATAAGATTTTCAGTAAATCTGTTTGAGTTAAGGCTGTGTCTTGATTAGGCTCATTGCCTAGAACACATTTAATCCGGTACAATGTCATCTTTATTTAGAAAGATGATTTCTCCACATGATGTCAAAATAATAATCGACACAAATTTCGGGTACTCTGATAAATGAGTCAAATATAAGCGAATTGTGTCAATAGTAGCCAGTACTGGAGCAAATTGGTAACTACTGCAGAAGTTGATACCTTCTCCATTGAGAATATCGCGGAGACCACATGTTAACTAGCCAGCCTTGAACTTTGAGTTATTGACATAGCCGGCCAAGAGCGTTCCCCTCCTAAAAGGACAACATAAAATATCCTCATGTATAAGGTGATCTAATCCTGTTTCCTAACTGTTTGTCAAGGTTTTTTCGTAAGCAGATACTTTCCAGTATGTGTTGTATCTGATATGGCCCAAATCCATCAAACTAACATAGCTGTTTGCAAGCTGAGCTGCCTTCTTTCTGATCTCAGGGTCTTTGTTCATTTTTACCCGTTTCAGATCATACAGGGGTTGCGACTGATGCACGACACCCGGCATGGCGGCAGCAATATTCTGCTGCATTTATGAGAGATACTTATCCATTTGTAATGATTCTCCGGAAGACACTTATTTGAAGATTTTATTCAACTTAGGCATGTGCAACATAGGGGCAGTGTCATAGTCCGGCAGCCATGGGGGTTCACCCCGACTTCTCTGATAAAGTTTTTTTCTCTGTTTATTATTCATCTCTGGAATGTATATAATTAGATCTAGGGTGGTGTGGAGCTCTCACCCTTGAGCAATTTTAGATATTTAAGATGGCGTCCTCGATCAGTGCACTAGTATTTTAAAACTCACATTTCATTATTCATTACTTCAGATCTATGATATTTTGGTCAAGATACCTGTTTTGGGGTCCAGTAAATTTGATGGAAAGGGTTTCAAAAGAATTGGATTTATTATTTCATTTGACTTTAGAGCCTGCTTTGTCTTTTGTTTGAAACAGCCCTGGATACCCTGAGAGGCACAGAAAAATGAGCAGGCAATGTCTGCACTTTTGCAACCACATCGCTGTGTCTTACAGGAGCTCTCACTAATGCAAGAATATCTGAGGAGTTTCAGTAAAAAGCAAAAAGCAAGCACTCAGTATTTCCACTATGCCAGTGTCAATGATCAGTGTACCAATGCAACCACAGATATTCCTCAATAGGTGCATACCACCCAGCCTAAGATAGAAGTTCAGGAACCTGGTTTTATTCTCCCAGAGAATATGCAATGCAAAATGGTATAGTTGCTGGTTCAGTGGGAGGATTTGTGTATTTCTGCCCAGCAGACTCTGATATCTGTTTTGCCTTCATCATTGCTGTCATCATTGTTGCAGCAGCTGCAGGGGGCTTATCAATTGGTGGAAGATAAACAACTTTCGTCTTGGGTGCCAATGAATAACCTTGTCCTCGACACATTTTTGTGTTGTAGCCATTGAATTCTTGACATTTGTCATTGGATATAACATCCTGAATAAATGCAAAATCATTATCAGTAGCTCTTTTCTTGACACATCCTGATGATATTGGGTATCTGATGAGGGAGAAGATATATGGAGCTCTGCCATTGTTGGCTTATTTTGACATGTGAAATTTTCAAAATCATTCTCCTGTCCTTCTTTTCTTGAGGCAAGGAATGGTTTCAATTAATGGGATGTCATCTTTGTTGGTATGCTGCATGATAACCATTGCCAACAAGTGTGTGGAGAGCTTTCCATTTTGGGAACTTGTGTCAGTGTCAAAATTGTCAGCCACAACCTGGATTAGACCATCCTTGGCATCAGATATTCTTTGTTTCACAGGATCAACAGATGCAGTAACAAAAGTTGCTCAAGGTCTTAAAGCACTGTAACTCATCAAAGCTCCATGTGATACAATAGTCATACATGTGAGCAATAACTGCTTATGAGTCCCTCAAAAGTATACTAGGTGCCACTTGTAGGGGAGTTGGATAGCTTGTTATTACATCAGTGATGATATTAGTAATCAGCATTGTTGGTAAAGTTTGGTCCAGTTTGATAGACAGGGCAGCCTGTGGTAGGGAATCTTTAACTGATCATTTTCAGCAAGCTGTCTTTCAAGTGCTATATGGAAGGTATCACCATAAACTTTGCTTGCATTAACATTTGTTTCTATTTGTGCCACACCTGTAGCCTATGAGTGTTTTCTTCTCCTTATATTCAGCACCATATCAGAACTTAAAGATGAAGCTGCTCTCCATAGTTTAGCTCTAGATTGAAACAATGAAATAAAATATGAATTAAGTGTTATTCTTGGAAATTTGAGGAGAGAAAGGTACATCCCATCATCCCATTTCAACCCTAGACTCCTGTTCATCAGCTTATCTGAAAATCAATCAACGGGAAATCAGTAAAAAGATCCATGTATAGGATTCAGTCATGGTAGTATCTTTGTGGTTACCATGACAACATCTAAGAGGGTATTTATAAAAACTATCCTAGCATGATCTTAGGAGGCACTCAACTAACCTAATCTGTATTCTTTTAGTTGTGTAGCGTTACCTCTATTTCCAAACAGGAGTATGGCTGTTAACTATGGCAACAGGAAATGTGACTCATTAAACACATTTATCTGATATATTGGGGCCATGAACATATAGCTAGGATGAAAAAGCAGTGCACTAATTTAAATTTTTCCTGCACATTATGACAGTTCTCTCTCTTTTTTATCAGATTAATCAGAGCAATATAGCTCGTTAACATGGAAACAGTAAATCCAATTTTTCTGAAACCCTTCCCATCAAAACATATATCTTGACCAAAATATCATAGATCTGAAGTAGCAAATAATGGAAAAATGTAAGTTTTAGAAATTAAGTACTTCAGAGCAGGCATATCGAGGATGCCATCTTGAATATTTAAATTGCTCAAGGGTGAGAGCTCCACACCACCATAGATCTCATTATATACATCCCAGAGATGAATAATCAGCAGAGAAAAAAAATATATCAAAGAAGTTGGGGTAGGGCCTAAATTTGGGCTTTGGCTTTTGTCTTTTTGCAGCAACAGCCCTATGGCACATGAGAGCTCCCCTGACCACTATGTCTAAGACCTTGGGTTAAGTTTTATTGTCAGCACTGGTGATGTCACACAGCTCGTCATGGTAGGAGTCAGCAACATCGACCTGGGAGCTGTTTCAAAACCATAGACTTAACCCACGTTTTAAAACAGCTCCCTGGTCTTCGTCCTGAGGGAGTTGACCACACTACAACTCATCATCTAAGCTTAAATTGGAGTCTTAGGCAAATGCTTCAACTGTGCTATCAGCAGGGGGTGCATGGTAGCATGCTTCTTCCCCCTCTCATAGGGAAAAAAACTGACATCAGCTCTTGGAATTGGTCCACTTTTACCATACTGAGGCCTTGGGCAGTTGGTTCAGGCTGGTTAGAAACCGCTTCCAACATCTCCTCAGTCACAGGAGATTTGGGTTTTTCAACCCTAGTGTTAGGCTGGTCTTGCTTATTTCAAACCTAATCCCCTCGCTTGTCTGCCATGTTGGCAAACCACTTGACCTACTTCACATGGGCCAAATCGAAATTTGATAAATGTAGAGTAACCCTAATGTGTCAAGATTTCAAAAGCTATTCAGTTATGGATGGAGTATAATTTATTTTTTATTTTTTTTTTTTTATTGCAAAAACTTAATGACTTACAATACTCGCATCTTACGAGGCGATCTTCCGTATAGAAGTCACAAAAGGTACATTATGACATATAAACACATTCACGCAACGACACAAACATGAATATTTGTTAGAATACAGAGTATCATATTTCTCGTCCATTATACACCATCTTATATATCACAGATCTGTTAATCTGTTGACTCACAATACTCTTTAAAGATCTATTGATCCAGTACTAGACGGATATCCATCTTGGTAATTTCCCGTTTCACTTTTTCCTTGAAACTGTCATTTCTATTTTCATTCTGACATTCAGATTTTGTTACCTACATAAAGCGGACTTTTCTTAAACTTTTCCGTGCATGGCCTTTTTATATTCAACTTTACTTTACTCTTGCTTCTTGTGACGCTCAAATTTCGTCTTAGGATATTGTCCGGAGTTTTTGTCCACCATTTACGAGCGTCATTGTATGTGTAGCCCTTCGTGACAGTAGACTTCTGATTTTGCATGATTCTAATAAGTCATACACACTTACATCTCTAGGGTCTTTTATTCCTTTAACCACTCTAAGGCTCTGGTTCACACACACCTGTAATTTCTGTTGCATCATTTTAGTCATGTTCCAATGTACAATATCCACGTACTCAATAATAGGGATTAGAAATTGTTTCACTATTTTTAAACTCAGCTCTTCATTTAGGAGGTATCTGATTTTCCGAAGCTTAAATAATTTCGTTCTGCAGTCATTAGTGATTTTATTAAAATGTGAAGCAAAACTAAGTCTGTTATCAATGATTACACCGAGATACCTTATTTCCGAGACAACATCAAGAGTTTCATTATCCAACTGAATGGAGGGTAGATGAGGTAAGTTACCATGTCTTGATATCCACATCACCTTACTTTTCTTATAATTTATGGTTAGTTTAGACGCTATTACCCAATTTTGAAATTTAAATAGATCGTTGTGAACGTCTCTGGTAATTTCTTCATAATCTGTGCCAGAATGATACAGTGCAAGATCATCGGCATACATTATCAGTTTTGAGGATAATTCAAGGTTACAAACGCTATTGATATAAATAATGAAAAGTAAGGGGCCCAAAATCGAGCCCTGGGGCACACCATGAGTTACTAGTTGTTTACGGGATAGTTTATTTTTCATGATAGTTTGTTGGTAACGTTCAGTTAAATATGATTTAAGTAATTTCAGGGAGTTAGAGTCTAAATTTAAATGTTCTAATCGTTGTATGAGAATTTTGTGATCTACGCTATCGAAGGCTTTTTTTAAATAAAAAAAAATGACTATTGTAATACGACGCGAGTCTAAATTAGTATGAAGATCAGTTAATAAAAGAAAGATGGCCTGTGCGGTGGATCTGCCGGGCATAAACCCAAATTGCCTGTCATCAATAATTTTGAATTTATAAAGTTCTTTTAGTGGAGACAAAGAACTTGCTCCTCAAATCATATAATTCTCTTGAAATCAGTTTTCCAAAATAGGACCAAAATAAGTAACTGCAGAGTGGTTTTACCACAATTATGCCACCGCTGGTACCTGGCGAGAGCTGCATCTCGATTGAGCTCCAACCAACAAGAAGTAGACATTAATTTGCAAATATACTTTCAAGTCTGAGATAAGGTTTGTATACTCTACCCACAAAAGTAAGAGTTTAGAATTATACTCGAGCAGGAAGAATGTATTGGCTCCCTGGACTGTCCGGCAGACACTCAATCCTACGAGGACACAGCTACAGCGCAGTCAGCCCTCTATGTCCTGCGCTCCAAGCTCGGTGACCAAACGACTTAGATGGACGAGCGAGTACGCCAAAACGCCACCTTCAAGCAGACCTGAGGAATTAGAAAATACTGGCTTAGGCTTCGAGGACATTATTTTGTATGTGGTCCTTGGCCTGATTTTACGGCCTGAGCTCGAAGAGCGAAGGCTGTAAAATCAGGCCAAGGACCAAGTGCAAAACAACATACATCGTAGCCTGGGCTGTATTCTTTTTATTATATACCCTCAAATCGTTATAAATCGCTAAATATTTACGAAAACGCCATTGATGATGTCGCCTGGCAAAGCATCGTGTACTCATACCTTGATGTTGCATATGAAATGAAAGCGAGGCTGGAGCCTGTCCAAAAGTTACTGTGTGACGTCATAGTTACCGATCACTCTCCAAGCAGACCTTTCATGGTGCTTGCGCTTTCCAATCTCTGCTTCAACCTGCCGCTATCACTCTCCTTGACGATGTTGTGACGTCAAGGGTTTATTTACATTTTGCGAGCTGACTGTCGACTGTGTCTGGCACTATGGCCTATGGCATGCCGATTCTATTTATGTTTTTAACATTGTAATTCAATGTTTGATATCAATTCGACACATTGCCTAAAGAAGTCTACTGAATGTAGATGAAATGTTGCAAATCATTAATTCAAATTCCCCCCCAACCCATTTTTTTTCACTGGTTCATATGTGAAACATACAGTTGGGAACAAGCTACATACCTCCTGTTTCGCGCATCCGGTGCCCGTACACTGAATTTCGTGCATGTACATATCATATCTGAATATTACTTCCATACAGTATAGGCATCAGTTTCGTGCACAGGTATATAATAATACCAGGTCCGTCAATCAGCCTGCACCGACTCTGACAACTACAGTACTGCAACAACTGAACATTCCTGTTTTCAAACCTCTACTATCAAATTTGAAACTTAGTCACTTATCTTGTTGGTCTTGTCATTTTGTCATACTAATTGAAGATCTTGAAATTTCAGATATACTTACTGGCATCAACCCCGGTTATGCGGTTATACTCTTACCTGACAGAGGGAGCCACCGCTCAACCTAAACTCTACCACCGGGGTGAGGTGAGAATCACTCTCTTCAACCTCTTTCAGCAGCTTTTAAATTCGCCGTAGTAGCTATACTCAAATCCATACCAGTTGGTTGGGACTCAGAAAGATGAACTGCAGCAATGAAGATTTCATGAGAATATTTTATTGATAGAAGTTTCAAACTATATACAATGAATATCTGTGGCCTACAATCAACGAGATCGCTATAGAAATTGAGCAATATAATGTTGAATCTGGACTTATTCTGTCTTAAAGAGTTTGAACGATAACTTAATACCTCTGATAGAATAACACTTAACAGTACCGCTCGGGGAATTCACACCGACGGGGTCTGGTTATCTATCATAGGTGTATTTACAAATGGTTCAGCATGCAAATGACGATAAAGGGATATCGGAAATATGACGATGAGTAATATATTTGTTATATGCCATCTCGGTGAAGCGAGTTTCACCAATGGTCATCGTAGGAAGATGGGGGTGAGGGGAGGGCGCGGGGTATGTGACAGTCAAAGACATGCAACTGGTAAATGCTAGAGATGACACATTCTCATAACCATAGCTTGAGAAATTTAGAAAATTGTCTAAATCCTCTATATGAGGGAAAGTGTTATCAATATGTAAATGGCAGAGATGTCCGTTGGGGTAATGAAAAATGGAGAGACTGAGTGAATAAGGCTCAATAGATACTCTCTTTGTTTTCCACAAGTAAAAAGAATTTGATACACTGGAAATGGGAACAAGGATCTCCTTGGAAAAGTGGAAAATTGCCATCTATGAAATGGCGTTTTCATAGGACATTTATCATTCCAGGTCAATACATACGAGCTTAAGTGTTCTATGACGCAGGGTGTACCTTACACGGAGTTAAATAAACATCTGATGAAGGGAACCGTTCGGGCAAAGGTGACCCCTTACAAGGGGTGTGGCGTCCCTCTACACGGGGTGTCACTTAAGCGGGGTTCTGCTGTATATAAAATCCAGATTTCGAATAATCAATTTTCTTGGGCATGCAGAGGGTGGAGAGAGGGTATGAATGATGTGGATGACCTGCAAAGGCTGGGTGACCATTGAGTAGTATGACAAGATCCGAGTTACAGGGGCGCAATAGGCGGCGGGCGGCATGAACGTGAATGGAAGGCAGGAGGGGTGGGAACGTAGGTGAGAGATGGAGATAGGGGGCGAGGAGGGATCACCGGCGGGCGGGGACTGGCTGGAGGTGGCGGGGGTGGGGAGAGGCGGGACGGGGGCGTGGTCAGGGCGGGGGTGCGTTGGCCACGTGTGACTCGAATCGCGTGAGTTCCTCCATGTGCTTGGCGGGGATGGCTGTCACCACCTCGGCGACGCCGTCGTACATGAGCGGGAAGAAGGTGAGACTAAGTCCAGGCCGACTCTTCCCGTACCTACAAACAGGGATGAAAGTCGGCACTGAGGAAAATATCAGAAATTTTAAAAGCTTATAAAAAAGAATAATTCATTATATCATTTTGGAACAGAATGGCCATGAAGTATAATGATGAACATAGTATTTTTTATTCATTGTGAAAATCTATTCATTATTTCTCATAAAATATAACGTTTGTGATGATCACACATAAACATGACTATATTTTTAGACAATGCCTGGAGGCATTCCTCGTCCCCTGGGTGGAAATGCCTCCAGGCATTCCTCGTCCCCTGCGGGGGAATGCCTTCAGGCATTGCTAAGACTGAAAGAGTTAAAATTCACACTACTGTTTGTTTTTGCATACAGGTGGAAAAGCTAATTCTCTACTAATGAACAGACAAAAAAGGTTTTTATAAACACAGTATAGCATCTTCTAATGTCCTCTGATTGAAGTTTAATAAGTAGATTGTATATAAAGAGTATGAGAAAATTTGCATAATGCTGCGTAACTGGAATGAGACATTAGTACGAGAAATTGTGTTTATCAAGGTCATCTGAGAGGAAATAATATTTGGGTGTTTTCAATGTTAAGCAAAAGTTTTTTATTTTTCACGCCCCCAAAAAAGATTGTAAAAACATCTCACAACTAAAGAGTTATCAAACAAGTGGCAGGGAGGCAGTTTGGAAAATTTACCTCCAACTGGTAGATTATCGATCAATTTAGAAGGACACATAACCCGTAAATAGGAGACGTCAGAAAATATTTTTCCAAGTGACATAATCCAGTGGTACTTTAATATGCGAAATTAATTACAGATGTCATTAAAAAACTATGCGTTTTTAAATAGGCATGTGGTGACACGGTCGCAGTGGCGAGAGTGGTCATTCAATTTATAGAAAACAATTTTGACTTAATGAACATATACAATGTCTGAGAAGAATGTCATATGATAATAAACCAGTATTAAGGTGGATTTAGACCACTTTCTCTGGTATTCTGTACTCACTTCTTGGTCAAGGACGTCGTCAGACTCTTGCACGCTGTAATGGTGCCCGCCGCCAGAATCTGCACCACCACCAACCGGCGTAACTGTGAATAAAGTAACACATCAGGGTTTACAATAGGAGAATGGGTAAAACGGTTGACAGCTGATAAATTCCTTAGTGGATAACAAGAAAACTAGTAGTAGTCTCAGGCAAAGTACCAGCCAACCCAGTTTACCTCATTCTTGCCAACAATTTGATTGGGAAAAAACGGTGTGAAGAGTAAACTTGCTGAGATTTGCATGTTTTCAACCTATTAGCCGAAAATGTAGGTTGAACCGCAGGTCTCTACTACGGCTCCATGGTTACGCGTCACTATCACCCGCCCCACAATCACCCGGTCACGTTCTCCCCCGTCGAAGCTCGGTCGCCTATACCCGTCTGCATGCGGCATGTGGGAGGTGTCAATGCCCCGTGTGAAAGCCTGGTAGGGAGTCGGTAGTGGTCTGGCCGATGGTGTATGGAATATGATACAGATGATGATACGGTGAATTAAATGCGTTTTATGTTTATGTTTATATATAATATATATCACAGTAAAGACATTACACGCACATTGTTGAAAATGAAATGAAATCTGCAACAAGTGTAGAATCTGTGTTGTATTTGGTTGTTAAACCTTCCCTATTTCCACCTTGAGCAAGTACCTAAAGAAAAATTCCAAACATTTTTATTGTAATTTTCGTTCATAATATATATATATATAGTACCACATTAATGCAATTCAGTTAAGATTTATACCATTTCTACCTTGTACTAGCCGCGCATGTGTAGGTACAAGCACAGAGTAGTAGAAGTCGGGAAAAAAGATGCCCAGAGTCGGTACCCGGCCGCGGCCGCGTGTGTGTGGGTACAAGCGGGCAAAAAAATCTACCCGGAGTCGGTGTTGCGCTGACGGGAGATTCTGACCGGGTGATTGTGGCGCGGGTGGTAGTGACCTGTATTCGGCTCCACAACCCACATCCATGTGAATTTATGGATATTTAAGGTGACATATGAATATTTCTGGAGTATTTCTATATCCGACAACGATATAGGGTGATGAGAGGGAGAGAGAGAACTGCACGAACCTGGTCAACCATTCTCGTCACGTCCTGTGGCTGAAAGACGCTGTTTTTGGCGATGAGACAGAGTCGTTCTAGGCGTGAACACCCGGACAGAGCGTCGAAGAACGCACGGTGCAGCGCCATGTGCGGCTGCTCCATTCTGTGAACAGAGAAATAAATGATGACCCTCTTTGTAGAACGAGTAAACATTCTAATGGCAGTTTCATCATAACGTGATGTGATGTTGCCAGTAACCCTTGTTTGTTTGGTTTTACGTCCCTTCAACCATTACAGATCCTTCCTAGACTTTGTCATGGTTCAACTTTTTCCAACTGCTTTTACACAGCTGGAGTGGTTCTCGAATATATAAGATGAATTTAGGTAGTATTTTATCTCATAGACATATTTCTAAGATGACAGTTTTGTAGTACCCACAATACATGAGAAGGCCTGGCCTTTGTTATAGCCGTAAATTTACCACTGCTGGAGATGAAGGAGAAAGGTAGCTGCAATGAGATTCGAACCCACAACGTTCGTACTACGCGTCCAGTGCCTTAATTTAACCACCGAGCTAACTACTCAGCCCTGTCAGTAACAAGCAAAAGTTGAGCTATATTGGAGTATGCTAATTATAGGTTTGATCAGACCAATGCTCTACCCTATTGGTCAGTTCCCCTTCATTGGTTTGTTAACGTTGCTGTGATTAGAGTATGCGTTGATTTTTGTTGGGTCTGCTATCGTGCCTAGGTTTCATTGGCCTTTAAACTGTAGGTACGCCTATGGTCATTTTACAGCAAGGGATCAATTTTGCACAGAGTTGATATATGCTTAGAAATATTATATTTTCTCTCATAAGGTATAAAGGAATCAAACAGCTGATATATATGGAGATTGGAAAGGAGATAAGAGACAGCTTTAATGGGAAAGAACGAACATATGCAAATGTGATAAAAGAGTCGAAAGGGTTGGCAGAGTATCTAGAAGACGTTACAGAAAACGATGTCATTACGATACGTAGTCATCCCCTAAATATCAGCGTCATTAGTGAAACGTCAACGTAGAAACATAGCGGTGTTTGGGACAACCTACATCACGCATATCAATAAACATAACCTCAATTTGTGGAGCACTGACGGGAAATTAATGCGGATGCAAACATTTAAATACATTAGCAAGATATTTATTACTTCTCCTTTTCATTTTACCGTGACAGTCAAAGATGAGTCACTGACGCAGTAACGTTCAATCAGCTATTCAATCCACTACATATAGTATAACTTAGAGATTTCTCTATAATAGCAAGAATACATTTTCAGATTGTCCACTCTAAGTAAAGTGGTGAAACGTGTCTCAATTATCTAATACCCTCGTCCATAGAAATAATGGCCTACCTGAAGTCTTTGAGGTTAGCACAAAACGACAGAGCCCGGCAGAGGGAGCCACTGAATGAAGAGCTGCCGATGTAGGCGAGGGACAGAAACTCGAGATGCTGACATGACTCGGCGATCTGAACCAAACTCTCGCTCGTTGTCAGTCCTAGGGAAACATAATCAGATATAACAATTATTAAGCTGATTAAGTCAGAAAAAAACTCAGAGTTTACATTTGGGGAAGGGCAAAAAGGTTGAAAACTTCCAAGCCCTCTTACGGGTTACCAGGGAACTAATGTTAGTCTATTCTAACCGATCATATGGCTGGAAATGGTTCGCTTTGATGAGCACGCTCTCAACTTATTAGCTGTCCTAGGATGTTAGTTGGTGTCATGAACAAAAGGTGTAAATATTTTTCATGTTGAATTTACTGCCTCAAAGAGACTGAGAAAACGTAGAAAACACATCGTTGTGAGCCACGGAAAGGGGCTTTCATGTGTGGGGAGGTTTCAGCCAACTTATTCTCTCTTTGTTTTACACGAGAAACAAGGATTTCCGTGGACATGTGGAAAACTGCCATCTCTGTTGTTCTGGCGGGCAAAAAGTGCAGACAAAGTACCTGGAAGTCCCGCTAGTGTCAGACGTCGCAGATATTTCAGCTGGCTGATGGGCTCGAGAGCGACATCCCTCACGAAACGCGTCTCGATACTAAAACACAAATCACCAATATGTTCCAAGAGTTCGCACATAACAATAACTGTGATACAGATTATAGGAGTAGCTATTTTTTTTACGAAAAGGAAGTAGGGATATGACCACAGTGTTAAAGAAAATGATTATATATATAGAAGACGAGGACAAATATTTGAATTAGACTGAGTCGTGTTTTGTAATTTACTAGATTTAGCCGTTCAATTGCCTCTCTTATTTCTTAATGATTGATTGTTTACATGATAGTTTTTTTCCAGGAACACTTTGTGCACCGATGGATAGTATTGTTAACATCTATATTCTATGATGGAATAACACATGTAGAATTCAGGATATACTATTTTTCTACGGTGGAAAGTGCACAAGTTATAATCTTAAGAGGTTTGAACGAAAAGGCTACTTGTGAATTGAAATTCTTCATCTATAAAGAAGATTACTGCTCGTTTAAAACAACAAAAATGATTGTGATTCAGATTTAGGAGAAAAGTAATTCAATTGTATCATTTTTATAAGGTACAACATGCTGTTATGTTGACCATGCCCATACCAGAATAATGTTGGGTTTTTTGGTGTTTTTTTTTAAATTTGCAGTGTTTTTTTAATTTTACAATTCAGTTCTTCCAATGAACAATTTTGTTGATTTCCAAACGGTTGTACAAAAAAATATTTAATACATATAAAAATATTAGATAATTTGATGGTTACAAATACATGATACAAATCAGAAAGATAATTTGATCAGATGGAAAGGAAATTTGATGCATAATATTCATGTTTGTAAGTTTTTCTAAGTATATGTTCAGTACTAGGTACATAACAAGCAACACGATCACCAATAGAATTCTACCTTCCTTATATCAACTTAGTTTAGTTATATAAATAGTGCTATAATACTACTGTCATTTATAACTAATATGTGATGTTTCCTTTCAGATATGCTATGCTATGTTGTGATAACTTAAAACCATTAACAGATTATTCATTGTATAATAAGATGCAATAGTATTCACTGTCATACTCCATGTGATATATGTCCATGGAAAAAACTGAGAGCTGTTGAAACATGACAAGTTAGGTTAGTGGCCCATCTATATTGTCAAGCTCGTGTTTTTAGCCACGGACCTATGCGACAAATTGTGAAAATTACATCCATCAGGCGATTTTTACTCTTTTTTTTTGACAAATTAAAAGAGAAATTTTGAAACTTACCAAGGTTGGAACTGTGGCAGTTTGGGGTTGATGAACTTGTTTCTCTGCACGGCCGAGTCAAAGCCCACGGCGAGCACCTCGAGCTCCTTCAGTTTGGGGCAGTTCTCGACGAGGCGGCCGAGCGCTGAGGGCGGCGCCGGCTGCGGGCAGGCCGCCGAGGTGGACGGGGAGGACGAGGAGGAGCCCGCCTGGTCCGCAGCCGCGCTACCCGCCTGAGTATAACATGACAAGAACAGGGGTGAACTCCCTTACATGTCTAGATCTACACAGGAATGTCAGCTGGGGTCAAGATGAAAAGTGGAATAGTCTTCAGGTAAAAATTACTACCTCAGAGAGACCAAGAAAATATGGAGAATACATCGTGTTGACCACGGTGTAGGCCTAAGCCTAAGGCTAAGGGTGTGTGTGGAGCTTCAAACCATCGATTTATATATAGGCGTGGATGAGGCTCAAGTCATATTATCCATCGTAAACAAAGCCCCCATTTAAAATGTATGGGGACTCAGTAAACCACGACCCACTGTATAAATTTGTAAGATACCATAACTGTGGTATACGGATTTAAACCTGTGGTATACGGCCTCAAAACCATGGTATACGGGAAAAATAGTCCCTTTTGCTAGAGAGCAAAGAAATAGCTCCTATTGTTATACCCTTTTATATGGCAATTACTGGGTTTAATTTATTCGAGAAGATGGATAATAAATGCAACAAACGATGATTTTGTGGACAGGCGGCTCTGTAAACCACTCGAGGTTGACGTCGTAATACTCTCGCTAGCGCTCATGTATTACTACGCGTCAACCTCTCGTGGTGTACGGCCGCCTGTCCACAAAACCATCGATTATTGTCTATATACTATCTTTGTTTTACAGGAAATGAAAACAAGGATTTTCTTGGAAAAGTGGTAAACTGCCATCTACGTCTACCCGCAGCAGGCTCCGGGTGGTGATTGTTATCTATCAGTTTAAAAGCCTGCATCTGAGCCATAAATAATGGCAATTATGATGTACTACTGTATGTTCTCTGTTACCGTTCTTGTCTCCAATCAAGTTACACTTTTATATATGTCGTCTTCTTTTATTTTGTTTGATATATCATTGCACTCTAATACTCGAATTCAAGTCAATGAGTATAAATCTGTTAATAAGTCATGAACAAATACTATCCCTTAAAGAATAGTTTGGCTAATTTTAGAATTTTAACTAGTGAAAAACTCTACGGAATAAGAGAGCTCTCCTTGCGAAGATTCTTCGAAAATTCAGCCTTTCGTCCATTTTTCTTTATTACTGATAGTGATATCTACACAACCTGTTTGTGGATTACCAAGTATAGCGAAGATTTCCCGATATTTGCCTGACTTTCCCTGATGCATTAAAAAAAATCTTCCCTGACAAATAAAGCGAGAAAATCAAGTTGACTTCATTAAAATTATTACCGATAAACAAACAAAGCACAGAAACAGCGAGATATTGAAATTAAAGATTCGAAATTCCCATTAAAGTGTTACTTAAACATTACCATCATTTCGACATTCCAATAGTTAGACTGTGAACAGGGTTGCCATAAACTAGGGATGTCAAGATTTCCTGACATTTGCCTGACTTTCCCTGATGCATTTAAAAAAATCTTCCCCGGTAAATAAAGCGAGAAAATCTTTTATGCTAAACGATCCTACAGTCGTACTTTCCATTTCTTTTTGTGTGATTTCGACCATATTGTTATAAACCTTTCTTGGGAACTTCTGTAGTCAAGGTGAAGATTCCAGTTCATAGCATTGCCCCTTCTGTTCAGAACATCTAGAATATTATCTTTCCTTTAATATACACAGATTTCTAGACTGTCAAAATTGGTTGTTTCTTTATGCGCAAATTTCAGAATACCACTTTTCCTTGATATTTTTCAAAATTCTAGTTTTCCCTCACAAATTCCTTGACAATTCACGGACATTGAAAAAGTAAACTTGTCCATGCTTATTCCCTGGGGTGTGGCCACCCTGGAGAAGTGCACTGAGAATTTGTTTTTTGTACTCACGTCTCCCGGCACTGGCCCATTGTGTGTGAGGCGACGTTTGGGCGCCTGCCGACATGCGGGCTGGGTCGACATGACCCGTTTCCCCGTTCGTACGGTACTTGGGTTCTGCTGGCACAGCATGCACACTGGGATGGATAAACCCTCCAGACCTGCAAACAATAGCACATACTTTTTAGAACATCGTTCAAAAATGATAAGCCTTTTTTTCTTTCTTTGAACCACAGCGTTATTCACAGTGGTCGTATAGTGCAATACAGCCATGTTTTTGATTAGCTCATATTGAATATTGAAATATGATAAACCTAGTCAAAGTAGAAATAAGACCAGTAGAGACGCTGACACCCTTAACTTAAAGACGAAAAATCAAAACAACCCCCAACCTTGTCAGGTAGACTCAAAGACAAATTCACAGTTTTAAGTAATCTATTCGGACCTCTATACATGTATTAAAATAATTTTTCATACTGCGCCTGACGTGATTAAAGAAAATCACCAGTTTGTACTGAGAAACCAATTATACCTCATTGTTCAATTGTATAAGACAGGGATGTCATTTGGAATACAAAAAATGGAAACATTTGTCATGTGCAATGTGCTGCCGCAGTGAAATTAAAAAAAGTAATGGAAAGTATGTCTGATTCGTCATGATACGGTGCTGAGGGTCTGTGGGGAGGTTCAAAATACTTTTATTGGCATAAATGAAGCTAACTTTATATCAACTTTGTTTTACACAACGAAAAAAATCCATAATTTGAAAATGAAAAGAGCAGAAAAATGCCATCTTTCAATTAAGCTCTTCAATAGGCAATGATCATGCAATTGCGTTCTATCACATCAAACAGTCGTCTGATGATGCATTACAGGACTGCTAACTTTGAATCGTCAAAATTGGTATTTGGTCTGCCCAAAATCTGTAATTTGCCCTCAAAATTAAAAATGACTGAGACTGAAATCTGTAATAATTTTGGCAAATTCTATAAATAGCCTCGCTATTGATACAACCTATTTAAGGCAATGAGCACAAGACATACAAATAACAAATAATCCAATACATTTCCCATTTCTAAAGATAGCTGGGTATATTTTCTGTAATATTCAAGTTTTTTTGTTTTCTCAGGGGGTATGATTTGCAAGCTAGAAGCTCAACAGTCTATCATTTTAACAGGTTTAAGGTGATAATTCGTTATCAAACCGTGAAATGCGGTTTACGGATGGCTCCTTTCGTAATCTGGCGCTAAAGAGTGTCGGAATTAATAAAATTACGAAAGATTCGTAATATTTTACAGCCCTACTCAAATACTGTCCGCAAAGCTTTAGCAGATATAATACGAAGGATTTGCAACTTGGAGACATTTATCCTCATCCAATACGCTAGTGCGATCTAACATACACCTCCCAGTGGCACCTCAGATAAGTGAATGTACGTATAAATTACACATAGATAAGTTAAACTCACCTTTGAATTGTGAAAGGAGTCTGTGGCATTTGCCGTAAAAGTGCTGGTGTTCCCCGGAGATGTTGAGGTGTCTAAGATTGCACTGTTTTTGGAATAGAAGTTCTAAGCCGCCAAAATCACCCGTGTCACTTGGATTACTCTGAAGAAAAGTAAACAGAAGAGATAAAGAAGAGTTCCAAATGGGAGAAGACAGGCATTGAAAAAACACCTCTTGGATATATGTCGAATCTCTACAAGACATTCACAGAAGATTGTGTTTACGGAACCAGGCAAGATGAGATAGGTTACTAAAGATATACTGATGATAAATTTAGTGCAATGTTAACACAGACAGGCATGGGATTTGAAAATGGGATTGAAAAATCCGAAAAAAGTACCAGGGGTATGGGGGCCGTACATGCCCCCTACGGTGTCCAGTAGCATAGCCCTGGTTTGCTTTTTTGTTGCCAGTAAATTTACAGATTTTTAACATATAACAAAGCCATGAGCTTTCGCCTCACCAACCCTCATTAGGGTATAAAATTCCGAGAAAATCTGGGGAAATTGTATGCCTAAAAGATCCCCCCTCCCCGTAATATCTTTAGACATCTATCAAACTTTGGACCGCCTCATCTGCAGACGCAAAAGTCACACAAAACGTCTACATACACACACGATACACAGATATATAGGAATAAATGAAAGATATAATAAGACATATAATTTTCGACTGGGTGCATAGATGATCTAATAGCCTACATTAAAGCATTAATGCTTGCTATTTCTACGCGTTGTGTTGGCCTGACATCTCTGGATCTACGATCTAACATTTTAATAGATTTATTATATACCCATGCAGTACTTTTGATAATTACGTACTGCTGCTCCCTATCAGGCATAAACAGTTTTATACTGACCACTTTGCAATATCGGCAGGGTGTAGACTTTTATTTCAACTTGTTTCTATTCAAATTTATGATAAAATATTTTTTTTAAATCGGGTATAATGAATATAGAGCTTTCCATGTTTGTAAAAGCTACACAACTCGATGGGAATTTACGGTTGGCACGAAACGCGGCTAAACGCCTCACTCCGTATGGACCGAAAATTCCCATCTACTTTTGTAGCTTGTACAGCATAGTCAGGTCGTTCTATATAAATACTTCACAAAATCAATTATGTTTTTATTATCAATTATGTATTTACATATATGCTGTGTGTCACTAAACTCAATATTCAGATGTTTTCTTCAGTATAAAGCTCCATAGTTCTGCTCATACTCAAAGAATGTATTTCATTCATATCAGTGGGGTTTTATTATTTTTTTATATACTATAGAATAAATAGAAATTGGGAAACAAGTTAATTTTGTACATTCAGAGCCCTGTTCCTTTGAGGCTTCTTTTTTATACCTATGGCTAATGAGTATTTGATTTGTTTTATATTTTCAGAGTATATACGATTATATACCTTGGTATTTACAATATCACATGAAATACAACTACTGTGGAGAAAACTAGGAGCACAAAACAGTAGGTGGGGAGCTACGAGATGGTATACATGTATACAAGAAAATATTGTTCATATTTAATTGACTGCCTCAGAGATACTGAGAAACATGGAAAACACTTCAGTCTTGGCCTTTTAAAAGCGACTGGGGTGTATGGGGAGGTTGAATGCAATGCTTTATTTGCACGATTGAGGCCCACTTTTTATTTTATTTTACAGAGGGAAAATAAAGGAAAGGAAAACAAGGATTTCTATGGAAAAGTGGAATACAGCCATCTCCATTTTTATGGTTAGTGTAGGAAATTATATGAATAAAGAAAACATAATTTTAAACTATTAAGAACTGTTTTAGGTTTTGCTTTGCTTTTCTTTTTAATCGGGCTTCTAATGGTCGACAACACATCCCTACTGACTACTTGATTTGTTCCCCGACCACTAGAAATGTTTGTGGGTCACACTAAAGGAACCCCTATTTCCACTGAGAAGTCGCATACCATCACATAACTTTGTAAAAGGCAAAATAGATTCAAGTTTAGCATCCGACCTTATGGGGTCAGCCGGACACAGCAACATTTTGCAGCAAATTATGTCATAACCAAACCTCCCTTGCGCTGAGATGACGAGATTTATTACATATACTAGCGACTTCGTCGAGTCGGAATTGGCTACCACTCCCTGACCTGTCCTCATATGAACAACCAACCCCTTCTACAATATAATTTTGTGTAGCTCTGGTGGCCAGTGTATCCTACATGTGGCGTGTCACACTGCACCGCTAGAGCAACCTACGGAAACACGTTTTGCTGTACAATGAAAATGTTGAAAAATGAAATTTCGAAATGGGTTCGAACTCCCGACGTTCACATTCCGAGACGAACACCCTGCCGACTGCTCCACATAGCCAGATGCTCTAAGTGGGTCAAATACTTAGGCTGGTGGTGGGTGGGGGAACCAGCAGAGTTTTGAAAGGGCTACCAGCGAAACTTGAGATCTCATTGGTTTCTCACGAGAAAAGTAGATAAGGAAACTACAATACTAAACTTTGATTTCGGCATGGCTCGAAATGAATCATAAGAGAATAAGTTTGTCTGAGTATAGTCCTGCAAAAAAGAAGAACAGGTTCGAGTTTTTAAATACACGAGAATCTCACTCCCGTGGTGCTTCAGTCTCCAACCCTATGTCTGGTTCACTCTGTCTCTATGTGCGGGAAGATCTCCAAGCGGATAGTACGGAAAATTACACGTTTTATATGTGGTAGGTAATAATAATGAATTAGCTCTAACTAACCTTTTTTCACTAGGCTCAAGGTGACAGTGTACTCATAGATATGTGGACCAGTTGGCTAAACAATTCCATAGCAATGTTTATCCTACCCCTAATAAAAAAACGCCATAGGATTATCATGGGGTTGGTTTATGTCACGGGTGTGACATAAAGTGTTGTTTATGTCACTACTTTCTAATGGTGAAAAAATGTTGAAATGGGGTAGGATAAAATCTAGACGCCACTTGTTTGAGTTTGCGTTTATCTATGTCACACATTTTGTTGGCTCTGTAATATCACTTGTCTTTGACTCGTGAAATTACGGAGCCAACAAAATGTGCGACATAAATAAACTCAGACTCAAATTCGTAACATCTCTTGATAATATTTTAGCATTGGGGGATTTTAAGTACAGGAGCGTAATATATCTATAATACCCATTAAATTTTCAAGAGAAGAAACGGGGATTGTATCGTATTTTATGGTATTCCAACTTCAATTTGGTATATTGAACATGCATATTCACTGAGGAATACAGCAGATATGGCTTGGACAATACCTCGCAAGCCTAGCCGTCGTGCACCTAACATTTTCTGAGGGAAAACCGAAATTATCAAATCTGAAGTTTAGACAGAATAGACATGTTACAACAATTTGTCCCAGCAGTCATATCTTTCAAAAAGAAATATTCTAGAACCACACGCACCGTTCACACTCTAAGTGTAATTGCAGTGCATGACTCTAGGCATGAGGCCACACTGAGCCATGTTTGACCGAGTGATGGACTAACTAAACAAATGCTTTGCTGAATGGTAAATCATATTGGTGGTTGTCATTTGGCAATATCACTAAAAAAATTGCCTGAAACCTTCAAATATCCTGGACAACATGGCAACCCTGTTATATATACATGTTCTCATGCGAACAAGCAGAGGTCGACTTTTGGTGGGACAGATGTGTATCATGATTTACTATATACCCATGCTGTATATACTGTAAATACACACTGTTTTGGCATATGACGTAAAAATACTGTACGAACCACTGGTCCGTACACTAAAATACGGACCACCTAGCCATACACATTTATAATATTTTGGTTGTTAAGAAAAATGAAATTGATTTTTTTTAAAATTTCGGGTATATAGTAAATAAATAACGTCCAACCATGCTTGTACAAGTCACAGAACGAGATGCTAATTTACCGTTTGTATGGAACTCGGTGTAAACGCCTCGGTCCGTACAAACAGTACACTACATTAGCATCTCGTTCTGTGACTTGTACAGCATGGTCAGGACGTTCTATGTAATTACCTCCAATGTCCAAGCACAACCAGCCAGGTTGAGGCTGGCGAGTCGTGAGCAACTGGAGAGCACATGTCGCAGCTCCTTATCCGTGTAGCGCTGTAACTTAGACCTTAGGTTGAGGTAGCGCAGGTTGACAGCGTTCCTGAAGTCCACCACCTGGTTGGGTATCTCCACCCGGGACCCAGACAGATCCAAATTCTCCAGTTTGTCTATCTCCTTCAGACACTCGCGAAACTCGGGCTTCCGCGCGAACTCGCAGAAGTTGACGTTGGGCATGAGCAAGGTGCGCCAGGGCAGTTTGGCATTAGGCAGTTGTTGGAGCGTACCGTAAAAGAACATCTGAGCACCTGCGTGAATATTGGGGGTTAGACTGAGCACCTTCAGTTTGGAGTATACGGCCGGGTTGCTGATGATGGGGCGGTACAACTCAGGCACGGCCATGCCCGCCGAGTCGATGTGCAGCTCTTCCAGGTTGTGGCAGTAATCCAGGATAGTAGCGCTCTCGCCGAGGTAGCGCATGAGCACCATCTCCGTGGACGTGTAATATAAATGCAGCCGGCGCAGGGTCTTGAGGGCCCCCTGAGCGGCGTCAAACATGTCTCTGGTGATGTCAGCAAAGGTGGCGATGCTGAAGGACAGCGCCTCCAGGTGCTGCTGGGTGGCCAGGAGGTTGACAAGTGTCTGCGTGCGCAGCCGGCACTCGATGAGATGTAGTTCCCGCAGGTTCTTGCAGCTCTGGATGGCCCACTGGATCGTACGGGCGGGAAGCCAGTGGCAGTGGTTGAACGTCAGTCGCTCGATGTTCTGACGGCAGGCACCCACATGGTAACGCACATCTTCTTCCCGTGCCAGCAGGAAGCCCTCAAAGTTGCAATTCCTGTAAAAGAAAGCAAGATCATTTATATTTCCAAACATATACATGGTCAAAACTCACGAAATTGCAGCAAATGGACTATATTTTGAATATCTATTAAAATCATTTTGGGGAATAGTTTCAATATTTTGTATGCATCTATAGCATTATAGGGCACAATAAAAAACCTTGAAACAATGCTTGACTCCAACATTCAGACTTATTATACCTTAAGAAGTCGGGGAGTCACATTACAATACCATCATAAAAGCATGGATAAAATAAAATTAAAAAAGAGGCAGAGTCAATGAGGTTTCGCAGTTTTGCGCTATTTTTGGTGTAGTTTGGGCAGTCATATTATGACACCCTCTAAACTATTAATAACTTTATTTCCCTTTAAGTTTAGTCAAAGTTCTTCTATGGTAATTAAGGGTAGATATATATACCTACAAAAGGATTTATAAATGAAATGTTTATCTTTACTAGAAAAAAGTTATCAGCCCCAACATATGTTTCGTCATGTTAGGACCCTGTCACCTTACGATCCTCTCATGTTATGACCCACAGTGGATCGCTTGGGGTCAGAAAAAAAGGTAGAAATAGTGTCCATGTGTTGGGTAGATATATACAGAGATTAGCTTTGGAATGAAGTCTCAATCTTTGATAGAAAAAGGTAGACCATGCGTGGTGAATTGGCATGTTTAGACATATGTCTACGATATCAGTCCCTACATATTTTTCATCACATTACGACCCCATGATGTTATGACCCCCCTCACAATCCCCATCGACTACTGGTGGATATTTAAGGCCAGGTCAGTTGGAGCAAACAAAAAACGATAGAAATGCATTTTCTAGTTACGTTTTTATTTATACATATTGTCAAACTGTATTAGGATTAGGTTAGGTCTTGTCCAAGTGGCAAAAATAAGATTGTCAAACTGTATAACAAAATAAGAGGGACAACAATATGTTTCCATAGCAACCAATATGACCCAATCTCAGAGAGGGTCATAACGTGACATTTTTATTTTCATATTAGCCCTGTGTTAAAGGTATTTTATGCCAGTTAGTGTTCCCAATTTTGCAAATGACTCCTCAAATATTTAGAGATGATATTGGCGAACGATACTCTCAGTTTTGATTGTTTTGGGCATTCGCTGACATTTCGTAATTGTTGACCACGTACATGACTGACAACAAAATCCCTGTTTCTCTAGTGTTTTTCCCGAAGATCAATGTCTAAAGTAAAGAAAATTTGAAAAAAAAGACACGAACTGTGTGATGATGTACAGATGTTTTTATTAATAAATTTGCCTCAAATATTTAGAATAAAGAGACACCCTTGACATAGAGTTAAAAACAGAACGCGAGAGAAATTCAATGTGTTCAGTTAATACCGCAGTTAATACCCTAACCTTTTAATATGACTGATTGGACATGATACAAAAATCGATGGGAATCGATGTTATTCACGAATCTCGGCCAAGGGCCTCTTTTTGTAAAACATCGATTCCCTACCTCGTTTTGTAGCATGTAGACCTTCAGTTTGGATAGGTAGTTCTATAAATACTACTATTGTATAGTCACAGATATAGTGCTCATGTTCTCCTTAGCTTAATATAATTAACCCCTAGAATTTGGAGTATGAGAGCCATTTGTTCGGAAGGAGTCTTTTGCAAATTAAACTACTCACTAAACTTTCTGAACCACTTTTTTTTAAAAGAGAGAAGTGCCAGGCCAGTAAAAATAGGCAAGAGGCACGCATATGATATTAGTACATAATCTGTTTTCACACAAATGCCTATTTTCAAAAAACGGCATCATCCATCTACACCATAATGCATTGATATTTGACAAAAGATTACTCATTGTTATTGATCATTGTTCATTTGTGTGTAAAATTGTAAACACCAAGTAGTATCGACCTAACTATAATAGTCGAGATGTATACGACGTCGACACTACGACAGTGATGTTGATTTTATCACATCCATTGAGCTCAGTAGGATTCGTCCATTAACAAGATATCCCTATGGCAAACTAAAGACAACGAATGACAATAGCAACAAAGAACTATAAAGGACATAATTATACGACCTAAAGAAAAGATCATCTTAAATCTTAATGGTTGACAGTCGATTTCAGATGATCGGGCGATAATATGGAGTTTACAGATCTCATTGTCTAGGGGTCCCAAGAGAAACCTGTTTTTATACTAACCTGGCAAGGCATCGCTCTCTCGTCAATGCTGCCAAGCGGTCACTTAATCTTGATACATTGACAAGATCTTCCAGGGAAAGGTATTTGAACACTGAAATTAATACAATATCTGGTATTATTCCTAAGATGTCATCTGTGTAGGTAGCCATGCTGCTGTTTCGGACCTCACCTGTCATCTGGCGGGAAATCGAAGAATGATTAGTACTGCCGCCTGACGTTAGGTGGCTACTGGATCCGCTTGTACCCGCAGAGCACCACCGTCCCACCTGGTTGGATATAGGCCTAATGTTGTTCGACATTTACCTCCTAGCCGATCTTTAACATATCATCGACCTCCTTCAATCTTTAGATCACATTCCCCGGAATTCCCGTATTCACGTGATCATAGACACAGTTCAAACTAGACAGAGAAATTATAAACGTCGGCTCGGGCCGTGCGTCACGTTGAAAGTGATAGTCCGTCAAGAACTTTTAAGCTTCGTGGTACGGTAGGCCTGCTAGATCTTGAGCCTAGGCATTTTCAATTGTCTATTTCTCCTGAGCTGGCAAAATAGATTACTGAGACTGTGAGTTGCCCGTCTTCCCAATTAGTATAGGAAACGTTAGATTTGAATCAAAATGTTGCACCTCATATATTCAGGCAATTAATGATGTGAATAACGCCGTACCGGGTAGTCCCCGCCACACCTGGAAATAAGGCGAGGTCGCCCATCTCATCGGCTGCCCGAGTGCTGGTAAAACTAATAGTGGTATGGGGATTTTTTTATCTTTTTTTTTTTTGGGGGGGGGGGGGGGGGGGTATCTTTGTTTTTTTTTTACAGAATCTAATGGTGCATTTTTCTTCTTTTTTCTAATAATCATTTGCAAAATATGATCCCAAAGCAAATCCATTGGTACATGAATTGGTGGGGAAAAAAACATTGGTGAGCTCCTCGCAATTTAAGATTAACAAAAATGTTGGCATGCCATGGAAATTATCCCCTCCCCTAAAAAATAGTATAAATTGTAACCCCTTTACGGAAATACCAAAGATACCCCCTTAACCCCAATGGTAATCTAAAAGAAGTCGGCCCCTGCCCCTAGAAAAAAAACCCCTTTGAAATACTTCCTCCTTGGACATGCTGCAAAATATATCTCCCCCCCCCCCCCCCTTCCAACCACCACCACGGAAAAAAATCACACTCCCCAAAGCTTAAAGTTGTGTCCCAAATCGGGACAAAACTGAACATACTTGTCCAATTTTTCTATTGTTCATTTTTGTATTTTCCTAACCATTTCACAATGATTATTCCCTAAAATTAGGACAAATAACTACACCATAGTGGTGTGAGTAAAAAAAGTTACATGTCTTCCTTTGGATAATATCGTACATTTGCTATAGTGCAAATTATTCATTGAATCTGGATATACTGTATAACTTCCCAACTGCAGGCTTAGTGAGAGCTCTAGGGCATATCACATCCTTATGGCATGCATTATACAAAGAAATATGTCATATTTATGTCCTGAAAGTAACATGACTCTTCATAGCATAGCTTTTAAGAATTTCATTATTTTGTGATATTAAGCATGATGAACATGTTTGGGGTAACTTGGGACAAGTTACCGGTACCCCTTGATCCAATTATGTTTGTATTTTCTGTAAATGACCATTTTCCAGTACTTGTATACTTATACACAGTGATTGACAATTCTTAGCGTTTTGTATGCATCCTAGTAGAGAAAAAATTGATTTCAACCAAATGACAACTTCAAATATGATATTATTTTATACATCTACATTTCCCCCCATATTTTGCTGAAAATTACACATATCTCATAAAATATCTAAAAGCATTATTATTATATACCTGTGTCTGAATGTCCATGAAATACTGCCCGCTGCTAGGGGTGCAGTAACAATAATGTTCGTGCCCGCTGTGAAAGTGACCTAATAAGTCACTCAAATGGTGTTTTTTCATCGATTTAAGGTATATAATAATAAGCAAACGTCCTGACTGTAGACGAAACGATCCTAGTTCTCGGTCAGTCATCGATTTCATACTGCCTAATTCCGCCTATGGCGTCAGGCAGTATGATATCGACGACTGACCTCGAACAAGAACCGTTTCGTCCACAGTAAGGACGTTTCCTAATACTACAATATCAAAATATGATGTATTTCTCCATTCAAAACTTGTTTAGAGAAAATCAACATGATAGATGAAGATGAAAGGAAATGGCATGTAAATATTTAACTTCAGAGAAAAGTTTGGAAGGTATTCTTCCAGAAACCATAATTATGATGAAAGCAACCTTACAGATGATCTGGGCCGTAAAAGCTTTCTTGGAAAGATGGACTGCAAAAGAATCACTAGCGTTCAGAACACATCAAAACAATCAATAACGTTTATGGCAACAGCCACTGCAAGTGGTGAGTTATTACCCACACATGTGGTACCTGGGGTATATAAATCAACCCATCTCTATGACACTTGATGTACTGGTGTCCCAGAAGGATGTTTATTCACCAGGACCCACTCAGGATGGTTTGACAAAGAAATATTTGAGGACTGGTTCAAATGTGTTCCACTAAGGTACTTCAAGAACCTGCCAGGAACAAAATCATTTTCATCATGCCAGGTGACGGCGGGTGTGGCTGGGCAACAGTTGCACTGGTTGTTGCGGCTACCACTGCGACTGTAGTTATGATGACTGTAGTCAGACGACCATGGCCTGGCCTGGCAGTAGTCCCTGTTGCAAGAGAGAGATTTTTGTTGGTTGTATTGGCGGTTTTAGAGGGAGACACCTAAAATGACAATGGAGGAAAGTGCTAGAAGAATGGAAGACAAAAAATCATAGCAAAGCCACCACCTTGCCTAAAGATCCTTTCCCAGCAGGACTCGAGCATCTCCTTGGCCAGATTGAAAACAACCCTGAAATAACTAAAGCAGAGTCCAAGAAGACAGAGTTTCACCCAGTGTCTGTATATGAACCCTTAAAATGTTGCCATCTGAGGGAGTTGTAATAAGCACAGGATATGTCAGAGATGCTGTGAATGCTTCCTTGTGAGAAAAGAATCCCTGCATATGAAGGTGAAGCAGCAAAACCAAAGAAAAGACATCTGTGAGTAAAGGATGGACAAAGTGTGACCTATGATATTGATCATCAGGTGATGAAGGGGCCAAACTCTATGAAGAAATGGAAGAATAACTCAATCAGGAAGCTGCGATTGAGGTGACTAAGGATGCCAACAACAATGATGACCATGAAGAAAGTGATGAAGACAAGGAAAATGAAGTAGAGTGGGAAGGAATCCATCAATCTAGAGGTTTTGAGGGAGTGGGAGGTTTTGTCCTTGTCAGATACTCTACTGAGCTTGGACATTACCATTTTTTTAAGAAAAAAAAACAATGAATAAAAATTACTACTTTTTAGGAAAGAACATGGCCATTCCTACCCACCTCCCCCCCCCCCCCCCTATCCCTACAAAGACAAAGGGGGGAAAAGGAGGAGAATCTAAAAATCCTTCTATTTGAAGGCTACCTAAAGATAGAAGGTCCTTTCAAGGTCAAAAGTTCACAGTTCTTATACCATGTCTATGTGGTGTGGGAAGTAAAAGAAGTCTCACCTTGGTAAATGTGTAGGGGTGGGATTTCTTTCTACTTTCATCTCATAGATTCGGTCAAAACCAAAGTAAGTCTAATTGAATAAATTGGACGTTAAACTACCTAAACAAACAAACAAACAATCACTGCCATCCTCTGTGATGTTCTATATAATGCAATGTGGTGTTCTATACGGTCCATCTGCTCCATCATCTTTGACCAGAGGATGTCCAGTTCCGTGTGTAGATTCTAGTCAGACGCGGCAGATCGTCACCCTACCACTCATGGTCACTCTGTGACCTATAAAAAGAAAGCCGCCGGGAAGATGGAGGACCCAAAGAAGATTTTCATACGATGTCCAGTTCCATGGCCATGTCGGGTCGTCGTTTCTCTCCGGCTGATCGACAGCATTCTCCAACTGACTGTTGGTGGAGGTGATTGTTGTACTGGTTTCGAGGAGTGTTTAACATTGGATGCACACGTTCTACAGTGTTTGTTTGTTCAGACCGCTGGGACACTTCAGCCATCTTATTAAAGTTAGTGTTTGGGACATCCTTTGTATTTCTTATGATCTAATTCTATATTGCTCTAAAAGTTCATCTTTTGATGTTTCCCTAAGGCTTTTAATATTTAAAGCTCATCTTAGTCCATTATTTACACATATTTGTAATTTTTGTGTGTGTTTATGTTCACTAAGTTGAGTGTGGGTGAAGTCTTGAATCGGTAAAAGGGTTTGTTTGGCTAATTTTATCCTGGTAGTGATGTCTAAAAGGTATTTCATTTTGTCAAATTTAGATAGTTTCTTGTTGTAATCTATTGTTTTATTTTTTAAACGTGATTTGAAATCAGTGCAGGTGAACGAGGCTGACCTGCTACGACGTCTCAAACCTACCGCGTTGCGACCACGAACCTGTGATTAGAAATTAAGTTACAAGTCATAGATTAGGACACCATAACCTATCACCTCTTTATTGGAAATTTCATTATGGAACTTGGTGCATTTCCACGTGGTCGCTCCCCAGTACGGGTCTTTCCTATTCTTGACTGTGACAATGTCTCTGTAGAGCGCATTGTTGTAGCCAACCACGGGAAAGCATATGATGTTTCTTTTTCTGCTTCGCATGTTTGTTCTACTGTTTCTGATATTTATGATCATGTTGTACCTCATGTTCCTGATATTTGTGATCGTGTTATTCCCCATGTTCTCATGACCGCGGCCGGTCCAGCTGGCCCCTCCATGCCGTATCGCCCCACTCGGGACGTACCCTCAGACGAACGGCTGGAGGGATTTGAGCCTAAGCTGGGCAATGGTATCGGTTCCTCACTGGAGGAATACCCCGACCCCGGAGAGGCGGTCGGTGTTCTGATACCCCCGGTTAGGGCAATTTCCCATGTTGCTCCCTCAACGGACTGCTCTGATACTGCCTACTACCCTCCTATTTCCAGGGTCATGAAAGCCAGTACACCTTACCCACAATCGCAGACCTCGCTACTCTTGTGCTTCGCGCCGGACGCGGCGCCCTCATCTGGAAGGCTGATCTCCGGAGAGCATACCGCCAACTCCGGATTGATCCCTTAGACTATCCTCTACTCGGACTCCAGCAGCATGGAAAATACTATGTAGACATTTGTCCGTCATTTGGCTGCCGTTTCTCCGGGGGAGCCCAGCAGAGAGTTTCCAATGCTTTTTGCTGGGTAATGAACCGGAGGTGTGGCGCTCAACTCCTCGCTTATGTGGATGACTTTGTATCTGTCGACTCTGATTTTTCAGCCGCAGTCCAGTCTTTTGCTGGTTTTGAAGATGTCTGCCAGCGACTGGGGGCGGAGTTGGCTCTGGAAAAATCAGTTTTTCCCACAACTCATATCGAATGGCTGGGTTTTACAATCGATACCATCGGTATGCAAATCACTATCCCACAAACCAAACTCCAAGCCGTCATCGACGAGTGCCGGGCTTGGGAATCGAGGACGCACGCCACCAAACAACAACTTCAATCGATCTGCGGCAAGCTGAACTATATATCACAATGTATACCTCCGGCGCGGCGGTATATGTCTCGGCTATTGAATACTCTACGTAGGTCTCAGGGCGATACCTCGGTCGAGCTGGATGACGAATGCAAAAAAGATCTCGCGTGGTTTTCTGACTTCGCGAAGCAATCTAACAGGAAAAAGCTCATCATCAAGGACCGGCCCTTGGTTGAAATTGAATGCAATGCATGTCCGAGGGGCCTTGGCGCCTTTTGCGAAACAGCGAAGACTTATTACAGTATCCCCCTCCCTGAGGCGTATCGTGAGGCATATCATATCAGCCAGATCGAGGCAATCAACTGCCTCCTCTCGGTCAAGTCGCTAAGACCACCCGGATCCTGAGGCCATATCATACGTGTTACTACGGACAATTCAGCGGCAATGTATGCCCTTAACTCCCGAAAAACGCGTGATCCCGTCCTCGCCGCCTGCGCGCGAGAAATCGAGGCCCTGCACGATGTCATCATTCACGTCGTCCACAAGCCGGGCGACCAACTCGTTCTGGCCGATGCCCTGTCCCGCGCGAGTTTTGACAAGGAGAAAGCGAAACTTGCTCTCAAATTAGTTAAGGATCAGAAATTGTCTCGCCGTGATCCAGCATCCTTATCATATGTGTTGTCTCCAATGTAGTTTTTTATATAATTCCAGATAATGCGAATCCTCGCCTCATCTCTTCACTCCGGAGTTCGTGGACTGCTGCGGCCTCCGCAGGGACCGCAGAAAACCTACATCACCAGATGCAAGCCTACGTATCCTTCATGGTTACTCACGACTTCGACCACCTCAACCCGTCCCCCACTCAACTCGCCCTCTTCGTACAATTTTTGGCGAACAGTTTCAAAAGTCCGGCATCTGTCCGGAATTATTTCTCGGGGGCGCGCACTTTTTTACGCGCTCGTGGAGCCGAAACCGGAGTTTGCGACTCCATCTTGGTCACCCGCGCTATTAAAGGCGCCCAGCGCATATCCTCACATCAAACCTCGCCGGCCGCTCTGGTCCCGCTGGATATGTTTAAGACTGTCCTTTCAGCGCTGGATTATCCAGCCTCGGTCCCGGTCAGTTCTCCTTCTCGGCTGTACGACACTTCTACGGCAATCGAACCTCCTTACCACGGGGCCCCTCGCTGCTTCTCTTCATACACTCCGCCGGAAGGACTTAATCGTCTCGGACCCAGGCCTAGTGATTACCGTCCAGTCCACAAAAACCTCAGCCGGACCGGCAAATCATTTCTCTCTCACCGTTCCTCGCACCCACGGCCGCTTCTGCCCGGTCAAGGCCTGGGAAAGATATGCCACCAACACTCCGGCGTTGCCGTCCGCCCCGGCGTACATCTCCAAGAATGGCGCCTCTCTCCGACCTGACGCAATACTTCCAGTCGTACAGTCAGCCCTCCGGGCGGCGGGCTACACCCAATGGCACTCCTTTACCCTCCATGCCCTCAGGAGGATGGGGGCACAGCAGGCGGCTGCCGCTGGTGTTCCCGAGGACAAAATCATGGCCCACGGGGCCTGGACCTCGGTCAGGGGCTTCAGGGCTTATGTTCCCAAGCCGGTTCCCCCTCACACCTCCACTGCCCTAGCCTCCTCTTTGGCTCATAATGTATAATTTTATATCTATTTCTTATCTTTTATCGTCTTTTTGAATTGTGTTTATCTGCTTTTATCATGCATTGTCTTATCAAATTCATGTGCAATAAATACATTTTACTTGCAGCCCGGCTTTGTTAATTGTGCAGTAATTGTAAATTACATACAATTTACTGCCGGGCTGTACTCTCATTTAACTAATCGAACGTATCCTCGTAACTATTATTACTGTGGTGGTTAATCGAACACTTATTATAATTTATTCAACTGGTCACATGATCACGTGACCCCTCTACTAGCATCATTCCTGCTGCTACATTCGTTGTCGACGCACAGGAATCTTTTCATTACCCACCCACCCACACCTTTTTCTTTTTTATTCTCTCGCCTTAGGGCTCATAATGTATAATTTTATATCTATTTCTTATCTTTTATCGTCTTTTTGAAATGTGTTTATCTGCTTTTATCATGCATTGTCTTATCAAATTCATGTGCAATAAATACATTTTACTTGCAGCCCGGCTTTGTTAATTATATGTTTTTCAGCTATCTGGAATTTTTTTTCAATGTGCTATTTATCAAGTTAATCATTGTTCTAGGGCTGTTATGTAACATTTTTTTCATGTTTGTGGAATTGAAGAGTTTTATACCTGAACTTTTATTGTTTTCGGAATTTGTTATAATATCTTTTATCTATTTTTCACTTGTTAACTTTATTTCGCATTGTAAGTTTAATAGCTATAGGTTGCTACCAGGCAACAGACACACAGATAGAAGGACAGCAAACAACCACGTCACCCTGCTCACACAAAAACACTATCTTAAGAGATATGGACGGTTAACAGTTCACTTTTATCATGTCAAAAGATGACGGTACCGTACACTGGCCACCAGAGCTACATTACGTTAGCTCTGGTGGGGTTAAATCCGCGGCCGCCTTGACCCACGAGTTCTTATATTTTGTCAATCGCCCTCCAGATCTTTCGGACACTTGAAGTAATTTTTCCATGTTCTTATTCCATTTTGTGCATGTATTTTGAATATGATGACAATGGAGCTACACTTTATTATCAATTTGTTAAGCTATGAATATCTCTTGATGTGTATTTCTATTTTAACAAATTATTTCAAGCAAAATTACTTGGCTCGAGATGTTCAGGGCGTGAGCACACCCACCTCTGAGGAAATCGTACTGCGATTACTTGCTGTAGGCAACTTGAATTGATGACAGGTTGAAAGTATAGGGTTAATATCTCGTGTATTAACTAATGCTATAAGTCGTCGACAGTGTTCTTGCAAGGGATACAATGTAGAGACGAATACTTATAATCACCTTGAACTTTGTACTATAGTTTAAGTGTGTATTCCACCAAGCCAGCCCTAACCCCAGCCGGGTGCCTTGTGGTCCCCTGTTGGACATCAGTGGCAGTTGCCGGCCCAAATCTGGTGTCGGTGGTGATGATTTGCACGGTGAACCGGCCGACCGCCAGTCTATTGCCCTGTCTCCAAAAAAAAACAGTCGCCGGCCCAGCATCGGCTGATCTGTTCATGATTGCTGACCGCCGGTTATCCTAAATTCACTTTTCAAGCTGTTCAACCGAGCCGAGCATTTTGAGATCTAAATTGTTCCCAGCCTTCTTTAAAGTGTTGCCAGCCAAAATCTATTTGATCTTTAGCAGTGGCCGGCCAGCCGGCTGATGAGTTGACGTCAAGAGCGACACCGAGATCCGTGTTGACAGCTACCAGCCTATACTACAGTGGAAGCAGTCAACATGAATGGGTGATATCATTGATCCACCAACCCGCGAGTGGAGACAGAAATTTCCGACGGTTTGGGCGCTCTAGGCGGAATTCTAGCGCCGGGGCTTGCCATATGCATTGATAAGATCAAGGCTTATGTTTATTTACCTTCATTGTTCGGTTTCGCCCTTTAAGTACGGGTGCCTGCAGCCATGTTACTCCCATAAGGTTAAAACTAATAATTCCAGTTTACATCCAAGTAATATGACACCTAATCATATGTAAATGTTTTGTTTCTTTTGAACAGAAATATTAAATATTATGTCATATCTACATTTTGTGAAGATTTTACGAATATTGCTCTATCATTTCTTTGTTTAAATATTTTTGTAAATATTGGAGCAATTATGCCTCAAGGCATGATATGTCCTTAGTGTGTTGATGCCTCTAGGCATCATGCATCATTAGTGTGGTGATGCCTCAAGACATCATGCATCCTTAAAGTGTTTCAGCTGAGAATTGATGAGCTATCACTGTTTACATACAGGTCCCAATATGTGGCACACTGCTCCACTCGATCACCTGAGGGGCATAGTGTATCGAGGCGGATTTGGCACACCCTTTATTGGATTTATGGGGAAGTTGGCTATCACGTTAGTGCAGCCAACGTCCACAAGACAGCAGCAGCAAACCCACTGCGTGTCCATCGCATCATCAGGTGGTGTGGGAAGTAAAACAACTCTCACCTCGGTAAATGTGTAGGGGTGAGATTTCTATCTGAATTCATCACATAGATTCGATCACCACCCTAGTGGTGTAAAAGAACCTTGAGAAAGTCTGGAAAGGACCTATAATGGTTGACTGGACGTAAAATCAAACCAAACAAACAAGCATCATCAGGACTGGCCGGCCCATGGCTTGGTAGAACCACTCTCTGGATGCTCGCCCGGCAGTGTGTGTTTGCCTCGTGGTCATCAGCGGTCCAGAAATAGGTGAGTTGGTGGAACAGCTCAGAGAATTTACAAAGTTAGGGGCGATAGGGCAGCTGGCCTCGGCGAGCAGCGTTGTCTGGGGGTAAAAACCCACCTGCAAACACCTATTTGGTGGAATACCCGCTTTATAGTGAGAATAGAACAATTCAACAAACATTTCTATAGTGGTACCTGTGATATCATTTTCTAGAAAAAAATCTTTCGCATAGGTTTCCCTAAGTGAAAATAAAATTCACGCTACCTGTGATATCCCTGAAAGATTTGCATTAGTTTATTCGGATTCCCTTCCAATTGATAGAATTGATTTGATAGTTTATGCAATGTTAAGGTTCATCGTTTAGTATCCATCGAGAAGCGTGCTGCACAAACCGAAGAGAGCTAGACTTCCCCCCGACCTAGGTTAATTAGGTTATGAAAAACATCTACATATTTATCAACCCATATGTTGATACGGTCTTCCTATCAGTGTCCATCTATTACACATTCCAAGTCTTTGTTACGTGAATAGAATGTTTGTATTAGAGGCGCACGCGCAATCAAACCTCCAACCACAGGGGGAGTATGACCTCTATCTCCCATGGACCAATCCACACCAAGTCCCTGGAATTACGCTTATCGACTGTGTATGGAGAGTGTCCAGGAAGAGGGCGACTGGAGAGTGACCGATAAGCCTGAGCACGAGTGTTGCGCTGTTGTCGGCGGCTGCCGTGTGGCGGCGCTGGTGTGCGTGTGGCTCATGTAGGCGGGGGTGGACTCACTGCGTTGTGGTGGTAGAAGTGGTGGTGGTGGTGGTGGTGGACGGGGTACCCGCCTACATCCTAGCCTCGTTGCCAGACTGGAGTCGCCCGCGTCGCACTGGTGTTTGTTCCTGGCAGTTCCTCAAAGACGTGGGCTTAGGCCACCAACAACCAGTGTAATCAGCGCCCGACCGGAAGTCAGTGCCTTCTGATACCGGAAGAACATTGACCCCGCGCAAGCGTCGCAAGTGTGTGGCCATATGGAGCTTAAAAGAGCCAGTTGGGCTGGATACCTACCTCGCGGCGCCTGCAGTACATGCATGGTAAGTCCCAACCAGCGGAGATATACAACTTTGATCAAGTGAACACATCAATCCATTGTCATCACACATAGATGTTCGTTGTTACCCTTACATCATATCAATGGCATCTTCAACCTGTGCAATCCGCAGAACAACATGCAATTCATCTGGCAACACTGTGAATGTGTGATGGACATTTTGACAGATGCATGGCAGGTACGGGTTGTTCTAGGAGGGGTAACGGCATAAGAGTATGTATACACCTATTAAGACATCAAAAGCGAAGGAGGCTAGGGTTAGGGCAGGTGGGAAGAAGGAGTATCCAGTCCGTAACTATCCGAAGTCGGGAGGTAAGTAAAAGGGATGTTTCATTGGCATCCATAAACTTGAAAAAGGGTGCAGTGTTGGTTGTGTAAGACTATGATAAGTCTACTACTTGCGATACCAACGCCAGGAGAATACTGCATGGCATCATGTGGCCTTTGTATTAGCTCAATAGCCGAAGTTGGGTGATCACTGTGTCGTTTAGCGCATGCATGTCATTTAACGCATGCAAGTTATCTTTTGTCAGCTCCACTGTCTTAATGGAACACCCCCTTAGAGATAGGTCCCAGGGCAACCAGTACATGTACGAATACTGGGAGACCCATAACGAACTCGACCCGTTTTCCTGCACTGAACTCAAGTATCCAATAGATACAAATATGGAAATATATAAACTAGAATACTTAGAACATTATAGTTTTCATTATTTAAACCTGGCTCAAAAATCTCGGGTCGAGTTCTCTAGAAATGGGTTGAGTTCACCTGTCAAATATGGGTCAAGTTACTGGAGAACTCGACCCGAAACGAACTCGACCCACGGGTAGTTATCAGGAGAACTCGACCCATTTTTGGAGAACTCGACCCGTTTCAGATACTTATAAATAAGACATTTTCATATAGAAGGAAAGGTCTGACTAGTTAACTTTTAGGCAAATACACCAGTAGATATAGAAAATAAGTCCAGCTATGTTTAGGTGAAGGGTTAGGTATAGGAATAGGGTTAGGGATAGGAATAGGGTTAAAGTTAGGCCCGGCGTCTACCTACTACGATATGGCACCGATATGGTCTACGATGCACCTGCCGATAAAAAATCAGAATCGCGTCAGAAGGTTACCTGATATTGGGGTAGTTGACCACGTTTCTGCGATTAGACACCGATAAAAACCCCGTACAACGCATGGTGGATTGGCTTGTCTAAACATATGTCTACGATTTTGCACCGATTTTGACATTTTGCATCGGTGCCATATCGGGAGGTCTACGATTCTATCGTAGTAGGTGGACGCCGAGCCTTAGGAATAGGGTAATGGGTAGTGTTTCCTGTTTGTTTTCTCCCCCAAAGAAGACTAAATTGGATGCCAAGATAACTTATGTATACTTACTACTAGATAAAGTATCTTTCCCTAGCATAGAGCTGTAATAAGATAATTGAGTTGGGAAGATTCAAAACGTTTGGAGTTCGTTACGGGTTGAGTTTATGACGGGTGGAGTTATCCAGTATTCGAGAGATTTAAGCCCAGTGTGCTTGGGTGGGTGGCCGGGTGGGGGTGGGGGTGGGGTGTGGTGGATATCAGGGTGCTGGGGGGGGGGGGGGGGGGGCTTCATTTTGAGGTATTCCCCGCTGGGGGGGGGGGGGGGCTTTATTTTAGAGGATTCGCCGAGCTAAGCCCACACCACCACCCCTGCCATAGATTTTGAACGCCCCCTTAGTCACCCTTGTTAGTATTGTCATCCACGACTATACCTAGCGTATACATAGGAGCTCGGGCCAAACGGTGAGTTCTAGATGTTCTTCTGTCATTGTTTATATGAGATAAATGCGCAATTAGGCATGTCTAGGATGCCAATAGCTGTTGCCAAGGGTAATATCGTATTACAAACCCACTCTCATCCAAGCATCTTAGATCAGTTACATGCACATTAATGCATGTGAATGGAAATGACTTAGACACAGACCTACCTTCAATGTTATTTCAGTTTGCAAAAAATATGAATATTGTTAGCAACCTTTACTGTCGACCTATAGCAACATTCACGTCGGTTTCTGGGGCAGTCAGGGGAAAGTTGCATACTGTAATGTACTTTGTCCTAGTTTTGTTGAATTAAGGCTCTGTTCCATATAGCCGATTTTACTCACGATCTTGTACTGGAGTGGGGCTGGGGTGGGACTTGACTGGTACTGGAGCCTAACTGGTGTGTGTCCGCTGACTCCCGGCTGAAGGTGGTCTGGGCCTAGTGTGTACATAGACTGGTAGTATGTTCCATATAGCAGACATGGTCGAGTCACCGTCCGCTCCTAAGTGGTAAGGCATCGGGTGACTAGACTGGTGTGCTCATTCACTAGTAGGGATGCGCTTCCACTGCGTAACAACCAACCCCCTCCCAACTCCCTCCAGCTCTCGCTCACAACCTTCCACCCGATGTAGGTCATACCCTCCTCCAGTCACACCCCCGATGCGGCGGATGCACCCTGCTCTAACTGGGTCAATCACACGCAGTAGCGCTCAGTTTTCAAGGCTGGTGAGTGTACCGGCTGGAAGCACGTGGTAGAAGCATGTGGTCAAAATGGAGGACCACACCATGGAGATCTTAGAGGTTTTAGCCGTTGGTACACTTCTGGTGGCCTTGGTGGGTGTACACAACTCTCTCATCCTGGGGTATAGGCATCATAAAAAACACAGGAGACGTCGGCACAGCGTATGGATGCAACCGTTCATAGAGGATAGGACAGAGGAAAGCCAGCGCAACACTTTGCCCAAGCTTGAGCTTTGTGTGGGAGGAATACAACCCTGATGTTCCCCATGGTCCTCGGCCTGATCCTCCTCCTCCACATCCTCCTCCCCCGACTGAGACCCTTTTTTTTGCCCGGGCGACTGTTCCACACTTTTTGGTGAAGGAGAACCTTGATGTTCCGGGTAGTCAAATGGAACATCAGCAGAATCAGCGGTCGACTGGGAATCGGAATCCTCACCGACTAGGGGGGCCACTGCCTGATCCGCAAGAGTTATAACAACTCCCTCTCCCTCTACAGCATGATGAGCTGGGATGTTTACAGAATAAATTTTGCAAACCTGTTCTTTAGAAGAAACGGTCTCCAGCTTCTGAAAAATGTCCTTGGCACTTTCTCCACTGTTTCCCGGAGAAGGTGTAGAAGGTGTAGCAGTAGCCACACTAACTTTGGCAGAAGTTGAATCAACTTCTTTCATGGAATCGCACGTGGAGGTGGGTGGGGCCGCGCCTCTCCCCCGCCGACCGCGAGTTCCCCCCCGGGCACGCGCTGATCCTGGGCATGTAGTCCCAAGGCGTTTTGATTTGGGAGGCATTTTCATCCGATGGTCCGATGTTGCAATGTGTCCTTTCCAATAACAGAATGACTTGTGATTTGTGATTTGGAGACCGTGATTCTATATAGGTTATCATGAATAGTGGCGGGAAAATGAAAATGGCCCGCAAACACGTGTGCGATTGAAGACGCCCGAGCGGCGGGAACCAGGTATCCGGTCGTCTGGTGAACCGGTCATGTGGTGGGGTCTGTCCCGCGAAGCACACACCCCTCATTGTACTATGTTGCATAACCGTACTAGGGCGGTAGACGGGACTGACCTAGCTAATGACCCAGAGTCCCTTTGAATGAGGCGGGAGGATCTCTGAGCACGTGCGTAAATAATATGTCAGTGTATATATGCAACATATATAACATTAATAATTAAAATGTTGGTACATATTTTAAAACAAAAGTATAGTGTCAACCTAAGAATTAGTCGAACTTGCTAGAGAAAAGTCCGTAGTATATCAATATAGTGATGTAGAGCAATCCACTGAACATGAAAGATCATTTAAAATTCATAAAGACCATTTAAAATTCATAAAATTATTAGTATTTACTATCTATTTATTGGAGGTGAAAGTGGAAGTGAAAGTGGTCGGAAATATAATGGAGGTAATAACTAGATTGAATATACATAGAGAAGACGGTGTGAGGACTGCAGCTGTTTGGCCAGGAAATATCTGTTTTTTCTGACTTACACTGGAGTACATCTGGACTGGGATATACATATGTTGGTGGGCGGATGTCACTGAGGTTGATAGGGTGTTGCGCCATAAGTCGGAGCAATGGATGAGAGGGCCCGATGGCGCGAAAGATATGCCACGCGACGCCCCTCAGTGACACCGGCGATTAAGTCACAACACACCGCACACAGAGGCCAGTATCACTGCAATCAAAGGGGACGGGGCTGGTCAACATCTGGACCCCCCACCCAGATGGGCCGACGCACTACAGAGACACTACAGTCCCAGGCCCGATATGCTACAGTCCCACCGGGACCTCCTCCATTCTAACAACGTGCATCAGATGTGGGTCAGACACACACCAGTCGGCTAAAAATAAAATTAGGATGTAGTGAGTTGTGGGTTAGTTGTGGGTCAATTCGGCTATATGGAACAGAGCCTTTATTCAATGAATGTTCATAATGAAAGACTTGAGCAAATCTAGATTCAAGTCTATCGCCCAAGGACTAAACATTAAGTGATGGCAATATGTGACTTGACCTTGAGTATTTCTAAGTTACCCAGCCAATGATAAGAATCTATATAATCTGGATTTGAAATAGCCAATAATTCTAATAGTTACTAGCATCCTCATTCAATCGCAAAAGTTTTTACCACGCGTATTCCATATTAAAATGGAAGTACCGGTACTGTACACCTACAAAATCTGAAAAATAACGGTAGGTGCATGGAACCAGACATGTGGTAATCTAGAAGGTTTATCATATGGAATTAATCGTGTAAGGGCAGAACGTTGGTTGTTTTTGATAAGGATTAGTTGGGATGAGGCACAACTAGGGTGATGGGACAGCTATCTAGGTGGGGTAACGTTCGTATAACATTGTTTGGAGAAGCCAATGAGGGAATCCTGTGAAGCGGGGTATCTGCCAATGGTTAGGCTATATTATATATAATACCTTCATGCAGGTGATACCATGGCTTACAGACACTGTTTTAACCACACAAACAACCCACAGATGCCTACCTGACGCCTACAGGAGCCTACGCAGGTTGTTGCCTGGTGTCTTAAGGCCCGGCCCCACTGGTGCGATGCGATTGTCGCACACGTTTTATATCCCCATAAACGCCCCCTCGGCGGCTTTTATTACCCCTATTTCGATAGATTGATCGCACTCAATCGCAGAGAAAATTCAGGGTATGCCCCACGGATGCAATGTATTCGTCGCATCGCTTCTAGGCCTATATAAATGTATAGGCCTAGATTTACAGTTTCATTATGATATTCATTAGAATCAATTATGTTACTTTTCATCCCTAACACTTTAAAAAGTATCAGAATTACACCTAGGCTAAAGGCACAGCCTGGCATTTTCACAGCTTTCACACCTCCTGAGACCTAACACCTGAGTGAAGCCTGACATGTGTGATTGTCATTGACTATAGGATACCCCATGTACCAGTGGTAGATGTACCTCAGTTTACCTGTGGATAGGGGGTCTATATACAAATACAATACGATTTACCCCCTGCCTGTGTGACGAATTCGTCGCACATCATGAACATTTCAAGATGTGCGATGCGATTAATCCCTCGCATCGCACACACGTGCAAGCCCGGCCCCACAGGAGCGATTGTGTGCGATGCGACGGGCGGCGCCGTTTTTATTACCCTCGCCCGCCGTTTATGACTTTTTATTGACTTGCGACAATCGCATCGCACCAGTGGGGCCGGGCCTTAATTGTATAGACACCAGTCTACACTCCTCACACACATGTTAAAACATCTATGATGGGTCCCTCAACTAACCCCTTAATTCAACATTAAATCACGACTTTGAACAATGTTTGGGAGCAATGTTTCATGAAAGGTTTTATTCTCGTGATGCTTACATGGTCATATCCCTTAGGACTTGAGTGCTGTAACGCTAAACTAAGGATAGGCCTCTGAAACCTACACATGACAAAAGACTTGACTAGCAAAGGTCTATTCAAATTCCAAACGATCAAACAATGAAAACCCGCACAATTGTGCTATGACACGATGAATCTGACGGTCAATTACAATCTGATAAACCCATTTACAAATGCTGAACATACAGTGAGATGTCTTGGTGTGAGCGGATGGTTGCACAAATGAAACGAGGCTAGTTACTTCCAGGATGATGCGGGTCAGTGATGCATGGAGTGAGAGGAGAGTGCTGAGACAACTGTCGTGCAGCGTGGACAACACAGTCTATGCGAAGTGAAGACCTGCCAACTCGTTGCTGCAGCATCTCACAAAGTTCCAGTGAACTTTGCCTCTGTCCACCGTTCTGCTCCCCCTGGTCAGTCGTCTCTCTCAGCATGCCCTCTAGTCACTCTCAGCTCGTGCCAGAAGACTGTCCTTGTCCAAATAGCCTGTCTGTTCATGTCTTGTGAGGAGATTTAGAAAATATACCGCTTCCACACCATTCTTTATAATCTCAACAATGTTTGCTTGAAAACATTTTATACGGTCTTCAGGGTTCAGTTTTGACAGAAAATTCCCAAGGAATATGTCGATAGCACACATATCCAGGAGATTAACAGGTCTTACAAGGACAAACATTTTTCTACTTGAAGAATATCTACTGGAGATGCTTACATATTCTCTCTAGAGCTTTAGGAGAAATAACTGTCTAGCAATCTCTCCCACCCCTTTTTGAGCCTGAGAAAACGCTCTCATATACGTCATCTGGAGGTTAGAATGCTCACACAGGCTTCTAGCTTACTGCAGAGAATCTAGCACTTCACTATCAATGTCCAAACTATAAAGGCCTTGTTAAATGAGCAGGGGTCCAGTATCAAGCCTTACCATACCCCCTGCCCTACTACTGACTTTGTTCCTAATAATAGAATATTTTTATTTCTAGTATTTTTTAAGACAAAAGGATTCACTATGTCAATCCTTTCATGAAATGATAAACACTTAGTTATTACTTCTGTAATCCTCTTCTAGAAAAGGAAACTATTAGATGATAATATTGTCTAAATGTGGTATTTACATTTCAAATCTGATGGGACACATCTAAATACACTGTATTCAGAGAGTCAGATCTGATGAGACAGATCTAGATACATTGTATTCAGACCCACTTTGTACAGACCTGACAAACCAGTTTTACTCCCTTAAACCCTGTCATCAAGCCTTGTACCTGAGACTTGACCATGGACT
The DNA here is from genome assembly GCA_950022655.1 of Alentia gelatinosa. Taxonomy (NCBI): domain Eukaryota; kingdom Metazoa; phylum Annelida; class Polychaeta; order Phyllodocida; family Polynoidae; genus Alentia; species Alentia gelatinosa. Next base: position 18,647,208 of record OX465588.1, on the reverse strand, counting down.
TGCTGAAACCCTTGATCATCGATTTTCATGAAGACAGGGAGGGAGACACAGAGAGACAGATAATGATGCAGATGATAACAGACAGAATGGAGACTCACACAGGGACAGGTAATCAGACAGAGAGTCAGACATATACAGATAGGGACAGAGACAATGAGACAGAGATGCAGAAAGATAAACTATCAATAAAGGGGAAAATATCCGTTCTAAGCAAATTGCCCCCTTTTAAAGCGAGGTGACCCCTTCAGCAGGGTTTTATTGTACCATAATTTGCGTCCCAGAAGCACCGATTCTCGTTTCAGACTCCTGGCGGCAATTTCTCATATGCTGATGGTACACAAATGTTAAGCATCTGTGAAGCTGTGTACAAGATACGCTGGTTCCCTGGTCATCCGTTAGGGTGCTCGACGGAAAAAAAAGTAACTTGAAGTGTATCATTTGTTTATAATTGTCGAACCATAAAATCTCGCGTACATACAAAGAATTCAATGAAAATTCACTGATCATTATAAAACATATTCTATATTGGAAATATTGGTCATAATTGTGGGCGCACACAGAGAATTACATATCAAAACAATTTGTTATTGCAATTTAATCGATTCAGCGAACCTCGATATATAGGAGGGATGATTTAATGACAGTAGTGACCATGGTGAACCATGCTGGGCGAGTGATAGGCAATACTGGCAGGGATTTATTGAGCAATCATGAGATAATAGGTATGGTAGGGAGTGAGACCGATTAAAAACTGCAGGTGGTGATAAGTATAGAAGGTATATAGTGAATATGTTAAATAGCTTCAAATTGATGAGCATAGTGCATGTACAATGGAAACACACATAAAAATATCAACTATGTAATTTATAGGGTGTTGACACAGACATTGGATAACTCTAATGGTAAAATTCAAGGTGTCATAAAGCAAGCGAGGAGCTGAGAGTTTATACTCACCCTTACACCTAGTGCTTGCTATGGGAAGTCAGTGTAAGGTCACACATCCGGGTGTGCGTTCACTGGAGTTAGTATCTATCTCCGAACTGCTCCGACGAGCTCCGAGCGGCTCCGAGTAGCTCCGAGCAGCTCCTACGGTAGCGGATAAGGGACCACGTGAGTGGCCAGCTGGCTGCCAAAGCTATCTCCTCCATTTCCTGGATTCAACCTATCGACAACTCTCCATCTTTCAGGACGAAAAAACGTTTTGTGAACATGATATACATAAGCGGAATCCCTGAATTGCATAGGCCTTGTTTTGATGAGTACGACAAATTACGCATGATGAAATGAAATGTCAGGGACATATAAAGCGATAGATGTAACAAAAGATGGGGGAAGGCCAGAAATAAAAAAAGAGGTTCCAGAAGAGGAGGCTTAAGAAATTTTAAAGGAAAATATGATTCAACACAAGAGATTGAGTATAATCACACATGTGATAGATAGATTATTGAGTTCCTGTATATACTCTTAGTTTTGACTCAGATGTCAAATTTCTGTTATAATAGAGAAAACCTATGAAAGATTACTGTCAAAGCTCGTATCCCATTGAGTTTGAATCACGTTTGAATTCACAAGGTGAAGCCACGTGAATTACGTAGCAGTTTAGACAAGATGGGATCAAGCTCTGACCATATACTTGAATAGGTTTCTGAATTTATCTCACCCCTCACATTGCCTAATTGGCTAACTTTTGTGACATAATCGCCCATTAATTTCTTTATTAAATACTCCATGGACATTGAGTATGATTTTGTTGTTGTTGTCGTTGTTGTTGTTTGGGTAGTTTAACGTCCAATATCTTTTATTATACTTCATTGAGTATGAGTTCCACCCAAGGTAAAGTCTATGAGGAAAAATACCAGGGGTGAGATAAACAATCCAATCCAATCTTGATACATTAAGGCACATCTAGAAGACGACCTGAGCCTTAGATCCATCAATGCTTCTGGGCATTATTTTGATGTTTGGGGATGCCTCGAGGCATCACGAGGTTGGATTGAGGTCAAAACCTGCATTCTGCGAGCAGCTCAAGTGCCCCTGTGTATAGCCCACTGTTGTCCCCGGGACTGCATCGAGTCGCCCCTGAGGCCATTAACCCTTTTGGGCCGGGTGATGCCTTGAACCATTAACCAGGGATGGGCGGTTGGTGCCATGGAGCATCCCTTTATCCAGATTTACGAAATCATTGCTGTTATGATAAATAATGGATCACAGATCCCTGTTACCCTAGGACACTCCGAAAGTGTTCCTAGGCTTCGCAAGAACATTAATTCTCCTTCATACTTCTACCAAGGTAAGTACTCGGATAATTACCTATTAACATGAAACCACATGCCACCCCTAAACATCTGCAACATGACGGATGTGGCTAGTGACAGTATAGTGCAAGATGCATTTTCCTTCGAGTGAGCCAAGACCCATCTTCTCAAAATGAAGACTGCAGAGGACTCTGCATATCCAAAGACCATTTGGCTCATGCACCCTAAAGATGGACAGGCACTTGACATCCCAATGGGACAGGTGCGGAAAATTGAGCATTCGTTCCGGAACCTGGCCCATGCTGAAAAGAATGGCGGGGTGGCCAAACAACAAATGAAGCAGACCACAGCAGAGATCTGGATATCTGAGAGGTGAGGAACACGCCTGATGACGAAGAGCTGCTTAGATCTACTGCCGGATGGGAGAAAATCATCGAGGAATACCAACACCCGTTACAGTTAGTTTCCCTCCAAAACAGAGGCACAGCTGCAGATCATATAAAATCTTTGTTTTTTATAACAACTAATTATGTGAAATACTGGCTCCGACCGATAAAGAACATATAATTCCCTGGTCAACAATAATACCTTGACTGGCTTCAGTCCCTGAACTCATCCACCTACTCCACCCCTCCACCCCCTGATACATGTGCCAATCAGGGAGAGCTTTATCCCAATGTCGTGGAATAATTTAATGAATGTTCATAATCAATTATTTGAGCAGGTCTAATACCTCGCCCTATGCTGCCGTGGTCACCCAACGCGGTAGGTTTAACGACAACTTGGAGGGTGCCACTTGTAGAGCTGCTGATTCTGCATTGTGAGACCTGTTGACGTGCCTATTGCATACAATATAAGAGAAGCAAACTCATCTACTGAAACAAGACAAATGTAGACACAGGTCTCGGCTTCTGGCGTTATTATCACTACTCACTACATCTATAGCTTAATGACCCAAACTCCAAATGTTATGAAAATGCCATAGTCGTTACAAAAATGATATTGATAAGGCCACTCAAACAAAAAACCTTGTTTCTCATCACCGCGCGCATCAGAAAAAACGATTTTAGAAGATTTTTTTTTTAAATAGATGAACCTTGATAGAAATTATGAAAGGTATGTGTATTTAGTATCAAATTAAAGCTCCTGATGTCAGGGATGCATTAAATGTATAGCCAGTAAAAATCTGGAAACCCCGCGTATGCAGACACCCCCCGTAAGCAGCCACTTTGGCCCGGATCGGAGGGTGTCCGCTTATGCGGGGTTTTACTGTATGTCTGCCATCTTTGACAAAGCAAAAAAAAAAAAAAAAAGCGCCCTCGTCATATTTTTTCATGGCTTGGTGATGAGAAACAAGTTTCTTTTTTTAGTGGCCTAATAGTAGGGATTATATTTTGCTCTCCAGCACAAATGGACTACAAACTTGTTTTGCAGTTTATTTTCCCGTGATCAATTACTTTGGGGCCGTAATCAATGAGTTTCAAATCCGTAAACAATGGTTATGGTTTTTGACAGATCATCGAAATCTACAACGACAAGCCATCTTTGAATTTTAGAAGCTCCTGTCACCAATTCCACTACTTATTCCATCCTGATGTATGTAATGTAATCTAGTCAACCGTGTCTTAGCTGGGACTGCTTCAGAGAGTATGTACCTGGGACCTGTTTCACTAGTTTCGTGACATGTCTGTGACATCATACAGACATTGGGGTTGGCTAGCTTTCTGATAACACAAGTAGCTGCCCTTAGGAAAAGACAGACCCCAAACATAAGAATTAGACAAGTCTAGTTCTTATGAAACCGGACGCACCATCTAGATGCCATCTAGACATGCCACAAAACTAATGAAACAGGTCCCTGGTGGTTGAATCCCCGGATTCCTTTTTCCGGGGGTGTTATTATTTGCACATGATTCATGACAAGGGTGGTCCTTTATTATAGGTATCAGGCGAAGTCTTTATGGGAAACTTTAGAGGGAAACTATGTTCCGGTGAAAGGAAGTCAAAGTTACGAGGTAAGGCTTGGAAAAATTACTGCCCAAGGCCTTGGCCGAGTAATTGGTCCGAGTAATTTTGACTTTCTTTCACTGGTACTTGGTTTTCCTATTCATATATACCTTCAAATGTGGTTTAATAACGATAATAAGCGTTATTTGCTCATCCACCATCAAACCTGAAGCCAGATCCAACCTTATCGAGTAACTTGACACTTTATGTTTACTTCCCACTGCGCTTTTCATATGAATTTTGTAAGAGACAATCTGATTGGTCTAAATGTCAACCTTGGGTAGTATACGGCAACCTTGGGTAGTATCCATAAGTTACTCCACCCCCCAGAACGTGGTGTTAGCATAGAGTGTACAGCCATAGGTATATAGGAATAGCATGTAACAGCTTCACAATTAGACTTAATAAGATAATAATTTACATATCCAAATTAATAAGTATATTCCTTTAAGATAGAAATAGTAGTCGATAATTAATAATGCAATTAAAGAGTCCAAATACAAATCTCCGCAGTAGTTCTCTCGGAATAATACGATTAACAAATTAATTGAAGCCCTAGACGAGATTTCGTGAAATTGTAATATTATGCAATGATAACACATGTGCGGTCACCAGGATTTACAAGAGCCTTATAGTGCATTACAGTAGACAGATAAATCAGCTCGTAATCACATAAACGAGCTGGAATCAATAAGACTAACCAATTAATTAGCGACATTAGTTGGGTTGAAGGCCTAGTGGATCGAATGGCCGCTATGATTATAGAAGATAATCATCCAATTGGTGCATGTCCTTGGGTTGATATTGAAGATCGACATCTGTGTACACGCATCTAGCACCCACAAACCGAAAGAGACTTACAAAGACTACCTCAAGACAAGGATTTTACACAAATGTATTTCTAAGACACTTAATATTTCAGCAGGAGTTATACTGTATTGTTCTGACTGGATGTCTTAAGCAAATCTAAACTCCTTAACGCTCCCGCAGGATAAATTAAGAGTATTACAAAAATCCATCATGGTAATGTTAGACTGCAGTAACAAACCTTGTAACTTTTTGGTTTATTTTTTTAGAATATTTCATTTCCAATATATTGCTCCAAGATGAGACAAAACAGTATCGATATCAAGAAAAATTGAAATAAGAGTATAACTCCATCTGAGTTGATGGAAAATAGATCTGCCCAACTGACGAAATTTAACCTCCAGTTTAAACAAAATCTTTAAACAAGTTTTTAATTTGAGGTTTTAGGATGTAAATTCACATAATACTAAGACTGCAAAGTTCACAATGGAATTTTGTTTGGTTCATAGAGTCACGCGAAAGTAGTTCACACATGAGTATTGCCAGCAATCGTAGGTGGAAGGACAACAAGGACGGAGCTGGGAAAAGTAAACAGCCAGACGTGTGTTTATTACCACCAATAATAAATGATAACTCGATAAGTAAATACATGGTGCCGACCCTGGGGGTAGAGTAGTTCCAGAGACAGCCTAAGATAAGCAGCCTGGAGGGTCCATGGCAAACTGATCTGTACTTCTGTACTCACATATCACAAGCCGTTTCACCATTTAGGCATTAGGTAGGATACATATTAGATATATTTGGACTGGAATTAAAGATATATTATAATAAGGTTTTCGATATTGAAAGTTGTCGATATGGAATCGTGGAGAGAATAGTAAAAGACTTGCTCAAAAAGAAAACATAATTTTATACATAAAGCAGCTTTATTTCTTTTGTATTAATACAATGCATACGTTATCCGGATATGGTGTTGCATACATCAAGATAGTTGCATATAATGAAAAAGCAAAACTTTACAATTCGCCATTCTTACAAAGAGGAACCCATGGCATTGCTGGAATTTTTTCCCCTCTCCTTTAAAACCATATGCAGTATAAAAAGAAGGTTTTAGGTTATAATCTTATACATAATTCTGTGGATATCTTAAACTGATGAACAATACAAATATAGTAGACAGGATACAGTTAGGACAGAACAAGAACAATTGATTTAGGCAAGTTACAATATTTTGATAGAAAAAAACATGTGATGTTAAAAAAAGGGATGGGGTGATCAATACAGGTTTAAGGGTAAAAAAAAAGAATATCATGATCATCAATATACTGAATTCATAAGTGCTGTAATTCTGAATTTGAGATATCGAGAATTGAGACATTTGGAGTTAAATTTCATAACTACATTTTATTTGGTATCCATGCAATCAAATACAGATTATTGCAAACATCTTAGGTTATTTGGATATCTTCAATTCAAGGTAGTTTCTACAATCCATGTCAGCTATTTCTAAATGATAAATAAAGATTCTTAGCTGTATTAAGTAAATCTAGAATAGAATTCTACATTCTTTAGAATTTGGATTATTGAAATTCAGTTAAAGATATACTCGAAAAATACCCTACAATGCAACCTATAACATAATTTCTGATATCAAGAGGCAGTCGTGGCCGAGTTGTTAAGGCGTTGGACTTGAATTTCTGATATCTGAAAATTAAATTGACTTAACATGACCTACAGAGCTCTTCGGGCAAGTGAAATCTATGCCTATATAAACCGCCCTGCCATACTACCACATTGTACCTTCTCTGCATGGACTCGTAGGGTGACATTCAAGTGCCCGATATATAATATCCTATTTGGCTTAAATGTGCGAACAGCTTCTTAGAGCGTGAACATCTCCCTTTCTCCGAAGGGTCTATTTCCGGTAAGCATTTACATTTGTATCCAAATATTCATGGCTTCCATTGAGAAGCTGCTATTTAGAAGGAAAGGCTTATTCATGTTTTCTTTTGTAACCACAGGTTTTCCGCTGAAAAGGAGATCCAGTTTTTACTACGTAATACTTCACCCTTCTATTATTCACCACCAAAATGTCTATGAAATGAGTATACATATTAATGCAGAAAAATAATTGGCATACCTAAACGGAATTGATGAAGCTAGAGACAACAACTAAGTTATACCAGATGAGGAGTTTTGTTATGATTCTTTTAGCTTGCTAAAAAATGAAAACGGATTACATCACAATCCAATTTGATAGTAATACATGCTTCAGTGTATCAATTCTAATAGAAATGTATGGTACATATAATATTACGTGGCCCTAGTAAATAAGTGCACGAAAGCCTAGCTTGGCGGTAATAACAACAGACTGGTTTTATTCTATGAATATTAAGGGGCGTAAATAACTTGCCAATTCTAGATATATTCATCGAGTAAGATTAAAATTGACTGTTCAGGTTTAGTATTAGGTGGAGAATGACAATATCAAGGCATATTCGTCCCCATGTAAAGAAACTGTCATAAACCATAGGACGATACAATGGTACATAGAAACACGCATGTGAACCATGGTTACCATGAACAAGATACTGGAAGTATAACATTCCGCAGTTAATAACGAATGTGATACTAGTGGTTATTAATTAATATGAATAAAAATGTGTTGTGTTTGGATATTGAATGAGCGTACTTTATAGGTCTCTATCGGGTCAAGTTGACCTTCATGTCAGGTGTGCTTATAGTAGACCTACACATGGAGAAGATTGACAGGGCACAGGGAGTCGTCTAAGAATAACCGTTGATGTGTTTGGCATGTCAGGCAGTATGAGTGTTAGGTAGGGTACCTGGGGGTGCGGGTCAGGGAGTGGTCAACTATAGGCCATTTTCCATTGCCCGACGAAAACTTCACCGATTATTAGAATTCCCCTCAGTCTATGAGTGGCCACCGCCTGCAAATCATTATCAATTAATCGGTTACAGTACGTTGTTTGCATTGTTTCTTCTGCATGTTCCAGGTCCATACTGATTCGAATTCGCCACTGAAACCCTCAGCCTCATATATGAAATCAAAGTCTTTTGATTTCGTCCGTCTTTGACCAAGTTGGTTGGTGGTGGTTTTATTTCGTAATCGTTGCCAAAACTATCTGTACCATTTGAAAGTGGCGGCAGTTTCATAATCTAGGATCGTACATGAAGACCCTTTTCTGTACCTTGTACAAGGGTTATCGTCTAATAATATTTAAGTCTGTTGGCTAAGACAATATTGGACGTCCATAAGGTCGTCCATAAGTGTTGAATGGAATTGACACGCATTTTCCCTGGGTCTCTATGGCGTACAGAAAAGGGTCTACATGTACGATCCTGGGTTATGAAACTGCCTCCAGGGCTGTTCCCACTCACCAATCAAGGTGGTTCCTGCCTGCAGGTCAGTGCAGAATAATCAGTCAATAGAAAATAGCCATACGTGTGGCGACAGCTTAGAGTCAAGCTAAACATAACGTCCATCCATCTGTCTATATCTCGGCGGTGGCCAACTGTTCTGACAGCTGGGTCCTAGGCGATACATCAGGATACGACATTTGACTCTAGATTTATCACTAGGAATGTTAATTGAATGACAAGATGTGAATTAGTGTATAATGCATTGCTATATATTAGAAAAATGCTCTAGAGACCCGATAAGAATGGCGGACGGAAAACATGTGAAGCCCCCGAACATGTAATATCATGTGACTTGTAAGACCATGTGCTCTGATGAATACTCATGAAGTCGGAGTCGTGTCTCTAGAAATATATATCCCCATAATAAAGGGATTAATTATACATGCTATGATTTACTACACATGATACCAGTTACTTGGGTTGTTGTACGATATCTTATTCTAGGTCTATTTCTAGGAATGTTGATTAGAGGACTAGAGGTGAATAACAATAGCATGACTTAATCTGGTCATGAAACCAGTAATTAGGGTATCTGAGTTTCTATTTCCATGAATCTTAATTTGAGGAGTAGCGGGAGAATAAGAGACAACGTAGTTAGTAAGCCCGTAGCGATTCCGTTCGAGGTTTTTTTGGTCCATAAAATATGTCCCGACACCAGAGGCCTTAGGAATAATTTACGGGACAAATGGCAACGTTTTCTTATTTTTATATATCGAAAAACCTGAGTGCATTTTATGTACTTGCGAAGTACAGTACGGGGACAGTGCGCCCAAATAGTGAGTATGTCTCAATGAGCCAGAACATTATATGCACTGAACCCCTAGGAGCGGGTAGTATTTCATAGATGTTCTGTATATATGATAGCTATATTCCCTCAGTTATGATACTAATATCAAAAGTTCTTGAACAGTATATGTATCTGATCCTAGGTATATTTCTAGGAATGCCAATGAAAGGGCATGGAAGGAATGCCGAGAGCATGAGGTAGCTACATTCTCAAAGTTATGATACTATTTCAACTGATTTATTACATTGAGTAAAGTACAGCTCGACGACTGTCTAATTCTGTTTCAGGGATGACCCTTTTGTATCAATTGTATATAATCTAAATCATTTATATGTGATTCAATTTTTCAGTCTTAGAAACGCCTGTCGTGAAAATCAATATTATTAGCATGGTATTGAGGTCTAATGACTATCATTGGATAAACATCACCTTCGTTCTGGGAGAAATGCAATTTCATCGAATCCCTTTAGATTTAGGACACAGACCTAGGCGTCCCTTTATATTTAGGAAACAGGTCTTGAAATATGCAACTATTATTATTATTTTTTCTATTCTAAATATATAGGGGTTTATACTCGTTATCCTTTCAATATCCTATTTTGGTTATCCGCCGTAAATCGACTCTACTGGATTCGTTTCTCAGTGGCAACTTCAGCCATCTGCAGGAACCGGAAATTGCGCAAGTCATTGTGGGTAAGAGAAGAGGACTTGGGACCAGCTGTGGTAAACGGGACCACCCTCGATGTTTTATGCAGAATAATATCCACTATTATATGTACACCTTCGAGGAGGCGATATAGAAAAATGAAACGAAAAGTTTTAAAGACATTCCTACGTAGGATTGCAGACATTTGTCAGGACCGCATTTTTTAGCGTATTCAGCTGGGATAGACAGGCCTCATCTATGTAGGGTCTGTGTTTGTTCATCCTTCTTTTTGATTTAGCTTTTAAGCGTAAGTAAGGCGAAGCTACAGACCACGTAAACGGGGTTTAGCTTTTTCTTTAGCTACGCCTCACCACTAGGAGCTATGCGATCTGTCTCAGATATGTTTAGGGGGATGTGCCCTTGGGAGGAAAAATATTATTTTCACGTCTTCGCGATATCGCCTATAGCAAAGCAAAAAGGTGAGAGTACTATAGGAGCTGCGTACATTTACACCCTTCTGCTCGCATGCGCTGCTACACTAAGCGTGCAAAGTCCTAGCTTGCCAGGTGGAATAGTAACCATAATATAGGGGTAAACGTAATAAACTTCATAATTTGTTGTGGAATGTTAAGAGCAATGAAAGAAAAACACATGTACTTCAGAGATCTTATGAAATAATGTGCATTTTTTTAAAATAGCAATAAACTAGGAGAAAATGGTATGCTCATCATTGATGAATGAGCGTGGAATAATAATTAAAAGGTTTGGGTTCTTTAAGTCCATGGGACATTTTCTGTGACTCACTTGCACCCAGTCAACTTCGTTTTACAACAGTCTGTCTGGGATCCAAAGATATCAAGCACCAGTAGTTTAATGGGGTATTTAGGTGTCTAGTGATTGGCCATGGTCAGCTGGGCTCGCCTCTAAGTCCCTGAGATACTAGAACTCTACTCCCCCCATGTCACAGTGTTAGCATGCAGCTATTGAAAGTATAGTCTTTTTGCATAACGCTCAAAGTCTTTGTGTGCACTCTAACCTCTAGGCAGAGTATATGAGCATGAGGCTCACACTAAAAACACATGATTCCTGAGAGCGGTGCCTTTGGAAGTTTGGCCTTCATCACACACCTTGCCTCGTGGGTGTCCCTGTGGTGTCCAGGGAGGAGAGCCGTTATCGCCGATACTGCTGACACGTCGGCTTTCTTTCAGCCACTTTGAAACACACCCTGTGTACGCAAGGTTCTTATCTGCGCCGCACATCGCAGGGTATTCTGCCCTGTCCTTCCCCCTCCCCCAGCCCGTCTTAGAGCTCACAACGTGGAAGTAGCGCTCAGGATCACATGTGAAAGGGGAGCTAGAGGGTCCTGTCTCCACCCTATCCCATCCTACTCTTTTTTTTAACCTGGCTTAGCGGCCTTACACTCCTAACACACGGGGCGTGCATATATTCTGGTACAGCGGCCAGAAATCACATGCAATACAATGCAAAGCCGATGGCGGTTTAGTTCTTTCAAGTGTATTTTTGCAGTAGATGAAACTGCGTAAATCTTGGATTTCAAGGAACTATTGTTTTAGTAATAGCCAAATCTCAGGGTAGTTGTTCATCGATCCTTTTTGTGAGATCACCAATAATTAGTTCAAACGGAAGTGTACATTGTAATCAGAATTATATGATTCTTGTCACTTATGTCCTTATACATGTCTCCCAATTACCTCGCTGATAAAGAGCTGCAATTGAATGACACCAGGAGGGGCAGCCTGACCTGTACCCTGCATGTTGTCTATACTGTAGCATACTGAGGCTGTGGCATTGGAAACTGCCGACAGGATGTTTATTTGTTGCTTATGTCGCTGACAGCGTGCAGGTTTAAGGCTGGCAGTATTTTGAGGATACACACTGAGCTGAGTAAACATAGCGCAAGTCGCATGTGAGAATAGCTGAAATAGGTGGCAATGCGGGTGGTTACAGAGTGTTACAACCTCTGCGAGGGTTGAATAAATAGCAGCAGGGACTTAGTCAGTGGTAAGATAAACATTCTGTCACCCAGACCAGACCGCTCCTGAATATAAATGCGTGTCCGTAGAATGCAGGCGTGTATAGGGAAAGCTGCATATTGGAAGAATGTATGCTGGGTGCAGCAGCTGGGGACTAAATGCTCTCATGAGGACGGTATATTATATGCCAGTGCATTGCTGCATGTCCCTATACCGTATGCAGATTATTTTATTACACCCTGTGTCGTACACTATTATATGGAACACGCTGAAACATCGGCAGAGTGTAAAAGTTTACTTCATCATGGTGTTTCTGTCAACTTAAGGGGGGCGTCCACCAATGACGACAAGGCTAAGACAATGGCTTCCCGACAAGGTCCATGATTGGCCTATGATTGGTTGGTGGACCCCAGTTCCCGAAAAGAGTATGACAAGGCCACGACAAGGCCACAATTGGAAGGTTGTTGGGAGCCTTCTGACAAGGCTATGACAATATCGAACATGTTTGATCTTTCCCAAGACTGGACCCTTGTTGTGGTGTGTCATGGCATGTCGGGAGTGTGTCGCAGAGGTCTACGATAGGAAATTTTGGTGGAGTGTGCACTTCCCGACACACCCTGATAACACTGTCATAAAGCCCCCCTTCTTACGACAAGGCTGCGACAAGCGCCGATTAGAACTTTCTTGTCTGCACTTGTCGTAGCCTTATTGTGGTTGGTGGACGCCACCCTTTAAGGCCGGTGTCCACTGAGCTCTCGATTCGCTCCGATATGCCATACAATGCACCTCCCGATAAAAAAAATCAAAATCGGGTCAGAAGGTTCCCTCTCGGGGCAGTTGATCACCTCTCTATGATAAGGTTCTGATTAAAAATGTTGAGCTATACGTCTGGCAACGTATTCTTTAGCATTGGGAATTGGAGTATATGGTATCCGTTTGTTTTCAGAGAAAGTGCAGCGATTGTATCATATTCTATGGTATTTCAGGTTCAGTTCTGTGTGTCATACATGCATCTTACCTCAATGATACTTTAGACACAGCTTAGATAACACAGCAACACCAAAACCGATTACGCCATAATACATTGGCGGGCTTAGCTATCATGTAAATGTACCTATCCTTTGCCAAGAGAAACCAAGACAATTATCAACTCCGACGTTTAGACAGCACAGACCCCTTGATAGAATGCCCTAGTTTTTTCCCCAGAAATCTAATCATTCAAAAAACAATACTCCTGCAATCACGCCCACCGTTCACACTCTAGGTGAGATTGATGTGCCTCTATAGACATTAGGCCACACTGATTTTACCGAGCGACAGCCTAAGTTGCACTGTTAGGTGGCTTTTATTGGCAACATTTGTATACAGTTAATACAGGCAGTACGCACCATTTCGCCATATAACGTAAAAATACTGTACGGACCACTGGTCCGTACACTAAAATACGGACCACCTTGCTAGAGATACTTGTTAAGATATTGGTTGTTAAGCCAAATGAAATTAATGATTTTCTTTTAAATTTCGGATATATAGTAAATATATAACGTCCAACAATGCTGTACAATTCACAGAACTCGATGATAATTTACAGTTTGTACGGAACTCAGCATAAATGCCTCGGTCCGTACAAAATTTAAAATACCATCTCGTTCTGTGATTTGTACAGCATGGCCAGGACGTTCTATGTAATTACTCTACGGTGCAACCCTGCCCTGCTGTACATACGTACATACCAAGGCTGATGTTTTCAGACTACGCTGACGTTTTCACACCAAATGTGGAAACGTGACGCTGTCTATACCAATCAAATCGAAGCTTAGACACACGAAGAAAGCATACACATTGAAATTACTCATTGACATGGATACCCCACCTATAAAAAGTCAACAAACTTGCATTTTTAACAACATTTCAAGGTATATCGGAATAGCGAAACAAGAGCTGCACTGGTGCATACATATCGCTGCTAGGGGTGTAGTAGCTATATATTTTCCATTGAGGGTGGTTGTTTCACTATCTAGGATAGTTGATTTGCTATCGATGGTGATCCCTTCGTTGTCGTTGGGTATCACCTGATATTGGGTATCATAGGTACCCGTAATTAAATGGCCAAACCTTTATTGCCCTGCCCAATGGCCTAGTATGGAATTCTGCGCTAAAAAGGTACAGAACTGTTGCCGAAGTTCCCTTATGACGCTATAAATGCTCTGCAGTTTGGCTCTCCCATGGCCTTCCATTATATATACGGAACAGAGGTCCTTTCTTTGCCAGTGTCCTAATAGATGTTTACTTTCGATCATGAGACTTTAGTTGCCTAAACGCCAGTTCTATTCTAAACATCCTCAAGTGTTCAGTTTGGAACGTCGCCAGGCAGACTCTCAGTTTAAAACGTCAGTCACATGTGTCTGGTTGCAGTTGTTGTTTGAAGGTATGTGAAGGGCACGTACGAGTTGGCATCAAAACATTGTACGCGATTTAAATCTACAATGCATTTGATCAACGAGGTAAAATAGAGGGCTGAATAACACTATTCACAGTTGACGGTTCTTGAAGGTTTTCCCCTGCAGGATCATGTGATACAAGTGCGAGGTAATAGATCAACAAACTACAAACTCAGTTTAATAGGAATGACCTTATCATCAAAGGAAGAAATATTCCGTAGCACTGCCTTTTCAATATGGTTCGTCTTTGCTGAGTGCACAAACAGATTACATACGCTAAAGCACAATAGAATGTAAATAAAAGTAATTTGGAATGGGCGTGCACTTGTTCTGAATTCCAGAAAACCTTAAGTTAAAGTTAACTAGAATCAACGCAATTTAAAAAGAATTAATAGATAATTTAAAAGAATTAATACATAATCTCTGATTCTGGAACGTTTAATAGTTAACGTTACACCCATGATACAATCAAAGTAGAATAGAATAATTCTTGAATGCTTGTAAAAGTAACAGCTATTTTGAACATAGGACTAACTTTTTGAAACCCTGTTGGATTTTATCAAATAACTGTCGCTCAACGCTTGGGATCGTAAGGAGAGAGCATGCTTTCGCCATGACGAGGTGACGGGCCTACAGCAGGCGTGCGTCAGAAGTCGCCTAGACGAAGGGTTAGCATGGGACTTTAGAGTAGGCTGAGCAGTTCGGAGCAGCTCAGGACAGCTTAGAACAGCTCAGAGCAGCTCACAGAGAAGTGGAGGTAGAGAAGAGAGGCAAGTCCCCAGAACCCTGTGTTTATCATGAACGCCTGGGCGTGTTTAGGTCGTCCTTCCACAGCACTAAGTATGTTATATAAGAGCTGGTGAGCAGAGCCACCTAGCGGCCAGTTGTGGAATCACGCTTATCACTCTCCGTGCTGAGGTCTGGAGAGTGATTTAGGGCCGAGCACCCTTCGGGCTGACTTGGATGTATGAGGAAAGACACGAAGAAACTCAGCTTCGTTCTTTGGGCTGTTTCTACGACATGACAGTCAGATGATCCAGATAGACAGATGTGAAACAGAAAGTACTATCATAAAACTGGATGAGTTTTAATCTTGGCCACCGTATGCCACGACTGGAGTTTGGCATAGTGACTTCATGAGGCGAAGCAGTGTGATGTCTGGAGCCAAAACTCCAGGAGTGGCATGCGGTGGCCAAGATTAAAACGAATCAGGTTTTGATTTTATCCTACCACATCTCCTTGATTTTGGAATATTACGTGATAACACTCCTGTATGCCATAAGTGGCATATAAAACTCCGTATGCAAGACAGCGTAGCATACAGAAACTCAATGTTAAGCCTATGGGATTTTATATTAGGGGTGGGATAAACCTCACAATTGCTGAGTAATATAGATTTTTTTTAGTGCAATAAACGTCATTGAATTTCTTATGATAATATGATGTCCGGTATGCCCAGAGGTAGAGAAAAGTCATTCATCAACACACAAATATTGCCATATCCATAGTCTTTGCTAGTCACATCAGTCAACTTTTAGATGCGACTGTGACCAAGCCAAACAGACTCAAGAACGAAATATTTAAAAGTGTTAGATTTATAATGGAACCAATTACGTGTCATCAACTCTAAAACTAAAGGTGAACAGTGGTACCTGCCTGATCCAATTGAGAACTATACACACACTATATCAACCTGTTTCTGATACTAGTGTACGTATCCTCCACGTAGGTGAAACGAAGTAACATCTGAGCATGAGCAAGGCTATCGACTAGAGGATATTGGGCAGAGAATTATCATTATAAAAAGAGAGGTTTCAGATATTATCTCAATGGGATGAGGCTCCTTGAGTTCTTCAATCAAGGGAAACAATACCATTAGCCAAATGCATGTGACTAATATATAACTCGTTAGTGACAAAACAACACTAATTTTGGAGATCTCTCGTTTTGTGAAGCTTTGATATAGAAACAAGTGACTCACTATTTTGTACTCTATACCCCATACCACTAATATTCAACTGGATATGTGTAATAGTAGATTAACATCTATCATAAATGGTAATGTTATGATAAAATTAGGGTGAAGAGACTACTGCAGTAGAACTATGTAACTTTATAGAAACGCGTTACTCCCTATTGACAGCAATTGACATGTGTTATAACATACACACCAGAGGAAGAATGCACGTGAACAGAAGGTCCCGATGGACCACAGAAAGATTAATCCTCTTTCATCCCAATATTGCACTGAAGCGTCACTTCCTGGATGTTTCTGAATATATCAGATGAGATGAACAGTGATACATTATGCATGGCTAATTCAAACCCAGATCTAATGGAACGCTACTTTAATATCTGCAGGCTGTTCATCGCTGGTGACCACCCATTGCCGAAGCTCGCCGGAGATTGCCGAAGCTCGCCGGAGATTGCCGAAGCTCGCCGGAGATTGCCGAACACGTCGTCGGAGTTAAGCAGAGAGAGGCCATCCTCACAGCAGGTCGTCAGTGCACCTGTCAGCGAGCAGCTAATAGCATACATCACGCCGGCAACTAGCTCACTGGTCTGTATGTGACGTATTTCTGTGACGTGCAATGACAAACACAGGGGCATGTTTCAAAACAATACCATCTGAGCCTAATAACAGCTATCATTTTGTTTAGTTGTTTTTTTTCTAAATGGGCGTTTTTCTTTATTCATTTTAGAGGTTGTCCATGTGTTCCTAATTCGATGGTGTTTAGTTTAATTGGCAATTGATTGATATCTATTTCTCTGAGCAGGCATTAGTTTTCATAATTCATGTTTACATATCAATTGACAACTTCACTTATGTTTAATTAATTTGATCATTTTACTCTCGAGGTAAAGAATTAGAACAAGAATACCATAAGCCTCAAATGGGGCGTTTTCTCTGCCATCAGGATAACATCATCTCTTGAAACTATTTCTCTTTTTTATTTCATCCATTTCATCCTATTATATGATAAAATCAGTTATTGATTAATAGGCAAATCCCCTGATTTTCCGGTTTTGTATGCATATGGTATAGAGAAGGTCCAGACAAGACTTGGATTTGTTCTGGTTTTTAGATACCTCTGATAAACGAATTCTTTTTTCATTTTCTAACTCCTTTATATTTCACAAAACTAAAAAGGTTGAAGTTTAATTACATTTCTTCGGAATAACAAATACCTGTCATGTGGTAACCGGTAGAAGACTCTGGGTACATTTTCTAACATCAGAACATTACAAAATAATCTGACAAAGACGAATATTTGTGTTCCAGCTCATTCGAAAAGAGACTGGTATTAGAAATATTTCCTGGAACCATCAGAGAAGATAGACACTGGTCAATCTGATGTCCTCTATACACCCCTTCGGTGAGCTGCTCCGTAAGCTGCATTGAGTAATATCAGGACCTGGGGAGTAACCGTGAGGAATGCTGGTTGGATCTGGATAGCCAATTCTCATATCACCATCATCGATGCTCATGTTGGTCAACTACAAAGAAGTCCTCAAAGCCAACAGAACCAGGAAGGTGGTTATTGTCCGCAATCGCTCATGAGTGGATAGTAACCAGACCAAATTGTCCGAGCGTGGATGATGAGAGACAATAAGTGGTTATTACCAGTCGCTCACGCTTAACGGCCGACTAGGGACCACTACTCGCTCATAGATCATCCCTTTGCTTAATGAATATCCCACGGCAATAGATATCGTTCACCACCAGTGATACCGTGTGATCATTACAATTCCCTTTTTAGCCGTTCATATTGCCTGTGTGTAAAACATATGGTAGATATCCCAGTGCCACATTGCTAAGGAGAAGAGGCATATATATATACATTTCTGGACTACGTGAAGCCTGTTAGTGTTAATACTGCCTATTCTCTCAGTGTACCTTTACCTGTAGTGAGGCATCTTCTCAAAGACAGAGATGCCGCTTTGTAGACCTTACCCGGAGGTCGCTCTCGGTGATTCGGGTGCTAATCACACCGCCTCTGACTCCGACAGTAAGCATGGCTCGCCGGAGTACTCCCTCCAGAACGAGCGACTCCCTGGGAACTGGTCCCTGCCCACTAACGTGTCCTCCCCCAGTAACTATGGCAACGAGACGCTGACGAAGGGAGAGCCATGGATCACCATTAACGAGCTGCAGATGATCAAGGTGGTGGTGTTGGTGGTGGTGGTGGGCATCTTACTTCTCTCAACCTGCAGGATTGTTTTCCGAACGTTCTCCAGGTACACAGGCAGAAAGGGCGATGTCGACTGAGCCGCAATGCCTGGTCTATATATCACATATTAATCTATTTATCTGTGTGTTCATATATTGTGGTGAGCCATGTGGTATCTAATATTAACAAGGAACTACATCGAGATCTGTAGCCATTGGGAATACACCATGAGCTTTGGTTGCGGAGTAGACTCATGAGGTAAAGCCGAGTGAGATTACATAGCATACCAAAGCCAATGACATATTTTCAGTGAATATAGATCGCGTGATGTTCAGATTTTATCTAAACTCTATCACTGACTGATCAGCTAATGTCTGTGACATCATTGCTCATTGAGTACTTTTTCTCATAACACTCAATGGGCATTGATTTCCAAATGTTAAGTCCATGGGGAGAAAAGATCACGGGTGAGATAGAATTGCTATACCAGCAGCCAACGGAGAATACAATATGGTGGTGGGCAGTGTTGCTAGAGAAAGCGCTTGGAACTACCTCTCAAGTGTACATATGTGTTCCATACGTGGAAACCGTGCGACAAGAAATCCAAAATGTTTTCATGGTTCTCTGGCTGCTGCACTTGAATTGTGATATCGATGCTTGCGAAAATAACTATAGGTGGTTTGATATATATATGGCCAAACATCAGTGATATACAAATGACATATAAATTTCTCTTGGATGTCGAGAGTTATCATACCGTATACAGACATTCATATAGCACCAGTAATCTGTAAATTTAATCAATTCATTATGTAAATAAAGCACATTCTTGTTAGCTCAAACTCAAACTGTGGATGTTACGGCAATGGACTGCATCTTTGATACGACAAATTATATGACCACGGGCTAAATTAACTGAATTCGTCGTCTTTTTGCGAATTATGTCCGGTTGGGAATTATAGTGTGTGACCTAAGGTAGATTTTTAAATTGTACTGATTTTGTAACAATTATGATGCTACATTGCCTGTAATATTGATCATATGGCCAAATAAGGTATCATATCAGACAAACATCCCTTGCGATCCTTTTAGATTGATTTTTCTTTTAAATAGCAGTGTTTATTGGTTTGTCATAACTTCAAATTATTACATGCATGATTCCAGTGGTAATTAATAGTTTCACACATTTATGGTTGTACAGTGGTACATGTATATCATTTTACCCAACGCTGCATTTTTGTAGTACCCATAGGTAGCATTACATTATTGTATCAGCATATGAAATAAACGTGTACATCAGCGAAATTTTTCAATGTTAGATATATATGTATGGACAAGACAAAACATAAAGTATATACTATAAGATGACGGAGATACTGGATGAACAAAATACAGGATGATACTATCTTGAGATAGTATTTTTATCGGTTGAATAAGCCGAACAGCCTCTTGGCAACTTAATTATTTCTTTCAATGACTGAACAGTCTGAACATTCTATATATTCTGGATACCTCATTCCAAGAAGTCAAGTAATTCGTTGAAACAACTTCTCCCATTTCTTGAATTTGTTTGGAATGTTTTTAATGTTACAAAGGTATCTCTCAATTTGCAGCTTTATTCTCAATTCTAGAGACCAACCATATAGACAAAGGTCACTTTCATGCCTATAGTTTTGGCTGAGCACTGTCATGATCTTACCTATGAAATACAGGTCCTTTGCCAGGGAATCCCATGAGGATGTTTTTTTTACTCAATGAGCCTTGTTTGTTGTACAACTGACTGAATAAAGAATCTGATTGCTTCAGCTCTATACACTCAGCTCCATAAGAACTTACCTGTAACCTTTGAAAACTATGGTTCTGTGATGATATCTAATGATCTTGTAGCATCAACGAGAGTTTCAATAGATGGATCATGTATATGAAATGTGTGCAACACAATGCATGCCAGAATTGAGCGATAGGTCTCTCGAAGTTCTCGTACCTGCTGGGTGATAAAGCTTGTCTCCGCCTGTCGACTTTTGACATGTTTTGGCTCCAATAAATTTCGTGGCTACCGCCGACAGATCTTTATCCTTCATGTCAGAAATCGGCAAGAGGAAACAGAAACAAAATCATCCCTCGACCGATCTATGGTCTGAATTTTGGCGGTTTTTGTCACCACTTCCCGACAAAATAAGCGACAGACAATCGGTCGGCAAGTGGAAGCATGCCACTGAGAGTGAAAATGACCGATCTTTTTAACGGCTATTTAGCGTCCATACTCCCCTCCCACTATTTGCGTATTTGAACGAGTGGTTTATGAAAATTGCTAATCATCTTTCGACAGGTAGTCCTGTGTAATGTATCACCTATACATATTGGGGTGGGGTGAGAGGAGCGAGTGGGGTGAGTGGTTGATTGGCGTGGTTCTGTCGTGGATGAATTGGGTCAAGGAACCAACAGAAATCTATTGATATCCATAATCGCCAATCGTTTATGGTCACAACCCTCCCACTATTTGCCGATTTGAACTAATGCTTCATAAAAGTCGTCGATCATTTTGTTGGGCAGTGGAAAAACACCTATGTACTCATGCGTGTCTTTTGCTCCGTTAGAATTATTCCCCGCTTACCCGCTTACTTAAGCTGGATATGTACAACAAACAAAGATAAGCGATTTCCAGAATCTTCAACACAACATGGCGTGTATGTGAGCTATTATTTCATATTTCATCTGATTATTATAGAAGCTAAGTTATCGGGGGGGGGGCGAGATCTTCCTCTGAAATAATATCTCACATACGCGCTGCGTTTCTCGCTTGGTGTGTATCCGTCTTTAGAATTCTCATCTGGAGGGTTCACTGATGAGGATCCTTCACATCCAAACTTGCACAGAACGTGTACCTTAAGGCCCGTTTCCAGTGGCCGACGAAGATTGCTTAGACTTTTTGAGTTACATTTTGGTGCCACTGACTGTGCGTCGGTATAGAAAAATCGCTGAGGGTAGTAGACTTCCTCAGTGACCTAGCTTTCACTCAGTTGTGGGTGGTGCCACATTGCATAATCTAAGCAGAAAAAGTCGTGGGGCATTTCACGACCTTGGTTGTTTCCATTGACCGATATTGGGTCCACAGTGCCAAAAGTCCGTCGGTGGTTCCTGACTATAGATCGGTGACTGGAAATTGGCCAATGGAAACGGGCCTTACAGCAGAGTTATTGCAAGAGTGTGTGTATATAACATTAACTTATTAAGGAACTTCACGAATGCAGATAGGAGTGAGAATTACGTCACACGCTATGAAGTGGAAATCAAGAGGCATAGATGAGTCAGATTCCAGAGGAATTTCAACGGATGGCGTATCTGAAAGCTGGGCGGTGAGGGACCAGCTGAGTGGTGGCGCCCCCTGTCCCTTTAGAGCATAACCATATCAGGTTGGATTGATACCAGCAATACTCTAGTGTGGCCGGGCTCGGTACAAATGGATAAAACGACACAATTGAAATGTGAAGACTTTGTTCACATCCTCCAAAGACCCAACACACGCTAAGGGAGTGAGGGTTATTTGAAGGTTTGAAGGTATTGTGCGACTGCCTTAGCTTTGCAACGTCTCGTCCGTGGTCGAATGCAATGTATGCCGTGTGGTGTGTATGACTCTCTCTTCATGTACAAGTGGACTGGTTCCCTGCCCTAATGAAATAAGGGACAGGTAACGGGTTGCTACGACCTTCAACTAGACTGTAGTACGTCCCGTTGTCGCTAGGGCCAGGGCACTAGTGGACTAGTGGTTTGGCTGGGTAATTGTGTGTCTTTGCCTTGTTGTTCCTATTTCGGTGTATTTTTTTTATATGGTATCCTGAATTTCTATCACGGAGTGGCAATTTGCCCTGGTGTTATGCTAAAGTTATGGTCTACCAGGCTGCCAGCCTTCTACTTTGGCTGGTGCCCGCCTGTGACTAGCGGGTACCCCGGGAACCAGCTAGTGGTTTGGCTGGTATCCGCTTGTCATACACCTAATTCCGCCGGGCCTTCTAGCGGATGACTGGGGAACCAGGAGGCATTACCAATAATGCACCATAAGAATGGAACCCGTTACCTGGCCTATAGTCTAACTAGGCCAGGCTTCCAGGCTACATGTACAAGCTGCTAGTTTTGGTTTTCAGGGACTTCTGGGAAATCTGATGAGATTGATGAAGAGACGTTGCGACCAGTATACCGGGTAGAGCAGAGAATCAGTTGATTTGACCACTGGGTCGTGCTCCCATCATAGTACATTGTACCAAGAAAGATGACTAAGCTTCTGGTAAATAACCGAGGAATTCATGTAGTGACCTATTGGGACTGAGGTAATACCTGAGTAAGATATTGATTTTGTGAGAAAAGTTAGACAATATGACCCCACTTCTGCAGTCCAAGAAACGTTCTCACTGGCTCTTCCATGACCTCCACGTAATCTCGGACCAGCATAGTCCTTGAAGTTGTTTTTTTAATAAAGTTTATTTATTGAGTCAAAACATATACATATAATAACATTCGTTTACCCTTTTGAATAACAGACTCAACAAAGTGGCAACAGGCCTCAGCCTTTTTATAAGGCTGGTCGTAACAGCCTAGCCATGACAGATTTAGGATGATAAGAAAATACAAATTTTAAGCGCAAAGAATTGCTATCAAACCAGGTTGAAAATGGATTTTTCCATAGCACAGGATAAAATGTTCTATCAGCATAAAGCACAAATTGCATGAAATAACAGGAAGAGAACAAGTGCCAAGGCTAGAGTAGTCAAATCTTACTTTTCTTATTTGCTTTCATGAAAGCTTTAAACATTCTAAAAGACTCAGTTTTCCTAATCAGAGGGGTTAGATCATTCCATCTTGTACCTCCATGATATTTTACAGATCGCATATAAGCAGTGTAGTTCGGTCTATCAGTATAGAACACAGGGACATCAAATCTTCTCATGTTTTTGTTATCATGTATCAAATAATTTGAAATCATTAAACTTTTCTACATGTAATTCGGGAGATGTGCTTTCCTACGATCTTTAAGCAGTGGAATCTCAGCGGTTTGATGAAGATGTCTGACAGGGGTGTAGGCATTGGCCCGAAGACATATACGCAGGGCATTGTTTCGCAAATTTTGTAAAGAATCAGAGAGTCTAACTGAGGTACTGTCAAAGAGACCATCGCCATAGTCAAAGTAAGGTAGAATAGATGTGGTATAAATTGAAAGAGCAGCTTGCTTTGTTAAATAGCTTCTCATTTTGGACGACTGGTATAGTCTGAATGATATACGTAGGGAAGCAAAATGCTGCCGATAATCCAGGTTTTTATCAAGTATTATTCCTAAACATTTGTAGGAGGGTACTTGAATGATTTCTTGATTTCCAATAAAGATATGATTATCAACCTGCTGTCTTACTTTTCTCATTGTCTTTCAGAGCACCTAATAAATCATTGACATACAGCAGGAACAACAATGGACCAAGTATTGAACCTTGTGGTACACCATGCTTAATAGCCTTATTAGACGATAGCATCTTCTTTACCTTTACCCTTTGCTTCCAAAAACTCAGATAAGTTTCAAACTAATGGTAACTACTACCTACTATACCATAATTAGACAATTTCAACAGAAAAATGGAGTGGTTAACTGTATCGAAAGCCTTCCCCAAGTCCACAAAACCTGCTAAAGTAGACCGACCTATATTGGTATGGCTTTGATAAAATGTTCTTTGTGGAACACAACCAATACATCTCTCTGACCCATTGCATCACCTATTAATTTCTACTGCATCCCGTCATTGTGGCGAACTTGTGAAGTGTAATGGCCAGGACACGGGAATCACAACCCGGATGTCCCGCGCTTACCAGAACTGACCTCAAGCCTTCTCAGCGCGTCGACAGAACATTGTCAAATCTACTTCCCACCCACCCTACAATTTTTCTTCTCACCTTTCTCAGGTTGAGTTATTTTTCCTTATGTCCCTTTGTCACCAATGTTCACATTTTTCACATTGATATTCAACTCGCCAGGTAAATAAACCTTCTGTATTTACCGGCAGTCCCGCGTCTTGTTGGTCATTACCATCGATGTCACCTGAGTATTATCACAGTACAGTAAAATCCCGCGTAAGCGTACACCCTCCGTTCAGGGCCAAAGTGTCCGCTTACGTAGGGGTGGCCACTTACACGGGGATAGAATAAACAGTTATTAGAAAGATCCGTTCCGAGCAACAGTGTCCGTAAATGCAGGCTGCCCACTTATATGTGGTGTCTGTTAGGCTTCGCCCTACTGTATATATCGAAGACCGTGTCAGAAAAGATGTGCAACCACCTTTTGATTGCTACTAATAGTCCCCCTAATTTCAATATATATATATATATATTGATGATCGTGCAATCATAAATGTCAATTTAGGCGCTCTGTTCAACGTGAATACAAATTTTTTTCTCTCACACCTCCATGAGGAAGAGGGACCCGAAAAATTGGGAATTTTTTTTCCAAAACTGTGAATACAAGATGAGATTGTTTTCCTGGACCAGAACCGTAATAAAAATCATGGTGTGGTGATGCTCCAAATCCTGTCATTGATGCGTTGGTAAAAACTCTGCTGTGAGGTTTTGTTGTTTCGACTATTTTAAAAGAACCATTGGACATAGGAAGGAATGAAATCCTCCAATGTAGATCCTGTTTCGTGACATTGGAGATCTTGACGGATCGTTTCTTCTTTTTTGAAACCTTCAGTTTATCATAGATTCTCCTGGTGAAAGTGTGCCTTCCTTTTAACCCCATCGCACAGTGGGCAGAAAGCAGAACCGCTTATCATATCCTTTATATTTTTGTTGTTGATAACGTGCGTTGCAGTTTGTCTGACGGAGGTCTAAGACACATCCTGACTGAATCTTTGATAATACTGAGATACTTAGTCTCCTGGTTTGGGCTAGTTACTTTTTAAAGTTGATGGAGACGATGTCGGAGAATCAAGCCTAGTCCTAATTGTTGCTGTTTACGATCCTGAATAGATCGCCTGACACAAAGAAATCATTTAGATAATGTATGGTCTAATAGATAAATGTTGACAAAGCGGAAGTAATTACAGTCGTTGGAAATATCTTTCCTACAATCACGCGAAAGAAGACAGTCTCTTATACTCACGAAATTAATAGACTTCCTATTGGAAATACCCTCCAAATTATGCAAATTCCCCTGACAACGGATCAGTCCACCATCTTGCTGGTGACAACAAATCGCTATCATAGTGTAAAATGGTGAAAGAAACCTACTCAACCGGGTAATTGACTTTCATATGGGCAATATGTATATCTCATATTTGAAATAGGATTATTTATATCATCTAGTCATGATTTAAAAGTGCCAAATTGAAGAAAATCGGTTGTTTCGAAGATTTGTTGACATCGATATTATATGTTAAACTGAGGGGATGGCATAACCATTTGATCTGGTTTGATCAAATAGTGTCATAAATGACCGTTCGAATCGCCCATAGTTTTCAAATACTGCACTACCCAGAATGTCATATGCGTGCTTACCTTTCGTCCGTAGCTCGTGCAGGTGTTCATATTCTCCCGGAAACGGATGTGCGGTCGACGACGCATACATGTGTAAATCTTTACATGTTCAGATAACATAGATAGGGACGACAGAACACACGGCAAGGGAGGGGACCATGATACGTACAATACGTCGACGTTAAATTAAGTGAAGAGATAAAGCAGAAAACCTCAAATATTTTGTACATTGAATAGGAAGTACCTAAATATAGAAATTATATCATTCTGAAAGAATTTCTCTGAAATCACCTTGTGAGTAATGAAAAATATTACGATGGCAAATTTTAGAATGTATGAATTAACTTGAGAGATAAAATCTTATAGAACGGCATTTAGTGATATGCTTCTATGTACCAATTTCGAATGAATATGCATATTTTATCGTCAAATAGTAGAGGTGTACCTAAAAATCCCAATTGGAAACAATAACAAGGGTTTATCCGACTTCTGTCTGATAAGGTACACTATCGTAATTAACCGATAACATCATGCGATTACATGCTCCGGCGCCTCCCTTCAGGAAAGCTCCGGGAAGATATCATCTCATCATGCAATGATTCATGTGATAACAGCCACTTCTAGGAGGACCAGGTGTTCAGAGTTATTTCCGAAAGGTACATAATGTCCAGGAGTACACTGACTGGAGCAGAGACACTGAGTTACAATGATGAGCACACTTCACCTTGCTTTGTTGCTGGCGGTGGTGGGACCATGCATGGCTTACAGATTACCGTTTATTATTGGTGGATACAACGTGCATGACGCTTCGCGCTGGCCGTGGCAGGGCTCTCTGGTGAGACTAGGACGACACGTTTGTGGCTGTGCCTTGATTAACGATACCTGGGCCATCACAGCTGCCCACTGTTTCAACGGACCTCCGTAAGCATTTACCCTTTTTTTTTTTTTTTTTTACTTATTTCATTTTTTAAAACGCTCTTTTTATCTTATTTTAATTGAGTTTATTCATCCGTTTAGTGATGATTTTACACCTCGATTCTTCTGGTAAAAGTCCAGCCATGGGCATGTATAAGGTTTGAGGGTGTTTAATAACCCTGATTAAGCAAAGTACATGAATATGTCTGTAAGCGAGGTCGTACTAGGCCTAGCGTTTAAAGATAGTAATAATCTTTAAGATGGACAATCTTCATCGGGGATCGAAGCCAGATCGTCCATACGAATTTGACAAAGTTGACCACTTTAAAAAAATACTCTTGGAGGAAAACACCCACGTTTTATTTCGCTGTGTCTATGTGTACTATTCTACCGTTTCTAATTGTTTGGAGAAATACATAACACATATAGTCATATTCTCTGGAAAATGGATATCGGCAATAGCTATTTATCACATGTTCATTTAGATGTTTCATGATTTGTTTATTTGTAGATACTTCTATTCGATCCGCTTTGGCAGTACAGAACATAAATCAGGACGAATAGTTAATGCCAAAAAACTAATTATGGTAAGTTCTGTTTTTAATTTCCATTCTTGCATATATATACAGGAGACGGTCGCTGTCATCGTTGATATAAAGTAGTGTAAGTTAAAGGATGAAGTTCCTTATAGGACATACTCTGACCTATTTCTTAAATGTTAAGAGTGATATTTAAAAAAAAAATCTGGAATCGAGCGTTCTGATACTGACAATAATATTAAGAGGAAGAAAACATCGCTAAAAAATAGACGACTACCTGCTGGGCGTTTCGACCTGCCGATTAAAACCTCACCAATAAGTTTCACGCTGTACAAAAGTAGGTCGGTGATTCGCCTTGTGAAGGGTCGGAGGTACATAATCGGTGACCTGCACTGCAAAAATGCGATGGACCTTTGGTAGTAAAATTCAGACCGCTACCGATTAAATCAATTCTCTTTGATTTCGTCAGTGGGTCCAGAGGACAGTCAGTGGTGCCAAATTACATAAGGTGGGAGAGAAAAATTGTTGACCATTTCTGTTTCCACCCGACGACTGTTGAACTAAAAGTGTCATATAATCGGTGGGTGGTGCGAAATACTATAATCGGTAGTCATAATCGGCAGGTGGAAATGCCGCACACGTTGGAAATAAACGAAGGCCTTTCTTATTTTTACAGCATGAGAGTTTTGGTCAGGGAGCTGGCTTCTATCCTAATGACATTGCTCTTATCGAGTTTGCACCCATGGCATACAACGAAACGATTCAACCAATCGGATTAGCTGTGACAGAACAGGCTTATAATCCTGATTGCTGGATTACCGGTTGGGGTTATACAACGGGTAAGTATTTATATCTTCTACATATAGTGTTTTGATTTACCAGCTGCATGCAACAGGTAGGCTTTTCACATTATGAGCCATCTAGAGCTAGCGAGAGCAATTTCGGACCATTTCCGCTTGTGGGCGTGGTTGTAAGCTGTTATCAGGTAGGAGTATTTTTATTCAAACCATAGCATTCTGCGAAGAGTATGTGTTGCTCCTTTTAATAAATCAATACTCCTGCACCTCTCTGTTGACGTATGTTATGTATCACGGGCAACCAGATAGCAGTAGAGCAAGCCACATGCTCAACAGGCGAGGGCCTTACGACCAAAAATGCTAAAAACTAATAAAGTAGCTTTTGCCAGTTACCTTATGGGTGCTGTCGTGGAACAGGCCTCAGTATTTAAAGGGTGTATTCCACCAACTAGGCGAAATTGGTGTACACCAACAACACAGGCTCAACCCCTCGTCAGCTGCTGCACCATCGCCTGCCAGTCGCTGGGTGCTGAAATAGAGCACTGGCCGCTGGTTGTGGAGCATTATTATCTTAAACAAATTTGCCTGTGCATCTTTTTACAATCCACTCAGCAATCGACATATCATTCTTTTTTTCCCAATTGGGAGGCTATCAATGCTAATATGTGAATCCTATCTGTGTTGGGCAGCTGGCGGTGGGAGAGTTTCGCCCATCCTGCAGGAAGCCCACGTGACCGTACATGATGCTGCCACCTGCCGGGCGGAGTGGAAACAAGACGTAAATGCCGGTCATGTGTGCATCGGAGACGCCATCAATGGCCGCGGGTCTTGTCACGTGAGTGAATCAATTTTACACCAGAAGGAACACTTTTATATACATGTTTAGATATTATAAGGTCCTCAAGGATACAATGATAAGCGATAGCGAAAGGGTTAAAAAAGGAAGACGCTCAATGTAAAATTTGATGTAAAAACATAGTAATGACGACAATATTCACATACTTATTGATTATGTAGACGCAAAGTGACAAATAATCGGCAGGTGGTGCTAAAAGCACCAGAAGGCCAGAATTGTCAGAATTGTACAGAGTCTACTTTCACCACCGATTATGATATTTAGCTTCACCCGCCGACGGTTTGACACTTTTGGGTAGATAATCATCGTGTGGAACATTGGACAACATTTTAGGATGAAGATTTTTATCCTGAACAGTGCACTATTTAGCACAACCTGACCTCTTTATAGCTTACCGATTAAGTATACCGGGGTATCGCTGATCACCTCCTTGCATAATCTATGCGCAATTGATCGGTGAACACTTCTCTGCATGGCTGTTTCTATTAACCGATCAGGGACCTGTTTCACTAGTTTCGTGACAAAAGTGTGAGACAGACATGATAAGCGGCACCAACAGTGCAAGCAAGAACGGACAAAACGAAGTCTAATGTCTAATTCTTATGAAACCGGACACACCGTGTTTCTGGTCTGTCTTGTCCTAAGGGCAGGTACTTGTGTTTTCACGAAATTAGTCGACCCAAATCTGTCCGTATGGTGTCACAGACGCCATCTAGACATGTCACGAAACTAGTGAAACAGGTCCCTGGCGTCGGTGGTTCCAGACTACAGATTGGTGGCAAATAGTCGTCCAGTGGAAAATGATTTTATTTCTCTTTGGTCGCTTCTGACAGGGTGACAGCGGCGGGCCGCTCGTCTGCCGAGTGGACGGTGAGTACCAGCTGGTGGGGATCACGTCCTGGGGGCCCGACGGCTGCTCCACAGACTCCCCCTCGGTCTACACCAGAGTCTCCCACTACACAGACTGGATATACAGCTACACTGACGCCTAGATAACACACAGATACATCCTCCTTCT
The DNA here is from genome assembly GCA_950022655.1 of Alentia gelatinosa. Classification (NCBI taxonomy): domain Eukaryota; kingdom Metazoa; phylum Annelida; class Polychaeta; order Phyllodocida; family Polynoidae; genus Alentia; species Alentia gelatinosa. The sequence continues at coordinate 18,617,018 of OX465588.1, read as the reverse complement.
ACACCAGAGTCTCCCACTACAGAGACTGGATAGACACCTACACTGACGCCTAGAAAACACACAGATACATCCTCCTTCTACACCAGAGTCTCCCACTACACAGACTGGATACACACCTACACTGACGCCTAGAAACCCCACAGATACATCCTCCTTCTACACCAGAGTCTCCCACTACACAGACTGGATATACAGCTACACTGACGCCTAGAAAACACACAGATACATCCTCCTTCTACACCACAGTCTCCAACTACACAGACTGGATACACACCTACACTGACGCCTAGAAAATACACAGATACAACCTCCTTCTACACCAGAGTCTCCCACTACACAGACTGGATACACACCTACACTGACGCATAGAAAACACACAGATACATCCTCCTTCTACACCAGAGTCTCCCACTACACAGACTGGATACACAGCTACACTGACGCCTAGAAAACACACAGATACAGCCTCCTTCTACACCAGGGTCTCCCACTACAGAGACTGGATACACAGCTACACTGACGCCTAGAAAACACACAGATACATCCTCCTTCTACACCAGAGTCTCCCACTACACAGACTGGATATACAGCTACACTGACGCCTAGGAAACACACAGATACAACCTCCTTCTACACCAGAGTCTCCCACTACACAGACTGGATACACACCTACACTGACGCCTAGAAAACACACAGATACAGCCTCCTCCTACACCAGGGTCTCCCACTACACAGACTGGATACACACCTACACTGACGCATAGAAAACACACAGATACATCCTCCTTCTACACCAGAGTCTCCCACTACACAGACTGGATACACAGCTACACTGACGCCTAGAAAACACACAGATACATCCTCCTTCTACACCAGAGTCTCCGACTACACAGACTAGATATACAGCTACACTGACGCCTAGGAAACACACAGATACATCCTCCTTCTACACCACAGTCTCCCACTACACAGACTGGATATACAGCTACACTGACGCCTAGAAAACACACAGATACATCCTCCTTCTACACCACAGTCTCCCACTTCACAGACTGGATATACAGCTACACTGACGCCTAGAAAACACACAGATACAGCCTCCTTCTACACCAGAGTCTCCCACTACACAGACTGGATACACAGCTACACTGACGCATAGAAAACACACAGATACATCCTCCTTCTACACCACAGTCTCCGACTACACAGACTGGATACACAGCTACACTGACGCCTAGAAAACACACAGATACATCCTCCTTCTACACCACAGTCTCCCACTACACAGACTGGATATAGAGCTACACTAACGCCTAGAAAACACACAGATACAACCTCCTCCTACACCACAGTCTCCGACTACACCAACTGGATAGACACCTACACTAACGCCTAGATAACATACGGATATAACTTCAGGGGCTCATTGAATAATTTTGGCAAAGGAAACTTTATGGTTGTACGATACTTGATAAACTAAATTCTTGTCCTGCAAGCCTCTCATTCACGAAGATAATTCTATTTTCGTGCAGGGGTTCTTTTGATATAAAATAAGATGTCATGAGGTTGACACACATTGTTCATATTCTGGCTGGCATTCAGAAAAGGGTCTTTCACTAAATTCCTGTCCTGCAAGCCTCTCATTCACGAAGATAATTCTATTTTCGTGCAGGGGTTCTTTTTATATAGAATAAGATGTCATGAGTTTGACACAAATTGTTCATATTCTGGTTAGCATTCAGAAAAGGGTCTTAATGGACAATACCCCCTTAGGTATCTTAGATTACTAAAATACACAGGAACAGCCTTATTCATCAATTAGACTATTATTTTCAGACACTTAATCTTAATCAGATGATAACATATTCACGGCGATTATGTATTTTTATGCGCTCTACCTAATTCCAGAATTTCATAATTATTTAGCATTTTACCCGCAAGAGATATTTATCCATTAAATCGGCTGAATTAGGCTACTACAAGCTATGAAATATCCAACATGTTGGATTCTATCGGCAGCTCTAAGATTGGCGTTTTCAATCGCAGCCTACCAGTATGCAATCGTAAGGTATCGTAGAGTCGACCCGCAAAAACCTGTTCCACTGCCACGATCTTTTCTGACCTCACGATAGAATCGTTTTTGTGTCGGGAAGTCAATCGTAAGGCCCATCGGGACCAGAATCGGCGTTGGTGGAGGTAAGCCTTCAAGATCTATGTTGTCCTCACAAACTACCTGAGTGAGTTAAACGACACTTGGACGAGGATTTCTCGTAATATCATCCTCTTTCTTTCAATATGCCATCTCCGTTCTCATCAGAGATGACCCTAAATTATTCAAAGAGCCCCAGAGTTTACTACTACACATACTGGATACACAGCTACACAGATTCCTAGTAAACCTCAGTCTAGATAAGACATTATTTTTCTATTTTTTCATTTTAGCAAAATGTCTTGTCGCAAATGTCGAAATGCATTTTTCATATAACCGTGTGTAGTACCAGATGAAGCAATATAGGACAACTTTATTCAGTATTGACATAATACGAACATATTTGTGAGCAATTACTTGAAGTCAGGGACACTGAATTCGTTTCCAACATACATGTATATACTTGTACCTTCCTTGTCTAATCCATCTTATTTTATTGTTCTCAAATGTATTCAAGGGTCCGCGGTGTCAGGCAACCGCAGACAAAATTCTGTATTACAATGTATTATCCTTTTTAGTTTTCTTATACGTAAACCAACTCTGGTAGATTAGTATTGTCTTATAACTTGTATGTCACCGTTAAGGCAGCCTATTGATTTTCTCCCTTATCATTGTATAGTTCCTTGTCCTTTTTAAAAGGAAATATGATGACGACTGCGGCAGTGTCTCAAATGAAACGGACATAATGTTCCTACATACACTGGCCAATGTATTACGCATTTGTGTATCTAATTATAAAACGGGACTGTATATAATTTCCTACGAAGTCATCAAAAGATAGTAATTTATGTGCATTATTGTAAATAAACCGTTTGAAATCATACCATCTGGTTATATGTGTGAATATAATTTCATTTGTAATAAATCATGCATTATTCCAATTATGAGTGTCGGTCGTTATTCAACATCAACATATTTCAACATGTCATATGAAATCAATAAATTCTCTCCAATCTCGGAGCAGACGCCTAAAAAAATTCGGGAACCGTCTCTCGGCTGAGAATTCAGCTTGATGGAACACACCCTGTAATGGGGAGTACTTTCTTCTTCATGTTGATATATCTAATCAAGAATGTCTAGTCAATCATATGACTGAGTATTATCAATGATCTTTGTTGGTAGGATATTGGTACCTCGTGCTACATTGTATTGACCCATTACATCTTTTTCACCTGTCACTCTCTCTATAAGTCAGAAAGAACCAACACTCGAGAGCTCCAGTTCTTTCATCTCCTCTGTTATCTATTATTCTAACAGTATTATATCCCTTTCATGCTACATCTAAAGTATGATGAAATTATTGTAATGAGACAGAATTCACCAATTTATTATGCACCAAGAAGACCGGTGACTATATGTATCAATGCAGAATATTGCACCATTTTACCTGACCCCCTACTTCACCCCTCGATCACGGAAAATTCCACCCGCCCGGTCTATAGTCTGTGTATTACTAGATTACTACAAATTACTTCATATTACAAGTTTCAGGATACCTATGTAGGGGGAAACTACAAATCTTAATGAATAAGGCATTGAGGGTGGCATGTAAAATACGCAATTATGATGAAATTGGAATCGATGACTTACTTACTAGATGTAAGATTCGAGATCTTGAGACCAGAAGAACAGTACAACTACTGCAACTGATCAGGTGGTGGTCAAAAAATGAAAATAATGTATTCAGCGAAGAAGTGCGTGATCTAAGAAATAGTAACAAAATAAAACTCAAAGTAAAAAGACCAAACTCGCAAAAATATGTTTATTCTCCACTCTACAGAGGTAAACTTCTTTGGGATCAATTGCCTAAGGCGATCCAATATATAGATAAGAATGATGTTTAAAACAAATATCAAAAAATGGTTGACCGGTATGGGTTAAAACCTATGTAATGTATGTAATCTTCTCTGGATTTTGATGACTGAACCTGGATGTTATATAATCTGTCTATATTTTCAAACTGATCAATAGATCGAATTGTATGGTATTGGATCTGTTATTAGATCTGTTGTTGTCATTTTTTACTTTTTTTTCACTTTTCTTTTTGTATGTACTGTAGTTGTCCTGTTTTTGTCCTTCGGCTAATGATGGAAGACCGCTGTTTATCGGCGAATTGTTTGTCGTTATGTTTGTTTCATGAATAATTTTTTTTTTTTTTTTAAATGTAATTCTCTTGACTGGTGAACTACATAGTGTGTTCATAATGGGTACACTTCCAGCAGCGATGTGTATTTAACCCTATCGCGCCGGGTATCCACGACAGCACCAAAGATATAGGGCAGGGTACTTATGCCGGTGAATACCGCTAGATATTTCCAATTTTATTCACAAAAACGAATATTTTGTAAATGATGCCTCAAGGTATCACGCAGCCATCCCCGGATGATGCCTTGAGGCATCACCTGGCCAGCAGATCTGGTCTCTTTGAACCATCGGCCGGGTTGGTGGAATCGCTCGCCAGACGTTCTAGTAAGCCCTGGCTCTGAGTTACAGGGTGAAATTGGCATCTGTTGGTGGTTGTTGGAGCTTCACCTCAAGGTTGCTGAGCGTTTGCTGGGGCACCGGGCCATCTGCCGGCTGAAATGCGCTTCTACCAGCTAGATTTTGAGCCCAGAGTCCCACCCAATCTAGCAATTCTTGTCAGCCTTGCGGAATTTTTCCCACCCGAAAAACCCAGATTTATTAGGTTTTGCTGGCTGGAACTACGTGGCCAGCCAATGGTTTTGATAGAAGTATGGCACCCACCGCAAACTTTGCTGGGACCCGCGTCAACTGCATGCAGCCAACACGGCAATGACAGAGCCCAGGCACTACTCGGGAAGAGAAAATGCGTAAGTGAAGACAAAAAATTCTGACAGTTTGGGTAGTTTGGGTAGAAATTTAGCACCAAAGCGTGCTATACACATTCACAACATCAAGCCTTGCAGTGGAAGAGCGCCACACCGAGAGACCATTTCAGGCCAGCGTCTGCTAGATGGGTCGGATTTTTGAAACCTGCTAAATTGCCAAAATAAGCTTATTCAAGGTTCATGTTGTATAAACGTATCTCATCAATGTAAAAATGAAATTATTTGGTGCATCTTTTGATAGTCTTTCTTTCCAACCTATGGTTTTGTAGAGCTCTGAGGAATTTTTCCTTCCGAAAATCAACAAAAACTGTGATTTTCTAGTGATTTTCACTTTGTTCAAAATCTGGGAGACACAATTTTGAGCCAATTGTATTTATTAACATGTTTAAAGCATATGTCATGAGAAGTGTAGACAATATAATTTTGAAAATTGGTAAAAGATTGAAAAAATATTAAAATGGTGAAAAATATCTAGGACCTTCAAATTTCCAACATAGAGACCCATAGAGCATATTGTTCAACAACCCGACTTTCAGTGGACAATACTAATGAAATATATTGAGAGAAATCAATTTTCCTTTATTGTACAATGCTGACAAGAATCCTGGCTGTGATACCTGAAAGTTTCAACACTATCGGATTTTCCATTCTGATATCAGAACATTATGATTCCATGATGATATTTTTCCAAAAAATGGTGTGTTGGACCACACATCTCTAAAGGATGTATAAAAGAACTATTAATCATAATGGAATAACAAATATCCCTGATTATGTTAAGAACCCCTACCACTCATGAATACCCAGGTTGATTTTTTTCTAAATAAAAAATATTTACTTTTTATGGTTCAAAAACTGAAAACGTGTTGTCCGACACCCCGGGGTGTCGGACAACATGCTGTGATATAAGTTATGATTTTGTGGTTGTTTTTTATCAGTAATTGAGTGGTGTGCTTTGTTAAATATAGCTTATTATCACATCATTAAAGATATAAAGGTTTATAGCCTCAAATTTTATTTTTCTCATTGTTCTGAGCAATTCTATTAACGTGTTGTCCGACACCCCTCGTGTTGTCCGACACCCCTGTGTTGCCCAACACCCCAAATATGGTTCAGAGCTTTTCTTTTAAATCTAATATATGATAAAGGTATTCTGGGTAAAATATAATGTGTGTCACCATATAATATTAGTTTTTCTTAAGTTATAAGCATTTATAACATTTCTTTAAATTTCAAATATTTAGGGGGCTGGACAAACTGCAGTATTATACACAACTTCAAAAGGCTCTCAAATCTAAACCATTCATCTGATTTTGTTGGAATAATGTTTTTCTGGAAGGTACTTAGTAGGTGGATAACATAAAATATAAAGAGAAGTATTATTCTAAAAAATTTTTTTGCATGTTTTATCCCATGATCAAAGCGGAATTTAGCAGGTTTCAAAAATCCGACCCAGATGCGTTGGCTGAGAGGTCGGCTTAGTATCGAAAGAGCGTCTAGTTGGTGGAATATTCGCTTTACACTGAGGCAGTGTATATATGATAATATTCATGACTAAATATCTCCAATGTATGCTGTATACGTGTTGGTCATTATGTGTGTTGACATAAACGGTCGTGATACTAATCAAACATCGATAAGATATTGAAGTAACTGAGACTTCGCATCAAGACAGCTGGCTCTGGATACGAGCTCAAAGAAGCCCTGGAGCTGTGCAAGATGCTGCTCGGAGCTAGCAGGGGACAGTAGGACGTCACAAAACTTCTCCACAACCGTTCTTGTGATTACAAATCAATTTCCTTTCCTTTGTTGGGGCAAACCAGAGCATTGTAACAACGAGTCTCGGCTGTCCAAATTTATTGGGTTTTTGTTCCATAGAGGAAGATACAGCCATGGTGGCCAGACCTGTCCCACTTTATATATCACCTGTGTGAATTGTTTCTGAGTTTTTCCGAACCATACGTGAAATATAAAAGAGGCGATATGCAGGATTGACCCATCAGATTATATCTGGAATACCAAAGAATACGATAACTGAAATATCTACCTCACCAACGGATAGCAGTGATGTAATGAAATTAACATAGAGCCAATAATCGTAAATTAGCAGTTATCAGTTGCAAACGGCATGTATGCTTTGGGCTTGAACGGTTATGGGCCGGGATATATTCTCGAGGAATACAATGCCGAAATAATCGGAGCCTTTTTCGTCAGCAGTTTGAAATCCCATGTATCTGAAACTCTGTTTACCACTCTTCCCTAGGATTAGTAAGCATGAAGGGTTTTATTTGAACGTTGATCTCACTGTTCTCTGCTCGTTATTGGATCCTTGAGTCATGTTTATTGGAGACGGTTTTATGTAAAGGACAAAGTATCCATTCATTATCTATAAAGGTACACCAGTTTCCAGATTCTGTGTTTCAGGTATCTTTGATCTACAATTTTCGCAAGAAACATAGTTACACGTATGTACATGTAAATATGTGTACATATGAAGAAATAAATAGCAAATGGATTAAATATAAAGACACTGAAGTATTTCTAAACGATTATTTATTTGAATTCGATACAGAACTGATATGATTATATATGATGCAGAAATATATCAATATAAATAAACTTTCCGCTGCATCGGCCCCGTTCACATGTAACACAGTATCATATCATACTGATTCTCAAGGATATATAAATTTAGTCACAGTGAAAAGAACAGAATTTCTACCCAAATCACTCCTATGCAATCATTCCATTATGTAGCCAGGTTCCTGACAGTCAAAGATGAAAAATATTTGAATATTGTATATTGGTGAAAGCGGTGTGTCGTTACAATCGCAGTCACAATCCATTCTGGTGACCGTGGATAGATATGGTCAGGACATAGAATTTAAACATGAATGATGATAACATTTGTCCTTTTGCTGAGAGTCAGCATTCCCTTCCCCTGACTGAAATAAACTTACAGAGGCAAGCAGGGCGATAGTGAATAGTATAACATTGCTAAAGACATTATGAACTTGAAATTAAAACATGAATTATACTTTTTTTTCATCTTTCGATAAAAACTAACTTAAGATATAAAATAAAAGCGTTCGGAATTTAAGAAATAATGAATTGATATCAACATCACCGATACTATTCAACATTGTGCAAAACCGTCTATATGTATTCCGAAAACACTTGTCATTTATTTATAAGCTCAGGGTTATTCTGTGATACTCAACTGTTTCTCTTCTTTTGAATAATATTTGATCACCCATGGTAACTAGTTTTGTATAAAAGAAGGTGAAACCAAATGTAAACCCTCCATGTTGAGAGGTTCGATCATACCAGCTAACTGCTGATGAATGTCCCAATGAAAATAAAGAACTTAAGAAATAGGAAGAAATCAGCCATCCGATTTTGGCCGGTTATTTTGTCGGGTTGGCTTTATTCAGGTCAATGCACAAGCTCGATAGACCCAATTAGATAATCCCTGACAACATACACTACATTTTGTATGTACACGTACTGTGTAATTGATATACACGTATAATGATCTGTAATTATATCGAAATTACGTAACATATTGATTACGACTGAAACCCTAACATAATCTTTGAAGGGTAAATGTTTCATCTTGATAAGAAATCAGTGTTGATGTCTATTCTTTTGTCGAATATAGATACTTAGATCAAATCGTGTAAAGCCGGGAACCCACTGACCTCCCGACACACTAGGACAAGCGTTCCGGCACACGACGACACAGAATTGTTCACCCTTCCAACAACAGCGAAGATGCGGTAATTAAGTACGTACCCAGATATTCTCTGAAACCACTTTTTCATTATTCTGACAAAGCGAGAAGATGCGGGAATTTTTATTTATAGGCACATGGGAGCCGTAACCCATCCATGTCGCAAGCAGAGTGTGCATGGCTTATGATGCAAAGGTAATGGTAGATTTGCAAATCGTTTTACAATATCTTGATTAAAAGCATTAGGGCCAGTCCTGTATCGAGGCTCAGCCTGGCTTACGGAATAAAGTCCACAGATAACAGTTGGCCGACTCCCATCGAGAGCCCTAGATGTTTAAAAAAAATATCATCGCATTGATATAAATTGCTGTAAAACGACAAGTGTTGGCTTTGAGATGAGAGAGATATCAAATAAAGCCCGTGTCCATTGGCCGACGGAAACGATGGAGATTTTTTGTGATACCCAGAATGATTCTTGGTGGTGCCATCGACTGTGCATTGGTATTGAAAAATCGGTGGGTAGTTGATTTCACTCAGTGACCAAGCTTTCATTGAACACATCGCCTTGCTTTATTTCATAGAACGGAATAATTCATATCAAAACATTAAATCTACGGGCTGAAATCAACAAGCTTGTCGGTGGGGATACGAACTGGGACACACATCCGATTCACCACATGACTTTTAGCTAAAAGACAATTTTCATTTACATTTGCTTCCTTTCCAGGTAACAGTCAAGGGTAGCTTGTATATAACCCAATATAAAGCAAATTTCAATTTCGTCATCAGCTGATATAGTTTCTGTATCTCAGATCCTGTAGAGTCATAGTCCAACATGCAGGGTAGCCTGGTAAGACTATGAGATGTGATAATGTCACTGGCAAGATAAGTATATAAATGTATGACACACTGTGACATGTATCGCACAGGCACAAGCTCTCAACAAACTCATCTAAATCATTGTGGGCAATCTTCACAAACGCAGATAAAGTTTCTGATACTGATGTAGCCTCAGAAATATGTCACGTCAGTCAACCACTGTCAGTGACGTCATAACTATGACGTCACCCTCATGGTTGCGACAATGACAATGACGCAGAGTGTTCCTTGGCTTTCATTCGGAGTTGCGCGATGCTCGAACTGCGCATGTCGTCTCCGATGTGAGGTTCACTTCCGGTGTGACCTGACGTCATAGTGGACAGGTTTGCTCCCCCTGGTGATAGAAATTTTTATAATTAGGACTTATCAATGCAGATTCATGAGATTGATTTCGGCAATAATGCAGATGACCTAATGAAGGTTATCATAAGCTAGGTTACAACTTGTGATATGTGAAGGTAAGGCCCGTATAACCTGTTTAATGTACACAAAAGAAAGAAAAAAATTCATATCTAGTAGGCCTGGCGCCGAAATATAGGACTTAGTATGGGGTTCGTTTTTCGATGAGGGAGATCTTTTATAGTAAAGGACTCATAATGGATAAATTTCTAGAATCCTTTGCAATTACTAGCCATCGTCTCATCTTCAGCTTGGTCTAGATAAAGAAAACGCAGCATGCGGTCTATTGGAGACTTAAAACACAATAAGTTTACGGATAAATGAGCGAAACTCAGTCAGGTTATATGACCCGAAGTCCGCAGTCTGCATCCTGGCTTAATCAATAGTCTCCGGTGATATAAATGCCAAGAGTGTACATTCAAGGAAAACTTTTGCCCCTTTTTGAAGGAATCGCCCCCCTAATTACAGGTTAATTATTGGTAAAAAAAAGAAGAAAATAAATATCATATTCGTGTTCTCCGGTATCGAATTGGTCCATCAATGACATGAACCATTCAAATATTAAGATTCAATATTCCCCTCGGAGGGTTAAACTCGAGCTCACAGAACAACAAGAGCGAATACAGGCGAAATTCGTTAAATTTTGGCGGGAAAGTTTAATATCTAAACTTTGTCGGAAAAGTTCGTAGTATATCGGTAACTCCAAAACCAACCAGAATATCTCTGAAAATGTCATACACTGGCTTTATAAACGTAATACGCTGATACACTCAGTCAATCAATGCTAACGAATACGTTACCAGGTGAATGTTTGGCTTCAGCCGTGGGGTAACTAAGCAGATAAGGTGCGACACCGGCCAGTGGAAAATACCTATTCTTAGGCGATGCTTCCACCTCAAAACTACGCTCGTACAATATTATCAGAAACATCATGATTGACATGATGATTTCGGTTGCTCGGCGGAATCTCGGCTTATAGTCTGCAAACAACAGGGCCGTTCCACTGCTGCATGGCGCTTCGACCGGTAATTAGAACGAAACTCACGAGATGAAAATAATGTGGTCCATAATCCACCGAGTTTGACGGCGGGGTAATTTGATTACATAGTGATCATCCGAAGTGGAGTGTAGACCAAGTTATTTTTGTGGCGCAAGTTCTCCTATACACCCCGCCCTACCCGATAAGGCTGTGCAACAAATAACTAAATGTATCTTAAATGCAAGATTCATATAATAGGTATATAATATATTCATCTCATCTGATATCTGATATTCCCTAAATCATGTCAATTCCCGGCTTCAATTTACTCAAGATGATAGATAACAAATAAAACGACCGATGCTTTGGTGGACTGGTGGCCCTGCAAATCACTCAAGTTTTATTTCGTAATACACTCGCTAACGCTTATGTATTACTACGCACATTATTGCGCTTGAACCTGTCGTATTATTATCCATCATATACAAAGCCCCCATTGAAAATGTATGGAGACTCAGTAAACCACGACCCATTGTATAAAACCTGTCAGATACCATAACTGTGGTATACGGATTCAAACCTGTGGTATACGGCCTCAAAACCATGGTATACAGGGAAAATAGTCCCTTTTGCTATAGAGCAAAGAAATACTCCCTATTGTTGTACCCTTTAATATGGCAATTACAAGGTTTAATTTATTCGAAAAGATAAATAATAAATGCAACAAACGATGATTTTGTGGACAGGCAGCTCTGTAATTACGACGCGTCAACCTCTCGTGGTTTACTGCCGCCTGTCCACAAAACCATCGATTATTGTCTATGTCTATGACCGCCTTTCCACAAAGCCATCGATTATTGTCTATGTTTTTCATATTCAGTATCAGAGACTCACCGTTAGAGGTCACTGAGTACTTCCTAGGGTCACACTTCCCCATCGAGAAGTAAGGGGGCGACATTGTAGCCGGCGGCGTCCCTGCCAGACCCGAGCCGAACGTCTGCGCATGCGTCTGCCAGTCCATGTTGAAGTTATTATGCAGGTTGCCATGAAGATACATACTTGGGAGAGACATGCCCCCTAGCGACGTCATGGACTGAAGGTTGACCGACGCCGCCATGTTGGGCGAAGAGCAAGGGCTCACACCAGAACCGGAAGTTGCTGACGTCGTACTCGGTGGGATAGCTATAAGAAAGGAATATTTATCTTTAAAATATTGGCTGGAAATGGGACGTGGAAATGGGATGCCGAAATTTAGCATGTACAAGCAGCCAATATAGGGTCATGTGGTCAAGAATCAGGGACGGTATATCCTGTCATTACCCCTACCCTGGATAAAAGGAGAGAAGCAGGGGCATTTTTTGATAACTTTTATTCAATTTTTTTTTCAATTCATTCAAAAGCAAGGGCGGTGACCAATGACTTTTAGAATTTAACGCGTAATATTATACATTTATAGTAAAACCCCGCTTCCGGGACACCCCGTTTAAGGGATCAAGTCGTGTAAAGGACCAATTTGCGGCGTTCTTCCATTCTTTACTAATGAAGGCTTTACATAAATATATGCAGTAGAACATGTACGTAGACACCACAGAATAGTAACTCGACATATACAATATTAAGCTTCAATAGGAATAATTTTAGTATTCCCGATTTTATAATCAATGTTTCATACTAATGTGCATGCCTTTGTTCTAACAAAGAACCTTGTTTCATAATCTACTCTTTCAATGATTCAGTAAGTAAGGATTCCTTTATCCGAATTTTTTAAGATCGGTGCATTTTCTATCGGCAGGTGTAAACTCGGTATTTGCCAATTCTTATTGGGGCATTTCCTCTGACAATCCTGGCCACTGATCATGGTATTTGACACAACCCGCCGACTATTTGGCACTGTTAGGGGAGGTAATCGTCAAGTCGAACAGCAATAACAATTTCAGGTCGACGATTTCCATCCCCAACAATACCCGATTCGGCATCACTTGACGATTATTTTGTTCACCAATTTAATGAAGCCAGGTACGTTTAACTAATGAAAATATGCCATGAGCTTCGGTTTAGGAGTAATCTCATGGCGTAAAGCCGAGTGAGATTACATAGCAAACCAACCACGACATGGCATATTTTCAGCAACTATAGATCTCGATGTAGATACTTTTAGATACCTGCCTGGCTTTTGTGACAAATTATATGATTACTGAAAATAATTGAGGGGATTGTCAGCATGTAAGATTCATATATGCTGAAATCCTCTTTACCACCTGCGTGCACGTTTCCCTATTCCTTCGTCTTTAATCCCCTAATAACAACAGAGCCATTATCTCACCCCTGGTATTTTTGTCCCTCATGTTTAACATTGGGAACTTGTTCTCCATGCCTCTACAAGTATTCAAGTCCGTTCTCCATGGTCTATATCCTGTGTGTTGTCCATTCTCTTAGTGTATAAAGGGGTGAGATAAATACAGAAAGCACCTCGTTTTGGTCAATGTCATCATTCTCGAACTCATCTGAATGCTACGTGATATTTACTCGGCTATCGCCTCGTTCATATCACTCCACATTAAACTCGTGGAGAACGACGACTTTGACTAAAACTTGTTGGTTTCTTCCTAATTCTGCTATTACCAGCTGTACATATCTTTAATCCTACCCTTCAAATAAATCTCCATAGACTTGACATGGTATGAATGTATGCCACGCTTATGCCATAAATATCTATGTGCCACAGGTGATGTATGAAGTTAGAATAATGTGATGTGTAGGAAAAAATCTAAACGTCACTCATCTTTATATAATTCTATACATGGCGTTCGTTGCCTTCCGCTACAGATATCGATCAGCTCCGCTTCGTGAAATTATTCTTATGCCATATAAATAATCATATGGAATTTCGTGACATTTCTTGATAATATGTTTATTTCTAACATTTACAGTTCTACCACACTTAATATTTTCCTTCATTGATCATCAATTGAACCTTGTTTTTTTATCCGTCTTCGCAGGCGATGCTTGAAGTGAATAGCCGTATTTCACAATTACATGTCCCCCAAGTTTCTCAATACTCACAATGGTACCTTCGCCGTAAATCATTAACAGTTCTTGATTTTCCTAATCAGTACCACGCATTGCCTGTAGCCATACATATATAATTAGATATTAGTGCAAATAGATTATTAAGGAAAGAGGGCCAAAAGATTGGTCTGGCACGTAATGAGATCCGCTGAAAATAGTTTGCTTCGAATCCACATTTTGGTTAGCTCCAGATGTTTACGAGTTCATCCATATAGTTACTATTTCTATTTCTATTCCGCAAAACAATGGGAAGCCATTTCGCAGAGCTGGTCTAAAATATCACTGCGCCAAACTCATTACTGACAACCATACGACTGCACCGGGGCAGGCGGTAACCTTTGACCCCGGATCCATGACACTGACCTTGGCCTTCAGGTTCTTTTCCTTGCTGCTGCAGTCGCTGCTGTTTGCGCCATTTTGCCCGACGGTTCTGGAACCACACCTGAAACAATGATTATCAAAATACATTTTAGGTTTTTTGCGCGTCTAATGACGCATGAAGGAGAATATTTGCAGGAGTAGGAGTAATTGCATTTCTAGAAATATTTTGGGGTAAATTGTGAAAAGGAGTTTTTAGTCCACCTATGATTAATCAATTATGAAAGTACTTCACTCTGTAAACAACAGGACGACAGACTTTATTGAAGGCGCTACTTTTAAGGCAATATGCTAACTTGGTTTGCATGATAAGTAATCAATTGATATCTAATATAGGTCCTCTCAATTATCCATGTGTTGGAACATATATATGTAAACTGGAGGCAAGTCTCTCGTTGTATATTTTTATTTTTGTTATTTGGGACGTAGGGGGGAAAAAGGGGAGGGGGGTGATGGGGGCATTGCCCCCGCCCTACTTTTGAAAATGGGGGGTGGGGAGCACGTATATCATCTACCTCTACCCCCAATTTTGGGCCTCAGGTGTCTAATTTTTGCGGTGGTTTATTGAGCAAGGGATACTGACGATCAGATACGTTGCCTAAATGTTATAGACGTTGAAGAAGTTACATAGACTCTGAGCTTCTTTCGAAAACCTAGCCCTTCCCTGTATATATCTCTGCATGCCAACTCCGACATTGTTAGGGTGCATAGGACCCGTGTTTTAGACCAAGAGGCGTACCCATTAAGGATAAATGATGCCTTCAGGCACCAACTGCCCCAGGGCTTATGACGACTTAAGGCATTATCCATCCCCGGACATGTCATCACTTAAAGGGCATCATTTCTCCAATATTTACAAAATCGTTTTTTGACAAGGAAATAATGGCTAATATCGATAAGATTTTCATGTAATGTAGATTTAACGTCGTATTTTCTGTTTCTATTCAAAAGAAATAAAATGATAAGGATTAAGTATATTATCAAGTGAATAGATTCTCGAATTATGAGTTCTGACAAATTTGTGCAAGTCCCCTTGCAGCATGCACCTCTACCACTACCCGTTCTTAAAGGGTTATGACCTTCCTTCCTAAAGGGTTATGACCTACCCCTTACCTTCATAAAGTTATCAATATAAGAGAAGCCTTAATCAACCTGTCTGGTTTTGAGAGAGAGTGTTTTTCGATTATAATTTTGATATATACAATGAGAATTTACTTCTGAAATGCGAATGACAATTTTGGTGGTGAATTTTAGTAAGTACATTTGATGAGATTGATTTCTACATCAAGTAGCATAATAAATACATTGAAGTACATGATAGTTTAGACAAATTGTAAGATCCATTGTATGAAGAAGTATCAGCGTATATTTTCATCACGATATTTGCTGGTTCGTCATTGCTCCTCTTTGAGATATCCAATACGGGGTTTTAGAGCTATTCCTGAACAGGGAAGAATTTCAGCTACAGGTAATTTCCTAATAGGTTTGACGGGAGTTAATTAAAACACTTTTTCTTTGTATTTGAATTGGGGATGAGTTGGCTTCCGTCTATAGTCATAGTATTCATTCCAGTGTTGGGGACATTGAAGCTGTTAGTCTGTTGTTTGTGTGTTTATAAGACAGTCGAATTGTATAGTCTGGTCTCTCGATGTGTGAGGGTAATGTATCGTGTATTTTTGATTTGTACGTATGAAACACAATTCCAAAATACTTGTCAGCAGGGGAAGAAAATACATTAAGGCAGTAAATGAAAAGAATCAGGATGTCTTTGAGGCAGTATGGTAGCAGGAGGCAAGAATGCTGCAGTCTGTCAGTGCATGGGGCAAAATGCCTTCAGGCAGTATCCGGGAGAGAGAATGCCTTGAAACAGTATGTCATTGTGTGTGGGGGAGTGCCTTAGGACAGTTTGTCAGTGTGTTGGAGGAATGCCATGAGGAAGTATGTCAGTGTGTGGGGGAAGAGAATGTCTCAAGGTGCAGAGGTGGCAATAATCGGACAGTGGTGAAAATACTGGTTCCCGCGACACACTGCCGGAAATTGACGGGAGTACGACCACCAATTCGTAGGCTCTATACGCTCGCGCTGTAGCGTTGAGGCCTATATCTCACCCCGGTATTTATCTCCATAGGCTTAACATTAGGACTAGTTTGACTGCAGAGTAATTCACTCAGCTTCGCTTCATAAATTACTCTGCAGTCAAACTCGGTGGAGTACGAACCAAGCTATTTTCATCTCGTAGGTTTCCTTCTAACGCCGAAATTATATTTCAGGTAATCCAGGATGAGAGTTTGGAGGGGGGGAATGAAAATATGAAGTCAGAGCATTAAGAATCTTTATGGAGCATCAGAGAGTGTTTAGTGATGTTTGTGAGCGACCTGGGCCGGATATATAAGTCCTGGGTGCCGATGATTTCCTGTTTTGTCTATCACAACCAGTTCTACCGAGGTAGAGCTTCCACGGTATTGCTGAATCGCTTTTTCCTGGCTGTTAGCTTTGTTTGTGGCCATCGCACCTGCCTTTCTCAGCGAATGAAGTGATTACTTTTCGCCTGAGTAGCCCTCTGTGAGGGCCCTTTTCCATGTTGACTTGAGGCCCGGTACTGATATCACGTCCGTTATTCCGATGTTAGAAACATCGGGTTGTTTTTGTCGTTGATAATAGAGGCAGCCCTGATATGAATCCTTCTGCATTTAATGCACAGTATTCGGAATCTGCGGTGTGCACGATGTGAACTGGCTTAGCTAAATAGTGGAGCTGTTGGTTCATTTGCTTGCTTTATGGCGACTTTGGGACCTTCCATTGATAGCCTCACGTCGCCTGTTCCACCATGGAGTTGTCCCATTACCTTAATTCCATATAAGGAATACAGTAGACCGAGTAGCCAATGACTGCATTCGCAGCAAACCCCAACCTTCACCTTGACCTCCTTAGATAATATTTTCTCACGCCTTGGGATGGCTCTGCAGTCGAGAGTTGACCTTGAATCTTAGGGGCCACAACCACCCTCGTTCTGAGGTGGCCTGTATAGCGTCGAACATTTTGGTTGATATGGTGAGCACCTCCGACTTCCTTAACCCGTAAGCGCAGGAGTACACTATAAATGGCCACGGCCATCTCGTGGCCATGGATGCCATATCATGTTCACATGGCCATGGCAGGGCAATACCATATGACATTCCCGTGGCCATGGCAGGAGAATATCATATAACATTCCCGGTGACATGTCAGCACAATACTGTTTTTGTTCCATTTTTCGGAAATTATTGCGGAATTATTTATATATAAATACATATGGTTCTAGATCTATGTGTTATCGAGCCAAGCGACTGCTGGTATGTGACTAGATCACCTCGGACCCCGGTTGTGGAGTGAGATAATTTATTCATGCCCTCTTCTGAACTCGGCACCCAGTGTGCGAGGCCACACCCCCACCCCCACCAGGGAACCGGGCAACACTGGAGAAATTTGATTCATAAATACATATATAGTTCAGAGACATATTTGATATAGTGTTACCTGCAATACGTTATACTATCAGAAAGCTCACATACTTCTTTTTTGGAAGATCTTTATTCGTATCAATGTGTTTACATTGGTCTTCCAACGAATCGTGATCGTTTAGTAGGTACAGAACATAGCTACAATTTCTTGGTTGCGATAGGCAGCCCAACTTATTATCGCAGAATTTCGCCAATGATTTATGAAATACTGGTAGTCTAAAACATATAGATTAACAACATGGACCTCAGAGGCTTGCGTACAGACGTCACATTCCGTAATGTTGCCACATCAATTCCCCCAGGTAGGTCATGTATGGATATACATGTATATGATAAACCAATTGGTCAAAATTTTAATAATCAAATGAATAGGCAGAATTTTATCATTTTTAGGGTAGATCATGCTTACCTGCACTCTGGCTTCAGTGAGGTCGATTCTCAACGCCAGCTCCTCGCGGCAGAATACATCGGGGTAATGCGTCTTCTGAAAGGCCTTCTCCAATTCGTCGAGCTGGAAGGACGTGAAAGTAGTCCGGTAGCGTCGCTGTTTCCGCTTCATCTGGTGACCGAGCGGTGAATATGCTGTGAATAAGAGACGGGACGTTTTGGTTATAAAACGGAAAATAGTTTGTATTTTGTGAGGAAGAGAGAGCAAGTGTCACCATGGAATTTAAGGCGGGACATAACAAGCGAGATAGGGCAGTGATCAAAACATACCGAGAATGTAAGCTATTATTTCGAATTTCATTTGATTATTGCTTCAGAGACGCTGAATTATCGGTGGAAGCTATTACTTGTCGTTGGTTACTATGAAATAATAGCTCGCATATTCGCTATATTTTGTTGGTGACTCCATTGGTCGCTGCGTTTCTCGCTGGGCGTGTTCCCAGCTAAATACTAACGCCGGGGATACACCAAGCGAGAAACGCAGCGATTTCCGGAATCGCCAATAAATAATGGTGTGTATATGAGCTATCATTTCATAGTAATATCTCCCTCGAATAGTTTAACGTCCCAGAAGCAATAATCAGGAGAAATATTAAATAAACAGTCAACGGGCCCATTCTCACAAAACCAGTGCATACTTATGTTTACCATTTTGCATGTTTCTAGCATCTGCCCTGTGTATTATATACTTGTTTTTTTTCTTCACAAACAGATATAACTCGTTGAGATAATTGATAGAGAGTTGATATAGGTATTTTTGGTAAAATACCTTTATTACGACCCCCAGGAAGTCAAAATAGGTGAAAATGTATTGAGAATTATAATAAAAATGTATAAGAAATTGATATATATTTCTTTCTTTAGATTTTAGTAGTCCCGTCCAATCATCTCTATGTGTCTTATATTAGTATTGTTTTATTATTGTCTATATTGATCTGTTCACGCTTTAAAAACAAATACAAAAAACTTAAGGGAGGTGACTATAAACCTATACAGTCATGTTATATTGTGAAATATATTCACGTGGACAGTATGTTATAATATTAATGTATCCCTCAACAGTTAAGCTCCTATGTAAACAACTGCGCCTGCTCTGCTTAGAAAACGCAATGAGAATGCACAGGGAAATCTCAAACATTCCGTCAATGCATGCAGGCCATGACATGATTTCCCTCAAAACCCAACAGGGAACTCTCCAGTAAAACGACTTACAAAACATAATTCGCACAAATAGCTGCAAATGCAACCTATTGAATAATAGAAAGATGTAAGATTTGATAAAGTTAGCTACGTTTCCCCATGGGGGTGGCCAATATTTTAATGGAATTGGTCTTGAGCAATCAGCTGTGATATGTAAGAAGAACACCATATCCGGCGTTCACACTAGACGACTAAAAACGTGACGAATGTAAATCGTCTGGTCAATAGTCGTCAGGTGGTGCTCGGTTAGGCAATATTGGCCACCAAATTTTGTCGTCCACCCAAGAACTTCCTCAAGCGTGTATACTAGACAACTTTATAAGGAAATGTACTGCTTTGCAATAATTGTCGGCGTCAAATCGTCTGCAGGATCACCATCTTGTGCCTAATTGCGTAGTCTCACGTAATCAGACGACCTGCAGTCGTCACTCGTTTGGCGTTTACACTTGACGATTTCTAGCCGCATACCGCCAAGAGTCGTCACCCGGAAACATCTAGTTTAAACAGCGGGATAGACTGCAGATATCGAGAGAGATGGGGAAGATGGAATTGGATTCTGCTTTTAAAATTATTTGATGCATTCTAACTGTACCGTATTAATATAGGACACAGAGTAATTGCTAGTTCTGCCAATGAAATTGTAAGATAGTGCCACTATAGTCTGGGGACAACCGCTGTTATCAGTTGATATAATCGATTGATAACCATGAGATAAGGCTAATACCCATTTAAAGTTCCCTGGGACGTTAAACCACAAACAAACAAACAAACCCATCTATGGCAATCAGAAAAAAATCCATTGCTAACTGAATCCACCACCCCTTGCTTTGTTTGCATCGAGGGCAAGATTACTGCTTTCATAACACAATAGCTATCTGCCCTTATTATAATTTGCCAGTCATTAATGTGATTCAGCCTATCTTCATAAACATATCATTTCGAGTATCTTGGTTGTATAAAAAGTATCCAAGTTTGGTCTTGGCTGGCCACAGATTACATGTTATATGGTGTTTCCACATGCCGACGAAAAATCTATGGATTATATACAACCTGTGCAAAAGTCGGTCGGTGGTTCTTCCTGAGAAATCATTGCTGTGCATAATTGGTGGCGATTAGAATAAACGCTGTTTTTCAATGAGAATTATGGTAGTCTTCGACCGATCAGTCTAGTTCATTCAGTCACTGATTAATTCAACCTTGTTTGATTTCGTCCGTCTTCGGTCGGTCGGTGGTGCTATATTGCATAATTTTAGAAAGAAAAATCATTGACTCATTTTTGTTTCAACGATTGTTGTAACAAACGTTTCCCTTATAATACGGTCGGCCGTGCAAAATGCCATTAACAGTGGTCATAATTGGCAGGTGGAAGCGCCACATCAGTACGAAGAAATCAGTTTCAATTAAGTACACCTCACATTCATAATAATGGTGATTAATGATATACGAACGAATTCGGTGAGGTGTTTCGGCAAGATGGGTATACGTGTCCCTGAATTTACCAATCTTGGGGAACTAGGGTTGGATCGTTATGTAAAAGTCAAATGGTAGTTGTCATGATCCCACTAAACCATCAATCATTTTCTGGGATAATTTTCAGCTATACGCCTGTAATGGGCCTGCATAGATTCACCATTTCCCCTTACTACTTACATGTTATATGCAAGGACAGTCATATTGAAAAGGCACAATCGGTATTAACGATACACCATGGACTGTCCTAGATGCATATCGTCCGGGTAAAGTTAATACATATTCCTAAACATTGAGTGATTCTTCTTACCAGTGGTACAAGTTTAGCTGTAGGGAAAAAACCCATCTCAACGATCACCCCGGTAAAGTGCTGATACTAGCCTATGTTATGGCCTTGGCGGAATGATGCGAGATGACGTCATATGCGATTGACCAATTAGTGGCCAGGATTTCAGAGAGCAGACAAGACATCAACATTGAGATTTAAACGTTCCTGACTGGATTTACGAAGTAATTTGAATTATTCTGATATATTGTGATGCTATTCGAATGTCCTTGAAAGGAACGAGGTAAATTCAGAACCGCATCGTATCGTAAATTGAACAATACTCCACTCATTTGAATGCACCTCCCTCGCCCTTTGCAGCCCTCCGTCGCCCTCCCCTGCCCTCCCCCGTCCTCTGGCTCAGCACATTTAAACTTGTGGAGTATTGCCTATTCATCTCAGCCAGGTATTTTCTCCCCATAGGCATGACGTTAGGAACCCATACTCCACAGTCTTGAAGGTAGTGTACCCAATACTCAATGGATAACTGGATGATGTATTTTATTAATCGATTATGTTATATGGGGTGAGATAAGAATCAGAAACCCACTCGATGTAAATAACTTTGTCCGCACTCCACCTCGTTTGCCCACTTGACGTAATTCACTCAGCTTCGCTTCGTGAATTACTCTGCGGTCAAACTCTATGGAGTATGGACCAAGTTATTTCCATCTCATAAGTTTCCTTTTAATTATCTGGTTCTCGATCCAGTTCTAAAGTGGAATCCAGATAAACAGGTGTTTGTACCTATGATTACTATTAAAACTACAACAGCGGCATATTTTATTTGGAATTTTGAAGATAGTATTACCTTGTAGTCATGTCCTTGATATAAACCATATTTAGAAAGTGGTGCTATTATTAATCATTCAATCACTAGACCAATGCATTTAGCAGCTAAACAAATCACCACCACTAAGATAGAATGAACTGCCTTGATATCCGTAGCCGCTGACAATATGCCATGAGTTTTGGTTGCTATGAGTGGCTATGAATCGAGCGTGGTTTGGATTTGATCTCACTCCATCACTGATTCCTTGGCTAACGTTTGTAATGTTATCGCCCATTGAGTATTGTTTTTTTACAATGCTTTGAGTACAAGTTTGCAATGTTTAGTCTATGGGGAAAAAGCTACTATGGGCGAAATAAATCAAGAACCAAAGAAGATTCAGTATCACAGATTTCCGTGTTTCTTATCCCTTCCGTTACATCCATTTTAACCCAAGATATCTAAAAACTACCAGGGACACATATATGTCAACTTTTTCAACAGTTAGAATTGACTATACTCACAAGATTGAAGGTCCTGGCCGGGAGAGGGACCGGCCGGCCCGATGGTGACGGCCGGCGGCAGGCCGGTGCCAGTACCGGGCGGGGCGGGCGGCCCGGCCGGCGGGTAGCGCTCCACGTAGGCCGGGGAGAGCGCGGCCATGACGCCGCCGCCGCCGCCGGCTCCGGGCCCGTCCTCCCCGCCATTCTTCCCCGGCGGTCCGCCCAGGTCTGCCTCGTACCCTGAAACACACGACGGTGTGTGTTATATCAGTGATTAGGTAGGGGGTAATATCAGAGCACCTATTATCTGACTGACCTGGACAATGTAATCAGGTATAATACAATGATATAAACAAATTGGGAGAGGGAAGACATTGTTATTAACAATTTGAAATGATTTTGAGGCAGTACCTATTCAGAGTCTAGCACTGGGCACATACTAAAGGGTAAGTGTAATGTAATACTATCAATTATTATTTATTCATATCAACAGGTATCACTCCATAGTTAAACTTTATTCTGAAGGAATAATCAATACAACTAGGGAATACGTAGGATATCTAAATTAAGCGGTATGTGTATGTCTTACTTTTTTGCGATTCATTGAAAACAAAGGTTTCAGAAATCCCTTGAGGTAGCACCTGGACATTTCTATCGCTAATTCATGGTCATATTGTATTTACATTAACTTACAGCGAACGATTCTAGTCTTATCATATCTAAACATAAAACGTATTGCCAATTATCAGTGAAGCGCTAAGTCAAGTACGTAATGCTTTGACTTACATTCATTATCTGAAAAATGATCAAATACTTCCCCTAAAGCTAAGTACACGTTCTTATTATCCACTTGATACAAAATCTCCATAAAAAACACATAGGGAATCTGTACCGGCGCATACAGATCTGTTGTCATGCCGGGTTACAATAAATTGCGCAAGTATACGGAAAAATGGTGCGTATGGAAAGATAGTGCATAAATAAAGGGTACTAATATTAATACGGAAGTCTGTGGTTTATCATTCCCTGTGGGTCCGTCCGTCTTCCGATGATGGCTTTGGCTGGTAATACTTGTACTTTGGCTATACTACTTACACCCGAAAAATACGCGTATATGTAGGGTTGCTATGATTTATTTGCACTACTATATGAATTAAAATTGGTGGACATTACAAAAATGCCCTGAATTATTCTCTAAATATTTGCTAGTACTTTTTTTCATTTCAAGAAATATAATAGACGCGATTTGGGTGTTGAAAAAAAAATCAAATTTCGTCATACATACTCGTTACCTTTCATCGATGTTCTACAAAATATTTAAAGTGTCATGTATAAGGTATATATTAATATAAGTGTGAGGTGAATATGTGACACTAAACGATCTGGAGATTGAATGTATATCCTCATGTTCTCGGGACTCGAGACTCCACTCTGTCGAGGATGAAGAGGTTATTCTAACTCGCATCGCTGATCTATCCAAATAGTTGAGAAAATAAAGACATGCTCCCAAAAAAAGAAATGTTTGACAGACAGGCTTGGTTATTTTGTTGTTGTACATGTGCTAGCCGAAGTATAATAAAATCACAATATATTATTCATATCTAATTGATACATTTGCTGAGGTAAAAATTGTTTCAGTTTTATTATTCATGGAGAAGTCAATGCATCAAATTCTCCCTATCCCGGTCGTGCGCTTCCTACCCCAAGGTATAAAAGGGAAGAGGTGTAATGGTTGCCGTGATAAAATGAATTGAAACATAGGCTTGACATTAACGCGATTTGTTGTTAATCAATGATAGTAATCATGGATAACTTCATAAGACTAACGACGTAAACAGACATCCTCACGTCCACCTGTAAAACCCTTGTATAGGGATTTAACGCTCAAGTCTCGCCGCCGGTTGGTTGCTGGCGTGCCTGACAATCATTCCTGCTGACACCTCAGCAGATCTTATCAGGGCTTAGCCTCCTAATCAAGTCTCACTGAGTGCGTTACACACAATCTGATCTGTCAAATTCGTTCACCCCGCTGCCCCTACACCCCCCGCCCCACCACAAGAATCCCACCCAACTCCTACCCCCGATCCGTCCTCTTTCTCGTTCACCCCTACTTCATAGCGCCAATTAAATCAGTGTTATTCAATTTGCTTCCGAGTGAAATTTCGCGCTCCTTTCTAAGCGGCCCTCAGTTTTCGCAAATAACAAATAGGATCAGGTGGGAGAGGTGCAATGTGTCCCCCCCCCCCACCCCACCCCCCGCATGTCCTCTCTCATCCCCCTCCTCTACCCCTCAGCCCCGTCCAGCTCTAACAGGCTAACAGGAGTTAGGCAACTGATCTTTATCAGTTTAACGTAATGGGCTTAGCTCCGGGGCCCTTCCCGGCCCGCCGCCCGCCAGCCGCCGGGAGACGCGGCCACTCTTCCCGGGAGGTTCTGCCGAGCCGGCTGCTCCTGATACCACCGCAACCCGACGGACACCATCCCGCGGACTTCGTGTAGCCTCGGGTCTGCCGTCTCCCAAATCACTCCGAGCCTCATACGCTAATTAACACCAGGATTACCGCGATTAGAATTACCTTCGTTAAAACGATCAGAGTATTTCAAAAAGGAACTTTACTTGGTTTTTTTTTCGCTAGCGGCCGGTGCCGTGTAGGGAAACTTTAACCCAAAGGATAGATGGATCAGCGACGAGCAAGGTCAGCGTTTGGTATCTATAAACAAGATGCGTATATATATAGCATCTGGAGAAGGGAGGAATACACTAGCGGATAATCCATGCCCGTGAGGGTATACTTAGAAGAGATTATCCCTTACCTTGGTGTTGGTGGAAGAGCCCGGAGGAGATATCCCCAGAGGAGAGCAGACCGTTGATGGAGTAGGGCCCGGGGAAGTGGCGGAGCTGGCTCAGGTCCGACATGCTAAGCACGGGGCGCGTGTGGTGGTGAGAAGCGTGCTGGTGGTGGTGCGGCGTCCCAGGGAGCGTGTCCCCGATGTCCACGCGTTTCCCGCCCCCGTTCTCCACCCCCGGCGGCGCGCAGTGGCCGCCCTCCCCGACAAGGTCCCCCATGCAGTGGTCCTTCTCCATGTCGTGCACACTTCCCGCGCGTTGTCTCTCCTATTCCACAGGTACCAGCCAAAATCGCTCGGAATGTCGTCTGCCTGTTGTCTTTTTTTTTTTATAACTATCCGCGAAGTGTAGAAGCTGGCTCCGCGAAGCGCTTCCAGCGTTTGCCCGACGGACGCTGGCAGGAACAACGTCGACAAAACTCCAGATGGTTATTGTAATGAAAGCTAGAATATCCGCCAGTCACCAGCAGCGGCGAGCGGAAACTAGTGCAGATCGAGAGGAGGTGAGATTGTGGTGAGTGAGAAGGTTCCCGGTCTGTTATGAACTGCCAATAACAACTCCGCCGAGTATCAGCGAACGAGCTCCTTCGTCAAGCTGCGGCGCGAGAATTGTGATCTAGATTCGTTCGGAGCAATATCACCATCTAACCTTTTATATTATTTATTACAAAAGCCAAGCAGGTATAAGCTCGTGCGAAATCACCTCCCCCATCACCTCCCCATCAGCGGCCGGGTTAACCATTGCGACACCTGGCGGAAACGCCCGCACGGCGCCCATAAGCAACGCCCCTCAGGTGTCCACATCCATAACACCACACCTGAACCCCGGCCTAGCACAGCTCTCCAGCGAGCACCGAGATGAATAACTAAATTCAACCAGCTATATCATATTTTCCCATACACGGCCAATGTGGGTATTTCTTTTTTTAAACATTTGTTTAAACTTATTGGATATATCGGCGACTGCTAGTCGACGAAAGGGTTAGCGTAGGGCGGCCAAGACAGGGGCGCTTCTTTGGCTTCGATCTCGATTAACTCGGGACTAGGCGTGCCTGCATCGGGCCGCGTCGGGCCGCGTCGGGCTGCCAACCTAACGCGATCTCACCCCGATTCGATTAGTCTACAGCTGATAGCTTCAATCTAATCAAAAGATGCAACAACTGCGGGGCTTCGCACCACCCCCCTGCCCGCCCTCATGTCACTCTCTTCTCTGCACAGCATTCATATTCCAGACCCCTTCCGAACCACCCCTCCACCCACGGGAGCCAAAAAGTAGTTCTAGCAACAAGCACGTATTACTCCGCAGCGCATGCGTTCTTAGTAAACATGCTGCACGCATGCGCGATGGAGAGCGGAAGTTGACCCCGTGACCTGTGAGAAGAGGCGTGGTCTGTGTTTTATAAGTTCAGAACGAGGGGAGGTGTGCTGGAAGCGAAACATGATCCCAACAAACTAGAAATATCCTCAGTAATTATATATAAAACATCAGAATTAGTTTATAGTTTATTTATGATGTGGCACGGACGTGGCGTTGGATTAGTTCCAATGGGTTTTCTGTTGGGAGTGTAATTGCGTTAACTCGCCATCGGCAACTGTTGTCACATGTAAACATGTTAAACGTGTTTCGCAAACTGTACCTGTGGGAACGGAGAGTGATATCGTTATCAATAGCATGTATCACAAACGTAACTTTTCAACTTATTTGGTAACACTATTGACATTTATGTTCATGTATATATATATATATATATATATATATATATATATATATATATATATATATATATATATATATATATTTATTTATATATAATATTGATTTAATTATAAAGAGGGAGACGAAACATGAGTTGGCGGTAATAATACATTAGGGAAACTAGTTAACCTAATTGGGAGGGCTCATCGTACCGCGTTACTTTCACTAAAACTACTGCATGAGCTCGGAGAGCGAATGCAGTAGTTTCACTTGTACTATACACCTCTGATAATTCGTAAATATTCAATAGCTTACCAAAATAAGTCGATGTCGAAGCGGAAATCAAACTCGACTGGTAGTGCGGAAGTTATTTTCTGCTAGGCAGTATACGCATGTGCAATATTTACTCTCCAACCAGAGTCTTGATTACAACTTACTGCAGAACATACGGGAGGTGACTACTTGACCTCAATAACGTTAGCGAAGCATTCATAGCCACGATTTCGTAAATAGAATTAAAACTCTTAGAAAAATTCTTTTCTTTGCAAATATTATTCTCATAATATTATTTGTTAATTTTCTGTTTGATTTTTTTGTCTGGATATAAATCATTTACGATTTATTTTCGTATTTCAGTTATTACACGAATTTGTGTTGCTATGTATCGTAATATCACTTGGCACTTCCTATAATTGTTGTTACATTGCTGTAAATCGCTATGCTAGTCTTATTTAACCATCATGGTCCACATTTTCATGTTAAAACACAAATATCCTATTTACGCATGGCATCGCGGCATCGCGTCATAAATGGGTCAGTCATTTTCTTAACCAATCAAAATGAGTCTTCAAAGTGTGGTGGTATGGTGCCATACCGGCACAGTATGGTGGTACGGCTAAACTACCACTTGCATAGCAGAGGTTGGTATTTGAAGTATTTTTAAGCACAGGTGTATAGTACAATGTAACAGACTTTATCATAAGAATTAATAGAGGGAATAAAACCCATAAACCTGCCACAATATAATCATACATCGAGTAGAGCTAGCCTCTGAGAAAAGTAAGTTTTTTCACACCAAACGAGTTACTCAAGTGAGCTGGTCGGAGGCTGGAGCAGAAGTGCGGTCAGCCGTTAGAGCAGCTCAGATGACCTGAATTTAGAATCGTCACAAAGTGAGTGCATTAACAATAATAACAAGGCTCACAACGGAAGCAAGGGGGTGCTCCGAGGTGAATAAAATATACGATGTCATTCGATATTTGTATTTATATGTTAATAACATATAATAATAACATCATTTTCCTTTTTTTGTTGGAAGGCCATTTATTTCTGCTAATTCGACATGGGTCTATATAACATAAACTCTTTTTTAGTCACACTTTTATTCCCCTGTTTTGTGTTTGTTATCTAAA
Source organism: Alentia gelatinosa (assembly GCA_950022655.1). Lineage (NCBI taxonomy): Eukaryota > Metazoa > Annelida > Polychaeta > Phyllodocida > Polynoidae > Alentia > Alentia gelatinosa. The sequence goes on along the minus strand of OX465588.1, from coordinate 18,588,354 downwards.
ATTAAATATAACATTTATAGATGTTTCGAAATGATATATTTTTGTAAAAAAAACAATTTAGTTTGTTGATCTTGAATGTTTTTAAAAGGGTGTGCCAAAGCTATAGTGACTTTTCTGAATTGTCTTCTGACAGCCAAAATTTGTATAGATACCATATGCATTTACATTCCAAAAAAGAAATATCTTTGCCACTTTCTTGTCTCTATTGGATCAGAAGAATACTTTGGAATCTAAAAAATAATCATCCTTTCATTCACAGGGAAGGATTGCCAGAAGGCTTGGTATCACTGGTACTAAGAGTTTTCCATAATATTTAAGTTCGTTCCGGTTCTCATATAATGTACATACGATGTATACAAGATTATGTCTATATTATGTATATAGTGCTCAATTATGTTACATTGGTATCAAGTGTTTACACCAGACCATTTTTCATCCCCTAAATGAGGAAAGTGTTACTTCCTGCTATCCAACTAATCAGACGTTTACCCTGGACAACTATAGGCGACGATTCTTGTTTAAATCTGAAGGTTAACATATTCATTTCTCATTAGAAAATTTGCAGGTGAAAATTAATCAAGTAAAGAGTCACCGCTGCAGAACATATGTTGTTGGCCACAATGAGAGGTGGTCAATGATTGAGAGTTTACAGAATTGCCAGCTTTCTAGATGACAAGTTCAAGCTGGTTTGAAATAGTTATCAGCCTTAAAGTTGAAATTTAAACAATTTTTGTTTAAAAGATTTAAAAAAGTGATCTATTTAATTGCCAGGTAGTGTAAAATTGCATAATCTGACATAATCAGACGATCTATAGTCGCATTGCACTTGGCGTTCAAGCCCAATACACATCTACCGATTTCGGAACATTTATGTACCTTTTTTGGCGACAAATGGACGGTAATTTGTCTCAGGCGAGGCATCCTAACGGAGTCGGCCGCAGTTTGTAGATGTAGGACAGCTCGGTAAGGGTCAGGCAACGACTAGTGAACCACGTCCTTGATGTGTTCTTTTGTCGCCGACAAGTTGTAGTTTCTATGTTCCTAAATTGGTGGCCAAAAGTTTATCAACGTGTTGATAAATCTAGTCGCAGACAACGGAACGTTGGTAAATGGCCCTTGATTGGGTGGGCGACACGGGCCGAGGTATAACCTAATTCACCTGGGGCAAGTTCACCGACTCCTATGTGATTTGGGAACTAATCGTTCAATCCTGAGTCGAAAGATTTGTATTAGGCTTCACGGTGGAAAGTCGTCAGGTAGTGTTCAATTCAAGAATTGCCGCCTATACTCGACTAGTGTATACGCCGGGTAAGGGTAGAGATGCTAAGAAATCTTCATCGTGATTACATTGTATATGTCTATGCTAATTAGTACGCTATATTTCAGCAAACGATTGGCGTGCAACTGAATATAACAAGTCATTCAGATTAACACTCCGAATTATTTGACTATGATACGTTTTGGGCTCTTATGAAGCTTCAATGGTGGCATCATGTTGCAACATCATCTCGCTTACAGTTCCAGGAACGCACAAAAACATCCAGTTGCCATAATCCAGAGACAGCCTGAACATATCTAGCTATACCATGTATGCCTGCAAACATCATTCTGCAATAAAGGGGGATTTTTTTTTATTACATTCTTTTTATTGGTCCAAATAGTTTACAGTTTTTGTTCTCGCTCTCATGGTAGAATAACATTCAAATAAAAAACGGGCTGCCGTCAGCCTGATCGGCTGGTTTTCTTCGACACCTCGTATATTCGTTTATCAAGTACATAATTTTGCGCATAACATTAACTCATATCTGTTATCATTGTATCACACTTTTCAATAACTATAAGCGGTTTTGGGACTCGTCAACCATGTTTTCGTACAATCAGGGAAAATCCTATGACAAGTATACTACACATATTACAGTGACACATCAAGTATATAAAATATAACATTCAGGAGTTTCGACGTCGGTATATCAAGGTGAGTAATCAGTTTTCAGATATATACCCATGTTTTAAAAATATAACCATAGATAAATTAAATATTTTGTATATCAAGGTGGGTATTTCATATATTACATTATCATTTTGGGATTTTCTCGACCAATATTTTCTTTGTTAATGATTTAAACTCCTTGTAAGTTCCAGTGTTTCTTACCAATGGTGTTAAAGCGTTCCATAGTAAACTCCCAGCATATTCGATACTCCTCATATACATCGAAGTGTTCGGAGTAAACATTTTTAACACAGGTGCCCCAAAAGTTCTTGTTAGTAGGTTTCTTTTATCTAAGTATTTATCCTGTATAGTTCGCTGGTACATAAAATTTAACATGTGTATATTCCTTCTATCGGACAGGTAAGGTATCTCAGATCTCGGATGTACCTGGTGGAATCATGCTATGGAACACTTGGGTATCCCTGGAGGAGATATCATAGAGGGAAAGAGTTCCCATATTATGGGTAACACATGCAACATTTTTAAATTACAAAAATACAAGAATGTGGTGTCAAATTTTATAATCTAAGCAGAAAAAGTCGTTGGTCATTTCCTAGATCGTTTCCATTAACGGATTTTAGTGCCAAAAGCGTCAGTAGTGGCAAAAGATTGGAGACGGGAAGATCGTTGACAGGAAATCGGCCAATGGAAACGGTCTTGTAGGGCGATAAAGAATGGGATCAGGCAGTCTAGATGCAACTAACATCTGATGTTTTATCTCACCCCTGATATTTCTTCCTATAGACTTGAAATTGGTAACTCGCCCCCATGCTCTTGGAGTATTGTAAAACAAAAAAAGACCGAACCCAATGGCTGATGACATCGCGCACTTTGACCAATTAGCCACTGATAAGGGTGAGATAAAATCTGAACCTTTCTCGATCCATAGCCACTGAAGGTAGGCCATTCGTCTTGTTTTCTTATGTTATCCTCGTGAGATAAATCAGCAACAAAAGCTCATTGGCTACTTTCAGCGGCTATGTATCTCTACGCAGTTCCTTCTTAATATAGTATTTTATGAAATCAGGTAGAACCACTGTCCCTCTTCAAAGCACTCAGTCATGAGCGTAAAAAAATCAATTTCAAAATACCGACAAATTATATTGATTCAGCTATATATAAATGTATTTGTCTCTTACCGTTCTAATCTTCTGTTATTGAACCGGTTGGACATTGTAGTCTGGTTCACTAATTCACCAATTACAGGACATGTTCCGCATTCTATCCGTTTATTCAATTCGAGAAGGAACAGACACAATGAAAACACCGAGGAACAACTGAAGACAACGAAGTGTGCCAAACCCAATCAAAACACATCAATAAATGTGTTCGACATTTATTACATAGCGTATACGGTAATTTTGAAAAATTTGGAAATCTCGTTTCCCCTCAGGGCGGGACCACGATTGGCACGTATACGCATGAATTTGAAGAACACGCCCAATACTCAGTGGTCCATCCTCTATCCAGTCCTATCGACCCCGCCTTCACATCCATTTACTAAGGTTTCATCTCAATTATGACACAAAGTGCGCTGTCGCCCAGCCGCCCGAGCCATAAACCGCTGCGCTGTCGGCGACCAGCGGCTGAAGCCAGCGAAATGTCGTCTGCTTGACAATGGCGGCGGACGCCGCCGTCAACGCCGCCTGGTGGCTGCTTTCATCTCGCTCCGACGAGAGACTGCGAGAATTAGGAGGCCTAATTTTTCAGCGGAAATTGGTGGCGGGCCTCGCAGTGCATGATGGGGTGACCTTTCATAGGGCCGCCTTTCATATTAGAAGCGGGCAGCGGGAGGGGTAAGGGCAGAGGCGGACGCAGCCATGTTGGGCTTCAGTGCGCAGGCGCAAAGGGTCCGGTGTCACGCACTTTGTGCTCTGCCGTCTGCGGCGCTGTATGGAGTTCATCTACTACCTCACAGCGTTACTCTGCTCCTAGTACATTTACTCATTCTAAATACATGCTTACACATCCTCTAACTATATTCCAAATATGATTTCTCCAACGTGTGAGGGAACAAATCCGTGAAGGACAATATCCCCACCCCTTCCCCGCGAGAGGAGGGGCGCAAATTCTTTTTTATCATTCCAAATTCATACAGTTCATCATTTTTGAACCATTACCCTTGATTCGAGGCTCTATCAAATTGTCATTTTAGATCTGGGTCGGGTAGCCTATGGTAAGTTTCAGAATTCTGCCTGCTTGCAAAACTCTGCATGTACTCTCGTTAAGGTCTGAGTCACATCTATTCCATAATGTATGTTCACTGAAGCATAACCATACCATACACCTGCATAACTATTTCAATATCTCGCGAAACGATACTTCCCTTTGTATCTTTCTATAGGTGCAATCGATATCAACAGAATAATTTCGAAGTCAATGATCATAATTTTTATTGTATATTGGTCAATGGCTGTATTCTATTCTGGGGTCCATCTTAATTCCATCTTTATTCTTACAATACTTGCTTTCTGTTTGTCTACCATGTATGTAATTTCACTTTTTTATGTAAGATTCTTTATTTTAATTCTTTATTTTCAGTGGGACAATTTTCAACGTTCACCTGGTATGAGTGAGTCTCCCAACATAGAAGATTTACATTGTTGTTTCTCCTTCTTTAGCGAACATCAGATAACACTGAGACCATATAAACTGTGGTCTACATTGATTACATACAGTAAGTTTAAAGGTCTAGTTTTGATCGTTTTTTATCCATATTTGCTGGTGTGATTTACAAGTCCTTAGTTGTTCAGTAGTAAAATGTTCAGTGTTGAGTCCGTAGCATCAGGTAAAGTAGCGATCCTAGTCCAAGTACATACATCTCAAGATTTCATAGAATAAATCTTCAGCTAATAAGTAGGACAGCACAAGGGAAATCCTACCTGTTTCTTTATAGAGGTTACCAGTTTTTAGACAATGCCCATATCCTTTGGTGTAACTTGAACTTATCATAGTCGGGAATCTTCCTTATGTGTTGGGAAAAGGGGGGCGTCCACCAACCACGACAAGGCTACGACAAGTGCCAACATGAAAGTTCCAATCAGCGCTTGTCGCAGCCTTGTCATAAGAAGGAGGGCTTTACGACAGCACTGTTGGGGTGTGTCAGGATGTGCACACTCCACCAAAAGTTCCAAATGGTAGACCTCTGCTACACGCTTCCGACACGCCATGATACTCCACGACAGGTCCAGTCGTGGGAAAAATCGAACGTGTTCGATATTGCCGTAGCCTTGTCGGAAGGCTCCCGAAAAGCTCCCAATCATGGCCTTGTCGTGGCCTTGTTGTAGACTCTCGTCAGGAACTGGGGTCCACCAACCATGCCAAGGCCTCCAGTCGTAGGCCAGTCGTGGACCTTGTCGGGGACCATTGTCGTAGGCTTGTCGTGGTTGGTGGACGCCCGATTGTTCCACTCTTGAGCATCAATCGTACGTTTGTCAATCGTAGATACAGTGGAACCTTGTTTTCTTGTTACATTTACTTCGGCTGTGCTTATTAGATCATTGTCATTTTGTTGAACATATACATAATTCCTGATATGGGCTAGTCGCCTAACTTTCAGATTGACTGTCTTTGTTTTTCTATGTAGGTTTATTGCAGAAGTTTGGTTATTATCATGTAAGCACACTCGGAGACAACGGTTTTGTATATTTTGGAGTTTTCTAGTGGCAGTATTTGATGCACAGTTATACAGTATATCCCCACAATTCTGCAAAGGGTAACACCATGGTTTTATACAACATTGTAGCAGTCATGATATCAATATATCAGCGGATTTTCAAGAACATATAAGATTTATCAGATACCATCTTAATAACTTTCGATAGATGCTTGTTAATGTTTAAAGTTCGGGTCCAAGTGTATACCTAAGTTCTTAAAATGTTGTACTCTGTCTAGTATTGAACTTTTTTCATGCATTGATTGTTAATGATTTACAATTTCGTGGATATGATAATTCAAAATATCAACCAATAGTTAGAGTTGTGGTCATATATGAACGTCATCGCCTGTGTATCGTCGTGCGTGTATGGAGTTGTGAGTGGAAATTGTAGTACTATACCCAAAGGAGACTTTAAACGGAGTCATATATTCGTATTATCACACCTGTCTTGTCTGTTTATCTGTGTTGCATAAGTTACATTGAAGATAAGAGGAAGACCACTAAGAAAGACGCTGAAGGTGGGTGGTGCTAAATGCCAAAACTGGTGCCAATAATCGCCAGGGGGAAACCCCGCACACCCCTCTTGACAACTGGACCAGATGTGATTCATCTTTAAAGGGTGCGTCCACCAACCACGACAAAGCTGCGACAACGGCTTTCCGACAAGGTCCACGACAGCTCTACGATTGGAAGGCCTGTCGTAGCCTTGTCGTGGTTGGTGGACCATAGTTCCCGACAAGAGGCTACGAAAAGGCCCCGACAGGCTGCGACACGAAGCTTGTCGGGAGGTTGTCGGGGCCCTTTCGACAAGGCTACGACAAAATCGAACATGTTCGATTTTTGCCACGACAAGAGCCTTGTCGTGGCGTGTCGTGGTTTCCTCGATATCACTGTCGTGGTGTGTCGGTACCATGGACGCCTTTTTTTTGGCAACCAGCGACGTCTACGACATGCCCCGACAACGCTGTCGCAGAGCTCCTCTCCTCACGACAAGGCTGCGACAAGGCACCGATTGGAATTTTCTTGTCGGCGCTAACGCAGCCCTGTCGTGGTTGGTGGACGCCCCTCTTACGGTTATTATCAGGAGTGGTAGGTTTTCCATTTGGGCAATTAGTCATAAGCATATTTTCTTTTTGCATAAAGCACATTATAAACTATAACACAATAAAAAGAAGAAAAAAACCCAGACCAATATCAGGTAGGTAACATCCAATGATAAACCATGTCTAAAGACATGTGGTACAGTCTAGGTGTCAAATCTACCTTCCAAGTGAAGGCGTAAGGAGGTGGTAAAAATACACATCCAAATATACATATCTGTGCGGTGACATTGAACTCTCCATGACAAACACTGTTTCACATACAACACCGAAATATCCTGATTATTTCTGTAAACATGGAATGATGGAATCCATACAAGTATACAGGACAACCTCGGAATTAATAAGATTCCTAATGAGTCCACGAACACTCATATATTTACATGGCTTCTTTCTTGAAATAATTCCAAGACCTATGTGTAGATAATTGGTATTGGCAATATATAGAAAACTATTACACCATTAATATTCTAGATCATAGCTATATAAAGCATATATATAGTAATATGGAGCTGGTACATACAAAACCAAATGTAGATCTAATCCATAGAATAACTGCACAATGATAATGGATATTTATAGAAACACCTATATACACCAATGACCGACTGTTCACCTGAAGGTGTTAAATTGAGAATTAATTCAGCACCTTAGATATGAAACCATCCCAGGTGTTTATGTTTTATATGTTATGTTTTATATGCAGGTGGTAATGTTCAAAGTTCAGAGGACAAAAGGAGCGTACGATAATGACATCACAACAGGAAATGCTAAATGCTAAAATCACAGATGAAGTCAAAAACAAAGAGTTGCACGCTTAAAATGAAGTACATATGGTCCCTTTGCATGGACTTTGAATCATATATGTTAAATGTTGAATGCTGAAATAACAGATTAACTCGAGCGGATAGACCTCTTAGGAGGGGAAGGCAATCTTGAAAAAAAAAGGTTGGAAACTTGTGTAAGAGTAGGAATGGGTAAGGCGTTAGCGAAAGAACGTTTTTTTTCTTAAAATAAAGAAAAAAAACCCACAAAAGCTGAGCAACAGGAAGATGGTACGTGGGGAAGCCGTCTGTGAAGTGTGGCTTTTCTGTAAAGCGTCAGATGGCGGCATGAGGTGTCTGTCCCATAAAGCATCAATACACCTCCTCACAGTCAGCCACAATGAAACGTGAAGTACTATTCCATTGGCTGTGGAAACATTGAACATTGATTGTAGGAATAGGATATGATAGAAATATAGAGCAAACAGGAAATATTCAGTCATTTTGGGCCGTATGGTGACATGGCAGCCTAGGAAGACCAGGGACCTGTTTCACTAGTTTCGTGACATGTCTAGATGGCGTCTAGATGGTGTGTCTGCTTTCATAAGAACTAGACATTAGACTTCGTTTTGTCCTTTCTTGCTTGCACTTTTGGTGCCGCTTTTCATATCTGTCTAACACTTTTGTCACAAAACTAGTGAAACAGGTCCACGATGTGAAGATTTGTCTTATTCTTATGTTTGGGGTCTGTCTTTTCCTAAGGGCAGCTACTTGTTTTGTCACGAAACTAGACAACCCCAATGTCTGTATGGTGTCACAGACATGTCACGAAACTAATGAAACAGTAAATTTGATAAATAAACCAACTTTATATTCTATACCGTGTCCAAGAAATACAAAATATTGATGATGACTATTGGGATTTGGCTGAACTTGATGATCTTGCCAGAAAGAACTGTGTGCTGAAGGCAGTCTCTCTGGAGACCAGCGTCACTCCTGGACAAGGTGTGACATGTTGGCCTCTGGGCAAGAGGTGATCTGAAGAGATTAGAGGAGTACAGTAGAGAAGTGAAAGTGACAAAGGCCGCCGCCTTGAAGAGGAGGCCTGTTGTGAGGTGGTCAGTGTGATGTACGTATTGAGAATATCACAGGGTGCTTCCTAACAGGTCCTCGCTCCAGATAGAGGTTAAGGCCTAACTGTTTGGACTGCCACCCCCAGCGTTGGAACCATCCCCTGTCTTCGTTTGGACTGACCCCCCGATAGGGTATATAAGGAAGCAGATTTCAACTCACAGCTCACTTGGAACCCAGACACCGTGGCGTCAACATCTCCATGCTACTCAGCATTACTACCACTGCAGTGTCAGGCTTGAAACACCATAGGACTCTATGCTACAGAGGCCATGGCTGAGGATTGGGTTTCTCCATGATCTTCTACCACCCCAGCACTGGAGGAATAGAGACTGATGACTGCTACCACTACTTTGGATCATCTATATCCACAAGTCAAGGAGACATTGAACAATAACTGAAAGTGATAGACTGTGAGTACTGCTTAGACCAAGAGGACTTATATCATATGTACACTACAGAAGTGTATATGATTTTGTATGTTGATGAGAATTGTTATGTAACTGTATACTTTGTTATAATATATGTTATTAATACATATCTGTGTATGGTTATCTGTCTTCTTCATTTAGTATAGAAGATATTCTGAATTCTCTTTTCTTGTCACTGGGTTAGCTAGTCTATAGGATTAGGCCTTAGCTACTGTACGTGACAGAAATTGGGGGCTTGTCCGGGAAATATGAAAAACTGTTCTCTTGATGATAAGTACAACAAATTGAAATGTCTAAGTACCAAGCTTTTCTACAGTCACCCTCTGTGGAGGAACTAGAACAGTTCAGAAGGGATGAATTGTTAGCAATAGCTAGGGAGTTAGAACTTGATGTGAAAAGGTCTAGCCGAAAAGCTGAACTGAAAAGAGCTATTGTTGAAATATTGGTTGATGATGAGTTATTACCAGAAGATGTTTTACATGAATCAGATTTTAGTGGTTCCTCAGAAGCAGGTCGTAAAGAGGTTTTAGAGAGAGAGATAAAACTCAAACAACTGGAAGTAGAACATGCTCAGATTCAGGCTGAAAAAGAGCTTGCTCGGGTTCAGGCTGAAAAAGAGCTTGCTCAAGTCCAGGCTGAAAAAGAGCTTGCTCAGATTCAGGCTGAGAAGGGGCTTGCTCAAGTCCAGGCTGAAAAAGAGAGAGAGCTTGCTCAGATTCAGGCTGAAAAGGAAAGAGAGCATGATCGGATTCAGGCTGACAAAGAACTTAGGCTTAAAGAAATGGAGCTACAGCTTGCTGCTGAGAGAACAAACAAACGGAACATTTGTGATGTTAGTAAAGATGTACGGCTAGTGCCATCATTCAATGAAAATGAGGTTGACAAGTACTTTCAACATTTTGAGAAGGTTGCCCAAAGCATGAAATGGCCAAAAGAGAAGTGGGCACTGATGTTACGGAGTGTTTTGAGGGGTAAAGCTCAGGAAGCTTATTCGAAACTATCTTTGAATGACAGTCTAGATTATGAAAAGGTCAAAGCTGCTGTTCTCAAGGCTTATGAACTGGTACCAGAAATTTAGGAGTTACCGTAAACAAGATAATCAAACCTATGTAGAGTTTGCTCATGAAAAGGAAGTGTACTTTGACAGGTGGTGCCAATCCATGGAAGTGGAGGATAGTTTTGATAAACTCAGACAACTGTGCCTTGTTGAAGAATTTAAGCGTTGCACATACAATGATCTCAAGACTTATCTCGATGAAAAGAAAGTAATGTCCTTGCATGAAATGTCCACTCTTGCTGATGATTATGCCATAACCCATAAGACTAGTGTTCAACAAAAGAAGAGTGCACCTCAAGGGAGCAATTCTAGTCTTGGAGCAAAAGGTGGTGATAGCAAAGATCTGAAATCTAGTGTGAAGCCAAAAGGTGAGTACTCAGGAAGGAGTTCAGGTCTAAAATGTCATTACTGTCACAAACTGGGTCACATTATGTCTGAGTGTTGGGCACTGAAAAAGAAGAAAGCTGAGCCCAAGCCAAATGCATTCATAACATCCAAAAAGTCAGAGTGTGTTATTGTGCCATTTGTTACAGATAAGGTAACTGATATCAGAGAAGAATACAAACCATTTGTACTTGAAGCTAATGTGTCTCTAGGTAGTGACACTGCAGATTCTGTCCCCATTCGTATCTTGAGAGATACTGGGGCATCACAATCCATGGTTTTAGAAAATGCTTTGCCTTTCAGTTCAAGTTCAGCCACTGGTGAATATGTCATTATTCGTGGTGTTGAGTGTGGTTTCATGAGTGTACCTCTTCACACAATCAGACTAGAGTCTGATTTGGTATCAGGGTCTGTTGAAGTTGCAGTAAAATCTGAACTGCCAGTTGACGGTGTATCAATGTTGCTAGGAAATGATCTAGCAGGGGAAAAAGTCTTTGTAGAACCAAAGATGGTTCTTGAGCCAGTCACTTTGTCATCAGAAGATGATGTCATTGATGAGGATATAGGTGAAGTTTATCCCTCTTGTGCTGTGACTAGGGCTCAGGCAAAAGAGTTAAGCCAAAAGCATTCTGTGGATGTTGAGACTGAGGATGATATCATTGATTTGTCTCTGACATTTATCAACTCAAAGGATGAACACCTTAAAGGTCATTCTTTTGTCGGTTCTCAACCAGGGTCAAGTCAAAATGATGACAAGACTAACTTGAGTAATGAAGTCCCTCATGGCAGGAGTAAGTTAATTACTGAACAAAGGCAAGATCCTGAGATCTCATTGCTTACCCGCCATGCACTTTCAGAAGAAGAGCTTGACAAAGTCTCCACTGAGTACTTCTTTAAAGATGGTGTTCTCATGAGAAAATGGAGACCACCAGATGTCCCAGCATCAGAGGACTGGTCTATTGTTTACCAAATTATGCTTCCTAGGGCTTATCGCTCTGAGGTTCTCAATGTAGCACATGAACTACCCATGGGTGGTCATTTGGGTGTTAACAAGACATCCGAAAAGATCATGAGGCACTTCTATTGGCCTAAGATGAGGCAAGATGTTGCCCAATTTTGTAGAACCTGTCACACATGTCAAATGGTTGGGAAACCTAATCAAAAGATCCCTGTTGCTCCACTACGGCCCATTCCCGCAGTAGGAGAAGCATTCAGCCATGTCATTATTGACTGTGTAGGTCCTCTGCCCAAAACTCGATCTGGTAATCAGTACTTGCTCACAATAATGTGTGCTTCTACAAGATTTCCTGAGGCTATACCACTCAGAAATATCTCTGCCCCAAAGATAGTCAAAGCTTTGATTAATTTCTTCTCACTGGTTGGCCTTCCACAAGAGATTCAGTCTGATCAAGGCTCAAACTTCATGTCTGGCTTGTTTCAACAAGTAGTTCATGAACTAGGTATAAAGCAGGTTAAGTCCAGTGCTTACCATCCAGAGTCTCAAGGTGCATTGGAAAGATTCCACTGCACCCTCAAGAACATGATGAGAACTTACTGCTTTGAGAATGAGAAAGATTGGGATGAAGGTATTGGTATGTTGTTGTTCGCTGCTCGAGAGTCTGTTCAAGAAACATTGGGATTCAGTCCTTTTGAGCTGGTCTTTGGTCATACAGTACGAGGTCCCTTGAAGGTATTGAAGGAACATTGGTTAGGAGATAACCCTGAAAACAACAATGTCTTGGATTATGTTTCCAAAGTTAGAACCAGGCTAGTTCGTGTTTGTGAGTTAGCACGTGAAAACCTGAAAGAAGCCCAAAGAAAGATGAAGGACCAATTTGATAAGAAATCCCAAGAGCGTGAATTCTCTGTGGGAGACAAGGTGCTGGTGTTACTACCCATTACTGGGCATACACTCAAGACTCGTTACCATGGTCCTTATGAGGTAGTCAAAAGAATTGGTGAGATGCACTATGTTGTCAAAACTCCTGACCGAAGACGATCTACTCAGTTGTGTCATATCAACATGTTGAAGCCTTACTATAACAGAGAAAGTTCCAACAGTGTCAAGACAGCTGGGTGCATGAATGCACTGAGTAATGAGGAAGAAACAACTGATTTTGTACCTATAGACTACAGTGTAAAACTGAACAACTCAAATGTTCTTGCAAATCTAGATGCCAAGTTAGAGCACCTGCCTCCAGTACAGAAAGAGGAATTGAGCATATTGCTCAGAGAATATAAGGAAGTCTTTCCTGATGTTCCTAGTCAAACTGATATTGCCATCCATGACGTAGATGTGGGAGAAGCTCTCCCTATCAAACAACATCCTTACAGAGTTAGCCCACACAAGGCTGAGAAAATGAGCAAAGAGGTATCTTACATGTTAGAGAATAACATCATTGAGCCAAGCAACAGTGACTGGTCATCTCCTTGTATACTTGTACCCAAGCCAGATGGTTCTGTTAGATTTTGCACTGATTTTCGCAAAGTAAATGATCTCAGCAAGACAGACTCATATCCTATTCCAAGAATAGATGACTGTATAGACAAAATTGGCAAAGCCAAGTATATCACCAAGTGTGACTTACTCAAAGGTTACTGGGCTGTTCCTTTGAGCAACAGAGCAAAGCGAGTGTCTGCTTTTGTTACTCCTGATGGCTTTTATCAATACAAAGTGATGCCATTTGGTATGAAGAATGCTCCAGCAACTTTTCAAAGAATGATGAACCAGTGTTTGAAAGGTATGCCAGGCGTGGAGGTGTATGTTGATGATATTGTGGTTTACAGTGACACCTGGGAAGATCATTTGTGTAGGCTGCAATCTGTGCTAGAGAGGCTCAAACAAGCAAACCTTACTGTAAACCTGACAAAAAGTGAGTTTGGACAGGCAAAGGTGATTTATCTTGGACATGTTGTTGGTCTAGGTCAGGTTGCACCAGTTGAAGCCAAAATCAAGAGTATTGTTGAATATCCAGTTCCAGCAAACAAGAGAAGTTTGATGAGATTTCTTGGCATGGCTGGATATTACAGGAAGTTCTGTAAGAATTTTGCTGACATAACTGCTCCACTGACAAACTTGTTAAAGAAAAAGGAAAACTTCATTTGGTCCAAAGAATGTGATGATGCTTTTGATAAAGTGAAATCTATTTTGTGTTCTGGACCTGTTCTGATGGCTCCAGACTTTGGCAAGAAGTTCATTTTGATGGTTGATGCAAGTGACCATGGGGTAGGTGCAGTGCTACTGCAGAATGACGACAATGGTGTTCAGCACCCTGTATGCTACTTTTCAAAGAAGTTCAATTGTCACCAAAAGAACTATTCAACTGTTGAAAAGGAAACTTTGGCATTAGTGTTGGCCTTACAACATTTCAGTGTTTATGTGTCATCCCCTCTAGATCCAGTACTTGTGTATACAGATCACAACCCCCTGACATTCTTGCAGAAGATGAAAAACAAAAACAGGCGATTGTTGAACTGGAGTTTGCTGTTGCAAGAATACAATCTTGAGATTTTTCATGTACGAGGTGTAGACAATGTCTGTGCTGATGCATTGTCACGAGCTTCTTAAATGCTATCTTTGATTATGTACATACTATGATTTCAAGTGTTATTACCCAAAGATGGTAAAAGGTACTAAATGTGATTTTGACAAAGGTATGTTGCAGAATGCCATATATTACATTGTATAACATATTTCTTGATGTATGATGTTAGAAAAAAAGAAAAATTCTTTTTTTTGTTTAAGGAGGGAGGTGTGATGTACGTATTGAGAATATCACAGGGTGCTTCCTAACAGGTCCTCGCTCCAGATAGAGGTTAAGGCCTAACTGTTTGGACTGCCACCCCCAGCGTTTGAACCATCCCCTGTCTTCGTTTGGACTGACCCCCCGATAGGGTATATAAGGAAGCAGATTTCAACTCACAGCTCACTTGGAACCCAGACACCGTGGCGTCAACATCTCCATGCTACTCAGCATTACTACCACTGCAGTGTCAGGCTTGAAACACCATAGGACTCTATGCTACAGAGGCCATGGCTGAGGATTGGGTTTCTCCATGATCTTCTACCACCCCAGCACTGGAGGAATAGAGACTGATGACTGCTACCACTACTTTGGATCATCTATATCCACAAGTCAAGGAGACATTGAACAATAACTGAAAGTGATAGACTGTGAGTACTGCTTAGACCAAGAGGACTTATATCATATGTACACTACAGAAGTGTATATGATTTTGTATGTTGATGAGAATTGTTATGTAACTGTATACTTTGTTATAATATATGTTATTAATACATATCTGTGTATGGTTATCTGTCTTCTTCATTTAGTATAGAAGATATTCTGAATTCTCTTTTCTTGTCACTGGGTTAGCTAGTCTATAGGATTAGGCCTTAGCTACTGTACGTGACATCAGCTTGAGTCAATATGGCAGTCAGCATGGGGACGGTGACCAGAGGTGCCTTGCCCAAGGCATGAATTGAATGAAGCATGGTGCCCTTGAGGACAGCTCCTGCCTATAGGTCAGGAAGGCATATTAGGGACTAAGGTGAAATCCGCATTCAAATAGTGTTTCCCTAAAGATTCTTATAGATTGACTTGTGTTGCAAAACTAATTAGTTTAAGGAAGCAATTGTTTCTAAATAATAACTAGAGGAAAAACATTGTTTGAAATTATAATGTAAAAATATTGCATCATTTCCAACCAAGCCTTACTTCTCCATTCTCTGCCTACCACCACAATGCTATAATATTTGGCGCATACCACAAAAAGAGGCTTTTTGCTACTTTTCTATTTTGATAACAAAACAGTCCATTTTGACTTCTACTATGAGTACAATAAAAGTTAAGGTACCAAAATGATCCTCAAGGAAATATCTACTTGATTAAACTGGGCTTTGATTTTGCTTCCATATGGAATTTTATGGAATCTTCACTCATATTCTAGAAGTCCAACATTTTGCCTAACTTTTCGGATGATTTCAGAGAAAATATGACAAAAATGAAAACAGATAAATCACCTCAATAAATTCAAAATATATATGACAATAAAGCCCACAATCTCTGGTTTAATATGGTATCCTTTGTAAATCTGTAACTTTTTTATAACCTAAGTTATGAGAACTTTTGTATTTCAAGTCAAAAATAACTAGTTTTCAGTCCCCAATATGGTTGCACGACCTATAGCACGAGGCAATGGTAGAGGCATCTCCAGCATGTTCTGAGTTCCATGCCCTTGCTCTGGAAATCTGGTATTTTTTCACTGCCCTCGGAGAGGAGAGGCCACCAGCCCGTATGTCTTGGGAGCATGTCTCAGTCTTGGACGGCAGCTTAGTACGAGATCCTGCCTTAGAGGCCCTGTGGCGAGTGGAGCGATTACATTAATGTGCAAGGCATACATCAGCAGGGCGTGTCCCTGCGGGATGATAGGCATGAGGACACACCAGGCGAAAAGCAAGGCATAGGCTGCCCGCAATGCAGGGGCCTGCAGGATGTCCTCCTCTTCTGACGGCCATGCCCACTGTTCGGCTTGCTCGTCCCCAGGGGCGACAGCAAGTCGAACATAACTTAACCGTCACGGTGTATGCCCTGAACCAGGCAGTATTGGCTTTTATGGCAGGGTCGGTGGAGATAACTGTCACCTACTGTGCAACACGGAGGGTGGCGAAAAGCCAAGCCATAACCCAACAGGCGTGGTTCACACAGTGCGCCAGGTACACAAGGTTGCCGATGAGCGACTGGATTTGAGTCCTGGTGGCATGCGACTCGCTGCTCCATGTGCAACACAAATCAACCACCCCCTTGAGTTTGTCGCTCGGGATCGAGACTGTCGAGGATGGCACGTCTATGTGGAAAGCAATGTGATGAACTGGGTGGACGAAGTTCAGAGGACGACAGGAGCAGAAGACGATGACGTCAGAATCACGATGAGAATGTGGCGTAGCAGTTACTCTGGCCGGCTTTACTTTACAACTACACTTTGTTAACTCTGGTCGGGTTAAATACGAGGCCACCTTGACCCACTAGCTGTAATAGTCGGTGACTTTCCTACCAGATCTTCCGTACTGCTTGGAGAGTGTGTTTAGTCATCACCTCCGGGCCAATTTGCCATTTTGTTATTTTTGTGTGTGTATTTTCTCAGAATAAAACCATGGTAGCTAGATTTCATCAGATTGTGAAACTATCATTATATCTTATTAAGCATTTCTGCTTTTAGAACCTACATGGAACAAAGTTACTTGGTCTGAGGCGCACACCGCAGATCTTTTTTTTTGTTATTTTTGTTTTGTTATTCAGGTATCATACGTCAGGACATCTTCCATAACACCTAGCTTTGTTGTTGATATCTATATCATTCCTACATAATTTGTTTCCACCACAATTTGTATATAGATATGGAGAAAAAAGAGGGCATAATGATCTGACCAATGTACAGTATACAATTTGAACATGATAAGGTGTATAAACCAAGTGTGAAATAGGTGTAGTATTTTAGGGAAACTAGTTAACCTAATTGGGAGGGGTCCTCGTACCGCGTTTCTTTCGCTAAATCTACCGCATGAGCTCTACGAGCTCATGCGGTAGATTTAGTGAAAGAAACAATGTACGAGGACCCCTCCCAATTAGGTTAACAAGTTTCACTTGTACTATACACCTCTAATAATTCGTAAATAATCAATAACTTACCAAAATAAGTCGACGTCGAAGCGAAAATCAAACTCGACTGGTAGTGCGGAAGTTGTTTTATGCTACGCACCATGCGCATGCGTCATCATAACTCTCCACGCAGAGGTATTCAGCGCAACGCATAACACAACAGCCGCTTGGAGACTATAAATTTGACCTCAAAGCATGCCGGTATGCCAGCATACCGGCACACTACACTGGTTCGCCTAAAGTACCACTTGCATAGCAGAGGTTGGTATTTGGAGTATTTTGAGGCACAGGTGTATAGTACATATCCAGGCTTAAAGCTAACCTACGTAGCAGTCTGTTAAGCGCAGAACTTCTGTCGAGCGTCAGATGGCAGCAGGATACGTCTTTCCTGCATAGAATCATAGATTGGCAACCAACCCCTGTCTGCGCTGAGCTACGATATAGGGGTTGGTCGGGTTACGTCCCACACGGTATGCCTCTGTGCCCGCCTGGATTCAAGTGATTTTGTTCGGTGTATAATCTAAAAGCAGACATACTTAATATGAAATACTCATAGCTAACATATTGATAAAAAAAATAAAAAATTATGTCCATTATATTTTGAAAATAAATACACAGGAAGGGAAATGAGAAAATGGAAAATTGGCTTCGAGGTTATGACATAACGTTCTCACCAATCAATACGAAAGCTCTGTTAGGGGAGTAACAAACAGGTCCCGGTACTGGGTCAAGGCGGCCGCTTATCTAACCCGACCAGAGCCAACGTAGTGTGGCTCTGGTTGCCAGTGTAATAGAATCATTACGCCTCCTTACAGTCACCCAGAACTTGAGAATCCGAAGCAGAAATAGAGTTGACAGTTTATTGCACTATCGAATTAAGGCAATGACTGTCCCTTATTACATATTGACTCTGACAGCGCATTCGCAGGAATGTTTACGCTAAGTGAAGCAGGATGAACTAATTCTCTAATCACCCGCTAAGAGGATCTATTAGAAAGAGGGCGCCTCTGTCGTATTTCTAATTCTGCAACATTTTACGATTCACAGTTTTAAAATTTCCACACATTAATAAAGTGTATCTTTATGTCAATAATAAATGCAATATCGACTTATTTCCGATAACAGTGGCCTTATTATTCTCCTCAGAGTTGACTCACATTGGTACAGATATAACTACGCGTCAACTACTTGGAGAATACGGCCACTATTATCGAAAACCAGTCAATATGATGTATATAATACATGCTATAAGGAAACGTAGTCACTGAGTCCGGAGTGATGGCTGTTCAAGGTCTTTTGTCCTATAGCTTTCTAATTATATTATGCATACCCGTTAACAACATCACTTCTTATATACTACTACCTATCAAAACCGGATGTTTTTCTACACCATTAATCGCTGACCAATCTTTACACATCTTGTCTCCATTCACCTATTTTGCGTCGATGTACTAGAGAAATCGATCGTTGATTCCCGACTGCAAATCGGTGCTGAATGATAGGCCAATGGAAAATGGCTTTATCTCTCAACATTCGTTGCTATTACATGCTACACACACGATATAATATTGGAGAACTTGCCCCTAAGCGAACTTGTCCCGTGATTTTCTCGCCCCGAACAGAAGCTCGCCCCATTTGGGGAGCTCGCCGTTGGACGGTTTCCTGCTTCGTCCTGAGTGTACAAATATACTAGGAGCAAATGTTATGTTCATCATTGATGAATGAGAGTGCAATTATAAAAGAATAGTAACAAAAAGGTTTGGGGTACATTCAGTATAGGGATCGTTTTCTATAACCGACTTACACCGAGTCAACTTGACTTTCCTTCACCTGCCTGAGTCTAGGATCAAGGCAACAGTGGGTAACTGAGGTATTTCGGCCTTGAGTGATTGGACATGGTCACCTAGGTATTCCTCTAAGACCGTATGACAATGGTACCCTGCTCTTTAACCAATTGCGCATTGAATACACGCAGATAGTAAAGGGATAGATTTATCTCAGCACGCTGAAATGTTTAGTGAAACCTTTGAAATCATCATTTACAAGTGCATAATGTATCATGACTTACGACTGGTAATTTTATCATAACTAAAAATGGATACGAAAATCAACCATTCGCATTACCCGTTTCATATGTTTAGAGGCCAAGGAAACTAAAAATGAGGAAACAATGGAAGTTTATTTTACTAAATGAGTGCTTCGAGTCTATTTTTCCCGAACTGTCTGCCTGTCTGTCTGTCTCTCTGTCCCTGTCTCCCTCCCTCTCTCTCTCTCTCTCTCTCTCTCTCTCTCTCACTCTCTCTCTATCTCTCTCTCTCTCTCCGACTGCCTATCTGTCTCTCTGGATGAAGATAGATGTAACACATGAATAAATCACTTCAATTATCCCGTTTTTTTCAATGTTAAGGTAAATGGATTTTGTATTTGTTGAAAGCGTTTGATTTTTCTATTCAATTTGATTTCAAATGAACTCGATTTACCTATTTGCGATAACATCGATTATATTCAGTAATAATTCTGCTCACATTAGGCCAGGATTACAAGGATCTATAGAAAAATAAGCGATGCGTGTATCGGTCATGTTTTTATTCAGAAAAGGGAGTGGATGTATGTTTAACAAGTCGATCCTTGTCAGATGGCTCGCTGCGCCTTTTGTTGACGAAGCGTGGTGTCAACATCGGATGCCAAATGACAGCTAACCGAGTCAACAGTGACAGGAGCGAGATCGTCACACGGAAACAGCAATATCAATAACTCAAACTATAGCTGACTAGATTTCAACAAACCCACGATGTAATGTTATTTATCACCAAGCGGACCGATTCCAACTTAACATGCTGGTCCAGTCTGAAAAGAAACCATGAACATAGAGTGCACCATTGAAAAGAAATGTTTTTATTTACTATCGAATATTTCAAAATGATAAGATTCCGTAGTTACTAAGTCGTCATTGATGTTTGGCCAAAGTTTAGTGATAGTCTCACATAGCTCTTTCATCTGAATACATATATGTACATGTATCTTGAATAGGTCGATTTATGAATAATAGTTAACAAACATACAAAAAAATAATTCGTAACTCTCTGACATATGCTTCCGAACATATGTCAAAATCAAATCAAACAAAGCGGCTGCAAAGCACACTCCCACCGAAGTTCCGCCGAAGTTCCATCGTCGATAAATCCATGCGGCGCAGATGTCTGTGAGTATATAACCCCAGGCTGCCGACGGGGCGGGCGCTAGGGAATCTCACAGCTCCCACGCCTACAGTGTACCCTCTTTATCCGACGTACATTTGATAGCAGTCAGAGTGGGAACAGTTTCTGTCGTCACGGTCGCCGCCCTCAAGCATGTCCCCGCAGGCGGGATGGGGGCTCGCAGTGCCCTGGCTAGTGCTTCTAGCCGTCACGCTCCAGTGCACGCTCCCAGCAAAGGCAAGGTGAGTCACATACGAACCCTTTTCTGATCAAGCCCAACAGCTCGTTTCCTTTGGCCGACGAAAATGGCACCGACTTTTTGAATTACCGATAAAGCCATTATCCAATGATTTCCAGTCAGGAACCACCGATCGGTTTTTCTAGTAAAGCAACACAAAATAAGTGAAAGGAAATAACCTAGCACTTTAAATGGTCGCCGATTAATATGGCGAAAATTAGGTAATAAGGCCACCTATGACCGATAGAATCAAAATACTTTGAATTCATTGAGGGGATCAATTATGATAATTAAATCTGAATGGAACAATAGGATATAAGAGAATCAAGGCATAGCCTGTTCCGATTACTAGACCGATGGCACTACGGACCGATGGTAACTAGACTGATGGCACCTCTTCAGACCGATGGCAACATTTTTCCTAGACCGATGGCACCACTACCTAGACTGATAGCACCACTCACTTAGACTGATGGTTGTTACCGGGCTATATTTTCTACGCCACTTTTCAACTATATTGTATTCACTTATAGGGGCATTTATGTGATGATTAAGATATAAAAAAAACCAGCTCTGACCCACTCGGTGCCGGAAGCGGCCCCCTCAGCATCAGGGGTGGTCCACGTGGCCAAGTGGTTGCCCATAAGTCCAGGTTAAGAATTAGGTAGTGCCATCAGTCTAGGAATGTGATGCCATCAGTCCAGGTAAAACTGAAAAGAGGTTGTGTTAAATTTCTCACTGTTTGGTCTTGATCCAGGCTGGTCAGTCTGCAATCGGAAAAAAAATTAATGTAATGATAATGGTGTAGTCACAAAACTGAAAAGAGGTGCCGTCAGTCCAGTTGCCATCGGTCTATGGTGCCATAATTTGGTTCCCCTGAACTCCGGGCTTTTCTCGTAACCACTTGTTTTATGTGCATGAGTCAATAAGGTAACTTTTAGATCACTTCTGGTTCCTCTAACAGATTGATCAATGTTCTCAGGGTCCTAAGCAAGTTTGTACATGATACTCAGTAGCTGACGAGCTTGAACGGTGATGTCATGGTGATGGTGTAGTCACAATCAGAACGTTCCGGCAGTAATCTTATCGGCATGGAACAAAACAGAAATACGTATCACAAAAATGAGCATTGGAAAGCGCTTTCTGGTCTTCGAAATATCATTAGTCTAGGCCGGAGGGTGATTTACGCTGTTAGAAGAAAGTCATAGAATAAGCAAATAGTAGTTCTATATTCAGCCTATATTGGTTAACAGTTCACAGTTTAACGGCTTCTCATTTACAGCTATATAAGTCTTGTATATATACATAATTTATCATATTTCCATTTCCGCACTGGCTTAGTACCCGGTAGTTGAGGGAAGACTGAAGTCCGTAAAAAAACCCACCATTTTTTCTGTGTTTTGATAAACGAGCAAAGCTTTTTTTATGTTGTCTCAATATATCTTGCTTACATGTTCCACTCCCACGATATTGACATATGCCTTTACCATGGACTCAAATTAGGTTAGGTTTTGGCATTTAACTAAATAATGTATAAGTACATAATGATATAAAAACATAGTGATGACGCCAATTCACACTTACTTATCTCAGTATATCCGATGAATTTGTCCAGACCACGTTCACGAACTCGTTCTGAACGAATTCGTCGGAGACACCTCAATAAGTATGTGAGCAAGCATCATTACTATATTTTTACATAACACCACTAGAGTTGTTTCTGAACTGAGCTACCCCCACCCCCATTTTTCCTAGACATTGTATGTGTGTTATTAAGGTATTTATTTGCATTGGGTTGGTGGATACTATCGTACCCTCAGATGTATTTCCTGTTAGCGACATCGTAGAATGGATGCATATTCATCAAAGTAGAATTCATATCAAACAATTGGAGATAATTAACTTGGTGGTGGATAGTCATTATTTCACATCATCACCAAATAGCTTTAATCTAAATATGGAAAATCGCTGCCGTCTTAGGCAGCTGGGCCATCGATACCTAGTAACTGTTGCCATGGTAACCATAATTCCATCAATTATTTTCACAACAAAATTAGGGATTTTCTTTACACAATTGATTTCACTTTCTAACAGCAGATTTTTACATAGTAAAACCACTGTCAACTTTTATAGAATGTAGTAAATGTATAATACATTACATATATGTGAGAATTGAAACTTTTTTTAAATACAATTCCTTCATAAATCAGTTAATGAAAAAGGGCCTAATGTACCTATTGGGTTAGGTCAAATTTGACAAAATGCTCACAATGAGATAATCCCACTGACACTTATCAAACTAAAAAAAAATCATTAGATGGCGCCATTGTGAATTGTAGGATATGCCTTTTAATTACAGCTTTTTATGAGCTCGTTGTATATATTATGGTTCAAAACATCTTTACTTTGTCGGTCCCCATAGCGAGCTGGAATGTCTGCACAACGGAACACTGAGCGATGGTGTGTGCAAGTGTACTGAGTCCTTCACGGGCGAGCGGTGCGAAATACTGGCAGGCGATTCAAACGTCACGGTGTATGCAGGTGAGCAATCACTCGTATGTTTTCTAATTACCAAAAACGATAGATGTGGCTATGTATATCACATAAAGCCGTTGGTAAAGGTAATAACAGCGTGGAAATAGTTAGTCAAAACTAGCCATTGCTGCGATGTGTGTAAGTGAAAATTATTACTGCATTGCTGAATTTTAAAAATGTGTCACAACAGCATCCAATTTGACGCTAGCCGGCGTTAGTACCACAAATCTTGAGGCATCACTACCTGTGCGTGTGCGTTACAGAATACATCAGGGAATTCCACAATTATCGTAAAAATCGAAGATAATTCTAAAACTTCATCCTTGCAAATTCCAATGCCTTTCTTATCTTTAATGATTTTTTTACGCTATTCTAATGTGATCTTTAATGTACATAATCTTTTTTTTCGCACCTGTTTTTCATCCCGTTCTATTGATACTATTTCAGAGCCGCCCGATACTGGGTTTCGGATTCACGTCTGGGACCGGTACAGTCTTGCCTGCAGCAGAGGCAATGACATCACGCTGGCCCTCCAGGACCATCGGAAACTGAAGCTGACACTAGAGGTGACTGACAACTCAGGGAAGGAGGCGGTGAATGAGGACCTCATTATTCAGTGGATCCCGCATGGTAACCACACAGCAATCTCCTTGGTGAGTTTGCACATGGAGAAGCTTTTATTTTCTTGTGCTTTGCTGAATTTGTTTGTATTCACAGGAGCTTACCTCTCTTTATTTAATCTCTCTGAATTCATATATGAATTTCTGGACAATGCTTGTGCGATTTGATATATATATGAATGTTCAGCTTTAATTACTTTTTAAAGAACTGATTTTCAAGAGAGAGAGAGAGAGAGAGAGAGAGAGAGAGAGAGAGAGAGAGAGAGAATGAGAAAGAGAGACAGACAGAGATAGAGCCTCAGACAGATGGAGGGATCTACAGGCTCAATTTAATCATTTCTTTTCTTTAGAAAATTATCTGTTATTATCGTATGGATAATTAATATATTATTTACATATCTTGCTGTTAGAATCTCAGAAGAATATCATCATCAGCCTTTCTTTCTGCTTCTTTGTCCAAAAAATACTATGGTGTAAATTCATTACATATGTGTTAGTTAGGCTACCAGCTTTAGATGGGATACCTATTTATATGTCCTTCCAAACGGAGCGAGTACAGGGCTGACGGTTTTATCAAAGTCTGATATTTCAAGTGTCCAGTCGGGAGTGCGCCTCTCGGGAAGTTGATGTTTGTATCAAGCACGTTATGAATGAAAGATCGTTACAATGCAATAGTGAATTTCTTAATATTATCAATGATATAATAGATATTCATAGATATTGTTAATAAAACCTCAAGGCAATATCCCGTCTAAGCTAAGGTTGCCTCAAAGCATTATCTGTCCTTGATCGGTTAAACACGTACAACATGGGAATTATTTCCTAAAATATCGTTGTTGTCTCCACACCATTAACAAACTAAGTTCAATGCTAATTATGTAATCAATTGTTTATTTCTAAATAACAGGAACTGGGTCTCATAATTCATGACCAGTTGGCGCATTACAAGGAGTTGTTACTGCACCCATACGGGATAACACGAAGAGAAGGGTCCAAAGAAGTCAAAGTAAAACTCACTGGTCTATACACGGCTATCTTTGATGACGATTCAATCACCGCTAGACAAGTCGGCGACCTGATCTACATAAGGATACATTCAGAAGGTAGGCCATTATGGTTAACCCTTTAAGGCGAATGATGCCTTGAGGCATCATCCAGCCCAGGACGAATGATGCTTTGAGGCATCATCCAGCTCAGGGCGAATGATGCCTTGAGGCATCATTTCTCAAAAACCTACAAAATCGTTTTTAACAAAAGGTAATGGAGGAACATTAATGGAGTTTTCAGAGGATGTAGGCATAATTATTAGTATTTTTATTCAAGAAAAGAAAATCATTTAAGATTATATATCATATCACGTGATTAAAAAATTGAATTGTTGGTTTTAACGATTGTGTGCCTGTCCCCTAGCGGTATGAAGTGCCACCAGCAACCGTCCTCCAGGCGGTAGCTTGGCAACAGGCACCCGTCCTTAAAGGGTTAAAATGATCCGAATATCATGTGTGTATCTCCTTTGCTTGATGATGGTTAGAATAATTTGATTAAACAAAAGGTATGTTCGTCCTGATTTTCTTTTAAATCAGAAAAAAATGTACTGACATGGATGAGAATGAACGTATTATCATGACAAGAAATGCACTATATGGTATACAATCTGGAAATAAAAGAACTAAGGTCATTTAAAAAAAGGCAAGCCAATTGTGATTCCATATTGGAATAGACCAATGAAAAATAGCCCTATGCATAGGTTTGTAGCAACCATAGATAGAAAAACTGATACAAAAGCCCTATGTTTTATCTTGAACCTAAGCGTTGTCCCGAAAACTACTTGAGGAAATTCGACCTACATTTTCTCCAGACTCTCTCTCCCTTCTATAGGCTCCATCCTCCATTCTCCTCCATCTAGACACTCCTGCATGCCTGCCACCCTGCCTCCTATGATTGCCTCCTCACTACTTTTATCTAAACCCGGTTTATTTTTGCCTCCCTGCTTCCTTGGCATCCTTCCTCTCTCCCGCAGGATACCCGAGACCTCCCCCCCCCGTTTTTCCCTACCCTTGTCTCTTAACACGTAGCTAACACAAAGAAAACAAAAAAAACCTAAAAGACATATAGAAATAAAACAAAAAGTGTACTTATAAAGACTCTCCTTACCGGGCAAGGCAGTAGATGCATGTCATTAAATGCCGTATGTCTGATGCCTGAGCACCTCTGTAGTACAAGCCTCTAAATCATAATTTTTGAGAAAATAGATTGTTTTCCACCATATCTAACGATTTCTGTTAACGTTTCCATGGTAATGTATATTAAGGCCCGGCGTCCACCTACTACGATAGAATCGTAGACCTCCCGATATGGCACCGATACAAAATGTCAAAATCGGTGCCATATCGGGAAGGTGCAAAATCGTAGACATATGTCTAGACAAACCAATTCACCATGCGCTGTATGGGTTTTTTTATCGGTGTCTAATCGCAGAAACGTGGTCAACTGCCCCGATATCACATAACCTTCCGACGCGATTTAGATTTTTTATCGGGAGGTGCATCGTAGACCATATCGGTGCCATATCGTAGTAGGTGGACGCCGGGCCTAAGTCTTTCTTATTATTAATTATCACCATAATGGTGTTTTACATAGTCTCTGAAAAATAATAAAGCTCCATGTTGAATCTAAGGTCCGGTGTGCACTGAGCTCCGATTAGTTTACGATAGGCCTTCCGATGTACCTTAAATCGATTACGAAGCATGCCGATGTTCATAATCTTGATGTTTGTGTAAGATGAAGATATTCCCAGTTGTCCATGACTTTTGACATTATGCATTATAATGTTTCAGGAGTTTTAGCATTAACCTTTGTTTTACGACATTTTAGATGACATAAACAATTTATTATATAATTTGATAATTTTGATTAAAAACTGAAAGGTTTTTCCCAGTAGATTAGACGTGAATGTTTAGATGGAAGTGAATATTAACCAGTCTCATAACTACCTTTTCTTACTCTTGAACAGAAATAATCTGCAAATATGACTCCGCTGACGGCAGCATCGTGATAGGTGGTAAAAAGATGTGCGACCAAAATGAAGTAAAGATGCAAGCCATTTGTGATGCGCTTCAGCCTCCAGGAAATGACGTCAAACAGGTAAACCAAAATACTTTAACTGTAAGCAGTCCGGTAAACGGATGTAAAATAACTTTGATGAACTCTCTCCCATTAGGTTGGTTTCCAGTAAATCGTAAAGGTTTTCATCTACTGCATCGAATGCAAAAAAAACAACATAGAGGCACTGAACAAGTGTCTGAGTATATGAACACCTAAACCGGCGTTTATACAAGACGATTATAGGTGACGATTGTGGAATTACCGATTGTTAAACGCCAGATGAGTGACGACAACAGATCGTCTGATTACATCAGATTATGGAATTTGGAACCGTCTAGCGATTATTTAGACGTTTTGACGGCAACAACTATTTCAAAGCTGCTAAGAATTAGTCGTCTATATAGACACCTAACGATTCTATACAGACGCAGTCGTCGTACATTTCTATTAATAAAATCGTCTAGTGTAAGCACGTTAGGAAATTCTAGGGTCGACGACTATCGCGTCCGATATTGCGAAATCGTGCACCACCTGAAGACTACTGGCTAAACGATCCACATTAGTCACATTACTAGTCGTCTAGGGTAAACACTGGGCTAGAAACATCTCAACCGAATGATGATTTGATGTTGATTCAAGCATGTTAAATATATATATCCTGTTTTCTCTCTTCTTCTAGAACGCACGGTGCGATGTGCTCGACCAGCTTCCATTTAAAAAGTGTCACTCTCGGGTAGAGAGCTTTGCAAATCACTGTAATCAAGTACTAGACTTGTCCGAATGTAAAGGTGAAGATTGTGAAACCGAAGTAATGTCACAAATACATGCCTATGTAAGAGAGTGCGAAGAGAGGAACATTATAATATGGCTGAAGCAACCAGAATTGACAGGTAAATGCTCTTTTGTGGAATACTATTTATCCTAACATACATTTGATACAATTACAAGTCATGTTCCTTATGTTGTTGATATTTCCTCCCCAAAAACTCCTTCACAATAAAAATAAAATATATACATTAGAAAATGGTTTAATATGATTCACCCAGCCTTAATCTCCTTGGACCAGACTCTATGTAATATCCTCGCGTGTGCTCGGATATAACTACGCGTCTCGTCCTCGGAGATTATGGCCACTTGTATCTGAAACAAGTTAATATTGTGTCTGTATACATTGTACCATCAAATATTGATAACATTGGCAATTTCTTTACCTGCGATAGATCAGGACCCTTGGCCACCCTTATCGGGCAACTGTAACTGTAGGTTTTCGTCCTCGCGGTTTCCCTGCGGATTCATAGCGACTAGTGTCACTTTGCGACAACGTAACGGAGACAGACATAGGCTACAGTCTAGAACGAAAACGTCACCCTTACCTTGTACATAACGCATAATGACTAACACAGACGAGTCTGCTATTGGGAAAATTTAATTGAGTTATTGAGTTTAAGAAATAACGAGAGAAAATGTAGAGTAATTAAGAAGAGTGTCACGAGTTATTAAATGGCCCTAGAGAGTAGGGTAAGGAGAGGGAAAAGAAAGAGTTTTTGTAGGGTGGGCGGGTGGTTCTGAATCCGACGGGAGTCCTGGAGTGAGTGAGGGAGGATGAGGGTTGAAAGGAGGTCAAGTGGGGGTCGGGTGAGGGGGAGGAGAGAAGGAGGGGAGGGGGAGTTCAATAGTGTCTCGTCTGCCGCATCACTGCCAACAAGTTGGCCACAATCTACACCCCCAGTAGCAGTATGTAACTATAGGAATCTTTTAGTTTATAACATATTTAAAGAAAGCGTGGCTTGCACAGATTTACATTATTCACTTAGTCTGAACGTCTTTTGTAAATATGATTGATGTGTCTATATATTTACAAACAAATTCTATTTTGCAGGTGGTAAATGTATGGGCGACTCCGAATACAGACCGGGCGGCCCAACTCTGAATGGCACGAAACACCAGGATAGTGGATGTTTTTGTCCAGAAAACACACTCCTAGATACGTAAGCAATATAAGCAATCCTCCATGTTTCCTTATAAAATACATCTACTGTCAGTATGGTTTATCATTCTATATCAAATGGGGAATGATAATACAAAAAGGAACTATCACTATATGTGTAATTTTCTATTTCATGTTCCGATGTAAATCAAAGAGTATGTATTACTATAGTTCATGTTTCGTCTACTGTTAACTTAATAAGAAATGTACAAAGAATACTTCCTAACAACATCCTTTCTGAGCAGGTTGAAGTAAGAATATCTACATATGTAAAACATTATGAAGTTAGAAATCACACAGATGTAATTTTTTGCCGTTTTCCTTTTAGCGTATATTTCATAAGATTTACATGAAGATCAGTGGTTTTCAGAAGTAAGACATCTCGATTAATCTCAGTTCTCAGTCTTATTGAATTGTAGATGGCACTTGTAGGAGTCCAAAAATCATCAGAATATTGTTCTATTGCAGACAATCACACATGTGCAGAGACTTATCCAAGTACTGTTTCATCGAGACTGGAGGCGCGTTGAGGTTTGTCAAGGAAGGCGAAACTATAATGAAACACAAGTCTAACTGGTAAGTAAAACAGATTGTTGATAAGAATATATAAAGATGCCAATGGGTTTCTTTTAGACCAACATTGTCAAGGCGAAGTTATCCTTTATTTCTTTATGTGTGCTACCTTACAATCGTAGATATGATATCCTGCCTATATTCAACGTAAGTTGTAGGTCTTTCGATATATTATTTCTTGATTAAAATCAATGATAGCGTAAATCAAGTTTTGTATGTAACACAGAGAAGCTCATTTCCTCCCCACACAAAAAAACATATCTTTTTTCTCAAACTTTAGCACTTGCATCGAGCCGTCAACGGAAGGTGGCCGCTTGAAATGTGAGCGCATTGACGATGGGGAGTGCTGGATTATAGATCAACATCGGTCCTACAGTTTCGACGGCAAACGATCCTTCTACAATTCATCCTATGGTGAAGTTGCCATCTACAGTCCCCAGAAATCTGCTGAAAAACCATTCCTTGAGGTCAATTCGTCCATAGATTGTAAAGGAGCAAAGTCCTGCATAAAACTGAGCTGCCAATATGAAACGGAAAAACTAACAAGAACGTAAGTGACCTTTTTAGATCGTGCTCCCACGCTCTATAGATACGGTGCACGTATTTATTTTTAGAAATCTTGGCTGAGATTCCCTGATTAATATATATATATATATATATATATATATATATATATATATATATATGCGTGCTTCCAGTACAACAGAAGCTAGCAGAATAACGGTAATCAGAAGAACGTGATGTCACGCGAAGACTAATAGATGCAGTAGTCAAGCGGTAGTCAAGCGACTAACCTAGAAAAGTGACGAGAAAGATACACAACTAGATACGTCACAAATTAGATACGCTGCGGAGAGCTACACAGTAGACCACGCTGGTAGCCTGCACATCTCCAGTCACCCCTTACGATTGGCGCAGGTACAGTGCTCTGCCGTCGCACAGTAGCGAATCATGTTGCTACCCTGTTTACTTAGCAACGTACTGACGTTCTATTTTCGCGGTGTTTCCCCCCCCGCAATTACCGACCAATAAACTGCACTCTACCCTATATATATAACAAATTGCTGCTAGAATATGACAATTCTAACCAAATACTTGTAGCAGCTACTACCAGCAATGAGAGAAGAGTTATTTGATGTTTCTTTGTGTGTGCGAATGGTGCCACGTAGCAGAAAATAACGCGAAAAACGCCCACCACCACACAGCGTTACAACGCCCCCTACGGGTCCCCTACGTTCTGGCAGTGCACTGTACCTGCGCTAATCGTAGTGACGAGAGTGGTAGATGCGCAGGCTTCCAGCGTGCACAGTAGACTTGCCAGCAGCCTTAATATATATTTATATATTGAATAATTTAGACATATATGTATATATATACATACATGTACATATATATTATATGCATGTATAGATTAAATATCGTATCAAAACAGCCATGCAAGGCTTTTCTCCAGTCAAAATCCTAGTAGTAGGCCCATCGCCTTTAGTCTGCAAAGTCAGGATTTCAATTTCAATTGTCTTGAAACAAACTCCCAAATTAGTTTTCCTTTTCCTCAGTTTGATACCGGACCATAAACCAGCGACTGATGACGCCTTCCCATATACAATACGCTTCGATGGGGTGTTTAATGCCAACTGTGGCAAACACAAAATAGCCTGGAATCTAGACTTATCCTTGTTTAGAATCACTATTCCACACGAATTCAAAGACTCTCGAAGCTCAAAGGACGCCAATAAATCATCGGAGGTATGGCTTATGATATTAAGTGTTGATATTTTGGGTTTTGGGTTGTAGCTCGTAAGAGTAAACACTGATAGCTAAAGCACCAGATCCACTATGGCGACTGAATTTGCATGAGAATTGTCTTGCGATACTATGAGACCATGCGACATTGCTACGATGCGTATTCATGTGTGAAACGTTAGAGACATATGTAAAAGTATCAAAGGGTTTTAGTATTGTCGCATTTAGTTTGGTTTGATATCTTATCTTCAATATTGTTTAATATCTTATGTTCAAGTGAACGTTTTATCCACTTAAGCGAATTTTCTATAAGACTTTCAGAATTTCAGGCGAATATGTGAAACGCAAATTCACAAGAAATTCACTTTGGTGGATCTTGCGCTAAATATCATGGCGACAGTTTAATAAATTAACAATATTGTATATTACACTGATTATTTACAATTGCCATAAGCAATATGATTGCTCCGTTGAATTCTCAATAGGCACTTAGAGCATACATAGGCTCAATCTTGATGTATTATATTCAACCAAAAGGTACCACGCCATTATAACTATTATATCTACAGAGGGAACAAACCAGGAGTTTTGATATTGGGCAACGTTCATAATGTATGTGGTGTTTTTCATTTATTGTGCAGAATAAAAATCTGTGTGGAACCTTTAATGGTGACAAGAACGACGATGTGATTTACGGCGAGCCTAATTACATTTTATATCATGCTCCTGAAGTCTGCGAAACATCGTTTATCAAGACAGGTCCGGCCGAGTTACTTTGTCTTGTATGCTTTGAATCAAATGAATCATATGTAACTTTAAAGGCACTTTGAAATATTACCTCTGATACAACTGCTGAGTCTCTAAACAACCCTACCTAGAACTGAGATGGCTAATACAGGTGGAGATGGATGGAAAGACTATCTAGTACAGAAAAAGACGTTAATATACCTTCAATGCTAAGACGTATAGATCTACCAATTTTATGATAACAGTGTAACCCTCAGGGTAAATGTAAATGTATAGATATCATCAAGTAAAAGATTAAATTTCTCTGTCAGACTTTCTCCGGGACAATGTTACAGGGGTTGTACTTTCCGGTGTAACATCGATTATTGTTGTTTCACCAGATTCGTTTAGCGACTTGATGGACTGGTCAGATCTCACTTTAGAGGAATACAGGTTCTTAACCAACAGCAGAGGTGAAATGGTTCAGTTTATTTGCTGGAATCTTGCCAGCCGACTGAATTCCATTCATGAACCAGAGATTACCTCATGGTACACTAATGGTAAGTACGGCTTTTCTCCTAGAAGAAATACACAATATTTGCCGGTTTCAGATACAAGGGTTGTAGCCTGGGCACTTGATATTTAATGATATCGGAGTGCATGCAGAAATATTACGTAGAGTCAACTCCAATGAGCATAGAACCTCTTTTATCAGAAACCAGTTTATATTATATATGTTATCAACCTTTTCCCAATAGGTAGCTTACCGATATCAGTTCGCTTTAGTTGCATACTATTTTTCAATATACACTGCGCTTTATCACAACCTGGCGCAGAAAACATATCCGTATGTGCCAGGTTATGTTGATATTTCTACTCCCTATTTCTATGGTGACTTCCTACCAGGTGGATAAAAAAATGATATCTGTCCATACTGCACACATCAAAGCGATAATGATAATAAGAAAGATCATAAAGAACGGAGAGCGCAAATGCAGGTATATCAAAATATGGTCGGCTGATGCGCTCTTGCTGCCCCATCCCTTATTACTTATATCACACATCCTGATGTATTGTGAATAAGATACTAAGAGAAAACATGGTTACTGAGCCCACATAGCTCGCTGTTGGAGGTCATTTGGTGGAAAAGTTCATCCCAATGCCGCAGGCAGAGGGACATTTTCTTTTCACTTTGTACCAATTTTCTTAACAGCCATTTTGTTTTTATTATGACGCCTATACTGGCCTTGCAAGCAACTTGAGAAATTTCGTTAGTGAGATGAACATTTGTCACGTTGGGCGCGAACATTATTTATACTACACCCATAGGAGCGGGTAGTATTTCATACGTGTTTGCTCACAGGTATATAGTAATACTTATCATTGACTACAAATTGAATATCCACCAACTACATGTATCTGAAAAAGTGTGAACTGAACTCAGCTGGTTGGGCAATGGGATGAGGGAACAGCGAGGTTGTGTACCATCGAATCTGTGCCCAACAAAACAAAATGGATCATCATAGTTGCACCAATAATTATGTTTTTCATTACAGCGACATACATTAAGTGCCCAAAAGATCTGGTACCCCGCGTGGACATGGAGGGCCATACCTGCGGGTGCGCATGCCCAGGGGTAAGCAGCACGTACTGTTGTTAATTCATAACTATTGAGATATCCTGAAAAAGGAAAGACGCCATGTTCAAACAGAACCACAGGTGCACTTGACCAGATGGACCACATGAGGTGGCATCCTTGGTTACCGGTCTTTTCTATTAAAGCATTACCACCAACCCTTCTGTTAGCCCTTATGTATAACTATCAGACCCTTACACCTCTTCAACTAGTCTGGTAAGCCCCAGCCTCCACTGAGCTCGAATTCTTCTATGATAGGCCTAACGAGGTACCTAAAAACTGAATACGATGTACGTCTATGCTCCTAGTCTAGACGTTTGTGTAAGATTTAGGTTCCCGATCGTCCATAACTTTTGATACTATGCTTTATAGGGCTTCGGGAGGTTATCAATTTCTATCGTAGTAGGTGGACGCTGGCCCTAAACCTAAAACTTTAATTTACTCTTTATAGGATGATATTCCCGACTTCACGCAACAAACTTGTCGGTCAAACAAAAAAGGAAGGAATGTGCAAAAGCAATCTAGAGGTAAGTGTGTGTTACAGATTCTTGGTAAAGAATTTACATTTCATCAAGGGAGGCTAGTAACATTCAAGACATAATAAGAAGGAATTGCATTGAGATCCATAGCCGCTTAGAATATGCCATTGCTTTACCATGATGTAGCGAACCCAAAGCGTATGGTCAACACATTTTAGTGGCTATGAATTGAATACGGTTACGATTTTATATCTCGCCTACCTCTGGCATTGGAGTATTCTTATGTCGAGAGAGAGAGAGAGAGAGAGAGAGAGAGAGAGAGAGAGAGAGAGAGAGAGAGAGAGAGGAGTTAACAGCTACAATGTTTTCTGTCACCTGAATTTGTACCTTTTTCCTTTTGTTACCAATCATTGTTATTCGATGTTAAATCCTTGAGCCTCTAATGTTTGGTATTTAATCAATTGTTCTTTGTATTTTTCTTCATTCCTTTCTCTCTTTTCTCTTTGCCTCTTGTGCATGAAATTTTAACTATAGTCTAATATTACCAATATGTTCTTATTATGCTTGTGCAATATATCCCATCATCATCAGAAGTTATCGAGCAATGCAGTGAGAGCGAAACTTGGGGAGCGATAAATTGCGAACTAAACTGCAAGGACCTGAAGATGTATTGTGACCCTACTCGTCCACAACCAGGCTCCAAGAGAGGTTGCGTCTGCAAGAAAACTATGGTAAGATGTTTTAGATGAAAGTTTGAGAACATGGGTCGCGTTAAAAATACATACTCTGATGGCGGCAACGAGAGTAGTGGCGAACACACGGGCTAGGCACGACAATATAGACAACAGTTCAATAAGTCGGGTCGTCCCCAGGTAGAGAAGTCCTGCATAATTTGTCTCGTCCGATTAACACATATCGTTAGTGAGGATAACAGAGGATACTTTTCTCCTTTGCCTTATCTATCTTTGGAGGATTGCCAGCAATAAAATATGGAAAATTCATTCCGTTGGATGGGATAGAAGTGTTGGTCATTATCATCAAACGCTAGGTCTTGTACAACCTATCCTACAAGTGTCATATGCTATATACTATCGAGCCCCGGGTTATCAAATACCCCAAGGTGATCCTGTACGAAATAGGTTTCTCAAATTCATAGCGGCATAAAGGCTCACTTCTCGATAATCATAATACAATGCTATTGTTGTGAGTACGATCTTACACTACAATAACCTGAATCAGGTGTTAGATCTATAACTCGTATCATAAATCTTTGATATTGTTCGAATTTTTTTCTATCTATCTTTGGAAGCAATGTTTGAATTACCTGTTAACCACACACAAAACCGATGACCCTCAAATTTCAGGCTAGGAACATAGACGGTATTTGCGTGATTCCCCACGAGTGTCCGTGTGAGTATTTGGGACGTATAATACCTTCTACGTATCCCGTGCCGGTTGGCGACTATTGTAACTTACGGTAAGTGCATACCGAATTATACCAATTGGTGTTATAGATTAGTGATACTCATCCTCAAATGGAAAGCAAAAATGAATAACATCTTCTAAAATTCAAGCGTAATTGACCCTCGTTTATATCTGTTTCTATTTAAGTCACCATTCTTCGTGCTCGTTGGTTTATAGAACTTTGAACATATGAAATGTTTTCTAGGATTCTTAAAATGTATTGAAAGAGGCATATATATATGATTGGGCTCAAAATAATGTTCAAAGTTCTATAAACCAACTGGTTGGAGTCACTCAAACATTCCCATCATTGATATAATCTAGATTTTTAGAATATTACATTTGTTGATTACATAAAATGGAAAGCCTATGCCGGAATATATTGTGGTATCATGCTTTATAGCCCTTACAATTTCAAAATGACATTTTCTTGTTATTTTCTCCTTTGTAGTCAATGTTTTAACGGGGTAGTCAAATACGTAGACTTTGGCCAACCTTGCAAAGGTATTTGTGCTGCCTATGGGGATCCACATTACATAACGTTGGATCAAGTGGCATTCGAATTTCAGGTAGGTAAATGCCAAATGATTGAATAAAAGTGCCTTATCAATGAATAGATAAGTTTTTGCAGACAGTTAAAAAGCAATAGGCCAAGAGATCAAGCAATTGACCACATTATACGTTTCTAAAGGTAGTGCAACACCTTGTTTAATTGACAGAATAGGTGTGAAATTGACCTCCAATTATGCGAGGAAAGGAAATTACTGATAAATATTGCTTAATAATTCACAAAAAGTTAAGTAAATAAGGTCAAAACAACACAT
This sequence comes from Alentia gelatinosa, assembly GCA_950022655.1. Classification (NCBI taxonomy): domain Eukaryota; kingdom Metazoa; phylum Annelida; class Polychaeta; order Phyllodocida; family Polynoidae; genus Alentia; species Alentia gelatinosa. Next base: position 18,552,053 of record OX465588.1, on the reverse strand, counting down.
GCAGGCGGAATATTGTGTGCAGGGGTGTTACATGCCTGAGAATGAGTTGTAGAATCAAAAACAATTTATCAATTAATCACAATTAGGTCTCCATACATCAATCTCCCATTTTGAGAATTAATAAAAGATCATGAATTGATTTCGCTTCTCCTATTTCATTTAGGGAATCTGCGGCTATACGTTGCTGACAGATGCTTGCAATGGAAACAGAAAAGCGCCAAGGTTTTCCATCACATCACAGAATGTAGCATGTGGATATGGCGTCTCATGTACCAAGGCTGTCAATGTTAGTATACTTGTCAAAACCTTCTTATAGTCTAATCAACACAAACATGTCACAGGAAATTCTAATTGATTAAGATTGTGTTTCATAATTGGTGTGTCCCCAGCGGCCGGTCACACAACAATCAATAAAGGGCAGCGATCTCAAGAACTGCCAACACGATATGGCGAATATTAAGACATCATTTCACGATAATATCCTCCATCGATGATTTAGCATACCGGAATCAATAATCAGGGGAAATATAAGATAATAGCTCAATACTTGTTAGCTATATTTTGTTGGGGATTCCGGAGATCGCTGCCGTTTCTGTGGGTACCCGGCTTCAACTAATGCCAAGGAATCGGTACGCAGATAGCGGAGGGAAAGTCCCTTTATTACCCACCGATTACGGAGTCTCCATAGGAAATGTATAGGGCACCTGGAATTAGCTACCTGGAGATTCTGGCATGTCAGAATCTCCTGCAGGACATATCAGAAAAATAGTCCTGTCCATAATGAGGTTGAATCATCATGTACTTCGAAATAAGTTTCTAGAATGTTTATTCAATGCTAATTATCTAGAATCAATCATAGTAATCTCATTTACCATCAGAAATCACTGTCATAACACACTTTGCATGCTAAAATCACAGATTAATGGCGAACTATATCATTGGTGTAAGTCTACACCGAATTACTGCTACACTTGACAATGCTGTGGTGTTTGGAACTGGATGGCTTACAGAAACTATTTAATCGGATAGACTTGTTATTAATCTTGTAGGTGGGTAATAAATACAATAACGACTGGTTTTGTATACGAGTGATAGTAATCTCCTCGCAGTTGACTACTCGGAGATTACGGCCACTCGTACACAAAACCAGTCATTATTGTGTATATAACCTCTACCTAAACGAAAAGCAGGAAATCTAAGCATGGTCCATAGAGAAACGGTTTCAAGGTGTGAACTGGAGACCAGCCGATAAGCCACGATATTTCTGTTATTCTGCAGGTGACGGTGGGCGATGTTACAGTCACCCTGATCCGTGGGGCCGCCCCAGACTGCCCGAGCAACGGTGCAATAAAATGTACAAGGGGAGGATTGTTCTGGATGGTGCAGATACCACTATACGGTACGTAGAAACTTAGTGTTTGTGGTTATATGAATATGCATATATGTGCCTTACTCTGGCATTTTTTTTGTTTTCACTAGACAGGTATTAAAGGGACTATTGTATTTCAACGGCCAAATTGTGCTGGTCAATTGGAGCGGATGTTGACGTTTCTGAAGAGGCTCCCCACGGCTTTTGGTTTGGGGGGTGTTCTATAGACAGGTACATGTCTGACCGGAATCACCATCAAAATATGGCGTGCATGTGACCCATTATTTCATATTTCACCCGAGAATTACTTCTGAGATACGTAATTATCGATGGGAGACATTACTATGAAATAATAGATCACACACACGCCATTTTTGCTGGCGATTCCGGAGATTGCTCCTGTTTCTCGCTTTCAGTTTCGCAGGCTATGCACACGCCATATTTTGTTGGCGACTCCGGAAATCGTTGCCGTTTCTCGCTTGGTGTGTCCCTGCATTGTTCCTCACGTGATGTGTTTTCATTTTTCTGATAATAAAGTCCCGGACACACAATGCGAGGAACGGCAGCGATCTAAGGAATTGCCAACAACAGACGAAATGCATGCGAGATAGTATTTCATAACACTAAATATCTACAAAAATGATTAAGCATTCTAGAAGCAATAATCAGGTAAAATAAGAAACAAAGCAAGTCAAGGAGTCGCCAATAAAAATTGGCATGCAAATGAGATATTTTTCAGCAATATGTCCATCGATCATTACTCCGGTGAAATATGAAATAATAGCTCACATACATGCCGTTTTATGTTGGCGATTCCGGAAATCGCTACGTTTCTTGCTCGGTAAGTCTCCGGCATCTGGGACAATGTATATCTCCTCTCTGCGAGGAGGAGACTAGCTTTTTTCCCTGTTAGTAATAATATAACCATATATATAAGGGAAATACAATGAAACAATTAATGATCTCTACTATTCAACTTTTTAGGAATCAATTGCAGCTTATAATGGTAGTTATTGAAAATGCATTTGAAGTACCTTCTTGTATAAAAACACTCATTCTGAAGATTATCCTCATTTTAATTAACATTGAGATAAAATTTACATAATGTCATTAAATATGTCCGAATCATTCAAAATAGTTTGTTTGGAAAAGATATATTCGGAGAAAATAAAAGTGGATTTGTGGGTATGTTCGAATGAGATTCCATATAGACTACCCTTTTCTCTAATTAACTAAACCTAACTTGATTCATGGTTCATTGTGCATTGGCCTATTTCTTCCAGGTATAAGGGTAGATTGGGATGCGCATATGAGGGTTTATATTATGGTAGACAAAAGGCTTGCCGGTCAAGTCTGCGGCCTTTGCGGAAACTTCAACGAGGTAAAGTATATCTTTTATGTTGTATTCATTGCAGTGTTATCATAGGATTCGGTATAGGCGAATTACTCCTTGATGTATTTTTGATAGAATGTGTTTAAATGCAATTACATCTCAGGCTCCTCACTTTTAAACGTGTAATGTATACTGGCGACGTAAGACCTGATATTTCCAGAATGATTATATTCAGAATAGCACTGCTAACATATCTCATCATCGATGTTATGTTCACCATATAAATATAGATAGAAAGTCCAGCTGTCACTGATGTAGGGATTCTGTATTATATAAGATACAAATGCTCGAGATTGATACTTGATGGTAATATGAATTTCGCTTATTCTACTGAACAGTTTTGATCACTGTCTTGTTTTCTTGAGGACATGTGTCTGGACATATTTATATTCTATAATAGACGCATTTTTTTTCCATACACGGACAGGTTCTATGTATACCGGATAAAGGCGAAAGATTACACAACTATCTCTCCTCTCAGTAAACATATATTGATATATTCTGTATTACAAAAGAAAACTCTATATAACAAAAGAATATGCACCTCAACATAAAGCGGACATTGATTAGGCAGTTTTAAAACACTTGGTTAAAAGGGAAATGTAACGGTCAGGGATGTCGAGTGATGGGTTATTCCTTCTTATTTCTTGATGCATAGTAACTAGGGTTGAGCCTCTGTAGAGAAGTGCCACGGTTTTACCCTTATTACGGGACCCACAGGGTATAAAAGACAGGGTCCGCAGCAGGTAGACAGGTCACAGGACATGACCTGACTCTAATATCGAAGAACAATGATAATATTTAAGCATGGACAAATTATAAGCGTACAACCTTATCCAGGCATTAGTCTTTAGTATTTGTCTTTAGTTGAACTGTACAAGGAAGAACGCCCTATAACAGGCGATTGTATGTTGTTCCAACCTGAATAAAAAAAAACTAAAACAAACTTGAGCACAACGTGTGGTTGAGCCAGGTCTATTTAACCTCGTATAATTGTGCAAACTCCCCCATGTTGCCATCTAGTACCTATGCTAGGGTAACGGACAAGTCCGATATTGAACAGTTGATAAAACGTTTTATTGAAACTCTTTATGTTTGGTCTTAGTGTAAATAGGAGTTACCGGATCAACCAGCTTACCCAATATTTGAACCAACCTGCGGGTCTAATACATCTGGAGGGTGGTTCTGAGGTAATCGTAACGATCATCCGGGCCCAAGAATCATTTGATATTATATAGAAAGACAAGACATTAGTTATAGGCATTATACACATTTTCTTGTCTCCATCAATAGTTTATTTGGAGCTCATGACTCACCAGTTATGTGTGCAGGTGCCGCCCCTTGGCATCGTCATATAGACATTGAGTGTATAACTTTTCAATGTTATTCCATTCCAGAAAACAGATGATGAATTCACAGACCCACGGGGTAATGAGCTGGACACTGCTACAGCGTTTGCTAACTCCTGGAAAGTGGACAGTGATGACCAGTGCAGTGACCACCAGGACAAAGAGCATCCCTGTGTGACACATCCAGAACGTAATGCGTTTGCTCAGAGCATGTGTTCCTTGATCTATGACGACGTATTCGGCATGTGCCATAAACTGGTGAGGAAGATTTCTAACCCTATTCATTATCCATCTGTTACGAAGTCTCCATACTCAACCTATAGAGCTTACGGTTCGCCACTGAGAAGAATATAAAAAGCCCGTATTCTCCGAGGAAAAAAACGAAAAAGGTCCTTAGCGCAAAGTAGTGCGTGAAAAGATCTTAAAGTAATTTACCGATGCCTTAAGCAAGGTGAATGTTTCTAAGCATCTTCACCAAGTAACTTCGTATTTGAAGATTCTGACTATGATCTGTTTGATTATTACCGTACCTCAAAATATTTATGAAAATGTTGATTCGTATATATGTGATCGGTTGAGTAGCCAGGTCCACCCTTATCGAATAACGTCAACTTGCTCTCTTACACATTATCTAAGCTCCAATCTGATTGGTCTAGACGTCGTCACGTGGTCTTCCTCGCTATCCAAACGTCAGTTAATGTATGAAAATATCAGCCCTTGTATGAAAACTGTAGACCCCTATCAGCGGTATAACTATAGAGAGTTCAGCAGAATGTTTATAGGAATACTTATAAATGAGAACATTACATACTTTCCTTTGACAGGTGGATCCAGAAACAAGTTATGAGAATTGCAGAGCGGACGCGTGCGGGTGTGACAGGGGCGGTGACTGTGAATGCGTCTGCGCATCTCTGGCCAACTATGCACGTCTCTGCAAGCAGAAAGGCGTCGACGTCAACTGGAGGAGCAACTCAATCTGCCGTAAGCATAAATATCTCCGATTTTTACGCAGAACATATACTTTTTCTATCATAACTGGTTTCGATTTTGATCATTGTTGTGGTTTCAAAGAAAAGTGTTTCATTTAAAACGCCACCAAGGTAGGTGTATTCTCTAACTCTTGGGATTACTGGGAGGCCTAGAAATACATCTGGTGCTTTCATTCTATTCAGTTTACGTTTGGTGCCAAACCAGAGAACCTTTATTTTCTTATAGTGTATAGTGAGAAGATTGTTCTTGGTCCAGTCAGGTAGGATATTAGGGCCTTCTTGCAAGGCCGTGCTTACTAGGTCTGGAGTGCTAGCTCCTTTGCATATCATGAGATCATCTGCGTGAAGTTTATTAAAGGGATCTAATAGTTCAAGACATCTAATTAGGTCACTGATATGATAGATGAACAGGATTGGGCTGAGTATAGAGCCCTGTGGCACTCTGTAATGTATCAGTTCCCATTATGATATGATGCATTCGCCCGTTCAGTATGAATTCAGCAAGTTCAAGGTTCTGTCAATATTCAATTTTCCTAGACTGCTTTATTAGCCGCACTGTCGGACGCTTTTTTGAAGTCCACGATGTTCAGCTCCTGTTATAAGGCTGTTGTCCCTGTGTTCATATTACTCATTAGTCAGGTGGCTGATCGCATTACCAGGTCCAATCCCTGTCTGGAAACCATTTTACATATGTGAATGATGTACTTACTCAGTGATTAAAACAAAAACGAATATTCAGAGTCAGAATTATTCCACGACCAGACTTTCTTTATTTAACATGTTTTATTTCCATTGAAACAGATTTACATGTTAACACAGTTTTCTTACGGGTCCATATCTTTGTAGTTAGACATCTCAGAGTAACAAAACAATTTTCGCACGTGGTCTTTCATGTTGTTTCCTTTTTTTTCAAGATATGTTAACTTGTCTCATTTTTTATCCTCTTACGTATCAATTACCGCCAAAACCAGTAAGATTTAAATCCTGCTGTTATTTGTCTCGTTACTTAATGCGTGTTTTTGATTTTTAATCACAGCGTACATGTGCAATTCAAACAAAGTATACCAGATAAAGGGAACTGTCTGCAAGAGAGAGTGTAAAACCCATAAGGATGATTTAGAAGCCTGCGATCATATACAAGTTGAAGGATGTTACTGCCCTGAGGGCACGGTCCAAGTTAATGGTAAGTCTATTCATGCATTTTGAAAACACCATCTAAAAGCCGGTTTCTATTGGGCGATTATTCAACACTGACCCATTTTTTATGTACATGGAAACGCATTTGAAATTGTCAGCTATTGATTTGGTGAAGATTACACAATAAACCCTTTTCTATTGACCAAATTTCGGCAACGATCAGCATGCTTTCAGGAAACACCGATCGGTTTTCCTTTATACACCGACGCCAGATTGCTCAATGAAAACTGGACTCACAGAGAATGCTCACCGATTAATTTTATTGGCCTAGATTATGCAAGAAGACCACCACTACCAGAATCAAAACGCTTTGATCCTTAAGAGATATGTGGTGTCTTGTCTAAATATCAACATTTTGACTATGTCGATATCATTTGAAATCATATAATTAGGGCATATAACTTGATATGTTCTGTTGCCTATATGGAGGAACGCTGGATTAAGGTAAATGCAACTGCTTGATCTAAAACAACGTTTTAGTATGAAAACTGAAATGTGTAAGTACCGGGAAAATAAGTATGTGATACCGACATACAGTCGTTTGCACCACCGATATACTTTCAAGGGAACTAATATGATTTGCGTCATTTTTGTCGGCAAATGAAAACGGGCTTTGAGAGCTACCACCGACCTACTTGGTCAACGAACGACATAATCAAAACTTTTCGATTTCGTCAGTAGGGCTAAAGGTCTTAACCCTGCAAGATACAGGGGGAACAAGGGAAACACTGCACCCTAATCGATTATATGATATCGACATGCAGTTGGTGGCCAAATTTCATAGACCGTTAAGGCAATTGAAAAGATCGGTGCCGGTTTCGTCGGTCAATGGAAAAAGGCCGAATAACTAGACAATTTCAACTGGCAAACATTCAGTTCCTTGCGGACTTGCTTTCATGCTCAACCATAACAGATTAACAGAATCCTTTGTTAGGCCTTACGATATAATGGTTTAGAAACTGAAACATAAATATGTAATAGGGTGAGCACAATGGCCTGAACTTTATAGTATAATGTACCAGAGATATATGCACAGATATTCATATTTTACAAGATTAACATGGCTTTTGTGATTGTTTGAATTTCCAGGAACCGGTCCCTGTATCCCCAGACATCTATGTCCCTGTTTTGCGGAAAACGGCACAGAGGTCACAGGCTTCTGGCGCGAAGACTGCACAGTGTTGTAAGCAGATGTTTCTACTTCAAAACCCGTTACTCCTTCTAGCCAGCCAATATGCAACCCCTTCCTTATGCTCCATTCATCATATCATATATATCATGATGCATGTACCTGAAATGAAGTCATCATGACAATTTGTCCTGATGGACAGAACTAATTCTTTGTATATATTGACATTATACAATGCATATGATTCGCAGATAGTGGTGTTATGATCTGACACTCGCTGGGTGACTAGATAATACACCCTCCGTTGAATTCATGTGCCAAATTGTAAATTAATAATAATTAAAGGTTGAAAAAAGGGAAGTTAGGCCTATACTACGAACTAACAGCAAAAGGCGATGCAGCAACACAGAACAACCAGTGTCGGTGATAACAGTAGCCATAAACAGAATAGGAGATGCAGTCCGGTTAGAGAGAGCCACCCAGAAGGAAGTGTCTGGAAGAATGTCTTCAGTGGGATGCATAAGAAAACAAAAGGGATCATATCATTAATGGAGAACTGGATCATTCTTAGCTGAATCAATTTAGAAGGGAGCTCTGCTCACCACTCCTAATCGCAACTTTCCTTGTGCATAGTATCAAGTATAATTTAGATCAAAGAGAGGTTTTTCTGGTCGGGTTGAACATTTAGTATATCAATGCTTTTAAGGCCCGGCACAAAACACATGTTTTGTTTTCCAAATTCTTTATTGGTATGTAAAATATAGCACAATGAACCGGCATCATTGTTTTTCTTTTCCAGTTTATAAAGTAAGATACAATATATAAATCAAATATCATTGGTTTTCTTTTCCAATATTTGATAATACCAGGTTTTCTTCAGGTGCCATCCATACAGTTGTAATCAAGTTGCTATACTGAAAAATGATATGTCATTTTTCTCGGGGGTGGCGCCACTAGTGTTGCAATGATTTCATCGCAGCAGTGGGGCAAACCCTGTACTTTACTTGCGATTGAGTGCGATGAAATCATCTAAATAACTCAGCGTTTACACTAACAATTCTGGCATTTTGCAGCTCTTGACTTTCAGCGTCAAAAATCTAGAAATCGTCCAATATAACCGCCAAGCACATGGCGACTGCAGATCATCTGATTACATCAGATTATGCAATTTGGCACCACTTTACGACTATTGAACACGCTTTGATGCCTGCAACTATTTCAAGCCACCTTGATATAGTCATCTACACAGTTGACGACCCTATGTCATCAGTGTAAATGCTCAAGAAAGTTCTGAGATCAAAGACTTTTTCGGTTGACATTTCCCCACCTGACGACTATTGACTATTGGACTGACAATCTACAGTCACCACGTATTTAGCCGTCTAGTGTAAACGCTGGCTAAGGGTAATATTTGTTAATACCAGGTTTTCTTCAGGTGCCATCCATACAGTTGTAATCAAGTTGCTATACTGAAAAATGATATGTCATTTTTCTCGGGGGTGGTGCCACTAGTGTTGCAACGATTTCATCGCAGCAGTGGGGCAAACCCTGTACTTTACTTGTGATTGAGTGCGATGAAATCATCTAAATAACTCAGTGTTTACACTAACAATTCTGGCATTTTGCAGCTCTTGACTTTCAGCGTTAAAAAGCTAGAAATCGTCCAATGTAAACGCCAAGCACATGGCGACTGCAGATCATCTGATTACATCAGATTATGCAATTTGGCACCACTTCACGACTATTGAACACGCTTTGACGCCTGCAACTATTTCAAGCCACCTTGAAATAGTCGTCTACACAGGTGACGACTCTATGTCATCAGTGTAAATGCTCAAGAAAGTTCTGAGCTCAAAGACTCTTTCGGTTGACATTTCCCCACCTGACGACTATTGGACTGACAATCTACAGTCACCACGTATTTAGCCGTCTAGTGTAAACGCCGGGTAAGGGTAATAAAAACTGCCGATGGGGCGTCGATAGGGGCCATAAAACGTGTGCAACAATCGTATCACACCAGTGGGTCGGGGTCTTTAAGTACGATCAAGGCTTGCATCAACGTGAGAAGATTCTATATATTCTAGAAATTCTTCATAAGATATTGTAACTACCAATATTTGGTGACCTTTGACGTCTTCTATCAACTGATTGATCTTAGTCCGACCCCTTAGATATATTGATATAATTTCCTGTTTTATTTCAAACATCTTTCTGGGATCATAATTGCAGCGCCTGCAAAGATGGTGATATTGTGGAATATCCGATTTCCAACTGCGAAACACAAAAGCCAACTACTGCTGGACCAACAACAATTGCTACTACAAGTGGTGCTGCAGAAACTACAACTACAAGTGTTGCTGGAGAAACAAGTACTACAAGTGGTGCTGCAGAAACTACAACTACAAGTGTTGCTGGAGAAACAAGTACCCCAAGTGGTGCTGCAGAAACTACTTCTATGGGTGGTGCTGCAGAAACTACAACTACAAGTGGTGCTGGAGAAACAACTACTAAAAGTGGTGCTGCAGAAACTACAACTACAAGTGCTGCTGCAGGAACAACAACAACAACAGTTCCTGGCCAGACTACTACGACAACTAGCTCAGTAGGGTCAACTACCATAGAATGTGAGTGGTCAATGCTTTCTTGTTGTTGAAAAAGATTATAACATGAATAGAGCAAGATACCTTAAGCACAACAGAAAGCATTTTCAAGGTAGCGTCAGTTAAAAGAATTTGAGGAACGAGAGGAAGTTTATTTTCTTGTGTAGTATTGTAGCTGAGGTTAGCTGGAAAAACAAGTATTCATACAAGCGAGACGAGAAATAAAGATCAATGGGCGGAGTGTAGTTATACTGATTGTCATATATATGAGAGAGTTTTCTGTTCAACTGCTCCCAATTTAATGAAAAAAAGTGCCATTTTAAAGAAAATAATACATAAAAAACAAAAGTGATTACTACATAATCCAGGATCTTTAAGAACCTGGTCACTGCCAAGTACTTTCCACCATTAGATTCTCAACGTGTCATATTATTCAAGCCATGTGTAACTTCACCCCAAAACTAGTTTTACCCCAAAAAGTAGCATTCGGTTCATTGATGCTCACCCTATATGTCATTCCTAATCATCAAAATAAAACTTAGAGTAATCTAATAAACATATTGCACATTCAGAACAACTACCTGTAATTCACCCATCTCTGACTCATTTCCTGATCTGGGTGTATGGTGTTCTTGTATCTACACCTTTACAGATTGTAATGAAAATGAGAAGAATACAAACTGCACGTTGTGTGACCACCTGTGTCATAGCGAAAGGGAAAACTGCACTGCGACACGCCAGGACTGCGGTTCCGGTAAGAAATCTACGTCAATGGTTTCGAGACGATCATCAAAAGCCTGATGTTCGTCCGTGCTATAGTCTAAATCATACTAAAACATGAAATAGGCATAGGTTAAGACAAACGCCCAACTGAAGTCTAGGGATGTTCATTTGATAATAAGGTTAGCCTGTTAATAATTGTAAACGTAGTGAGCAATTTTGAAGTCATATGTAATTCTACATTAGGAAAAGAAGGATTGGAACTTGAAACAATAATTGATAATTATGTATAAAATGGTGTGGGAGGGTGGGTAATTTAAAGAGGCTCGAGAGGTCCGGAGTCCGAAGCATGGGTGGTGTGATAACGTTATGGAGTCGGTGGTGATCGACGTATTCTGCAGATGGCTTAGTAGTAGCCGCTGGTCGTGCTTTGGAATACCTTATTGGTCTCACCACAATGTATGCACATAGATTGGGCTTATAACGTTGTAACGATATAATGACTAACACAGAGCACGGGAATGGACATAAAATTTATTGAGTACGAGTTGAAGTACGAGGTAATTTTACAAGTCCATATCATAACATAAAATTAAGATATAATTTTTTTTTATAGAAAATTAGGGAAGTCAGTTGTAACAAATACTATATTTGTAACAAACCCCTGAACTCTAAAGATTTAGAAATATAAGATATAAAAGAGAGTTCACGAGCTATTGAGAAGCCCTAGGAAGTAGGAGAAGTTGGAGATGAGATTGAAGAGTTTTTGTAGGGTGGGTGGGTGGTTCCTTCTCATTGGCGTCCCAGGGTTGAAGTGGGCGCAGGCGGGTTGAAGTGGGGTGGTCACGTGACCGGGACCACGTGTCCGGAACCACCTGAGTGAGAGTCCTTGACAACCGTGCTCTGTTTCACATTACAACCAAAACTTCCAGTTAGCCCTAATCCTTTGGGGTATAGTTGGTAATTTATTATTAAACAGACGCTATTATGGAAAGGAAATCAAACTTCTGTATGCAACCACATGTACTTGTATTAGAAAGGCAACGATAAAGAAAATATTTTTGTTAACACCGAGAAAAACTGACAAATACACCAAATGCTTAGAAAGGCATAAATACAGTGAGAGAAAAAAAATCTCTCGCGATGTAAAGGAAATTCGCTGTAAATTCGCTGTAAAAACTGGTACTGATAATTTCATTAACTCTATTTTCTGGTCATCTACAGGATGCATCTGTAATAAAGGATACTTCCACAATGGTAAAATGTGTGTTAAGAAGTCCTTCTGCAAATGTTACGATGAAGTGGCCGATGTTGTCAGAGATGTAAGTATCATTCAGAAGTAATAACCATATTGCCTGACATTTAAACTATTGATTACTTTTACGATACCGGCAACGGTCAATAATCTCAATAATTAACTAGGAGTTCATAGTGTTTGAAGTGCCGTTAAATAACTAAGGATGAAATAGTCTACAACAAGACTCATAAATGTACACTTACGGTCACAGGTAAAACTGTGGCTCTCAAGGCATTTGATTTCCTTTTATTTGTCGAACTAAATTCACCAATATCATCACTAGTACACTTGTAAGTTAAAAAAACCCAACCTATTTCGTACCAGAAATCTCATGTCGAATTTGTGATTGAAAAGTTAGGATTATCAAACCTCTCATTTTCATTCTGTTTAAATAAACGAGATCCTCGTGTGCATCAAGGTAATCCCAGGGTAAATAGCAGTGCTATAATAGTATACTGCATAGCCTAAATCATTGCTGGTCTCTGTCATTCAAGTACATGCTTTGTATCAGAACATTGTGTTTGAAGTCAAAAGAAGACCGTTTACTAGCACCTCTAAAATGATTCAATGGAAAGAAATTAGTGCATTTATGATATTTAAAACCATATGTTGAATCTATTCACAAAATAGTCTTTGATATATCATCTTTCAATCAATTTCTTCACTTTGGTGGTATTCTTTAGAGCACAGAGGAATGGAAACGCGGCAAATGTGAGACATGCATATGCGCACGTAACAACATCACATGTCGTACTGACTGTCCAATACCAGTTTGCCCTGGGGTGAGTAGACGTGCCAGTACTAACACATACTAACATCTCTCTCGTATTGAAAAAAGTGCAACATCTTCATGAACACCTTTACAAAGTACACCAAGCTCTACCGATTGTTTTTGTCTTTTCAACTATAACATTCGTGAATACTTGTACATAGTATGTTTGGAGTGGTTCCCTATCTAATAGATAGTAGGACAGGTAGCGGAATATTATGTGTGACCTTGAACTTTGTATATCAAACGTCTCCCCTTCATGAGATCCTCCTGATAAACTATTTACATTGTTTTAGAATGATTGACAATGCAAAATAAACATATGTCAACAATTCACAATATAATAGATGTTGCTTCACTAAACGCTGATCGCGTTTGAACAGAAGTATCAATAATTCTAAGCAGGGGTCCTCCAAGCAGTCTGTGTGCCAAGTACAAGTGATAGTATAATAGGTTGATATTTATAAATGTTGTTTCTAACAATCCCACACATTTGATACCTTTGACACAAGAAACAAATGACATCTGAATATGGAAAAAGTTGTAGTATTGGTCATATACCAACTCTATATGATACAACAATACAGCAGAAAGAGATGGAAATTACATGAGCCAGGCTTACAGGCAAATAACATATGTTGATCTAACAACAGGGCAAGACGGTGAAGCCTCCTGGGGAATGCTGTGAAGTCTGTGTGGCCCCGCCCACAACCAGAACTACAGCTACCGTCTCGACTACCACACCATGGCCGGCGACCACATCCGGACGGCCTCGTACGTATCCAGCTGCTGCTTCCATAATATAATAGGATACACGGAAACAGAGTTTGCCATATATGGTCATATGCAAAGTGGAAAAGGGAGTGTAAACAAACTTTGGAAGTATATCTCTTTAAAAATTGACAAACCCATTGTTTAGCAACTGCATAACTTTTTATGCAGAGCAGTACAGACTTGAATATCCAAGTGCATGAGCTCTGCATTTGTATCCCATTTCATGAGTTACATATGCTGCAGGCTAAGGTGTGGCATTAGATGCAGCGCATCCTTGGTGGACTATTTTGCATTGATATACTTCCACAATCAGTTTGTTTACGCTCCCTAAAATGAAACCCTGTTTTCGTGTCATTTCTTTAAACGTAATTTTCCCGTTCCCCGCATGTTAAAAACGAGTTCTTTAGAGTACAGGGGCACGTGTGAGGTACCAGGAAATTACAAATACAACGTTTTGTTTATAATACATACCTCAAAAACATTAATACTTTTACCACATTCAAATAGAAGTAGCCATTTTTTAATCCAATCTCATTAGAAAATGGTCATCATGAAACGTAGATTTGCCAACGTGTTCCCCCATATGTCTTAAGAAAGAAAAGATTGATCGTCGCCAAACCCTCAACCAATCACACCATCTCAAGATTACATGTATCTACACTCGCCATTATCCCATAGGCTCAAACTGTGAAATATACCGTGAATAACTGCCTACCTGGGTAGTATTTCTTTAGAGCAGCGTGTAGTAAATATGACAATTAGGCCAGTAGGTATATAATAAAAACATATTTCCAGTAGCCAACGAAAAGGGCACCGATTATATGAGTTCCCAATATGGTTTATAATTGGTGCCATTGACCTTACCTCGGCATCAAATAATTGGTGAGCATTTATGCACTGTTACTACGGTATTTTCCGGCTCAAAAGACAGATATCATATTTTTGATGATGATGATGGCAGGACACGAGGTGCAAAGAAGATAAGATTCAAAATTGTAAATCAAATATCGAAAAATATAGACATTCACAGGTATATGTTGGGAACAATTTCTGGAATATTTAAAAAAATGAAACGCAAAGAACAGAATACGGATTTGCGTTTAAGACAAAGGTTTAATGGGAAATACATGATATTGTTGAAACCTAAATAGAGGTCATAAGACCTGCTATTGAGTTGAGTTTGTAGCAAAATTATTATTGAGGTCTGAAGACTAGAAAGTAATGTGAGTATTTAGTACCTACAAAAATTCTCATGGTGGATTGAGTGAACAAATAATGTTGAGGATTAATTATTTTGTATATAAGAGTTGTATGAATGACTGTGGTGTTGTGTAGAGTCCTGTGTAGGGTTGGATTGTGGGAATGGTGTGGTAGATTGGTGGGAATTGCAAACGGTAGGGGGCAGCAATAAACCGCCATAAATATACTATCGTAAAACTGGATGAGTTTTAATCTTGCCCACCGTATGCCACGACTGGAGTTTGGCATAGTGACTTCATGAGGCAAAGCCGAGTGAAGTCCGGAGCCAAAACTCCAGGAGTGGCATGCGGTGGCCAAGATTAAAACGAATCAGGTTTTGATTTTATCCTACTCCAACTCCTTAATTTTGGAATATTACGTGATAACAATTCTGTATGCCACTAGTGTCATATAAAACTCTGTATGGCAGTCAGCGTGGCATACGGAAACTCAATGTTAAGCTTATGGGATTTTATATTAGGGGTAGGATAAATACCATGAACCGCGGAGGCCATATCTAGTGCTTTATAGCATACATAGGTTCTCAGGATCATGCAAGAATAACAGGACCCTGTCATGGCGAGCATGAAACGAATTGAACCGCCCTCTGATGGTTACACAAATTACCTACATATTGATTTCTATTCCAGCTTGTGACGTGTCAGAGGGTATGAATGATGTAAAAAAGATTCCTGGCAGTTGGATCAAGTCTTCAGGATCAAGTAGTAAAAGCAAACCAGATAATGCCCGGCCAGGTTCCAAAGATCCATATGAGGTAAGGACGGGATACATGAAGACTAATGTACCTGAAACTGGTGTATTTCACACTTTTTCCCGAGTTTTAGACAATTCTCCTTTAGTTCAAGTTCTCATGGTTAAGTGCCTTTACCAGTCTTAATTAAAAAAATGGCGAATTTTGATTCCCATGGAAGGACACACCTGGTACATAGTCACAGACATAGTTCCAGTGAACACTCACCCAGGGACTCAGATTATTATGTTTAAAAAACCTCGCTTCTGGTATGTCCGATTACCTAACTGGTCACTAGCTCTAACATACACAAAACTACTTCCTGAAATGGCCACATACACTGCATGAAAACCACCGTTTTATTCATATATACGCCATCACGCAAGTGCATGTATTGGTTGAATATTATAGTGACTTGTTTTCATTTATATACGCCCAGGCCTTATATACGACAGACGCGTCTTGGCTGTATTTCACACCCGGCGTATATGAGAGAAAATACCCTCTGCCCCCGCCCCCTCCCGCCCCTTTGTGTTGGTAGAAGTACAGGTGTCCTCAGTAGGAAGCCCTCCCCCCCCCACCCCCCGCCACCTCCCCCCGCCCGCTCTCAGTGAAGCCCTGTTCACAGGACGCTTATATATACACCCACAGATGAGGTGTATACACATGGGGATTAAGACGACCTTGTAGACGCAAAATACTTACTTATATACGCCCGGTGCATTCATATGTAAAATGATGGTTTTCGTGCAGTGATATATACACATAATTTATCAGCATGAAAATCAGTGTCTATAATAATGTGCTGATACTATCTTTACAGTTAGCGTTTGGAGAGGAACTTCGGATCCGTTTAACCCCTGAAGGACAGGTTGCCGTGATGGTGTTCAGAGTACACGTTAAAGGCAATGTAAAGGAGTTTGAGTTGAAATACAAGGAGAGCAATGAATGGCACAGCGTTATAGATAACAATGGCAAGGCTAAGGTAAAGTATCAGCTTATAGATCTAGATATTCTATTATACCCATTGAAATGCCCTAATGATTTCTCTTCAAACAATGAAAATACAGGAATATATTGCATTAACTGATTTAAAGACATTGACAGTGAAAACCCAGTGAAAACCCCCGTACTCGTGCCCAGGTAAAACGGCAGTTAATCTTGAAGAGGCCTCGGACAGGTCATTTCAAGAGAAACCCCCTATATGGGGGCGCGTTTCTCTGGAATGACTTGCCTGGAGAGGTCCAGGATTGTGAAAGGATATCTATATATAAAAAGCATGTCAAGTTAAGAAGCAGACTAAGGACACCAAACAATACATAATACAACTACATGTGGAAGCATTCATCACATCTCATCTCATCTAGATTGTTTCAATTGTCACCTCTCACTGATTGTAATTAATATTTCTGTCACTAAGGACCGATGCTGTTACTGCCATGATATATGTAATCGCTTGTGTACTATGGACATACAAAACCTGCCGCCAGGCAGAATGTCTATGTAATAGTTAACGTGAAAAAAAAAGAAAAAAAAAGTGTATTTACAACTGAATCAATCTATCGAGGTATTCATATACCGTTTGTAAACACTGCTTTTACTATATCCATGCCGTATATACTGTGAATACGCACCGTTTCGCAATATAACGTAAAACTACAATGCGGAACACTGTTCCGTACGGGAAAATAGGGAACACTCCCGTAAACGTTTATTAGAATATTAGTTGTTAAGCCAAATGAAATTAATGATTTTTCTTAATTTCGGGTATATACAAATATAGGACGGCCTACTATGCTTGTACAAGCCACAAAACTCGATAATGATTTATCATCTCGTTTTGTAGCTTGTACAGCATTGTCAGGACGTTCTATATAATTACTAGTCTGGCAAATGTCCAAACATCAGTTCCATCTCATTCACATCACCATCGCTAGTTTTGTTTCCCGGGCTGGCCAAACGCCATTAGAATGCGATTCTGTATATACAGTCTGTAACATGCGTGAGTTCACGCTTTGCTACTTGTAACGATCATGAACTACCAGTGGAAGAACTGCCCGTTGTGGAAGAACGGACAGAATAAACAAAAAAAACTCACAGACCCGTGACATTGCCGGACGACCCGACTGAAACTAGAGGAAAGGTCACATGACAAAGGACACCGGCAGTTAGTCACTTTTCGGCAGTAGCTAAATCTATCGCACGTCTTGCCACAGTTTATATATGTATATATTTTTTTTTTGTAAAGACTTTTATTTACCCTGGAGAACGTTCAACTCAATAGAGCTGGTCTCAACACGTCTCCAGTATAAATTCCATCTCTGACGATATATATATATATATATATATATATATATATATATATATATATATATATATATATATATATATTTACATATATTTGTGTATACATGGAATTTCTTTCTCCACTTCACATTGTTTTATACTCTCTTTATGTCGCAGGTATTCCAGAACAATATGGCCGAGATGCATCCATATATAAACGCTGAAATGATCTCCATAGTTCCAAAACGGGCAAAAGCCTCAGCAAATAGCTACAAACTGCGGGTGTCAGTATATGCCTGTTTCGGCAAGGTTGAGACCACCACGACCATTGGGCCCGTTGTTACAACGACCACGCACCTAGTCACCACGGCAACACCAAGTGGCAAAACAACGATTACAATTTCCAGGGCCACCTCGGGTAAGTTTGCTACATACTTGATAATCATCTTTTGTATATTCATAAAACGAAACACAAAGTCATTGATTTCTGCACATCAAGGTGTGATTTAAAGGCCAATACTTAGATTTAGATACTTTAGATACTTATAAATTCTCCATCGTAAACCTATCCCGGCGTTTGCACAAGAGGACTGAAAATGTGTCGACTGTAGATCATCTCTGAAACGATCGTGAGGTGGTGCTCCCACAGACAAGGAACAGATAGAATTCCGCTTTAGACAGACGAGCGCACAATTTCAATAGATTCTGGAAATGCTCCGCTATTCGGTAAGCTTGGGCAAACACAACATCGGCTGTTCGAGTGTATCCTCCCCCCCCCCCCCCGCCAGAACAGGAGGCTAATCAACATTGATCAGTCATTTTCGGGTGTGCCTTCACATTTGGACGTACCCTCCACAGCTATTCTTATACCTGGGACCTGTATCAGTAGTCTCGTGACATTAGGCCTAGACAGACATCAACAGTGGCACCAACAGTAGCACTGGCACAAGCAGCGTTGCAGTGTCACTGTTCACAACACCGACATTGTGACACAACATGCGACAATAGATGTGACATGCGTTATGAAATGTGACTTTGTTTTGTCTGTTCTTGCTCGCACTGTTGGTGCCGCTTTTCATTTCTAACACTTTTGTCATGAAACTAGTGAAACAGGTCCCAGGTGTTTTTATGTCGTCAACCGTTACCTGACGTTTACACTAGACGATTCTGGCCGGCGAGTCTGACATTTTGCCCCTCCTGATGACTTTCAGCAGTAACATGATAGAAATCGTCTAATATAAACGCCAAACGCATGGCGACTGCAGATCGTCAGATATCGTCAGATTACCTATTTCGGCACCACCTGACGACTATTTGATACGCTCTAAAACCAGCGACTATTTCAAGCCGGTTTGAATTATTCATCTAGATGGGTGGTGATTCTTGCCGATCTACGGTCGACACGTATAATTTAGTCGTCTAATGTAAACGACGGGTAAGTCTCAAAGTAAAGTCCTCTCAACATATCGTTGGCAAGCCAAATATATACGAGGTGAACAGAAGGAATTCCTTAACCGAATGAAGATAAATCGTCCGTGTAAACACCTGATGTGCTTCTTAGGCCGACGATGCTTAGTAACATGTTTTTCTCTAGGAGCAACCCCCTCCAATTTTCCCTAGATTACCTACAGTCGTCACATAATCAATCGTCTAGTGTAAACGCTGGGTTAGCCTGTTCTTTCACTTTGAGTTTATTCCTTCTCTTGGAATCGGTACCATTATCCAATAATTGTTTTACATTTAATTCTAGGCGTTCCATTCATATTTCTATGATTTTTGTCCAAATGAGATGGCTCTAATTCTACATTAATATAACTAAAATATAACATGTTCATAGGTAAACTTGGTTCAAATGAAACATATTTTAGAAAATATGATCTTTAAAATCAAATAAAGATGTAATTACATCCTATGGGAAAAGGACGTGTATGGGGTTCAAGTTTGTGAGGCTGCCACACTCGATTTTAAGATCAAGCACTGCAGCAGATTATAGTGTCAGTAATTTTCACGACCAAAATATTAGTGGAATTTGGAATAAAAAGTATTTCAAATCATTTGATGGCTAGAAATATGTGTTGAGACTAGTTCTGTGGTTCAAGCAGCATTCAAATCGACTGTTTAGTTAAAAGAAGATATGAATTCCTATGCAGGAAATTCTCCAATCTTCACAAATTCTCCAATCGTTTACTTCGCTTCGTTTCAGATTAAATCTGGTCTATGTTGGCTTTAGTGCTTAATTGGCAAATGTTTGTCACCCATTTGGTTGTTTGATTTACAATACTCCATAGGTGTTCCCATGCCAGTTCCCAATTTTAACTCTACGTGGAAAAATACAAGGGGTGAGATAAAGTTACTGACTTAGCGATCTTCATTCCTAACAGCTCCTTGTATAGATGAGTACATCGAAATGGCTCCGGAAAACGTTCAAGTCAGTGTAAATCACATATCAGATGTGAACCCTGAAAACATGTACAGGTACGTTTTACAGTGTCATCATAATTCTCCTACATATGAGTAATCTCTCATCACATGAAAGTATCAATATTATAACATCCTAAATACGCTAGGTTTATCATTGTCTTTTATGTTTCCAACACCGATTATGACCACTGATTATAGCATTTTACACCAGTCAACAATTATGACGGTTTTGGTGCAATAATGGTTTTTTTCCCAACATTACGTGATATGTCACCACCGACTGATTTTTGGCACCACTGACGAAATTTCTCTATTGCAACGTTTCCAGACTGCTGATAAAATGGGTATAGATCGTTGGGGCATTGTCAAAGAGTCGGCGGGTGGGGATTAGGGAGGGACGGCACTTCATAATTTATTTCTACCTGATAATCGGTGACCCTAAAACACACACACCGTGTCCACCTTTCCTACCTACCGAAGTTAATTGAGAAGAAATACCGATGATGCTGAATGCGTCCTAAAGCTTGTGAATTAACCCTGCCTATACGACATCCGAATAAATAAACCAAATACGTAGACTGGGGGGTTGCTGTGCAAAAAGGGTTAAGGTAAAGGACGTCGCCATGAAATTGAAAACAAGTAGGAAGTAAACATCCGTCGTTGACAGAAAAGCGCCGATGCCAAAAAGTGTCAACAACAACATTCATCAACACCAAAATCCACACCCATCAGCTCTAACACCCACCACCAACAACAATATTGACACTCACCATCCCACACCCATCAACAATAACCCCTTCCTACCAACACACTCCTACCTATATCTACCAACACCCATAAAACATCAACATCAACACAGATCTATGCCCACCACCATGAAACCTCACACCTGTCAACATCAACATTTACCAACACAACACCTTTACTCACCAACATTCACAATCACAAACACCTACACCCACCAATACTTACGTCAATTGATCAGCACCCAGACCCTTCAATAACACCAATGAACACCAACATTCATACACTCCAGGCGGCGTGAGGTGTGGATGTAGGACAGAGTATGTTATAGGTATAGGACAGAGTGGGGTGTGGGTGTACAATTGAATGGGATCTGGGTGCATGATATATTGTGGGCATAGGACAGAGTAGGGTATGGGTACAGGGCAGATTGGTGTATGAGTAGAACAAAGTGAGTGTGTGTGCAGGGCAGAGTGGGGCGTGGGTGTAATGCTGATAGTGTAGGAGATGGGTGTAGTACAGCGGGTGGTGTAGGTATAGGACAGTCGGGTGTGGGTGTAGGACAGAGTGGGATGTGGGTGTAGGAGAGGAGTTAGGTATAGGACAGATTCGAGTAGGGGTATAGGACAAGATGGGGGATGAGTGTAGGACAGAAAAGGATAGGGTTGTAGGACAGAAGAGAGTGTCGGCATAGGATAGAGGTATAGATGTAGGTATAAGTCAAATTCCACTCTAATTAAACTCATCGCTGTAAAGACTGATTGGAGCAAATCTGTAGACTGGGTTGAATGTGACACACTAAAGAAAGGTGATGGGTAGTTCCCATGCAGTTCTGTATCAAGATGCGCTTGGTTTAACTCTCAAAGGCCGTGTTATCCTCTTTCTTCACACAGGGATGGAGAGGAATATAAGTCCAGGAAGATATTTAGTAAAGCTCCATTAGCTGCAAATATACATTTGAGTATACAGAATCCACTGCTGGTAAAAACTGAGGTGGATATAAAAGGAGCAACTAAGATTACAGGCATCTTCAAACACAAATATGATGACAAGAAGTCCGAGCAGGTAAGCGCTACTCAGAAATCTGAGCCCCAATATTTATTTTCACTTTTGCATTATATAAAAGAATCGATGGTTTTGTCGATAGGCGGCCATAAACTACGAGGGGTTAACGCGTAGTAATACAAGAGCGTTAGCGAGTGTATTATAAGTCAACCTTGAATAGTTCTCAATCTTGGGTGCCTTTCGATTATTGTGACATGCGGCTCTGTAAACCACTCGAGATTGACGTCGTGTTTCGCATGCTAACGCTTGTGTATTCCTATGCGTCAACCTCTCGTGGTTTATGGCTACCTGTCCACACGCATGGAATATCGTCTGTGTCCACAATCACTTTGAGGCCGTATACAATGGATTTTAATCCGTATGATATCATAATGGTCTTGGTGTCTGACAGCTATGTTAGTGACACAACAAGCTATGGTCACAACATATGCTGAGAAGAGTTATTAAGGTCAGAATCATATTTATTGGTTTCAGAACCGTTGCATTGAATTTGGCGGTGACGCTATTTCAACCGCTGCTGTATGGTCTCAAGCAAGAAAGAGATTCTAAATTGAAACTCTTTTTGAGCTCTCCATGTGAGGCCCTTGAAGTTTATTACTATCGAACCTTCGGGTTAATGAGGCTTTGGATTATTGTCATGATATTGTCCCCAATATGTCATATGTTGAGGAGAGCAGTTAATGTAAAGGTTCAATGAAACTAGGAGCAAATATCATTTCCATTTATAATGGAAGAGTGCTGTATACCTAAATCAGGTCAAGAAAATCATAGGAAACAATCAATCAGTAAGCCATTTGTATTTGAAAGTATCAAGAATGTTTCAATAAACCTAAACACTGGATTTGATAGTTCTCAAGTATCAACAATTGGAATATTTATTATGGTATAAAAATCTGCATGTGTGAAAAGATGGCAACCGAATACTTAATTAAAATCAGTGTATCCTAATGCATTAAAATTGTTTCTTAATCAAATCATATATGGATCTAAATGTGATAGATTCAATAATCTCATCAATGGAAGAAGGTAAGGAATGTCAGTATGAGGGGGTGCTAATACGGAGTTACGGTCTCTGGAATAGCTATGGTTTGTCAAGTCTCTCCAATCAGATATGATGCCATAGGACATTCCAATGCTACACAGCGAAGTCTGTCCCATCAGATCTGATAGTTTGAAATATACATTGTGAAGTTATAGTACTAGCAGAAAAGTGAAAAATAACAAAGAGACTCTTCAGTGTGCCTAGTGGTCAGTAGAGGTAGATTTATTTTCTTATTATTATTGAACATAATTCCGAAAGTGCTTCTGATCCTCCATTATGCTCGGGGTGTGGTTGAGGGAGAGGGGAGAGGGGCAGGGATATTATGGCATGACCTTAAAGTAAAGCGGCTTCAGGCCCAGAGCGTTGGTGTTGACATTTGAATGGGTGGATGGGAGTAAAACTGGTTTTTCATTTCAAGTGGATGTGAATGACAAATCTGTCCCATCGGATTTGACAGTCTAAATTTAGCACAGTTAAGTCTGTCCCATAAGATTTAAATAAATTATGATATTTCTAGGAACAAAGTCAGTAGTGTTGCAGGGGGTATGGTAAGGATGGATAGACCCCTGCTCATATCATATTGCCAGGGCTTTATATTTGGCACATTGATAGTGAAGGTTTGAATTCTTTGCAGTAATCTGTATGTCTATATAGCATCATTCTAACCTCTAACTGACGTTTTCCCGCGGTCAATAAATACATTTTATGAACAAGGTGATTGTCATCCTAGAGAAAAAGTGACAGCTTAGATTGTCTCATACAGCTAATGCTAAAGTCATTATTTACAATTTATCCACAGGTGATTAAGGACATCGATTCTCCGGAGGTGTGGTCTACTATCAAATTCAACCTAGAACAACAGATTCTTAGCAGTTACATCGAACTTCTTTTCGATGTGCCACAAGATTCCACAAGTAACAATACTATCCGTGTCAGAAACCTACGGATTATGATTTGTCGAGAGCCCGGTGAGCTTTGCATTCATCATTAGTAAACTCTGAGATTAATTAATAGTTTTGAAGAAGAGCAATCAATGCATAATTTTTCTTAATAGATTAGAAATATCATGACAAGACTTATTGGTAAAATTTGTTAATGAAAAATTATTACGGGGTAACAGAGCTGTAGAGAAATAGTTAATTGGCAAAATAACATGGTGGGTGAGTAAATCTGATATTTGCAGTCGTATTGAAGTTGTTAGGTTGTCTATGACGGCGGAGACCTTTGATGCTCTAGGGCTAAACACCAGGTGCAGTTCACAAATGATTGTAGTTTGCATTCTATACCAGAACGGTTCAATAATGAAACTCTAACCGTATTACGGATGAGATGAGAAAATGGTTAGTTATTAATTTAAAGCTGTGACAAATATTACCTATCCTATTAGGAACACCTGTTGTATCGTTAGTGGCTATGCCTACACTAGTTATTTCTGTCTATTATAGACATAACCCTTTCAAAAATAAGAATCAACATGGTGTGCACTGCACGAAACTTACCAGTTTATATACGTATACACCCGGCGTATATAGGTATGTTTTTGCGTATACAAGGTTGTCCTATTCTCCACGTGTATACGCCTTATCTGTAGGCGCCTGATTCATATATTCGCCTGATACATATATACACCTGATTCTGTTGTATATACACCACTCTCCAATAATTCCGATCTCTGCCACTTCGGGACACCACTGTACTATATCTAATTTGCCATTAACCATTCATCTTATATTTCCAATTTATTTGATAAAACTCTTATTAAACCTGATTGAGTATAAATTGATTAATTACATATAATAAACCCTGCATTCTGGTGTGTTTTTTTTACCATTTTTTTAATAGATTCTACTTTGAAAACACCACTCTCCTGTTGGGTTCTAGGTATTCCATTATATAAGCTTGACTGAGAGTGTAGGTATTGACTTGAGAGACCACTACTACCCCCATACCGACCCCTACCCCTGCCGCCCGCCGCCTGCTGCCCACCTTCCGCCGCCCGCCACACGCCGCCCGCCGCACGGAACAGGGCTTCACTGAGAATGGAGGGAGATACACTACCAACACAGAGGGGTGGGAGGCGTCGGGGTCAGGGTCGGAGTCAGAGTCGGGATCACAACTGTCGAATGGGGGGAACAGGGCTTCGTTTTTTATTTTGTATCGGTACACATACGCCCGGCGTCTATATATCGCGCAGAGTATATTTCCTCTCATATATATCAGGTGTGAAATACAGCCAAGATGCGTCCATATACAAAAGGAAACAGTCTTGTATGCGTCTCATACGCTGGTGTGAATTATGGACTTATACATATGAAAACTAGTCAATATACAGCCGATACATACACCTCCGCGATGGCGTATACTGCAGTGGTGACAATGGAATTATATAAAACATTATGGGAAACAGTCAAGAATCCACTGTTTGATTCCTCTCTCTGCTCCTTGGAAAGGAGGAAGCTGATGTGGACTAAAACTGTTAGATCTCGATTTTATGGTCAGGGCGGCAAATTTAGAATTGGTTAAACTCATGATTCCTTTTGAAGAAGCAGACTGAGTGTCCTTCTCCAGAAAGGTCCCAGTTTCATTACTTTTTAAGGAAAAATTAAATATCAATTATCTATCTCTGTGGGAAAATATATTTTGAGAACCAAACTACCACCAAAGAAGGTTGAGCATGCACACGATTCAGCAGGTTAATCACCTTTTGAAAGATTTTGGGAAAGATGTCACACTTGGAAAGAAATGAGAAATATGAAACCCAGCTTTCATTCCTCGATATCCTGTGTCTCAGCGCAGTCGTCCCATGCTTAAAGGTCCTGGATTTTGATGAGGTAGCTGAACCAGATACAACAAGAGAGACTCTTAAACTTTCGTTAACATGAACGTTCTTCTGGGTTAATAACTGGAGTGTTTTCGTATTCGTAGGAGCAAACGGTATACCTCTCGGATTTAAGTATATCTTTCTATGCTAAATGTAATTTTGTAATGTTAAATCTCTGTTTCAACTTCTCCTTTTGCAGAAACTGGCACAACTTTGAAGCCGTTAAGCACAACCACTATACCAATCATCACAACAAGTAAAACTGGTAAGACGGGGGATCAGGGCTGTGCTCATAAATCTCTGGCATAAAAAGGAGAATATTATTAAATGCCTTGCAGAATAAAAAACACTTATTTCTAATGCTTTTTTTGCAAAACTTGTGAATTAGAGTATGAAAAGGGATTAATACAATCCTAAAAAAGAGGATAAGACGTAAATTGCGATATGTTTTGGACTGGCCCTTTGAGGCAAGTATTGATATCTTCTCAGAATAATTGAAGGTAATCGTTTCCATAAGTCTTACAAAGTGAGTTCAATGAGATAAATTAAAAACATTATGATTGATTGAAAAGCAATGGTATAATATATTCAGTGAATCAATTACCTATAACAAACTTAATTGTTCACTGTTTCAATTTTCACATTTTCCCTACAGGAATTTTAACTACAACTGAAACAACAAGTAAAACAATGACAACAAAAGTACCATCCAAAACGACCACAACTGCTGAAGTCTCAAAAACCACCGTCATCAAACTGACAACAACTACTCCATCTGGTGCAACAACCACTGCAGCCTGCCCTCTTGAAAATGGAATGGACAAGTCCAGCCTCGTTCCCGAGAAGGCTATTACCCTGAAAAATAAAGGCGATGAAAAAGTTCCTTACAGCAACGAACAGCTGACAAAATTGCGACCTGACAATGGTGGCCTTGAGCTCAATACCACAACTGTTGACAGAATTGTAGTTGATCTAACTAAAGGAGATAATGTGCCTGAACCACCATATGTTGAGAGTATAAATCTTGGTCCTAACAACAATGTGAAAGAAGTTGTTGTTAAAGGAAAACTACCAGGCACTGAAGGCAGAACTACTTTGTTTGAAAGGACTTTGGAAGACGACAATGAGAAAATCCCATTGGATGGAAAGCAAATTGAGAAGGTAGTCGTTATCATTAAGAAGACAAAGGATGGCAATGAGAACTTTAAGATAGCACTTTCCATACATGCATGCTACAATGCTTCAGGTAAGCACACACTCTACTGAATTCTGACCTCTTTCTCTTCAGGTCATACAGGCTTTAGGTCTCAAAGAAAAGGGAAATCATTTGTTTCACTTATTCTACAAAGTAACGATATTTACTCACAATGATCTGTATTCTGATTGCTCTAACTTGACAGTTTTTCTCTATAATTTGGAAGTAGGATCAATGGCCTGAGGGACTATATAATAGTCTCAGTAGAGCATTACAAATGAGGCTTGATACTGTATTGTTAGACAATATGAAGAGAAATGGAAGATGTGTCATCATTTGTTGAATACTAATAAGAAGTATTGCATTTTGTGTACAGAAATAGGAACTACAACAGAAGCAATTGCTAAAACAACGACAACACCAGCACCAGGACAAGTGACAACAACATCTGAAAAAGCTGGAACAACAGCAACAACAGGCAAGCCTGGGACAACTGTGGCACCTGGAGAAACAACAACGGTTACAGGGCCATCCAAAACGACCACAACTGCTGAAGTCTCAAAAACCACCGTCATCAAACTGACAACAACTACTCCATCTGGTGCAACAACCACTGCAGCCTGCCCTCTTGAAAATGGAATGGACAAGTCCAGCCTCGTTCCCGAGAAGGCTATTACCCTGAAAAATAAAGGCGATGAAAAAGTTCCTTACAGCAACGAACAGCTGACAAAATTGCGACCTGACAATGGTGGCCTTGAGCTCAATACCACAACTGTTGACAGAATTGTAGTTGATCTAACTAAAGGAGATAATGTGCCTGAACCACCATATGTTGAGAGTATAAATCTTGGTCCTAACAACAATGTGAAAGAAGTTGTTGTTAAAGGAAAACTACCAGGCACTGAAGGCAGAACTACTTTGTTTGAAGGGACTTTGGAAGACGACAATGAGAAAATCCCATTGGATGGAAAGCAAATTGAGAAGGTAGTCGTTATCATTAAGAAGACAAAGGATGGCAATGAGAACTTTAAGATAGCACTTTCCATACATGCATGCTACAATGCTTCAGGTAAGCACACACTCTACTGAATTCTGACCTCTTTCTCTTCAGGTCATACAGGCTTTAGGTCTCAAAGAAAAGGGAAATCATTTGTTTCACTTATTCTACAAAGAAACGATATTTACTCACAATGATCTGTATTCTGATTGCTCTAACTTGACAGTTTTTCTCTATAATTTGGAAGTAGGATCAATGGCCTGAGGGACTATATAATAGTCTCAGTAGAGCATTACAAATGAGGCTTGATACTGTATTGTTAGACAATATGAAGAGAAATGGAAGATGTGTCATCATTTGTTGAATACTAATAAGAAGTATTGCATTTTGTGTACAGAAATAGGAACTACAACAGAAGCAATTGCTAAAACAACGACAACACCAGCACCAGGACAAGTGACAACAACATCTGAAAAAGCTGGAACAACAGCAACAACAGGCAAGCCTGGGACAACTGTGGCACCTGGAGAAACAACAACGGTTACAGGGCCATCCAAAACGACCACAACTGCTGAAGTCTCAAAAACCACCGTCATCAAACTGACAACAACTACTCCATCTGGTGCAACAACCACTGCAGCCTGCCCTCTTGAAAATGGAATGGACAAGTCCAGCCTCGTTCCCGAGAAGGCTATTACCCTGAAAAATAAAGGCGATGAAAAAGTTCCTTACAGCAACGAACAGCTGACAAAATTGCGACCTGACAATGGTGGCCTTGAGCTCAATACCACAACTGTTGACAGAATTGTAGTTGATCTAACTAAAGGAGATAATGTGCCTGAACCACCATATGTTGAGAGTATAAATCTTGGTCCTAACAACAATGTGAAAGAAGTTGTTGTTAAAGGAAAACTACCAGGCACTGAAGGCAGAACTACTTTGTTTGAAGGGACTTTGGAAGACGACAATGAGAAAATCCCATTGGATGGAAAGCAAATTGAGAAGGTAGTCGTTATCATTAAGAAGACAAAGGATGGCAATGAGAACTTTAAGATAGCACTTTCCATACATGCATGCTACAATGCTTCAGGTAAGCACACACTCTACTGAATTCTGACCTCTTTCTCTTCAGGTCATACAGGCTTTAGGTCTCAAAGAAAAGGGAAATCATTTGTTTCACTTATTCTACAAAGAAACGATATTTACTCACAATGATCTGTATTCTGATTGTTCTAACTTGACAGTTTTTCTCTATAATTTGGAAGTAGGATCAATGGCCTGAGGGACTATATAATAGTCTCAGTAGAGCATTACAAATGAGGCTTGATACTGTATTGTTAGACAATGTGAAGAGAAATGGAAGATGTGTCATCATTTGTTGAATACTAATAAGAAGTATTGCATTTTGTGTACAGAAATAGGAACTACAACAGAAGCAATTGCTAAAACAACGACAACACCAGCACCAGGACAAGTGACAACAACATCTGAAAAAGCTGGAACAACAGCAACAACAGGCAAGCCTGGGACAACTGTGGCACCTGGAGAAACAACAACGGTTACAGGGCCATCCAAAACGACCACAACTGCTGAAGTCTCAAAAACCACCGTCATCAAACTGACAACAACTACTCCATCTGGTGCAACAACCACTGCAGCCTGCCCTCTTGAAAATGGAATGGACAAGTCCAGCCTCGTTCCCGAGAAGGCTATTACCCTGAAAAATAAGGGCGATGAAAAAGTTCCTTACAGCAACGAACAGCTGACAAAATTGCGACCTGACAATGGTGGCCTTGAGCTCAATACCACAACTGTTGACAGAATTGTAGTTGATCTAACTAAAGGAGATAATGTGCCTGAACCACCATATGTTGAGAGTATAAATCTTGGTCCTAACAACAATGTGAAAGAAGTTGTTGTTAAAGGAAAACTACCAGGCACTGAAGGCAGAACTACTTTGTTTGAAGGGACTTTGGAAGACGACAATGAGAAAATCCCATTGGATGGAAAGCAAATTGAGAAGGTAGTCGTTATCATTAAGAAGACAAAGGATGGCAATGAGAACTTTAAGATAGCACTTTCCATACATGCATGCTACAATGCTTCAGGTAAGCACACACTCTACTGAATTCTGACCTCTTTCTCTTCAGGTCATACAGGCTTTTGGTCTCAAAAAAAAGGGAAATCATTTGTTTCACTTATTCTACAAAGTAACGATATTTACACCCAATGATCTGTATTCTGATTGTTCTAACTTGACAGTTTCTCTCTATAATTTGGAAGTAGGATCAATGGCCTGAGGGACTATATAATAGTCTCAGTAGAGCATTACAAATGAGGCTTGATACTGTATTGTTAGACAATATGAAGAGAAATGGAAGATGTGTCATCATTTGTTGAATACTAATAAGAAGTATTGCATTTTGTGTACAGAAATAGGAACTACAACAGAAGCAATTGCTAAAACAACGACAACACCAGCACCAGGACAAGTGACAACAACATCTGAAAAAGCTGGAACAACAGCAACAACAGGCAAGCCTGGGACAACTGTGGCACCTGGAGAAACAACAACGGTTACAGGGCCATCCAAAACGACCACAACTGCTGAAGTCTCAAAAACCACCGTCATCAAACTGACAACAACTACTCCATCTGGTGCAACAACCACTGCAGCCTGCCCTCTTGAAAATGGAATGGACAAGTCCAGCCTCGTTCCCGAGAAGGCTATTACCCTGAAAAATAAAGGCGATGAAAAAGTTCCTTACAGCAACGAACAGCTGACAAAATTGCGACCTGACAATGGTGGCCTTGAGCTCAATACCACAACTGTTGACAGAATTGTAGTTGATCTAACTAAAGGAGATAATGTGCCTGAACCACCATATGTTGAGAGTATAAATCTTGGTCCTAACAACAATGTGAAAGAAGTTGTTGTTAAAGGAAAACTACCAGGCACTGAAGGCAGAACTACTTTGTTTGAAGGGACTTTGGAAGACGACAATGAGAAAATCCCATTGGATGGAAAGCAAATTGAGAAGGTAGTCGTTATCATTAAGAAGACAAAGGATGGCAATGAGAACTTTAAGATAGCACTTTCCATACATGCATGCTACAATGCTTCAGGTAAGCACACACTCTACTGAATTCTGACCTCTTTCTCTTCAGGTCATACAGGCTTTAGGTCTCAAAGAAAAGGGAAATCATTTGTTTCACTTATTCTACAAAGAAACGATATTTACTCACAATGATCTGTATTCTGATTGTTCTAACTTGACAGTTTTTCTCTATAATTTGGAAGTAGGATCAATGGCCTGAGGGACTATATAATAGTCTCAGTAGAGCATTACAAATGAGGCTTGATACTGTATTGTTAGACAATGTGAAGAGAAATGGAAGATGTGTCATCATTTGTTGAATACTAATAAGAAGTATTGCATTTTGTGTACAGAAATAGGAACTACAACAGAAGCAATTGCTAAAACAACGACAACACCAGCACCAGGACAAGTGACAACAACATCTGAAAAAGCTGGAACAACAGCAACAACAGGCAAGCCTGGGACAACTGTGGCACCTGGAGAAACAACAACGGTTACAGGGCCATCCAAAACGACCACAACTGCTGAAGTCTCAAAAACCACCGTCATCAAACTGACAACAACTACTCCATCTGGTGCAACAACCACTGCAGCCTGCCCTCTTGAAAATGGAATGGACAAGTCCAGCCTCGTTCCCGAGAAGGCTATTACCCTGAAAAATAAGGGCGATGAAAAAGTTCCTTACAGCAACGAACAGCTGACAAAATTGCGACCTGACAATGGTGGCCTTGAGCTCAATACCACAACTGTTGACAGAATTGTAGTTGATCTAACTAAAGGAGATAATGTGCCTGAACCACCATATGTTGAGAGTATAAATCTTGGTCCTAACAACAATGTGAAAGAAGTTGTTGTTAAAGGAAAACTACCAGGCACTGAAGGCAGAACTACTTTGTTTGAAGGGACTTTGGAAGACGACAATGAGAAAATCCCATTGGATGGAAAGCAAATTGAGAAGTTAGTTGTTATCATTAAGAAGACAAAGGATGGCAATGAGAACTTTAAGATAGCACTTTCCATACATGCATGCTACAATGCTTCAGGTAAGCACACACTCTACTGAATTCTGACCTCTTTCTCTTCAGGTCATACAGGCTTTTGGTCTCAAAAAAAAGGGAAATCATTTGTTTCACTTATTCTACAAAGTAACGATATTTACACCCAATGATCTGTATTCTGATTGTTCTAACTTGACAGTTTCTCTCTATAATTTGGAAGTAGGATCAATGGCCTGAGGGACTATATAATAGTCTCAGTAGAGCATTACAAATGAGGCTTGATACTGTATTGTTAGACAATATGAAGAGAAATGGAAGATGTGTCATCATTTGTTGAATACTAATAAGAAGTATTGCATTTTGTGTACAGAAATAGGAACTACAACAGAAGCAATTGCTAAAACAACGACAACACCAGCACCAGGACAAGTGACAACAACATCTGAAAAAGCTGGAACAACAGCAACAACAGGCAAGCCTGGGACAACTGTGGCACCTGGAGAAACAACAACGGTTACAGGGCCATCCAAAACGACCACAACTGCTGAAGTCTCAAAAACCACCGTCATCAAACTGACAACAACTACTCCATCTGGTGCAACAACCACTGCAGCCTGCCCTCTTGAAAATGGAATGGACAAGTCCAGCCTCGTTCCCGAGAAGGCTATTACCCTGAAAAATAAAGGCGATGAAAAAGTTCCTTACAGCAACGAACAGCTGACAAAATTGCGACCTGACAATGGTGGCCTTGAGCTCAATACCACAACTGTTGACAGAATTGTAGTTGATCTAACTAAAGGAGATAATGTGCCTGAACCACCATATGTTGAGAGTATAAATCTTGGTCCTAACAACAATGTGAAAGAAGTTGTTGTTAAAGGAAAACTACCAGGCACTGAAGGCAGAACTACTTTGTTTGAAGGGACTTTGGAAGACGACAATGAGAAAATCCCATTGGATGGAAAGCAAATTGAGAAGGTAGTCGTTATCATTAAGAAGACAAAGGATGGCAATGAGAACTTTAAGATAGCACTTTCCATACATGCATGCTACAATGCTTCAGGTAAGCACACACTCTACTGAATTCTGACCTCTTTCTCTTCAGGTCATACAGGCTTTAGGTCTCAAAGAAAAGGGAAATCATTTGTTTCACTTATTCTACAAAGTAACGATATTTACACACAATGATCTGTATTCTGATTGTTCTAACTTGACAGTTTTTCTCTATAATTTGGAAGTAGGATCAATGGCCTGAGGGACTATATAATAGTCTCAGTAGAGCATTACAAATGAGGCTTGATACTGTCTTGTTAGACAATATGAAGAGAAATGGAAGATGTGTCATCATTTGTTGAATACTAATAAGAAGTATTGCATTTTGTGTACAGAAATAGGAACTACAACAGAAGCAATTGCTAAAACAACGACAACACCAGCACCAGGACAAGTGACAACAACATCTGAAAAAGCTGGAACAACAGCAACAACAGGCAAGCCTGGGACAACTGTGGCACCTGGAGAAACAACAACGGTTACAGGGCCATCCAAAACGACCACAACTGCTGAAGTCTCAAAAACCACCGTCATCAAACTGACAACAACTACTCCATCTGGTGCAACAACCACTGCAGCCTGCCCTCTTGAAAATGGAATGGACAAGTCCAGCCTCGTTCCCGAGAAGGCTATTACCCTGAAAAATAAAGGCGATGAAAAAGTTCCTTACAGCAACGAACAGCTGACAAAATTGCGACCTGACAATGGTGGCCTTGAGCTCAATACCACAACTGTTGACAGAATTGTAGTTGATCTAACTAAAGGAGATAATGTGCCTGAACCACCATATGTTGAGAGTATAAATCTTGGTCCTAACAACAATGTGAAAGAAGTTGTTGTTAAAGGAAAACTACCAGGCACTGAAGGCAGAACTACTTTGTTTGAAGGGACTTTGGAAGACGACAATGAGAAAATCCCATTGGATGGAAAGCAAATTGAGAAGGTAGTCGTTATCATTAAGAAGACAAAGGATGGCAATGAGAACTTTAAGATAGCACTTTCCATACATGCATGCTACAATGCTTCAGGTAAGCACACACTCTACTGAATTCTGACCTCTTTCTCTTCAGGTCATACAGGCTTTAGGTCTCAAAGAAAAGGGAAATCATTTGTTTCACTTATTCTACAAAGTAACGATATTTACTCACAATGATCTGTATTCTGATTGTTCTAACTTGACAGTTTTTCTCTATAATTTGGAAGTAGGATCAATGGCCTGAGGGACTATATAATAGTCTCAGTAGAGCATTACAAATGAGGCTTGATACTGTATTGTTAGACAATATGAAGAGAAATGGAAGATGTGTCATCATTTGTTGAATACTAATAAGAAGTATTGCATTTTGTGTACAGAAATAGGAACTACAACAGAAGCAATTGCTAAAACAACGACAACACCAGCACCAGGACAAGTGACAACAACATCTGAAAAAGCTGGAACAACAGCAAC
The DNA here is from genome assembly GCA_950022655.1 of Alentia gelatinosa. Classification (NCBI taxonomy): domain Eukaryota; kingdom Metazoa; phylum Annelida; class Polychaeta; order Phyllodocida; family Polynoidae; genus Alentia; species Alentia gelatinosa. The sequence continues at coordinate 18,517,304 of OX465588.1, read as the reverse complement.
AACAGGCAAGCCTGGGACAACTGTGGCACCTGGAGAAACAACAACGGTTACAGGGCCATCCAAAACGACCACAACTGCTGAAGTCTCAAAAACCACCGTCATCAAACTGACAACAACTACTCCATCTGGTGCAACAACCACTGCAGCCTGCCCTCTTGAAAATGGAATGGACAAGTCCAGCCTCGTTCCCGAGAAGGCTATTACCCTGAAAAATAAAGGCGATGAAAAAGTTCCTTACAGCAACGAACAGCTGACAAAATTGCGACCTGACAATGGTGGCCTTGAGCTCAATACCACAACTGTTGACAGAATTGTAGTTGATCTAACTAAAGGAGATAATGTGCCTGAACCACCATATGTTGAGAGTATAAATCTTGGTCCTAACAACAATGTGAAAGAAGTTGTTGTTAAAGGAAAACTACCAGGCACTGAAGGCAGAACTACTTTGTTTGAAGGGACTTTGGAAGACGACAATGAGAAAATCCCATTGGATGGAAAGCAAATTGAGAAGGTAGTCGTTATCATTAAGAAGACAAAGGATGGCAATGAGAACTTTAAGATAGCACTTTCCATACATGCATGCTACAATGCTTCAGGTAAGCACACACTCTACTGAATTCTGACCTCTTTCTCTTCAGGTCATACAGGCTTTAGGTCTCAAAGAAAAGGGAAATCATTTGTTTCACTTATTCTACAAAGTAACGATATTTACTCACAATGATCTGTATTCTGATTGCTCTAACTTGACAGTTTTTCTCTATAATTTGGAAGTAGGATCAATGGCCTGAGGGACTATATAATAGTCTCAGTAGAGCATTACAAATGAGGCTTGATACTGTATTGTTAGACAATATGAAGAGAAATGGAAGATGTGTCATCATTTGTTGAATACTAATAAGAAGTATTGCATTTTGTGTACAGAAATAGGAACTACAACAGAAGCAATTGCTAAAACAACGACAACACCAGCACCAGGACAAGTGACAACAACATCTGAAAAAGCTGGAACAACAGCAACAACAGGCAAGCCTGGGACAACTGTGGCACCTGGAGAAACAACAACGGTTACAGGGCCATCCAAAACGACCACAACTGCTGAAGTCTCAAAAACCACCGTCATCAAACTGACAACAACTACTCCATCTGGTGCAACAACCACTGCAGCCTGCCCTCTTGAAAATGGAATGGACAAGTCCAGCCTCGTTCCCGAGAAGGCTATTACCCTGAAAAATAAGGGCGATGAAAAAGTTCCTTACAGCAACGAACAGCTGACAAAATTGCGACCTGACAATGGTGGCCTTGAGCTCAATACCACAACTGTTGACAGAATTGTAGTTGATCTAACTAAAGGAGATAATGTGCCTGAACCACCATATGTTGAGAGTATAAATCTTGGTCCTAACAACAATGTGAAAGAAGTTGTTGTTAAAGGAAAACTACCAGGCACTGAAGGCAGAACTACTTTGTTTGAAGGGACTTTGGAAGACGACAATGAGAAAATCCCATTGGATGGAAAGCAAATTGAGAAGGTAGTCGTTATCATTAAGAAGACAAAGGATGGCAATGAGAACTTTAAGATAGCACTTTCCATACATGCATGCTACAATGCTTCAGGTAAGCACACACTCTACTGAATTCTGACCTCTTTCTCTTCAGGTCATACAGGCTTTAGGTCTCAAAGAAAAGGGAAATCATTTGTTTCACTTATTCTACAAAGTAACGATATTTACACACAATGATCTGTATTCTGATTGTTCTAACTTGACAGTTTTTCTCTATAATTTGGAAGTAGGATCAATGGCCTGAGGGACTATATAATAGTCTCAGTAGAGCATTACAAATGAGGCTTGATACTGTATTGTTAGACAATATGAAGAGAAATGGAAGATGTGTCATCATTTGTTGAATACTAATAAGAAGTATTGCATTTTGTGTACAGAAATAGGAACTACAACAGAAGCAATTGCTAAAACAACGACAACACCAGCACCAGGACAAGTGACAACAACATCTGAAAAAGCTGGAACAACAGCAACAACAGGCAAGCCTGGGACAACTGTGGCACCTGGAGAAACAACAACGGTTACAGGGCCATCCAAAACGACCACAACTGCTGAAGTCTCAAAAACCACCGTCATCAAACTGACAACAACTACTCCATCTGGTGCAACAACCACTGCAGCCTGCCCTCTTGAAAATGGAATGGACAAGTCCAGCCTCGTTCCCGAGAAGGCTATTACCCTGAAAAATAAAGGCGATGAAAAAGTTCCTTACAGCAACGAACAGCTGACAAAATTGCGACCTGACAATGGTGGCCTTGAGCTCAATACCACAACTGTTGACAGAATTGTAGTTGATCTAACTAAAGGAGATAATGTGCCTGAACCACCATATGTTGAGAGTATAAATCTTGGTCCTAACAACAATGTGAAAGAAGTTGTTGTTAAAGGAAAACTACCAGGCACTGAAGGCAGAACTACTTTGTTTGAAGGGACTTTGGAAGACGACAATGAGAAAATCCCATTGGATGGAAAGCAAATTGAGAAGGTAGTCGTTATCATTAAGAAGACAAAGGATGGCAATGAGAACTTTAAGATAGCACTTTCCATACATGCATGCTACAATGCTTCAGGTAAGCACACACTCTACTGAATTCTGACCTCTTTCTCTTCAGGTCATACAGGCTTTAGGTCTCAAAGAAAAGGGAAATCATTTGTTTCACTTATTCTACAAAGTAACGATATTTACTCACAATGATCTGTATTCTGATTGTTCTAACTTGACAGTTTTTCTCTATAATTTGGAAGTAGGATCAATGGCCTGAGGGACTATATAATAGTCTCAGTAGAGCATTACAAATGAGGCTTGATACTGTATTGTTAGACAATATGAAGAGAAATGGAAGATGTGTCATCATTTGTTGAATACTAATAAGAAGTATTGCATTTTGTGTACAGAAATAGGAACTACAACAGAAGCAATTGCTAAAACAACGACAACACCAGCACCAGGACAAGTGACAACAACATCTGAAAAAGCTGGAACAACAGCAACAACAGGCAAGCCTGGGACAACTGTGGCACCTGGAGAAACAACAACGGTTACAGGGCCATCCAAAACGACCACAACTGCTGAAGTCTCAAAAACCACCGTCATCAAACTGACAACAACTACTCCATCTGGTGCAACAACCACTGCAGCCTGCCCTCTTGAAAATGGAATGGACAAGTCCAGCCTCGTTCCTGAGAAGGCTATTACCCTGAAAAATAAAGGCGATGAAAAAGTTCCTTACAGCAACGAACAGCTGACAAAATTGCGACCTGACAATGGTGGCCTTGAGCTCAATACCACAACTGTTGACAGAATTGTAGTTGATCTAACTAAAGGAGATAATGTGCCTGAACCACCATATGTTGAGAGTATAAATCTTGGTCCTAACAACAATGTGAAAGAAGTTGTTGTTAAAGGAAAACTACCAGGCACTGAAGGCAGAACTACTTTGTTTGAAGGGACTTTGGAAGACGACAATGAGAAAATCCCATTGGATGGAAAGCAAATTGAGAAGGTAGTCGTTATCATTAAGAAGACAAAGGATGGCAATGAGAACTTTAAGATAGCACTTTCCATACATGCATGCTACAATGCTTCAGGTAAGCACACACTCTACTGAATTCTGACCTCTTTCTCTTCAGGTCATACAGGCTTTAGGTCTCAAAGAAAAGGGAAATCATTTGTTTCACTTATTCTACAAAGTAACGATATTTACTCACAATGATCTGTATTCTGATTGTTCTAACTTGACAGTTTTTCTCTATAATTTGGAAGTAGGATCAATGGCCTGAGGGACTATATAATAGTCTCAGTAGAGCATTACAAATGAGGCTTGATACTGTATTGTTAGACAATATGAAGAGAAATGGAAGATGTGTCATCATTTGTTGAATACTAATAAGAAGTATTGCATTTTGTGTACAGAAATAGGAACTACAACAGAAGCAATTGCTAAAACAACGACAACACCAGCACCAGGACAAGTGACAACAACATCTGAAAAAGCTGGAACAACAGCAACAACAGGCAAGCCTGGGACAACTGTGGCACCTGGAGAAACAACAACGGTTACAGGGCCATCCAAAACGACCATTACTGCTGAAGTCTCAAAAACCACCGTCATCAAACTGACAACAACTACTCCATCTGGTGCAACAACCACTGCAGCCTGCCCTCTTGAAAATGGAATGGACAAGTCCAGCCTCGTTCCCGAGAAGGCTATTACCCTGAAAAATAAAGGCGATGAAAAAGTTCCTTACAGCAACGAACAGCTGACAAAATTGCGACCTGACAATGGTGGCCTTGAGCTCAATACCACAACTGTTGACAGAATTGTAGTTGATCTAACTAAAGGAGATAATGTGCCTGAACCACCATATGTTGAGAGTATAAATCTTGGTCCTAACAACAATGTGAAAGAAGTTGTTGTTAAAGGAAAACTACCAGGCACTGAAGGCAGAACTACTTTGTTTGAAGGGACTTTGGAAGACGACAATGAGAAAATCCCATTGGATGGAAAGCAAATTGAGAAGGTAGTCGTTATCATTAAGAAGACAAAGGATGGCAATGAGAACTTTAAGATAGCACTATCCATACATGCATGCTACAATGCTTCAGGTAAGCACACACTCTACTGAATTCTGACCTCTTTCTCTTCAGGTCATACAGGCTTTAGGTCTCAAAGAAAAGGGAAATCATTTGTTTCACTTATTCTACAAAGTAACGATATTTACTCACAGTGATCTGTGTTCTGATTGTTCTAACTTGACAGTTTTTCTCTATAATTTGGAAGTAGGATCAATGGCCTGAGGGACTATATAATAGTCTCAGTAGAGCATTACAAATGAGGCTTGATACTGTATTGTTAGACAATATGAAGAGAAATGGAAGATGGGTCATCATTTGTTGAATACTAATAAGAAGTATTGCATTTTGTGTACAGAAATAGGAACTACAACAGAAGCAATTGCTAAAACAACGACAACACCAGCACCAGGACAAGTGACAACAACATCTGAAAAAGCTGGAACAACAGCAACAACAGGCAAGCCTGGGACAACTGTGGCACCTGGAGAAACAACAACGGTTACAGGGCCATCCAAAACGACCACAACTGCTGAAGTCTCAAAAACCACCGTCATCAAACTGACAACAACTACTCCATCTGGTGCAACAACCACTGCAGCCTGCCCTCTTGAAAATGGAATGGACAAGTCCAGCCTCGTTCCCGAGAAGGCTATTACCCTGAAAAATAAAGGCGATGAAAAAGTTCCTTACAGCAACGAACAGCTGACAAAATTGCGACCTGACAATGGTGGCCTTGTGCTCAATACCACAACTGTTGACAGAATTGTAGTTGATCTAACTAAAGGAGATAATGTGCCTGAACCACCATATGTTGAGAGTATAAATCTTGGTCCTAACAACAATGTGAAAGAAGTTGTTGTTAAAGGAAAACTACCAGGCACTGAAGGCAGAACTACTTTGTTTGAAGGGACTTTGGAAGACGACAATGAGAAAATCCCATTGGATGGAAAGCAAATTGAGAAGGTAGTCGTTATCATTAAGAAGACAAAGGATGGCAATGAGAACTTTAAGATAGCACTTTCCATACATGCATGCTACAATGCTTCAGGTAGGTAGACAACTAACATTTTTCAATGTTTCCGAAATAATTTTCACCTATTTGTCTTCTCTTCTTTAAACGTATGAGTTTTGTTCAAATAGTTAGCACTTATATTTGGAATTCCAAAAGACTGAAATAATATCTCCTAAAGCTTGTTATGCAAGTTTATTTCTCTTGTCATAGAATATATAATGCTCCTTCTACTACGGCTCCATTAATGACAGAGAATTGCTTTCAAAGAAAATATATTGCATTCCATTGACAATTACAATATGTCCATCTAAAAACTCGGGATGTGCTTATTCATCAAAATTCTAACTAGATATCGAGGATAGTTTAAAATAGTAGATAACACATCCAGTAGAGGCAGTATTGCGCAAAGGAGAGATGAATAGTAAAACTTGTTTGAATAGTTTCCCTTCAAACCATCTACGCAATATGGGATGGTGTGCGGTCCATAACTGAAAAACATTTCTATAACTGATAAAAATTACTCGGTTTGACATTTGTCTTGTCCAGAACTATCAAAATGTCCATTACTGACAAAAATGTAAATAACTTGCAAAACATTATCAAGCAAGTTTTACGTGTTACCGCCTTCGCATTACTTTTTGTCACCTAGCATTATGTTCTGCTGTGTTATGCTATCTGAGAGACATTTCTGACTGTGTTACATCCTAAACCCTTTATTGTCTTGCCATTACTGCGATACTATTCCTGCGTTACCATTATCACATAAGCGTTCTAACCTCCTTACAACGTTACCACTAGTGCTACAGAGATACCATCCTTACCCTGTTATGACCATTCTAAATTGCTTATCGCAATACTGTTACTGTATTGCATTCTAACTTCCTTATTGCATTACTGTTCTAAACACCTTATCGTCTTAACCCTGTTACTCCACTACTGCCTTACAGTTACACAAAACATTCTAACCTTGTTACAGTATTACAGTTACTTTTCCATCTCCATTACCATGTTACCATGTTACCATTACAGTCTTACCATGTTACCATTCATACATTTTACCGTTACATAAAGCTAAGTAACGGTGATAAACACAAATGCAGTAACGTTTTGTTAGACTAGGTTTTGATAGATATGAACAGTTTTTGACATTTTGATAGTTATTGACATGACAAGTGTCCATCTCTATCAAACCAAGTATCTTTTTCAGTTATGGACAGCATATATATGGTGTTTTAAAATAAGTATCAGATATCAATTTGAATTCATGAGATTTATCATTTCATTTGACAGAATAATAATTTCCATTTTAATCTTTCTTGCAGTTATATACTCGAACCTTGAGATAAACCTTCCTTTACGAGCTTTGACGATAGATACACAATCTCATTTTAATCAAATACTTATATTTGGATTTTACGATCACAATTTTAGGCACAACAGAACAGCCAAAAACAACCACTACCACTACCCCAGGTTTGAACTCTATTTTATCTTAATCTGTTTTATTAAAGTAATTGTTGCAGTTGATATTTGCTTATGTAGCGGTCGCCTGCTCTGGCCTTATGTTTAGTAACCCAACCGTTGGATAGGTTATTTTTCTATTCCGGCGATGGAATTGCTACCCTCAGGACAATAACATAGGTCGCCTTGTTTGCTTTTTGATATATAAGCCAGATGACTATATCTACTATTCATACAAAACCTGAAAAAAACCCAGACAACTAGAATAAAACAGTGTTTTACAAAACTTTACAAACAGTTCATTACGACACAGGAAGCTGTGCTGGCCAAGGAAGCAAGTTTATAAGGCAAAGCCAATAAACTGGCTCAACCACTGCGAGAGTTCTGAAAAACCTACTACCAGTGAGGCTCACAAGGTCCTCAATCTGTCGACCCGCTGCAGACCTGGAAGCTGTTTCACAAGTCGAGCGAAGTCTCGCCAGTAGCACATCGCATTTCAAAGCGAGAGGCCGCAACAACGAGCGGCACTTTGAATCAAAGCGGCAGCAAAACCACTTCCAATACCCAATTGCGAGCGGCACCTCCACCTCGACAGCGACGCTTCAACTGCCATTGTTAGCTCTCGCTTTGGCAGTGAGTACTCTCGTTTAGCACCCTCCCGACTTTTGAAACAGCTCCGTGGCCTTATATACAGAAAAGGTTATGTAACCCGGGCACACCTGTGCCACTTCCATGTACGGGCTCACCTAAACTACCACACAGCAGGGACAGACATCCCACATCCTCTAGTGAAGAGCAAACACACTACTACTCCACTGTATAATCCAACCCAGGGCTACAGCTATACCTAAGATTGATTGTTTCCAACAACTAATTTAATTTCTCTGCTTAAATCAAAATCATGAGTGAACAAGGATCAGCTGAAATAAAAAGATGTACTACAAAAAGAAGTTTTTAAAGAAAGTATCATGAAAGAAAGATGTGATACTTAAGATATTTCCAAAAGGACGTCAAAGACAGCAATGAATAATGATCGGACAAAACAGGGTTTATTTAGTCGTGATGCTAGGACTGTGAAGAGTAAAAAATAGAGATATATGAAGTAGACAGTGATAATAACCACCAAACCCGAACAAGATATGGAGCCATGGCTTCGGGGGACGCCCAGTTGCTTTTGGCCTGTACCTGCCAGAGGTGAATGCCTCTGCTGAAGAGATACAGGAACCGGAAGGAGTCACACGTGAAATTGCTGGCATTCTGTACTCTCTCCCTATGGAGGAGGAGCCTCAGGACTGAGATAAATTGGTAAGCTGAGAATGGCGGTGGAACATGGGCTCTAATGGCAATGCTGGCATAACCGCTATATGTTCCGCACACCCTTATGGGGAAGAGCTGTGGGTCTGAGTACACCTTAACTCTGAGTGCATCGTGGGCCCGACCTGGTGGAAAGGTTCTTTGCAGAACACACTGAGATGACAAGGTTATCCTAAAGATGATAATATCTCCAGGCATAAGCTCATGCATTATTGGTAGAGAAACATGTGGGTGCTGTGGCGAAGTCAAGAGATTAAAATCATGCAAGAGCAAAGAGAGAGCGAGAAAGGATGCGACCCTGACAATGAGACGTCTGCCTGGCATGAGATACGAGTGATGAGATACTCCTTGATGGGCTCTCCTTGTGACATAGCCTGCCTGGGTCGGAGAACACTTGAAGACGGCCACCACTTAATGGGACAGGAGAGCCCCCGGATTGCTGCAATGATTCAGGAGCCAATGGCACACATGCGGCATAATTCCTCCCATCCCACGCTCCTCCGCCAAAGCTTGCACGTAGAGACATGCCTCAATGATGGTGGGATGTAAAGGGTCACAGTGTGAAAAAAACCGTTCTTACATATACCGTTATTACACATCATGCGTATATATCTATCATTTGGCGTAAATAAGTAAGTCGTTTTTGCCATTCTATATACGCTTCATTTATTGACGTATATAAGTGTCCATGTTGCAGTCATATATATTTCATTTATATGCCCGCATTAGTCATCAAGTCCTTGATATATAAGGGAAATTCAATGTTGTATCTCTAATTCTGATTATAAAATCGTACTAAATCGTACTACCTATTGATTATCTTTTCATTAATTACATATAACAAATCCAGTATTCATTTGTTTTCTTACTGTTTTTTTCAATAGATTTTACTTTCAAAACACCACTATTCTGTAGGGTTCTGGATATATCTCTTTATAAGGCTTTAGGAAACTATGGTTATAGACGTTGGGTCGGGCTCATGATCAGGGTCGGGGTCGGAATCCGGAGAGAGGGCTTCAGTTTTGGTGCAGGCTGAGGCTGATAGCAACCTTTAGCAACATGAGCAACCATGAGTGGTCAAGATATTGAAGCTGGGGGCGATGGCGGGTGCGGGGTAGCGGCGGGGATGGCAGCTGGGCGGCTGGGCGGCGGGCGGCTGGGCCGTGGGGCAGCAGGGCTGCTGGGCAGTCGGATTGCCACAGGGCATACAAGTTAATGTGGTTGTAAGGGGAGAGGGTACACGTTTTTTATTGTTTATCTGTATACATGTATATGACAGAGGTACATATAATACACAATGTACAACCCACATATATATATATATATATATATATATATATATATATATATATATATATATATATATATCGGCCCCAGCATATTTCTCTTCATAGATGCTTTGCGGCCAATACAACCATTACGTTTCCGTATACAAGGGAAAGCATAGTTGTATACCCACATACGATGGCGTGAAATGTGGACGCATACATATAAAAACTTGTCTATATATGTTAGACATACATGCGCGTTTACACAATGACATAAATATGAAATCCGGATATAGAGAGCTGCTCCCAAGAAATCATCCAAATACACGAGCATGTGCGCTGGAGTAATCGTTGTACCTGTGCTTTCAGTGCCTTTTCCTGGTACGGCATATCCGGAAACTGAGGTGTAACTCCTTTATGGCAATTCCACGGCTGCGGGAATGTATCTAGGAACGACCTGCGTGGTCTTGGTCAGGGGCCCCTTCCTCGTGTGTGCTCCAGGGGGCAGGGCTAATATAGCATCGGTCATACTTCGGCCATCTCACCTGTGAGCTCATCCAGCCTCCTCCCCGAATCTGCTTTTTTTCCCTGGCTCGGCGCATTCTCTTTCGATGTCGTGGTCACGACGAGTTGTTCTGAAAGACGTCCAAACATTTTGCTGTAACGGAATGCAGGGAAACGTGATTGAGAAGTTATAAATCACGGAGGATTAAAAGAAATACACTTTGTGTAGTGTGGGGCCTGGGGAAGGTCGGCCACATGCTCCAGACGTGCCTGAAGTTGATGCCAGAACAAACCCCCGGGTGGCATGACCGTTGCAGTCCTCCCACATGCCATTACTCCTCACGAGTTTACCCCAATGTTGACATTGATAATCGAAATGCATGAATACATGTTACATAACTTTGAGTTTGTATGTGTCTGTTGTAAGAGGGTTGTTTCATATGTTGTACTGTCTTGCACTTCAATTTGGCAGAGCATACTCTTCTGGATGATTGTTGCTCTCAGTAAACTTCTTTGTTCAAATTTTGAAAGAAGGAATAATAATAATAAAAACCGAAAATGATATTTCAAGAAAACAAGTACCACTGTATTACTGACCTAGGGATGCTATAGTAGTTACTCTTCCGATCCATATCATTCCAGATTTTCTTTTTTCTGATTTTCTACTAAGATCTGTTATAAAGTCTATGTACAACATAAGTTACTAATAAGACAAATGTGCATTTTCATTTAAATAGGAAATCATACCTTTCGCGTTATTGTGTCCTTATTCTAGAGTGTGAAGGAGACAGAGTATATGATATTTGTGTCTGCACGCCGACCTGCATGGACGTACTCTCAGACAGGCAATGTAATTCGTCAGCTGTATCTGTGGATGACAATGGTGAGTAGATAATTTCTTTATCATTCCTATCATAAGTCAAGTTGTCTTTCCTTAGTAGAGGCCTCATTTCATTTGGTCAGTGTAAAGTCAATTGTGGGAATAGAAAGGACATTTTGTGATATAGGAAATGAAGATAATATTCACATTCACATAACTGCCAATTTTAGTAGAACTTCCCAAATGCAAGAAACAGCAATTAGTTGTAAGAAAACTCCAGATTCCTAGAGGATAAGTGTAGCTTAGTGCAAGATAAACAAAGATACTCTGTAATTAACCACTAAAATTGACTCGAGCATTACTATGCCTCAACTTTTCGAGGTTTACTGTCGACGAAACTATCGATTATTGTATATACAGTGATGTTATACAGGGAGAAAAAAAACAGGGGCTTGTTTAAAAATCTAGTTTCGTGCATATAGAGACTTTTCTATACGCTAATGAGACCAAAGAATAATTTGGTAAATTATTTTCAACACTTATGGACGACTTTTTATCAGGTAGAACAGTTTCAGCTGAACGAGGTTGAATACCATCAAACTCTTGAAGGAGGCCGCCTTGTACACTGCACCCTCGTAAGGCATAAGTCATTAAATAAACCCCAGAATTGCTTGGCAGTCATATATTCAATAGAATTTTCTTATAACTTTGTGCTCAATATGTCCAGTCTGTCAAAACTGTCTGACTGTCGGTTCTTTTCAGGGAAATGTTGTGGGTGTCCACATGGACTGGTACTGAATGGTTACGACTGCGTCTCAAGAAATGAATGCACATGTACCGACAAAGTATCCGGAAAGCAGTATCCGGTAAGGAATTATTTGATTTTAGAAACAGTATGAAAATATGGGCAACCTCAGCATCACATTTCTTCTGGGACCTGTTTAACTAGTTTCGTGACAAAAGTGTTAAGTCAGACAAAATAAGTGGCAGCAACAGTGCAAGCAAGAACAGACAAAACGAAGTCATCATTCATAACGAAGAGTATTGGTTGCTTCGTGTAAACGGTAAGTAAAAATTTATCTCAATCCCTTATAAAAACTGTAGACATGATGTGACAACATCATATACCCGAAATGATGTGTGAATCCTGTGATGTGTAGATTTTTCTAATTCTAATTCTTATGTTTGGGGTCTGTCTTTTTCTAAGGGCAGTTACTTGTGTTGTCACGAAACTGGACAACCCCAAGCTGTCTGTATGGTATCACAGCCATGTCACGAAACTAGTGAAACAGGTCCCAATCATGATATATTATCAGCTGTTAATATCCAAGCATCCTTGAAGAATCGTCATTGAACTGATGTGTTTGGGAATTTAATGTTGGTGGTGTTGCCACACGATAGTATTCCCTGTACTCAAGCCTTCATTTCTAGACACTGAAAATGAGGGAGATTATGTTTTGTTTGTAATCAAATCAATTTATCTAATTTATATCGAGAATGTCCTGACTGTTTCCATCTTAGTGTGTATTGAAACTACTTTTGTTGATTCTATTTGTATCATTTTATATCCTCTGCGTTTACGGCAGAAAGATTATGTAGATATGAACATATATGTCACAAGCTTGGCCTTGACGGGAGGCTACAGGAAAACGAGGTTGCTGAGCATGAAAGTGTCTATACTTGTTTGTCTGCTGAATACGGTAGCAGTCAAAACAGCTCAAGGGTTAACAATGCAGGCAGGGAAAAGTTTTAATGTCAAAGTTCCAGATGATGTATGGGCCCTGGATAATTTTGCTTTAAATGAAATTTTGACTGGTACATTAGCTTATTTATGTACTATATGCCATGCCGCCCACAAAGCCCGTATCTGTAAGAGAGAACAGTAAAAAAACTATTCTAAAGATTGTGAGAGCCCTAGTAAGTCCAATTTAACTCCAGCCACGAAGTGTCATACGCACTTTCCCTCCAGGACCAGCGAAACTCGTGTGAATGTTCTAACCTGCAACAAGCTTCAATAGGTAACCATTCATAAGCAGAGTATTACATTTTGGTTCTTGGAAAACATGTTTAAACCTGCATACCTTGGTAAATTTATCAATGTATAAAACATCAATAACGTTTCCTTCACAGCCGGACACATTCTTTGAACGAGTTGTAAAAGGCTGTACAGAGACATGCAGCTTCGGCGACAACTGCAAGGAAGACTGTCAGAGGAAGTGCACTCTCTCATGCGCTGAAGTGAGTATATTTTCCATTTAATATTGATTTACTCACAAAACAAATATAGTATCCCTAATTAACTATTATGACAATTGTTTCCCTAAGATATCGATCATACAATCTTCGGCTTTACTTTTTTGTTTTTGGAAAATACTTTTGAGATGATAATGACATGTTGTCAAAATAATTGGCACAGAATGTTACATCGTATGCAAGTATTGATGTAATACAGGTCCGAGACAGCCTTTAGCGGTGGTTTTGAGTTGGGTTTTTTTCAGTTTGTATTTCAACACAGTCTCTATTGCTATGTTAGAATACTAGACGTGCCTCCCCCACGCTGTACATATACTCAGTTTTTAGAGTTTCTAACTTTGATATTGTCAAACAGGACTATGGTCCGTATTATATTTCCCTTCCCTGTTGTAGGCATGATTTACTCACCTGTCACATAGTCCAAGGTACAGTACTTCAGCAGTATGAATAATATAAGAGGAACGAAGATGGAAATGACTGGATCATTTAGGATGTGCCTTTTGACTTTAGATGACGTTGACATCTTGGATTTCGGCATCGTCTCCCGCGCGTCTCTGGGAGGGTTCATTAACGTATTATATAGGGTTGTTTGCTATAACTAATCTCCTCTACGCGTTCAAGCTAATTGTCAATCCCGGCAGAGACAAAACCTGTATACATCATTCTACTAACGGTACATTTGGCTTTCAGGGTTACAGGACGCATACATCTGGTATCGAATGTTGTGAGTGTGTCGAAGGTATGTCCCTGCCAATCATTCATATATAAGGCTAGACCGGAAGATAGATAGTTCGTTAGCAATGATGAGCTGGAAAGATTCCGGAAGAATTATTGGCAATAATCTGATATTCTAACGTATTTATAAAACCATTTGCTATATACCCGTGCCGTATATACTGTAAATACGCACCGTTTCGGCATATGACGTAAAAATACTGTATGGACCGCCGGTCCGTACACTAAAATACGGACCACCTTGCCATACACGTTTATTAAAAAAATGGTTGTTAAGCCAAATGAAATTGATTTTTTTTTCTATATAATTACTTTTAAGCCTTGTTTAGAAGTGACCATTTGCGGGCCAATACTCTCTGAATCACGGGCAATCTATCATAGTTACCCTTACTCATTTAATTCTATTAACACATTTTCACTTTTACAGTGACGGTCACACCACCTTCGTCCACACTCAGTACTGAGTGCCCGGAATGTCCACCAGGCCAAACACGATGCGATGCTTGCAATTGTTACAGCTCCAAGGAGCATTGTGACGGGAAGATAAAGTGTTTGGACGGGAATGACGAGATAGGTTGTCCCTGTGTCTACGAGAACAAAACCTACGAGGTCAGTGCTCAAAATCTTCCAATTCTCAGCAAATATTGCATATAGATCAGTGAGAGATTCAATAAGTAATCACTCTGTAAGACTCAAAGACTTGTTGTAGGGAGAACCACAGTTCATGCATCAAATACTAGTTTTCATTTACTGACGAAGACGGCACCGATCTAATGTAACGTTTCCACCTGCAGACGAAAAGGCTACCGGTTATGTGCACCATGTGCCAAAATAGGTCCTCCTTGAAGTTTATTTGTGGTAATAATCGTTAACCCCAAAGTTCACTAACTGTTTCCATGTATATGACGACCGATTATGTGTTTTAGGCTCACTGATTATTCATTCATGTATACAGCCTGACAAGCCTGAAGATTAACCCTACCTAAACTAATGCTGAATATATACATTTCCCATATATAAAATAGCAGTGTTCCTAAATATACGGTAGGGTTAACATAGAAATTGGTAGTGGTTAAAATAAGCACTGTTTGAAGATGGTAGTCACCAGCCGATCTTTGGTCACTGCCACCAATTTGTTCATTTCGGTGGCCTTAAATGTCGGTCGGTGTTTCCATATTGCTTAATGTTGGAGTGTAAGGTAATGTATCTCAGTGAAACCTTTAATTTTAGCTACTACATGACCATATAAATGAAATAATGAGGATTTCAGAAAAGATCCTTTGATATTCTTATAGATATTGGCGGTAATTTTGTTTTTTGTCAGTTATAAGGCTAAAAATAGATTTTTCAGCGTGGTAAAATAATTTTTTGAAATTTACATCCGAAAATTGTCTTAAAAATGTTTCTTACCAAATTTTACTCAAAAATGCCTCTAGAAAGTTTTTAAAGCACTTTTTTGGTAATATGATTCCAGTCTAAGAGGAACATCAATGATCCCTCTTGTATCTAACTGTTGATTTTTGCACGAAAGTTATCAGGTAATCGGTCGACGGTGCTAAATGCCATAATTGATGGTCATAATCGACAGGTGGAAACAACATATTAAACAGCTGTCCGTGGTGACCACCGATTGAATATCGGTATAAAAACATCATGGATGGTGCACTGGAGGTCTAGTGTTCAGCGCATTTCACATGCTCATACTGATTGACCCAGCACTAATAAAATCAAAGCTTCTGTTGGTCGTTTACCAATTTGGCCATAAGTGGTCTTATTGCATGATCTTCTCCAAATCAATCGGCGATAATTTCAAATGCGGGGATGGTGCACTGGAGGTTTAGTGTTCAGCGCATTTCACATGCTCATACTGATTCACCCGGCACTAATAAAATCAAAGCTTCTGTTGGTCGTTTACCAATTTGGCCATAAGTGGCCTTATAGCATGATCTTCTCCAAATTAATCGGCGATAATTTCAAATGCGGGGTCATTTCCATTCAACAATCATCTGCGGCGAAAAGGCGGTCAATGAAAACAATTGCTTATTTTACACTGATTACAAAAGGTAAACATTTGTGTTCTTTAGTCTAAACAACCACTGACAGGAGTTTGGAAAAGATGTACTAAACACATTAGTTTGAGCAAGTACGTACTGATTCTTTAAATGTCGAAGTGTTAAAAGGAAAAAGATTCATCATAAAGACCATGTGTTTGATACGATTAACCGACACATACCAGGATTTAATCAGCAGCATAAATTTCTATTTCAGCACGCCGAGGAATGGCCTATTGGACCGTGCAGTTACTGCACATGTAAACACGGGAAGGAAACCTGCGAGAAGGACTGTGCCATAACGGCATGCCAGAATGAGGTAAGTAACCCTCTGAACCACATTGATCTGTTAAAGCCTGCCCCCACCTACCACGATTCTGGTCCCGATTGGCCTTACGACGGCCTTCCCGACACCATTCCGATTGTAGCGTGAGGTCTGGCAAAATCATGGTAGGTGGGACAGGTTTCTGCGATTCTGTCTACGACAGCTTACGATAGGCTGCGATGAAATCGCCAATCGTAGAGGTCCCGATAATTTCCAACATGTTGGAAATTTCGTAGCCTCTTGTAGGGTATCGTAGCAGCCGCTGGTTTCGCCGTGGAGCTATCGTGACCATAGTTTATGTTATTGGTCCTCCCAAGGCGTTGCCACGCTCTCAATTTCAAACTATTGGACCTATCGGGGACCTCCCGATAGGTCACGATTTCCGCATTTCAAATCGTAGCGATCGGGAAGCATGTCGTGGCCTATCGTGGTAGGTGGGGGTCCCCTCTTAGTGTATTGTGTATATTCTGCTTTCTGTATCCTGGCATAAAATATCCTGTCATATTTTAAAGTAGAGAAATGCTTTCGGCGTTAACATGGCAGATAGTCATGCGTGGCCATCAAGTGACATTTCTAATATCAATAACCAAACCTTTCCATGGTATACCATGTTAGTAACTGCTCCATACAAATAATCAGATTATAATTCAGGCTTGGAATAAGTAGGGGTGGTGCATCTATCAGGCCTGATAAAGATCTGATATTTTCAAAGTTTCACCTCAGGACGGGAAACAAATGCAGCAACCGGTTTGGGATGTCCCACCTTAACCTTACTCAAGGTGAAAATGTCATTGATATGACACTTCATATGTATAGTTAAAAATTAGCACTTTCTGTGAATGGGAGATATAAGAGGTGCCTTTTATAGCTATATACCATGCCCACTACAGGTTGATTGGAGTTATGGTGTAGTTTACAAGGTAAAATGGGTAAATCAAAATTCTCTCCACATTCTTTAACTGTAGGCCCTGCTATTTCGTTTAGACGGGAATATTGAGCAAGAATGAACCCAATACGCTTATAAATTTAATATCACAGACTACGAGATTCGAAAGGAACCCCATAAAGGGAGTTAGAACCAGAAGTATGAGATGAATCCCCACAGTAGGCACAGGACACAGCTCCGGGAACGCCCACTAGAGTGAGGGTAGCACCACCAGAATAGAGGAGCCAGATAACAGATCTTTTACTATATACCCATGCCGTATACACTGTAAATACGCACCGTTTTGGCATATGACGTAAAAATACTGTACGGACCACTGGTCCGTACACTAAAATACGGACCACCTTGCCATACACGTTTATTAACATATCGGTTGTTAAAAATTAAATTACTTATTATTTTTTTAATTTTGGGTATATAGTAAATATATAACGTCCAACCATGCTGTTCAAGTCACAGAACTCGATGATAATTTACGGTTTGTACGTAACTCGGCATAAATGCCTCTGTCCGTACAAACCGTAAATTACCATCTCGTTTTGTGACTTGTACAGCATGGTCAGGACGTTCTATATAATTACTGAATATGCTAGACTTTACCGCCTCTCTGTTCCGACAAGAATCATATGGGGAACAAAGGTGGCCCCGCTGAGACGTATACCACTACTCAAAACACCTCCTCTACAGTCGCGATGCCGCCACATCTACCCATACTCTCTTCACATTACAATACCTAAGTCTAGAGCAGTTTTTTGTAGTGAAATAAGTGTGAGTAACATCAAGAACAGTTTCATGGAATGCCCACGCAATCATTTTGTATAATTTCAAAAATGTCAATTGTTGGCAGTACAAACATCTGCGCCAGTCCTTATGTTACCATCTACCGGAATGACCATCGAGAGGAGGGCATCTTGGTCCCTGCAAATCGTTTTCAAACAATTTATCAAATTAATGTGGTAGTGAGTCATTATTGTTGTAATATATCACAAAATTAAACAAATGGCATTTACACATTCGGTAAAAGTCCTGCTATGATGATTGTTCCAGACTGATGTTCTTGAGACCTACCCAGACGACATGACCAAATGTTGCGACTGCATACCGAATAAAAATATATCAACGACACTCAAACCACCCATTGCAACAACAACTGCTGCTTGCACAGAGGGTGACTCCAAGGCCAGTGACTGCTTCAACAGGACTTGTATTAGCGGTAAATGGATTGATGTTCACGCCTGCAACAAGAAATGCAAGCAGGTAGGATCTCAAATCTCTCTTTGATACTATTTCATTCTCAGGCGATCGCTTCGTTGTTCAAATGTCTTCAAAAGAAACGAAGTGACACAACAACAGATGTTGATTGATTCTTTACCTCATCTCATTACCCCTTACCCTGAACACAAAAGTATGAGTCGAGATTTATTTTAATTTTATTTACCTTGACCGACATGAATATTAATACGGTAAATATTAATATGATATAAGGTAAAAGAAAGTAATTGACAGTTATATAATGACGTCAATTAAGTTACATATTGGTAATTGACAGATTTAATGATATGTCAATTGGTATAAGTATATATGGTTATATAAAAATGAGTATATATGGTTATACAATATGAGTATAAAAACGCCCTACGGAGTAGGTAATAGAGGAAAAGGTGAGGGTGGGTGGGAAAGAAAAAGTACGTGTGTACGTAGTGAAGTACAAGAACAGACTGAGGAGGAGGTCAGAGTGGCGGTTGGTCACGTGACCGCGGGGTTCACGTGACCGACACCAGAGGGGAGTGCGCAGGGTGCGCTGGGGGTGTGTCAGGGGGAGCAATGACCACCCCTGACCAACGGCCATGGGTTACCAATATTACATTTACATATACTGCAATTATACTTTATAATGGAAAGCTATTAAATGTTACATATGACTGTGTATCCAGAGATATATAATATATGTACATATATGTACATATATATGGATAATCTACAACACCATGTCAAGTTAAATCTCGTTACCTCGCATAATGGCCAATACATCTCCAAGGGAATTCTTTTGATCAGTTGAGCATTTGATATTAGTTTTTAAACGCTTTACTGAACATGTGGACTGTATCATGCTTATAGAGTTTGGACTTCAAATAATAAATCCAGATATCGCATATCCTTTGTCTTAACAGGGAGAGACACTGGTGAATCTTGAAAATAAGACATGCTGTCAATGCATACCAGTCGGTGAGTATAGAACTTCAAATCACAACAGAAAACCAAAGTCTATCCGTTTCGAAGCCCGTCTATATGTATTAGGATTGGTAGAGGGTTCTACTGAGTGGCCTTAGACTTACAGATTACGTCTTTCGAGATCCCTCTTCCCAAAATGTTTTAAGAGAATGGAAATACATAATGAACCTGTTAAGATATACGCTGGTTTACAGTTGATCTGTCTGATGGAACATGACGCAGTGCCAGCTAAGACGGATGCCACAATGGCATGATATGTGATCACCCACAGGCCAAGCTTCTAGGCTAGGCTATGTTTGGCCTTAAATGTGCACAGTATAGGCCAGGCTTCAAAGTTAAATACCTGACGACGATCTAGTCTGTCTTCGCCCTCTGTGTTCAAATATCATGTCAAATGCCTTACTCACAAGACACATATATATGTGCACACATGTATTCATGTGTTTTGCATCATCTACTTGACTTTCATTCACATTTTTAGGTACCACTGTAACCACCCCAGTTTTCCATACGTCAACGATCTCATCACGTGAGTATAGCAATTTCCAAATATCCATAGGCTTCAATACTTGATTAGTATCTTTGAGGAGATATTCTTAAAAAATAAATTTAAGATACGTTAAGATTTTTGTTGAATATTTCGTATCTATGATTCCAATGGACACCACGGTGGCTATCAAATTCCGTTAATGATACACGTCTTATCTCATTCTATTACTGAGAAACAACTTTATTTCGTAGTTCCTTAAACCTATAACACCTTTGCCCGACCGATCCTTTAGGTTGGTGAGAATCGTTAATATATTTCTTGATGTACACACTACACTTACCCGATCCAACCTCTTCCAAACGCAAATCTGGCATATATTAGCATGGCGATTTATAACGACTGATCAGAATCGATGACAATCGATGAGAGTTCCGTACCTTCATAAATCAACAGCATCGTTCCAGACAGTTTCCGATTACATTTGTTGATCGGGCCTGTGGTCGTTGGTGATATATATATATCGATGTCTTATATAGACTTTTCTGGTACACCTCTTAGTTTGTTACTGATTCAATTATCATACAGGGTGCCAGGAAGAGTTGACTGCTGTGCTGTGCACCCTGCCTTGTCAAACTCCCTCACAGAACCAGACCTGCCAGGACTATGTGAAGCAGGGCGGGGAATATGACAAAACTAAACCAGAGGTTGACACTGACGGTGTATGCACCTGCCCAATAGGATTCAAACGTGAAGGCTCCACCAATCAATCTGTAATTTTCTGTAGAAAGCAAAAGGATTGCGCATGTATATACAATAACAAAACACACGGGGTGAGTATTTTTTTCCCCATTGGTTTTTAACACTAGGTAGAATAATTCATGCAGGTATCAGTAAATGCCATGGTAGTATGATTGATAAAAGACGTTAAATCCTATCAAAAATAAGAAGGTTCTGCTTAATCGAGGTTGACATAATCATACTCTAACTTCTCTATGATTCCAGATAGATAAGACTATCGTAATAATAGTTCAACTATGTGTTAGGGTCATAAGGAGAATATTATCATGAAAACATTAAACAAAAATACAAACATTTTCTGATCCATTACCAACTTCACTGTTCAATACTTTTATCCTTTTTTATAAACTATCTTTATTGGGTTCATAGGTATAGTACACATTTTGATATTTCATGCTACCAACATAAAATTGAGCCCAACAAAGGGGCAAAAGCCTCAATTGACAAAGAAATTGGTTTTCGTGGCTATCCCTTGAAATTAACTGAAAATCCCAAACAAAAAGTTGTTTTTATTAAAAAAAACCATATACCAAGTAGTATACTTACATAACGTGTGAGCAAATAAATTGAACCTATTCACCCAACTTTACTTTATGAAACAAAATCGACATACTGATTGATTGAATTACCAAAGAAAGATTACTGAAATTCTGAACTGTACAAAAACACTGACAATTATACTATCAAGTATAAATATATACACTGGTATACAAGGAGACCTCATACAAGGGTTATCGTTTGATAATTTGTAAGCCCGACCCAGATCATTATTTCTAAATTTGTAGAAGCATGGTTTCAGATCTTTTGTCTAACTTGGGAGTTTAGTCTTCTAAAGTTTTTTTTTGGAATCCATACGCCTCGTCCACGATCTTCGACCCAGATAAAAGAAAGGGCTCATGATGTACGAGCCTAAATTATTCAACAAGCCCTAGATGTATATGACCTTCTTTGCATCTGCATGGTCTTTTGTCTGCAGCATGGTACACAATTCCCGGAAGAAGACGAGAATGGGTCCGGAATTCCGTGCACAGCCTGCGTTTGTAAAAACAAGGATATTAAATGTACACGAGTCACTAACCTTCCAGGCTGGTAAGTAGAGATTCAAGCAAATCATGCATGATTAACTTAGATTAGGGTGACCGGATGCGCACGTGACCAGTACGGGCCACGTGAGAGGGCGTCCTTAGTTACTGGCCACTCTTCTATTCTCGCATTACCGCCAACCTCTCTGGTTAGCCCTGATAACTAACACAAAAGAGTATAATATGGAAATATTTATTGAATAGAATTAATGGAGAAATTTTATTATATAAAACTACAGGAGTAATTGGGAGGTAATCGAGTAATTAGTCACAAGGTGCTGAAAGAGGCAAAGGCCGTAGACTAGGCTAAGGTGAGGGAAATAAAGAGCTTGGGGTGTAAGTCATTAGATTAATAGATACCCAACGACAGTTGCTATCAGTTATTAGGAGAGCTAACAGGAGTCTGAGAGTTGTATATTTATATAAATGATACTAATATCTCCCTACGACTGTGTTTGTTGCCATGTATCAAGTGGAAATGAGGAGTTTTTAGCTAGTGGTATGACGTAGTGAGAGGGATGGGGCTACATTTGTAAAACTATGAAAACTACAGCTTAACCCTTTCCCTGTGGATTAATGTTATATGGCATTTCCATAGATTCATCAGGGCAATGCCATGTGACATCCCTGTAGATACGGCGGAATAACACATGACATTCACGTGGAAAGTCAATACTGCCATTCTGTTCTTTCGTAATTGTCTTGGGAAATTACCGCAGCATTGTAAAATATTGCATAGAAACATTTGGCTGAGTGCTGCCTATAATTCTGTAAAGTATCAAACAGTTCAGATAATTCCTTATGAATTACTGGCAGTTTTGTATTTATAAATTTCAACATTATAAATCACAGCGCTAGGCCTCCAGTGCAAGCTTCACAATGCATTGCTCCCTGCCATAATATATGTGCACATTGAATGAATTGTGGCTTTTCAACGATTAATAATTTGTCAAATACCAAACATCACCATATACAATAGTATTGCATACACAGAATTAGAATATGTCACCTTATTTACACTACCATAGCTTGTCTCTTGCCTTATATTCGTAATTCCAATTGAACCTAATAGTTGAAGTAATGACTTATAAATCAATAAAAAGAAAAAAACTAAATTTTCTTTCAAAATACCAGCCTACCCTCAACACCGACCAGATGGCCTGAGATGACAACACCATTGACAACCTACTTGCCCACCACTACTGGACCTGTTAATTGTTCTGACGACCAGTGCGAGAACAAGGGGAAATGTCACGACGTAAGATAAGCATGTCATTCTAAATGCTGCATATAACCGCCAATGCCAAGGCGTGAATTCCGACCTCCCGATGCACTCTGACGTCCATTTAATTCAATACAATTGTGCGTCGTAGAGCGCGACTTAAGACCTGTGCGTCGGTATGAATAGGAAGCCCAGCGGGTTCAGCCCTTTCGGCTTGGAACCCACCATTATCCTACCCCTAATATAAAATCCCATAGGCTTAACATTGAGTTTCCGTATGCCACGCTGACTGGCATACAGAGTTTTATATGCCACTAGTCGTATACAGAATTGCTATCACGTAATATTCCAAAATCGACGAGACAGGGTAGGATAAAATCAAAACCTGATTCGTTTAAATCTTGGCCACCGCATTCCACTCCTGGAGTTTTGGCTCCGGACTTCACTCGGCTTCGCCTCATGAAGTCACTATGCCAAACTCCAGTCGTGGCATTTAGTGGCCAGGATTAAAACTCATCCAGTTTTACGATCATACTGTTGCAGGGAGGTGCTATATAGTAGTGACTATCGTTGATAGTAACCGTTTCCGTTGCATCTATCATATATAGTAGAATTATCACACCTGTGCATGTATGAAACAACTATATTCAAACGGGCCTTAGACATTCAATGATCGTTTCAACCCAACAGGTCTATGCCACACCTTGTCTATGGAACAACTCCCTGAATTCAGACCTTCCGATACACACCGACGTACTTCTAATAGACCGCATTAGTCCTGACGTCATTTTGGTGCCAAACAAATCCAAACTCTGACAAGCACTGCATAAACGTAACATCATGGCATAGTAGAGTTAAATGTACTGTAGAATAGAAAAATTCGAGATGTCTAGATGCCGACTGCTGCACTTATGAAGGATTATCCCAATGTTTGGCACCAGAACGTAGGGAAACCCGAGTCAAATGACGTCACACTAATGCGGTCTATACAAGCCACGCTGCTTCTCTCACCCTTGCTAATATATGACTGATCCATAATCTTCCTGGCTCTTCCTGTACTTTATTACCCACCTAATACGGAGTCTCCATACTAAGCCTTTGGAGTCTACAAATCGCTATTGAGTATATTCTGGAAAGCCATATTCTCATATGCTATTCTAGCCGTATCTGGGAAGATACGGCTTTTCTGGCACCTGACGGACACTATAGAAACTGTTTTATTTTGCTATATTTACTTCATACCATAAATGTCTCTTTTAACCTACATTACTTAGAAGTCAACATTTCAATTTCACCTTATCAAAATTAATTACTTAGCAGTGGCACATTTCACATATATTGTCACGCTTGACGACTTACTATCATTTCCTATTCACACATAATCTGAACACAGGGGAAATACTTTAGGGGAGCCGCCTGCGCTTGGAGATTTACTTTGGATCCTTGAAACATTACTGACACCCTATAGTATAGACTTCTACTCACCACTATGCCTCCAGCTAATCATAATGTCGAGAATAACTATGAAGCCTGTAAAAGCTTGTAAAAGAGTTGTCTGTTGATTTGCATTAATACAATTCTAATTACTAAAGTGTAATATAAATGGCAAAATTGTTTATTCTGCAGGTCGGCTTTGAGTGGTACGACAATGAAACATGTCACAGTTGTAAATGTATCGAGAAGAATAAAATTCTCTGTAACCTCAAATGCGAGAGTATCTCCTGTGACGGGGTCAATGAAGTAGAAATGAAACGTAATGGGAGCTGTTGTCCAGCATGCGGTAAGAACACATTCATTATTTGGCATTGACTTGCCGTTTCCGCTATCTAATGTTGTGCCTATCGATTGCTGAATTCCCGACCAATCATGTATTAATTTTCTCTGGTAGAATAAAGATTATTACGTTTAGTCAGCACCCGATACTTTTCCACATACATAGGGTTATTACGTAGTATTTGTTCATCATAGCTTATCAGAGGTTTGTTTGTTTTTTTCTTTTTTAAGGAGAGTTTATTGTCAGTAATAGATGGTGGGTCTACATCTAGATTCCGGTTCCTCCTTTGTGATACAAGTTGACATTCAGCATTTTGATCGTCATTTCTTTACATTAGATATTGCTCACCTAGATCATCACCCCGCTTATCTTTTTTTCATATGAATGATGATCAGAGGTTTTACTGCTTGTATTTTGGGGTAATTTCCATTAGGAATCTCTGGCAACAGATTTTGTACAGATTAACAGATAAATCATCATTAATTGTTGAGGAGAGGAATATGAATTGATCCTTGAATCCTTATTCATTTTAATCTTAATTAATTTGCAGAGGATGTCTGCGTTGGCCAGGACAAAATTTGTGACGGGACTTGTGACTGTCCAGATAACTACTGTTCCGATGAATACAACTGTGGTTTGTATATTCATAGTCATTGTTATTTCTAATTCACTGTATCAGTGATAACATTCACAAGAACACCAAACGATTTGATCTTATGTAAACCGAAATCCCGTTTGTGTAATACGGACTAGACTATCGGTGGCTGTCATTTAGAGTAATTTTTACTAACATTACGTTTAATAGATCGTGCTTGGGCGCATTATATATACACTGCCTAAAGGTTAGAGCGGTCACATAAAGGCTTCCAGGGTACTGCAAAAAAAAGTGTTTAAGGGTCATAAAGGCATGCCAACTTGACTATGACCAACCACTCAAGACTGAAATACCTCATCGACCTACTGGTGGTGATATGTTCGGATCCTAGTCAGGCAGTTGCAGAAATGGCACGTTCCCTGAGTGCAAGTTACAGAAAACTATCCATAGACTAAATATAACCCAAAATTTTGAATCTATTTCCTAGTTTGATATAGGAATCGTCCACCAACGTTTACCGATAAATGATTATGGCGATGTTGTTTATTCCTACTCTAATAAGAAATATCTTGAAAGCATATGAGAGTACACAAAATTTGGATTGTTCACTGAAAGAAAATTACGAAACTCAACCCCATAATAGAAGGCAACGTCGACACAATTGTATTGTACTTGGTCTTTATTAACTGTAACCTATTCTTCTGTGATGAATCTATTATCATTTTTTTTATTTTGAAACCAGCATTAAGTAATACTAAACATTGACACGATAAATAAACGAATTTAAAGAAGTAAGCATTATTTATTGAGTTATGACCAATTTGATAAAATTACCAAAGTCGATGAACAGTCCGACTGTTTTGCACATACGCATATGTAGGTCCATTGAAATTGCCTTTCCATTCTTACTTGGGAAAGCTAATTTAGGCTAATGGACTCTCATATGCCAGTATACGTCGTTCACAATTCTGATTGTTGTAATTCGCTATCTTTATCGACAGATAATGTGAACAAATGTGATAAGTTCGAGAAGGTATCTCAGAAATGTAAAAAGAGCGGGAAGGCCAAAAACCACTGCCGTGAGCGGATATGCCAATGGCTGAGGAAGAAGACCACCTGCGTGCCTGACGAAAATTGCTGTGAATGCGGTAGGAAGAGACTCTATAATGGAACTGCCTGCATCCCTGATTCACACTGCGGCTGTGAGGACAAAGACGGTAATATGCGCCGATCCCATGACAATTGGATCAATGAAGATGAACCGTGTGTACAGTACACCTGCCGCGAAAATAGTACAGTCACTAACGAGACTCTCAAGTGTCCATCAACAAACCTTGTGTGTAGTACGGTGAGTGATTCTCGCATTGTTTTCATTTTATGATGTTCGATGTGCCCAAAACAATTGTGGAATTTGATGCAGATGTTCTTGCGAATGAAAATTAGTCAGTATGTATACTGGCAACACTCATGCAGAACACATGCATGCAAGCATCATATCGACTTTTGTGACCGTTTTAGCATGCATGTGGACGGGGAGAATACAGTTATTGCTGCTTGAATGCACTTGGAATAAGAGAGGAAGTCTTAGATCGCCCAAACTCACCCTTTTTAGCATAAGTCACCAGGTGGGCAAACATGACACTGCTTAGACTGACATAAGTCACCCTACTTCACCGCCCTTTATCGTGGACTAATCCGCAGTTTGATAAGCTAATAACGTAAGTTTCCGACATCTACCAGTTTTATGAACTCACTAGCTTATTATGGGCCAAAACTATGGAATGCGCAACCGGCAGATGTTAGAAATATACCTAGTTACGATGAATTTAAATTGTTCCAAAAACGGAGATTGTTGGATTTGGTACCTTAATCAGTCAATGGACTTATAGTTATCATGTCTTTTGGTATTCCTCATTGGCCCATCACTTGCCTATTGCATCTGGTGCCTTGCTTCCCTTACTTGTTTGTCGCTGCATAGATTGCTCTCGATCCCAATTTGTACCTTGTTTGTGTTTACTGATGATGTACTTTATGTGTTAGATGCAAAAGAAAAAATGACATGTATCACAGCTCTGGAGCCTAACTGGCAGTGCATGGAAACCAGCCTCATATGTAGGCTGAGCATTGTAACAGTCTAAATAAATGATTTAAAAAAAAAAAAAAATTGTGGCAGCGCCACACGATGGAGGCCCTGTGGTGTGCCGGCAACACAGTGGTGGGCCTCAAGTCACCGGCCTTTTTGGATGCTGATGTAAACATAGCATAGCATCCTTCTCCTTGATTAAATGCCATTTATCAATATGTATGAAATTGTATTTCCCACATAGACTTCCATAGAGATTTAGCTGTATGCTGGTACTTTATACTATTATGATTTTATTTCCATATTGCTATTTATAAATTTTTAGAACCAGATGTCCTGACGCTGTTGTCATAACCTGTTTGTGTTTGGTCTTCTACAAATTTTTTTATTTCCATATTGCAGTCGGCATTGTTTTGTACAAGTAACACTCGAATGGACAGATTCCATATTTATTGTCTTCATGTTTCAGGGGGAAGTGGTTGATTTACTACCAGGGCATTGCTGTCCACAGTGTGTCTGTGAGTATCACCTCTTTTAACACTTTTTTAATGGTCTGGATCTCTGGAATCGCCAACACAAATTGGCGTGTATACGTGAAATATTATTTCATAAGTATATCTCCTGTCGATAATTTTGCATCTTGGAAGCAATAATCAGGTGAAATATGAAATAATAGCTCACATATAGGCCATTTTGTGTTGGCGATTACGGAACTCGCTGCGTTTCTCGCTTGGTGTGTCTCCGGCTTTACAGTGATCAGCTCCTTGGAATAGCTTGCAATGACAATCACTAAACTGGTCTTGCAACCAGTCACTCTATTTTACCTGATCACTAATAAAGATGCCGCTGTCTAAAATGATACCTCCCAGCACGACGCCTTCCTTACTGGCACTTTTAACATTAGAAGGTAGGTTGGTGAGTGACGTCATCGCTTATCGTTCCAAACAGATGTCTGCTTACTCAAACATTACGTCCAGTAATCAGACTTTTTAAAATCATTATCTACCTGTGCACGAATGTTTCACACTTAATGGCCGACTAATATTTCGTGCACTCCGTTCCACGTGACTTGTTTTGAAATAGTGAATTTGTATTTGAAGCAAGGAGAAATAGTGTATGTATATCTGAATTATATCCGCACCTTGTTGTTTTAGTAGGAAACATTCACCTCGAACTCCGTTAATATTCCCCACCAAATCAAAACATATTTCATTCAGACACATGTCCCCATATATTATGCGATACCAACACTAAGAGCATTATAGGATATTACATTCTCTTTGCTTATCTTCCTAATCTACCTCATCCATCTTGCGGATGACTAAAGAGTGTCAGTAATGTTCCTCGGATATTGGCGCCAACCTAGTACACTGGCAACCAGAGCTGCAGAAAATTAGCTCTGGTCGGGTTAAATAAGCGGCCACCTTGACCCAGTAGCGGGACCTGTTTGTGACTCTCCTACCAGATTTTTCGTACTGCTTGGAGAGTGTGTTTAGTCATAAGCTCGAAGCCTTTATGACCTACGGCCTTATTGCATTGTCTGGGAAAAAATCTTGTATAAAGATGTTTTCCTCCAAAATGTCCACCTCTATTAAATCATACAGAAATACAATACCTATCCCGTCAAAATTCCAAACTCAATATGTCACCTGTGGCATACAAATATTTTAGGGCATAACTGGGGCATACAGTCACACCATAGAGATTATATGAGCGGTAGGATAATACATTTCATGTATGTGTTTAAAAATGATTCATATAGAATAACGAAAAATGTTTTCTCTACGCCAGCATATGTCAATACACCACAAGACATTTGGACTGATAACTACTTGCTATTAAACTAGCTAAAGTGCAAGGTCATAACTTTAATTATGTTTTAACAGATAACTATTTTACATTTTGCTCGGCTGTTCTGTTTCAGAAAATTGACATGCATCCATTATGATATTCAACACATTTTGTTTCAGTAATAAATGCAACAACAACAATATCGGTTATTTCTACCACAACTTCACTAAGCAAGTAACTTTTGTGTTAGTGGGGCTAAACACAGGGTGACTTGCTGAAATTAAACTTGTTATGTATAAATATGAATGCATCTATATTCATGGAATAAAGACAACCCCGCCGTATTTCGCTTCAGATATGACATTTGCTGTACTAAGGTACATATTTGTATTCGCTGTACTAAGGTTATGTCAAATACGATGGGAGAATGTGTAGACAGTGAGCCAAATGTAAAAAAATTCTTCAGCTCAACACATGGAGAACTTGCCTTGGATTTGGTGTGATCAAGCAAAACCTACTAAGGCATTATTGTAAATAATACATATGATGTAAAACAAGCAAGCGAAAACAGGTTGCAAGCAATACATGTTTATTTTAATCTTCTGTATTTCAATTGACACAGTAAATGGAACAACCGAGAGACCAACAACCCAAGGTCAAGGCGAAACAAGCAGTGTTGCTGAGAAAACAACTTCATCAGAAAGTACAAAACCAGAAGCAACAACTCAAGTGGGAGAATCAACTACACAGCAAGCTGTTGGATCAACTACTTCCATTGAAAAAGAAGCAACTACAACAGCTAAGGTACCATCTAAAACTACTTCTTCTCCAGTGGCTTCTTCCACTTCTGCTGTACCAAGTGTCACAACAACAACTGAAAACCTGATCAAGAATGTGACAAAGACAACAGAAACGACTACAACTGGAACACTGCCAATATGGACTACATCTATGGGTGTATCACAAGGCACAGCAAAAACTATGACTCCAGCATCAACAACTTCTTCTGGAGAAATAACGAGACCAACAAGACCGAAATATACCACAACCTCTGGAGTAGAGGTGAAATCTACCACTGCAGCAGTGGCTACAACTTCTAAAACTCCTTCCGAAACTACTGCCAAGGCTACTACAACAGCAGGTACTGCTGCACCAGGTTCTACAACAGTGAAGGTAACAACCACTGGTAAAGCAGAAGGTACTACAACAGCAGTAGGAAAAACTACATCAACAGCTGAAATGGCAGAGAAGACTACTACCCAAGGTCAAGGTGAAACGAGCAGTGTTGCTGAGAAAACAACTTCATCAGAAAGTGCAAAACCAGAAACAACAACTCAAGTGGGAGAATCAACTACACAGCAAGTTCTTGGATCAACTACTTCCATTGAAAAAGAAGCAACTACAACGGCTAAGGTACCATCTAAAACTACTTCTTCTCCAGTGGCTTCTTCCACTTCTGCTGTACCAAGTGTCACAACAACAACTGAAAACCTGATCAAGAATGTGACAAAGACAACAGAAACGACTACAACTGGAACACTGCCAATATGGACTACATCTATGGGTGTATCACAAGGCACAGCAAAAACTATGACTCCAGCATCAACAACTTCTTCTGGAGAAATAACGAGACCAACAAGACCGGAATATACCACAACCTCTGGAGTAGAGGTGAAATCTACCACTGCAGCAGTGGCTACAACTTCTAAATCTCCTTCCGAAACTACTGCCAAGGCTACTACAACAGTAGGTACTGCTGCACCAGGTTCTACAACAGTGAAGGTAACAACCACTGGTAAAGCAGAAGGTACTACAACAGCAGTAGGGAAAACTACATCAACAGCTGAAATGGCAGAGAAGACTACTACCCAAGGTCAAGGTGAAACGAGCAGTGTTGCTGAGAAAACAACTTCATCAGAAAGTGCAAAACCAGAAACAACAACTCAAGTGGGAGAATCAACTACTGGTCAAGCTGTTGGATCAACTACTTCCCTTGAAAAAGAAGCAACTACAACGGCTAAGGTACCATCTAAAACTACTTCTTCTCCAGTGGCTTCTTCTACTTCTGCTGTACCAAGTGTCACAACAACAACTGAAAACCTGATCAAGAATGTGACAAAGACAACAGAAACGACTACAACTGGAACACTGCCAATATGGACTACATCTATGGGTGTATCACAAGGCACAGCAAAAACTATGACTCCAGCATCAACAACTTCTTCTGGAGAAATAACGAGACCAACAAGACCGAAATATACCACAACCTCTGGAGTAGAGGTGAAATCTACCACAGCAGCAGTGGCTACAACTTCTAAAACTCCTTCCAAAACTACTGCCAAGGCTACTACAACAGCAGGTACTGCTGCACCAGGTTCTACAACAGTGAAGGTAACAACCACTGGTAAAGCAGAAGGTACTACAACAGCAGTAGGGAAAACTACATCAACAGCTGAAATGGCAGAGAAGACTACTCCCCAAGGTCAAGGTGAAACGAGCAGTGTTGCTGAGAAAACAACTTCATCAGAAAGTGCAAAACCAGAAACAACAACTCAAGTGGGAGAATCAACTACACAGCAAGCTGTTGGATCAACTACTTCCATTGAAAAAGAAGCAACTACAACGGCTAAGGTACCATCTAAAACTACTTCTTCTCCAGTGGCTTCTTCCACTTCTGCTGTACCAAGTGTCACAACAACAACTGAAAACCTGATCAAGAATGTGACAAAGACAACAGAAACGACTACAACTGGAACACTGCCAATATGGACTACATCTATGGGTGTATCACAAGGCACAGCAAAAACTATGACTCCAGCATCAACAACTTCTTCTGGAGAAATAACGAGACCAACAAGACCGAAATATACCACAACCTCTGGAGTAGAGGTGAAATCTACCACTGCAGCAGTGGCTACAACTTCTAAAACTCCTTCCGAAACTACTGCCAAGGCTACTACAACAGTAGGTACTGCTGCACCAGGTTCTACAACAGTGAAGGTAACAACCACTGGTAAAGCAGAAGGTACTACAACAGCAGTAGGGAAAACTACATCAACAGCTGAAATGGCAGAGAAGACTACTCCCCAAGGTCAAGGTGAAACGAGCAGTGTTGCTGAGAAAACAACTTCATCAGAAAGTGCAAAACCAGAAACAACAACTCAAGTGGGAGAATCAACTACACAGCAAGCTGTTGGATCAACTACTTCCATTGAAAAAGAAGCAACTACAACGGCTAAGGTACCATCTAAAACTACTTCTTCTCCAGTGGCTTCTTCCACTTCTGCTGTACCAAGTGTCACAACAACAACTGAAAACCTGATCAAGAATGTGACAAAGACAACAGAAACGACTACAACTGGAACACTGCCAATATGGACTACATCTATGGGTGTATCACAAGGCACAGCAAAAACTATGACTCCAGCATCAACAACTTCTTCTGGAGAAATAACGAGACCAACAAGACCGAAATATACCACAACCTCTGGAGTAGAGGTGAAATCTACCACTGCAGCAGTGGCTACAACTTCTAAAACTCCTTCCGAAACTACTGCCAAGGCTACTACAACAGTAGGTACTGCTGCACCAGGTTCTACAACAGTGAAGGTAACAACCACTGGTAAAGCAGAAGGTACTACAACAGCAGTAGGGAAAACTACATCAACAGCTGAAATGGCAGAGAAGACTACTCCCCAAGGTCAAGGTGAAACGAGCAGTGTTGCTGAGAAAACAACTTCATCAGAAAGTGCAAAACCAGAAACAACAACTCAAGTGGGAGAATCAACTACACAGCAAGCTGTTGGATCAACTACTTCCCTTGAAAAAGAAGCAACTACAACGGCTAAGGTACCATCTAAAACTACTTCTTCTCCAGTGGCTTCTTCCACTTCTGCTGTACCAAGTGTCACAACAACAACTGAAAACCTGATCAAGAATGTGACAAAGACAACAGAAACGACTACAACTGGAACACTGCCAATATGGACTACATCTATGGGTGTATCACAAGGCACAGCAAAAACTATGACTCCAGCATCAACAACTTCTTCTGGAGAAATAACGAGACCAACAAGACCAAAATATACCACAACCTCTGAAGTAGAGGTGAAATCTACCACAGCAGCAGTGGCTACAACTTCTAAAACTCCTTCCGAAACTACTGCCAAGGCTACTACAACAGTAGGTACTGCTGCACCAGGTTCTACAACAGTGAAGGTAACAACCACTGGTAAAGCAGAAGGTACTACAACAGCAGTAGGGAAAACTACATCAACAGCTGAAATGGCAGAGAAGACTACTACCCAAGGTCAAGGTGAAACGAGCAGTGTTGTTGAGAAAACAACTTCATCAGAAAGTGCAAAACCAGAAACAACAACTCAAGTGGGAGAATCAACTACTGGTCAAGCTGTTGGATCAACTACTTCCCTTGAAAAAGAAGCAACTACAACGGCTAAGGTACCATCTAAAACTACTTCTTCTCCAGTGGCTTCTTCCACTTCTGCTGTGCCAAGTGTCACAACAACAACTGAAAACCTGATCAAGAATGTGACAAAGACAACAGAAACGACTACAACTGGAACACTGCCAATATGGACTACATCTATGGGTGTATCACAAGGCACAGCAAAAACTATGACTCCAGCATCAACAACTTCTTCTGGAGAAATAACGAGACCAACAAGACCGAAATATACCACAACCTCTGGAGTAGAGGTGAAATCTACCACTGTACCAGTGGCTACAACTTCTAAAACTCCTTCCGAAACTACTGCCAAGGCAACTACAACAGCAGGTACTGCTGTACCAGGTTCTACAACAGTGAAGGTAACAACCACTGGTAAAGCAGAAGGTACTACAACAGCAGTAGGGAAAACTACATCAACAGCTGAAATGGCAGAGAAGACTACTACCCAAGGTCAAGGTGAAACGAGCAGTGTTGTTGAGAAAACAACTTCATCAGAAAGTGCAAAACCAGAAACAACAACTCAAGTGGGAGAATCAACTACTGGTCAAGCTGTTGGATCAACTACTTCCCTTGAAAAAGAAGCAACTACAACGGCTAAGGTACCATCTAAAACTACTTCTTCTCCAGTGGCTTCTTCCACTTCTGCTGTGCCAAGTGTCACAACAACAACTGAAAACCTGATCAAGAATGTGACAAAGATAACAGAAAAGACTACAGCAGGAACATTGCCAGTGTGGTCTACAACCCCTGCCATTGGTGAAACAACTACTTCAGAAGGTGCTGCACCAGAAACAACAACTCAATCAGGTAAATCAACTACACCTCATGCTATTGGATCAACTACTTCAACTGGAGAGGCAGAAACTACCACAGCCAAATTACCACTCAAGACCACAACTTCTCTGGTGGAGGAGAAATCTACCACTGCAGGAGCCGCTACAACTTCTAAAACTCCTTCTAAAACTACTGCGAAGCCGACTACTACAGCAGGTACTGCTGCACCAGGTTCTACAACACTGAAGGTGACAACTACTGGTACAGCAGAAGGTACTACAACAGCAGTAGGAAAAACTACATCAACAGCTGAAATGGCAGAGAAAACTACTACCCAAGGGCAAGGTGAAACAAGTAGTGTTGCTGAGAAAACAACTACGTCAGAAGGTGCAAAACCAGAAACAACAACTCAAGTGGGAGAATCAACTACTGGTCAAGCTGTTGGATCAACTACTTCCATTGAAAAAGAAGCAACTACAACGGCTAAGGTACCATCTAAAACAACATCATCTGAAATAGCCGCATCCACTTCTGCTATACCAAATGTTTCAACAACAACTGAAAATATCATCAGTAATGTGACAACGGTTACAGGAACGACTTCTACTGTAAAGTTCCCTGGTAAGAGCATACTTGAGATTGAGAATTTTGTTAAAGCTGATATCCAGAAATTATTCTAGATGATAATTTCATTAAAAATATAGACCCGCCCCTCACACAGTGAGAGAACGAGCCGGCGTGTGTATCAGTAGTCGTGACCAGTCAGGTCAGCAAGACCAGTCAGTGGGGGTATATATAAGACAGGTGGGAGAGTGGCCTACACCTCATTTACATGCAGCGATCACAACAAGTCAGAGCTGGGCCACAGAATAGTAGAGAACATTTATCCCCTGTGAGTATACCTTTTTAATTTAGTGTGAAGAATGGTGAGACAGATTAGGCAGACAGGCAATGATACAAAGATACATATACAGATATATAGATACATATTACACACAGAGTTTCATATATACTTCCCCCCCCACACACACACACACACACTAGTACTACCTTGACCTCACCTGTCATGCCTTAGTGCACCTTTCTCTCACCTGGCCTTGTAAATTCATTAGAAAACATGCAGATACAGATACAGAGACTACAGATACAGAGACACAGAGACACAGATACACACATAGAAATATATAGAATTAGTGTTTATAGTGTAGTAGTTACCACATTTTCTTGTTGTGGTCATTGTGCTTCCTATAGTGCTTGTCATGGTCGGTAATCACGGCTGTGTGTGTACACTGCTGAGTGTCAGACCTGACTGACTGCCCTCAGCTCTCTAGCTGTTGGTTTTATAGCTCCAGTCTGACAGTCGGCGCAGGTAGCGACGCCCTAACACTACTCCCATGCTTTAGCATAGGAGCAGTGCTCCTATAGATGACCTTTGCCTCAAATTTGTCCAGGGTATATGTACACGTGGTAGCTCCGCTCTGTGGAGGGCGGGGCTTATTTTTTTAATTGATTAACTGAGCTTAATTGCTTTATATAAGCTTTAAGCAAATCATAGCAACTTATGATTATTGTAGGCTTTATCAACTTCAATCATTATATGATTTGTACATTGTCATTTTCTTAAACTTAACTATTTATCATTACCATACTATGTTAGCTTAATTGATTTAAAATTGATTTAAAATCAACGCTTTAATGCGTTTTTTTGCTAATCTGACATTTTTCATTGATTGGCTTTGATTCTTCTCCATATATTTAACCTTCGTAGTTCGCATTAGCAAGCCACCTTCCCCTTCAAAGGTGTAATATAAGAGTAGAACTATATAAAATAAGGTGGGGCCGGGTTGGGTATCAACAATCCGTGCACCTCAGGTGAGTGCTAGAAACGAAATGACGTAGATGGTAGATCACGTGATGAATGAATTAACAAGCTAATTAGGACAATTGTTTGATTAACTGACTGAGTCACCGTTCCATTCTTTACCGAGTGCATCACGGCCTCTAAGCAATTTACAATTACTGCACAGTTAATGAATCGTGTTGTTAAACACTGAACACTAAAACCAACAAACAAAACACCCCGAAACGACTATCAAACTTGATACTGTAAATTTTATTAAAAGGTCCTATATCTATTATGATACATACAGGCCCGCCCTTTTGAAAATTCAAATTAGAAAAATGCAAATGTAAATACAAAAATAATTGTAAGGGTGTTCCATTGGAGTTTAGAACACATTCTTCTAGAATAATATAGTGAATATCGGTACATGATATGATGATATTTCTAATTAATTGGTTTTGCCGCCATTCAGAAAATAAGTCAAATGTCAATGTTACGAAAGTATAATTCATTAGGCTTGAATTATAGTGGTAAGCATTATTAGGCCTGGTTTGCATCAATACATAAACAGCTCGAGATTACACAATTATATCAAAGCACATGCTAAGATTGGTGATATAGGTAGATCTGAGACGTAAATCCACATGTTTTATAAAGGCAACATCCAAATTGGTACTTAAGCCTAGTCCCATCTTATTGCATTCCCTGGCGATAGGGTGTCTGTCATTAAACCGTTTTAATAATTTCAGCAGTTACAACTTCAGCAAAGGCATCAACAGAGGCCACTACAGAAAAAGGTGTATCTTCAACAGCCACAACACAGGGTACAAAAACAAGTCCTTCACTTGCAAAGTCAACTACTGTAAAGGCCCAAACAACATCTGCTGTTCCAGCTAAAACAACAAGCACGGCGGAGAGGTCCACCGCAGGAGAATCATCGACCACTGCAGCACCTCACGTGAGTACAACAAGCAAAGAAGAAACTACCTCCACTGAGAAAGAGATTCAAAGTACGCGCCCACCTTCTGTCTCAACAACAGAGGCTCCAAGCGGTACCACCACAACTACAGGTGAGGTGAAATCAACTAAACTCACAACACCAACTGGTGTGAGCACCACCACTGAAATCACAGAGGTGCCTGCAACATCGACACCTTCAGTTCAGGAAACCACAACACCAGTGGAAGGCACAACGACAACACATGCTGTTGTCAGTACCACAGTCAGTCCTTCAGGTAGCACCACGAAGGAAATTTGTCCTATCATTAATGGCATGGAGCGGAAGGATCTAATACCGTCTGAAGCTATAAAGGTTTCTCCTGAAAGTGTGATAGGTGACATTCGTCCAAGTGGAAGTGGTCTAATCCTAAAGGTCTCAAATAATACCAAGATTGTGATAACCTTGACGACAGATACAGTGCCTAGTGGACCATATCTTGAAAGTGTATCTGTTGGCAGTAACTCAAATGTTGCCAAGCTGAGAGTAAAGGTAAAAACAACAGGTTCGAAGTATGTTGGATGGACGACTGGCGAGCCAGATGAAAGTGGAAAAGTATCATCCGAAGTAGTACAAGCAACTGCCATAAAGATTAGACTGCTAGAGGCGATTGACCCTTCAAAACCATACACCATTCGTTTGTCAATCAACGCCTGCTATAATGTCACAGGTACACCTATATACTTATTAAGTTGGCCTGATAAGATGTACCTGAGCAAATTATCATAACACTTAGGATGAATACGCGTATTTATCAGAA
Organism: Alentia gelatinosa; assembly: GCA_950022655.1. Lineage (NCBI taxonomy): Eukaryota > Metazoa > Annelida > Polychaeta > Phyllodocida > Polynoidae > Alentia > Alentia gelatinosa. The sequence continues at coordinate 18,479,068 of OX465588.1, read as the reverse complement.
ATTTACTTAAATCTACTTTTTTGTGCTATCTATCACTTTTCGATGACCTCTACTTATTTATTATAGACACATCGCAATCATGCCTATTTTAATTAGATGATGTGGATATTAATTTTACAAACATAGATACAAATATGTCGGACGTATTCAGTTTATTTTCCTACGGGTTTGTCCAATCCCCTCATCTGTTGTCTATAAAGTAGAATGTCAAGAGGTCCAGAGAACAATACTGATAATCTATACCTAATTATACAGGAATGACTACAACCTTGCCGGTCGAGTCCGAAACCACGACTAGCCAAGTCAGTAGCACAAAGTCGACAACTGTTGAGTATGCATCTTCGACCTCAGGCAAAGTGACTACTACCAGATATCCATCAGAAACCACATCTATAGGTCAATCCTCACCAGGATTAACCACTGCCTTTGTAACCAAGACGACTACTGGGATGGAAACCACAACCGGTGAATAGTTTTTCATTATCCATCGATAACAAAGGCTCCATTGAAAATGTATGGGGACACAGTAAAGTACTTAGTAGAAACCGAGCGAGAGTTAGACTCGACAATGTTTATGCCACGATGGGCAGGTTGTGTATTACTACACGAGGCGTAGCCGAGTGTAGTGAGGAGCAGACCTGACCAGAGTGGCATAGACACTGACAAGTCTAACTTGAGTTCGGTTTCGTATTTATCCTACCCCGTCTATGCTTTTGTATTACTAAAAGATAAATATTGACTCAACGACCAACAGAACATTTTTCATAGTAGCTGACATCCTGCTCTCTGATTGGTCAATATTGTTATTACTCTAGTGGCATAAAAAACACTTTATGTCACGGCCTGCTACATAAAATTTGCCCATGTAAAATCTATGGCGGTTTTTTATTAGGGGTGGGATAATACCGATTGCTTCTTCATTGTGAGAAACCATATCCATTGATAACGAATTTGAAACTCATTACGGCTTTATTAAGCGATTAATTACAGGAAAATAATCCTGGATAAAAGTGCCGGAGAGCAAAAGGATGGTCCACAATAACATACCCCATATCATGGCAATCATGTGTAATTTGATTTATTCAAGAAGGTGGATTTATATAATCGATATAACAAACGATGGATTTGTGGACATGCGGGTCTTGTCAACCTGTCGTGTTTTATGGTCTCTTGTCCACAAAACCATCTTAATTTCATTTTTGAAAGAACACTATTGTTCTTCTACGATTGTTTTGTCTTCTTTTCAACTGACAAATACAGATAACTTTCAAGTTTGGTAATATACTTAGCTATACCTTTGCATCATGTTGGTATACAGGTAAGCGTTTTCTTGTTATATGAGATTATGTAAACAATGAATCAAATTGAGTTGTAAGGTCATATGATTAACCTTTGGTCAGGGATCGAAGATTATCCTTGGTGGAGGACAATGCGATGCTGTTGTACAAATGTGTAGTATTTGCACCTGCAATAGACTTAAGGAAAGGAAAATATAATAATGTAATCCAGTTGCACCTTAAGCAGCTATTTGGAGCTTAGGGAAGCCAAACTATTTTACTCATAATAATCAATGTACTGGAACGATAAGGTTCCATGTGGTTGCCTTCCAATGAGACCGATGATAATGCAGTGGAACGATGTGGATCAAGATTAAGATGCAGATATAATTTTCATAATCGTCCAAAACGAGCATGCTCCAAAAATGATTTCTAAAAACCAAAACGCAGCAAAGACCACGCTAAGATAGATTTCGTTATCACTATTTATTTAAAGAACACTCTTAGAATCTATATCAATACCAGAAATGCGAATATAACGAGCGATGTAGCACCATGAACGGGATTGATCTATTTTCATATTGAAATAATCCTCAGAGGGGATGAATGGGTAAGCAAATATATACCACAAACCTGGTGCATACATGTATAAGTAGAAACATTTATTTCATGCTACTAACCATACCTTTCCAGCCATGTGTGAGGTATCCGATGGAATGGAAAAGCCCTCTATTATCCCGGACTCTGCAATTTCTGGGCCTTCTGACAAAAATGGAGAGCCCCCATACTCGATACGCAGTAAAGGATGGCAGGGTTCACTAGAAAAGTCTGTTAAATTTACAATTGACCTTACGAAGAGTAATAACTTGGGACAACCACCGTTGCTTGACCATGTGCATGCCTCTGCCCCTGGGATGAAAAAGGTATGTATAATTATAAATGTTTTCTCTCTGTTTCATCCTAGAAGGATTATCATTAAGCATATCTAGAGGAGTTTGATTTGCTTTTTAGGTGACATTAGGTCATTTATATATATATAATATTAATAATCCAATGTGTTGATATGAAAGATAATATGATACTGAATGACTAGAAAAACAGGTTTGGCTGAAAATAAATAAACAACAGAGTTTATTCATAAATTGACAATGGGACTTACCCCAACCTATACATCGAAAATTACAGGAAGCTAAGGTTCAATAACCAGGGTAAGACTAAAATGCGTCTGATACCTGTTACAGCAAGCAGCAGATTAACTGTTATCGAGCCTGGTAACCAGGTTACCCGTAGCCGCTGCGGTAACCCAGTAACTACGTGAGAGATAAACAAGTGACGATTAATAACAATAACAGTCACGGTTTGAATAATAACGATAATACAATTGGATAATAATTCATATACATATAACGTGGTTGATATTTAGATATATATATAAATGTTTATATGTGGATAATACATAACACTGAGAAGAGATAGTGAATGAAACACAACAAAACACGCAAATAAGTAATGTCATGAGGGGGGGGGGTCAGACAAAGTCGGAGCAGTGAATACTGACACCGTATGATTGGCTCACCACGTTTAAAACGTTTAGAACAGTGTTGAGAGTGGGCATTTGGGACAATGACCTTGACACTGTAATGCATGCAACCTCATACCAGCTATATAAGCCAGCTACATCCATCATTCTGGGTTCTTAGTCTGGCATGTGAAAAAACATGTTACTATCTTGTGGATTACAAATAAAGAAGCATTTCAAGTGAATCGTGAGCTGATCTTATCTGTGAAGGGCTGACTCAGCCGAGAAGTCCTCTACCCTCCATGGACTTGAGCTACAATATTCCAGTGACAACGTACTTCAGTATTTGTGACAATGACATATTTTAGGACTATACCAACTATAGTCCACAGAAGATATACGCTCCCCATCTTCTACTATCCCATCATATCACTTAAACGCTGGTCTACAGTCCAGCCCAAAGCTATGTACGGCCGTTACACGCACCCGTTGCCCGTACCGTGTATTTTGGCAAGTATGTAATGGTAATTGACACTTACTTCTACTTAGTTAAGATAGAATTTTCGTGCACTGGTGTATAATAAGCTGCAAAGTATACCGTCTAGCTAGGAAAAACGTTTCCATTGATGGCCTGTATTCCTCATCTGAGGCTGCAGCAGTTAGTGGAGCCGGTAGTGGAGGTAGGGTCACTCCCTCCACTACTTGTAGGGATACCCGCAACTGTTGATCATTCCTACAGCGACTGCAACTCGTGGAAGAAGATCTTAGCCATCACTGAGCCGCATTTGAATCCCAGAGAAAAGCCGATCGTGCATTTAACATAACTATGGCTTAAGCTGGCGCTGTCCAATTGTTGTGACACAATGTCGCAGCCAGGTGCGATGTCATCATCCCGAAGCCATTTGTCAAAGGAATAATGTGGGAGCAGTGCAAAGGTGGGAATAAGCGTGATGCAGTTTCATAGCTCAAGAGAGCATTAAGAGATGACCCTTGAGAGGCTGCATTCCATGCTTACTGCTGTTCTCGTGAAAAGGGATGTGATAAGCTGGTAGAAGTGGCATCAAACTACTGTGGCTTGTTAGTGATACTTAACCTATGTTAGACATTCTTAAGTCAGACGCAGACTTGGTCACAGAAGAACCAACCCTGGGGGACCCACTTATGGATCACCTATGGTTCAAGTGAAACCCATGACTACCAAGGATAGCGATATGTCTATAGAGAAGACGTTGGCATTAATCAATGAACGACTGGCCCTCTTGGAGAGAAACCAAATAGAGGACAGTTGTTGTTGGAAATGCAACGATCAGGAACATATCTCCCGAGATTGTCCCGAAAACAAGATAGCATCCACAGCTGAGGTGGCAACCACCAAGCTTCCCACATTAACAGCTCCTCCCAAGGAAACAGTACACTAAAGAGGGCTATGGAAGGTGACAAGGCTGTGGTCCTGGAAAGTAGTAGTTGCACTACACCGACCGTGGATAAAACAAAGTTACTTCCTCCTGTTATATCAGGATGAATTTTTCAGAACAGGTTGCCATGATCTGTCATATTCAAGGAGCAAGTGCATGAGCTGCTAATGGCGTTCTCATGAAGTACCATGGCCCAGCAGTGATTCCAATCTTATTAGGTAATGCTGAGATAGTATGGTGTCCTATACTCAGCAATATTGAAGAGGATGGAATACTGGGTGTAAACTTGTACTACAGTAACTTTATCCTGGGTCTCTCCCAAAATTACACACAAACTGCAATTTTATGAAGTTCTGGATAAGCCGGGTAAGCCAAAGGAATTTATATGAACTCTCAAATCGAGGACCTCTTTTCCAGAACTAAAGAGAGACCCAAACATCCTTGAAGCTCACCATGCTCCTGACACTAAGACATGAAGAACACCGACGCCTTTCAAACCATGTATGGAGATGACATAGATGAGTTCGTTTTAAACCCGTTGGACATCAGGCTCGGATGTACATAAAGTGGGAATGATTCATGGATTTGTCCTCCCCTGACCACTGAAAACCTACTGCAAGGAGGAATAACTCAGCAACCATTAGCTGAGGGCTGGACTATTGAATGTCCAAAGTCGAGTTCAACACAGGTCTTCCCTGTCCAAAACCCATCACAGCCAGACAACCTGTGTTTTTGTAAACATTGGGAGATAGCAAGCAGACCAAGGACCACTTCACTGGGTTGATTTTACTCAGGAAGACATTGGCTGCAGTGTTTTCCCCTTGGTGAAAACTGAGCAGGATAATGTAGGGTTCAAGTATGGTCGAGTGGTGTTGTGTTCCTTCTACACTAGATGATGTGGTATACTAGTCCCTGCTCTGTGGTGATTCGTGTTCACTCTTATCACATAGGTGAGCTTATAAAAAACTGGGTCTGCAGCAGGTTGACAGGTCACTCACTGTGTTCTTTCTGTGAAGATGGAACCCTTGAGGTCTCATACATGGTTTGGTTTTCCGTACCCTCTCACGGGTTGAGCTCGGATTATCAACTTCAGTTGACAATTTCCAGAACCAGGTGCTGCTACCTAGCACCTGGTGCTAGGGGACTTGACAGGTTGTTGCTGGGATATGCTTCATCTCTCCCGAAGTTTATAGCCTACTGTTACCATTATGGCCAACTTGTTGACAGTAATGCGGCAAACGAGACACTATTGAACTCCGCCTCCCCTCCTTCATTCCTCCGCCTCACCCGACCCCCACCTGACCTCCTTTCAACCCTCATCCTCCCTCAGTCATTCCCGGACTCCCGTCGGATTAACAACCACCCGCCCACCCTACAAGAACTCTTTCTTTTCCCTCTCCTTACCCTACTCTCTAGGGCCATTTAATAACTCGCGACACTCCTCTTAATTACTCTCCATTTTCTCTCGTTATTTCTTAAAACTCAATAGCTCAATAAAAACTCTTTCCAAAAGTAGACTCGTCTGTGTTAGTCATTGATAAAACCTTGTCTTATTCAAGTTACTGTGTGTCAGATCTTGTGTGATTAGAGGTTAATTGCCGCATATACGGTCATTCAAGGTTAGAATATATCTAACCTGCAACTAACAAAACAGAGTGATTCACCGCACAAGTAGTGCACTTGTGCCTGTATTAGCATGGGTGAAAGCTACATCCCTCCTTTCTGTTGAACTTCCAACAGACTCCTGGTGAGGAAGCTATTGCCATATGTAAAATGTTCTAGGCCGAGTTTTTCACATTTCTGTCTCACACTTTTGTCGTAGTCTAGTAGGGCCTTACCTGTGTGGTTCACTCTCTGGTCCACAAGGTAAGCTATATGGTCCGGGTATCCGGAACTGTCTAATCCCTGCCCGCTTATATTCCGGAGGAGTCCAAGGATAGCTGATAATATCTGGTCAAATGTGTGATTTTCACATTTGGAAGAAGAAAAGGGGATACATTGAAATGACAGCACTTACGCTTAACCTTCTTAGCGCAGGAGTGTGTTACTTCTGCACATACGCTATCCCCTTGAATGTCAGGTGTGCATAAACTACCCAGGTTGACCGGCTATACTGGCCAGAATCCACTTCTAGGAAGTGAGGTAGAATACACAGCGCCATAATGCTTGTATCTTGCGTCAGCACGACTAGACCAGTACTCGTCAGGACAGTCGTCCTTATCTTCATTAGCATCTAAAGAAGTCATTCTCAAATGCTTTATAACTGAGTCCAACTTGCTCTGAAGTTCCCTTTCTTCTTTTTCTTTCAGTGTTTCCTTTTATGATAGCTTGGAACAAGGGCATAGGTGAAGACAATTTTTGTTCAACCTCACCCGCTCGAGGTCGAGATCTTCAACATCTCCCTCCTTGGAAATTTTACCCAAACTTTCCGGTTTACAGAAAGGACAACCGTCCTTATGTGATCTTGTATCATGCTTGTGCTGGCACGAGTCGCACCGCCTCATTGTAAACTAGTATCAATCCCATTTACCTGAATAAAAAAAAACAACATCATTAGTAGCAAAGTCAAAGTCAAAGTTCAGTGTAGGAGCGGACGACCAACCTGACCAACTTGTTGAGGTCTGAGGAGAGAGAGAGAGCGGTTCTAGTCACACTGATCCTCCAAGTCGATGAGGCGTGACGTGGGCAAACAAGAGTGCCCCCAATGTGTGAGCCCGGAACTTGGTCCCTCTGGTGTTCATGGTCAGAAACGGCCTCCTCCGTTTTATACTTTAGATAAACCAAGGAGTTTATTTCTCTCAAATATATGTCAGGGCTTGTTTGGTGTTTATGTACAGAGGCATAATGGCTGTATATGAAATTCAGAGTAGACAGTGCACATATATGATGCCAACATCAGCATAGACATATAAATTTAAAAAAAGGTTTACCCACAGTCCCACATGTACACATTACCCCAGATCCCCGAATGAAACAAGATGAAGGCCGGAGTGGGCTTATAAAATTTTATTAAATTTTATATGTCTTATTGATATGCATAAGTGGTTATACAATGAATATCAATAATAAGAATAAATGTATAATTGACAGATGTATTTTGTTGTCAATTATGAAAAGTTTATGATAACATAATGAAGTTATTATGTAATATTACATAGTTATGAGGAACATGTAATAATAAAATAATACAAATAGCCCTACGAGTGGAAGGAGTAATAATAGAAAAAAGGAGAGGGTGGGTGGGAAGAAAAAGTACGTGTGTGAGGTATGAGACCTGAGAAGCGTATGAGGCAGAGTACAGTGTCGACCTAGCGCACTTTGATGTTTAGTGCGGCCGATAGTGGAGAGGTGGCGCAGGGGTGCGCTAGTGCAGAGGTGTTTCACCAGGGGGGGGCAATGACCACCCCTGACCATAGGCCATGGGCAACCCATTATCAGATAACAGACTCCTTACATCAACACGGAACTGGCCCGACCACCCTTCTCCCATCTCCCACACCCACCCTCGCTCACTATCCCATCCCCTCTCCTGTGTACAATGCTATGTAAAAAAGGCTAGGCTGAAGAAGACAGAACAAAGCTGTTTTGAATGCGAAATATTAAAAACACTTTTATAAAACATGATAGGTTAATTATGTATAATCAGTTGCAAATATGAAATTAGAATATCCATGAATTGACCAATGGCAGATGACAAGAAAAGATTACTAGACCGATGGCACCACGGACCCATGGCACCTGGACTGATGGCCCCCCTTTGAACGTAGGTACCACCCGGGGGTACCGGCCGGCCAGCCGCAGTCCCGGCCGGCCACAAGGCCGGCCATACTCACACTTTAACTTTGAATTTAAATGAATTACAAGGTTACAGGATGAACAACAGATTGAAATAATGGACAATGTCTTTTTTACATTTAAACACATAAATCAAGAGTTGCGCATAAGTCCAGGTAAAAAAGTGAGGTGGTGCCATCTTTAGGCAAGTGGCGCCATCAGTCCAGGTGAAACTGAAGAGAGGTGCCATCAGTCCAGGTGCCATCGGTCCGTGGTGCCATCGGTCCAGTTACCCAAGAAAACAGTTGTGACCCGGGTGTGCAGATGTGACGCATCTTCGCTGAAATAAGGCATAATTGGTTTATCCTGAGTAATCCATTACAATCTCTCTTACATGCTGAGATTGCATCCATCCTACCCTTACGGATTTGGCCAAACAACCAAGATTTTCCTACTAATGCCTCTCAACAATTAACTGTAACAAATCAATGTCGATTCTAAATACGACTAACTGCTTCTGTTGGTACCTTTTACTGTGTGTTAACTCCTTGTTAGTTATAATCTGACATCTTCCGTCGGTCATCCCTATACAGGATTATTATGTTAGATTGTGAAGCAAAAGTGAAGATCATGATGGTAAATATGTGCACTATTTTGGTAACCGGTACTTTAATAACTAAGACTCACTTTGCCCCTTAAAGATGGTAATCAAGGTGATATCAGATGATGGCAAGGAAGTCCAGATGGATGGACCAGATGGAGATGGAGATGTAAAAATGTACAGGAAAATACGTGCTACTAAACTTGTAATAACTGTGATTGGTCCTAAAAATGAACCAGTTACAGATACCACAATAAAAATTGCAATATATGCATGCTTCGTTGAACAAGGTAAATATAAATCACAACTAGTAAAATTTGATATTCATAACATAAACCATTCTCCTAATGATTTATGATATAAGTAACATCATCATAAGATAATTAACACATTTGAGGTATTACTATATGTAGCTCATGGATATTAAGCAAATGTAATAATGTCAATTGAAATAAGAACCAGAAGTACTCCAGAAATATCAATAAATCACGTATTATATAATGTAGTTTTTGTATACGAAACAAACTCAAAGGTTTCTATTACTCCAAATTCAGTGACTACTATACAAACCACAAAAGAAATACAAATCACAACAACAGGTGGGGCAACATCTATTGCTGGAACTACGACACCACCAACATCTACAAGAACACAAAAGGTTTCAGAATCTACAACATCAACAATAGGTGGGAAAACTACACCTGCTGAAACGACTGAGAAGGCGACAACAACTACTGTAGGAACAGCTGCCCCCGGTTCCACTACCACGGCTAAATTACCACTTAAGAGCACAACCTCTAGAGTAGAGGAGAAATCTACCACTGTAGCAGTGGCTACAACTTCTAAAACTCCTTCTGAAACTTCTGCAAAGCCTACTACTACAGCAGGTACTGCTGCACCAGGTTCCACAACACTGAAGGGGACAACTACTGGTAAAGCAGAAGGTACTACAACAGCAGTAGGGAAAACTACATCAACAGCTGAAATGGCAGAGAAGACTACTACCCAAGGTCAAGGTGAAACAAGCAGTGTTGCTGAGAAAACAACTTCATCAGAAAGTTCAAAACCAGAAACAACAACTCAAGTGGGAGAATCAACTACACAGCAAGTTGTTGGATCAACTACTTCCATTGAAAAAGAAGCAACTACAACGGCTAAGGTACCATCTAAAACTACTTCTTCTCCAGTGGCTTCTTCCACTTCTGCTGTACCAAGTGTCACAACAACAACTGAAAACCTCATCAAGAATGTGACAAAGACAACAGAAAAGACTACAGCAGGAACACTGCCAGTGTGGTCTACAACCCCTGCCATTGGTGAAACAACTACTTCAGAAGGTGCTGCACCAGAAACAACAACTCCATCAGGTAAATCAACTACACCTCATGCTATTGGATCAACTACTTCAATTGGGGAGGCAGAAACTACCACAGCCAAATTACCAGTCAAGACCACAACTTCTCTGGTTGAGGAGAAATCTACCACTGCAGGAGCCGCTACAACTTCTAAAACTCCTTCTAAAACTACTGCCAAGCCGACTACTACAGCAGGTACTGCTGCACCAGGTTCCACAACACTGAAGGGGACAACTACTGGTAAAGCAGAAGGTACTACAACTGCAGTAGGGAAAACTACATCAACAGCTGAAATGGCAGAGAAGACTACTACCCAAGGTCAAGGTGAAACAAGCAGTGTTGCTGAGAAAACAACTTCATCAGAAAGTGCAAAACCAGAAACAACAACTCAAGTGGGAGAATCAACTACACAGCAAGTTGTTGGATCAACTACTTCCATTGAAAAAGAAGCAACTACAACGGCTAAGGTACCATCTAAAACTACTTCTTCTCCAGTGGCTTCTTCCACTTCTGCTGTACCAAGTGTCACAACAACAACTGAAAACCTCATCAAGAATGTGACAAAGACAACAGAAAAGACTACAGCAGGAACACTGCCAGTGTGGTCTACAACCCCTGCCATTGGTGAAACAACTACTTCAGAAGGTGCTGCACCAGAAACAACAACTCCATCAGGTAAATCAACTACACCTCATGCTATTGGATCAACTACTTCAATTGGGGAGGCAGAAACTACCACAGCCAAATTACCACTCAAGACCACAACTTCTCTGGTGGAGGAGAAATCTACCACTGCAGGAGCCGCTACAACTTCTAAAACTCCTTCTAAAACTACTGCCAAGCCGACTACTACAGCAGGTACTGCTGCACCAGGTTCCACAACACTGAAGGGGACAACTACTGGTAAAGCAGAAGGTACTACAACTGCAGTAGGGAAAACTACATCAACAGCTGAAATGGCAGAGAAGACTACTCCCCAAGGTCAAGGTGAAACAAGCAGTGTTGCTGAGAAAACAACTTCATCAGAAAGTGCAAAACCAGAAACAACAACTCAAGTGGGAGAATCAACTACACAGCAAGCTGTTGGATCAACTACTTCCATTGAAAAAGAAGCAACTACAACGGCTAAGGTACCATCTAAAACTACTTCTTCTCCAGTGGCTTCTTCCACTTCTGCTGTACCAAGTGTCACAACAACAACTGAAAACCTCATCAAGAATGTGACAAAGACAACAGAAAAGACTACAGCAGGAACACTGCCAGTGTGGTCTACAACCCCTGCCATTGGTGAAACAACTACTTCAGAAGGTGCTGCACCAGAAACAACAACTCCATCAGGTAAATCAACTACACCTCATGCTATTGGATCAACTACTTCAATTGGGGAGGCAGAAACTACCACAGCCAAATTACCACTCAAGACCACAACTTCTCTGGTGGAGGAGAAATCTACCACTGCAGGAGCCGCTACAACTTCTAAAACTCCTTCTAAAACTACTGCCAAGCCGACTACTACAGCAGGTACTGCTGCACCAGGTTCCACAACACTGAAGGGGACAACTACTGGTAAAGCAGAAGGTACTACAACTGCAGTAGGGAAAACTACATCAACAGCTGAAATGGCAGAGAAGACTACTCCCCAAGGTCAAGGTGAAACAAGCAGTGTTGCTGAGAAAACAACTTCATCAGAAAGTGCAAAACCAGAAACAACAACTCAAGTGGGAGAATCAACTACACAGCAAGTTGTTGGATCAACTACTTCCATTGAAAAAGAAGCAACTACAACGGCTAAGGTACCATCTAAAACTACTTCTTCTCCAGTGGCTTCTTCCACTTCTGCTGTACCAAGTGTCACAACAACAACTGAAAACCTCATCAAGAATGTGACAAAGACAACAGAAAAGACTACAGCAGGAACACTGCCAGTGTGGTCTACAACCCCTGCCATTGGTGAAACAACTACTTCAGAAGGTGCTGCACCAGAAACAACAACTCCATCAGGTAAATCAACTACACCTCATGCTATTGGATCAACTACTTCAACTGGAGAGGCAGAAACTACCACAGCTAAATTACCACTCAAGACCACAACTTCTCTGGTGGAGGAGAAATCTACCACTGCAGGAGCCGCTACAACTTCTAAAACTCCTTCTAAAACTACTGCCAAGCCGACTACTACAGCAGGTACTGCTGCACCAGGTTCCACAACACTGAAGGGGACAACTACTGGTAAAGCAGAAGGTACTACAACTGCAGTAGGGAAAACTACATCAACAGCTGAAATGGCAGAGAAGACTACTCCCCAAGGTCAAGGTGAAACAAGCAGTGTTGCTGAGAAAACAACTTCATCAGAAAGTGCAAAACCAGAAACAACAACTCAAGTGGGAGAATCAACTACACAGCAAGTTGTTGGATCAACTACTTCCATTGAAAAAGAAGCAACTACAACGGCTAAGGTACCATCTAAAACTACTTCTTCTCCAGTGGCTTCTTCCACTTCTGCTGTACCAAGTGTCACAACAACAACTGAAAACCTCATCAAGAATGTGACAAAGACAACAGAAAAGACTACAGCAGGAACACTGCCAGTGTGGTCTACAACCCCTGCCATTGGTGAAACAACTACTTCAGAAGGTGCTGCACCAGAAACAACAACTCCATCAGGTAAATCAACTACACCTCATGCTATTGGATCAACTACTTCAATTGGGGAGGCAGAAACTACCACAGCCAAATTACCACTCAAGACCACAACTTCTCTGGTGGAGGAGAAATCTACCACTGCAGGAGCCGCTACAACTTCTAAAACTCCTTCTGAAACTACTGCCAAGCCGACTACTACAGCAGGTACTGCTGCACCAGGTTCCACAACACTGAAGGGGACAACTACTGGTAAAGCAGAAGGTACTACAACTGCAGTAGGGAAAACTACATCAACAGCTGAAATGGCAGAGAAGACTACTACCCAAGGTCAAGGTGAAACAAGCAGTGTTGCTGAGAAAACAACTTCATCAGAAAGTGCAAAACCAGAAACAACAACTCAAGTGGGAGAATCAACTACACAGCAAGTTGTTGGATCAACTACTTCCATTGAAAAAGAAGCAACTACAACGGCTAAGGTACCATCTAAAACTACTTCTTCTCCAGTGGCTTCTTCCACTTCTGCTGTACCAAGTGTCACAACAACAACTGAAAACCTCATCAAGAATGTGACAAAGACAACAGAAAAGACTACAGCAGGAACACTGCCAGTGTGGTCTACAACCCCTGCCATTGGTGAAACAACTACTTCAGAAGGTGCTGCACCAGAAACAACAACTCCATCAGGTAAATCAACTACACCTCATGCTATTGGATCAACTACTTCAATTGGGGAGGCAGAAACTACCACAGCCAAATTACCACTCAAGACCACAACTTCTCTGGTGGAGGAGAAATCTACCACTGCAGGAGCCGCTACAACTTCTAAAACTCCTTCTGAAACTTCTGCCAAGCCGACTACTACAGCAGGTACTGCTGCACCAGGTTCCACAACACTGAAGGGGACAACTACTGGTGAAGCAGAAGGTACTACAACTGCAGTAGGGAAAACTACATCAACAGCTGAAATGGCAGAGAAGACTACTCCCCAAGGTCAAGGTGAAACAAGTAGTGTTGCTGAGAAAACAACTTCATCAGAAAGTGCAAAACCAGAAACAACAACTCAAGTGGGAGAATCAACTACACAGCAAGTTGTTGGATCAACTACTTCCATTGAAAAAGAAGCAACTACAACGGCTAAGGTACCATCTAAAACTACTTCTTCTCCAGTGGCTTCTTCCACTTCTGCTGTACCAAGTGTCACAACAACAACTGAAAACCTCATCAAGAATGTGACAAAGACAACAGAAAAGACTACAGCAGGAACACTGCCAGTGTGGTCTACAACCCCTGCCATTGGTGAAACAACTACTTCAGAAGGTGCTGCACCAGAAACAACAACTCCATCAAGTAAATCAACTACACCTCATGCTATTGGATCAACTACTTCAATTGGGGAGGCAGAAACTACCACAGCCAAATTACCACTCAAGACCACAACTTCTCTGGTGGAGGAGAAATCTACCACTGCAGGAGCCGCTACAACTTCTAAAACTCCTTCTAAAACTACTGCCAAGCCGACTACTACAGCAGGTACTGCTGCACCAGGTTCCACAACACTGAAGGGGACAACTACTGGTAAAGCAGAAGGTACTACAACTGCAGTAGGGAAAACTACATCAACAGCCATCCATACATCAAGAACATCCGAACCAGGATTCACAACTGGAAAGACAACCACTACCAGTAAGATACGATAGTCTTTGCTAATTCTACTCATTTTACTTATAATGACTATGTAATGATTGTCCCTTTTCCATTAATAATAACACTTTTTTATATGTATGCTTTGTTCACCTCATAATATCTATACCTCATAAGATGAAATTGATTTAAAAGACGTGTTTTTAGGCGTAAGTCTTAAACACATATTGTAGATCTCCCCTAGTGGATATATACTATTTTTTATCAACTCTTTAAGGATGGCTGCTTGCAGCAGAGCTTTTTCCATATGGTATGGATGCTAGTGTTAGTGTGTTCTGATACATATTTCAGACCAAGTCATAATTTGATTCTCCTATTACGTGATATGATCGGTTATCAATAATGTTTCATGTGTTTACACTTAATGATATTTAGCATAATGTTATACCTGCATTTTCTAAATATATATATTCATAAATTATTTCAAGTGTAACTTATTTAAGAGAACTAATGTGATTCTCCCTGGACCAGTTGATGCCTGAAGTCATCATTCAACAAAATATCATGATAAATGGATGGATTTCAATTAATTACCTTTGTATGTGATTGAGTTATGGTTAGATCTTGCTCTCTGGATCCACCCCTATATCAAAAGTAATATGAATTTTTGTAGGCACATGTTGAATTGTAAAACAAGTCTTAAGATAAAGATTCATTAATTTTATATGACAGCGAATGGGAATGATTTTTCTTTTACATCTGGATGGGCTATGAATATATAAGTACAGGAACAGATACTCTGAAGCGGTAGGCATCTTTAGGCAAGTTTTAGATCAAAAGATTTCATGCTTTGCCATTTTTCTTGGTCATTTAGTTTGTCTTTAATTTAAGCACATCCGGAAACATCTAAATATATATAATTTTTTTGTAAAAACTCAATTTTGCATGTGTGGTTCTAATAGGTATACTGATGGATATTTCTAATCTGATTTTGTGGGAGGCTCATGAATCTATTGTGTTGACATCAGGCTTCATGGGATGACATATTGAGCAATTCTTCAGGTTGACATTTGTAGACATTTCCTATGTGCTTCTTTCTGCATACTAAAAATAGCCTGTATACTCGACTTTGTTCACCGGCTGCATTTAAAAGGTGCCTGGAGTGTATGCTTGTGGGAACATATCTTGTCGAGCGGCAATCCTCATCATAGGGTTTTTCCTTTGGCCTAGGAAAAAGGCACCTTTCCTATAAAAGTACCCCTAAACGTCTGTGATGCCACTGGCTATACTTTAGTATCAAATAATTGGTGGGGATGTATTGCATGCACGGTTTCTATCATATTTTCGGAGTACATATATGGAAGAACTCGATAGTGCATTTCATGTTTATCTATTCCTCTGCCTCCATTGGAGATATTTGCACTGCAGGCCTATTTCCACCTGCTTACAAATGATTGGAATATTTAAGAACCACTCAATCTAATATGGAAATATTTGAATGATGGTGCGAGTGCTGAAGGTTCAGAGCCCATGATTGGCTATTTCGTTTACCAATATATTGTTTCCCCTTGATTAATTACAAAATCAAAGTGTGTTGTATTGACAGGTGACACTTTTATCGGGAAGAGGTGCTAGAAAGCGTCCAAAATCAGATTATGAATATTTTCTTGTTTCATGTTGAGCAATTTCTCAGGTTTTTAGGCACTTGCTAAATATCTCTTGTAGTCTTGATAAGGTTACAAAGAGAGCTTCATTAATGCAGACTTACATCCTTGTTAATAGTCAGATTTTGGTCATTGACAGTTAGTAGGCCAAAAGTTTCCAAAGTATAAAAAAGTACATTTTATTTTGTATATTTATTTCTGGTAATTAGCAGATAGCAGATCTTCAAATGAACGCATATTTCTGTTCCAAAAGAAGTTAATGACCTGTTAACCAGAAGGCACGAATGTTTTATGGAAAGGGATAGGACTGGATCAGATATGTCTAATCCTAAGTCCTACTATCAAATTAAACTAAAACCATTTTTCCAGGTGCCTGTACAATTACAAATGGGATGGAGAATTCTATGGTGATTCCTGATGCTGCAATATCTGGAACAACTGATGCAAACGGGAAGCCTGCCTCAGCGATTCGCTCTGGAGAATGGCAAGGTCCTCTTATAAAACCACCAGTGTTTACAATTCAGTTCAAGAAGAGCACATACATGAAGCTACCATTAATTGTCGATCGGATTGAAATAGTTGCCCCTGGTTTCGAAAAGGTATATCTACAAGCAAACTACTTATGAATATTTGTTTTCGTTTCTGTCAAATAAGAGTTTACTCTACTGTTTATGATTTAGTTTTTTCGTGTATAGTAATGATCGTTGATTCCATGATTCCCTATTTTCAAATAGTACAACTATACACATATCAAGACTATTAACAGCCTATTAAGTCTTGGACTTTCTATCTTATTGTACATAACCATATAGATTACAGTACTTATATTTACATTCTTCATCACTAAGACATAACGATTCAATCAAGTGAATCTGGGGTGAGCATTAATGATTTTAATCTAACAATATGAAATTTCTTTTTATAAAAAGTGAAAATTACTCACAAAAGAAATAGTCATATCTCAGTGAATTTCAGAAGAAGGAAGGTACCAGTATTATGATTAACCAAGGACTTCTCTCAAGAGAAATATATTCACCTGCGTCTAACAATAGCATTTTCATGAAAGTAAATATATATGGCCATATTGAGCAAGCATTGATCTTTAAAATGGTGTTACACATGATATAGTTAACAATAAAATGTTTTGTTTCATGAGCAGGTGACTATCACAATATGGAGAGATGATGGAACAAACTACAAGATGAAAAATAAGAAGCCAGAGTCTGATGGGGTAATCAAAATTGATGAGGTGATTCCTGCAGTCAAGCTGTCAATTAAAGTAAAAGGCCCAACTGAGTCTACAAATGAACTGACAACAATCAAAATTGGTGTATATGGATGCTTCATTGAACAAGGTAAGAAGGCAATAATTTAGTAACAAAGTACAGCGTACACAATTTTTTTCCTACGCGACCGGATCAGGCCAAAAGCGAACGAAGAAATTAACAACAAACAAAGTACATTTCATGAATTAGCTTATATGTCACAATTTGTATGGTATATAAGAGTATATGATGTCTCAATGAAATGGTCCAACATATTATTTTCAGTAAAGATCTAATACACTAAAGCAACAATATCGGTGGTTCACGTCGGAAATAGGGGTAATCTGGTAGAACCATCTTTTGTCTTATTGTTGGAAACGCGCCGAATCGGTCTTTAGAGACTTCCAAGCTGATTTAGATAATATAGTCAAACTTATAAAACTGATAGACATTTGGAAGGCATTGGGCGTTGATGGGTTCACCGAAATTTGATACTGTTATAGCCCTAGTGAAACAACAACTTATCTGTCTCTATCATAAGGCCAACATCCATGCTTCAGATTATGGGAAAAATCATCGAAAACGTTGTACATTCTAGGTAAAATACCGATTGCAATGTAAATGACACTTTAACTGATCTGCAAGGGGGAGTTTGGGCTGGCCACTCGACTATAGACACCATTGTCCCTTTTTCGGAGGAGATACTACAGGGTAGGAACTAAGGCGATTTGACACTAGTTCCTTTTGGATCAGAGCAAGGCCTTTGATACTGTCGACCACGAAATTCTAATTTACAAATTGGGATCATAGATAAAGTTATTCGACGGATCCAAAACTATCTTCATGACAGAAAGCAAAAATAACTTGGTAAATGGGCTTCTCCCTCTTTCCTGAAACTGCACTAACATTTACAATATATTATAAATATGTATTTCAATACTTATTTTTTATGTATCTGTTGGATATACCAAAACCTGGAGCTTTCGTTGATACCGTAAAAATTTTTATTTCGATTTTAATGGATTACGAAATTGGACTATTATACTTTTTTGTCTCTTATGTAAAAAAGGTGGACTCACCACTGAGACTTTTGAACTAGTCAAATGAACTGAAGGTTGCCAATGCAACCTACTCTATGAATCGTAGATTCCTCTAAAGAGCTTTCTCACATACTGAACTTTTGCTCTTTATGTGTACACAATACTCAATTATTATTTGTAGAGAAAGGGTAACTAGTGTTTTATTTTAGTGACTTTACATCTTAAATTATTATTTGAACGAAATACTTTATTAGAATTGTAACATTTTTATCCATACAATTAGGATGAATTAAACCGGCGGTAAAACCAATGCCTTTTCAGTGTAAATAAAGAGTACATAAAAAAGGCTGCTACTCGAATAGCGAGTAGGTGACCATCTATAATGCGGAGACCTGTGGGCATGGCATGTTTTTTTTTTTACTTGACCTGACAGAACCTGATCGTGTTTGGTTCCCGTCAGTCGTTAGCCTGGAAGCCTGGCCTAGTTAGACTATAGGCCAGGTAACGGGTTCCATTTTTATGGTGCATTATTGGTAACGCCTCCTGGTTCCATAGTCATCCGCTAGAGGGCTCGGCGGAATTAGGTGTATGACAAGCGGATACCAGCCAAACCACTAGCTGATTCCCGGGGTATCCACTAGTCACAGGCGGGCACCAGCCAAAGTAGAAGGTCGTGCCTGTGGAACCCTTTACCTAGCCTGGCAGCCTTTTTTTTTCATACTTTCTTAATTGATGTCGTCATGAGGAAATTATACACAGATCAAGTAGTACATTATATGTTGACATCAATGAAGTGGTCATAGGCGTCAGCCTATCATAGGCTGGTTTTCATTGCTAGACCATCACTTTAGCATAACACCAGGGCAAATTGCCACTCTGTGATAGAAATTCAGGATATCATATAAAAAACATACACCGAAATAGGAACAACAAGGCAAAGACACACAATTACCAGCCAAACCACTAGTCCACTAGTGCCCTGGCCCTAGCGACAATGGGACGTACTACAGTCTAGTTGAAGGTCGTAGCAACCCGTTACCTGCCCCTTATTTCATTAGGGCAGGGAACCAGTCCAGTCAGTCGTATGACTCTAGACAAAGGACTCAGAGTTCTGTAGTGAACCAATCCTTACAGCTGTTGTACCTGTGCTTGGCCAGACTGTTTAGTGGCGCCTCCTGCCTATGACTAAGAGGTGCTGCCATCTAATGGAGCTTTCTGAAATTAAACTTTGGATTCTTCTCCTGCCCTCTACAGTGTTCTGCATTATAGAATAGGAGGACCTGACCTAGTTTGGCAGCAAACCCTGTCTACACTGAACTACGACATAGGGGTTAGTCGGGTTAAATCCCACACGGGGTCACTCTGTGTACGCCTCAAACCAAGTATTTTCTATCTAAGCTTTAAAAGCAGAAATACTTAATCAGATGTAATCATAGTTTAACAACACTGTCCGAAAACCTTGACTTATCTCATATATATGTATTTAGACGTTGCGTTGGCGGCGACTACTGAGGAAGTGACCGATCGGCGTGCCTCCCGCGGTGCGGCGAGGGTGCGCTCTTGTTGCTGGTCGTGAAACGTTTAATCCCATTGGTCAGTTTTGTTTACTGAGTGAGAGCATGTGTGCCATAGGTCCAAATCAATCGCACCGTCATCGATGCGACCGATCCGGTCCAGTGGACAGCATGTCAATCTGTTATGTGCAGTGTGTGGTGGGCAGGACCCTGTGGGGTTTTCGTGCTGCCACCTAGTAGGGAGTGTGGGAAGTCTGGTTCCCTGTCTACCTAACCTGCTACAGCCTTGCTATGTGTATGGCATGGCTGGGGATCGTTTCATAAATGTGACACCGGATGGTTTGAGCATATCAGCGTCATTTTGTACGTCTGGAGGTTCCGTAGAGCGTCCAGTTCCCAGTAGTTTCGATTTTGAAAATCTCGTCAGGCCTTTGCCAAGGCGTTGATACGTTATATCTTTTTACGAGCAACAATTTAAATTGGTCGGTCACTTCAGTGGTCATATGGGTATGGCGGTGGGTGATTTCATTGATTCAAATCTTTTTCCCGTTGCGTCGTTCCGTTGATTCGGTTCGATACTACGTTGAAAAAAATTTT
Source organism: Alentia gelatinosa (assembly GCA_950022655.1). Lineage (NCBI taxonomy): Eukaryota > Metazoa > Annelida > Polychaeta > Phyllodocida > Polynoidae > Alentia > Alentia gelatinosa. Next base: position 18,458,763 of record OX465588.1, on the reverse strand, counting down.
TGACGTGGCATTGGTTTCGTCTTACCCATATTTACTGTCCATTGTGTTAAGACCGCTTGGAGCCTGGGTTGCTAGCCGGTGGATCCAATTGTATTCAATTTTGTCCCTTAGTCTGCCTGCCCCTTTGCTGTTGGGGTGTCGGTAGATAAAGTCCAAAACTCGTACAGACACGTCCTCAATGCCATTGTGATCTGGTCTATTGAAGTGTGTCGGTACGTCACTGATGTGTGATTGAGAACGGATGGATCTCAGGTGTTCTGAGATTCTTTCTTTCAGCTTTCGTTTTGTCTGTCCTACATATTGTTTACCACATTGGTTGCACTCCATGCAATAGATCACGTTTGAGCTGTTGCATGTGACATTATGTCTCGCCTGATGTTGTCTTCCAGTGCTTTTTGATTGGAAGATTTTTTCTCGTTTCAGTATCCGGCAATATTTGCAGTTTGTTTTCACGCATTTATTGTCACGTTTGGATACCATTTTGTCGTTTTTGTCGTCTGGTCGATAGTGGGTTTTTGCCCGTACCACATAGTCCTTTACGTTTTTCGGGCGTTTGTAACCTTTGACCAGTTTTTTGCGATATATGGTTTTGGTTGTACTTGATTTTCCAAGTATTTCCCAGTTCTTTTCCACCACTTCGGGTAGTACATTGCAGCCTTGTAGGTAAGTGCTGGTGAGGTAGACTTGGTCTATTCGGTCATTTTCCTTCGTTTTCCCCTTATTAAGGGTTCGAAGTTTGGTTTTGTCAAGGGCATCGACTTTCTTTTTGCATTCTTTTAACAGTGTCTTTGGATAGCCCCGTTCTCGGAAGTCCTTTATCTTCCGTGAGGCATGTCGTTCAAAGTCTGTTTCGTTACTGCAGATCCGTTTGATCCGCAGTAATTGCGAGTACGGTATGCTCCGTTTCTGGTTAGGCGGATGGGCTGACTCATACCTTAGGTAAGTATTTTCGTCAGTGGGTTTGGTGTAAAGGTCGGTGTACACCTTTCCATTCTCGCCCTTTATCACTGTTGTGTCCAGGAAGTTCACTCTATGGTTGGATGTCTCCATGGTGAATTTGATCGAATGGTGTTGGTTGTTTAACCATGTCAGCCATTTTTCCATTTGATCTCTCCCATGCTGCCAGACGAAAAATATGTCGTCTATATAGCGTAGCCAGATCTTGGGCTTCTGTTCCGAGTCTGCGAGGAGTTGTTCCTCCAGTTTCTCCATGAACAGGTTGGCATACGATGGGGCTAGTCTGGTCCCCATCGCTGTTCCGCTGATTTGGAGATAGTTATCTCCATTGAACTGTATATTGTTCAATTTTAGTACCTTTTCCAAGAGATCGACAATACTGTCATTACTGGGTTTCACGTTGCCTTTTCTTGTGTTTTCAAGTTTTTCTCTGATCGTCTTCACACCCTCGTCATTGGGTATGTTGGTGTATAGGGCACCTACATCTAGCGTGCCCAATATGTCCTCGTCACCCAGAGGTCCCAACTCGTCCATCAGGGTCAGGAAATGATTCGTGTCCTTGATGTACGATTTTATTTTGGGTACTTCCGGTTTCAGAAAGTGATCGACAAACTGAGAGATTTTTTCGGTGGGGCAGCCGTTAGCTGACACCACTGGTCTACCTGGTGGGGGGTTTTTTCCCTTATGTATTTTCGGAAGAAAATATATATGGGGATTTCGGGCCTGTTTCGTTTTTAGGGTTGCCCCCAAACTTTCGGTAATTTCTAGATCTTTCACCATCTCGTCTATTTTGTCGTTGACTTTTTCGTTATGTACTAGAGTTAGGTCTTTTTTAGTTTTGGAATACACCTTCTCGTCACCGAGTTGTCGAATGGCCTCGGTGACGTAGTCCCTAGTATTCATTACCACGGTTGCACCCCCTTTATCTGCGGGTTTGATCGTTATTTCTTGATTTCTAGATAACCCTTTGAGGCTAGCCCGTTCTTCCCTAGTTATGTTCTGTTTGATGTTTCTACTACATACATTTTTCTGGGAGAGTGTGATCTCATTAATTGCTATGAAACCCTCTAAGTTGGCTGACCCCTGGGGGGCCGTCCACTTAGATTTGTCCTTCAGTTGCTTCTTCAGATTGGAGTCGTCGAAGGCCGTGCCGGGCATGGATCTCGAGGTGGTGTCGTCGTGGTTGGTCTGGTTGTTGGATGAACCTATGTTTTTCTCTTTTTGAAAGAACTGTTTTATGCGTAGGTTTCTATGGAATTGATCTAACTCCTGCTTAACATCCCCTTCCTCTATTCTGGTCATTGTAGGACAGAATTTAAGACCTTTGTCAAGGATAGACTGTTCTGATGGTGTGAGGATTTTATCTGAGAGATTTACTACCGTGCCCTGTTTTGAGTACTTAACTTTGTTTACTGGTTCAGATACCCCGGACTGGTTTTCCGGCGTCAGTCCTTGTTCGTTTCCCTCTCTTTTATTGAGTACATGGTATGCGGTATTACCCTCATTATCCATTTTGAACTTGATGGTAGAACTTAAACTAGGCTTGACGACTAGATCTCTTAGTTTATCATGCGAAGTCTTATCTAAAGAAACACAAGGCAAAAGGTACTTGTTGGGAACTTTACTGCCACATTTGACTGTAGGATTCACAATTACAAGTGAGTCGAGAAGGTTCCGCGGTTGTTGGAGCCTCCCTTTCCGCGTCCCTTGGGGCGTCGTTGTCCTCCCCCTCGTCCTCGTTGACCACGGTTGCTGTTGCCCGACTTTGCCCGCCCCTTTGGGACGCATGTTGCGGGCTGGGCTGCCTGAAAATCCGTTTTCTTTTCGGGCTGGTCTGCATAGCGTGCATTGGTGGGACGGTGTGTGAAGGGGTCCTCGTATTGGAGTGAAGTGGGCGCCCTCTGTGCCCTCTTCTGTATTTTCTCCTCCTGGAATTCGCGTTCTTTTCGCCAATCCCTCTTGGCGGAGATGTCTGTATGACGTCTCGTCTGCTTGACAATGGACTCAGCCTCCTCCTCCGACTTTCCATTTTTCAGAAGAGTGTTCTCAATCATGAGGGTAAGCTGGCCCTTTTCCTCGCGTGCAACTGTCTGCTGCTTCGCAAGGTCATTAGCTGCTATCTCCATTATTCGTAGAGATGATCTGCGGCGCTCGTCCGCTATCAGTTGCCTTGCTGCCTGACTCAGATAGGCCGGTGTGGGGCCTAGTCCTGCAGCCCACGGCTCGACGTGGTCGACCTCCACGCATGTTCTGAAGAATGAGCCGCGAGCCTCGCTTTTATGCATCCGGCAATTGGCCTCGCGCATATCGCGCCAGGCCCGGTGGACGGATTGCGGCAGAAGGGCATCGATCACCTGGAAAGAAGTAAAGTCTTCATTAGAAGTGTGAACTTTATTCTTATGGTCGTTCGACAAATTATTTTCATTCGTCTCCGACAGCGAGCCTGTCGTAGTCGGGACACAGGGTGGGTCACGTTGTGTGTCCGCCCCATAATTATCATCATTTAAGTTGATAGACACATCTTCACTGTCAAGTGACAAGTGTAGGAGAGTGGTGAGACATTCAACATTATGTTTGTCGACTGTTGTGGACAAATATTTGTTGGTTTTATCTTTGCATAACTTAGTGGTCTCATGAGCACTGGGTCTGCTGCCCTTAGGCTTCAGGGAGTCACTGGGCTCTGGGCACAGTTCCCTCTCCTCTATGCTGTTATCAGTCAGAGGCTTAACTAGAATCTGGAAATAATCCCTAATATTGGGCTTTCTCCTAAGTCTAGTTTTGTGTGGTACTGCTATCCTCCTTTTGGGGGTAGCATGTGCGTGTGTAGCTGCTGTGTTAGATAGAGTACAGTGTCCGTCATGCTTAGTGTCAACGAGCTGTCTCCCGGTTGACGGCGTGCCGTGTGACGGCCCGCCGCGGGAGGCGCCGCGGGGGACGCCGGCGGCGGGGGTGTCAACTCCCGGTGACAGCCCGTGTGACACTCCGATCTGTCGCCCGGTAGACGGGTGGCCGTGAGACTGCCCTCCGCGGACGGCATCAATCGAGACGCCGGCCGCGGGGGCGTCAACTCCCGGTGACAGCATGTGTGACAGTCCGATCTGTCTCCCGGTTGACGGCGTGCCGTGCGACAACCTTCCGCGGTCGGCGTCAATCGAGACGCCGGCCGCGGTGGTGTCAACTCCCGGTAACGGAGTGCGTATCAGTCCGTTCTGTCTCCCGGTTGACGGCGTGCCGTGAGACCACCTTCCGCGGACGGCGTCATTCGAGACGCCGGCGGCGGGGGTGTCAACTACCGGTGACTGAGCGTGTGACAGTACGTTCTCCCGTGTCGACAGAGGTGCCGGCGGAGGTAACGCATATTCGGAACTTATTTTCTCGTCCCTGTGAGTGCTTGCAGAGATAGTGAGAAAAGGAGCAGTACAAGTATCATAACAGCAAGACATGGTGTGTATAGCACGCGGGATATCGGTGGAAAACCGGAGTTTTTTGGATTTTGAACTCACCTCGTCTCCCGTAGATGTCTGCGGGGTTGGAACCACGCCATCTCCCACGTCGTATCTCGACTCCGGCAGGTCGTCGCTGTCGGAGCCCGTTGCGTCTCTGTCAACTCGCTTACGCTTCGTCGCCGGCCTGTGGCCGTCGCCGTAGCCCTTGCTTGTCGACGGATTCGCGTTCTCGATATCACTCATGTTGTGCGGAGCACAGGGTTTGTTTCAAACGTGAAATGTAAGCCTGTGTCTGACACTGTGTGTGCCTCGGACAGTAGTCGGAATGCGATGTATTTAGACGTTGCGTTGGCGGCGACTACTGAGGAAGTGACCGATCGGCGTGCCTCCCGCGGTGCGGCGAGGGTGCGCTCTTGTTGCTGGTCGTGAAACGTTTAATCCCATTGGTCAGTTTTGTTTACTGAGTGAGAGCATGTGTGCCATAGGTCCAAATCAATCGCACCGTCATCGATGCGACCGATCCGGTCCAGTGGACAGCATGTCAATCTGTTATGTGCAGTGTGTGGTGGGCAGGACCCTGTGGGGTTTTCGTGCTGCCACCTAGTAGGGAGTGTGGGAAGTCTGGTTCCCTGTCTACCTAACCTGCTACAGCCTTGCTATGTGTATGGCATGGCTGGGGATCGTTTCATAAATGTGACACCGGATGGTTTGAGCATATCAGCGTCATTTTGTACGTCTGGAGGTTCCGTAGAGCGTCCAGTTCCCAGTAGTTTCGATTTTGAAAATCTCGTCAGGCCTTTGCCAAGGCGTTGATACGTTATATCTTTTTACGAGCAACAATTTAAATTGGTCGGTCACTTCAGTGGTCATATGGGTATGGCGGTGGGTGATTTCATTGATTCAAATCTTTTTCCCGTTGCGTCGTTCCGTTGATTCGGTTCGATACTACGTTGAAAAAAATTTTTTTCAACGTAGTATCGAACCGAATCAACGGAACGACGCAACGGGAAAAAGATTTGAATCAACTTATCTCATATATACGCTACCGCGTAAATACATGTATCCAATGTACATTGCCATGTTTTATATATGTACGTCAACATTTCACGCCAGGTATGTGGCGTATACAATACAGTTTCTGTGTCTATACGGAAGCGTAATGTCTGTATTTGCCGCCAAGCATATATGAAGAGAAATATACTGTGCGTGATATATATATGCCGGTCGTATATATGTTATAAGTCCTCTGCCTACACACTTTATCAGTCCACGGGTGAACAGGTGAGGGCTCAGGCACTGGTGTGCAGACAGGTGTGAAAGTGGTGGGTGTGAAAGCAGCAGCAGCAGCGGTGGTGGCGGCATTGGCAGCAGCTGTGATCCCGACCCTGACTCTGACCCGAGTCTATAAGCATAGTCTTATACAGGGTGCCTTAACCACACAAAATGATGGTGTTATGAAAGTATAATCATAAGAAAATGGTATATAGTGATGGTGGATAGTGTCGTAAGTACAACAGAAACAGGCATATGTATGACATATATATATATGACTGTATCATATGACACTTATATACGCCTAGAGATTTTTCGCGCAGTGCAAATTAAAGAAAAAAAGGGGTAAATTGGCTTCGAGGTTATGACTAAACACACTCTATAAGCAGTATGGAAGATCTGGTAGGAGAGCCACAGCTACTGGTTCAAGGTTGTCACGTATTTTACCCAACCAGAGCTGACGTTCCGTAGCTCTTGCGGCTAGTGTATACCTGACCTTGATACTTATGCTATTCTTCACCTTACAATCTCTTTCTTACTCATTTGTTTTGACAGAATATGTCTCGTTCGGCATATGTTAGCCTCCTTGATGTATTAATTCACTGCATACTTTGGGTCTTTGGGTTTGTGCCCATGTAGGTATCTCTTTGAATAAAGAGCTTATTTCTGTAAAAAAAGAAATTATTCGAAAAAGGGTAGCAGGGAGTTGAGGACTTATAACCTGTCTTTGAATAAATTGTTTCCGCCTGAAATGGGGGTAGCTCTAGATTATTTCCTATTGTGTCTCATTTCCTAAAGAATAAATAAAAAGGTGAAAAAAGCATTATTTTCAAGGTAAACTTAATGTCGTTTGGCTTCATTTTAAAGCTGGTATTTCGTCCATCATAATTATATACTTTATTAAGGTTAAAATAAACTAATCTAAAACTACTTCTTCTTCTCCAGTGGCTTCTTCCACTTCTGCTGTGCCAAGTGTCACAACCACAACTGAAAATATCATCAAGAATGTGACAAAGACAACAGAAAAGACTACCGCAGGAACACTTCCAGCGAGGTCTACAACCACTACTTCAGAAGGTGTCACAGCAGAAACAACAACTCCATCGGGTAAATCAACTACACCTCATGCTATTGGATCAACTACTTCGATTGAGGAGGGAGCAACTTCCACTGCGAAAGTACCACTTAAAACCACGACCTCTACTGTGGAGGAGAAAACTACTACTATAGCAGTGGCTACAACTTCAAAAACGCCTTCTGAGACCACAGCCAAAGCCACAACTACAGCAGGAACTGCTGCACCAGGCTCCACGACAATTGAGGTGATCGAGACCACAACTAAGGGTGGTTCTGAATGTGGTAAGTATGACATTCACAATGTAGTAAAGCCTTAAGGATATCACCCCGATGACAGTACTTATATAAAACGTTCTGACCATGCTGTACAAGTCACAGAACGAGATGGTAATTTACGGTTTGTACGGAACAAGGCATTTATGCCGAGTTCCGTACAAAGGGTAAATTATCATCGAGTTCTGTGACTTGTACAAGCATGTTTGGACGTTATATATTTACTATATACCCAAAATTTTAAAAAAAATCATTAATTTGATTTTTAACAACCCATATGTTAATAAACGTGTTTGGCAAGGTGGTCCGTATTTTAGCGGTCCGTACAGTATTTTTACGTTATATGTCAAAACGGTACGTATTTACAGAAAAAATGGTATAAACAGTAATTGTTAAAATAGAAACATCCATGTTTGACTACATTGCAATTGACATCCATAATATCCAATAACTCATGCTTAACTTGTTAGGCATCAGTTACAATATTTACCTTTGTTCCTTCATTTAGATCAGGAGATAAAGTGAATAATGAAGTGAGTTTAAACAAGTACAACATTTAAACATATTTATATCAATTCCAACAAGTTTCGCCTCAAAATCAACAGAAACTTGTATTAGTTTGCGCGTGCAAAATTGATTTAGGTTATTCGCCGTGCTACATTTTATGGACTGTCCTGCTGGTGGTACCTCGCCTCCAAGAGTTGTACAGATCTATTTAAGTATATTTCAGAAGACAGGTACAGCTCAAACTTCGTCCAAAGTCAGTTTGATTTTTAGCTTTATTTGACAGAATATCAATTACTAATTTTCAGCTAGTAGTTTTCAACTCTCTAAGCCTGTAAGCTTTTTGTCCTGATTGGAAGACTAGCCACCAGCCGTACCGGTATTAACCCCGCGTTTACACTCGATGACTGGAAAGATAATGATTGTAGCTCGTCTATCGAAAATTCCTCAGGTGCTGCTCGATGTTGTAGTATCATCATGAAAGAATCGTCGACACAAGAAACACATCAAGCGTTTGCACTAGACAATTTATCACCTCTTCAATTAGGAATGTACATAACTTCCTATTGTCAATAGATAATTCTTGACGGCTGACCCTGCCTATACTACAGATCAATGTATTTATTTCCAATTAAAAATCGTATGCCAAAAAGGGTTGAGTAAAACATTGTGAATGTGGTGGTCAATAATTGATTATCGTCAGTTGTCTAGACGATTAATTCAAGCTGCTTTGAAATAATCGTCAGTGCAAAATCAACAGCACAATCACCAGGTAGTTCAAATTAGTAGATGATCTGTAGTCGTCACTTGCTTGGCGTTTTCGTTGCCTCTCATTGTCTAGTGTAAACGCCGGATATGTCTATACACCGATGATATGACACATAGCTTAGAAAATCATTTTCGTGCAAACATCTTATTATCATATACTATGGCCGAACGTCTATGTAATACTACGTGATGCTAGGTGTTTATTATCAATCAAGTTCGGGCACACTGTGCCCATAGTGAATGTTCGGGTCACCAGGTACTTAAAGTAGGTACTTAAGATGACTTTTTCCCTATCTAGCTATATGATCAATAAAAGGAGAACGTAATGACTGAGCTTGGACTATAAAATAAGTCCCTATCAGTTCCTATAAGTCATATCATAGTGTCCATGGCGTTCTCGTTATCTAATATAAACCACCTAATACGGAGTCTCCATAGGAATAGCATTAGGTGTGGGTATTTTGCTGCCAGGAAATTATTGAGGCCCGTAACCTCCTGAATCTAAAATCAGGAGATTACTGGAAATAGTTCCCAAAACGTCATCGGGCCCCTAGCGGGCGAAACACGAATTAATACATGCAGTGACAGCAGCAGAAAATGACACAACGTCACAATCAATGTGAACTACAGAGTACTTCAAGTTTAGTGAATTAATCTGTGGCACTGTCTCCCGAACTCCATAATCTGTCAGATTACAGTTTTCAACGAGTTCTTACCTTGTTTTAGGTCCGTATTTTAATGTAAAATCCATCCTCCGGTGACCGTGTAAAACCAAAATGGCGAACCGATTCAAACTAACTGCCACCTCACGGGCAATCTAGGAACTATATTTTATCAACAATAGAATACGCATCAATCAAGTATCAGAAGAGCATCGTAATTATTAGCAAAGAACGGTGGTTAATGAATACAATATAAACTGGATTCAGATACAAGCGGCAGTAATATCCGAGGACAAGACGCGTAGTAATCCCGTGATTACGTAGAGTCTAGTCTGAGACCAGTTACTATTGTGCATCTATCAGCCGAGTCACATAGGCAAATACATAAACATTACAAATCTATTCAAGGTCGGCCCCCAGTAACCAGTGATCAATATAGCGCTTTTACTAGATACTTCTAAAAGTTTGTGATTGTCCCACACAAAGAGTTGTCCTGCACCTAATCAGATAGGGCTCAACAATACCACCATTTTCAAATAATATCACTACAAGAAGATCTTTGCCAACACTGCCAATTTTTAGGATGCTCTAAATTGACTTAATTGAAATGCCTTATCAATATATCAAATGGAGCTTTTGACCTCTTGTTACACTAGTTCCTTAAGTACCTTTACGAGCTATATTTTCTATGTACTCACTATTTGTTCTCTAAGACTATATCTAGCATTATCTTTTCTTTTCTTTTTCTTTAAAAAAAATGAAAGTATCAAGAACTCACCAATAACAGAAACCCACATTCGCCTCCTGAAATGGACAACGAACTGACATGTGAAAATATGATCTGAACTTGTAAATATCAGATTACAGAGCATTTCAATTGTTATATTTACACACTGTTACCAAGGAAACTGTTTACATTCAATGTTCTACATTAAAAAGTTATTTATGAAAACCCGACTTGTGATCATCAATATCTACAATCTATCACACTCTCTGATAAATTCCTACCTAAAAACAACAAATAACCAACCATCAGTAAACGAGCAACATGAGTACCAGAACGACTCAAATAGTACCTCAGGAGAAAACCAAGACCTAGATTAACCTTGATAAAGTCCATGTAATGGATGAAACGTCGGTTCTAATAAAAAGCCTATCACTACTTAGATCAACTGGATAGTTTTGCTATTCTCACCTAAAACAATCTTTTCTATTTCTTCAGAAGCGACCGAAGATGAATGTAATATCCCCGACTATCGAACGTGCGATGCACAGGGTGATCTGCCGAACATATTCCAATACTGTTTTGCAAAAGGGATATCATACCCTGAATGTTTTGAAATACAAAATACCTGTTCTGGACACATAAGGAAGTGTGGTTGCAAAGAGGGATATAAGTCATATGGAAACATTTGTATTGAGTCTAAAGACTGTCAGCAGCCTTGTTTGTGTAATCGGGACGGTACAGAAATAAGACTGAAGGTAAGTTGTTTCCCCATGATTTTGATAATGACATTGTTGAAGCAAACCTCTTGACTGGTACTACAGACCTTCAACTTTTGGTTTGTGGTTTAACGGTAATCTGATAAGTGAAACCAGTCTTGTTGTACCAAAATAATTTTTTGTTGGTCCCACTCAGAAATCGAGATTAAATAGATTTAAATGCAAGATTTCATGCTTGTCTTGTTACATTTGGTTCAACATATAAATCATCTACATAAACATCTTATTCTACTATTCATCTACTTTAAGAAATGGGAGACTTGTCATATGAACAATGGGTCATGCTGCCAATGCGGATTTAGTACTACAAATGGAAATTACTGGGCTAACTGCAAACCATGTGCAGGTATGTGATTGTGAGAGATACTTTACGCTAATATACAAAGAATTCTAAAAGTAATTATATAACTATTGAAATCTTTAAATAATGTTTCAGATATAGTAACTTGGATATCATGTTCTCGCTTCTTATATCAAACCTCAGTTTGCAATGCTACTTTTAATGTTCTCCCTTTGGAGATCGATGACTTAATTAAAGTCAAAATCTAGTAAAACGTTTATTATCTTACACTAGGTTAACACAGAACAAACTCTAGTCGACCAAATTTGTTTGATAGGCCTTTATTGGGGATATTGCTTTACATAGAACAGTTAATTTACCAACCTATCGGCGTTTGGCCATTCTTCAGTTTATTATGCATTAAAATCTTACATGACAGTATTTAAACATTCAATGTTCAAAGTTAAAGGTAGTTGTGAAATTTACTAGTAGAGTAGCACAATATCTGATTAATACAAAGGGTGAGGAATCAATAAGTATGTTATAAAGTCCATGTAGGGTGGGTGGTAATGTCGCGAGGTGTCACATCAAGCAACATCCGTGTGTACCGCTCCATCTACCGGATCATTGGGTGACCAGTCAAATCGCATGGCCGCGCTGGGTCCCGTCCACCATGGAGTTTACCCATTACCGTAATTCCATATAAGGAATACAGTAGACCGAGTAGCCAATGACTGCAGTCGCAGCAAACCCCGACCTTCACCCTGACCTCCTTACATAATATTTTCTAGCGCCTTGGGACGGCCCTGCAGTCGAGAGTTGACCTTGAATCTTAGGGGCCACAACCACCCTCCGTTGGATAATCTAGGCTCGTACATGAAGACCCTTTTCTGTCCCTTGTGCAAGGGTCATGTACCGTAACATGTTTGATCATTTTAACGTCTGTTCCCTAAGACAGTGTTAGCCGTCCATAAGGTCATCCATAAGCGTTGGACTAAGTTGACCCACATTCTCCCGGGTCTCCTTGGCATATAGAAAAGGGTCCTCATGTACGATCTAGATAGGGCCCCTTATACGGCCCCATGTCGCTCCCACTCCATAATACACATCTCAAAAAGATACCGCGCCTACATGACTTTACAGTGACTGTCAAATGACCTCTGGTTGCAATTTGCTGCCAAGAAATGTTCTTCTCCTACTGCACTGCTCACGTGGTTATGTTTCTAAATCTTGTCAAATTATGTGACCCCACCAGTCACCCTGAGTCAAATCTCATAGGTATCATTGCTTACCCAGTTTACTCCAATCATCAGCTTTGGTTGTTTATAACGTATGTCTGGTTTTTTACCTTGTTAAAGTGGTGATTCTAGCAACACACACGATATAGCGAGATTAGTCACGATTTGGTTGTTTTGCTAAATAATGCTAGGTCTTGAATAATCGCGTGCATATTTGCCGCGATGTGTCTTGAGGTATCGCGTACGTGGAGTACAAAACATGCACGCGACAGCGCGTGATCCATTTTGCGACAACTGAGGTACGCCAAATCGCGACACTGTAAGATATTACCAGATATACCATAATATATCACGGCAAATCCATCGTGTTGGTGGAATCAGTCCTTAGCGCGTTCATTCATTTTGTGGGATCACAGTGTAAACGACTTATGAGAACAGTATGGTTAACATTTATATCTGTATACTCTGCAATATTCAAGGTCCAACTACAAGAATGACATTACCGACTACAACTTCAACTGCCATCTCAACAACATCAGGTAAGTGAACGAAACATGTATGTCAGACGGGGCTCATCAAGAACACTCCTTAACCCACCGCTTTGTGAACGAAACAAGGTTTCGCATATTTCATATGTTAATTAAAGATTTTACAGTGGCTCTCCAAATCTGACATAACCACGTGTATCGTGGCTCACAATGTATCTAAGCGATATTTCCAACGAACAGTATTTATTATCCACCTAATACCAGGTTTTCATAAAAATAACACATAGAGAGTGTGTATCACCATATCCGGAGCAAACAGATATTTGTATGCTACGGGATCCGATAAACCGCACATACTGAGAAAAAGTGAATACTGAAAAATATTGCGTACCTAAAATGAACTAATATCGGTATGCCACTTGCCAGGAAAAGGTGGATGATAAATACAATATTGACTCGTTTCAGATAAAAGCGGGCGTATATATATCTCGGAGTTTACTCTGCACAATATCCTCGCATGTGCTCCTCGTAGGGTCAGCTCCTCGTAGCATACAACCGCTTGTATCCGAAACCAGTAAATATTTAGAAGGAAACTCAAAAGATGATAATAACTTGGTCCATATACGCCACCTAGTTTGACTGCAAAGCTGAGTGAATTACATAGTATCCAAACGAGGTGCGGAGGTGGAGTGCGGATCTATGTGACAATTAAGGATAAGGATTTGTAATCGTGATTGAAACATTAATACTTATACTGGTTCTACAACGCCGATGATTGTACTTTTAAACTGAAATACAAAACTGTTTAACAAAAAATAACGCAAAACACTATGAGCGAACGACCTCGTATATGTTCATTGATCACTTTCGACGACACTACATTATTATCCTCCAGTCAGTTCTGTACCATTTGTTACGACGTGTGCCAACACAAATCTCATTCCCACTCATTTTTTTGTGTCGGGAGCGAGTTGGAACGTTTGCATTTTGTGTTGGTGATCTCCTCACGCACTATAGGTGATGTATCCGGGACTCATGTTTTTCGTAAACACCTATGGGATTACGAATATTCGTATTTTCTGCGATAGCGATCTCGAGATTCTATACGTTTATGATGAGAGATTCCTTTTAGATAATGAATCTACATTACATTTTCATGTTATTTGACAGCTGAGCTATGCAATGACGGAATGGAACTTACTATCTGTACATGTGACCGAACCTGCGACAGCCTCGCTGAGAAGAACTTTACTTGTCCTCAGTTGGGTGAACCAACATGCCATATGGGTTGTAGCTGCCCTCCAGATCTGGTATTCCGGAAAGGTTCATGTGTGGATACAAAGCACTGCCCCTGTTATTCAGATCTGCTCAAACGCTATCTCAAGGTACGTTAATCTATTTGGTATTTTAGCATCAATGTTTTCTATATCCAATTCTTGACATCGTTGACAGTTTGAAAACTAATATTGGGCCATCCAAAAAGTATGTCGGTAATTATTTATTTGTTCGTTTGTTTATGTTTTAAATAAATTTTATTCAGTTTCTTCTCAAATTGTTACATCTAGATAGTAACGCGAACTGTGTAGCAATTTTCTTTCATTTGATTCTTTCTTAACAGTAACAATTCTGGGATGTATTTTCTAAGCAATTCCTGTTTTTCAACACTCAAACCTGATATTAGATATAGTTTCAATGTACATACATGTAGTACTTTAGGTAGTTAAATCCCTATTAAAATGCATCAATCTCTTGTGTTTTGATGATCTCCCCCTACCCTCCCGGTGTCCATCGTGCACACATTCAGTTAAGAAACGTGATGTACGTAAAATTTCCAAATTGTTTTACCCCCACCCCTTACCCATCCCCCCCATCCCTGACTGCTTTCTTTATGGGTGGCCTCTATAGATATGTTGTTTTGGGTTTTTTCCTTCAATCAGGATTGGCGTTTTACCCGCGTTACTTTTGTGAAAATGATATTTATCTTATCCCCATCATCATATCTGTACTTGAAAGGCAAATCCTGCAATTCGCAGTAGCGCCAACTTGTTATTTTCTTTGAATTATGATAGCTATCCATTGCAATTGCTTCTTTGTGAAGTAGTCTAAAATAAAATGAATCGAATTAAGAGTGCAGTACTACACATCTACTATGGGATGAATAAAAAGAATTTTAATGTGTCGAAATTATTTTTTAGAAATTTTATATATTTTGATATGATATCATCATTATGCCAATTTCTATGTTTAAAAAGGTAACCATACAGTAAAGTGACCCTAGAAATGTTGATACATGGAGAACAATACAAATATCGAGGAAAATAACATGACTTTTAATTTGCAAGCTAAATTGTTGACATGCAATCAAAACAGATGCTGAAGGAATTGCGAAGAAACCATCCTTCTTCGTGTGTCTCTCATCACCTCTAATATAGTCAATAACCACATGGAGATGAAAGTCTGCGCTTTTAAAGTTAACTTTTCTTCCAGAAGCTAATAATATATATATATTTTATCCCAAAATCAGCTGGATGAGGAAATTCCCCTAGAAGGTTGCAAAAAACAGAAGTGCACTGTAGACGATATCAAAATAATAGAGGATCCTGACTGCACTGGTAATGTATAACTTTTTATTTGTTAAACAAGTAAATAATTTTTTATTTATTTAAAATTTTTTAATTTTAAACAAGTAAATAATTGTAGAATTTAGGCAAAAAGGTACTGAATTATTGTAAAGGCACGAAGTGATTGTTTAATCCGCTATCAACCGCAATGACATCGTAGTGTAGTTGGAGAACAGTCGATGGTATCAGTTGTAAGCATCCTTCGACCATTGCGAGATAAAACAACTGCAAAGCAATCCAGTGATGTATCCACCACCCAGTGGGGTCTTTTTTGGGCATCGGGGGTTGGAGGACAAATCCTCCATAATGCAATAGTTATCAACCCAATACAGACAGCATGAGATTTTAGCAGTGTAGATATATGGCCCGTTTGGCCGACAAACTTTGTGTAGATTTTTGGTGTTGCCCAGAAAGTCTGTCGGTGGTGCCACAGACTGCGTCGATATAGAAGGGTAGTATATTTCACTAAGTGACCAAGCTTTCACTCAGTGGTGGGTGGTGCCACATTGCATAATCTAAGCAGAAAAAGTCTTGGGTCATTTCACGAGCTTGGTCGTTTCCATTGACCGATTTTGGGTCAGCAGTGCCAAAAGTCCGTTGGTGGTTCCTGACTGTAGATCGGTGACGGGAAATCGGGCAATGGAAACGGGCCTAAACACAACAGCAGGTGGTTTTGCTGTTGTTTTTCTTTTGAGGCTAGTATCTCTCATATGTGCCTTTATCGGATAGAGAAAATACTATAGAGGAAACCTACGGAAGTTTGGGGTCAGTGCTCGATCCCATCAAGTTTGAATCGTGCAGTAACCCACAAGGCGAACCGCCTGAATAATAAAGCAATTCAAACGCGATGGTATTGAGCTCTGACCGTAAACTTGAATAGGTTTCAGAATTCATCTCACCCTTCACCTTGACTAATGGGCTAACCTTTGTGACATAATCCCCCATTAAATTTTATTTTTTTCTAAATACTCTATAGGCGTTAGATGTTTAGGCCCGGCGTCCACCTACTACGATAGAATCGTAGACCTCCCGATATGGCACTGATACAAAATTTCAAAATCGGTACCATATCGGGAAGGTGCAAAATCGTAGACACATGTCTAGACAAGCCAATACACCATGCGTTTTATGGGGTTTTTATCGGTGTCTAATCGCAGAAACGTGGTCAACTGCCCCGATATCAGGTAACCTTCCGACGCGATTTTGATTTTTTATCGGGAGGTGCATCGTAGACCATATCGGTGCCATATCGTAGTAGGTGGACGCCGGGCCTAAGTCTATTGGGAAAAAATACCAGTGGTGAGATAAAGATCTAAAAATAACTATGTGATTCTTACTCACTAAAGAAACGTGCACGGATGGCCGGGTGTGGTCTAAAGAACCCTGCGAGAAGACATGCCGTGAAGGGAAGCCTGACTGTTCGGACGTCGACCCCACACCTCGCTGTGCCTGCCCGGACGACCTGTCCTGGGACGGTAAGGAGTGTGTGCTCCATTGTCCATGTGTCGATGACGATGATAAAACCTATAAGGTCAATGAGACTTGGAGCCTAGACGACTGTATCACGTGCAGATGCAAGGATGGAAATGGGATCGACACAGCCTCATGTGCCGAAGTCTGTTACATCAAGACCGAAACGTGCGAGAAAGAAGTAAGTATACATACAAGACCAAATATTTCAAATGTGATTTTGTTTGTGATGTTATGATGCTGTCACTAATAAAACAGAATCGTACAAGCAGACTAGAATATGTAAGTTATAAAATGAGTATTATAATGTTGTGAGTAAATCCTATGTATGAGATACTGATTGCATTACACTGAGTTTCATACCTACAGGGCAAGAAACTCAAAAATGAAGCTTTTGGTGATGGCATATGCTGTGCATGTGAATCGGATGACAAAAAATGTGTCGACTCATCAGGAACAGAACATGATGTGAGTGTGTTATTTATCATATGGCAATTCTTTTAAGTCCTAAGGATGGAGTTACACCATAAAGGCTGATTTTGTGGACAGTTGTCCCTAATTTCAAAGTAGTTAACACGTTCTTTTTTAACCCAGGATCGATGACAATCAAACAGTATAGAGGCAATTTATAAGGGACTATGATAGATCACTCATCGGTTTCACCTTAGTTCAATATATGTATTAGAATTATACTGAGGCATCAGTATTTGGATGCACGATACTACAGCTAACCTAAGACAATATCTCTTTTAATGATTTCTAATGTGGATCACCCATTAGGTCGCTGATCGCTTGAAAGATCGTATCATTTACGCAAATTGGTTACTCATGGCCTTTGGTCACGGATAATCATTGCGCCCACCCCCCCCCCCCCCCTCCACCCTGGTATCTTCCCCTATTACAAAGCACCTCATATACTCTTCTGCCCCATCCCCCTACCGTCTCACTCTCGCACTACGCACCCAACGTGCATTTCCGCTCCTTCTCACTCACCCTCACTTCACCTCTCAGATGGTACAAATGTATTCACAGCCTTTTGAATCAGATTGGTGGTTAGAGGTACACGGGGAGGATGGATGCCTTCAAGAAGTAAAAATTGTGTACTAAGGCCCAACCCCCACCTACACCGATGGTCTACAACGTACTTCCCAATGACTACGATTTGAAATGCCCAAATCGTAGCCTATCGGGAGATTCCTGATAGTTTAAAATTGTGGACATGGTTTGAAATCATTGAGCGGAGACATGCCTTGGGAGGACCAAAACATAAACTATGGTCACGATTCGATATATATGTATCAATGTAGATCTCAGGCTAAGTTTTAATATTGAAATATATTTTCAAATTGGAAAATGTAACTATGATAGAATCATGATTCCGATATGAAACTATTACCTTCAGACCTTTAAACTTAATCAAATAATATCTTATTTACACCGATCATATATCTATATGCGGTTTACCTAATTCCAGAATTTCATAATTATCCACCCAGTATTTTACCCGCAAGAGATATTTTTCAATTGAATCTGCTACAATAGGCCACGATGGGCTACGAAAAATCCAACATGTTGGATTTCATCGGGACCTATAGGATTGGGGTTTTTAATCGCAGCCTATCGTGGGGTATCGTAGAGTGAATCGCAGAAACCTGTTCCACCTACCACGATTTTTGCTGACCTCACGATAGAATCGATATCGTGTCGGGAAGGCAGTCGTAGGGCTGATCGGGCCCAGAATCGTGATAGGTGAGGGCTGGCCATTACTGGAGATTAAATAATTCTACCAGTTATAGGAACAATGATTATACAATAGTACACGAATTTCAGATAATAATTTGCTCATTTGATAAATGGCGGCATATTCTTATATGCTAAAACCCCAAATGTCAGATGACTGAGAGGGAGCAGTCCTCCTAGAGGAAGCTTGTATTGCAATAGGTGTCAGATTTAAAGGGTTATTACTATATACCTATGTCTCACTTTTACTGAACAGAAGTACGGATTCCGTTTGTCACTTATAGACGAAAGAATATCCTTACGTCCCTTCGCACAACGTGAATACTGTCATTCAAGAAACAATGAGTTATTCAATCTAGGTATATATAATAGTAAGGAGACATAGTGAGTGTACCTGAATTCAAACTGTTCCTCGATAATTTGGAAGAGATTCCATTCAGTTACATTAACTATGTCTCCCATGGCCGAACACTGTAATACAGCTGGACTCTGACAGCTGGAAATAGTAACAGTTCTCATGCATAGGCTGCCATATTCATACGACGTTTGACCACGTGGCTCCATCTAGTTATAGGCCTCGCAACCATATTGGGGACTGAAAACTAGTTATTTTTGACTTGCTATACAACAGTTATCATAACTTAGGCTGTAAAAAAGATACATCTTTACAAAAAATGGTACTATATTAACCCAGAGATTATGGCTTCTATTGTCATATATATTTTGAATTTACTGAGGTGATTTATCTGTTTTCATTTTTGACATATTTCCTCTAAAATCACGCTAAAAGTTCGGCAAAATGTTTGACTTCTAGAATATGAGTGAAGATTCCATAGAATTCCATATAGAAGCAAAATCAAAGCCCAGTTTAATCAAGTAGAGATTTCTTTGAGGATCATTTTGATATCTTAACTTTTATTGGACTCATAGTAGAAGTCAAAATGAGCTGTTTTGTTATCAAAATAGAAAAGTAGCAAAAAGCCCCTTTTTGTGATATGTGCTATTTGTTAAACCATTGTCATGGTAGGCAGAAAATGGTAGAAGTAAGGCTTGGTTGGAAATGATGCAATATTTTTACATTATAATTTCAGAAAATACTTTTCCTTTTGTTATTAATTACAAACAAATGCTTACTTAAACTAATTAGATATGCAGCACAAGTCAATCTATAAGAATTTTGAGGAAAACACTATTTGAATCCGGATCCGACCTTAGTTCCTAATATGCCTTCCTGACCTATAGATTAGACAGAAGCTTAGATGTGTGATGAAAACATACAGGTTCAAGTTTCTTGATAAGGATAGGCATAGCTAGCCAACCAATCGAAAGTCAACAGATTGCCATTCCCAATTAGTATTTCAGGGTATATAGGAATAGAAAGACAAGTTAGGGTGAAAGAATATTTGGAATTCTTTTACCCGGAACCAGTTGTCCTCTAATCTGCATTTCTGATCTGCAAGGTTTATCGCAAATACCTTGTATGTGAAATAACAATAATATTAATGTTTTTCATGATGTTCATTCTATAGATTTCTTCTGAATGGTATGAAGGACTATGCACCAAATACACTTGCACGCTTGGAAAGGATTCCGTCGCTACAATTGTCACGAAAGTCGAAACATGCAAGGATTGTCCTGAGGGTAAAATCAGTCAACGGAATCCCGAGAAATGTTGCCCCGATTGCATCCCAATAGCAGAACTGACAACTACCTTGCAACCATTGACCTCAACGCATTCATATATAACCACCACCCGGGTGAACGGATCGACTGTAATTATTATGACACCAACAGTAACAGGACAAACCACGACACAATTGGTTCAAAATAGGACAACTGTCTTCCAAGAATCCTCAACAGTTTCACTGCCTTCAGAAACTCCAACTTTGTCCCATAGTACATCCATTTACACGGAAACGGCAAGTGGTAGTGTGGGAACAACCGGTATGCATACTGGATCGAGTGCATTGCCTACAACAGTGTCCAGTACTGAAACACCATATGTTTCAACGAAAATGACAACGAAATCAACAACGTCTGCACCACTTGGAACAACAACTGAACGTGTCATCAGTAATGTGACGAAAGCCACAGAAACAACTACAATGTGGTCCATCCCAATCAAGACCACAACTGCCAAAACTCCAGCTGAGACGACTTCAAAAACCAGTCCTACATCGGGAACTGCTGAACCGGGATCCACGACTGCAGAGACAACCACTGCCAGTAAGATTATGGAATTAACACTTGTGTAGTTTGTCTTCCTCCATTAAGTGAAAAGTGTGATAGCTATAAACTGTATAGAGAAGATCTACCCTTATCATGCCTTATTAACGTGTACTCCAAAGCTTGTTTGTCGTAGGGGATAAGGATACAACATGATACGATAATTTCCAGTTGTAAACCAGCCTGTAATATCACCCGAGGATGGTACACATAATTGTAAATGAATACTAGTTTAACTTGGATCTTTATGAGTTCCCCTTCAATTGCACCTTTTGGATATGGTAGACATAGTTAGTTAGCTAATAGTAGTTGATAGCATCACTTTTAAATGAGAACATATTTACAGGTACTTGTGCGATTACAAATGGAATGAACGATCCTTTGAGCATTCCGGACTCTGCAATTTCTGGAGCAACTGATGTAAATGGGAATAATGCATCAGCAATACGCAATGGAGACTGGCGTGGCTATCTTGCGTCTGGTCCTAAGTTTACAATTCAATTCAAGAAGAACAAATACATCAAGCTTCCGATACCGATTTATTGGATTGAGATACATGCCCCTGGAGTAGAAAAGGTTTGTTTTCAAGTTATTCATTTCTACATAATACCTTTAAGCATTTATCATTCTGTGAACATATCTTTGTCTCTTTACTCTTTTAAGAGCGTGCTTGCACGCGCTACAAACACATAGACTTCCAGCTTACTGGAAAAACTATCCCTTCATGATATTCAGTGTAATATTGGGAAAGGAGCAGTGTCTCAGGGTCTTAGAGGTGTGCCTAGCTGAAAATGACAAATCTAATTACAAATCTAATAGAAATTATGTCCAAATTTCCAATTTTTCTTTATACAAAACGGACATTTATCGCCAAAAGGATATCACTAATCTGAAATCGATCCATCAAAATTATGTATATCTTTTAACTAGGTGACTATCAGAATCTTGAAAGATGATGGATCAAAATACAACATGACGAATGTAAAACCAAATCCAAATGGGAGAGTGAATATGAAAGAGGCAATTCATGCCATAAGGATTTCAATTAGAGTCAAAGGACCTGCTATAAACAAAACTACAACAATAAGAGTCGGTGTACATGGATGCTTCATTAAAGAAGGTAAGAGTACAACATTTATATTATGGAAATATCCAAACAACTGGACATGTTCTTGACTCCCACGATCACAGGTTCAGGTGAGAGCGGCAACGCTCCCGATGACAACCGTGCTGCCCGGAGCAGGCACCCATCATGCCCTGTTTGAAAGGTTAATTAGTAATAAATCCATATAATTTAGGCCTGGTTTGTCATAGACATTCCTGCCGAAGAAATCGCGTTTGTTTCACAATAGCACCCGGTGAAAAGTAAGAAGACATGAAACTTTGAAAAATTTAGTCCTATTAAAATATATACAATAAGTCTATAGTGGATTATGGTGTCATGGTACACTTAGACAATATAACTATTGGATAGATAGATGTATCTTATGATAAATAGCTATAAAGATTGATTGGGAATTAACATGAAGTATTAGCGATTGTGTTTCACATGACTTTAAATATATCTAATCTGGTGCCCTGGATGAAGATTTACAGGCCTAAATAATGGACAAACAGTACTGACTAATTTCTTTATAGATCTTGTAGATAGGTTTTCTATGTAACAACATTTGATTTCTAAATTGAAACCTAGGGTGATTCTGTTTAACTAATTTGTGAGTTATCTTCGAGAATAGGTGGAACAACCAGTGCTGTCGGTATTACTACCTCAGAAGGGGCCACTGCAGCAACAACAACTCCAGCAAGTAAATCAACAACAACTTATTTAATTGGATCAACTACAACCATCGAAAAGGCAACAAGTACATCTGTTAAGATACCATCCAAATCTACAACTGCTATTGTAGGGGATACAACTACTACTGTGGCAGTGGCTACAACTTCTAAAACTCCTTCCGAAACTACTGCCAAGGCTACTACAACAGCAGGTACTGCTGCACCAGGTTCTACAACAGTGAAGGTAACAACCACTGGTAAAGCAGAAGGTACTACAACAGAGGTAGGAAAAACTACATCAACCGCTGAAATGGCAGAGAAGACTACTACCCAAGGTCAAGGTGAAACAAGCAGTGTTGCTGAGAAAACAACTACATCAGAAAGTGCAAAACCAGAAACAACAACTCAAGTGGGCGAATCAACTACACAGCAAACTGTTGGATCAACTACTTCCATTGAAAAAGAAGCAACTACAACGGCTAAGGTACCATCCAAAACTACATCATCTGAAAAAGCAGCATCCACTTCTGCTGTACCAAGTGTAACAACAACAACTGAAAACCTGATCAAGAATGTGACAAAGACAATAGAAACGACTACAACTGGAACACTGCCAATATGGACTACATCTATGGGTGTATCACAAGGCACAGCAAAAACTATGACTCCAGCATCAACAACTTCTTCTGGAGAAATAACGAGACCAACAAGACCGAAATATACCACAACCTCTGGAGTAGAGGTGAAATCTACCACTGCAGCAGTGGCTACAACTTCTAAAACTCCTTCCGAAACTACTGCCAAGGCTACTACAACAGCAGGTACTGCTGCACCAGGTTCCACAACACTGAAGGTAACAACCACTGGTAAAGCAGAAGGTACTACAACAGCAGTAGGAAAAACTACATCAACAGCTGAAATGGCAGAGAAGACTACTACCCAAGGTCAAGGTGAAACTAGCAGTGTTGCTGAGAAAACAACTACATCAGAAAGTGCAAAACCAGAAACAACAACTCAAGTGGGAGAATCAACTACACAGCAAGCTGTTAAATCAACTACTTCCATTGAAAAAGAAGCGACTACAACGGCTAAGGTACCATCCAAAACAACATCATCTGAAAAAGCAGCATCCACTTCTGCTGTACCAAGTGTAACAACAACAACTGAAAACCTGATCAAGAATGTGACAAAGACAACAGAAAAGACTACAGCAGGAACACTGCCAGTGTGGTCTACAACCCCTGCCATTGGTAAAACAACTACTTCGGCAGGTGCTGCACCAGAAACAACAACTCAATCAGGTAAATCAACTACACCTCATGCTATTGGATCAACTACTTCAACTGGAGAGGCAGAAACTACCACAGCCAAATTACCACTCAAGACCACAACTTCTCTGGTGGAGGAGAAATCTACCACTGCAGGAGCTGCTACAACTTCTAAAACTCCTTCTAAAACTACTGTCAAGCCGACTACTACAGCAGGTACTGCTGCACCAGGTTCCACAACACTGAAGGTAACAACCACTGGTGAAGCAGAAGGTACTACATCAGAGGAAGGAAAAACTACATCAACAGCTGAAATGGCAGAGAAAACTACTACCCAAGGTCATGTTGAAACAAGCAGTGTTGCTGAGAAAACAACTACATCAAAAGGTGCAAAACCAGAAACAACAACGAAAGTACAAGAATCAACTACTGGTCAAACTGTCGGATCAACTACTTCCATTGAAAAAGAAGCAACTACAACGGCTAAGGTACCATCTAAAACTACTTCTTCTCCAGTGGCTTCTTCCACTTCTGCTGTACCAAGTGTCACAACAACAACTGAAAACCTGATCAAGAATGTGACAAAGACAACAGAAACGACTACAACTGGAACACTGCCAATATGGACTACATCTATGGGTGTATCACAAGGCACAGCAAAAACTATGACTCCAGCATCAACAACTTCTTCTGGAGAAATAACGAGACCAACAAGACCGAAATATACCACAACCTCTGGAGTAGAGGTGAAATCTACCACTGCAACAGTGGCTACAACTTCTAAAACTCCTTCCGAAACTACTGCCAAGGCAACTACAACAGTAGGTACTGCTGCACCAGGTTCCACAACACTGAAGGTAACAACCACTGGTAAAGCAGAAGGTACTACAACAGAGGTAGGAAAAACTACATCAACAGCTGAAATGGCAGAGAAGACTACTACTCAAGGTCAAGGTGAAACTAGCAGTGTTGCTGAGAAAACAACTACATCAGAAAGTGCAAAACCAGAAACAACAACTCAAGTGGGAGAATCAACTACACAGCAAGCTGTTAAATCAACTACTTCCATTGAAAAAGAAGCGACTACAACGGCTAAGGTACCATCCAAAACAACATCATCTGAAAAAGCAGCATCCACTTCTGCTGTACCAAGTGTTACAACAACAACTGAAAACCTGATCAAGAATGTGACAAAGACAACAGAAAAGAATACAGCAGGAACACTGCCAGTGTGGTCTACAACCCCTGCCATTGGTAAAACAACTACTTCAGCAGGTGCTGCACCAGAAACAACAACTCAATCAGGTAAATCAACTACACCTCATGCTATTGGATCAACTACTTCAACTGGAGAGGCAGAAACTACCACAGCCAAATTACCACTCAAGACCACAACTTCTCTGGTGGAGGAGAAATCTACAACTGCAGCAGTGGCTACTACTTCTAAAACTCCTTCCGAAACTACTGCCAAGGCTACTACAACAGCAGGTACTGCTGCACCAGGTTCTACAACAGTGAAGGTAACAACCACTGGTGAAGCAGAAGGTACTACAACAGAGGAAGGAAAAACTACATCAACAGCTGAAATGGCAGAGAAAACTACTCCCCAAGGTCATGTTGAAACAAGCAGTGTTGCTGAGAAAACAACTACATCAGAAGGTGCAAAACCAGAAACAACAACGAAAGTACAAAAATCAACTACTGGTCAAACTGTCGGATCAACTACTTCCATTGAAAAAGAAGCAACTACAACGGCTAAGGTACCATCTAAAACTGCTTCTTCTCCAGTGGCTTCTTCCACTTCTGCTGTACCAAGTGTCAAAACAACAACTGAAAACCTGATCAAGAATGTGACAAAGACAACAGAAACGACTACAACTGGAACACTGCCAATATGGACTACATCTATGGGTGTATCACAAGGCACAGCAAAAACTATGACTCCAGCATCAACAACTTCTTCTGAAGAAATAACGAGACCAACAAGACCGAAATATACCACAACCTCTGGAGTAGAGGTGAAATCTACCACTGCAGCAGTGGCTACAACTTCTAAAACTCCTTCCGAAACTACTGCCAAGGCTACTACAACAGCAGGTACTGCTGCACCAGGTTCCACAACACTGAAGGTAACAACCACTGGTAAAGCAGAAGGTACTACAACAGCAGTAGGAAAAACTACATCAACAGCTGAAATGGCAGAGAAGACTACTACCCAAGGTCAAGGTGAAACTAGCAGTGTTGCTGAGAAAACAACTACATCAGAAGGTGCAAAACCAGAAACAACAACTCAAGTGGGAGAATCAACTACACAGCAAGCTGTTGGATCAACTACTTCCATTGAAAAAGAAGCAACTACAACGGCTAAGGTACCATCCAAAACAACATCATCTGAAAAAGCAGCATCCACTTCTGCTGTACCAAGTGTAACAACAACAACTGAAAACCTGATCAAGAATGTGACAAAGACAACAGAAAAGACTACAGCAGGAACACTGCCAGTGTGGTCTACAACCCCTGCCATTGGTAAAACAACTACTTCGGCAGGTGCTGCACCAGAAACAACAACTCAATCAGGTAAATCAACTACACCTCATGCTATTGGATCAACTACTTCAATTGGGGAGGCAGAAACTACCACAGCCAAATTACCACTCAAGACCACAACTTCTCTGGTGGAGGAGAAATCTACCACTGCAGGAGCCGCTACAACTTCTAAAACTCCTTCTAAAACTACTGCCAAGGCTACTACAACAGCAGGTACTGCTGCACCAGGTTCTACAACAGTGAAGGTAACAACCACTGGTAAGGCAGAAGGTACTACAACAGAGGTAGGAAAAACTACATCAACAGCTGAAATGGCAGAGAAAACTTCTACCCAAGGCCAAGGTGAAACAAGCAGTGTTGCTGAGAAAACAACTACATCAGAAAGTGCAAAACCAGAAACAACAACGAAAGTACAAGAATCAACTACTGGTCAAGCTGTTGGATCAACTACTTCCATTGAAAAAGAAGCAACTACAACGGCTAAGGTACCATCCAAAACTACATCATCTGAAAAAGCAGCATCCACTTCTGCTGTACCAAGTGTAACAACAACAACTGAAAACCTGATCAAGAATGTGACAAAGACAATAGAAACGACTACAAGGGGAACACTGCCAATATGGACTACATCTATGGGTGTATCACAAGGCACAGGAAAGACTATGACTCCAGCATCAACAACTTCTTCTGGAGAAATAACAAGACAAACAAGACCGAAATATACCACAACCTCTGGAGTAGAGGTGAGATCTACCACTGCAGCAGTGGCTACAACTTCTCAAACTCCTTCAGAAACTACTGCCAAGGCTACTACAACAGCAGGTACTGCTGTACCAGGTTCCACAACACTGAAGGTAACAACCACTGGTAAAGCAGAAGGTACTACAACAGAGGTAGGAAAAACTACCTCCAAGACCACGACTGCTATTGTAGGGGAGACAACTACTACTGTAGCAATTGCTACAACTTCTAAAACACCATCTGAAACTACTACAGCAGGAACTGCTGTCCCAGGTTCAACCACAGTAGAGGCAACAACAACTGCTAAGGCAATAGGCACTACAACAACAATCGGAACTTTGCCAGTAAGGTCCACGACTACCGGAGTACCAGGCCATACTACAACAACACCATCCCAAACAACAACGGTTTCTGAAGGCAGCACATCAACTGGTATGGTCTCATCAACAGTTATTGTACCACACACAACAACTCAGATTGGGTCTTCGCAAGGTTCAACTAGCAGTGTTGCAACAGAACCTGAGGTTTCTACCACACCTTCCATCAGCAGCTCTTCATATGGACCTTCACTGAAAACCAGCACTGCGGAGGTCACGTCTAGTACCACTGAAACCTCTTCCAAAGAGACCCCTAGTGTGAGTGCTACACCAATCGTAACATCACCACATTCACCAACATCAACAACTAACTTGCCATTAGCAACTACCACTCCTGCAACCAAAAGTTCAACAAGCCAACCTCTTGTACAATGTAAGTAGTTAGTTCCGTATTTCAAAGTCCATGCTAATGTTCATTGCACACTCTAGATTGAATTGGAGGACATACACAAAAGCACACAAGCAATTTTAAAGGGTTTTTTATCAGGGGATTTTAAGAGATGTCCTTACACAATTGTTTAGATAGTTGACAATGAATATTATATTCATCCATCCAAACGTAATGACCTTATTGAGGAAAGGAATTCACAGAGTTGGGAATCAGACCCATTCTTTGGTCACCTCATTAGATCTTTCTTTTTTTGGAAAATGAGTCGAAATAGCAGGTAAAACGTCGGTCAGATTTATATAATCTTACAAAAGGTAAAATTAAATCGAGCTTTATCTAATCCTACTGTGAGCTTCTTGATATATTACGATCATGTCATTGTACTCGTATTTATCCATCATTAATGATTGCATTTTACCTATAGGTTCCCATCAAGAATCATATAACCATTGATGTTTTATTCCTTGTTACCAGAGGGCTATATTTAAAGTTTCGGTTTTTTTTTACAGGAAATTCCTTTTTGGCATAGAAGCAACAAAATATGTTTTCTTTGAGAACACAACAGGTTATTGATTATAACGACAATAAATGCCATATTGGTGTTTCATTTGTTTAGGTATAATTGATGAACACGTCTACAATATTGGTCAAAAATGGACGGAGGATTGCGATGAATGTGAATGCTTAAGTGATGGAAAGAAACAATGTACACCGAAAAAATGTGATACTACATGTAAAAACGTAAGTAACTGTACATTGCCAAAACCATCTATCAAGTTCATTATGTCTCATTAAATCATTTAGCCGCCAATGAGATGTATCCTTTCGACAGACATTACGATTACACTCTTATTTTTGTTGTTTATGCCAGTACTGAATGAGTGATTGAAGTCTGTCAATCTCCAGTCTTGTCTTCTTGGGAGTGGCCATATGAAAAACATTTGATGTTAACGGTTTCCCTAGGGAGTTTTCAAGGTTGAATTAGCTATGTATATTAGTATCAATAGAATAATGGTCGGAAATCAAGAACAACGGTTATGAGGAAATACATTGGCGCTGTCAATAAGGTATGCAACCAGGAGGGTGATGGGGATGGGGGTGGGTAGTTCAGATGGATCCATGTGAGTGCAAGTGAGTTATGAAATGATTTCATGATATATGGAAAGAAAAGTGAAGCATGTTGCGAAGACATGCACAACCAACTGTCCACTGAACAGATCATTTCTCTGCTCCACTGCTCACTCACTCAACTGCCTCCCATACCACTTATGACTACCCATCCACTGTACTCACTGTCCAACACCACCTGACTTCCTCCCAGCTTGATCACCTGACAGAGTTCGTTTCGACCTGACTGGCTATTCATGTAACTGCCTCCCATTGCTCCCATCCCACTGCTTACCCATCTCACAACCTGTTCATCTGACAGTCCTGGCATGACTCCCTGCTCCGTGACTGCTTTCTTTACTGTGCATCCACATGGTCGCCAGGTCACCCCAAGCCCCTGACAGCCAGTCCACCTGACTGCCTCTGCATTCCTACTCATTATCTGCCCCTCATATTGCTTGCAATACCATCAGTCCTGCCCACCGTGATGTCCCTCCTACCACTTGTCATCTTAACTGCCTACTCCTTTGAATGTATTCCCACCCTCCAAACCACCCATCGACCGACTGCTTACCTTGATGTCTACCTATTTGACTGCATATCTAGCTCACTGCCTATCTGACGAACTGTCCAACACACATTATTACCCTCCTACCTGACTGCCCACCTTCTGTCGGAGGCAGGTTGTCCATAAAAGGTAGCAGCAGTGAAGTAAGATGAGTTGGCAATCAAATTGGTGGCCTGGTGGGTGGACTGCAATAGGCTGTGTGGGAGGTCAGATCAGTGACAGTTGGGTGGGTAAGCAGATGGGCAGGCACACACTTGTGTTGGCTGCAGTTTGGCAAGTGGGCAATTAGATGGACAGGAAGGCAGATGGGCGGGCGGTCAAATATTAGGCAATTCAATCAAGCGCCAAAGCCACTGAGGCAAATTTAGCGGTCACATATGTTTGCCTAGAGTCCGCAAGGTCGCATGAAAAAGTTGCTTTAGTGGACCAGGCGTTCGCATGGTGGTGGCTTGGGAGTCGCCTGTCTCACGCGAATTCGCATGGACATGTGACAAGCATGCGACAATATTAAAACCTGTTAATATCGTCGCACGTATTGCCATGGCCACACGTATTCGCACAGTCGCATTCGGTGCTTAACAGACAGGCCATTTAAACAGGCTGCTGACAGGAGGGTTTGTGGGCGGGAAGTTTTTTATGGTGATGGCGAATATATATTTATCAGGTCCCAGTAGTTTATTAGTATCATCTCACCCCAGATATTTTTTCTCCATAGACTTAACATTGGGAACTCGTATTTAATGCCTATTAGATATTTATGAAAAATATCCAATGGGGGATAATGTCACAAATGTTAGCCCATTAGTCAATATTAAGGGTGAGATAAATTCAGAAACCCATTCAAGTTTAGGGTCAGAGCTCGATCCCATCTCATTTGAATCACGTAGTAATTCACTCGGCTTCACCTTGTGAATTACTACGTGATTCAAACCCGATGGGATACGGGCTCAGACCCTAACCTTTCATGGGTTTCCTCTATACCATTCCGTAATGATACGATATAATTAGTACCATGCAAATTATTTTGAAGTTTATCTAAGTTGGGCTCTTCGTTATGTTATTCTTTTTTCAGATAGTATCGTTTGCAGCTATATGAAGTGGTAAAAACTAGATTTACTATGTATTGTACATAGTATTCGTTAAAAATTGTGTACGTTGTTCAGTATGCATTGCGTCTTACCTCAGTGAATATTCTTCACAAAAATAAACGTGAACCATTATTTATTGCTTATAGGGAAAACTCGTCGATGTTCCTGGACAGTGCTGTAAGGTCTGCGGTGAGTTCCTTTTCTTTTAACTCAAATCCACCGTGAGCTTATGTTGATAAAAAGTGGTTCTAATCTAAAAATGTTCTTCTAAAATTGATTGTAATTTACATTTAATCAGTTTTTCGGTACGATAAGTTAACTGTTTTAAACTCTTATTGTTCTTTGTAATAAAAAAATCGTCAAACGTTTCTCATCTTAGATGCTATAGCTTAATATGAATATAAAATGCAACGGAAAATAGTTCTACTATATGCCACGAATGAGGGAAACACCGAGCTAACCAAAGATTACAGTGTTGAAGGATAAACAAGTTCAGTTTTAATAACATCCTTTAATTCTGATCGTAATTTATAACAAATTAGAATTACCAGATCAGGGTAAACTGCTAAAAGAAGTAGACGTAAGTAAACGTAGATTAATTCACAATATATTCTCCTCAATTTAAAACTAATTCAATTTGATCAAAATGAATCTCCATCACAGTGCCCAACAAGGATGAATGCAAGATATCCAGCACACCTCAGAATATAACTGTGAACGGCTGTGTATCACTGACACCCATTGACGTAAATGTGTGCGAAGGAGGCTGTCGAAGTGTTGACTACAGTATCTCCCCCATGGACGGCACGATTAAGTCGGACTGTAAATGCTGCAAGCCTCAGAACTTCGTAGAAAAGACTACCAAACTGCAATGCGGTAAGCCCCAATAACATTCAATGGAGTTTAGCTTTTGTGGACATGTACACACGCCGAAATTATTCTAATTTAATATGTATATCCACTCTGCAGTCACCATGAGGCCTAGTACCGAAAGAAAACAACACAATTTTGCAATTGCTAGCTGCCTGCAAAACTGGACAACTGGCAATAGCAGTCCAAAGGTGTCGAAAAGTCTATGTGCCTAAAATAACCAATTTCTTGTTTTTATTATTCAAGTGGCAAGTTAGCTAATTTTGGGATGATTTCTCTCTCGGTGATCAAAAAAAAAATTTTTTGTTAACGCTAGACGCCCCACACCCACACCCGGGACCAGGGCTGCGAACGCGTACGCGAAATATTTTGCCTCAGATCATTTGATGTTTATGCCATATACTGAAAATGAATGTATTTACACTTATAGGTATGTTAGTATATACAGAATGTGATGTTTGATATATACAATGAGTGATATTGACATATCGGTTTCTGTTCTTTTCTATGTGGAGAGGGGGGCTTTTAGAAATCATATCGGGGTACTGTTTGATGTTTTTATCTTAGTCTCCTTTTAGATACTTCTTTCTCGGTGCAAACAGTTGTCTTTTCAGTTGTAATCTTTTTTTTTTCTTTTTTTTTTTGCAATAAGTTTTTATTTTTCATTTGTTTACATCATTTGTTCCAGTTTTTGGTCCTTATACAATCTTAAACCTTTTAAACATTTTCAAAAAACACAATAAACAATTCTAAACAACAAATTTGTAATGATGCGGTCATACTGATGCTTTTTTTGCTCCCCCCCCCCAGATTTCCTATCTACAGTGATCTATATATATCTTTTCTCAAATCTAAGTGAGAAAGAGTGAGTATTTCAATAGGAACATGCTTAATCAAAAGAACAGATATGATCTGGACTCAACCATTATTCACATAGAGTTATAATGCAATATTATACAGTATTTTGTGTAGTGTGTCATACACTGAATCGATAGACCAGACAAGACAGAACGGGACAGTGATACATTACTAGACATTACATGGTGCATTGGGTTTTGATACTTAGAATTTCTTAAAGCAGTTTATACAATAGATCAAGATGTTTCGACTTGTGCAACTTGTTCTCCATCTTACAGACATATCTCTCCACTAGTACCTTCGCCTTCACTTCTATGAGGAATCTCGTGAAATCCAATTCATTCCCTCCAAACAACCTCTGTCTATGTATAAATGATTTAGCCATCAGTATAACATAGTTGATTAACCTGTCATACTTGTAAACTTCTAGCTTTCCCAAGATAATGTCTTGTTTCGTGACACAGAAGATATTCCCCTCAAAGTTGGCTCCAAACCACGTTTTCACACAACACCAAAAGAGCCTGACATTAGAACATTCAGTAAAAAAGTGCATTATGGTATCATCCTCATCATCATTGCAATAACTACATGTGGCAGACTCCACTATTTTCCTTCTGGCCAAGTATACCCTACATGTAATCGATCTGTTGATAATTCTATACTGCAGGGATAAATTTTTATCAATCTGTTTTCCGAAGGCAATGTGTTCCATGCCTCACCGTTTTATACTTATTCTGTATGATTCAATATACGGGAGGTGTTTGTGATTTGAATGGAAACGTAAACAAACGTCACCTCCTTTGGCAATATGTTTGAATGGCCAGCTACTGAATTGCCCCCCTGATAATAGTCTTTGATAATATAACTTCTTCATTGCAGCTGATAATACGTTCAAGGATCACGTGTATGTGACAATCGAGAGCTGCGACTGCTCAGGATGTGACCATATACCAAAGAATCTGAATCTCATCGAGAAGGTCTTCGGAAATAGCGTCCAAATCCAGGCCAAATGAACTGTCTCATTTAAGGACAAATCAAGGACGACGATTTCGGTTCCTACTAATGAGTAGATTCTACTGTTGCAGTGGGAACTTCAATGTGAACGGACTATGAGATATCAGTATATATCAGTATATATTTATCTTCATTCTCCACTGGTAGCTTTGAAACAAAAGGGACTAAGAACACGGAATTGCTTTATACTACGACGACTAATATCCCACAAAAAAAATCGCCAGCATAAAAAAAGGGATGATCGCCCACGGAAATCCGATAGTCAGGGGGCTTAGGATTAGGGGGAATATTCATTGAGTTCAATAAAAATGTATACGTAAAGATGCCAATGTGTTTATGATATTTTGTGACTTAACAATACCTTTAAAAGAGGTTCTGTTTTGTGTTATAGAAATTCTGTTATCACTGTCTGGTTTATAGTGAATATTGCAATTAATTGATTATTTGATTAACAGAATTAGGAAATACAGAGATATATCAAAGATATATGGGTTAAAATAGGAGACTACTAGAGTGGGTGGGTGGTCGGTCCCTGGCGAGGGACCACCCATCCATAATATTTCAAATTGCATACATAAAGAAGCCAATGTGATTATGATATTTTGTGACTTAGTAATACCTCTAGAAATGGTTGTGTTTCGTGTTATAGAAAATATTTCATCACTGCCTGGTTTGTAGTGAATATTGCAATTAATGATTATTTAATTAGCAGAACTAGGAAATACAGAGATATATCAAAGATATAGGGGTTTAAATAGGATACTACGAGATGGGGATGGGTGGTCGGTCCCTTTGGAGGGATCACCCACATTAAAACCCTGCCCCCCCCCCCCCCCGCACAACCCTTATTAACCTGCACACAGCCGCACTGTCAAAATGCTTATGTGGCGTTTCCACTTACCGACTAATACCCCACTGAGAATTGTCAGGTGTACAAAAGTCAGTCGGTGGTACATAATCGTTGACCTACACTGCAAAAATGTAGTGGACCCTGACCAACTTTTCATTTTAAATGCATACTGCCACCGACATATCAATACGCTTTGATTTCATCGGTGGGTACAGAAGTAAGTCAGTGGTGCCAAATTGCATAAGGTGGGAGAGAAAACTCGTTGACAATTTCTGTTTCCAACTTACGATTATTGCACTAAATGTATCGCGTTTATTGAAATCGATGGGTTGTGCGAAATGCCATAATCGGCGGTCTTAATCGGAAGGAGGAAACTCCACGCGTAAAATGAGAGTACCAGATGACTGAAAACGAATAAGATATCGACGTTGAAGTGGTGTCAGACTTTGACTTAACGATATGGGAAAAGTCATGTGGCCTCAAGAGAAAGACTACAGGGCTCTGCCCAGTGACGAGTTTGCTGACTTTCATGTTCTGCTGCTCATGATGCATCTAAGACCGGGCACCCTCCAACGCCGATACACGCCGATACAAACTGACTAAATCGTAGCCTATCGGGAGGCTTATCGTAGTGTATCGGTGTGTGTCGTAACGTGTTGGGAGGGTGCATGAAAAAGGTACTATGGTCCAGATACACCCAAATATTTATATAGAACTGCATCGAGAATCGTATAAATAGACAATACTCCACGAGTTTGGATGGGCCGCAATCGTCATCCAGGCGAAGCCGAGTGACGATTTTGGCCCATACAAACGAGTGGAGTTGTGTCTATTTGTGATTCGAGTGCGGTTCTGGATTTATCTCACCCCTTTTTATCAAATTAAATATCATCAAACTATCACAATAATTAGAAAAGACTTAGCAAATCCACTACGCCACGGCCGTGGCGTAGTGTTGTCACTTTACGGGGGTGATCGTTGAGTATTTTTTTCAAATGTTATTCCTATGGCTAAACTTGTACCAGGGGTGAGATAAAGATCACTACGCAACCAGCGTAATCAACCATATTTCCTCCAGAAATAATGCATATTCATGATTTATATTCTACCTCTAGATACAAACCAATATTATATGATATTATGTAGTTCCAAATTAAAGTAAAAATGATCGATTTGAGACCTTTATCTATTATTAAGTTTCACCATATTTCCGGAGCGGCATTATCATAATATATATTCTAGGTATGCTGAAAATTTCATAATTTTCCGTTGATTGTTTCACATGATTTCCCGTTCAAAGCTTCGCCGATACACACCGACGCGCACCGATCTGCTACGACAGTCTTACCCGGGGTTTACATTAGACGACTAAATACGTGGCGACTGTAGATCGTCAGCCAATAGTCGCCAGGTGGTGGCCATGTCCACCGCAAAAGTCGTCTGCCTCAGAATGGACTCGAGCGTTTACACTGACGACTTTCAGTAGAAACAGACATCGGCGATTAATTGAGTTAACCTGTGTATATTGCCATTCATCATGATGCACCCGGGGGGGGGGGGCATAGGGGTATACATGTGTGTGTATACATGGGTGTACACTGTAAAAACGGTGTTTACCCCCACCATTATAATACTAAATATCACCCCCTTCTCTACACAGAAGCAACTGAAAATAATTTCCCTAACCAACCCCTCCCCCCCCCCAACAAAAAAGAAACTATTTTCTTCAAAAAGCGCCCCCCCCCCCCCCCCCGATAGTGTCATCGTAGAAACCT
Source organism: Alentia gelatinosa (assembly GCA_950022655.1). Lineage (NCBI taxonomy): Eukaryota > Metazoa > Annelida > Polychaeta > Phyllodocida > Polynoidae > Alentia > Alentia gelatinosa. Next base: position 18,423,011 of record OX465588.1, on the reverse strand, counting down.
AACCAACTGCCCCAATATGCGCTACGATTTCGCTAAGATATGGATTATGAATCAGAAGGTCAATATCGGCGTGTACCGGTCCGCGTCGGGAGCCCAGTGGACAACCCTCCCCCAAATATGAAGTATCAGGGAAGTGGGAATATGATTTACCATCATTAGAAACAATATAATGTAGCCGTATCTTGAACTTTGTGCACGTGTTTGAGAAGTTATCACAGATGCATTGATTTGCTGCAGTAAGGTCATATATTCACCTAAGATTCATGCGCCGTAGCCTGACTAAATGCCGGATTTCGATGATGTGCTGCCGATAGAACTATCCAATTAAATGTTCACCTCAATATTGACACCCAAGGTAAAGAGAACTCTGCTCATATGAGAGGATGTTAAAGCCAAATGCTCGTAGTTGGGTGATTTCTAAATCCTATTGATTTTGGCAAATAACTCCGGATAATGTAGGTTCCATATATCAGCAAATAGAAAATGCAAAAAGTATGGCATGTCACCATGCTAACTGCTATGGGAAGGCCATCTAAAAATGTAAGTGCTTAACTATTGGTGTCAATGGGAAAATGCAATATTTTGACTTTGTTGCTAAATGACACTGATGTTCTAATGCTATCTTCAAACGATTTTGGATTATGATAGTTGGGTAAATGTACACATGAGAAATGCTAAAAAATACTATGTCACCTTGCTTATTTCTATGGGAAGACTGTCTGAACAAGGTAATTGCTTATCTATTGGTGTCATGTGAAACTGCTATATTTTCATGAAACCAGATTGCAGCACCAATGTTAAATTTAATAAACACAGGGGGCAATGCGATACCTACCCACATTTGTCGTTAAGGAAACAAAGATATACTGTCGAAGGAAGCAACATAATAATGTATGTCAATGTAACCAAAGCGTACACTCCTCTAATATTTTATTTACATTCCAGGCAAGGAATTAATACACAAAATGTTACTCTGAACACACAGGTTAGGATATGCGAATTCCCTGTTCATATACTATGGTAGGTTCATTAGATGTGACTAGATTACACATGTGATACTCCGATTCCTTTATCATCAACTTCATATCTGAGAACAACATAACAATGCAATTGCTGCTACTTAGAGAGCTGTAATCCTTATATTGAAATACCTGTTACACCATCAAGCGATCGGAAACAATTGGATGATAATAAATATGTTCTGAGCTGGAGAGCCAAGTAGATACGCATACCAAAGACAACGTGGTACATACGATGGTCAGGCGAATCATCATTGTCAGTGAATGCCTTTAAGATTTGGGAAGCAAGATCACAACAGAATTGAAATTTCAAATATGCCCACACAAAATCAAAATATAGGTTATTGTAGAGACAGATTTGCAACATAGTCACTTGTCCTACCCCTTAGTATGTATCATATAGGAGCCTGCACAAGAAAGACAGACCATCTCAAAATGTGAAAATATACATCAAACAGCAGTACTTATCAAGAAACTAAATTGAAAGTATGAAAGTCTATCAGGATGTACCTAATGCTTTATGCTAACGGTGGATGGTGCACTTGTAAGATCGGTAGATTAGTCGCAGGTTTTCATACAAGAATAATTTTAATAAATAAGTCTTTGTATGCTAATTAAAACCATATCAGGACCAATCTTTATAGATAATAATCGTCGTAGCAGTTAGACGAATGCATTCGGGCTTAGATAAGTAATGTACTTAAATATACCTTACTTTGACAAATGGTTTACGCTCAGCCGTCTAGTACAGGGATGCAATGGTAATGATCGTCGTCAATGTAGGCTAACTGGCAATGTGGAGGTGAATATCGTATTTAACAAGGGGAAATAAGGTTATTATCATTCGGATATGATACTTATCTGATGGAAATCAAATCTCTTACACAATGCTTAGATACTTGACGCTAATACTTAATTTAATCAGATAAGTATCATACCATCTGGAATTTCCATATATGTATGACTTATGGCATCATATCATAGACGATATTGACATCGATTATTGAATTTTTATGTATAATGACCTGGCCATGCTGCACATGCTACAAATTGAGGTGGGGATTTGATTTTTATCCTTAATGAAAAACGCCATAGGCTTAACTTGGGATTTGTCATGTGTGTGAAATAAAGTGTTGTTTATGTCACTACTTTCCAATACTGAAAAAATGTGGAAACCGGGTAGGATAAAATCTAGACGCCACTTGTTTGAGTTTGAGTTTACCTTTGTCACGCATTTTGTTGGCTCCGTAATGTTACTCGTCTTTGACTCGTGAAATTTCGGAGCCAACAAAATGCGTGACAAAGGTAAACTCAGATTCAAACTCGTGACGTCTCTTGATATTACAGAAGGAGGCCCCAGGCCGAGTTCGGTAAATAACATCAACTCCCATCGAGTTTTGTAGCATGTGCAAGCGTGGTGGGTCGTTTTTATTTATTACATAACCAAAATTAAACAAATCTTACCATAAATTGGCATAGAGGTCATGTCCGCCTAAAAGCACACACACTGCTGATGTTTCTACGTGTGCAGTATTTATATAGAACTGCATCGAGAATCGTATAAATAGACAATACTCCACGAGTTTTGCTGGGCCGCAATCGTCATCGAGGCGAAGCCGAATGACGATTATGGCACAGCCAAACAAGTGGAGTAATGTCTATTTTACGATTCGAGTGCGGTTCTGGATTTATCTTACCCTTTGTATGTCATTAAATATCATCACAACTTCATATATACTTAGCGAATTCAATACCCCACGACCGTGGCGTAGTATTGTCACTTTACCAGGGTGATCGTTGAGTATATTTTTCCAATGTTATTCCTATGGCTAAACCTGTACCAGGGGTGAGATAAACAATTTATACTGCATAGGGAGCAGCAGTACGTTATCATCAAATACACTGCATGGGTATAAAATAAATCACCGTTTCCTCCGGCGGAGACATTCTTAACGGTGCTATAAAGTATAAACATTTTCTACAAGAATCCCTCTTTGAATGAATGTTCAGCTGATCAAGTCTATTTCCCTGGTTGAACAGCATACCATCTGTCCTCAGATTGCTTAAAGTTCCTTAACCCTTTCCTTACTAATGATGCCACTATGGCATTCTCCAGCCACGGGCGATTGATACCATATGGCATTCCCCAGCCACGGGCGAATGATGCCAAATGGCATCATTTGACATTTTACAATTTAGGCCGATAATTCATAAAATACTCAATACTATAACACCATTTTTACACAAAATATGTATTGAGATATGACCAACATGATCATTGAAAAATGAAATGATGGCCATAATGACAAAAATCACGTCACGTGACACCACTTTTTGAAATTTGATGCTCGCCCTTACCAACCATACACATGACCTGGCATCGCCGCCTACACGATGCAGCACAAAATTCGTTCGTAAGGATTGGGTTAAGGTAACTCTCATGTTTGAGATGTTTAGAGGAAAAGTTGAGCGTTGAATCTATAGGTTGATATCCTGTTAATTTTATACACTTACTTCATATGTAATTAGAAGGAACCAAAACTAAGGATGTAGTAAGCCCATAGAGTGAAGAATATTCTAGGGCGGATGTCTTGCGTTGTAAACGCAACTCATATGGGATATATGATCGGTAACAATCTTGACAAGACATACATCACACAAAAGCTTATAATGTGTTGCTAGGGCTTTACAAATATTTGGGATAATAATCCCGTGAAAGGCAATAGAAACCTGTAGAGTATAACAAGGATATATACCATGCTTCATGACAGTTGTGATAAAGTCTAGATCGAAATGAAGTCCATCATGGCTTCCCAGACAAATCAGACCAGACAAGGTCGGACAAAGGGGACTCGTCAGGCCCTGGCAAAGCGTAACTGTATACCATCAGTTTTTACAGAGCACCTGTAGGAATGCAATTAGAGATATCAGCAGTGTGACGATACATTGAATACGTCCAGGATATAACTATGGCTATGTAACTATTCATTCACATCATGAATCACAAAATGAAATATCCATCAATCGAACACAGTAATCTAGAACGTGATCATTGATAGTTACACGAATGAAGATTACTATCGAGGCAACACGGAATAGCAAAAGATCGATTCTGGACCTGAAAATGCACTTCAAAAATGAAAAAAAAAGTGAAATGCAATATACAGTCAATACTGTCAATAAATGATATGGACTGGACCATTCATACGATATGGAAAATTATAGAATATACTGATCAAATATCTGAAAACAGCTTGGAAATTAAGATTTTTCCTGTCTTTTTTTAATTGTGTTGAAAATATCATTTGGTACTTCAACCCAAACCCATGTTCAGTGGGAGGCCAACCAGTGACGGTTTCACTTGCTATCTTGTAAAATTAGATTTCTCAATTAGCCTATATAGGTATTATATATCGCCATCGGCATCGAATCACATTTCAGGTATTGGTAATCATACTTATATAGAACTGCATCAAGAATCGCATTTATTATAAATATACAATTCTCCACAAGTTTGAATACGCAGCAATTGTTATCAAAGCAAAGCCTTGTGACAATTATGGCGCATCCAAACAAGTTGAGAATTGTTCACTTTACAATTCCCCTTTCATGGACATGAGAGTAGCATCGCAATGATTCAAATTACTTTTTTGTAAATTCAGTTTGAAACTTATCAATCTCCATGTTGATGTCTGGCCTATATTCTCGAAGCCTCGCCACTAATTGGCCAGTCGATTATGATGTTGCCTAACATCACTCTGCCATGGCGTAGTATTGTCCCTTTACGTGGGAGATCGTTGTCTATATTTTTCAATGTTATGGCTAATCTTTTACCAGGGGTTCAGTTGAAAAAAACACTGCACTTATCTATTGTCTACCTCAATGACTCCACATGCTACTAATCTCCAATGTCTTTTTGAAAGGTCCTTAGGCTGATCAAATGTCAGTAGGTAGACGAACAATACCATATGTGAGTCTTGCATGTATCATAACGAATGGGAAAATATATGGTAGTACAATTGAAAAAAGCCAGTTATATGTTGATAACATTTGAAATGTTCCATATCAATTTTCTAATAAATTGGTGCTGGCACGGAGAATATGTGCCTAGGAAGACCACCACCAGAGGACATAAATAAGATATTTCATCATCTGAAAATGGTATGTTTCATGTCGACATGTTAAATGCAATACAAGATTTAAGCATATAGGTATATACCGTACATTTCTTATGGATTATTGGTTTACTGACTTGCACACAAACAGGAAACAAGGATATACCATCACACCTTCTTGTTCTTCAACTAATCTTGGTCCGTTTATAAATACACCCACCTTAGTAAATGACGTACTTAGATGAAGCCTACTAACCGACTAGCTGAACACAAGAATGTTGGAGTAATTGATCCGGAGTGACTTGAATAAATAAGAAGCTACCGTCCCTCCTGGTCTAAAAAGAGTTCCCTATGAGGATAACTTGTCTGGAACGTGACATGTCAGTTTATGAGGCCCGGCGTCAACTGATCTCACGATGCGCTCCAATATGCCCTACGATACACCCCCTGATGAAAAGAATCAAAATCTCGAACAACAGGTACCTATTAGGGTCTCTGCGACATTTGATTATGATTAAAAGTCGGTACCTAATCGGGAGCATCGTAGAGTATTCTGCCGAAAAAAATCACTTTCACGTTAGATATACTCAATAGAAAATTTTGGAATTTTGGAACAAAATAGCAGAAATGAAGGTCCTTATGCACTCTAAATATGGTGGTTTTCGATTAGGTCTAGATGTCTCAAATCAATAATTTCTTTGTTTGACTTTGGAACGAGTTTTTAGTGCTTAAGAATATTAGTGTGTTGTATGTGAGAGAGAGAGAGAGAGAGCACTGGTTGCATCGTAGGGTGCATCGGGACCATGATCACTTTTTTAAGAGAGAACCCACTGCGGCAAAGTACCTTGGCTAGACACTTGTGTACGATATGCACCTTCCCAATTAGTCTACAAATTTGACTTTTTGTATCGGAGCTGGATCGGTAGGTCTAAATTTCTATCATAGTAGGTAGTCGCCGGGCCTAAACAGTGATACTTTTGTTCATTTTGCCAACAATCATTGCGCTTCAATCATATCCCACTTTACAAGTATCTATATACACATATACACATTATTTAGTTGAATTGTTCTGATGAAACACTACCATCAATAAAGATACATAGTCAGGATAAGAGGTCTGGGATTTCCCCTTACATCCATACGTAGCCAATAATAAACGCAGATCACAAAGCGACATCAGCCAGTTTGTGATTTTGGTCTCTGCATGTGTCTACGTGGTTGTTGTTGCTGATGAGAAGCGGGGAGTTCCTACCCACACCCTCTCCATGTTCTAGCTGCATGTCACTCGTGTCCTCCTCTCGTTCGTCCAGGATAACGCCCGCATCACAGCTGGTCGTGCTGCCATGCTCAGAGCGTGTGTGCGGGCTTAGCAGGCTCGTCCTTATCGCCCCGCACGTGCAGCCCCGCCCCCCGGGGGACCGACCGCCGCACGAGCACGGTAACGTGAGCGACATGGCCGACGGGCGGCGCAGGGTGCCAGCATCGCTGCTTTGGCGCCGGGATAGAGACAGGGCGCCCCCGCTGGCGGCTCGGTCCTTGAGGTCGCTCAGACTGGAGGCGAGGCTGGTGGTGCGCGTGGCCTGCGTCATGGAGACTGAATCGATGACGTCAGGCAGACTGCAGCGCCCCTGTCGGCGCGGCGCGGCCAGGTAGGACGGCGAGTTCTTGGCGGCCTGGCGCTGGTACATGTAGAGGTAGCCGTCCGGGTCGATGCTGCGTTCCCGGAGCGCGCTCGAGCTGCTCTCTCGTCGTCCGGCCCCGTGACCCGAGGACCTGGAGCACAGCTCGCCGCACCTTAAGGTGCAGTGTTTGCCGACGAGGAACAGCTGACTGCGGACCTAGGAAACGGCAAGTTCACACGGGTTATCACTGATTGAGATACCATATGTAGTGTACCACTCATTCAACAACGCAGGCATCTAATTGCATTATATGTATTTTTAAAAAGGCTGGGAAGTTTAACATTGCAAAAAGCCCAAATATACAAACCCAATATCAACACATGTTTAGAGTCAAGCATTTCAGGAAACAAGTCATTATAACAAGACTCCATATGGAATGGGTCACCACTGAAATTCGGGGGTCAAAATAGTATTGACTGGTCAAAACAATTGATCACACGTTACAGAAAGGAAACAATTCCCGAGATTTGTTCGCCTGCGAACATTGAGGAGTATACTTGGCCATCATTGCATGCAACTTTGACCTTAAGTGTTGTGTATTTGGCATCATACTGTAAAGAAAAGAATAATCACCATCGAGGTCAAAGACCAATGTAAAACTGAATGCAAATTTACACCTTTGTTTTACTATCTTTAGCTTGTGCCCTTTCCGTGCCACTGTGCCTCACTCATACCTTCCTTATCTTTTCTGGTCAATTTATCTCTTGTTACAGGCTGACCTGACGATTGTCTCAGGGCAGATAACCGTCTTGAAGCACCCCATCCCAGGATGATAACCACTTAGGTGAGGGTAGCGTATCAACACACACGCATATTATGGATAAGAACCAATGAAATATATATACATAATTACGAAATTATGCCATTCATGCCCAGTGCAAAGTATGAATAGTTTCATTTAGTTTCGTCTTTACAGGAATCATCCATAAATTACGTAACGTTGGAGTAAAAGTTAAGATCGATTTTTTTTCTTACAGTGCAAATACTGAAAGAAAAATAAGTACACTAAGGGATGAGCTTACGTAATTTTTAGATGAACCATTTCTCTTGTGGAACCTTTGTAAACCTTCAAACGTAAATTATCTGTGCAAGCAATGACGATATACCAAGAAGATACGAAAATAGGTTCTGCGCATGTGATGCAAACAGCTATAATGAATAAAGATGTTGTTAGAAGCAATGCGTGCCATTGATGGGTGACAGGCAACAGTACAACAGCCAGGTTCATGTATCATTCTTATTCTCCAGTGTATATCGCAGATACTTTGAAAAACCAAGCGATTTCCTTTGGTGCTAGTTGTATGCTTTCCAATAAAAGTGAAAGGGGACTCTGAAGCACCGGAGGTCGATGTATATTATGTCATTTCCAAATAAAAAGTATAGTTAAATAAACCAGGCTCTAATCCTCTAATAATATGACATTTTTTTATCATACGGCATCCTGCAATATTTCTCTTTTTATTAGAACTGTTATTGCTGAGTATGAGGCGATTATGGAAATAAGACTTTTTAATGGAAAAGAATGGAGCATCCACTAGATAAAATGCTTCATATAATAGATAACGTACGTAAATTGAAGTATAATAATAGGTATTTAAGAGACGAGACGTCACTATGCAGGAGAACTATGGAGGGCATGCAAAGTTGAAGCATTCTTGTCACCTTAATATGGTTATAAACTGTTGTTTTCAAAGCCAGTGTCAGCATAACGAGAAGAAATGGATGTGAACGATACATCCCTAGATTAGCTACACAACGCCAGATCTAAGTTTACTACTGAGGCGAGAATGCCACACAAATGGTAACAAGCACACCTTTTATCACTACAATCCACAACAGGTAAACTCAGATATTGTGTGAGTGAGCAGATATTTTTCTTTCCTCTAAACCAATATAATGAGAATACATATTCATACATTGTACACATTTATAGGTACATGTACATGTATCTATATGTATTTGATAGGGACAATATCATTTAAGTATGTGTACTCTTAATAGGATCCTGTGTCTATATATATATATATATATATATATATATATATCGTGTGGTTACTTCAATGAGAATTATATTTGACCCACCTCTTTTGTTGACAGACAGTATACCACCGCAACGAGAAATCCCTAGAAATAAGAGAAAGAGTTCAAGTTACTTATAAGATATTATCTATGGTTGTACTATTGACTCATTTAGAATTAAACGGCTGAGTTGATTTAGCTAAGTGACGATACAAGCAGAGGTGTACTGTTCAAACTGGGGCCTGTCTAATAATCTAAGATCGTACACGAAGACCCTTTTCTGTACCTCGAGCAAGGTTTATCGTTTGATAATATTCATGTCTTTTTCACAAAGGCAGTATTAGCCGTCCATACATACGCCCATATATCGTCCCTGGGTCTCTATGGCATAGAAAACTGTCTGCTTGTACGATCCTTGATTATTAACCATGAACCAGGGGCCCGTTTGATAATCTAAGCTCGTGCATGTAAACCCTTTTCTGTATGTCATAGAGACTCAGGGACAATGTGGATCAACTTTATTTAACACTCATGGACGACCTTATGGATGGCTAAGACTGTCTTAGCGAACAGACGTAAAAATCATAAAACAATAACACATTTACGAGGTACAGAAAAGGGTCTTCATGCTTATTAAACTGGTCACAGGATCTCAGGCAACTTAGAAGGCATATCGGATAATTAACCTTAAAAAATAAAACCCAAGTCAATATCCTGAAAATTCGATATGGTCCTTAAGGCCAGGCGCCCACTAGTTACATAGTATATGTATAATGTCCTCGTCCTTGAAAGAATTGCAGAAAACTGTACTCTGTTTTACCCCGTGTCATAGACTGTGTCGGTACCATGGTCTCATTTTTGAAAAAAACGTTATGGGTGGTATCCACCAACCACGACAAGGCTACAACAAGCACCAACAAGAAAGTTCCAATCTGCGCTTGTCGCAGCCTTGTCGTAAGAAGGGGGGCTTTACGACACCGTTGTCTGGGCATGACGAGAAGTGCCGACAAGCTTCCAATAGTGGCTTTGTCGTGGCCTTGTCGAAGACTCTTGTCGGGAACTGGGGTCCACCAACCACGACAATGCCTCCAATCATAGGTCAATCGTGGACCTTGTCAGGAACCCATTGTCGTAGCCTTGTCGTGGTTGGTGGACACCCCCTTTCTACAACATACGACATCGACACACGACATCGATACGGTTAGACAAGAGTGCTGCGATTGCGCTATGACAGAAAAATTTGGTGTCGGAGTGTGTCGTAACTAGTGGGTGCGGGGCCTTAGTGCTACAGACTACACGGTTAATCTAAAAATGTGGGTCACCGTGCTTGTTAGTGATTTGAACATAGATCAAAATAGTGTTAACATTATAATAGAATATATATATATAAATTCTAAAAGGCTGTGTTTCTTATAGTAAACCCCATGTTATTTTCTTAGTATGTTTAGACCTATACATTCGTTATTTTAGAATAATGTTAGAGACAAAAGAAGAAAACAAATCTTTCAGTAGATTTCCTATGTAAATCACGCCGTTGTAAATTGGTTTGATTTACCTATTGGGTAGGTTGGATACGTTAAATTCACTCATTTGACATTAGAATGAATGACATGGTACATATTTTGAATGATATTTAAGAAAATCGAAAATCGCCAGCTGGCGTCACTGTGAATTTATATTAATAGTGGCTTTACACTGTAACACCTGAGATAATTTAAGCAAAGGTCAATGATGAAGATTTTCAGGCTTACCTGTGTGCTGATAAATAATGCATGGATTATCTCATACGGAGGCCACATCCGCGGTCGATATGCAAAGAAGAAGAATTGCAGCCCGAACATGGGGAAGAGGGTAAGGGTGGCGCGTAAGGCATGTCTGAGAGGAAATATATATAGAACCCTATAATACAGCTCAAATAGGTCAAACATGGTGGAATGAATCAAACTTGAGTATAAATAAGTCATTTAATTGTTAAGATATATATTGATAAATCTTTTTTTCACTTTCAAAACAACTTCTTTCTGTGTGCTTCAGCCCGGCCTTGTTTATAAAGCACAAGCTGTCACTGGATTGTTAAGTAAAACTGTGATAGCTAATAGATAATGATGTCAATACACACAGTAGTATCAGAGGCAGAATGATATTGCATGTATTATTCACTATTGTAAATCTAAGTCATCAAGAGAAAGAGAAACCCGTAATCTTTTCAGAAGCGATCTCTAGACTAGACATTTATAATGACAAGTTCGAACGAGGTGATTAATCAAACCAAATTACCTTTCAAACCGATCCAATTTATCAATGCAATAATAATAGCATATTGAAATTGATCCTTTTAATGAAGTAGTTTCCCTAATTATGCTATGATTAAGCTAGAAATGAGTGAAAATGTACTGAAAGATCATCCTGTTCCTTACCTGAGTACTTCAACTCTCCTGTCACTGGAGTCTGTTCTCATTTTTGTACACAGGTTCACTTCTATGCTAATTAAGAATCCCATGTTGCACTGTAAGACAGAAAAAATATCGAATTAGTGGACTATTGATTTCGCACAATTCTCTGTATTCGTACTCTTAGGAACATCTAGAGCCCGTTTAATTTTGAAGTTTCTCGGGGGACTCTAGCGCCGACGATGGACACCTCCACGGACGATGTTTACGCAGAGGGCTCGTCAATTGCATTTAATTAACCCTATCGTCGAAAGGGAGAGAAATCCTCGTTCATAGTATCGTTCGAAGGACCCTGAGGAGAAAATCGGCCTGAAGGGCAGCTTGAGGGAGGATTTTCAATCACTGCAGGTGGTGCCATATAGTGTCTTTTTGATAACTGATTTCATCATTTACAGTTATAAATGAGCCTAGCTATATATTCAAGATATAATTGATTTATATCTCTGCCCGTTTGTATTTTTTCTCGTCGCCAATGATTAGGTCACTTGAACAAAATATGAGTGAGGATTTTTCTCCGATTTACAAGCTCTCATCAAAAATTGCGTTCGTTGAGGTTTCGTCCATCAGGAGAGTCCAAATTTAAACCAAAATCTAGTAAAATCTGAAAGGAGAAGAAAGGAGAACCTCTGTACTTTTGCAGCTCAATCTATAGATAGCTCCCACAATGATAATCTGGATATGGATGTGATTTTAAACGAATGTGAATCATGACCAACCCTGGACCAAGGACACCACGCCCATTTATGTGATCAAGGTAACTGATGCCGGCAATCCAATCAAAGAATGCGCTGAGCCGTTCTGTAATGGGTTATCACTCTCCCAGCACAGCTCAACCAGATGGGTTTAGTGGCCATAGTCCTTAGAGCATTTTACTCACCCGAGAGAGGAGCCTATGCAGATCTAGGTTGGGCCGGCAGTTAAATTTGATGTATCGTGTCAGCCTCGGCGCTCGGAGAAACGACTGCCTTCTGTATTAACCCTTTTACTACGCTGTGATGCATAGAGGCAGTCACCGTCCCAATTATGCAATGATACCTGGAAGCATTTCCAGGCCTAGCACGTTGAGGTATCGTATTTCAAAATTTTGATAATTGCCTTTTTTGTCATAAAATAATGTGAAATTTTAATGATATTTTCCTAACCCATGTAAAACTATATAAATATCAGTATTATGATAGATTTGAATTACTTTGGATTACCGTGGCATTCTGATGCAATGATTTAACTGTGGGATTTCACACTGAGACACTCGGTCCCGTGGGCTAGAGGTTCCCTGTAGGGAACGTAACACAGGGACCTGTTTCACTAGTTTTGTGACATGTCTAGAAGGCGTCTAGATGGTGTTTCCAGTTTTATAAGAACCAGAAATTAGACTTTGTTTTGTCCGTTCTTGCTTGCACTGTTGGTGCCGCTTTTCATGTCTGTCTTACACTTTTGTCACGCAACTAGTGAAACAGGTCCATGACGTGCAGATTTGTCTATTTCTTATGTTTGGGGTCTGTCTTTAACTAAGGGCAGCTACTTGTATTTTCACAAAACTAGACAACCCCAATGTCTGTATGGTGTCACAGACATGTCACAATACTAGTGAAACAGGTCCCTGAGAGAGGTTGTCGCCTACGCAGCGGCCGCGAGGATGATGTAGTAGGTGGATTCATATATGTTCGTTCTGTGGTTACAACCAACCTAGAAACAATGGGACTCCAGGCTGGTTGGTGCACCCCTCTCATAAGATCTCACACTCTCCAAGTGGTAATCTGTATTCCAGTCCAAATAAAGCCACTAGGGCCCAAAGTACACAGTATTCCCGCTAGTTTGCATCATTGAGATTATAGGAATCTTTGGGTTGCATTGGAATACATGTACGTCTTTAGCATATAAGGAGGGTGTACAAATCAGGAATTCTGGACCACGGAGATTTTTGCGGTACATAGGCGGGCCGCCTGGCCCCGGCTTTCAGCCATGGGGCTGAGTGACCATGCCCATATATATATATATATATATAGATAGATAGATAGATAGATAGATAGATAGATAGATACAGCTTTGAGTAATACAAGGCTGTCCAATACTATGAGTGCCAGGATCCCACTCCCTTCAGATCTAAACCTGGAAGCCTGGGATTCATACCTCTTCTTCATGCCAGGGAAGGAGGAACTCTTCCGTTCTGTGTGCGACAGGTTCCCCCTCCGGTATCTCGGGCCAGTCATGGACATCAGACTAATCACGCGAGCGCCACCAATTTCCTGGCCCAGGAGGACTCATCGGTCTCCTAAGAACTTACCCATTCAAACTTGTCAAGCCCATTTACTGACCCGCCTTTCACCCCATAGTGCCCGATTTTAGCTCAGAAGAAGTGGGGATCCAAGGCTCGGAGAGTTATTACCGCTGACCTTACCTCGTGACAGGAGTGTTGATTCATCCATCATTAGGATCTCAGTGTATGGCATGGAACGAGACCACAGACCTCCCTACCATCAACAAATTTCCTTCCGCTCATTTCACAGTAGGGCTGACCTTGTAGATGTCATTGATAGATATTACATGGACCTATAAAAACTTTTAGTGTGACCCATTGGTCTGGCCGGTGCCATATATCATGTGGGGGACAGGTCCTACTTTGATACGGCTTTGGTGTTTGGTGCCCGTGCCCCATCATACCACAAGCAATGCAAAGCCCATACCATGATCCAGATCCTCGCCAGCAAGGTTGTCGTGGCTGCCATGGACCTGGATGACCTCATTACTATCTCCCTGGACGAGGTCACAGTAGTGGCTGACTTCATGATGGCTGGCGGCCTATTCCAGGAACTTGGCCTCGCCGAGGCTCGGGAGAAAGCTCAAGAGCTGAGTCAGCAGGTCACCTGGCTCAGCATCAACATTGATGCTGCCTGCATGACCCTCGCGATCCCTGTGGCCAAGCTAGCGATGTCCAGGGACATGTGGCTGCCATCACCGAGAAAAAGTCCCTGGCGCATATCTCTCTGTGGTAAGTGGGACCAATTGCCATTATGCTTGCGCCACTCAGGTCTGCCCCGGGAGGCAGGCCAGTGGATTCTCAAGGCTGTAAGCCTAGTTCGTTAAGAATTCTTCTCCATAGAGAATAATGAGAGTACAGAATACGACTTAGAGAGTGTGAGATCTTATGAGAGGGGTGCCCCCTCAGGTGATAGCTAATGCCTGTAGGCATTCCAACTCAGGGGATGAGGGACGCAGCAGGTGAGGTGGAATACCTAGAGGCAATCCCATGGAGGGATGTGGAATTCCTGGAGGCACTCCCATGTAGGGATGTGGAATGCCTTGAGGCACTCCCACCCAATGAATGCCCCTGGAGGAACTCCAATGCATGCAACATGGAATTCTTGGATGTGTTGTCATTAACAGACCGATAAAAGCTATAGAGAATATTTCAACTCAAAGGTTAATTCAGGTAATATTGAGACATAGTTAATGTGGCTTAATAGAATATGTTCCCTAATGTTTTGTTTAAAAAAATATTATCCTCTTTATTCGAACTCGGTGGGCATTTTCTAGAGCTGATTGCGTTATACTTCTATCTATCCCACTAATTACCATTTTGCTTAATAGGTAGCCACTTCAATGATACATGCCCATGCGGTGTTGACGTCAAGACACTACTACATTGCAGACCTTTTCTTGCTACACAATCCCAAGATTTAAACAAATATTTTAGGAGAGATGTGCCGATGGACTTACCAACATCGTGACAGCATTAGGCACCATGTAGATAAACTCCAGTTCACTGTTTGCTGGGCGCATCCAACATCTGTAATGAGGAAAAGGAGTGTCAACATGATCTGCTGGAAACATGGAGGACGGGCCGGGGCAAGACCGGAGTCAATCGTCAAACTGAACAGTGTGATAACTGAGAACAGTTTAACAGTAGAGAAAACATTCAGTATATGTTTAAACTGAAACTTAATATACTGAATCCATATATTTATCCATAAGGATATTGATACTATGTCACGAAAACATTGGTTGGAAAGGTGAATGATACAAAGGAAATCCCTTCTCTTTCATGTTGTAAATTCATTCAAATTCCAAGATTGGCTTGCTTTAATAGTGGAATTTGAATATTGGAAGACTAATGTTATATCCACTATTGTGGCTTCAGTTAGGAAGTGCCTGCAGATACTTACCCCTTATTTTGATCCAAGGCGATCCGTGTAATACTGTAGGCGATAACGGTGATAGCCGGTACAACTATAACGAAAATATTCATCAGTCTCATGAACAAGATTTAAACATATTTAACTTGAATTCACTTACATCTTATAGCTGTGAGCATTCCCTTTATTACTCTTAATGTTTAAGGAAACATACAAAAAACTTACTCTTAAACTTGAATATCTTACGGCAAAGTCTAGAAATAGATAAAGTTATATTAAGTTTAATTTAGATTTGAGAATTGTGCAAGTTCCAACAGAACTGATTATATAGTCTGTATGGTCAGATATGACATATCATCCTCTATTGATACCACAGACATGTATACAGAAATGACGTTCCTCAACTAATTATCACAGATCATTGACGCCATCTAGAGGTATTTACCACGCTGCTAAATATAACAAACCAAATCCAAATCTGTTCAACATGGGCATTAAGTAGCTTTGTTTACTTCCTTACGCAATCGTACTTACTCCAGCTTATAAGAAAATATTTGAGGAGTGGTTCTCGTCGGCTCACGTAGAGAACTCGCGAGATCCGCCGATGTAGGTAGAGACCCTCGGAAAAAACGGCAATGAAAGTGACGCTCCGGAAGTACTTCGAGACAGCATTCAGGATACGACACCACACCTAGTATCGAGAAAGTGAACTGATGAATAAATTTCTTTTTAAATGTTTTCATTTGATAAGCAGCTTTATTTCAGCAAGCTTATAATTGTACAGATATAAGCCTGGTAGTATTTGGCAAACATCCTGTGAACCTTAAAGTACACTACAAGCACAAAAATTGTTATCCAAGCGTGTTTATATAAATATATATATAAGAAGAGGGATACGTATATATCATAGGTTTTTGTCAACCCTTGAGTATACATTCCGTAGATATTTTTTATATATAAGGAGAGCCCCAGTAACGTTATGTATCAGGAGAGATCCTATAAGTTATAGGACTTGTTGTAAAAACATTGTTTTTCTTCATTGAACTCTTTTAATGATAATTCTGAAGGCGATATTGTTCAGTGAACAACATGTTATGTCCTGTCGCTTTCTCACTCACTGCCTCTTTCTCATTTCCATCCCTTTCACCCCCTCTCTCTTCATGAAAGCATGCTTTGTTTCTATCTAATATAGCCCATTGTGCGTTCCCAAATTAGATTTCTACATATAAATTAGTCTCCCCTTCGTTCTACAATGTTGAACACTGTTTTCTTTACACATTAATGTATTGCTTCATTGGTTGAGAGAGACCCCCAAAGGTCTAAACCACAACGGTTTCTTTCTTTATCTTAAATAAATCATCTCTTAAAAGGTTATGTACTTTATTTGATTGAAATCTCTGGACGAAATTAGAAATAATATCAAGGATCACGTGTCACATCACGTGATGGAGCGGCCGTAATTATTACATTCGACTTGTCATACCTGGCTTGGCGCGGTATATGCCACGACTACCCTGCCCTACGCCACGAGAAGTCTGCATTATGTTGTGAATTCCGAAAATGAATAAATAGTCATGGAATTCAAACAGCAGGAGAGGTGGGTGGATGTCTAGATACTAGATGCATCGTTAGAAGATGAGATGTGAGATGTCTACGCAATTTTCTATTATATTCAGGCATTTGGAGGACCATGATCATGGCAAAGTTTACAGTTATTTTTTGGCTGAATCTTCCGCTACGTAGCATGTTTTAGTTGTCTTGAGAAATGACACTCTGGATGTAGGCATACGAATCTTCCGAACTGTTCTCAATTAATGTGAGTGGTATAAAGACTAGATGAATCAGCACCGCATGTAACCTCAAAGTCTATGATCTTAGAACTTAACATTTCCACAATTTATATACGATCACGTGTACACGCTCATGCGTTGGAAAAATAATAAAGCCTCTATACTTCACAGCTACCAAAATAAGTCCCCTGCCTCATGAAAATGCTATACAGTTACCCCTGCCGCCCCCCAAAGAAACTCCTGCAAAAGAATTATCCCCGCCCTTTATTTTTTGTCTCAAAACGCCCATCCATTCCCTTAGGATATATAAACAAGAATTAGCACCACTTCCATGAATTTATCTTTTTGAATGTCCTAATTGATATAAAATCATCCCCCGTCACAGAGTTACATAAATAAGCCCCCTGCCCTCATGATGATACAAAAGATCACCCCCCCCCCCCCTTCCCCCTACAGAGGCACCTGGAAAAATTGCCCAGCCCCGCCCGATTTATTTATTCGAAAAGCCCTGACTCCTTTAAAAAAGAAATGTTTCCATATGTCCGAAGTGGTGCCACCAGTCCAGGTGTCATCAGTCAGTGGTTCCATCAGTCCAGTAATCTCTACGACACCCCGGCACCGGCTCATCCTTCTTCACTTCAGGCCTACCTATAACTACCTCGTTAACTAGACTCCAGGTTTGGATATTTAATTAAATATCTCCAATGTACTTGTCTTTCCATTATAGTTTTTTTCTAAAATTTATTCAACAGAATTCACCAATACTGTTGGGTTTTCTATGACTAACGTGCTGGCCCTAATAACGGGCTATCCAGCGGTACCGAGTGTAAAATTAAGAATAAAAATAAACAGCTTACTCTAAACCCTGACAGATTTATTCAAATTCAGGGCATCTTATGAATGCAGGCCCCTAAAATTATATTTTGAAGGAGACTATTTTCGATGAAGCGATAGGTTACATTTAAATTCCCCTTCATGCTCTGGTTAACTTATATTAAGTTCCTTCATCTTTTTTGCTGCATTCCAGTATAAAAATCACTATCGTTATAAGAAATAGAAACCTTTATGACAGCGTTTCATGGCTCGTGTATTTCCATCTAATGACATTTGTTAACTTGCTAAAAAAATACAGGTTAATACATGCTGTTTTTCATATATTAAGAGCAATGCAAAGAGCAAGAAAAATATATAAAAAAAGTGCCCGGCTACTTGTCGAGTAGTCACGTAACGTACGTTTATTTGTACATAGGTGCAATAAATGGCCCATACTCACAACTAGAGGGTCACAACGGGGCTCTATGCGCACGTGCCAAGGGTTCAGGGAACCAGCACTTTGCGACCAGTAATGTGATTGGCCAATCCAAGCCTGTAGTGGTCACGTGACCAAGCGATATGCAAACAGTGTCGTGATTGGTCAGTCCACATCTGGCTGGTACTGAGTGGCGCAAAGTCCACAGCACGCATGCTCGGAGCTGGCCACTTACCCCCCATGACGTCGAGGAATCACACAACCTCTAATGTCACCACGTGACTTCTCAGAAGGCCATGGTTTCGGTTTATGTGACGTTTCCACATGCCGACAATAATCCACCGATCTTGTGCATCCTGTACAGAAATCGGTTGGTGGTCCTCTTTGAGAATGTGTTCGTGCTAATAGTTGTTAGCCCCAAAGCACACACTCTCTTCCCAACTGAAAACCAATTGTGTGTTCCATGTGCGCCAATAGCAAAGGACCTAGCGACCCTGAAGATTATATGTATGTAGGATTAACATAGAAATCGATGGCAGTGAGAAAAAAACCTTCTTTTTCAATCAAAATTGAGGTGTTCAAAGACCGATTTTTGGTATCTACCACCAATTAATTCAATTTGATTTGATTATCTTGGTGGCCTCATTTATGAGCCAGTTACTGGTACCATATCACATAATGTTGGATAGAAAAATCGATGACCCTTTTTATTTCAACCAGACGATTGTTGTACCAAAAGTGTCATATAATCGGTCGCCGCTGCTAAATGCCATAATCGGTGGTTATAATCGGCAGTTGGAAGCGTCACATTATCTGTTATCTCACTCAGCGAGCCTTCGGTATATCTGCTGGCTCAGCTCTCATGTAACTATGGCGCTCTGAACTATGATGATGGCCTTTGTGAAGTGTTATTTAAAAAGGGTGTTGATATCAGGATTACGTGCTAGGTATTCGTGTTACATCACAACATGAAACTATGTCTGGTAGGGCCATGCATTTTATATATGAGACCCTGGATATAATGTGCATATATATTCTAAAATATCAACCAATTTCGCTCTCTGAGGCCAATGAATCTACGGGGAAATTCAGGTCTACGGGTTTATTATATGTAATAATGAAAACATAATCAAAGGGTTTTATACAGATTCATAATAAAAATGGATATTATAACATCGGATTTTCATATACCATGGACTAATGACCAATTGATAAAAAGACAACAGTGGTGTCCTCTGGGTGTAGAGATCGGAATGATTAAACAGTGGTATAAATATACATAAACATAACTCCAACTAGCCTAGCATGGGATAAGGCCAAAATCAAGCGTATATGTGCTGCCAAATAGGACCAAATTATCTACGCCCGAGGAGACTTGTATATGCGGAATGTAAAGATATATAAACTGGAATTTTCATGTTGTGGGTGGAAGAGTGAGTAAAAATCAAAGGTATTGGAAATAACACACTGTAATTAAATAGATTGTAACAAATACAAAGTGGAAATGGAGTGTTTTAAACCTGTCTTTCCTTTGGGATGTGTTACTGCCACTATTGATCATCGAGTGGCTGCAGCCCCTAGTATCGCCCAATTACCTGTCTACGCCTCCAAAGTTGGTTTTGGACAAATATTTCAGTTATGATATGACATCTTTAATTATATTTACCTCTTCTTTTTTAATTCTATCAATTTGATATCCCATATAAGTTTATGGCACTTGTGATAACCACATCGCAACTAACGCAATGTCCATTGGCAATTTGAAATTGAGCTGATTCCTTGGTGTGTCGCCCACTTCCAATGATACAAACTGAAACCAGCGATCAACCACTGTCAGCAGTCCACCCGAGAGGCACTACCTGCCTGTACATATACTAGCATATTATGAGCAGAAATGAGGCTACACTGGCCACTAGAGCTACAATACGTTAGCTCCGATGTAGTTAATCTGCGGCCACCTTGAACCACAAGCTGTAGATGTCTGTTACTCTCCGGCCAGATCCTCCGAGCATTTTGTACATTTTTTTATTCCTTTATTCATGGTATGGTCTAGGCTCACAGGTCTGTCACAGGTCTGTCACAGGTCTGTCTTCGTCGCATCCAGTACAATGTCGGGCTTTCAGAACATCTGACCCACTTTTCAATTTTCTTATTCATTTTGTGTTTATTTCAAAAGAGAATTACCATAAAGCGAGATCTGTTACGCTATATTTTTTTATTCCAGAACCTACATAGACAAAAAGAATTCTTTGTTCGAGGAGCACACCGCAGATACCGTATGTGACTGAACCATGCCAATCCCTTAAGAGAGTGGAAAAAGAGATGAAGGCCAATCTGCAAATGAGGCTAGATTGGCTGATTTCTCTGTCTCCACTTTTTTCCAATTAAGAGGTTGGTGTGGTTGAGTCCAGGCCTTTTCAATTAATTCTCACTCTCTGACCAAGGAATTGTTCTTCATGGGTTCCGAGAGCCGAAATACATACACTTAACGAAACCTACCACTTTACATATGTATGCGAAATGCGTCTAACAGTAGGATTTTGCGTCTAGAAGCTAGACCTGTTATCCGTCTCGTAGACGCCTTATCTAGTGGCGTATATACATGTCCATGGCGCGGTCTTATATACGTCATATATACGCCTGATTCCGTTGTATATACACCACTCTCAAAAAGTTCCATTCTCTGCCACTTGGGGACATTACTGGTAGCATATTTCATTTGTCATTAACCATCCAAGTCTGTATTATATGAAAATTGCAATTTTATATTACCAATTTATTTTATAAAAACCTAATTAAGTATAAATTGATTAATTACACATAGTAAACCTTGCAGGGTGGCGGGTCAGTGTTGGTGCATCCTCTACCAACACCCACAGGACGGGGCGGTCCGCAGGTCGCAATTTTTAAATTTTTTTATCATATATATACGCCTGGCGTATATATATTGCGCAGAGTATGTTTTATCTTAAATACGCCAGGGGTGAAAGACAGCCAAGTCGCGCGCGTCTACATATGGAAACTGTCTCGTAGACGCCCGAAACGCAGACGCATATAAGAGGTGTATACAAATGTAAACAAGCCACGATACAGCCGATATGTGCGTTATCGCGATGGCATATATATATGTAAAATGGTGGTTTTCGTGCAGTGATACTTCGAATATTCATAGCTCATAAAATGTATAATGAAGTTTAGCCTGATGGTCATTTTATTCAAAGCAAACAAAATGAAACAAAAGAACATGAAGAATTAGTTTCAAGAGTAGGAAATAGCACACTCTCTGAGTCGCAAGAAAAATCTCCCGGGAGAGTGGCAGACCTAAATTTACAGCTTATGGATCAAGGGAGCCGCAGATTTAACCCAACCAGAGCCAAATGTAGGGTACCTCTGGTGGCCAGTGTATAATGAGGTGGCCTGGCATATACATGTCATGCCAAGCCAATTAGGATATCAGGCCAATTTGTTTTATCATTAATTACTCGCAGCGAGCCATTTCGGGAAACATACTTTTATGGGTTTTGCTAAATATGAAAAAAAATACCCGTCATTGGTAATTTTGGACTAGATGAAATACTCTATGCCAGCCAGGATTATGTTTGAGAGGTCGAGGACCGAGCGTACATCCTCACAGATTGTTGGTACGGAGTTGACATATAGCTACTCACCGGATTGATTCTGGTAATATTCTTGTCAAAGTAAATGTAGTGAAGTGCTAACGATGCTAGGCCGGCTAGTATCATAGCCACGAATAGGTTCAGATGGAGCTTTAGGCCGTCTCTGCTCAACAAATCCCGCCGCAGGCTCCTGCAACATGATGATGGCATTTTTATGATTACTGTGATTTCTGTAATGAGAATATCCAATTTTAGTGTGTGTATCTGACAACTAATCAATACTCCGGTTTTCCAATGAATTAAGGACCTCCTTTTTCCCATAAATAAACATGATCATCATCGTTGGGCATACATTGGGGTTGTGATTAGAAAATTAACATAGTCAGGGTGTATATTGAAGTGATTATAAAGTAAACTGAACTGTAGCTTTTCCCCTCCACATTTTAAGGGAATGGGCAGACCTAAAATAAAATCAAGGAGCAAGAGAATATCAAATATGGACTGCCAGTGAAATATAGGACTAGAGAATGAGGCAAAAGGTATGGATCCCGAGACAATTATGCTCGATGATATTTGCTGTAAAATAGAGATGACAGATAACTAGTGCAGGAGTATCTTCGTACTTCGATACCAATTAGGTTATGACACCAGTGTCATTGATATTATGATGATTATCCTTGGATGCTAGAGACAGGAAGATTTATATGGTATAGCTATGGCAAAGAAATAGTTTTCCTTGTGAGGCAAGGGATAAAGCATCTAAGAACTTTTATCATAACACTACTTCTTGTCTTTCCCGATCATCGCAGTCCTTACTCCATTATGGTCATTTTTACGGTATAATTGGTCTTGCTGGTGGTTATAAAAAAAGCATTGAAATATAACTATAAACACAACATAAACATAGGTTTGCGTATTCGGACGACAATAAAGGTCTTATGGGACGTTTAGCTTAGTCTCAATTTGAATCGTCAGGGTCCCCCAGCAGTGGTAGATTTACTGCTAGATCAAAGGCCAATCCTTCTCATACCATGTCTATATGGTGTGGGAAGTAAAAGAACTCTCACCTCGGTAATTATGTAGGGGTGAGATTTCTATCTGAATTCATCACATAGATTCGATCACCACCCTCGTGGTGTAAAAGAACCTTGAGAAAGACTGATAAGGACCTTTAATGGTTGACTGGACGTTAAATCAAATCAAACAAACAAACAAGTGATATCAGAACGGGAATTCACAGAGGTGAAGCTGGAAGGTCGGCAGTGCTTATGCCATGCTGTGGGTATGGCAGGAAATCGGCTCCTATCCAAGTCAGCTAACCGGTTGGACTAGCCCTACCCAGTTGTCGGGAACACCTAACCTTCTCCCGACAATCCGGTTGGGCCAATGTGACCAGCCTTATATGGAGGAGCCTTTGCAGGTTCAAGTGATCGCAATTACTCAGTCACATGAAGTTCGATGATGCATAATGGGTTTATCCACTTACCGACAAAAGGACCTACGATTTTAGGAACCACCCTAATATTCCAGACAGTGGGAGGGTAGTCTAAGTCATAAAGATCCATACAAAAGATCGGCTTTATTAACTATCGGTGGTTTGTTCCCATTTACGAACCAATTTCTGTATCGCTTCTTTTGAACCCTCGACTCAATTCGTCTGTGACGAAATCAACCCTTGTTGACTTCGTTGACGACGAATTCGTCAGGAAGTGAACCAAATAAACTCCATAGATCGTTCGCGGACATTTATATTTTTGTTTTCATTTGCAGATTTGCAGAAGAAGAGCGGTCTAAAACAGGGAAACAGACATTCGCAATCACGGCAAGCAAGATTACATCTGATCGTCACCCAATCAATGGAAATGTCTCCGACAAATTAAAGAAAAACGACTCAATGCAGAGCCAGAATTGCTGCCGTATTCTAAGTATGCGCAATTGCTACTTTAAAGGAATAAGGGAATAGAAAATTGTAACGTAAAATGAGGTTTCTGCTAAATCACTTAAAGTGAAATTCATATATGATTAGATTAATCTATCAAGGCCTCCGACATAAAGCCTCAATAATGCATTGATTGAGAATGAGGATCCCTCTTACATTGTAAATAGGGCAATATTCACACCATCAGGGGGATCTTTTTTCAATTTATATACGTGAAAATCTTGAATGAATAAAAAGAACACCTTTAGTCGAAAGTCGGTTCTGTACAGCACACCAGATCATGCAATAGTATTCAATAGTTTTGCTAATATCTACTTAAAGATTGAATATGAAAATGCTTCTATCCATATGATAATAATGTTGTCCGAATGTTTTCAGAAACCATTTGGGGGGGGGGGACTTTTAGATACTATCTATTTGGCCTCATGACGTAAAGGAAGAATTATCGTATGATGCTGACTTATATATAGATGATCTCACAAATGATTCCAGACTCTCATAAGTAATACAGACATTAACTCATCTAAACAAGCAGAAATAAATGAGTCCAAGGCCAAATACAGTGCACAAGCGTTGATGATAGTATATTAAAGCAGATAATGATACATCAATTTGGCTCATACAGGTAACCCCCGGAGCAACGATCGAAGCATTCATTAGAACTAGGCCTAAGTATCAAAGGGTTGAGAAAGCTGAGTTCAGCAGCTGAGCTCATCTGTCCACAAGCTCGAAGCCGCAAGTGATCTCTACCTCTTTCTCTCTATATATAGATATTGCTTGGGTATAAATATTTTTATCGGAATATATACAACACGATATTGTACCTTGGTTGTCACATATTAAAAGCTTGGCAGCATCATAATTCCGGTGTATGAGATCATTTGTTTTGGACACTTAGTTTTAATCAAATGAAACCATATTTACAGCGAGGAGTTACCCATATATAGATACACTACTATTTTCAATCATATTTACCTCAGGGGCTTTTGGTAGTGCATTGGCGTGTATCAAAGTGCACATCTGTAAACCCTGGTCCATTCCTACGATTTCACTTGACTACCCACCCGAGCCGATATCGTTTTGCATCGAGAAGCACTACGATTTGCCCCCGGTACAAACAACATAGTATGTGGACACCCTCCTTTCACTTCCATGCCAAATGGTGCCCTACTCTAATTTAAAACCATCCTAAAATGTTGTTGCCCTTTCATGGCATCCAATTTTTGTGATTGGAAAGGTACATCCCATTTGGTTTTCTTGAGAGCAGTGTGGGTAGGTGCATCGTGGGGCATATCCGAGCATAAGAGGGTGCGTCCACCAACCACGACAGGGCTGCGACACACGCCGACAAGAAATTTCCAATCGGTGCCTTGTCGCAGCCTTGTCGTGAGGAGGGGAGCTGTCGTGAGCCCTTGTCGCAGCCTATTGGGAAGTGCACGCTCCACCTAAATATTCTATCGTAGACCTCTGCGACACGCCACGACACGCCACGACACGGCTCCAAAATCGAACATGTTCGATTTTGTCCTAACCTTGTCGGAAGGCCCCCGACAGGCCCCCGACAAGCTTCATGTCGCAGCCTGTCGTGGCCTTGTCATAGCCTCTTGTCGGGAACTGTGGTCCACCAACCACGACAAGGCTACGACAAGGCTTCCAATCGTAGAGCTGTCGTGGACCTTGTCGGAAAGCCGATGTCGCAGCCTTGTCGTGGTTGGTGGACACACCCTCTAAGGGACCTCAGTGGACGCCGGTCCTTAAAAATATTTTGGCTGAGTCAGATATAGGAGGAATGGCTAACATTTCTGTTGCTAGTTGCTACCTGTAGCTCTATGTTAGTGCTAGAGAGATAATGTACCGTGAGGACGTATTCATTCCATCCTGCGCTTCAGTTACTCTAGGATATAATAACTATGAGCTAGAACAAACAATGCAGCACATTGAAAAGAAATGAGCCATGTTGGTTGCAATGTGTGTACATACACATGCAGACACACAAATATATAATTTCTTAGAATTATGAATGTATATAGATATGTATACGTATATATAAATTATATAAGCATTCATATATCGAGGTGAATTAAGCAAATCTATGTCAGTTATCGCTAAGCAAAGATATATTGGCAGGTAGAAACACATATATGAAATGCATCTCCGGTTATAAACTGGCTTTCCTACTCTCAACAGATCAATGAAAGACCAAACAATGGTAAACCAATGTTCATCTTATTATACAGTTAATGTGTGTTTTATGATTGGCCCCACCTGGGACACCCTGAACTCAGGCCAACTTCCATACGAATATAGCATTTAGCTTTTGTGAAGCCCACAATGGTCGTGTGAAGCGGTTTAGGAAAGAACTTGAGCTGTAAAGGGGGGCGTCCACCAACCACGACAAGGGCCGACATGAAAGTTCCAATAGGCCTTTTTCCGTAGGCCGGTGTCGCACCTTATCTCCCTAGCTACGCAACGGCTGAAACCAAACATTCACTTGGCAACGTATTCTATAGCATTGGATCTATCAGTATATGAGCGTAATACGTTCATAAGACCCATGTATCTCATTTTCAGAGAAATAACAACGATTTCATCGTATTCTATGGTATTCCAACTACAATTTGATGTATCATACATGCATATCACCTCAATGATACTTTAGATATACCTTAGATAACACAGGGACACCAAAACTGCATACACACTAATACATTGGCAGGCCTAGCTATAATATGCTTATCTTTTTCCAAGTTAAAACCAAGATGATTATCAACTATAAAGTTTAGACAGCCCAGACTCGTTAATACAATGCTCTAGTTTGCTCCAACAATCTTATCTGTCAAAAAACAACACTCCTGTAATCAAACCCACCGTTCACACTTTAGGTGTGATTGCTGTGTTCCCTATACACATATGGCCAGACCTAGCGGTGCTTGCCCGAGCGGCCGCGTAACTAGGCAGTGGGCCGGAGGCGCTGAACGGCAACACCTGTATTGGCGCTTGTCGCAGCCTTGTGGTAAGAAGGGGGGCTTTATGACAGCGTTGTCGAGGCATGACGGGAAGTGCATGCTCCACCAAAATTTCCTATTGTAAAACTCTGCGACATGCTCCCGACACGCCATGACACTCCACGACAAGGGTCCAGTCGTGGGGAAAATCAAACATGTTCGATATTGTCGTAGCCTTGTCGGAAGGCTCCCGACAAGCTTCCAACCGTGGCCTTGTCGTGGCCTTGTCGTAGACTCTCGTCGGGAACTGGGGTCGACCAACTACGACAAGGCCTACAGTCATAGGCCAGTCGTGGACCTTGTCGGAAAGCCATTGTCGTAGCCTCGTCGTAGTTGGTGGACGTCCCCCTTAACTATGACGCAGCTTTTCGAGAGACTATAGACTACATTAACGCGTTACATACTTAAAGATATCTTAAACCATATTTCTCATTTTTCCTATAGTGTAGTTATTTAATTCCCGCCGGGCAATTCCATATTATAAATATGAGGCTGCATATGTCACGTAGCATGCCCGAAGAAAACACTCTCCATAAAGGGATGATAGGTATGTTTGATTCGGGACTTTATACCTGTCTATGAACCAAATAAATAGTCCTGGGCCCTGTTTTTCAGTCGAGACGATCTCAAGTTGAGACCGTTTGAAAGGCAAACTGTTTTTCAGTTGAGATGATCTCTAGGGATCTCAGGCTGAGACTGAGATGCGACCATTTCAGGTGATTTCAGTGTTTTTCAGTTGTGATGATCTCAAGAGATCTCAAGTGGAATGATCTCCCAAATGGTCTCAACCTGAGACCAGTTGATACTTGTCATAACTTATTTTTTTAGGTGCTAAAACTTATTCAAATTAGAAAATATTTGTAGCAAAGGGTACTGAAAATTTGACATTCCTATATCCCAAATTTCATATTTTTCCTGTGGTTATTAACAGTGAGAAACGTTTGTCTGGAAATCTGAAAAATGCAGGCACTGCACCTCTCTGGCCGCTTGTGTATACCTACTGTAATGCTCGATTTTATATGAGCAGGGTAGGGTCAAGGTCACTTCATATGCATGAATAACAACAACACCCATTCACAAAGTAAAACATGTAGTACTCTTGAAATATTCTATAGAAAATTATGAAATCTTAGGATCCGATTGGATAGACATGGACAATTATTTGCTGTAAATATGGTATAATTTTGAATAAGTTTAGGTGTCTCAAATCGATAATTTCCGATCACAGAGTCTTGTACCTGGCAGGAAATGATTGCTAGGGTTCTCAGCTAAATGATCACAACCTGAGATCCCCCTGAGATCCGTAATGGCGCACTGAGACCATGACTGAAAAACACCTGCAGCCATTGATCTCCCAAACGGTCTCAGGATCGCTCACAGATCTCAGCGGATCTCAGGTAGAGATCGTCACGACTGAAAAACACCCCCCTGGCTTGCAGTTACTTAAGTCTATATACGGCCTCGACCATGTGGCTGATTACAAAGTGCTGCCCTGGGTAGTTCTGAGTAGGTGCTGTTAGAAATTACGAATGTCTAATGGCTTTGCAGTCTTTGTTTAATTCTGTTAAAGCTCACCTTAGAGAAAAGGTCATATTTCAGATTAATTGTGTCTGGGCCATATTTTTCATTCAGGGATTAAGTGAAATATGAAGTTATGGAAGCGGGAATTAGACCAGGATTCTGCTGAGCGAGTTAGAATATATCCATTTTATAGCTTCTGATCGTATCACTCACTTGTATGCAAATTTTGAATATAAATGGATTCTCTCTCCATAGAGTTAACCTCACCATGGTTCATAGGGGACCATTCTTCTTTAGACACGACAATTTGATATTTCTTCCTATATATTTTAGATGAAAACTTTAGGGTCAGAGCTCGCACCCCATTTAGTTTGATTCACGTAGTAATTCACAAGGTGAAGCCGCTTGAATTACATAGCGATTCAAACGAGATTGTATCGAGCTCTGACCCTAAACTTGAACAGGTTTCTGAATTTATCTCATCCTTCACATTGACTAATGGGCTAACTAATGTGCTAACATTTGTGACATAATCGCCCATTAGGTATTTTTCCTAAAGATCTCATGGGTGTTGGATACGAGTTCCCAATGTTAAGTCTATGGAGAAAAGATTCCAGGGGTGATATACTATTCCAAAGCCTGGGAATGCCAAATATGTGTCGCATCCTATTGTATTACTCAATAGGCCTTTTTCCACTGGCCGGTGACGCACCTTATCTGCCTGGTTACGCAATGTGTGCGGCCAAACATACACCTAGTAACGTATGCTTTAGCATTGGAGGATTGGGTGTATAAGCGTTATACATTTGTAGAATACATTATATTAACTTTAGAGACATTACATTGATTGCATCGTATTCTGTGGTATTCCAGCTACAATTTGGTGGGTTTAACATATATATTGTCTCAATAATAATTAAGTTATTGTTTAGATATGCTCCTTTATAGAATAAATACCTTCACCCTTGCATATGAAACTCAACCAATATATCTTACTTCTGATCCCATTGAGAATGTCATATATGTAATGTATATGTATGTGTATACATACATATATGCACAATACCTATGTATATGTAGTGTGTGTATATATTTATGTGTATATATACAAATACATATCATGTATATATACAAATATATACATATGCACATACAAACACACACACATATATATAACTGATACTCAGAATTTGGTGAGCGCTAAAATAGCACTTGTTTTATGGTATATTTAGTGTATTCATTAGATATAGAAACAATGGCTCTGTACCATGCCTCAAATTAAAATGATCAGAAATATGTGTAATAGGAGCAATACAGCAATAATAGAAATGGCTAAAATGTGCATCTGCATTCGTGTATACATATAATTTTTATGGAAATCCTTTTTTTTTCATTTACAATATATATATAATTGATGGACAGTGTATCTCTAGAGTTGTATGTCCATGATATTGTGTAAGCTCTGTAAGAAACTAAACTATGTCTAAATCTGACACATTAATCAACTCCGAAGTGTGGACAACCTGTCTTTGGTTTGAGAGTGTCATCACTTGTTCTAACACTCCTATCTGGAAGAAAACAACACCTCTGCTCTCATACCTGCCCCTCACACCCTATATGTGAAAGCCAAAGCGCAGTCGGACAGCGCAATGTTTGGCCGAACGGCCGCGGTGCCATGCAACATGACCGCAAGGCGGCGCTGAACGGAAAAACAGCTATTAAGGGGTCGTATAGGTTAAAAGCATGACGCTACTTCGTAGGCAATTGTAATCTAATATTCTTTAACAAAACAAAAAAATGAAAATTGGTTTGTTGAAGAAAGATTTTAAGAAAGAATATCTTTAGGTAAAACATGTCATTTTGAAAACCTTTACTATCTTTGAACAATCCTAATCCAGAGCTGATTGTTGAAGAATAGACTAGATTTTGTGAGTGAGGTATGAACCAATGGGAATAAGCCACATGTCGGCTTGAGCTCAATGAGGAAATAGAAAAATAGAGGTCTGCTGTATGAGGGAGTGTTGTTTTTTTTCGTTTTTTTTTCAGTCATTTCTTTATTGACATAGTCTAAAATATTTTACATGAGAATTTGTGATATTCAGATCATTTACATGCCAACAAAGAGGCCGGTGGCAATCAGCTGTAGACAGTTCAGCTGGTTTTCATTGTCAGGCCTGTTGTTTTCCTGGTATAACGTGTCAAGTCTTAGTTAACAATACAGATCTCACGTAGCAAGTATAAAGGATGAGGTTTACACCAACTTCTTTCTTTTATACAATGAAGAATAACATGATCATTATTATTTAACAAATGTGGAAAAAGAGACCATCATAGCACAGTTACAAGTTTTACAGGGTCGGGATTTGCTCCATCATTGTTGTTTTAGTGAGCTTTTTTAAATATTCATAAGGGGGAGTATTCCTCAAGAGAGCAGAGAGATTATTCCATTTTACGGCCCTGTGGTCATATGATGAGAAAGCGTTGAGCCTATTGAAGTTGAGAATAGTATCATATCCTGCTCTGCGGTGTTCTACTCAGTCTACATGCAGACGTTGAAAAGAGATAGAGCTGGTGGAGTAGAGCTCGGCCAGCACGGCAGGAAATCGTCAAAGGCCTCTAAAGGCGACCGGTAGTGCCATGTTACACAATTTGGGGTTGCGCAGTGTGTAACCTGGTCTGCATATCATTTGTTTACACTCACCGATATCTTATCAGATATGCGTAATGATCGGTCGGCGATGTCGGATTCCTGAATCCGTGGTTAAAATCGGATGGTGTAAATTTGGTCTATCAGACGAAACCGGAAACAAATTATTTTAGTTCTCATAAATATCTATCGGTAGTTGCCAGCGATTGTTTGTTTCCACTGCACTTCACATATCTCTATATCGATGGATATTTTTAGGCCAACACCTTGCGGTTTACAAATGAAACCAAAGTGTTTTGACACTGTCGGTCGTAATATTGCATAATCTTTGCTAAAATAACCGGTGACCATTTCGAATGTTATGATGTTTCCTTTCACTGAACTTGCGTTGGTAATTTTAACATAATCGATCAATGATTCCTGAATGCAGATCGGCGCGAAATTATTGGCCAATGCAAATGGGCCTTTATGAGACTAATTTCCTTAAACTGCCTACTGGTTTGTATAATACATTATAAAGCGGGGAAGATACTGTGATAGTTCCGATAGACACGTTTTCCAATGATGTACACCAGCCATCTGTAAGTACCACAGGCAAGGTAAACAGCTTTCAATAATTCAAAGACACCCAACACTCAGGTACCCAGATCACCCTGATAAGCCAATCTCTCTGCGCACAATATTCTCTTTACCTCTACTCAGACCTGGCAGTGGCCAACACCCGGAAGCATACATGGCATCATGCATTATTCCACCTCTAATACAGCTGAGATTCCTGAAGCCGAGGCCGAAACCCAACCTAGTTGTTCCAATATTCAATGAATTACATTACCACCGTTCTGTGTTCAGGGCATCCATTGTGATTATACCCACGAATACCAATGTTTTGAGGAGGCTCTTATGAGGCTGAGTATCAATGTAATTGAGAAAAAGTCTGAGGATTGATTATGGGAAATAGAAACTGGCTCGAGACTTTCATCTTTCTTTTAATCTTAACCCTTTAACAGCAGGAAGATGCCTCCAGGCATTCCCCTGGCTACGGCAGGAAGATGCCTCCAGGCATCTTTGAGGCATCAGTGACACTTATATACAAAATTCAATAGATAAAAAGATAATTGTTTGGTTTAAAAGAAATGTTGACAATACATAAGAGCCATATTGACCTTTGATTTGGTATAATAAAATATGTTCAGTCACCAAGGTAAATTACTTAAATCACATGACACATCACACAACATTGCTATTTTTAAAAAAAAAGGTGCCTGCCCCAGCAGGGCCGTTTGGGCAGGCAATGCCTGCCATGTAATGGTGAACAGGGAAACTGGGTGCTGCAGGGAAAGGGTTAAAGACTAAGGCCCTGCAACCACCAACAAATATCTATCAACACCACACTACAAAAAAGATGCCTCGAAATTTGTTTAAAAGGCCCATTTTACTACAACCTAACAGAATATCATATGGGAACTCCCTCCAATGTATCGGTCCCAGATTTCTTCTAAGAACATCAATATCATGCTCTATATATAATATTATCAATAATCTTATGGCAAAGACATTCAAAATTAAAAAGCAGAAACCAGAATTCATCTGATCATCATATCAAATAATTCCATCGCGAATGTCACGTATGTTTTCCCATCCTGTATACATGTTCAATTGTTTTGAGTTGGGAACCATGGCGAAATTCTAGAATGTCAACTTGATAAAGAACCCAATGGAATAATCCGTAAAATGCAGATTTGTATAAGCATCAACATGTACTTGTTCATATTATTGTATATAAATCACGCCCTTGTTGAAAACTTGTATCAACGATGGATGAAATAAAAAAAATAGTTTGTTATTATGTGAGACGAAATAATGATAGCAAATGCATCATATGACCTTTAGGATAAAATTGCAGCGGACCTCGCCAAGGCTTCTATATTGTGGCGCTATACAGCGGCGACAAAGTATGGGGTCAATGATACTTCGCTACTAGTACTACTGATACTGCTCAGAGCAGCTCGTTTGTAGAGTTTCGCTTTCCAGTCTGACCTCATTCCCGAGAATGCATTTAGGAAATGTCACGCCAGTGGACCGCACTGTATGTCTGAATAGAAATTAGCCCTTTCAAAGCTCTATGATGCCAAAAGAAATCCCGGGCCTAATACAGTATGGTACCTTCAGGCAGAACAAAAGATAACAAGGAGTAGAGAATCCAATGCGGTAGCCTCAAAACGTCTAATTCGCTGTGCAGTGTAAATTCCTTACCCCTCAACCTACCCCGACTCTCCTCGCCTAACACTGATTGAATACTCAAAACCAGATTTGACACCCGCTAAATCAGAGAAGTGCCTATTTCTGATAGCAGCCGATTAAATCTGACACCACCGACTTCACAGTATGACAAATTTGCTGGAACATCATCAAAAGACTTTTCCCGCCCGACTTAGGCTCTATATAAGTCCAAAAATGATCACTAGAATTCGACAAAACTTTGCCAAAGCAGATTATCAATTTTCGCCAAAAGTATGATACAAGTAACCATAATAGAGGGAAACTATGTTCCGGTGGGAATAAGTCAAAGTTACGAGGTAAGGCTTGGGAAAATTACTGCCCAAGGCGTAGCCGCGGGCAGTAACTTTTCCAAGCCTTACCGAGTACCTTTGACCTATTTCCACTGGTGCGTGGTTTCCCTATTCCTATATACCTTCAATGGTCGGCTAATATCGATAAAACCTGAATGTCTCTGAACGTCAACCTGGGCAGTAAACGTCAACCTGGGCAGTAACTTCAACCTGGGCAGTAAACAAAAGTTATTCCACCCCCAGCAGCGTTAAGTAATCATATGTGTAATGTCGTTCCGTTACAAATGGCATCGGGTGTTAATTCAGGCACTGAGCATGACAAATTAACACTTGCAGAAACATGTCGGATATGTGTATAGGGAGCCTCTGCTACCGCAAAGTAGATTAAAAGAGTTTTATAACGTTATAAGAAGTATTCAATGTATCGCCGGCTTTTGTTTATATACCCTTTGTAAAAACCAGTCTACTCCAAACGCAACTGATGAATAACGTAGACGATTATGTCCTGTTGACCCAAAACTTGAAACACGATAAACAGCTCACATATTATGTATACAATCTCAAACGCAGAGACGGGAAATCAGGATGATATGCACTTAACGAGAACTGGGGCGAGCTATAAGTGCAAAGTGATTATATCCAGCCTCAATAGAGGAAATTCCAGTTGCTACTTGTGATATGGATGAAAATACTAGATGGAGGTATTCAAGAAGATCAATTGGTCCATACATTTTAGATGCTTTCAGGGGAACATATCAGAAAGGAGCATTTGATTTGACATTTTTTCATAAGGACTCTTGTATTCATTTTCAGCTATTCCCAATTTCTAGGTCATCAAAAATTAGCCGTTTCATCTTTTTAATAAAAGCCTGCCACATAGCATTGAAGATGCAAAACCATTGATATTTATATGTGGCACTCAAATTCAGACCGCCTCAACAACGTTTGCAATTGGAAGTGTTGGGAGCAATGCCGAGATTGTTGGGTTTTATGTAATCATTACCCCTATCCCTGAACACAAAGAAGGAGTCGATAGTTGGGAATAATAAAATTTATTTTAATTTTATATACCTATACCGACATGAATATTAATATGTAAATATGAATATGACATAAGGTAGATAAAGTAATTGACAGAGGTATAAAGAGGTCAATTACGTATAATATACATATTTGTAATTGACAGGTATAATGGTATGTCAATTATGTATATGGTTGTATAACAGATAGTATGGTTATACAATATGAGGTATAATGGTTATACAATATGATGTATAAAAAACGCCCTACGGAGTAGGAGATAAGAAAGAGGTGAGGGTGGGTGGGAAAAGAAAATACGTGTGAACGTAGTGGAGTACAGGAGCAGAATGAGGTGGAGGTCAGAGACGCGGTGGGCCACGTGACCGCGGGGTTCACGTGACCGACACCAGGGGGGAGTGCGCAGGGTGCGCGAGGGGGCGTGTCAGGGGGAGCAATGACCACCCCTGACCAACGGCCATGGGTTACCCATTACCCCTATCCCTGAACACAAAGAAGGAGTCGATAGTTGGGAATAATAAAATTTATTTTAATTTTATATACCTATACCGACATGAATATTAATATGTAAATATGAATATGACATAAGGTAGATAAAGTAATTGACAGAGGTATAAAGAGGTCAATTACGTATAATATACATATTTGTAATTGACAGGTATAATGGTATGTCAATTATGTATATGGTTGTATAACAGATAGTATGGTTATACAATATGAGGTATAATGGTTATACAATATGATGTATAAAAAACGCCAAGACCATAAAAATGAGGCGAGGTGGGAGGGAGAAAAGTTTGTGAGGGATGAGAGTCACTGGTTGAGGGACTGTATGAGGGACGCATTCACCTCGTGTGAGTTGGAGTCCCTAATGTATCCCCTGTGTGCATTAGAACGCCACCCCCCGTATCGTTGAATGGAGAGTTCAGCGACCCCGGCCTGGAAGGCCTGAGTGGCGGCGGCCTTTCTCAGGCTGTGTAGAGTGTAGGTCTTAGGGGGGTGGCCTGCTGTGGTGTTGAGCCGCTCCCACTCCTTTGACAGCGACCGCGTCGTTATTAGCGACCTGTCAGCGTTGAGCAGGAACGGATCCGTTGGTATCAGCGTGGGGACCGCGGCGATCATATTCCTCACGGCCGTCACCGGGCACGACCTCGGGTCCGGGGAGGATTGGAGCCTCACGTGTTTTTCCTCCCCCACGCACTGGAGGTTCTTGGCGGCCTTGATGCGTACCTCCACGTGATTTGCCGTGAGGACCACGTCCCCACGTGAGAGGTGTCGCACCGGATCGAATGCCCTGGCCGTAGGGGGGGCGACCTCGCTCTGCCGCAGTGCGGCGTAGTACAGGAGGAGGAACGCGGCCCGTAGGGTCAGGTCGAGGGGCGTATCCGACAGTAGCTCGAGGATCCCCTGGAGGGCGGCCATGGGGATCGGAGGCTTGACGTTTGGTGTGTAGGCCTTGTTCCTCCTCATGGCGTCGAGGGCCCTCCTGACCCTCACGTCCTCTGTGGCCGTAACGTCTCCGCCCGAGAGCCGTAGGTGTGTCCTCACGTGCGAGAGCTGGTTGGCCACGGTCGCCGGCGAGGGGGCGTGGTCCGCGAGGTACTCGAGGAAGGCCGTGATGAAACTCACGGACGGTGCCTGCGGGTCGGTCCTCGTCCGTCGGCAGAAGGCGAGGTAGGTGGACACGGCGCTCTTCTGGTTCGCGACCGTGCCTGGGGCACGTGCCTCGGCCTGCCGCGCAGATGCCTTCCGTTGGAGAGAGCGTAGCGCCGGATCTGCAGGACAGGCGAAGCACAGGCACGAATGAAGCATGATTACAAGGCACCACGGACCACAGATCATGATATGTCATCAGGCATGCAGCATTGTTAAAATCCCTCGAGGACAGGTGGGCCCTACTGAGTGCGTCGGCGACCGTGTTGAGGACCCCGGGGACGTGTGTGTAGACCAGGTCGACTTGCAGCTTGGCCTGGACCATCCAGGCCTGTCGGGCACACTCGGCGAGAACGCGGTTGCGTGCCCGCCCCGACGTGAGTGCCTGGACGGTCCCCATGTTGTCACAGAAGACTTCGATCCTGGTCCCACGATCACGGTCCCCGAGGAACGTGTGGAGAGCATAGATTGTGTTCAGGGCCTCGAGCTCAGAAATGCAGTCCACGGGGTCATTGATGGGACAAACCTGGCACGCGTAGGCCGCACGGCCGTCTGTGCCCCCCACGCCCGAGAGGCAGGCGTCGACCGTGATGCACTTTGTCGCCGGCCCTCGAGGGATGAGGGCGTCCCCATTCCACCCGACGGCAAACCGTAGGAACCACTGGAGGTCCTGCCGCATGTCCGAGCTTACGTTGATGTAGAACCCGTCCATCGACCGTAGGGCCTCCAGTAGTTTGCTGACGAACGGCCTCGCCGGGCGGATGCATTTCGCGACGTGCAGGATTTTTCCGAGGACGGATTGAAGCTGTCGCTTCGTCAGCGACCGCTTCCTGGCGACCGCCCCAACGTGCTCCCGCACGTCCTCCAACTTGTCCCAGGGGATGGTGAGGGACATCTCGGCGGCATTGATGTCGATGCCCAGCCAGCGCACGGTCTGACTAGGGGCCTGCGCCTTTTCCCGGGCCTCGGGGAGGCCGAGCTCGGCGAATAGGTCTCGGGCTATGGCAAAGTCCGAGGCAGCCTTCTCCCGTGAGGGCGACAGTATGATGAGGTCGTCCAGATACATGGCGGCCTCGACACCCTTACCGGCGAGTATCCCCACGATGGCCTCGGCCACACACTGCATGTGATACGAGGACGCGCGGGCGCCGAACGGCATGGCCGTATCACAATAATACCCGCCGTCCCACAGGAAACACAGCAGAGGCCAGTCGAGGGGGTCGCACCTAAAGTTCTTATAGGCGCGCGAGATGTCGATGGTCGCCATGTAGCTCCCTGGCCCCGAGGCCACCAGGCGGGTGACGAAACCGTCGACCGTAGGGAGGCTGTGCTCACGCTCTTCTCCGTAAACCGCGTTCTTCATCACGTACGCGTTGACGCTACGGTCCCGGGGGAAGGTCATATCCGTTATGACGCGGCGGGCCTCGGACCCGCGCTTCTCCCGGGACATCAACGGCGAAACGTGGCACCACGGCTCGAAGGGAGCCTCCGTGAACGGCCCCATCAGGTTTGAGAATCCACTCTCCTTTCTGATAAAATCCCCGACTTGCTTCGGGAATCCGGTGGCGCTCGGATGGTTGGGGACGTCCCGAGTGTCGCTGGCCGGCCCGAGGTAGCCGAGGGGGAACCCGTATCTTATGAAACCGAGGAGTTCCCCCTTGCCCTCCATTCCCGTCAGGTAGTGCTCCCACGCCCGTAGTTTGAGGTCCGTCGGCAGTGTTATCTTTGTGCACAGGGCGTTGGGCAGGCCCGAGGCCCGGACCGCCTCGTAGATGTGACCGTGCGCCGGGGGGCCGGCCTCGGTGAAGCGGGGCCACTCGGCCCGCCTGTGCTCCATGAAGGCCTCCGGGTCCGTCCGGAGTCCGGGCGACGGAATTCCGGTCCGGCAGACTTCCTTTAGTCTGCCGAAATCCGGAGTGTTAGTTGGATCCTCAGTCGGCGCGGTAACACTAACACTCCTGCTACCGCTGTGGGTTGGCGGTGGCCGCGCGGTGAACCTGTCCTCCACGTGGCGGGTCCCGCCCCCTTTGTTGTTGTTGTTTATGTTCGGGGCCCGGCCACGTGGGCCAGCGGCCTTCGTGTTGTGGTCACGTGGACCCCCCGTGTGGTCCCCCCTCCACGTGAGGGGGTGGGGGCCCGCAGTGGTCACCGGGCCGCTTCCTTTTACGACCCCCGCCCACGTCCGGTCACCGGAAATCCTGGTGGGGGTGGTGGAGATCACAGGGCCCGCTGGTGTTACATCACGTGGATTGCACCCCACGACCCCGGGCCCGGGGGCGGAGGCACGTGTTGTGACTGTGTTGGGGTGCGCTCCGCTCACTCGCGGGGCGCACCGTAGCCGTTTTTTGCCCCGTGTCCGTGTTGGGGGAGCACATCCGCTCTGGGGTCGACCGCCCGGGGCGTGTGTCCGGCCTGGGGTGCGTGTCCGGCCTGGGGTGCTCGCCGGGGAGCCGGTGTGGGTGCAGCCTGACCGTTCTCATAGCCCATTGTGTAACCGAGTTTCCGGTTGCACGCGTGTAACGAGTGCCCGCATTGTCTCCCCACGGAGTCGCAATACGAGCACACGTGCAGCCATCTCACGGGCCCGTCATCGTGACCGCTCCTATGGCGGCACCCCCTCTCCGAATTATATTGCCGGCATGGCAACTCCCGTCCTCGGGCTTTCCCGGTGTCGGCGCCGCTGGTGAGGGTCCCGGTCGTCATCGCGAGTCGGACTCGCTCCTCCTGGATCCTCGAGTAGTCGCACCACGACAGCCTCCCGGCCTCGATCTGGTCGAACACGTGGTTAGACCATCTCCTGACTCCGGCCCACGGCCGGCTCTGGGCGTCGATTGACACTTGATGTAAGTGCCGGAACATGGCCTCACGGTCCACGGGGTCGACCGCACGGTCGTCCCCGAGCAAGCCAATAAAGGCACTCAGGTACTCGAGGGGGCCCAGGGTTCCCCTCAGTTCCAGCTTCTGGGACAACGTGTAAACCCCCTCCCTATCCACAAACATGTACGGTTTACTTATTAAACGGGTAACATGAATATCTGACTGCAGCTTACCAGCCGTCTTGTCGTGGCGGATGGCCTCACGGTCGAGCTCACGTTGTATATACGGGTCCCCTGCGTAGCGGTCTCGTAGCTGGCGGGGTGGAGGCATGGCGCGGCCGGCTTGATCCTCGGCCCAGTCCCGAGTCCTTACTTCGGCGACTGAGCGAACCGTAGGCGGCGATGCTTGTCCCGTCGACCGTTGGGTCTGCAGCTGAATTAGAGCGTCGAGTTTCCTACTCATGTCCGAGAGTCCGGTCTCTACGGCCACGAGGCGGGCCGACCGGAGGCTTCCGGCCTGAGACGCGGA
This sequence comes from Alentia gelatinosa, assembly GCA_950022655.1. Taxonomy (NCBI): domain Eukaryota; kingdom Metazoa; phylum Annelida; class Polychaeta; order Phyllodocida; family Polynoidae; genus Alentia; species Alentia gelatinosa. Next base: position 18,383,219 of record OX465588.1, on the reverse strand, counting down.
GTCCACGTGGTCGCTCTCCCTCACGGTTGACTCCGAGGCCTGGTCCGTGGTCGTGGAGGCGCTCGCTTGAGCGCGTGTCGTTGGTGGTGCCATCCTAGCTTTCCTGTAATTCACGTGAATTTTACCCGTATTCAGACACTGTCTCTGCACGGTCAGATACTCGGGGAGTATCGAAGACGGCGTGGAGAGTAGGCCAAAAATGAGGGAAAAGAAAATACGTGTGAACGTAGTTGAGTACAGGAGCAGAATGAGGTGGAGGTCAGAGACGTGGTGGGCCACGTGACCGCGGGGTTCACGTGACCGACACCAGGGGGGAGTGCGCAGGGTGCGCGAGGGGGCGTGTCAGGGGGAGCAATGACCACCCCTGACCAACGGCCATGGGTTACCAATGTGGATAGTTTATATGAGAATGTATGATTCACCTTGATCGGGCTAGGACAAGATTCGAAGGAATTAGAATTTCCTTCGGTTTAGTTCCCAATCTTCATGCCAAACTATATTGTCGGTTTCCATCTCTACCTCATATATCCCTCATTTGGTCGCTTCTTGAAATGTCAGAGACAGTTACCATGGTGCTGGGCCCTACTTCCCATTCACTATGGCATAGATTCACATCCCAAGGTGTAGCACCAGTTGTCAAGGATCTGTCGATGACCAACAGACACGGGACTGGAGGGGAATAGGACAGGTTCATTTTAACAGGCGTCATATTAACCGGTATAACAGGAGTACAATAGTAAATTTATGACAAAAAAAAGATCCAAACCCTTTTTTAAAATTTGTGGTGAGGGTGACAGTTGTGGATGGTTGTGACATCAGTGAGGTGAAGAGAACTGGCAGATGGTGTGGTGTTCTGGTAAGCTTGAGAGGTCTATGAACCGATAGGAGTTGCTACCGTTGTCATGTCGTACTGCGCCTATGCCATTAAGTCCTTGGGCCAATATTGAAAAGGGGCTTATTTAAGGAGTTGGCTGCACCCCCTCCCCTCCTATGGATACATTTGTTTGGTTGTGTTATCTTGTAGATCCATCCCTCCGTTTAACATTTCGCCTTGTTGTCACTCTGGCAAGTGGTGGTATTACCATGACAACAGCTGTTGAAGAGCCCTTTTGTTAGAATGCCTGAACGTCTATAATTCTGATTGCCGAAACTCATTACTTGGTTCTGTGTTCTTTAAAGTATTAGAATGGCTCATTGAATTAAATTTTGTTATTGGACTCCATATACATATTCTGGTCCTTTGTTTCTAGAACAGCAAGCAGAATCAAAATATGTTTTCCCAATGTCCTACAACAACCTTTATCATGTGTGTATCATCATTGCACACATGCAATTTTCCACATATTTGTTTCTTCAATAATTTAAAGAGTATAGAGGCTTTTCATATGCAGTTTTCTTTTACTATGTAGCCTTATTGTGCTATCCCTGATGAACCTTTTGAGCTATTATGTTTGTGTTTTGTGATATCATTATCCAGGTATATATTCAACTTTTCTTCCCCTGCCGCTGATGTTGTCTGACATATCTGATAGCTAGAACTAAAGACATATAGTATCTAAAGACTATAGAACCTTTTTATATGCAGTTTTTTGCTATGTTGTCATGTTGTGGCATCCCTTGGATATTTCTTAAGCTATTGTTAAGTGTTCTGTGGTCTTAGGATCCAGTTATATAAACAATTTTGCTATCACTACTTAAGAACTTGTACGTTGTGGCATATACACAGAGCACACCTATATTTCACATGGTTGATTAACACTTTTATGATGGATGACTACAGCAGTGCTGCACTCATAAAGATGGGTTGTGTTAGTTTGTACTGTGAGGGAACAGCACATTGTCAACAGAACCTAGAATTTGAGGGTTAGCGTATATGAATAGAAATATATATACTATGCGCGATACGTATACGCTATTGTCCTACCCCTAATATAAAATCCCATAGGCTTAACATTGAGTTTCCGTATGCCACGCTGCCTGGCATACGGAGTTTTGTATGCCACTAGTGGCATACAGAATTTTTATCACATAATATTCCAAAATCGAGGAGACAGGGTAGGATAAAATCAAAACCTGATTCGTTTTAATCATGGCCACCGCATTCCACTCCTGGAGTTTTGGCTCCGGACTTCACTCGGCTTCGCCTCGTGAAATCACTATGCCAAACTCCATTCGTGGCATACGGTGGCCAAGATTAAAACTCATCCAGTTTTACGATAGTCATATACATGTTACTTATGTTTGGTGCATGCATATATAAGAAAATAAAACAAAGGTTTAACAACTCCCTTTACAACCACAGCGACCTGCCCACCCTTATCAATATATGTTTCTGATTGTCAATATTTGTTTGTGTGTCTTGTATTGTCCCATTTCCCTAGCGTGGTGGTAAAATTGAGTACATTCTGATCTCATTGTTATAAACCTTTGAATCGGTTTTATGCCTTACATATCAATCAATGACCTAAGATTTAATGTCCAGCACGAAGCCTTGAGAATCCACTGGCCTGCCTCCCGTGCTGAAGACTTACATCAATGCAACCCAAAGATTCTCATAATCTCAATGATGCCACCTAGCGGGAATACTGTGTGCCAGTGGATTCTCAAGGCTCTAAGCCTACTTCGTTAGGAATTCTTCTCCCATAGAGCGTAGTGAGAACCGTGTACAGAATACCACTTAGAGAGTGTGAGATCTTGTGAGAAAGGTGCACCCTGTTGAAATTATTGGATCTCCCCCCTCCATATTCAAAGCAAGGCTATTGTATGACGCCATTCAGCTCTCCAACCTGATATTTAGTGCTATTATAAGGTTTTGCATACAGGCACATGCCAATGCTTCAAAAGTGATGACATGAATTCAATGCCAAATGGTTGAAGTTGACTGCACTACTATAAGTAACAATGATGACAGTGTGAGTTGATGCTCCTAAGCTCTCTAGCTGTATGACTCGGCTAATGTTCCAACCTTAAATCAGGGATGTAATTTTTACAAAATAAATGATTGAAAAGATATTTTGGAATTTCCATAAAGATTTCAAATAATCATTCATAACTACACAGTAGTGGTACTCCTCTAGCAGAAGGTGCCAAATCCCTGCCAAACCAAGGCTGTTGTGAGCAGCTGGCGGACTAAAGAAGAAACCAACAAGTTTTGGTCAGAGTCATCGTTCTCCACGAGTTTGATGCATAGTGATATGAACGAGGCAACAGCCGAGTGAATATCACATAGCATTCAAACGAGTTGGAGAACGATGACTCTGACCAAAACTTGTTGCTTTCTGTATTTATCTCACCCCTGTATACACTAAAAGAATAGATAACACACAGGCTATAGACCATGGAGAACGGACTGCAATACTTGTAGGGGCATGGAGAACGAGTTCCCAGTGTTAAGCCTATGGACATTTATTCCAGGGGTGAGATAAATGCTGGAAGCCCGTACCTCTTCCATACCTCTCCCGTATCTATATAATTAATCATAAAGCTTGACTGGAGAGGTGTGGGCTTCCAGCCTGACTACTAGGCAGCCCTTCCGAGCTGGCACCTCTGGTAGTTAGTAGGCTGTAGATGCTGACTGCTTCTGAACCCTTCCAGTCTTTTTGGATAGCACCCACTTGGGTACACTGCCCACCCAAGCAAATCCTTGCTAGGGTTAGGGTGAGGATCTTTTTATTTCTGAATTTTTCCCAGTCTCACCCTTGCTTAATTCTATTGTTATATTAATGGAACACAACTATTGATATTATCACTATTCGGATTGAGAGAAGAGATGTGATGATAAGAAATTGTAAAGCATCGGTTATGGCCGAAGACTTATGCCAATATTTATGATAGTGACTGCTTACAGGAGTTCCCTGCCTTTTTGGACAGTCTGTATCATCTCCAGTATAGGTGGCGTTATTTGCTTCGTGTATTTGTACGCGAATATTCAGATATGTGCTAACTGATAATGTTCCTATCAATATCTCTATGTAATTATTCAGCATTTATATAATATCATAAACAGAAAAGCGTAAAGTGATAATGGAAGACCACCAGCAATTGTGTTATCTGTTCCAAAAAGACGTATAATATATGCAATGTTTATAACCACAACAATGAAACATTGCAAATAGTCATTATGAACTATATCGACGCGTTAAAGAATTAGATACAATAACATTATGCAATACTTAACCCTTCAAGAGTCACACATCATTCATCATGTACTCATACTACAGCAGGTACCAAAACCAAATGTGGCCTTTGTAAGGCCCACTTTTGTAGTCAATGTTATTAGATGAAATTACGAACTTAAAAATCCCAGTAAATCTGTATTCTTTATCAGAACTTTCCGATATTTCGATGACTTACTGACAACACTTAGGCTAGTATGTCATATAACTTTCATAATCCTTCGATAATTTTTTAAAAAGTTACAAAGGAAAAAATACAGCATTGCTCATCCCTTCCATACGGGAATGCCATATGGCATTGTCCTGCCATGGCTAGGGGAATGCCATATGGCATTGTCCTGCCATGGCCAGGGGAATGCCATATGGCATTGTCCTGCCAGAAAGGGTTAACAACGTCGGAAAAGAATTAAACGATCTTTATATTTGTTATTATCGAAGGTCTCGATGAATGCATTCCCTGTGTACTTAACTGATTATACCCAGTGGACTAATATGAATTCAGATTGATGTAGACTGTTATGTCAGCCTTAAGGTAAGACTCTATTAGAGTGTATAACGGCCATCCTCTTGCACCACCTGTAAATACGTTTGTAACCCCACTCCGGTCTCCATTACTGTCATTGTGCAAAATACACACCCACCTGAATCCTAGTATGACAGCTATAGATGTGACTAACGCGATGACGCTGATGACATTCCCAGCGATGTCTATGTAGAGGCTGATGAACACCACACGTTGGTAGGCCTGTGGAAGAGACACGCAGATAGAACTTCCTGTATGCAATCACATAACATAGTACTTTAATGATGTTTGAACTGCAAATAGGTAACTAACCCTAATCATACTGCTAACATTATTTCCCATCAAGGTATTTTGTCTAACATCTATCATATTTCCAATCCTCTATGTATGGTTTACCATGTGGAGTCGACCTGCTTTTTTTAAAGCACATGTGTAAGAACGTATGTCTTGTTTCAGGTCATTTTGAAATGTCTTAATTTGCAAAAGAAAACACGTTAGAGCATTTCTTTGAACAATATGTGAAAACAAGATTGGTATTTCAGTAATTGTTTGAGATTATATTCAATCCACAATACATTATTTTTCACAATACACCGTATTTTTTGTTACTTGATCAGTCCCCGGTTAGGCCCGATGTAAAATTGTTGTCCTGTAATTTCTATCCTCTATTCCATCTGACGATTATCTGACCAAAAAGTGGTAAATACTCACCGAATGATGCTATATGTCATAATCGGTTGGCATTTACATTGCAATGTTAACCCTACATACACATAATCTTTAAGGGGGTATCCCACTATCACGATTTGCGCCTCCGACACACTACGACAGCCTTACGACAAGCGTTCCGATGAAAAAATAAGATTTGTGTCGGAAGGAACGGCTCTATCGTGGAAGTGGGTTTTGTATTCCGATGAATACTACGACACACTCCGACACACTCCGACATACTCCGATAGTGCTACGATAGGAATGCTGGAAGCATTCTCTACTATGTGTAACCTATGCACCCCTCTCATGTTGGTTTTCAGCCCGCAAGATAGCAATTGCCCAGGGAGCGTCCCTATAGATATAGACAATTGCTCAGTCACCACATTTTGGTCGATTCCGCCTGATATCAGCGAAGTTATCAGATGGAAGGTTTCTTTTTCGGTGGAAAATTTTCTTTGATTATACTTGATATAAATTGATATCCAATAGTTACCACGGTATTATTTGGGCGTATATTGATATTTATTTAAAACACCAAACACCCTTATGTGAAAAAGATGAAACTTTGTGGTTTCCCAACTGTATATCAGTGGTTAAGTATGGTTGAAATTTGTATTTGCGCACCACTTGAATTGTAGCCTTTGTCGGTACCGTGGTCTTCTTTTTATTGCCGCTAAACCTGTTCCGACACACTGCGACACACTCCGACAGAGCCCTCCCGATAGTTCTACGATTGGAAAATTTCTTATCGTAGCACACTCGCAGCACTTTCGTGGTGTGTCGGGACAGTGGGAGCCTGACTTCAACCATGTAAGGTCCTCTAGATACATATTGAACGATTGGCGCACATTAAACACATAATCGGTCGTCCGGTGTAAACCGCGTGGGTATTTGGTTTAAACTATTATTAGCATGTATATTCTCAATGACCACCTACCGATTTTTGCACTGGGTGCACATGCTCGGTGGGTTTTTGTCGGCAGGTGGAAACAGAATATAAGTAATTTCAGTGAAGATCTGTCCTTATGATTGTGTTCATCGAGCAATCCTCATTGCAAACAGTAATTTCTGAACATTAATTTTTCAACGATATTCCCTTATGGGAAACCACCTTTTTCTGTTCCCAGCGATGCGCATGTGTGATAATGTGCATTCGCAGGTGGTTCTGGCGCATGGGGATGTTAGAACATGGCGTAGCATGTGGTGTGGCACACGCGGAAGGCTAAACGATACTCACAGATACATCCACGCAGGGCACGTAGTCCGTCATCTCCACTTTGTAGATCGGGTGTACCTCCCAGCTTCCGTTCACTGTGCACGTCTTCTGCGCATGCGCTGAAAATAAAACAGTAAGGACATGCATAAAATAAAGGCAGCACGCAATCTATAGGGTGACCAAGGTTTAGTTTCCCGTTACAAAACCTAGGCATATATATATATATACATATATATGGTCGATATTCAGAATTTGACAGCACTTCAATTTTAGAGATGTCCCATGCTGTATCTCTGAAATAATTGAATATATCTAAGAATTATTGTAACCAGTGAGTGTGTCACGGGGAGAGCTTTAGGGCCATATATACTTTTACATATCTGTGAGTACAATCTGGGCTACCATGGCCCAGAAGGCATGAAAAATAGCCATTTTTCAACAAAAAAGTAGCGTTTTTATTCTATGGTTTCCCCCTCTTTCCAAAAAACAACTCAGTTTCATTAGCGAACTACATGTACAATGAGACAACATTGCAGAATAAGTAATGATGGGGATTTAACAATTTTTTGAAGGAAAATTCCTTCATTTCCATTAACATTTGCATTGGCTAAAATGTAATTCTGCCTCCGTGTACATTATTAAGGGGAGTGAAATGGCACTTAAACATTGGTTTGCAATATATTTTTGTAGTTATTAATTAGAGTAAAAATGGCTCTGTATAATAGCTAAAACAAAATTGATCAGAAATATGTGTACAAGGAGCAGTAGGGAAATAATGAAAATGGCTAAAATGTGCTTCTGCCTCCGTGTACACATATATTTATTAATATATCAATAAAATCTGCTCAGGTAAATTGAAAATAGTATAATATCTATATGTAATGACCATATCTGTCACTGTATGAAATTACATTAAAATACACACACACTGTGGAGTAAAATACTGGTAAATGATGTACTTCTACCTCCGTGTACACATTTCTACCTCCGTGTACATGTATTTAACTCTTTTTTTCATACGGAAAATAGGCCTGCAGTAGGTGTTAGTATTGGTGGGTGTTGCTGTGGGTGTTAGTATATGCGTAGGTGTTGTTGGGTGTTGATGTCGATAGGTGTTATTGTTGGTGGCATGCCAATGACTGAAATGTGCTTCTGCCTCCGTGTACACAAATCATTCATCAATATTTTCATAAGATTCGCTATTAAAATTCATATAAGGTACAATATGTGTATGGTATGACCACACAAGTCCCTGTGTGAAATCATGTTATAATCTGCCCAATCATTATAGAGTTATACTGGAAGATTATGTACATAGAGGCGGATTCTGCCTCCGTGTACATGTTTCTACCTCCGTGTACATTGGTTTCTATCATTTTTTTAAATAAAATAGGTCTGTGGAATGGAAGTGATACCTGACACATCATGGAGCACCAGACAGGCATCATATACGATCAAAGAATCCATGGAAAATATTTATTTTCTTGGTCAAACATTAAGAGGAAATAAAGATATAACAACTTTTTAGAAAGATTAATTTCCATTACAATATTGCTTTAAAATAACATATAACACCATACCATGTATACCTCACACACAAATACTGATGTTTTCTGTCAGAAAACATCCACAAATTGTCACGAATTCCTTTCTGCCTCCGTGTACAGATTCTACCTCCGTGTACACCCTTCTCCCTTTTTTAGCTCCCAGCTGAATGGTACCTGAACCTTGAAATTGACCAGAGTCATAGGGGACATGTACAGCTACATGTACAGATTTTTTTCAGATTTTTTAAGGCACCTTGAAAAAAATGCAGTATTTATAGAAGAATGCCCAACTCTGAGAAAAAATATCTTGCATATGTTTAGCACACCATATTTTCTATACATTAGACAAGGCATTTTTTTCATTTTCTTTCTCTAAGTGAACATGTTCTTTGTGCAAAACAAACAAAAAAACATCATTATTTCAATATTACAATAGTCGAAGAAAGATTTTTTAATTGATATAACTAGGTACATGGAGGCAGAACTATAAAAGAGACTATTACTTGAACATTCTCTACTAAACCCAAGATTAACCCAAACTATTAGCCATTTTGAGGATCATGTCATAAAACTGTCTAGATCACATGGGAAAACTCTTAAAAGGATTTGGAAAATATCATTTTTTATCCCTCTAGGTCAGAAGTGCTGTCAAATTCTGAATATCGACCATATATATATATATATATATATATATATATATATATATATATATATATATATATATATATATTGTAGTGAAGGAGGGCCCTCTCCGCCCGGAGAGCGGGTCCAGTGGCGCCGCGCGGTTCCCCGGGTTCTGGAGGTGGCTCGCAGCACCTCCAGAGGGCCCGGGGAAGCCCAGGAGAACGTCCGGAGCTCACGGAGTGCTGGAACGGAGGGGAGCGTTGGAGAGCCCTACTTCCCTGAAGGGGGTGCTGCAGCTCCCCACAGTGACGTCACCCCTCGGGCAGGTGACGTCACACCCAGGCTATAAAAGCAGCGGTCGCGCTCCGTGCAGCTCAGTGGTGATTCAGCTACCGTAGCGAGGACACCTAGGACTTGGCCCCAGCTACCGCTACCTCTCAGGAAGACTGACCTAGCTTAGCATAGGTGGAGGACTTCCCTGAGGAATTACTCTTTGTTGTCGGGTCGTTACTTGAGGCTGTAATCACTACAATATATATATATTATATATATATGTACATGAGGATCTTATCTTTAATTCTTTTTCAAAGAACTTCATGTGACGAAGGCACAGCAAGGATTGGAGACACAAATGCTCAAAGGTTGTAAGACTTATTGTTACGACAAGTTTTCATGGTAAATTCACCATTTCCTAGATGTCTCCTTCATGAAAAAAAAATCTGTGAATTTAGAATGTTTCGTTGAGACACTAGACATGATGGACGTGCTACGAATATAGGCCTGTTTCCATTGGCCGACAAACACGGTGTAGATTTTTTGTGTTCACCTAGTAGCCTTTTTCTATTGTCCATCATCGATTATATACAGTAAGGAACCAGAGACGGATATTAGCACCGCTGGCACAAAATGGAGATAGATTGTTAGGAGAACACAGAAAATCTACACCATGTTTGTCGGCCAATGGCAAAAGGCCTTATGGAACACCAGTGGTTTATGACAAGATGCCGAACTAAGCAGAATGACCAGATCAATTTAAAAGTGTGGTAGCCCAGAGCCCATCTCACTGTAACCCCCCTTTGATGATGTTGTCGCTGTTTCAGGAAATCTGTGAGCTACTTAATTATCCATCCAGGTTGTCATTTGATGAGAGTCAGGTGTTGCAGCGATTCTAATTGTCTGAATTAGAAAGCAAAAAAAGGGTTCTACACCTTGGGCCCACATTGCAGCTGAATATTTAACATATAGGTTATTGCATAAAAACCTCATTAAATTAATGCTATTCATTGAAATACAAAGTATTTGCAAAATATCCGTATAAGGACGACTGCCAGTAGCCGCGTAACTTTTTTTAGGGACGAGGCTAGTTGTAACGGTGTGCCACTAGGAAACGGCGGGTCTGTACTGACATTACCTCTATATAGTCGCACGTACACGTTGCTATGCACAACCATGTGATTTATTTTCACGTATAGCTTAATCATGTCTTGTTTTCAACAGAATGTCCCGAGGTTCAGCATAGATTAATTTCTAGTTCAGATCATGGAAACAGCAAGTGCATGTTCATGAAGTAGGAAATAGGTACCCTCTTTCAGTTTCCTACATTTTGAGCCTCACAATAGCCATGACTATATTCCATACATGAGGAAACAGGGATTATGGCGATAGATGTAGATATTCAAGAAAAACATATCTATGAAATTGTAGCACAAGTCCCGGTACCCACCAACACCAATACAAGTTGGGGAGGGCAGATACTCTACCAACACTACAGCACAAACGGGTGGTCAGTAATTCAGAGGAGGGGGGGGGGGGGTAAGACAGGGTGGTCCAGTGGCAAACTTTTAGAAAAAAGTTATCAGTATGCATGTATACATGCATATACGCCAAACGTATATGATTGTGTTTACGACCAGCGTATACATGTTGCGCACAGAATATTTCTACTCATATACGCTTGGCAGCAAATACAGCCATTACACTTCCGTATACATCGAAAAACACATCTATATACGCAGCATACACTGGTGTGAAATGTGGACGTATATATTAAAAAAAACAACCTCAATATATGCGGTGGCGTATATATGAAATAACTGGGGGTTTTCACACAGTGTTTGTTCTGACAAAAAAAATCATTCTGTGTCGGAACGCTTGTCGGAAGGATGATCGTGGCCAAATCACAGTAGTGGGAGCCCGGCAAAGGCCAGGAACCCGTTGAATTCCCAACACTGTGATAAGATTTGCCACACACTATGACGCACAATGCTTCAAAACTCTAACAAAGCAACGATGAAGTAATCCAGTTTTGTACTCTGACATTCTAGAAAACCAAAGTTTTCAATATTCCGAAAAGGTTATGATAATATCGCAAGCAGTGGGTGCCCGGCTCATCGAGAAAACCTGACTAACTGTCTCGATATCAGCCTCGATTCCGCTGTGATTTCGATTTTGTATCGGGAGGTAGAAATTGTAGTGTATAGGTGTGCATTGGGAGCCAAGTGGACAACCCCTCAGAGACATAATTATGTGTATATCCTAATACCAAAATGTAAATTTCAACCATACTTCAGTTTATTGAACAAATAACCTTCAAGATACCAAACCATAAAAGTGTCCTTACTAGTTATCAGTCGTTTTCAAGCACCAACTTTTGAACATGGATGAGCATTCTTGCAGCGAATAAAAGTTTGTCTGTTAACTGATAAAGTTTTTAGAAATCAAATAGAAAGTTTCAGGTTATTACCTTCTGATTCATTCTAACGCATTATTTGATTCATTGCAATCAGTTTAATGGAATTTTCCTTAGCAAAACCATAAATAAATCGACTTTTACATTTGACACAACACAAAGCAGTTCTAAGGCAGCACATTTTGATTTGTCTAAGGGTCTTTGTCCTGGATTGACCTTTGGTTACGGGGAAGGACATTTAAGATAAAGATGAAAGTGTTTTCTCTGGCTTACAGCACCTTTTAAGCTTGGTATTGGATACTGAAGCCTCATTTCAAAGCAATAAGGTGGCTGTAATCCTTATCACAATTTTTTTGTTTTTTATTTTACAAGTCTAGACGAGCAATGAAAATATGATATCAGCCATCGATCTTAATGGTCCTTTGGCATGCTTTGTGGCGTTGTAGTTTATGGCCATGCTGCGTCATAAAACTGTTTATCAGGCCCTAAATGTGTAAAATATAGGGTTGCTACCCAGAAACAACGAATCAGATAAAGCATATACTGTCTGGACCAATATGGCGTCGAACATTGAGATCCATTTAAAACACAGGACATGCTCCCACATTGCTCTCTCCTGAATACCCTCCAGAATAGACACTGCATAAATTGTACTAATGTATCGCATTATAGAATGACAATTAAGTCGCAATCATATTTGCCTCTCCTTTCATCATTCTTTGTGGTTGTCTTAGGATGCATAGGCTGCTCTGATCTTGTACTTCTTCCAAATTTATTTCTAAACTGCCACCCCTATACTAAAGGAATCAACATGTAACCGACAAGTCCCTTGTCATTCCTATTGGCGAAGGGAATCATGATCATCCCATTAACACAATCCTTTTAGGATTATGAATATCCTTTACTTTCACAGCCAAACTGGTTCATTACTGAAAGTTGACCAAAGCGTATGCGGAGATTAGGTATTGCACAGGCAGTAAGAAGGGAATCGTCATCTATCCTCAGGTTTCGTAAAACATGTACATGGATCTCTTAATATCGAAATCGATTAAGTTGGGTCCACTCCATGCTGACTGGATTGTGAGGTGGCCATCTTAAGGTGAAATCCCATTTACACGATCTAGCACCTATCATGCTCCTAGTATGTTCTTCCCACATTTCCTTCTGCCTATTTCTCTCCCTCCCTCCCTCCCTCCCTCCCTCCCTCCCTCCCTCCCTCCCTCCCTCCCTCCCTCCCTCTCTCTCTCTCTCTCTCTCTCTCTCTCTCTCTCTCTCTCCCTCCCTCCCTCCCTCTCTCTCTCTCTCTCTCTCCCTCCCTCTCTCTCTCTCGTTCTCTCTCTCACTCACTCCAATTTCCTCTCTCTTTCTCGTGACTGTCAGCATATCTAGCTGTTTGGTTCGAGTTGCGGGGAGTCCCGCTATCGGGTTTCGGCTGTGTTAACATAAGTATATCTTGGACGCAGTAGAACACTTTTTTGCTTTGGATTATTCCTAGTGCTTAAGAACCGCATTGATCAAAATACAATTTTTCCATCTCAAACAGTCCTGGCAAAGTTTGTTGAATAGAAAGAAATTTGTGAGAATTTCGGGTAACAAATACATAAAATTCGGGCGAAAAGTAGAAATGTTGTGTATGTAGTATAGCTAAGTATTGCATTACGTGAGGTCCACAGTGCTTCTTCTTTGGCGTAGTAGACAGGGCAGTGTTGAGTGGCCACCTCTCCTGGAGGTGAGGAATCCCAACACGCAACTCCATCCCAAGTCCCGGGGCAGCGGCCTGTCCCTGCAATAAAACACAAAGGTATGAGGATAATGTAGGATCAAATCTCACTGACTTTCAATTCTTTTTAGAGAAAATTTAGTAATTATCCATGTTAGTAGCATGTTGACACTCATCAGAGGATGGCCACATTTATCAATGCTGCCGGATCTACTTTCGTATTCTCATCCCTGATTGGTCCGTTTTTTTATTCACCTCGGAGAATAAATAACACTTTATTCAACGCTCCGTCAAATACATTGAGTCAATGTTAAACCTATGGCGTTTTTTATTAGGGGTTAGATAAATAACAATACCAACCAACGTCTAGAGCCGATAAATCATTACCCGTGCAATTGGTATTTCCTGGCTCCGGCCTATACGTTATTTGGATTTGCATTGTAGAGTTACTTGATACGTATCATTATCTATGCACGAACACGTAAGAAATACTGCCAGATACTAGGGACGCATTAATGCTAATGTTGATGCCCGCTATGAATTCATACGTCCCATCAATGGTAGAATAGCGTCGAAAATACGAGATCTCGTTTACATGACAAAACGGTGGTTCGCGTGTGTCACTTCAAAAATTTGATAATGCCTTAGACGTAAACAAGACGATTATGTCATCATAAAATACCTGAGATACATATCAATATTAGTGAAAACCCACATCTTGCAATAATTTCCTAAAATCGTTAAACAACAATAAGTTATCGACCGCCGAAGTTTAGGCGGGCGTCAAGCGGCAATTAAAATAAACGTAGACAAACCATTTTAGCGATTAATTGGTATTTACAAATGATCGAAATAACGATAAGAAAATGACGCATTAAAATCAAATCTCGAAAGTGTTAAAGTTGATATAAAATTGTTTTTTAGAAGATACGAAAATATTTATTGAACTGTGATTCGTTCAATCGTAATCCAATCGCTCGTTCTGGCGATTGATCGGTGAACCAGTGCAAGAGACAGCATGCTGGAAATTGTGACTGCTATCATGGAGGCTGGTTAGGCTGGCAACACATTGGTAAGTCAGGCGGTATATTTTCCGTTATTGACCTCAAACAATAACGGTTTCGCTCACAGTAAAGACGTTACCTGATTTTACATTTAACTAGTCATCGTGTCGGGCAGCCTTCATAGTGTGAATGTATGTCAAAGATTCTTCGCTCAAATATTACGCAATGTGGTACCACACACCGATTTCTTTGCTCGCCGACGAAATGTCTCTGTTTCCATTTTTGGGCTCTTTTTGGTCTGTTTTAGTAATGTTTTGTTCCCCAATATGTTTGGAGACGAGGCGTAGCTTCGAGAGTTCTCAACCCCACCGCTTGCGACAACGTTATTACATGTGGAGCCTAGATTAGCTTTCCAATATACATCATGAATTTTAAGTATAGGTGTGAATAAATAGAAATTGAATGTGGAATTAGTTTGAAGACAACCATATTCCAATCTCAGCGTTATCTACATGGACCATTCTACAGTTTCTTTACATAGTTCTTAAGTGTATGTTTACAATGAGCCTTATTATTTGCATAATACATCGGTATGGAACGGAAAATATCGGATCAGAAAAGAACACACGTTGTACACAATACTGAGCAGTCGCCATTTTTATCATCCTAGCCCGCCATTTTTATCATCATATTAATGTATAAAGGTTTATTACAAAAGATATTAGAGAAAGGTCTCACATGCACACTATAAGTAGTCGCAAGTGTTCCTTAAAACACTATTCTGAAGTGCATTGTAAAAAGAAGACCGCCTCATTTGTCGTTATTGGATCTTGTATCTGCCGTATTGCACTTTGCTATAACCAGGCGGGCGACACTTAGTTCAACTAATAGTCCAGCAGAATCGTGCAAAAAATAGGGGGTTCACTTCATTTTGGTATAGAAGCATGAAATTTGGTACAGTGGTAGAACTTGATGTACTGATCAAAATTAGAGCAGCCTGGGCCAAGCTCAATTCTTTCAATATGACTGTGAAATTCAATATGGCCACCAAGGCCCTCTAAAATGAATAGTAGCTGTATTTCTCCTTGAATGGACAGTGAAATATTCGTCACATTTCATTTCAATTTATAGTCAAGCAAGCAGAAAATACTAATCTATCACTTTTAGGCATCTCTTATCTGTCAGGCATCTTGAAATCCAAAATGGCTGACAAAATCAGCCCTGAAACCTATGTGAAATAGCAACTGATTATTTATTATCATATCTCTCAGTGTGACACCTTAAGTTTAGGATTTGGGGAGGTCACAAATCCAATGCAGCAATCAAATTTTGTTTATAATCAATATTTGATGAGTTAGGAGGGTCTCTTAATGATGGAAGCTAGACAGGATGGTAAGTCCCTACTGTTGCACATGATCACATTATATTGAATGACATGATGATAAATTCTTTGGGCAACTTCTGTTCTACAGAAGGTTTAGACAATATGACCTGATTATGGTATCTCACATTTTGAAATCCAAAATGGCTGCCAAAATCAGTCTGAAAACCTATTTGCAGTAACCTATGGGATGCCACTATATGGTCACAGAGCAAAAAAGCTGCATATGTAAAGATTTTATAGTCTATAAATTATTTAAGAAACAAATATGTGGAATATTTCAGATGAGTAAAGGGGACATTAATAGTACACACATGAAAAAGGCTGCTGTAGGCCACTGCAAAGACATTTTTTTATTCTGTTTGCTGTACTGAGTCTGCAAAGGACAAAAATACGGAGTCCAATATTGAATGTCAACACTTTATCTAAATATAAGTTTAAGATTATGAAAGCTTTTTTGGTTAGGAATAACCTTAGTTTACTGCATACCCATGAGACTTATTTACACCCCAAAGGTAAAAGTACGATAGATCACTTTTATTCCAATAGTCCTTTTGTAAATTCCTCTGGTAACTTGAATCATTACATCTCAGACCACGTTGCTACCTTTGCTATACGAAAAAAGGAAAAAAAATAGGATTTTAAGAACGAAATTAAAGGGTCGTAATCTCAATAAAATTAACTGGGAAGCGTTAAAAAACCATATGACATTTTTGAATGATATTAACCTTAACACACATGATGACAATGCATTAGTACTAACAAAGCACATAGAACAATACTTGGAAAAACATCATCCTGTCAAAGAATTCAACCTGGAAACGCAAAATGGTATTGAACTAACACTACAAACTAAAAAGAAAATTCTTAAGAGAAAAAAATTTCTTATTGATATACACAATTTAACAGTAGTTAATGAAAATTACAAAAATAAAGTAGCTATTATTAGGAAACTTAGAAGAGAGATTAATCATGAGATAAAAAACACGAAATCCAAATCCATTCAGTGCAACCTTGAACTTAATGAAAATAATCCTAGGAAATTTTAGAAAGTATTGAATAAGGTATGGGACCCAGGGGGGACTAATACAACTAACTCTTCAGTAAGTATTGCAGCACACACCATTAATGACTATTTTACAGATATAGGACCCAACTTAGCTAGAAATATTAAAGATTCTAACATTATACACATTAAAAGTATGGAACATTTAACTGGCCGTAGAATGCCCCTGATAAAAAACGAAGATGTTGTTAAGCATATCAGAAGTATGGATAACTGTAAAAGCACAGGTATTTTATGTCTGAATTCAACTTATCTCAAAAGAATGTTATTATTAAATATACCTATATTAGTCGATATTGTGAATAAAATACTTAACAGTGCTTCGTTTCCGGAAAGTAAAAAAATAGGGCTCATCACGCCGATTCCAAAAGACGGACCCCTTGACCAGCCGTCCAACTGGAGACCGATAACCGTACTTCCATTTATTTCCAAAATAATCGAAAAAGTAATCCATAGTGGTCTGTTAAGTTTTTTAAACGAGAATAGCACAATACATAAACAACAGTTCGGCTTTATACCGGGTAGGTCAACCCAACAGGCAATCTTCTGTCTGACTAAATTTATTCATGAAGCCCTCGATGACAATCTTAATGCAATAGGTATTTTCTTCGATATAAAAAAGGCCTTCGACTGTGTCGACCACACTATCCTAATTAACAAATTAATTGACCTCAACCTTAATCCCCTTTTAATTAACTTATTGATTAACTACCTAACTAATAGACAACAGAGCACTAAAGGCAAATCAGGCAATTCGAATACTAGGACAGTTACCCATGGAGTCCCTCAGGGCTCTATTTTGGGGCCGATACTCTTTGTAATATATGTTAATTCTCTTAAAGACATCAAGCTTAACTCTGAAATTGGTTTATATGCAGATGACATGGTCTTTTACACCAAAGCCCAAACCAACTCTTTGATTAAAGAAGATTTATCGGATGATCTAATAAAGTTTGGTTCATGGGTTATAGAAAATAGGTTTACGCTATATTATGCCAAAAGTAAAGTTCTGTGGTTTGCAAATAAACAAAGATTAAATGAAGAAAAACCTGAAATTTTGCTGAATGGAAATGTTATAGAGTCAGTAGATTCTATGCGCTACTTAGGCATAACAATAGACAGAAACCTTAAATTCCAAGAACAATTCAATAAGATGATTAACGAGTTCAGATTTAAACTTTTCAAATTCAGGAAAATCCGTTACTTAATTAACTTTGAACAAAGTTTAAATTGACCAAACAGATGTTATTATCTGTCATTGAATACTGTGATTTTATTCAGTGGAACTTTTCTAATAATATGAGACACTCTTTGCAAGTTAATATAAACCATGCACTTAGATGCTGTCTACAGATTCGTAAACCGTACGAAATACACACCCAAGACCTTCTGGAAAGATGTCGTATAAGAAGCCTAAAATTCAGGAGAGTATGTCACACCCTGAGTTTAATAAAATGGTGGTCATTAGATCCAACCCATCTCGTCAGTGAGCATCGTCATCGAACTAGAGTATCAAGGAAGATCAAGCTATTACAGAAAAGACCGAAGCGTGAAAAATACAAGAACAGTTCCTACTCCATTGGCATAAGCTATTGGAACCCTCTACCAGAGGAGACCCAAAGGGCTGCAACGCCTGACAGGTTTAAAACTACTGTAAAAAATGCTCTTGTGGGTATTTTCCGTGATAATGCTCTTCAAAAAATAGATTGAATAGTTGTCATCAGATAACCACTACTAATTAATTCTTTAAATTTTGCTTTTCTAATTTAGTCTATGTATGTCTGAATGCCTGTCTTGTCTTGTCTAGTCCTCGGACCAATCTGGGAAGAACGTCTTCGGACGACAGTTGTGTCTTGTATGTTTACATGAATAAAAAAAAATATAAAAAAATATCAAAGTTTAATCTAACGAGTCATTGTAACACTTAAAAGAACACAGAACCAAGTGATGATTTTCAGAACTCAGAATTACAGGTGTTCAGGCATTTTGATGGTAGGTCTCTTCAAAAGCTGTTTTCATGGTAATCCAACCACTTGCCAGAGCGACAATAAGTGAAAATGTTAACTAGAGGGATTGATATACAAGATAAAATAAATGTTTCCAGATGGGGCAGCGAAAATGAAAATTTGGGGTCTTGGCCCAGGGACTACTTAACAAAATGTTATGGTCAACATGGGGCTACCTATTTTCGAGAATTGATTCGGCTTTTTCATTCTATCTGGTTCCAACCTCGGGACAGTGTGGGGAATTCGAGTTACATGCCATGATTCGAAACGGCCACCAAAAATAGACCAAAAACACATAATATTGGTTCCTTCCTACAAAAATAGATATACAATATCTTGCTCTGCGACTCACCTTCCGCTGGTGTCCATTGCAGCATTTTCTTGCAGCACCTCCTGGCGGCCAGGCAGCACTCCCTCCAGCGGGCACACTGCTGCACCCCGAGCCCAGTCACGTTACACACCACCGACGGGTAGCTCGCCGGGTCGCCGATAAGCTCCTCCTGGATGGACGCGTTCACGAATTTGTGCAGCAGTCCGTAAGGCGGTCTGGGTGGCCAGAAGATGGTGTACGGGAGTTTGTTAGCGAAGAGTTGGATGAGGCACTTGGAGCAGGTGAGGTTGGCGAAGTTTGCCTCAGACAGGTTCTTTATCCACGAGTCCCGACAGAAAGCTCCAGGTGTTGGCTCTGATACCGGAGTGTCGGTGTTGATCTGGAAAATATAAGTATAATTTAAGTGAAAATTGTCAGTGACTAATTTTAGTGAAGTGTATCCACCTTTTTGGAACGTCCTCAGTGCCGATTACACTAGGACACACGATATAGGGCGATCCTGGCCAATTTGTTGACTCGTCAGGTCGTTATGAATGGTGTGAGAATATCTGGTTTGATCGCTGCGGTGGAATAGCCCCCTCTGAACGATGCTAGCAGCTCCACACGCAGGGGAATGAGCTTACCAAGTACAAGGACTTAGTGCAATCAAGCAAGATGCAGCCAGATGGTGCATGACACTACCTGACCCTGACAGGCAAAATAAATCTTGTCGGTGGAATCAGCACTTTATACATTATTAACAGTATGCTCATCATTTATGAATTATAAAGGAAATATTTTACAAAGTTTGGGGTTTATCCAGTCAATGGGTTATTGCTATAACCAACTTGACACCTAGCCAACCAGCCAGTCTTAAACCCAATGTCACTGAGTGGCACGCAGGTAGTGGAGGGTTAGGGTTTGCAACAAGCTCAGAGTCTATGTAACCTCTCCCCTAACCTCTTTGCCGCGTTTCTGAGCATGCTTTCCGAAGCTCAAAACTATATACATATTGATTCGTTCGTAGCAGCACTGGGGAAAGGTAAACTTGGTTTACATTGTTTATGTAATGTAATGTGTGGGAGAAATTCTAAGTGGATTTAGCCAGAATCATAGATTTTTATGTATGGTAGGTAATCACTGACCAATTGGCTTTTTTCTCCTTTTTTCCACAATATTCTGTTGGCGTTGATAATTGTTTCCCAATGTTTAGTCCAACGAGGGGAAATTGCCAGGCGTGAGAAACTGAAAAACGTGATAGGGAATAATTCTACTTCAGTTTTTATCCTACAAAGCAAATAACAATTTGATGACTCCCCTTGGAACAGTAGATATTTCCCTAAAAGCAGGCCATGTTTCACGAATCAGAAAATCAGAATACGCAGAAAATGAAGAAAGAAGTATAATCCATTTACTGGTAACATTGGGTATGCAGAAGTTAAACCGCAGAGGCAGAAAGCGGTAGAGCACGGATGGTACAACTGGAGTAACCCTCTGCAATGTGTTACATTATTCACACACCAAAGTCTAGTGCTCTATTGCACAAATCAGTGGAGGTTTAACCAAACATTACTGCCACATCCAGACCGACCTGTCAAGGATTAGTGCCGCATTAGTGGGACTCGCTTGGGAGACCTTTGATGACAGTTTTCTTCCAGGAGTAGGGATTTGAAACAAAAAGGCCCTGAGGACTCTAATGTACTGCTATTCGTTGTATTTCCTTGTCTATAATTTTTGTGTATGCAAAAGTGTTTATCAACAACGAAGCATTATTAACGCATGCTGAGCAACATATATGGAAAAAAAATACACAAAAGAAACACATACACAAACCAGCGAAAAAACACAACAGATCCCCCCAACACTCTCTATCATAGCTGGTTATCAAATCATTTGCACTTACTTACTCGAACGAAGGGAGTAAAATCAATGACTGGTCTTCCTCTACGAGATCAGAACTAAAGTCGGGCAGCCACTGCTTGCGATATCGCTCTGACGCGGCTACGGCATGGGTATTAATCAAAATTCCGGAATCACAACCTTATAAGAAAATTCGGTTTTAGAGAATGTCAGAGGAATAAAAACTAAATTACTGCATCGTTGCGGTGTCGGAAGGGTGACACAGGGGGTGCGTCCACCAACTACGACAGGGCTGCGACACGCGCCGACAAGAAATTTCCCATCGGTGCCTTGTCGCAGCCTTGTCGTGAGAAGAGCAGTGTCGGGACAGCGCTATCGGGCCATGTCGTAGAGGTCGGTGGTTGCCGAAAAAAAGGCGTCCATGGTCCCGACACACTACGACAGTGATATCGAGGAAACCACAACACTCCACGACAAAGGTCTAGTCGTAGCAAAAATCGAACATGTTCGATATTGTCGTAGCCTTGTCGGAAGGCCCCCGACAAGTCCCCAACCACGACAAGGTCCACCAACCACGACAAGGCTACGATACGCTTTCCAATCGTAGGCCTGTCGTGGACCTTGTCGGAAAGCCATTGTCGTAGCCTTGTCGTGGTTGGTGGACGCACCCTCACATTCTGTGTCGTGATGTGTCGGAACGCTGGATGTAATGTATGGTATTCAATGTATAGGGAGCCTCGCCCTTCTGCTGCCGACCCACTCCGACACCGTCCTGACACGTTAGAGTTTGTCAGAAGCACCGGTTGCCTGGCTTAATTGTTCAGAGGGGCCATAGATATTTAATTGAATGAATCCCCCATCCCACATGCTAACTTCAGTATCAGGCCTAGGCACTTGTGGGGCTTGTTTTACCGTAAATAGTAAGTAATCCTGAGGCTAAGGCTGGCCATTTTATCTGAGTTTAATCAAGGATCATTATCACCGGTGTCAAAACACATTCATATCTCAGCTCATTCTCTCCCCTTCCCCCACCAGTAGATCCGGGGTGAGGAATAGGTGTTGATACAAATGTATCTTTAGAGCCCCAGTCAGTAGGTCTATCGAGGGACCCTGGGAGGGACCTTCATTGCTTCACTATCGACCACAACCAGTAGACTAACATGTGAAAGATGTGAACGATAGCCAGCATGGATGACCCTTTTTCCTCTATTTTTCCTCAGCTTTAAATTCATTTAAGAAAACCTGTGGCTGTGTGAATACATGAATATATAGAAAGACTTTCACTTCTTAAAGAGCTTCTCTTGGATAATTTTAGGAACCGGCCCCTCCGCTTATCTTGACCGGCTGGTGAATTGGCGATTAGCAATGTATACAGTCAAGTCTGTAACGCAAATATCAATGTAATGGCATTGCTTAACTCACCACAACTGATTACGCGCACGCGATAGTTTGGTACAACTATACACGCGGGTTAGATACTGTAAACTCAAAAGGCAATAAGGGGGCAGCCGGCCAGGTTTACCCGGATTTTCTTGTAGATCACAGCAAGCTCACAGATACGCCACTGAATTTAACTGCTTGCCTGTTCTCCTCGTTTGAATGATCATCTAGGGTAAAAGGGGGTCTATATGGAACGTGGCTGGCCGGCAAGCAGTGTTATACTTCGACTTCGCCTACAGTCGTAATCAATCGTTGTTTTGCGGTTCTTTATATGTTTTTCTGCGTTACGCATTTTTTTAAACAGAAAATAAAATTTGCTTTGCGAACGACCTCTCATGAATAAATGTAATACTGATAACGATTCGTCCTTTTAAACATACTGGGTGTGGTAATTTATTGAAAGGCCTCGGAATAATTGTGACGATTCACCGGAAGGGTTGTGGTCTAAACTCTTTACGAGGTTACATCCGCAATGTCTAGAACATACGTCAACTAGATAATTTGGCCCTATTTAGCATCATAAATACGCCTGATTCTGAACGTATCCCATGCTAGGCTAGTTGGAGTTGTCTTTATGCATATTTATGCTACTTTCCAATCATTCCAATATCTGTACCTTGAGGACACAACTGGTGTTTATATATTTCATTTACCATTGGTTATCAAAGTCCGTGGTATATGGAACATTTTTAACCGATTTTTAGATGTTTTTACCTTCAAAACAGCTTCAAAACACAAAAGAATTTGGTGAGATTTAGGTTATGTCTGTTAATAAGGCACAAGGTAACTGTATCAGGAGACTATGATTGGGGCCAGGGTTCCGGTTGGGGCCGGGTCAGGGTTGGAATCGGAACCGAAACCAGGAGCGAGGGCTTCATTGTTGGTGCAGGCACACAGGTAGACTGGCCTCAGTCCCTGTATCCCTCCGCCTACCCCACCCCTCCTCTCCTCGATACAGGCACTGGTCAAATCGGTAATGTTGTCCAATTTCTGGCGCTGTTTTTTTTATCTTTTATATAAACACATTGATGTGTGTATTTGTACTATGTTTACTAAATATTTGACATATACGCCAGACGTCACAAAAGATAGTGTGACATGTATACAACTCCTGTATACATGTCAAGCACAGAATATTTCTCTTCATATACGCTTTGCTGCAAATACAGCCATTATGCTGACTTATACAAGGAAAAAACACAGTTGTATAGTAATAAAACGACATTCCTGTACACGTACAAATTTCGATCCGAACTCTGGCCTTGGCACGTTTACAACGAGGTGTTTACACCGAGTTGTAAACGTGCCAAAGGCCAGAGTGAGGATCGAAATTTGTACGTGTACAGGTACAACATTTTATCTTTACTATATGCCTCCAAAACATTCATATTCTTACCTTATTTAAGTTGTAAGAGCGATTTTAAATCCCATTTGGGCACAGAACTGTCGATGTTAACCCTAGCTTTCGCTTCGTCCGTGGAATGCGGCAGTGACGCTATCGCATAGCAATGCGCATAGCAACCTGCATAGCAACACTTGTTGTCACTTACAAACTAGCGGGGAACCAGCGGGAAAACATCCACTCTCCAAGCAGAGATCCTGCGCTCTACTTCCTGTGACTGCTTGCATGCTTGTATGTATATAGCAAGCGATGGTGCTGTGAAAGATCTGCTGGGAGAGTGGAAAACGTCGGGAAGAAAACATAGCAGTTGTTCTCTCATTGGACTCCTGTTTTTAAGGTGCTTGCCATGTTTATTCAGGTTTTTATTACTGTACTTTCAAGTTTTTCTGTAATTCATTCATGTGTTTTTGATTTCACAATATTTCAGTGAGTCTTCTTTATGTACTCCGACGTTAACGTTACCGATGTCGAAGCGGAGACCACGTCGGCCATTTTTAAATATCGACGTCGTTATACTGTCCGTTGCGACCGTGCATTGAACCCTAACTTACTGCACAGATGTGCAGAACGTTGTGGGGAGCAGCGTGTAGTAATCACGTTAGTTACGGCAGTAGGTATATAGTAAAGACACGTTCGGTTTGCCATGGTGTAATTGCCAATAAACCCATAGTTTTTCGTCCTGTGTCAGCTACACAATGCTTTATGAATCTTATTAGACACTTTTTAAGTGTAAAAGCGGTCTAATATAATGAGCAAGCAGCGAGACGGATTCGCCAAAAAGAATAATAGGCCGGGCCCATCTGTAACATGGAGTTATTGGCTCTAACCCCGGTGCTATAGACCTACGGAGTAGAGTTTCCTGATTTCTCTACAAGGGCTGACTTTGACAGATAAACGTTCGTGATCTGAGCGTTGGTGCCGGCCTCAGATAGAGACACTGACTGCGACAGACACACCACGTAAAGTATCGAGGACATCAACTTTGGAGCATGTTAAGCACAAATTTATCACCCATTAAGAACAAAATATTATTGAGAATCCAGCATGTACGAAAACCATGTTGTGTTTTGTTTTCTTTCATTCTGTTGGTGTTCTGATAGTGCGAGTCCAATGATTTTATGGAAATACTAAGCAGTTAGGAAAATACAAGCGTGGCAATCAGGAAAGTAGAATAAGAGGAGTTAGACAGGTTGTAACCCAACTAGTTGTACATTAGCAGGTAGGAGGAAATAAAAATTCAAATAAAGTGTGCAATGTGAATAGGCCACAATACTCTAGATATGAAACACTGGTGTATGAAGCGATATAATGTGTACTAAAGAAGTGTAATAAAGTTGTAAACCTGAACGCTGCATTTGAAAATAAGCATGAAAGATCCAATCTAAAACCCATTGACCCAAATGTATCTTTCAAAATAAACTGTAAAGGAAATGTATACTAGACATATGAAAGAGTGTGGTGC
This sequence comes from Alentia gelatinosa, assembly GCA_950022655.1. Taxonomy (NCBI): domain Eukaryota; kingdom Metazoa; phylum Annelida; class Polychaeta; order Phyllodocida; family Polynoidae; genus Alentia; species Alentia gelatinosa. The sequence continues at coordinate 18,358,083 of OX465588.1, read as the reverse complement.
ATAACTCATCATGACCTATCAACAACCCAAACTTTTCCTAACTTACCTAATGGTAACTATTACATATAATATATATATTGCATACAATATACAATATGTATTGTATTATATCCATAACAAGCGGGAGATCCTTCTCCAGAAAGAACTGTGTTTTGCTAATAAAAAGAAGAAGAAAATTCCCCGCTGGCTTCGTGTTAGATCAGGGGGGTGGGGTGGCGAGAGGCAGGACAATAACACCCCATCCTCTTCCTTACCACACTCTGCTTTTCAATAGCCTTATCATATTACCCACTAGTATATTGGATGAAGTCACAAAGCATTGCATGTTATTCTCACTAGGCATCTCCTCATTAATTAGTTTTTTTATGGTAGCTGTAATGAAACATGAATAATAGTAATGATAACACAGGAAGACCCTACAAGATTAATGAGCTTTAAATTTCATATAAAGGGTGTCAACATATAGTGTTTGCTTGTTTGCCCGTAGTTTTATCAATGTGTTGATTGTGTGGATTGATTAGCTATATTTTGATAGTGAAAATACAATAATCGAATTCCTTTTGCTATTGTATTGCACATAGAATCCATTCTAGCAAAAGACGTTCCAGAAGGGGATTGTAATTGATATTTCGTTGAATATAAAATTTCGAGATAATGAAATGCTTAAGAAAGAACCCTATCTAATTGGATGTATAAAATGATTTTGATCTGCATGGTCGTATTCTCCCCGTAACCGGTGCGTAGTTAGGCCCGGCGTCCACCTACTACGATAGAATCGTAGACCTCCCGATATGGCACACTTACAATATATCAAAATCGGTGCCATATCGGGAAGGTGCAAAATCGTAGACATAGGTCTAGACATGCCAATTCACCACGCTTTGTATGGGGATTTTATCGGTGTCTATTCGCAGAAACGTGGTCAACTGCCCCGATATTAGGGGACCTTCCGACGCGATTTTGATTTTTTATCGGGAGGTGCATCGTAGGGCATATCGGTGCCATATCGTAGTAGGTGGACGCTGGGCCCTATCCTCCGCACGATAGCGATGATGTATTGCGTTGTCTCAACTACAAGGAGGATACGACCATGCAGATCAAAATCATATGGAGTAAAGTTGTATTCATCATATACCTATGTACAAACTCGGTGTAAATAAACATTGCTGCTAGGGGTGTACTAATCACGTACATATTTCCAAGACCATTTAAAAACCCTGCATAGCAACTAGAACTGCCTAATCAGCAAATATTGAGGTATATAATGGTGGGTGTTCACGTATTACAGTTTAGATAGCTTAGATATGTGAAATCCATCAATAATGTTCACCGTTCTATGTTCAATCACACTCCTTTAGTGAAAGATTAAGCTGGCTGACAGTCTGTCTGTGTGTAAGCCATTGTGGATATTGTCCAGTGAACTCGTTCTTATCGATTATTTTGGCATATTTAAGTTTTATAAACTGTATCAGCCGAATGCCCCATGTTAGATATCTCAATATTTGGTCATTAGGCATTGTCATTCCTTACAGAGAGTTTCTGTTCAAATAAATACTGCATACCTGGCATTCCTCTCGGCGTTCCATAATATAGATGTGATGTAGTGCATAATGTAATATTACTTAAGATTCTCTCTATTGATGGTAAAGGGTTAATTTCTTAACTAACAAAATCATCCTTGCATTTTAAACTAGCCAGGGAGTTATCAGTGCCGTTGTAAGGTGTTGAATATTGATATGCATTGCCTTATTAGTATCTCCCAGAGCGCCGGAACGTTACACGTAAACGAATCCCATTATATTTCATCCCAGCTAATTTCATCATTACTAGTCAGCATCTCCACTATTAAATATCTCCCTCACAGGAATTCTCACTGGTAAGCAAGTCCAGATTCATATGAATCGATCGATTATAATGATATGAAAAGATACCCCATTGGGCTATGTGCAAAGCAACAAGGCGTAAATAATACGACATATATATGCTTAATTGGCATAATATGTATCGTTCCTACAGAAATAATAAGCCACCTTGAGAGTAGATGTAGGAGTTTCAGAATATACTTGGCTCAGGGGACTGCAGCTAGGTGGGCATCTCATTGAGAACGCAGGACTCTCTGAATCCCGCCGGCAGGAACAGTGACTTTAGAAATTCTCTATTTGTGTCAGGACCGCTGGGATCACGGATAGGCGCTGAGAAAAATACTTCGTTATAGCAGAAACTGGGGATTTGTTTTGTACCTTAGAGGGTGCGTCCACCAACACGACAAGGCTGCGACAATGGCTTTCCGACAAGGTCCACGACAGCTCCACGATTGGAAGGCCTGTCGTAGCCTTGTCGTGGTTGGTGGAACATAGTTCCCGACAAGAGGCTACGACAAGGCCCCGACAGGCTGCGACACAAAGCTTGTCGGGGGCCTGTCGGAGGCCCTCCGACAAGGCCACGACAACATGTTCGATTTTTGCTACGACTGGACCTTTGTCGTGGAGTGTTGTGGTTTCCTCGATATCACTGTTGTAGTGTGTCGGAACCATGGGCGCCTTTCTTACGGAAACCGGCAACGTCTACGACATGCCCCGACACCGCTGTCCCGACAATGCTCTTCTCACAACAAGGCTGCGACAAGGCTGCGATTGGAACTTTCATGTCGGCACTTGTCGTAGCCTTGTCGTGGTTGGTGGACGCACCCTCTTAGCTGTTGATTGCTTCCGATGATAATTGTATAGCTAAGTCCTGTGCGTATTGTTAGTGAAAATTACAGGCATAAAACAATTGACACCAGACGAAACATGTTTTATGTTTCTCCATATTAAAGTTAGTTCAAAAATGTAACCTTTTAGTTTGCTTTCATAAGAGAAGGATAGGCACTGGACACATAGCGAATCAAAATAAATATACTTGTACTGGAACAGTAAATACCAATTCTGAAGACAACTAAGGGTGAGGCTTCATAATTCAACTATGGGGAATCTGATTTGATTTTGGGTCCCCAAGTGCTACGACTGAAGTTCACTATATTCTCTGATAACTACTGAATGAACGCACAAATGAATTCCTTAGAGGTGTATTAAGATATGCATTCGGAAGATTTCAAAACGAGTTAATGCGTATCCAGAAATTAATCAATATCATTTCCTGGCAAAATCTTTAGGGAATGACGCAGGTTAATGGTTTATCACATGTCATGTTGTACAGAAATACACTTGTGAAAGGGGCCTATCTGAAATCACCATAGATTGCTCATAAGCACGACTTATTATGATTTTATGTTATTTTACGTTATTCTATGTGCTAAGCCCAGATTACTTACTGTTTCACTAACACCCATGCAGGCTAGCAACCTAAATATGAAACCAAGTCTCAGAACGTCTGATCCCCGATCTATATGAAACTCAGTTTCAGAGGGCGTGATCCCCTATATCTATAGCTGAAACCTAGTTCCAGAAGGCAGGATCCCCTACCTATATGAAACCTAGTTTAATAATGAATGATCCCCTATCTCTACGATGCCTAGTTTCAGAACGCACGATGCCCTATAGATATGAAACCTAGTTTCATAACGCACGATCTCCTATCTAGCTGGAACGTCACAAGAGAAGGCTTGATTGACACTGCACGGTTCTACCACCGAATCACACTGCTCAGCTGTAGACTCAACAGGCCCTCTTCGTTCCTGACCTCTAGAGCTCGAGTGCAGTGCTTGTTGTCGGACATTCTAGAACCGCCGACATTTCCTGCATTGCGTGTCAAACAAACAATCTTCCAATCGCAGCCGCCCTTGATTGGGGTGAGAGTTATTTGGGAGGCTGCTTCTCGCTAGGGTTCGTCTCTGATCGCGCCACCTTGCATGTGGGCAGAGTCATTCCCGCCGGTACCGCCCGGCGTAGCCAAGGCACACCAGACACCAGCTGGCACTACAGCCTCGTTTTAAAAGACAAGAGCACTATTTTGGCGTCAGATCAGGCAGAGCTATTTTCGGAATAACACATTTTATATTAGGACTGTAAGGAAGGGTTTAAAGTTAGGTCTCAATGGAGGTGATATTGATCCTTTAGCTGGAGATAGTCTTGTTTCCTGACTCTTTAGAATAAATCAAGGGAATTCTAAGAATGGAGTTGTTCCATCCCAACATAACATTACTGCTATGCTATTACTAAATTACCGCTATTACTTGCATTTTCACCCCCCAGAAAGATTCAATATTGACAGGATTTAAATGGGGGAATCCAGGGGTAGAAGTTGGACAATGCGTACTGGGCTGAAATATAGGCGGATAGCATTGGACGATCGCCCGTGTTTGGATTGACGTAGGTCGATTGTTGTTAGTGATGTATATACAAACCTTATCCTTGAAAATATCACTATTATAAGCAAAACTTATGCCATACATTTCTCATCTTTGATCATATATCTAGTTTTGCAAAGTAGCAGAAACCTGTGGAGGAAGGAGTGAGTTTTTATAAAACGGTAATTTATAAAGTTCGGTAGGGGTGTGGCGCCATCGCAGAGGTGGTGATCCAGTAGGAGAGGAAGCTGCTGAACCCGTGATTACTTAACCACGTGTACCCTCATAATTCCTGATATGTTTTTGTTTTTTTTAATTAAGTTTATTGTATCTCTCATACATACAGATGAGTTCTTCCGACACAATAGTTTAATGTTACTTCTTTAATATAAAGAGCCACCTCGCCGCTGGAGACATCACATTGGTCTTCCATCATCTTATATCTCCTATATACAGGCATCTGTCACTCCCCTCATTCTATTACCATGTGATGATTAGGGGAATTTAAAGCAATAGTTCTATTTGTGTTTATTAGTAAATAATACCGCTCTGTTACCCGCACCGACATCCTCTATTTTGGGGGTAAATCTCGTTTTCTTGTAATTCAATCATTTCTTTGAGTCCCCGAAATAAATTGAAGTCCTTATATTCAGGTGGGGAGAATGGGGCAGAAAGGAAGGGAAAATGAATTAAGTAATTATATTCCTAGATAACATGATACTTCCATGGGGATAACATGATACTTCCATTGGGACAAATAAGGCCCGGCGTCCACCTACTACGATAGAATCGTAGACCTCCCGATATGGCACCGATACAAAATGTCAAAATCGGTGCCATATCGGGAAGGTGCAAAATCTTAGACATATGTCTAGACATGCCAATCCACCACGCATTGTATGAGGGGTTTATCGGTGTCTAATCGTAGAAACGTGGGCAACTGCCCCGATATTAGGTAACCTTCCGACGCGATTTTGATTTTTGTATCGGGAGGTGCATCGTAGGGCATATCGGTGCCATATCGTAGTAGGTGGACGCCGGGCCTAAACGCATCGTATTAGATGAGTGACAATCTTCCCAATTATACTGACATGAGGCTGATTCTAAATTCTTTAAAATTCCATGAACTACCGTTCATGGGTGCGTTGAGTTGAAGCTTGTGATTATTGTTGACTGGACTAATTGATAAAGCATGCCGGAACCAATTTAAAAGCCTGGCTGCTGATTGGCTAATCTTTCGTAACATCATCATCGCCTAGTGAGTATTTTACACTCTACGTAATGAGTATTTTCTTCGACTGTTAGGTGAGTTGTGACATTTTACCATGGATGGGATAAAGCTGTACATGGGATATAAAACAAAAAATTATACAACAATGGAATAGAGGGAAACTATGTTCCGGTGAAAGGAAGTCAAAGTTACGAGGTAAGGCTTGGAAAAATTACTGCCCAAGGCCCTGGCCGCGGGCAGTAATTTTTCCAAGCCTTACCGAGTAATTTTGACTTCCTTTCACTGGTACTTGGTTTCCCTATTCCTATATACCTTCAAATGTGGTTTAATAAGAGACAATCTGATTGGTCTAAATGTCAACCTTGGGTAGTATACGGCAACCTTGGGTAGTATACCAACCTTGGGTAGTATCAGATAGTTACTCCACCCCCCAGAGCGTGGTGTAAGCATAGAGTGTACAGCCATAGGTATATAGGAATAGTCATTTGCCATAATTGACATTTGTATCTGATTAGAAATTCTGAAATGAAAGCTTAATACGTATACGTTAGTCAGTCTAATGGATCTATGGTAGTTAATTGTCTTGTAACATCCCAAATATAACGACAACTGTCTTGCATTGTGAGATGTGGTGCTTTGCCAGATTTTAGCCAGCACTCCTCTTTAGTGTCAATAGACCTACCAGTGACCCATATCACAATAAACACAATACATACTTAAGTACAACCACATGCTTGTGCCGACCGAACTCCTACCATCTCGCCAAATTGCGAACTTAATTCACACCATATAGTCTTACGTTATTATCTATTATTTCTAATGTGTTGATCAGGTAATCAATTGAAGATCATCGGGTAAAGTGCAGATTGATGCAATTTCATGACAAAAGATTCTTCTGGTTTATATCGCAAAAAATACAATACAGTGTATCAAAGTCTTCAAGAAATTCACTCTCCTCCCAGATCATCTGCGGTGCTAGCACTTTCTAATCTCTGCTTCAACCCAGTAACATCACATAGAAAACTACATTTCGGATAAGCTGGTTAACGACAAGGGGAACCAGCCAACATTCTTTTATTTAAAACAGGGTATCTTCCAATAGTTATGAATCTCAAAAAGCTTATATATTATGAGTTGGTAAATACTGGAATTGTTAAATGAACTTTACAGACAATCAAGCTGTTTCTCTTTTTAGTTAAACAAAACACACTTTATACTGTGAATCCACGTTTGACTACATTGCCCCTTCGAGTGAACACATGTGACGTGTTGACAAACACTTTGCACTGAAGAAAGCAATCCCTGAGGCTATGCTTATTTTTACTTCACAAATAACAGGAATGAGTGTATAGTCAGAGACTTTAGGATCTATGGAAAACTGGTGCATGGGACAGATTTTGCACCATACATGCAAGTCGGTGGAGAGATACAAGCGGCCGCAGGATCTATGCTAGGAGAGTGCAAAAAATTCAAATTTACATCAGAAAGAATTGAAGTGATGTGCATCCATTCAGATTCATAATATTACGAAATAGATTATGTCCATTCATCCTCTCTCTCTCTCTCTCTCTCTCTCTCTCTCTCTCTCTCTCTCTCTCTCTCTCTCTCTCTCTCTCTCTCTCTCTCTCTCTCCATCTCTCCCTCTCTCTCCCTCTCTCTCTCCCTCTCTTGTTCCTTGAAACGAAAAGCTTTAAAAATCTACTGTTTTCCAAACTAAAACGAACTGCAGTCCCGTTGATTCTAAATGGGGGAGAGCCAAACAGGCCACTATACTGACTCTAATGACAGCTATGAAATGCCTGATATCCCAAGAAACCTCTGCAGTTTTAGGAACCAGCTCTTGGCGTGCGGATTTAGACCTCTATTGACGGGGAACGCAACACCACAAGTAGAGGCTTCACATGACAGGCTGTCGGAAGCCCCACCTGCAGTGGCAGAATTGCCATGATCGAAGCCGACACCGAAGCCGCTGGGGCGACCTGTCTGCCACCTGGAAGGCGTTAGCTTATATATGATACCCCTGCCTCTCCCTCCCTACCAGCTAATCAACCCTTTCTGTGTCACCCCAACCGGTCATATAGTATTTCTTATCAGACGGAGCTTTCCAGAGACTCCCTTATGGTTAGTACCATTGTAATGATAGTGCTGATCTGCTAGACATGCCATAGTCACGTAGAGAATGAAATGTAGATGAGACTGGGCGTTTACACTAGACGATTATATCATATGAAAATATCATAAGAAATCATGTATTTGAGCCATTACTATTTGATAAAAACGCAAATATAAAGAATGATTCAATAAACCTAGAAAATTGAATAAATAGTTATTTTCAGGTATCATCAACAGGAATATTAATCAAGATATAGAAATCAATCTATTTGTTTAAACACTTCGGGCTACCATGGTGATCGACACAAGAAAGTCAACGTGTTGTGCAGTGAACCGCTGTTATTAGAGTGTGCTGGCACGCGGTATATACATCATCTAGTTAGAGCGTGCTTGCACGCGCTAAATACATCATCTAGAGGCTAGAGGGGTCCATATAGACTTTCAGGGTACTGTATGAAAATTATCCCTTCACTATCTGTGTGCTATTCACTGTGATATTGAGAACAGAGCAGGGTGCCAGTGTCTGAGGGTCTTAGAGGCATGCCCAGCTGACCATGACCAATCACTCCCAAGACCGAAATACCTCATCGACCCACTTCTGCTTGATATGTTTTGACCCTAGTCTCAGGCATTTAGAGAAATGGCAAGTTGACTGGGGGCAAGTGGGTTACAGAAAACGATCCATACACTGAATGTACCCCAAAACCTTTTGGTAATCTATTTAGAATTGCACGCTCATTCATCAATGATGAATATTCTATTTGCTCCTAGTGTTTACAGGGGTCCATATAGACTTTCAAGGTACTGCATACAAACTATCCCTTCACTGTCTGTGTGCTATTTACTGTGATATTGAGAACAGAGCAGGTAGCCAGTATCACAGTCTCTTAGAGGCGTGCCCAGCTGACCATGACCAATCACTCAAAATCAAAATACCTCAAAACCCACTGGTGCTTGATGTGTTTGGATCCTAGAAAGGCAATTGCAGAAATGGCAAGTTGACTGGGTGCAAGTGGGTTACAGAAAACTATCCATAGGCTCAATCTAACTCAAACCTTTTAATTATTATTCATTTATAATTGCACGCTCATTCATCTATGATGAACACACTATTTGCTCCTAGTTATGTTGACCGTTGTCCAGCGTGTTGTTGCCGTTCTTCAGCTGTTGCATGCCAGAGGTCGGCAAATGCTGTGGTTTATATGCTTCAGAACCTGGGAGTAATGTGCATTGCTTACTTGGATGACTACGTAGGCATGGCCTGCTCAAATGAAATTGCAGACGAGCAACAGAAAACATTCTTGGATTTATCTGATGTTCTGGGATTATAACTTGCTCAAAACAAGCATTCTCTGCCTTGGCAAGGTCCCCAAGCAGGTAGCTAGACCAATGGAGAGGCTTGACAACCTTATTGCAACATGCTGCACTTGGCGAGATAAGACCTGTGTCACTCTCAAGGGGTGACAATCGGTCTTGGGTAAGCTAAAACATATTGCACATTGTGTTCAACATGCTTGCTGACTTACTGCTCGATTGTCTGTGTCTGCTCTGAGATCCATCCAGCTCACCCAGGTTGTTAAAATAGGTCACCAGGTCGCCACAGATCTACCCTGGTTTGATACCTATGGGCACACATACAATGGAGTTCATCTGTTCGGTGCCCGAGACGCGTCCAATTTTATGATGCTTGCAGTCACAAACATTGCTGCCAAAGCTTGTTTTAATGAAAGACTGTGGCCTGGTTCTGGGACAAATCTCTGGCTCTCATGCACATATGTTTTAGAGAAGTGGTTATGTGAAAACGATGATTGTCTTAATATCGGAGGATTGCGGTTCCTGTCGAGTTGTCCTACGAAAAGGGATGGTTTTGTCCCACAATGTCCATACCAGGGGCCCGTTTAATAATCTAGGATCGTACATGAAGTCCCGTTTATGTACCTTGTACAAGGGTTACCGGTCGATAATATTTAAGTCTGTTTGCTAATACAGTATTAGCTGTCCATAACGTCGTCCATGAGTGTTGCATTAAGTTGAAACACATCGTCCCTCGGTCTCTACGGCATACATAAAAGTGTCCACTTGTACTATCCTAGATTATTCAACGGACCCCAGCAGGTGTGGTTACAAGCAGCCCTGCTGGACTCTGACATTGCATTAGCAGAGGACCCAGTACACAGGGACAGTTTTCCCGCTCGGAACGTGGATTGTGTCATCCTAGTCTGTAATTCTCTTCTTAGGTGTTGACCTTGTTTACTACGCTCTTATATGATCAGATCATTCTCCACGTCCCTGGCCATTTCCTGTCAGTGCACCAGGGGGTTGTTTCAGAATCTAGGATCGTACATGAAGACCCTTTTCTGTACCTCGTACAAGGATTATCGTCTAATAATATGTAAGTCTGTTGGCTAAGACAATATTGGCCATCCGTCCATAAGGTCGTCCATAAATGTTGAATGAAATTGACCCGCATTGTCCCTGGGTCTCTATGGCGTAAAGAAAAGGGTCTACATGTACGATCCTGGGTTATGAAACGGGCCCCAGGGACTCTCAGGTAGATAATGACCTGCATTTTACGGCCAGTCATGTGAGATCTCCCACTGCCCCTGTGATATCTGTGCAGGCCTTGGTGAATTCACTTTCTTCACCGGGAGCCATTATGCTGGAGACACACCAAGTGAGTAACGCGGCGATTTCCGGAATCGCCAACACAAAATGCCTATATGTGACCTATTATTTCATATTTCACCTGATTATTGTTTCTGAGATGCCGAATTATCGGTGGGAGATATTTCTATGAAATAATATCGCACATACACGCAAATTTTTGTCGGCGATTCTGAAGATCGCTGCCGTTACCCGCTTGGTGTGTCTCCGGCATTAAATGGGATTCACACGGTGGGACAAATGGACATGAGACTGGTGTACTTCACACCTTTGCGCCAGTCGGCTACTATTTCCAACTGGGAACAAAGTTTCACAGATTGGGGTGTTCTACAGTCTCAGGGGAACATGGCGGATTCAATTCACATGAGAAGATTTAACAGGTACATAGTCTCACCCCTACACCCCTACACAGGGTACACAGGGTACACAGGGTACACAGTCGCCGACTCAGGGTACTTCCCCGTGTGAATAGGTGTTATTTGAGACCGCTGAGACCCACAGATTGGGGGAGAACGTGTGAAATACATTTGTCTCACCAAAATGTCCCTCTAAATTTTAAACCTGTTTAAAGTCAAAATCTCATAAGATTCTGTTCCTTGTTAGGGGCGATTGTCGCCGACAATTGCAAGAGAAAAAAGTTGTCTCAGCAAAATGAAAGCCTGTCATTCACATGAGGAGATTTAAACGGGATTCACACGGTGGGATTCATGTACCTCACAGGCCGTTTGTCTGAGACAAATCCTGTTGAGATTCGGTACTGGAACACAATCTCCTCATGTGAATGACAGGCTTTCATTTTGCTGAGACAACTTTTTTCTCTTGCAATTGTCGGCGACAATCGCCCCTAACAAGGAACAGAATCTCATGAGATTTTGACTTTAAACAGGTTTAAAATTTAGAGGGACATTTTGGTGAGACAAATGTATTTCACACGTTCTCCCCCAATCTGTGAGTCTCAGCGGTCTCAAATAACACCTATTCACACGGGGAAGTACCCTGAGTCGGCGACTGTGTACCCTGTGTACCCTGTGTACCCTGTGTAGGGGTGTAGGGGTGAGACTATGTACCTGTTAAATCTTCTCATGTGAATTGAATCCGCCATGTTCCCCTGAGACTGTAGAACACCCCAATCTGTGAAACTTTGTTCCCAGTTGGAAATAGTAGCCGACTGGTGCAAAGGTGTGAAGTACACCAGTCTCAGGTCCATTTGTCCCACCGTGTGAATCCCATTTTAGGTACTACTTGTCAGGTGCCAAGGCCTGGATACTTGAACATGGGGGAGTCACAACATCATTTACTTCGCTTCAGGTCGCAAGTGTTCTCCGCAGTGTGGCGCTTAGCACCGGTCATGTGACCAGATGAGCTCGTCCAGTCATATGCGATCTCCTGCACCAGTTGTGTGACTTTTTTTACTTTTTTTATTTTTTTTTTGCACAAGAGGTACAATAATGGCCTCTGCCATAGCAGGTATTCTGGCCATTCAGATAACGTGTTACGATTCAAGTCGGTAACAAGTTCAGTCTAATTTACAATTATACAATTGTTCCCAACTCGTTGGGTTTAATGTGCGCGGGAGGGATTTCTCCACTCTCCCCCCACCGAACACTCTCCATACACCGGACTTCCCCACGTGACTACCTCTCCACCACGTGACTCGCCGCAAAACCAACGGACTCGGGAAATATTACCTCCCACCCACCCCACAAAAACTATAAACTCTTCTCCCTCACTCATACTTCACTCGCGGCTTTCTTATAGTTAAAGACACTCTTCCCCTCAACTCTACAACTCCTTACTCAATAAACGTCTTATTTCCAAATCCCTCTTTGCGTCATCATTATGCACAGGGGATGAAAGTAATGATGAGGAATTGAGGGGGAAGAAATATTATACACGTCTCTAGCCTTTTAGTTAATTATAATTCTCAACCATTATTTATTTAACTATGTTCGTCATAATATTTTAACCTGATATAATTTTCAAGGCTTCAGCGTTTTTCACCTTCCAATTGTTAAATATTGTCCAGACGCAACGACCAATTGACTAAGCCTTTATAATTGGCACATATATAGTGAAGAGCTCGTCTCTGTTGCAGTAACCTGGAAGCCTATATGTGACCATTCTAAACTCTAGTTGGCGTATATGTGAGTGCGCATTCCTGTGCTCAATAAGTATGTAGATGAATAGAAATGTATTAGAATAAGTGTAGATGTAGATTGGTTCACCACAACTTGGAGAGTGTTGGGGTGGTGTGTGTATTATTGTTATTGCAATTAGAGAGGACCACCCCTGGAGATGAGGGATGGCCGTTTGACTTGAGGGGATTAACCAATGAGGTTAAGGAGGCGTTGCCTCCATTGAGGGGGACTGAGGTTTGACTATATACACTGATCGTAACAGCAGCTGACATGGAGTTACCTCTGTGATACGCCATGCTACGGCCATCTTGAAATCAGAAAGATTAAACTTTTTTTCTTTTTTTTTAACACTTTTTATTTATACTGGAAAAGCTCAGTTTTATACAAAACTGGTATCCTTGCTCGGCCAGTGCCAAGTTGACAAATATCCTTGTGAGTGTAAATAGCATAGTGATCGACACGATCAAAACATACCCCGAAACATTTTCATTAGTTTTGATGGATCATTATTTTGAAGAAATGATCATGTCAGAATAACAAAGGAATTCAATCTATGCACCTTGTTATCATTCAGATAAAGATGATATCAATGTAATGTGTAGTATTATGCATTAAATACACAATGCATACGATAGAAATCATATACAGTTCTGTGTAGCATATTCTGTTCTGATAACTTTCTTCCATTTGTGTGAACAAGGTGAGGTTATTTCTGGCCCTTGGTCCAATTGTGTTGTGTATCTTGTATCATCTTTGTGTTTTTAATTGTATGTGCTTGTTATGATGATTGTCTGACGAAACGGAAAGCAACGATTAATAAATAAGTGAAGCACGAGATCTCAGCGAAAAAATCTGAGAAAGGATAAAGGATAGATCTTGTAAACATAGGAGAACATGAGATTAAGCATATAAATATAGAAATGCAGGTTTTATATAATCGGGAAAACAGTATCGCAATAAAGACTGGAAAGGTCAACCCATCAGTATGCCCCTGGTAAATGCAAGTATATGTGATCCTGCGATAAAAAGGATCAAATCAAGTTGTGCTGGAGCCAAGGAAATATGATATTTGCATACAGTCGTACTACTGTAAACATGTAAAAAAATCCTGGATAAGGATTTTTATATATTTGAATGGAGAAGCAACTAATAATTGGCGATGATTCAGGTATATTGAAGAGCTATCAGACCGTCACGCCTGGTCACGCCGCTCGGGTCCGCCTTCATGCCTCTGTGCATCTTTGGTCGCGCTCCACCGACGCCTACAGAGAGTTCTCCGAACCTTTGTACCAAGATATTTAGAGAAGAGTCGAGCCCTTCAAGCCTAGAACTGACTAGGGCGAATTCAGACCTGTAAAGCTGACACGTTTTGACCACTATATTGATGTAGAGATGTTAAGTAACCTACTTACAAATATGAAATGTACAACTTGCATCAATAAAGAAACTGTTGAAAAAAAAGAAGAAAAAAAAAGTCTTCGGCATTACATTCACCTTTGTCTCTCCATCGATCCCATCTCACATCTTGAACCCTTTGCGGTACATGAATCCAACCGTGTGAATTCCACGTCATATTCCTAAGTCGGTCTAATGTTCCGAGTGATAGATATCTGTCTGCATAATCCTATATGTATGCATGAAGTATACCAGCATATCTCTGTTTGCGTTGTGGATGCTACATCTGATCTGTTGTGTAATCTAAGGGAGGTGTATGAATAGCCCTGGCACGATACACACTTCCTCTCACCCTGATAATATGTACACATCCTTAGAGCTCACATCTTAACAGGTGCTTATCATCAGCCAAATATCTATAAAGCATCCATGCCTACACAAGTCGGCAGATAAAGCAGGGTCAGAGCGATCGTGTTCCTTGTGGTGTTCTCTTTATGGGAGATGGTCTTTCAAGACAATCATTGATGGATCACTATAAATATATACTCATAAGTATCTGGTAATATGAATACGGCTAATATTATCTATACTCATACAAATGTCGGATCGTTATTCACAAAGGGTTGTCCTCCATTACCATTACCATAAATCATTACCATAATCGTTGATTTCAAATCGTTCTTTGTTTTAAAAACTCACCATTGGTCACGATAATTTTGTTAGTTTTCCTTTTCGGCCAACATTTCACAATCCATAGGTAATTTTTTTAGAGGAAATTATTCTACAAATCTGATATTAAAAACTTTTTGGCCTTTTTAAAGTAGTGGGTGACAGTATCAGAATATGCCCTTTTTCATATATTTTTATTCAGGTGAAAAAACTAATACAAATCGCCCATCATTAGGGCTTTCTGCCTCGCACTTGTAGTGTAACAAATAGGTGCGACAAAACATAGCACATACACAGTGATAGGATTCATTATGCAATATTCTGGCATGTTTTTATGAATTTGTATTACTAGTTGCAGTATTAATTTTTTCATTTATTGCGGGTCATATGACTCTGCTGCACCCTATGAGTTCTTATTGTCAAGTACAAATTACATTGCAGATGAAGTACTATGAGAAAACGTGGTCACTGAGCCCGTACGAGTGGACGTTCGAGGTCATTTGACGAAAAAATACGGCCCGATGCCGTAGGCGGGAGGGCCGTATTTTTTCGTCAAATGACCGAGAACGGACACCGTATGGGTTCAGTCACTACGTTTTCTTATTACTATACACCTACAACTCGTTTAAATGCCGTCTTATTAACTTTCCTGGTCCCGGATTCAACCCCTCGTTACTGAACAATATCACTGCCATTCACTACGGCCCGCTAGCGGTAAAAACCCGGCAACGGTCGACGTGGAGCAACAGATGACACTGTAACTTCACTCCCCGAATTAAGCAATGCAATTCTAACGCTAGTACGGTATATATATAACCTATAATCGTACCAAATATGATGAAGATCCGTTGCTTTAAACCAAAGATATCGGCGTTTCAATACGGCGACTTCGACATTCACTGCACACTGGGAGGTGGGAGGGTGAAAACCCGGCAACTGCCGACGCGGTGCGGACTATGAAATGTATGACACAGGACGACCTGGAACTCTAGTAGCCAACGAAATTATGACGTCGACAACGCGGAGCAGCGGAACGGGATGCGATCGGACTTGTTGATATTGATCAGTCTCGTATATTTCAGCTATTTAAACGGTATTAGGTGAAAGCTAAACGTTATTTGCCTCGATATTTGACGTTTAGGCACTACAAGCCATTACGTGGACGTTGTAGCATGTCTCTGAACTCGGCAATGGGGGTAAGAGAACTGCCATTTTATTTGTTTTTGACACTGCCACTGCTCTCGCGCTATCACGATAGATTTCAGTAGTGAGCCAAACGTCGGTCACGGCAGGCGCGAACATCTTTACATTATAAAGCCTATGGTATTCACTACGGTGTATAGTAATATATATATTAAATTGAGAAAATGCAATCATATAATAACTGATCATCTGTTATTCTAGATTATCTCACCCCTGTTATTTTTCTCCATAGACTTAACATTGGGAACTTGTATCCAACGCCCATTAAGTATTTAGAAAATAAATACATAGGAAATACAATTATAGAACAGGCTACGTAATCCAAACAATCGGAATCAAATTCCAATTGAAAATGCTAATTCCGGAAAATTGGGTCTAGAGGTTCATCATCAAGAATGAGTTTGGGAATGCCTCACAAACTGTAACTGGTATTTAATTACTTTACGAAGGAGCAGGAATTTGATTATGAAACACTACACTTTATATGTTCAACGAACGAACTTTATCCGGAGACCGTAAATTAAGCATCTTTTAAAAAGGTGTTCAAGTCACCATCCCAATTGTAACTTTATGACTTAGCAGGCAAGATCGCAACATAAAGTCTCGTAAAGAATGAGATTCATGGATGTTTCTTACGAAAAATGAGATAAAGATCCATAAGCAGATGTCATTCCTGTACATGTAGTTTTACCAAGATAATCCCTCCTCTCCATGTATATATCTACTACAAAACAGACTTAACAAACGAAGCCTATCAACTGATACACACACAATCGTTAACATCTGACGATTGTTTCATTGTGACTATCGACATTTTTGTGATACTCAATGCCTTCTAGAGTGGCCACTCGAACACTTTCTGCTTGAGTTGTATTCCATGACTACATAGTCGTAGTCATCAGTCGATGGGGAAAAACCCCACTCACTTTCCTGTGATGCATGATCAAATACAATATCTAATTGTTTTTCAAGTTCCATATTCCCAACATCTCTGATGTATCCTTCCTCTAAGAAGTTTCATTCATTATGTTAAAATGATGCATTCTCTTTACACTCTCATGATAATCTTTTTAAATCAAGGTTCTTTTTCCATAATCATGTTCTTATTTACCTTGGAGGACTCATATTGCTTGGTACTATTTTAAACATCCAATCTGTGTGACCTTCTTAAAGTAAGGTGTGACGTACGTCCATCGGCTTCATCGTCTCCATTGCTGCAACTGTGTATGCAACGCGAGAAAGACCGTTTTTAGTTTCCCGGTTTGGCTTTTATTACTTTGCAAAGATTGAGTTGCAAACGAGTTTCAGCAGTGAAGTCGAGCCTTTATATTAGGAACAAATGAAAGTTTGGGAATCTTCAACGTACAGAGCAGCTTTAGGTTACATAGCGGCAACCATAGTGATATTGACTTTATTTTGTGTTATCAACAGATCAAAAACGGAAAACAAATCAATGTTTCATTACAACGCTGTAAGAACAGTTAATTCACTAACCAAAATAGTCATTTCCTAGTTATATTTCCTCTTCTTTCAAACAAACAAATGCTCTATCAAATGGTTTGCCAAAAGTCACATAAGCAGTATTTGTTCACGCAGGTCAATCAATTATCTTGACACATAGCAGATTTCCGTCCTGCTGTGCCTTCGTAGAAAACTAATAATCAATGTAACAATAGTATCTTCTCCTGTGAGTAGATATTTAATTGAATTTTCCAATGCGTTCACTGGAAATAAGAATGGTGTCCATTTTTATATACTATTCCTACAGATGATATGGACATAAAAAATGATTTATAAAACTGTGTTGTAATATATACCCATGACGTAAATATTGTAAATACGCACCGTTTTCCCATATAACATGAAAATTCTGTCAGGAACCCGGGTCCGGATGGCAAAATGCGAAACACTGTCCCGTACGCATTGACTAAAACATTAGTTGTTAGACTATATTTAGGTCATTATTTCTTATTAATTTTGTAATATGATAAATATAGAACAACCTACCATCCTTGACAAGCTCCAAAATTTACGGTTAGTACGGAAGAGAAACATAGTTAGGGAGCCCATACCGATTGCCATTTGAGGTCTTTTGTCACATAAAATTAATAGGACAAAAGGTTCGCTACAGGTTCAGTCCCTATGTTTTCTCATTATCATACATCTAAAAACGTAAGAAAAAGGTAATTTCATGTACCTGCAAAGTGTACTATGGGCACAGTGCGCCACAACATTCCCTACATCTCAGTGAGCCTGAACATTATTTATACTACACTCATAGCAGGGGATAGCATTTCACAGACGTTCGACCATATGTGTATGATAATAACTGTAAGTTATCGTCTCATTTTGTAGCTTAGTACAGGATGGTCAGGTGTTTCTATATAATCACTGAATCTTGGTGAGGTTGCCTTATTGCCAAGTAAAGTGTTTGTTTGTGGGTTCAGAAATTATGTTATCTGCGGGTCTTTTCATCTCTTTTGTGATGCCCTTGTATCCACCCAGGTGCCCATTTGTGAAATATTGTATTTGAGATATAAGTATTTTGTTTAGATTTTGTCAGACATCATAGAGACTAGGACTAAGTGCAATTGTATATATCATTATGTATTTGTCAGCATCATTTGTAATATTGTAAGCATCTTAAAATTGTATAAAGTTTGAAAATTTCACAGGGTATTAGTAAAGCATCAAAACCATTACCGGATTAACAAGGACCCCAGTCCTATCCAGATAACGGATAGGACAATGAGGGACATGCTCCATCCAAGGCTGATCATGTGATGTCTGCCAACAAGCTTGTGTGAAGGACAGCCAATAAGACTTTGACAAGACCTAATCCCTAACCCTGGTGAACTAACGTGTCCTGAGGCCATTGGCCAATGGTAGGGAACAAAGGGCGGTTAAATGAAATAAAAAGAGGGTATTTTGGAAGGCACGGTCAGACCCCAAGATTAGGAGATGAGGAGCTGAGTGCTGAGAGAGACAACTGACCAGGAAAGGAGCTGAGAGCTGGACAGGAGCAAAGTCGAGTGAACTTTGTTGAGACACTGCAGCGATGTATTGGCAGGTCTCTACTTCTCATAGACTATGTTGTCCATGCTGCACGCCTGTTGTCTCTGCACTCCCCTCTCCTTTCATCATCAGTGACTTGCAACAGCCTGTAAGTACCTACCCTCATTTTCACCTTGTGTAACCATCTGCACACGCCTAGCCATCCTCGTTTGTGTAGCGTTTCCAAACAGCAATGTGGTACCAATTGTGGTCTGCTTTATCGTGTCATCGCGCCATCCCGCTTAGTTTCATCATGTCATCGATTGAGAACTGTATATCATGTTATTACCTCTATTTGTGCAATCATAGATTCCAAGCATATCCTTAGTTTAACGTTGCAGCACTCAAGTCCCAGGGGATATGCCCATGTTAGCATCCCAAAATGAACCTTTCATGAAACATTCTCCCAAACTTTTCTCAAAGTCGTGTCTTTTCAATGTTGAGTTTCGTCGTTAATTGAGGGACCTCTTCAAGATATTTTAATACATTACTGTTTGCTAACATGATACCAAATCTTTTGAGTATTTTATGCAACCAGCCCATCTCAAGCACCATTTTGATATGAAGAATAGGTAAACACTTAAGAAAATCCAGTTTTCATCTCGTCCCTAGCCATTTTGACATGTTCGTCACACTCCCCCATCACTGACGTCACACTAATGCAGTCTATGAATTGTTGACAACCTTTGGCCTTACTTGGCAATGCTGCAGCCAGAAACATCCCTTGTCCGAGCATCTTGGAGGAATTAAAATGGCTAATTACGCATAAAAAACTGGATATCATTGGATGTCAGTCAGCTTCTCACTACGCTTAGTACGTAGTAATTCACGACTGACCATCGTGGCATAAAAACTAACAACGCTAACTCTCGATCACTTTCTACTAGTTATCAAGCACTACCAGAATGAAAGGGCTAGCTACTCTTGTCGTAATTCTCTGTACATTGGGGATCCCCTGTCTTTTTATTAACGAAGCTTCAAAACTGAAAATAACAATAACTGTTAACATGCGCAAGTTGAACAAATGTATGAAGGCTGGGTGAGTGCGTCAATATCTAAAATGGATTAATGAATAGCCTGCTCCCTACTAACAGTAATTGATTGAATCAATTCATTAATTACTTGTATATCATTTCTCAATCAGCTCCGTTCTCTATTACAATCAGTTATTCATATTTCCTTCTTTTTTCATTCATATAAATCGAAAATAACTAGCCAGAGTTTAATCTCAATGGCAACTCCCTAAGGAACATTCATAGAGTAATGTAAGATCTAAGATGAAATTAATTGTTCTTATTGCAGATACCCCAACACCAGCATACTTCTATTAATTAAGGTCCAAACATAGGCTATGAAATACTACAAACCATAACAGAGGTTTCCATGATTACATGAGTTTGAGCATATCGATAAGGGGGGCATGCTCTCGAAGAAGACGTAGAAGACCACGTCTAAGAAAAAATTCTGTAAATCCTTCAGAAAACGCATTTTGAAGATAAAGAATATAGCAAAACAAATTCAATTTCTGTTCGTCATTCGTCATTCAGTTCGTCGTGTAACCTGAAGCTTTGGGAAATCTGCCACCTGTATCCTTTCTTCAGGCGCGTTGGTGTTTCACTTCAACAAAACATAAAACCTCTTATTACTAACAGTGAAGTGTTGTTTTCCTGCCTTTTCATCTTTTCCACCTGGTAACTTTTGGCCAACGATAGTTTTATTGGCCACCATCCACTGATTTGTAACCATCTTTGTTAGAAATTGGCATGGGGAGACAGATAATTGTTAAAGTTAGTAACCGATCTATGTTTCAATATTTGGCATATTTTTTCACCACTTCTTAACAAAATTGTTGCTGAGCAATTCCATTGGGTCAGATTCTGTCGGGAATTGTGAATTCATTATAAGGAGTTAGAAACAAAATTGCACTTGCACCACAGTCCCAATATTTGCATATAAGAATGAGAGCTTCCTAAACGTCGCTGATCATTTTGTCGACAGGTGAAAATTGGTCTATACAAAGACAGTGATTATCTATCAGGACTGTGTGTACCTGTCTTGTCCTAAAGGCGTCTGTATAATAAAGGTTCCTTAAAAGGTGCCTTTTTTTTTTACAGTTTTTGTGTCTCAGCTAAATGGGAGGGAGGGTTTCAACCCTTGAGACTAGCTAAGATGCACTAACTTATAATTAGATCAGGAAAGACAAGACTGTTTTGGATTGGTCTGGTTTATTCCGGTCTCTATAAAAATGTTTCCAGTTTGTCAGGAGCCCCAACAGCGCAGAGTTGAATGATAGGCACACTGTACCAAAGATTTTCTGAGTCACTAACATTAGCGTTATTCTATTGCTGCAAGATGTTCAGTCAGTTGACAGTCTAAACTCGGATAACTAGACACATCGCACTGACCACTTTGCATGCTAAGTGTTCTTTAACCACATAAGTGTTTGTACATTGTTTCAAATCATCAGAAGACATCAAACGAAGTTTGTGGATGAAATGACGGTTGTAATGAAGAAATGTCGTTTCATCCACGTTGTCATGACAGTTTTGTGTCGAAATGATGTCTGTTTATGACGCAGTCTTTATAGGACAAGTAAGGCAATTATTCAATTGTAGGAAATGGTACATTTTGTAGTTTTCGGTATAAAAATTGCACTGTCCTATAAACTAGGCTGTGAACTACCTCTATCATAACCATAGAGAAAGGTCTTAAATGCGATACCTAACTAAGTGTAGGAGATATCTACCAAAAAGACAAATAAAACATATCAAAGTGGAGGATATAGCTTTTGCTGTCGACTTCTGGGAATGGAGTATTTCAAATGATCACTGTATAAACAATTTAGAGTCTTTACAATGTAATGAGATGGTCCATAAGTCACAAATTGGTTCATAAACGAGGTCAAGGGCCAAGTCAAACACGATCGCATTTGTTATGACATTTGGAAATTGATTGTTGTAAGTGTGCTTAAAAGGTAAGGCTAAGGTTATGTCTTAATTGACTTGGCAAAGTTAGATTGCTACGGTTCTCGTCTCTGCTGGTAATAAAGTGATGGGTGATCCTATGTGTATTTCCTTAATACACTCATATCCTATTTGTATATCATTATGCAGACAGCCAAAAACTTGTCTACTTTCAAGATTTCGATATACAGATGTTAGCTATTACAATTTTAGAAAAGCTGTGTATGTCTGTTTAGCATGTCTGTTTATCACTCAATAATGAGGCTAGAATGATATGATTCCACGTATTTACATCAGTATAATTGCCTTGAATTAATAAATCTCTAAATGAATTCAACACGATCTGGGGCAAGGAGGCAGTCTTGTAACAAGGTATTGAATTCCTAAATGCTATAATGCGTACGGTTGGTGTTTTATTCAAGAATTTCGCAGTCGGTCCATGGTTTATAGAACCAGAACGGTCAACCTGATTTTGATCTGCTCAAAATGTGGCAGAACCTGTGATCTCTGGCAACTGAGCACAGTCTTCATTCAGCTCAGAAAGCGGCACAGTACTAACAGTGCAGCAAGTTTCCTCTAGAGAGCGATTAGATAATGCAAATCTACAAGGAGTTAATTCCAATTAAATGCATATATCACTCGTGAAAATAACCAGCAGATGTTTTTACAAATAGCATATTATTTTTACACTATCAAGTAAATCATTTCCAGAATTTATAGGTTAAATGAAACTTGCCTTGGTAAAGAGTAATATTCAACCTAAAGTCTATGATGGTAAAGGGTCATGGGATGGAGCAACGGAGATGTAGCTCTAACCAGGTACAAGCAGCTTTTGACATACAGAGGACCACAGTCTTCGGTAAGTCTCATTTAACCTATAAAGTCTACTTCTTGTTAGTGGTCGGTTGGAGGCCAACGGAGAGTTGGCTCACCTAGCGCTTCTCAGAGAAAGTTTCCCAGGGGGATGGTAGTATAGTCGTCTTTCACTTACTGAATAATCATACCCTGGAAGGTGTTGTCATCTGATGTAAGTGTTCTTGTGTAGAATTTGGCAACTGTATTGTCATTAGTCCACCTTGCCTTCCTCAGAATGGTTTCCATGGGTAAATCCCTCAGAGCTGCTGTAGACGTGGCAAATCCTCTGGTTGAGTGAGCCTTAAACACCTGTCTATTTATACCAGCCTCTACCATGGTTGTACACCTGGCAACAATGTCTTTTGTCGCTGGATGTGAGTCCTTCCCAAGTGTAACAACACACATCTGTGTTTGCTGACCTCTATGCTGTTTGGTATCAGTGGAGTATTGCTTCAAAGCCCTGTAAGGGCATAGTCTCATATCCTTAAACTTTGCTGCTATATTTTGATCAGATAATGCTTGACCTTCCTGATATCCTTCATCAGTTTCTGCAACTGCAGAATAACATCTTGATCACTCCAAATAATAAACTAAATAGCTAAAGTTTGTAGTGTCTGAGTCCTCTAAGTAGTGTACTCCTTTTCATATTTACAATAGAGTAATTGAAACTACTGTCATATAACATGGAACCAAAAGCTTTATGACATCAAAAACCATCAGTTTGTTCAGTTTAATCTTAACTTCTACACCAAATAACGTCCATTTCCTTAAGGCAATGGCTTAGTCTTGTTTCTTACTCAAAACTCACCAAGAATGCATATGAAGCACAGTGGAACATGAGTCCAAACTCTGTGCTTGGGAATAGATATAAAGGAATGGGTTCTATGCATTCACACCTTTAAGGTTGAGTCTCTGGGTAATTAAAAAAGCAAGGAAGGACAGGGCAGAGGGCATCCTGGTCATGCCGTTGTTGGATGCCTAGCCTTAGGACAGCCATCTGAGGTGCACAGCAAATTAACAGCTGGACCTGTAGAATATCCTGCTGCAAAACCTAGTATCCAGAGGGTGTGTTTGGATATCATTCAGTTGCACCATTGATTGAAACATGTCCGATCGTCCTGTACATTCAACAAGACGTCACATTTCTATTGAGTCCCCCTACTATGTATGGATGACGAGTTACTATTAATTGATTCATATTCACCCTCATCTACATCAACATTGGTATACTAAAGATTGTTTTGACTATAAACTGTATAAATATGGTATAAGCAAAGCAGGACAAGGTGAAAGATCGGCATGGCAAAGTTCTCTCTCGAAAATGAAATATATTTGGTGCTGTGTAGGCTACTGGTATGACCATTACATAAGGGGTCAGAAAGCTCAGCTCGTTAGAATTGTATTAGGTCCGCCATGGAGAGAGTGGGCAACCTTTACATGTTATTTTCGTTCGTTGTTCGTGCGAGGTGTGAACACGGGTAACTTCAGAGAACCTTTATTCAAGGTCGGTACCCGAATATTCCGCGGATGAACCAGTCCGCAATACGTGACATGTCGAATACACATAGAGATTAGCATAGCATCAGAGCGAAAAACGGAAATGAAAGCAATGTGCCACTCCATTATCGTAATACACAGATATTAAGTTGTCATTTCTAATGAGAAAAGCGTTCTATAAGAGGTATATCAAGGTAAGTTGCACTGTTTCATAGGTTCTTCTTCACTTCTTCACAAAAGGGTTTGGTGGTAGACCACAACCCATTTCAATGTGCAAGCTATTTTTTTTTCGCTATATTTTTTTTTAATTCATTCATATGGTGCTCAATCATAATCAGCCAATTGCAATTATGAAGAATTAACAAGTTTTGTCTTTGGTAAAAAAAAAGGCATCGCTTTAAAGTCGTCACGAACATGAGAAGAGCAGAATGTGGGCAACATGGCGGCAGACGTTCAGCCAATTATCGCGCGCGACATTAAGCTTTGTGGCATCAAAGAACCGTGGTGAAAACAATCTTCTTCTTCCCAGACCCAGGTGAATAAAGATTGGAGTGTTTTTCAAATGAAATGTGAAAACACTGAGTCTGAGGCAGACCCCAAACTGAGAAATTTAAAAAGGAAATCACAAAGGATTTAAAAGTATTTAAATTCATGTCTCTTTCCTGTCACACTGAAAAAAAGACATGAATTCAAGTGCAAATTCATAATCAAGTGGTAGTTGCCTCAGAATGAAAACGCACATCTAGCTTGAAGAGTTATCACCTAGAATATTACAAATAAAACTGTTATTAATCCCATCCCGCAATATACGAAAACAGGGTTACTGAATCTGTATGTCGTGATCTCTAACCTAATCTCCATGGTACAAGTGAAAACGTTTTAAAAAAGAAAAAGAAGAAAAGGTACGAGGAATAGATTGACGAACAGAAGAACTGATGCCGAAGGCAGAGTTTCAACTGATCGTTGATCTTGTGATATTTTAAAATATGATGCATGATAAGACGATACAACACACTCTCTCAGGGTACTATACTCGTCACCTTCAAAACGCAAATAGGTGTTTTCTATGGATGAATCTCTTGTGAAATACGAGTCCCGATAGAAATACTGATCTAAAAACAACCCTTATTACGCACGTAATAAAGGAGGTATGTTTTTAACCACGTGAGGACTCCCTGTGTGTCCTTCTGTAGGGACCCATTAGGATCCTACAGACCCCATGCAGTGCAGCCAGACAGTGTGCGACTAAATCCACAACCTGCTAATGAAGTAGGCCACTAATTGCCATGTGCTTCTAGTTTGCTTCCACTAGTAGCTACACTATGTTTTGGTCGCGTGATGCAGAACACTTTGCGCAGGAACAGCTGAATGGGGTTGTCCTCAGGGAAGTGTATTTATACTTTCACACAACCGTGGCGGATGAGACCCAGGCTGGAGCTCCCAGGAAGGGTAGCTGGTCAGGACGGCCATGTCTTAGGGCTCAGTGAGATTTCCATTGGAAAACCTCAATTATTTCTGTTTCCTTCCAATGGGAATCCATTCCTTCAACAAAATAAACCTAGTTTCATGTCGTCAGCGACATATTTTGTAGGTCGGTTGTGCTAGATTTCACGCCAAGATTGTCTGTACTGAATTTATTTTGGATGTCTCTGAACTAGTTCATAAACCGATGTTTTGTCGGAAGAGCTATAGAATGGACACACTGTTGACAGACATTCATTATTTGCTACTAGGAAATGACTAACCATATACCTGATTGCAACCTTGTGGGAGTACACAATATACCCAACTGTAGCCACATCTTGCTATTTAATGCACGCTGACGCATATTTTACTTTTAAATACGCACAGATTCTATAACTGAAGGGAGAACAAAAAGGTTAGAAATATGTTTCCTGATACCTGATCTATCAGCAGTTATGCAGCCATATGGATCGTTTCAAAAATACTACAATATATTATTACCAGTATACCGACGATATATCCGACTCCTCGGGGGTGTAGGAGGGGAGAGGTGCAGTGTCTGAGATCTACCACTGGAAGCACTGCTGCTGACCGATTTCAGTTTTTTGCTGGGTGAGGGTATTAAACAGCAACTCACAGCAGGTTATCGGTAGGGTTTTTTCATTCACGAAATAGATTTCACATTTTCGAACTTTTGGTTGAACCGTTGTTGTGGTTTTTTTCCTTGTAAAAGCCGACTTTCAGTTGGCAGTTAACCCTCTAACACCCGCACATTAATCATATCACAGGAGGCGTACGGCAGGCAGCCTCATGAATTGTAACAGTTGTATGGCAGGACTGGTAATTCATCAATCAATAATACCTTTGTGAATTTCCATAGAACTACAGGCAGCACCCAAACAAATATGCCTATATAATTTTCATAATTCCACGATTATTTGAAGTAAATGCGAAGGAACAAAGACAATGAAATGGAAGTAACCACCAAAGGAGGCCATATGGCATTGCCCTGCTCCAGCTACGGGAATGCAAAATAGCATTCTTCTGCCCTATAGGGTTAGATAAATGAATCCATATGACAGACCAATAAGTGCTGTACAGACCAATAAGTGCTGTTTGTGTACTGTACATTTGTCCTGTAATCATGTCCTGTAATCATGTTAATCTATATAATGTCCGTCCTGTTTTTCCTGTTGTTGTCAGTATTAGCACATCTTGATGTATTGTTAGACTACGAGGAAGAGCGCCCACTTAAGGGTGATTTGTACGTCTTATTTTCCTGAATAAAAAAATAAAAAAGTGAATATGTGGATGTCGTCCCAGGATATGACAGGCCAAGTAAAGAAATCTACAGAAATAGTTTTCTGTCTAGAGAATAGATGTATAATGTGGAAGGGATTACCAAATTATTTGACAAGAGTAAATAATAGGGACCTCTTCAAAATAACGATTAAGCAGGGAATATGAAAAGGAATGATCAAATGATAAATTAAATAGTAAATAGTAAAGGTTATAATTTAAGCTGTATGGAAAGACGTAGAGGTAGCTCGAGTTTGCGACCACGAGGGAACTCCCTGTTAATTTTATAATTTTATAATTGAAGCTGTTATAAGTAGATATATTTGCCACAGACATCACAGAAACCAAGGAAAATCAAGTAGAAGATTCCTATTGTATACAGGAATTGACGTCGTGCGTTCATTGATATTTGCCTATGAGATATACGATATCTCATGACAAATGCGATATGTATGAAAGGACTTAGATATGAAAGAATATGAGAGTCGATTTGAATAAGTTTGTACCATAATTTGTATATCCATGGTGACAGGTCGAGCGACCACTATTTTCATTGATGTCAATATTTGTTGCAGTAAGATATTGGACAATCTTTTGATATCAGAGACGAAGGAGGAATCAGGAGATGTATGCATAAAATGGGAACGTATAGGACACAGATGAAAGAAATCGAGAAGAAATAATCGCTCATTTATAAAAAGTCATAAATATTATGTTTATAGTCGTTCAACTATATCACTGTAAAACATCCAACAGGTATGTATGCCTAAGTCCAAAAATAAATGTGTTAAAAAGATTTTAAAATGATTATACGGGACCAACGTTCAGTGTCTATATGATTTTAGAGTCGTCGGAGCTTTTACCATCCTGGAACTTACCTTCTCTGCTCCCTCCTGCTTCACCACTACTAGAGCAGAGAGCTTTCCAACCCTCACTGGCTGCTGCAGAACATTGCAATGACAAAACCCTGACATCACCCACTACAAATAATTCTTCACAAACGAAGTATTAGTTATTCCATAGATATTCCTACGAAATGTTATGTCAAATTTTAAGAATTACAACAATTCTCTTCAAATATCAAATGCAAATCAGCTCCCATATCGTGCGTTTTTACCTTCCATACTCCCAATCTACCAAGGGCGATTTCTTTTGGAGAATGTCGCCATGGGGATCAGTCCGGACAGGAAATAATCCAAAGGAATATGTGTGCTTGCAAATTCAAAAGAGAAAATCTTCTGAGGTTGACATGTAGTGTGATGCCATACCATCCAGGTCATCGTATAGACCCGGTCTGAATATTTTGATATTAATTAGTAAAAGTTGGTGGTAGCAAAGCTTCAAGGGACAGACCATCACCTTTCCATTATCACAGCAGGAACTCTGATCTGTGGACATCAAGTAGATTTTATCCTTTGCCTCCCTACTTAGCATGAGTAGGTGTTCGAGTCTTGTGTGTCTCTACTGGCAGTATTCGGCAGGACAAGTCTAGATGTAAGTAAGTACCATCTGTTGATATGCCTCCTATACCCTCTATCTAGCTACAATGATGGGACATGGGATATATTAGAACCAGATATCCCCCTTATTAGAGCATGCTTGCATGCGCTATATACATCATCTAGAGTTTAGAGGGGTCCATATAGACTTTCAGGGTACTGCATACAAACTATCCCTTCACTGTCTGTGTGCTATTTACTGTGATATTGAGAACAGAGCAGGGAGCCAGTGTCACAGTCTCTTAGAGGCGTGCCCAGCTGACCATGACGAATCACCCAAGACCAAAATACCTCAAGACCCACTGGTGCTTGATGTGTTTGGATCCCAGAAAGGCAATTGCAGAAATGGCAAGTTGACTGGGTGCCAGTGGGTCACAGAAAACTATCCATAGGCTCAATCTAACTCAAACCTTTTAATTGCTATTCATTTATAATTGCATGCTCATTCATCTATGATGAACAGACTATATGCTCCTAGTTATTATGTCCCTGCGCACGAATATGTCATATTTATTTGCCAGCTGTAAAAATTCCGTTCGTCACAGTGTGTCCGTCTGGAGATGATACTACCCTCTGTACCACGTAGAGTTTAAGCGATGAAAGAATAAGTAGCAAAATGCCGTTTTAATGATTTAAAGGTATTTTTGTGGTTGTAATTCTTCTTTATCATAATGGGAAATATATAATATTACTTCTGCATGGGTTGTTTATTAGCCCCATATGATATCACTTTCGAAATATTGACGGAGCCGTTGGTTTCTATATCTAGCGAAAAAGGAAAGTTAATTGTCACCTTACTTATGTGATTTGTGTCCATAAGTTTGATTAAGTAACCTTGTCTGTCGTATTCATCTATAACGACAATATGTAGTTCCTTCCGAATGTCACACTAGTCTTATGTATCTATATATAAATGATCATTACTTGGACCTAATGTTACATCAGATTCTATGAGCGGGGAGTACCCGGGAAATAATCACCAATTCCAGCCACCACCGCCACCACTCATTCAGTAAATAAGCACCACACTTAATCCACGTCAGTGAAAGGCGTAATCATAACAGCAGGTGTCTACCTCGTAGATTCAGGAGGGACTCGCCGGAAATTGCACAGTGGTGAGCAGCTCAATACTGAAAGGGATGAGTATGGAAGGCCATTTTATCTTTTGTTTTAACAATTCTTAGCAAGAGGAGTATTGTGGATACAATATTCGAATTCGGCAGTAACACAATTCTTTCAACCCGGCTTTTATTTATACTTAATATATTGAATTAAAGATGTGTATAGAATTTCTGTAAAACATCCGTCATTAGCTTTCATGCTCTTTCATTTTTTTAGCTGTCATTACTTTCTATGATTTGGTCTGTGGTTCACCCTCATAATGGAATCTTTACATTTCAGTGGTAGTTTTGTACCTTTGCTGAGTATTCCTGAAGATTTCTCAATTAAATTTAGCTTGAAATTCAGATGCCTCACACCTTATTCCGCACGCCTCACATAAACCTGGACATCTAGAGTAAATCTGTAGTATTTGTGATCTAAAGGGTCTGTCTCACATAACGGACTGCACATCGGCCTTGTCCTGGTATCATCGTCAATAATCTACTGCTGATTATTGGCCTATTCTGGTGAAACACTGTCTAAAAACTTCAATCTGGCGGTATCTGGTATGATCTGACAGCCCGTCAATTGTGCCCGAAAATGTTATAGTTCTCTGACTTCCCATGATCGCAATCCAACCCTTATAAGTTCCCATTTCTGGTTCTGCAGAGTGTAACATGACATTAAAGTTGCAGTTGTATTCTTTTTCAAAATAACCATGATACACAAGCTTTATTTGCTTTAGTACACCACCTATCTTTGAATAATGACTCCCAGTAGACAAGCCAGGGGTCAAGGTCACAAGGTAGGCAACGGGCAATAGAGGGCACCACCTGTTTCGCTTTGGTTTTTTTTGTTTGGTTTTTTTTTCAATGTAATTAGGGTAATGGATACAATAATATTGTGTTCAACCCAACCTCGGCTTAGCCAGTCTTCCGCTTGGTCTCTCCATCGTTCCATGGGGTCAACAACATAACTTGGATACGATAGGTGAGTACATCTAGAGAGGATATTTACGTCTAGGTCCTTGTAGTACAGGTTTCATTGGGTTATACATCTGAATCGGTATATTTACTTGATTGATGAGATGAGTATGAGTTGAAGGAAACAATTCAATCTTGATTTGCAACAATCTCATTAGTGTCAGTATTAGTATCCTACCTAGGACAAGGTCAAAATTACTAAAAGTCGGTGTACTAATATCTACGCGCTTCGGGATAATTGAACGGTGTAACATAAGGCAGCCGATGGCACTGATCTCACCAGGGTATGGTGTTCCATTTCACCTATGGTACACAAATAGTAAATCAGACAGTGTCAGAATCATATTTCGGCTGAGAATTGGGCCAAATAGAACAGCCTCGTTACGACTAATCAAATATCTTTAAATGGAAGTGTGTCCATCAGCAGAGGACGAGTCCCTGGGAATGATCGAATAACTGTCGGTTAATCATTGTCTGGCAGAAACACTAGGATTTCCTTAATGAACAGCACCATATGCAGGTACACCATATTTTGGTCTTGTTACAGATCTGCAAATATAAGACGACGATATAGAATGTCTAGAATAACTGTTGCAAAACTGGAGACAGTTGTACTGTGCTTTGTGCCTCAATTCAAAGAAGAAAAAGATCCTAACATGATAGATCTATCTGATAGGAGCACTAGATCCTTAACCGCTTCGTTGACTGAAATTATCTGCTAATGACTTAGTCAGAGTCCGCCTAGGAGTATAAACATTTATTATCATACGTTATATAAATTTTATACTTCAGTACAGTATAGCAATTTATGTTGAAATGTAATATAACTCAATATAATTAATATTGGTGTATTACAAATTGAGAATATGAACTAGAGATGAGGTATGAACAGGGTAAGAGAAAATTGAGTAATAGTTTTGAGTATTACGAAATACATGAGATTTATATAGATCTTATAAAAAGATTTTTTAGTTGAGTTCTATTTAAAATCTATCAATCATAAACGGAACATTGATAAATGAGTCATTTTGGCAAGGTATAGTGCTATGGACTTGGTCGACGACCAGGTGCCTCGCTGACCAATGTTGTAGATGGGGTGCCCTGTGTTGACTCCTTATTGGGTGCCCCCATGGCGGAAGTCCTGAATGGGGGGTGTAGGTGAGGGGGCCTGAACCGATAGGCAGATCAGAAGAAGTCTCAGGACCCGGGTGAAGTCTTCAGAGGTGAAAGGCGTCCTCGGATAGATCAAGGAAGTGGGGGCCAGTGGGGCGCCAGGGGCTGCCACTCTATAAGACTCCCATAGTCATACAGGACAATACCTGGGATCCTTGGCCGCGGGAACGACTGCGGGTGATGGGAATTTCATGTCAGATAAAGGGGGCGCAAGCACGGCATGCGAAGTGCCCTGTGAAGTCATTAAAACTCTGTACGTTCACTCCAATTACCTTGTCAATGTCCAGGACAGAGGAGAAGGTCATCCAATCACATGCTGCCTTAATTAAGCTGAATATTCCATTACAACTATTATTACCTATGGCTGAACGCGTATCAAATAGCGACCGCTGCTAGGGGTGCAGTATTAATGTTGTTTTGCGCACCAACGTAAAATGAAAGGTGGGCTCTGATAGGCCGAATAGTTTCTGGTGTCACTGTTTCTGTGAATCACAGCGTTTGTTCAGAGAGTTAGGCGCGGCGTCCACCTACTAAGATATTGCTCCGATATAGTCTACGATGCACCTCCCGATAGAAAACCAAATTCGGGTCGGCAGGTCCCCTAATATCGGGGCAGTTGATCACGTTTCTGCTATTAGACACCGATAAAAGAATCATACGATGCATGGTGGATTGGTATGTCTACGATTTTGCACCTTCCCGATATGTCTCTGATATTTGCTTTTTGTATCGGAGCCATACAGGTAGATCTAAGTTTCTATCGTAGTAGGTGGACGCCAGGCCCAAGTGCATGTACCATGGCGGCACGTATGGTTTGATCGCTGGTATAGAGGCCTGAAGTGTTTTGAATCGGTGATTATATAAGTAAATCAAATGGTGTTTCTTCGTGGTTTTTTTTCAGTATAGGCCCTGCACCCACCAACGTCGATGGTCAACAATAAACCTCCGGATAGGCTACGATTTGAAATTGCAAAATCGTAGCGTATCGCAAGGTCCCCGATAATTCTAATCATGGACATGGGTGTTTTTCATAGGTTGTCGGAACGACTTTGAAGGATAGAAAACGTAAACCCTGGTCACTATTCAATCTGCGCATCTATTTAGATCTCAGGCAGAGTTTGAATATTGAAATATACTATAATTTTGGAAATATTCAATGAATCTGAATCATCTTTAAGGGGTATTTACAACATATTATATTATTTTTTCAGATACTAAAGTTATCAAATTTGGAAATATAAGAGTGGTATAATCATAGTCAATACTTATCAATTGGATGTGCAGAAGTTGATGTATTGGACCTCATTTAGTCATTTAGTAGTTTGGCTTCGTTTATCTAGATTTTATGTACTTAATTTGTAAATATTTTTCCCGAGCCTGCCTGATTAGTGTTCACTTTAGAGAAGCAGTAGATAATAAATACATGATTAAACTCTTAATTCAGGAACATGTCTGTCTGGAAGTGATGGTTCTGAAGTGTGAGTAATTTGATAATATCAGATATAATTCCGATGCAATAACAGAATTAATCGCTCCACCAACATGTAGCTATGACCCAAAAACTATCGTCAGCAGGACCGAATAATAACACTCACACCCACCCGGCCGCGGCACTGGATGATAAATGACCACAAACACAGGCTAAGGAGGTGAGACACACAGATATGTGTACCATGGTCAGATATAAATCAGAGACATTAGTCTCAGGTGTTTATTATCAGTCGGGGCCGACGAGTAGCTCTCCTCACAGCTGTTGCCTGTCTCTGAGCAGAGCGCAGAACTGCTCACTGAGCAGCTCACTGAGCTGAGTGATTGATCACCTCGTCATTGACTCACTCGTGGTTTTCTTGTCCATAGTTGGTTTATGCATGTCAACCTCTGTAAATATGGCTTCATCCCACCCAGGAAAATGATAAAGTGGGATTTACACGTTCGGACTAATGTACCCAAGACGGGTGTACTTTACACTTCATCGTCTCTGACAAAATTCTTGCTTTTCCCAGTCTCAAGGAAAAAAGTGGCGGATTGAATCCAGATGGAAAGACATACCTGGTACATAATCTCAGACAAAGTCCCTGAGTATACGTAACTTGTGTCTCAAGTACCCTTGTGATGGGCGTATAAAAAATGTAATCCTGATTGCTGGCTTTCTACTGGTTAGCTACTTGGTTGGTGACCCAACAGTTGGTATATTTGTCTCACTAAACGCCCCTATAAATCTTAGATATGTTAAAATAAAAAGAGACTCTTTCATCACCGTCAATTAGACGGGAAAAACTTATCTCAGGGAGATGGAACCCTATACCATTCAGACAAGGAGATTTGTATAACATTTATATGTCATAATATCATGTATTCCATTGGAAGAACTGACACCCAAGCCAGAAATGGTCTTTCTTGAATAAAAAAAAGGAGATTGCGTTCTAGTATTGAATCCCAGTGGGATTTATCTCAGACAAATGCTTCGGGAGATGCAAGAATCCCTCCGTGAGAATTCCGTCTAGGAAAAGAAAGGGGATTTGACAAAATGGAAATGGTTGATTAAATAGATAATTAAGCATGCATTATAAGCATATGCATGTATACATTTATACTAATTGTGACGAAAAGAATGAGGGGTAATGATTCAAACGGACTATACATATTTCACCTCCAGCCCCTAGTTTGTCAAGTCATTATGATGTTCATAGTATTTAAAATCTTGAAACTGGCGATATCCTATACATAATAGACAAAATATTATTGATTATATTCAGGTGATGAGGAAAAGGTGAAGAAGATAGTGAGGTTTTTTATTGGGCAGTAATACATTATCAAGCTAGGAGAATAATTTAACTGTTTGTGAAATAGAACGATATAAACTATATTTATGAACGTAAATCATAGAAGATACGTGAACAATGTAAAGACTCGTGTTTATGGCAAGTTCGAATAGTTGCTGTAACATACATGTTTTCTAGAATTACCACTACTGATTAAAGCCTCTGGTCGAAATTGTGGTATCAATGAACCGTTTTCCTTACACAGGTGGATAACTTTCCGATATCCATGTGGGATATTTTCCGGTTAGCTCCCATATTGCGGTAAAGTAGTAAAAGGTCAGCGTGCTTGTTTGCCTTCTACGATTGCGCGGGGAAAGATAGGTATGGTATTTTTATTATCCACCGATCACAGTGTCTCCGTACTAGGGCCTGTGTAATTCAGGCGGTCATTTTGACTTTTCTTTGGTCATTTCAATTTGAAATGCTGAATAATAAATACAATATAAACTGGTTTTAGATAAACGCGGTCGTTATCTCCTCATACTAGACGTTAATTTCGCAGTTATTTGTTATTCATTACAATTTGTTTATGAGTATATAAAGTTACTTTATATCAAAGCGTATATCAATAAGTTTATATTTATGCTATGAAGCTTGTAAATCATTTCTATCTACCATAGCATAAATAGGTCGAAGAATTAATGCATCCTTTTCCGGCCTGACACATTGTTTATTCCCCCATTAGGAATATAAAGGAGTTGTTGAAACTACCATATCAGACAATGGAGGCATAGTAAGTGCGAACATAGTGTAAGAGGGATTTCTCTAATTTCTCATAAATTTCCCTGTCTCTCGGCTTCTGTTTAGTTTCCGCGACCAACGCATTTATCCTCTCTCTGGGGGCACGTTGGTTGTTAGGTTTGTATTTATTGTTCCCATTGTACTTGGAAAATACAGATGGCATTCACGCGGCATTCACGCTCTCGACACACCATGACACAAAACATCCAACCTTTTTCTATGGCTACAGTGCCAGAATTTAGTGTCATACTCTCACACACTACGACACAGAGTTAAAATTCAGACACTGCTACGATGCATGAAGTTTTATTTGTAACCTTGTCGTAGCCATATCGGAGTGTATCTGGCTTTCGAGTCTTAAAAGGGATAAAATATTACAGGGTTTCAGGACAGTATCATGTAAAACTCCAAGTATTGCATAGCATACCTTAAGGTGCATTTCATCCTGACCAATCGGCATATTGTATACTTCATTGATTTTAAAGACTGCAGAGATTTGCTCAGTTGTACATGTATAAGCTTTGTATAAGTTAAGTGGATAACAAACATAGTCGACACGTCGCAGTCGATACACAACTCATCTGGCTTACGCATCGGGTCTAAGTGCGTCCGCCGGTTGTAGATTTATTTGTGGCCAGTCGGGGTCTAGTCGGTCAGGTTTGAGACAGACGTGTGGCAATACTAGGTACTTTTAAGAAAAGAGTATATATCCTTTCTGAGCGTGGTCAAAACAAGTATATATACTGTACAAAATAAGGAACACGCGTTTAAACCAAACCAGGGATGCCCAAAGAGCTGCCCTGTTTTATGTCAAATGTAACATTTAAAGAACGAAACCCACAATAAAGTATTTACAGTACTACAGCTAAAATGAGGCATTGAATTTGTCTTGATTTTACTTGACATAACAAAGGGTCTTGGTCTGCATTACGGATGCGTTAAAGTTACACGAGACGCTCCTTGGAGTAGGACTGCAAGCACCATGGTAGTATAAGATACATTTGGTTTGGAACATCCTTCTATGGTCACCTTTAGATCCAAGAACTAGACTAAGCTCCAAGCTTTAATACAATTGTCTGTGCCTTTTTGTTATATAGCACTGCAAGGTCAGGCATAGAGAGGGACGGACAGGGCGACAGACATAATATCGAGAGAGAAATGGTGAGACCCCAACAGCTAAAGGGATACACAGACAGAGCGAGCGAAGGAGAGAGCGAGACAGAGCAAATGATAGGCAGATGTAACAAGGTGTTGAAGGAAAGAGAAAAGAAAGAGACGAAAAGGTATGCAAGAGAGAAAGATGGAGTGAGGATGGCAGAGAGGTACTATTAGAGGAGAGATGAAAAGCGTACATGCAAGAGAGAGAGATGGAGATCGAGAGACTGTAGCAATAGCATGACAGAAAGATGATAAGAGAGAAAGGGATATAGAGGATAATAGAGCAATTGCGCATGCAAGAGTGATAAATGAAAGAGGAGAAAGAGTGCCATATCGGGAGGTCTACGATTCTATCGTAGTAGGTGGACGCCGGGCCTTAGAGACAAAGAGAGAGAGAGAGAGAGAGAGAGAGAGAGAGAGAGGGAGAGAGAGAGAGAGAGAGAGAGAGAGAGAGGGAGAGAGAGAGAGAGAGAGAGGGAGAGAGAGAGAGAGAGAGAGAGAGAGAGAGAGAGAGAGAGGGAGAGAGAGAGAGAGAGGGCTAGAGGAAAAGAGAATGCAGGAGGGAGATGGAAGGGAAGATGGAGAGAGACAGAGAGTATGTGTGGCAGTGCAGCTGTCGCCGGCACGACCAGAGCGTCCTTCAAGGCCGGGGTCAGCACGTCTCCACACTCTCCAGGACGTCAGGTGAAGGAGGTGTTGTGACAGGGGACTAGGGTAAACTCCAGACAGAAACGTACGGAATTCCAGTGTTTATCAACTACTTCTAGCCACGCCCCTACAGCTGCCAGTGAGCAAAGGTCATCAAGCCTATCAACCCATTGTGTGAAATGGGATTTAAAAAGAATCCGTTATGGTCGACTCGAGAAACATCTCGTAAATACAGAGGGATTGGAGACAAACCAACTACGAGAGGGTAAGCAAGCTATTTACTGTAGGCGCGACCCAGGGGAATTCTCTACATGGTTCTCGTGGTCACGTGACAAATTTGTCTAAATAAACATGGAACGCTCTTATCTTAAGTGTAAGAAAGGCCACACCCAGTTTAGGAGATATATAGTACATAACGGACTGCTATATTGATATCTTTGCGCCTCAAGGTATCATTCGGTTATGGCATCAACTTGTATAAACCGTGTAATCATTTGAAGCATCATTATACTCGATGTACTACCTATCCTTATGTACATGCCGCTGTGCAACATGTCCCCGTCGGTAGAGGATTATTGGTATCAGCAGTAAGAGAACGCTCATTAAATCTATCTAATATATCTTTATATACGTATGCTGCATGCCATGAAAGTGGTGCAATTACGACAATTTCTGGAAAGCAATAATTTTCTAGAGTAGATCTTCATTGCAGGATCAAGATAATTTTCCTCCTAAAAAGTACCATGCCTTATTTCGTGGTATATAGGTATGAGAATATTAGTGAGAATTTGAAATTTCAATTAAAAAACTTGAATTTCAGGACACCTGTCAGTCTATGAAACGGCGAGTTTCTACTGCTCTAATATACATTTCAAAGGCACTATTCATGAGGGTTGGGTAGCATTATTTGTATATTTTACTGTAATCTAAACAAATATGAAATAAGCAGATCATATGCCTAAATATATTTGTGAAGAACACAAACTGGAACTTGCCATTCAGGATGCATGCAGGTTTGCATATGTCAGTATACGAAACGACACATTAAAATGGTTATATTATCCTCATTTGTTTTGATCACTGGGAAATAGTAAAGCTATACCTGGCTACAGGTGACACCTACAATAGGAACATCTGATGCATTTGAGGTGACTGTCATACTAAGCGCGGCAATGCAAACGGACTAATTAGTGGGCTACTACCTCATTCTGATCACGTGACCAGATCGCTCCCGTGTTTTCTTAATAGTGAATAAGTTTCGGTGATCCTCACTCGTTAGAGTGGATTTACGTTTAGAAGATGCAGAAACTGTGGCATTACCAATAGAGTACTGCAAATGTGCAGGCACGAAGTCTTTGCGCCAGAACTCAAACCAGCGGCTACGTCATAGGCGCATCTCACGCACCCCAGGGTGCTGCTGAATATTCATTGATATGTCCCAGATATGATCCTCGGACCGTCCTTGCGGAAATGTCGTTGAATAATCCTCTGGGGAGGATGATTAAAGGACAGGCTCAAGTTTCAGTGGACAAAAGTCGCTTCATAATAAAATCCTGAATATGGGACTTCTCCTCCAAAAACTCTTCCAAACTTGCCCACAAAAAAGACAGGTAGAGGGCAGCCCTAGATGTAGCTAGATATCGAAATAGATATCATGATAAGCTGTACTTTTGACTGTAATCAGCAATTTCCCTCCATAATAGATAGTCCTCAACTAGTGCAAAAGACTGACCATAATTTTGAGAATGGAAAAACCCTCAATGATCATAGATTTATGCAACGATTCCGACTGGATCATGGGACATATCCCTGGCATATTGATCCTCAGAATAATGCTGAACAGCGTTTACCTTCAGGGGATGCACTGTCTGCTAGTCTCCTAGGATTTGACCCGGACTTGTCCTGAGAAATTATCCGTGTCACAAGAAGGAAAATTTTCAGGAGGGATTTTATTGTCCACCAAGGATCTAGTTTCTAAAACGACATTTGTCAAGGATCGTCCAAGATCTCCTCGGTCCTGATTTAGACCTTATCCTTCAGCCCGAGGATACGTCCTGGATTATTCAACAGAACCCTGGATCCTGCGTGATGGGCGGGTGGTGGGCGTGGCCTACCGGGATCACGAGTTGAACTCGAAGGTCAAACACATTATGCAAACAATGGGTCACGTGCCCGATAGTTATAGGGCTAGTATTATGAGAGCCATTTTCACGAACCTTTTCACTGTATACACTGTTATATTGATATACCGTTAGAAATTGCAATTTGTCAATTCACGTGGAAAATTAAAATATCTTCGTCCACAGTTCAGTGATAACACTGAAGATTAACTTAGTTCTAGAAGATGAAATACACGATAATAATCTCTGAATATTGAAGAAACCTATTTTGTCATGTCAAGTGTTCTGCATAAAACACTATGATTTAACTTATGAATGAATCCCACAACATTTGTCTGTCGCCGAGATATAACCATAGATAACCATGGATGCTGCTATGGCGCAAAAAACCTTTCTGATTTTATTCACTACTTTCATTTGTTGAGCCAGCACTGATGTTAAATCTTTTTCTAAATTTGTCTAATGTATCCATATTTACTGCCTCATACTGTAAACTGACCGTAGAGTGTATTGTTTACAGTCCTGAATGCGTTTACGGTTCAATACCGTTTTGTGATACCAAATATACGGTATGAAACTGTAGGTAAGATTATGGTATTATACCGCCCAGGTTTACGGTATTACTTGGTATGTTTTACTGAAACTGTTTACAGTGTAGACACAGTAGAAATGGCATGACTTTATAGAAACGTAAATGTCGTAATCTGTAGGCTATTCTGCTCCACGATCTTAAATGGAATGAAAAATAACAAAGAATGCATTACCAGGCAGTCATTAGGTGGTAATATGCTTCATTTATCCCATTCAAAATTACAATCCCATCCGAAATTATCATCATCTTTCTCTATGTTTTTCTGCAGATGATTTATTATGGAGTAAACGCCTTGTGTTACACTAGAAATAAAATTGCACTTTTTGTACATAAACCTTCACTAAATGTGTTTCACGAAACACAGTCACAGATCTGCCAGAATAAATGGTAAATCAAATATAAGTTACACGTATTGAATCTATTGAGATACAGAATTATCCTATATCTAGGTCACCTGAATGTCCTATTGATGTATATTAAGATAGAGGAGGATATTTCATCTATGCTTTCTATTTTCAAACCATGTACCTTTGTGAAGTACTACAAGGGCCAAACAGAGCCTTAATGGCAAATGGAACAGGTCCCTATCTGATCAAAGTTGCTTTAGTGGGTATGGCCAACCGGACTGCTTCTGCTTCTGCTAGTGTTGCTGCTGCTGGTGATCCTGTGGAAATAGGTGACTTTTGGTTATTATCCAATCAGTACTTAGTACCCTTGAGAGATGTCTAAATGGGAGGTAAGGTCAAGATAAGACCACTTACCGTGTCCTTGACCTTTGCTCTCGTCATCATGTAGGGTATCTCATAGTAGGAGACGCTGCCATATTTATTTCGTCTATGATTGTTTTGCACAAATATGCGATAAAGGTAATGGTTACCCAAAATGACAATTCCAACCAGAATGGTGATAGGGCTGTTAAGCTAAGCCAAGATAAGGTTGATAACAGTCCGTCCAAAAATGGGAATTTTTTAAACTTGCCGAGTCATGTGTCAAGGTTTTCACATGTTTGGAGCTAGATTCGGCTTTCACCTTTAT
Source organism: Alentia gelatinosa (assembly GCA_950022655.1). Classification (NCBI taxonomy): domain Eukaryota; kingdom Metazoa; phylum Annelida; class Polychaeta; order Phyllodocida; family Polynoidae; genus Alentia; species Alentia gelatinosa. Next base: position 18,317,382 of record OX465588.1, on the reverse strand, counting down.
TGCTTTCATTATCAATATCATTTCTCATCAACTATTTATCTCTATAGGTCAATGGTATCAGTGTGCTTTGATGTTGCACTTCCCTGTGTTTGCATGGGTAATATTTCAGCTTTCTGCTCAGTTGTTTTGCGTATTGTAGCTGATGCGTCATTTCTGCTATCACTCGTGCTGAGGAACGCGTTGTTTCTGTTGAGTAATATTATTATATACCTATGGTCGTATGACCCACACATACTGCCCGCTGCTACCCATGTCACATTTATATCCGTACGACACCTAGGTGACGTACGGGGTATGTATGTGGCGTACGGAGCATGTACGGCGGCCAAATCCAAAAACTCCCCCAGAAGCAAGGTTAAAAATTGGATATTTTAAGGTATATAATAATAGAGAAACAGGCTTACTGTCTCCGTACGGATAAAATACTTGATAAAATCGGCGATTAGATGAACCTCTGCCTCCGGCATCGGTTCATATGATCGCCGATTTTACCGCGTATTTTATCCGTACGAAGACAGTAAGCCTGTTTCTCTATACTACGTAGTAACGGATTGAGTCCTTTTTGGAATTTTAATTAGCTTAAATTTGAGGTGAAGACAAGGAGTTAACGCATTGGACTCATCATTACCACAAGGTTGGACTTTTTGTGGGTTTCACTGCATTGGTAGGCATTTTGCCAAATCAAAGGTCAATTGTTCGCATACCATGTCTATATGATATAGGAGCTAAAAGAAGCTTCACCTCCGTAAATGTGCATGGTGAGATTTCAGTATAGACTCGATCATCACCCAACCAAAAATCCAATAGATTATATTCGTTGTTTAACTATCTAGACAAGCATACAATCAAATTTGCTGTGATGAATTGCATACTTATGGAACATTATGGTAATCACTGCAAAACATATATTCTTTAACAAATGCATTTTCCATGTATACAACAACCTTTAAAATCTGAAAGGCTCAGGTCTCTATACTCAATTGACAAAATGTTTAGGAACCCAAGAATGTTTGATATGACAGAAGGTTGCACTATCAGTTTATGTGAGTTGCAGAACTATCTGAAAGAGTGACCTAAGCATAGATATTAGCCGATGTAGAAGGAGGAAATCAATGTTGTATTCCGTAATGATACTGTCACATGGTTGTTCTGTTAATGACAGCATATTTACGTAATTGTTCTGAACTGGCTTTAGAGCGAACACGGAGTAAAGCCGAAACGTGGAGTAAATATTTACTGTTTGCTTCCCCGTGTTTAGTCGTCAGGGAAAATGTTTTGTTTGAAAAGCCGCTTTCTCCTGGATGAAAAGGTGTGAGCTTTGATAAAACTACCTCATGTGAGAAGACAAAGAACTAAGAAATGGAGCAGCACTCCACCTTGCTAACGAAAAACTGTGGTTCTCCTGCAAGGAATACCACATGTCAAATCAGTGCACTGAGCTTTGCAGAGAAGCATACCTAAGGACAGTTTAGATATTTCGGAAACCTTTTTCTGTTCATATTTCTATTCTGATGCTGATTCCCAACCGTTCCTTTTCTCCATCCCCGCCCTCCCGGGAATTATTTCAGTTTCCTTTATTCATCCCTATTTACATGTTAGATTTTTTCATTGACTCCAGTGATTTAACTCTTCGCTTGGATGAAAAAAAAAGAAGTCATATATAGCAGCTATATCACACATTCGGCTTTCAATAGTGATATTGTGTAAGGAGGCGGAACTTTGATGTCTATGAGACAATGACCTTCTTCAGATTTGTAATGTCAGAAATTCATCGATTTTACATTCCACTCAATGAATTATTCATGTACATGCACTCAAACAAATGAAATATCAGAGGTACAGAATATCCCATACTATTGATTAGAACTTAGATCTGTGCTACAATCGAATTTTCATCTCAGTAAAAACTTAATTTCTAGGAAAAAAAGTTTCTCGTATGAAATAAGATGAAACTAAAGATTAATCAAAGACCAAACGCTATTATTTTCCTGTGATTAATTTCAATGTAGACGATGAGGATGACTTGGCCTTTTTATTCCCAGCAACTCTTTTGGTTTAGTGTGAAGCAAAATGCTACCACAGCTATCGAGTAGCTTGGGTTCGATTTCAGATGCATGACACCTTCTCCTTCTAAACTAGCCTCTACATTTGCTTCACACAAGATAAGTGCATCATATTCTCTAAATGTTACATAGATTTTGACCATCCAAATAACGCCTCTTTGCAGTACTTCATAAAACATTTACTTCAATTTTTCTATATTGCAAAACGATTTAGATAACACAGAACTTGTATGCATACGGCATGGGAATGAAATAACATTGAAGCAGGAACAACTGCAATTCAATGCTGATTATAATCGCAACTCATGCAGTATGTATCACGTTCTGCATCAAGAGAGAACTTCAATGTGTGGTCATTTTTATCAACCCAATCAGTCAGAGTGGTATCACATATTGCACCGCCTTTGATGTAAATTGCTGGTAGATGGAACCGCGCTCCACTGAGCGTATGATGCCCGGATCTAGTCTGTTTAGATTCAGTCTGTCAAACACGAAAAGGCCATGTCGTTTGCTAAACCTGGCATGCGTATTACATACATTAATTATGGAGCATGATACGTGAGCTGTATACCCCGACATTCATGAAACTGGGGGCCGTTTCATATTTGGGAACAGTGAGAATGATACGGACAATGATAGGAGAGTTTCTGGGTTGACAATTTCAAGGATAGGAGAGTGATCGCGTTAAATATTTGCTGTGCATATATTCTCGTCTTTCTCCTGACCTGAATACAGAACGACAGTTCAAGATACAAGCCGTCCTGTGATTGGGACTTCAATGTGTCTGTTCCGAGCACCATGGGCGTGCCCCGTTAAAGTTAAGGGTGTGTTCCACCAACTAGGTGAAAAGGTTGTACACCAGCCTTACAGCGTTAGCCAGCAGATCTGGCCTGTTGCAGGCGATGCCCTGGCCTGTGAAACACCTCGGTAGCTGTTTACTGTGGGCTGTTGAGCATCTGCCGGAGTTCCAGGCCACCAGCCAACTCAAATAATCATTTCTATTGCTCTTTCACCATCTAGGGCATGCACCCGGCATCATAGCCAGCCTCAAACCAGCTGAAATATTTACAAATTCTCGCCGGCTTGGCATCAAAGCTTCCAAGCACGAAAACGCTGATTTATTAGCTTTTGCTGGCTGTAAGCCAAGGCTGGGCCAAAGGTTTGATGAGAGTACGTCTCTCACATTGACTGCTCCCAGCCTATACTTCGATGAATGTGGTCAACATCAACTGGCGACACCCACACACGCTAACCTGCGAGTGGAGCCCAAAAGTTTTGGCAGTTTTGAAAGGTTGGACATAATGTCAAAACCAGAGTGTGCTATAAACATTTATAACATCAACCATTATCTTTATTTATCCCTGTTAGCCGCATTGTTCAGCTGATATTTGATGAGCTTTCATCACATAAATCCCCAAATGGCAGACATGTTTGGGCCTACTTGACATTTTTTTGTTATTATTTTTTTTTGTTATTAAGCACAGAAAAGAAGTACATGCTGTAGCCGTCGTCTGCATTGCAGGTTTTCATCGGGCTTTCTCAATACTCACATATTAACAGTCTGATCGAGAACAGGTCCATTAACAGTATATACATACATGTGATGATAATTATATGAAAGATGGTGATGAGATGAGCAATAGATTTGTGTTTAATTAAACCTTTGGATATATTATATTAGGAACTACTATCTTATTGGTTGACAGAACTTAGACGTATGGTATCACCTCGCAATAAGTTTAACATAGCCTGAAAAGACGCTGTTTGATTAACTGTTTGAAACTTCCGATACTACAGCCCTGAGTAGAGACATGCCCCCTATCAACTGAATGGGGAACTCGCTTACCATGTTAACGTGGCTAACATCCAAAAGACTGCATCACAGCCCGCTCACCGCTCCTGTGCCTGGCAAGCGCCGGTAGTTGGTGTATGGGCGCTGTGTGGCCCTCGGCCGGCTAGAATAGGTGAGTTGGTGGAATAGGGCGTTAAAAAACGACATTTTTGGCTGGCCTGAGAGCAGGCACTAGCCAGATGCTTGGCTGAGAGGCCAGCCTTTCATCGGAATAATGCCTAGTTGGTGAAACACCCACTTACTTTTGTGGTGATCAGGAGGTCCTGCATGAGTTCAAATCCTGGACAAGACAAATTTTGTTGTGTTTTTTTCTATTGGTGAAATATTGGAATACAGAAGTAAATTTCATAGACATAACATTGGAAGTGGGAAGTGAAAACACACTATGGATTGTATGTTATGTATTGGCTACATATAGCCCCAAATCCTTTTCAATATCCTATTCAATTGACAAACACATGCAGATTAAGGGAGAAAAACATCACGTCTCAGAATGTGATTTCTACTTCCTAAAATGACTGTTAAGCGTAACCGCAGCCGCTCCCTGTGAATTTACACTTCCTTTTGCCCGTCCCCTCCCCACCTCCAGTTCCCTGGATGCTATGTTCTCAGAGTAATAAATCCTGCATGTGGTCGAACTTCTTTTTTCTATTCAAGTAAAGAGATACATTTCACCCTGGTAGGGCGTTTTTACAAGCAATCTCTGGGCTTTGGACTGGAAGACTAATCTATGCAGAGTTATTGAGATGATAGCGTAAAGCTAATTCAATTTCCTCTTAATATTGAGCGCTCCCCTTACTTACAATCTTAAACATAACTTAGCTCTTATGGCACACAACCCAATTACTACCTGAGGAGACATCCGAGAAAAGATTGTCTTTAGCCTGTACCTTACTACAGAGCTAGTTTCTTTTTTGTCTTCTTCCCCATTTTTCCCCTTCCTTCCTCCCACCCCATTCATCCTTCTGAGCTTTTGGTGATCTGATGAATAGATACGCCTACAAAAATTAATCATCTCTGGAAAACAGCACTATAATAATTTAAGTTTAATCATCTACTCCAACCCTCCCACCTTTATTCAACGTTACAAGTTTCAAACAACTAGAAAGAGAGAGTACTGATTGGGGTATATCTTACCAGGTAAAGGTCATCCTAGCAGGTCTTCTAGGATTGTGGATAGGACCTCTGAATGGGGAGTCCTGCGTATGTGTAGCCCTAATTCACGCCAGAAAGCAGACACCATTTCAGATTTTACCAGCGCCTATATCGTAGCAAGGAGGGGTGGGATAAGTGGAGGGGTACAGGGACTGAAGTCAGTTTGAGATTGCCCTACACATTTACGCCAGGCCTGTCAGCAGGCGCCTGGGAGGCGGACCTGCTCAATACCTGCCCAAGTCCTAGTTGATGGAACACATCTTTTATAATGCAGTAACACATCTAAATGTACCTGGTGTCTGTTCTATAATTTAGAGTGAATACAAGGAAATTTCGTAGCAGGGTTATGGTTTAATAATTTTCAAGCCCGTTCGCTAAGACTGTCCTATCAGCCGAAAAGCCATCCGTAAGTGTTGAATAAGGCTGACCCAAATCGTCCTTTTGTCTCAATGTCGGACAGAAAAGGGTCTTCATTTACGAGCCTAAACAGGCCCCTGGTATCCATGTATGAGTGTCTCAATTATGCATGCCTTTATGTCTAATACTTGCAGTAGCCAATACTGTACGAAAACACAAGGAGAGTGTGCTGTGCCATTCGTTTGCTAGCTGAGCCTCGATCTAGCTATGTTATGCAGTCTTTCTACCTAATAGAGGGAAACTATGTTCCGGTGAAAGGAAGTCAAAGGTACGAGGTAAGGCTTGGAAAAATTACTGCCCAAGGCCTTGGCCGCGGGCAGTCATTTTCCCAAGCCTTACCGAGTAATTTTGAATTCCTTTCACTGGTACTTGGTTTCCCTATTCCTATATACCTTCAAATGTGGTTTAATAATGATAATTAGCGTTATTTGCTCATCCACAATCAAACCTGAAGCCAGATCCAACCTTATCGAGTAACTTGACACTTTATGTTTACTCCCCACTGCGCTTTTCATATGAATTTTGTAAGAGACAATCTGATTGGTCTAAATGTCAACCTTGGGTAGTACACGGCAACCTTGGGTAGTATACGGCAACCTTGGGTAGTATACGGCAACCTTGGGTAGTATCCATAAGTTACTCCACCCCCCAGAACGTGGTGTAAGCATAGAGTGTACAGCCATAGGTATATAGGAATGAGTTTTACTTGTTCGTACAAACCTCGGTGTACATATCACACAGAGCAGTGAATGTTCTAACGGAGAAAGCAAACCGATATCTGGGAAGGCTGTGATACACAAGATGCGTGTTGAATGTCCTACAGGGTGATAGGCTACTCGGACACTACTGTCTGTTGACTGTCAGGTGCGGGGAGCTGCCTTGTATATATATATTGTTTCATATCATGCTAGTTGCCACATGGTAAACTACAGTGCATACTTGTTCTATGCCTTTGTACATAGTCCCAAATGATTGGCTAGCAATCGTCTTTCCACATTTCCACAAATTCTGTATGCCATAGAAACCCAAGGACGATGTGGATAAACCTTAGTAAACACTCATGGAGGACCTTATGGGTGGCTAATACTGTCTTATCAAACTAAAATATCATTAAACGACAACCCTTGTACGAGATACAGAAAAGGGTCTTCATGTATGATCAAAGATTATCTAACGGGCCCCAGATTCGCAGATAATTTCTAATTAGTCACGCACTAATGTTTACTACTACTAAGACAGGATAGGATATTCACGATTCGCAAGGAAAGACCCTGCAGAGGCTGCCAGTGACTTCTCGGTTGTTTCTTCATTGTAGCTGGTTGGCAGATCATATAGCCCTACCATCATCTGACGATCTGATTATTATAAATGAGCTGTTCGGCTACTACCCACACTGTCGTCTTTAGGGGTTCGATGACAGGTAATTGACAGGTAGTGTTCCCAAAAGATTCAGTAATATTTGAAATGTTGGGAACGAAACAATTTTTTTTTATTTATTTCAATCATGCCAGAAATAGTTTATTCTGTCTCGCTTCTTGCTTCAATTCTCTCTCTTTTAAGTATTTTCATCACAGATTCAACAATAAAAAAAGACATAGAAAAGCAGGACATGCGTGTGAATGATTATTATTAGTAAAGTACCATAGATATATTATTAGTCAAAAATAGTTTATATGTATATTCTCATTTGTGCCCACAAAGACTAATTAATAACACCCTGGAGCATAGCGGGGAAATAAACGAATATGATATGTTTCATCATGTGTAGGTGTGCCATGTATGATCTATCCCCCCGCACCCTCATATACTAGGATAATATGTTCCTGTAAAAATCAGAATTAGCCCAACAGCTCTGTCATGGGGGAAACCAAACATGACTTCAAAGAATTGTCATTTATTGAATTTAGAAAACATCTAAGGGCAGTTTTATGTCAGAATACATCTAAGTTTCCGAATCATAGGTTTATAATCTAGACACTATCCGTCGACCCCTATTTACCCCATGACAAAAACGTGGTTCCTGTTTCATCTGGGACGGATCTTGGGTGCTCGGAGGAATCCTTATTAATTAATGACAATGGGGAAGGTCAATGCCCGATGGATTACAACTGAGTAATTGGAAAACAGTGCTTCCAATCCTGCCTATATAAACCCATATTCTCCAGTAAGCGTAATACTGCTTGTGTCCGAAAGATTTTTTTTTAAGATTAGGAAAATAATATAGTTTACAGCCAAGCTAATGGCTCCTCAAAATACTACGGATTCGAACAAAATTATTTTATATTCAGAGCGCTGTACATCAAGTTCATAATACATTTAGATATATGTGAGATCATGTCATGATGTTAGATCTGTATATGCTCAAGATGTTCCCTTATTTATTATCCACCGTATACCAAGTCCCCATTGTTATATTCTAGGAAGCTTTAAAGAGGGCACCTTCTGTTCCAACCCAAGTTGTCACCATATGTGGATGGCCCACTTCGCGGAGTTACGCGGAGTTTTTCAATTATCATGTAGTATACTTTTTCTATGTATAAAGGAAAAACCAATAATGAAGACATACTTTGTTTGATCACTAATTACTTGCAATTACACATAAAAACCTAAAACAGGTAGATAGATGCTAAAGACAGTGCTTAGGAATAATTCAGATGTAAGCCCAGTCTAAAATAGGTCCGACAGTCCACAAAAGGCATCAAGGATGTTTCGTGTCGTTTGACGAGAGGCACCGCGACACTGCTAATATATACTAAGAGGGGATCCCCACCTACCACGATAGGCCATGACATGCTTCCCGATCGCTACGATTTGAAATGCCCAAATCGTGGCCTATCGGTAGGTCCCCGATAGTTTCAAATCGTGGACATGGAGAAAACGCCTTTGGAGGACCAAAAACATAAACTATGGTCACGATTCAATCTGTGTATCAATGTATATGAGTTTTAATGTTGAAATATATTATAATTTTGGAAACATTAAATGAATCTGAATAGTTTTTCAGAGGTATTCACATCATAATTTGAAGTTATTTTTCAGACTCTAATACAATCAAATTGAAACAGATAACTGTTATAGAATCGTGATTCCGATCTGAAACTATTATTTTCAGACCTTTATCCTTAATCAAATGATATCATATTTTCACCGAATATATATCTGTATACGGCCTACCTAATTCTAGAATTTCATAAATTTCCATCTTGTATTTCACCCACAATATGGGATATTTTCCCATTCAAATACTCTACAATACCCTACGACAGGCTACGAAATTTCCAACATGTTGGAAGTTATCGGGACCTCTACGTTTGGCTTTTACAATCACACCCTATCGTGAGCTGTCGTAGACGGAATCGCAGAAACCTGTTCCACCTATCACGATTTTGCCAGACCTCACGCTTCAATCGGAATGGTGTCGGGAAGGCCGTCGTAAGGCCGATCGGGACCAGAATCGTGGTAGGTGGGGGCAGGCTTCAAGTTGTTTAAAGATTGTTTCTATTCATGTATAGGAAGGCTTTAAGAGAGCACAGTTCGCCATTTCCTCTCTTAGGTGTTCTTCCATGTCCTCACACCTTAAGGGGCTTCGCGCTTTCACCTGTATCAGTTCAACGACACTTCACGTTTTTCGCGTCTGGTCCTACATCTGTTCTTAAATGTCCATCTGAATTGCCTCATCTTGAGCGAAGCACTATTCCTACTGCTTTTACGCAGAGTTGCATATTGGCTTCGTGAGGATAAGACGGCAGTAATAGATCCGTGCAGACAGCTACTGAGACCACAGGATTACACGGGTCTACACAGACGGAGAGTGTTTGCTTGTAACTTGTTTTGTTTGGGTATATCAACGTCCAATATGTTCTATTAGATTTACTTTGGTTGGGTGGCGATCCAATCTTTTAGATGGATTTAGGTAGAAATCTGACCCCTACACAATTGCCGTTCTTTCAGTTCCCACATCACATGGCCATGGTATGAGAACGATTGACCTAGTAGTTATAGTAGTTGATATAGTACACATGTAGCAGGTTTACCACTGCTGGACACACCTGTGTCATTTAATTGTTTTTTTATACGACAGTCTACCCATCCCCACAAACAGCATAAACAAAATCCCTTACATGGAGTGTTGTCAAATACCTAACAAGAGGACAAATTCCGTTCCAAACATAACTGCTAACTACAGCTGGGTTTCCCCTTTCACGGGTGCCTTCAATTATGGTTCCACTACATACGCCATATAAATTCTTTCAAATACAGGCGTTATCATCACTTTTAGAAGTCCATAGCATCATATATCACTATCACCATTCATTTAATGCAATTAATCGGATGAATGTAACAATTTCTTTTTTGATTTTCTATTGTACTTGGCGGTACCTAAATTGTTATAGAATGAAATACTTATCGGCTGTACAACGCAGAAATCACTGCAATGAGAACCTGCTAATGCAGATTGCATGATATACTCGTTCCTTGAGTGACATCTGATAAAATAGATAAATGAATGAAAGATAACCAAAAACGTCATGAAGATTTTACAAAGAGAAAGATGGACTGAAAGATGATCGGTCATTCATTTGTGTATCCATTTCTAGATTGTATCTATTGCCGGATCTCCCATTATGCTAGTTCTCACGATCCCTATCACCTCCAGCTTGCCGCTGTCTGTGGTAGGTCTAATGCCCTTATCATAGTGCAGCCACGTGCACGCTGTGGAATATTAACTACCTCTTACTAGATTTATTTCTCCTTAGGTTTATCCCCAGAATCGTTGGGCTTCACTGTTTATGGACCCTAACCCTCCACGGTATCTCTGGATGGACACTTAATAGCTGGTGCTTACACAAAACATAGCGTTTCTAAAAGGAAATACACATAAATTAAAGGAACAGCCACTTTCAACAGGAAACACAGCTTTCATCAGCAGCCCTCATAGTCATGGCGCGACGGTGAAAAGACGTACTTCGGGCGACGGAGCAATATTTTCGTCACCAGGCATCTAGTTACTTTATTGTGCAGTGCTATAGGTGGTCTTAACTTGAACTTTAAGTTACCTGCACACGGTATTCTACAAATTGGAAGAAATGCAGAGGGAACAGTGGGGACAAACATCGTCGAGTTCGCATGAATCGGGCGAGGTAAGTGATGACGGGGGGATCGCCATGTTGCAACTCTCGATGAAGCAGTTGATGAACTTCGCGAAAAAAAACAAAGAAAGAAGGAATGAAAAAAAATTCGCTGGCCTAAATTCAAGCCTAGAAATACCCATTTGGATGAACAGTCTACAAATCTATATACTCTGAAATCTAGTCTTGATGATTGTTTCCCCTAACAACCAAGGTCGAGACAAACCAATCGAAAATAGAGGAGCTAGAAATAGCCGTAAAAGAACTATGTCAAGAACGGGATGAAACCGAAATAGTCGTGTACAAACTATTGGCAAAAGTTACAAAGTTTGAAACAAAGGTTCAGTTTGGCGATGATGACCATGGTAGATTTACAGACCACATGTGGACCTAAGTTTTGATACGGCTGAATCACGTGGATGTGTCTTACAGAATTGGGGTAAAATGTCGAATTTACAGGAATGTAAGTCGTCTAAAGGAGATAAATGAGTGGAAACACGTTTCTTAAGCTGATGATTTGTCACAAGACTAGATACCTCTCATAATGTGCCCATCCCGAATATGTATCAATGCCAAATGGAATTCGACAACTTTACTTGGAGTAGTGCGGAGCAAGTCTACAATACAAACTGGCTCGAAGCCACAATGACAGAAAGGTAGCGGTCATGATAAAAAGCGTCAACAAACAAACATGAGCAGGGGCGTCAGAACGTTTTTAAAGTGGGGGGGGGGGGGGGGCATCCGAGAAATTGTTGACCTTTTTATCACATGGTTAAAATTAGACTTGACATCGGTCTGTTCCACTGGAAAGTCAAGGCTTAGCCATTGATACAGATTACAATTTCAGACATTGACATTTTTCTGTGCTGAAAAGTCAAGGCTTAGCCACTGATGCACGCTAAAACACAGACCTGGATGACCTTATGGGGTCATGTATGGGAAAATAATTCCCTATACATATCAATCTATATGTAGAAACTCTTGGAATATGTTAGGATATCACGTAACTGTAGTTCCAAGATTAAAAGGCTTCATGTTTCATGTGTGTTGCATCACACAGTCCTAGGAATTCCTGGGGACCTTACCATTCCATCTTGATCATTTATAACATTGACCTCATACTAGGAATATGCATTTGTCGATGTCCTATTTTCTTCACTTAAATACCTCCGATATAATGCAATGTTAGAATTTGGATTATAGATAATTACATACCACTGTAAGTCCTCCCCTTTGCTGTTGCTGGTGATCTGCCCACCCATAAATGAACATGATCTATAGAAGTAACTCCAGGCCTTGCTTCTGGAACAATACACTCTTATTAAGTAAATTCACTTTAGGCTTAAACGCATGTGACCCATTCTACATTGCAAATGTATGTAGGATTATCTTCAACAATGAAATATGTGTTAAAAGTACAACTAGGAGGCAGGTCTACAATGTTTTGAATTGAGTCACCTGCTCTAATTAGGTATGAGCAGGAAGACTTAATAAATCTGATCTTCAATCGTTCCTACACTAATCACCTATTTCCTAATGAGAAATGTTCCAGCTACTACGAAAAGCTTTTTTTCTAGGAATCCGTATGGTTTAATGAATTTGATTCTGATGCTGCTGCTAGCTGGGACTGCTGATCGTGAATGAGAAGTGAGGAGGTTGTAATCAGGAACTACCAGTGATATCCTCTGATCCATTGAAACAAAGACTTGTTGGTAATGAATGTGACCTTGTTTAGTTAGATTTTTCTAATGCTGTGTTTCTCAGCAAGTCTATCTATTTTCATAGATTCCACATGCCCCAAAAGAATCAAAAGCAAGAAATATTCAGTGTAATTATTGAAAGGTGGTTTATCGCTGATTGTTCTTATAACACACCTGTTTTATCAATGGATAGGTTGAATCATATATCTTAGTAAATACACATAATTATGTATCCATGCTATCAATTTTGTACTCCATCATTTTACATTACCAATTTCATGGTTGGATATCAGATATATTTCACAGAGTTCTATGCCATCTGTTTAGGCACACTCAGAAAAAAAAGAAGTAAATGGGCATCATTTGCTTGCCGGTAGATGGGTTGCTTGGCTGAGCGTTACTGGTGTCATTTCAATGGCCACAACCTTTTAATGATGCGACTGTCAATAAATATTTTTAGCAATCCAAAATGCCGGTTAGCCTCGCACTAGCTAGTTATGGTCTACGCTTTCATGGTAGAATGAGGTATTGTCCACACATTATTTCCAGTGAAATTTTTCTACCAAATTCTTCATTCTATTTAATAAGAGCCAATAATCATCCCAGAGAAAATTATGTCTAAAGTAAAGAAAGATCTTACGAACTAAACTTAATGATATCCTATATATATATGTAGATGTTCAGGTCAGAGCGAGTGTACCATTTTTAATTGATAAATATGACATTTGTAATCAAGTACTTAATAATAGATGTCTAGTGTATAATAAGCTGTGTTACTCTTTTAGATCGATTGTTTCCAGCTCATTTTACAAAAACAGACTGGCTCACTTTGTGACCTCAGTAATGGCACCACCATGAACTTTAATGAGGACCTGCAATTAATGGAATTTTCACTGGAGTGTCGCTTGAGATGGCTTTCATTTAAAGAAACTATCTTATCAGAAAACAATATTCTCAGATTCCTCTTGGATTGTGGTATATTGAGTCAGTTACATTGCAATATTTGCTCAAATCGTTTTGGTTTTTTTCTATTAGAAATCTTAAGTAACTGGCATACATCGACTTTTGTCTGTCATGATACCGTGGCACATCCGATCCCCGATTCTTGGACTTTATTATTCGCGGAAGGACTATAGACAGCCTGAGCTCTTCTATATATGATGGAAATGTATTTTTTTATCCATTGTATAAAAAGTCCGCATTGAGAATGCATTGGGACTGAGTAAACCATTATCCATTTAAACAAACTGTCAGATACCATAACAACTGTGAACATGCAGATTCAAATTTATTGTATACGGCCCCAAAGCCACTGTACACAGAAAAATAGTTCCTTTGTGCTATATGGAGGTTTATATTATATATAAAGGTTTAAATGAAAGATGGGAGAGGGCGCAGCAGTCGACCCTTGGCGGTCAACCCCCTTTACCTCACACCACTAGCCAGGGGAGACTGGACACATCCCGGCAGGAGCCTGCACGCAGCGCACGCTATTACCAACCGCTCATCATCATGGTGGACAAAATCAACGAACATTCTAAAGAACCAGGGTGTAATTTTGAGTTCACTGCATGGGCGAAATCAGAAGGCCTCAAAAGAAAGACCACAAAAGTACTATCCAGCGAAGAATATCAGACTTTGGCGTATTAGTCATTATGACTACAGGAGACGTGAAGGAACTGGACATACCACGTGGACAAGCCAGATGGCTCTGTAAACCGCTCGAGGATGACGTCACAATACACTCGCGGACGCTCATGTATGATTATGCGTCAACCTCTCGTGGTCTACTGCCACTCGTCTAGAAAACAATATATTATTGTCTATTTCTACCTTTGCCGAAAAAAATACCACAGATACCAACTTCTGCAACAAATTTGTCATTTTATCCATCCTGGCAGCATATAGTGCCATGATAACTGCACCCTACAGTAGAACCCCATGTAAGGGGGTCAGCCATGTTGATATCTACATATATCTTTCCTGTTAAAATCAAGGACATCTATCTGGTTTCTAAGTATCAATTTTTGGGATACAAAGTAGTTAGATCTCAGTCCCTGCATGCTTTGTATTCGTGTCTGAAATAGCTTGTCAAAGGATGGGTTTATGTCGGCTGAATTGCGTAATTCCCTGCGTGTAGCGTGTACTTGTGTAAGGCAACAACGAGTAAGGGGCACACTATTTGTACTAGCCTGAGAACCTTACCTAAAGTGTGGCCACATATTAGGCCAGGTACGTGCCGCCATTTCTTCTCAGCTGGTGCCCATATCAAACAATCAGATCATTTGTGAACCAGCGTATATTTAGGCAGGTGCACTGTGGTATACATACGGGGTCCATAATAAAACCACGGATAACACGCTCATATATGCAACCTAAAGGGTATAATGGTCCCATATAGACTTTCAGCTCCCTGCATGTGCCAACTATAAAGGCCTGGTAAAATTATCAAGTATCCAGTATCTCAGTCTGACAATATCCCCTGCCCCACTACTGACTTTGGTCTGTTATGAATACTGTAACCTGCTAGGAGGAAACTATTATAGGATAATAATGACTAAATGTAATATTTATATTTTCAAATTTTATGGGACAGACATACATACTAACAGACAGGGGCAGATGAATGTCCAAGTATAACACTCTGGGCCTAAAGACACCGAGTCATGCTTTAATAGCCCTCACCCCTTCCCCTCCCCTCCCCACCAACAACCACTGCCTATCTACATTACTGAACAGCTCGGTGCACCTCCCTGCTCTGCTACCACTTTAACCTTAAAGCCTGCCCCCACCTACCACGATTCTGGTCCCGATTGGCCTTACGACGGCCTTCCCGACACCATTCCGATTGAAGCATGAGGTCTGGCAAAATCGTGATAGGTGGAACAGGTTTCTGCGATTCCGTCTACGACAGCTCACGATAGGCTGCGATTGTAAATGCCAATCGTAGAGGTCCCGATAACTTCCAACATGTTGGAAATTTCGTAGCCTGTCGTAGGGTATTGTAGTGTATTTGAATGGGAAAATATCTCTTGTGGGTGAAATATGAGATGGAAAATTACGAAATTCTAGAATTAGGTAGGCCGTATACAGATATATATTCGGTGAAAATATGATATCATTTGATTAAGGATAAAGGTCTGAAAATAATAGTTTCAGATCGGAATCACGATTCTATCACAGTTTTCAAGTTGATTGTATTAGAGTCTGAAAAATAACTTCAAATTATGTTGTGAATACCTATAAAAAACTATTCAGATTCATTTAATGTTTCCAAAATTATAATATATTTCAATATTAAAACTCATATACATTGATACACAGATTGAATTGTGACCATGGTTTATGTTTTTGGTCCTCCAAAGGCGTTTCTACGCTCTACGATTTCAAACCATGTCCACGATTTGAAACTATCGGGGACCTACCGATAGGCCACGATTTGGGCAATTCAAATCGTAGCGATCGGGAAGCATGTCGTGGCCTATCGTGGTAGGTGGGGGTCCCCTCTTACAATGCATGCACATTTCAAACCTGATAAGGCAGACCTGACTGTTTTGCATTTGAACCTCCATATCTGATGGGACAGACCATTCTCTTTGGCAGTCAAATTGTTATATCTGATGGAGTTCGCCAAGGAGATCAATGGACTATGTAGGTCAATTTTATTTCCCATTCATGGACCAGCTTATGGACGGCTTTAATGATAACCCTAGTATGTCGTACAGGACAGGGTCTTCATGTACGAACCTAGAAAATACTTTCCCTGATGCCGATAGGCGGCTGGGGTAAAATTACGAGTCAGTAATAATTATCAGATTAGACGCCTTGTCTGTTTTTCCTTCATCATATGCCTTGAAATATTTGTAATTTATACGAATTTATCTTTAATCACTATTTGAAGCCTAATTTGGGCATACAGAGCTGGTTCGCTCATGCTGGTACGTATACGGCCCTGATACGCCTCCACTCTGTTTACTTTTCTGCCCATTCAATCATTACCTGGAAAGCAAAGCAGTCTATACATGTCACACTGGGGTATTCATCATATATATTTGCCACTTTGATATATGATTTATTTACTAAACTCTGAGGGCTAGTCACCATTAGACTGATGTGCACAGGTGTATACCAAAAATAGCGTCACCAGTATCTAGCAAGTTTATACGATTCATATAGAATCATAGCGATCCAGACAGTCATTGTGTACTCATCCTGAATAGGGTGATGTGTTTTAGCAGTCGGACCTTGGCAGTAGAGATTCCATCATTATTATTGAAGAACGTCTTTTGACAAATATTTATAATATGTGCCGTAAAACTATGAATTAAAAAGAAATGATTCCACCATTGTCCTACGCTGGTCAAGTACTGTAGTCTGAAGCTACCCAGGACAAGATTCATTTCTCTTATTGTCTGAAATATTGATGCTCCCAGGCACCACCACGACCGTTAAAAAGAGAAACAAAGGAACAGATTCAACATGCAATGATAAAACAAGTAGACAAACGTCACCATCAGCTTTGGATCGTTACCATGTAGTCGTTAATTACGATCATCAAAGGAACAATGATTGTCGCAGACACGATGAATGGCTATTGAGTAGCCTACTGCAATATCAGATATTGAAAATGACTGCAATTTACGCGGATGTCTGTGGACACACAGCTTGCTTTTAGTTGTTTCCGGGCCGTGATATATGATGATGTATGCATATATTCCCGCAGTTCAGGTACCAGCATGTGACCTATTGCTAACTTGTCTCCTACTTATTCCCTCTGTACTGGGTGGGCATCTTGACCCACCACTCCACTACACCAACATGGTGACCATACACAACTTTATGACTTTAGGGAAGCTTTGATTAATCGTTAACATTATCAGTATATTTTAGAAAATAGTGCAACAGTTTCACATCAACTGTTCCCACGGATATATAAGGACCTTATATTGGTTTATTTTGGAACCCGATTGTAGCAATTGCCATTTGAATACATGCTTCTGAAAAGAATTCATTGTTCCATAAGACCAACGCAAACTTAGCGACTTTTGCATGCATACTGCAAGCGAAAAGTCGCCGTAAAATTCCCCTTGCAATGTTTTCTTTTCACAATATCGCCAAGTATGTCTTGGACATCTTGCGATATTGCACCACTCCATTTGTAGCACCTTTTACCCTTTTAAAGTCATATGCATTATATCCCCTCCTCAAGGGAGAAAGCCGCATGTCACTTCGGGGATTGACATGCCAATTCTTTTCCTTCTGATATTGTACCCTTTTGCGCAACCACCTGCTGGATACTAGGCCAGTCCCGGGGCCTAATAAAAGCCTGCCCCCACCTACCACGATTCTGGTCCCGATTGGCCTTACGACGGCTTTCCCGACACCATTCCGATTCTAGCGTGAGGTCTGGCAAAATCGTGGTAGGTGGAACAGGTTTCTGCGATTCACTCTACGATACCCCACGATAGGCTGCGATGAAAACGCCAATCGTAGAGGTCCCGATAATTTCCAACATGTTGGAAATTTCGTAGCCTGTCGTTGGGTATCGTAGCCTATCGGGAAGATATCGTGGTCAGCGCGTATGATTCACCGATTGGATCACGACAGAGGTCTACGATTCGGGGACCTCCCGATAGGTCACGATTTCGCCATTTCAAATCGTAGCGATCGGGAAGCATGTCGTGGCCTATCGTGGTAGGTGGGGGTCCCCTCTAACCCTAACCCTTATCTGAAATGGGTCGAGTTCGCCAATCGATTTCTCCCAAAACAGCTCCATTAACTGCCACATAAGGGATGGAGTAGGCCCCAGCAACCATCTTTAGATATTGTACCTCGACCGGGGAATTCAACAAAACATCTCTAGGTGTGCATTGAAATGGCTTGTGATATGAGGCCTCCCTCCCGCTGTGGAGGCCGAAGCCTGAGGTTCATTTTACGTCAACTTTTTCCCCTTCCCTGCAGTAATGAGCGTCCCTCCCTTGTGATATTTTACATCCACTATCGCAAGCATATCGCAAGCATATCGCAAGGAAAATATAGTGTATGTTGGCTTTTATCGTGAAGTATCTTTTTTTTGTTTATGGCATCCTGGATATCATTTTCATCAGAATAGCTCATATTCAAAGATGTTACAAATAAACCGATAAATATATATAACACTAGTACTATAAGTAAAGTCCAGGAATAGTAATTATCAATCTGGGACAGTGTTCATGCCTACATAAAAAACAGAATCTATAGTCATGCGAGTACATCAGGTTCGTCATAAACCAATGCTTTTAAGTCTAGTCTGGCCTTCACTTTGGCTTGGCTCACAGGGCATTGTTACCGCAAGCTGGGCAATGAGGCATAACTAGGCCATCAAGGGTTAATTTACTGTGTCGTTGAACCGTCAAACTGAAACCAAAGGCCCGACGCCCTTTTCGGCTCATTCACTTTTAACGACCCATTCCCTGACAGAAGTATAACTGGGAGGGCCATGCTTGGTAAGGTTATGCTGAACGAACCTAATTTATGGTTGCTTTTGAAATACGCTTAGGCCCGGCGTCCACCTATTACGATAGAAATTGAGACCGACCGATATGGCTCCAACATAAAAAGCAAAAATCGTGGGGAGTCTGTATCGTAGACAAATATCTAGACAAGCGACTTCCCCAAGCATCGAAATGGGTTTTCCTGTAAAAAAAAGAAGAAAAAAAGTGATCATGGTCCTAATATACCTACCGCACGATACAACCAGATCACAAATGCATATCTTGAGGTGTTGTTTCCATTTTTAGATATGCGATACACTATAATTCAGGAAATATTGCATCGATGATGTTTACCTGTTCACATGGAAAGAACAACAATACATGTACTTGCAGGCACTGAAAGCTCTGTTCCAAGTCAAACTGATAAAGTATTGATTCAGACACTTAAACATCATCGAAAATCATCAAATTTGCAGTGTATACGGGCATGTGTATCGTCTATTTAATTCTATCTGATTCTATCTATCTATCTATCAGTATCTCACACGTGAGAGCGATTTTCCTGGAAGAATACTTTGCGATGCTCCATATTACCCACCGTCATTTAATTATGATTAACTTCATAGAGACAGCACGGTACGGGTTTTTCATCGGTACCAACTCGTAGACTCCCAATTTTGCTGATTCTAAATAACTCGTTATCTCTAGAGAGATACTATAGGTAGGCACAATACGGACATGTCATTGAGTTAGATGTAGTTAAACCCGTTCCGTGACAGCAAAACCATGTTGCCTCCTGTTCCTAATTGGATTAATCCCATCTTTTGCAAAGACTCGTTGGGTTTCCTTTTCTGCTTTATCTTCCTAAAACGAATTGTGGCAGGCCTTTAATTGAATTAATTGGCATTATTTTCAGCACTATTTACGGTATATTTTGCATCCCACCCGTCTGTACTTCACACAAAGAACGCTAAAATATCAGGTCCATTTCCAGAAGGAAACCAATCTGAGGAGGAGAACTCCGTTTGTTATGCAGCAAGAGGAAAATCTAGACAGAGAGCTCCTAGTGTCGCCCAGTAGTACATTTATCTAGATTAATACAGCAGACCTGTCGGGGCTGAGCAAAGGCCGGCAGGGTGTGGTCCGGCAACGAGCACTTGTCAGCGGCCGATAGGGCGTTGTGTTCCGTCAACAGACCGCGCCCTGTGTCCGGGGATCCCTAATGCGGCGTTTCCACCTGGTAATTCTGGGGCCCGTTTGATAATCTAGTATCCTACATGTAGACCCTTTACTGTATGCCATAGAGACCCAGGGACGATGTGGGTCAAATTTATACAACACTTATGGACGACCTTATGGACGGCCAATACTGTCTTAGCGAACAGATTTGAATATTATCAAATGATAACCCTTGTGCGAGGTACAGAAGAGGGGGCCGTTGAATAAATTACGAACGACATAAGCATATCTTAGAAACGTCTTTGGGGCCATAGTGTTGTATAAGATAATGTGTTGGTACAAGGTCTTGTATACAAATACGTTTATTAGGGAATAGCTTCTGTTTTGTCATACCAAACTGAATGAAAAAAAATCGTTTATCGTTGGAGTTATCGTTTATTCAGTACCAGCACCAAAGACGGACGAAGTTAATTCAACAGCCTCCATGGTCTTCATGTACGATCCTAGATTGTGAAACGGACCCCTAGCCACCGATTCTGGTTTTTGGCATTTCACGCCGACTCTTTGGCAACTTTGGTGCACATAATCGTTAGGTAGAAACGGGGATAACAAAAATTCAGGGCGACAATTATTCATCCCTATATTATGCGATCAACACCACTGTTTGCCTGACCGATCAATCCAAACCGGGTACATACAATAAGTGGCATCATGAAGAAGATAAACTCACAATTACAACTACCTGACTACCGACTGTTTTTTACCCTGAGAACATATTCGGTGGACATTTAGTGGTCGGGTGAAATTGCCACATAGAATTGAGAATTCACAAAAAAAAGTGACGAAAGCGCTTTCCTGACTCGCCAACAAAAATAGCCGATTTTCACTCACTTACTTCATGTGATAGGAGTCTTTTTCCTCACTTGCTGAAATACACCAAACGAGCAAAATTAGCTAGTGATAATTGGTGATTTTTGTTCCGAGTCCAGAAGTTGCTACCTTCCCTTGCTTATGTAACATTTCCACCTGCCGATTGTGACCACCGATTAAAGCACTTAGTTCTGCCGACCGATTATGTGACAATTCTATTGCAATAATTCTCAGATTTAAACAAAAAGGACCAACGATCTTTTTCTTCAAAAGTACGCAATATAGCACCACCGACCGCCTTTTTGTTACACCGACAAAATATCTCCATGTAGATTCAATTGGTGGCTGAATGAAGTTGAGTGTCAAAAAATCGGTCAGCGACTACCATTATTTTCATTGAAAAACAGTGTATATTCTGATCGTACCATTGATATCTCAAGCAGAAGAACGGACTGACTTTTTTTGCAGCATATACTCGGTGGCTATTTAGGCCGCAGATGGAAGAGCCATATGAGTGTGTTTCGGCCTTTAAGCCTGCCTGCTGGTATATGAAGCTTCAGACACGCTATTCTGTTTGTGGCCTCAAGGGGCCATATATAGGAAGGTGCTGAGAACAGCTTTGGAGTTAACAAAGGAACAAGAATAAATCGTTCCGAGGCCACCAACCCTTTTAAACCAACACCATTGTCGGTATACGAAGTCATTCACCAAATCACCAGTAATGACCAAACTGTGGCATTTATTGATAAAGCGAATTTGGGATTTATCCTGGATTGGCCTGGCAATAGGCTGGTACTTTGACTGGATAAATGGCCACTTTCCGATAGTGATAGATGCAGATTATGTCATCAATAGCAATTTGTGAGTGATTTTGGGCACGCTTTTGAAATTATTGTTCATTAGGTTTAACAAGGCTGTAAGATACACGGCGGTCTTTGACCTACCCTAAAGGTTACCGTTCAGTAATCCGGGGATTTAGTCCATGAGCTCCTCCTTTTAGTAATGGATGAAAATAGCATGTTGCTGGCAGAATATGTCGCTAGACGGGAATTAGATTGTCTGGAACGTGTCCAAATGCTCCCCCGTCGAGGAGGAGAATTTATCTCTCTTCTGGAACTCATCGACGAGGGGAGCTATTCTCAGTAAGTGCACAGGCAACCCATAGGTTAGGTTAAATATTGTATGGCTTTGAAAACTTCATGTTTCACTACAAAGCTTAACCTTTTGTGATATACAGCAAAACGTTATATAGTAGGAAAGGTATCGAGAGACTATGTGTGTTATACCATGGGCTAGATAACATGATATATTCACTGTTCTAATGATATCAGAGAGATATTTTGAGTCATGGATATATATGGAATATTATGTGGATAAGTCTCGGTGAATGAGAAGTGTTGTCTGTTGTCTTTGTCCTGTTACTTATTGTGACACATATAAGGATTTTTTTAGGCGAATGCATATGTCGTAAAACTATGAATGAATGGTGAAAAATATTGCAAAAGATTAAAACCAATTAAATCTGCAATGGTATTCGTGAGTCGGTAGACCGAAATACGGAACATTGAAAGTATTTGCTAATACATAATAAACAACAAAAATCTATAGGGGAGTGCACTTTCATCGTATTTTTCTATTATCCTGTAACAGTTTTTTGTCGTATTTACTCGATGGACATAATATTTTAGTAGTCAACACAAGTAACACCCTCATGATAAAGAGGTACCCATTGCTCGGCCTCCAACATCCTCTAAACACTAATACAAGTTTATGAATGGTTCATGATATTCTCCCCTTTATTGGCCGCTCCCTCGGGATGTGCATCTGTGAGACAGTCACTGCGCAGTATTTCTGCTGACCAGGAGGCTGGCAGTTGCTGGACGAGACCGCCCACAGCACTGATAACGACTATTATGATTCATGCCCGATTCGCCTATTTGCCCATTGATGAAGAGCACCGTCGAGGCTTGGTCACGTGACCCCCACAGGGGCAGGTAGGCGCATGTTGCTGTCAGGCGCCGGTCACAATTGACGTCACGTTTATTGTACTCCCGTACTCAGCTGTTTATGGGTTTGCTCGATGCCATCTGTCGTGCCCAGGCCCCTCCTCTATGGCGAGTCTTTGTCATTCGTCAAAATCATTCTCAGAATCATTTACAGTCAATCATCTTGAACCAAATTTGACATGATGTATCTTTAATAAGTCAACTGAAAATCTATGATTCAATTGGAAACCTTGAAGTAATTTAGATTATCTATGGATAATTATATTTGTCCTCAAGTACTGATTATCAATTAATGATACCGTAATTCTGAAAAGGTTTTATAAAACGCCACACCTCATTTCCCAGGCCCTAGCCAGAAAAGATCTATGATGGAAGCTGCTTAGCCCAGCCATAGTCACGTACAGCCATTAATTAAAAAAAGACCTATGTGAAATCATCTGTGTTGTGTTTTACTGAACAAGTCAGATGGCAATAAAAAAGATTCATGGATAACTGTTGAACAAATAAGACTACATGTGCCAGAACAGGAATACTCTGTTTCAACTATCTTTTTATTCTATTTTAAGTAACGAACAGTAATTCTTTTGAAATATCAGGCACACCTTCTATTTTGATGATTTATAGGTTATTATACGTTGCTGTATAAATGTCTTGAAATATTCCCTTAAAAAAGTTTCATCTAGGCATCTGTTGTGCATACTATGTGAAACTTGTCAGATATTGACAAATCACAACACACTTTTTTCCTGATCCCACTTCAAATCCTTTTTGGTGTTTCCCGGGTTTTTTTTCTATTATCACCTCAAGTGTTATGTCTCATTTTATATTGGCCTTGAAATCCATGTTATTTCTTCTGAACGAATCTGAAAATTGTTAAAGATAAAGCGTCAGCACTTTTTTCGTGCGAGCTGTGAGGTCGGCGGCGTTGTTTCTTTCTGCCTATGTTTGGAAAGTTCACGTTTTGATAAGGCTAATTGCTGGTGGAGGTGACCGGCAGAGCATGGTGACACAGTGATGTGGTAATTAAGAAAACTTCACCGCTCTTTCATCTGGCTTGACTTTGAAGCAGCATGCAATGTGCATCCAAGCAACATACGTCGACTGTCAAAGAATCTTTAAATGAATTGTGGAAAACCACAATCTAAAATCAGAATTTCTTAACATCTCGGTTTTTCTACATCTAAAAACAGCAATAACTTCTTTGAATATAATTTTGTTTTGAGTGACATGGAATAGTTATCATCATTTCAGGTGGTAGATATTTCTTAACACTTTCTGACCAATGTCCTAGATGTCCAGATATATGCATATCTGGATATGTAAAATCTTGTTTGAATCGTTTCACTCATTAAATATCCCTTGTGGTTTCCTAATACCACATTCCCCCCTCAAAAGCCACTAATAAAGATTCTCAATGTCAAGAAAATGTCTTTATTATGGCAGGGTTATGATGCGGTAAAATACGTTTCTGGCTGTAAAATTATGAGTTCCGCTTATTTCCGGTGCAAACCTCTTTAAAGGGAAATGGGAAATCGATGTCGCCTAAACCGGGTTACGTGATACATGAAACATGAGCCTCACTCTCCAGCCGAGGAATCTATTCACTCTCCAAACAGATACCCATTGGACGCATGAATTTGTTCAGAGAGCAGCCTTTCGATGATCTATGAAGAATATAAATCCCCTCTCCAGCCAAAGAATCGCCATGTTCCTTTATTGATACTCAGTGGATGCAAATCTAGGTACATAGATCGATACTTTGAACATTCATGAATTATGTATTTAATCTGCAGTCATGAAAACCGACCTCCTACTATGGATGTTATGTTACCAATTCCTCAGGAAATTCAAAAACAGCCTTAGGGCAGAGACCTAGTCATATTTAGTTGAATTGCATATGTGTGTATAATTGGTGGACCACGTCATAACCACCTATCCCCAGTCATTCTCTCTCCTATCATCATCTTAAATAGTGTCACAAGAGAACGCAAAATTGACCGGATCCCTCATATATACTCAAACCATACGGGGCAATGTTGATAGAGCATTTGCTTTGAGAAACAGTTAATAGTCCAAAATAAGGTCAAAACATCATGTTCTTAAAATAAGGTTCTTGAATGTCCATTCAATATTAATCATTCATAATCGGTCATAATAATCTCATTTACCATCAGAAATTGCTATCATAAAACGTTTTTCATACTAAAAACACAGACAAATAACGAACTCTATTAATAGCTTAAGTCTTGCAAAAAACGTAGTATTGCTGAGGAATTGTTTTTAATCATATATATGGATAACACATACAATAAGGACTGGTCTTGTGCATGAATGACTGTAATCTCCTCGTGTTTTTTAAGGTTTTTATTTAGACTGGAGTTTAGATTAGGTTCGATTAACAAACCTATCTTCCATCTACTCCAGACATCACATCCGCGATGTCACTTTGATATTACTACACGTCATAAAACCAGCCATTATTGTGCATATAATTGGATGACTATGTTATCCCTTTTTCGTACCCCGTCTTTACTACCCTACCATAGTATCACAGAGTATTACAAGAGCACGCAGTCTCTCAATCATATTAGTCCCCGGGCGACGCGATGCTTCCAAATTAGAATCATAGAAATCTCAAGACAAATAAGCTGTCTTTGTGCCACACACACGTAGTGCCTTCTGGCTTTATTATCCAAAGCCAACTTTTTCATATATAATTGAATGTATTCAATTGGGTGTCGCATGTCATTCCTTGCTTGCTTATACCCGACGCATTAGACAAAGATTTACATGACACTTTAACAACTGGCTCCCAAATACGGTCTTCGGATATCGGTCGTTTTCTATGTTCTTTTATTCACATGTCATATGCCAAGAAACTCACTTCTATTTATGTTCGGAGTAGGCGTTTCTTGTTCTGAGGCTGAGGTAGGAACACCTGTTTTAAATGTACGCCTCTTCATCTAACCTTGTATTCCACTAATTAGGTCCGACCCGTCTATATATTCATTGATGTGTTCTTTAGATTCCTGACAGCAATGGGATAATAAGACAAGACGGTTGTCTATGCAATATCCTCCCCCGAAGGATATTACATCGCGTCAATTACGTGGAGGAAACACCCACTAGTATCAGAACTGGGTCAAAACAGAGGAGGAGATTTTGAATTTACGTCTCTTTTCTTTAAGATTCACGCAAATTTACGCCACTTTTTGATGATTCCAACCTCTGCACCTAAAAGACACCACTGTTGTTTCCTTTCATTTCCCATTAATCATCCAAGCCTGTATCATATAGAAAATCTGATTTTGTATTAGCAATTTAGTAATTCTAAAACCTTATTATTAGCCTGTGGTGGCGGTTGTGTGTACAGAGGACTATGTAAACCTTTTTATCTTTTATATGAATATGTGTGTATTTGCAGAGTGTAGTTCAATGTAGAATTGATAAAAATTGTGAAATTATCTAGTGATTCAACAGGGCAGATCTGGGGAGCACCACCTGACAGACAGCAGCTTCCCATCGCACATCCCAGAGGGCGTACCCAAAGCCTGCCCCCACCTACCACGATTCTGGTCCCGATTGGCCTTACGACGGCTTTCCCGACACCATTCCGATTAAAGCGTGAGGTCTGGCAAAATCGTGGTAGGTGGAACAGGTTTCTGCGATTCACTCTATGATACCCCACGATAGGCTGCGATGAAAACGCCAATCGTAGAGGTCCCGATAATTTCCAACATGTTGGAAATTTCGTAGCCTGTCGTTGGGTATCGTAGCCTATCGGGAAGATATTCGTGGCCTATCGTGGTAGGTGGGGGGTCCCCTCTAACCCTGACCTAGTATGCCTGGCCGATATTGAGGATCGTCGAGGACCCTAACTTTCCGCAAGTATACATTCCCCAACTACTTTCACATTTAATGATATTCTCCATGAAGCAAGCGACTATGACCAGGCTCCAACAACCACGCATTCAACTGCTCAGATGTTCCCAAGTTCATTCCGTTAGAATCAGCCACGCCTCTTATATATATATATATATATATATATACGATAAGGGGAAAAAGCAAAAACAAGTGCCAGGCTGAAGTGGAGAAAAGTGGAAAGCCATATCAAGCCTTTAACAAGGGCAGGGGTTGCGACCAACTAAATGGTCATATGGTAGCCATGATAGGCAAGGCCCATGTCTGTGCCTATTGTTTTGCCTATGTCAGGGCCTAATACCCTCACCCAGAGCAAACCTGCCGCTCCAAGAACCGCAATACTGCAAGCCGTTTTATACTGCAAGCCTCAAGCATGGTCCGCAGAGGCTCCGATTTCACCATGTCCCCCCGCCTCAGGTTTTTTGCCGGTAGTCCGGCCCGGAGCGCTCAGTGCTAAACCCTCCTGTATCATAGGCTTCACTGGTGAAAACCTCTCTATGCCGAGGTGGCTCATCAGTTGTGGCTGGTTGCAGCCCTCACCAACTACAGCTAGGACATTATCCTACCCATAATAAAAAACCGCCATAAACATAGGGAAATTTTATGTGGCAGGCCGTGACATAAAGTGTTTATTATGCCACTAGAGTAATAACAATATTGACCAATCAGAGAGCAGGATGTCAGCTACTATGAACAAAAGTTCTGTTGGTCATTGACTCAATATTTATCTTTTAGTAATACAAAAGCATAGACGAGGTAAGATAAATACGAAACCGAACTCGAGTTAGACTTGTCAATGTCTATGCCACTCTGGTCAGGTCTACGCCTCGTGTAGTAATACGCAACCTTCCCGTCGTGGCATAAACATTGTCAAGTCTAACTCTCGTTCGGTTTCTACTAATTGCCCTCGCAGCTGTCTTGGACTCAGGCCTCCTGCCCAGTGACACCCACTCTCTCTACACACCTGTCTATGATATTAATGTGCTCCTCTCTTCTATCTATTTGCAACAGGTCCACAGGCACATGATACGGTCGCTGGAGTTGGCTGAGGTGCTGTCAACCCATTCCAATCACCACCTCCCGGCCGGGTCATACATCACCAGTCCCTAGCGCTGTGTGCCTCATACCTATCAACATTGAAATGTATATTAGGTTCTCTCTCCTTGCGGGCACCTCCCCTTCCAACTGATCATCACTCATGCAGTTAACACTTTTGCTAACACATTGAAGTCACCACCGACGGCTCCAAATTATCTATCTCGAGCCAGGATATGGGGGGAAATGTTCAATAAGACTTTTCTCTACACTGTCCTCAGAGTTCAATCGAGGATAATTGGGAAATTATTTAGTAATTCAAAAGGGACAATGGCTATCTAGTGGATCCAGTACCTGACAGACAGTATCTACCTGACAGACAGTATCATTCCACTGCGCTTTCCAGAGGGCGTACCCAAGCTTCAAGACGCTGCTTCTCAAAGATGTGTACCCGCCCGTCGCACACCAAGTGACATTTCAACCTACTTTGTTGGCGTTTATCTTAGTGCCCTTGGTATATCTTATCTTTTCCTGATTGCCATGCGTCAGAAAAGTGTTGTATGGAATTTTTCTCTCCACATTGTCCTCAGAGTTTATTAATGTTTACTTTATTTACGCCATGCCTAAGTGGTGTTTTTGCGAGCGCGTCTGTAGACGTATATACATATAGGGGGCCATTTGTGTGTATATAGAGATCCCCTAGGTTCACCTTGAACAATAATGTCCACGGAAAACAAACAGGGAGTTGGAACGGGCATACCCGGTGCATACGAATATGATGTATGCGCCTAGGCGCTCAGGGGTAAAAGTAGTGCGTGCGGAAAAATAGTATATGACTAAAATGAACTAATATCGCATACCACCTATCCGGAAAAGATAAATACTGAATATAGTATCGACTGGTTTCAGATAAAAGCGGTTATTTGCTCCTCAAAGTTGACTCATCGCAATTTCCCCCCATACGCTCGGAGCATACTGTGCCGCCTGTATCAGAAACCACTCAATATTATGTATGTCCCCCCCCCCCCCGACATACACCTACAGATCTACACACATCTTCCCTCGTGTCCTATTTACACCTCTGCCACATATATGACCCAAAACAAACAGAGCCTGTTCGTCTTAGCTTGCCCTACAAATCACCACAGGAGACGGTGAACTATTGATATCACTATCACAGCCCTCAGTGTGAGTGGCACCTTGGCCCACGGTGCACTCAGCTTCCTTGAGAGGTCCGAGAAGAGGCCAGTTTGGTCGACACTGGACTAAATATATCTCCAGAGTTGACTATAAATCGCCAGAGGACAGACTTGACATGCTTAGTGCACCGATAGAGGGAGCGAGGGTCAGCAGCGGCGCTGATAATGGTGAGCATGATGACAGTCAGCTTCCGGTTAGACTGCCTTCATTGAGAGCGTGTATTTAGTGGTCTACTTATATTAGAACGGCCTGACCATGCTGTACAAGCTATAAAACGAGACGGGAATTAAGGTCCGTATGGAACGAGGTCTTTAGCCGAGTTCCGTGAGAACCATGAATTTCCATTGATTGTTTTAGCTTGTACATGCACAGTAGGTTGTTTTATGAAAGAAATTTTGAAGTATTCATGAAATAATCATGATCAATAATGTTGCCCAAAACACAATTTTGGTGAATCTGTGTAATAATTTCTTCGTTCGTGCTTTCCGGTGCGGGAGACGTTGGAAAAAATGTGTCCACTCTTTTCAATGTGGTCGTGGAAGCGGTAGGGGTAAGCCATCCAGCCTTGTTCTAACCACCTACAACTCTGGTGAATCATTGTTTTATTTTTTAACCAAAATCCCCTGTTTGTTATTAATTTTCTTGTCTAGCCGTATCCATTATTGATATCCCAGATATGGATTATCCTGACAATGCCCCCTTGTGCCCTTTAAGGCGTGGGGGATGGTGAAGTACAAAGAAATATGAACCCAGATTGTGTTGCTGCAAAGGTTATTGTTTGCAATAGGACGATATAAAGGGAGGTATTTGTTGAGAGGTATTGCACATTTAATAAGTACTTATATAGAACTACATCGAGAATCGTATAAATAGACAATACTCCACGAGTTTGGATGGGCTGCAATCGTCATCGAGGCGAAGCCGAGTGACGATTACGGGCCATTCAAACGAGTGGAGTTTTGTCTATTTTACAATTCGAGTGCGGTTCTGGATTTATCTCACACCTTTTTATGAGATTAAATATCATCAAAATTTCACAATAGTTAGAATAAACTTAGCAAATCCATATGACGTCATCTGAAATTCACTACTCCACGGCCGTGGCGTAGTATCGTCACTTTACGGGGGTGATCGTTGAGTATTTTTTTCTAATGTTATTCCTATGGCTAAACTTGTACCAGGGCTGAGATAAACGCTTCATCTACTCGAGGAAGTGGCACCTCTATTGAAAGCCTTGAATTCAGTCTTCCCAACGCCATCACTTGGCAATATGAAAAGGTAACGAGGAATAAAGACAAAACTCTCGGCTTATCCAGCTTACCTCTTCATCTTGAAGAAGAAAACTCATTTCCGATAGGATTCCTGGTTATTATGACCATACTGTTTTGTATCCGATAGGAAGGCATGTTCTTCTCAGCCCTGCTTATGGAGTCCAATTTCCGTCAGTGACAAAGAGATTATATATTTCTCCGAGAACTGTTCCTGCCTCATACGTCACTACAAGCACATGCGAGAACTGAAATACCAGATCACAAGCTGTTTTACCTTTAATGCCTTCTATTATCGCCACTTACTCTACTTCCAGGGAATGGACGTCAGTCGAGTATATATAGATTATCCTTTCCTTTTATCGTTAATCTAGTATAAGGGTTATTCTATTAGAATGGTGTCACTTTAGATAGATGACCTTGCAATCCTTACAATAGATGATACGTTCAGAAGATGGATCAGGTTTCGATCGTGAACAAAATTTGATCTTTTCAAAGCCTTCTGTACGTGCATAGTAGGAAAGTGAAATCAGATGGTGTTAAAATGGATTGTACGTACTTCCGAATTTTTTGTTTTAATAGAAGTGTTTATTGACTACAGACAGAATAATTAAACTACTAGGGAAAACTACGTTACTGTTGAAGAAACGATCTAAGTTCGTGGTCCATACGTCCTAGTCGGAGGGACGTATGGGCAGGATAACTGACCAAAAACCTAGATCTTTTCTTTCAATAGCCATGTCCTTTTCTTATTATCATATAGCTCAACCTGATAAATAAATGCCAAGTTGAATATTTACAAAGTACTCGAGTCACTCCCCACAACCCCTCCATATCGACAACCAGACCCAACCAAATTGTCAGGTATATAAAAATATAGTTATGATGCCAATACGGCGATACTTATTAGAGGTGTTGACGATAAATCGTTGAAGAACAAGTTCTGAGTGATCAATTAATCGTGCATATTTACCAAATATCGTGCATATTTACCAAATATCGTGCATATTTACCAAATATTGAGGCAAATCATGCTACGTTTCATCGAAGCAGCAGGAGGTTTCCGCCATTTTGCTTTAGTGACGTTTTCGTGTGACGTTACTCTCGTCACAAAACCGTTAAATTTCGTTAGTGAGACAAAGCCCTGCATAGTTGGCACGTATTGAACATATTCTACACCCCTGTGAGAGGGCACTATTTGACTGAGATTCGCACACTAGTATAATATGTCTGAAAACGGTCATCTAAGTCCGTCATCTGAAGTACTGCCTAGACGTTCAGAGGTGCATGCATTCGTTACCCTATACTAAACTATTAGAAAAGTATCGTGGTTGATCACTGGTTTCTTTATTTAATCACTTCAATTTTCAATGATATGACGAAAAAAAGTGGGGAATCCGTTTCATAAGAATTCCCTTCAGATTCTAATTCGCTCTGCCTGGAGTATGATATAATTCCTTGTAATTTGCCTCTTTGGGGCAGTTCGATAATATGAAATTTCATTAGTGAAATATGAGATGTTAGGGACTTTTTGCGTCATAACAAAAGATGAATGACACAATAGATATTTCCTTTTACTATGATGCTGAAACAATTTGCATTGTTCCTCTTGATTATCATGTAGCCAATAGATGATAGAATATCATTTAAGCTATAATGATAATCTCCTTCAATAGATATTCATCGAGAAGGATTTGCCAGAAGTTGACATTAGACTCTGAGGCTTTTTCCCTTCTGTTCGATGTTCCCAGCCATTGTGACTAAGGCTGGAAACATTAAGGGTGAATCTAACCAAGATAGCAAGTACCCTATAAAGTGAGACCTTATACTCCTACCCTTCCACATACACAGTCCGTTAATCAATCTAAAATAAGCTGAATCTAAGAGTGGTTAATTCTATGACTCCGATGGACGCCTGGGCTTTGAATTGCAATCTCACCAGGCGAAGCCTTTGGAAATTACTGCCACGACCCATATTCATGGATTATTTCCTCAACATAAACACTATCATGAGTTTCCTCCACAATATGGGTTAGGTGATATACCTGACACATATACCTAATTCTGTGTTAAAGGGTAAATGATCGATATGATCTATATGCTACCCTATGTAATACGATATTCAAGTGACGTCCTTGTCCTATGTTAAATGGCCATCCTCAGTCCTGTTCTGTTTGACTTCATTCAACCCACTCCTCATGGCCAATAGATAGGTTCAGTACACAGTAGCCCTTAGAGTGGAAGCAGAATGCCGTCCTAATTGAGATTTACTATTTGGTCAACTGATACAAGTAGCAGTGAGCTGGAGAGAGTCACATGGCGAGAGTATTCTCACAAAATAAACATTTTTTATACAACCGTGATGCAAGGTTTAGTGCGAATGTTGTTAACCTTTCATCAGATAACATTAAATAACACCCGAGCATGCGTACTAGAGGCTCTCTGCTATTGGTATCCTCCTGATAGAAGGTGCTGGAAGAGTATAAATTATACTCAACAATTGTAATTCAAATACATACCCCAAGACCGTATAATAAGGGCGATACATTACTTACATACATACATAACTGCGCCAATTCATGTAAAGTGTATCTCTTAGTTGTCACATCATTAAGCATTAGGTCAGGCGCCCACCTACTACTATAATTTTTTGGAGGGTAAAATGTCTTTATTGAGACGTTCAGTTACAATCAGTCTGAGGATTTCATACATCGGTATCAATGTTCTCAATAAAGGAGCCGAGACATCAGCCTTTTTATAAGGTTGGTTTCCATGGTCTAGCCAACTGTTTGTGTAAAAGCTATGTGTGCAAAGTTTTATAAACAACATCATACAATCATAATATCTAAACGTTAGATAAAACAAGAACAACAAGAAAAGAAAAGAAAAAGTATTTCACTTTTATCCCTGTTGATTGGGTATAGGCGGTAACAATTGTTCTTCAATCGGACGGAGAAAAGGCA
This sequence comes from Alentia gelatinosa, assembly GCA_950022655.1. Classification (NCBI taxonomy): domain Eukaryota; kingdom Metazoa; phylum Annelida; class Polychaeta; order Phyllodocida; family Polynoidae; genus Alentia; species Alentia gelatinosa. Next base: position 18,284,151 of record OX465588.1, on the reverse strand, counting down.
GTATGAGTCTAGATTACATATCCCATATACTGTTTCTAAATTTGGATCTGGTTAATGACTTGAAAGCTCCAAAAGTTTCAGTCCTCCTTAACAAAGGCAAGAATTCGTTCCACATAATGCTACCATGATATTTCAACGATCCCATATGTACGAAGAACAGTTTGGTTTATCAACATACAGAACAGGGGCTCTATGAGCTCTGGTTTGTTTTCTAGTTCTGTCAACGAAAAAATCAATTCTAGACCTCTTATACACATGATTTGTAGATCTTATGGTGCAAAATGTCCAAAATTATAGACCCATCGGGAAGATCTGCTTCTGGCGATACAGAATCTTCACAGTTGACCTTCAGCGAGGCGGAGAACAGGCAGTTATCTCAACGGCCAGCTATCTGCCGTGTTGATCTCCTCACGGTGTTTAATCACACGTGGGTGTTATCACAACAGTGACAGGGGACACGGTGGAGGGCTGAATGACTAGATACTCAGATAAACCAGTTATTACGGCCAAGATGACAGGTGGGCGGGCTCAAGACGTGGTCACACTATCGTGTCGTATTCCCACTAGGGATGTATATAATATCTCGATGATTTTGATCAGAATGGTTGTCTTCTACGCGTAGTTGACGTGTAGTAATATCCGAGCGAATGCGAAAAAAAATGCATAGTGTCAACTACGAGGAAAATACAACCATGTAGATCAAAATCTTTTTCTTTTTTTATATATGTTCTATTTTATTCTGTTGGGAACAGATGTTCCATGAAACAAAGGTATGGTACATAAGGCAGTGCAAAAGATCAATCAGTCAGATGAGGCATTGAAAAGATGAAAAATGATAAAGATTCTACACCAAGATATCACAAGATCAAATTCATGTGCTGTTAGAAGTTAGAGTAGATCAACATGCAACATCCTCTCCTGACATTGGAATATCTACCGTAAGGTAGAAATGTTCGAGTTAATAAATAAAAAAATAAAAAAATCTAAGAATTACATTAGGGTCAGCTCTTTGTTGGCTAAAGCAGCTGTTTAGTTGGCGCATGCTGGGTCTCGACACTCAAGTTATTCCACATCAATGATCAAGTTTCCCCTGTAAGCTGGGCTACGTCTATAACCATCGCTTTTGAACGTATGCATCTTAAACGTTACAATGTCGTCACTTCTTGTTCTATGACTGATGGTAATGTTGAGTTTATGATTCAGTGTTTCAAATATAAGTTATCAAAGGAAAGACAACATGGCCATTACTCTTTTGATGAATTTTCTAGAATAGAATGGGCTATTCCCATATTTAGCCACACTGAAACGCATAATGAAATTCCATTCTAAGGCCTGGCATCCACCTACTATGGTAGAAATTAGCAAATAGCGGAGACGTGTCGGGAACGTGCAATATGGTAGACATATGTATAGACATGCCAATTCATCATGCATCGTAAGGGGATGACTGGTAAAACAAAGGTGACCATGGTCCCGATATTGGCTATTGTGCATGCTTGAAGTGTTATCTTCATTTTTAGAAATATGGTACACTATAATTCAGGAAAAATCGCATCTAAAATATTTACCTGGACATATAGACACTTATACTTAATCAAAATCACCAAATGTACAGGGCATACGGGTATATGTATCTTCTATTTAATTGCAAATTTTCATAATTTCAGTATTTCACCCGTGAGAGCAATTTTTGTCGGCAGAATTCTCTGCGATGCTCCCGATTAGGCACCGCCATTTAAACATGCTGAAATGTCGTAGAGACCCTACGATATAGGTATTGCATCGGAACAAAATCAAAGACCCCCATTTTGTATTAGTGCCTTATCATAGAGACGTGGTCAGCTGCCCCGATATTAGGTGACCTTCGGACACGATTTTGATTTTGAATCGGGAGGTCCATAATATCAAAGCAATATCGTAGTAGGTGGACGCCAGGCTTTACAGTAAAATATATATTCCTGATTTGAACAACATTATTCAATTCTGGTTAATGCAGTTACCACATACTAAAGTACAAATCAATGCTGACACTCAGCAAAATAAATTGACGTTCCCTCAGGGAATTCCCCAAACTGATTTCAGTGATTGTTAACATGTAATAGGGTAGTCAACTAATCCCAGCCCTATAGAACCAGAATCTGTATAGTTAAATACAGTGAGTGAGTGTTGATTACTCTTGGTTGGACCTTTCATGGTAGTCTCACACTATCTCGGATTGGATCCAGATGTGCATCCTACTTGTTGATATGAGTTGAGTCATAATAATGTATTTGCTCAGTTCCCCGCCACTTGTATAGGATCGGATCTACATGGACGACTATTTTGGGAGATTAATTATGTACACATTTACATTGACCATGAGTATGATCGTGAAACCATAGACATTGTATTTGTACTGATTCTATAACTTCCTTGAAATGTTCAAGAAAGAAACCATAGTGGATGCCTTTCTATAGAGAAGAATATATCAATAATCGTTGAAATATACCCTAACTTCGTGAAAGGGGGACTCAAATCAGCTTCCTGTTCAGGTGAATTATTTGCGGGATCATCATCATGCAGTGATTTTCCTAGAGTGGCCGCCATCTCTGCATCAACTCTGTTATGACTGAGAGGTTGGTATGATTCAGTCACATACGGTATCTGCAGTATGTGCCCCGAGCCAGGTAATTTAGTTTTCATGTAGGTTCTGACAGCAGAAATACTTGATTGATAAAACAAATTGATAAGAAAGCCTTGCTTTGTGGTCCTTTTTCTGATAGACATAAAAGAAAATAAGTGTGAAAGTGGGTTTGAGAGTACGAAATGAACACTCTCCAAGCAGTATGAAAAAACTACACCAGACCTAAGGTGCATAGCAGGCGTTTTCAATGGTGACCAGTGTATGACAATCCGTGATATGGTAGAACAGAGCCACTGAACTGCATATATATGGTTGACATTTGTGTCATTGACATTAGTGCCAAGCTTCCCTTATTGTACAACCATATAATGCGAAAAATGCTAGAAGTACGATTCCTACTTTAAAGAATTACATTTTATTTTACTCTGGGCTGGTAACCCTTAACTCAATAATGCATGTTCAATAACAATTACTAAACTGAATGCTTTTATACACATTTTATATAATGTAATGATCTATAGAACTAATTAAGACAGGAAATAAAGTATTATTGTACTATCTATATCATGAAGTTTCCCTAAACGTCCTTCTAAAAGTCAACTAAAATAGTTAATACCAATGCATGTATATACTAATTATTTTTCGCACTACAAACTAAGTAGGTACGGAGAATAGTATCTATGATCCCACTTACTTACAGCGATCGTGGAATATGACATGTCTGACCTCATAACAGTGGCGCTAGGCATTGCTGCTATGGAGCACATTTTCAGAGCTGATCCGGATGCTTAGTGGGACCATCACATTATTGCTGTCAGCACAGTTCGGCCCAGCTTATATCATCTTCGAAGTATGTTTAGATTTTGAGCTAGATAGACAACACCCATATACCTCTTCCATTCTGCTCCTTTCTATGGAAACTGAATGGCGATGAAGCATGATAATCCCATCATGGTTTATCATTCGCACAGTATGACCATATTTCTAAGACAATTGCACATGACTATATTTTATGATGCCAAATCATGTTAACACTTTCCCGACAGGCAATGCCATCTGGCATTCCCACAAATACGGCCAGAGAATGCCATGTTTCATTATCCACCTAAAACAAAGTGTCCATAGAAAAGGCATAGGGAGTTTGTATGGACATACCCGGAGCATACGGATATGTTGTATGCTCCGGGTGGCGCATACGGAAAAATAGTGCGTACGAAAAAATAGTGCATAACTAAAATGAACTGATATTGACATACCACTTGCCCAGAAAAGGTGGATAATAAATACAACATAGACTGGTTTCAGATAAAAGCAGTTGTATGCTCCTCGGAGCTGCCTCTGCGCAATATCCTCGCATACGCTCGGATATTACTACGCGTCAACTCCCCGGAGCATACGGCCGCTTGTATCTGAAACCAGTCAATATTGTGTATGTACTCGCGTGGACACGGCTCGAGAATTCCATATGGGCATGGCTGTACAATATCAGAAAGTTCAAATAGAAACATATGAATTACTGGAAGTTTTAAATTTGAAAATCAACATGGCCCACAGAGGCCGGCCATTTAAACGTCAAATTGGTTGCGCTGCTGGTTGTAGTGTATCTGTATGTGTACAGTGAATGATGTGCGGCTCTTAAAGGGTGAAAGTAAACACCTCCTTCCAAATGGACAGCTCACTCAGGTCAACTGCTAGACTTTCTCAAGTCCTTGATTACAGATGTAATTAAGAAATAAAACTACTTGGAAAATTTTGGACTTCCTCCAATGCCTGACAGACCCAGGAATCCCTGCGAAGAGGGGTGGGGTAGGTGGAGGGGTAGGCAGGGGAGACGGGAAGAAATATAAGTCAGACCTCTTTATAAACATGTGAACCAGACTATAGTCTTAACATTGTGTGAGGGATCTTGAGGCATACCTGATCTGAAATCTCTTAGAGATTGAAAGCCAAAATGTTTTCAATGCCTTTACAAACTATCCAAGAGAACTCTCTGTCGACAGGCCAACTGAACTTTCATAAATAGTTTGGCAACTTATAATTCTCATGTTGAGCTGCTCCGAGGTGCTCATATTTCTCACGCGTTTCTGACTCCATCCCCACTCAGAGTTAAATAAGATACATGAGAGTAACACGGCTAAAGCTCTTGTTTCTACTGAATGATTGCTTTTGACGCTCCCATTTCCAGAGTCCTTTAGAACACTATACATGTATGTTCTGTGTTGTGCAGTCTAGACCTCGTTTTCATTGGGCGACGAAAATGGCACCGACTTTTTGAGTTTCCCTAAAGGTCTGTCTGTGCTAGAACTGTTATGCGTCAGTATCAAAGGATTGGTGAGGGTGCAGTTGATGCCTTGTTTAAGCTGCATTTTCAGGGTCCGCAACGATTTGAATTTCACACCAAAAACATGATGATCATGGATAAAATCGAAGCAAAGCGGTCGGTGGTGCAGCGATGAAAGTCGGGACTAAGGAAAATACCGGAAATTTTAAACATTTATAATATTTTTCTGGAACAAAGTGGCTATGAATCCATATATATTCTAGTGTTTCCCGGTGAATATAAAACGTCGGAATTCCGTCATAGATTTGCTAAAAAAAATCAATAAAAACAACGTGCGTCTCTGGTTTTGGCATCATTGCGTATTCTTTAGCCTACACGTTGGTAACCATATCAAATGCTGGGTCGTTTCCATTTACCGATCTTGCGTCGGTAGTTCCTGACTGCAGATCGGTCTTTATAATAAAAAATGGATAATCATACTTGATGAGCCGTCTACTATGGCAATGTGCTGCTATCAAATCAGACAACATTTATGAAAGCATATATTATTGGGAGTTTCACTTCTGAGTGTCTTGGCCTTTATCAGTAATGCGAGATTTCATGGTTGTTGATACTAACACTGCGACGATGACATCTGAGCTACAGTCAGTATGACATTTGGTCGTATTGTGAGAAACTCAAACCAGGCCCTTTCATTTGCGTTATATTCTTTCCACATCTCCTTCGCGTAAAATCATCAATCAGCCCTTTTTTAGATTCATTGTATTCGAATAACATCGTCCTGTTTTTCATATGCTGCACAAATGCGTTGAACTATTGAATCTAAAAATGATTAATTTTGTAAGCAGGCCTTAGGGAAAGACGATTTCATGTTAAAAACAACTAATAATGCATGTATTTTAATGGACTAATATATAGAGCTATGCTCAAATACAAAAAAAAATCGTATTGGATTTGAGTTAAATATGTGTATTCAAAGCCCACACCGTAAATTATTGGGTTCATGAACGAATGGGTAATTTTCATTTAGCTATATTCGCCGTTCATATCGTGTTGTTCATGCATGTGTTCAGCACTAGGGGTCTCTCCATCGACCGGGCACTATAGTCTGAGTATCCTTGGCCAGCGTAGGCTAATTCCCTTAGGGAATATTGTCTGATCTAATTAAGATATCGATAAGTGGTTTTCAGATATATAGATATATGCATGTGGCCCCAATATTGTGTATGATGCGTGAAAACGGATCACGCGTCAAAGCTGTTAAGTGGGCCAATTACACAGTAAACGGACAGACTTATGTCCGTTTACTGTGGCCAGATAATGCTGTGTGTATAGGTCTATTTCCATCTCTCGACGAAATGATCGGCGATGTTTAGAAAGCAAGGAGAAGCTAGTCCGTGCGCTAAATATCTGCACACTAGATCGGCAATTTTTAAAATTGTTGCTCTACTTGACGTCCGATTTTCTATATTACTTCTGACCGAATTCATATCCGACCAAATCAACCCATGTTGAATTCGTCAGTAATAAATCTGCCTTGAAGTGGTACCAAAATGACCCAAACCGAAAATGAAATCCGTCGCCGATTTTTTTTCTGTTTCCATCGATTAGTGATCAAAAGGATGAAAAAGATAATCCGTCGTTGGTGGCCAACAGATTTATATTTAGCTGTTTTCTGGCCTCCTCCTCTTCCCCAGGGCGTGACGCATTGGTACAGCCGGCGGTGGTTCGTAGTAGTACACGAATTGTCTATGGCCCGACTGTCATCTGCCCCCTAGACTAGTCTGCAATGTCTGCTACTCCATCAAGGCAAGGCAGGATTGGGAGAAGTCCAACGCGTGAAAGCTCACCGGAACAAAACGACATCAGTGGTTATAACCTAGCCCTGAGTGTTGGCCAGGTGCCATCTCGAACCCTCCACTCCTGGCAATGCACGACCCGGCCAGTAAAGGTTATATGGTGGAGAGACTTTAATGCATGAAGTCACTTTACTTTTTCAGTTCACCCATAGATTATTTGTCTATAATTTCGTCAAGATCATGGCAGGCAATGAGAATGAACTCAACTTGTATTAGGGGCGAATTGTCACCTAGTTCAACAAGTGATAATTAACTAGAAAATATTTCTCTTTTCTTCTCTTTTCCTCCTTTTTCACATGCATTCTTACAGATGACAAAGAAGCCCTTTCCTAATACAGGAAGGTAGTCAGACACACTATCCACTGCTCTACATAGGGTAAATGCTCTAAGCAGACACTGATGTCAGAGCATGCTGAGCACCATGGTTTTGTTTATATAAGATATTCATGACAGGAGAAATAAACTATTATACATGAGATTTCATCATACAGAGTTGCTTGCATACTACGTGACCATAACAAATACATCCGTCTACAAAATATACAATGAAACGGTGATACTTTGAAAAACTGTCGTGTCCAAATATTCTGGGCCCGGGTATGGAAGGCAGATCAATGCTCGATAGGTTGGACGTCGCCTCATTCATTCTAAGAGATATATCTTAGAATCAACCAGAGGAAAGGTAAAATAAGCAAGGAATGGCGAAAGAGCGGAGGCTACGAGTCAAATACGAACACGACCACAACTTATGTGTATACGTCTCGCTGGTCGACACCTTTCGTTCGATAAACAAAAATGGGATATTTGTTCACGGCTTGCGATATAGGATTATACCGTATTGCCTTGTCAGAGGTCAATGAGAGGGTTGTTAGGGTGCATGTCCCATTTATCCGTTTTTAGCTGGAGTTGTTGAGCTGCTCTGTTCTAGTGTGTAAAATCAGGAGGTGGGGACTGTGGGTGAGGTGAGTGACTGTACGCTGACAACACCAAGAGCATGCTGGCAGCACTGCGCCCTTGGTACCATCACGTGATCTCCTCTTGACAAGGTGAGACCATGGCTGTGACGTCACACTCCGTGGGCGTGTGGGGAGGCCGCTTAACACAAAACGTTACTCCAAGTGCTATGGATCTGCCAAGGTGTGGCGGAAAGTAGGCAGTCCATGGCCCTTTTCTGAACGCCAACAAGACCCTAGGACGATGTGGGTCAACATTAGTCAACACTCATGGATGCCCTTTGGTTAGGTAGGACAGTCTTAGCGAACAAGCTTGAATATTATGAAACGATAACCCTTGTACGAGGTACAGAAAAGGGACTTCATGTACGATCCTAGATTATTAAACTGGCCCCTGGTATGCACATTGTGGGAAAAAACCATTCTTTTACCTAGGACAACTCGACAGGAACCGCAATCACGAAGTCTCCTTGTACAATGTACCTTCGTAGGCATAAGTTATTCAACAGACCCCTGCTTTGAGGACTATGCTCTACATTAGCCCATTCGGGTGGGTGGTGCATTGCGGCATGACCATGCCTTATCGGATGATGCCTTAAGGCATCATTTTTTAAAGTTTAAAACCTTTGTTCTTTTGCAATACAATGAGAATTAATTCATCAATAAAACCTCCCCCACATGTGGGTATAACGTGATATTTTGACATTTTATGGAAATAACAAATGATACCAAGTCTCACCTGTTATTTCACGTGATGAAAACATCAAATTATCATAATCAGCTTTTAGAATCTACACGATCCCTAGCGGTATACACTGACACTGGTATTACTGCTGCAGGCGCCCGCCGTGAATGGGTTCAGGAATAAAGCAGGTCACTGAGAAAACTGAGCTAGTCATGGATCCCGCTTCTCAGACCCGATGTGCATGGATCTGACAAACCTGCAGGGCCTTAAACTGATCACGAGGCTCTAATCTCCCATCGAATTTTGTATACAATTATCAATGATGCCTCGAGGCGTCATGACTCGGTTTGCTGAGAAGGCATAAAGGCATCATGCCACAGATTACCTGGTAATGCCTTGAGGCATCATGGTTAAATACTCCTCTGAATTAAGAAAGGGGGTGCTTCACACCTAGCCTAGTAGTGACTTCTTCTTACCATTACCTAGTAATCTGGGGGGCTAGGTTAAACATAATTGAATACCGAGAAAGTAATTCGCTACTAGGGTATGTGGTCTAATAGTGGTGTTTATCACACCTGAGAATCTTCTTCTTCTTCTCGATGTAGAGAATATAGAGAAGCACTAGACAAAGGCATTGAGACTTTCAATTGCAAATATCTGATCATGGTGCGTAAACAAAATCAGCTACAATGGTTTGCATCCATGCATATATATATATATATATATATATATATATATATATATATATATATATATATATATATATATATACTGTGGTCATTCTATGAATTGAAATTCTAACGAATTTCAACAGCCAGGAGAGCGCCATGCAAGGGTGTAAATCCCCAGTCTGTGTTACCAGGGTATGTTATCTACACATCGGTAAGGATATTGTGTATTCTTTGTTTCTGCAGCATTTCAAAGTCCATACCGACTGAACGGTCCTCCATATACAGAATGACCATCACCGACAATGTCAAACTCCTTTAATTCTGCCTGTATTTGACTAAGTCAGTCGGTGGTGGCCTTAATGCATAATCCATGCACAGTTATCGGTGAACACTTCTCTGCATGCTTATTTCGACTAACCGATCCGGCTTCGGTACACCCTAAAAATCGATCGATGGTTTCTGACTGCAGATTGGTGGTGAATAGTCAACTAGTGGAAAATGGCTTAAACTCCACAGGTTTGGCAGGCCCACTGGTCAGTGAAGGAAGATAGGGCATTGATGTGTTGAGGCTCTGGCGTTTGCGATGTGACAAGGTTAGGTCTGCACCCTCTCGGCCCAAAGTTTACTTGCTGGGTTGAAGGGTGTAGAACGGGCTGGTTGGCCTGGCTGCAAATGGGCTTGAGGGGAGCTGGCCTATACTTTCTATGGAGCCCCAAATGCTCCACTGACAGGATTTAACTCATTTAAATTCTTTTTACCCTAAATGTAGGAGGCTGATATCTAAAAAGGTGTTGTTATGCCTCTTCAGGGAAACAATATAACTTCATATCATCCTCCCTCCACACCCTCTTACAAAAAATTGTATCTGTCTGCATTCTTAGTTAATCACACACTGAGCCTAATAACTCTCCGTGTTTTGTAGGACAGCCCTTTGTTTCCTGTCCTCTTCGTATGATAAATCTACTAGTTTATAAATCATCGCTGTGAAGTAGAACGAGACTAACACTATCATGAGAGCCAATCACTTCGAGTGGGCTATTTATCTCGCAATGGAAACAACGCAAAAGTGGAAAGAAACGAAATCAAATAAACTATTAAAAAAATGAAGTTCTGGTATTTTTTTCTGAATGATTCTTAGAAAAAAAAGATCAGAATCAACATAGGATGTTGCATGGGTGATATCTACACTAAGCGCCGTTGACTGGTGGGGGAAGGGTATGAAGAAGTCGCTGAAAGGAGAAGTAATTGTTCGCATTTAGATAAGTCAGCTTAATGTCACTTACTGTTTGCAGGCAACTGGCAAGGAAGGTAATCCCCAAAACGAGATCCAGGCGCCCCGGCCTCGCCATGGCAGCAGTGGCACATGAAGCCTGGCGAAGGAGTACAAGTGTCTACCGGGCGTTCAACGCTCATCCAGACTGAAGCCTGTGGAGTGAGGCGCGCGTCGAGCGGCGCTGAGGAGCGTCCGCACCGCGTCTCCCACTCACAGCTCAATGTCGTCTGCTTCCCGCCCGCTGCTGGTTCCCGGCGTGCCCATCAGCGCCGCTAGGTGTCACGAACGTTGAAATCCCGAGAGTCCGACGGCAACCAGCGCAGTAAAGATTACGGCATGCCGTAAGTGGGAGTAGACGCCGGGAAAAGGGTTTGAAGATTTTGGGCTCTTTTGGAAGACACATAACGGCAGGGTGTTAATCTCACTAATCATCATTTTCCGGAATAGAACTTGGCGAAGAAAATATGGAGACATGGTTGGTATGCCTGAGTGGTATCTGATCAGAGATATTTTGGTCGGAAATATTTACCGATTTAGCAGAACGACGTGAATATAAATCCGATTAAAATGTCGAGGAACAGGTGAAATTCAGGCACACTTTACTATTTTACGACTCAACTTTTCGAGAATGAAAGTGGTCACATGGTTGAGAGGGACGTATGAATATTCTTTCGTCATTCAGAATCTGTACTCCTGGTCAGTAAAGCTGAGACATTCAGAAACGGGTATGTTATGATAACAATAAGAGAAAACGTAGTTACTAAGCCCGTAGGATGTCTGTTCGCGGTCTCTTGTACCATATTAAAAATATGATATAATATCTTTGGTACAAAAGGCAGAGTACTCAAACATCATTTACACTGCACCCCCAGCAGCGGGTACTACTTCATAGACATTCGGCCCTAGGTATATAGCAACATATACATCTTAAAGTGTTCTGATAATAGGGCAGTCATGCTTATGTGGGTGAAATATTGCATGGCCCAAGCTATTGTCCTATATTTGAGAGTTGACATTTTCCCCTATTTAGGAGGAGGGCCCCACTCTTGTCATCAGTGTATGTATGCGATGTATACGATACGTATGCATTATGGTAAGGTTGACTCAAATCATACATGTATAGAGTATTCCGTTTTCCTTTCTTTCTCCGTTGTAATTTTTCAATGCGAAGGCAGGCCAAGCTATGATCGATGCCCATGTTGACTGTCTATAGAATACGTTCCAAGACAAGCTTCGAAAGGCAAATTGCTATGAAATCCGTAGTTGTTACGTTAGATTTGAAAGAAGTATATCTTTGCACCTCCTTTGTCGCTAAGCTATTGCGGGTATGGCTCTACTAAATCTATGCATGGCCAGTAGTTCAACATTGTGTATGCTCGAGCATGCACAGCTAATGTGTGCAAAGGTGGCTGGTCACTGAGGGTTGGCTCTATAGAGTATTCAGCGAGTATTACCGCTCCGTAATATCAACTAACTATTGATTCAGCATGCGGTAATTGCGAGACTGTCACTGAATAGCTAGATTTCCTAACGGACCAATGGATTTATCCATGATTATGGGCAAGCAGAGCGGAGTCATCATATTGATAATTCCAAAGAGAAGTTAATTAACCCTTTCCCTGCAGCACTCAGTTCCCCTGCTCAGCATTACACGGCAGGGGAACTGAAACGACCCTGCTATGGCAGGCACCTTTTTTGGGGAAATAGCAATGTCATGTGTTGTGACATGTGATTTAAGTAACCTACCTTGGTGACTGATCATATTTTGTTATACCAAATCAAGGGTCAATATGGCTCTCATACATTGTCAAAATTTCTTTTAAATCAAACAATTATCTTTATATCTATGGAATTTTGTATATAATTATTAATGATGCCTTTAGGATGCCTGGAGGCATCTTCCTGCCGTAGTCAGGGGAATGCCTGGAGGCATCTTCCTGCTGTTATAGGGTTAAGGTCACTCTGGAATTTGACCAAGTGGGACTCGGGGTGAGACAGATTGTGAATATGTTTGATAGACCCTGCAGGACATATTGTAATCTTTAATGTTTTACAACCACATTGCGAATGTATATAGCCCAGATCATGCCCAGTACGATTAAGCCTTTTTCTGTGTTCTTTATCCTGCAAGAGTAATCAGCCAAACCGATCTGTGTGATTTAACCTTACAGCAACAAATAGGGTGATCTTACACTACAAACGGGTACTACATCATCTTGTCTTTCTTCATTAGTATCATGCATTGTACAGAACTTGTAACCCTCATTTCGTCATTCCATTTATTACTAGTCTCTAGAAAATTAAATCATGGATATTTCTACACTTCAACTGAAAACAATGTAATTATACATCAAACAATTGATACATTGAAATGAAATAGACTGATACAGAGAGTCAAGGTCTACAGGGCTAACAGGCTAAGAACGGTTTTTCTTTTCTGTCTTTTTTTAAAGGTTTCATATGAACCAGTATTTCTATCTTCACTACTTAAAGCATTCCATACAAGTGCGCCTCGATATAAAACACGTTCCTTGTACATTTAGACCTTTGGACGGAAGTATTGAAAACAAACGCATTCGTTTGTTTACACCCTCAATAACTATTCCATGCCGATGTTGATACCTATCAGCTCGTTTAGTGCAGGATTAGTAAACTCCTTCATCTTGGCACACTATTAGTATTCCCTAAATCTCCAACCTAGTAATTTTGTTATATTTGGGTTCTGAAAGCAACATACATACAAAGAAATATTCAGAGGTGAACAGTTCAATAGAACTTTATTTTCATTTCTTTCAAAATACATTTACAAAAAGATGAAAACATGGGGAAATGGCTTCAACAGAACGAATTGATATAATGTCCAGGGTCCTGTTTTATAGTTGTGACAATTACTAATAGTGATGGTTTCCAGCCTATCCCGTTTCATAGTCGTGATGATCACTATTAGTGATCAGTCACAGGTGTGACCTATCGAGCGTGACCGTTTCGAATTGCATAGTCATGATCATAAACAGTGATTTTTCCACAGACGATCACTAAAACGGTCACTAAGCGTGACAAGTTGAAAGGTGTCACTAATTGGCTTAGACCTTAGATAAAATATGAGGTTTCCTTCGAGCTGGTTCCTGGCATGTAAAATTCCATAATAATAGTGATCATTTTGAAACGATCACTAAATAGTGATCGTTTCAATGCCATAATCACTAATAGTGATTAAAAAAGTAGTGATCAGCCTGTAAAATAGTGATCGGGATTATGGAACGCGAAACAGTGACAGTCCCTATTATGGTCACTAAAACGGTCATTCTTTTTCCGTGGTGATCACTAATAAAGACGTCGCTGTCTATAAAACAGGGCCCAGGTGTTACAAAAGATCTCCAGGGAGAGTGAAAGACCTTGTGGGGCAAGATGGCCGCGGATTTAAATCGACCAGGGCATAAGTAGTGTGCTCTGGTCGCCAGTGTACTACATCTGGTGCGCCTTTGATGGGGCACACCCGGTGTCAATCAAATAACATTATTTCTGTCTTCTACTAAAGACCTTTTTTACGGTATCTCACCTTATCAGTTTTGTTACGCAATATCTACAGCGAAAAACACACCTGGCTACGAACTTTTGATGATTGAGGGTATAAGCGTAATACATGGGCTATATGTTTAGATTATCTTTAGAGAAATTACAGTGATAGCTTCATATTCAATGGTTTTCCAGCTCCAATTTGCTGGTTTCAATCACCTAATTAATACTTTAGACATGGTTAAGAAAACATAGAAACAATGCATATCAGTGGAAGATAATCACTTTCACCATAGGCTTATCTTCCTCTATGGAGAAATCAAAACAATTATCAACTTTGGAGATTAGACAGCAGGGACTTGTTACATTGGTCTGGCTTGTCCAATCTTGTGGGAAACATCAGCCTTACGTTCACACAAACCGTTCAGATTCTCTGTGTGAATGCATTGAAATGACATAGGAGGAAGGGACTCTAATCAATGTTTGACCAAGCCCTGGAGGGTAAAACTACAATTGTTGGCTGGGTCCGCCTATCACCTGGCGGGAGCGGGGTGCTGGTTCTCTTACGAGTAGTATGCCCACCACCTCTGTCCCCGACGTGGAGGTTGGTCAGGTCCGATCGTTTTCTGGCCAAGGAGCTCGATACAAAATATGTCGAAGCAGGGTACACCTTTGGGACATCGTGGAATATAAACTATAAATAATCACTACAAAGCATTATTAGCTTAGCTAATTGATAAAAAACGTCTTACATCATGGTCTCTTTAACAAAATTCACACACACAAAAATAACAATATTGATAAGGGGCTTCGAGAGTACTGTAACCTCCAACCAAGATGAAAAATCTGATGTGAGAATCGGCTATATGATTCACCCTTCCAGCAGAGGTTCTGATTCTGGTAGTAAGAGCATCAGTTGCTGCAGATCGGACCTCACCAGAATTAACGCTAGTGCGCTCTGGTGGCCAAAAAAATAGTGGGGAAGGTGGCAGGAACCTAGTTTGGCAAACAACCCCTTCTACGATAATGGGATTACATACGGTATCCCTCTGTGTGCGCCTCAAACCAAATGTATACTTACATTTACAAGTTCTATGTATACTCTAAAAGCAGACATACTTAATATGAAACATTCATAGCTAACAAATTGATAAAGGAACAAAGATTTGTATTCAATATATTTTGAAATAATACACAGGAAAGAAATAAGAAAAACGGAAAATTGGCTTCTAGGTTATGACTTAGCACACCCTCCAAGCAATATGAAAGATCAGGTTGGAGAGTAACAAACTGGTCCCACTACTGGGTCAAGGTGGCCGCCTATCTAACCCGACCAGGGCTAATTTTGTGAAGCTCTGGTTGCCAGTGTAGCAGGAACCCAGGTTGGGTTGTGGTGCCATCTAGTGTTGGGAGGGCCTGCAGGCTGGTTCTCTGTCTCCTTTTATGTGCTCTTGGTGCAGAGACACTATTGGATATTGGAAGGTCCTGCTCCATGTACGTATGATTTTACTGTGGTGGGGTTCCACCTTACATGGGGGGGGGGGGGTTGATCCCTTGAGTCAGGCTTCTCTTTGCCTAAGCTGGTTGTTGTTTCTTTACTCCATTGCTTATTTAATTCATTTAGGTAAATCAATATGTCAGAGGATAAGTAGAGGATGTAAAATTGTTTTCTCTCTACTATTTTTCTCAGTAGACATTTGTGGAAAACTGATCTGGATAGAGAGAAAAATATTTTTTATTCGATATACACTATATTGGTTCTGCTGGGATAAGTTAGAGTTAATTGTGTTTATTGAGAGCTTCTATAAATTTCGGAACATTTCCATGCAATGCATAGAGTACACCCATCAACAGGAGAGAGATTCAATTTGCACGTGAGCCATAATAAAAACCGTAATTCGATCTGATTACTTTAAAATTGCAGTGGGAAGTTGACTTTTAGTTGACAAGTTCAATGAGGTTTTCTGATTGAATATATTGCAAGTGATCTTTCTGAAAGTTATTGAAAATCTGAATCTAAGTGTATTGGTACCAGAATCACTAACACTACAATACTACCAGGACCGAGTCAATAGATAAATGTACACAAATACAATCTGGATATGTGTAATTGATTTACTGAATTCAACGACTAATAAATAAAATTGCTTTTTAAATGTTTCAATTTGAGTTGATAAATCTCTAATTCTGGACGCCTCTGACTGTGATTAGTCTGCAACAATTCAAATGTTATGTTTCATATATCTAATCAACCGGCACCCTGCCATAGTGTCTACAGCTTCAACCAACAGACCAGGGAAGAGATGTAGGGTAAACAATCCTCTCTAATTAGCACGCCTCTTTGTCTCACCAGACCGAGTTCATAATTGAATACGAGAGTAGCAGTGAGTAATGGTAATGTATGCCATGTCAGCAACAAAGGCTTATAATGTGTGGATGGCAGTTCAGAAACATGTATTTCCTATGTTATTTCCTATGTTATTGCTTTAAAGGTTTATAATAAAGAATAAATGTGTAGTACACCTGACATATTAGCTACTTGGTAGATTTGCCTTTGAATCAAAGTAACATCAATTCAGGCCAACACATTGTGTCCATATAATTAGATATCTTTCAGAAAAAGACATACAAGTCTCCCGTCTCCCGTTAAAATAGGCTACTGGTCATGTTATGTACATGACTTATAATTTGACATATACAAAATGATAGTAATAACTAGGAGCATATGGTATGTTTATCATTGAGGAATGAGCATGTAATTATATTTTTTTTTAACAATTAAAAGGTTTAGGTGATACTCAGTCCATGTGTCATTTTCTTTAAGCTGTACCGTTGATGTTCCTTAATGATGTTGACTAGGCTCTTTAATTAGCGTTCGTCTTTGGGAAAGCATAGCTCATAATTATATCTATATTCTCTAGGTTTTCTAAGAGAAGGTAGAACAACTCACTTGAGGTGTAAGGCTTGTAATGCACCGGACTTCACACCTTAACCAACCAGAGGTGTAACAGATCAGATGATTGTGATAAGTTTCCATTAAGTCTCCCAGTGGTATGGATTATATGAGCAGTGTAAAACACAAACCTTACAAATTCCAATGACTATGAGTTTCAGACCTAAACAGTTATTCATTATTGAGGCACAGTCTTGATGTTCACATATCCATAGTTTCACAGTCTTGATGTCCCATACAGTCACATAATGTTCTACACTCCATAGATGTTTCTAAGTCTGCTTGTGGTGTAGCCTGGATGAGAACAGAATGCCGGTTCCCTCATCCATCCCAGCAGGGGTGCCGTGCTGGCTGACTTCATCCACCCAATGGTGGTAGGTGCTAAGCGTGTTGCTCATGCTACTCCTCCTTACTCCATGTCTCTCTCTCTCTCTCTCTCTCTTTCTCTCTCTCTCTCTCTCTCTCTCTCTCTCTCTCTCTCTCTGCGGACTGAGTAGGGACTGCAGAATAGAGTCGGATACTTTATATCACCCCTGGAATAAATGTCCATAGGCTTAACATTGGGAACTCGTTCTCCATGCCCCTACAAGTATTGCAGTCCGTTCTCCATGGTCTATATCCTGTGTGTTGTCCATTCTTTTTGTGTGTACAGGGGTGAGATAAATACAGAAAGTAACTCGTTATGGTCAAAGAAGTCATTCTGCAACTCTTTTGAATGCTATGTGATATTCACTCAGCTGTCGCCTTGTTCATATCACTCCGCATCAAACTCGTGGAGAAGTCGACTTTGACCAAAACTTGTTGGTTTCTTCTTTAATCCTCAACTCCAATAGGCTCAATGCCTCCTCATCACATGACCAAACGCTTCCTTTCAAAGAACACCTGTAATTTCCCACTCATTTTATCATACCAGTATTTTTTCACTCTTTATATTCCTGCCAGAACTTTTCCACTCCTTCGTATCTCTCTACTTTGTTCACACTACACTACATTATAACGCACTTTCAATTCATTATTAATGTTCGTACAAGCACGCTGTGTAAAGCCACATGCACCCAGTAAACCTGCAATTTCCATAACTGCCTTTCTGGGATCTAAATACATGTATATCAAGCACCAGTGGGTCAATGAGGTATTTTGGTCTAGAGCTATTGATTGGTCATTGTTAGCTGAGCACGTTTCTAAGACACTGAGACACTGGCCCTCCGCACCTTTCCCATTGTCACAAAGTTGGCACGCAGATAGTGATGGGATAGTTTTTACAGTACGCCGAAAGTCTGAACATGTCTAACCTATCTAGGCAGTACATATATGAGTGTGTGACTCACACGGAAGTAAGTAACGAGAATATCACAATGGTCTTGAACAGTTTCATGTATGTGGGAATGGGTGGCTGTGTAATCCCATTCTGCGTTTCGATAGCTGTAGAATGTCAACAAATGGCGTGGCCAGAACGGAATGCAGCTGCACAGGGTTGAGTTTGATGTGTGACGACTGGAACAGGGGTCTGTTGAATAATTTGGACGAACGAGATTTTACTTTACTATGGTGTCTCTTACGACAGTCTCATTAAATAAATCTGATTTCTCGTCCTGCACGACCCTCTCACAAAAATATAAATCTATTCTAAGTAAATCGAATAAACAGGAACAGGGCTCCATGTTCATCAATTGAACTAGAGGAATATCTTTGTTATAGAATCGAATAAAAAAACTTTTTTCTTTATGCGCGAGCTGTGTTCTTTGTTCAGTCATCATTTTTGGATTGAGTTTACAGGCCGATAATCCAACAATGAGTTTATAATCAAATATCCGTATTTAGCTACATGTGTGTTATCTGTTGTAGAACAATGGGAAAGCTGATCCAAGAAAACGTCAGTTATTACACTTATAATGTCAGTTCTAAATATATTAACATTTTGGTGGTAAGCCTCATCATTCCATTGCCTCCCTTTCCTATGTTGTAACTTCATGTAGTTGCTAGATTTCTGTCTTCTGACCTTTATTACATGCTCCAATCCTTAATATGTATGTTATACAGATCTTCCGTATATCTCGTACCTGCAAGGTTTAATATTTCATTTGGAAATCAAACATAACTCGAAGATTAGAACAGTCTTTAATCGAATCAATGCTACTTAATTAAGTGTTTTGCGAGCTTGCTCTTATTCTTTTGTAGATTTTACAAACCTTCGTATCTGATAGGCTCTCATGGTTTTTTTTTCAATCTTGCAGACCCTTTTTAAGTTAAACCTCTAGCTTGGAGCCTAGGAAGTATCTTAGCCCTCAATAGAGGAACATTTACAATTGGGAATTCCATTGTGCTGGTGTGACTATTACCAGAAGAGGCCCCCAATAGCTACTTCCAACAATTGGTATTTTTCGAACGACACTATTCATGCAAGCTTTCACCACCTAATTATAACAACAGTTGTACAACGAGACTAGCCAATGCTCGTCCATATTGTCGTCCTTCTTTCGAAAACGTTCTCATGGTGGGCGCGACCAAATTATTCAACGGGCTTTGTTCGATGATGTCTGTTTTCAATAGATGGGCATTTACGAGTGCAACCTCGGCCTAATTGCACTATAAACTATGCATCTATATGGTAGATGAACTCAAAGAATTGTCCTAAATAGAAGGACGAGACCCTGCCTAGTCTTGTCTTACTTTGTCCCAAAAAGAATGTTACACAGCAGAGATTTTGTCTTGTCGGTGGATGTATCTACATGAAAGTCCGATAGGAAATCATTCAAACTACCTCTGATTAACAGGTGTCAAGGTGGCTGAATATGATCACAGAGTCTGCTGTTCAAACAGGACAGGAACAAGGACAACCTAGGACCCGTATAGCCCGTGATACTTTGAGACAAGATGAGATAATTGTTCTGATCTTTTCAGACAACTGGAGACAGGATATAAGAGGAGATCATATACAAACACGCATATATCTATTAAGAATAGTTTATGTGTATAGTGCACAGTATATACTATAATGGGCCAACTTCATACAGAGTCCTATTATCTCTTTTCTTCTTCACTGTTTTCTCTTATTATTCCCGTCCAGTCTTGTAATGTCCTTTTGTGACCACTCTATGAAGAACGTGCTCGGACGATAGTTTGTGTCCATGTATGTGTATGTGAATAAAAAAATATACATATGAGAATTCATGAACAGGTAGACCTATGACCTACTATTTGAATTACTCCCTATGAACCTGGCTGTAAGTCAAAGAGGAATTCGACTACTGTGATTTCATGTGAATATTCTTTATTGTATTTTACACGTCAGAATTCTAAAGCCTCATGCTATTGAATACCCTAAAACTGTTCCGATACTGTTGAGTTATACCTCATATTTATTGTTCCAAACTGGTGTAATAGAGAGTATATCACATGTAATGCAACTCTACAATTATAGATAGACAATAACAATCGATAATACAATTTGAAAAGAAAAGAACTATATTATGTACGGAAAAGTATCTATGATTACAATCTGAAGAGCTAGCTTCATGGACATCCACCACTAACTGAGTAGTATAAAAGATTTGACAGACCTTACTAGAAAGATACCAGTTAAACCCAAGTATGGGCGTATACATGTTCAAGTATTAACACACACAACCTATAAGTGCGTTTATGCAGTGGTATATGTATGAATATACCTTTTTTTTCATGCAGTGTAAGAAAGAAAGAGTGAAAGAATGAAACTAAGAATTGTAAATATGTGGACCCGCATAATATTCTATGATAAAGAATGCACTCAGCTTTTAAACTTATACATTGAAATAAAAATACTAGAACACAAACGAATTATTCTCCTGGGAACATTGGAGACACGATATTTTCCCTGCAATATCTTTCGTGACCTTTAAGGACGATGACCTTTCGCTCCTTATATTTCTGGTACACCATAGATAGACTTCGAACCCGACCTCCCTGTTTTTAGCCGCTCTCCCACTGCTCGTATTGACTGATTCTCGGCAGGGTCGATCACGATCTCAACGACACCTGCTGGAAACCAGTGGGAGTATCAGTTTTGCCTTATCACATCTCAGCGTGCGGCCAAGCCAGGATCCTGTCAACCCGAGAGAGAAAAAAAAACAAGAAAACTATGTCAAAATAGGAAGCGGATGTGGTATGGGATTGAGCGCCAGGTATGGTTTGAGGTCAATATAAAGCGGAATTGAACGGCACTAGGCCGATACGTTCGTCTCCCTGCAGGTGACCCTTTGCACTGGGTTAAAATGAATGCTTGATTAAGGGAATAATTTCAGTTCCTTGGGCCCGGCGTCCTTGGGTTAGTCTAATTTTCCCCTTTTTTTTGTATTGAAGATGAAAGCTAAAAAATCCGTCGACTGAAAGTTCCAACACCTCTTACCACTTGTGAGCAAAAAGAAATCAAGCCACCAATAAGCTCAAGATCCTTCTTTGGTGATCCTTATTTTTGATTACCTGGATTGTATTTTTTCAGGTCGTCAATTTTTTCTTGTGGTAGTAACAATGTTATGCCCAGTCCAATGCTTTGCTGAGAAATGCTTATGTCCATGCTTTGCCTCCACGATGTAAGAAAACGAATATTATATGTTTTAATACATATATATTTAAAACATTTATTCATAGTAATATAACACAAATTCATTATGATATATTCTGTTCATTGTTATTGCGCTGGTTTATCTGATGGCACCGGTCTAATTGTTTCTTTCGGCATATTCAACGAGTGTTTACTTTGAATTTCTGCCTGGAAGATTTCATTTATGAGATGAAGGCATTATAGAAGCACTCCTATTAGAATCAGATCCCATTGAACTGGTCTGCTCAAGACGAATCTGATACGCACTGATAACTCTCAGGGGGGCTCGAATGTCGGAGAAGATCCTCTTACTGATGACGCCCAGTGGCTTATCCTAAAACCGTGGTGTGGGGCCTTTTACCATATTGGACATATATTCTGTGAATCTCCCCAGGGATACAGAAGTTATCCAGAGACCAGAGTTAGACCAGAGTGAATCCAGCCAGACTGAATCCAAGCGAGGAAGGCATTTAGTGACAAAAAGGCTCGCATCGTAGTTTTCAGTTAAAGTCAATAACATTAGGAAATGGACTTACAGAATAGGGTTTTAAATAAGGATATTCTGGACATTGGACGGCAACCTTTGCTGCAGACATTCTACAAAGATGCTACCATTGAAACAAACGATCCAGGTGGAGGCGTCAACATGTTGTCTTCACCTGCATCGAATACAACAGTTGTATGCAAAAACATAGTAATTAAGAAAAAGCTGCGCTGCCCTTTAAAACAATTTTATTATAAATAAACAATGTTTATAAGACAGTGATTAAAACATGAAAATACATGATCACAGTAAAATTGTTCACTTGTTGTGTTGTGATAAAACATTGAGTAAAAATAAATAGAGATAAAAATATATAAGAAAAGACCCAATGGTGTGGGTGGGTGGGTTATAAAAGTAATTCTCTGTGTGTAGGTTTGAGATACGTGTGCACTGTACAGGTGAGTGCGGAGAATTGAAAAACAATCACGTGGGTAGGTAGTATGACGTATGTAAAATAGAGGGTGCCAGCGTCTGAATTATAACCAATTTGCAATTAGTCTACAATGACCCCAATACTCACATACTTATCGAGGTGCCTCTTATGAATCCGTTCAGAATGAGTTTGAACATTAGAGATACAAAGATAGTCATCACTATTCTTTTTTATATCTTTATATACCGGAAATTGTTTCTAAATAGCAAAATCCGCCTGTAACTTGACTCTGACTGACTGAGCGCAAGATTAACCGGGAAACTTACTATACTCGCTGAGGTTTTGATTGCTAAAGTTTAGGTTACGGGACTTGTATATTGATGTTCTTCTTGCTCCTAAAAGTAATTCTAAAGCGAAATATTTATAGAATGCTAAGACTCTAACAAGTACGTAAGCTCCTAATAACTGTTGGTTATAGAATCAATTTGGTTGTCAGGTATTCAACATACATTCTTCATATTGGTGTCCTAAACATCAGTCCTGATGTAGTTGCTTGCAGTTTATATTTCGATTTTGTATAGTGGCGTATTTTCCATCCTGGTTATTACAGACTGACAGTGTTTTTGATAATACCTGTACCGGTAACAACACTCACATAGTTGTATGAAGACACTATCTTTGTAAATATATTAGTTTATCTTACGCTTGTTTACAAAGATACATGGAGCAACGTGTAAAAAGGCACACTAGAGCCTACCGTTAACCTCAAGGTTAGATAAAAGATTTGAAAATATATTTATATATGTATATAGTTCCTTTTTAAAGGTTTTTTAATCATCCCTCATCAGGTGATTTTCACATTCTCATGCCAGCTTTTGCTCAACGTCAACATTGCCCTGATAGTCCCCTCTCTTTCCGTGTCGTTACTGCAACATTTTATAGCATTTATCCTATAAAACATATAACAAATGATGAACTTATTTGCTAATAAAGATTAAATCGACCGGGAAAACGAACAGAATATACGTGAGTATAGTTTGCTTTCTGTTACGAACCTTTAATTACAACCTGGTTTATTATCTCAAGCATGATATTTTTGAATGAATATTAGATAACCCACAACAGAAAATACATATGATGTAGAAGGTCGTGTGCATTATTTAGTTGTGTTACAATTAATGGAAATATAACAGTAAAGAGCATCTTGCTTGCACCAACTGCTTTACTCGCCTGTGATTAATCATACTCCACTTCTGTTGATGGAGCAAATGATATTATGGTGGTGCATAACAAAGAATCCATCAATGACTGAGAGGTTGAATACAGCTCTAGAGCTCTCTCTGGTATCAGAAAAAAACACACAGCAAACGTATTGGAAGCAAGTCTGATTGCGCGTGCGCCAATGGCGAGTGAGGGACCAATCAGATCGGGCCTTCTATCAGGGCCAATTGCGCCATATCTGTGAGGCAGAACAGCTACAGGAAAAGCCGGGAAGGTTGATGTTTGCAGACCACAAAAACAGAGGCTAGACCTTTGATCCCTGAATCCCAGGGTCCGATGTGCAGACCTCCGGTATTAGGACTAATGGTCGGCATAGGCGTACTAAGAGGGAACTACATCGAGATCCAAAGCCACTGAAAATCAATTTGGATGCGGAGTAATCACACGAGGCAAATCTGATTGAGATAACGTTGTAACTAAAATGAATGGCATATTTTCAGTAGCTATGGATCAAGCGCCGTTCAGATTTTATCACATGCCCATTGCTGACTAATTGGTTAACATTTGTGACAACATTCCCTATTGGGTATTACAATACTCCGTATCTTTTTATTACGAGTTCGCAATGTTAAATGTATGGGAAATAAAATACCACGGGTGAGAAAATGAACAATACCCGACACTTGGGGATGTCTTTTTCTTTCCTTTTCTTGTGTTCGTTCGGGGGGGGGGGGAGATTTAAAGAGTTATGTGTAGTGGTACAAGCGGTAGACCTCCAAATCCTCTAAGGAGGAATGCAGTTAGACTGGCTCCAGTCACTGCCTCCTATGGCTACCCTCCTCACTGGGATACAGGGCCAGTGAGAGAAGGATAAATACTATAATGAACTTCTGATTATTATTAATAATGTAATGAATGTTCATAATCAAAGACTGTTCTATTGCTGAACATTGAAAGAAAAATTGGTAGTATTTCCGAAAATAGACTTTTCAGCTTCACTCATTCCTATGTGTTGTCGTATTTACCGATAATTAAGTTGAAGAATGTAGGCTGCTAACTCTGTAAGCATATAACTTGTTCTATTTAAACAAACATATTGTGCTGACAGAGCAAAGGAACCAATCCCATTCAGAGGAACCAGGGTTGTTGATAGCAATACACAACTTGAATGAAATTCCTTTATCGTTTGGCACTACCAGCATCTAAAATTTCATAACAATTGGCATCAAAGAGGATAGCTCTCACAATAACACAATGTAATCCTGCCAGCAGTAGAAGGACAAAAGAAAGGTAGGTTTCGAATTATCATCAGATCGATAGTTTGTGCTAAAGTAGATCATATCGATATGATTATTTGTTCCTTAGTTGAAATATAATGCGAAGTGTGAAATATCCCAAAGGGTACTGCCGGTGTAATTTAAAAAAATGTATGCCATTTTTATTTCAGGTAAATTCACCTCTTGAGGTAAATGATGAAACAACGCTATGAATACCTAGCGAATTGTTTGTCGTTGTTAAAATCATTTCAATAAGAATATAACATAAAATGTTTGAATGGATGTAGGCTCTAACTCTATGTCAACGTTAATATTGTGAGTAGGTCGAGTAAGTAGAGTGTCAGCGGGTAAATGTGTTCAGTGAGAGAAGACACGTGCCAGTGCCTGTCTGACGCCAACACTGACCAATTACAGGGGCAGGTTACTTCTATAAATAACTCGCAGCGTAATATTACTGAGCAGCTCGTTGAAGTCCCAGGGTTGGGTTCCATGTACATGTTTCAAGTGATTCAATAATAGCAAACGTCACAAACATCATGGCACCAAAACAGAGTTATGGGATAATAATAGCATTTTTTCAAGCATAAGAAATTACAGGCGTCAACGAGGAGGCAATCTCGGCACCTCTGTTACCAGTGTACAGAAAATTGACCCGTAATTATTCTCCGACGGATATTATATTTCAGCATATTTCTCGTCCTCATTCATTCTTTTAACTACATGTACTTCATACTGTTTGTATAATGCCTTGTATGTGATGTTGGTCCATGAGATTAATAAACACACTGCGACAAATGATCACCATGTACAATAAGATCGTATCACGTTTATACCAAGGTATGAACTCCATATGTCTGAATTTCTGTGTATAAATGTGTTACCTCGGGAATAGATTAGGTTATCCTTGTAACCGTCCTATCTACGCCCGCTTCTGTACACGTAGATTGTATACTCTTATTTACGCTTATCTACGCCACTGACCGATTATTCCCTATCACATAGGAGACACCACTGTTGTTGTTTTTTCTTTCTTTTCATTAGCCATTGGTCATCAAAGTCCTTGGTATATGGTACGCCGGACTCCCAATGCAGCCATTACTCCCCCGTACATGTACACGTCGATATGTCCTCTATGCTGTCTATGCGGGCGCCAAATATATATATATGTATATTATATGACAACATTAGTAGACACAGTCTATACAAGAGTCAACGCAATGGTGATAAGCCCGAATGTTTGATAATGGTGGACACTGCCATTATAAAGATGTACCTTTTAATCAATAAAAAAAAGGAGATAACAAGAAATCTTTATTCTTATGTACAAACAACTAATCATCTCTTACTGGCCCACAAATAAGAGATATGGGTAAGGTGTGGGCTCTTTTTTTACGCCAGTGCCATCGCAGTACCTAATCTCCAAATACTATCATAATATATATATATATATATATATATATATATATATATATATATATATATATATATATATATATATATATATATATATATATATATATAAGGAAAAGAACTACATTATATCGTTCGTCTGTCCAGTGGTCTGTAGGAGATGCTGGATGTTGGTGCTATCATGGCAACATCTCCGGTTCCTGTCAATCTCTCACGAGCAGATATCTATTGGCCGTACACGGGTCCATCCTATAATGTGACACAAGTTGAGAATCAGTCACATGCTGGATAGCTTCGAATAAGAGTAATGGGAAAATTGTAAAGTAGTGACCTCTAAAAACCATCATTAGTTTGCATGTATCTTAATAATTACTTGAGGTGTATAACCTCCTGTCTATACATTCATGATAGCGTGATACTGGATGAAATTTAGTTTTGATATTCGTACACTATATTATGACTGGAGCTTGGCGGAGTGGAAATCTGAAGACACACCTTTAGTAAAATCAAAGATGGCACAAAAACAATAGCTGCAGAGAGCGGCTGATACCGACAAAATCACAAATTGGCAAAGAACGCGATAATAACTCAATTTCCTTTAGTGTATATTCATTCTGCATTTCAGAATGACATTTACGATTGGGTGAGTTGCCTAAATCGCTCATGATATTCTGTATTAAGGTAGAAAGGACTTGATAAGACGCACCAGCGTGGCTTTAATGTTTCCTTTTTCTTCAATAAACCACATTTTCAGCTAAGGATGGGGAAACCAAGAATGTGATGAGCTTTTCACGTGCATCCAAAATGTTCGAAATCCCAACAGCACAGTCTTCAAATTAATTAATTCTATCTTAATGTTTCCATACACATACAATGTGCATATCCATATGACTGCTTTTCATGAAACACATCTCAAAGAGTAGCGCCGATGAGACTGCAGACGTCCAATTATTGTGAGGGGCAGGTCAATGTGGGGAGTCTCATAGTAGACCCCAAAAGGCCAACCTTTTGAGCAGTGAGCCTTGCTGCGGCTCCATAGTAATGTTCTATACGGTTGCCCTGTAGGGTCCTCATATCCTGACGTCCTATCACCCTGACCTCCATAGGTTTCCTTTTGATGACCTTTGTGGGTATTGCAGTGAAGATAGATTGAGGTGGTGACCTTGGCCTAGTACTTGGGTCTCTCCAGGCAGACCACCTTTCTAGAACTCACTGTGTCTCAGCAAATATCTTGTGTGCATAGGGGGGGCGGGCCCGTGAGTTAGCATAAGTGCAATCTCCAAGGAGAGTTTCGCGCCGCAGTGTGATATCTGAAAGAAGTGACAACACAAATGGCGAGGAGTTTATTTCTGGAAAACCTAATATGATACTGATATGATTTATTTACTTATAAGATGAGATTTTCTTATCGAATAAGCAATACGGTATTAACACACGCTCGATATGGATAGTTTGTTCGGTAATTTAAATGAGTTAAAAAGTAAATGTTTCAATTTTGAAGGCACTTTTATGTAACCGGAGAGTGTTGGATGTACAGTAGTCGTCACAGTATGGTATATTATCCTACCCCTAATAAAAAACCGCCATAGACTTAACATAGGGAAATTTTATGTGGCAGGCCGTGACATAAAGTGTTTTTTATGCCACTTGAGTAATAACAATATTGACCAATCAGAGAGCAGGATGTCAGCTACTATTAAAAAAGTTCTGTTGGTCGTTGACTCAATATTTATCTTTTTAACAGTAATTTAAGCATAGACGGGGTAGGTTAAATACGAAACCGAACTCGAGTTAGACTTGTCAATGTCTATGCGACTCTGGTCAGGTCTGCTCCTCACTACACTTGGCTACGCCTCGTGTAGTAATGCACGACTTTCCCGTCGTGGCATAAATATTGACAAGTCTAACTCTCGTTCGGTTTCTAATAAGTATGGATGTTCTATAAACTCTCATATGTGCAACATAGATAGCCTCAGCTGTGAGGGGAAAGTGCTATTGACCTCCGCTCTATGATTGGTACCTTGACCAGGATCCTGGAATGACTGGGGGATGGCTCCTGTCTAAAGACATCATTTACTTTGCTGGGAATGAGTGCTGTACATGTGTAGGAAAGATTTAGCTTCAACAGCGGATTACTTCCAGTATACATGTTACTCCCTTAATGCAACTGTTAGTTGTGCTTTTTGACTATTTACCTAACACTCATGGATGACCTAGTAGACGGCTGAAACTGTCTTAGCGAACGAGCTTAGATATTATCAAGCGATAACACTGGAACGAGGGACATAAGAAGGACTTCATATACTAGCCTAGATTATTCAATAGACCCAAGATTAACAGCCTTTGGTTAAAGCCTGTTTCAAATGAAGAAAAAAAACGGTATCAATTCCTTTAGTTCCAGGCCAGCTATGTGAAGTCTACTGACGCACTACACACACTACGACACAAATCTTTCAACTTTCCGACAAGGCTATGATGCTGGATTTTTATTTCATAGCCATGTCGTAGCCATGTCAGCTTAAAAGTATGTTGCTCTTGGCCACCGACTGCACGGCAGTAACAAATAATCGGTGAGGGAGCAGTGGGTGCCTCATCGAAGACTTCAGAGTAATTTGATACTGTTGGTCATTGACCAAGTCTGTTGGCGGTGGTTTCTTACCTATTCTTCGCCAAATCAATAGGTGACCATTTCAAATTAATGGTCGTTGCTATTCACATGTTACTAGTGTACACAATAATCAGTCGGTGGTTCCCGATTACAGATTGGTGGCGAATAATCAACCAATGTAAACGGACATATAGTATATGGTCATTATATTTAAGTGACAATATCATCGTTACCTACTGTCATATTTGCCATGAAGTTGTAGTAGCTTCCTGATGGCGATGACATTCATAGCTGCATTTTGAATGCATGATATGATTGCAATCATTTTTTCCATTATATATTTCCGCCGATTACAAAATATTTGCAGGTTCGGTTGGTGTACAGATATATCGATTCTCCAGGTTGTGCAAATGTTCATCCATAAGGGACATTTCAATCATTTCCAACATATCGTCACGCAGATTCCCTTTAGTTGAGTCTACATTATGGCATACCTTTTTCTTTATGATGGAGCATCTTTATCCAAATTTTATTGTTCTAATCCATTTTAAACATTGACTTGATAACCTCGGATACACACAATAATTACTATTTTCTAGCATCTTGATGGAGCGCAGACGCTTATAAAAATATGAATTTCGTTAAGGGATCTGTAATCAAACACAAAAGAAATAAATTATTTTTGAAAATATAAACGTTAGAGGTACGGCAAAGGAGACTAGCGTCCTTGTTGCGGGAGAGTGGGCTCGTAGAGGGACCAGTGATTGTGATTCATAACTGGGCATTGGCCATGTTGATTCGTGTGAATTATGCTTGATAAACAGTAAAACATTGCTCGTCATACAGTTTTTTCTCCATCTTAACTGTCCTGTTATGGCCATATGCGTCATTCAGGTGAGGCCTAGTGGACAATAAAACTCTGCTTCGGCTAATGAAATAGACACTCACGGAGACCTTTATTTAGCTATCCATTCGCACCTGGATATTTCTATGACGTTGTAACCTTTATCTCACCCCTTGTGAGGTAGGTGAAGGAGCAGTCTATTGTCCGTGGATTACTAAGTGATGACACCAAAGGCAGATGTGAAGGGGACCAAGACTGTTTGATCGGCAGGGACGTACACCCTTAGAGGGGACCCCCACCTACCACGATAGGCCACGACATGCTTCCCAATCGCTACGATTTGAAATGGCGAAATTGTGACCTATCGGGAGGTCCCCGAATCGTAGACCTCTGTCGTGATCCAATCGGTGAATCATACGCGCTGACCCCGATACCTTCCCGCTAGGCTACGATACCCAACGACAGGCTACGAAATTTCCAACATGTTGGAAATTATCGGGACCTCTACGATTGGCGTTTTCATCGCAGCCTATCGTGAGCTGTCGTGGATGGAATCGCAGAAACCTGTCCCACCTACCACGATTTTGCCAGACCTCACGCTAGAATCGGAATGGTGTCGGGAAGGCCATCGTAAGGCCAATCAGGACCAGAATCGTGGTAGGTGGGGGCAGGCTTTAAAGTGGGGCATCCACCAACCACAACAAGGCTACGACAAGTGCAGACAAGAAGGTTCCAATTGGCGCTTGTCGCAGCCTTGTCGTAAGAAGGAGGGGTTTACGACAGCGTTGTCGGGGCGTGTTGTAGACATCGCTGGTTCTTGTAAAAAAGATGTCCATAGTACCGACACACTACGACAGTGGTATCGAGGAAACCATGCCACTCCACGACAAGGGTCCAGTCGTAGGGAAAATCGAACATGTTCGATGTTTTCGTAGCCTTGTCGGAAGGCTCCCGAAAAGCTTCCAATCATGGCCTTGTCGTGGCCTTGTCGTAGACTCTGGTCAGGAACTGGGGTCCACCAACCACGACAAGGCCTCTAATCGTAGGCGAATAGTGGACCTTGTCGGGGAGCCATTGTCGTAGCTTTATCGTGGTTGGTGGACACCCCCCTTAAGTGAAGACATGGCCGCCCAAGTCCCATGAAGTTGTAGGGCCCAGTCTTGTTGGGCTCCACCCCGCCTCAGACAGTAGAGGGATGCCCTGGAGGCGCGAGGGGAGCAGGGGTCAGGGTGGCTCTCAGGATGGAAGAGAGTGTGGTGTCCGAGTGGGGAAGGACCGACAGATCTGTCTTTCACAGGTGCCGGAAAGGCCCGGGTGTAGGCCCCTCATGCAGCAGCAGGGCAAACGGGGAGAACCCAGAAGATCTGGGGGGTGTTTTATTTTCTGCCCGAGGAGTCCTGGGGCGCCCGGGGAGAGGTCCCAGGACAGTTTGGGTTCGATATTTCAAAGTCTCCCGGGGAAGGAGAGTCTTGGGCCAGATTCTAGGAGGTCTCCTGAAATATCGTTTTATTTTCAGTCCTGGGGCCAGGAGAGCTCCTGAAAAGTGTCCTGCAGCTCTCCTGGCTGGGGACACGTCTAGGGGTGTCTTGGGTGATTCAAAATAACAAATAAAAGCTATTTAATTCATTTGAACTATCGGAAATATATTTATTATGATTTTAATTAAAACTGGAGGTCTCAGATGGAGAATTGCTGTGCTATTTACTTAGATTAACATACGTTCATAAATGATGAAATTAGTTCCCAAAAATACCACTATGTGCCACCACCTGCAATATACACAGCCTCTCTTTCAAGTCTCCTCAAAAGTCTCCTACAGGTTTATTTTCTCCTGGGGCTCTCTCAAAGGAGACTTTGGCCGAGGATTTCTCTCCCTCCCGAGGACAGGGTAAATCGAACGAGATTGAGGAGATCTCCTGAAAATTATCCTCAATGGAGCTATCCCTCGTGGGCGAGGAGAGTCCCCAGGAGAGTTGAAAATAAAACGACCCCCTGGGACCATGAGGGGTAGAGGTGACTTCAAGGTAGACCTAGACTTCAAGGAATGTAGGAGGATGGCGAGACCTTGGTGGGAGGGGACAGCGTCATCCCATCTTAGGGCATGGTGCCCCGGTCTTCCTGGGCTTCTCACAGGGTTGCCTTCAGGGTCATGCCTGAGGAGCCAGCTCTGTTGAGATATCTAGCTATGACACGGATGCCTGCTTGGAGGACAGGTTGAGCAGAGGCGGGAATGTAAAGGTGAGGTCGTCAGCTCCTTTCCCAATGGATTGAGCGAGTGGGGAGGTCACGGTCGCGCCACTCGATAGAGTGATATAGGAGTGGGTGCCAGACATACAGTAATGCCTATTTGCCGGGGCAGGAAGGGAATTCATGAGGAACTGCTGTAAGGTGACCCGGGACCTGTTTTACTAGTTTCGTGACATGTCTGTGACACCATACAGACAGATTGGGTTGTCTGGTTTTGTGACAACACAAGTAGCTGCCCCTGGGAAAAGACAGACCCCAAACATAGCGATTAGACAAATCTACACATCATGGACATGTTTCACTAGTTTTGTGACAAAAGTGAAGACAGACATGAAAAGCGGCACCAACAGTGCAAGCAAAAACGCACAAAATGAAGTTTAATGTATAGTTCTTATGAAACCGGACACACCATCTAGACATGTCACGCCATCTAGATAGCCTGCTTCATCCTGTTCGCTGACGTGGAGGCCGCGACCAACACCTGTAGAGAGGCCAGGCACCCTGGGTGACAAGGGCCCCGCCTGTAGTTATAAAGTTATTGAGCAGGGTACAATGTCTGCCATTTGGCAGGGTGGGATGTAGACTGGCCTCAGTCCCTGTATCCCCCTCCACCCCTTCTGAGTGACACAGGTCGTTCGATATTCCTAAATTGGTCGCCAAAAGTTTATCAACATGTTCATAAATCCATTCACCGACGAATGAAGGTTGGTAAATGGCCTCTGATTGGGTGGCCGACACGGGCCGGAGGTTACCTAATTTGACTCCTATTCGATTTAGGAACTAATCATTCAATCCTGAATCGGTAGATGTATATTGGGCCTTAAAGCTGACATTTTGAGTCGCCAAGAGTAGCCAAAGGGTGCATGCAAAGGCTGCTGTGACGGGATCTTTGGCGCTTCTCTTCTGGAGGTGGGATGCCATGATGGCTTTAGATGTTGTAATGGTGATCGCTGCAAAGACCTGTAAAGGTGGAGGGCGCCTGGAGGATGAGAGGGAGGGCTCTTAGAGTCGTGTTATGGCACTGGTGGCCTGGATGAGGTCAGCTAGTGCGAGTGTGACGTGGCCAGACAACCTGACTGTGGCCGCCGAGGCAGCGAGGGCTGTTGGTGGGCTATTAATTTGCTTTGACAACAATCAGAGCTGGCTACTGCAGTGTCTGTTTTGTGCTAAACTGGTTGCCATGGCAATCAAATTCTAAGGGAATGAAGAGAACAACTCCACATTATGTCCCAAATGTATACATCATGAAAATGAAATCTCATGAGTAGGTGTTTAGCTCCTATTTCTTACATCTATTATTCATATTTGCAGGACATTGGTGGTATCTAAGTAGATAATTATGCATTAAGGTTGTCATGGAAACAAAAGTGATGCTACATTCTTTTGGTCAAAAGAGTGGCAGAATCAGATTCCCCATGTAATGATTGACCAACATGGCACATTTCATGCAGTAGACTCTGTAATGGCCTTTTTGAGACTATACTCTTCTACTAGTTGCCATGTCATGCAGATTTGCCATACAAATGTCCAGTTAGTGTATCATTATCTGGCTGCTTTGGTCATAGAAAAAACCTTGTTATGGTTGCCATGGGAACAATTGAATGGCTTCAAAAAATTGTGGTACCTATCAATGCTGTGTGTTATTGCTAAATTTATCAATTTGTATGTGTCATTCATAAAATTATTCTTTTTATCCAACTTTAATAACCATGAGAAAACCAAAAATGGGGGTTCCCCCACAAATTGGAATGTTACCATGGCAACAGTTCTTCCAAGAAAACAGAAAAGGGCATATTTCCATACTGTACACTTTTGGCCAAAGAATGATAAATTTTACCGACAGAAAAAATGCATTTATTCACCTTTTCTTATAAAAGTATGTATTATGTGTCAGTATATATTAAATTTTGTTTTCCTTCTATTACCATGGAAACGAGTACGATGCTACACATTTTGGAACAAACGAGTATCAGATTCAGATTCCTGAGGTCATAATTGACTAATATGGCAAGTTTCAGCCAGTAGACTTTTGGGGGTCAATTTTACCCATTCTTAGGCCATTTGCTCCTTTACTATTGTAACGTGAAAGCGTATATTGATGACTATTGTGGCCGATATTACATAAAGGCCGGTTCCTACTTGGCGATTCCTGCTCCAGAGGCATTGTCGCCGGGAAACGCCAGTCGCCCAGCAAGCCGGGTGCATAGTCGGCGACTAGCTGCCTAAAAACGTCAAACATGATTGAAATTAAGTCGCAAGAGACCAGTGCCTTTTGGGGATGGACTCGAGCCGATGATGTTTCATTTTTGCTTTCCCATTTAGCGACATGGGAGATTCTCAGAAATTTGTCCCCATAGTCACTAACTGAAGCCCCGCACATGCCCCAAAATCGTCTAGGAATCAGGCATTATTGAACACCACCAGATGATTATACGCTAGATGATCTAACGGTTGCCATGTTTTATCACCTAGTGTAAACGCATAATTGGTGGATATTTAGTCATCAGGGGAAATGCCGCTTTATGTTGTAAGGCAGGGAACCCACACACTATGACAAACTTTCCGACACAAAATGACAAAGAATTTTTTTACCTTTCCGACAGAGTGATGATAAGGTAATTTAGTTTTGTACTCTAACATTTTATGAAACTGAATTCATCAATATTCTGACAAGGCTATGATGCGATAATTATGCATAGCCATGTCGGAGCCATGTCGGAGCCATGTCGCAAGCAGACCTCTGCTCTAATGCATACATTTATGTAGTGTTCTATTAGATTTTTCATTGTCTTCTGTATTTCTGTATGGCTTAGAGTGACCAGATATACCTATTTCGAGTACATATACCACTAAAACCGCTTCTCAGACATAGGATTTCTTGATAACCGCATGGATATTATTGCACAACTCGATGTACAAACAGATGTAACATGTTATGCTATAAGAGTTAAAAACACCGGTCACTTTTGACTGATTGCTTTTACAGCCTAAATAAAGAAAAAATAATGATAATAATAACTGGACATATAGAAAGTGATTATTTACTCTGTCTTCACCGGTTTTCTCATAAACACAGTAGTACAACAGATTAATAATAGAACGACTTTGTTAACACAACACACATCATTATTTTCAGCGTACATCCTTATTTCCTCCCATCGGTTATTCTTGGGCCTACTCCTCATTGGCCAGTTCTGCACACATATAAAGCTTCCTTCTTGTTGGGCATAGCAGTTGGCGGCCATGTTTATACTATCATAATAACATCTGGTTTGCATCCAGTTATCCTCTTGTTTATACTACACATACAATCATTTCTGGTTGGTTGTATTTCTTGTTGTCTATATTTCACTGGGGTATGTTCACATTTGTCTACTAGTTATAATTTTATATGATTCATACATAAACCAATAAGTAGCAGGTATGTATTTATGTAACCTTATCATTCTGAGTACAGTATGGAGGCAGTTCCACAATTAAACAAACAAATTGCTGCACTCAAGAAGTATTGATCTGCATTCTCCGAAAGGAAACTATAAGCCCCCTGGCGTATTGATATTAAAAAGTCATTTTTGATAATAGAATAGGTAAAATTATAGGAAACGCTCCAATTGTTCAAGAGGGATTATACTACAGTTTCATATGGGTATTAGATAATCATTTTTGCCTATCATCACATTCTCAATACAAATATCATTGTAACCTAGTATTAAATTATGAATGTATTATGGAATTACAATAACACCGCCATACGTTTCATCATTGGTGACATAATCATATATCTATTCGCCCCCAGCCTAGTCGTGAACCCGCAAAGACAATGGAAATGACACAAGATGTCACTAGCTACTCTACTTTGGCTTTACTGACCATATCAAGTTTAAACCCTATGGTAAAGTCCGTAGATTGCTGAACAAACAAACAAAGGCAAGGTTGTTGTGTAATTATAATGTTGAAAATAAAGTTAGGCACA
The DNA here is from genome assembly GCA_950022655.1 of Alentia gelatinosa. Classification (NCBI taxonomy): domain Eukaryota; kingdom Metazoa; phylum Annelida; class Polychaeta; order Phyllodocida; family Polynoidae; genus Alentia; species Alentia gelatinosa. The sequence goes on along the minus strand of OX465588.1, from coordinate 18,248,261 downwards.
TGATTGTGGTACTTAGAATTATTCATCAACAAACATTAAAATAGGTTAACAATGTAACAAACTAGTTTAATGTTTGTTGGATGGCTTGGGGGAGTTAATAGTTTCTTGACACATAGGCTTCTACTGCTGATGAAGATTGTGCATGTCCAAGTTCCATGTAGGCATACGTCCTTTGGTGTGGCCCCCGCTTTTGCCGCCCATTCCGCTCCAGTTCTGTGCAGTGAATGCTATGTTGCCGTCTTAGATCTTTTAGAATTTAACGCATCCAGTGTTAAGGGGAAGATTTCTATTACCTTAGATACTGTTAACGGCTGTTTTGAGATGAGGTCTAAACGCAGTGGGGCCTGAGAAGGTGCCGCAAGTCCTCTTTCTTCACAGGTGAAATAGGATTGAGAACGAATAAAACTGCTTGAAAAACAAAAGCAAAACACTATTGGTGGATGAGTATATGTACACTATTGGTGGATGAGTATATGTACAATTCCTAAAATGAATAAGGAGAGCTAAGTCCAATTTGGAAACTTGTATTAATGCTTTGAGCCCTCATTTAAATTCGTTAGGGTATTTTTTATTGTTGTCTCCCCTCTTCTCTTTTACTAAAGTGTCTCTTTATTGGAGACCCATAAATGTGTAGACTACAGCTGCCCTCTGATATACAGGTTACAGTTGTAGTAGAATGCTGTTGCCAATATCTCTATTGATGGCAAATTATATGCCATAGGTTCAGTCCTGACCGTAGCACAGTTGTAGCTTGTTCAGTACAAGTATAAAGGTCAGTAAGCCAAAAACATTGAAGTCTAAATAAAGGCTGAAAAGGCTAATCCACGGTATGGACCTTATGAAAACCATAGTTATATACTGTATCTTATTAAATTCTGGGTAAGTGAGGTTATATACAGAACCTTTTAGGAATACTTTTAAAAACAGGTCCGATCTCTTCTGGAGTGTTGGATTAGTGCGGTAAGTTTAGGCTAAAACATTCCGTTTAGTGACCTTGACCTTGGTCATTTATCGAAAGGTTCAACAACATATATTATTGAAGATATCTTAAGACATTTTAATAAGTTATAAAAACTATTGTAAGTCCTTATGCTAGGTTGACACCATCACCCTGACCGTCCCTGCAATGGATTTTGGCCGAATCGTAAGTCGACGTTGGGGCTGTCGGAACTTTTGGGGTGATGGTGAAAACCTAGCATTATGAGAAATATTGTAAAATTTTGGAAGGAAACATTCCATTTGGTGACCTTGACCTAGAAGAAAAAAACCAAGATGTTGACATAGGCTGATAGGTCTGTGGCGTCCCCTTAGTTTTCCCAAATATCTAAGAAATCCACCAAATACTTTTTCAATTTCAGTGGCCTATGTTGGCCATTTGTATGAACATATATGTTGACCTTTGACCTCACTGTGCCTCAATGGTCCATTATGGGAATTATATCTTTAGGACATTACTAGGGTATGGTGTCGGGTATCTAGATATGTTATTCAATTTGAAATAGAGGCATATTAGAACAAGATCACTAGAAACTATTGTCCTTGTAGTCCTTGTACGAAATTCGGTGAAATTCAAGGGGGAACATTCAATTTGGTGACCTTGAACTTGATAAAAATCAAGATGGTGACAAAGGCTGATGACTCTATTGTGTGTCAATACTCCTGCAGAAATGACAAAATATATCTCAATTTCAAAACCCTCCAAAATTTGATGACCTTTGACTATACACCTCTAATAAAAAGTCAAATGGACACATTTACAGAAAAAATGGCTACCATATCTGGAATGGCCAAAGTCCTGGCTTCCATCTGATACAATACAGGATTTCAGGGAGCTGGCCCCCTGATTACATCACCAGCACCATTAATCTCTTCCTCTGGTGATTCAGACCAAACATTGACCAGAGTCTATGTGATGAGTCCTCATCTCAGACCAGGAAGTCCTAGAGGATATCAGCGGCTGGAGCAGATTCCTGAGATCGGTCATTAGTAAATCCTGGGGAAAGTGGGTTTAACAGCAATCCACAAATCCCATCCCTGCTATGAGCTGGTACAAAAAGAAATCCGATCTCCTAATATCAGGTGTTTATACAATATAAAGACTGTATATTCACTTCCCTTTTGGGCGTTCAAGATTACATGCCGTCCAGATTACATCCAACAAGCATACCATTATTTAAAAATAGAAAAACAGTATATAACTCATAGCAGAATAGCTATACATAATACAATGATAGAACAAGCTTCTATTTCTTATAGAAGCGTTTATTGACATCTAGATAGTTAAATTACATCTAGATATCCAGGATATTATTTTTGAAAAATATTCGTCAGGATGTTTAAGCAAGGAATGTTAATCGCAATTATCGTATACCAGTTCTAAGAAATAAAGATTAAGAGAATTTATTTTATCTTTTTTTTTTTTTTTTATTGGGTTGCAGTAAAGTACCACAATAAAAGGATGCCTTTTTCAGGTCTGGGTAGGCTGATGATGGATTGAGAAGCCAGCCGAGTAACCGGCATAGCTGGTGACCGTTCCTCTTCATTCACCAAACTCTTTTCAGAGGTTAACCTTCTTGTTTTGAAAGTTAACAGAAGCTCATCTCTCCTCCTTTTTAGGGAGGATGTTTTCAACATTTCATGTAATGTGTCGACAGTGTACACCCTGGCACCCACCTACAGACACACCTTTGAGCCATGGTTCTGGAGACGTTGCAATTTCACTAACAATTTCTTGGTACAATTGTCATGCAATAAAGAAGCATAGTTATACAGTGGCGATATCATTTGCTTGTGGATCTTGATTACAGTACTGTGAGTTAGCTCATGTCTGATTTTACCATATAGAAATAGTTTCCTATTTACTTTCTTGATTAAGACTAACATTTCTCTCAAGTGACAGATTCTCATAAAAGATCGCTCCTAAGTAGAATCTTTATCTCTAGATAACTTCTCTTCTCCCATGTATAGATGAGGGATTTTGTATTACCCAGTTTTGTCTTTGATCAAAACCCGACAACTTTCGTTTTCTTCATGTTAATCATCAAAAAGTGGCCTCAGATCCAGTCGTGCAGTTCCTCTAGACGGTCTTGGATGGATTCTCTAATTAACTCCAGCAGTGTAGATGACTAGGTCATCATCATAAAGATTATAGGATAATTCATGTCTCCCGAGTATGTTGATTAGGCCATTAATATAGAAGATGAATAATAGGAGGCCCAAAAAGGGACCCCTGCGGGACTCCGAAAGTAACTGGCTTTCAACTAGAAATGGAGCCACTAAGCTTTACTCTTTGGTAGTGACATTTGAAATACGAGTTGAGCCACTTTAGGATCTTGGATGATATGTTCAAGCTCTTTTGTTTCAAGCTCAAGCTTGTTTATGAGGGTCCAATGGTGTACACTGTCAAATATTTTTTTGAACTCAATAAACACAGTACTGGTTACAAGTGCATTGTCTCGGTTTTTGTAGAGATCATTTTACTAGGTCGTAGATTGCGCTGATGGTACCAACTCCGGTTCTATATCCCAACTGTTCCCCATCATCAATGGAATTCTGCTTATACATCACAGCTTTCAAATAATCGTGAATAAAAGCTGTGATACATAAGCAGAATGATGAAATGATCAATGCTTGATTTTCGATGGACAATTAGGTCTTTCTCCTTAAAACAGTGCTAACATAGCTGCTGAGTAGCTACTTAATTTCAACATACGTGTAAGAGGTAGTGTACTTCTTCAGTATGGTTACAAGAGATTTAAGTTGTCAGTTGTAAGGATAGCTAATAGGACAGATACAGGGGGTGGGGGGACAAAACATGGTTTAGACAAAACATACAGGAGACAATAGGAATAAAGTCTGTTCTTATTCATTCAACAACAGGGGGTGAAGAGGGGATATCTGAATACTTGTGTATAGAAAAGGGGAGGGCAACATACTCAGATGAGATTCGTTTCAACAGAAAGTTCACTTTCGAAATTTCTCAGGTTTGAGACGAAATTCCAATGACCATGAATACAGATTACGGGCATTATCATTAGATAGTTTTGGATGAAAAATCTAGAATTTACTGAAGCATTTTGTGAAGTGCTGTATAGATATATAAGTACAGTATATGTGCGTTCTCAACATTATCTATTATTCCCAACAATCGAAATCCAATATCAATGACCAATTTTAGATGACATGAATTATCCAGCCAATCGTTTTATGATGCTTGTACATAGTTCTTTAGTTCTCCCACATTCAGGAAAATGTGTTAGACATCATCAACTCCATTACAGAATTAACAGTTGTCAGAAGATAAAGATATTCTCCTACATAGGTATCTATTTGTCGAGATTATACGATTAATCAATCTATAATGTTGCGACTGTAGCTTCGTGTCTCTGACTCATCTATAGATATTCTGTAGGTAAAAAATTTAATCTTTGATGAGAGAATGATCTTTGATAAAAAATAAAACAGGTCTGTGTTTATAACATACTTACCTAAATAAGGTTTAAGGCACATATGTTACTGGAGAAGTAGTTTAGGCAGAGCTCATATTGTGAGCCGTAATGGTTGCAGCACGGTAGGGCATGGTGACCATGAAGATTTACTCTGCCAAGAGCTACCCTAGTCTACTGCTCAGGGGGAGCACTTATGACGTCACCGTGCCATCTTCGCCGCCATGTCGACACAGATATTCATCTGTGGGCAGCATTTAAATATGTTTTGGGGTTGTTTTCAGAAGCCCAGCATCTCTACGATGCATCGGGAAACTTCTATTGATCTCGTTGGCCAAACAAGCAGGCTTCATGTGGCTGCCACCTTGTGTTTCTCTGGCATGCCGGCTACAGGCCAGGGACCTGTTTCAGTAGTTTCGTGACATGTCTAGATGACGTCTGTGACACCATACGGACAGATCACAAGATTGCAATCGATGACATGCGGAGTTTCACTCACTTCTCGTAGGAATTAAGCAATGACATGAGTAGGAGATACATATAACCTATAATCGTTCCAAATATGAAGAAGATTGGGCACTCCAATTTTCTGATATTTGCTAGTCTTTTTGGAACCACTGTTGCTTGCACTGTTGGTGCCGCTGTTGATGTCTGTCTAGGCCTAATGTCATGAGCCTAATGAAACAGGTCCCAGTTCATGTATTTACAAGCGTCTTGCCTCAGACTTACCCACCATGACTGCCCGCGATGACGCCTTTTCAAGGAGTTGTATTATTGATGTACAACAGCAGCGTTGATCATGTCTGTTTGCGGTGGCTCTTTGCCTACACTGGCCAGAGAGTTAAACTACGTTAGCTCTGATTAGTCACCTTCATCCACAGGCTGTGAGTGTCTGTGACTCTCCTTATACGATTTTAATGTGGCCAGGACCTATGCTTGAAGAGTATGATCAGTTTTTACGCTGATTTATCTGCTAAACTTTGAGACTTTTTGGTCAGACAATCGTCAAGTGTATCAAAATTACAGGGCAATGATTTCTCTCTTAAACCTTATGCAATAGAGCACCAACTGACAAAATGTCTCCACTTACAATCATTGGTGGTGGAATTAAATTGGCCTAGATCAAGCGTTATCAATCCGTCATAAATAAAAATGGGATGCGCGCTTTAGGGTTCACTATGGGAAGGGTGTTTTTTCAACTTTTTCATTTCACATAAAGTTTTAAGACATACAACAATCACATCTCATGAGGTGTTATTCCTTATCAGGCATATTCTGGACAAGTGCAAGGGCACAAGAGGTACATGAATTACAGGACAGACAAGACAGGTAATAATAATATATCAATAATGATCAGATCATTCTCAAGGAGAACCACCAACAGACTTTTGTACAGTACCCATCTCATCGACATATGATATGTGACATAAAGTGTTTTTTCTCAACTCTGAATACGTAAATGGCTCTTGGGTCGTGAATAACAGGCCGATCTTTAAAAACTAAACATTGCTAGAACGCTAGGACTTATGCTTATTCGTTGATATACATGTCATATACATGCGTCATAGCTAATATTTCCTTCATAGACTGAACATCAGAATTTGGTATCTATAATCACTGAAATATTCTACCTCCCTGTCTTTATAGTACAATGATTTAATGAAAATTTATTGACCTAGAGAAATGAACAATATACTTGAAGATGCTTAGAATAATACCTATATTGTCAGGCTGTTATAGGTATCTCCTAAAGTAATGGAGCATTACGTCAAATGGCAGAGAGCACTAAAATGGAGATCTTTCCCTACGAGAGTCCGACATAAAAGACCCTCCAGGTACGTGGCCGGGCGTGGGAGGCGCCTTCTCTCTGTGGTGTTAACGACGAGCCCAGGCCGCTATACGGTGACGCGATCTGGACAGTTTTAGTTTTCTCCTGTCAGTTCTGACACTCTACACGACTGTGGATCTGATTCCGGGAACAAAGCTGTTCCTGAATAATAGCCTCGCTCACGGCCAAATTTCTCATGTGTCCATCGATACAAGTAATAACTTCAGGTGGTAATCCCTCAGATATTGGATGTGTTTGAATTTCAAACTTTCTTTTTATATTTTTACCTTTTTTCTTTTTTGACTTGAAAAAGGCGACTCAATGCCGAAACGTTGTAAATATGTTCTACGAATAAAGCCTACCATAAACTGAATTTGGACAGCAGTTGAGTTGTACTTGTTAAACCTACCAGTCTTTCTTTTTACCAATCGTAATTCAGAGAAACTGCCTGGAAATGCTAATTATACTATCTCGAAATTTCAAGTGCTGCACTATGAATGAGAATATTTTAGACAAATGTGATGTGACACTATGCCAAAAGAGACTCTTAAGCTAAGGATAACAGATATCAGCCACGAGGATAATGCAAGTTCTATGACTACTATTATGGTTGTCATGTGTATTAATAAGAATTATAGCCATAGGTGTATTCTATGTATTCTAAGAACGCCAACGTGAACCTTTTACATCAAAGGCGGGTAAGGCGGCTGTCAGGAGACAAAGCAGGTGTTGCGTGACGTCAGCAAAGAATCTTGGACACTGAGACACTACGTAGTATAGGATGTTCGCCGACTTTAATGAACCTCGCGCATCAATTTAATCAGACAAACCATATACCAAAATGAAGCTCAAAACGTCCCCTGTATGAATCAACTTCATGAGAGGTCAGATTTGTTGTAATGTTTTTGTAATTTCGGTTTCCATGGCAACATAACATTTTTTCATAAGATACACCTTTCGGTCATAACTTTTTGGATTTTTCATATTTTCTTTCCATAATGTGTAAAGGTCTCTATAAACTGTGTATATTATGATTAAAAACATTCCAAAATAGGAAGATCTATGTTGTCATAGCAACCAAATGTGTGTTTTGAGAAAGGTACTCAAATTGGAAAGGGTATACTTTGAAAAATGTCAAATATGAAAGTGAGAGATATGTTTACGAAACACACCGAGTACTGATTTGAAGAGAAGATATCCCTGTGAATGTATCCTAAAATTTCCAAAAGTCTAAGATCTGTTGTTCATTCCAACGGATATACACAAACAGTACACTATGTGACAAAAAATTGCAAAGAAAACATGTAATTTCAATAGGGGCAAACTATATGGCAGCCTTTCCCCTACCTGCATTGTAGCGGAATGCTTAAAGGTCAATTGTAATATGATGAAATTGTATTTTACTCTTTTTCTTTCAAGAAAATCTCATTATCTGTCAATGTACATTCTTTTATTGGAAATATATATTACAGTTTGTAATGGCACCTTTGGCCTTTGTTGCAGCTTTGGCTGTGTTGAATTAAAACATGAATTGAAACAAAAAATATAGCAGGTCGGATTTGTGATAACAAAATAAAAGTAATGATTGGACAGTCCCTTTTCAAAATAAGGTTCTTTTGGTTCTCATATTTCTTTTATATGTTTGCAATAATTGTTTCCATGGCAACATAGCAATTTCTGGGAAAATCAATGATGAACAAACAATTTGATTTCTTTCCTACTACGGAATCGCACGCCGAATCCATTGGAACGAAAAAAATAAACAAACAAAACTATGTACTCCTAGTTCCTGATGGTATTAATATAAAAGCATAGCGCAGTGTCCCGTGGTGCTGTAGCGGTGCGCTGACGTAGCGTAGTATTTTGTATTTCGTCCTTTGTGAAACATGGGCGACTCTCAACATCTCAGCACACACATTTCACTTCACGGTGTGTCCAGTCTGCAGGTACGACCCCTTGTCATCCTCCTCCCCAGGTCAGTGCGGTTTTTTTTCAGCCAATCAGAATGTGAATTCAAAGTAGGGTATTACATCATCTTATACCACCATACTCTGCTGATATATATCTAATATCAATACTCAAGCAGAGGTTGGTATTTGTGTAATATACTGGCACATACATATATATAATAAATCCTTTTACTACCACCTAATAATATTGAAATAATGTATTAATCTTACTGAACTGGCCTGTAATTCGTTAATCCATATGTTATCGATTCATAAAAAAAACACGTGACATGTGTCATTCCTGCACGCTTTAAACTCACTGCTTTCAAGGTGACAACAAGTGTTGCTATACGTGTTGCTATGTGACATACGTGTTGCTAAGCGGGTTGCTATGCGACACTGTCACGGTGACGTCATATCTGCATCAAAGGTGGAGGCGATGCTCACGGTTCAGTTTCAGATGAACTAAAAATACAGCTTAAATAAGGTAACTAAATGAATGTATGTTGGAGATCGTATGTGTTTTTTGTTATTTAGGGTCGATTTCAGGTGTGTGGGTAGTGCTGGGCGTTCGTATTATGTCAGTATACCTCTGAAAAAGGGAAATGACCGCCATTTTGTTTGTTTATATTTGCCTCACATTGTCAACAAGTCATGTTGTACAGAGGATAGTACTTACTGCACACTGTGCAGTATGGTATTTTACTGCACACTTTTTTAATTTTTTATATTTACTAGTTGCTTAGCAGAGGTTAATAAATGTAAGATATGCATGCATCGGTATGCAATAAGTATGACCATACCCAGAGCATACAGATATGTTGTTTGCTCCGGGTTGCAAAAGCCAGCGCATTCAGAACAATAGTGCAAATAAAAACATAGAGCATACCTAAATGAACCAATGTCAGTACCCCACTTGTCAGGAAACGGTGGATGATAAATACTATGGAGAAACCAAACAAGAGTTAGTCCTGTTGTTGTTTATTGCACAATGGCAAGATCGCGTATTACTGCTCGAGGCAAAGCCGAGAGCAGTGATACGCGATCTTGCCAGAGTGCGATGAACAATAACACAACTAACTCGAGTTTGGTTTAGAATTTATCCTACCCCGCCCATCTAAATTACTTCTACATTAACAAATGACGTCATTTGTCAAGTGTATCCCACTAGAGCGATATTTTTCATTTTTCTGAACTCCAGACCGAATACAGTGACCCAATGTTAAGCCTATGGAGTTTTTTATTAGGGGTAGGATAAAATATAGACTGGCTTCAGATAAAAGTGGTTGTATACTCCTCGGAGTTGCTTCTGCATAATATCCTTGCATGCGGTTGGATATTTCTATGGGTCAACTCCTCGAAGCATAGGACCAGTCAATATTGTTTATTCATCTCACCCCTTTTACAAGTTTAGCCATATGAATAATATTAAAAGGTTATATACAACAATCACCCACATAAAGTTACAATACTACGCCATGGTTGTGGTGGAGTGATGTGAGCTGACGTCATAAGCGACTGGCCAATCAGCGGCCACGGGTTTGAGAAAGTAGACAAGACATTAAGATGGAGATATATACATTCCTAACTGGATTACTGTAGGTAATTTGAATTATTCTCACATAGCGATTCTATTAAAATGTCTGTGAAGGGGGTGAGATAAATCCAGAACATAAACATAAACATGCACATGCACAGATATAAACAATACTCGCTCAGCTTTACCATGTGTGATTTCCATTCAGTAATACATCATTATACTTCAATATTCAACTAAATCTGGCAACAGTGGCGCTTTAAAAAGCCTTCTTGAGCACATTGTCATGCCCATTGTCATCTTTTTCCATAAAGTCAGCTCACTGGAATAAATAGGGATGTGGGTGTGAGCAGTAGAAATACTGCAGTCCGAAAAAGAGTGATTTCAAAATACAATTATTAACACATTGAAAGAGATAATAAGGATCTATACCTGGCAAACATTATGCATATCTGTGGTGAAAAAACGGCTATACATAAGGGTACTTACAATCCACCGGGAGATAATTATTTCTTTTCTGCAGCCGCCCTGAGGAAGGTATATCATGTGAACCTACGCTGAAACTAATTGGGCATGCCATGTATAAAGGTAATAAATAGCGCCTTGCCTTCTGTAAATGACAACCTCATTTCATTTTTAAGTACAATGTTTTCCACTTTTAAAGACAGGTCTATATATTAAACCATAAATGGGTTAGTCGGCAATATTGGTATAATACTGGTATGAGAACGTTCACGAATGATTGTAATGGTAATACTGCGGATTAGATCGTAATGACCTGATAAGTCATGAAATGGCAGGTGAAAAAGAGGGTTTATTTTCAGGTTGAGAATGTGAACATTTGAACAGTCAATATGGACATAGCTTAATCAGAAAGAAAGCGTCATACAGTAAACTGGATGATTTGGGTTTTTAACAATGTATGGAGGGCGGGTAGCAAAATTATACTATGTATTATTATTATACCTTCACATTAATAACTACCTTATTAATATGTCGTCCAATAAGGTTGACATAAAATTTTAATACTCATAAAATTCAATAAAATTTTATCCTTCCAGCTATGGCTTCTCTCCTTTCATCCATGGATGGGGTAATGGTAGATGTCCCACATTTAATATCAAATTTTCGTTTGATTCATGATATGAAACCTAACGGCTTAAAGATGATTTAATTATACCAAGAGCTGCCAGTTGGGGTCAGAAAAAAGTATTGAAATATTTTTTGTTGCAATACAGGGTTTACACATTGCATACGCATTACAGTGGAGAATCAAGGGAAAGCTTTAAGTTTTTACTTGGGTCAGTGGGGAAGTTCAGCAGGGGATCATGGGCTGTGGTAGAATCGGATAATTTAGCATTTGGTGTATCAGTATTATAAAAGGATTTTTTTATGAAACTTATGAAACATTTCTAATCGCAGAAATGTGGTCAACTGCTCCGATATTAGGTGACCTTCCGACGCGATTTTGGTTTTGCATCGGGAGGTGCAACGTAGGGCATATCGGTGCCATATCGTAGTAGGTGGACGCCGGGCCTAAGGGACACTCAGTCCCTATCTTCCACAGGCTCTAGTCATGGGTAATCCTCGTAGATAAATCAATTGCACAGTGAATGGGGATACAGACAACAGAGGGATTCAGGAAAATCTCAAGGAATGATAATAATACATGGATTAGACCAAAGGTACCACCTATCCTACACCCTAAGTGCAGTTGTATACATGAGTATAATATATAATAACAAGGTATAGTTAGTAGTCATATCAATAATTCATTACAGCGTCACTGAGTTGTCGTTTAAGTACACCTTTCATCGCTTCCACGTCTCCTATGGCCCTAATAACAATGGGTAAAACATTCCAAAGGTTGGCCAACTTATAATGGACAGAGTGTTTGAATTTGTTCAGCCTGATGTTCTGTGCTGAACTCAACATGGGCGCATCATGCAGCCGCATTTGATATTCCTTCAGATACTAGATATTCCTTCAGAGTTGATCGTGTATTGACAATAATTGTCTCTCCTGTTCTTCGGCAAGGTAATTTACCCTACCTGCTCGATGCGTTTCATTTCTATCCATGTGTACGCAGTTCAGCCTTGAGACAAACTCCCAGGCCTCGATTTTGACACCTTTGAAGTTGTGCGCTCATTTTCTGTAGGGATGAAGAGAAGTCATTGTCGCCCCCTAGTGACAACAGAAGGCAACACTAACGCACATACCCCTACATTCCACATACACACCTACACAACAAACCGCAACTGTCATTTCACCTAACCTTCAACCATCGCTCTAGATTGGCCGCCACCTCTGTCTACACTACGTTCCAACTAAGAGGTTGGTAACGTTAACCCATGGACGTGTCCACAGATTCTCACTCTCAGACCAAGTCATGTCCTTTACATGTGGGTAACACATTATCAAGAAATACTAACAGCTCACCAAATTGATGATAAAGTCTACCTTTATGCTTATTTGATTAAAATTACACACAAAAGGAAATATAAACATTGAAAAATGGGTTCACGAGTGAGAATCGGATGCATTCACCAACCATAGGTCCAGGTCATATAAAGGATCTGCTGAGAGAGTAAGTGGTAGTTCTTTGCACCAATGGCAGGAGATACCCGCTACCACGCCAGGTCACGGCCCCTGTCAATTCAACGTGACCAGAGCTAACGTAGTGTTGCTCGGGTGGCCAGTGTACCATCGCTCTTCAGACACATCATATTTTCCCACTCTCCATTATCCTTATTTTATAATATTTCTCGTATTTTACCAATTCTCTCTCTCGTATATCTATTTAGTCTTACCAAATATATTCATTCACTATCTTATAATCAAATTCATATTCAATATATTTTTTATTCCCAGCCTGCCTCTCAGTTCTTTGTCTTGGGGGGGGGCAAGTAGATAATGTCTCAGTGAGGGTATTGTGCGTTCCGTGAAAGACGGCTCCCTCATACTCCACATACGCCATGATCGTAGTTTTATATAGAGTTATCGATTGTTGGGTCATCAAGTAAGTACGGATAAAAGCTAACAGAATAATCTTGTGTGAAGCTTGGCTTATATTTGTTTGGGTGAGACTTTGGTCGAGCGATATACCCAGGTACCCAACGTAGTCAATTGACTTATCATGTAGCTTTAAGTTTTATCCAGTAGTACACGTAGGGGCTGCCTGGTACCAAAAAGCTCCCCCCACCCCCACCCCCACCCGCAAGATCCTGTTGCATGTTGGGGGGGGGGGGGGTCAATGGCGTCAGTGTATTTGCCTGCTACGTACAAGACTGCATCATCAGCATACAGCTGAACCAATTCGTCATATTATTAAATGTAAGCCAGAAAGAGCAGTGGCCCTATAATTAACCCCTGGGGGACGCCATACTCAATTGGAGTTCATAATTATTTCTATGCATATATGGCTCTTTTGCAAAACCCTGTACTCTACCTGTATCCTATGTTTCCCCTTTGAACTACATCCTTTTTATTTTGGCGGATTATGGTATCATTTTGAATTAAGGTCTTACTTTAAAAATTCCTAGACATCGTCCTCATACCTATTTCTATAAATGGTTTTGAGTGAAACCCTTGAATCATACACATTGAGAGGTGGGGTGAGATTAATGCCTTCAAAGGAACTGTATATCTCTTTCAATGAATCTAAGCAGAGTGGGGCATGTATAGCTATCCCTTCCATTTCTTTTACCTTACTCCAAAATACTATTGACCAAAGGTTCCGCCATCAGACTTGTTATGTTCCTTTCAGAATACCAAGTAATGATTTCCATACTGTTATATATCCTGTTATGTTTGAAAAAAAAATTGCTGACCGACTACAATGCAGCTGCTCGGAAATTAATCAGTGTTAGTTGGAGGCTGGTGGCGCTCTTCTGGATATGATGCAAATTAATAGCATTTCGCCATTATGAGAAGCTTGTCTCACCAGTTGAAGGATTTTTCCTATATCAGTGTATATCTATGCACACAATTAGTGTAAATATGTACTGCTCCTAGGGGTACAGTTATTGCACCCACACCGCACTGTGCACTATGTTATTTTGTCTCAAATTTTTGTATCATATTGGTGTCCTTGGAAACGGACAAATTCCACGCTTTGAGCTTAACCTGTATGCTTTGGTCGACATACTGCATGCTTTTCACTCTGCTAGCAGAAATCGTGCGCTCTACTTCCTTTAACAGCTCATTTCTCTGCCCCAGCCTTCCTATTTGGGCCAAAATCTGGGGCCCGTTTATTAATCTAGGATCGTACATGTAGACCCTTTTCTGTATACCATAGAGACCAATGGACGATGTGGGTTAACTTTATTCAACACCTATTCACGACCTTATGGACGGCTTAGTTTGTCTTAGAGAACAGACTTAAATATCAATAAACAACAACTCTTGTAGGAGGTGCAGAAAAGGGTCTTATTTTACGATCCTAGATTATTCAACGGGCCCCTGGTTCATACGACAGTTTTTAAAATACCATAAATTCATAGCGCATTAGGGAGCATTCTGTGGTTTACTTGTAAATAAAGATGCACGTATTCATATGGTAACTATTATACACTCATTTATGTTATTTATTATGTCAAATCAGACATAGTCATAGGGATTACTTTCTTCATTGGCAAGCACCTCATGTATTGCAAGGTTTTGTTTATCAACATGTCACATGTGCTTACTTGAAGAGGCAGTCTAATAAAATGTGGATTCACATTATAAAGTGGTATAGAGAGAGAAAGAGAGAGAAAGATCTGAACGATTTCATCAGAGACAACTCAAAAAGCTAGCCTGTATTGGCACCTTGACCATGGTTTCACATATTATGGACTATTAAGTAACACATATCATGTTGGTATCTTTGTGAATCTGATAAGTGATGTATGCCTTGCATCCACCCAAGAATGATGTGTATGTAGAGGTCTACAGAAAAGAAGTTCTCTCAAGGACATAGAAAAGTATGATATCAGAAGAACCTATTCCATCCATCACCAGGGGAACCAAGTGTCTAATGTCACTAACATAATATGAAGGTTAATTCACTCTACATAATCACTTCCCATTGTAACCCTGCCCCCGTCTCTCAAGGGGAAGAGAAAAGACCTCAGTCTCCCGTCTCAGCCATCTCAGGTTGAACAAACATTACTTCATTATGACTAAAGGATTGGGTCCACATTGGCTTCTTTGCCCGGGGTCAGATTTCATCCATCCATCAGCTTACACCAGTGGATGGATAGCGACAACGTCCCACTGATCCCCTGGAGTAGGTCTTGTGTGCGGCTTTCTTGTGGCTTCCCTGTGGCTTCAGGGTAATTCAAAGATTTGTTTATCTTTTTTTCATTAAAACATGTTCCTCTTTGCATGTGGTCTCCTCAGGTCTGTAGACGAGATTAATAGGAAAATACTGTCTTAGGCTTCGTGGACGTTGTATGGTACACGGTTCTTGGGCCGGCATACAGTTATAAGAAAACATACAGTTATAAGGAACGAGATTATGAACATTTTTATATTATTATTGTTGTTATTAGAGATTCATATTAGGAGAGACAGAGAAGAGAGAGGGGGTGAAAGGGAGGCAGGGAGGCCGGGAGGCGGGGAGGCGGGGAGGCAGGCCGGCAGGGAGGGGGAGGGGGAGAGGGGGAGAGAGGGAGGGAGGGAGGGGGGAAGGGAGAAAGGGGAAGGGAGGGAGGGAGGAAAGGAGGGAGGCAGGCAGGCAGGCAGGCAGGAAGGGAGGCAGGCAGGCAGGCAGGCAGGGAGGCAGGCAGGAAGGGAGGCAGGCAGGCAGGCAGGCAGGGAGGCAGGCAGGAAGGGAGGCAGGCAGGGAGACAGGCAAGGAGGGAGGCAGGCAAGAAGGGAGGCAGGCAGGAAGGGAGGCAGGCAGGCAGGGAAGTTTTCACTTTGCGTCTGTCAGTGTTGTTCCTCCACAGTTTATTCATCAGTCGGTCTAAATGCAGACAGTAATTTGGAAAGAGAGATAAGGGCACGTAGTCCATTGTCCTAAACCAGTAAAAACGTCACATGGTCTCAATAATGCGCCTCTACAGTACGAAAAAGAATTAAAATGTAAAAAAGAAACTAAATCCATTTTCATCAGAATTTGATTCAACCTGAGGGCTCATGATATTTTCAAGGACAAAAATCATATGCACGACCTTTCTCTCGTTTTTACGTGCTAACTAAAATGGTTTGTTTTCGTAATCATTTCAGGGGGGTTAATAAGGGTGTTGTTTAAATGGTAAAACTGTGTAAAGATGCATCAACTTGTATTCCTGTTGTTATTTCTGATACATAAATTGGGAAACTGACTTTGCACTATGTGCACAGGTGTATGATAAATACCCTTATTGAGTGAGCCCTCGCACACTGACCTCCCATCACTTCCAAGCCGGGCAGACACCTTTGTATATGCGTTTCACATTTGATACTTTATTACTTTGGACAAAATAACAATCACAAGATCCTGCTCAGAGTGAACTAGAACTCCATTAAGAGGGACCCCCTCCTGTTACAGGGTTCCATATTATCGGGGTGAAAGGTACATTCCATTCCTGGTTGAAGTGCGCCATGTCTCCCCCAAACGGGGGTTACGTAACCGGGGTTCTATTGCATGTAATGTATATTCAAATTTTCATCATAGATCAATAATATTCTTTGAGCTGATTAAGTCGGAATAGTGTCTCTAACGTATTCTACAGAAACAGGGTTACTGAAGCTGTACGGTATAATCATTTTTCAAATTATTCCGATGCCGGAAGCGGAGAGATAATCCTATCGGCAATTTCATCGTATATGTTTTAGGTACAACTTCAGTCAGCTTGTTTTCGTATTATCATTAAATGGCAGATGTTTACCTTCTATTGATGCGGACCGAGTGGTTGAACCCGGCCCCGTACCTGACCAGGGACCTGGGACCTGTTTCACTAGTCTTGTGACATGTCTGTGACACCATACAGACATTGGGGTTCTCTAGTTTCGTGACAACACAAGTAGCTGCCCTTTCGAAAAGACAGACCCCAAACTTAAGAATTAGACAAATCTACACACGATAGGACCTGTTTCACTAGTTTTGTGACAAAAGTGTTTGACAGTCATGAAAAGCGGCACCAACAGTGCAAGCAAGAAGGGACAAAACCAAGTCTAATGTCTAGTTCTTATGAAACCGGACACACCATCTAGATGATCTAGACATGTCACGAAACTAGTGAAACAGGTCCCTGTTTCACTAGTTTTGTGACATGTCTAGTTGGCATCTGTGACACCATACAGACAGATTGGGGTTGACTAGCTTCATGAAAACACAAGTAGCTACCCTTCTGACAAGACAGACCCCAAACACAGTGTGTCTGGTTTCATAAGAATTAGACATTAGACTTTGTTTTGTCCGTTCTTGCTTGCACTGTTGGTGCCGCTTTCCATGTCTGTCTAACACTTTTATCAGGAAACTAGTGAAACCGGTCCCAGGTGGATTACTGGACTGATGGCACCTCTTCGGACCGATGGCAACATTTTTCCTAGACTGATGGCACCACTACCTAGACTGATGGCACCACTCACTGAGACTGATTGTTATTGCCATATCATATTGTGTATACCACTTTTCAACTACCGAGTATATTAAATTCACATAAAGAAGAATTTACGTGATGATTTAAAAAAGAAAAATTTCAAAAACCGGCTCTGGGCCCCTCGGCATCGGCAGCCGGGGGTCCCGGCCGGCAACCTGTGGTCCCGAGGCGGCTGCCGGCCGGGACCACTGGTTGCCGGCCGGGACCACAGGTTGCCGGCCGGCAGCCGCCTCGGTACTGGACGCGGTAGCAGCGGTGGTCTCCTGAAATCAATTATCTTTTTTCAGAAACCAGAAAAAAACCTGAAAATTAAACTGGAAGCACTTTTATCACAGGACTACTGCACATTATTACTATATCTATCATGTGGTTCCCATGTCCAGGTAAAAAAAATGAGGTGGTACCATCAGCCTAGGCAAGTGGTGCCATCAGTCCAGGCACGGGTGCCATCGGTCCAGGTAACACTGAAAAGAGGTGCCATCAGTCCAGGTGCCATCGGTCCGTGGTGCCATCGGTCCAGTTTTTTTGTTTGTTTTTTTTTAAGTCATTTATTTATGCTGGTCAAATTCAGTACAAAAGTTAACTGGTTTTCATATTTGGCCAGCTCCATGTTGGAAACAGTCACAGTAATAGTGTTTGAGCCATGTGAGGCTTAATCTAACAAGAACAATAATATGGACATAATAGTCAACAAAATCAATATTTGCAACAGGAAAAGAAGTTTCGGCGACTTGCTGTCGTGAGCTCAGTACATCAGGCTATACAACCCATATCACACAATGCTTATATATATACAAATAATAGACAACTATATAAATAAAATATGAGTCACAGTCAATCACTCTATGGGATTGTGGCCATCAATCTTTTTTGAGCAGCGACTTAAATTCTCGTTCAGAGTTAATGTTTCTAAAATCCACTGGAAGATAATTCCATTGCGCTGGGCCATGATAATTTAAAGATTTAACATAAGCAGAACATTGTGGCTGTTGTTGTTTAAATAACGGACCTAGAGTGGCTCTTGTGTTAACATTTCCAATTTTCAACATGTCAATCTCATTTTTATGTTCAAACATAAATTTCAAAATATGTGAGTCTCGTCGTGCCTCCAGATAGGGGATAGTGGCACTGCGGTGCAATATAACTCTGGGTGTACGGGGATGACATTTGAGGGTAATTCTTAATACTTCGTTCTGCAAGCTCTGGAGTTTTGCGAGACCGGCAACGTTAGTTTGCGTAATAAAGATGTCCCCATAATCCAGCAACGGCAAAATCATTGATTTGTAGATCGTCATACATGCTTCTGAGGTCAAATATTTTCTTATCTTTTTTAAAACATAGATTTTGTGCATAACATTTTTTATTGTATTTTTAATATGAGCATTAAAATTTGAATTTTGGTCTAACGCCATGCCAAGGTATTTATAAGAGGGTACCATTTGAATTTGTTTATCGTTAATGTAAAGGTGGCAGTCAATTGACCTTTTATTATTTAGTTTTGCCGTCGAGCCATAAATAATCCCTTTTGTTTTTTTAACGTTGATAGATAATCTATTTCTTTCACACCAGAGGGCTAGCTTTGTTAAATCTTGTTGCATGGTCTGTCTTAACCTATCTGAGTCGATACCTGAAGTATAGAGGACTGTATCGTCCGCATAGTGTAGGCATCCGCACTGCCCGATAGAACATGCGTGATATTATCAAATGAGTCTTGTAGCTATATGCATGTTTGTTCGACATTTTCATGACTGACACAGATCACGTTAGAAGGTTATTTCATAACGCTTGATTCCAATCCTTGGCACCTGTCGGCACTAAACCAGTAAACAAAGTATTGTGGTGACAGTGCAGATGCCCTCGATGTTTATCTATCATCAGCAAAATCACTCCCTGCCCCCCAGACGTCGCTCTATTAACAAGGGATCAGCTTTCACATCTCGGGGGGCTTTAAAGTGTCAGGTAGCAGTACCCTCAGCCATGAAGTAGTGATTACCATGTATGATTGACTGACGCGTGACCCTCGCCTTATGGCTATTCCCAGCGAAGAATGAACTACATCGAGATCCACAGCCACTGAACTTTCAAGTGAGAGGATGTAGCAGACCAAAATGAATGGTATATTTTCAGTGGCTATGGATCGAGTATGGTTTAATCAGATTTCCTCTCACCCCTATCACTGACTAATTGACTTTTTAACATCATCCCCCATGGAATGTCTTTTTTCATAATACTCCATGGGCGTTGAGTACGAGTTGCCAATGTTAGGTCTAGGCGTGTTTGGTGTATGCGCATAGACATCAGTGTATGTTTATTCTTTATCTATATACAAAAATGTCTGTATTTATCCTACCCCTAATATAAAATATCATAGGCTTAACATTGACTTTCCGTATGCGCCCGTATGTCGCATACGGATAAAAAATCGCTCCTAGGAGCGTACAAAAAATGGACCAATCAGAGATCAGCAGCTGAAAGTAGTACCAAGCGCCTTCAGAGCAGCAAGGAGAGCTATTTGGAGGACTTCAGAAAGTTTTTATCATGTTTTTGTTACCATCCTCACATAAACACATCGTTCACAGGGGGTAGGATAAAATCAAAACCTTATTCGTTTTAATCTGGGCTCCCGTATGCGACGACTGGAGTTTTGGCTCCGGATTTCACTCGGCTCCGCCTCGTGATATCACTACGCCAAACTCCAGTCGTCGCATACGGGAGCCCAGATTAAAACAATATTACTACAGTTCACTTTTTTATTCTTTATCTATATATAAAAACTTATGCATTTACTACAGTTTACTATAGTTTACGCCACATAGAGGCAGCGTACTAGTGCGCATTTATGTAGCCGTATATGGCTAGTCATTTACAATAAAACCCCGTTTAAAGGGAACCCTTAGTTCCGAGCCAAGTGGCTCCTTAAACGGGGTGTCCCCGTAAACAGGGTTTTCTGTCTGCCGATGGTTAGGCTATGTTATAAATGACACCTTCATACAGTTGATACTTCTTTGAGACACTGTTATAACCACAAACAACCCATAGACGCCTACCAAGACGCCTACATGAGCCTACGTAGGCTGTTGCCTGGTGTCTGATCGTCTAGACATCAGTCTACCAGTCTCATACACGCACTATAAACAAGCAATGGGGTTAATCCAGGGTGTTGTCCCCACAATTTCCCATCAGATTTGATAGGATGTCCCTCCATAGTTTCCCCTTAAGGTAGGTTTAGAGGCATTCTGTACCAAAATAACTGTCCCCTTAAGGGGGGTGTCCCCTTAAGCAGGGTGATCCCTTAAGCTGGGTTAGAATAAACTCTTAATAGAGGGAATAATGTCCCTTCCGAGCAAATTAAAATGAGGAATCCCCTTAAGCGAGGTTTCCCCGTAAGCGAGGTGCCCTCTTAAGCGAGGTGTCCCAGAAGCGGGGTTTTACTGTATTATATATGTTTGCATTACAGCAATAGGCCTTTTTCCGTAGGCCGGTGTCGCACCTTATCTCCTTAGTTACGCCACGGCTGAAGCCAAACATTCACTTGGCAACGTATTCTCTAGCATTGGATCTATCAGAATATGAGCTGTATATGTTCATAAGACCCATGTATCTCATCTTCAGAGAAATAACAATGATTTCATCGTATTCTATGGTATTCCAGCTAGAATTTGATGTATCATACATGAATATCACCTCAATGACACTTTAGATATACCTTAGATAACACAGGGACACCAAAACTGCATACACAGTAATACATTGGCAGGTTTTGCTATAATATGCTTATCTTTTTCCAAGTTAAAACCAAGATGATTATCAACTATAAAGTTTAGACAGCCCAGACTCATTGATACAATACTCTAGTTTGTTCCAGCAATTTAATCTGTCGGAAAACAACACTCCTGTAATCACACCCACCGTTCACACTTTAGGTGTGATTGCTGTGTTCCCTATACACAAATGGCCGGACCTAGCAGTGCTTGTCCGAGCGGCCGTGTAACTAGGCAGTGGGCCGTTAGGCGGTGCTGAACGGCAACACCTGTATTGCGTGTGCGTAAACAGGTCTGCGTTGACACAATTTGGTTTACGCAGTATGCGCTGGAGACGGACATGCACGGAACGGTACCAAATGGAACGAAAACACAGCTAATTCGCTCGCTTAGACATGATGTCGTTGTAAGAAGGCCGAGTTACCTACATATCATACAGGGACTAGAATTGAGGGCAAAATTCTATCCGTGGTGAAAATACCCAATACGATAAAACATAGGCATTCTCCGACAAATATACAACAAATCAGAAAAAAAAGAGTTAATTGCAAAATGAAAATGAAGGAAATAACGCATACACTGATAACTTATAAAGAATTGTGAACAATGTTGATGAGCATGATATTGATGACTTCATGTTCTGTTTTGTGTCGTGTGAGTTTTCCGTGGCTGTCTGAAGTGCCCTGTATAGTGTATAATGAGAATGCGTTTATTTTTTTGCTCTATGTGACTTCAATATGGAAGATCACCCATTGTATGGCGAATATTATTTCATCTGAATTGATAGAGATTTGGTAAGCTCAAAATTCCGTGCTGTTTACGCAGTGATACCAACGAGTATGGTGATACCAACGTCTCGAGTTGTGACATTAATCTTATAAAGAAGCCGACATGAAAAATATTTTAGTGACGGTCATAAAACTCACAGAAGGCTACATTTAGTGCGACATTTAGAAGTGTTAGCACTCACTTCTTATCGCCATTATCAGCCACAATATGGCAGGGAGAAAGCAGTGAAAACCGCGACAGTTTTCCATTAGAAAACAATACTGTCCACTAATTGCGCCTACTCTATTAGGGTCTAAAGGAGTACCTGGTGGACTCTTTGACCCGAAGAATTTGTTGCTAGTATGAATGCAACGAGCATACATCCTGGTAGGTGTTTATAGATGGGACTTGGGAGGTGCTTTAAAAATAAGAATTGTTCTTATAATTAAATCGTGGTCCTTGTTGCATTCCCATTACCTAAAGTGATCCGTCTTTATGGTGGACAGACCCATGAGACGATCAGGAAGTAAGATCTCGACAAAAAATCACAAATTTAACTTTTTATAGGTCAAATGCTAGGTGGGTTCGATCCTTCAAAATGAAATGTCTTCTGCTGAAAACTACATTTTGAAAAAGCACTGACACTCCTATCGTGGCCACTGTCGCTTGAGGTTAGTTCTAATCGTAAGCGTTCAGCCAGTATCGTTCTTAGGTTTTTAAAAACACCTCCCTGTAGTGACACTCCAGCGACATAGCACCATATTTCCCCTTTGAGCTTTACCATAAGCACTTTTAGCATGGAATTGCATTCCGGGCTATTGGGCGGGAAAATAGAGTTTTAAAGGCAAATCCTACAATTCATTATGGCACCACCTGATGATTTTTAAATATCAATTTTAAATCTAAACTGGTTCCTCCTGATTCATATCAAAGCTAAATGAGTAAACTGAAGTAAATTTCCAATTCAGTCAAATCCAGAAGGTAATATTGGCCAATTTACATTTGCTTGATCTTCATAGGAAAACAGGTGTGGTGACTTTTAATACTTAATGTTCTGTGAAAGTTCGAAGGAAATGGCATAGGTTTTACTTTGTGAGAAGCAACATTTTAGAATTTATATCATATTTTAAAATCATCATAATATTGCTCTCCAAATCGACAACCAGCCTGATAACCCCATTTCTAAAATTAGCTATGTGTTTTATTACACTGGAAGATCATCTTAATCAATTATTTAACAGGAATATGACATAGCTATTAGTTTTCAAGGTACATTCTCCGATATGCTTTTAAGGGGACTTTCCACGAACTCTAACATTAGTGGCAAAACTCTTATGTTGATGTTAAATGCATGTGGCCCCTGCTGATTTAATTGACAGCTGCCATACACCTATCAGGTGTGCTACCCCCCCCCCCCCCCCCCCCCCCGAGTGGGAGTCACACCTGACATTGAGTAATCGTTCAGCAGTTCCCCTCGTTATCGCTATGGACAGTCTAGGCTGTGCTGTTCACCTCTCTGATCTGAGCGTGGAGCATGGGTGGAGTAGGGGGAGGGTAAGAGGGTGGGTCCACCAACTACGACAGTGCTGCAACACGCGCCGACAAGAAATTTCCAATCGGTGCCTTGTCGCAGCCCTGTCGTGAGGAGAGGAGCTCTACGACAGCGTTGTCGGGGCATGTCGGGAAGAGCAAGCTCCACCTAAATTTTCTATCGTGGACCTCTGCGACAACCTCCCGACATGCCACAACATGCCACGACAAGGCTCTAAAATCGAACATGTTCGATTTTGTCGTAGCCTTGTCTGAAGGCCCCCGACAACCTCCCGACAAGCTTTGTGTTGCAGCCTGTCGGGGCCTTGTCGTAGCCTCTTGTCGGGAACTATGGTCCACCAACCACGACAAGGCTACGACAGGCCTTCCAATCGTAGAGCTGTCGTGGACCTTGTCGGAAAGCCGTTGTCGCAGCCCTGTCGTGGTTGGTGGACGCACCCTCTAACGAGTAAACACTGCACGACAAATTCCTGGTGAAAACGGGCGACGTTTTCAGAAGTCGAATTAGACTGGCCACCATAGTGACCAAATGCCACTGCTTTGACATGTTCATTTTAGAATTCTGCGCTTCTCTGTCTTTGTTCTTTACAGTATCTGGACACAATGCTTCATAGCCAGCACGATATTCTCTGGATACTACACTACATTGTATAAACCCTGAAATAACTCACTTTTATCAGGTGCAAGTCATAGCGAATACGAAATATACTAATGTCAACCATCCAGACATGCATATTGCAGAAGCCTTTTCAAGATGTCTGCCTAATTCTTCTGATTGAAAACGGAAGAAACACGGCATAGTGCAGCGTCCCATAGTGTCCCCGCAAGACCACAGGAAATCATAGCGACATACGGGCACGCTCATATAATTGGTCATACGAATGTGACCAATCGTTTCTTCTTAGTACTGGTACGGTATGTAGTATGAATAATTTCTTTTTCCATTTCCTGGTTTCTCGATACTGTTACGATGCATAAAGAATTGTTTTTCTAGTTGTCTTGGGTGTTCATAATTACATTATATACCTTACATGATAGTCACAATACACATGCATGTACAAGTGAGTTACGATGTAATTAGAAGAACGATGGTCCAAATATGAAGGGTGGTATCAGTATTGATATAAATACCTGTGGTACTGCTGCTACATTAAAGTGAGTCGCTTTCTGAATTCATTTCACCCCTGTACACAGCAAAAGAATGAATGACACACTAAATATCTGACTTTATTGACCATGGACTCTAATACCCATTGAGAAATTGAGAATGAGTTACCAATGTTAAGTCTATGGGGCAAAAATACCAGGGGTCAGATAAAGGTATTTCAACTATAACGAAGTGGTAGCGAAATCAACCACATGTAAGAGTACATGTATTGTCATATTCCGTAGTCTATGATCAAGTGTGTGCCTGTGCATGAAAACTACATAATTAGTGTCCGGCAATACGGTAACGATGACATGCTGGTCACGTATTAATTACGCTCGTGGTCTGCACGCCGCAGTAATTAACACCAGACTTATGGCCGCCTCCAGGCACATCCAAGTCCCATTCTCATCTCACGTGCTGGTCCCCTGGTTCTGTGTCGTTGGTAAACTATGCTGGGCGACAAACATCAGCACCGATTTGTAGACTGTGATGGGAGACAAACACCATCAGCGTACAGGCTCTCTCTCTCTCTCTCTCTCTCTCTCTCTCTCTCTCTCTCTCTCTCGCTCTCTCGCTCTCTCTACCTATCTCTCTCTCTACCTATCTCTCTCTCTCTTACAGGCCTATCTATCTATCTCTATCTATTTCTCTATCTCTCTCTATCTCTCTCTCTCTATCTATCTATCTCTCTCTCTCTCTCTCTCTCTCTTACAGGCCTTTTTCATTTTTGCTGTCAGAAAAAACACAAATAATCGTTCAGAATGCCTCTTTTAAGAAGTTTTCCCACGGTTTTTAGACGTTTTTGTTGGGGTAAGTCCGAGTGAGGTCGGAGAGGCACAGGGAGGCATCCGAAATGCCTGGTAGTCCGGGAGAAATTGGCCGAGTGGAGGGGAGCCGGTTTAAATTCCGCCTGCCCAAGTGACTGAATGCACACATGACCAGTGCAGGCCACATTACCACCAACTTCCTTTCTGCTTAGGCCTAATGTACAACTTAAACGTCTTTAGAAGACCAGACACCCAATTTTAGACACAGGATCTGGAACCATGGTTCTGAATATTTAAAAATATTAATGTACAACTAAGGCCCGGCGTCCACCTACTACGATATGGCACCGATATGGCCTACGATGCACCTCCCGATAAAAAATCAAAATCGCGTCGGAAGGTTGCCTGACATCGGGGCAGTTGACCACGTTTCTGCGATTAGACACCGATAAAAAAACCATACAACGCATGGTGGATTGGCTTGTCTAGACATATGTCTACGATTTTGCACCTTCCCGATATGGCACCTATTTTGACATTTTGTATCGGTGCCATATCGGGAGGTCTACGATTCTATCGTAGTAGGTGGACGCCGGACCTTAATATCAATTATGCAATAGTTATACGAGTGGAACACATATGTAGTTTGCAAATATAAAAAAACTAGCGATTTGATATGTGATTTCACCTTTCTGTGATATTTCTAACCTCAGTTTGTCAATTCTATACCTGTCGGTCCAGTCAATTCTCTCATCCTGGACTTGGGTACAAACGTCCCCAGAGAAAGCTCGCACATTATCAAAATTGTACATCATAGCGTTCTCAACGACCTCGTCCTTATCCTCAATGTGGGTCTATATAGCCCTGCATAACATTTTCTCGGCTTTGCTTAACTTTTTCACCTGGGTCAAATCCCATATTGTTTCCGCTAATCCTAACTCACCTAAAGCATACTTTTCTTTCCTTTTTCTTCTGGTCACGTGAGCATAAGAATAGGAATGGTCAGAGCCCATCAGAGGCCATTTCCGTTTCCGCTAGGAAAATTTGTGACTAGTTCCTTCAAATTGACGTGGTCCTTCGGAGTGTGGTCACCATCGCCACCTCTCTCTGTGGGCTCAGGGTTTCTCGCTGTACGCTGAGGAGGGGTGCCACCACCTGCTGCTGTCCCTGCACCTCTCAGGGTGAAGCTGCTCGAGGCCTCACTGCACAGGTTGGTTTTAAGGTTTTTTATTTCTCGCATTCAAAATATACATTTTGTTCTTCCAAGCGGGAAATATTAATATCAACAATTGTGTCAACGCAACAGTATCAATTTATATACATGGATGATGACAGATATAGAGTCCTTTCTAGGATATATATATAGATGACGACTTGTATACATGTATACATGCTTTTTAAAGTTAAATCGGTGACTACTATAGCTATCTTACAGAGACGTCAAGCATCAGTTTCAAGCAAAAAGAATTATTTTCTATATCTTAGATACATTTTGAAAATACAATACAATATCGGATAACACTGCAGTTTATCGTCTCGGTTAGGGATGTCTCGTGGCCACTCTCTCAGCTTCCCCACCTGCTGCACCAGCTGCTGCTCCTGCTTTTGGAGCCTTCTCTGCTCTTCTTTCACCTTTTCTGCAGCTCTCTTTCACTCTTCGTTTTTTCTCTTTCATCTTCTCTCTTTTTCTGATTTTCTCAGAGGATTAATACCGTTTTGCTCACCTGGTCTCTGAGTTCTGCAATATCTCTAGCCATTCATACTTTTTTCGGAACCTGCGGGCCCACTGCGAATATGGGCCTCTCGTCTGCTGCCGTACTTTGTCACGGAGGCTCTTTCGCCCTGCTGCTCCTTCTCTCATTTGGCATGACTGCATTCTGCTAGTGGCTGGCTGGTTGACATGTACCGGGGTTGGTGCGTGAATGGTATGTGCCTGACGAGGGTCTGCCAGTCGGGTTACTCACAGTGCCTCATAGTGCCATGGGGTTACAATGCAATGTTGCCTCTCTCCAAAATACCAAATAATCACCAATTATTCCACAATTTTCTTCTGAATAAAAATAAGGTGTACCTGCCACCCCAGTACACAATCCGATATGTCCCTGTAACTCCCAAGCATTGCCAGTTGTATCACCATGAATGTCTGCTTTTGTTTCGTAGTCGCTACAGTAAAGATGACATTTGGGCACTTGGTAACCTTTGTATATGTGTGTGTGTAGTTCACATTCCCCTAGGAGTGGCGACAGCGGGTGGTTAGCCTTCTCTCTCTCTTTGATGATACTGTAAAAAGACGCAAGCTCACGTCAACGCTAGACGAGACCAGCTGCTTCAGACGGGCGATAATATGTGATATTAGAAGTAAGTATGTTATATCATAGGCTAGAGCTCTTTGAACATACATACATACACAATGTCACCATCGTTTTCATGAGGTGGTAGTATTCTCCGCGTAGATGATGCGCAGTAATATCCAATCAAATGTAAGGATATTGCCTCAAGTCAACTTCGAGAAGAATACCACCAAGTTGATTAGCGAAAACACAAAACCCCACAAAAAATAAACATGAAGTCGATAAACAAAAAGGAAGGAGCAAAGATATCGACCATAGACAAGGTACTCCTTGTACAATAGGTTAACGAAAATTGTCTATGTGTATTGTTCTTGTATCCCTTGGAATAATGAATGTGGCTGTATACCCGACGCGAGAAATACAAAAAAGAAAGAGTTGTGGAAAAAGACACATTCAGCATTGCAAATTTAAGTAATTAAACGGAAAATAAATGGTCGCAGATCCCATCACACACTATTTCGCATGCAAGGGACATTTAGCGACCGATGATTATTAAACAGAAGTAAGATAAGTGGAATCTGGTCGACACCATACTTTTGCAATTAGTATGATAGTATATGTTCAGAAGACATAAAGTTGTCGTCAACCGCCATTCGCTAAACGATATATTTGTAGGGCTAACCTATTCCCTAGTCTTTAAATCGTAATTTCCAAATACAATATGTGTAACGTTGAAAGTACTAGAACTCAGTGGTTACATACCGTTACTTGGGGTGTAGTAACTACAGTTTTCATACAAAGGCTGACGTTTTCATACCTAGGCTGACATTTTCATACAAAGGTTGGCCACATGATGTGGTCAAGACCAATCAGATCGGAGCTTAGATGCGTGAAGAAAACATAAAGTTGGAGTTCATTTTTTGAGAGAGTAAACGAGGCGTATCTTGAGAGGACCTTTGCCCAACGCGTTGCGGCCACGAATTGAGAGAAAGGGGAAGCAGGCCGCGGAGTTCCTTTTCCCCACATTTTGAAGGTACAGTAGAACCCCGCCTAACGGACACCCCGCGTAAGCGGTCACCCCGTGTAAGCGGTCACTTTTACTCGGAACGGAAATGTTTCCCTCTATTAGATGTTTAATTCAACCCCGCGTAGGCGGACACCTCGCGTAAGCGGACACTTATTTCGGTACGAAAAGGCCTAAAACCCCGTGTAAGCGGACACTTCCGACGGACACTTCCGACGGCCCCCTACCAAAAATAGATCAATCTGGGGTTTTTTTAGTGCGTTTGTGTATGTTCATAGAAAAAACACTTTGTAGTTCAAGGTTTATTAACTTCAGATCCAATTAAGATATTGGAAAATGGATTTCAGATCTACCACCTCCTCTGTCTCCCCTACATATCGATATAAAACACTTTTATATTAGCCCACGGGAAACTTGAAAACCCCGCGTAAGCGGACACCGCGCGTTAGCGGACACTTTGGCCCGGAACGGAGGGTGTCCGCTTACGCGGGGTTCTACTGTATATGATAATGGGGGGTAGGTTATGGGTGAAAAGATTCCAAAGTAACTCGTTGAGGAAGTTTAAAGTTACCCACCTTTACTAAAGCCTAGATAAGTAACTATAGGCATCCTCCCTACGTAGCTTCGGAAGTCTTTCGCATGAAATCAGTTTCTCTCTATTACCTACATATAAACTGGACTAGTACAATTGTTCTTAATAATAGAGTAGAAATTCCAGGTTATTCATTCATATTAATCATAGGAGTTTTATATACGTCAGCTGACGCGCATATTTTCCTTCAGTTCCTATTTTCTGTATATACTTCGCTGACATTTAAAAAATATTGCCATTGTTTATATCCCCTTATTGATTTAGTAGGCTGGATCATGTGTTACTTAATGCAGAGCGTCAGCTGAGATATCTATGTGATCAACCATTCTGGAGACCTTATGAAACTTCGGCATTCAATTGAATATGATAGTTTCTCAAAAAGTAACATAAGCTCAGACATTTACATATACAAAAATAACTGGTATATTGGAACATATTGGTTAGGATTAGTCAATAATTGGCCTCTAACATACAAAATTAGTTCTGCCCAATAATAGATTACAGTGAGCATTGTCTTGTGTAATCAAGTGCCACCCATATATACACATATTTTCAGTTACAATAATTTTCAAACCGGAGAAGACAGGTGTTGTTGGTCCTTCACTATACTAATTCCCCAAAGAATACGGCAAAGTCCCTTTGCCTTGGGTGCGATTAAGAATTCGGTAACCAATTTCCAAATTTGTTCTAACCTTGGTACATCTTTAGAATTCAGTACAATTTGCTCAGACACCTCCAGGTAAACACCGGGAGTGTATCGGTCCGGAAACCGATCCGGAAATTACCAGGGGACGGTTATACGGAACAACGCTTTACATAATTTTTAGAGACTACTTGTTAAGCAGGCCCATGACAGTCTTCTATTCGACGGTAGCTGAGATATTTTCACCTTATTCTTTGCACTTGGTTTCAAATTCCATCAAAACCCAAATATACAAAGATACAGATATCGACATGTAGCAATTCAATTCGCGTTCAAAACTGTCTTTCCTATAAATTGATTACAGTCACAAAAATACTTATTGAAGTAAATACAAAAGGGCTACTTTATTTTGCTATTGTGATGAAGGTGGTTCTTCTAACATTATGAGGTAACTATTATAGTATAGTCCACTTGGTATTCAGTATCACGTTTCACATACGTGAAAAGACATCATAATCGGCCTGTGAAGACTCGTCTTAGCTAATAGTATATATAGTTTCTAGCACTCGACCCTACGTGTTTATTATCTACCTAATATGAACCTGTCATTATAAATGTAGAGCGTCTCGAGACGAGAGAGCAATGCTGATTATTAAATACAATATTGACCTTAACTAGTGTGTATCCTCTTTATAGTTTCCTCTGCGCAATGACTTCTATAGCAAATAATAATCTTACCTGGAAATTCAACGAATGATATAGCTATTGTAACAAGGAAATTGAATTTTTT
The DNA here is from genome assembly GCA_950022655.1 of Alentia gelatinosa. NCBI lineage: Eukaryota > Metazoa > Annelida > Polychaeta > Phyllodocida > Polynoidae > Alentia > Alentia gelatinosa. Next base: position 18,217,594 of record OX465588.1, on the reverse strand, counting down.
TTTTTTTTTTTTATAAATTTATTTTCGACTATGACTTTCACCGAACTGGTGTTTTACAAAGCAATAGTCGCACGACTATTTTACATTTGGAACAGCATATAAGAATTTCTCTACAGAGAATATTAACTCATATATTCTTTCTGGTGTACATACCTTATATATTTATCCAACTTTGTTGGATAGCCATTCAACAATTCAGTATCTATACAGATTATAATTTTTTTACCCGCTATCTCATTAGGATATACATACATGGTTGAACAACTATATATCAACCTATTGTCATGTTAAAGTCTGCTTCTTAGTTTTCCTTTCTATTATGAAGGATGAATGAATCTCCCTTTAAAAAAAACATTTAGAAAAAATAAGCTCCCAGTAGTCAGCTGAGGTCAGTTGCCGACCCTGGCGTGTGTGTAGGTAGTTTATACCTGACCCGGATATCTAACAACTGCCCACAGACCGCCGCGGTATCCACCGCTTGCAGCTGTCGCAGCGTCACCTGGTGATCACCCTCGTCGTCATCGCTCATCGGAACCGGAACCGGCCGTGCTTACCGCGCCTGGATCATGACCCCGGCGTTTGAGGCGACATCTGGCGGGCACAGGCGCCGTGTGAGGACACATGGCAGCTTGACTGGTCATGTGACTGGACCTGGGGCCTTCAGTTGGTGATCTAGGAGGATGTGAGGAAGAACATGCAAATATCAGCTATTGAGAAGCGTTAAAACTTCATGCTGCTCCGTAGAGTAATACTATATATACTAACACGCTCTACTATTGGGATAGCGAGGGTCTGTACTTTGATGATACAGAGTCCGAGGATTTTGAATTGAAAACATGGCTATTCGTCACCAAAAAGAGCCTAAAATGATGGAAAAACGATAAAATTTGGACCGCTACCAAATTCCTTTCCAACTGAAAAACTGGTAATTACTTCAAAGATTTTTTTTCTTTGATCTCTCAGTTTTGGTTTAAAAAAGGTTTACCGACCATGGATCGAGACAGTGACAGCTACTCGGACTGGTCCCGGAGCAGCCCGGACTACGTGGAGAACATTTACTGTGAGTCTCCAATGGGACCCATGTCCAAGAAGAGCGATGTGTGTATGCGCTGCACCAAGAAGGTGTACCCGACGGAGCGCGTCGATTTCGGGCTGGCTATGCACAAGACGTGCTTCCGTTGCGGGGTGTGTGACGTGACCCTCTCACAGAACAGCTTCATCATGGCACGCCCCGAGCAACACGATCTGCTCGGAGTTTACTGTAAGACACACGCACCCAAGGCCAGTCGATTCGCCCTCGACGACCAGTCCATGGAGATCCGAGGTGCCGTCATGGCGCAGAAACTTGGCAAGACACCAAGCTTCAACAAGCAGGTGAGTATTTATCATATGGGACGATCTGACAATACGGTACAAGCTACTAAACGAGATGAAAATATATCGTTAGTATGGAACGAGGCGTTTACGCCGAGTTTCATACGAACCGTAAATTATATCTAGACTATGCTAAGTATAGAGACTCCGTATTACGGGCCTGTTCCATCTGGACGATGGCATTTATCCTACCCCTAATATAAAATCCCATAGGCTTAACACTGGGTTTCCGTATGCCACGCTGACTGGCATACGGAGTTTTATATGCCACTAGTGGCATACAGCATTGTTATCACGTAATATTCCAAAATCGAGGAGATAGGGTAGGATAAAATCAAAACCTGATTCGTTTTAATCTTGGCCACCTCATTCCACTCCTGAAGTTTTGGCTCCGGACTTTACTCGGCTTCGCCTCATGAAGTCACTTTGTCAAACTTCAGTGGTGGAATACAGTGGCCAAGATTAAACCTCATCCAGTTTTACGATAGTATTACACTGTCGGTCTTGTTCTGGCGGTATCGGCAACAATCTTCTGTTGATTATTGTTGAATTATGGTGAAACTAAGCATAACACAAGACCCTGGCAGCATCTGGTATCGTCTGTTGCGATTCTGACACCCAGCCGATAGTACCCGCAAATGTTAGAAATCTCTGACTTCACCCGATCGCGAACGCCAATCTCACCAGGTTATGTTGTTGCATTACACCGGTGGTACCCGAATACTAAATCAGACACTGTCAGAATCATGATTCGCCTAAAAATTCGGCCAGATAGAACACCCCCTTTAGGTGGATAATAAACACGTATGGTCGGGTGCTTGTGTCTGTGAATACGACTAGCTAAGTCGAGTCTCAACGGGTCGATTATGATTACTTCCTCACGTTTATCAAATGTGATATTTGATACCATTAATTAATATTTCCTTAAAGAACATTGAATATGAAGTTTGGATTTTCTAGCACGTCGGTATGCGTCGGATATGAATTCGGCCGGGAAAATTTCTCTTACATGTAAAATACTTTATTTGAGATTTGCCGATTGGGTAGGCCATATAATGATGATACTGTATTACAAATTTGGTGTCATGTTATTAAGGCTAAGGTTTTCAAATCAATCATTTTATAGTATAGCTTGGTACTTAGTTTAGATGATCTGATTTTTATGTATATATACTATTAAAAAATCTATTATAAGGATGCATCATTTCTGGAATTAAAACACACTTATATATGCTACCCCAAGTCATGTTGATGCACTGGCTGGATCATGAGGTGAATCAGCACTTTGTCGACCTTAGCATACCCATTGTACCTGAAAACTGGGTCAGCACAGATGTGAAATAAGTTTCCCGCTATCTTAATTCGACCAGAAGTTTGAATTACCACCCGACCCATGGTCCAGATTGGCCTGCCCCTGCTGTATCCTTTGATCTCAATCGGGTCGTTTTACGAGGGTATACCTAAGATATCAACATGAACTTCACCGATTCATCCCGAGCATCAGCTCGGTGAGAATCGGTGATAGCTAGCCATAACCAGAATGTTCAGAAACATTGGATTCATGTATAACATCCCAACATATAAATGCATTTTTGTGAAACTTTGTGGAACAAGCTTGATGTGTCGACCATTGAGTGTTTTAGACATTGTTATCATTTTATATGATATATCCTGTTAATTATATATATGACATACTATGTTGATAGATCAAAATTTGGATAACAAATGCTAAACCAGAACAGGCGTATCAATATGCGTTGAGTAATATGCATATTTCATCTGTAGATTCGTCTAACGGGACTGTCAGGCTGGGAGTACGACCCAAAGGCCATGGAGTTTGAACACGCCAAGTTGCTACACCTGAGAAACAAACTGAAAAGACCGCCCTCCACCTCCAAGGGACTCGGACAAGACGATGTGGTAGGCAAGGAATGCTTATGTTAGAATGTAACCTTATTCTTATAGTTGGGGGAACTGTGCCAAGGGATTCAGCCAAGACGATGTGATAATTGACCTGTTGATTATGATGGTAGTGACGGGAATTTCCTCACCAGGGGGTTCGTTAAGATAATTGGCGAATAGCACTTGACTTCTATAGCACAACAATCATCTGCCATCGTATATCACATTTCCTTCCCACTTACTACTTTTCTTTGCGTGTACAGTATTGCTTTTGAGGTAAGTTATTTACTGAAAAGCAGTTAATGAAAACTTATATTGTATAAACATATATATATTTAGATTATCCATAGGCAGCTGTAGCACTGAATGTCTGGCTCTGCACCAAGAAGTTATAGCAAATGACCCACTCATCAGATAAAACCCAAATCATTTGGGTACTCACATTTGAAATTCCACACTCATTCGTCAAAGATGGACATACAAATCTGTTTCTATTTTTGTAAAATTATCCATTTTATGACAACTAGAGTCCAACTTCTGTTTAAGAAAGCATGTAACTGAAGAATGCCTTAATAAATCCCAAGAAATGACGTCACTTCCGGTGTCCGCGCATGCGCTACCCCAGACTCATCAGTTGCCTAGACGCTATTACTGGCGTACTGTATCAAACATTTCCCAGACGAAGCCTATGAAAATTTAGGGTCAGAGATCGTGTATCGTCGAGTTTGAATTGCGTAGTAATTCACGGAGCGCGTAAATAATATAGCAATTCAAACGAGATGGGATCGAGCTCTGACCCTAAAATTGAATTAAGTTTCTGAATTTATCTCACCCTTCACATTTACTAATATAATAATGGGCTAACATTTGTGACATAATCCCCCAGAGGATACTTAACCTAAACTTAATGTACGTTCAACAATGATAAGATATCAACTTGCAGGCGATTCAACTTGCGGAATTTATAATGAGCAGTAATGCTTACCCAAAAATACACTTAAATAGTTCAAATTTCTATTGTAAAGGTGGAAGAAGAAGATATTTTGACCAAGCTTCAGGATGATGAGGGTAAAGGATCGGTGAAAGGCATCGCTTTGAGCATAGGCCGACTACGGTAGGTATCATATTCCCACAATTTTGATTATTTCCCCCCCTTTTTATCATGAATTTTCATCTTCATTTTGAATAGCATCTTTTAGGCCAGGCGTCCACCTACCACGATATGGCCCCGATATGGTCTACAATGGCCCTCCCGATGAAATGTAGAGATCGCGTCGGAAGGTCACCTATAATCAGGGCAGTTGATCACCTCTCTGCGATTGTAAAAGGACGTCTACGATTTGGCTCCGATGAAAAACCTGTAGCGAAGGGTGTCTACGAATTTTACTTTTTGTATCGGAGCCATACCGGGAGGTCTAAATTTCTATCGTAGTAGGTGGACGCCGGGCCTTACATTACAATACCCTGCCCTGCTGCCCTAATCATTTTGAGACTCGAAGGTTGCACATGTTTCCTTGGACAATCGACGCCCATCGGCCATTTTCCACTGCCGACTATTCGCCATGGATATGCAATCGGCAACCACCAATCCCAGATCGGTGAATGGAAACAGGCATGTAGAGAAGTAATGACCGATTGAATTTGCATAGATTACGCAATTAGGCCGGACCACCGACTTACATCGTCAACGACTGACAGAATCTAAGGAGATTGAAATTGTAGACCTGATGGTCATTGAGTTTGGAGGGCTATTCCGTTGGTATGGACCTGCCAAATGCGGCAGAAACAAGGATACGTGGGCTCACCGATTTTTATAGGTCCCGACGTGCAGTCGTAGACCACCACCGACCGACTTTTAGAGGAACTCAATTAATCAGTGCCATTTCCGTCGGCCAGTGGAAATGGCTTTTATAATAGTGTTTATAACCCCAATTGCGATAAATCTGTTGTATTATTAAAGTGTAGGAAAACGTCATGGTGATTCGCCACTGATAGTGTTCAGTTAGTTTCTTTAAAGTTTTGATAGTAAGACAACATTCTCGTCTTTGGAATTGTTTTTATTAGTTTAGGTGGGTGAAGTTTTGCTGTAACCTTTGAAATAGTTGTCTAAATTATGAGGTAATGCCATGTCCCCCACCCTTCCTGAAAAGATATTCACAAGTGTGATTTTTTTATTCTAAATTCTAAATGCCTTGTTTCTACTGCACTTGATAAGTCCATAACAATTTGAATTACACCTTAAAACCTTGAGCCTAAGTATTGACATCAAAGCGTTATAAATGTTTCCTCGGAAGTTGACCAAGTCGACTGGTAGTGACCTTATTGCATAATCTATGAACAATTAATTAATCAGTGAGCATTTCTCTACATGTCTTGTTCCGTTCACCGATCTGGCGTCGGTGTACCAACAAAATCGAACGATGGTTTCTGATTGCAGATCGGTACTGAATAATCTGTTAATGGAAAATGGCTTTTAGATATCTGAGCTGTTCAAATGGCGGCCAAACAGATGACCGATTAACATCCGCTGAATCCTGAACATTGAGACTCCACTTTGCAAGTATCGGTGCCGACCAGAAACAGCTACTGACAGAGAGCAGTAAGAAACAAACAATCTTTATGAAGGTAGTGGTTTGGGAAAGCACTCAGTTAGTATGGTAATTGTTATGAATAATTCTTTGTATATGTGTTACCTCCAGAAATTAGACGGGTGGTTGGACTACTTGATTGTGTGACATAGTATCTAAGAGCCAGAGGAAGGGACTGACAAGAATTAAGATAATCTATGGAATAATATGCCTATATTGAAGAGAGCAGGAGGTGGAAAAGCATGAAGAAGAGGAAAACAGACGATGTCACCCAAGGAGAAGGAGACTAACGAGAACAGATAGAATATTCCTGAAAATCAAATATTGAATGACTGATAAATATATAGAGAATCAGCAGTGTAGTAGATTGGAAAAATAGTGGCAATCTAGAATAGGAAGACCTGAAGGTTGTAGTCCAGTAAGGGGTAGAGGTATACCAGGTAACCAGGTAATTATAAAGTTAAAATATCAAAAGAAAAGGAGCAAGATGAAAGATGTGTGTAAGAGACTGCTACAAGTGTACAGTCAGATAGATATGAGAACAAGACAACAAAGAAATAATGCAATGTACTGTATGCTGTATACTGGAAAATAAATGCTGTGCTCTATTAAAAAAAAACAAAAAAAACAATCTTAAGTCGGCGTCATTTGCGTGAGAGAAAGTTTTAAAATGAAGATAGTGTTCTAAATTCAATTTCTTGAGTAATTGTGACATTTAAAACCAGCGCGAAGCAATCGGGCTAAACTGATAAAATTGCAGGATCTAAATTTTTACAACACGCACGCTTAGAGGCAATCAAAACAACTGGCTCAGTGCTAGCGCAATGCCAGATTATTTATTTTGCAATCTTGTATACTGTCTGCCTTCCATTTTCGTTGGCTACAAACAAAAATGGAATAATCAACAAGAACAGAAAGCAACATCTTAAATTGTTATATTACATTGGGCCGTGGAATTCCCTGATTCCCATGGCTTCAAACAATTCTGAAATATTTTGAATATACATTTCAAGCAATTAAACCCAATGCCCATCTACCGATTTCGGAACATTCATGTACCTTTGTCGGCGACAAACGGACTGTAATTTGTCTCAGGCGAGGCATCCTAACGGAGTCAGCCGTAGTCGGCCGTAGTCGGTAGATGTAGGACGGCTAGGCAAGGGTGAGCCACCGATTAGTAGACCGATTTGTTTAGGACTAATATCCATCACCCCATCTCCTCAATGTCTGCCAGTCGAGCGAAGGGTTACGTAATTTGCCTGCGACAAGTTCACTGACTCCTATACGATTTGGAAACTAATCGCTCAACCCTGAATCGGTAGATGGGCATCAGGCTTAAATGGCATTTATATTAAGAGAATTTAGAAAAATACAATGAAACAGACTACAATTAAACAGCTTTTCGTTTTTATAGCATATCCATTATATTCTAAATACAGTTTAAGCTGAATCAGCTTCCTAGGAATTACATTGGGAATGAACGGTAAAACCTGTGTTCTCGTAAGAACATCTCAGTGGGTAACCTTTTGGTCGGTGGCTCACGAACGTGTGAACACACATCTGGCCGTCTGTCCTACTCCTGCTATTTACCCACACGTCGCCGATGGGGAACACTCACCCGCCTAGATGTTGCCTACTCCAAGAGAACCAGAGACGGACAGACAGATAGACATAAGGCCATTTTCCATTGGCAGACGTAAACAGTACAGATTATTTGAGTGCTCCTATTAGAATTTCCATTGGTCGACTCTTCGGCACCGATCTGCAGTCGGAAACCCGTGAGGGTTTTTCAAGATAACCCTTTTCTCTAAACTCTTCAAATTAAGTCTCCATATGCCGCTTTGGCCCGGCGTCCACCTACTACAATATGGCTCCGATATGGTTTACGATGCACCTCCCGACACAAAATGAAAATTGCGTCAGAAGGTGACCTAATATCGGGGCAGTTGACCACGTTTCTGCGATTAGGCACCGAAAAAAAACCCATTGAGATGCATGGTGGATTGGCATGTCTAGACATATGTCTACGATATTGCACGTTCCCGATATGTCTCCGATATTTGCCTTTCTGTATCGGTGCCATATCGGTAGGTCTAAATTTCTATCGTAGTAGGTGGACGCCAGGCCTTATAGTATTCTGGTCTGCTGCATATTCTCTTTATGAGTAGCATGGAAGGGAGTATGGAAGGGTTCTTTTTGTGCCCTGGTCAGTATGTGGTTCACATCCTCTCAGTTTCACCTTTGTGTCGAGGATGTTGATTCCTATAATCAAATATGTTCTCTGGTGAATTTGATGGACTCGTGGCTGGATTTGAAGACTGCAGCCCCTTGTTCAAACCTCTTATGTGAATAAATGCCATGCCCATTTAAAGAGTATTCAATTGAATTATATGATTTTCCTCATATAAGCAGCACAGCATATTCCAAAAGGAATGTCAGGATGTTGTATGTGATTTGGTTAAAATGCCATGGGCGACCATTCCATCGTTTTTTATTGAACAAGTGGATTTTTGTACAGGATTTCTAAAATAGATTGACCCTATAGTGTATAAGCGATCAACCTTTAACGAATACACCCATCTACAAGTATAAATACGTGTATATCGAGATAGCAATCTAATATCGATTCTCATTGATTATTAAGTACATGTATAAAAACAAGTCCTCCTACAGTCAGGTATTCCTCAGCATTGATAGCCCCTACAGTGTAGAACAGGACAACAACGTGCGTAATCTGCTCAGCCACGGGAAAGACGCACTAAATGACCGTTGGACTCATGCAGCTTGTTGAGCGTGGGGCACTCTCAGGGGCCTGTTAAATAATCTAGGCTTACCTTAGACAAATTCTTAAATTCAAACATACGCATTTTTTAAAGGGGAGCAGATGTAAATGATTACACCGAAAATATAGGTTCAAATCAACAGGTATGTCTTTTTGTGCTCTTGGAACATGTGCTTCAGCTGTAAGGAATCTTATGAATAAACACGTCTTGCTTCAAAAATAAAATAATAATCTAGGCTCGTACATGAAGATCCTTTTCTGTACCTCAACGAGACACAGTGATGATGTAGGTCAACTTTATTAAACACTTATGGATGATCTATGGTCGGGTAGGACAATCTTAGCGAATGAGTTTAGATATCGTTAAACGATAACCCTTGTATATGGTCTCCTTGTACACTGTATTTTCATAGGCATAATTTATTAAACGTACCCCAGATATGCTGCCTAAGTTTGGAAGAGGCTGTAGAGACATCCAGTATGCTACAAACACTATCTATCCACAATCTGCGTGACAACTCTGTGACATTGATAAGATGCAGAGGGGCAATGTCTTAGAAGGGTGGCCAGCTGACCGTGCACCCCTCTTATTTAAGATCTCATACTCGCTAAGTCGTATTCTGTACAAGGTTCTCACTGCACTCTATGGGAGAAAAAATTCTAAACGTACTAGGCTTGGAGCCTTGAGAATCCACTGGCACACAGTATTCCCGGTAGGTGGCATCATTGATTTGCGGTTGCATTGATGTACGTCTTTAGCATGGGAGGCAGGCCAGTGGATTCTCGAGGCTCTAAGCCTAGTTCGTTGAGAATTCTTCTCCATAGAGCGTAGTGAGAATTACAGAATATGACTTAGAGAGTGTAAGATCTTATGAGAGGGGTGCACCGAGACCAATCAGGTCCTATATATAACGAAGTAGCTCTGTGACCCAATGGTGTTTGACGTATTTGGCCCTACAGCGGCAGCGGGGTTGAATATTTTTTGTACTTAAATAACTGTCCGTTTACGTAAGGTTTCGGCGTGTTCTCGGTTCAAATTAACATCTGAGAGAGGGACAAATGTCCATTCCGAGCAAAGCTCTCCATTAACGTGGAGTTCTACTTTACCTCCATATTGGGGAGTTTGCCATGACCTCTACATCCCAATGTTGGTGGCCTTATCTTTCACATATTTGATTGTTGGTAACCTTGTATTTGACCTCTAAAATCCAATATCGATAACGTTGTCCCCAGACAGCTGACCTTTTATTTGATAATTTGCCATGTTGGTGTCCTTGTCCTAGACATGTATATAAACCCCTATCTTTTTACCTTGCTTTTGACCTCTACATCTGCAGGCTGGGGTCGAGTGATGAGGACGAGCAGTCGCAGTCGCCGAGCCGGGCGGGGGGCAAGGCGCGGCGGGCGGGCATGGTGCGTTACGCCGGACGGGGCGGCGAGCGAGCAGCTCGGATGACGCCGGACGGGGGACCCGAGCAGGCGGCCAACGAGGCGGGCGGCGCCGACCAGGCAATGTGTGGCCAAGAGGTACGCAACACCCTCAGAATGAATGACAGAGAATAAGCGATGGTTCTGGGTACAGGAAGCCAAGAGAAGGTGACGCATGGTAGTACACATGGGAGTATTAGCGAATGTACTACTAGGTCAACCTCCAGTGGTATTAAATAGACAATAATTGATGGGTTTGTAGACAGGCGGTGATAAACCGCGAGATCAGCGATTGTATTACAACGTTAACCTTGAGAGGTTTCCAGAGCCGCCTATCTTCAAAACCATTGACTGTTGTATTTATCATCCATCTTCTCCAATGTATTAAACCCAGGAATTGCCATATTAAAGGGTATGTCCAGAAGGACTATTTTTTGCTCTATAACACAAAGGGAATATTTTGCCATATACGCTGGCTTTGAATTAATATACCTTCATCATCGTATCTGTCTAGTGGTTTACTCTGGACCTTTGAATTGTCATTAGGGACTTTATCATCGATGGGTGATACAGTCCCAGCTACATATTTGTTTAAACATATTTAGGGTCTTGGAAAAAGTTCTTTTTCCTATTCCCTGCATGACGTTCAGACATATTGCGCAGTCTAGCTGACTTCATATCCTATTTCTCTCTAAAATGCTATTAGAATTTGTTGTCTCGATCTCCAAGATTGAGGGAGTGAATAACTCAGGAATTTATGAACTGCTTAATTTAAGTGAACTGCATATTTTATGTTGCTGATACAAGGTGGTGGAGCACCTACATTGCAACAATATGAAATACACTCTTTATCTGAGGTGGATAGATATGCATTCCCAACAAATTATGAATAGTGCAAATCTCATTGATGCTAATAAGAACAGTCTAAGTGGTACACTTGACCATAAGAGTGGCCGAGAAAATGGACAGGTAAATAAAATAATTCCCACTTTATTCAAGTGGATAATTTCATTATCCAAAAACGTGAACCAAAGATACCACATCTTGAGAAATGAGTGTGGGGCTACTCACTGCAGCAGTGAAGATCATCGGCCTACTCTAAGTCCTTGAGCCGAGTCAGCTGTGAGACTGGCGCGCCGCCTAGTGGGCTGGTCAAATGCCGCCCACGCGCTGTGGTGGGAGACCAGATGGACGCCCGAAGCCCCGCTACTCGTCAATTCTACCTAAATATAGCGCCATCACATGGATTCAGTGCGTCGTCGCATTTCTAGTTCACATTTTATTTTGGTGTTAGGAAAGCGTCGCTTCTCTGACCTTGACCTTTATCAGAGATCAATATCCTAAAGGCATAAAACTACAATTCACGATGGAGCTACTTCGTGATTCTATATATATAATATGGTCAAAACTGGTTCGTTGTGATGCATTTTATATTCCCTTTACTTTAATAGGAAGTATACTGAACAATCTAGTTTTCTTCAATTCTCTGAAACACAAGTGCGGTGATCTACACTTATTTGCACTTGAATGTGCAGTACTGAATATATTTGAAGGAAATAACATGTATTAGCTATTTGAACAATAACGTTTTAAAACGTCCAATATTGTCTTTTATACTCTTACCATGATATTGATCTCTAAATAAAAAAAAACTAGCCTGGTGGACTTCCATTTTAAAAATTAGCTTTTTACTATATTTTTGTAATTTTTCTCCTATCCGCTGAAGGGGTAGCTTCGAGGTTGGTAACAAAATTTGATTATGTGGTCGCAGGCGGTGGGAGAGAGTGGTGAAAACAGATACGCCTCGTCTACCTACATAGCTTTTTACTATATACCCATGCCGTAAATACGGTAAATGCGCACCGTTTCGCCATATAACGTAAACATACCGTACGGAACAACATTCCGTACAGTCAAATACGGAACACTCTTCCGTACGCGTCTACTAAACTATTAGTTGTTAGGACAAATTAGGTTAATTATTTTATCAATTTCGGGCATATAGTAAATATAAAACGACCCAGCATGCTTGTACAAACCACAAAATTCGAAAATAATTTATGGTTTGTAAGAAAACATGCCTCGTTCCGTACGAACGGTAAGTCATCATCTCGTTTTGTTGCTTGCACAGCATGGTCGGGTCGTTTTATATAAGTAGTATACAACACTTGGAGATATTTTTCAGCTTTCTAGGAAATTGACATGGGTTTTGATTTACAAAATAGATTAGTTTCTATTATATTTCGACAATCACTCGATCATGAAGATCAATGAATTGTGAAAAATGTCGAAATGCTTCGATTAGATATCTGTCGACACCATTGTGCCTTACCAAGTAAACAGAATTAAGTCAGATCTGTCCAAAAATAACTGGTTTTTTAATCATCTGCTGGCTTTACTTCAATGATAGAAATTACTTTATACAGTTTCGAGGAGTTGATGCATGCATATCTTGTGTTGTTGATGATGTTCTCTATTGTGATAGCTCTGGCTCTGGGTTTTATTTCAGCAGAAATGTCAAGGACAATAATCATCAGGGCATTAATCACGTTCGGATATGATAAAGTAATTAAGCCATATCATGGCTTTACCTGCTATTCTTAACCTAGCAACATTAGACAATTCGTGACACATTGATTTCACTTCCATTTGTAAACAGATAATAGTACTGAAATCAATTTGAATGATAGAGTATGATATAAAACTACTATATAAGTCCATTACCTTGGTATGATAAACAGTTACATATGAAACATATGTTATATATTTCTTTTGTAAAGCATTGTACTTTTTTCAAATTTTCAGTCGATGCCATCTCAAGATATCTATTGCCTTTCGAAATAATAGATTATAGATATACATTGATTATAAGGCCTTCTAAATTCTGATTCTAAATTTAGCGAATACTTTCAGGATACTATAATCTGAACGTTAAACCACACTACTAACAGAAAGACCAGAAAGAAAGTCACTATCTTTCTTTATGAAGTAGACATATATATCCCTGTGGGATTTCGTTCACGTTGTAGGTGATCTATGAGTGCCTTAACGTCGTACGGACGCCTGGAGACAGTCCGCCAGTGCCACCACCTCGCGAGACGCAGCTCAACCTCCCGCCCCCCACCACGATGCCGCCCCCTCTACCGGCCACCGGGCCGCACGGCCACGCGTTTCCGGTCGACATGCGCATGTACAGTGCACCGGGAATGCCGGGAATGCCGGGGATGCCGGGGATGGATATGTTCCGAAACGACGCCATCTACAGGTCCATGATGCACTTGGTGAGAATGGCACCCAGCAGTGAGAGTTTTTGCTCTGTCTTTCCCTTTTCATCTAACGCTGTGACGTAGAAGTTCCAACAAGTGATTATTCATGTGCGCAGTCTAGGATATTACTATTACATATTGAGGGGCTGCCGTGCGAAGCGTATTTTATGAGGAGCCAGTCTCTCACTGCCTCATGGGCTGATTCTATAGGTCAATGTATGAAGCCAGATATTGGAAAGTTGAGTGGCGCAGAGAGAATGAGATGGCAGTCCACGCGTGTGGCACTGATAGTCCTCACGCGTGCTCCACCTAAAACATTTTCTACTTGACCGATGCCAGATCATCTTCTTATCCTCTTGCCACCGACCCGAGCTTATCGTTCACATGTTTCATTATGACCTATACCCCCAGTCTTTGCAACAACGTTTTTCATTTATCTAGAAATTAAAAGGTGTAATTTTCGGCTACAACCTCCCGCCGCCCAAAAGTAAAGGTGGACTTGAGTCGAGAAAATAATTTAGAGTTAAGAGTACATAATCTTATTTCTTTTAATGAATAGTTCTCTTATTTAAATATTGATTTAAATAATAAAGCCATATTACTCATATCGTATTGTTATTGATATGATTTATTTCGCACCATGTAGTTGTGGTGACTTTAATAACACCATGTCATTGTTTTGACTTTCATTGAACGTGGGCCATACGCTCATGTACTCTGCCTATGTTAGGAGAGGTTATATAGACTTTTAGTGTGCTGCAAAATATATCCCCTCACTATCTGCGTACCAACTGTGTACCAATGTAAAGGGCAGAGTGTCTTAGTCTCTTATAAGCGGGTCCAGCCGATCATGGCCAGTAACCACAGACCGAAATACCTCATTGGCCCGCTGGTGATTGACAGAACTGGATCCTACAAAGGCAATTGTAAAAATGGCAGGTTGGCTGGCTGTCAAGTGGATTGCAGAAAATGCCCCATGATAGACTGAATAAATCCCAAACATTTCAATTGTTATATCATTATAATTGTATTTAAATATTCTAATTTTATATCTTCATAATTCCATGATCATTCATCAATGATGAACATACCATTTGTTACTCTTTATCATATATCCTGTGACTGTATCAACTATGTGTTTAACACCCATTTTTACCAATGTTATCCTTATACCTATACATTACCAGGTAACGGGCTATGTCATCACGTGACTAATTACAATTTAGTCATTTTAAGGTATATAATGATACAAAAACAGGCTGACTGACGTTAAACCTAAAAATACTTGGTATAGCTGTCGATCAGATATATTGCTCTGCCTTCAACGTCGGTATATCATCTGATCGACAATTGTACTGCATATTTTTTTTTACAAAAGCAGTCAGTCAGTTTCCGTATATTATCTCACCCCAGATATTTTTTCTCCATAGACTCAACATTGGAAACTCGTATCTAACGCCCATTAGATATTTAGGAAAGATATCTAATGGGGGATAATGTCACAAATGTTAGCCCATTAGTCAATAATAAGGGTGAGATAAATTCAGAAACCCATTCAAGTTTAGGGTCAGAGCTCGATCCCATCTCATTTGAATCACATAGTAATTCACGCGGCTTCGCCTTGTGAATTACTATGAGATTCAAACTCGATGGGATACAGGCTCAGACCCTAAACTTTCATGGGTTTCCTCTATAGTATCTATACACCATGTCGATGTTCTGACCACAGCCGTGCTACGAGAACCTGCCCCTGATGATGGCGCCCATGGCCCCGCGCTACGACACCTCCCTGAAGCCCGAGTTCCTGCTGAGTCAGTCCTTCTTGGCGCAGAACGAGCTGGAGCTACGTCAGAGGCACGAGCACTCCGAGATGCTCCAGGAGCTGACGCGCATGCGCGAGCAGCAGATCCGCCTGGTGGAGGCTGACATCAAGGAGCGCATGGAGCGGGCAGTGCAGGACCTCCTCAAACAGATCGAAAAGGGTGAATAGACCGACCTCGTTTTGAACGTCCGGAAACACGGTGACTTGAGAATCCGTGCACAGGAATTTTGTTATTTTAGCGTGGGTCACACGCTTAGATACTCTGGTTTTAATTTAGGAAGAGGCTATAGAGAGAGGTTTTACATGTTTAGACTGTCAGCGTGCTAGAAAAACTATCCTTTCACTATCTGAGTGCGAACTCTGTGACATTTGGAAAGTTGCAGAGGCCCATTGGCTAAAGGTCCTAGAGGCTTGTCCAGCTGGCCATGACCAATCACTAGAGACCGAATTACCTCATTGGCCCGCTGGTGCTTGATATATTCTGATCCTGAAAAGGCAGCATTAGAAAGGGCAACTAAATTCATCGCACTCTGTAAAATCGTGTCTCGCAATTGGCCCGATGCAGAGTGAAAATGCATATACTACTCACATTTTAACACATATTTTCCCCTATGTATGTGTATGTATGTACACGTATGGCATTATTGGCTGATTTAGACGAAAGTATTGCAAATTGGCATATTTTGGGTCTACTAGAGATCCACCATGCACCTAGTTTAGATTTACTGTTGAATTTTGTGAAGATCCTCCAATTATATAAATTACCTGTACTAACTTCTGGGATTGCCAGATTTCTCTACTGATATATATTTTTTTTTTGAAGCAGCTTTTATTTCCATGAGTAGCAATAATCCACATACAAGGTGTTCCTCTATAAATCCTGGTCGAAGTACAAGATAGTATTGAGTCAGTGAAAGTTATAAGTAGACACAGTATGCATAGACAGGCCTAGAGAGGCCTCAAAAGGTATAGTCCATTAAGAAAAGGTGCTGCTTGGAAATCTAGTTCCTTTATAGTAATAAGGGTCTTCCTCAGCATATTTTCTACTGATATTTGCACAGGATATTTCACCGGGGACCTCCAAGCGGAGAAAATGCGTATTGAAAACCACTTCCGGGCGATAAAAGAGGAAAAGATTAAGGGGGCATTAGACTCACTCAGTCAACAAGAGCGCATGCGCATAGATAACATCGTTGATAAGCAGGCGCAGGAAATGCTGCAGCTTCTGGACGAAAAGGTAGGAAAATACCTTACTCCCATAGACGACTGATTCTCTTATCACTGATAGGAAACTCCAGAGTAAAGAAAATCTAATACCCTCTGAGACAAATCACAATATTCTATTACAATATTCTAATTCAATTGTTGTTTTACAGGATAATGTCTCTGGTTTTCTTGTCTCCTGATTGTTTTATAAACAAACATCGCAAAGCCTTTTCTACTTTCGGTCTCACAATATTACTCACAATCAATATGATGTTCTTTATCTGTTTCACGTCTTGAATCATTAAATGATAAAAAGTGAATTGCACTGTGAATTTATTGAAATGGGCAATGCCAGTTCACAAAAAGATACACATGTATTTGAATTGAGGCTCAGTTAGTTAATATTGCCGAGTGTATATGGAGTCCAATACAGCAAACCTTATTCTCCATATCTCCATATCGATTTTTAGACACATATATTTAGACTGGATAACACTCAGCTAACAGACGGCTAGTTTGAATGCGTGGCCAGTTCGACTTATAATTCTCCGTTGTTGATTTAGCATGTGATAAGGTGATTTACACATACATATAGTGTTGTCATAAAATAGGTATCTAACCTAGAAAGGAATAAAGTTCATTGCAAAATTTCGATTAAATCAAATGCATTGTATAAATGAAACAGTGAAAATCTAGTCCAAACTGCCCTCCCTCTCTCGTTTTAATAGTCAATACCCTCAAAGCATCTATGGTTTTTTTTATACATTTCTGGAAATGCAACCCTAAGTGTGTATCTTCATTATAGACAGATCTCTAAGAGTTGGATATTGTAATTTGTACAAGATGCCTTACTCATAGACACTGTGTTAAATCTGTAAGTTTGTGGCCACAGCAAATCCTGGAAGCAGAAGAAGATAGAGAATTCACGAGTGATGTTCCAATCCAACAAATAGTGGTGAGCTAGTTCAGACCTCACGAACCATCTACTCAGTACTCAGTACTTGTCTGTCACTAAGCTTTGTGCACAAGGCGAGTCACATGTCTGTAAAAGCCGCAAACACATCGACAATTCATCCCGATTTATACCGATCTGATTATCGGGATCTTCACGAATGGCAGCCTCGTCTGGCACAGTGAACCTACTGTGATCTACAGGCCTCCTTGATGGCTGCGTCCAGCTCAGAGGCAATAGATGATAACTCTTGATCTGCATTTTAGCTATCGGACAACAATATCCTTCTATATTCTTCTGATACTTATTTGTGAAATTTGAGAAACCCTCTATTTTTCCCCCATTACCCTTTTTTTTTATTGTTGCTGTAATTGAATAAATGCTTGCTGTATATCAATAATAAAAAAATACCTCCACGACCACTAGGTAATATATTTCAAAGAGAATATGTACCAAAAGTGAGCTGATTAAAATCATATCCATTCTGATATAGAGCAGCCATTGACGAGAGAACAATTGAAAATTTCCTTCGGGTAAAGCATGACTGATGTAATTGGGTGAGTGATTGGGGCTTATGAGATCATGTTTGTAGAACGAGTGCGTTCACTGGAAGGAGGGCGACCTGGCGATACGACCGGCAGAATCAGATCGGTCATGATCGGGAATGCTGATGTCTTTTAAGGATGATGCTTCATTGCACAGGGTTAAGGCTGCTCTAGTTAATGCGCACCCGCCTATTTGCTTATCGAGGAGGCAGCAAATTGAATGCCAGCTTAAGTGGGTATTCCACCAAGCTGCCCATAAATCCAATGCTTTTGGGCATCTGCAAAACATGTTTACTAACCCACGAGCCCGTTCCACGGCGGACATCGCAAGGCTGCCTTACAGGTGTTGTTTGCAAGCATCCGTTTACCCTCAGGGTCCCCTGGTACGTTAAACCACAAATAAAGAAACAAACAATCCGAAAAAAGCTAATTCGTTAGGTTTTATTGGCCGTCGCCCATTCCACCTCCGTGTGGTTGACGCCGTTGAACACGTGGTCTGCTCCACTGCAGCGACCACTATGCCCATCTGAAACTCGGTGGCCGTGTGGCGGCCATGCGACGCTCTTCTGTGGTCGCGCAGTCAGCCCGGTGGAAGACCCTTAAGTATGTTTTGCAAAGGCCTGACGGCGTCGGATTCAGGGTAAGCCCGGTGAAACAGGCCCTGTCTTGATGTTATACTGTCCTGAACACACTCTGAAATCTGTCTGAACATCGCATAAAAATGCATGCGCAATCTTTCACGAGTTCCCTCCGATGAAAAGATAACGTCAACTCTTTTTGCCCCCAAACAGCAACAAGAACCTACTTTTGGTTCGTATTATTATCCACAAGGCTTATTACCCACAAGAATCTTCCTCGAAATTCGCGTCACTCCCGGTGGCTGCCTCCTGAGTTGTTGAGGAAAACATGCTATTTATACTTTACTAAGAAATCTTGGAAATTGTCTCGAATCATGTAAAGGTTTGGGAAAACAACCTGAAACTATTGATAATGATGGTTTCAATCAATGGTGACGTATAGAGGTTTTATATATTAAATGTCATGTTCTCTGTAGTGTAACTTCTTCTTCCCCGTTGTAGCGTCAACCAGTGGCCATGCCCAAACCTGAACCCCCTCCAAAAAGGAAGGCAGATATGTACTCAGGACCGCAATTCTTTGATGAAATCGACTTCCATGCCATACAGGTCAGAAACATATAATCTACTATAAAATATGATTTAAACTCTAATAAAAGGTTAAAGATAAAAGCATAAGGAAACCCTACAGCATCAGATATGAATACACGAATAAGATAGTTTATTGACACACCTTATAGATGTAACTTTCTCCGTTGAAAAAAGAGCTATTAAGGTTGAGGGGATTCCTAAATAGTTTCAGAATAATACAGGCTGACTGTCGCGGGTGGTTGTAGCCTTAACAGGGTGTTCCATTGGGCTGATTCCACGACCAAAAACAGAACACCACACGGCGGCTGCACGGCCACCACACGGCGGCCAGTTATCAGGTGGTTCTAGCAATCGGTGTAGTGGATCAGGCAACACCCTCATCGGCGGCGGCAGCACGACGGTCCATAAATCCGGAATAAAATAGCTAATGTCACATGCCTACACGAGTAAACGGAAGCCGTGGGGCCTCAGCATTTGACCTGACCTAGGGGTTTCCATGTTTGGCAGATACCTGACACGTCGGATTCGCGGCCATCACAATCCCGATTGAGAAGTCTGTATCATATATTTGTTAAATAGAGAAATAACTATATTTTTCTATTTGTTAGGTGGCGCAACGCGAGCAGGGGAGCTTCACGGAGCTGGTCTACGAGCTGACGAGGATCTGCAGCTCTCAGTTAGAAAAGGCCAGGTTGGTGCGGGTAAATGTGTCCGCAATGTATACGAAATCAATCAGTAACATTGATGTCACGGTGTGCATAATACATAAAAATGTTCTTTCGGTTTTTTCGGGGACCGCTCGATTTTCCATGTTCTATTTATACATGTACAAAACTTCCATCAATCTATCAATTCTTTAAAAACACAATAAGTAGATAACACAATAACAAAGAATATCAGCTCTATTTTATAAGATGTTGACATGTATATGAAAAAAGGCAAAAATAGAACTAGCTCATCAGAATGGATTTATTGGACGATATAAACCTGGTAAGAGTATTGGAAACAATATGAAATATGAGATTACTGAATGTATATGGAAGTGTATACGATGTTAAGGAACACACATGAAGGAACTGAAAAAATCATAATGCACATACTTGAATGATATAACAACACTGAGATAGCGTACATCTATTGAAAAGAGCAAAGACTTTTTTCAAAGAGGAAATAATATCAGCTGTCCTGCTGTTTCCTACTAGCCTTAGATCCCTATTTAATTTATTCAACTTTATAATTCTATCCTTGCTGTTTTATAGCGCAAATCCCCATCCGCCATGTTACAAATGTTATAGCGAGGCAGGTACCCTTAATGTATACAGTGATGAGTGCCACACTTTTCCTTTTGCTGTTTTACTTGTAGGGCAATATTCCGTTGGATCACAGTGAAGGACCTGAACAAGATGATGTTCTCTGAAGAGCTCAGTGCTGATTCCCCCTACTACTACCTGAAGGCCATCAAATACGGTTTGGAAAGCTATCATGAGCTTCTCAAACGACTATGCAGGTATGCCGGATTTCTCTCACAACTGCACAATATGTTCATGTATTTTGTTTGAGCATACTTTCATTTCATTAATTTTGCATACCTTATTATCATCCATGAGTATACAATATGTCACATGTTTCAATGATTTTGCGGTCTGGTACCTCGATGCTCCCCCTTTTTTATTATAAGATATTCCTGATTATCACCTTTCCTAAAGCTACGATGATTACTACCCTTGTATCATTCTTTTCATCCTTGTTACACATTGATCTGCTTTTTAAGTTTTTTTTTATTTGAAACCATCTTAATATGTTTATGTGGAATTTAGTAGCACCCATCAGATAAGTAAAGATATTTGGGCTTATCGTTATAAATTTACTCTATAGATTATCCTTTCATGAATAGTAATAGTATCAACTCACACACAAAAAAGTAAATGATGATTAATCCTTCTGGTATAAAAAAATATGTGGATGTAAATAAAAGATGTCCTTTTTATTTTGCAAAAGCTATGCTGGACTGACAGTCAAGATCATTCAGGGTATCTCAAAGAGCGCTGGTTACCGACCAGGAATGTTCATCAACGACAACAACTTCCGCAACTCGTGGACCTGCCTGCACATTGACGGCTCCTGGCACTTCATCGACTGTCACTGGGGGGCGCGCCACGTCACCGATTCCAGCGACATTGACTACATCGGCAACTTCCAGTACGAGCTGGATGAGTTCTTCTTCCTGACTGACCCTGAGGACCACATCTACATGCACTACCCAGACGAAGCCGACTGGCAGCTTCTGAAGAAGCCCCACACCAAGGATGAGTTCATGAAGCTCCCTGTGGTGAAATCCAGCTTCTTCCATTATGGATTGAACTTCAGCAACATGCCTCCTGCAGTCATTGAGAGTGATTCAGGGAGTGTTGAGCTGGTGTTGAACACGAGTGATCATATCCCAGTGGCCTTCAACACCCGACTGGAAGCAGAAAATGAAATTCTTGATGGTTACTGCATTCACCACTTCAGCGAGAAGGAGGTAATATTCAACCTTTGTCTACCGGAAGTGGGCACTTATTACTTCACCATATTTGCTTGTGACATTGATAAAGGAGATACATATAACAATGTCTGCTCTTTTAAGCTAAAATGCAGCCACGTTTCCAACAAGCCCTTTTGCAAGTTCCCCAAAGTCCCACATGGGTACGGTCCAACGAAACTGTCGCTCGAGCTTGGCATGGCGACAGAGAAGTACACCGAACCGTACCTTGTGTGCAATGATGACAAGATGATCTTGAACATACGCTTCAAGAAGAATGTGAAGGTCTCACACAGGATCATCTCAGGGCGCTTCGAGGAGTACAGCGAATCACTCAACCGACTCGTCTTCCAGAGATACCGAGATTCCACTTTTGTGTCGTTCCTGTTGCGGTTTCCCGAACGAGGCATTTACTTGTTCTCGGTTTTTGCTGCGAAGGAGAACAGCGATAAGCCAGTTCTGGAGTGCGCGTATCGCTACCTCATCCAGTGTAATGTAACCCCTAAGACTCACATCAGGATTTACCCCAAGATTCAGCAGAGCTGGATTCGCTGTAGGCTTCACGAGCCAACTGCTGGCGAGCTGAAGGTGGAGAGGAATGTGCGCTTCAGGCTCGAGGTGGCAGATGCAGATGCTGTGGCTGTTATAGTTGGAAACCAGTGGCAGTACTTGACCAAGAACGAAGAAACCAAGTTGTGGGAAGGAATTATTTTCACTGGTAAGGAGTCTGGGAAGTTGGCTGAGGTCTACGCGAGGTACAAATCCAATGCACGAGACTTTCTACCCTTGTTGGAGTATAACATTGTGGATCAAGTCCAATGAACACTTTGACACAGAAATGTGATTTTGACAATTTAAACGTGATATACACAGATCATCCATTTATGGTCATTCCTACACAAATGACAATTCCTTCACAAATGAAACCAAGCTTATTGAGTACAGAAGTAGAATTCTAAATTGTGGACAAGAGCGAAATATATTCTTTTCCCTATGATAATTGATAATATATTTTGTGGAAGCATCCATATCTATATGGAAAGATAACATACCGATATAATATAATAACTACATTTATAACTACAATATTCGTGAATCGTATGGCAAAAGCTTTGGACATATTTATGCTATTCCACTTTTTTTCTTCTTTTTTTTAATTCCTATTTACTTGAGTTACGTGAGCCACCTTTACCTGCTTCATCTGATATGGGAAAGATATGTAGATGGAGCGCTATACATCCTACAGTTTATATACGTCCGTGCCCCATTTTAGAATATTCTGTTTCTAATGTATTTCTATTGAGTTTGTGTAATAAAATATTTTGCGGAGATGCTGGCCGCCATCTTTAATCGTCGTGGAACGGTCACAGTAACGCGGATGCTGATTGGTTAGAAAACTGACGATAAAACCTCTCACTGCACAAAGCTACTTTTTCAAAATATCCTGACGATTATAGTTAAAACAGAAATAGTAATCACTATTCAGTATCAGGATTGAAATATAGTGGAAATGGGTGTATATATACTATTGACTATATGCTTTACAGGAGACAACTTACATATTTGCTCTAATGTTCCATCTATTCCTGCATGTCATGGCCATGTCTAAGTATCCTTCAGCCTCATTGTATAACAGGTCGCTTGGGAGCTATTTCTAAATAGTTTAATCGTATCTATATTATACCTTAGCATCAGTCTATTGGCAAGTAATCTATCGATTTTAGTATGCGAAGTTTGTATAATATTGCTTATTACCACTTACATAATGGAAAACCAGTAAAAATTATACATTATTTTCCGTTTACTGCACATTGTCCGATAGATCTGAATAAACACACCATGAATGATATAAACAGCAAAAAAACACCACTTAATCTGTCTTTTGTGTTTTATTCAGAATCCGTTCTCAATTCAGTGTCCATTTAAATCGCTTTAAAAGATGACAAATTAGAGGACGGGCAATGGCAACCCATTCTGGCAGTACCAACGGAGATAGCGATCATGGTCAAATGTTTCAACTTGGGTCTTCAGGACCGTTGTGTTCAAATCAATAGAATGATAAGTTAACGGTTCCAATTTCTCATCATATTGTCTAGCAAGTTGAAACAAGGAATACAAAAGTGTGCCTGTTGGTGTAAGGTATTCTATACACTATGCTGTGACTTAGTTTTTACTAACCTAAATATCAACACATGGAAAATGTATTCTGTGAGGCGGAACTACATAGATCTGCAAATACGACACTTTTATTTTCCATATCAACAACCAAACTCTATGAATCTGACTAGGACACATAATGTAAAACATTTTGCCAAATGAATACTGGATCCTATATCAAAACAAAAATGATAAAACTGAAGGTAAATACACTGTCACATAAATATTCTTTTTCATTCCAATTACTCACCCACACATGAAAATCATCATCAAATTTAAGAACAAGGACAAATTCCAGGATTGGTTGGTTTCGAAGAGGGTAGGGAAGTAGGGGGTATTGAGCGCAATGTATTATTCTGTCGGGTTTGATTCACTCTCAAGTTAATACGAACTCCATTGATTAATGTTAAAACTGGGACAATGCTTGGTAGAACACATAAAGCAAAAATTACCAACACGTCACTGCAACAGTTATCAACTATCAGCGACCAGAGCAAAGTCCTGTATCTACATTACTAATCCGAAATCATATTGGGAAGGTCGACCGGTATG
The DNA here is from genome assembly GCA_950022655.1 of Alentia gelatinosa. Taxonomy (NCBI): domain Eukaryota; kingdom Metazoa; phylum Annelida; class Polychaeta; order Phyllodocida; family Polynoidae; genus Alentia; species Alentia gelatinosa. Next base: position 18,193,333 of record OX465588.1, on the reverse strand, counting down.
AAATTCTGGTTTTCCGTTCAGAATCCGCCGACGCCACATGAAGACAACAAGACACGACCAGAAAAAAAGTTTGCATCTCAGTGAAAAATAAGACAAGAAGAAGCTAGAGAGAAATCATCAGTATCACATGGTCATCTACGTTTTGCAATTGTTACTGACTTGGAGGCTATGTAGTATATCCTCACTCGGTGTCCTTGAATATAGCAAATTGTTTGGCATGAACGGGTGAGGAATTCCTCCTCCCCTTCCGATTACGACAGAGACATTCTAGTGGCCGATTTCTAGCCGATTTTTAGCCTGGTGTAAGTGGGTGCTCACTGCTGCTTGTGGATTTCTTCTCTCTGGGGTGGGATGAGCTAGTTCAGGTGTTGACCACTAGGGGGTCACTAGCCTCTCTTCTCACATTCCTTTAATCTTCATCATCTTCACCTTCGCCTGACGTTTCTTCATGTCACGGCGGTTCTCCCGCTCCTATAACATGTAAATAATGCGAGAATTAGTTTCTATTCTATTCCATTGCAAAATGCCTAAATTATTAGTTGCAAAATGTTTATTTTCTTGGTACAACGATGTTGAGCTGCGAGTTCTGGGCAGATATGACTAGTTATGAGTAGCTCTGAGTAGTGATGAGCAGTGTGAGTAGGTCTGAGTAGTTATGAGCAGTCTGAGTAGGTCTGAGTAGTTATAAGTAGTGTGAGTAGCTCTGAGTAGTTATGAGCAGTATGAGTAGGTCAGAGTAGTTACGAACAGAATGAGTATGTCGGAGTAGTTATAAGCAGTGAGAGTAGGTCTGAGTAGTTATGAGTAGTGTGAGTAGGCCTGAGTAGTTATGAGCAGTCTGAGTAGGTCTGAGTAGTTATAAGTAGTGTGAGTAGCTCTGAGTAGTTATGAGCAGTATGAGTAGGTCAGAGTAGTTACGAACAGAATGAGTATGTCCGAGTAGTTATAAGCAGTGAGAGTAGGTCTGAGTAGTTATGAGTAGTGTGAGTAGGCCTGAGTAGTTACGAGCAGTATGAGTAGGTCAGAGTAGTTAGGAACAGAATGAGTATGGCCGAGTAGTTATGAGCAGTGTGAGTAGGTCTGAGTAGTTATGAGTAGTGTGAGTAGGTCTGAGTAGTTATGAGTAGTGTGAGTAGTGTGAGTAGGTCTGAGTAGTTATAAGTAGTGTGAGTAGGCCTGAGTAGTTACGAACAGTATGAGTATGTCAGAGTAGTTATGAGTAGTGTGAGTAGGTCTGAGTAGTTCTGAGCAGTGTGAGTAGTTCTGAGTAGTGTGAGTAGGTCTGAGTAGTTCTGAGCAGTGTGAGTAGTTCTGAGTAGTGTGAGTAGGTCTGAGTAGTTCTGAGCAGTGTGAGTAGCCCTGAGTAGTTATGAGCAGTGTGAGTAGGTATGGGCACACTCAAATGATATGTGCATAACATGTTCACATTGCAATGCCCGAGGGTGTTGAGCTCCTCCTCGTTTATACTCATGAGAATTGAAAATTCGATGACAGGATAGTTAATCCTGTTAATAATGAGAATTGAAGAATCTACCCAACGAGCCTAAGCATCATAAAACGTCCTTCTTGTAGTTACATTCAAGGAAGAACACTGCACTGACATAGGAAGAACAATTCTCCCCAGATAGGAAGAACAATGCATAAAAGAAAGAGATAAGACAAAAGAGCGGCTGACCTCCCACTTGCGCTGCTTGTCGGGGTCCTCCTCGTTCATAATGCGCTCCTTCTCAGCACGCCGCTTGTCCTCACGGCGCTGCTGTGCTGCCTCCTGGCGCTGAGCGTGCGAAGCCTTCAGGAAGGATTCCTCCACCTTCTGCCGGTTACGTTCTGCCTTCTGCTTGGACTATCAACGAGAGTAGTATAGAGGTGAGTCCATGAGAGTTTACATAGTTGCATCATATATATTAAATGTTTGTATTGTGAGAAATGAAGTATGTATTCACAGGAAGAGCTCAACATAGGTTAACTCTATAATTTTTTTGCTAAGCAACTCATGAGCCACACTAGTAAAAAGCAAAAGATGTCGGGGAAATCCTCAGTAGTAAATACACTATCCCGTTTGTATCTTTATGTCACTGAATACAGCGTTTTTAATGAGACATGAAAAAAAAGTAGTCAATAAGAATACATCAATTTCTTTCCCCTCATTTATAGCCAACCTTGCATGTTGTCAATATATTTGACTCTTACTTACCTCCTTGCTAAGTTTGAGACGGCGGACTTTATCCACACAATGGAACACCATCTGCATCAAGGGTTTCATGTTTTCCATGTCCTGAGGCATCGACCGCCCGCGGCCGGGCACTGATAAAACACCAATCAGACCACAATTTAAGACAACTGTCTCATAACTACTTGCTTGCGTGAACCTTTTACTGTAACATCAACAAGGTTCATATAATGCTAGGATCGAATAAACTATCCGCATTTGGATTTTTTTTTTCTCTGCAGACAGAAGGCCTTCGCATCGTATTCTGAATTCTTTCGGAATCACATCTTAAACTAATGGTAGGACTTAGGGCAAAATCCCTCTGAAGTAAGATGTAATGTTTTAAGATTCGATTTGATATATCAATGTTTCTCAATTGAATGAAGACGGAGGCGATACTCACCGTTGAAGCAGAAGATCAGCACCTTGCTCGTCTCAGGCTGCTTGCTCGTCTGTGATTCACTACAAACCAGTAGATAATACATTGTTTACTTAGTCAGCATTTATAACGTTAACTACAATTTTAGTTCTTGATTTGTGACTTACTACCTACTTCAACAGCTTTAAAAATCACAATTTAAATAGTTTGTACACTGAATAAACTTAACCAAAACGATCCAGGAATATTTACACACATCCGTTTATAGTTCATGAACTTAAAATTTGAATAGTTAACATATTGGACCAAGAACAAAATTAAAAAGGAACTCTGGTTATTTACAGATTTTGGTTTGTAATTCCACAGAATACTTGGATGTAACTTTAGAATACGTGAATGTCTTTAGAGAAGTCATTAGTAGTTGAATATTGACATAAAGACATCAAACTACACAATGTATAGTAACAAAGCCTTCAAGTTGGCTGAATCTAGTAATTAGTAATCGATCATTACCCTAGGTCATTTTTAAGGTGTTGAAGCTCAACGTGAATCTTTCTATAGATTGTACGAAGGGTGAGAGGAACACCTATGTGCAACTAGATATTAAGATCTATGAAACGAAACCATTTTTAAAGCCATACTCCAATATTACGTGATTACTTGTTTAAAAAACAAAAGAACCACTTACTCTTGCTGCTTGGGACCAGAATATTGATCAGAAAAGTGGATGTACTCGACCATGTTTTCAAGCTTGCTTATACAGGCACAAACCTAGAAATAGCAAAGACAAATGCGTTACAAATAGTGATGAATTAGCTTAAATTAGTAATTTAAACTCATTTTCTATTTATAAATCTTGCCGGGTCTTATTTCTCGCTAATCGTGATTTTTTTTACTTTTCGTTTAATTAAAAAAACAACAAGATGAACCTTGTCAATATTGATACAATATACGGAGGAGACAAATATAGGAAATATTTTTCATGTTGAATTTATTCTCTCAGAGAGATTGATGAAACACGGAGAACACATCGTTATTGGCCCTGGAATGGAGCTGTGGTCTGTGGGGAGGTTTGAACCATTGTTTATTGGTCTGAATAAGGCCCAATTTATTCTCACCTTTTTTACACAAAAAAAGTATTTCATAAACTGAAACAAAAAACAAGGAGTTCATTGGAAAAGGGGCATCTCTGAAGAGGTATGAATACAAAGTGTTTGCCTTGCCTGCTTGTCGAGTATGGTGGCCGAGGCCTCTGTGATCTCTGAGAGGAGCTGGAACTGTGCAGGCAGCGAGAACTTGTCCGCACTTCGCTTGTCTGGGCAGAACAGACTCTGAAATGTGATACACAGAATATGAAACAGGCTAGACTTTACTTCATTATTTTGTATTTTGCGCGATATCAACAGCCAGCCATATCACATCATATATATACGTGTTGCAAAAGTAACAGGAAGTAGTGGAGTTTTTCCTTATTTCTTTTATTCAACTTTAGCACAAATATAATATGAAGACTTCTATATATAAGACAGTGGAACATTAAGTGTGAATGTGAAGTAAACAATGACGTAAAAAAGTCCAAAATAAAATGTTGGAACCCTAGTAATTTACACTTACGTCTAGAATCATGATTCTTTACACCCGAAAACGGAAAACCGGATAAATGGCATCCCCGAGTGAATACTACAGGTAAGTAACCGATATATTCAGCTGTACTGAAGGCGAATTGAGATTCTAACGAGCCAAAGACGCTACTTTGTGCCCGAGGATAAAGGCTGTGTAATTTGTGTTTTCTTGTTAAAAGTTCGTCTGAATTTTGACAGAAAATTTCTCGAGAAATGAGGAGATTTTGAACTCACCAGGTCCAGCATCTCTTTTTGCAGCTTTGAGACGATGCGTTTGTGAGCGAGAGAGAATACGAAGTTGTCCATATCCGCGTCGTCCATTGTCACCTTGACAATCTGCAACAACAAATTAGAGATAGTTCTATATTCATATTCATATTACACGCACGCACACCCTCCCCCCTATACACGGGTATCTATCGACAGACTGGCATGAACTCCCCTATCGACAGACTGGTATGAACTCCCCTAAGTGGTACAGTTTTGTTATAACTAATATAACAAGAAAATAAAGATGGAGGAAACCAAACAGAAACAAGTATAATGTAATGAATATTTCCAACTCCCTCTCCGATGGATCCGGGGGAGTGGTTTCTCCGATCATTCCGGGGAGCGCAGTCGCGGGCTTTCTCCCGGAGAGCGTGAGACCACGGGAGATGACATCACATGGACCGCTATAAACACGGAGAGTCGTCCCTCGATCAGGAGATCCCGTGTCACTGAGCACTGAACACTCTCTTACTCTTCTGTAATGTAGTTACAGGCTGAGGATATTGACTGCTGGTTGAGATTTGCTGTACTCTTGGACACCTTATTTTTCAGTCTTGTTCTCATTCTATACGCGACCGTCACCATATATTTAATATTGAATAGTCGTGCGACCAAGGAGGTCACATACAATGTGTGTGCAAATTTCATCTTGTGAGATGGGCCTCCTCCCGTCAACTTTCTGTGAGTGTGTTCGGGTGGTATCATTCTCTCAGAAATTTTTTTTTGAGAGAATGATACCGCCCAAACACACTCGCAGAGAGTTGATGGGAGGAGGCCCATATCACAAGATGAAATTTGCTACCGTCAACAAGATGAAAATTTGCTCCCGTCAACTCTCTGTGAGTGTGTTCGGGTGGTATCATTCTCTCAGAAATTTTTTTTGAGAGAATGATACCACCCAAACACACTCGCAGAGAGTTGATGGGAGGAGGCCCATATCACAAGATGAAATTTGCTACCGTCAACAAGATGAAAATTTGCTCCCGTCAACTCTCTGTGAGTGTGTTCGGGTGGTATCATTCTCTCAGAAATCTTTTTTTGAGAGAATGATACCACCCAAATACACTCGCAGAGAGTTGATGGGAGGAGGCCCATCTCACAAGATGAAATTTGCACACACAATTACACTACAAGTTCACAATTTTCCATGACGGCTAACCATGACCGATTCATGTATAAGAAACGTGATAAAACCACAATTAGAATGATTACTAAGCGCCAAGTGCTATGTAAAAACATGTGGATATCACCCAAATCAGGGAAAAGATATTCACAATGACCAACAATAAGGATGCCAACTAGACGCCTGATGTGACATATTCTGTCAAAACTAATGAGTAGTTTAGGTGAACATCAAACCAGAATGCTCACCTTCTATTCTAATATATCAGAACGTCTCCACAAATCCCCCCCAGAGGGCAGGAGCTGCAGAGGAATATTAGTTCCCAGACACACAACAGAGGACGCCACTTCTCAGTCATAAACTGAGGGTGCCACCAACACTGTTGTCATAGGTCTGGAACAACAACTGCAAGGATTGGTTGAACACTGAAGTTCAAGTGCCTTTGTCTGCACTGACAGCCAAAGAAAACACTGGATTTAGGTCATCTGACCATCACCAACCAACCACGGTCAAGTTATGAGAAATTGAGGCAAACTTCTGCGCGAAATTTGACGCAAACCGCATTCAAATCGGTCAGCTAGTCGCGTAGCAGCCTTGTCCTACCCGACGTCACATACAATGTTAACTGATCAAAAATCGAACAAAATTAATTGAGAAAATGTCTGTGGCCAAAAACCTTGTTAAAATGACAGCAAACGCCGACAGATTGAAATATTATGTGAAACTCATTCTGTCAGGTCCCCCACACCCAAAAAGGAATGCGGAGTTATTTAGACTGACAGAATTTAGTGTTCGTTCTGAAAGGTCGTTCGACTGAAAAGATGAGCCACATCCAGTAAGGATAATATCTTGGAGTCAATAAACAAATTTATTATAAAAAAACAGGGTTCGTACATAGACAGCCCAATAAAATTCCAGGCCTTTTCCAGGCTTTTCCAGGCTCTAATATATTTTTTTCAGGTCACTGGTTTTAAAACCATGTCACATACATCACCAAATTTCTTTGAAATTGTCTTTATCTTCCTTACTATCAGTAGAATTTCAGTGGTTTTGGATAGTTATGTTCAAAATTCCTTTTTTTTGCCACTTTTAAATATGAAGACAAATAATCACATCCATGCTATATTTCATAGGTAGTCAGGTACCGTAGTTAAGGAAAGCTGATAATGACTGAAATTTTATAGACTAAAAAAATATTTTTTTATGCGAAACTAAATTTTCCAGGCTCTTCCAGGTTTTTCCAGGCTCTATGTGAGAATTCCAGGCTTTTCCAGGCCTGGAAAACCCAAAAGCACAATTCCAAGCTTTCCCAGGTTTTCCAGGCTCTGTACGAACCGTGAAAAAAAGAAGAAAAAAAGAAGAAATAACAACTCACAATTTGGTCGGAGGCAGGTTTGAGCATGCGCGTGATGGTGCTGACGAGGTCCTGACGTTTTAGCAGTTTGAGTGTGACGAGCATGCCCTCACAGCACGTGCGTCCGCTGCACCACAGTGAGTAGATGTTCTCTGACTCCCGCATCAGCACGCCCTTCTGCACCTCTGTAGACTGGCCGTCGTCACCTGCGTACAATGAATGCTCCATAAATATACGGGGAATTCAGTTGGGGTCATGAAAAAAAGGGAGGGATTTTTATTCCCATATGGAAGCTACGGCTTCAAGGGAGACAGAGCCTATACATAATAACAACAGGGATGAAAGCCGGGACTGCGAAAAAAATCGGAAATTCAAAACGCGTAAATTTTTGTTTTATATCATTAGGGACAGAATGGCTATGAATCAATATGGCTATGATACTGTGATACTTGCATCCCTGTAACAAGCAAGTAAAATCCTGACTAACAACAACTAAGATTTGTAGTAGAAAAAAACCCCAATAGCACTTCAGCTATGAATAATTCTAGTGTAAGTTATTCTACTCACCAACAACGCTGAAATTTGCTTCTAGAATGTCCTTGTGCGCATTCAACCAAGCTTGAGCAAGACGATTGTTTTTGGATTTTCCGGCGAGGAAATTTAAAAAGTAGACGCCCAATCCCGCGAGCATCAGCATCTCCATGTAGAAACTGTCCCAGTTGGTTCTGAGATGGAGCGGGATCTATGAGAGTAGAGGAATGTGACAGAGTTAGCTGTGAGGGTTTACATGGCAATAAACGATATAATCAATCAGGAATGTCAGTTGGGTCAGGAGAAAAAGTGGAAATACTTTTCATGTGGTATTTCCAGAGACACAGTGCCCAGGGACATACATAGAGATATATGAAGGTACCTCTTCTTACCTTAGTAATCTTTAGCGGCTCCTGTTGCTTCTCGCCTGCCTTCCCCTTCTGTCCCATCCGCTCTTTTTCAAATCCTTCAAACTCCTCCTCGTCTTGGAGATGTCCGAATTCGTCATCTTCATCCTGTAACAAAAATATATCTGCTCATGTAGACCTACATTTATATCCCTTTGAATTATTATTTTTTTAAATTCCTTATACACATCCATTCCTTCTATTAGGGTGTGCTAAGATTACACTGTGCAACAATTCATAAAAGGTATGCACCAAGACAATTATATTTGTGGAAAATCGTTGTATCTTCTCTATTAGCCTTTCAAATGCGTAACACCCGACCACATCGCGGAACAAGTATTCAAGTCAATTTAATAAGAGCCCTGACTTAATCAGGAAGATGACTAGAATCATTCTTTTGCTAGTACTCTTTGTCACACATAAAGGGTGAATGATTTTGCCCCGACGATATTTTGTAATGTGAAACTGCAGCAAATGACGCGGTTTTGAATTGATAGACAATAATCGATGGTTTATTGGAAAGGTGGTCGTAACCACGAGTGGCTGATGTGTAATAATACACGAGCATTATTACGACGTCAACCTCGAGTGACTGTCCACAAAACCATCGCTTGTGGTATTTATGAGTAAAAAACCCTTCCAAACAAGTTTGGTGGGTTACCCCTCCTCCCCATGGGGGTGTGGGGCCTCTCTCCCATCCAAATGATGTATCGAACATCAGGTTAATTAATCCCAGGAATTGCTATATCAAAGGGTATATCAATAGGTACTATTCTTTGCTCTGTAGCAAAAAGGGAATATTTTCCCATATACGATGACTTTGAGGCTGTATACAATAGATTCGAAATCTGTATACAATGGTTATTGTATGACAGTTTTTAAACCATGGGTATCGGTTTACGGAGTCTCCAGATATTTTCAATGGGGAATTTGCATACGATGGGTAATAAAAAAATTCATTCAAAGAGTCTCCAATTCTAGTGTATTCCCCGAAGAAGGACTCTCTGTCCGAAACGTTGGCTAAATTAATGTAATACAAAAGCTCGAAGTGGGCGTACCAAACCGTCATTCAGTGTGTCTCTTTCACTTCACTGGGAGTTTGTGGGTTTTTTATTCTCTATTTAGTGTATTTGCTGTGGTTTTATTGGACTCTTTTACACGAGCTGTGTATTTTACAAGAAGCATGAGTTTACCTCTACTGTAGCGTCCTCGTCCTCCACTTCGGCCTCTTGGCCCTCGGCTTGTGGGGACATAATGATGCGGGGCTCCTCGGCCCTCTCCTCTCCAGCCTGGTCTACTGTCGGTACCTCATCTATCAAAGAGAACACAATAAACGTATCTGAACCTCCGAATCATACCGACGGGTAACTGTAAAATACAGCCAAAATCAACAATGTTGGTATAGACTGTATTCATATCTGAATGTGACTGGCCTTGTATACTTTAAAGGTATATCCTACAAATCACAGTGGCGCCACCTGGTAATTTTTAAATAATGTCAATTATTAGTCAAAACTGGTTTCTTTGGATTCACTCTAATTCTCCAGGAGTAAATATACCATTTTGTCCAGTTTATCCACTCTTAATAGCTAAAATAGGCCAATTTCATTTGCTTAATTTACATAGGAAATGTACTGAGAAGTATGGTTTTCTTCAATTCTTTCAAAAACAAGGATGGTGACCTATGTTTTTTAAAACATAAACAAGTAGTACAATATATGTATTATATTCTGTGAAAGTTTGAGGAAAATGACATGGGTTTTACTATGTGAAAAAAAAACCTTTTAGAATTTCTATATATTTCAATATAAAATTATCATAATATTGATCTCTAAATCAAAAACAAGCACGGTGACCCCCGATTTTTACAACACTTAGAAATCATCATATTAAATTTTCAGAAAATTGACATGGGTTTTAATTTTCAAGCCAAATTGTCCTATATGCCTTTAAGACATACATGTATCGTCATATAGTCTCGTAATCCGCTTGGATGAACACTAAGTGTAGTTTAACAAACGCTTAATGATGGTTTGCAAGTAATTAGCTATATAATAGGTGTAACACGAGGTTCGACATCACTCACGTGGCCTCATTCATATTTTGGTTTGGTTGATATAACATCCAATAATTGCAATTAACTTCATTCAGGTTTCACGAAGTGCACTCTAAAATGCATCAATAAAAAATATACTTGTATGTTATGGACAAAGCTGTATCATGTCTACCTCCAGGTATAAGGAAAATGAATACGTCTTTACCCCCAGCTAGATGAAACAAAATTTCATGGAATTGCTCAACAATGATTTTTTAAACAGAATTAATTGTTCTACATTAGACCTTATAAATGTATTTATAGTGAAACAACAAATAAGTGATAAGTCAGTAACATCGTGCAAATAATACATACCTTCGTCTTCAAAATCTTCGAATTCGGCAAAATCATTATCTTCTACATCGGCGCCGCGAGGATTCGCCGCCTCAGTAAGGTAGAAGGCTACACATAGTGTAGCCACCACCAGTAACACACGCATCGTTCCTGAAGCGAAACAGTTGTTTTAGTATTCAATTTATATAAAGGAATACCTGACACTACTCTATGAAAATGGTTTTCCTATTAAAACACTTCAGGAAATACTTTGAAAATGTATCTGTGATGCACCTGGAGAATTGTAATTTTTTTTTTAATTTAGTCACTTTGAACCCGTGAAAAGAAGTAATTTGAGGGTCTATAAAATGTAGTGTAATATCCACCGTTTACTCCGTGCCAACACTAGCAGACGGGCGATGTAACAAAATGTCCAGGTACCATTACCAAGTATTGCTAGGGATTTGAAGGTCTTATGAACCTAGACATTACTGAGTGTCTCGGGACTTTCAACACATTAACCTCTGCTGGTATTCAAGTGAAGATATTTCCCTGAATGAAAAATCTGAAGAGTATTTACATAGAACGTCCTGACCATGCTGTGCAAGTCACAGAATGAGATGGTAATTTACGGTTTGTACGGACCGAGGAGTTTGTGCCGAGTTCCATACAAACGGTAAATTATCATCGAGTTCTGTGACTTGTACAAGCATGGTTGGGCGTTATATATTTACTATATACCCGAAATTTATAAAAAAAAAATCATTAATGCCATTTGGCTTAACAACCAATATTTTAATACACGTGTATGGGTAGGTAGTCTGTATTTTCCTGTATAGTATTTTTATGTCATATGCCGAAATGGTGCGTATTTACAGTATATATACGGCATGAGTATATAGTTAAACGCTGAAGAAATTGGCATTGTAACCTGAATATCAGCCACCTTCGAATAACGTTGATTTGAGAAACAGGGTCGAAAAGATTAAACTTTAGGATATTTGTAATTCCTCGGAATACTGGCACCGCCTGGTGTTTGTTTGTTTAGTTTAATGTACCGTAACAATGGCCGAAAAAAATGAAAACCTCTATCAGATTTTGGCCATCATACAGGCCTGCCAGTTTCCCTCTTCTTCAATATAGTTTTTTTAATAGGTTTTGAATATTAAAATATAGGTTTCTTAAGGCAAAAAACATAGGATTTTAGGTTTAACGTATTCAGAATAATGGAGTTAAAATATAGTCAATTGACGACTTCTGCACATGTGCATGCTGAGCTTCTAACAGGCACGCCAGACTGCCAAGTTGTCAAGCAAACTGATGATTCTGAAACACTTGTCAGATATCTTGAATACAATCCACACCCAGCGACTTCATGCCCTTTTCGGGCAGACGTCAACCCGGCCACCAATTTGACAGCTTTCACGCATATGACACCAAATCCCCCCTCGCTTGGCCGGCTCCCAGTAAAGTTAAGCTTGCGATAACAGAGATTCGCTGTATCTGTATGCATTAAGTCTTTGTCTGTATGACTTGGAGGTAGTGTTAATTGTTACCAATTTAAGAAGACGTGTGTACGGGGCTCAACAGCAAATTTCCCATCGGATACATATTTTTAGCTCAGATAAAGGCGATTAAACACCTGAAAACAATTTCCTAATCTCCTTATCGGATCAGAAATTATCAACTTTGAATCGCTTTCTTTGAATACAGACTACCGGGACTGGGGATCAACCCACACATAACCCTCTCTGAGTAAAGAGGGGTTTCACTTGGCATTTTGCATTTTCCTGACACAATACCGCTTTTATTCTTTTATAAAACATTATAATATAATAGTCAGGGATGCCATTTAGGGTCAGCAAAAAAAGGTGGAAATATATAAAATGTGATATATACTGCCTAAGAAAGACCGGGAAAACGTTGAAAAAACATAAATCTTGGCCATGGAATGGGCTGGGGTGTGTTGGGAAGTTCAATCAGTTATGCCAATTGTATGTTAACTTCCCTGTCCGTACTATACAGTGGAACAAGATGATGTAGTTTGCGGACAACCCTGAAACAAACTACTATCTAGATCTGTATAATTAGAAAATTTGAAACCTGCCATGTCTGAAAATTTACGAATTACAACCACCCTGGACCCTCTCCTTAGAATAAAACCATACCAAATTTTAAGGAATTGAAATAAAGATAATAAACAGTTATAATTTGTTTTACCATAAGGCTGAAAGTTTCAGGTAAGATCTGGTACCTGTCGACCATCAAGGATAAGGTGTGACTTGGGGACGAATTTGTCATGAAGCCGATTTGCGGGATACAAAAAGAAGTGACATTTAATAAATATATTACTGGGAACATAAATGAGTTACCACTAATACCAATAACAAATACGGTCGTAAGCTGTTGATTTTCGATTAGCTAGATTCAGTGTATTCAGGGATTACATAGACTCCTGTTTAGAACAAAAGTTATGATCCTATGTCGATCATTTCTTATTTCAGGCCAGTTATATGGATAACTTCCATGTCCCCACTGAATAGTGGAATAAAATAATGGAGTTTGCTGGACAACGCTGATACAAACTATTAGATCTAGATATATAATATACTATATTATATAGTATATTTAACTCGGAAGACTGGCAAGGCTCTACTGAGAGAGAAAAGGCTGAAGAAATACAAGACTGCGCTGCATAATTCTGATGATTATCACCATTCCGATGCGTCCAAGAATTCGCAGTGTGATTTCTCATCTACTAGTACTACGTCACTGTTTGTCCCTTGATAGTTGAAGAGGTCTTGCGACTCACTCAACTACTTCGGCTCTATCAATCAACCTATACCAGGCTTTGTATAGAGTTTTCCATATTCTGACTCTATTCTTTATGGATATATAAGCAATACGCCAATCATTGGGCACTATAAGAGGATTACTATCGGTTGATACACGGGACGTGGCCTTCTCTTCGGCTTGGCCGACGCCCATGTCGCTGGGCGATATTTGGTGTACATCTCTATACGGCCAACCGGCTACGGTGAGGACGGCTATATTTCTCCACAAAAACGATGGATCACTGCAATATTTTGTCATATGAAAGATCATGATAATACTAATCTACGACTTACCTTATATTATGGCACACAGTAAATGAACGGGATAAATACGACTAAAAATATATTGAGATACCGGGATCTAAAAGGAGGACACTGAAACAACCTCGTTTTGGATATTGCGACACACCGGACGGGATATTATCCCCAGCAACAATTTACTTAATACGAAATGGCACCACGAGATGGCGCCACAAAGATTTTGAGGTTGTCCACCTCACACTGCACCGCTAGAGTAACCTACGGAAACTCGTTTTGCGGCACAATAAACCGGAGCGGCGCAGTGTGTGTACTAAAGGCCTACATCTACTATATTCTGTGAAAGTTTGAGGAAAACGACATGGGTTTTACTACATGAAAAAACACTTTTTATAAATTTTTCTTTAATTTATCGTTTTTAAAAATAATTTTTTATATTCTATTATAAAATTATAACAATATTGGTTTCTAAATAAAATAAAAATAAGACGGTGACTCCCAACTTTTAAGGTAGATATACGTGTTCTACAACACATGGGATTATCATATTCAATTTTCAGGAAAATGACATGGGTTGGAATTTTTCAAGCCAAATTGTCTGATACCTTAATGTATAATCACTTGTATCTATCACGTAGTAAGATGATTGCATCTCAGACATTTTTTTGTGGCGGCTTCATCTGTATGACTTATTGAAAACGGTCAGTATTCAATGACTTTATCTGATTCTCACAAATCCATTTCATAACAAATTAATAACATATATTATATATACAAAAGGAAGAAATTGTAAGGTGTAAACAATATTTTTAATATGTATTATTCCAAGTAGTCCAGCCATCGGTTTGTTTAAGCTAACAACTAATGTCTTCCTTTGAAATCTAGTTCATCAATAAGTAGATTATTAAGGTAAGTTAACCTAGTATCTAGTGCTCTGACTCTACAATAATCATTAATCACTGGTCCTGTTTCCCTCTTGTAATAAGTGAGGTATAACATAAAAGATAACTAGGAAAATCCGTAAAGTACCGGTACATGGAATTATAGAGCATCATTGTTACATTCAGATTACCACTATCTATGAATCATAGCATATGAAGAGATTAATGTGATGGAATGGAGTTCAGTTGAACCATTTTCTGGTTTATTTAGAAACCTTAATTTTTCAAATCCTTTCGTACATATGTTATTTATGTATATAATTCAAAAGTATGCATTATTAGGGATAAAAGGAGTCATTCTGTATAATTGGGGACCAAAAATCCTTATCCAAAATTTAATTAGTTCGCGTTAATAAATTCTAATATAGATACAAATTTCATTAATATCCAAGGTTCGTAAGAATATACATAATATCAGAGGCAACCACCAACATAACCTGGGGGAAGTAATTTGGATTGAATTACACAAATTTGAAGACAGCAGTCGGCTCGGCGAGGTGATCAATGGTAAATGATTATCAGAAGTTTGGGTTCACCAGGATAGTCCCAAGCCTCGTCATTGAATTATCCCACAATATCCTCAAAGCCATATCAGCCAGTCGTGTAGCTTTGCACTTCGTCCTTACTTTCCATCCTGATTCGCCTGTTTCAAGAAGAAAGATAAATGCGATTAAAATATGTTTCATACTAGGATATATTTATATTTCAAGAAGAAATACAATGAATGTAATTATATGTTTCATACTAGGATATACTTTTACCTTACATCTAGGCAATTTCTCTTAAATACAGATTAAAGGAAATCGGTCAAACTTGCAGATTCATCTATTTCATATATCAAGATAACTTCTTTTTTCATTTCTTTTGAATTCCATTTAATTATATATAACATAGTTTTTAAAATAAAATTTCTTTTAGTTTTTAGTTGATTCAATAGGGAAACAGAAATCCACTTTACTGCCCTATCACAAAAGTACATATCTGGGAATTACTTGATAGTTTCACCTTCTCCTTCTGTGTTGCGTATAACACGATCATATGGTAGTGAATATCTAAGACATTACTTTCATTAATCATAAATTTCATGTTCCATATTTTTAGAACTAATATCAATTAAGAAGAGGACTTGGAGAAAAAATGTATTTGGTTAAAAAATATTGTTTTTTCATTCAACACTCGCACACCCAATTAAAACTACTTATAATTCTGTAAAAGCACAAGCCAATAATATAAACTATAAGTGGTTTTATAGCATCGGTGAGGACGCCTATCTATAGGAAAACTGGAAATGATACTGCCACGTTACTCGCCACTCTCGCAAGTAGACTTGAAAAGACCGAGAGGGAAGTTAAATATTCATATATAGGTTATATAAGACATATTCTCAGACGGCTCACCATTTCCTTGAATTTGACCAGAATTCCATCGGATACCAACCTGCTGCCATGTATAATCCTAGTAACCATTGTGAAAAGAATAACGAAATATTGGGAAGACATGGTGTAGGGCACTTACCCTCATGAGACTGATGATGGTGGAGATCTCAGGGCGGTCGATTGGAGAGGTCCCGGCGTGGAGCAGGAGGACTCGACCATCACTACCGACGAGCAGGTCTCCACCCAGCTGAGGATTAACCATACAAAACTCCACAATGAAAAAGACAATCTGACGCTAGTAATCCAATGTAAATCCTAATTGTGAACTTAGCGTGTTATTCTGTACAAATTCAACCTATGCACACTGACAACCAAATGTGAACCATGTATGTTCTGTTTTTTTGTTACTTGTCCATGTGCGTTGTCCATGTTCTGTCCCACAATATCATATTTTGATCTTCACACAGTGCGCTATTATGATTCCACTCAGGATTAAATACCACGTTAAATCAGCTAACAATTAACTTCTTCGTGCACATCGTTTATCAATTTGATCCATCTTCACCAAAAACTCATAGAGTCCAAACGACAGCAGCATTATATCTTCATTTATGCAAAGTCTACAGACTAGGATATCAATGTCATCAAACAATGATTATATGAAAATACTGCTGCTGTTTTGTAACTGAATTGTAAAATATTGAAATTGAAATAAAAGCTGTTATCACAACAGCACAACAACATCCCCGTTCACAATGCACAAAAAAGGTCCTTTTAGACAAGGCGATTGTACTGTACTCTAATTTGAATACGTATTGCTTTTTTCCATTTTTACAGTAGAGTATCGTACATTCAAAATCTTAATATAAAAGATGAGGAAATCACAGATACAGCGCTATAAAGATTGCATGTGCTGATCATCCAGAGGCGTTAGTGAAGCCAGAACAGCGCAGGTCTGACCACCTGCCACACTTTATTGACCCCCTATCCAACATTCTCTCCAGTGCCCCATCATCCATTATCACTCCTATCCGATTACCAGTGGAAGAGGGAGCAACAACCTTTGTGCTTGTTAGTCCATGTGTTCTAACGTCCAATTTGTTCAATTAGACTTATCTCCACTCATTTCAGACGATTGCAAGCTGCTTTGTCGAACCCTATGGTGGGTTTCCCCGACATATATTAATTCAAAGAACAATTACTTTCTCCAGAGATGAAAGTCGGGACTGGGGAAAAATCGGAATTTTAAAACGCTTATAAAAGAGAATATTCTTTACATTATTTTGGAGCAGAATAACTTAGATATATTATTATGATACTGAGATTCTTGTAAGTGTATATAAAATATCGGAATTCCGTCAGAAGTCGTAAAACTTGCATCCCTGTTTAATTCACAGCAGCTGAATTGGATATATGTTAAGTTCCAATAAAATATCAGTTGATGCTCTGCATTAAAGGTAAGTTTGTTACTATTTGTTGCACACAGTGTCAAGTAAATGTAGCAGTGGTTACCTGGTGGATGTCATCCTGTTTGGATGGCGAGTAGGTCTGACGGCCGCTCACCATCTGCTCCGTGTACCACATGATCGTCTCGATACTCCACACCTGAAATAAAGTCAAACATGTGCTGGGTGGTACTCAAATAAGGCTTGATGTCAAATATCTCACTTAGGAACCTGACAAAGACACTGTTTGTCTGTAGTTGAGCGTCCCAGGGGACCCTGAGGGTATATAGGGACCACCAATGATTCAATCTTTGCTATTTTGTCGACTTATTTCAGTCAATTCTTTTCATTTTTTTCAAATATTTTATAAACAATCAATGAGATTTGTCTCTTTCAAAAACCTGATGATTTCTTACTTTGGAATAGTTTCAAACATCATTTTCATGTTACTGATTTTCAAGTGCATTGTTCTATTTTCTAGTTCAGCAGTATATGCTGAACAGTTATGTGTACATTGCATGCTTGGCATAATGGGAGATTTTTGCCTTTCGGGAGGTATCTGTAGGTAACCAGGGATGTTAGTTGGGGTCAGGAATAAAAGTGGAAATATTTTGCATGTGGAATATACTGCCTCATAGTAACTGAGAAAACATAGAATACACATCACTGTTGCCAAGGATGGGCTGAGTGTCTGTGGGGAGGTTCAAACCACTGTTTTCTTGGCGTGTATGAGGCTTAATTAACACTTTCTTTGTTTCACACAAGAAAAATAAATTCTTAAACTGGAAATGAAAAAGTGGATTTCTATGGAAAAGTGGAAAACTTTCATCCCTGGGTAACTCTGTCGTGACCTATTTTCATACCGGGGTTCACTAGAACTTAACCCCTACAGTTTCTTTTCCTACTCAGAGTTGAATGTGAATGGGAAACTGTCATATCAACGTGGAATTTTCACTCTACCGGAATGCAACTTTAGGCTGTGTCTACCTCTTGATATCAATCAATTATGTGGCTTGGTAGCCAGCATAGAACTATGTCCTTCTTTCTTTTCTTCAAAATGGTAATCTGTATAGATATTTACATCCCTATTCATCAACAATCTGTTACAATAAATGATATTTTGCGACTAGATATGAATATGTATTTTGATTTCTGAAACAAATTAAAAAAATCATTTAAGACTTGACAAAGACTTGAACAAGTCTAGTCAGGCATGAGAAGAATATAGACAAGATGCCTGAGCCCCAGGCGTGGCCCTCAAGATTCTCACAACAAAGGTTTGGTTTCTGGGTTACCGGGGTTTGCTAAAAGCCTATGGACGTTTAACATATGAAACTATGAATGGTGAAAAACAGACCCAATTAGCGGGGATGACAGTTGGAAGCCAGGGAAAAAGTGGAAATATTTTTCGCGTCTCGGAGAAACAGGGGAAACTTAAATAATAAGTCTCATGTCTGTCATGGTATGGGACCGAGGGTCTTCGGGGAGGTTCAAACCAGTTTTGTTGGCATAAATGAGGCAAAATCAATTGTTTCTTCAAGGAAAAGCAATTACATATACACAGAATATAAAAGACTGGATTTCCACGGAAAAATAGAAAACTGACATCTCTGAATTAGGGGGCTCACCCATACAAAATGGAACGTGTTGAGTACAAGGTACACACATGGAAGATGTCACTCTGGAATCCTTTCGCCGATGATGATAAAGTGCTGCAGTGCCCTACTAAATCTGTTACTCTTGCAAATTTATCAGTGAAAAACAGTCTGTTGCTAATTAGTCTCCCTAAATCAATACAGAATTTCAAAATGCGAGGCAAGAGCCGTATGTCTGCAGCCGGTACTGCAAGAAATATAACATTAAATCAATACAGAAGAACTGTGTTAGACTTACCTGAGCAATAGACTGTCCTAGACCTATCGCTTTATAAAGCTACAATAGAAGTATATAACATATAAATGATAAATATCAAAGTCAGAGATTTAAACACGATTCCGAAAGGTCTAGCTGAGCACAAATGTTCTTTTCCAAAGATAAATTGTAAGAAAGTAGATGTTTAGATTCTCACTAGAATGCTTTACTTTGCTTCTCAAAAGGTATGTATGAACTCTGTAAGTATGACATATTTCATACATTTAAATCTAAAGAATAATCGAACAATTGGTTCTTAAGCACTTGTTAATCTGAAGTTATTTATGTAGGGATATCTTTACCTAACAGCAACTATGTTTAAATGGCTATAGTAAGGATCGATGTGGGGTCCTTTCCAAGGAAAATCACAACTACTCGTTCATAGTATAACTATTTAGACTCCTTAACCAAGCAGACTGAGCATTGATGGGAATAAATAGATAATAAAACAGAAAAACTCCTGAAAAAGGTAAATAACTTTGATCAAAATGTTGAGTTCTTAATCGATCACCAATCAATCAGCACATCAGCTTGCCTGTAACTCATCTGTTCTCATCAATAAATGTTTCTAACTACATTGGAACTAGTCTGGTTTTGTGTGATCAAATTTGTTCATACACAATGACAATGACTGATGGTTTCTAAGAAAAAGCCTGAAAAGCCTGAAATATACACGTCTAAAAGTTAGGCCCTATCTATGAATAAAAATTAAACATTTTGATAATCATTCTTGGTATGCATGTTTTATCTTATATGGCATATCATGGGTTTCAACAGTTTCTGGCCATGACTATGGGCAATTTTTCAAATTCAATTACTTTTCCATGACTACTTTCATTTTCAAGATTTTCCAGTCTCTGTGGGAACCCTGTACAAGGTGCTAGCCACGCAGACTCGTACACTTTTGCCTTGAGGTTTCAGCCACTGGAGTCACTCCAGTTTGTTTGTAGTTTAATGTCCTAGGGTAACCTATAGGTATATATAAACCAATATTAAAGCTGTTCACTTTTGCAGAATAATTTTAAAGTTTTTGACAATTTTATATATGTACATATATAAAACAGTATCAATGAGATGTGTCTCTTGTAACCCTTTAAGGGCGGACTTCTCTGGCAGGGTGTCATGTGTAAGGATGGATACTATTTTCCGCATATACTGCCCGTAGGGGACCGGATTAAAAGAATTGAGTACATTTTCGGGAAATGATGCCTTGAAGGATCATTCGGTCTGGACTGGTTGATGCCTAAAGGCAGCATTCGTCCTTAAAAGGTTAAAAAGCTAAATATATCTTTGCTTGGAATAGTTTCAAACAGTATTTTCATATTGTTACTATTTTCAGAGAACCGAAACGTGCGTATTCGTGGGGCACTGAATTGAATGTGAAACTGAAGGTGAAGGTCACTCAGTGCACTTCAGATTTTTGTGTAAGAATCATGCTGATTGGTTCTCACGGTGTGAGAATCATTCTGATTGCTTCCCATGAATACGCAGATTTCTGTGGTGTTCAAGTATTTCATTCTATTTTTCTGCACTCTTTAACAGTACAACAAGACATTCTGCATAGTTATAGACGCATTGCATGTTTGACATTGTATATATGGCAGGAATCAGGTCATGAATCCTAGAAACGATGCGGGCCAGTAAGTATTAGCGATTATGTTGGAGAGTGGATTTGGGCTTACATTTCGATCCCTGTCCAGCAGAAAGTCAAAGGAAGAGTTTATCTGCGGCATCCACTCACGAGCACCAGCCGAATCAGCCAGTGATACCACAACTAACCGGCCCCCAGCATCTTCAATCTCACCCTGAAAACAGAATCAAGTTCCCTTTGAAAAAAAACAAGAAGTGAGAAACACTTTATGGCATCTCTCTAAATGCAAGCATGTCTGCTGTATGTAAAAAGAAACTATAATTCTCAGTCAAGCGAACTGCTTACCTGGCCATCCTAACACGCTTCTATCAATTATGATTGTCTCTAAATATAAAATACTTCACGTTATAGTTACAGGAATGACAGAGGTAAAAAAACTAAACAGAAAATATCCGAGTCCTGAATCTCCACTCTTTATCACTAATATGATCATGCACTAGAGAAATCCGGAAATAACTGGAAAATTGACATTTCTGTAGTCAATTATACTGAGTTAGAGATCATAAACCAATTCAATTTAAAGTCAAGCTTATTTAGACATTAACCTCCTAATTCAATTACCAAGTGTACTTCAGATCTCATGTAAATCATTTCTGATGTTTAAAAATTCTGTTGAAAATGTTTTGCAAATGCATTAAATGATATTGTTCTAGTCAAATTCATATATATGTTAACATGGGTTGTAATTGTCGGATTGATAAACTTTCTAGCAGTCTGTCTGTTATTATACAAACCAATAATGGAAACATACAGGATAAATGTCCAAGACAAAACCTGACTTTGTACCTCCAACAGAAGAGAGAATTATGTTTACATGACCACAAGTCAATTATGAAATACACTAAACATTATCACCTAAAATCTGTCTTTGGAAATTGACCTGATGAAGACATTAACATTTGAATTGACTTATAAATTATTTGAATTCTCTCGCATGCCGGGGCCGTTTCTAGTTAAATTGTTGACGAGAATCTATCCAGACATCATTAGATGAATCTCGCAATTTGGAGTCAAAGATTTACATAGAGGGAAGGATCAAAATCTATACATTCACTTCAATTAATAGATAACATAGCATAAACAAAAATGATATCCACTGTAAAGACTGACCATGACATTATGGAGGCTGATGACGTGGTCACGTCATGGTAGTCATCCATAATGACGTAACAAAATGAAGAGTACGGAGCCGTGACCTTGGTAATCTCTCAAGGTCACATTCTTGTTGTCATGGACACTGTAGAGTTGAAGGTCGCCTGGGACGTGGTCGTTGACCTTCAAACCTTGTGTTTTCGTCTTGAGTTGAAGTCTACGGTCAACGCCTGACAGTATCTGGTCCCATTCATCCTACAGAAATGCAAAGAGAGAGAGCTAGATACACATAAAAATTCGAAAAGATGTTTCATTGGTTAATCCAGTCTGCAGTTTTTAATATAGCTTAAAATTTAGGATCAGTTACCTACCCTAATCAATCTACCAAGCTCGTTCTGCCGTTCAAAATTGTTTGTAATTGATTGAATTCATCTTATTGTATGTATGGTTATACACTAGTTTGTTTTCTTTACACATATCAGTCCACATTAGACATTTGGATATATACATGTACAATGCTGACATATCCACTTACCTCCACCTCGCTGAGGTACTCAAACCCATCTCGCACTGCATCGTATCTGAAAATATATTCAGAATGTCAATCAACATGTAATAGAGAATCTACTTTCGCTCAATTAATTGCATTAACTTATCGTTGCTGTTCACGATCACTGTCTGAGAGGGGGACACTTTCCCGCCGGTTTTCCGTTTGCTGGTTCTAACCCCTTTGTATGCAGGTGCCTGTTTATTATGTGAACAGTTTTGGATCTGGTTGATTGTATTGACAGTGAGTAGTTCTTGTCATATTTAGTTGACTTGAAAAGGTTTGGGTGTTCAAGTAGAATGCAGTTATTGTTGATCAAAGGGGAGGGTCAGATTTATTCTGACGGTGATCTCTGTCTCTTTCTGTTATATTTTTGTTCCTTTTTGCTGGTCTGTTTATATCTTTGTTTTTGTTTTCAACTTTTCTTGGAAATGTTTTTTGCGTGTGTCCGTGTCGTTAATGCCGTTAAGGCCCAATACAAATCTACCTATTCAGGGTTGAATGATTAGTTCCCAAATCGTATAGGAATCAGTGAACTTGTCGCAGGCAAATTATGTAACCCCTCGGCCCGTGTCGGCCGTCCAATCAAAGGCCATTTACAAACGTTCCATTGTCAGCGACTGGATTTATTAACATGTTGATAAACTTTTGGGGACAGATCAAGGAACATTGAACAACAACTCGTCAGCGACAAAAGAACATCTCAAGTGGGTGGTTTCACTAATCGTTGGCTGACCCTTGCCTAGCTGTCCTACATCTACTGACTGGGGCCGACTACGTTAGGATGCCTCACCTGAGACAAGTTACTGTTTCTCTGTCGCTGACAAAGGTACATCAATGTTCCGAAATCGGTAGATGTGTATTGGGCACTAGTGGTTTCGACCGTTCCCTTCGGTCTCATCAGGTGAGGTGCGCTGGGTTTTGATACATGGCCTTTCTCCCCTGGCTCAAGTTACAGGGGAGGGGATAAAAGTGTCTTAGTTCTCTTGTTGTTTACCTAACCAAGAAAGATCTGTTGCCACCACCACCCAATAGTTATAAGATGTTATCATGTATATATCTTGAAATGTATAACCCCTTAACTGACTTCTTAATACGGTCACATAAACCTCTAATTACTTGTCTGACAGCTCTCGAGTAATACATATACATGTACTCTCAAGCTAATTACCCATGTTGGGCTTCTTAGAATATGTGAAGACTTACTGGTAATTGGAGCTGCAGAGTTGCTCAATGCCTGTCTTGGACGAAACACCTAATCTGAAAGTGTAGAAATATGTCACCTTATAGAAAATGTGGGGCTCACTACTACCATGATTTAAATCCAAGAATCGTACAGGTAAAAGACAATATTTCCCACCAAACCGATTGCTGACACCCAACAAAGCTATGTAACATGCAGTAAGCCACTCCAGACTAGGCCTTCCTTAAAAGTGAAGTGATGGAAGCAGAGAAAACATTACCACTTGGCAGAAAGGAGAAAAGCTACAGACATGATTGAAAAGCAGCCTTTCGGATAATAACAAAAATATTGTTGTTGATTTGGTAAGTGATCTTACATCTATAATTTTCGCTGATTATGCAATTTTGAATCTTACCTCTTAAAACTCGATTCGTAGATACCAAATGATTTAACCAGCATGGGCACACATGACTTTTTAAAGGTTTCCACGGAATCTGTATATCAAAATACGGAGAGAAGATGCTATACTTATAAACTTGACTAGGATTTGAGGGAATAAGCAAATTCTAGCAAACAATGCAAAACTCTTATGATATACATGTCTGTATCCGAATACCTGCCCCAGAGAAGACCATTGATGAATAGCTAAATAAATTCTTTGTCTGGCGACATTGCTTAGCGAGGGCGTTTCCCATCAATATTACTAATTTGAAGTACAGTCAACAATGACGAATTTTGATCATGCCAGTCAAGAGTGTTCATAGGCAGGCCAAAGTGGGAATAGAAGTGCAAAAAAAGATCTCTCGGAAATCATATCTCTATTAAATGGGCAACTGTAGAAATATCTAATCTCTATTTCGAATGTCTGAAAGCAAACTGAGTCAATAGTGTATTAAACTGTAGAATTACAATGCTGATGATTAAAACTATTCATATTTTACTTAATTTAAAGAATTCAAGAATATCAAATACGGGCCTTTCATACATCATGTATTTTTTTTTTAAATTTAACTTAAAGCATCTCTCAGTAAGGCCACTTAAAAAAAAACACTTGTTTCTCATCACCGCGCGCGTCAGCAAAAACGTTTTTAAAAGATTTTTTTTTTTTTTTTTTTTTTCATAGATGAGATGAAAATTTGATAGAAATCATGAAAAATATGAGTATTTGGTATCAAATTAAAGCTCCTGATGTAAGGAATGCATTCAATATGGTTATATGGTTGGCAAAAGTTATGCATCAAGTGGTGTCATGTAACCAATTAAGGGGGGCATCCACCAACCATGACAAGGCTACGACAATGGCTTTCCGACAAGGTCCACGACAGCTCTACGATTTGAAGCCTTGTCGTAGCCTTGTTGTGGTTGGTGGACCCCAGTTCCCGACAAAATGCTACAACAAGGCCACGACAGGCTGTGACATGAAGCTTGTCGGGGGCCTTCCGACAAGGCTACGACAAAATCGAACATGTTCGATTTTTACTACGACTAGACCTTTGTCGTGGAGTGTTGTGGATTCCTCGATATCACTGTCGTAGTGTGTCGGAACCATGGGTGCCTTTTTTATGGCAACCAGCAACGTCTACGACACGCCACGACACCGCTGTCCCGACCCTGCTCTTCTCACGACAAGGCTGCGACAAGGCTACGATTGGAACTTTCATGTCGGCACTTGTCGTAGCCTTGTCGTGGTTGGTGGACGCCCCCCTTTAGAGTAAAACCCCACTCCTGGGACACCCCACACGCTCCCAACATGCCATGACACTGCTGTGTTTGTGGACCCCAGTTCCCGACAAGAGGCTACAACAAGGCCATGACAGGCTGCGACATGAAGCTTGTTGGGGGCCTTCCGACAAGGCTACGACAATATCGAATATGTTCGATTTTTGCTACGACTAGACCTTTGTCGTGGAGTGTTGTGAATTCCTCGATATCACTGTCGTAGTGTGTCGGAATCGTGGGCACCTTTTTTACGTCAACCAGCAACGTCTATGACACGCCCGCCATGCGGTCCCGACACTGCTCTTCTCACAACAAGGCTGCGACAAGGCTGCGATTGCAACTTTCATGTCGGCACTTGTTGTAGCCTTGTTGTGGTTGGTGGACGCCCCCCTTTAGAGTAAAACCCCGCTCCTGGGACACCCCACACGCTCCTGACACACCATGACACTCCATGACAAAGGTCCAGTTGTAGGAAAAATCGAACATGTTTGATTTTGTCGTAGCCTTGTCGGAAGGCCCCTGACAAGCTTCCCAGTCGCAGCCTGTCATGGCCTTGTCATAGACTCTTGTCGGGCACTGGGGTCCACCAACCACAACAAGGCTGCGCCAAGTCCACCAATCGTAGGCCTGTCGTGGACCTTGTTGGAATGCCATTGTCGTAGCCTTGTCGTGGTTGGTGGACGCCTGCCCTAAGCCCTTGTCGGAAGCCTGCCTCCACTAGTGCAGCATGCTAAGATAGCCTGACACGCTCGGACACACTCCAACACTCCCAGGCAGGGACGATGAATGCCTTAAGGCACTCCCATGCAGGGGAGGAGGAATGCGACAAAATTCATAGACTTTCTAAATATTGTCAAAATAATTGAAAAGATGTGCGGAAAAAATATGTAGGAATTTATCTCACCCATCACATTGACTATTGGGCTAACATCTGTGACATAATCTCCCATTACACACAGTAAAATGAGTGAGATATTAGGAACTTACAGTGAGACTGCAAGATATGACCTAAATAAGTGTCTGAAGTCCATATTATTACACTTCAAAAGTCATCTCTGACCCAGCAAAAAAAAAAAAAAAAAAAAAAAAAAAAAAAAAAGCGCCCTCGTCATATTTTTCATGGCTTGCTGATGAGTAACAATTTTTTTTTTTTGAGTGGCCTAAGCCTGAGTTTTTCAGATGCAGTATGCAGTGAGGTGAGTTAGGGAAAATTTGTTAAAACCTAACGTACATCCCGCATTTAAATCTATGATGTAATAGATGGATTGGCGGGGGGTTATTAGTAAAGATTTTCAGGGATTTTGCATACGAAATTGTAGATGGCCCTATGTACATTTTCAGTACGCATTGCTTCAATTCTTATGACTTTCAGTGATGTGAAAAACTTTTCTTCTTTTTTGGGGGGATGGGGGGGGGGGGGGGAACCAACATTGTTTGAAAACTGCCACAGAGAGACTGAGAAACTATTAAAAACACGTCAATATTAGCCATGGAATGTGGCTGGAGTGTGTGGGGAAGTTTGAACCATTGTTTATTGGTGTTAATGAGGCCCACTTTTTCTCTTTGTTTTAAGCATGAACAACAAAATTTATATTTTGAAAATGAAAACAAGGATTTCCTTGGAAAAATAGAAAACTGATTTATCATCAACCTACCTCCTGTCCACTTCTTAATGAACTCCACAATACTTGACATAGAGGTGGCCATGGTACTCAGGGTCTCACCCAGGAAATCTGCACTGACGGGGTAACTGCTGCCAGTGGAGATGTTGGCTGAATTTCTCTGCTGTGGAGGTGGAGACTCACTGGGTGGAGAGCGCGATGTGTCCCTCCCATTTTCTACTCTGGGCCTCTTGGCGGGCGGATTATCGTCAGGCGGGTCCATCGAGCTGGCAACCAGTATAGCAACCATGGTTTTGAACTAACACAAGGTTGTCAAGGTAGCATCAGCTTAGTTAGGAGGTGTTTTGCAACGTAACATTATCTTGTAAAGTTTTGGTCTCTACATCCCTATCATCATTAATTATATTGATTTCTACGCGAATAGATTAGTCATCTAAATTGTCCATATTTATTAGTACCAAAAGGGCTGCATCAAGACAGCCACCAATTTTTAGTAGCTCTTCCCTGTCTTGATGTTGACTGTATGGCAACCATGTAATGAATGACATGTTTACCCATCTTATTGCTTGCTCTAGCTCTGGTCTGCCCACACAGGGTAGGGCACTCTGACATGACACCTTAGTTGTTAGTGACATGTATGGGTGGCCCTCCAGGCATGTCCAACAGACTGGAACAAGACTATAGTCAGTCTCACTTGCTGTTGCTTCAAGAGCCAATCACAGCATAAAGCTTGCAGGATGCAACCTGCTGTCTGTATATAAGCTGAATAATCTGTCATTAAAATCAGCTAAGTTCTTGACTCATAGTAGTACCTAGTACATCTGTGTTTGATTCCTTATGGCCTTGTTCTTAAGGTCTACAACTAGCTAGTCTTGGTCTCTAGGTTTTACAATCGGTTCAGCTAGTATCTGGTGTGTGCACTAGCACCAGCTTTTCAAATTATATAACAGCTTGAAACTCTCATTGCCTTCTATCAAATTTAGGAGATAAAAAAACTACAGTACTAGAATTTTTCAGTATGGCTAGAAATAATTGGTAGAGAAAAAGTAGATCTGCATAAAGGTAAACCAAAATGAATAGGTTAACGTTTCCCCCGCTATATGATATCTGATGAGCCAGCAAACCTTGACCCCCTCCCTTCTTGACATAACAGAGCCCCTTTGTCTTATTTTATTTGAGCAATAATCAATAATATACAGTCCATACCGCACACTTATATAACGTGTCTCCAAGCTGCTTGCCTGGAGACCTAAGGGAGAGCAGGTGTAAGATCATTGTGCAAAGTCTGGCTTTTTAGCATACAATGATGGCTAATGCCCTATCTCCACTGTGCGATTCTAGGTACATAGGTATGCCCAGTCTCAGACTGGGCTTACCTTCAGGATCTCAACGCAGCAAAATGCACAGTGGAGATGGCAAGTTTTCTGCTCGTCCGAGACTGGACATACTGGGTATATGCCCAGTCTCAGACTGGGAGTACTGCATGTACCCCGGATCACAAGCGTTTTTAAATATCAAACATGTTTGTTATTTGGTACGCCCAGTCTGAGACTAGGTGTACCAATGTAGGCTACCTAGAAATGCAAGCGCTCCAGTCGCAAGAGGGGTAGTCCACACACAGAATCAATGTTACCTTGCGATCTGAGGTACATGCGGTACGGCAAGCCAGTATCTCCCGTCTGAGATTTGAGGTAACGGATCACAGGTCCCCCCACCCCCAATCGCACAGAGTAGACTGGCCTTAAGCCCTGACTTTTTCAAAGTCTGTCTTTTTAGTGTGCAATGATGGCTAAGCCCTGACTTTTCACCATGGAAAAATGTCAAAGTCTGACTTTTCAGTGTGTAATGATGGCTAAGCCCTGACTTTCCACAGTGGAAAAATATCAGTCAGCTTTTTACCATGCAATGATGGGTAAGCCCTGACTTTTTTGCCCCCCCCCCCCTTTCAAAATGTTCTGACGCCCTGGATCCTGTTGAAAGCTTGCCTTTTCATATTTAAGGGAGGTTTAACGATGAGGCTGCTTGCTGGCCCACAACTAGGCACAAGTGAAGGGCAAAGGTGGAGCTGGTACATGACTTGAAATGCTACACCTGCACCAAGTTAACATAGGAAACGATTAATCATATAATTTCTGCCTAGATCTAGGCTAGTCCTAGAGGCTTTGACTGTTTAGCGGTGCTGCAGACAGTCAGAGTGCACACCCATAGAGCTCTAGGCAAACTGGTCGACCAGATTGGCACTTCTCAGATCAGCAGACGTTTTGCATATTTATAATAGAGGTAGGATTTTTCTAATTTTGTAGTAGACAGTTTCCTGAGGCAAAATGCAGTAAAATGACAGTAATTTCCTACCTTTGCATTGCATTAGTTCTAAATAATAGAACAGCCATGTGTTTGTAAAATCCATGTAAATGCATTCTGTAGTTGGGAGAATTAACAAGAAGTTAGTACCAAATGCACAACTATGATCCTACACTGGGGTTTGTCAGGAACCAGTTTATCAAACATGGCCAACATGAGTTAGAAGTGGTGGAATGTGTTTTACTACAGACCCATGCCGTATATACTGTAAATACGCACCGTTTTGCCATATAACGTAAAAATACTGTACGGACCACTAGTCCGTACACTAAAATACGGACCACCTTGCCATACACATTTATTAAGATTTTTTTATTTTTTTTATTTTGGGTATAAAGTAAATATATAACGTCCAACCATGCTTGTACAAGCCACAGAACTCGATGATAATTTACCGTTTGTGACTTATTCAGCATGGTCAGGACGTTCTATATAATTACCAAAAAAAAAAAAAAAAGGCTCCAAAAAGTGACACAAAAGAACAAAACTGGAGTTTCTACCATCAAAAAAGGATTTATTTTATATCTTTAAAGGTAAAGGTGCATTAACATGCCCTGACATTGACAGGGTTACTTAGAACCAATGAAGTGCTTTTCTGGACTATGGCTCTCTGACGAACGCTAGGCAGTCAAAGTTTCTCGGACGAGATCTAGATCTAGATCTGGACAAGAGCTACACGAGAAAAATTATGTATGTGTGTATAAAGTTATGAAGCTCTCTGCTATTGCTCAGGCTATGGCCAGGCTTTTCATATTTGCATGGTCAGTTATTCCTGATAATCAGGCCAGGCCAGTTGTCCCCTCTACAAGTTACAACTACATCCACAAATCCGACTACCCACAATTTAAACCAAACGAGGAAGTTTCAGAAGTAGGTCCCGCCTTTCAGGATTACATATCAACATTCAACTGTTTCCAGACACGTCAGTTCTATGAGTCCAAGTGGTCATACTCACCATTGTTTTACGAAGTACACCTCAGTTACTTAACAGAAACTGCAGTTGATTTTGGACCCACTCTCGACCCTACTTTCGGGTTGGGGGAACCCCTGAAAACAAGGAATCCCCAATACAAGAATGACGTCATTTCCGTGTACGCCAAAGAGTATCGCGGTTTACTTTCACCAGACGGCGTGGTCGGGAGCGGAAAGTTCTTTACATTTATGCTAGGTTTACATCATCACCCCAGCAGTACCGAAAATGGATTTTGCCGGATCGTAAGTCGACTTGGTGTTTTTATGGTATTTTAATGGTTTTTGCCCGTTCGGCCCCCCTACATCCCGTCCACTTAAGTTGAGTTAATTTCGACTTATGTCGGATCTTTGGTTAGAGCTGTAGGCAGTGTAGCCTAACAAATTGCCTACACAGTGTAAGCCTACTGTACTGAGATCGGAGGCGTGACTCCCAACGTTTGCCGCGACGTCATCTTTGCCGTAGGCATATAGTCAGACGTTGTCAGACTATTCGTTCCTCACTAGACTGTGGAGAGTGATAGCGGACACAGCGTTTTATCCTACCCCTAATATAAATCCCATAGGCTTAACATTGGGTTTCCGTATGCCTCGCTGACTGGCATACAGAGTTTTATATGCCACTAGTGGCATACAGCATTGTTATCACGTAATATTCCAAAATCGAAGAGATAGGGTAGGATACAATCAAAACCTGATTCGTTTTAATCTTGGCCATCGCATTCCACTCCTGAAGTTTTAGCTCTGGACTTCACTCGGCTTTGCCTCATGAAGTCACTTTGCCAAACTCCAGTCGTGGAATACGGTGGCCAAGATTAAACCTCATCCAGTTTTACGATAGTAATATCAAGAGACGTCACGAGTTTGAGTCTGAGTTTATTTATGCCACGCATTTTGTTGGCTCCATAATTTCACTCGTCTTCGACTTGGGAAATTATGGAGCCAACAAAATGCGTCCATAATTTCACGAGTCGAAGACGAATGACATTATGGAGCCAACAAAATGAGTGGCATAAATAAGCTCAAACTCAAACGAGTGGCGTCTAGATTTTATCCTACCCCGTTTCCATATTTTTTCAGTATCAGGAAGTAGTGGCATAAACAACACTTTATGTCACTACCCGTGACATAAACAAATCCCATGTTAAGTACTCAAGTTGCAGCTCTATGCCATGGGCAAGGAGATGGTACGGATACGGTATGGCCACGACGACTTACGTCACGAACACCTAGGATGTGATTGTGAGCCCGACGGATTACGGAAGTTTCCCGTCGACATAAGTCGACTTTAAGGCAGTCCTGACCAGATACGACTTTTTGTTTTTTCATTGGGTTTTCTCCGGTCGGCCCCTAATATCTCGTCGACTTAAGTCGAGTTAGTTTCCCATTGACATAAATCGTCTTGTACCGAATTTAAGCGGGAATTCCACCAACCAGACAAAAAGGTTGTGTGATGCTCATACAACAGTTGCTGGGACATCTCGTGGAATTTTGTTTTAGTCCGTTTGGTGGAGCGCCGCACGCTGCCCATCTGCCAGACATGGTTGCTGGGTTAGTTGAGCATCTGTTGGGGGTTGCTGGCATGTATCCTCAGGGTTGTTCACGGTTGCTGGAGGGTTGCTGCACCATCGGTTGTGGTTTCTGCTGAAAATAGCTTCCACCAACCAGATTGTTCCACTAAACACCCAGACATGCCCTTTCAAGGCACTTGGGGATTCCTTGATGTACACCGTAGTGGGGGTGTAATTATTTACCCTTCAGTCGTTATGATGGTAGCTAGCTTAACTTCTTAATTCTTATGTCTTCCTGCTTTCTTAGACTAATTGGGGATAGAACTACTTGCTTAGCAGAGCCACCGAGACACGGTGACCTCACATCTCGATGACCTGAGAGGATGAAAGGCGAACACTGCAAGTCAAGTCATTCACTTTAATCTCCTGAGAGCAATCTGTATTAAACAATTACAGGCAATAATAGAGGGAAACTATGTTCCGGTGGGAATAAGTCAAAGTTACGAGGTAAGGCTTGGAAAAATTACTGCCCAAGGCATAGCCGCGGGCAGTAATTTTTCCAATCCTTACCAAGTAACTTTGACATATTTCCACTTTCAAGTCCTTGGAATTGATGAGTGGTACCAGAGGCTTGTGGTCGGTGAGGACTGTGACGTTGCTGTGACAGCAAATGTATTGGGTGAACTTCTTGCATGCCCAGACACTTGCTAGGCACTCCTTCTCGATCAAAATGCTATTGGCTTGAGGGTTGAGTCCCGCTCTTGCAAGAGCACACCTCCCAGACCATAAGAACTAGAGTCAGCACTGACAATGATTGGCTTGGTGACATCATAGTATGACAAGTCTTGTGGAATGCATCTTCTTGAACTGTGTCCCAGGTCCATTCCTGGTCTGACTTGAGTAGATCAATCAGAGGACCTGTGACTGAGTTATGATGAGGCAGGTACGACCAAAGGTAGTGTACCATACCCATAAACTGGCATAGTTTGGTAACTGAATCTGGCGGTGGCATTTCCTCAATGGCTTTGACTTTCTCTGGATCAGCTCGTATTCCTTTCCTGCTAAACAGATGACCAAGGAACTTTAGTTCCGACTTTCTGTAGAGGCATTTCTCTTTGTTTAGCTTTAAACCATCATGGTCAACTGTTTCTAAGACTTTTGACAGACACCCATCTTGCTTGAGGGCATCCTTGCCAAAGACTAGGATATCACCCTCTAGAACTTCGAGCATCTTCCTCAAAAAGATTTCCGGGGCAGATGTGATTTCGAACAGCAGGTATCGGAAACAGTTTCGACCAAAAGGCGTGATGAATGTTGTGAGGTCTTGGCTGTCTTCCTTCAGCGGAATTTGCTAAAACCGCTTGCTGCATCGAGGCAAGAGAAGATTGTTGCTCCAGGGTCGGCAGAACGAATCTCTCTCTCTCTATGTTTACATTCAACCTCTTCAGGTCGACACATAGTCTGACTTTTCCAGTCTTTTTCATGACTGGGACCATGGGAGCACACCATGGTGTTGGACGTGTTACTTTCTTGATGATCCCAAGGTTAATAAGGCATCTGACCTCATCTTTCAACTTCTCGACAAGTGGAAATGGGATGTGCCTGGCAACGGTAACGGCAGAGGACTGGACATTCTCCTTAAGAATGATTCTGAGTGGATCAGGCTTGAGACATCCAATATCCTCAACGACTGTATGAACTCTTTGCAATAAGGTTCATGCGACTGGCAACTCCCCGGCCAAGGAAACTTTCAGCCGTCCACGAGCAACACTCTAAAGTGGTAGTTCTCTCCTTTGAAGACAGTACTGGCAATGAACTGTCCTCGGCAATTGAGCGGACCACCTTAACATCCTTTAGCGGTGGTCTTGGCTTGATTTTAAGGTAACTAGAATATGACATGATGGAAACATCTGCACCAGTGTTGATCTTAAAGGTGTTGATCTTAAAGGTATCTTTCTCCAAACATGCCATCCATCTTCAAAACTTCTTTTAGTTGTTGCTGGTCATGTCTTCTCACACCCTGAACATTTATTTGTTTAGGAAGGGTTCAGGAAACCACTATTCTGACACCAGGTAATGATATGACTGAGACTAAGACATGTTTGAACTGCATAAGTGAAACCGGAAGTGCCAACAGGATGTTTACTATAGACCCAAAAGGGTACAAGTTGCATATGTTGAAACTGTTGTAACTGGTAAGCACAGCCATATGTACGAACGTGAACGTGATATCATAACACTAGGGATCACGGCAGTTTGATGTGTGTGGGGTCATTTAGACAGGGGACCAGTTTAAAACGCAACCAGCCAAATTTCAAAAGATAGAAAGATAACTTATTAGTCTGTTTCTTTAAAAAAACATATCAGATTTCACCATGCCCTCTAGCAGGTAAACAAGTGTAAAAATAATGGGTTTACCCATAATGCACCAAAAAATATAGCAGCCTTACCTTGTCTTAAATTTGAGTGAACACTTAGGCCAGGTTTCCAGGCTAGTGGTAAAGGGACAAAGGACACCCTCTTTGCAGAGATGAGGTTAGCTAGCACCGCGAAAGATAGCTTGGATAGTGGACACTTTTTTTCTTTTTTAGGGTAGGTGACCACCCTCCCGACCTCCCTTCGTCCCTCCCTCCCTCTAGCCCTCCTGCCCGCCCTTCCGACCTTCCTCCCAACCTCCCTCCCAACCTCCCTCCCAATATTGGTGTTCACAAGTCTTAATGATGGGTCTGGGAGTTAACTGATGTAGGTGTTGGGGTTGGTGTATGTTGGTGTCGAAAAGTGTTGATGTTGGCAGGTGCGAGTTTTGGTGTTGGTATTGATGGTCCTGGGTGTTGGTAGGTGTAGGTGGGTTGGTAGGTGTAGGTGTTATTGTGGTTGGTGTGGATAGGTGTTGGATGGTAAGTGTTAATGTTGTTGTTAGTGGGTGTTGGGGCTGATGGATGTGAGTGACTTGTCATTCTACCTCTAGTCGGTTAATGTGTGGTTCAGGTTCTGTGGGTGGCTGTTGATGCCAAGCTGGACCAGATGTCACCCGTTGTTTTGGTTGACATGTGGAAGAGAGTCAATGTCGTCTATGGTGATGAAGGCAAGACCAAGAAGAAGCTCTGCATCATCACCCAGACAGAGCCACGAGACACCTTCAGGCATGAACTGAAATGTGAATTTTCCCTGATGGAGAGCCACATTAGGAGAGTATACACCCATTACCAAATCCTCCGTTGGTTGCGCAACACTCACTCCGATGAAGTGTACTGTGCAGATGGACTTTGCAGAGAACTGGGTTGTCAGCTACCTTGACGAACCACTGTCTACTTTGCAAAGGATCCAGTAACTGTTCATCCTGTGGTTCTCCACTTCAGGGAAAAAGGAGGTGCCCTTTTGCACTAGTCTTTTGCTATCATCTCTGACGAGTGGAAGCATCACTCTGCAGCTGTGTTTTCTTTTTTGAAGCTTATCAACAAAGTCGTTTCTGAAGAACTTCCTAGTGTTTCTCGTATTCACTATGTGACTGATGGCCCAATGTCACAGTACCAGAACAGTTATGAATGTTTCAGTGTCATCACCAAACACTAATGTTCAGGTCTTCAACTGTGTGGCAACATGGTTGTACTTTGAGGCATTGGAAGGGAGCCTGTGATGGGATTGGTGCTGCAGGGAAATGCATGGTGGATTCAGCTGTCAAGCGCAGCATCTTCATCCACAATGCTGCTGACTTTGCCTGTGCTGGTAACTGTGTCCCAAGTCTTGTCTGCTATCTTCATATTCCTGTGGAAGACATTTGTCAGGCTTGAGAAGAACTTTCTCTCCTCACCACTGCCTGGCCAGTACCTGGCACATTGAAGGCCCATTCAGTTATGTGCTGTGTTCCTGGTCACTCAATTGCTCTCTGGGAGACTTCTCGCTATCTTCAGTGTTGTGATTGTTCTCCAGCATTCCTGGGTGGCTGTGAGGGATGGGAGCATCACATCCTCTTTGAACTTGATGAGCCCGCTTCACCAACAGAGAACTTGGCAGCCAGCAATGTTGTGTCACCAGCTACAGGGTCTTGGCTTGCTTCTGTTTATGATGGCAAGTGGAAATCCTCAACAGTGATGCCAACAGCATTGAGGATTCTTTCCTTCAGCCTGGTTTTGACGATAGATGTTGCCTCAACTTCAAATTACCTCCAATACTTAACATTCTTGATTGACGTCCTGTGTATAAGTACCCAAGCCAGTCTCCACTGGAAAAGGACGGAGGGCCCATTTTGAACTGTCACCAGCACAAATCACACACATTCAAACTCTTTTTTTTTAAAGCATTAGTTAAATGTCAAAATTTGTGATTTGTGATTTGTCTACCAAATGTTTAAGAGTCTGGCATTATCCTGGTAATTTGTTGTACTTCTGCAATCTGGTAATTTCATTTTCACTGATCTTTTGTAAGTGCATGGTGGATAGAAGGGTGCTGGAATGCCTGAAAGTGTCCATAGAGGAATATCCGAAATATCTGTATGGTTGTGCAGACTGGACCAACAGAGTTATCAAATTGCTTCTGATGGTGGTAGAAAAATTCAATTAGCTTATGATACATATTTGTAGATGTTTTGGTTCATTTTTCAACACATCCTTTGCATTCTTCACTTGTCTCATACTCTACAAAGTAAGCTTTTTTCAATAAAATCTTATACTTTTTTCGAGGTACCTATGTACAGAAGTACATATGGGTGTTTCCTAGTATTGTAACAAGTTTTGTGTCTCTACAGGCCACTGCCTTTCACAGGCATTGGGTAAGGGTAAGACCCACTATGTTGTATGGAACGTCCATAACTTTTTTTTAATGTTTTTTGTTCAGGCTTGGGTGTTTGTGTTAAGGCCTTTTGGTATTTCTAAAACCATCTGTTTCATATAGTAGAGACATGGGGGCGTTTGTTGATGGGAGTTAATGGCGGTTGTTAGCAAATTAACTTGGTCCTTTGCTTCTTCAAAATTTCAACTTGTGTACATATTTACGTTGTCTTTCTGCCTACCAAAATGCCTAAAAAATGGATGTCTTCAAGGTTGAAAACCTAGCGTGTACATATTACATGTTTCCCCTAAACCTCACAAGTTTGGTGCCTCTGCATGTCATTTCAACTGTGATACATGTGTTTCTGTGTGGACATAGCAAACTGGTCCAAGGTGCAAGTTTTTGGAGAACGTTCAAAACGAATGAAAGGTCTCAGGTGCAGACCCAGGTGGCATAGTAAAATTGCTCTTTACCTCTACAAACCATTTGTTTCATATAGTAGAAATATTGGGGCTTCTATTGGTGGGTGTTACTGGTAGTTGTGAGCAAAATAACCTAGTCCTTTGCTTCTTCAAAATTTCAACATGTGTACATATTTACGTCATCATTCCACCTACCACCACACAACAGGCTACGTTAAATTAAAGTATGGTACTCTTGATGATTGAAAACAGTTCTAGCATTTACATATACATGTTTGCTACAAACGTAGCAAGTTTGGTGCCTCTGTGTGTATTGTTGACTATGATACATGTGTTTCTGTGTGAACATAGCAAACTGGTCCCGGGCGCAAGGTTTGAGGGAATGTCCGAAACTTATATGGGTTCACTGAGCCATATTGTATGGTAGTATATTCATACTAGTAATTTTTTATATATGTATCCTTGTACAGTAGGGATGTATAGCTTAGTGTAGAGGTGCTTATTTTTCAAAAATAGACAGGTTATGGGTAGTGTACACTAATTTAAAAAATGTAATTTATTTTGTGATGCTTAATTTCACTTTTTCTGAATTGTGAGTAAATGTTTTTCATATCATAGACATGGTAACATCTACAGCAATTCAACAAAATTTGGAACACATAAAGATCAGGATCACTATCATTGTTGTGAAGCCTGTTGTTGTACTTCGAATAAAAGGGACTGGATAGTATTTCTAGTGACAGCATGTTTAAAATCTCTCAGACATTCCATTCCAGGAAAATTCAACCTTAACTGTAACAAGTATAAAAATTGAACAGCTTGGATAGTCAGTATAATGGGTATCTACATACAGCTGGGATATTGCTCTAAAAGGAATAAAGGTTGTTTAATTCATTATTTGAAATTTTGGTAGTATTGTTTTGTGTTGGCCCATAAGTCTGAATTGTACATTTTGAGAAAATCTGATTCAAAACTCAATTTAGATGTATTTTTATTCTCGTACATTATCAAGACTTTTCATAATGATGAATACATATAGACTGTCAACGAATTCATAACCTGAATGGCGTTGGTATACCACTTACTTCAGTTTCATTAGAATAAAATTGGACGAACTGTTAATATACACCACCAAAAAATATATATATATATCTGTATTAACCAAAAGAAGCATGAGTTGCAATGACACTTTGATACATACCACACTGGTTAACTGATCTCAGAAACCTGCCCTGTACGAAGACAACCTGTAAGTCTTTTTGACGAAGAAGTTTTACCAAGAAAGTATATCTCTATGTTGAGCTCCTTCGCTTCCTTTACTTTGTAAACTTAGTAGTAGCTCAGTGGGAACATGCATACATATAGTTGTATTAGACCAAGGTGTCAATGGTCACCCTATCACATATATCACTGCACGAAACTTACCACTTTATTCATACATGCACCACCGCGGAAGTGCACGTATTGGCTGAATATAGACTTGTTTTTATTTATATACACCTCTTATCCGCGTCTGCGTTTCGGGCGTCTATGAGACAGTTTCCATATGTAGACCCGTGCGACTTGGCTGTCTTTCACGCCTGGCGTATTCAAGATAAAACATGCTCTGCACGATATATATACGCCAGGCGTATGTGTATGTGTACCGAAAATTTAAAAAGTCCACTACCTCTACCATGCCCGTTGTTGTTTTTAGACCCGCCGACCCCCTTCTCCTGCCCCCCCCCCCCCGTCACCCCCCAACTCCCCCCCCACCACCCCACACCACCCCCAGCCAGCCTCAGTGAGCAGCCCCCTACTGCCCGCCGCCCACCGCCCGCCACCAGCCACGTTTGTACAGGTTGACTCAGTGGGAAACCCTCCCCCAACCCCCAGGCGTATATATGACGTATATAAGAATGCACCATGGACATGTATATACGCCACTAGATAAGGCGTCTACGAGACGGATAACAGGTCAAACTTCTAGACGCAAAATCCTACTGTTAGACACGTTTCGGATACATATGTAAAGCGGTAGGTTTCGTGCAGTGTATGTCTTGGGATTCTGTCTGGTAACATATCAGAATTTCTTCAATAATTGTAACAAATTATGATATACGTAACCAATATAAGAATGATATATCACTATATACTTCAAAGTAATGTTCAGTAATCCCATGAGTATAATTTGAGACTATTCAGAGTATGGTATGCAATAGTCAATGCTCAAATCACGTACGCAAAATTTTAAATTTCGGTTGAGAGATACTTCAAAATACATGTATGTAATTGGGTCTGTGAGTTGTAGGATAGGGACACGGTACCTTATAATGTAAGCCAAAGCTATCACCAAATCACCACATCTTGACACAAGAGATAGAAAGTGTCAGAGACACAATGCACATGATAATCATAGATATATAGAACTAGATCGAAAACCATATAAATAGACAATACTCCATGATTTTTGATGTGCCAAAATCGTCACCGAGGCAAAGCCGATTGAAGATTACGGCGCTTCCAAACGAGTGGAATATTGTTAATTTTACTATTTTAGTGTGGTTCTGGATTGATCTCACCCCATTCACAGACTTTAGAATAGCATCACAATATCAGATTAATTCAAATTGCTTCATAAATTAAGCTAGGAATATATAAATCTCCATGTTGATGTCCTGTCTGGTCTCTGAAATGCTGGCCGCTGATTGAAAAGTTGATTACGAATTCATCTTGCATCACTCTGCCATGACCATGGCGTAGTATTGTCACCTTATGTGGGCTTTTGTTGCCTATAATTTTTCAAAGTTATTCCTGTGGCTAAACTTGAACCAGGGGTGAGTGAAAGTAGTAATCAACTGAGTCATGTCAGGTAGTTTGTGTGTGTCCGTAGTCTAATGTTTCTATTATACATTTTAGTGATCCTAGTTCTTTCACATCTTTCTGAAAACAACAATAGTATATGAATAGTTTGAGAAGCCAGCTTTTCCTTGGTGACTATAGCCTACTTAGTTAACGAAACGATAACTAAATGAAGATTATACACGACATAAAATGCGATATTTGCATTTCACTTCAAGGTGGCCTGTAGCTCTTCCTGTCCTTATTACCTAGTACTACTCAATTCATTAATTCCCATCCACATCATTAAAACATGAACATTTATACCCTTTTCCCTATTCATGTAAAGATAATACCAGGGTACACTTTTGCCGCCTATTCTAACCTAGCATCACAATGCACTATGCACAAGGCACCAGACATCAGCTATGCCTGTCTTTGAAATCCCTCTCAAAAAGCCTGCCCCCACCTACCACGATTCTGGTCCCGATTGGCCTTACGACGGCCTTCCCGACACCATTCCGATTGTAGCATGAGGTCTGGCAAAATCGTGGTAGGTGGAACAGGTTTCTGCGATTCCTTCTACGACAGCTCACGATAGGCTGCGATGAAAACGCCAATCGTAGAGGTCCCGATAATTTCCAACATGTTGGAAATTTCGTAGCCTGTCGTAGGGTAGTCGTGGAGCTATCGTGACCATAGTTTATGTTATTGGTCTTCCCAAGGCTTTGCCACGCTCTACGATTTCAAATTGTTGGACCTATCGGGGACCTCCCGATAGGTCACGATTTTCCCATTTCAAATCGTAGCAATCGGGAAGCATGTCGTGGCCTATCGTGGTAGGTGGGGGTCCCCTCTAAATAATGAGTATATAGTAACACTCAGGCCGACGTACGTCATATGGCGACTAACCATAGAGCTCAGTTTGGCTTTATTTACCTTCTCAGTTTTCAGCTGTAGTGAATGCAGGCATGTCTGACGTACATGGTTTCCATATAAGTCACGGGCCTTGAAACCATGCACACCAACGATCTGCCCTTTCTAAAGATGCAGAAAATACTATGCTAAATCATACCATTGGTAGCAAAAGGACCTATGTTTACTCATTCCCTTCGTTAAGTGAGTCTTGGAAGTGCACCTTTCCCAAAGGTGAATGCCACAAATTCGTGGTTGCCATCACAAAAACCTCCAATATTCAGTGATGAATAAGGTAGTAAGAAGGGATCTAAAAATACTACCATAAAATAATGAAAATATACGAGTAATCTCCCAAATAATGAATCAAAGGACTTTATCTTATTTTCACAGTAATCACTGTGGTAGAATGTCTCAGTTCCAGCATCGGAAAATCTTCCATCTTAACCATTTCTGCATTTTTCATATCCACGTAAACCATCACTTTCTGTCTTTAGTAAAGATTCTGTAACATGCACAGTCAATATGTCAATTCCTCACCTGTCTTTCAAAAACGTTTGTTCATCTCGACTCACATTCCAGATGTTTTGACCCTTACTCTACAAGCCCGTAATGTGCTAATAAACATACCAAAGACCACATAGTTACAAGATGATCTGCCTTTGCTAGAACTATTCTTACACTGGGAGTCTCTACATTGCACCTTCCCATCTCTGGTACACATACAATTGAGGCATCGCCGAGCCTGGCGCACCTTAAACTGCTCCCTGTACTTATACTGCGCCCCCTGGTGCTCGCATGTCCCTCTTGGAATTGCTGTTGCGGAAGACGACGATCGCTGTGCCATCTTCAGCTTGCATTTGGAACTAACGCAGGTCATGGTGCCTCTATCCGTGCACACACAAGACCTACAGCCATCATCGATAGTAAAGTTCTGGCCGCTGTAGAAAGTCTTGTTGTGATACGTACACGTTCGGACACGACAGCGAGATGCCTTGCAATCCACCTCGCCCTCTTCCCCGCAAGTACATAAGCGGCAGTTCTTATACTCCACTCCAAACCTCACCCCAGTGCCTACTACAGGCTTGGATGATACTTTCTTGGTGACGTCTATTGACTCACGGGACCCTTTCGTTTCAAGGTGGCTACCCAAAGCTTGGCTGAGCTTCTCATTAAGGTACTGCAGGAATGACTGCTTTGTGGAGGTGGCCAGCGACCGGCTGTGGTCATTGAAGTGACGAATGTTGTGGTAGTTGTAACTGGTCTGTATGAAAACATCACCACCTACGTAGGCCTGTCCCATATATGTGCAGACAGCTGTCTTGCGTGGGCACATACTTATCATGATAGCACAAGAAACAATACCATTCCTATTACAGAGACACTGCCGACAGAATCCTTTACGGACCACCTCCAGGAAAGCTCCAGCTTCGTAATATATCTTGTTTTTGTAGACACAGACCCCTTCAGTTGGAGTGTGACGTCGACATTTCTCATGACTTCTGTCACAGTGGAGTTGGGCTTCCTCGTCACAACGACACATCGCACACTTGGACTGTCCGCTGAATGTATTACGTGAACGAATCAATGTAGACTCTCCAAGCGCCAGGGTTTGGTTGCCAACCGTACAGAAGTCCTTCCTGCACCTGTGCTTGGAGCATGCGATGTAGCCTTCACTTCTACAGATACAAACCGTGCAGCCGTCCTCGGCAGTGAACGCTTCGTTGATGCTGTAGAGCTTCCCGTTGGATCTACACTGTAGTGGCGGTCGTCTGCAGCGAGCGATTCTCTCACCGACGTCGTCGAAACAACTCATACTCCTGCGGAAGCATCGGCAAACCTCGCAAGTCTCGTGATCAAAGATGGCGAGCCCGTGAGAGTACACGCGTCCCTTGTAGGTGCACTGCTGTTCACAGCGACGCTGCGTCCGGCAGGCGACGTAACCGTTCTTGCCACATATACACAGGCTGCAGGGCCCAGAGGTCTTTATTGTTTCCCCTGGCAGGTAGGTTGCGCCCCGATAGCGGCACGTGATCTTCTCCCGGCAGTCGTTGTCGGTACAGCCTATCAGACCGTTGATAAGGCACGTACAACTGTTGCAACCCTTTTGAATGGAGAATACTTCACCAGGACGGTAACTCAATTCACCGTAGAAGCAGTGTCTACCTGTGAATAAAGAGAGACGGGAAATTATGAATATACGCTATACAGATTTCTTTGACCTAGTTTACATTACACAAACTAAGCAGGATTTTTTCAAACAAATTAAACGCTGAACATTAATCTGTTAAAAAAGGGAAGAAAGGTGTTACAATAGAACATCACCACATAGTTTTGGTTTGGTCCTAATCCATTCGTTTGGGCAAGGCACCCGGTAGACTGGCTCCAGTCCCTGCATCCTATTGCTACCCTCCTCGCTGGCATATAGGGACTGGTACAATCGGTAATGGCGTTAGATTTCTGGCGCTGTTTAGCTCCAGTATTCCAAACACTCTCCATACCGATGTCCTGGCTACTGGTCAGGATATCTACTGGGAGATTGATACCGTCTCCCTTTGATCTCAATTGAGTCACAGTGAGGAGCAGGCAAAATTTATTGCTATGACAATACAGGTGGCTAGGGGACTGTAGGAGGGGAGAGGGAGAGGCAAGACGAGATATAGGGCTACAAGGAGCAGCTTGGGGCCATAAACAGGAGATTCTGTTCATAGTGGACAAGTCTTTGATTCATGGACCAGTCCAGGGACCGGTCAGAGAAGGATACATACTTTAATGAACTTTATTCTCATTGTGTTTAATCATTTTATGAATGTTCATAATCAAAGACTTGAGCAAGTCTAGGCACCCGTATACTTAGTTTGAGTAAAAGCTGACACAGCTTTTGGAGTATATATAATAGAAATAAAGAATCAGTAGAATACCTGACCCGAAATGGCAAACATGTACCACACCACCGCACACAAAAAGTATCAGTAAACGAGGGGGCTTGATAGTTCTAGATAGCTTCCTATAATTAACCACATTTTCCGCGAAATTCACACCGATCATGGGGTCTTGTATTGATAGTGAGTCCGGGAGACGAAAATTACCTCAAATGTGGTGCTATTCTTCTCTGAGCTCTAAACTTTATCGTGACTGATCAAAGGAATGTTGGGATGCCTGTAAACTGTAAATCTTAACCAGCCTCTGTATGACTGGCTGTTGCTGTGGCGTACGACTCATTCGACCCAACCTATACATTAAGCAGCCGATATTTTCTTGCTAAAAGAAAACGCTATACCATTAGAAGGATGAGACCGTTGGATGCTATACTGTAACAGATTTCTTTTCAATTCTACGGTGTTTCCCTGGCAACTAATATATATTTACGGTTGACCGTAATATAAAATAAAAAATCTGACGGTAATTTTTAATTGTATTAAACCGTATCCTGACAGTGGTTTGAACCTGTAATAAATCGTAACTGTAATAAAGTGTGTTTTGATAATAGTTCAGATCTGTAAATATGAAAGTGCAAAGTTGTATGAAATATACAATGTAAATGACCCTTTTATATGCATTTACCATAAATAGTGTTATTGAGGGTCTTGAGAACTGGTTTATGTAGGGGTCCATCCATAAAGTATGCATGCAGAATTTCTAAAGTTTTATACCCCCAACCCATCCTCCGAATAATTTTACTAGAACTAAGAAGTAGATTACGAAATA
Source organism: Alentia gelatinosa (assembly GCA_950022655.1). Classification (NCBI taxonomy): domain Eukaryota; kingdom Metazoa; phylum Annelida; class Polychaeta; order Phyllodocida; family Polynoidae; genus Alentia; species Alentia gelatinosa. The sequence continues at coordinate 18,149,018 of OX465588.1, read as the reverse complement.
TTTCCAGAATTTGTGACCCCCTACTCTCCTCAGTGCGTACATACAATTTGGATGGCCCCAGGAGATATCCAATATTTTAATATAATAGTGAATATTTTGTGATGGCTACCATCATATATTCCCTTGCAGCATGTTGGCTTATCATTATTATCAATATTTCAACATCTATTGAAGAAACCGTATTTCACTACACCTACTGCAGAACTGAGTAATCAAAAAAAATGTATGTGGAGCAATAAAGTTTTCACTGTTAAGAGTAAACCTATACATTGGAACTCATGAAAAAAGCTGAACTTGAGAGACATGACTATCCAGAAAAGAATCATTTTCATGAGAGAATTGAAAGATTGCTATAATGTCCAGGGTACCTATCTAGATTTCTGGGAACTCAGAAGTGCTATTCCCTGGCTTTACTCTCTATCATCTGAGCCTTTCAGATATCCTCTGGCCCTTATCATTCACAATAAATATTCTAGAGGCCTCAAATAAGGAAATGTACAATCATTTGCTCTTTGACATATACCAGGTCCCTTCAACTCAGAAATCTTTGAATTCATTCCTTAACAACACAGACAATAGGGTCACAGAATGGAATGTAGCCTATTGCAGACAAACTGGACGTTAAACTACCCAAACAAACAAAAATTTCCGGACCACTAGAAAAAACAAATTTTAGTCACTTCAGCATCATATATCCTACATAACATGCTACCCACCAATGTGTATCTAGAAAGAAGATCTATTGTTAATTCTTCAGCATGCCATCCTTTTGTAGAGTAGAAGATACAGAATGGTTAGCCCAAGTCATTGACTGGGAATTGGTATTGGATGTACATAAAATCATTCTAGGAGACCCAAACTCTTCTACTTCAGCTTGCATCAACAATCACTTGACAGGTCAAATCAAGTTTTAAATCTATTCGCAATGACATGTCTAGACAAGCCAATCCACCACGCATTGTATGGGGTTTTTGTCGGTGTCTAATCGCAGAAACGTGGTCAACTGATTTTTTATCGGGAGGTGCATCGTAGACCATATCGGAGCCATATTGTAGGTGGACGCCGGACCTAAGTAACAAACCTCATCAGTTTAAAAAGTGTGAAGGATTCCTGGCTAATATGTCTTGAAGGAGGATAATATCTTATCTCCTGTATAAGTACAAACCTTAAGGTCTTCGCTTTTCACCTGCTTGTCCTTAGTCAGCTGAAATTGTCTAAATATTGTATATATTTAAAGTTCATTCTGTCAACCCCTGTGCAGACCCTGTATGTCCTGTACTGTATATGTCTATGGTTCCCGGATGTGTCGGCCCCTTTGGCATCTCGGACGCCCTACGGCACCTCGGACCCATCGGCACCTCGGTCCCCCGCTTTCACAGCTTTCACGCCTTCATGCGCAAAAACGGGGAATGTCTTCCAATGTGATTACTTACCCAAAATACGGATTCCCAGCTTTGCTGTAATATATTATTTGTCTATTATCCACAATAAAGAATCTTACAAAACAAAAGCATATCTTACAATACATGTGTGATAACCCTATCCCAAACCTTAACCCTAATCCTAACCTTATCCCAAACCTTAACCCTATCCCTAACCCTAACCCTAACCCGGTATGTGGACGTTAGGGCCCACCACCCGAAAGTGGGACGTTAGGGCCCGCCTCAAGCCAACCTAGGGTTAGGGTTAGGGTAAGGATTAGGGATAGGGTTACGGTTAGAGTTAGGGTTAGGGTTAGGGATAGGGTTACTTACTTATACTTACTACTATTGTGTGTGATTTATTGGGAAAATATCTCTTGCGGGTAAAAACCTAGCGGCAAATTATCAAATTCTGGGATTAGGTAGAGCGCATAAGGATATATATTTGCTGAAAATATTGTATTTATTAATTAGGTCTAAGGGTCGGAAAAAAATAGTTTCTTAACGGAATTATGATTCTACCACAGTTATATTTTTCAATTGTTTTAGTGTCTGAAAAATAATATAATATATTGTAAATATCTTTAAGAGATTATTCAGATTCATTAAATATTTCTAAAATTATAGTTTATTTCATTATTAAAACTCTGCCTGAGATCTAAATTGATACACCGATTCAATCATAAGGCAATCTTGACCATGGTTTATGTGTTTGGTCCTCCAAAGGCTTTTCTACGCTCTACGATTTCAAACCATTACCACGATTTGAAACTATCGGGGACCTCCCGATAGGTCACGATTTGGGCATTTCAAATCGTAGCTATAGGGAAGAATGTTGTAGACCATCGTGGTAGGTGGGGGCTGGCCTTTACTGAAATCCTTTACAGTGTAGATGTAGTGACTTATGGCCGAGGCCCATGGTATAAAGACCAAGTAATGTAGGTGCACATCAATAGGTTAGTTCAATGTACCAACTGGACAATAATTTGTATAGTATACAGAATTAGATGGATTGTAAATAAAGCTATAAATAAGGAAGGGTTCCTTGGTATCTCCATGTAATACACTTGTTCCGGTAAGTAATACCTAGGAAGCACTAAAACCGCAGAAGGTCTGGTAACTATTGACTTCAGTTACGTCTAAAAATTCTTCCTGGAAGCATGAAATATCCCGCGCTTCCTCTTAGGGGTCTGGCTGGTCAATGTTTCCATTCATTGATAAACGGCGACACCTCAAATAAGTATGTGAGTATTAGCGTCATGAATATGTTTTTACTTATTGATATTCAACTTTGTCTTCAATGTAAATGACTTGGACTCTCATGTAAACGGAATGAATTATATTATGGACTTATCATTGTGAGGAAACTTATGAAGATTTATAACATGTAACTAACACTTATTGTGTCCTGCTCATTGTAACTCATACTACCTTGAGACATATGACTCATCAAGTCATTATTAATTACAAGTGTATAATATTTAATGACTGAATAATCCACAATATTCCCTCATGACAGGGATTGACACATGATGGTCTAAATATCATCCACCAAGTGACCCTCAATGTTACAACCTAAATTTCACTATAGATGTAATAGTCTTACATAGTTCATCCCACTTTCGGTTCCACATACTTAAAAAAAAAAATTCAAATCATAGATTATATATTAGCCCTTGTAAAGGTTCAATCTCTCTAATTCTTTGTATAATATTGTTGCTATAGGTTTTGTATCATTTATGACAATCCCATTTTGGCTTGACACATCTAGTTCATTAGGCCAATGGACTCTTCTTCGATTATTCACTGGTAATAAGTTTAAACTATTTGTAATTAGTGGCGTGATCCTAGATACATGAACGATTAGAAATACAAATTATACCTTTTGAAGCCTAGAATCACACAGGATATCAAAAGGCAATAATGTAAATGCGTTGGGTGTTGCACATGAAGCTGTCTGTTACATGTGAAATATACATAGTAAAGTAGTGACTAATGACACCCAATTCTTCCTGGTTATGAATCAGTATTTGGAAAAACGTGGCAACAGCTTCAGCGACTGCTGGTAAGTGACCGGGTCTACTCGCTTCACCTGGCTTGTAAGGTAATGGAGTCATGCCGACCTAGTTTGTGCCTCTCCTATTGGTCGATACTGTCATGTGACCGCAACGTTCTCTGTAATAGGACTGTGGCTGACCTGGGTGCTGGTCACTGGTGTGTCTTGTTTTGTTATTCTGTGAGGGACCTCTAGTATGAGGTTGATGTACCAGTATTCTTGTCCTGCCCTCTGTGGGTTAGTGTGAGAGAGTTGTAAGGAGTTTTAAGGGGAATTCTTCTTAGAGGTAGCTGTTTTGGGCTGCCTCCCCTACCAGCAGTTTCGAAAAATCTCATCAGGCTATGATTGGCTGTTGTGTTTTTCATATATTAATGTGAATAGTCACTGTTTTGTGAAATTCACTGGCACAGACCCCGGAGGTCGGTGGCCCGGTCACTCACGTCGCTTGGATAACCCCGGTGTGTGAAAATTATATATGGCAAATTTTTCCTGTCGTATGGTCATTGGTCGGGGAAAAAAAATTTCTGCTGGAAGTGGTACACAGGTCTCATCCGACCAATGACCATACGACAGGAAAAATTTGCCATATATGAATCAGTATTCCTCCTTATGTTATCATTGTATGAATAGATAGGATTATTAAGCCCACAAGCAGAGGACGTACCTTACAGCTCCCTGCAATTTGTTGTCGAGCTTCTTGTTATGAAATATAATTATCTCTAATTTCACCAATTTCCTTCCCATTTCCCCCACTCTACCTCTCAAAATACTGTTCTCTTGGCTCACATTTCTGTTTGGTGGTTCAATTCAGATTTGTTATTCTGATTATCCTAATTAGACCCTGCTCGACTTGATGGCAGTGTTCTACTCTCCAATAACAGCTGCATTTGTCTCATGGCACGGGGTCCTCTGGTGCCATATCCCCTGATTGTATACTTAATATTCAGATATGACACTTTTCCATGGAAATTACAGGTTTTCATCTTTAGTAAAGGATTTCTTTCCTTACGTAAAACAAAGAAAATATTGATAAAGGCAAGTTGACGCCAGTAGTATATTGATTTGAACCTCCCAACACACCCTCAGCCCTATTCTATGGCCAATATTGATGTGTAGTACATGTCTTCTCAGACTCCCTCAGGCAGTATATTCCACATGAGAATTACGTTCCACCTGTTTTTCCTGACCACAACTGACATCCCTGAATATTCCATAAGAACCTGATGCAGTTTAGGTTGCTGAATGCAGTGTTTACATTTAAGACTACGACTAATGCATCTCATCTTTAGAAATACATTCACATGTAAATGAAAACAAGCTTTCATTCTTGGTAACCTGGGCTTCTCGTCCCAGATTCAAGCTTTCTACCTGATACAAAAAAAAAACAAGGCAATATCGCCTGTATTTATTACTAAAGATATAGATCCATTTCGCCAAAGTGAGACTGTAATAAATATGAGCTTTTAGTCTACTGCCAGCCTATTTCAAATCACATTTTGGTATAATTTCTATGATTAAATAGATTGAAAATAAGATGAGACAAGAACTAAATAAAAAATATACACATTTTTCTGCTTTCAGAGCTTTTCTCTCAGGAACACTCGAAGACATACCTCATTTTCGCAAATGGTATTTCAGTGCAGGGAAACACTTTGACGCTGAAATTGGGCACCACTACCATCATCTCAACTACTCAGACCACTTTGGGCGTCGGAGCACTTTCCCCGAACAGCATCGAGGGTACTGATAGGAGGAAGGTAGGCAGGATGAGGGGAAATAGCGCATCACTGAACTTGTTTGCCTCCTCTTAACACCGACCTTAGCCAAGAGCAACTTTTCTAACAAAACTCACCTGGCAGTGGAGTTAATGCCAGGTAAAGTAGACCTGTTTGATTATTTGTATGATTTGATGGCTGGGTTAATACTATGTATCAAATATTGGTGATTCGGATGATAACTTCTTTCTATGGATGCGTAATTTCAACGATGATCACAAAAGGTATTGCAAAGTTTTAAATTTCGATCTCTGAAAAATGGGTATGAATATCAAGTGGCTATTATAAAAAGAAAGTTTATTGCTGTGTCCCATTATATGATACACTCATCTTTTTATCTATGTCATACTATTGAAGAGATACTTTCCTCAGTGGATGTACTTTTTACCACGCAGGATTAAGAGAAAACAATCTTTTTGTTGGCGAACCATGGGTCAGTTCGAGGACACCTATGGCGGACATTCGTTCCTCCGTCTGCGGCTTTGGGATGAATATCCCCGATAGGCTACCTCGAACTAACCTATGGTTCTGCCAACAGTCAGGTCATTGTCTTATAATCATATACCGCAGTTTGATGAAAAATCGCCATCCTGAATACTTACGAAGTGGTCGAGTCACTCCCCGCAATTCCTACATGTTGACACAGTCTGCTACAGTGCTAGAGTGAACACACACGGATTTATTGCAAGCCACAAAAACGTTTCGCCGCAGTATCAACGGCGTAACAAGGTAGAAAATTCAGGAACAGAGAAGTGAGCGCGGTAAAACCCAGCAAAAGATAAGTACCACAGAGGCATAGGAAAGACCCATCATGGCAGCGGGTTTGCAAGAAAAGAAGAAGAAGGTGACGATGGCAGGAAATGTCAAAGAGATAGCAGACCTGAAAGAGCAAGTAAGCGAAATGATTACGTTGCTCCAATAAAGCCACACAAGGAGAGAAGATTGGAAGAAAAGATACAGGAAACGGTGCGGCCATGGAAATTGTCGTAGAAGGATTAGTGGATGGTCCACAATCAGGAAATTTATGTGCAGAATACTAGACAGCCTTAGAGCTGCCCATCCAGCTAACAGTGTCAAGGTGAATGATGCACTCAGGATGGGCGTAGCCTAGTTCTGTGAGTTTGCCGCGCAATTTAATGACGCGTTGCTGCTCAAAGATATCAGACCAATCATCCGCATCAAATACGATTCGTGCCTTAAAGGCAGTGATAGCTTTGGTATGGGGAAGTGTTACGCTGTGGAGTACCTGATGGCCTTTCATGACCTTCACCACATCAGCCGCTTCCAGACATTGAATGCTGTTATAGCCGTAGAAACTTTGGTAAACAAAAAAGGTATGCTGCGTAGACCTAATCATAGCCAGTGACATCATGTCAAGTGTCAGGGTCTTGAACATGGGCTGGGCCCAGTGTGTCCATCACCTGACTATGACCTGTGGGCTGAAACAAATATGTATATATTTTTTTTTAATAGCTTTATTCATTCTGCCAGAGGCAGGTCTTCCATGAAAAGTACAAGGAAACATGTTACATTAGAGATCCATATAGAGAACAAAGAATGTTAAATTGATGATAATAATGAGTATGAGAATATGATAATCAGTATTGCACACACATATCAAAATTAGTCATGTTCATCAGTTCATAGTATGTAGTTCTTCCTCCACCAATTTTTTAAAACTGGTCTTGCTGGAAGCCAACTGGGTTTCATGGCATAGTTTATCCCGGAGCGTTTCACCTCTGTAACTGGGGCTTTTCTTGAATCCATTGTTTCTGAAACGAAATGTTTTAAATCTAACCTTTTTGTCACTACGTGTCCCACGTACAGATAAATCTAGATTTTTCTCGTTCTTCGATCTTTTGAAAACAAGGCTTAGCAACTGTCGGTCTCTCCGTGGTTTAAGTTCTCTATTTTAGACACGTCGTCTAGCTGAGTAACATCAATATCTCGCATGTGTTTCTTTAATACAATTTGCAAACCCCTGTTTTGCAGGCGCTGCAACTTAGGTAGTCTTGGAACAAAAAGCGAGAAGTTGCTAGTACTTGCTGAATCACTCTCTCACTGAGGCATTTTCGTTCTTCATCAATTTGACGTATGTATTAAGAATAACACAGGGTGTATCCTAACAGGTCCTTGCTCAATATACTGGTTTAGGCCCAACCGTTTGGACTGCCACCCCCAGTGTTTGAACCATCCCCTGTCTTTGTTTGTGCTAACCCCCCCCCCCCCCCCCCCGGATAAGGTATATAAGGAGCAGATGTCTACTCAGAACTCACTTTTTAAACCCAGACACAGAAGCATCAACATATGCAGGCTGCCGAGCATTACCACCACTACAGTGAGGAGGTTGGAATACACTAGGCTACAGAGGCCTTTACTGAGTATTGGGCTTCTCCACAAGCTGTTATCTACCGAGCAATGGAGGAACAAAGATTGATGACTGCTAGCACCATATGTCACTGCTTTGGATCAGCTACATCCACAAGTCAAGGAGATATTGGACAATAACTGAAAGTGATAGACCGTGAGTACTGCTATAACCAAGAGGACTTGTATCATATGAACTCTTCAGAAGTGAATGACATTGTATGTAGATGAGAATTGTTATGTAACTGTATACTTTTTTATAATATATGTTAAAAATACATATCTGTGTATGGCTATCTGTCATCTGCATTAAGTATAGAAGATTTTCCAAATTATCTTTCTTGTCACTGTGTTAGCTCGTCTATAAGATTAGGCCTTAGTTACTCTACTTGGCAGGAACTGGCGGCTTGTCCGGGATATGAAAAATTGTTCTCATTGTGATAGTAAGTACAAAGAATCATGATGTCTAAGTACCAAGCTTTTCTACAGTCATCCTCTGTAAAGGAACTAGAACAGTTCAGAGGGGAAGAATTGTTACCAGAGTACAGTGTAAAACTGAAAAACTCAAATGTTCTAGCAAATCTTGATGCAAAGTTAGGGCACCTGCCTCAGTTAGAGAAAGAGGAATTGAGCACATTGCTCCAAGAGTATAATGACGTCTTTCCTGATGTTACTAGTCAAACTAATATTGCCATCCATGACGTAGATATGGGAGAAGCTCTCCCCATCAAACAATATAATTACAGAGTTAACCCACACAAAGCTGAGAAAATGAACAAAGAGGTATCTGACATGTTAGAGAATAACATCATTAGCCAAGCTACTGAGTCACATTGCAGGCGGCCAAGACGGTGAAGGTGAGCGATGGCTGGGCATTCCAGTCACACCACTCAATGCTCTCAAGCATGCATGAGTGTACAATCGATGAATCCGGCCACAAGTGGACCTCGAGCAGCTGAACAGTTGTTTTCCTACAGAAAGGCAGTCATGCATGGCGACCATAAATTGGCCCAAAAGGTCAGGCTTGCTGAAGATGGATATGAGGCTAAAAGAGTCACCAAGGTTATCTAATTGAACAAATTGGACGTTAAACTACCCAAACAAACAAATGGGAAGACTCTAAACTACAAGTTATGGAGTCAATCCTGAGAAAATATTTGACCAAAACGATGGGTTGAGGAATACGCTCATCAACCTCTCAATGGCCACCTTTACGAGGCTACATAGGATTGGGGGTGTGGATTTGGGCTCAGAAGCAAAGAAAGGCAACAGGCAATCGGTTTCGTGTAACAAACGGGGTATATTGATGGCCCAAATCCGCAAAGACTACAGAAAGTAACTGGATGACGAACATGTCTGACCATATCTTTTTTTAAATCCAACCAAACCTACTAAATATATATAATAGATCAAATAGACACCAAGGGTGGCGGCGAGGGCGGCGGCAAGGGTGGCGGCGGCAAGGGTTATATAAAGGGTGGCGGCGGCGGCGAGCGCAGTGGCGAGGGTGGCGGCAAACCCCACCTAACGGACACCACGTGTAAGCGGGCACCCCAAGATAATGGACACCTTTGCTCGGAACGGATCCCTCTATTAGATGTTTATTTTAACCCTGTGTAAGGGGCAGCCCTACGTAAGGGGCCAATCTGGCCCGGGATGAAGGGTTTACCTTTACGCGGGGTTCTATTAAGTATATAAATATGCCAAAATACATTGTATACAAATATTTATGCGGTGGTATATAGATGAAATATATGCAATTTTCATGATGTGAATCAAACTATTCAATCATGCCATATTATCTCACCCCTGGTACAAGTTTAGCTTAGGAATAGCATTAGAAAATAATATGCAGCGATCACCCATGTAAAGTGACAATACAACGCCATGGTCATGGATGAGTGATGTGAGAGACGTCATAAGTTACTGAGACCCAATCAGCGGCCAGGATTTGAAAAAAGTAAACAAGACATCAACAAGGATATTTATACGTTCCTAACTGGATTTGCAATTGGGTTCCTCTTGATGACGATTACAGCGCATCCAAAGTCCTTGTTATTGTTTATTTTTTATTCATATAATTCTCGATTCAGTTCTGTATGAATAACATATGTCACGTGAATTTCATCCCTCAAGCATTCAGATATAGTCCAGAAACGTCTCATTATTACTGCTTCCTGGGTGCCTTCTCAATTTGTCATTACCAGTTTTGTACATGAAAAGGTTAAGAATATATAGATGAAATGGTTTAAATGGAGATATAAGAAGGGGTTCTGACATTTATCTAGCGGGCATCTTTGGCTCATTCTTTCTTCACCTAGTATCCCGTTTCCCGAGGCATACCTAGAGAGACGATGAGTGTCTATGATGAAAACTTTCAGTTCATTGAGTTCTCCACATCACACTATACGATTTTACAGGCTGCCCGCATACAAAAATAAGATTATCCACACCCAATCAACATCCCATTCTGAGCGCTCACCGGAGAGGGATGAACTCTCATTAGGACGAGGTATCACGTGACAGCCTCTTCCGGTCGCCGGTTGCTAGCCCTGGTTGCTGCGTGCCTGATCATGTCTAGTTGTGCTTCCCTCTCACACATAAACCCAGCCACACCCCCACCACCCCTACAGACGTCCTCTACCTGATTAAGTTAAGATCCCATCTTCTGCCTCACAAACTGGGGTCACATCACCGGCGGACGCGTTGATCCTTTGAGCTGCTCCCCCCTATAGATAATACGGGCGTCGGCGGGACAGGCCGCTGGCGCCGCCTAGCGGGGGTAGGGGCGCGGTAATTCCGGCGAGGGCAGCCAATAAACGGCGACACGGGCGCCGACAGCTGGGGCGGGGCGGCCGACATGGCGCTATTCAACCCGGGGGGATGGATGGGAGCCGCCCCGGGCACGGCTGCCGGGGACGAGGACCCTGGAGGGGCCTGTCACATGGACCGGGAAAGGCGAAGGATGTGTATACAGGTAGGGGGACTTTACAAGGGATGCGTGGTTTGGATAGAGAAGCACAGGAATAGAGTGATCGAGCTGTAAAAGCACCCCCGAATTGCACAACCAGGGGCCTTCCTGTGATGGCGAAGCCAAGGAACCCTGCTTTACCGACATTCCCTACTGCTGAGCACTCCATCGTCGTACCTCCAGGTGCTGACAGCAGCGTTGCTCCACTTAATGACCTTGCCACGCCCTGGAGTCTGGCCACCGCCCCTCTAACACCGCCCACTAGACGTCCACTGACCGTCGCGAGGCTGGTCATTGGCGGCATGCAAGGGAGGCCTGGAGAGGGCGTGCAAGCTGGCTGAAGGAGGCGTGGGCGGACATAGAGAGGATGAGTAACACACAACCTCAGTGAAACAGTTAGATACCAGAAAAGGCTTTAAATCAAGCTGCACAATTCGTTCGGTCTCTGGGGAAGGCTTAGAGTCATGAAGACTTTGAAAGCTAATACGAGCTCATCAGATGCGAGTATTTCAGGCCGAAACACACCAAATGAGTGAAGGAGGTGACTTCTAAAGTAGCCAACATAAATCGCCGATTTTTACTCGCTCATTATTCTCATTTTGGTATTGATTTCAATCAGTCAGCAAGTGAGGAAAATCCCTTCGCATCTCTATGGTCAGAAATAGTTTCCTTCACTAGCTTGGCGTGTTTTCAACTTTAAGGCGGGGACACGCGAAGCCAGTCAAGAGAGCAAACTCCGGAATCGCCAAGACCAAATGGCACGTATGTGAGATATTATTTCATAGAAATGTCTCCCACCAATAATTTAGCATCTCAGAAGCAATAATCAGGTGAAATATGAAATTATAGCTCACATACATAGCATTTTTCTCGGCCGTTCCGGAAATTGCTGCGATTGTCGTATCCAGCTTAATCTAGAGTAATGACCATTGTGAAGAAAGAGTGGAGTGATATATGAGGTTTATTGAAAATATTACGGAATAGATCACGAGTGAATGACGTTGAAGATGTAGTCTACTGAGTAATTCACCAAAGGTGTAGGTGAGGGCGACCGACTGTAGCCTGAAGTGAGCCACTGATTGGGAGTTGGGAGTAAGTCCAGAGCCTGTGGCTCTGCGTTTGAGTAATGAGGGTCCAGCAGTCACAGTGGTGCAACCATTCTATAAGATCCCCAGGTTTGTGTGTAGAAAAAATCTGGGATGTCTGAAATGGAGAGATGTGTAGTGACACGTGACATGTACTCCTTTGACCCACTCTGAGGAGGGCAAATGTGAGGCCGATAGGGGCAGAGAGGATGTGGAGCGCGAAGGAGTGAAGAGTCCATGGTCAGTAAAAGACAAACGGAAGATTCTAAACAAGCAGGGTGGAATTCAAAAGGTGTACTAGGAGCGAGTATTTCATGAAGAGATGAAATAATGGTTTCACCAGGTGGTCCATGAGCCAGAGGCTTAAAATATGAGTTTCACTTTCAAATGGAGGACTTTCACCATGATTTCCAATTAGCTATGTATCCAGAGTTTATGAGAAAAGTGAGGGGGTCAATTCTGATGTCCAGCTTAGCGACACAGGGGGCTTGTTTCTATGGTAACCTGCAACCGGCTTTGGTGGGGAAGGTGTGCCTAGTTGGCCCAAGGGTGATCAGGGCTTGTGGGCCACGGCTTTTGGACCCTGAGGACAAGTTTGTAGAGTAGGGGAGGATGGGTCTTCATGGGGCATGGACATTGTCGCCAATTTTGGTGTTATTCCTGTAAAATGAGAGCTAATAAAATTTGGAATATGCTCATCTTTTATTATTGTCTTTGTTTCTATTTTTTCTATGGTGGATATTTATTTTATCTAATTTTGGCATCATAACATGGGGAGGTGCGGCCCGTTACATGCTTACACATTCGGTAAGAAAACGGAATCTTTAACCTATTTTGTCTGATGGCTCGTTTAGCACCGATCTAATCCATCGGAAATTGAGGTGCTCCTCCGCCATACAGACACGCTCCTGTCCCCTGATTTTTCACGATTTCTCACAACTTCTTCAGTCAAGAGGCCAGTTTTAAACGGGCATGCTGCTTTTGGAGGAAGATCATAGTTTGGTCAACGGAACGAACCCCCGACTTCGTCGCTATGTTTATGTGGATGACACAGCTATGTTTTAATTAATTTTCTTCTTTGTTGATAAATGCGTCACAGCTGTCACAAACATGCCCTGGGATCTCCCACGGAGCTTCATGAATAACCTCACCTGAGTGGGCTATATTTATAGCGATGTTTTTGTAGTAGTTTAGCTGTCTTGGGAAGTGACAGCATGATTGTGTGTGTATGAGGTGAAGGAACATATTATCAGCATGCCAGCTTAGCGAATTAGACATTAATTATAGATTTCCATTGTTTGCAGTCGGATTCGGATGTAGTATGAATGGCTGTATGACGCATGTGGTGACCCGGACACAGCAAACATACGCAACCAGTGCTCGATTTGTAAAACCAGCCTTAGGGAATTTCCTCTAGATCGATTCTCCGCCTTGATTCTCCTTTGACAGTAAAGCCTGATCAGAACAATGTTATTCTGAATACCAAATTTCAATTATGACCAATATGTAGTACTGGTCTTCCTTCTGGACAGTAGAAGAGAAAATTATACCACATCTTATGTTCTTAGAATATATGAACTCTCATTATGAATTCATGCCTGTCAACCTGACCTTCAAGATAGTTGCAGTGTATGAATTAGGCCTATATTTTATATCATACTGCATCCTACGCCTAATAAAAAAACATAAAATGGGCTGGAGTAAGGGCAGTTAACAATCTTGGTGTTGCCCATCTGTGAATTAGAAATCATAACTATAATACAAACATAAATTTAACACTAATCAACATACAGTTAATCAGTTCTATCTCGCCAATAGCCTTATTATATTAACTGCTTTGCTAAAATGGAGTCTACGAGAATTTCCCATTCAAATCTTTCTCAATTACAACTATCAACATGGTCTAATTCTATATCTGGTGGGTTTCTTCATATTTTAAATTTAGATTTATATATAGTTCATGCTTATCCAAGAAGGTCGCTCGACTATAATTACAATATATCGAAAGTCACACGACCACATATCAATATTTACTCGTTGTATTTTATTTTCGAATTTTCGAATTTTTTTTTGGTTGTTCGAATTGTGGCACCCCTTTGACACGTTGTTAGTGATAGCCAAGTTTAGTATCCTGGCAAGCCGCAGCTGTACATAAGGCCATGGGTGGATCCCGTCTTCCAGTTTGTAGTACTGGTGTTCTACGGTTTATTCTGCCCCTTGTACAAATAAATTTCACAACTCATGTAGGGAATCTCCATGCCCTCTTCCATGTTCATGGATGATATACATCGATTCAGAAGATTTATCTGTTCTTTCATCAGATACTGTTGGGGATGTCGAGGGCTTTGGCCAATCTCCATCATGAGATCCCAGTTAGCAATTGTTAGGTCCACTCCATAGACACAACAGAAAATCAGTTTGATATTTGGGAATTCTTTTCTTATTTGCCTACGCAACATTAAGTAGCCCCTTGTCATGTAATGAAAATACTTGTACTTGTCTGGATGTCATACGGCAATAGCTATGGCATTGTACAATTTCAGTCACATTATTGATTCCCACTGCCATGTATTCCGCCTCCCATTTTTTCCTCCTTAGATGAAACAAAATCTTTTCACCCAGGGTCTGCATAGTTGCTCCTCGATAATGCCTTACATCACATTTACCAGGTCTCATATTGTTAAGCATTGCGTGCGTGCCTCTCATACAAGAGACATCTATCAGTAGATATTTGGTATTCATAGTACAAATATTTGTCTACAGAATTCAATGTACAGTATGCAATTCACCGAACAAATGCTACTTATCTGGAGAGAGGTGGTACGTGGTGTGCTTAGTTCAACGTGCGTTACCAGTGTGATTATTTATTTAGCCACTCTTCTGTATTCATTTCTCAACTTTTCAAGGCGTACACCTGACTCATTTTCCCATGGACATTTCCATTTTCGTACATGAAGGAGAGGATATCTTCCCCCCCCCCCCCCCCCCCCAGAAGGAGTCTTTTGTTGCTTCCACCAGCCGGTGGGTTTGTGCCAATTGTTTGCGGAGTGGAGGGTTCTGACTGAATTTTCTTCTAGGACGGTAAGCATAACTGTGCTTTTATTATCTGCCCAAGAATCGTTGATTTTACAGGAATCGCCAATCCTCTTTGCTTGTACCACTTGGGCTTTGGTTTGATCGTTATTTGCCTTTTTATACTTATAGAATTGTTCCGCACTTTTGAACCAGTTGTTTTCATATTATATCGATACCGGATGGAAATGGCTTAGTACATTTCAGGTATGATGCCCAGCTGATTCCGGATTGTACACTTTTCCTTTTTTCCTTCATTTTTGTTGTTGTTGTACCTTCTTTTTTCCTCCCTTATCCTCTCTCCTTCTTCTTGATCCCCAGATCTCGGTGGTAGCAACTCATTGGGTATTTTTCCCATCTCGTAGGTATTGTACCATACATTAACAACTGGGAATTCTGCTCCTTTCAATGTTACACTCTGTCCTTGTTTATTCAGGTAGGCGCGAATCAACTTGGCAGTCCTCTTTGCTTTTCTTGTCTGAGGATTTTCATCTGCGTTTATATATACCGTTGTATAGGCAGTCTCGTTCATCAGGGTATTTTTTTCTGATATCATCCTCAATTTCAACATCCACAGAAAGGTATATACTTTACTTGGCCCGCGTAGTTAAGCGCCCCCAGGGGTCCCGTTTAATAATCTAGGATTGTACATGCAGACCCTCTTCTGTATGCCATAGAGGCCCATGCAGGGACGATTTGGGTCAACTTTATTCAACACTTATGGACGACTTGATGGACGGCAGTGAGCATACTTAGATATTATCAAACGATATTAGGAGAAAACGCCCTAACTGTGGCCGAACTATGTCTTAGTTCGAGGTCACCTATCGCCGACGTTCGCCCCGACGCCGTAGGCGAAGGGGCGAACGTCGGCGATAGGTGACCGAGAACAAAGACATAGTTCTGGCCACAGTCTGGGCGTTTTCTTATTATTACATACCTTAATTCGATCAGAAACACGCCATTTATCGAGTTCGTAAGTCACAACCGCTCCATGTTAACACTGTCTGCTACAAACCGGAAGTAGCGCAGGATCTGTGAATCACGCATGCGCGATAGGCCGCAACTCGCCTAGCGGATGTTTGGCCGCTATTTGGTACGAGTGCGGTTAGCAGAAGATACGATTGGAGAGGGTTAGGCGTGTGTGGAGACGGACAAACCGGGAACCAGCGTAAGCGTGTCTGTGCGTCCCCCGCTGCGGATCGTGTTGTTATTATCGATGAATTTCGCATATTTGAGCAGTTTAAACGGTGTCTGGTGGATCCAAATCGTTAGTTACCTCGACGATTGGTCATTAGGAACCTGTAGTTGTTACGGGGGGCCTGTCTCACGAGTTTCAAGTCGCGATTCGACGACATTCGCCATGTTGTTTTTGATCGCGATGACGTTGAATACGCACGCCTAGCGCGTTGCGTCGAGTTAGTTACATACACGTTAGAATCTTGCAGTACGACGAAGCGCACCATAGTGGGCCGGAGTCGCGATATACTACACCCCCGTGAGCGGGTAGTATTTCACTGACGTTCGGCTACAGGTATGTAATAATAGATATTATTAAACGATAAACCCTTGTACGAGGTACAGGAAAGGGTCTTCATGTTCGACCCTAGATTATTAAACGGGCCCGTACCACAATCTATGGGACTTTTGGTGAGACTATGTTCTGGGTGTCCTTCCGTGTGAATCCAATCCGCCATTTTCCCCTTGAGACTAAAAGGGGAAACACACTGTATGATTTCGTTCCCACCGATTAACTTCCTAAATCGGAAGGGCATTTTAACTTGTCCCAGGCGAATTTGCGCTGGGCATCGACCATCACAGCAGGATTTATAGATGGGGGTGGAGGTCATTAGTGGGAATTTATCTTAAGCAAATTCTGTTCACACTGGACGACTGACTTCCGATTTTCTCGGAGATTCGAGGCCACCGATAAAGGAACATGTGATAAATCTCAGTATATGGGAGCTAAATCGGTGAGCTGGCCTCAGTCTGTGTGTGGCAGGGGCATTTCTGCTCACCCAGCGACTAATTATGGGCCAAAGTTGGTAGGCACCACGGGGGGTATTTCTTAAACTCCGTTGTCGGCGACAACGGGAAGGAACACGTTCCTTAATTTATCGCTCCCGATTTTGGAACATTGGACTGCAGTTTGTCGGTGACAGAGGTACATCGCCACGGATGGGATTTCCAAATCTTAGGCAAATTACTGTAGGGGGGTGCCACACTGGCCGACACATTTTCTAGGCCTCGCCTGAGCTTACGATTGTTCTTTTGTCGCCGAGAAGGGAACATTCATTTTCCGAAATCGTACAGTGTGTATGGGCTTTAAGGAAACACCCCATCTAGCCTCCCGCTGTGAGGTTTCTGTTCTGGGTGTGATTTTGGTGAGAATAGGTAAAAGGTGTAAATTACACCAGTCTCAGATACACGAGTCTCTCCGATGGAATGCCGCTTTACTTTTCCCGTAAGATCACTGCACCAAATTGATTTGCTTTACAGGAATTCTTAGCAATGAGGTTTCTCTGTCGCCCGGTTTTCTTTCCGTTCTGTAGGCATCCAGGCCCTTCCCCTGAGAATTTATCTCAAGGCCGAACTTCCTTTAAGTGACCAACCTGCTGTCTCCAGCGGCCCCGATCACGGCTCATGTCCTTCCTTCCTTTCTCTCCTCCTATCCCAGTCACCGCAACCCTGACCCCCCTAACGAATCTCCACTCTGCTCGCGGAGATCGCATTTCACGTCAACCAGAGCATTGGACCCTGGAGATAGAGGGGCAAAGGGCATTACGGTCAAGGACCATTACCCACCACTGCATCATCGTAACGATGTCCACAGTGGCCACAGTGATACTGTCTGAAAGGTCTCTTGGGATACTTTACAACGTACCTCAAATGGTCGAACGATGTTTAAAAGGTTACCTGAGAACTCGACCCTTAGTTGTCAGGAGATCTCGACCCGTTTTGGAGAAATCGATCGGAGAACTCAACCCGTTTCAGATACTTATGAATTAGATATTTTCATGTAGAAAACTAGTTAGGGATAGAATTAAGGATAGGGTTAAGGTTAGGGAAAGGGTTAGGAATAGGGTTAAGGTTAAGGATAGGGTTAGGGAAGGGGTCAGGTATAGGGTTAGGGGAATGGTTTTCCGTTTGTTTTATTCTCCACAGAAGACCAAATTTGAAGCCAAGATAACATAATTACTACTCAATATCGTATTTATCCCACAGTTGAGACACTTGAGTTGAGAAGATTTAAAACGAGTCGAGTTCGTTACGGTTCAAGTTCTTAAAACGGGTCCGACGTTCCCGATCACACCTTTGCCAGACGGATCGGTCGGATCGATCAGAATCGGTGCTCTTTTTGTCGCTGTACGCACTTCATCGACTCGATCACACCACTGCCTGACAAGAATTGGGCATTACTAGGGTGGAGGTAATGACAGCAATATTTTAATAATTGACATCCATTCTACCGTCAATTATCATTTATCTACTTTTACTTACCTTCATATCCACATTACATTTTAATATGCCGTCCAGTAAGGTCGCCATAAATATTTTACTGCATTTTACTACATAAAATTAAATAAGATTTTATACTCCCAGCTACTGCTCCTCTACTTTCATCCGGGGATAAGGGTAATGACAGACTCTGCCTACCCTTAAGATTGACGCTGTACTCGATTCTGAGTAGCCCGTTTAAATAGCGATGGTCTGTATCCCCCGTCCTACATCCAGGTATAATATACCGATTAGTAGGGGAAACAGATCCGATTAAAGATCTGAAAACAGTTTTCTGATATATATCCTAAATATAACCGAAGTTACAATAGTTTGCATTATTTTGTAAAAAGGCCTGTCACCCGGCCGAGCCGGGCCTGGCCCCTGGCTATCCTCCTTGATCTCAATCGGGTTGTTTTACGAGGTTATAAAAGTTAGAGGTGTGATCGGAAGAATCCCTATGCAAATGTTTGAGGGTATAAGACAGCGACATGATTCGTCTCGATTATCATCGTCGATCAGGTCGGTGAGAATCGGTGGTAGAAGTTGATGTCTTATGGGCCTAAGGATTCCTCAACTTCTCAAGAAGAGTAGAAACATTCGATCCCTCAAAGGATTTACAGTGCACGATTCTGTATTTTGTCATAGACCGCATTAGTGCGACGTCATTATACCTGTTGAGAGTCGGCTTTCCCTACGCTCTGGTGCCAAACATTGGGATATCGCTTCACTGAGTGCAGTGATCGGCGAAACAAAACATCTCGGATTATCTATTTCTGTGTAATATTTAACTGAAGTTTGGTATTCAAATAGGGTAAGGCCCGGCGTCCACCTACTACGATATGGCACCGATATGCTCTACGATGCACCTCCCGATGCAAAATCAAAATCGCGTCGGAAGGTCACCTAATATCGGGGCAGTTGACCACGTTTCAGCGATTAGACACCGGTATAAACCCTATACAAATGCGTGGTAGATTGGTATGTCTAGACATATGTCTACGATTTTGCCCCTTCCCGATTTGTCTCCGATATTTGCTTTTTGTATCGGTGCCATATCGGTAGGTCTAAATTTCTATCGTAGTATGTGGACGCCAGGCCTTATGGAGGTATATAGTATATAAAGGTTTCAATGAAAGACGGGAGAGGGTGCAGCAGTCAACCTTCTGGGGTCAACCTCCTCCCCTCACGCCACTAACTAGGGAGACCGGACACATCCCTGCAGGGGCCCGCAGGCAGCACGCGCTTCCAACCGCCCTACCCTCCACCAACGGACATTCTCACACGGAGTGGGGCTGACGTCACACAGTTGAGCAGAGCAATAGATTATGCTTCATATGGACTAATTAACATATTCTTCTTAGTTATCTTGTATAGGTCTAATTAACCTCATTATGCTTTGACCTAGGACTTATTCAACCTTGTTATGTTTTATAATTTAATTACGTAATTTTGTCTATCATTAAAATGACATGCGCGGATCAGGTTACATAACCTCATTATTGATCATGTTACCATGTTTCAAGGGCTTACCAGGTTATAATCACTGCACGAAAATCACTATTTTACATATGTACAAGAAACGCGTCTAACAGTAGGATTTTGCGTCTAGAAATTAGACCTCTTATCCGTCTCGTAGACGCCTTATCTAGTGGCGTATATACATGTCCATGGTGCGGTCTTATATACGTCATATATACGCCTGATTCCGTTGTATATACACCAATCTCAAAAGGTTCCATTCTCTGTCACTTGGGGACACTACTGGTAGCATATTTCATTTGCCATTAACCATCCAAGTCTGTATTATATGAAAATTGCAATCTTATATTACCAATTTATTTTATAAAAACCTAATTAAGTATAAATTGATTAATTACACATAATAAACCCTGTATTTGTTGTTTTTTTAACCTTTTTTCTAAAAGATTTGACTTTAAAACACCATGCCTATGTGTGGTCAATCTTGGCTTAGCACTTTTTTTTTTTTGTATCATATATACACCTGGCGTATATATATGTTGCGCAGAGTATATCTTATCTTAAATACGCCAGGCGTGAAAGACAGCCAAGTCGCGCGCGTCTACATATGGAAACTGTCTTGTAGACGCCCGAAACGTAGACGCGTATAAGAGGTGTATACAAGTATAAACAAGCCACGATACAGCCGATACGTGCGTTAATGGCGTATATATATGTAAAATAGTGGTTTTCGTGCAGTGAATATAATTTCATTGTATTAACCAAGTTATAACTAGTTGTTCCTAATTGTAACAACTTGCGCAGCACGCCTTCTTAGTGTAAAAAACCTTTTTCCTCCAATGACGTCTCATCATTTAACAACACAATAACTTTCTCTTGACTGTACCATTACTGTTGTCACACTTTCAAATATTTGATGAACAACTTGACAAAGCTATTGAGATTGGACTGCAAGGTTGGCACCAATGTTATGAAACAAAATTTGAGTCTGGCTTTAGTCCTGCCAGCAATCATATCAATCTTCCAGTCACAGATCAGTTCTCGAACATATTTCCTGTTAAATATGTTCTTAACTTTCTTTACAATTGCTGGTTTACCACTAAAAACATTCATCATAAAACACGACCACACTCGCTACGGCACTGCGTGAATGCCGTGCTTCGCGGAATTTAGACTTGTTTGGCACCGAAATGACACGTGATAGCAGGGAACTCCCTATAATGACGTCAAAGCTAATACGGTCGCTATATGACATTTGGTTAGAGAAATTAGGAGCATGTAGTCGTGTTGGACAGCTAGCATTAATTAGCACGAACTGGTCGCATGAGTGGCTGTTTGTGAGATATGATTCATAGTTAGAACCTTAATCAATTCTAAATAGGACACTATCCACTGCTGAAGTGGTAAATGTAATTGATCCGTTATGTAATTTTAGAAACCGAGTTTAGTTTGGGCGAAGCGTTTCTCATTGGAGGTCATTCACAATCTTTGACGTTTCTATGGCAGGCATAGCAAAAAGTGTCTCAAGTTTGTTTGTTTGGGTAGTTTAACGTCCAATCTGTTCAATTAGACTTGAGTAACCAATGCTGGTTTGATCATGATTTGGTGAATATCTAAATAATTGTAGACATTTATAGTTATATGGTTTATTAATCATTTAAAAGCGTTACTGTGATGATTTGAGTGTAATATGTCAGGCCCATAAAGTTGAATGAGTTCATCAGTCTCCAACTCGATGTGAGTAGTAAAATGTTACTTCCACCCCCCCCCCCTTCCAGCACACTTTGAATTGTAGTTCGACGTCGACTTGTGTTTGGTAAATATATAATTGATATCGATTATTATAGTTATACTAGCGCCTTTGGCTCTAGGACTCACAAAGTCACATACATTTTATCCGCCGTGTCCTCCCACAGATCCTCGGAATCAACCTTTAGTACAGCAAATTTAGATGGCGCTTTCTGTGAACATAGGTAAATTATTCACCCCTGATCTCTATTCAGGGGTGGACAGCTGTTCTATGTTATTAGGCTAATCACTGGGCAGTTAGGGAACCAGCAAGGAAAACGGAACAAAATGGCTGGCTTTGAGAACCAGTCAAGATCAACTGGAGATCTACCTCTAATACACAGTTATAAAGTAAAAGAATAATTTTTAGGTTGGCGAAGATAAATGGATACATATCTATCAATTCAATTTAGTTTTCATACATGTCAGAGTGCGGCCAGTGAGAAATGATGACCCAGTGGAGGGCTCTATGGCAAAGGAACCCGGCCCTGTACAGGGCCAAGTACACTGGCTACTGTAAGCAGAATTAAGGCCAACCCCCACCTACCACGATTCTCATCCCGATAGGCCCTACAACTGCCTTCCTGACACCGTACCGATTCTATCATGGGGTCAGCAAAAATCGTGGTAGGTGGAACAGGTTTCTACGATTCACTTGATACCCCCACTATAGCATACCGATAGGTTGCAATTGAAAAACCCAATCATAGAGCTCCCGATAAAATCCAACATGTTGGATTTTTCGTAGCCTATCGTAGCCTATTGGAGGTGATTTAACGGGAAAATATCTCCTGCGGGTGAATTAATCGGCGGAAATTATGAAATTCTGGTATGCGGTAAGGCTCATATAGATGTATAACCGCTCAAAATATGATATTATTTGATGAAGTCTTAGTGTCTGAAATTAATAGTTTCATATTTGAATTATTATGCTACCACAGTTATATTTTTCAATTCGATTGTTTAATGTTTGAAAATTATATCATGATATATTTTAAATACCTGTAGAAAATTATTCAGATTCATTCAATATTTCATAAATCATAATATATTTCGATATTAAAATCATGCCTGAGATCTGCATTGAATCACCAATTGAATCGTGAGCCAATCGTGACCATGGTTTATGTTTTTGGTCATCCAAAGGCGTTTCTACGCTCTACAATTTCAAACTATGTCCACAATTTGGAACTATGGGGGACTTCCCGATAGGCCACAATTTGGGCATTTCAAATCGTAGCTATCAGGAAGTATGTCGTACATCATCGTGGAAGGTGGGGGCTGGCCTTTATAGTCTATGTGATCGGCTGCCAACTACGGCCGCTTCTCGTCCAGGAGTCTAGGGGAAATTAGCAGCTTTTTTAGAGCGTACTTGCATGCGCTATGTACATCATCTAGGGGTTAGAGTGGTCACATATATACACTTTCAGCATGCTGCTAGAAAACTCTCCCTTCACTATCTGCATGCTATTCACTGTGATAGTTGGAAAGATGAAGGGTGCCAGTGTCTCAGGGTCATAAAAACATGCTCAGCTGACCATGACCAATCACTAGAGACCAAAATACTTGATTGACCCACTGGTGCTAGACTAAGGCGGTTGCAGAAATGGCAGGTTGACTGGGTTCAATTAGGTTACAAAAAACTATCCTTAGACTGAATGTAACCCAACCTTTTTTCTCATTCATTTACAATTGCACGCTCATTCATCAATGATGAACATTCTATTTGCTCCTAGTTCTAATCAGGCCAGAATAAAAAAAACGGTTAAGGGGACTTTTTGGGATTTCTAGGTTGACTTTATGTGAACTATTTAGAACAAGACTAAAATCATATTTCACACTGACCATGCTCAGAATCTGAACCAAGTGCCTAACCGACTGCTCCATAGAGTCCCATGCTGGTTGCTCTCCAGAAACTTAGGGAGATGACTATGCCACACGCGTCATCAGAGCGACAGCTCGGCATGTCATGAATATTCAAATAGGCGGTGGTGGCCCTGCTATGGTAAAGGTCCCAGTGTATGATTTCAGCGTGATATGTGTGCCAGCGGACCTTGTGCTGTTATGAAATGGTGGCTGTGACACAACTTTTTTCATGATAGGAGATCAGTTAAGTACAGCATTATTTAATTCTTTTTTCAACATTGCTAAAATTAAATCATAAGAGAAAAGGCTAATCTGAATGAAGATCTGTACCATTGTTGGGTCCTAGTGATGTTAGTAAGACATGAGGAGGCGATGATCGTGGAATTGCTTATGAACCTAGTTGTTGTTTAAGTTATTCTAGTTGTACCGTCTCGAGACTCTTCATTGATAGAACTACTTGCTATGATTAGTGATGGAACTGCTTGCTGTGAATAGGTGCATGGTAACCTCAAACATGGTCTGCTGGGGTGGACAGAAATTACCAATCTATTCACCCTCTTGGTCGCCTCGCCTCCTCGTGGTGCAGACCAGATATGCTTGCACGCAAGCATAACTAAAGCGACCGGGGTGGGTGGGGAGATAGCTCAGTGGTAAAGAGCACGGGACTTTGTTGATTCGGGTCCCACTGCAGCCACTTTTCTCCTTCACCTCCCAGCAGTGGTAGATTTACTGCTATATCAAAGGCCAATCCTTCTCATACTATGTCTATGTGGTGTGGGAAGTAAAAGAACTCTCACCTCGGTAAATGTGTAGGGGTGGGATTTCTCCTACATTCATCTCATAGAGTCGATCAAACCCAAAGTAAGTCTAATTGAACAAATTGGACGTTAAACTACCCAAACAACAACAACAACCAACCTTACATGAATGTTCATCAGAATCTGCCAGTACAAGGCTGCATTTGATATGGTAGAATGAAGTCAATCCGAATATGTTTTAGAAATGTTATATGAAAGTGGTGTTTAATCCTCTGAATAATATCAATGTCCTGAAAACTTGAGAATGAATGTGGTCTGAAAGGCAGACACCTTGCAGAAGATTAATGAATATATCGTCTGTATTTATTCTTTATTTATAATTTGATCTGTTGCGGAGATTGGAGTTATTGAAAGTGTATCTAATATATCCATATTTACAAGGTCATACTGTAAATTGACTGTAGATTGGATGGTTTTCACTACTAAATATTTTTACAGTGGACCACCGTTTTGTGCTACGAAATATATGGTATGCAACTGTAAATAAAATTACGGTGATATACTGTCCACGATTACGATAGTATTCTGTATATTTTACTGGAATTATTTACAGCGTAAAACATGCTGGTGGAGTGTGCAGGAGTAGGGAAGGCGGAACAGTATTCCTGATGTTGGTTTATGACTGGTGGGGAACTATTGGTGCTGAAAATTGGATGTGTCAGGATTCTGTTAATTGACGAGAGTAAAGATAGAGTTATGATTGGGTTTGATGAACGAACGCATCGATAGTTAGAACTAAGTGATAATCCATAACGCAGGGAGTGCTAGACTATGGCTAGGATCAGTGACTCCTAAATGACAAAGAAGGGATGAAGGTTAGATATCTTGATATGAACACGAATGGATAATTTCTACACCAAAGGGGATTTGTATCTACTACGGGAGGAACATTACCAAATGCTAGGGGAATTCAATAATAGTTAAATTATTTCAAGTGTGAATGTAATTGGAAAAGCACGGAAGGACCTTGGAACCATAGCCATATTGAAACATGAAATATTGGTTAAGTGGGGAATGTATACCTTCTTTGTGTCACACTTGGATGTAAAAAGGGGCTCGATGAAATTAATGAAAGTGTGAGTCTGATATGCTGTTGGTTTCTTTATGATGAAGAAATAGACACTAAAGTATGTAAGGTTCAGAGACGGCAACACAGAACATTGGGACGATATCATGAGGCAACCTGCTGAACAAATCAAGGGTATTATCCTACCCCTAATAAAAAACCGCTATAGACTTAATATAGGGAAATTTTATGTGGCAGGCCGTGACATAAAGTGTTTTTTATGCCACTAGAGTAATAACAATATTGACCAATCAGAGAGCAGGATGTCAGCTACTATGAAAAAAGTTCTGTTGGTCGTTGACTCAATATTTATCTTTTTAACAGTAATATAAGCATAGACGGGGTAGGATAAATACGAAACCAAACTCGAGTTAGACTTGTCAATGTCTATGCCACTCTGGTCAGGTCTGCTCCTCACTACACTCGGCTACACCTCGTGTAGTAATACACAACCTTCCCGTCGTGGCATAAACATTGACAAGTCTAACTCTCGTTTGGTTTCTACTAAATGTGCTCTAGTGGCAACATTATATCATTCCCAATAAGTGATAATTACTCAACTAGGAAAATATAGACTAATAAATATGGTCGCTGCATATTCATCTCTTACAACTACAAAAAGGAACACAAATAGAAAGGGAGAAAGAAGGGATGCTTAGAAAGAGGTAGAGAGTGAGATACGCAATGATATATATGGTTATATGATGAAGGTGACCTACAGACAATGCAGAAGAGCTGTTACACGCACATGTTACAGGGGTGACACATTTGTATGGACTAATTGCAATATACAAAAAATTACGCAAACGGGAATAGACGTCTTCACGCACTAACCCGCCGTAGAAATTTGAACAAACTAATTGCAATATAGACCATATCACGAATCATATCTCTGACAATTATCGAT
Organism: Alentia gelatinosa; assembly: GCA_950022655.1. Taxonomy (NCBI): domain Eukaryota; kingdom Metazoa; phylum Annelida; class Polychaeta; order Phyllodocida; family Polynoidae; genus Alentia; species Alentia gelatinosa. The sequence goes on along the minus strand of OX465588.1, from coordinate 18,122,846 downwards.
GGTTTTGTGGATAGGCGGCGGTAAATCACGAGGGGTTGACGCGTAGTAATACACCGGCGTTAGCGAGTGTATTTCGACGCCAACCCTGATTGGTTTACAGAGCCGCCTGTTCAAACAAATATCGTTTATTGCATTTGTTATCCATCTTTTCTAATGAATTAAACCCAGTAATTTCCATATTAAACGCGATAATAATAGAGACTATTCCTTTGCTTTATAGCACAAAGGGACTATTTTCCCATACTATGGCTTTGAGGCCTTATACCACAGACTTGTATCTGTATACCACAGTTATCGTATCTGACAGGCTTTATATATGGGTGATGGTTTATTGAGACCCCAGACATTTTCAGTAGGGTCTTAATAAAGATCATGAAGCTCGTTTCAATAATTGCCATCCTGAGTTGGGTGGACAAGTATATTTTCACAAAATATAACACATTAACGTTGTGAGAATGTGTCGGTTTTTAGAGCGTGCTTGCACACGCTAAATACATCATCTAGAGATTAGAGGGGTCCATATAGATTTTCAGGGTACTGCATACAATCTATCCCTTCCCTATCTGTGTGCTATTCACAGTGATAGTGAGAACAGAGCAGGGTGTCAGTGTCTCAGGGTCTTAGAGGTGTGCCCAGCTGACCATGGCCAATCACTCAAGACCAAAATACCTCAAGACCTACTGGTGCTTGATGTGTTTGGATCCTGGACAGGCAGTTGCAGAAATGGCAAGTTGACTGGGTGCAAGTGTTGTATGTGTAAGTCCTATTAATGTGTTCAGTACACCACTGACCTACAAATGAGGGTGTGGAGCTGCGGTGTAGTGTCCTATATGTTGTTTTGGGGAGTTACTGCCTACTGGATATGGAATGTTTGAGTAAGCTACCAGTCAAATACTGTATTTGAAGTAAAGGTAGATTGTATCAACGCTTTCACGATACTCGATGATTGTAGGAAGTAGAATACATCTAAGCTGTGCTAGCCCTTAACAGACCAGACCAGCACTAGTAATATTTGTAATCTTCTTTATTGGGTCTCCAAACAATACACGCTCCTCCCCGACTCAGGCCGAAGATCCCGGAGTGGTGGGTACTACTAGCTTATAGAGGAAACCTCAAGGTTGAATACATTACAGTGTCAAGTCTTTTAAGGCTACAATGTCAAGGTTGCTAACACTACAATGTCAACGTTCTTGTCCCAAATATCATGTCCGATTCTGTGGTTTACTGTCCTTGCCCCTGTCAGAGTCAATGACTCTCAGTGATCATGTCCTCAACGAGGCACGAGGTGCCTATGTATTGTCAAGGATTGCTCATACTTCTGTATTTAGAGGGAAGACGAGTGTGCATGCACTACCACCACAGAATATGATGTGCTTGTACCTACACATGATTTGTTCATGGATGTGATCAAGTGCAGTACCAGCACTGCCACCCAGCACCACTAAACTCGACCCAGGATTCGTAAGAGACGCCTAAAGGCATACAACCCTCCAGAGAACCAGGGCCCTGTTTTTTAGTCACGACATCCTCTTTGTAAGACATCTTACAGCTGTCAGTGTACTATAGATAAGACTTGGGGATCGGCCAACAATTGTCCCCCAAGGACACTTAGGCTGCAGCCAGGTGTACTATAGACAAGACATCCTTAGGGTCAAGTGGTTCAAAATTTCTTCCAAAAGTGTCTTAGACCTAAGACATCTATGGACATGTCGTACAGAATGCGCAACTTCATTTCCCGTGAGAATTAAGCAATGAAATTTTAACACCAGTAAGGGATACATATAACCTATAATCGTCCCAAATATGAGGAAGACCGGTCAGACCGTTCCGCCGTTATTTGTGTTTGAATTTCGTCATAGCAATTGTCTGCTCTAGTGACCAGTGTCTATCAGAGAGCATCAGAGCACACCTTGCTAATTTATGCGGCGACCTAGACATTGTCCCCAGGGGAATTCAATTCACTTAGTACATTATAGCAGACTTTAGACTCTACATTACACCTGATGAAGGCCAAACCATGAAGGCCAAAACATTGTGTCTTTTTCAAACTACAAAACTAATGTAAACAAAAGTATTAATAAACATATCTAGAAATTGTTTGTTGGTTATGTGAAATTTTCAAATTGAAATCAAAAGAAAAAAAGTTAGACATAGACAGGTATCGAACCCCCAAACTTCACATGCTGAGGCAGGTGCTCTAACCAGTCTAACCAGTCTTTGCAGTATAGAACCTGAGACAGTTCTATACTTGTCTTAGACAAGGACATTTTTTGCGGTGATCGAACGTGCCGTGCTGAGACACTGTCTATAGCACAGCCGCCATTTTGTGTCTTGCAAATTGTCTTCCAATCGCAGAGATGTCTCAGGGTGTCGTTGGCCGATTATGTCGTGACTGAAAAACTGTTTTTTAGTGACGACCATCATTACGTGCGACATGTTTTTGCTGTCAGTGTACTATAGCCGCGATAGTTTAGTGGGTTGGGTAATTATCGCCGCTCTAAGAGACTTAGGGTGGTCTGAGGTTTGCTATAGTGACGACAATAGTTGGGTCATGTGGGTAAATTTGTCTCCCAAACTTTCGTAGCCCTAAGACATCTATGAACATGTCGTACCGAACGCGGAAATCTACTTCCTGTAGGAATTAAGCGATGAAATTTTAATACGAGTAAGGGACACATATAACCAATTGTCGTGCCAAATATGAGGAAGATCGGACCGATTCGCCGATATAAAGTCAGATAGATAAAAATCGCAGTTAGTGATGCCACATATATATGAATAAGTTAAGCATAAACAATCTTTAGAATAAAGAATACGAAATAAGCTAGTAATGTCAATGCTAGGTGACCTGTCAATATATAAATATAGTGGGCCATAGGGATATGGCTGGACCAGCTATGCATGCCCAAATTGAACTTTGAAGGTTTAAAGGTAAAATATTATGAATTTAGTATATTTCATTGTGTATATTAAAAGGAAAACAGACCTGGCGTTTGCACCTGTTCATCAAAACCCACACACAAACTCGCAAATATGCCCCTCCCGTCTTACGGCGTCGGGGCACGTATTTGACAAGTCTGTGAGTACGTATTGAATCACAAATACAACGCTTAGTCTGTTGTCTTAATGTCCAGTATTGTGTAAAAGACGTATATTATATACAAGAAGCAAATGGTATGTTCATCATTGATGAATAAGTGTGCTATTATAAATGAATAACAATTAAAACGTTTGGGTTAGGATCAGTCCATGGATAGTTTCTGTAACCCACTTGCACACAGTCCAAGTTGCCATTCCTGCAACTGCCTGAGTCTAAAATCCAAACATATCAAGCACCAGTGGGTCTTGAGGTATTTTGGCCTTGAGTGATTGGTCATGGTCAGCTGGGCACGCCTCTGCTCCTTTCCCAATATCACGCTGATAGTGAAGGGATAATGGCAGTACGCTGAAAGTCTCTATGTCTAACCTTTTATAGGCACTGTATATAGGGCGTGCGAGCACGCTCTCATAGGTCTGTACTTTCACATCATAAAGACATGGTGTAAATGTATAGGTCTGTCGTGCAATTCATATCCTACTACATTGTTTATCTATCTTACTGTTTTAGCATCTTATACCCCTTTGCAGTAGCTATTTTCAACAAGTTTACTATACCTGCAGATTGATAGGGCGTATTGGTCCACCTACCCCACCCACAACCCCACCAGGGACGTAAGGAGGGTGACGCCGATATGGAAGGGTTTTAAAAATACCCACCGATTGTGGAATTCACACGGTTGGGTTGATGTACCTCAAAAGGTGTCTGTCTAAAGCCCAATACACATCTACCGATTTCGGAACATTGATTTACCTTTGTCGGCGACAAAGGGGGTTACGTAATTTGCCTGCAACATGGTCACCAACTCCTATAAGATTTGGGAACTAATCGTTTAACCCTGAATCGATAGATGTGTATGGGGCTTTAAGTGGGATTCACAGGTGGGCATCATGTTCTATAATGAGTGTTTGTCTAAGACAAATCTTGCCGTCATTCTCCACTGAAACACGATCTCCTCGTCTGAATTGTACGGTTCCATTTCCCTGAGACAAGTATTTTCCCCTGCAATTGTTGGCGACAATTATCCCTAACAATATACAGAGCCCCTTGAGATTTTGGTTTTAAACACGTTTAAAATTTACAGGGGCATTTTGATGAGAAGATGGGCTTGCTGCTTAGTCGCCGACTAAGTACCTGCCTTAGCAGGGTCACATGTTTGTCACACCTTTCACTTCAAGGGTACTTGAGTCCCAGGGTGAGTGTTCACTGGGACTATGTCTGAGACTATGTACAAGGTATGTCCTTCCATGTGAATCAAATTCGCCATTTTTCCTTGAGACTGGTAAAAGCACATTGCCATGAGATTTTTGTACGAAAGGAACATTTCTGAGACTGGGGGAGAAGTGTGAAGTACACCCGTCTCAGGTACGTTAGTCCCGCGTTATACCCCAATAGTGTAGCTATTCGCCGCGGGCGATGATAACCTTGCATCATTTTCCAGGATTTACAAAAATCATAACCTTTTGTAATAAAACGGATATACTTGACTATAATCATTCATGAAACTACCAGAGAATATAGGTATTACATCATATTTAAATTTCCTTATGAAAATCCAAAATGATATCAAGTATCAAGTATCATATCACGTGATGAACCTATCAAATTCTCATAATATAGGGTCCGGAATGAAAATATATAGGGTCTTGCTACAATTTAAAAGCAGTGGGAGAAGATCAGTCGATGGGTCAATCAATCGGTTGATCTCCAACAAAGATATATTCGATGGGTCAATCAATCGGTTTATCTCCAACAAAGATATATTCGATGGGTCAATCAATCGGTTTATCTCCAACAAAGATATATTCTGAAAACTTCTCGAGAGGTAACTCACCTTCTGTCAGAGTGGCCATCAGAAGGAGCAGTTCAAGCCTGATGAGACTGAGGAGAACGTCGAGCCTGGCCGAGCAGCTCATGATCAAACGCGGACGTGCGACCATAGTGGACTCTGCTTGGCGAGTGACTCCTTCTTCACACGCTGAGCAGCTCACCCCCACCCACCTGTCACCGCCTCACCAGGTGGCGGGCCCGTAACATCAAGACGGCGGTGGCGCTGTAGTCGCTAGCAGCATGGCGGTTTGACGCACTTGTCAGTGTATTGTGATAGGCACAGTGGGCGTAGTAAATGACCAGAAGGAAATATCGCAATGTAGAGCAATCTCCGAAAAGGAAGTTAGATTCTGCATGGAGAGGGAGGCCTGCGAGAAATGACCGCGCCTCGTTCTGAATATGTAGCTTCCAGGCGTAAAGGAGTATTTCGTTTATCATCTTATTATCGACTGAACATGCATGTGGTTTAACAATCGGAGTGGCACACCTATAAGCTGAATGAGATAAAAGCGTGTTGATTATGTCGGTCCTTGACCAATTCGGCCGGTGGTGGCCTAATTATGTAAACTTCACAAAATTTACCGGTGGCCATTTCCAATGAAGGATGTTTCCATTCACCGATCTTGCGTCGGAATACACAAGAAGTCGACCTGTGGTTCCCGAATGCAGATCGATGGCGAATAAGCGGCCAACGGAAAATAGCTTCATAAGTCATATTCCATTAGCCAACGGAAACGGCACTGATTAATTGAATTTCTCTAAGGGTCTATCGGTGGTGCCACTTACAGCACGTTGGTATTAAATAAGCGTTGAAGGTGCAACGTGTACCTTGTTTCTCCCGCATTTTACATGCCCAAACCGACGTTATGTTCATTCTGAAACTTTGAGTGTTCCCGATGAAATCAAAACATTTCAATTCTGTCGGTCCGTGAAGATGTCTGCCGATGCTGGCCTTGTTATTTAATACATGCCAAATTAATCGGTGAGAATTCTCTGCAGGTTTTGTTTCGAAACACTGATCTAGCGTCGATATACTAAAGAAACTGATCGGTGGTGCCTAACTGCAGATCTGTGGCGAAAAACCGGCCAATGGCTAGTTTATAAGCTCGTTACCATTAGCCGACTTATTGAGTTAGTCTTTTAGTCTGTTGGTGGTGCCACTGACTGTCGGCATGAAAAGATCGGTGAGGGTGCAGTATTTGCTCTGTTTCGACTTACTTCCCAGGTCCTTACAGATTTATTCTACACATTGACACATCGACGGTCACTGACGAAGTGAAAGTGAGAAAATCAGTCGGAGATTGTCTTCTTAATACACATAATACATGCCAAATTAGTCTTGGAGAATTTCTTAGCATGTCTCGTTTCAAACCACCGATCTGGCGTCAGTACACAGAAAAAGATCGGTGCCGAATAATCGGCCAATGGAAACAGGCTTTATGCCTCCACATCCTTACACGATTTGACAGCCAATCGAAACTTACCTGCAAGTAAAAGTAGCATGACCGGAGATGCATAGAAACCAGTAATACTATTACTGAGTACCTTCAGTATAAATGAACGGTAAAAAAAGAAATAATGGTGCTCTTTTGTGGAGACCATGTGGTTCAGGACCTTTATAGATGTTCAAATGATATTGTATATGTCATAGAAAGTTTCTACCTTTTCTTCAAACTTTTACGATCTTCTCGATTCAAGTGATTAATCAAAAAACGGACCAAAGAAGTAATATTTATTCAAAAGTTGAACATGTTTAGTGTATGATGGTATAATAGTATGTTTAGAGGAGGAATGTCTGATTGTAGTCTACGTAGTAGAGGAGCAAATGGCCTAAAAATGGGTAAAATTGACCCCCGAAAGTCTACTGGCTGAAACTTGCCATATTAGTCAATTATGACCTCAGGAATCTGAATCTGATACTCGTTTGTTCCAAAAAGTGTAGCATCATACTCGTTTCCATGGTAATAGAAGGAAAACAAAATTTAATACATACTGACACAAAATACATACTTTTATAAGAAAAGGTGAATAAATGCATTTTTTCTGTTGGTAAAATTTATCATTCTTTGGCCAAAAGTGTACAGTATGGAAATATGCCCTTTTCTGTTTTCTTGGAAGAACTGTTGCCATGGTAACATTCCAATTTGTGGGGGAACCCCCATTTTGGGTTTTCTCATGGTTATTAAAGTTGGATAAAAAGAATAATTTCATGAATGACACATACAAATTGATAAATTTAGCAATAACACACAGCATTGATAGGTACCACCATTTTTTGAAGCCATTCAATTGTTTCCATGGCAACCATAACAAGTTTTTTCTATGACCAAAGCAGCCAGATAATGATACACTAACTGGACATTTGTATGGCAAATCTGCATGACATGGCAACTAGTAGAAGAGTATCTATAGTCTCAAAAAGGCCATTAGAGAGTCTACTGCATGAAATGTGCCATGTTGGTCAATCATTACATGGGGAATCTGATTCTGCCACTCTTTTTACCAAAAGAATGTAGCATCACTTTTGTTTCCATGACAACCTTAATGCATAATAATCTACTTAGAAACCACCAATTTCCTGCAAATATGAATAATAGATGTAAGAAACAGGAGCTAAACACCTACTCATCAGATTTCATTTTCATGATGCATACATTTGGGACATAATGTGGAGTTGTTCTCTTCATTCTCTTAGAATTCGATTGCCATGGCAACCAGTTTAGCACAAAACAGACACTGCAGTAGCCAGCTCTGATTGTCGTCAAAGCAAATTACTAGCTTTTTTAGCCATTGATGATAGAGACTTAATATAAGTATTTATCCTAGTACTTGGAGAGTCTACTGCATGAAATGTGCCATGTTGGTCAATCATTACATGGGGAATATGATTCTGCCACTCTTTTGACCAAAAGAATGTAGCATCACTTTTGTTTCCATGACAACATGGTTGTATAGTGATTTACTCAGAAATTACCATTTTCTTACACATGAATAGTAAGTGTCTGAAAAATAGCCATAAAACATCTTTTCATGAGGTTTCATGAGCTTTTTTTGTATACATTTAGGATATCATGGGTCATTGATATTCCCTAAGAATTTGGTTGTCATGGCAACCAATGCAGCAGAGAGCATCCATTACAGGAACCAACTGTGATTGTTATCTAAACAAACTGCTATAATCTTTTAGCCATTAAAGATAGAGACATAAAGTAAGTATTTGTTCTTGGACATTTTAGTATGCAGAATCCAATGGGATGCATCTGCAATCCCAGAATGCAATATTTGGGCTCTCATATTGGATCTAAATACCTTGAAATTGATGAAGATATGACATTTAGCATATAACACTATTTGGTACATGGTCTATATGATGCATTTTATACAAGAGTAAGATGTCATCAAAATATCTGTGACATGATCCAGTTGTGCATGATTTATAGTTTAGGCAATGTAAACACATGACACAAAGAATTACCAAGTCACACTGGGTGATGACTAGAGAGATCAAGCGTGGCTAGATGATGCTTGGAAGCATCACCATGCATGACTGGGTGATGCCTTGAGATATTATTATTCATGGAATACTTGTTTTATGAAACAATTTAGTTTATGATAGATCAAGAAAGGTGAAATTTCCTTAGAATGAAGGTATGATATATTTTGGAATTTTAGACAAAAAGAAACATAATATCAAGGATCATGTATTACATGACGCTATGAAATGTGTTATATGACATTTCTGCAATTGGCCTTTAAGAACTTGCCCCAGTGGGCATTTATACTGACACTGCTACCTGTCCTGATGCTGCAGGTACCTGGCAGGAAAGGCATAAGCAAGGTGCCAAATTAAGAATATATAGTCTGTATATTCTTGAAATGACAGTCATCAACAGAATTAGAGGGTAACATATCCACAAAAGGTTGAGTGGGGCATGTCTAGGATCAGAGTTGACCATGGCAAATCAGAATGTCAGAATGGGTGATGCATACCCTAACAAAGGAGAAAAAAGGCACCACATGGTGTTATGTTACCCTCTATATGGTGTCATCTGGCACCATACACTTTCTGGTGTATGCCCACCAGAACCCCCAGGGGAGGGGAATTGCTTCATGTTTACGATGCCTTTGCAGATCATAGAATAGTGATCCAAGGGCGTAAATGTAACCCCAGAAAATTAGTGGATTGAGTTGGAATTGCATCACCACCTAAAATATACCTTTCAGCGATACTTTTTATGCAGACCCTCACATCAGGGCAGATGTCTGCATTTTGCATTACTTTGGTTAGAAATGGCCTTGTCTGATATTCTCAATAATGATCCATGGTGGCACTACCACCCCCATTGTTCATCTACCTATAGGAGATAGAGATCCGCATAACCAGGTGTCAGATCAGTTTTAACTATTGTACCATCTGTATTAAACCCTATTTCACTGGGTACTCACCATAGTAGTACAGGTATGGAGGCAGGTACTAGTGCCAGTGAATACCGCTAGAGGCCGAACATATAACCCTAATTGTGATACTTTTATCTTAACATCACATGGCATCTCATATGATACTAAATGCTATGATTTATTTCACCTAAAAATATCAAATATGATGTTATACATACATACTGTGAACATTTCAGGTTGATTGAGCAAATATTTCCAATTTTATTCACAAAAACAAATATTTTGTAAATGATGCCTCAAGGTATCACCCGGCCATCCCTGGATGTATCTTCCCCTGTCTCATTCGATATGTACCCCTGAATTGTTGTATAGCTATCGCACCATAGAAATTAGCAATACTGCATGAATATAGGGATACGATACAATATCATGGGACCAACGATTTTTAGTCAGATTGTTAAAGTTATCGTAAAATAAAATTGTGATACAATTATAGCTAGCGATACCACAAAAAGTGGAGCAATGGGGCCCTGAGGCACTGCCACCATGTCAGTGCTTTTGTCCTCAGTGCTTCCCACCCACAGCACTTCAAAGTCCTCTTATTAACCCTTTATTGATGGGAATCTATGGCAGAGCCACTCTCATTAATGGCTATTAGTGTCAATGTACACAGCTGGGGGCAGGATGTGTCAAGATCATTCTGTTACTCAATCACATGGTATAGCATGTCATCCTTAATGTTATTATTCATTTTGATCAACTTATGCATTTCCACCTGACGACTAAATGATCACCAATTATGTATTCATTAAAAATCAGTCATTGGGTGGTGTCACTTGAGATTTAATTATAATTATCAACAAAAACAAACTCTTTCCACCTGACAGATGGTTTTCCTACCTTTGTATTGAAAGTAACTGAGAAAATACTGATGCTGATACATGTTTACTAGCCTGATGATTAACACTCCTGACATTGCAGCTGAATGTGTGCTTCCAATGGATACACTGTGCAGAGATGGTTAATGTAAAAAGCTTGCCACAAACCAATTATATGTACATAACTGCTTTCAATTTATCGGGGAGGCAAATAATTGTCAGCTGGTGCCATATTGCATAATGTGGAGATAAAGATTGTTGATCTGTAACATGTTATCCCCATTACCACCTGACAATTATGTACCCTAAAAGCGCAAATAGTCAGCAGTGGTGCCAAAAGACTGCTGATTCCACCTTTTGTAGTCTAATTGTCTAAACCACTGACATCCGCCACTATTCTGGCACCCTCCATTCTGTTCTGGCCTCTGCTGTTCCTTGGTTATTCTCATGCATAGAAGAATAGGATGCCCAATACAGTCTGACCATCAGGGCATATGCTAGCAATATAAGTCACTGAAACCCACTCTCCCCTCCATTATGACCTCTCCCAACCTTCATCTAGTGTTTTGCTAATTTCTGGGTCCAGTCCTGGACTGTTTTCTACCAATGCTAGCCCCATAACATATGAAATGCACCATTATCAAGCCAGGATTTGCTCCTCTACTAACGGAGTAGGAGTGTTTCTAACTTGATGTGTGGGTGGGCGCTTCAAAATTCCCTTTCCTCTGTGGTGGAGAATACCCGATCACAATACCCGATCACTAAGTCTAATTGAACAAATTGGACGTTAAACTACCCAAACAAACAAACCCGATCACTTGGTAGTTATCGCATAATCCATCAGGTGGCATCTGAGTAGTCTGTGATACTTGTATGACACGTTGGTTTGCGGGTAATCCAGCAGGGTCGCTGTATAGTTATCAGTCCTTATGAATTATTTAAGCAATTTATCAATTACTTCCAAATTCTCAGTGTGATCTGATTTCTTTATTTGAACCCTTCTTCATTGAGTGCATCCTGAAACATTTCTTTGGATCCTATTCAATGGGTAGTTTCTGGATATCTATTAGGAGTGTATCCCAATATTTACGACCAGAATATGTAGCACAGAATATCCGTATTTATCCGTTTCTTTTGTTTAGTTATCTTCAGTTTGGCCTCTTCTCACCCTCTTATGTTCTTCAAGTTTTAGGGTCGTACATTTAATGATTACCTGACCGACATTATTGTCCCATTCGTCTTATATTCAGTCGTATTCAGGTTGTATATTACAAATAGTGCTCCTCCCTATTCATGGCTTTTCAATACCTGGAGCGATTCATAAGGAATCGCTTATTCGTGCTTGCCGTCTATCGATCAGATCTATCTACTTATATTTTATTGCATTAAATGCGCATTAGCGATAACCAGTAGGAGCATTGTTTACTATTTCGATACTTGTGTCGGTTTCGAACAAATGTCTCAATTTTCAGTCACTCTTTAATTTCGAACTAAGCTGTTGTTAACACTTCTTTTATGTAATTTTGATGTTAATATTAAATAGTTTACAAAGTTTTATGCTTTTTCGAAGTCAATTTTGAAGTTGAAAATATGACCATTTAGTCTCGTTGCACTATAATCTCATTTAGTACTTTACAAAATGCTTTTGCTAAAGTGGCAATAGATTATGAAGATGATTTATTTAACATTGATATCGTCGCTATATATTCTGCCTGTTGACTACCTATCGAAGGACCCACATGTGCTGTGTACTGGCCAGAATCCAATTTTCTTGCACCTTCGTTTTCCAAATTATATATCCTGGTCAGGAGGATTGTAGACTGAATGATATGTATCGAGGAACCTGGAACTAACCAGCGTAGCACCGTCGTCCTAAATTGCCCGCTCCGGTAAGTGAACGTCCATCGACATCTCGTTCTAACAAATTGGAGACACTTAAAGACCAGGACATTTACAGGAGACAGACACTTCGCCCCACAGTAACACTAATGCAGTGAGTGGCGTTGAAAGCATCGATGTCATCTGGTTGCAATTTGATGATATATCGGGTATCGATAATCTTAGATTATTGGAAAGCAACAGAAGTCAGAAATATTTTTCGATAGGAACCAAGGAGTTTCTATAAGAGTTTATTGATACTGATAGGTGGATTTACACCAGGTTCCTGTAAGGACAGATCATATCGGCGTAATGACGATACCCTTACAGGGTAAATAAAGAATATCTTTTGTAAAATGAGGAACTATGGATAAGGTGTGAAAAGCACTGTAACACTGTAAAAAAAGTAGCTAATTGGGTTCATATCGATCCACAGTCTATTAGAACTTTAACAGACACCCACCCCCCCTCCCACCCAACCAAATGATAGGGTACAGTTATCCATGACTTTCCTTGACAGTTTATAGTGTGGTGCAAAGTGTGAAATATTGTAGTTGAGCTACAAGGATTTCGTTTAGATTTTGTTAGGTATCATAGTCTAGGACTGAGTGTATTTGTATACATGTATGTATTAGTCAGCATCGTTTAGAATTGAACAAGACCCGTTAGAATTGTATAAAGCTTATGGATATGTAGGGTTTCAAAATGCAATCGTGGTGTATCATAAATGTTACCGGATAGTCAGAGATGCCAGTCACTGGATAAGGGATGATGGCAGGAGGGTATGCGTCCCCAAGCGAACTGATTATGTGACGTCAGTGAATGCGGTCGCGTGGGGCAGGGACCAATAAGAGTACAACATGCTGAAAACCCTAGCTCTGGGGGACCAACATGTCCTGAGTCGATTGGCCGATGAAGCGAGACAAAGACTGAGAAATGAAATAAATGGTGGAGTTTAACAGGATTCGGCAGATCCTGGATGAGAGACTGACCGACGATGACTGGAGAGAGAGAAGGAACGCTGCAAGACAACTGACCAGGAGGTGTAGGCATGTGGATTGTAGCAAAGTTATTTGGAACTATGTGAGACGCTGTAGCAACGATTTGGCAGGTCTCCCCTTCGCACAAACTGTAACGTCTACACTGCACGATGGTCGTCTCTAGTTCTCTCTAATGTGTCTCGATCTGTACACCCGCATCCACCTGTGAGTAATTGCCTCGTTTCTACTATTGTGTTACCAGTCACTGACGCCAAGCTTTGTCTCTGTGTTTGCAACAATTATGAGTTTCTTCAGACATCAGTTAGGGTTTGGTGCCCATCGTGTTATCGCCTCATCGTGTATGTTTAGCCGTTGATTGTTTTGGAACCATTCTGCGAGGATTCCTGTGTTTTCAGTTCTTAGTTCAGTTTTACAGCACTCAAGTCCTAGGGGATATGACAATGTGCGACTCCCAAGAATAAAACCTTTCATGAAACATTGCTCCCAAACTTTGTTCAAAGTCGTGATTTAATTTTGAAGTTAAGGGATTTATGACCATCCCATTGATTGATATTTTAACAAAAGTGTCATAAAAACAGCTTCTGTAGGAGTTTTGTTTTAAAACAGATGTCCAAAAATTAGCCAGATGGCTCGCCAGGCCTATCCCGGGCCACCCACCAGACTATCAAACTATGCTCGCCGGTCTAATGCTATGTTTGCATTAAGTGCTATGTTTTTATTAAGAAATATTGGCATTCATAAAATCCAGTGCATAAGGGGGGAAAAACATTGCATAAGGAAAAATAGAGCTCATGAAAAAAAGGTGCAAAACTATAAAAGTCAACCAGCTAGATAAAGGTGGATGATAAATACGATATACAACCCTACGCAATATCCTCGAATGCGCTCGGATATTATTATGCGTCAACTCCTCGGAGGATACGACCGCTTGTATATGAAACTCGACAATATTGTGTATGTATAATGGAAATGAATAAACCTGCAAGGGATAGTCTATAATGTGAGTTGACAATCAATTAAAGGACTTTGGTTTTCCATTGAGACTGTAGTTGCTCTAATAGATATTTAGCTCCTTCTGCGAGGTTAAGTCACGGGGTGTGAGCATTATAAAGTCACTTCTCGGATTCGTCTGAAGTCATTATCTTGAAATTTTCTATCCTGATATGACCCAGTAGCAGATACTGCTAAATCTTTCTACTGTCGACACTAGAGACACAATCTAAACTTCGCTGATCGATATTGAATTAAGAGATAGCGTAAGATATGTCTTACTTACCATTAAAGAAATGGATCAGACCCAATCTATATGCGGCGGAAACTGTATAATCAAATTAATCACTTCCTTTGAGAGTTGGATCTTTATTTCTTCTGTTGGAGCTTAATTACTTCTGCTCGCCTACAGTTTTAAGCTCTCCTCACCCACACATCCCGAGGGGAGATCAGGGAGTTCATAAATCACACGTGTTTTCCAGGGGATCGGAATAGGGGGGGAATACTCGTCCATACAACAGGTGGCTGACGATGTCATTGGTGTTCAAAACAGCCTTTTTATCAGTCCTTTAGGGATATGCGATACGATTTCAGGACTCGCCTGGGGATCTGGTTTTTCTCCAAATGTCCGAAATGCAGATCGTGTTGGCGTTGTTCTTAAATTACACCTTTTTGAAAGGTGAGTTGACTTTGCGATCATCAACAATTCTTGTAAGAATTTATTCATAGCAAGGGCAACAACATGCACCTGAACTTCCATCAACAGAATGTTTGTGACAATGTAGTTTTAATCGATTTCCTTACCTTGCAAACAATCATCAGACTGTTTGTCAAATTAGTTCGGTGTACAAGACTTAATGAATTCAATCGAAACTAAATCTGATGTTGAGAAAAGAATTATGGGCGATGTTCTTCACTCCAATAATGAAGTATACCTTAAAGACAGATTAAGATTTGTAAGCCTGTAGTGAAGAATACTTATGTATAAAACCCAGGCTTTAATTGCGATTAACCTTTTTAATACTCATTAACTCAAGAAGGATGCATGCGCCATCCACAGATGCTACACGCTCTCATTGCTGTGTGTTTTGCTATTGACATGTGATTTGATATGTCATGTTTTAAACAGGTGGGCGTCACCAGGTAACCACCAGTTACCGCATCAGTAACCGGGTAACCTGGAAGAGTGGGTGTGACTCCATACACCAAAGCAGGAACGATAATATGATATATATATAATTATAACAGAACGTATAATATATGAAAATACATTATATAATATGATGATGATAATAATAATAATAATAATAATAATAATAATAATAATAATAATAATAATAATAATAAATGAAGAGTTGACTCAGATATGGCATTGATATAGTTTGTCTTTATCAGAACGAACCCGGCAACAGAAAAAAATGAATTGGTGTGTTCTGTTGAAGGGTTGGTATAACTACGATGACTGACTGAACTGGACGCGTGTGAAACCATATGTTACAGTCAAAACCAAATCATCTCAAAAACCAACCCTTGATTAATCGTCTATTGGAACTCTAGATGTAGGGACCAAAGGATGTCAATAACTGGTGTACCCAAGAAAGGAAGGGAGGGAAGTTTGTGATTAAACGAAAAAGCTGCACCATATTAAAAACAGCGAAATAACAATCGCTAGACTGACCCGACCCCCTACATTAATATAACAAATGTACAATTACAAAACCGCCAAACAAGTCAAAATTACTAGAAAAGGTTCTCCGCATATAGAGAGTCCAGTCGAACCTTTCCTCCATTGGTATTGACAAATACAAAGATACTGAATCAGAAGACCAATCCCACATAGGCGTGTATTTTGGTCAATTTGTATACCAATGTTGTAGCAGGGTATGGCAAGGTATGTAGTTCTTACCCCTACCCCACTCACGACCACAATGTAGAGAGTTTTCAACGTCACCCGGCAACGGCAGCCCGAATGAAAAAATTACACCACATGGTACACCAATGTTGGACATAGAAGTAGCTCCTCTTCTATGGAGTGAATGGGGAGTATAAGGTGGTAACTTTTATTTCACACAAACCTCCTTTAGTTTCTTGGAAAACCAATACTAACTTGGAGGGAATAATTGCCCTTCTACTTTAAAAGATAATAAGTTTATATCTTGAGAGGCAGACCCTAATACTGACAATAACAGAGACAAATAATAGTCAAGAGAGGTGGCGCCGGATTTTACTATTATGGCGTTCATCAGGGCCATAATGCTGGAGACACACCAAGCGAGTAAGGCGGCGATTTCCGGAATCGCCAACACAAAATGGCGTATATGTTAGCAATCATTTCATATTTTACCTGATTATTGCATCAGAGTTGCTAAATTATTGGTGGGAGATATTACTATGAAATGATATCACACATACACGCAAATTTTTGTTGGCGATTATGGAGATCGCTGCCATTACTCGCTTGGTGTGTCCCCGGCATAAGCAAGTCAAACTACTTCTGCTGGCGATCGAGTAGCTGTTATTGATGTAAATTCAACTGAATGATACTCTGGAACATGTAAGAGGTTGTCGGGGCATCGGAATAGGATCCGGTCGGCAAATCTTCCCCGAAATCGTCCGCGCTGGCGTCGCTGGCACCGTCCTCGTCCACCAGGTAGGCCTTGTTGATTGCAGGGATGCCAGTTTTCAATGTTTCCATTGAAATTCATGTTTCATATTGACAGACCAACTGACCCAATGAAAAAAATGAAAAAAACCCTGCTAAATAACGCTATTCAGCGACAGCCCATGAGCCCCCACTGAACCTCCCCACTGACCCATAGAAACTTGAGCATTCCTTTGATGCCTTGATTCCCTTGTGTAAACCTTGTATTGCAATGAAAAATATGTCAATGTTTTTTTCTGACCCTCAACTGGCATCCCTGTGATTGATAACCAATTATCTACTTACAATCACTCACTGCGGATTTCATTTTCCTTGGCGTCACACCCACTCTTCTGAGTTTCCCGGTTACTGCTGCGGCAACCGGTTGTTACTTGGTGACACCAACATGTATAAATGGTTAATCAATTCCTCTTTGTTTAACTCACGCCTTTGTCTCCATTATTATCAACAATGTTTTCATCAATTATTTATTGGTTGAATTATAATCATAACATTACAATTATATAATTCCGGCCAGGTCAATTGTTACCCGACTTTAGTATCTATCGTATCCACGCAACTATCTACCAACGGGTAGTAACATTGTAGCCGCGCGTGCTGGGTTAATTCATCAATTCCAAAGACGGTTGCGACAGTTGCGCTCCTGTCACAGTATATAAGACAAACGTTTTTCACTAAGTTCAAAAATTTAATTCTTACTTATGTATATTTTCCGCCAACCAAATTCTCTTGTCTTGTTGTTATTTCTAACCTATTTATATCAATGACCGATAAAAAGCTCAACCGTAGGGTGTCTGAAGCATTCCCGATTCGTCTACAATTCTGGATAATCTGAATTGTAAGGTCTATATTTCCATCATAGTAGGTGGATACCTGGCTTAATGCTTCCAGTAGCCATCTGTGTGTTTATACGAAACCACTTCAGCTGCGATACTGACCATTGATTTTTTAACGTTTGTGATGTTATGCCTGATCTATCTGTTAGTAAACCCGAATCTGTGATAAATTTTATATTTTAATTCACTCCCCTCTTAAAATCAAATAATTGGTGTATTATGCAAATTTCAGATGACAGCTATGAAGCAGATGATTTTCCAGCGTCTTGAATATGTGGACTTTGTGTATTACATGAGTACAAAAAGGGATAGAGCAAAATTAGAGGTTGCCTTAAATCAATGTTTGAAAACACCAATAAAATGCCCAAGATGGTACCACATAAGTAATGAAGAATTGTATAACGGCTCCAAAATCAGACAACTCTTCTATAGAAGAGCAGTACATTTGGCCATGTGTATGCACTGGTGGAAGGACTATGACGAAAACATTATAGTGCAACATAATGACAGAACTAGAATGAGTCAGAAAATATTAATCAAGACTAAAAGACCAAGGACAGAGAGATATCATAATGGTCCTTTTATACCAGGGAATGTATATATGGAACTTACTAACTAGTGATGTGCAGCGGTTAGACAAAAACTATTTCAAAACAGGGGTTAAACGGTTTCTGCTTATGGAGGTCAATATAAGAAAGTTACCAACTTGACCTATTGCTGAGTCAAATATCCAGTCAGGAGGAGGGAAAAGTTAATACAATGCAGAATTATTATGAATCGATGCGTATGTCATTATATACTGTTTATGTCTTGTGATATGTCCTAGTTTAGTTCTGAGTCTGTCCTGTAAGTTGTAAAGGTAATGCTACTCATTCACTGATAGACAATAATAACAAGTAAACATGTCTTGGACGAAAGCAGATGATGTACTCTAAAGTAATGCGGTGTCAAATGACCTGCATGTTATAACTAATGAAGACTTTAAGTGAAGCACCAACCGAGAAATCAGTGTATAAATGGGTATCATACTGAAATATCGCACTGTGTATCCTGTACTATGTCTTTGTGAACACCCTATGGTCCTATGTTGTTTTGGACTGGTGCAAGGAAGAACGTCGTGACTTTTTCGATGATTGTATCAAATCCCATTATACTGAATAATTTAAAAAAATGCATATGGAACGTAATAGAGAATTATTTTAAACATCTGATCCTATAATAAAAATATTTCATCAAATATCTTCTGCATGCAACTATCACTAAGACATCAAACAAAAAGTACTATGCTCATTAATGGAATGACAGATCTATTGATTAAGTCTCCATGTGTGATTTCTTGTGGTACTTAAACCCTTTATAATGCCATGTAATTGTTCTGGGAATTTCAAGGAATAGGAAGAGACTGTGGGTAACTGCTTCCCTATGGCTCTAATCAAATGTAATCAGACGATTCCGTAATTGTGCGGGACACAAATGACAACATTTTGATTCATTTTTCCTCCATGAATTCATTATTTACTTGTTAGTGTTACTAAAGTTTTTCTTACACAAGAATCATTTATGAAATATCAAAAGCAACACAAACGCTACACCCGAAACATAATAAAGAAGATAAAGACCCAGAAAGTAAAGGACTGACAAATACAATCACCAGGGTTATCAATAATGACCAACGCCTCATTAATGACCTACGCCGGGCCATCTGGAGGGGCATCCAATATAATGCGGAGCTAGTTAAGATAAGCCTTGGTCAGGCACAGGCGGTGGATTTTGATAACTGGAAGGGGGAGAATATATGTCCTTGTCTGGAACTGGTCCGTCTTGAACCACCTGATAGTGATTGACAGGCCACCTGGAGTCAACATTAGGTCTCTCTGTCGTAAGTGGCGGGCCAGGTCAAAGGACTTATCTGATGTTGGGAGTACATTTGACCGTCTCAGGAGGTCAAAGAACATCATTAGGGCCACGGCCCAGATGGCTGCCATCCTCCGTGATTTGATATCCAGGCTATTTAATAGGGTTAATAGCAAGTCCGGTGTCATTGGTTCTTGCAGCACACCCTCTCCATCTCCCATTGTCCTTCTTGCCCCCCTCAGTATAAGGTAAAGTTGATAGATGTCTTTGAGGGGGTCGCACAACAGCCTCTCTTTGTGCAAGTGGGAGATTGCCCCCAAATACTATTTTAGGGAGGGGAGCTTTAGGCACATTGAAAGATAAGCCACATACCTAATTAACGTTTGAATAGTTGCTGGGAAAGGGTCAAGATAATATACTCTGCAGAAGTCTAGGTATTTTGTCCTGTGTGACGTGTAGGCTTTGTTGGTATTGTGGGCAAAGCCATTGTCCACTAGGGTCCTTGCCCTCCAGTCTAACTGTTTAATATCCATTTGTAATAAGGCACTAGCCATGGCTGTTGCTCTGGTCCATCCTACTGGATGCGGCTGGCTGTGTCAACTAAGATATTGTAGGGTCCCAGGTAGTAACTGGCCTTCAGCCGGAAGTTATAAATTGCTGACAACCAGAAAATTTGTTTCCCGCTTTCCATCACCAGGTAATGCCTAAATGCTTCTTTGTTAATGATCGCCATCCCTGCCTGGATATCCAAGTAAACATGTACTAGCCTGTTTTGGTCCCCATAGAACCAACCAGCGACGGACTGGTCGAAGACCAGGACACCGCACGGTTTTATTCACCGATGTGAGACCTGAAAACATAGCACAGTTCTCTAAGCCAATGAAATCAGCCGAACAGGGTATGCAGATGAGGTCACGCCTTCTTCCGCCGGTGGCCTCCCCTACTCTCTATTCCGTGGTCGCAAGCGGTGAGTGTAGGAGTGTTTGTTACAGCTAAGCCCCGTCAATCTATCATGTACTAGCCTGTTTCTCCATTGGTCGGCAAAGAGCCGGACAGCTGGTTCTAGAGCCAGCACCTCTAAGTAATTAATTGGTAGGTCACACATGTCTGGGCAGTCCCGCCATATGACTTGGTACCATTGCCTGCCATACACCTCCCCCCCCCTGCTCCACTGAGTCAGGCATCAATGGTGATGGGGGTGTAAACGTGCTTCTCCAATAGTGGTACCTGGCCGGGGAACACAACCAAGAAATCTGACCACCACTTGAGGTTGGCACGCATGGACGCAGCAATCCGTGTGTGGTGGGAGGGGGCTCCTAATGCCATCACCCTGTCCATTAGTCATCTCATGAATGACCTGCCCCCATAAACAATGTGGGACGCCCAGCTTAGATTCCCCACCAGGGATTCTAACGCCTTGCGGGAAACCGTTCTGTTATCGAGCATATCATTTACACTAATTTGTAGAGCCTGCACTTTCTACTCTGGGAGCCTATTATAGATACACATGCTTTATGGTGTCCACCTCCACTCCTAAGAAGGTGAGGCACGTGGTAAGCATTACCACTTTATTATAGTTCACTGCAAAGCCTAAATTCCTTAGGAGCTTCTAGAGTGTATTGAGTGCATCGAGACATTCCTCCTTGGTCTTGCCCCTTACCAGAAAGTCATCTAAATAAGCGCACACATCCTGGCAGCCCAGCAACTGCATAATCCGACGAACAAATTGTGTCAAGCAATTGAATATGGATGCACTCAGGCGTGCCCCAAACATGAGACATGTATCATAGAGATAAGTTGGTTCGACAAAATCCCATTGCAGTCCCACCAAGGGGAAGTTGTCTGGATGAATTCTCATGCTGCGGTAAGCATTTTTAGTCAGGTCTATTTTTGCCAAAAAATCCCCTTGAGAAATAAAGCCTGCCCCCATCATGAGTGAACCTAATACCACCACCAGGCTTGGGGATAGTAGCCAGGGTCGAAACAATATGCGGCTTTTTCTGGCAGGTCACATACCGGCCATTGTCCATCTCGATTTTGATTTGCCTCTAGACTAATCCTTTTGTCTCTGGTTGTGTTGCTGACCTGTGGTTAGGTTTCTCCACTTCCGCCCCTTCTGAGCACAAGTTAGATATTCTATACCCATGTTTAACACCTGTCATAATAAAGTCTCTGTCGTTATTGCTGCCTGGTACCACTTGCTCCCAGTGCTCCGTCTGTTATAGGGGCCCCGGGCGGCACAATCCTAGGTAGACTTCTGTTGGAATTTGCATTTTTCTCTGTATGGGCACTCACCAGTGTTTGCAAAGAGTCGGCACACCTCTTCGGGATCATGTCCTTTCTCTTGCTTGGTTGGTCCGTGTTGGACACTTTGTCCCCCCACCTGTGAATCGAGCCCTAGCACTGATGTCCACTCAAATTTACATGCCAGCTCAAAGATGTAAACCGTGTATGCAAGGTAGTCCTCCAGGTTGGCTCTGGCCAGTTCACCATCCTTCATCAGTTGGTACATCACCCGAATATTGGCCGTGCCCCACTCTGCTATGGTGATGTAGAGCAGCGTTGTCTCGTCCAGGCTTAGCACCATCGTCCCGTCCTCTGCTTTAGTGAATCTGACGGTGTCTTTCTTCTTCGCTATGCACAGCTTTACGTGTTTGGGCACATAGTCTGATACTTTGAGGGCCTTCTTCCCACCTGCTTACAGCGGGGTCGTAGCTGTTTGACTTGCTGCTGGCCAGTGCTCCTGTGTAGCCCTACGCTCTGCAACCTTGCTTTGGTTCTGTGTCGTCTTTGCCTATCCTTATAGCTTCTATCACCTTCTCCCACCCAGAGGCTGCATTGAGTAAAGCCATGTTGTTGTCAGCTTTGTCAGCTGTCGAGGGGGTGTCGTTGTCTTCCTCGCTCTGCTCATATCTCGGGCATCTCTATGAAGTTAGGGTTAGCTCCTTTACATCACCTGCAGTCATAATAACTAATAGGTCAAAGCCTACATATTCTTCACTGGATAGCACTCTGTGGTCTTTCTTTTGAGGCCTTTTGATTTCGCCCACGTGGTGAACTCAAAATCGCACCCTGGTTTCTGGGAATCCTCGTTGCTTTTGTCCACCATGATGATGAGCGGTTGGTAAAAGTGTGTGCTGTGCACAGGCCCTGGCAGGGATGTGTCCGGTCTCCCCTTGCTAGTGGCATGAGGGGAGGGGGTTGACCGCAGAAGGTTGACAGCTGCACCCTCTCCCTTATTTCATTTAAACCTTTATATATACTATATATATACCTCCTCAAAGCAGTTACTGGATAAGCAGAGACACCAGTCACCAGATAACGGATAGTACAACAGGGGTACACACCCCAACAAAGGCTGAACATGTGATGTCAGCAGGCATAGTCATGCAAGGAGCAACCAATGAGGCTCTGACACTACCTGATCCCTAACCCGTGTAGACTAACATGGTTTGAGGCGATTGGACAATGGTAGGAAACAAAGGATGGTGAAATTAAATGAAAAGAGGGTATTCTGGAGGGTACAGGCAGATCCCAAGTGAAATGGAGAGAGAGCAGCGTACTGCTAGAGATGACTGCCAGGAAAGGACCAGAGGGCTGGACACTTGTGAAACACTGCAGCAACGTATTGGCAGGTTTCTACTTTGCATAGACTATGTTGTCCATGCTACAAGCCCGTAGTCTCTGCACTCCACTCTCATTTCAGGCCTCAGTGACCCATGCCAGCCTGTAAGTACCACCCTCATTTCACCTTGTGTAACCATCTACACATGCCTAGCCATCTACCGTTTGTGTAATGCTTAGGTCAGTTATCAATCTGGTTTTCAATTGTCATCGGTTTATCGTGTCATCCCGCCATTGCACGCCAGCTGATCATGTTATCGCATGAAACATGTATCAAAGGCTATTAGTTTGAATGATTACTGTGAATTAGTGGTTTGATTGAGGGACTTCTTTTAGATATAAAAATAAAAACATAAAAAACAAAGTAGATGCTCAAAATGGAGAGGGAAGGTGCATATGTTCAGGGCGCAGTGGCTGGTGGGTGACTGGTAATCTAGTGAAACAAGTTTACCTTATTGGGACGGCCCCTTGTACAAAAACGTAACAATGGCAAACCGATCTTCAGTGTGTCTTTGCGGGCCAAATGACTTTCTGCTATGAACTACATACATGTGTGTACAACACCCAACACCCAGTACCCAAAGTATGACTTCAGAAGAGTGGTGTTTTGAAAGTATAATCATCAAAAATGGTAAAAAAGACAAGAGAATACTGGGTTTATTATATGTAATTAATGAAATGACACTTATTAAGGTTTTATAGCAATTTCATAATCAAATTTGATTATATAACATTGGATTTTCCGTATATCAAGGACTTAATGACTAATGGCAAATGATATATAGTACAGTGGTGTCCCCAAGTGGCAGAGATCGGAATTTCTGGATAGCGGCATAGATACAACAGAATCAGGCGTATATATGACCGCAACAGGGACACGTATATATACGCCAATAGATAAGGCGTATACACGACGGAAAATAGGTCAATCTTGTATATATGCAAAAGATTACCTGTATAGCCCATTCACATATATATGTAAAGTGGTTAGTTTCGCGCAGTGCATGCGCGTTCACGCGGTCGTGTATTAATGGAATTTCTGCTTTTTCCATGTAGTGGTATGAGGATCTCAGAATATTCCGTCGGGAAAATTGCTATCACTTGTGAGGTACTGATCGGATAATTATGCAACTTTGGAATTGGGCTACATATGCCTGTATGCTTGGCAAATTTGGTGATTTTTTTTATTAGGTTTAAGTTTCTCAAATCAATATTTTCTTAGTTTGACTTGGAACATAGCTTTTAGTGCCTAAAAAAACCCAACACATTATGACGAGTATACTAAGTTAAGTCAGCGGGGGCGCAGCGCCGTCACCGCTCGGCGCATCGAGCAACTGGACGTCGAAGACACGTGATGCGCACATCATTACCTTACGCGCGCCGTCTCAGCTTCAAAGAACATTTGATTTTTAATCTCTAGAGGAAAAATTGCCGTTTTTTGCTTGGTTTCCCTTTCGTAGGCGCGCCCCAGAGTGCCTCCAAAACGCATAGGGTTTATATATATATGTATGTATGTGCCATTTGAGATTCATGGTTTAAACCGGATGGGAGGGACGCACGCACTGCATCAGGGGGAAATCCATCGGAAATGAAAATAGACTTTGCATAAGCCACGCGGGGACCTTCATTTCCGGTACATTACCATTTGTAGGGCACTTGTATTCATGACGTTCGTATTGATCAGTTATTGTTTGGAATGGTCCAATCCAATAGATACTGAATTTACTGTCAATGGGAATGGACAAAAAATAAGTTTATTCCATTCTGTTGTAGCTAAGGTGAAAAATATAAATTCCCATTCCCTCGGAAGGAGATAGAGTTATTAGATTCTCCGATTGGTGTGATGGTGGTTATCATCGTCCGAATTACCCGATGATGTTCAATTATCTCTAATTCTACAGACGATTGAATTGGTGTGAAGATTCCTTTTTTCATAGTGATGCTCTAGATCAATGCCAGTATATAATATCAACCCTTCAAGGGCGGGGACCTGTGGTAATAGTATACTATTGCTACTTTATACCGCCATGGGGCGGGAAGTCTCAGGCCAATTGTATTAATTGTATACATTTAGGACGTTGTAGAATATGTAATCTTAGATATCGTTATATATTTCACCTAAAGTCATTACATGTTGTATCTACATTCGGTGAAATCATCCTACCCCTTATAAAAACCCACCACAGACTCAACATAGGCAAATTCTATGGGGCATACTGTGACATAAAGTGCGTTTTATGCCACAAGAGACATAAACAATCATCAAATTGGGAGATCTTTTCTGTGGCACAACCATTTGCTGATACCACCTGCCCGGTGGTAGCAGCTTACCTTTATGAATTTTCGGAAGGAAGTAGATTTGAGGCAACCTGGGAGAGTCTGTCTCCAGGGCTTCTCCCATTTTGGGGGAGATTTCCTTCTTCCTTACCATTTCTTCGATTCTTTCGCCGATCTGCTTATCTAATGCTTTTGTTGGATCAGCACCTATTTTTTGATAGACTCCCCCATCTCCTAGTTGCCTATGTGCTTCTATTGCATAGTTTTCTGTGTTCATTATCACAGTGGCCCCGCTTTTATCTGTTGGCTTAATAGCAATATTCCTATCTTTTGAGAGAATTTTCTCTACTACCGTAAGGTTGGATATCATCTTTTTCTCATGGACAGCTTTAGAGGTTAATCTGAGTTCGTTCACTGCTATGAATCTCTCTAAATGTGCGGCCCCCTGTGGAGCTGAGAAGCTTTTGTTGTTTTTAGGTCTTTAGGTCAAAATTTTATTCTCAGACCCAGTCATTACCTTGCACGGGGTTTGTACATGTATCTGTCTAGATTGGTTTTCAGTGCACCTTTTTCCATGCTCGAAGTGGTGGGACAGAAATTGAGACCTTTATTGAGTAGAGAAGTTTCTGAATGAGTGAGTACTTCGTCTGAGAGATTGACCACAGTTCTATGTTTTGAGAACGTACTATTAGTTTCTACTTTTTCATGGATTGGATCTGTTTGAACCGGAGGATCTACAGATAAATGACAAACAATGGATCAATGTTGCACCTTTTTATTGTTACCACTTATTGGCCAATCAACAATGCAATTCTTAGGATCATTACTGATGGGGACACTGTCTATATCGGGATGAGTGTTCTCATTGTCTACAGTTTGAGACACAGGGCTCGCTGTATGGGGCTCTTGCCGCGTTTCTGCCCTCTTCGTCCTTTTCTGCTAAGTCCATGGTTTCCCTTCTTTTATCTCACCCCCTGGAATAAATGTCCATAGGCTTAACATTGAGATCTCGTTCTCCATGCCCATACGAGTATTGCAGTCCGTTCTCCATGGTCTATATACTGTGTGTTGTCCGTTCATTTAGTGTGTACAAGGGTGAGATAAATGCAGAAAGCAACTCGTTTTGGTCAAAGAAGTCGTTCTCCAACTCGTTTGAACACTACATGATGTTCACTCGGCTGTCGCCTCGTTCATATCACCTCGCATCAAACTCATGGAGAATGACAACTTTGACCAAAACTTGTTGGTTTCTTCTTTAGGAGGTCTGGGCAGGGACCTCCTGAAAACACTCCGGCTGCCCAGGGTCTGTGTGTTAGTTCATTCATTATTCCTCCACAGAACTCGACCATGATTAGTCCAGATGATCATGTGTTCAATCTCCTCACTTTTCATTGGCTGTCCATGCAGACAGAGAGTGGCGGAAAATATTCTGGCCTATCCGGGTAGGGTTTATATACCCTGGTCTATTGTCCAGTTTCCACCTCGAGATAGTTGATATGTTGGGTATCAAACCTTTACCCTGCTCGACCTGCCCCCTTGTGGCACTTTCTCGAACTGATCTGTATATGTGGATTCTATCCTGAATTGGGTATAGTCTCGCTTACTCATTCATTTCAACCTTACTGGTCTCTCCGGGCGAAAAAAGAGAAGAAAATTCGATAAGAAAAAAAGGCCCTCACTCCAAAGAGTGAGGCATTTTTCACATGTTTCACATGTGTGTTGTTTGTATTTTTTTGTATTTTACCTGGTTATTTCTTTTGAGCCTGGATTGTGGAACAAAAAAGAAAAGATGTATCTCCAATTTTTTGAGGTAAGGCCCAAATTCTTTGTATTTTTTTCTTGCCCTAAAGAAATATTTGACCTGGTGTTTTGTGTTCCTCATCCATATTTGTTATCCATTGTGTTTAAATTATACGGCGCTACTGTTTGTCGTCGATGGATCCAGTTGTGTTCTATCTTGTTCGTCAGGGTCTTGGCCCTTTCACTCCCTGGGTGTTCATATATGAAATCTAAGATGTAGACCTTCATGTCTTCTTTTCCTTTATGGGAGTCGTTGTTGAAGTGGTATGCGATGTCTGAATCTTTATTCTTATTGACACCATACATATGTTCTCGAACCCTTTCTTTTATTTTAATCTGAATCTTAATGTTTGTTCTTTTTCCTCCTTGTCTTTTTGTGATGGTTTTAAAAGATTCGCTCTGTCTCGTTTTGATACTTTTTCTTTTGCCTCTTGGATGATTTCTATTGGGTATCCCCTTTCTAGGAAATCATCCGTTTTTTTCTCGGTGTATTTTCTCGCAGTCTTCTTCCGGTTGCCTTCTAAAAATCTTTTTAGGACAAGGAAAAAATACAAAGAAGTTGGGCCTTTCCCAAAAGAATTGGAAATACAGATATTTTATATAATCTTCACCTCAAAGAAATGCATGAGTTTAATAAGCATCGATAAAGAAATTAAAAAAAATCTTTGGGTATTCCCCAGGTTCAGTGCTTAGCGACCACGCCGGTTGCTACTGTGTGGGCGCATATTGGAATTCTGACATGTG
Organism: Alentia gelatinosa; assembly: GCA_950022655.1. NCBI lineage: Eukaryota > Metazoa > Annelida > Polychaeta > Phyllodocida > Polynoidae > Alentia > Alentia gelatinosa. Next base: position 18,094,977 of record OX465588.1, on the reverse strand, counting down.
AACGTTCCGGATCATGAGTTAATCCTATTTGTGGTCCACCTAATGATCAACGGGTGACTGCACAAAAAGATTAAGTACTTGGACTAATTAATCGGAATAACGTATGGAACGTATGATAGTTATTGCATTTGCTATTTAGTTTAAAGCACATTTTGTAAGCATGATCTAGATGGTGTATTGAAGAATCGTCAATATGATATACATTGCTGAGGAGTGGTTATGAGCATGGGCAGACAGTATTATACGAACTGACATACATAGATTCGTTGATATGTATACATTATTGGAAAGGGCATAGTCATCCAGGACCCAGGCGTTCTCGATTGTATTGGCTTATTTCGCCATAGTGACATAGAAATCCAGACATTTTCAGATATGAATATTGCTATAGAGGTTTCCCCCCATGAAAACCCAATCTCCTTACCGGGAGGCAACATACATGTAATTTTTTCATAAAAATTATAAATATCCACTGTTTCTCACAGTAGATTTCTTTTAACTTGCCTCATAACTTACTACCAAAGTAAACATGTTTTGTCATGAGGTGCTTCACCCGTTGCAGCGCAGTGATAATGAATATGTGTTCCTTAGTTTTACCAATATAGGAATAGACGTAGTATCATTCATAAGATGATATATTGTATTTCATTCAAAAAGCGGTGTGTTTTAGCAATGTTAGTAATATGTATAAAGGTCTTTTGTGGGCAAAAACCATGGAAGAATGATGTATCTCAAATCAGATAAAGACTGTCCTGTTGTATTTAGTAAGATCAGGCATCAGAGAAAACGTTCACATGTTGATTGCGGGAGCAACAAGGAAATCAAAATAACTATGGTTGTTAGATTGCCAGTCAGCTATACATGTTGGTCTACATGTCAATGTTTTGGAAGCAGACAGATTTAGCAGGGAGCTGACATAACCAGGGCACACAGCAGCTTAGCCATGATCGACAGGTCCACCGGCGAGGCCCGCGTGTCCCGCAGGGAGGGCGGGGGCATGTACGGAGTGGGAGGTGTGTGTGTGTGTGTGTGGGGGGGGGGGGGGGTGAAAAGAACAGCGCTGATTGGTCTAAGAGAGGTTCTAAGTATTGGAGGCGCCGTTCCTCCTGTTCTTGTAGCACTGGTTATACCTACTCCCTATATCCTATATCCTTTACCAGTGTTCTCAGAGCAATACTAATATTACACACATACAGCATTGACCCCAGCAACTACTAGTGCTTATCGATGACCACCCGGACTGCCATGGAGGTAAGGGATAAGCCGGGATTATCGTCTCTAATTGTTTAATCCTCTCTGACCTCGCTGGTCTGCGATCACTGTGCTACTGGTCGGGCCGCCAGGTGAGCTCTGTGGACGGGAGTGGTCTCTAGATCAAAGTTCATTATTGTTCTTCTTGGATCTGGATCTGTAGGCCGGAGACGTCCAAGCATGCTCCTTTGGAACACCCCCTACTGTGAGAACTGCAGTGTTTGAGTGACACACATTTATAGCAATCCCATTTTGTTGATATAAGAACAATTGCTGTTATCTAAAGCAGGCAATTACGGACAGGTGGAAGGTGAGTGCTTTGTAAAGCTTGCAGTCCACAAAACATCGATCCTGTAGATCAGTGGATACAGGGGTGTTGCAGTACACTAGATCACCCTCGCTTATATATACGGATGATACCTCGTGGACCGTCATACACTCCAAAACCGCCCACCCACCTAACCACCTCAGGAGACCCTGTCTAAACTTTTCATATCGGCGCCCACCGCGCATTGTTAGCAGCAGGAAACCACTACGCCGGAACGGTCTCTATACATTATTCACACACGTGAACTGGCTCCGTGGTAGAGGCACGCTGAGACTGACTGCAGTGGTCTGGTTCTTACCTCCCAGACCAGGCGTCTAGCTTCACCAGAGACTTTACCCGCGGAGTGGTGGACTATACTCGTAAGGATTGAATTTCTTTTCTCATTTTGTTTTTTGTTGTTGGATATGCTGAGTGGTGATAGAAATACAAACAAAGGTTGTACCTTTAAGTGAACTTAACAGAGATTTGATCCGAGCAATTCCGCCACAGAACAGGTGGTGGCTTTTTGCTTAGAGATTAACTCGCATGTCTCGGCACCACCCTCTCCCCTGGCTCGAGAGTAGCTCGCTACAGGCCACCTACACCCCGGATAATAATTCCTTTTACGGTAGTACCCGGCCCTCTGCACCGACAGCCCTCACCCCAAGAATCCGCTACCACAGTGCCACCCGCCAGCCACAGGAACTCGGACTTCGCAACATGGCCAACTGGAACATGGTGTGGCTTCAGCCCAAAGCGGGTTCAGCCTCCTTCGACTTCACCAGGGCTGCTGGACCTGGGGTTACCCCGGGCCCCGAGCCGCTCTCTCCGGGCATGGAGAAGCGCCTAGAGCACCTGTCCCGCCCCACCGTAGCCTCGGCCATGAAGAGAGAGACACCCTGGATGAAGAGGTATCATGTGATGTCTTACATGGAAGGGGATAGAGTGTCATGGAGCAAGCAGGAACTGCGGAAGGATTGTGATAGCCTCATGTGGACTGACAATGGCACCATACGATCGCAAACTAAGATATGAACTCTTCATCGGTCTGTTAACATTCATGAACATGGGCAGACAACTGCTGGTATACGTTAAAACAAGGTACAATAACCACCTTTCCCAGTGTCCCAAAATAGGCATAATTCCATTTAACATATATACACTTATTACGATTAACTAAGTAGGGATATGAAGTAATTGCAAAGCCATAGGAGTCATTGCATGAATACAATTTATGAAAACAAACGCGAATCATCTAATTTTATAAAATGGTACTCGTGTTGCAATCACTCAGACCTTGCTTTGTCAGTGGTTGGTGGATCTACGGCAATATATTGTAATGTGATTTCAAGTAAGGTGGATTTTGTTGTGTACCTTCTAGTTTTCATTCTCCCCAACACAAAGTTTCTTGGAAATCTAGAGCTGCCTACACACTGACGTTCACTGACTACAAGAGATCAGTATACTGATGCATTAGATTATTTCCCACTTGTATCCATCTAATGGAGTTCAATGTATTTAACTTCCACAGACAAATCGAGCCATTTGCTTATAAATAGTATCTTATCTCCCACTAAGCAATTCATGCTGGTATGAAAAAGGATTGTACTAATTAGAATAACATTATATTATCTATTAAAAATTCCCTTCACGTTGCTATCGACTTGATACGTCCCCACAGCATTAACATTGTATTGTCGTTTTCATGTATTGTTAATCCTGAGAACGTGAGTCTTCTATTTTCTAGCACCCTGATTTATTTACATCGCTCAAAAGATCAGAATTTATGGCTCAAATAACAGAAAATGAATCTACCAAGAAATATTCAACTTTTATTGGATAATAAGTCTCTTACATGTTGTGCATTTAAAGCAAACTTCACTAATATAGTGTTTAGTAATTAGCTTACAAACCAAAACGTACGCATAGTTTTAATGTCTTTGTCGTTTGCCATGCCTTATGCGGTGACAATATAACTACTAAATAACTGTTGATGTTAGAACTTCTGAGCAAATCTGTGATATAACTGTTGCCTAATGCAATATATACCGTTCATACCTCTGCACTGAGGACCCATTTCAATGTTAAACTAGTCTACAAGTTATCACTTTCACAGTTTGAACGATAATCCACATGTATACTTTGTAACTTGTGCCAATCTGTCAAATATTTCCACTTCTTGTGGGGCCCTTAGAATACGCGGCCTCAGCTATAGTTGTTTGCCAATTTAGATTGAGACATAAGTATCTGCAGTTGCAACGGTGTTTTGTGTGCAATTTGAATGACATTGTATTGTCACAATCGGATATAATCCTAATATCATAAACAAAGCTGATTTCAACTACCAACTGTTGTTACTTTTTGTTGCCATACAAGGTATATTTTTGTATAATTTCTTTCGTTTCAGAGATTATATTTTCCTCCTTCATGCAAAATTTTTATGATCTTAATCCCCCAATTTATTAAACAACCTATGCTTTCAGCCGAAATAATCATATTATACATTAACTCTATGGCTTCATTGGTTCTATTCACGCCTTTACTAGAGGGAAACTGTTCCCAGGTGAAAGACTATTTAAGTGACGAGGTAAGGATATAAAGAATTACCTTTAAACAGTATTTTTTTAATCCTCACCGAGTGATCATGATATTCTTTTTCCTGAGACATGTTTCCCATTACTATATACCTTCAAATAATTATGACAATGGCAATTCATCAACCTCCAATGGGTGGGGTATCAATGTCCACCCTTACAGAGTAGCTTCAACTTGTATGTTTTCTTCACACACAAGCTTCGACCTGATTGATATCGACGGTGTTACGTGGTCGACCTTGGTATGGAAACGTCAGCCTTGTTACTAAAACTGTAGTTACTATACCCTCAGCTGCGATATGTAGTGTTCGTTTATAAGCATACTAGGAGAAGGTGAGTAGCCATTCACAGATCAAGCGCCTGGTCAGATGTCCCTTTGTCATACACCTTGAAATATGTATATTTGAGAAACCTTTAATCGCCATTCGATGCTTAATTAGGCACATAGAGAGGGTCTTTAGATAGTAATAGCCACTACCTTGAGAGGTGATAGAGCTTTCGAAAATCAGTTCCTTATAAAACGACCTTTTATGTACATGTATGCTATGCTAACAACACGATACCTCCGCGGCCCTATTAACTGTCTCGGAGCCTCTCAGTGTTCATGGCCTGCAGCTGAGCAGCTCGCTCCCTGCAGGCGATCTGCGTGTCGGTGAAGGCCAGATCTGCTCATTGAGGGGGCGGGAGAGAGAGTGTGTGTGAGTCTCTGTGGAGCAGGCTCATTCAAAGCCCGACTTTAAAAATTGACGATCTCACCATACACTACCTGGTCGCTTGACGCCGTTTACAGACAACCCACTGCAATACGATTGATTATTAAAGGTACGGATATGATATCCAAAGTTGCGGCTGACATTTTCTGAATATGAAATATATTTGTTATATGTATTGTACTGCATCTTGCCCCCACTGTCATCAGGTTCATTTTTGGTTTCATAATCTTCAAGTCTATCCCTTCGATTCTTTTTCTCAAACAATTAAATAATAATTTCACATTACACCTGTTGTAATATCCTGTTTCTAAGGCAGACCCACTGGTATCAATATCTAATTGTTCTATTGGCTGAAACCTACTGCCTTTCTGAGAAGATGCCTTAGGGATCTGCTTTTAGATCTCACACACAGTATCGGTGCCAAGTTTGCACTGTACTAAACCAACCTTTCATGACCTCAAACCTAAAGACCTCCCTCAATCTTTTAAATGCACTTTCGATTTTCTTGGATTTCCCGACCCTGTACTCATTGTAGCTGTTCCACTCTTGGTGGTCTGTCGATAAATGTCTATAACAAGGTTTTTAAGCTCAATGGAGCTCGCATGGCCATACAAAAGTCTTGGGGCTGGAGCTTGGCCAAAGCTGTAATGAGTAAGTCGAATAATTCCTTGCCAGGCGAAGATTTGAACCTGGGTTAAGCCTTCCAACTAGTGGTCCGACCTTGCCATATAGTGGCCAAGTGTTGTACCAACACTGCTCCCTGAAAGAACAATTTATTTAAACAACCTTCACTATTAATAATCCTGCACGATTATAAAATGTGATAAAACCTTGCTTAAAAGGATAGACATTACCGAACTACGGATTATAGATATTGATATTCTAACTATGCACATGCCACCATTTACTTCTCAGAATGGAAAATATAAAAACATTTCTTAATGATATGGCATATTGACACGTCATTCTTGAATTTTGTATTGTTGTTTCACAGTGAATACAACGACAATCACTTAGAATAATTGCTATAATTATGATACATAATTAACTTGAAATCTAACTTTCAAAATGGATTATAAGGGAAATCGTAACAAGAATTTGTTCTAGAAATCAAGTAATATTAATATTGATTTGTTTTACGACATGGAAGAAGCAGAAATGGTAACGCTTAGATTTCTTTTTTTTTATATTATTGTTTTGTTATCACTCTCATTCTCATGAATTTTTCAGTACAACATCTTTTCATATACATACAAATGGTTCACATCCCATGTCTTCGCGTCTACAATAAGTAATGATTATTACTTATAATTATCATAATAGAATCAAGATGGCAGGAATAATGGACAGAGTATATTGAATAAAGATAGCGCCGTCAGGCATGCGTGCACTGTTCGGATATTTCACTATGCAAGCTTCAACTTTGGTTTGAGGCCGAGCAACCTCAGTGTATCTGGATCGTTAGATGTTACGTCGTCTCTCATAAATATCAAATGAGTGCCATATTGGTAAAACTCTCCTAGGCGCTAGCGCACGGGAGAGTCAAGTTCTCAACCGTCTAGCGTCCACACCATTAGGCTGCACCTTGTGTGCTCGGAGACTTGTGGGCTTCCTATCTCAATGGAGATTCAGTTCTAAGTTAGTGCAGGATTTAGTACCCGCTCAACGCCTTAGCATATGGCTGGTTGGATAGTGTGCTGTCAAACATACCAGGGCATACTGATTACATTATAGCTGACTTGGGCATACCTGCCATTTAGCTTCCCGACGCTATGATAATATTCATAGACACGGGGGCGGAGGTTAGAAATCAGGCCTCTATTTGAACAACTCAACCCCTTTCCTATAGGCTCAAGGGTATTTATGGAGAGGTCCCTAAACTCAATGCCAACAGCCGCAGGTAGATAAAGCCACATAATTTAGGACAATGTTTTAAGCCATATCGTTTCGTTTTTCTTCTTGTTAGGCGCCACCCTTACATAATGACATTTCCAACAGACTCGTCTCCCTCCTTTGCTACAGTAAATGGGAAGAGTAAATACGTGCCCGAGGTATGGCAATGGTGGCCTACGCGACGTTTACTCTAGACGGCTGAAAACGTGACGGCTGTAGGTCGCCTATCGAATTGCCGTTCACCTCGGCCTCTTTGAAATAGTTGTCGGTGTAAAATCATCAGCATAATCATCATGCCGTGCAAAATTAGGCGTATACACTGCATGAAAAATGTATATTTCATCTATACACCACCGCATTAACAGATGTGTACAAGGTATACTAATATGTTTATAAATGTACATATGCCTCTATTGTGCGCCAGCGTATATGGCATAGACACCTGTGTTTTTCCTGGTATAATATGTCAGCGTAATTGCTGTATTTGCCGCAAAGCGCATGAATGAAGAGAAATATACTGTGTGCTATATAATATTATGGAACCAATTAGTAGTAGAATAATGTATCCAATAATATGAACAATAATTGACACAATGGCGTGGATGGCGGAATAATTAAGAAAACAGGGTTTATTAAAGAGGTAACATTGGGACCTTCCCCTGCCTGAACATCAAGAATTACAGGTAAGCTAAAGCTTGACCCCTGAAAAGTAAGATTAAAACGAACTGCTCGGTTGAGCAAATCACAGCGGAATGAGGATTTGAAACCACGGGCGTCACCAAGTAACCTCCGGATACCGCATCAGTAACCGGGATACCTATAGAAGAGTGGGTGTGACGCCCAACAACAACAACAACAACAACAACAACAAACAAGACCGCAGTGAATATTTGAGAGAGTTATATTGGTTGATAATTTATATTTATATAAGCATGGTTATATAGTAATATATATGCGGGTCGTATACATTTTATATATGTTTGGCATATTTACCCTCTCCCATTATAACTACACCGACTTGCCCGCCCTGGCGCCACCCAACTTCTGCTAGGCGGGCGGCTGTGCAGACGGTTATGTGAACGGTAGCACCACCAAAGGCTAACGGCTCCAATATCTGATGAGAGAAAGGAATTTCGTAATTGGCTGTTCTAATTTTAGGACCTATGCTTGAAGAGTAATACTCTGGTTACTGGTAAATCACACGGCTGTACAGGTTGGCGTCAGTTGAAGAGGTGGCGGTGGCGGTGGTGGTGGCACCGGCTGCACGATAAAGTTCTAATGATACTTATGCTATCCATACAGGACTAGAAATATATCCACAGACCAATGATGTTTTTAAAGTAAAATCTATTAAAAAATAGTTCAGAAACAACAGAATGTTGGGTTTATCATGTTAATCAATTAATACCCAAGTAGTTTTTATAAAGGTTTTCATGAAATAAAATGGTAATATAACATTGCACTTTTCATATAACACAGACTTGGATGTTTGATGATAAACGAATAAAAAAAACAGTGGTGTCCCCTAGATGCAGAGATAAGAATGATTGGACAGTGGCATAAATATGCATAAACATAACTCTAACTGGCCTAGAATGAAGTCATGCGTATATATGATGCCAAATAGGACCAAATCATTTACGCCCGAGGAGACTTGTGTACGCCAAATGTAAACGTATGTAAACATAAATTTCGATGTTGCGTTGTGCTGCTAAATTCAAGAATCGTCGCCTATAATAGGCTAGTGTAAACGCCGGGATATACGCGGGCCCAGTCTACCAGGTACTTTCCATCGCGCAAGGTAGTCAGCGCACGTTTTTATTGACATTACGGGTAAACTGTTGTGCAGACACGTAGGAGTACCTTTTATTCCAGGTTGAAAAGACTTAGCTAATGTTAGGCAATTCAGTCTTTCTGTGATAAATCTAAGTCAATGAAGTGTTGAAGCAAAGGGACACTATTCATCCAATACTTGATCCATTTATGCATCTTAATCATCAGGAGAAGGTAAAAAGAAACATCATCTAATCACCAATTGACTTTACATGAAATGATTATTCCGAATCAGTAGTTAACTTAAGCTACTAGTGAACCAATTCACACTTTAGCTACTAAGTGAAGTGCATGAGTGATATCAACAGGAACATGATCATAAATCCATGTTTTTGAAGGCCCTGAAATGAAATCATTTTCTGAATATCTCGAATTTGCCTGGCCTTTAAAATATAAAGTTTATTTATTCAATAGGAATCCCTTATATCGGTCAAGTTGGCCTATTTTAACATCCGCATGAATGTATACCTCCGTCAGAACTCTTTCTATTTGCTTCATTAAGAAAATGAGCACATATATACTCGGTTAATTAACTTTATTTCGCATGGAAATGACTACGCATTGGCGAAAGGCCCGTTGTCCACAGAAGGTTCTAGCAATATTTTGAATGAATATTGATCGGCACACACACCAAGTCACACAACAAGACCATGCACCATTACTTGTACTGCATCAATGTTACTGCACATTGCACTTTATGAAGGACGCTCTGGCAAGGAATCGGTCCATTATATCTCCTGGTATAATACCCTTATATCTGCACGGTATACAAATGCCAAAACTACAGAGGGTCTGATGAATTTTAACTGCGATTATCGAACGGTAAATCCATCAAACTAAACCAAAACACCTTCTGGTACGCCAGTACCCCTATCACTATCTTTTCCATACAAAGTATATTATGGAAATAATAGTTGAAAAGGAGATCTAAATAACCGTGTCATAGACATGCGTAACGTACATTATTGTTTCCCGTATAGGTAAGATCCCGAGTAGTGATCTATTTACAGTAGCACATTTCTTTTTGGATGAAACTACTCCTGATAATCATCCCCTGTATTCTGATAATACCAGAAACAGTGATTGTCATATTCTACAGACTGTGTTAAATAAACTATATATTCAACAAGATGACTTAGACATTTTATATGAACCTATATTGCCAAAAGAACTGAACGTGAAAAGGATGAAGACAAGGATAGCTAGGCGAAAATGTGGAAAGTGACCAAGTCTCTTTACCTCTTCTAACATTTCAGGACATAGTCGGTGTTTTCCTGGTTTTAAAAAGATATTTCTTTATTCAATCAGCCAAAATATCGATGGTTAACCGGTATGCGGTGGGGCCTTGTGAGTTGGTACCTCCATAATCAGACTGGAGGTACCGGCAAGAGCAAGATTCCATATTTCTTGAGACTGGGCAAACCCGCATGTACCTCCAGTCGCAAGGAACTGCAGTTCACACTGCTGCGTTCCTTGCGCTTCGTACCCTTGCGACTGGTGGTACCAGCTCGCAAGCTCCCCCAAGTCGCAAGTGTGAACAGGCCTTGAATTACCTCCTTGCGAATGGAACGCCCATTCACAGAATGGGTGAACCCTCAGGCAAGCAACGTGGCAAAACACACAGCATGAACTGCAAGTTTCCTGCTATTGTAAGCCTGGGCCCTGTCTCAGACCGGAGTCACCTCAGGTCCGCCCTGTCGCAAGCGTTTTTGAATATCCAACAGGTTTGATATTTGGTACCACTAGTCTGAGACTAGATGTTACCCATAAATGCAAGCGGACCAACCGCAAGGTGTGTGGGTGTGGGTGTGGGTGGGTGTTATAAGCCAGTTCACATCGTGCAACTGGGGGAGCTTGCGAGCCAGCAGCCCCAGTTGCAAGGGTACGAAGCACAAGGAACGCAGCGCACTGGGGGTACATGCTGTACGCCCAGTCGCAAGGAAACTGGTACCTCTAGTCTGAAACTGTCCAAGTGCTTCTGTAACCCGTGACAATAATACGGAATGCAAATCTCCTTTTATTGCATCATGTCACGGGAAGCCAGACCTAGGCTACCTCTCAATTTGAGGCAATGGGATAATGGTTGAAGAACCCATACCTGCTCGTGCTTTTATTTCAGGAACTAATTGGTAATTAAGATGATGTAAGTGATAGTTTGCTGACTGAGCAATTACATGTCAGGGGAGTCCGTATCTGTAATCGATTGAAATTTTCAACCTGTGCTGAAACTGACAGGAAGGTCGCACACAGTAACTCGACAGACAAATCAGTAATGAATGCCCAGGCTCTACAACAGACTGTAATGAATCCTATCTGCAATAAAGAATGGCACTGTATCTATTTCAGCATTTTTTGTTTCCCCACAATAGCCGCTTGATTTAATCAGTACGGTCAAACTTCCCCCCATTCAATTTCAAACATGACCTTCATATGGCAATAACATGGCAATAGTTTTTAGACACTGTCAGCGGCCTACTTATCATAATTTGATGCTGAGATCATCATAATCATGCATAATCAAGAGAGGATGCAAGGTTTAACATCTCGCTTTTATGATCTTCCCAAACCATGTTGCACTTACTCTCCCTTTTCTTTTAGTTTCTCCAAGAGACGAAAACAGTTTAGTTCAATATCATGTATTACACCAGCTTTTTCATTACGCCACTCACCTTTTCTCTCATGCACCTTTATTTATACAGGGAACAACTTCTATAACAATTTGGATAGCACTCTTTCAACTGTATCATTTGCCTGTGAACTATAAATGGTTGACATAGAGTGTTTTATTTCTCTCTCTTCTATGAACTTTGTGAATTCTTGTAAAGTAAATTGAGAATTGTTCTGATGAAATTCCAAGCAGGAAACCTTGGGGGACTAAATACAGACATGAGAAAATCCATAACAACTTGAGATGTTATTTTGAAACTACATGTATAGTGCTACTTCTGTTCATTTGCTATAATTTAATAAACCAAAGGAATTGCAAATCTGGCGTAAGATGGAGACTTTTCAAATGATCCCACGATTCTGTTTGACACATTCTCCCATGGACCATTTGGATATGCCACTGACTGTAGTGAGTTATAATGTTGTCTTAACCATGGTGCCAGTCTGATGGCAGTCTGAACATCCCAGAACAAAACATAAACAGCTGTATCCATCTTTGACCACAAGTACACGTCTCTTAACCCTTTAACAGCAGGAAGATGCCTCCAGGCATTCCTCTGGCTACGGCAGGAAGATGCCTCCAGGCATTCCCCTGGCTACGGCAGGAAGATGCCTCCAGGTATCTTAGAGGCATCATTGATACTTACATACAAAATTCATTAGATAAAAAGATAATTGTTTGATTTAAATGAAATTTTGACAATTTCTAAGAGCCATATTGACCTTTGATTTGGTATAACAAAATATGATTAGACAACAAGGTAAATTACTTAAATCACATGACACATCACATGACATTACTGTTTCCCCAAAAAGGTGCCTGTCATAGCAGGGTCGTTTGGGCAGGCCATGCCTGCCGTGTAATGCTGAGCATAGAAACTGGGTGCTGCAGGGAAAGGGTTAAGTATTTGTTTTGTGTGCGTTTGTCCCTGGTGAGACCATAAGCAAAATGAAACAACTTATGGTAGAACAATCATATTTGTTTGCATTGATATTCCAACATACAGTGATATTCCATCCTCGCCGTCAATTCGTGGTAGTTGAAGTTGTAGAAGTAGCAGAAGAAGCAGAAAATACACTGCGAACCACTAGACTGTTCCAACAGCCAGGCAAAATAGGTGTACGGAGCCCGCAATGGGGTTGCCAGCAGACCTGGCGTGAGGCAGGAGAAGACCTGGAACCCGTTTCAATAGTATGGGGAGTAAACGGGAATAGCCACCGCAACAGCGAGAGCAATCAGCAGCATTAACAGTGGGAGTTATAAAGTATTGTTTCAGAAGTGGTGTCACTGTTGAGATTCTGGTGCCGTTCGCTATGCCAGCGTAACAAACGACACATTTAATAAATCTATATCTAATGAATAATTAGATAATTCCAAATTATTCCTCGTGTTTTTCCCCATATTTCAGTTTTTTATTTAACGTTTCTACGTGTATTCTTAGGTGATTTACAGAGCCTGCCACTGTACCTCTCACTTGTAAGATATGGAAGTGATAGCCTATGGTCGAGCAGCACAGTGGCATACCGACCGAGTAGTGCAGTGACTAGTTCTTGGTTCAAATAGTTTAATAGTTCTCACAAATTAGTGGATCACTAGAGAATTATAAAAATCCATATATGGTCAAGACATACATATCGAATTGTTCAGAGCATTTTTTTTATTTACTTAAATACGATATAATATCAGATAAGATGTGATTTGAAATTGTTGTTTTGATCAGTGCGAGAGGGTTGGCCCTCTCGTGAACAGTGGCAGCCATGTGGCGCCAACAGCGAGACCTCACTTACTATTGAAACGGGTACTACCGCTGTTGGTGCCGCTTTGCTCTGAGGTGCCGCTCGCTGTTGCCATGCTCTATTATATTGAAACACGAAGTGCCGGTATTTGGTTAGTGAGAGCAACTACGAGAGTTTTTCCAACTATTGAAACAGCTCCCTGGTGAAACACCTTAGCCAGGTCAGGTGTATGTATATATGTACATTTACTCTGTGGGGATACTACCCACTTGGGCCACGTGCTAGTCACTAGGTAGCCGCACGGCCATGTGTGGTTTCATGCCGGGTAGAAAAAGGTAGGTCGGTGGAAGAGCGTGAACTGCTATACACATTTACGCCAGGGAGGTATTTCAGAGACAAGGTGTTGTATAGACCTGTTGGGTTGAAACGATCACTAACGTTCTAAGACCTACTTGGATATAGCTGTGCCATACATGAGCAGGTGTGATAATTCGACTATGCAACGTCAACGGTAACTATCAACGATCGTTACAACTAAAATACACCTCCCAGGCCTGTCAACAGGCGTATGGCAGACAAACCTACTGAAAGACCAGCTGAACAACTTTTCAGCACAAAGTTGGTGGAACGCACCCATTAAGATGATTTAATTTGCATTCAAAGTTTTCAGCATGATATAAATATATTCTTTCTGAAAATATCAGACTAGGGCTAAAGGATCTACTTGTAAAGACAATTCAAATGAGGAGCGTACCAGGGACCGTTGAAAAATGTTCGTCCTACACTGGGACGGAAGCGGCACAACTGTCAGCACAAGGAAGACGTTTTGTAGGATGCTAGACCTGTCCCGTTGAATAACACATGTCCCTCGAAAGTCCCGCAAAATTGACCTCTCTGTGGGAGGGGCATGTCTTAAGTTGTTTACTCGTATAGGAAGGAGAGTTTCTAGTGAACGTGATAATCCAAGATATTCAACTATTCTCACCTTTTCATTATTTTTCTTCTGTCATACTCTTCAACATTTATCATTTTCATACTTTTATTGGCATATTACAAAATAGCCAGGCAAACTCTTATATCTTAGGTGGGTCTTACAAAAAGACAGTCCCTGAGTAAGATTGTCTTACATTTAAACCCTCAGTCCCTTAGGAGATCTCCTACACATATACTTTACATATATGTACACATATATGTACACACACACACACATATATATATATATATATATATATATAATATTGATACGAGCTGGATAATAATTAATCAACATTAGCGAATAAATAAGAACGAGGTATTTGGAGGTAATCACATAAAAACCGGGTTTATTCAGACAAAGTTAAACGGTAAGACTAAAATATACGTGTTTTCCCTGCTGAGAAAACGATACAAGTATCCGTTAACTGTTAGAACGTGACGTAACCAAATTGGCTACCGCGTGTAGTGAAGACAACGTGATGTAACGGTTACCAGGGTGAAGCGCAACCGGGTAACCACCTCGATACGATAGAAACGTATCCTGAGGCTCTACAATTTATATACATATAACAAGTTATATAGTGATATAATATTGATACGAGCTGGATAATAATTAATCAACATTAGCGAATAAATAAGAACGAGGTATTTGGAGGTAATCACATAAAAACCGGGCAAAAACCCTCCAAATACAAGAGAGAAATTATGAGCTCTCTTAAAGATATTTAGACAAAGAGTCCCAAGATTCTTTATATCCCAAATTATGGATATATTTCATCACAGCCGATGAGGACCAATTGCCCCGGATTTTGATATCTTGGATATCCATACCCAAAGATTTGAGATAAGACGCCCCACCGTGGCGTAGAGAATGACAAGAAATATTAAACGGGTCCATACCACATGAGGAAGATAATTCCTTAATTTTAGAGTTTAAAGAATTGTAAGTAAGTGGTAACCTTAAACTTCCTTTTGACAATCGAAAAATAAAATCATTCTCTTTAGGTTTTTGGACAGAAAAAACTCTTTTTAGACCTGATACCACGCAAAAAGGTGAATCACCCAAAGAATTAAGATAAATACACTGTGGCTTAGTGCCGAATTGGTCCACCTTTGATGAACTAACATTAATGGTTAAGTGGGTATCGAAAACCTGAATATCGCTTTTTCTTAAACAATGTTCAGAAAACGTGAAATGTGAATTTCTGAGTAGCGATCGAAAACCAAAAACAAGCGATACCAAAAAAACTAGATCATTTTCTTTAGACATATCCAGGATTGAGTAAAACCGGAGTAATTCTGATGGGATAAGGGGATGCCTAACGATAGGCTTAGTTTTGTTACATCTGATCACCCCTTTTATAACCATCTTAAGAGCAAAATCGGATGACATATCCGAGTTGCCCAGCAATTTGTTTTTAAAATTTACCGCAGAAATATAATTCTTGATAGAGACCGGAGTCAAAAATTCAGATAAATGAGAAACATATAAACACAAGACCGAACTTGTTGAGGGATAACTAACAAAACAGTTAGTTTTACAAAAAATTTCATAGCAACGCCACTGCTGTTCCCTCGCTTTTATCGAGTTCTTTGATAAACAGTTTTGGATAAACATCTCTTTCCTCTCTTCGAGAATCTGTACCCGAACTCCTGTTGGTGAAACAACACATACCATTATCCTCTAACACTTTTTTACATTTATCAACATAGCCATTGTATTCTAAACGAGAGAGATAATCCGCTAGGATATTATCGTCAGATTTTATATAGGATGCTTGGATGTTTATGTTAAAAACAAAACAAAACCAAAAAATTTCTCGTAGCCATTTCATACAAGTGACATTTCTAGACCTTCCGGTATTTAACATGGCCAAAACTTGCATGTTATCCGTTATTACATGTATACTAGCATCTTTACATTTACTCCCCCACTTTTTAAGACCTTGTAAGACTGGCCATAATTCTAGAACGTTGATATTCATATCAAAAATATCAAATTCCGGTGATTTTTCAAAATGATGTAACGGGATACTACAAATTTTATTATCGCTCCAAGTGCCATACAAGTAATCTTTCCCAAACCAAGCCCCAAAACCCTTACTTGATGAATCCGAGACCATAGGGCAGTCTATTAAATCTTTTTGGATGAAGCAAATACCATTAAAAATAGCACAAAATCTTAACCACCAGTTAAAATCTTCGGTAATCTCGTTATTTAGGAGAATTTCACCATTTTTAGGACAATCCGAGCTCAAATCAAATATACGTCTGCTGAAAGTACGGCCTCCACGGACCACCTGAGAACAAAAGGATACTAATCCACCTATAGACTCCAGTTCTTTTTTAGAGCCTCTACCTTTTTCCATAACAAAACCTATTTTTCCTGATAATTTTTCCACCTTCTCTAGTGGTAAAGAGAGTGTAAGATCTAAAGAATCTATGGTAATTCCCAAAAAGATTACAATTTGACTCGGAAAAGTAACTTTAGATCTTGAGACTTCAAATCCTAGATTTTCCAGAATACCAATGAAATGATCCCTTTTTGACAAACATTCATTTTCCGTTTTACCGAAAATTAAAAAATCGTCTAGATAATTCACTACACGACCAACCCCCTGCTGTTCTGCGATATTTACAACAAAATTCGAAATACGAGTAAATATATTTGGTGCACAACGTAAACCAAAACATAAACGGTTATCAACATAGATTTTTTCTTCCCATCGAATTCCTTGAAATTTTACATGTTGATAATTAACATTAACCGCTCGGTATGCCGATTTAATATCAACAACAGACATGAAAAAACCTTTTTCCAAGTGATCTACCGCATCATAGATACAATTATACTTAAAACTCTCAAAGGTATCTGACATAAAGTTATTGATACTAAGGCTTTCAGGCCTAGAGCAATCTGTGATAGGCCTTAGGCCTCCATTACTTTTTTCAACCGCCCCTAGTGAGTGGATGCAGTCAGGCTTTACATCAGCGATTTGAATCTTACCCGACAACAATTCTTCAGATAAAATAATATCCATTTTACTTTTGAACTTTTCATCTAAAATCGAATTGTAATTTTCGCAATCGTAATTGGCATTACAGTCGTTATTAACAATTCTGAAACCTTCTGTTAAACCTCTCCAAATAAAGTTTTTATCCTCCACTGATAAACTTGATGGTAGGTTATTAAAAACGTGAAAAGCCGCACGACATGGTTTTAACTGAGCGATAGCATTCCCAACGTAATAAACACAATCGCATAAGTTTTCCAAACATTTACGTCCTACATTTATATTTCCCAAGGAACTATCACAAGTATACAACGTTTCATCAACAAGATTCAAACTCGCATCATATATCGGTTTTAAATCTTTTGCAGTTAGAACGTTTTCCATGTTATCAACGAAAACATTTTGATCCCAACGATTCAAATTTTCTGAAACAACGTCATTATTATTTAAAACTGAGCTATCGGCAAAACTATTTACAGCGTTATGTACAAACAATGTATCAACTAACGAGTCAACTTCAGATGACCTAAATTCTTCTATATTTAGATCTCCATTCCCAAAATGGATACTTTTAGTTTCACCGACTGCGTTGTTTCATTTACATGGGGCGCTTTTTGCGTTTTTTGAGCAACTGAAGGCACCATGTGAACCAGCATTACATACAGAGCAAAAATGGCGATATTTGCAATTTTGGTACTTACATAAACCCTCTCCTTTGTTGTAGTTGAAACAATAACCATTCACAACGTTTTTTACCGACTTTTGTTTTTGTAATCTAGCATTGAGTGAACCGTCGTAACTCAAATGCCTGACGATATCCGCTGGGTTAATGTCTTTCAACGTTTCTATCCCGTCTTTATCCACACGAGTCTTAACAGACTTATCATAGTTTATTAGAGCCTCGTTCGCGAACACTTTTGTATCGGCCTTCTCGGTTAACAAAATCATGTGTTCTAATAATCCTGCGATAGGCTTATCGTTTTCCGATAGGTCTTTCATCATACGAAGGTTTATTAATGTCAATTTCTCGAAGGAGTTTACTTTATCACTTTTCTGCAAATAACGTTCGTGATCGTATTTACCTCGTTTGTTTCGACGTTTTCCTCTAGAAGTTGAACGATCCTCACGAGATGAGTCACTTGAATCTTCAGAATAATCATTTTTTGGAGAACGTTTTTTCCTTGAAATCTTCTCCTTGCTACGGCCCCTCTCTCCTTTCACAGACATCATCTCCACCAACGTAGTAATAGTTTTTTCCAAGCCGTCCATCCGTCCTTCCATCGTTTTTGCTGCACTTGTTACTGCATCTTTAACGTCGCCACCGCAGGCCGCATCCCCCTCAGAAACTTCGCCCACCTTACTGGTGTGGGAGAAGGAAAACGTCCGTTTTCTCTCATTTGTTTTTTCCAAGTCCACGAATTCTTCTTCAGAGGCTTCCTGCTCCCACTGGGCTTCTTTCTTCTGAGTCTTCCTTCTTCCCATATCATCGATAATCCGATAAAAATAAGGAGACTAAAATATACGTGTTTTCCCTGCTGAGAAAACGATACAAGTATCCGTTAACTGTTAGAACGTGACGTAACCCAATTGGCTACCGCGTGTAGTGAAGACAACGTGATGTAACGGTTACCAGGGTGAAGCGCAACCGGGTAACCACCTCGATACGATAGAAACGTATCCTGAGGCTCTACAATTTATATACATATAACAAGTTATATAGTGATATATATATATATATATATATATATATATACACCTTCTTTTCGGGTTTATATTCATAAATCAAGTAGCTCGGTGGCCAAGTGGTAGGGGTGTTCGCCTCGAGCATGGGAGGTCGTGGGTTCAAACCCCGGTCGGGTCATACCAAAGACTTACACAAAAATGGTACCCACTGCCCATTCGGCTAACACCCGCCATTAGAACGAGGAGTAGGGGTCTAGGGCCCGAGTGGAAGAACAGCTACATAGCCGAATTCGGTGATTGTGTAATACAATATCCCCTTAAAAATTGCTAAAAAAAAAAAAAAGTGGCTCAGGCTATCTTGGTGTCTCCTGCTGGCTTAGGAGAGTCAGGGAAGATGTGGGTCATTCTTAGTCAACACTTTGATAAAAGAACAATGTGAGTACTACAACAGTCAGTTGGGTGTGAAGGTTATAGGTCAAATATTCTCGAGGTGAATGGATGGTTAACGGTGCTATAAGAGTTCAGTGTCTTGCTTTGGCATTATTGCTGGTGTAACCTGTAGCTTCAATTATGTAACGATCATGCCTGGTTTGTGATAGCGTAATTCAATATGAACTCCGTATGTTCCTAACCATAGTTGTTGTTTTATAAGATGTTCATAGCCGAAGCTATTCTTGAAGTGTTATAATGTGTATGATTGTTTAATGTTGGTTGAACACATCGATAATATGGTTAAAAAAACATTGGTGCTCTCATATTTCTCACTCAAACCGGAAGTAACTAGCTATGTCGGTCAAATTGTTTCTAAGTATTAAATAGAAATAATCTCCAGGCACACCCGACTCTCACTGACCATGCTGCTATCTGGTGGCTAGGGATTGAACTAAACCATGTCGAAATATTTCTGGAGAAAGTTTTAAAGGGATACTACTTCTTCATGAATAAGATATGTACAAATATGTGCAAGCAGATATCTACATGACGTCTGATTCAGATGTGAGTACTTAGCGATGCGTGACCGCATAACCGTTTGAGAGACCATTTGGAGTTCAAATCCATGAAATGATTAAGTCTATGCAACCCATCAGGGGATTGTAAGACATCTTTGTTCAAATCATCTCACGTTTCGGAATCACCTTACCCTCTAGGATATTTCGACTATACAATCCAATGATCTCAAAACGGTGTCTATTAGTATTAACGGTTGTCGCGACTTTAATACAGGGGGATGTTTTTCAGTCACAACAATCGTAAATAGTGACCGTTTTGAGGAGTCAACATATCCCATCGTACAAGATCGGCCAACAATCGCTGGATGCGACACGTAGGGTGGTTTGAGTTGTGCTATAGTATTGAAAATCGTAGGGTATAATAGGTGAAATAGTCGCCAAAACTGTCACAACTAACGGCACAGTTAGACATGTAATACAGGGATAATGGGTGGGTAAAATATTTGGAGCAAGGGTTCTATATCTATGGTGTACTTATATCACAAATTTCAAAATTTTCTTATGGTTAACTTTATTCTGAGAAATATCAAACATAAAAATGTGAAAAATGTAGACACTGCAACACTCAGCCGACTTTTGCGTAAACTACCGCCATGCTCCGCGATTTTATCTATCGCTCATAATGATGCTGATTGGTTCTCATGGATACGCACGCTTCGGCTCTCGTAGTGAAGAACGTCTACTTTTTCACCTACATCAGTGAAGAACAACTACTGGGGTGCAAAATGGTGTGCCCAGGGAACATTATCCATCTGCCCTCTAGGAATAGTAGTATCGCCTTAAAAGTAACTCTGTGATACATATTGTACCATCGTGGGGTCTAAAATGATGTTAATTAGACCTGGGAGCTGCTATTCCTACTCTCCTACAAAGTTCTTATAGTGATCGTTTAAACTGTATGTGTTTTAAGGAAGTTCGTAGTTTTCATAGATCTGCTTGCTGCAAACTAGTCTCAGCTGCATGATAACCTCACACACCTGAGACTGGACGTACTAAGGACAAATGATGAAGCCTTAATTAATCCTTTTATTTATCAGAAGAACATTCCGGTATCAATAACAAATGTAGAATAAGGTTAAGTTACCTACTCGATACAAACCACCGTTATGATAAACATCCATCTCAGGTAACTGCATGTAACTTCGTTTCTTTCACATTGCGTGGATCACATCATTGCACTAAGAATTCACAAAGTTTTCAATATAACCGATTAGTTCAATACATTCGATATAGTCCCTGAATATTCAAATAATTACTTAAGTCCATCACCTAATTGTTTCATTGCTCCATCGCTATGTATTCAGTCCTTTTGATTTGTCTACATGGTTCCATGATTGTTCACAACTTCAGCAATCATAAAGATCTATCCGATGTAATGTAAGTCCAAATCTTAGTTTTCATAGTGCCAGGAGTCCAGGTATGTCTACTCCATGCATTCTCCCTATGAGAGTTAGCTCCCTGAATGTTGGTTTTCAAGTTACTCACGGAGTAAGACAGGTTTGCACTATCACATAAACCACAAGGCGGCGTCACTCCAGATAGAATGAGGCCTCCAGCGTCTTTGTACTGGTCTTTGAATGGTGGACCTTGCTCCCCTATACCTCATCTATGTCTTATCCTCTTACTCACTGCTGCTCAGTGCAGGCGGTGCTGAGGTATACTCCCCTGCTTGAATGTCAGAACCTCACTTGATCATACCTTTCCTTACACTGCATGAAAACCACCATTTCCCGGCGTATATAGGTATGCTTTTGCGTATACAAGGTCATTCTATTCCTCATGTGTATATACCTCATCTGTAGACGCCTGATTCATATATATGCCTGATTCTGTTGTATTTACACCACTATCCAATAGTTCTGATCTCTGCCACTTGGGGACACCACTGGTAGCATATTTCATTTTCCATTAACCACCCAAGTCTGTATTATATGAAAAATGTAATCTTATATTACCAATTTATTTTATAAAACCTTTATAAAACCAGATTGAGTATAGATTGATTAATTACACATAATAAACCCTGCATTATGTTGAATTTTTACCGTTTTTCTAATAGATTTTACTTTAAAACACCATTTCTATGTGTGGTCAGTCTAGGTCCAGTATATAATGGCCCTGTTCAAGTTTATAGTTGACACTTAAAATCATCTTACCTCAGCCTTACTTCCGCCTCACTTCCGCCTCACTCCCATCTCACCTCCCTCACCCTCCCCCCCTCGCCCCCACCACAACCTCTATGTTAGGGCTCCCTGCACTCACTCAACCTACACTGAAGTCCTCTCCCTACATGTGCGAATGCGCCGCCGGCCCCTACCTGTTGCTCGCCGCAAGCTCTACCAACACCCACGAGTGCGGACAGTGGGCAGTGGGGGTGGCTCTAAGGTTGGCTGGAGGTAACAGGGCTTCACTGTGAGTGAAGGTAGAGACTACTGCCTACCCTGG
This sequence comes from Alentia gelatinosa, assembly GCA_950022655.1. Classification (NCBI taxonomy): domain Eukaryota; kingdom Metazoa; phylum Annelida; class Polychaeta; order Phyllodocida; family Polynoidae; genus Alentia; species Alentia gelatinosa. The sequence continues at coordinate 18,072,855 of OX465588.1, read as the reverse complement.
TAAGTAGATAAAGGACTCGAAATAATCCATCCACACACACTGCGGGAAAGTGTGGGGTAGGCGATTCATTTTTCTTTTTTTTATGTTATATACGCCAAACATATATATAACATTTATACGACTGGCATATACATGTTGCGCAGAGGATATTTCCTCTCCTATACGCCTGGTGTGAAATACAGCCAAGACGCGTCCGTATTTAAAAGGAAACAGTCTTGTATACGCCTCATACGCTGGTGTGAAATATGGGCGTACACAAATGAAAACAAGGCAATATACAGCCGATATGTGCGATGCCGCGATGCCGCATGTATGAATAAAGTGGTTAGTTTCGTGCTGTATTATAAAGAACACCTATGCTATGTGTCTGCTCTCACTGCTATAGATCCTCTTCTTATTTACTAAATTTGTTCGTATTCCTTTAAGTTACTGAACCATACCTGCATTAATCAATATATGTATTAGCTACGAAATACCTACGTAATTTCGGACAAACGTGAAGTGCAATATACAAAAAGAGACATCTGCACATATATATACAAGACAAAAATTTTTAGCCAACCGAAACAGATCCTCCAATAGTACTAGAAATAGAACTGAATTTAGTCTATCGCAAACTCTCGGTTAGGCAGTTGCGCTCTCCCGCACAGGTCACGGAGTTCAATTTTCTCTGAATCTTAGTTTCACTTTGATATCAGCTTTGTTTTCATTTGTGAATAGTTCACCTAATTTTACACCTCATATGAAAATCTCGGAAACGGCCTGAAGATTTAAAACCAGAATATATATTATGGCATCAATGGAGACACTGAAAGATAGGGGTTACTGTTTAGTCCTGAGACCGGCTCCAGCTCCTGTATCCTTAGATGCCTCTCACTTTACCCACTCCACTCCTCCTCTCCGGGACTCTTGCGCCAGTTAGGGGAAGGTTTACTTTTGTTGAATCATTTAATGAATACTAATAATCGAAGACTTGACCATTTCTATTTAGGCCCCTAAGCCAAACCTCCAAGGTAGATAAAGGTCTAAAACGTATGCGGTAAGGGAAGTTCAAGTGAATCATGAACCAGATGATAAGTTCTAAGCCTATGAAAATAAATCTGAATCATTAAAATACCACGTGAAATGAATAACATTTACCTCCATGGGATCAACCTATAACTCCAGCGTAATAATACAAGATTTAACTAATCATGACCAGAAAAAACTCTACAGGGTCAATCTCCAAAGGGTACTCAATACTAGGAACCAGGGGCACGTTTAATAACCTAGGATAGTAAATTTAGACCCTTTTCTGTATGACATAGAAACCCAGTGACGATGTGTGTAAACTTTATTCAGCACTGATGGACGACCTTATGGACGGCTAATACTGTCTTAGCGAACAAACTTTAATATAATTAAACGATAACCCTTGTACGAGGTACAGAAAATGGTCTTCATGTACGATCCTATGTTATCAAACGGGCCCCAGGAGATACCTGCTCCAGGACCGACAGTTCAGGTGCAAATCACGATTAGCGGTTTTTCTCCACGATGGCCACGCCAAAAGTCGTCTGCTGCATGACTGACATCATCCATACATTTCAAGCGAAGCGCGAAACTTAATCCAAAGACTCCAACGTGCTGAGAAATAAGGAGAAAAAGATAGACTAGGTCTGGCACTTCTACAACATGTATTTCTTCGGGTGAAATGCGCTGCGTTTGGCGCTGCTTTTGTATCCCGAAAACGCTCGACTGTTTGCGGAGGAACTCTATCGCTGTCATCAGTGGTCACATTCACTGTAGGGATTCTGCACATTATTTACACACACAGATCTCGGGTATGAAAGCGTATATTCAAGTGATATAGACATGGATCAAGGGCAAATTTTACACCTGGCCCAAGGGAAAAAACACTTATTCACATCTTACAAATGAGTTGTGATAATTGTCTATTTTCGTGAATATATATAGACGTAGCCATGTCTATATCAAATTCTCATTTCCTGATTATCTATTCACTGTTATTCCTGTTTTTATGAGATACTTGGATCCTATAATGCTATGGTAATGGCTTGACAATATTTAGTACCAGTGATATTTTGTCAAGTCAAATAAAAAAAAGCTTTACTCCATAATCACGTGCAAATAGCGAGTGAAGTTCCTAATTTACATATTCTAGTTATTTGTACACAGGCAGAGAACAAGGTCTTAATAAAATGTAAATCCTATTATTCATCCAAAGAGATTATATGCAAGGGATCATTAATTACCGTAGATAGTTGAGACAAGCGTGATTGGCGGTAAACATACAAAACAAAGGGTTTATTCACTTAGAATAACTACAATACACTGGAGGGATCCTGGAAACCAGGAAACGGCAAAAATTGCTATTGCACTGATTTTGTGAGAATGAGCCTTCTCGTAAACCTTTAGAACTAATAAACACTTTCAACTACTTAGGTATTGTTTTCGATTCAACCCTCACTTTAAAGAGTTAGCATGCGTGACTTCACCAGGATATCTCTACTAAACTTTTGAAACTCAGAAAGTTAGACCTTTCATGACCATGAAAACAGCAATGATATTGGCTATAGCAATGGTATTAATTAAGTTGAAATATAGCGGTTTTATTGCAATACTATTCTTTTTTTAATATCGAGCTTCGCTCCATTTATTGAACTGAAAAAGTTACAGTAAGTACGGGTAGAAAAAACATGTGAACTTTCCATCGGCACATAATGGACTATCCAAAATGCTACAAGTGATCACTCCTTATTGCAACACTATTAACATAAGACCAGCGGTCAGAACACGTCTTAATGAACAACACCCTACGCTGTTGCTTCAGTGTAAGGTGCAGAGACTACATGCCTTGGTCTTAATGTTGCAAAGGGCTAATCTCCAGTGTTTGGGTGTGCGGCGGTCGAAACACCTCCTTACAATGATGCACTGGTGGTCCACAGACGAACATCTCGTTGTTGGCAGGTCCTGTGTTACAAGGAATGTCTATGATAAAAGTGAAAATTAAGTTGAAACATCAGATTAATGATGCCTACAAAAGGTCGCCTCTATACTATAGAGTCCAGGTGTGGGACTCCTTAGACTATGACATACAATTAATTCCAAGGAGAGACAACTTCAAAGCATCATTAAAATGCCTAGATTTGGAATCTATCTTCCCATTCGAATTGTGTTGACTGTGAGCCCTGTTGCTCGCCTGAGGCGAATTAGCTGCTGTTGGGCACACCTGGCTACACACACCACTTTTTTGTTCGTTATCAATGTCATAGTTTTTGATTGTGTAATGCTGTTTGTTTTGTTATTGTCAGAGTTCACTTTGCTTTCGAATTATAGTAACTGTTACACTGCACAAAAACCACTATTTTACATATATATATGCCATTGCGATAACGCACGTATCGGCTGTATCGTGGCTTGTTTATGCTTGTATACACCTCTTATACGCGTCTACGTTTTGGGCGTCTACAAGACAGTTTCCATATGTAGACGCGCGCGACTTGGCTGTCTTTCACGCCTGGCGTATTTAAGATAAAATATACTCTGCGCAACATATATATACGCCAGGCGTATATATGATACCCCAAAAAAAAAAATTGCGCCCCGCGGCCCGCCCGGGCCTGTGGGTGTTGGTAGAGGATACACCAACACTGACCCGCCACCCGCGACCTCCCAACCCCACCCCCTACCGCCCCTACCGTATATGAAATATGCTACCAGTAGTGTCCCCAAGTTGCAAAGATCGGAACCTTTGGATGTTGGTGCATATACAACGGAACCAGGCGTATATATGACGTATATAAGACCGCACCATGGACATGTATATACGCCACTAGATAAGGTGTCTACGAGACGGATAACAGGTCCAACTTCTAGACGCAAAATCCTACTGTTAGACGCGTTTCGGATACATATGTAAAGCGGTACTTTTCGTGCAGTGTTAGTTAAAACAATGACGTTAATGCATTTGACAAGTCGACAATGCTCATAGCATGAATTGTCTATGTCCGCTTGTCTGAGAGCATGTTTATAAACGGTTTATTCCATGCAATCTGTACCCACATTGTCATGTGACTATGTGCACAAAGTACTGATAGAAGGAACAGAAGATTATTTGTAAATGTGAATTCCCTTATTATCAAATAAAAGTCCATTTCAAACAAAACAAAGAAATAATAAAACGGTATAAAAGATTAATGCAAGAACATACCTATGACCTATTTTTTTGCCCTCTCCACATTGAATAACAACGGTTTCACCATATCTATGAACATCTCTATAAAACAGTTATAAAGTGTGACATCACTATCAATCAGATGTCTTTACCTTCCACGCGGCCTTGCGCCCGCAGCCTTCACGGTTGGCTGACCTCCAGGTAAGAGGGGGTCAGGGGTCAGAGACACTCACAGGGCATCACCAGAGGCCTCGCAGTCGCACTCTAAAGACTTCTTGCTAATCCAAGCAGAAGATAAACCCAAAGGAAGCGCACCCACCAGACAGCCGACTGTAAAACCTACATCATCCCCAGCATCTTTGTGCTCAGAGATTTTACATGAAGTGAATTTAATTCATTAAACAACAAATGGAGAATTAAAGAAGAATCCAACAAGGTTTGGTCCAAGTCGTCGTTCTCCACGAGTTTGATGCGGTGTGATTTCAACGAGGCGACAGCCGAGTGAATATCACGTAGCATTCAAACGAGTTGGAGAATGACTTCTTTGACCAAAACGAGTTGATTTCTGTATTTATCTCACCCCTGTGCACACTTAAAGAATAGATAACAGACAGGCTATAGACCATGGGGAACGGACTGCAATACTTGTAGGGGCATGGAGAACGAGTTCCCAATGTTAAGCCTATGGACATTTATTCCAGGGGTGAGATAATAGGGAATACTAGTTTAGTGTATAAAGATGTAGGAGTGGAACAAGTTAGTTTACTGAACCCGTACTTACCGAGCTGATATCACACTTCATTTTTTACAAAAAATGCTGGAATGAAAAAAAAACCCACGAAATATTGTGTGTAATGAACCTAATACAAAGAAAGGATATGGATGATATTTTGGAATATGTATGTACACAATTGCTTTTCTGTTACATATAGTTCTAAACGTGTTACTACGATACGTAAACATATTGTAATGCATTCCACCCTTTTCAGAATCTAGAAAATATACGGTGTCTAGTACATTACACACAACTACCATGCCTGAGATAAGAAATGATAGCCGTAAGATGACAGGTGGGGGTGGGGCGGGGGAATCTCTAGATTAGAACAGGAGAACCGGTAATTCCAGCTTTTCTCTGTGTCTGTCTCAGACGTACCTGGTGCACCTCGAGACGGACCCAGACAGACACGCACTACTTGACAACAAAGAGTTGCAGTAGTTCCAACAAAATCCTCCATAAAGTCTAGAGGACGTTTTATTTAAGATACTTTAACAGAGTAGTTAGTGGGACTAGGTTGTATGAATCTATACCTATCCTACAAAATTCACATTGAAGAGATCAAACTCTAGATCTAATGTAAAGTATTGTATGTATACACATGAATGAACACTCAAGTAAAGTTGATTTTGGCACTAGCCGCGTTTATTTGTAGTGGAATCGGATGGTACATCTAGATAATCTTACGTACAAAGTGTATTCTTTATTGTATGTTCCATTGAAATGTGTTACGCCACTACTATTTTATCTATTTTTTTTATTTTTTATTTTTTTTTTTTGGGGGGGGGGGGGGGGCTTTTATCGTGATTATAGATTAAAAAATCTATTACAAAATCGATTCCAAATTCTGTTTCCGCATCAACGCAAAGGGTGAACTCGAATAAAAGGTATAGGCTACCTCAAATGCAGTGTAAGATAATCACTCCCAGATAATTAGCCAAGAAATAATCCCTTGTTGTTAAGGTACGGATAGTAAGACAAGTGTGAGCAGATATGTCCCTAGACACAACACATCTAGCAAAGACTCAAAAGACGGTTGTTGCTAGATCGGAATACATCACCAAATGCATCACTTTGACATAGTACAGATGCGAGACGGGTATGGAATGCGACTACAGATTTATCAGTTATATACTTCAATTTTGACAAGGACGTACATACACTGTAAATAACTTCCTGTAAAATTAACGGTTTATCTATCGCAACTTGGGTGCCAGGTCTGAAGATCCTCTAGAATTGTTTATGACGTAGACATCTGATATTGGGATGCAGTAGTAAATTCCTAATTTTTACTACCACCAGAAGTAGCATTTTGACTAATCTATATGATTGATGCTGATGATCAATGGTATCTGTACATCAATCCTTTTCAACGTTGATGTTCTCAGTGCAAACCCTAAAAACTGATAGGTATTTGACAGCACAAAGTCACGGTTGATATAGTAGGATGAAGTCAATTCTACTTCGGCTTTAGGAATTTTCTACTAAAGTGGTATTCACTCATGTAAATGATGATGATGTCATTATATCTTCAGAACCTAAGTGATTGAAATTCCAGGACCTTTACAGAAGATAAATAACTACCTATTACACATTCATTGAATTTAACGTAGCTCCATTCTATTAACTATTTCAATTTCGTGACGATTTTAGACATTTCAAAGCTATTTAATGGATCCATATTTACAGTTTTGTACTGTCAACTGACTGTAGATTTAAAGATTAACTGTAATGAATTCATTTACGGTTGAAGACCGTTTTGTGATAATGGAAATATGGTATCGAACTTTAGAGAGGTTTACGGTAATCTAGTGAAACATGTTTTCCATATTGGGACATCATCTCGTACCGAGTTTCTTTGGATAAAGATATTCCTTGAGCACCTAAAAACAAGGTACGATGACATCCCAATACCTTTATAATGCTTCACTTGTAACATATACCTTCAAATATCTATGATTACTTAGATATTTACATATAACTCCAGTCTACCTCAAGCCAACCATTTCAATTTAGCACACCCCCCCCCCCCACACACACACACATACTCACTTCTATTTCCATTGACCAGTTTATTGAATTTATCACACTCAGATCCATATAAGACTTAATCATACCCTGATTCTAATACCAGAAATTAGTTTCATCAGATAATCAGTTTTCATTTCTTTACGCATATATAATATATCTTGATTAATACTCATGTTAAAGATATTTGAAAACAATTATCAAATACAATGTCTTGGTTTATTGAAACATTCTTAATACTTGATTCTTGATGAAATAAAAATGGCTGGAGTACATAATTTCTTACGATAGTCTCTTACTCTCATTTGATTCAATTAACTAAGGTGTACCGCGCTCCTCCATTTTAAATGGAAATGACATAAGATCCTAGTAACTAGACCCATTGTGTACCATAAAAAATGCAATGGAAATGGAAGGAACCATCTCACTTAGAACTAAGAGGAAGTTAAAAAAAAAGGTTCTACTCTCACTGAAAGCAAAGCCATAGTATCACAGACCACCTTAGGTCCCATACTTATAGAGTAACCCTTTAAAGCCAAGGGTGGGTGGGGGGGGGGGGGGGGGGAGTCTGTGGCAGAGCTGTGTACGTCGAGGCGGGTACGTGGGACTGGTATAACGCCAGGGGTCTGATCGATCTTTGTAGGAACCGAATTTCTGATTACGAGAAAAGACTAAATTTCATAAATAATACCACAAGGCATCATCCGTTCTACGTCGGGGAATACCCCGAGGCATTATCTGGTCTATGCTGCGGAATGCCACTAGGCATTACCCCAATGTTATGAACATGGGCACCCCGTGATAATGGATTAGTCATCAGTGTTGAATATCATAATATCCGTAAACTAAAATGAATTGACAGTCTAGCTTCAAAGATATACTTACTATAGGCGACTGCCAAAGCCCAAATATCTTGTCATGTCAATCAAATAAAGTCAACCGTTAAATCAATTTTGACTGTCGTCCCTGTGTATACTTATCCTATTCATTAGAAAGTTAACATAATCCATTACAATTTACGTTTTTGCTTATGGCTTCAAATACAAGAATGTACTCATAGCTGCCAAGGAAACACAGTCCTCACCGCGTGAGCAGTAAAAAAAGTTTTTTTTAAACCAAATAAACTTGTCTGATAGCCTCCCCATCAAACATCATATATTCAGGATAGTGGCGATAATGAAGAAAATGTCGTATTATGTAATTTGTAGGGAATTAACCAATTACTTGACATGATCCCATGACTTAAATATCGGATAACATGCGTGATCTCGATACATTACGACGTCTGCCTCTGATGTTCAGAGGACCGTATAGATTCTATGGTGGAGATTGTGTCGGGGATGTCCCAACGTGCTGTGCCTACCAGTGGAGAGTGTTTCTGGAGACTTGAGGGCCGTGTGGGTAACGCGGGCACGTGGAGAGGTGGGCAGGAGGTGGATGATTTTCCAGGTGCACCACTGATCTAACTGCAGACATACACACACAATTGTAGATGGAAGCCGATTGGACATTAGGAATCCTCACAGCTGTCCAGCTCCTGCCACAATCCTCCACATTTCAGCCAAGTTCGACGCTCGCGAACACGATAGGTAGGTTCTACATTCACCTCTTTTTACAGTCCACACCGTCTGAACTCAATCAAAAATATATTTAGTTTTTTAGATCTGTAGCTAGATGGATCTGTCTGAGCTTCATGTAGCAATGTATCTAGGAAATAGGAAAAGGACTTGATTATTGTACCCTATTCTCCGGCTACGATGTCATTGTCCCCTAATCCAGCTGTAATCCACCCTCAATTAAAACTGCAAATACTGAGACTGGAAACTTCTTATTCCATTCTAAACCATGCCTCTCAATAGAAACGATATTTTAGATAAAGGTAACCACTTTTTTCTCTCTTTACATACCGCTTCTTTCAATGAAAGCAAGACACTGGGCCACTGACTATAAGGATGACAGATGGTGTAAGACCGCAGGAATTATTACCTGTGAGATCCACCCACTTCCACTCATGGTATCTTACCTTCGACGTATCATATTTTTATCTAATTGGTGGAGCGTCGGGTCGGTACTGTATGAGTAAATATTGGCTGTACAAACAGACGGCAAACCGCCAACATAATTGTGCTGCTGTTGGTGTAGCGGGAGGCACCTAGATCCAAGTTCACTGAGGTAAAAGGGTGAATGTGGTGAGGGCCCCACAGGCCCACAGGAGACAATCCCACATCTCTTACCTCCTACCGTGATTATCCTCTACGAGAATATGCACAGACGTGATCCATATCTTACAGATGTAGAGGGACAGATCTCTACGTGAGAGTCATTCCTCCATGGTTATAACTGGGCAACGACATGGGGAGGTACAACAAACGTACTCGTACAATCCTCCGGTAATGTACCTGGCAGAATATATTCGCTCTTTTTCAATCGCAGGGTCCTAGGAGTCTAATGAGGAACATATCAGTACCTTGATATTCTAGTGTAGTTCACATGTATGTGTGAATGGTGGGTGGGGTTTAAATCCACCTAAATTGGATTATAAATATATGAGCAACTTCCTGATTTAAAAGTGAATTATCCCTGTCGACATCGGTACCTTTAAACATACACAAATATGTATGATTAAAGTTCTGAATAGATTTATCATACAGCAAGAAATCTCACAATGTGCTTGATAGCGTAGTCGAATATACGAATAAATGAGATTTTAGAAACGGAACAACGAATCTATATTGCTCGGATCTAATGGCCTTTCATTGTAAATCGTACGCGTTATCACGAGGAAATTGTACCCATTAATTGTCTTTGTGAATGTTGGGTCGAATCATCTACTAAGTATTGGGGAAAAGAATATATTTCCCCTAAAATCTTGCTTCCTGTAGAGGGATATTTCATTCCCTTCTCACTCTCTGGAGGCAACAGTATAATCTTTGTCTCTGGGGTGGTGGACGCTCTGATGCTTAAGCAGGCATACAGAGGTCAAGTGTGTATACTTCCGCTCATACTTGTGGAAGGGTTCAACCATCCTTTAATGCTGAGGAGGATATGAGTGTCCACTCACGGTTAAAACTGTGAGTATTTCTGCAGGCTGGGGTTTGAAATAAGGCCGCTGTCATCCGAACAGATTCTCCCTCATGTTACATTCATCGTGAGGTTTGGCGTAATTCGTTTATGGTGCATTTATATAGGGGATTGCTTTAGTTTCCTCATTTGACTCTAGTGATTTGGTTATTGAAGCTCTTTTGAAAACTTGGGGGGGGGGGGAGTACCCATCTACAGGGGCATGCTACTGTGATACCATAGATATATGGATCAATGTCGACATGAAATTATAGAAAAATAGCAATCAAACGTTTTGGCTAAAAGCCCATACACACTGTACGATTTCGGAACATGAATGTTCTTTTCTCGGCGACAAAAGAACAATCGAAAGCTCAGGCGAGGCCTAGAAAATGTGTCGCCCAGTGTGGCACCCCCCTATAGTAATTTGCCTTAGATTTGGAAATCCCACCCGTGGCGATGTACCTTTGTCGCCGACAAACTGCAGTCCAATGTTCCGAAATCGGGAGCGATAAATTAAGGAACGTGTTCCTTCCCGTTGTCGCTGACAACAGAGTTTAAGAAATACCCCCCCTGGTGCCTACCAACTTTGGCCCATAATTAGTTGCTGGGTGAGCAGAAATGCCCCTGCCACACACAGACTGAGGCCAGCTCACCGATTTAGCTCCCATATACTGAGATTTATTACTTGTTCCTTTATCGGTGGCCTCGAATCTCCGAGAAAATCGGAAGTCAGTCGTCCAGTGTGAACAGAATTTGCTTAAGATAAATTCCCACTAATGACATCCACCCCCATCTATAAATCCTGCTGTGATGGTCGATGCCCAGCGCAAATTCGCCTGAGACAAGTTAAAATGCCCTTCCGATTTAGGGAGTTAATCGGTGGGAACGAAATCGCACAGTGTGTTCCCCCTTTAAGTCTATGGATATTTTTGATACCCACTTACAAACAGTCATTTCTACAACAGCCTTTTTAGGATCCAAAAATATCAAGCACCAATGGGTCAATTGACCATTGGGCCAATTTCGATCCCTAGCGACTGGTTGTGATCAGCTTGGGACGCCTCCAGAACACTCGGATACTGAGTCTCTGCACATTTCCCAATGTCACAGGGTTGACACGCACATAGTGAAGGGATTTCATTTGCAGTATGTGTAAGGTATACAAGCTCCTCATAACCTAGGTAGAGTACCTGAGCGTGTGGCCCATGCTCAATGATATAAGGACTACAGTAGGTTACAGGCAATTCAGGTTCAGGCTATCTACGCTCAACACATCTCCCCCCTTAACCCTTTCAGGGCGGATAATGCCTTGAGGCATTCCCCAGCATAGACCGGATAATGCCTTGAGGCATTCCTCCAGGGAGACTGGATAATGCCTTGAGGCATTATTTATGAAATTTAGTAATATTTACCATTTCATTGTTTTATGAAGAAATAATTGATCAATATATCTGAAACTTTTAGAGAATATACCTATGATATAGTATTTGATATTATTTGGTAAAATAAATAATATGGATAAGAATGATGTGTCATATCACGTGATCAAATAATGGAATATGGGTTTAGACAAAATTTGACCCGTCCCCTGGAGTTATGCCAATCCAAAGTACCCGCCCCAACCAACAGGGCTTTGCCACAGACCCAGGTCTTTGAAGGGTTAACTACATGCTAAAACAATAGACCATGTATAATCACTAAAATAGCATGGACGACTACCCCAGGCTTGTAACTACTAGAACTGTAGGTCTGTAAACCGCTGGGATAGCTCAATAAGCAAACGAACCACACAGGCAAACCTGTAAATTCTCTCTGGTGAATAAACAATTATTATAACATAACTAAAAACTTCAAACCATAACACATCCTACAGGTCAAGAGAGTCAAGAAAGCTATAGCGCATTGTTGAGAATCAAGTCTCAATTAATAGGGAAAATGCGCTTGTAGCCTGGTATTTGATGTTTCATGTTCTCCAGCCCCGTATGACCTAATGCATGGCTCGAGTTCTTTGTATGCAGCCCGTCAGATGGAGTAGCCATGCATGAATGAGTGCAGTCACGCTTCATTAGGCAGTGATTGAGCACATTTCTATGTGATTCCTCGTAATCAGTCAGCGATTTGTCAGTCGATCTAACGACCTGATTAATAGTCAACTGAAGCCTGCCTCTGATACAGAACTAAAGGGATAAAACAGGTAAAAATATGCCATGATATTAGCCTCTGGCACACTTTCAGTGACTCGCTGGGCTTTCCGAATTATGAAAAATAGAGTATCAGACGTTCTCCATATTTTAGTTGTAGTTTTATTCTATATATTGTCCATATAGAGTGACCATTGGATGAGAAACATCGGTTTGCATTAAGCCGGGCACCAACTAATTGCGACACACTCCTACACAGCTACAAACTATCTAAAAATGAAATTCATGCATCGCAGCAGTCTCGAAAGGATGAAAGGTTCTGTGTCACAATGTGTCAGAGTATGACACTATATTCCCGCATCGTAGTCATGTCGCTTGTTATCGAGAACTGAGTGGGCCAGGGTCTTTAGATCTATGATAACGCATGCAGTCAAAACTTACTTTTATTTCCAGAGCAGAATATAGGGTCATTTCCATTTCACAGCTTTTAGTCCTATTGGGTTTTGCAGCGTTTGCTGAACGTCAATCTCATATGGTTGAAGTACCATTGCCGTCATCATTTCCTCAAGTGTCTTTATTGAATAATCAACATAACTGATCATTATATACATCAAATGCTTTAATATCATATATACCCAAAAATAAAACCCCACAAATATTAAAAGCCATCCCTGCCTCTTCTCCTGACACACTTGGCAGCGATACCCTGCCGTAGAGGTATGGTTTAAAATCTAACAGAGGAACCACTCATTTAAAGCGAGACCGGCATATTCTGTGCCAACACCACGGCAACCCTAAGGTTCCACCCGCCAATAAGGGAAGCATTCTCTGGCAGGTCAATGGTAATTGGCTGTTATTCCTCAGCACGTCATGAAGTGATACCCTGCTCCAGGTTAGTCACACTCTAGTCCAACCTTCTCTTGGCAGGTGACTGTCGGCTGAGGAGAGTCAGCGATGTGGAGTTCCTGCAGAAAGGTGAGCATAGCTTTATCATATTTCTTTTATAAAGAAAGGTTTATTGACAAAACACATAATTCATTATAAAGTTGATGGGTTGAATCTAATCGCCTTTCTTCCATCTAAGAGTAAATCGAGAGTTATGTCGGTTGAATTTCACAGATATCTTTTCATATAACATACTTTGAAGCCTGTGTGTGTAGTGACGCGGCATATACCTTCACAAACTACTGACACTTTGAAGACTGTGTTTAAAACAAATTAAGATATATATCTCATACTAACCTGAGTGAGCGTATCAGATATACATGTACTAGATTTCACAGCGTCTTTCAGTAACAGAGCTCTATAGGCACAAATACCTAAATTTTCAGTATATGAAGGATTTTAAACTCACACTTTATTGTTCGCAATCCTGGAAATATTAAACATATTTCGTGATCTCGTCAAACATACCCTGTTTCCATAGCAGCATATCAACGTTAGTAATCAAGCACAGAATGTCTTTTTTTCAATAATTTTCTTAGAGTAGCGGCGTTTATTCATACAAGTCAAAATTCAGTAGACGGTTGTAGATTTTAAACCCTTTATAGCAGGGCAATGCCATATGGCATTCACCTGGCCGTGGCAGGACAATGCCATATGACATTCCCCTAGGCGTGGAAGAACAATCTGTATATGTTCCTTTGTAACCTTTTAAAAAATGATCGCAGAATTATGAAAATAAGATATTGGTGATCCTCAGGTATTCTGGGTTTATTTACTTCACATTAATAAAGTTCCAACAACAATAAAGAATAAATTATTAGGTTAATAATGATTTATAATAATTCATAATATCTCAAGATGGTGTGAATTACAATAAACAATCACACAGGGTAGACCAACATCAGTCACTTGTTAAAAAGTTTCCACAGACTGAACACGCCCACACCCACCCCCGGGAACGAGGCAAGTCGGGAAAAAGTTTTATTCAAACTATAATATAAGAATAGGTCCATTGCAAATACAACTTTTACCTTAACTTCCGCTTATTGCCCGCAGGAAACAGACATTACAGGATGTCACATTGCATTAGTTTACAAGTATCAATTTTGTATGCCTCGAGGTCATCAATCATGAAAGTTCCGGGTCAGGTTCCCTTGAAATCAATTACCTGCTGTTTCCAGTGAAAAGGATGCCGATTATAGGTCCTTGCTTCTGGGTACGATTCGACTCTTGCTCCCCGATGATGCAGATAACGTTAGCATAAGAAGTAACTCATCTTTGACCCTTTGATAGAGGTAACAAGATGCAGGTATAACAGGTGCCACCTGTGTATTTCTTGTGTGGCAGGTAGAAAGTAGGGGTGGGGATGTATTATCCTTTTGAGCTCGCTGGTGGTTTCTGTTTGCTTTCCTAATTAAACATTATTTGATTATCAAATTTCCCTTTACCAAATTAAATCCATGCATGTTAGTGATATGTAGGTGTGGTTAAAAGTATGAGCAAAGGGAATGAAGACATTTATAGGTACATAGTGAATCCTGCATTTTGCAGATCGAGAGTTTATTGCGCTGGACTTTTACACTCTCATATCATTAGACAAAATGTAAATATTGAAAGATACAACAAGATTCTTTTCTACCATATGGCAAACACACTTCTGTCTGCATCTGGTCATTCCAAGAATATTTTGATTGGAAAAAGAAATGTGTATCAAAGCTAGAAGATTACGATTCAAAAAGCCCTGCCATATCAAGGAACGTGAGCTAGGTTTCACCATTGCAACATGAAAATCAGGTCACTGGGTGGGCCGCGATTTATGTTATTAGTGCCCCACATGCTTATACATGTATTATCACTGTAACTCATACAGTTCTTAGCTGTCACGTGCGCAGTAGTTGTGCTCAGAGTATCATATTCAAATAGTGCCCTAAAACACTCTAAATGTATAAAATAGGAAATTAATTTACATTAAATGCAGAGAGAATACTTTTTTCCTTGATTCATACTGGGAAATCATGTTTGGTTAATTTAGATATAGAGAATACTGGTGATGTTACGTGGTAGGAATATGATCTTCGTTATTTAAAGACTTCTCAGTCCCTTATATAAATTCTAGCCCATGCAATGTACACAGTGCTCCCGTCAAAATAAATACCACAACAGATCTTTTAAGCTCTCAGAGGTACGTTTTTCAAGTACCTGAGGAACCGGTTTTACCGTTTTGCGGTGGTTATAAGTATGGCTAGCTATCATAAAACACATGTTGGTAATTCATACAATACCAGAAACGCCTTTATAAATCTAATGTTGAAATCAATATATCTAAGACGAATAATGAAAACATGATCGTAACAATCGAAAAACACCCGCATTTATTAAACAACACTCTGTCAGAGGCAGGTGACGTATTTCTCCCTGTCGTGCATACTTTAACGTAATTCAACCTGGAAAAAAACAACAAAGAGTGAAGCAGATGGATGCGACATTTGTCTCTTTGCAGTCAGCATACAGATGGACTACTAACAGGATCATTATTATATTTTTCTATTTACCAAGATTATATTTCGCTGATTCGCATATGTACAATGTTCAAGTAAAGGACATCCAGGGTATCATATGATGATAAATGACATATACTTTGTGGTCAGACAATTGCTCATTGTTTACATATATATATATTTCTATATTTGATTAGTATATCAAAAACTATACTGGCTACATCATCCTAATTAACTTTTTTTTCATATGATTGCCACTTTGCTACCCTATATTGATATCGATGTTATGATTATTTCGTTAGCGACGTTATAAAGAATGTATTTATGTTTCATACTTTTAGCATGAAGAAGTCCTCTGTCCTGTAATCTGGACTGTCATTCTCGGTGCTGTAATACAGTGCATGAAAATGGCATTATTTACCCCATGAAACATAGCCAGGATGGCCGAGTGGTTAAGGCGTTGGCCTTAAGATCCAATGGACAATGTCCGCGTGGGTTCGAACCCCACTCCTGGCAAGAGGTTTTACATTTCAAACACAAAAAACACAGAAACATTGATGTAAGAAGATAATCCGACAAAAATATATATGGTGTAATGACATACCTCTCGTATGTTCAAATATATAATCTCTAACTATAGATATCAGTTACCCGACAGTTGACACAGGAAAAACACAGATCTATTGAAGAACGATAATGATAGACAAAGACTTAATGATAGACAAACACGAAATTGGAGGATGCATCCATCGATCGTTTCTTTCACAGCATTTCTCTTTGAAGAACAGACAAAGGAGTTTACTCTGGAAAGTTAAGTCGTTCATCTGAAAAATGCAAGAACACTGTAGAACAAATAGAAAAATACAATATAATTCGCAATACCGAAATGTGGAGTGCATACAATATCAAATATATAGAATAATATATGTTATAGGTAAAAAAAATATACATATATATATATATATAGGACACACTATGTGTAAACTTGGTAAAAAAAGGGAATATATGTGCGTTATTGAAGGGAAAGGGAGGCAGTTGAAGGGTATTGTGGGCAGTATATTTCATAATGTAGAATATATGTATCAGTTTTAGTTTGATGTTATAGGAAACACCAGGTTGGGCAGCAATATGCTTCTGATACACGATGAGAAGTTATTGATTTGCTATCATTTCTTTATTTCAGTGCCCTGTCAGATACATCCAACTGTCAAGATAATGGATTGAAGATTGACCCAGAATAAAAAAGATTGTCCTGCACTACAATGATGATGTCACTTTGACGAAAGGACTCTCTTGACACCAGTGCTATGAGTATAAGTATCTACACAGGGCAAATGTATTATCGACTGATTCTCTGTATGATCTCTGCGTTCCTCTTCTATCAAACTATGCTTCCTGAGGAAGACGAGATCATCTTCATAGAGGAGGATAATATTGTGGAATCCTACATTATCAAAAACTCTAGTAAGACCCCTGAAGACCGGACGATAATGAGTGACCCGGAAGCTCTCCAGGACTACGATCATCCGGGCGCTTATTGGCTGCCCTCACAGGAAGTATACTTCACGTCAGCGTTCCTTGATACCCGCTACAACGTGTCTACGGTGCGTATCATAGGTATGCAGCATCGTGGCCAGAAGGTGGCGCCACGATGCAAGTTCAAGGTGGGGAATCTGACAACGACTGTGAAATCAGAGGTAGATTTTATATTCCCGTATTGGCCGATTAGGAGTTTCTACCTGGCGGCATTATACCACTGTGACTCACCTGTGATTACTTACACACGGACCTCGATACAGGTGTGTAGCACAGATGACCTACCTTGTGTTAAAATACCTCTCAATCATCCAAAACATCCAGAGTTCAGGAGAAAAGAGGTAGCGATCTGTGGAAAGGCTTACGAAGGGGCGTTAGACTCTAGACGGCTCATAGAGTGGCTAGAGATTAACCGATTAGCAGGGGTTAGCAGTGTAATTATGTACGACGATGGCATCAGAGGGTGGGCCAATCAAGTGATTGATTACTACAAATCGATTAACTTCGTAAAAACTGTATCATTCCCATTGTTGGGATTATTAAAAGCCCATGCTGTGAAACACTACAAACTCTCTAAAGAGGAGTACTTCTCTATATCCCAGCAGACGTACCTGGCTTCTCTGAATGATTGTCTCTACAGGTACCTCTATAGGTATGAGTTCTTCATGATCATTGACTACGATGAGGTGCTCCTACCGGCTCGGGATGAGTCCATTTATTTCCTGGCGTTACGACACACCCGCATGTTGCCCCGACTCTCAGGTCTCACATTCTACACCGGCTGGCACTTCACAGACTTCCAGAAAACCTCTACTCCGAATATCAGCGTCGGTGGCCTGGGGGATCTCTACATGCTTGAGCACAACCGGAGAAGTGCCATCATTAACAACCAGCCGAAATCTGTCGTTCTAGCCAACCCTGTGTTGTCCATCAACTGGCATGCTGTGATTCGCAACCATCCTGATTCGAAATACGGCTTGAATGCGCTCATCAAACCCACCCGCGACTCGGCATACATCCACCATTACCGCGGCCGCTGCATTGATAAATTCCCCATGACGGACTGTGACGACATGCTGACGCAGCCTGACGTAGATGACGTCATACCGCGCTATGCAGAACGCCTGCGCATGCGTGTTGGTGATATTTATAGTGCCTTGGGCATGCGCATTCCGTAGTGCCGCTGGGTGTTGGCTTGGTAATTTATTCTCATTAATTTACGTATGCAATTACTAACATTCGTTTGATGTTCAACTCAATACCGACTGCATTTATTATGAAACAACTGTTTCCACTCATGTACTCATGGCTTCTTTAGTTGATTTATATACCAAATAGTTACTTCAAATCATGGGCCTGTGTGACAGTCCGTGACCAAGTTCAAACTATGTATATTTTGATCAACATAGAACTAGTAAACCACAACTGTACTGTGGATAAGAATCGTCAAAAAGACTTTATATAACCATTAACTTATATGGACTGTTAAGTGTGAAATCACTGTGGACCTTTATTTATGCAGGTCCCTAAAATTTGTTATATATATAGAAGTTGAAACTCCGATGTAAATTCCCAATGTTGGGAGACTCACTCATACCAGCTAACTGCTGACGATTGTCCCAATGAAAATAAAGAATTAAAAAAAACACAAAAAAGAAACAAAAAAACTATCATTATTTTCTCATGAGTATAAGGCCTGGAACCCACCAACGCTGACGCAAAAATTGGGATCTCCCGATGCATCCCGTCAACCGTTCTATTCAATGCAATTGTGGGTCGTAGAGCGCTTCGTAAGGCGCGTCGGCGTGCATCGGAGACCCGGTGGGTTCGGTCGTGAAGTGTTAAGAGAAGCGCCCGGAGGAACATTTGATATCAACATCCCGCCCAGTCATTTCATTACCCGCAACTCTTCTGCGGTAGTCTTTGCATGTATTCATGGATTCCCTTAAAAATAAAAAAATATTCTGTTTTTGTTCCCCTCCTATTTTCCAAAAGGTAGCGATGTGATATGTGAGAAAGTCTACTAACTTTGAAACAAAGTGGCTTACCTGATATCTATGTGCTTATTGCATGCATCTAGGGGTATAGAAAGCAATATTTGCAATAAGGTGCTTCCGTGATATATTGTATTACAATTGATTGAATATCTGCATCATTCATATTTGTTTTGTGTTATACATCATGCAGTTCGAAATCCCTGTCCTCATATATATGATTGTGTTATACCAACTCAAAGATAATTATCAAATGTCCTAGTAGCAATATTGAAATAAAGCACACTGAAAACTCACATATCTTATTGATCCATGATGTTGTCATAGACGTAGTACTGGGCGCAGCTATATCAAGGAACTACTGAACATTAAGGCATCAATGCATATTTAGACCATTACATGAACAATGTCCGCAGTGTTAATGAGTCGATGATGCCGAAAAACTTCTTCCCCATAGTATGAATAATTTATGATGGCTTTTACCGGAAACGAGAACCGCTACTTTCATTTATTTGATCCAAGCTGTATTAATTGATGCAGCTTCAATTGAATATACTCTTAACACTTTGGAGACAAATGAATGCCTCCAATGACAGGCCCGACTATAAATGATATCTTCCAGTGGGTTAATGAGTGATCTTTTGTCATTCTCTTTCAGTTGTTAGCATTGAGACACGCTCATAAATACAATGCATCCTTGTTCTAATCCTTGTTTACCTCTATAATCGGTGTGTACTATAGGGTCAACGAATGCTAGCAGAGACACATTCCCAAGAAGGACCACCGACCGACTATTGCACATGGTGAACATAATAGATGAGGTTTCGTTGGCATGAAGAAATGCCACATTACAAAAATCCTCAATGCCCTGTTTCCCTACTGCTGAGTGTACCTATAATGATGCAGGTAGCAGATAGACATCTGTCGTTCATGGAACAGCACTGATACAAAAAGTAGGGAAAGAATATATTTTTCTCTCTAAAAAGTACTTCAAGGGGCATACACAGTGCCCGGCGGACACCTAGCCAACAATTCCACTGAGCAAGGTGGTCGACTGGCACCAGTGGGTTGATGGTTTTGTGATGCCGACTAGTGGACGTTGGTGGGATTATAGCGCTTCATACAATTCCTGTCCATTTGTCAAATGCGCCTCCACACACTGCACAGCTGCACAGACCCAGGTGAGACAGTATGCTGCCATGTTGGATTTGTAGGAGAACGATGACAGCGCATGAAATATCTGCTGAGTAATGTGGTCTCAACGAAATAATGAAGGTTAATAAAGATAAGTGTTGATATTATGAGTGTCTATAGCACACTCCGGTGCTAAACTTCTGACCAAACTACCAAAACTCTCTAAACTTTCGGCCTCCACTCACGGGTTAGCGGCTTGCAGGTATAGCCCGGGATCACTGACCATATACATTGTGAGGGGGGTGGGGAGTTACCAGAGGGGTAGCCGGTCAACGCGCCCGCTGTGGATATCGGTGAGTGGGCTTGTTGTTACTGGTTGGTTTCACATATTTGAGCTATTCAAACTATATTAAGGGCAAAATCCACCAGGCCGATTTCTCACCCGATCAATTGTTCCTGGGCCCTTAAGAGGAAGCTCACGTATTGTAATTTATTTAATTCTGATAATAATAGTTTAATAAATGACCATTTTCAAAGATATGAGAAATTCTAGGGCATCCGATAATAATCGGCGATTGTCTGGCTACGGAATCGGCTACCGTCGGTCCAGTGGAACACCCCCTTTACATGGATACCCCATGTTGTTCCCGCCGAGCCTCGACCGCTGCTCCCTCTCCCGTCTTTCATTTAGACCTTTATATATATGATACCTCCGAATCAGTCATTGCCCAACTTACAAACACACCTATAGGCTGGTGTCACAAATGGGCGCTGGCAGAGAGGTGCACACTCCCAGCAGAG
Organism: Alentia gelatinosa; assembly: GCA_950022655.1. Classification (NCBI taxonomy): domain Eukaryota; kingdom Metazoa; phylum Annelida; class Polychaeta; order Phyllodocida; family Polynoidae; genus Alentia; species Alentia gelatinosa. The sequence continues at coordinate 18,051,763 of OX465588.1, read as the reverse complement.
ATCCTGCGCTATATTCCCTGCAGCTGTGCCATGGACAGATCTGATGGGAGAGTGGGATCACCAGGGAGGAGCAGCTGATCGGTCTGTGTAGGCTGTTCCAACTTTAGACTAGCAAATGTCTGCTCTGGTACCCAATATTGCAACCAATAGTGGGTGATGTCAGTACTCAGGAATTTGTTTGAAGATTCGGCAGGGCCCTCTGAAAGTCCCCTATATATACATGTAATATGCCCTGACGATTTTGAACAGGTCTTCCTGCAATTAACCACAGATATTTCCAATTGACGCTGTAATAACTGGATTGAGCAGGCAAGATGTCAGCCCGAGGTTGGTGGGTGAAGGTGTAGAACTGGCTAGCTAGCTGGGTGGCCTATGGGCTACAGCATTGACCCGCTGATTGCACCACACCCAGACCTATCATTGCTAAACACTATCCACACTAGTTTTGTAAATGATAAGAAAGATAATCGTTAGAGAATAACTGTCTAAAGCCTCGACTATGCCATAACGGTTGTCTTTAAGATGATGACTATTTATCTAAGCATGCCAGTATATGGAGTCCTGTAATGTGATCATCTAGCGCGAATATTTGATGTAGTTCAAAGAACTCCATTCCTGGAGCATGGAGGTGGTAATGATAATAAATACGGAGGGAAATACGAATACATGTATGAAGGCCCACACTACCTCAAAGCTGAGAGACAACCATCAGGAGACTTCCTGGAATCATAAATATTCTCTGTATCATCTCTGATGGCAAATGCCTCTTCTGAAAATTACTGTACAACAGATCGCTGAAATCGGACTAGATAACGATAAGGATAAGATTGAATACCTTTTATCTTCGCTTTTGTTAGTAAAAATCTAAGTTTGAGAGATCTAATATCATTTCTTTACTCATTAGATTCCCGAGAGTGAATTTTGAGAACCGGCCCCAGGTTCTGTAGTCCACATCCGTACACTGCCTGTACCCTGGAGCAATCATTAATGCCTCTTCACCTAGTGTCATGTATAATGTGAAACGCCCAATCATCAGTGCGGAATATCTGTCGTGTATGTGTAATGAACACAATGAAGCAGGTTCAATTGGAGACAACAATATCTCCTTAGAAGAACGCCAGCTTCTGTGTTAGAGAGAACAGCCCTTTAGCAGACACTGGCAGAAATACTATCGGCATCATGAAAGTTCCGCTCAGGATTTTTGCACTGCTATCGATAACTTGTGCATATGTGATTAATGGAATGGAGCCAGGTAAGTACTGCTATACAGCTCTTTTCAATATTTTTTGTTTTATAGCTTAGAAAGAGTAATCACTCCAGCTGTGGCACATGATATCATTTATAGCTGGAGCCTGCTACATTCAATAGCTAGTTATATACATATATATATATATATATATATATATGCAAAAAAAGGAAATAAAAAGGTTATCATCGACTTGTTTCAGACTAAACAATGTCATTGAAATTGCAATCGTCTTGATTTCTTGTGAGGGTTTGTTTGTTTGGGTAGTCCAACGTCCAATATGTTTGATTAGACTTACATGGTTTGGTGGTGATGAAATGTATAACAGTAAATATATCACTACTGTGGGTAAAGGGAAAAAGGGCTGAATTAGGACTCGAAACAGTGGAGTCCTACAACCTTCGGGTTGATTATAAAATTCCAGTGACTTAACCACTGAGCTAACTCCCCACCCCCTAGTGATGGTGATCTTAACGTATTAACTATATGTATATGTTAGTGTTTTATGAACTTCCTCCCTAATACTATAAAGTAGAATAACAGAAGTATAAACTGACAATACTGGACAATTCTTTATAGTAGACAGTTAGTTATCCAAGAATAGGATATTCCCCTTCACGAGGGGTTTAAGTTTGATCCTCATTGTGGGACACCTGAGTTAGAAGACACCAGTTTTATGCACTAAATATTGGGTATTTGTAGTTTTTATTTATTTAACGGATAGTAATGGTCCTTTACAGTTTATTAAGCTTCCTGAAATCAGTATACATGTTTCGATACAGATATTCTGCACATACTTATTTGAACACATTGGGAGTCCCTTACAGTTCAGTCATCTCATCCTGATCTCTTCTGATATTCGATAGATTAATAGGTTTTAGAAAGAAATTGCTCATAATTCATCACTAGTCGATGGTCTTCCAATGTGGCCTCTGGGTAGATTGAAATCGATTGGCTGTCACGGTGTATCAAATTCAATCATTTTAAGGAAATACTTGAAATACAAAATGACACTGATAAGATTTGAGTTCATCGTAAATTACACAAAAATTGAAAACCTAATTTAACAAAACTATGGGAAACATTTATGTTGACCTGAATACACACAATGACACTGTGTTTCCATTTCTTATTTATTTTTGCATTCACCAATTTGTATATTGAACAGCTCCTGTAGATTATCAAACTACAGCAAATTCAACAAAATCGTATTGAATATAGATAATGATTCACAAATACCTGATTTGTAAGATCTGCGTTGATAGACGATCAAATTTATAGATGATTATCAACATGTTTGAATCATTCGTTATTCGTCCAGATAATCTAAGGTATTTATTTCTAGTAAATCCTCACTTTTGGGAATTAGTCTGAGCTAGCTTGCGGTGGAAGTCGGAGTTTCAGGCGAGAAGTTGCAAATATGCAAAGTGAATAACTAACTTGAAATCCATCTCATTGTACAAAACAAACTGATACAAGAGGTATCGTGTCATGTTGACTCTTAAAATCATATGAGTAATATTTGCAAAAGTATTCTAATTAAAATTGCTGATGGCTCATTCCAAGACCTCGGCTCTTCTATGAAGGCATGTGCCAGATGTGGTTGTGTGTTAATGTATTATGATCAATGCACCTACTGGCAATACTCTCATCGCCTGAAGGGGAATTGCCAAGATCAAAATCATTCTATTCCGGTCGAATAGCCAAAAATGATCACTTAGATGAGGTGAGGTCTCCCCAGAATATAAACACTTTACAAACTATGATTTGAGTTATTCTCCTAAAGGACCTCAATGACTATTCATTTACTCAAGCTGATGTTTCCTAAAAAAACACCGATCATATTGTCGGCAAGTGGGAACCCCACTATAGCCGACATAAACAGCGAAAACAAGCATCTTTTTCTAATTAGATTATCCTAATTTAGCATGGATCCTTTTATTTCTTTAATAACCATTCACAATTTAATACATCATAATCATAAAGGCAAATCGCATTTTGGTAATTACTGGTTTTCGTCAGTATTTATTAGACAATGGTTACTCTTCTCATTCACATGGTGTCTCTTGTCTGTTTTTTCGTTAGTTCTTATCATGTTCTTATCGTGTGGTTCTCCTTGAGAATACATCCGTGCTAATAATCGTAAACCCCCAATCGGTGGCAGTGAGAAAAAATACGTTTTAGGATAAAAATAGAGTTGCTCACTGACTGATTTTTTTGTCACCGCCACTGATTGATTCTAACTAGTTTTATTTCATCGGCGGTCTCAAAAGTCAGTCGGTGGTGCCATATATATTTATAATGTACTGTTGGAGGAGAAAATCATTAACCCTTTTGTTTCCACCTGACGATTGTTGTTCAAAAAGTGTCACATGATCGGTCGGCGATGTTAAATACCATAATCGATGGTCATTATTGGCAGGTGGAATCGCCACATAAGATGTACAGAACCTTCTCCTCGAATCTTGTTTCAGTGCAGATGGAAGACACTTATTACGTCGGAGGATACTTCATTTTGAAGGGCGTTTCTGCACAATTCTGTATCCGCCACTGCCAGAAACTGGGCGACTGCTGGGGGGCTGACTACTTCCGGTACAGAGGGCAATGCGCTGTGCATGTTGGGTTAACAGGATGCACCGCCGACAGACGGCGAGTCTTCGAGGGGGCAGACCACTTCCGAGTCAGAGAATGTCCTGAACTGCAGGATGATCCAGGTAAGGATAGTGTAAACAATTCATCATATCTGTCACCCTGGCGAACTACTTTGGAGCTTAGGGAATTCGAGCACAATATATGGGCAGAGAATTTCAGATCACCACATTCAATCATTGTATACTTTCAAAGGTCCTGCTGTCATGATGTATACATGACAAACGAGTATTGTAATTTCATTTTCTTATTTTGCTTACTTGCAATGCAAGAGTAAATTCCAGTTAGAAAGAAAGAGAAAACCAGTCTTTGCTATTTTAAAAAAAAATCTAGTAACAGAAGTCATTCTATATTTCTATGTAACTTGAGTATTACAGAAATGCTTAATGAGAGTCCTGATTCAAGCATAGAAGATCAACAAAATGATCCATTTCGAGGTGAGTAAATAAAAATATGTTAAAAACCATTATTTCCTTGGATACATTTTTTTCTAAACCATGTAATTCTATATCAAGGTGGATTGGTATGAAGTATAAGTGCCTGAGAATAAGAGGGTGAGGCTGTGTCTGAAGGTGTGTCTGAAAGTGAGGGTGTGACTGAGGGAAAAGGTGTGACTCAGGGTTAGGGTATATCTGAGGGTGATGATGTGACCGAGGTTTAGGTCGTTACTGAGGGTGAGAAAGTGACTGAGGATGAGGATGTAACTGAGGGTGCAGATGTAACTTAGGGTAAGGGTGTGTCTGAAAGTGTGTCTAAGAGTGTTAGTGTGGGTGTGAGGGTGTAACTGAGGGCGAGGGTGTGACTGACAGTGATGATTTAACTGGGGCGGATGATGTGACTGAGGGTGAGGGTGTAACAGAGGGTAAGGATGTAACTGAGGGCGAGGATGTTATTTAGGATGAGGGGTTGTCTGAGGGTGTTGCTGAACATGTATCTAATGTTAAGGGTGTAACTGAGGGTGAAGGTGTGATTGAGGATGTATCTAAGGGTAAGGGTATCACTGAGGGTGAAGATGTATTTGTGGTTGAAGGTGTGAGTAGGGTGACTGAGGATGAGGATGTGGCTTAATTTGAGGTTATGAATGAGGGTGAGGATGTGATTGAGCGGGAGGGTGTGACTGAGGGTGAGGGTGTGTCTTAGGTTGAAGTTGTGACTGCGGGTGAGGTTGTGACTGAGGGTGAGCAGGTGACTAGGGGTGAAGGTATGTCTGAGGGTGTGGGTGAGGCTGTGACTGAAGGTGTGTATGTGACAGAGGGTGAGAGTGTAACTGATGGTACGATGTGAAAGTGTAAGTGTGTGTACAAACATGTGCATGGGCATGTTCATACACATCAGACTCCCCTTTTATTATCCACCTAATACTAAGTGTCCATAGAAAACAGATAGGGAGTGTGATTCGCATTCAGGTAAACAATGCTGTACTACCTCGTTGTCTTGGCAATAGTTTATTTCGTATTTCAAGAATGTTGAATAAAAATTCTAAATATTAAGATACAGAATTACGAATGAGAAGATTTATCCAATAAATTTAATGAATAAATTAGTTGAATACAAATTATTCAATACTTAGAATTAAATTGAATATAATGAAAAAATGAAATAATAATAAAAGATAAATGAATAAATAAAAATAATAAATAAATAAAAGAAGGAACACAAATAAAATAGAAATTTAAAAAAGATGAAAAATGATAACTTGAAATAATAGTAAATTGTAAGAAATGGAAATGCGTCATTTACAAATTTATGTGGAAGGAATTTCATTCTATCTAATTCTAGTATAATTTATTTGATCTAGTACAATACGTTTGATTTAATTAATATCCTTGCTATATTTGGTCCTTCAGTATACAACAACCAAATCGTCATAGAAATATTTTGGGAATGTGTCTTGCAATGTCTGGTATTTTTGTGTTACCAATGTACTGAATTTGATGGCAATAACAGGGATGGAATTTCATAGGTTTCTTTAATCCAGAAACAATATTTACAGCCACACTGTCCACATTTCAATGTGGCTCCCATGTGCCATTCATCACCTGTTGCAATTTCTAATTCTCTTTCAGATTTCCCCTGAAAGTGTTGGAAGGATGGAATGGGTTTTTGTGCAAGAGTTCATGGGTGTCACAGTATAATTTACATTGGGTAACCTATAAATAGTTCTGGTATACCTTTGATCCCCATTATAGGTCTTATAGATATTTCTTATTAACTATTTCAAGAGATTAAATGTGAAACAAAACGCATACACACCAAAGAGGGTAAATTTAAATCTACGGTGTGTAGACGTAGCGTGTAGCCGTGTGTGTTGCGACCACGAGTGTTCTCCTGCTTTGATTTTCCCTCCAAAGCTCACCTCTAACTGAGGTTTGTCCTGTTCCTATTGGTTGTATTACTGTCTTTCCAATCTTTTGATTGGTCCAGACCGTGTCTACCCACAGTAGCGTACGGGTCGCTACGACAACATAACAAAAAGCTTGCGCCTGTACCTCACCCTGACTGTGGGGGAGGGGGTGGTTGGTGGATGGGTGTTAGCGTGTGCTCCACTCTAACGTTGGGCCAATGGTGTGTGTGACGTCTGTCACTGCATGGGGCCTGTCTCAAAAACTCTTGTTGTGACTTTAGCTGAGCCTGTCAGCTGGCCTTGTGGAATCAGGTATGTCTATGAAGACTCGTGGTTTCGAAACATTTACTAGTTTCTCATCAGGCATTTGGCTACTAGGTCCTAGTGATAAGAGACCTTGTGGTAGTTTTTATGTCTTTTTACCTTATGGTGAAAAAGGGGGGTGTGTTGCTTTGGTTTTTTGGGGAAAATCAAATTGGAGCCGGAGAACATGGTAGGCCGGGATAGCGAGATATCATGTTGAAATCATGTTCATAAAAAACTTTTCTTCAGAAATCGGTGCCCCGATTTTATCCAAAAAAAATTGTTGACGTGGCGTTGTGGATACTCGCTAGCCATACCGGTTGTCCATTGTGTTCAGTCCCCACGGGGACTGACTTTTTAGGCGGTGGATCCAGTTGAACTCAATCTTGTTCCTCAGTGTCCCTGCCCTTTCGCTCTGTGGGTGGCGATAGATGAAGTCTAAAACATAGAACTCTACATCTTCTGTCCCGTTATGGTCACTTTGGTTAAAGTGTATTGGCACCTCGTTCTGGGTGGCATTCTTTGAGATGTTTCGAAGGTGTTCATACATTCGTTCCCTCATTTTTCTTTTTGTTTGTCCAATGTATTGCTTTCCGCATTTTTTGCAGTTGATGCAATATATTACATTGGAACTGTTGCAGGTTACGTTCCATTTGGTATCGTGTCTGCGTTTGGTTGTGTGGGAGGTCAACTTGCCCCCCTTGTTTATTTTGAAGCAGTACCTGCAGTTTTTTCTTTTGCAGGTGTTCCTGTTTGTTTCAGGTTTTTTGCTCCTTTGGTTGTCACCCTTTTCTGGATGATAGTTCAGTTTCGCTGTTACTAGGTGGTCTTTGAGATTTTTCGGTCTCCTGTACCCCTTTATGAGTCTACTGCCGTAGATCTTCTTTGTTGTGATGGATCTCCCTAGGAGATCCCAGTTCTTTGTTACCATGTCTCCCAGTTTGTTATTTCCTGGGCGGTATGTGGATATCACGTAGGTTCGATTTGTACCCTCGTCTGTTGGCTCCACTTTTTTGGTCCTTAACAGATCTTCTCGAGGGGTGTTGTCTACCTTCTGTTTACTCTCTGTGAGTATTTTGTGGGGGTAGCCTTTTTCTCGGAACTCCGACAGTTTAGCTCCCACGTGTTTCTCGTAGTCTTCCTTCCTCCCACAGATTCGCTTTATTCGTAGGAATTGTGAGTATGGGAGACTACGTTTTGTTGCCGGTGGATGCGCTGAGTCGTATCTTAGGTACGTGTTGGCATCCGTGGGCTTGCTGTACAGATCTGTGTACAGTTTGCCTTGATTCACCTTCACCTTAGTGTCTAGGAAGGCTATCTCTTCCCTCGAGTACTCGTTGGTGAATTTGATGGAGTGGTGTGCAGTGTTCATATGGTCTAGCCACTTTGCTAGTTCTTCCTCTCCGTGGTCCCATATGTAGAATATGTCGTCTATATACCTCCACCAAATCCTTGGCATGAGGTGGTAGGACGACAGTATGGTTTCCTCTATAAATTCCATATAGAGGTTGGCGTAGGAAGGGGCCAATCTGGTCCCCATTGCCGTTCCCCCCTTCTGAAGGTAATGTGTGCCATTGAAAATCATGTTGTTTTTCGTCAGCACCATTTCCAGAAGATCTACAAGGGATTTGTTGGTTGGTTTGGATGTAGCTGGTCTGCTGTTACCTAGCTTCTCAGCTATAACCTGTATCCCCTCTGTGTTTGGGATGTTGGTGTACAGGGAGCTTACATCTAAAGTCCCTATCAGTGTTTTGTCATTGATTTGTCCCACTCCTTCGATTTTGTTCACAAAGTCGTTTGTGTCCTTTACGTAGGAGGCTATTTTCGGAACCATCGGTTTGAGAAAATTATCAACAAAAGCCGATATTTTCTCTGTGGCACATCCGTTTGCCGACACTACCGGTCTCCCCGGTGGGGGTCGTTCTCTTTTGTGGATTTTGGGTAAAAAATAGATGTTGGGGGCCCTAACCTTCTTGGTTTTTAGGGCTCCTGCCATTCTATTTCCTATTTCTCCATTTTCCCTCATCTCGTCTATCTTTTTCTCTATTTCGTTATAGAGTGTGGCTGTGGGGTCCGTACCTAATCTCTCATAGGTCTCTGGGTCCCCTAGTTGCCTATCTGCTTCTGCGATATATTGTACTGTGTCTTGTATAACAGTGGCTCCACCTTTGTCAGCTGATTTGATGACTATACTGTCATCTTTTTTCAGACGATAGAGAGCTTCTCTTTCGCTCTGATTGACATTTTGTTTAGGGCGTTTTCTCTTTTGATCAGGTTTGGATAGGTTGATCTCGTTTATTGAAATGAAGCTTTCCAAGTTTTGGGAATCTAGTGGTGGTTTCCATCCTGATTTTTCCTTTAGACTACGAATTACTTTCTCGTTTTCATAGGAGAGATTTGTGCCCTGTGTGTTACTCGTGATAGGTCCTGTACTGGGTTTATCTTTTGAGAAAAACTGGGTGGTTCTTAGTTTCTGGTGAAATTCGTCTAGTTCTACTTTTAGATCACCTTCGTTAAGACTCTGTTGTACTGGGCAGAAGTTAAGACCCTTTTCTAAGATCGATTCTTCGTCTTTGGTTAGGATTCTTTTCGATAGATTTATCAAGATTGGATTCTTTTTGGATGTTTCCGATTGTGTCCTATTGGTTTGGTTATCTTTACTCGATATCTTACCAATTTCACTACAATGATCAACTAGTACACCTGTGTATGAACACTGACTGGTTTTATTGGACATTGCACATGTATCAAATTCAGTTACATGGAGATCTGGTGAAATATTTGTATTACACAATGTGGCAGTACTTGCTCCAACGGGAGTCACTCCAACTGGAGTGGTAAGGGTTACATCATGTGTTTCCAGATTCTTAGCACAGTCCATTACTCCGGTTTGGGGGGTGGTTGGTCTCCACGTCCCCTTCCCTTTCCTCTGCCTCGGCCTCCTCTCTTGTTTTGGCCTCGGTTGGGTTTCTCGTACGGGGTCTGGCGGGTTCCCCCTCCGCGTCTCCCCCTGCCTCCCCGTTGATAGGCTGGAGGATCCGCTGGAAAATCCGGTTTCCCTGCAGCTGCACTCGGAGGTTTGTTCGCTCTCTGCTGTTTCAGGGCGGCGGTTGCCGGGTCCCTGAACTCGTGCGCGCCCGGCATTCGCTGAGGAAGGAGATCTTTTTTGGCTTGTAGCTTCTCGGTCTCCTGCGTCTCCTCGTGGCGATGAGCTTTCTCATTATGGGCTCGTATCTTGGCCATAATCATGTTTGAATCCTGCACAGTGTTCTCGTCATCCACAAGTTGCTGTACAGTATGATAGTAAGCTTTACTGGCTTTCTGTTGAGCATGGTGGGCATGATAGAAGTACTTCATCGTGGCCTCCATTATATCGTTGGCTGCCTTACGACGAATTGATTCCACCTCGTTCATTACAACCGTGTTTGCAATGTATTGAGGTGGTTCCGTTACCCCCACTGCCCATGGCTCTGTGTGCCCCTCTTCAATGGCACTTTCGTACCATTGGGCACGTAGTAGCGATTTAACGGATTTGTTGCCCTCGTTCTTGGCCTGTCTCCACGGTCCTCGTGCCTCTTCAGGGACCAGTGAATCGATGCTCTGCAAAATATTAGAACAAGAGTTACCTGTATGTTCCATATTTTTAGTTACAGTGAACGGGTTAGGTTTGGTTATATTGCGTTTGATTTCGTCAATATTCATTACCTTTCTCATTCCCAAGCTGTATGGGAGTGTATTGTCATGTTGGTTATCCGACCTGATTTCAGCGAAACTTGAAGTCAAATCTACTCCATTTTGTATTTCATTAGGTTTCCGGTTAACACATGTTTTTCTCTTCTTAGGTGTGCAGTCAGACTCTGTTTCTGTGTCTAAGCCCACTAGAAGTGATAGTACCTCATTACATGCATCTACATTGGGTTCTATGGTTCTCTGCCTCTTTCCCAACCTAGGGGTTCGAGTAGGAGTTGTCGGCATTTGATCCCCGCTGGTTGGGGTAGGGGATCCCGTGTCATCGGTTCCCTGGTTTATACCCTCTGATGCCTTTATTTTGATGGTCCCACGCAGTGTCTGACTGTCGTATGACCGGCTAGGTTTGGTTGCTGTCAACCCCTTTGAAGTGGGTGCACTAGCTGTGTCCCTCTCCTTCTCACCCCCGAGCGTGTCAATAGTAGACAAGTCGGTAGTGTCGGGTTGTTCAACCGTAGTTGCAACATTCTCACAGTCCGACCGTGTAGCCTGACCGCTATCACGTTCGTTGCTGTGTGTGTGCGTAGAAACTTCCACCTCTGCCGTATGGTCAGTTGTGGTGGTTTCAGTGTGTGGTACAGAAGCTGGGTCAAGACCCTTGACTGCTTCCATATTGTTTCTCACTGATTCATTATGAGAGTCAGTATCTTTCAGTTTCTCGGCACCGTTCTTAGTACCCCGTCCCTGAGCTTTGTCTGACTTAGTAAAGTAACAACGAATGGACTTCTGTCCCAAGGGTTGTACATTATCAGTTTTAGGAGTGGAAGTGTTACTGCTTACCTGCTCTACTCTTTCACTCTCGGTTGTGACCACCGGCGAAGCAGCCGTCCTCATACGGGAGAACGGGTTGATGCGTCGCTGGATAGGCTTGTCAGCGGCCGCCGCTTGCTCACGGTCGGTCACTCCGTTTCGCCTCGGGTCTCTGGGTGCCGTGTTGACGGCACTCGCAGCGGGCCCCTCCGCCTGCTGGTTCAGAACGTTAGCGTTGTCGTTCTTCGCCGCTGCGGACTGTGCGGTGGTGTCCATTTCCGTGGACTCACCGTCTGTTTCCTGCAGTAACTGGTTAGACCAAGCTTGGCCCGCCGATGTTCCTGCCGGATTCTTGTTGGACATACCGGTATCTTACTGAGTAAAATATGGTGTGTAGACGTAGCGTGTAGCCGTGTGTGTTGCGACCACGAGTGTTCTCCTGCTTTGATTTTCCCTCCAAAGCTCACCTCTAACTGAGGTTTGTCCTGTTCCTATTGGTTTTGGATAAAATCGGGGCACCGATTTCTGAAGAAAAGTTTTTTATGAACATAAATTTAAATCTACTCTCTTTTACACACATAGGCATATAGACAGAAACACCCCTACTGACTGTCATAATATAGACAGACACCCTGCACATGGTTATACAAACAGATATATAGACAGAGGCTCATCTACACACAGTAATACACAAGACTGATACCCATGGACATATACACAATATTGACTGGTTTCAGATACAAGCGGTCGTATGCTCCGAGGAGTTGACGCGTAGTAATATCCGAGCATATACGAGGATATTGCGCAGAGTCAACTTCGAGGAGCATACATCCGCTTTTATCTGAAGAAGAAGGACTTCACGTTAAAGGTTAGACCAGATACGAACATGTGACACTTCAAATTCAAACAAACGAATACCTCTAATATGAATACCTTGCAGAAATCACCCGAGTCGGATTTAATGAATAAGGAATGAGTTGATCGTTGTTTAATTTCAAATGCTCGTGTTAATTGAGAGTTTAATGGATTGAATCAGACGCCTTTTGCCCCAGATTGCCCATTCCTGTTGAACTGTAATCTCTTTCAAATCAAATCCTTTTGCAGAAACAGAAGATGAAACACCACGCCTCAACGTGGAGGAGCAAGGTATTGAAGATGGAGGCTCAGGTACTAGATAATCGCATGATTTATGCAGATAAATTAATGAACTTGAAGGCAAGGAGAGTCATGCACCTCCTAAACTATATGTTTGCACAGAAGAATAACTCACAATAGACGGTGCTTTTTGAAGAAAAGATTACCGGCCAACATGATGCCACAACATTCAAGTAAAACCCAATAATGAAATATTTTTAAAATGTACACTGTATCGTGGTGCCTTATGTTGGAACAGTCTGTCCCCGGTCGTCAGAAACATGGATGACTATGATAGATTTAATTATTATCATAAACATTAGGTTTTAAGTGAAAACTTGCTACCCTTTTAACAACACTCAGGTTAGCTCTCAGTCTCATTATCACTGTATCAGTATTTACAAAGTGATTTACATGAATCTATGAGTTAGAAGATCAATGACATAGCTGTAAAGCAGTATTATAATTCATTATCTATCATATTGCACTGGTCACTTAGTGACCATATATGATGTCTGTTTTTTTTAGTTTTTTTAAAGGTGAAAAGTCATGTAGATTGTACGACACTCAGAGGCATCCTCGTAACGGTCTTCTGCATCGATCACCATTCAATATGAACAAAGTATTAAACAAAAATATATCTATATCAGACATGGTTAAATAAAAATAGATCGGTTTAGAATTTAAAGGATATCATTAAAAGGTATGCCTGAAAATGCTCAATTCTTCCTTAGAAATGGAGGATCACAGGTCAAATATGGACATAGACGTAAACAGACGAGAAGAGCCTCAAGGTAGGTACATGTCTTCTGTCCATGGCTACGCAATACTGATCCAGAAAATACCAGAAGTATAAGGATTTATTTTTATTTTCTTGTTCATGTAAAGGAGTGTTCCTCGGTGATAAGCAATATTTCATTACATGTTCACTGTTTTATAATAAATACTGGACATACAGAAATGACAGGTGAGGATGTCCAAACATGTGTTTGGGCACAGATAGATTAGATAGTAGGATTCATGTTTTTGATATTGGATTAGAAAACTAGAAAATGCCTCCTATCATCACTTGTGTAAATCAAAATCTTCCTGCATTCATGATAAAGCAATCTTAGAAGAATCAGAAGTTCCCTAGAATCCCTTTCCATCTGTTAGACCTAATTTGTTCTCGATTTAACACACTTGGTGTTCAGTTACAAAGTAATATTTTCAGTTAAAAGTTTCAGGTATGTACATCAAAATCGGTTCTATTTAGATTTTTGGTTAGTGCATAAAGATTTTTATCCTACCCCTAATATAAAATCCCATAGGCTTAACATTGGGTTTCCGTATGCCACGCTGACTGGCATACGGATATTTATATGCCACTAGTAGCATACAGCATTGTTATCACGTAATATTCCAAAATCGAGGAGATAGGGTAGGATAAAATCAAAACCTGATTCGTTTTAATCTTGGCCACCGCATTCCACTCCTGAAGTTTTGGCTCCGGACATCACTCGGCTTCGCCTCATAAAGTCACTTTGCCAAACTCCAGTCGTGGAATACGGTGGCCAAGATTAAACCTCATCCAGTTTTACGATAGTAAGATAGTTATTAGATGATTAAAATCTATATCTACCGGCGTCCGATAACGGCCTTTATAGAATCGGATTTTCCTCAGAATCCCTTTTCCCTTTATTAAAACTGTGAATTTCCTATGCATGTTTTTCATTTAATAGGTAACAATTCAGTTGTTTCAATTGTTCTCGAAAGCATGGCAGATGTTCTCTCGGTGTATAAAACGAGTATATAAATTGTTGATAGACACTTCTTTATCACTGCGGTTCTATCGTGACAGGTTCATTGTATCCTTCACAATTCGGAGAGGCAGTAATACCTCTGATAGATTTTTGTAGAAGTTGGTATGAGTTTGTTCCAAACATTATATCAAAACGAGTTTGAACTGAGAACCTTTTACGCCATGACCCAATCCTAGAGTATTCTAGTTTAAAAGGAAGTGATAGGCGTTATTGAAATACAATCAGGGCTATTTAAAGTTGAATCTGTTAGGATGTCATATATGGTATGGGTGAATAGAAGTAAATTTGAGACATCAATTAAGTTATCGGTATAACCATCGTTATCTGTTAAATGAGAAGATGATAGTCAGTGATATGAGGACCTTTCACTTTCTCAATTTACCAATTCGGAGGGTAACATCTGGGAGGCTTCCGCAAATAACGACAGATGATGGGAGCTGTGGTAGGGGAACGAATAGGTGTAAGGTACCTGGTTCAAATCAGAATATAACACCGCTGCTAGAAGTAATAGATCAGAATATCTCGGATTATCCTCGCTTGTATTTTGGCCAAATTTTACGAGGCTTTGTCATTACAGATATGAAAGATGATGGGCCATCATTAATTCTGAGGGACGAAGAGCAGGAACTTGTAGGTAGGTCCATTCCTCAGTTGAATTCGATGATTTGAAATTAAACCATGAACTATATTATCATATCAAATATCATTATTTAGTTGCCACTTATTGTAAAGCATTCAGATTGCTAATCAAATCGAAACCTATTGACTTGTAGAAAGACGGGATGAGCCCCAAACTCTCGATTTGGATTACCAACAAGAAGAACAAGAAAAAGAACAAGAACAAATAGGTATGTTCTCCTAGAGGACTGCCTTAGAAGACTCCTAGAAGACTGAATTAATCGGATTGGATTTATTCAACTCATTGAATTTCCAGTTATTTTGAGTACCCCCTTATATGTCATATTTCTTTCTCGAAGAACCTAAGGACAAAGAGAATATACTTCAACCAAGATCATATCCTCTGCTTATATTAGAAATAGGAAGGCATCAGACGGATTGACTCCCACTTGCTACCACCACCCCTCCCTAGTATCCCGCTGTGAGGGTCAATGGCCTGTGCAAAGTCACCTGAGACTAGCTTACGATAAAGGGAGTTAATCAGTGGAAACGCAATCTTATAGTCTGTTTTCCACTTTATTTTTCCTATCCATACTTAATTATATGTTTCATTTTTAAATCCTCTACAGGTAATAAGGATGCACGACCACCTTTTAGTATGGAGGAACAGAAAGAGGGACCCAAAGATGAAGGTAATCGAAATAATGAGATCTGCAGATGGGGTCCAAGCTGTATAAGCTTAATCCTACCGATATATCATACAACGTACTGCTGATTAATTATGCTGACCTTTAAGGATTATTATGTTCTATTTTGAAATCCTTTACAGGCATTCAGGATATACGGCCACCTTTAGATATAGAGAAACACAAAGAGGAGCAGAAGGATGAAGGTAATCTGAAATAATAATCATCGGATGGTTTCTGGGCTATAAAACCTTTTTAACTTTACCAATATATTATAGATCCTACCGATACTTAATTATGGCGACCTTTAAGAATGATGATATTCTATTTTGAAATCCTTTACAGGTGCTGAGATTGGACAGCCGCCTTTAGATGCGGAGGAACACAAAGAGGAACACAAAGAGGAACCCAAGGATGAAGGTAAGAACTACTGAGAATTTGAAACACGGAGATAGAAATTAATGTGTTAATATATAAATAGTGGAACTACATGACACAGATTAGTTGCAGGCTATAAATGCTTATTAATTTTACTAATACATCATACATCATTTCATTTTGAAATCCTTAACAGGTGCTGAGGATGGACTGCCACCTTTTGGTATTGAGGAACAAAAAGAAGGGCCCAAGGATGAAGGTAATCTGAAAAGATGAGATCAACAGATGGAGTTTAGGCTCTTAAAGATTTTTAATCTTACCAATGTATTATACATCTTATCGATACTTTATTATGGTGACCTTTTAGAATTATGATGTGTTTTGAAATCTTTTACAGGCGTTCAGGATAAACGGCCACCTTTCGATGTGGAGGAACACAAACGGGAACCCAAGGATGAAGGTGAGAATCTGAAACAAGGAGAAAATAATCAATGTGTCCAGATATAAATAGTAGAACGAAATGACACTGATGGCTTCCAGGCTATAAAAGTTAATCAATCTTACAGATGTATATTTCATATCGGACATATCTTTTTTAAATAGCAATGTCATGTGATGTGTCATGTGATTTAAGTAATTTACCTTGGTGACTGATCATATCTTGTTATACCAAATCAAAGTTCAATATGGCTCTTATACATTGTCAAAATTTCTTTTAAATCAATTATTATGTTTTTATCTATTGATTTTTGTATATATATATCAAGTAACAATGATGCCTTTAAGATGCCTGAAGGCATCTTTCTGCCGTAGCCAGGGGAATGCTGGGAGGCATCTTCCTGCTCTTAATGAGTTAAAGAAGAATAAAGAAACAACCTCTCTTCCATTTCTCTCTCCGAATTTTCATTAGTGTTTTATCGTTGATATCCCTTACAGGCATTGAAGATGCACTACCCCCTTTTGGTATGGAGGAACACAAAAAGGAGCAGAAGGATGAAGGTAAACTGAAATAATGATTTCAATGTGTGTAGACCATGCTATAAAGGATTTTTAATCATAACAATATAATATACATCTTACCGATGCTTTATTTTGATGACCTTTAGTAATTATGATATTCTATTCTGAAATTCTTTACAGGCATTGATAATAGACAGCCACCTTTTGATGTGGAGAAACACATAGAGGAATCGGAGGATGAAGGTAAGAACCACTAAGAATCTGAAACATGGGGATAGTAATTAGTGTGTTTGGACATGAGTAGTAGAACAACATGATATTGATGGGGACTGGGCTATGGAAGCTTTTCAATATTACCTATATATTATATATCATATGTATCTATAAAAACTTAATCATGAAGACCTTTTAGAAATATGATATCTTATATTTAAATTTGAATTTCCATAAAGATGTTGAAGATGATCAAGAAAGAAATCCTGACTCAGATATTGAAGAGAATGACGAGACCTTTGAAGGTGAAGGTAAGCCTTATTGAAAAAAAAAGAATCTTGAATCATAAAATCAAATATAGCCTTTTGATCAAGGTGTCGCTTTACTATTTATGATATGCTAAATGATTGGTGTATACTATATGAATTTCTTTATTCTCTATAAGATTAAGTATCATAAACCATAATATAAAGATTTATGAAATTGTTTTCCAAAGGAGTTGTCCATCAAAATTTGAATGAGCTGCTAGGGAATCCATAGAAGCCATAGTTGTTGTTATCATACGAATCCGCTACCTTTCCATTCATAACCTTCTATCACTGGGTCTAAATATTTTAGAAATATTCTATGTATCCTGGTACAATTCACACTCCCACTACTCAAAATAGTATAAATCAAGGACTATAGGTGGATTGTCGCAAACATGTTGGTGGTAATGTGGAAGGGAGAGGTTACACTCTCTAGCCGTATATTCACTAAGACATGTGATCCACTAAAACATGTGACTCACTCTCCAACCCTCCAATGGACATTACGGAAATATATTACCACCCAACCTACAAAAACCTTTCTTTCCACTCTTTCATAACTTCCACCGCTCTCATCCAACTAGCCTAAAATAGTATTCACTTTATCTGGTTCATAGTTTTGATATACTCTCAACTATTCTCCAAGCTCTCTCCGCATTAATCATTACTGTGCCAAACTACCCGGAAAAGCGTTGGTTTAGTGTTGTTTTCGTAAGCTGCTACGCTTGTAGTGTTGCGATCGTAAGCTAGTAAATCGGATCAAAAATGACTTGTTCAAATTGTACCACGCATTGTCTTTTTACCAAATAGCTTATGCAAACACAAACGTACGTATATATGTACATTAATTTGAAATATAGGTTCTTCTTGCTAACGAAAATATTTTGTTTATAGAAAGCAAGTATAAAAACGTTGGTATATGGAAAGGAATATGATATTGGAAATGTTATGTCCATAAGAAGTTATATTTGGAACATTAAAACAGGTTATTCTTAAATATTAACGAAGCGAAGTAAACTATTGTACAGAGATATATTCTCCTTAATTAAAGGTTTACTATTTGCTATTGTGTATAGTCTACAAGTGGCCGACCTCTACTCACAAGGAGGTATATAGATATAGTGTCCCTTTAGAATCTTCTTAATAAAGAGACTTTGCAACCGAAAATGACGATACAATTAATCTGTCAATTTAAATTTGTTGCAGATAAAGAGTTGGCTACGTTCAAAGCCCAAATAGACGCAAAGGCCTACACTACCGATTGTTTCATGCACATGTATGAAAGCAGCTACGCAAAAGGAGGTTTCCTGATAAAGTCAAACGCCACTCTTATCGAGTAGGTAAAATGTCAGAATAGCGAGTAATGAGATAATCATAATATTCTTAATATTTTCAAAATTCCATACAGATGGTATTGTCAATATGTTACATTTATCCTACCCCTAATATAAAATCCCATAGGCTTAACATTGGGTTTCCGTATGCCACGCTGACTGGCATACAGAGTTTTATATGCCACTAGTGGCATACAGCATTGTTATCACGTAATATTCCAAATTCGAGGAGATAGGGCAGGATAAAATCAAAACCTGATTCGTTTTAATCTTGTCCACCGCATTCCACTCCTGAAGTTTTGGCTCCGGACTTCACTCGGCTTCGCCTCATGAAGTCACTATGCCAAACTCCAGTCATGGAATACGGTGGACAAGATTAAACCTCATCCAGTTTTACAATAGTATTTTCACCGCAGGGGGGGGGGGGGGCAATAACTGGTTTGTGGCCTAGAAGTTCAAGTACAACAGTTGATCCCATCAGATTATCATTTATATTTCCCAACCCATTACAAAGAAACACTACCCATCAAGCCTTGATAAACCACCTTGATTCTAAAGCGTACACTATTGTCTGGTGGATATCTTTTTGAAAGGTCAATTGGGATGAATGCTTGTGAGTGTATCGGATAGTATCAGATAAAACCACTACGTGACTCTCACTTTGGTCAATAAGTTTTACCTGAAAACCAGACTAAAAAGTCGAGGGTTAGTGCATAGACCTGAATCAAAATTTTAGAGAAAGCGTTTGAGTCCACAAGAACCAATGACGATATGAACTGCCCAAATAGATGGAAGACATATTGCTTCATTGTTGTAAACTTACAGGTAAGCGTGGATTCCAGAATAATTAGATTAGTAGTTATGAAAATTGTTCCTCTGTAAGAAAATACAGGTAAATATTGTGTCATCAAGTTATGATTGTGCACTATTTCTGCAAATCCCCATTCAAAAATGTGCAACTGAAATAATCTTAGGTTGTACAGCTAAGAAGGTTCAATTGAGAACAGAAGAAGATCAGAATCAAAATGGCTTGAACCCTTGTTATTTTCTCTTCTAGGTGCGCTGACAAATGCTTGGAACACCCCAACTGTGTGGCACTAAATTACAAAAAGAAAGCAGCCAAATGTTATTTCTTCAGTTCCTCATCCAGCGTTGATCATCTTACCTCATCCTCCTGCTGCCACTATGTGGCTGTAAGTAGAACTACATTCCTGTTTGTTCGCCTAGCCTCTCCATAAGCTACTTAGGTGTTCTTCAGCAGTTATCATCATGAGTGTTTTGTCATAAGCAACATGCGTCTGTCTAATATGGCGTTCCCACCTGCCAATGAAAATCCCCAAAATTATGTGTACCCTGTACAAAATTCGGTGGGTGGTCATCTTTTAGATTCTATCTGTGCTAGATCGAAAAGTATACACTGATGATCGATTATATATTCCATGTGCACTGAAAGTTCGGTATGTATAGGACCTAAATATCAATCTTCCCTGAATTAGTGTGGAATGTATACATTTCCCCATGTAAACATTTCCCATAAAGAAAATAGTGGGAAAAAGTCTTTCAACAAAATAATCGATAGATTCAACCTGATTGGATTCTTAGGTGGCCTCAAGAGTTGGTTGGTGGTACCCGATTGCATTGTAGACCATTTTTGTTACCACCTGACGAATAGTACCTGAAAAATATCACACAATCGGTCAGTGGTGCTAAATACCATAATTGATGGTCATAATCGGCAGGTGGAAACGCCACATTATTCACCACTAAACTTGAGTAATTCGATGTTTCCATCTGGAGATACCGACTACCGATTTGCTGGATTTTGGCACAAACGCTCACAATTTGCCACTTTTAGAGTAGGTAATCATCAAGTGGAACAAGGGATACATTTTTCAGGTTGACGTTTTTTGTTCCCAATTAAAATAACACAATTCATGGATTCCTGGTTAACATGTGTGACTTTTTTAGATACATAGTTACCAATTGGTATTTATACTGGCTGCAATTAAATCCCTATATTAATATGATATTACACACACATTTACCTATTGTTTTCCCAGATATCATGCCACGGTGAGAATTTAGGGGTTCAGGAGGGTGTATACTCCACGTCAAATCCTCAACCACCAAGTGTGAGTACCTCACCGGGCCCCACCTACTCACCCCCAGTGACCACCCCGAGCAGCTACAGTCCGCAGCCAGGAAGGTACTCCACCTTGAACCCGGCCAGCAATGGGGGCACCACACGGCGGCCGACTCCAACACGGGGTATCACAGAGGAACCTATGTCTAAGGGTGAGATGTGTATTTGTAACAGGCTTCGACACTTTTGATTTTGATAACTATTGATGATATTTGATGATACATATTTGATAAGGTGTTACATATTGGTCAGATTATTGTAGTGGTTATTAACATAAAAATATGATAACATGATTAAATGAGTATTGAAAATGTCTATATATTTGGCGAGTTTCAATGTAGGTAAGATTGAAGTGTTATTGACAGCCGAGGATTAGGATGTTTCATAATTGTGGAGACAGAGTAAGGGAGTGCAGTATTACATGATAAACGCTAATTGGAGGAGCAATAATATATACAATGACTTATCATTCTTGTTATATGCGGCCTATTCACCTGGCGACAAAAGAACATCGATTATGTGCATCTTGTACAAAAGTCGGTTGGTGGAACTCCGTGAGAATGTATTTGTGGTAATAATTGTTGAATCCCAAAGTACACGACCTGTTTCCAACTACCAACCGATTATGTGTTCTAAGTGCACTGGTGATTCAATATCTATCTGAAAAGCACGAATATTAACCCCACCTAAACGAGTGCAGAATGTATACATTTCTTCAAAACAAAATAACCTACATGTGCCAATTAAGGTAAACATAGAAATCGGTTGCGATGGGAAAAATAGACGTAAATTGAGGTGGTTACCAACCGATTTCTGGTCACCGGCACCAATCAATTCAACCTAATTTGTTTCATGCCACATTGCATAGTGTTGGAGAGGAATAGCGTTGATCTTTTTTGTTTTCGACAGACAAAAAGAAACACATAATAATGATAATAATAATGATGATGATAATAACAATAATAATAATAATGATAATAATAATAATGATAATAATAATTATGATAATAATGATAATAATAAAGTTTCATGAAACTGAGACACATCTCTCAATATTACACTGAGGAATCTGCGATACAGAGGTATAAATGATAAATCACACCGGAAAAAAACCCAAACAGAAACACATAATCAGTCAGCTGTGCAAAATGCCCTAATTGGTGATAATAATCGGCAAATAATTTCAGTGTGCCCCTTCCTGGTGCTTCACGGGGCCTCGCGTCCAGGCGGCAGGCTCCTAAACAACCTGAACAGCGCTCACGAGTGTAGAGACTACTGCAGGAACATGAACCTAGACGAGTCCAATGTGATATGCCACTCCGCCGACTGGAACACCGAGACGAAAGACTGCTTCTGGTTTGACACAGAAGACGTGGTAGCCACAATGAAATATAATACCACGTACATCATCCACTACCGCTACAACCCCTGTAAGTAAGGCATTGGTGAATGTTGACTATAAATTGATATTAACGTGTTAATAATTTGTCATCGTCAGATAAGTATATGTAAGGATGGCTGCTAGCCTAAAAGCGGGCTCCCACTATCACGATTTGCGCCTCCGACACACTACGATAGCCTTACGACAAGCGTTCTGATGAAAAAAAATGAAATTTTTATCGGAAGAAACGAGTCTAGCTTTCACGATAGATCCGTTCCTTCCGATAAAATTTTCATTTTTTCATCGGAACGCTTGTCGTAAGGCTATCGTAGTGTGTCGGAGGCTAAAATCGTGATAGTGGGATACCCCTTTTAGTCTAATAGTATCGACCAGTAGAAGACAAATGTTGTCCTCGTTTTGTACAGTAAGGGATCTGATAGAGCTAGGATAATTGTCAAAATACTGCTGAATAACTATTACCATTATTAGTGATAATAGCCTATCAAGCGCCAGAGAAAATGAAGGTTATATGAAAATACTGATACTGTTTGCATGTACTCATTTCATCTCATCTCATGTCGTTGATAAACGGAAAACGAAGTACCTACATTAACTGTAAAGGAACTGTTCCCGCATATGCTCCGCAGTATTTACTTGTATATAAGTTATGAAATCTGAAATGCAGAGGGACCAGGCGGCAGAACGGCCGAGGCCGAGCCTGGATGGATGTAATAACCAGTGCCCTAAAAAAAGGCTACATAAGGCGTCCACTGAACTGCCGGTGCACTAAGGCCTTATGATGTATCTACAGATATCACTTTTGAAAGCCAGCTTTGACCTGAAACACACCAAGCGAGTGAATGAAGCGTTTTTTGTCACCCGCCAATTTTGCTCGTTTTGGTAAGTTTTTAAACGGTTAGCCGGTAGGGAAAGCCCCTCCCATTTCGTGAAGTAGGCGACAGAGAGTAAAAATCGCTTCCTTCACTCACAAGACCTTTTTTTTGTTTCACAAAACATTTTCTTCCAGGGATAGAAGCCAATGTATTGTGACTACCACTCCAGCAATTATAACTAATTAGGCATCGGTTGATCTATAATGACTACTGCTACAACCAGTGTTAGTAATAAGACCATAGTTGATATTTCAGAAAACGTCATACAGTACTGCTATATGATTAATGTAGTTCTCCAATATGTAGCAGCATATTAGATCAATTACTGGTGCCAGAAAATATTATTCAAATGTGAAACAAGGCATCAACATGTTACTTCATCTATATCAAACTTGTGTTCTATTCAAATTGGCTTGCTCTTGATTCGTCTTTCGGTAATGATTATAATTAGAATAGTAAAAGATGTAGAGAAAGCACAGCGTAGCCAAAACTAGCTAGTCATAAATTGTCTATAGAATGACATAAATATGATCATTCAAAATATGTACCGCGTTGAACTTTAACTGTGGTAAAACAATGCGTGACAACTGGATAGATAGATATGAGACAAACCGTCTGCTGTTAATACGATGTCTCAACAAGTATTTGTAACCAATATTTCTACTTTAGGTAATTCTATCCCTCCGATGAAGTGCGTTGTCCATGGACCAGTGGACCAGCCTGCAAACGCCACAATCGTAGGGTCCATCGGTGCTGATATCGAACACACACTAGAAGACTGCGACACCTACTGCTTCTACTTTTATCAATCTCCCAGTGAGTTGAAATTGCTTTGATATATTCACTGCTGTTGTAGCACAGAATAGATAGCAATGCGGTCTATATAAGTTCAATCTCTACCTGACCTTTCTTGATTTAAAGCGGGCGTCCACCAACCACGACAAGCCTACGACAATGGGTTCCCGACAAGGTCCACGACAGGCCTACGATTGGAAGGCTTGTCGTAGCCTTGTCGTGGTTGGTGGACCTTAGTTCCCAACAAGAGGCTATGACGAGGCTACGACAGGCTGCGACATGAAGCTTGTCAGGGGCCTGTCAGGGGGCTTCCGACAAGGTTACGACAATTTTTGCCACAACTGGAGCCTTGTCATGGAGTGTTGTGGTTTCCTCGATATCACTGTCGTAGTGTGTTGGGACAATGGACGCCTTTTTTACGGGAACCAGCAACGTCTATGACACGCTCCTACACCACTGTCGTAAAGCCCCTCTTCTCACGACAAGGCTGCAACAAGGCGCTGATAGGAACTTTCTTGTCGGCTCTTGTCGTAGCCTTGTCGTGGTTGTTGGATGCCCGCCTTTAATAATAGGTGTCAAGCAATTTGTCAAGGAGGAGAATGACAGAAAAATCTGCATAAAAACCTTTCGTTTGTATTTTTCAATAATTACCTAGCCTTTCATTAATCGTTAGCCATTCATGACTAATGCCTGGAACCCACCAACGCCGACGCAGAATTCTGACCTCCCGGCTATCCTTGACGCCCATTCGTTTCAATCCTATTGTACGTCGTAGAGCACGTCGTAGGTGCGTCGTAAGTGCCCGATGGGTTCGGCCCCTTCCGCTAAGCTTCCGACACACTCCGACAAGCCTTCCCATAAGCTTTCGACAGACTACCACAGAGAATTTTCAGCTTTTCGAGACGGCTACGATACGCGAATTTAGTGTCGTACTCTGATACGGTACGACACCGAATTTACATGAAGACCCGGAAAAGTTGCTAGATATTAAAGGGGAGACTAGTGTATCTCCCTTTATAAATATTTCAATTTCAAATTAGATTAATAAGAAATCACTTATTTAAATGCGCGTATCACATACATTTTCACTGGATAGGAGAAGTTTTATGGTCTTGCCATAGCTCATAATCTAACGATGTAGGTAACTGTAGCTATTGCAATTTGATTAGGTGAGTATAGGCTGCTCTTTTTATGAATCATGTTGGGACTATGTGCTAACAAATCGCCCTTTCTTTCACGCTTCGCCCCCAGATGAGGAAGAGGGCATAGAACAAACCCTGGAGAGAGGATGCGGAAGTGACATCGAGGAGTACGTCAAGTGGAGACAGTGTGTTCTGTCATTGACCACCCAGTCTGCCCTCTGCCACTGCATCGGAGACGCTTGCAACAACCTCGGGCTCTATGGACTTTACCGTAAGTCACGACACATTCATCTCACCCCTGGAAAGTTTCCCCATAGACTTGGGTTCAGCATCGGGCTTTTTGGGTGGCTCGCTACTGCGGCCCAGTGTCAAATACCACGCACTAACACACCACATACCAGACAACCCACTGCACACGCTCACATATTTTACCACATCCGCTTCCGCCTTCTTCATTCATGTTCGCCATTCTCACCAACTTCACACATCATATTCAACAAAAAATTCCCACCCACCCACATCCTCATCTTTCTACACTCTTTTCGTATTACCCCTTGTTTCTTTTTATTACTATTTATCCATGTTTTTATTTATTATATTCATACCCCATCTTTCTAAACAGGGGTTATTTATCATATTCGTCTTAAATATTTAATAAAACCATCTTCTACTTCGTCTTCTTCTTCTTCTTCTTCTTCTTCTTCTTCTTCTTCTTCTTCTTCTTCTTCTTCTTCTTCTTCTTCTTCTTCTTCTTCTTCTTCTTCTTCTTCTTCTTCTTCTTCTTCTTCTTCTTCTTCTTCTTCTTCTTCTTCTTCTTCTTCTTCTTCTTCTTCTTCTTCTTCTTCTTCTTCTTCTTCTTCTTCTTCTTCTTCTTCTTCTTCTTCTTCTTCTTCTTCTTCTTCTTCTTCTTCTTCTTCTTATTCAACAAATACTCATATATAAATTCTATCACATAATAAAACATTATTTTCCCAGCCAGCCTTCCTTTTTATCATTTCACGGGCGTAGCAGTAGTGACAATGGAAAAACTTGTACTCAACGCCCTTGGAATGTTGCTGAAAAATACTCGACGGGGGTTGATGTCAAACATTTTAGCCAATTAGTCAGTGATAGGGGGGGGGGGGATGAAATCTGAACCGCATCCGATCCATAACCACTGATGATATGCAATTCATTTTGGTTGGCTACATAATCAAACTGGTGCTGGATTCTGATCCCATTTGATGATTTCCCTATTCCAGACAAAATCAAAATCAAAGCCTTTTGAAGTAATCGCTGACAATTTTGTCGAAAGGTATTTTGAAAGTGGAACATAGATCGGTTTCAAACTATCTTAAAAATTCCTGTTTCCAGTTGCTGGTTTCTGGCAAAAAAGATGATTCAAATAATCTATCGGTGGTAGCCAACAAATCTATCGGAGAGCAGGTTGAAATGTACTTTATACCATCCATTTGATCAGCACGGAAACGAAAGTCTGCAATCAACGGGCATTGCTGGATCACTACCGACACCTGAGGCCAATCCTTTTAAAGTTACACGAACCCTGAACCCCACTCTCTACCCCGTTATTTTGTCATTGAATCTCTTTGGGATAACTTTCTTTCATTGTTACGGTTGAGGGAATATACTTAGGAAATGTCTCATCTATTTCATATATCGATCGCAGCAGGGAAAAGATTCTGATCGAGCGATTTTACTTCAAATTTGTGGTAAATATTGGTGCCGTGTGTCATAGCAGTATTGTCATTGTATGGAATTAAACCCATATCTTTTCTATTTTTAAAGGAAGAATATATTGCATATATTATCCGGATTAAGCACACATTAAATGTAAACGAAACACTTGAATTTCTTAAGTTATCTTTCCATCTAAACTGCAGACGACATTTTGACAAACAGGGCACGAGATGAGTTTGGGCGAATTCTATGGAATCAGTTTGTATCATATTGTACAGAAGAAAAAGGAAATCATTTGTACGTCTGAGGTACTGCCAAAACATCTGCCACGAGAGTCGTCCTGAAAAAACATAAGTGCATACTCTCCAATGATTTATATATCAAAACACCGACGTGGTCATTGATGATTACTGGGCATGCCAAATGTGTTTATAAGATAAAGATCCCATAATAAAGTTAACTGACGAACAGAATCAGTAACCTCTAACATGAATGGGATTTGTCAATTGAGTATTCCAACTGCTGAGTCGATCAGAATTATATAAACTGTTGTAGGTACAGGCAACATTTTAAAGCATAAACGCTTTTTATGGAGAACAAACATGAACTCAAATGAACGCTTGAATCGATCAGCGAATTGTGCAGCAAATGATTTTTATTCAGCTCTTCACTTACGTATTTTCATTTATATGAGAGAAAGTTTGATATACTTAATTTTTGTGCTCTGAGGTTTAAGAAGAGGCTGTGCAATCAAATCTTCATCTGTTCCTCCTTTCCTTACAGAGCTCTACGCGTACTACCCATTCGACTACAGCTTGGAGGACCTGTCAGGGTATAACCGCCATGGGGAGGCCATGTGCTACTTCAAGTACAGTAACATAGACAGAAGATCACCTCGAGCGGCGGCCGTGTTTGATGGCACCTGCTTCATCCTCATCCGTGGTATGACGCTCGTCCACCGCTCAGACGTCCTCTATGACGGTAGGTCCCATATAACTCGATTGTTCCAACGTTTCTAGTATTGGAAATATGATGAAGTGAACATGTGAACACTGAACGCGTACGTGACGACGCTCCCGTGAACAGACCGGGTTTAGTACCTTCCGGGTACTTGTCTACACTCGAATTTGTGGGTGAGTAAACCCTGTTATGCCCTAATTGTCAATTATACTATGTATTATTATACTTCATATTAATAACTACCTTATTAATATGCCGTTCAATAAGGTCGACATAAAATTTTAAAACTCATAAAATTCAATAAAATTTTATTCTCCCAACTCTCTCCCCTTTCATCCAGGGATAGGATAATGATGCCCAGTGTTGTACAAATATAGCCCACGAGTTTTAAGATGTAATTTCCAATGTCGAGGCTGTTCAGCATTAACCCATTTGTGGTGGGCACCTGCAGCAGTAATACATGAAGGGCCGGGTACGAGTGTCAGTGTATACAACAAGGTATTAGTACTTCAAAGGCTGATTATGATAACTTTATACTTTCATCAGGTTTTATGACATGTGATCTTGACACCATTTATCATTTCCATAAACACCTTTACTATAGCAGTATGCCTACTTCGTGAGGAAGATTCTTGTATATTGGTCAATTAATTCCTATCTTATTACAAAACATGGTTTCATAAAGCTTGAAAAATGATGCCTCAATGGCATCACCTAATCTGGACGGGTGAACCCTTGAGGCATCACCTTAAGCAATTAATCATTTGAATGCAGATGGTGCGATGCGATTATCTCTAATAGTTCTACCTATTTCTTAGATTTAGAGTCTTCAAGATTAATTATTCGTGTCTATATTGTTTTTGTGGCATTTTTAAGCAGAGCAATCATATTGGATTTTTTAAAATTGTGCTCCACCTGTCTATCAGAAAAATAGGACTTTGTTATGAATTCCCGTCGTCAGAATTTTTTTTTCAACATTTTAAATCATATTTGTATCCTCATTGATTTCGAGCAGTCATATGCATCAATGAAAGTTAGGGATAAGACTTCCCTGGTGATTTATATAAATTCCCCACCTCAGAAAACATGTTTAGCATCTTAAATCATGTTTCTTTCTTTATTCAAACCCGAATAAGGGTATTTCATAGATTTTAGGCAGCCATGTTGGATTTAAAATAATTAATTGGACAGAAATGACGTCTGAAGTGATTTCCATAATTTCCCCACATGCTGTCGAAGATGTTGTTTACAAAAATAATATCTTGTAAACTTTAGGCAGGAGAGAAATAATGATATTTGAACCTGCCGCCAAAACAGGAACCGTCTCCTTAGCAGCAGCTGTCACTGTGTGGCTGAAGAGGAGAGAAGGGGAAGGAGGTAACATGACTATCCTCTCCAACGCCGAGCACAAAGGATACTCCACCATTGGAATCTACAGGTAAGCTCTCACAGTTCCTAGAAAAAAATAAGTAGGTGTTCTGTATCGAAACAGGTCATGTTATTCATGTTGGCAAAAATCGATTTAATCCTCACATTTATTTCCTTTCCCCGGCTCTTTTAAACTCCCTTACCTGTGAAATGTGACATTCATTCCTCAATAGTATAATATATCTCACTTTATGTGCTGCAAAGTCTGCAGAGGGAGGTAAGTTTTAAAGAATGGATGGATGTATCATCCAAGAATGATCTACATGTGTGTAGAGTAATAATGGGTAATCATGAATGGTGATGGTATTTTGGTATAACATCAGTTTTAACCACTTCTTTGGTAATATACCTTACAATGCCCTAGGGTTACCTATTTTACAATAGGTGGAAATTTAATTAGCCTCATACCATATCCTAAAAAAATAATATCATTTCAGTACGCTACGGGAAGAAATGAATATAGTCATGATAATATTAGGAAACGTCCTTACTGTGGGCGAAACGTTTCTCGTTCGAGGTCAGTCGCCGATATCATACGGCCTGACGCCATAGGCGGAAGGCAGTATAAAATCGGCAACTGACCGAGAACGAGAACCGTTTCGTTCACAGTGAGGGTGTTTGCTTATTATTATATACCTTAAAATAATTAAAAACGCTATTTTATTTACTTAGAAGGTCGCAGTCACAGCGGCACGAACATTATTATTACTGCACCCCTAGCAGCGGGCAGTATTTGATAGACACTCGCACACAGGTATATGATAATATCCCGCGTGAATTAGTTTTATCGATCACATTTTCACCAATTGTTTCAGCGAGCTGGTGCCTGGCGAAGACTCTCTCCATGTAATCACGGTCAGCATTCGACTTGGAAATCAGTCATACCAAGTCAAATCTCCTCAGGTAGTACAAACGTTCTCATTTGAACAACATCTATGTGTCCGGGAATGGCAACATGTGTGATCATATATACTGAATAGGAAAATATTGTTGCAAAGGTATTTCAGTATGTAATTGTTTTAGATATAGATACGGCGAGAGACGGCGAGCTCATGGGTAATCATGTTTACTATAGAGTGATGATGGGTTGATAGAGAACAACCTGTAGAGGTGAGAAAACTGGAGTAAATATCTGCTTTTGATTAAAGCTCCTCATCATAGTACAAATGTATTCTTTGAGCTCAACTAAGAAAATATATGACACAACAAAGTTTTAAATTGATTGATGCTGTGTATTATATTAGAAAGCTGTCAGTAGATCATACGCCTATTTGTCAGTAAGCTGTCAGTAGATCATACGCCTATTTCCATACACATCCTTTAAGAAGGAACTGCGTTGAGATCCGTAGCCGCTGGAAATATGCCATGAGTTTTGGTTCCAGGGTAATCTCACAAGGTAGAGCCGAGTGAGATTACGTAGCATACCACGACCAATGACATTTTCTCTGCGGCTATAGATCAAGTGCAGATGAGATTTGATCTCACCTGACTGATTGACAAACGTTGATGACATCATGGCCCATGAAGTACAATATACTGCATGGGCGTTGATTGCGTGTTTGCAATGTTAAGTCTATAGGTAAAAATGGGGATATAACTAATAGTTATAAGTACTGCTGCTTCCTGCACTGTTTTTATTGTTATACGAAGCACGCCGAGACATCAACAGAGTGTTGATTTTGCTTCAAAACAAAAAAAAAACACCCTGGTTCCTAAACTGATTTATAATGATGAAATATTATTAGAGCGTGCTTGCACGCGCTGTATACATCATCTAGAGACCTAGTGGTTAGAGTGGCCACATATATGGGTGTGATTTTTAAAACCTGCTAAATTA
Organism: Alentia gelatinosa; assembly: GCA_950022655.1. Classification (NCBI taxonomy): domain Eukaryota; kingdom Metazoa; phylum Annelida; class Polychaeta; order Phyllodocida; family Polynoidae; genus Alentia; species Alentia gelatinosa. The sequence continues at coordinate 18,021,035 of OX465588.1, read as the reverse complement.
CCAAAATAAGCTTTTTTAAGGTTCATGTTGTATAAACGTATCTCATCAATGTAAAAACGAAATTATTTGGTGCATCTTTTGATAGTCTATCTTTCCAACATAGGGTTTTGTATTGCTCTAAGCAATTTTTCCTTCCGAAAATCAACAAAACTGTGATTTTCTCGTTATTTTCACTTTGTTCAAAATCCGGGAGACACAATTTTGAGCCACCAGTAATCATTAACATGTTTAAAGCAAATGTCATGAGAAGTGTAGATAATATAATTTTGAAAATTGGTAAAAGATTGAAAAAATATTAAAATGGTCAAAACTATCCAGGACCTTCAAATTTTCCAACAAAGAGACACATAGAGCATGTTGTTCAACACCACGATTTTCAGAGGACAATACTAATGAAATATATAGTGAGAAATTAATTTTCCTTCATTGTAAAATGTTGACCAAAATCCTGACTGTGATACCTGAAATTTTCAACACAATCAGATTAGCCATTCTGATACTAAAACATTGTGACTCTATGATGATATTTTTCCAAAAAATGGGGTGTTGGACAACACTCTTGTCTAAAGGATGTATAAAAGAAATAATAATCATGATAGAATAACAAATATCCCTGCTTATGTTAAGGACCCCTACCACTCATAAATACCCAGGTTGCTTTATTTCTAAATAAAAAAATATACTTTTTGTGGTTCATAAACTGAAAACGTGTTGTCCAACACCCCGGGGTGTTGGACAACACGCTGTGATATAAGTTATGATTTTGGGGTTGTTTTTTATCAGTAACTGAATGGTTTGCTTTGTGAACTATAGTTTATTATCATTTCATAGAAATATAAAGGATTATAGCCACAAATACTATTTTTCTCATTGTTCTGAGATATTCTATAAACGTGTTGTCCGACACCCCTCGTGTTGGCCGACACCCCTGTGTTGCCCAACACCCCAAATATGGTTCAGAGCTTTTCTTTTAAATCTGATATATGATAAAAATGTTTTGGATCAAATATAATGTGTGTCACCATATAATATTAGTCTTTCCCATATTAAAAGCATTTATAACGTTTCTTGAAATTTCAAATATTTAGGGGGTTGGACAGCATGCAGTATTATACACAATTTCAAAAGGCTCTTAAATCTAAACCATTCATCTGATTTTGTTGGAATGATGTTTTTCTGGGAGGTACTTGGTAGGTGAAAAACATAAAATATAAAAAGAAGTATTATTCTAAAACAAATTTTTGCATGTCTGATCCCAGGATCAAAGCGGAATTTAGCAGGTTTCAAAAATCCGACCCATATACACTTTCAGCGTGCTGCCAGAAAACTATCCCTTCACTTTCTGCGTGCTATCCACTGTGCTAGTGTGAAAGGAGCAAGGTGCCAGTGTATCAGGGTTCTAGAAGCATGCTCAGCTGACCATGACCAATAACTAGAAAGGCCTCATTGACCCACTAGTGCTTGACCTTGATATTTTTGGATCCTAGACGCAGGTGGTTGCAGAAATAGCAGGTTGACTCGGTTCCATTAGGTTCCAGAAAACTATCCCTAGACTGAATGTAACCCAAACCTTTTAATTGTTATTTATGTATAATTCCACGCTCATTCATCAATGATGAACATTCTATTTGCTCCTAGTGTATAAAATAAACGCAGAGCAACATACAATGATGATACACCATACAATTATTGATGTCGTTGCCTTTATTGTCGACCGTGTACCGTAATTAATCTTTAATCCCATATTATCTTGTATATATATGTGAAATATAATCATGGTAAGGTTGTTCTCCATAATTGTGTCCCCTAGGTGACCTAATTGTTTTGTAAGCTAATTTGATATATCCTTGTTGAAAATAAAAGACAAATGCTGCATTATGCAGCAATAATTCTAATATTCATTGGAATACTTTGACAATGACCAGGTGCCGACTGGCGCATGGCAGTTCGTGGGTATGAACATCGTAAATGGTAACTCTGAGCCCAAGCTCAATCTTTACATCCTGGATGGTTCTTCGGGACATGAGTTAATCTACACAGACAGCACTGACCTGCCAACCAACTATTCATGTGAGTCATATCATACAACTGTTTTATCATATACCTCCTTAGTTGTGTACCGCTACCAGGGTTGCAATGATATCTTTCATCCTGATCTCATTGCGGTTGAGAGTCCAAAAATATACATTACTCGGCCGAAAAGCCTCCTCGGGACAACATCCCGGAACCCTCACCTCTAAACTCCGGAATACCCTTACCCGGAATCAGTTACCCTTTACTACTCCTTCATAGCATTGGCATAGTGCTCACCTACCGTGATAAACCATTAATTAAAACAACAGTGCAGGGATGTTCTGCGCCTTACTAGTAAGATTGTATACACATCACGTTCGATACACCATCGATCATTCAAGTAGGCAATACCTAACACTCTATGCATCTCTTGTAAACTTTGACACCTATTCCTATTCTTAATGATCCTTATGGCTCTTTTTAGGGTGACCTGAAGAGACTGGATATTTCTTTTCAGGGAGCCATCGATGATAAACGAACAATACTCCAGGGTTCTACAATTGTGTTATAAATCAATTTAGCGGTTTCCTTATTAAAACAACCTCTTGATTCACATAGCTTGAAAAGCCTGCCATCGGCGTTTTTGATGATGTCCTTTATATGACTATTGAAATATGAAGCAGAACCAATCGTTATCGCTATGTATTTATATTTGATGACCACTTCAATACTTTCATTCCCACAAGTTATCTGATTGCCACTTGAGAGAGCCTAGCTGATGCCTATATTTGTGTCTGATGTGCCCTAACTATATGATTGCCTCGTGACAGACCTCGACCTGACTTCCAAGACGCTCACCATAGGTAAACAGAGTGGCACTGCGAACAAGGACGCTTTCATAGGAGTCCTGGATGAGGTAAGATGTATAGATCTTTATCTTACCCCTCACTTTTTTCCCATGAACTTAACGTTGGGGACTCATACTCGACGTTCATAAGGTATTATAAAAACGATACTCCATGGGAGATGATGTTGCAAACGTTAGCCAATTAGTCAGTGATAGAGTCAGATACAATCTGAACCGGACTCGATCAATATATAGCCACTGGAAATAAACCATTCGTTTTGGTTTACTATATAATATCACTTGGCTTTACCCCATGTAGTTCCTTCTTATCACCCCCCCACCCCCAACCAACTGGAGATGTCCCGGTAGCAACAGGGTATATTAATATCTCACAGAGCTCGATTTACATTAGATCATATGTTATGCAGTGGTTTCTCAGTTAGCAAACGATTCATACTTCAAATTAGATTTTCTGCCATCTGGAATTCGTCTTCCTTTCGATGTGACCTAATGACACCTTAGGCATCTTACATAATCTGTTAATCTTAGAAGATTAAGAGGTATCAAAAATACTTCGCAAACATTTACATAAATATTATGTGCATCGTGTAATTATCAAGTGTCCATTTATATGGCACAATGTTTCTAAAATTGATTAACCCTTTGAGGACGGGGTGCCTGCGGCCGAGCCACCCCCTTAAGGACGGGTGATGGTGGCAGTTTCTCCCGCTAGGGGACGGGCACATATTTGTTAAAAACTATCATTTGAAAGTTTAATCACGTGATATGAAACATAATCCTAAATATTGTATTTTTTCTGAATATAAATATTAATCATGGTGTTAGACCTATATTCTGTGAAAATTTGAATAATATTGCTCCATTATTTCTTTGTTTAAAACGAATTTGTATATTTTGGGGAAATGATGCCTCATCATTCGCCCTGGGCCGGATGATGCCTCAAGGCATCATTCACCCTAAGCCGGATGATGCCTCAAGGCATGATTCGCCCTTAAAGGGTTAAGTAAACAGTATCATAGGGGCGGGGTGTAGCTCAGGCAGTAAGGCGTGTGACAGATGCAGACAGACCTCAAAGCCGTGCCATACATGTATCGTCTATATTTCATAGATTGGTAATTGTAATTTATAATTGTAATTAATAGTAATTTTGCTGACCAGCTGTTCTACTCTTGTACCTACCTTGCCCTTAGGCAAATAATAAAACAACTCGGTCTATGTTTTCTCCGTGAAAACTTCAGTCACACCCACACCAGAAAGACTAATCAACCCCATTCATAGGACTTTTTCGTAATTGTCAAATAATTATGTATTTGTACAAATGGTATACTCTTAATCCTGTCTGCACATCGATGTATTCTATACATGCATTCTTCGCTTCAATCTACTTACTCTTTTGGATAAAGTTCAAAATCCGTACTGCCTAAAATAATGTTTAATTCCAGCTTTGTGATCAAACATTATTTCAGGCAGTCCGGCCTCTGTTCATAATTTTCAAGAGCACTGCATGACTATTTCTGTTTCCTTGTGTTTCAGATGCACTTCTTTCAGGGGGAGATACCGGAGGCGGACATGTTTGGTCTCATGCTGAAACATAATTACAGTTCGTGAACCCTGATCAAGCCATGAGAATCAACCTATATCAGCTCACTAATGATGATTATGATCGAAATCATGGCAATTGACCCGACGATAATATATTTTGATAAATCCTTAATATCTACAAATATAATTTTATTTTAAATCATATCAGGAATCTATTGCAATGCATGTTCCGACTGTGTAAATTGATATCGATGAATACCAGAATGAAATATTGATAAGTGGCTGTCGTATTGTTTTGCATTTTTCTCTATTATGTCCACTACTTTTTTATGTGTGTCGTTGCGATAGCTTCGGGAAAGTTAAATCAGGCAACAACGTTAACAATATCAATGCTTATTTTATTGATATCAAACACTCGATATTCCCTCCATGCATAACATTAATATATACCCGATCTTAAATATAGTCTCTCCCCTAGCAACAACTCTCAAAATCACTCTCTATTATACCGTAGAGTGACAATAACATATGATAGTCTATCAATGCCAATAAAGGTTCTCTCTTGTGATGCGAAAAAAGAGTTTTAATCCGAAAGTACCAAAAGATGCAAAAAGGAACACATATTGCAGGTGAATATGAGGAGTTGCTCAAGGCAACGGCAGACGAAGGTCACGGAGTGCGAGCAGCTCATGGTAGGACAGAGCCTTGTCATAGGAGAACACCTGAAAATAAGCAAAATGTTAGATAATATTCACCCACATGAGCCAAGAGTTGTAACTACAAAAACCGTAAAGGAAGACTAGCACAAACCTTGTAAATCATAGGAATATTCTTTTAAGTAATCTCATTTTTCTTATTTAATCAAGCCATTGATGCTCACGTGATTTTCAATAATGACGCCGTGCATGAATAATTAGCCCTCAATATTGGCCTACCCGTATAAGTCTATGATACACTGTATAGCTAAGCTTTTGTTCAATGTTATCATGTTACCAATACGTCATTCCGTTTCAATGCTTTTTTTCTCGAATTTATATGCATTGCATATGTGCTAAATGTTGTGCTATAAATTATATGTCATTCTCAATATAGATAGTGTCAGATGTCTTTAAGGTCTTAAAAGTGATGCTTCTGCAGGTTTTAATATACTCACATCATCAATATGACCTTTGAAAAAATAGGGCTGATCAATTCCCAGTATGACCTGAGCCTGCTTGCCCAGGAAGAGTCCTCTATTGGAGATCGCCAGTTCTGAAAACACGAGAGTGCTTTAAAAACATGGGAATGAGCAGACGATATCATGGATACCATAATATTTCTAGAGACTAATCAATAGTTTTATGGATAGACAGCCATAAACCATGAGAGTTTGACGCATAGTGGGACATGAGCGTTAGCGAGCTTATTACGAATCAACCTTGAGTGGTCTACAGAGCTGCCTGTTCATAAACCAACGTTTCTTGGATTTATTATCCATCTATTCGAATATTTTAAACCCAGATATTGCCATAGTAGATGGTCTATCAGTAGGGTCTATTGATTTGATTTTCAGTACAAGGGACTATTTTCCTGTAGTCAATGGCTTTGAGGCCATAATCAATGGGTTTAAATCCGAAATCAATGGTGATGGTTTCTGACAACAAAAACGATGGGTCGTCCTTTACTGTGGTTGCATATATTTTCCAAGGGGACTTATCAATGGATAATAAAAACAACGTTATATCGTATGTGTCCTGTCCATGTTTCGAGGCCCATGACAAACATTTCCAGGAGAGGTCACGTATTCATATACAGTAGGCATAAAATGCCATCTGCGTTAGGAAAATGCCAACCTGGGAGCTCTTACAAGGTCATCATAGTTTGGAAGAAACGAAACATAATTCATCATTAGTTCGGAGGACATTGCATCTTTTATCCTGCTGCATAGTTGAGCTTTGGAGTGAGTCATTATTTCAGGAGCTGATGAATGTGCAACAAGCAATGATGTTCACACCTATATTCATGCACAACTTATATATTTTGTCGTGAGTAAAATCCATTAACTATGATATTTCCGCTAACTTAGGCAGTAGAACAGATTGAAAGACAAGGTCAAATTTCTTCCAACGCAAACCTTTTGAGGTTATACGAACGAAGAGATTCATACATGCAAGGTCAAAGCCTTACCATCCAGTGCTGTTACGTTAGTGAGCTCGAGGCTAGCTTCAGGCACAATGTTCTCAAGGTCATCAATGTCAAGTGCTAGAAGCGGGGGGTTGCGCAGCCCATCCAAGGTAAAGGCCACGAAGAACCAGTCGTCAAGGGGAGCCTGAAGGATGTCACAAGGTCACATTATGCATACAGACTGGAAAATCAATAAACGAATTATATTTTGAGGACTAATTTGTTAAATGATTTTAGATATTTCATGATGTAAGTGCTTCACCTTTCTGATATATACATCACAGTTACTCGGTTAACGTAGTTTCTTAAAATCGAGCCTCGGATGATTCTTGATGATATTTAATGATTATAAGAGGTTGTTTTACAAATCCCAATATAGAATACAATGAGATTATTTGAGGTTATCAAAAAATTGCATTGGGAAATTTAAATATCGGACTCTCCAGTATGCTGTATTCTAATTAACATTCTTCATTAAAATCTTGAAGAAAATAAGCAGAATCAGACTAACTTTGTGCTGCACTTCAAACCGCGAAAAACTGGTGGCTGTATCATCACTCATTACACAAAGACAACGGAAGAATCGAGCTCATTGAATGATACCCATTTCTAGTCCTGATGTCTATTTTGATCTGTCTCCATTTCAATATAATTTTGTTTTATCCCCGTCTCCGGAAGTAAAAATTGTATGAAGCTATTACATAGTGCCCTTTGCCACCTTGTTAGTAATCAGAAATACCATGTTGTTCGCGTAATGAAAAATTGTACAATTCTGTTAATAGAAAGCAGTCAGTAAGCTTTCATCAAGCGTGTGCTACTCCCCGACTGTTTTCCACCGCCAAAATAGATCCAACGTCTTCTAATTGAAGCAATAGGTGTTTTTCCACTTGCCGACATAATTATTGGTGAGAATTAGGAAGCAGCTGTTCTAATAGGAAAAGAAAGGGCGCGAAAGAATAGCTATTATGTTGCCATTATAGTTAAATGAATATTTCTACAAATATACATTCATTGCGTTGCAACAAGTCATGACGAAAATAGGTAATTAAGCGTGAGTTGAATGTGTATTTTCTACCTTATTTCTACCTTATTAATATGGAAACCCAGGTGAAACAAGAATATTTAATAACTTAAGAAAAGTATGGAATGTAATCAATTCTTGGAACTGGTATATATATGATATTAAGATCTGTAAAAAAAACTGATATGGATGACCACATGCCTAGGTTTTACCTGCTACTTAATCATATGTAGAAATAGTCGGAGATTTTCCTGTATGGTACTGAACTGAATTGACAATGCCAACCAACCAAAATAATGTGGATTGATTACTACTACTATAGTTACTTAGCTGAGAATTATAAGAGGTAAAGATGATTGTATAAACAATTATTGTTTTCCCGTAGTTGTCATCCCATCTCATTTCATACCATCAAAAAAACGGAAGGAAGTAGTTGAATATCTTGGGAAAGAAACTGATCCGTAAACACTCCGCAGTACTATACTTGTATAAGTGATATGAATCTTGGAGTACAGAGGGACCAGGCGGCAGAACGGCCGGTGGCCGAGCCTGGATGAATGTTAACATAAAGTACCCTAATAAAAACTATAAAAAAAAAAATCGGCTCTTGATCCATTTTTTAATCGACTGTCTGTTTCCCATTGCCAACTGTTTTAGTGATTGTCGCTAACTGTCTTTTGGATGCATAACCCACTTGATTCCTTCTCAGCAAAATCTAAAGTTTGGGTCGATTGAAATCCAGAAGTCGTGCCCCTCAAAAAGGACAAATCGGGACATATATTGAAAACCGATTTCCTAAATCGTATGTTTCCACTTACAGGTGACTAAGATAAACAAAGTGAAAAATCTAACAGCCGACATATTTATCAGGAGGCAACACTCGGCGAGTGGGAAGAAACTATAAATAAGAGAGTTTTGACTAACCGGAGCCTGTATTTCGTACAGCGTGTGGTTTACCACAATGGAGGCTTTGATATTATGCACGGGGTTCCACGGGTTGGATGTTTCTGTTTCACTCAGTATCTGGATGGTTGACAGATCCCGCCGGTAGGTGGACAGCACTGTCATGCTGCCTGTGGCCGTCTGAGGGCGCAGTAACCAGAGCGCCACCGTGAAGGAGAGGAGAGGGCTTCCGTCAGGTCCGATGTTTTCCGCGTGAACCAGCTGCCAGGACGGGAAATGCGCGTACGACGATACCCCTGTACCATACATACAAAACATCATTATTGTAAAGCCGAACATTTCTTGGTTGCATAGCGCTGCTAGGGTGTATAAAAAAATATGTTTCGTACTGAGAGTGCTCCTTTCGTCATCAGTCATTCCTTTTCAATGAGGCCTCGTAATAGATAAAGAATTATCCTATAGGCCCACCTATATGCACATATATGCCCAACAGTAAAAACTCTGTTGAGCAAGAAGGGACTAACATATATTTACAGAGTATAGATATACAGGATATATTCTTTTATTTAGGAAACAAGAGATACAATTCGCAGGATTAGTGCGTTCTATATTTTAAAATATAGTCATTGAATACATTTTCGATGACTTAAAGACAAATGCGTGAAGGTATCGCACTGTTCCCTGTGTAGACACTGGTGCTGCCATCTCGTTTCATGAAAATATAGCAGTTTCCCATAGACACCAATAGATAAGCAATTACCTACTTCTGATGGCCTTCCCATAGAAATTAGCATGGTCACATAGTATTTTTTTATCATTTCTTATTTGTACATGTTCCCAACTATCATAATCCAGAATTATTTGAAGATATCAATAGAACATCAGTATCATTTAGCAACAAAGTCAAAATATTGCAGTTTCCTATAAGCAACAATAGTTAAGCACTTATCTTTTCAGAAGGCCTTCCAATAGAAGTTAGCATGGTGACATGCCATTTCTTTTGCATTTTCTATTTGCTGATGTATGGAACTTATATTATCCAGAGTTATTTGCAAAAATCAATAGAATTTAGAAATCACCCAACTACCAGCATTTGTCGTTAAGATATTTCTCATATGTGTATTTATGCGTGTTGGTGACAACATCACGGAGACTTCATAAAGCCCCACTTAATATCACTTTATCAATCTCCAGCCCGATATTCTCTCTGTCCCCTCCATATTATACACTACCAAAGCTGTGCTCGAAAAATGAGATCATCCTCCGCAATGACTTCTGGGTCACTAAATTCAAAACATATATACATGACTGTCGAATATCAATGTATTTGTATTGAATTGATAATGACGGTACTTACGAATTAGGTCCGATTAAGACATACATTTTATTCACATTGACAGGTAGCCTTACAAGAAAGGGGACAATACGGCCCGGATCGAATTAGTTTACTAAAGCCGTACTAAACTCGCTTTATTCGATCAACCCCTTCATCTTGGTACACTAAACCAGTTTTCCCGCCCTAAGTACTGACCGTCGAACTCGGCGGAGTAACCTCTGATGGCGGTAACAGGGTCGTACAGGAGGTTATGCGGTCTTCCATTCCGGTTAAATCCAGATAGATCCTCCACGTTGCGATCGAAGGCGTAATGCGACGTCAGAGCTGTGTCAATGAAACAACGCTAAATTTACTGAGAAAAATGTATATATATATATCTCCATTTAAATGGGTTCAGCAGTGCCACTGCCTCAGGGTTGACAACCATTCAACCATTCCTCTCAACTGCAAACGCCCTGCCATTCCCCCTAGGTTGGCCACTACCTCTCTCCACTCTTCCAACTAAGAGGATGGTCGGGTTCAGTGACTTATCTCACCCCTGGAATAAATGTCCATAGGCTTAACATTGGGAACTCGTTCTCCATGCCCCTACAAGTATTGCAGTCCGTTCTCCATGGTCTATATCCTGAGTGTTGTCCATTCTTTTAGTGTGTATAGGGGTGAGATAAATACAGAAAACAACACGTTTTGGTCAAAGAAGTAATTCTCCAACTTGTTTTAATGCTAGATGATATTCACTCGGCTGTCGCCTCGTTCATATCACACCGCAACAAACTCGTGGAGAACGACGACTCTGACCAAAACTTGTTGGTTTCTTCTTTAATACGGTATCTGCGGTGTGCCCCTCAAACAAGTTAATTTTATTGTATCAGGTTTTAAAAGCAGACGTACTGTAAAGGGAATGTTCATAGTTAACGAATTGATAAAGAAACTAACCTTTATGTTCCTTATATTTTGAATAAAATACACAGGGAAGGAAATAAGAAAATCGAAAATTAGCTTCGAGATTATCAAATAACACACTCTCCAGGCAGTACAAAGGGTCGGACAGGAGAGTAACACACATGTCCCTGTACTGGGTCAAGGTGGCCACGAATTTAACCCAACCGGAGCTAACGTAGTGTAGCTCTGGCGGCCAGTGTACCTTTCATCAAACATTATGAGATTCTCCGAGGTCAAATGTATAACATTTGGACATTAAGGTTTCTATGAATTTTGTAATTAATGGTATTTAAAATACAAATATAAAAAGAGTAGAGACATGGCTACGAAATAAATGAATTTTTGAGTAAGTCAGGATTTGTTATTATCTGGAGTTCAGCTATTTCATAATTGACAATGTGATTGTGGACGATTTGGTATACCAAATTAAATAAGTTATCGATAGATGCAGCCAGGACGTGAAGAGTACAAGCTGCTATAGCTTTGCTACGGCGAAGTATGCCATGAGCAGTGGTAGAGGAGATTCTTAACCTTGGACAGTATAAAAGGCAATCGTGAGTTCATTTCCTTTGACTTATACGAGAGGGCACAATATAAAACATCAACTTCATTTAAGGGCCAACTGGGGCGCATTTAGGAAATTGTCCGCACATTTCTTCTTTGCTCTGATGTGTAAGATGGCGAAGGGGTGGGGCGCATTCTTTTCCAGATATTTTGCTTACCTACTTCTATGGATAGCCCCTTTATATAAATCTCTTCATATTAGGTGATTTATGGAAGATCACCGTGTATACTGACGAATATTTTTGTAGTGAAACTAACCTGAATTGGAAAAATAGAGGGGAAAATCTTATCATTGAATGAGGATTATGCTTGGTATACAAGCAGGAAAACCCAGATGCTCAGAGTTGGGAATGCCATGCAGTGATCCATCTTCTTTAACTCGTGTATGTATCAAGACGAAGCGATGACCTATATCAAAATGATTTTCTTTACAGAAAAGAGAAACAAGCACCCCCCGCCTACCCTCACCTCACCTCAAGCACCACCCCGTCCCCAGGGAAGGGTCTTTATTTTTTCAAGTTTTCGCTATAGATCTAACTGTCATTCACTTATCTATCTATCTATCATCTTTAAGAATTACTTTTCCTAAGAACAACACTAATATTGCTGGACCACTACTCCTCCCTAGAAGCTACCAAGAGACGGTTCAGACAACATAACCTTACGCCATGCTCTCAGACACTTGTTACCTTACTATACCTTACCCTACATTATATTTCTCACCTTCTCCTGTCTTAATCTCTGTTCTTATGTTTCCTCTATTTTACTCTGATATTTTGTTCCAAATAGAAGAACTACATGTATGTAGGAATTGGAACGTCAATAAAATTAAATCTTTGAGGAGATATCTTCGGAGCTTACAATCAAAGAGGAAGGTGTTGACGCCATTACAGCGGTCGAAGGCACAGCTGCAGTTCTTGTCGTGGATGAAGGGATCCGCTGACGAGACGCATGAACGCCAAGACCGGCCGGTTCCAAGAGACGTGTTACAGCCACGGGTCAGCGAGAAGTAGCCAAACTCTGTCACTGTAGGTACGAGACAGACATAGGATAAATACATCATATATACACACCAATATAATTTTTCAACAGTCAGGTGTCGGACGTTATTTATTACCCACCGAATACGTAGTCTCCATAGGAAATGTATAGAACACCTGGAATCGGCTACCGGGAGATTCTGACATTACAGAATCTCCTCTCATCTACCATCAGAAATCACTGTCATAACATGCTTTGCATGCTAAAATCACAGGGAAAGGCGAACTATATCATTGGTGTAAGTCTACACCGAATCACTGCCATGCTTGACAGTGCTGTGGTGTCTGTAACTAAATGTCTTGCAGAAAGATTTTTATTGCAATAGATTAGTTATTAATCTTGTAGATGGGTAATAAATACAATAAATTCGATTTGACGTGGCGTAACTGAATGAGTCCTCTCCCACCGCTATGCGACCACTGATAGAGAGAAAGGGTAAGCGGGCCGCGGACGTTCCCGCGGCCTCAGCTGTCATACCCGTTCCGCGCTTCAGATTGGTCCAGCCGTCACGTGTACATCATGTGACCGCTTTGTTGTTTTGTACGACCAAAGGCGTTCGACACGGCCGTGTCGCCCGTCGGCAATGTCGAGTGGTGTCTATGTGTCATTCCACACAGTTCCTATGGAGTTTAAACCTTATAAACTCGTGTACCGGGGTTGTTTAGCTGCCCCAGTCGCCCTGCCCTGTGTGGGCAAGGAGGAAAACCACTGTAAGTATTGTTTTTAAACCTTGCTGAGTGGGACCTCAGCCCGGGGGGTGTGTGTGACAGTGTCGCTGTCAGATCCTTTCTGTTCTGATCATGGTAGTACCTTGTCAGGGCAGCGTTTGTTGTTTTGAAGTTAGCGTAAAAAAAACAGTCATGGGGAGATGACCAGGTTTCCCCGCAACTGCTCGTATTATCGTGGATGTTGCTAACACTTGCTGAACCAGTCAGCCCGTGTTGCATACTGACGCTGTGTCACAACGTCAGATTTCTGTTGGTGGTTGAGGGAATTTATACCCTCACGTCGCTATCGTGGTTTCGACTGATCAACAGTCTCATCAGGCATAGGTGCGGTAGGTACTCTTCTGTGGTCTTCCCTCCCGCAGCCAGTGCGGGAAGAGGATATGTCAGTCCCACTCGGAGACTTTCGTGATCATCCGAGGTCTTTGTGGTTCTCTCTATATTTGTAGCCCTAGCTGTCACCTTCCCACCCTATACCTCCCCACATGTATAGGAACTTGTATTCGTAATTTCATCGTTCCAGTAGACACTGCGAGAGCGTCCGTGGTTGGAATTTTTTTTTTCCAACCACGGACGCTCTCGCAGTGTCTACTGGAACGATGAAATTACGAATAATAAATACAATAAAGACTAGTTTTGTGGATGAGTGACTGTAATCCTCGTAGTTGACGACGTAATATCCTCGCTAATCGCTCGGATATTACTACGCGTCAACTACTCGGAGATTACGGCCACTCGTACACAAAACCAGTCATTATTGTGTATACATTTGGTTACACAATGCCTACAACCGAATAAACCCCTGACAACGTATACTTTAGCATTGGATAACTGAATGTGTGAGCGTAATACGTTCATGATACCCGTGTACATTGTTTCCATAGAAATGACAATGATTATACTGTATTGTATGGCATTCCAGCTCCAATTTGGTATATTATACATGCATATCACCTGAATAATACTTTAGATATAGATATATAACACAGGAACACCAAAACAGGATACACAATGATCCATTGGCAGGCCTAGCTATCATATGCCTATCCTTTCCAAATTCCAAGTGGAGAAATAACCGTAAGGTGGTGTTGAAGGGAAACTATATAGCTCATAATTATTGCCAAATGCATCTCAACGTACAGGCCTGTATGTATCTCTGTCAATGTATACATACGCCGGCATTATCAGAATGATTTTAACATGTTATAGTTAATATCCAATAATTCGAAAATATATATCAGTCGGTGATATCCTCGTTAGATAATATCTACCAAATCAATCGATGAGCATTGTCTGCATGCCTCATTCGATTCACCGATCTGGCAACGGTATACCCAAAATGATCAGTGGTTCCTGACTGCAGGTCGATGCTGAATAATTGGATAATGGAACATGGCTATATAGCACTGCACAGACAGAACAGTATATATATATAATAACTAGGAGCGAATGGTATGTTCATCATTGCTGAATGAGCATGCAATTGTTAATGAATTACGATTAAACGTTAAAAGTTTTGGGTTATATTCATTCTATAGATAGTATTCTGTGACCCACTTGCAACTTGCCACGAGTCAACTTATGCAACTGCCTGAGTCTAGGATCGAAACATATGAAGCACCAGTGTGTCCAGAGGTATTCCGGTCTTGGGTGATTGGTCACGGTCAGCTGGGCATGCCTCTAAGACCCTGAGACACTGAAACCCCGTTTCTTTCCCAATATCACAGTGAATAACGCACAGATAGTGAAGGAATATCTTAAGCAGCACGCTGGAAGTCTATATGTTATCCTACCCCTAATAAAAAACGGCCATAGACTTAACAATATTGACCAATCAGAGAGCAGGATGTCAGCTACTATGAAAAAAGTTCTGTTGGTCGTTGACTCAATATTTATCTTTTTAACAGTAATATAAGCATAGACGGGGTAGGATAAATCCGAAACCGAACTCGAGTTAGACTAGTCAATGTCTATGCCACTCTGGTCAGGTCTGCTCCTCACTACACTCGGCTACGCCTCGTGTAGTAATACACGACCTTCCCGTCGTGGCATAAACATTGACAAGTCTAACTCTCGTTTGGTTTCTACTAATTACTACTCTAACCTATAGGCAACGTATAGGGATTGCGAACGCGCTCTACTAAAGTAGGATGACATACCGTGGTCGAGGTTCTGGAAGCACACACCCTCGCAGGGGACGATGGCCAGGTCGGGTGGGGCGAGAGGGGGCATGGCAGACACGATGATGTTGTGCTCGTTAGGGTTGGCTAAGAACAGCAGCGGACCATGCTGGTAACACGTGCGTGCCGTCAACTCCTCACCTGTACATCAAGGATGGGTGTCAAAAGAAGGAGATATCAATAAATAATCTTGTTGCGGTTTTCGCGTTATTTTGAATGATCAGTCTTTCTGGAAGACTTGCAGGATGACCATGAAAAGATCCTCATATGCATTCTCATATTATTCAATATATAATCAAGAATTACTTAGGAATATATGTCTAGCCTGCCGTTTTAGATACCAATTTGAGATTGTCATTAAGAAAGTGTTATCCTCTATTACAATAAGACAGTGTCGGGAATAACATAACGTTCAAATAACCCACCTACAAAGAAGATCCTTGCCAGTATCGACCAGGCAAATTGTAATGATAGTTGTTGATTCAGAATCGCTCTTTTATCAAATACCCGACCAGGATTAACATAATACTATTAAACAATTACTAAATTGAACATAAGCTTGATTTCGAAATCAGATAACAGCAATGATATATACATAGGAGCAATGTGATGAAAGCATATAAGATAAGTATTGTAGAGCTGGAATGTTTGGGTGGTCGTATATTAGATTGTTCTAGAAAGAAACTACGGTGACCGGAAGTAAAATTATGACAATTAATTGGGTCACCGATGGTGGAAAACCCTGGTGTTTTATTGAGGAAGCTTATTGTTGGGATTGCCGTATTTCATTGCTGAACCGGAAAGTGAAGATTCACTACAAGCAGGGGGTTCCTCATAATCACACCTGATAAATTCTTAAAAGGAAAGAATTTCACCTATTGCAAAATAAACCTATTTACCTTTCAGGATGGAGATTCTGATATTCTATTCGAAGCTATTTACAAGGTTGATTTTAGAACGGTCACAGGTCAGAACTAAAACCTCATTAATGATATTACTATATATGATAAGGTGTTTAGTCATCACTCCTATTTCTATAGTATCATACACCTATAGCCGAACGTCTACGAAATATTATCATTTGCCATGGGTGCAGTATATATAATGTTCGGGCGCACTGTGCCGTAGTGAAAGAGCATGAATCTATGCCTTAGTAAGAGAATATCATTTTCTTATCAATTTAAGGTATATGATTATGAGAAAGCATAGTAATTGAGCCCATAGCGATGGCTTCTTGAGGTCTTTTGTAACAAAAACTTTATGTCGTGACGCAGGAGGCGGAGGGAATTATACATACCGTCTTCTGTTAGTATGTCTTCTTTTAAATTTCGAAATATAGGCCATTCAGTCTAGCTAGCAATGAAATATTTATACCATCACCAAAAGAGCAAGCATTTGTAACTCTATATCAACGTGATATTTCAAAGTAAAGGTGCAGACTAGATGCAAAAAATGAGAGCGAAATGTGAACAATCTGTTTACATTTTCTGCTATCTATCAGCATTATACATATATCTATAAATAATGAACTGAAACAGTATGAAATCTATGCGTATGAGGTGTCTGGGAGTGCTCCAAGGCTGAACATACAGTGGAGGCGGGCGAAGTGGTCGCAGCAGGGCCGGGTGCCACGCTCTAAGTTCTGCGGGTCGGGTGTGGAGAAGGTGTAGCACACACTGACGTCGTTGTCAAAGTCCACCGCCGTGCAGGCATCACCCATGTCCAGACAGTACTGTTTGCAAGCCTCCGACGAGTTGTAGGGCAGAGAGAGTACGGGCATCCCGCCCTGCCGGCCCGACTGCGGGAACTTCATGAACGGCCCAGGACAACCTGTGGATGAATAGAATGGATATGTATGAATAAAATGTATGTTATTCAAAACCTTTTAAATATAAAGGAAGAACTCCATGTCCAATGGGATTTGTGAAGATTTTCGTTTCAGAAACACATTCAGAATACAGGTTCAGTATTTTTTTAATTATTTTTTTTTTATTATCCAAATTGAGTTCGACAAATTCAATCGTCGCTCTTCCACACAATCGAGCGGATTTATTGTTGTTTGCATATATACCTACTAGCATTAGTGGTCTTTTTACAACACCTCGTGGTAAATGGCCCGGGTACATTGGTTCGGTATCAGTATTGTACACCACAGGAATACAGTTTTTACATAAAACTGCCTGTATTGATCAGCGTAGCAAATATCATCGTATACCGGTGCATCGTGTCAAAAAAGACTGTTAAAGATTCGTATCACTATACGATATTCTACGATATATTCAAAAGAGGCCATCAACTTTCTGATGAATCCTTAAGTCTGGTTGAACACCCGTTTAACTAACCCTTTCCCTGCAACACCCAATTCCTCTGATCACCATTGTACAGCAGGCATTGCCTGCATAAACGACCTTGCTACAGCAGGCACCTTTTTTGTAAATAGCAATGTCACATGATGTGTCATGTGATTTGAGTAATTTACCTTGGTAGCTGATGATATTTTGTTATACCAAATTAAAGGTCAATATGCTGTTTTTACTATGTCGAAATTTCTTTCAATTCAAACAATTTTTTTTTTATTTATTGAATTTTGTATATAAGTATCAATGATGCCTCTATGATGCCTGGAGGCATCATGCTGCGGTAGCCAGGGGAATGCCTGGAGGCATCATGCTGCGGTAGCCAGGGGAATGCCTGGAGGCATCATGCTGCGGTAGCCAGGGGAATGCCTGGAGGCATCATGCTGCGGTAGCCAGGGGAATGCCTGGAGGCATCATGCTGCGGTAGCCAGGGGAATGCCTAAAGGCATCATGCTGCGGTAGCCAGGGGAATGCCTGAAGGCATCATGCTGCGGTAGCCAGGGGAATGCCTGGAGGCATCATGCTGCGGTAGCCAGGGGAATGCCTGGAGGCATCATGCTGCGGTAGCCAGGGGAATGCCTGGAGGCATCATGCTGCGGTAGCCAGGGGAATGCCAGGAGGCATCATGCGGCTGTTAAAGGGCTAAAGAACCTTACCAGAATCAGGGATGCGGTGGTCAATCGTGACGAGCGGCTTGGTGGTGAAACCTGGTGACAGGGTGATGCTCTCTGTCGTCCTGGTGAAGGGGCGCGTGTAGCGGGACTGTGTGGCGCCCCCAGTGGGGCCTGGCCGGCTGGAATGGCCGCTGGTCGTGGTGATGGGCGGTGCTCTGGTCGTCGTCGTCGGCCGGTACGTAGGCGTCGACGTGCTGTAGACGTTGTCGCACTGGATCTGTAATGTCAGATCGTTCAGAATGATACATTCAAAATTGGTTATTTTGAACATATTACTTGGACAACTTCAAAACGACGCTTAGATAATTAGGGATTGACTGTAATAGACTGGTATTAATGGGTGAGAAATCTTGGGATGATTTTGCTCACAGTGACCAAAGTATTTACAAGTCTATTGACATTACCACTAATACTTGTTTCATAGCTAGGCAGCTGCTATCTTGTCCTTATTATGTAATATGGCCCATCTGGCTTTGACCTCCCAGATTGCACAAATTTATAGATATCAAAAGGCAGCATAACTTAGAATACATGTGGTTATATTCGTGAAATTGGCCAAAAATGTGACTATAATATAGGTTTATATTATTTTTCCAAGATAACAGAGGTCATTCAGAACTGCAGTAGAAATCGGAGAGATTCCCCCTACTAAATATTTGACTTCATCCCGTGTAAAAGGACACACAGCGGGAAGGGTACTTTTGTTCGGAACGGAGGGTTTCCCCGTCTGCGATTTTATACTTCGTCTAAACACATAACCTTCCAGTGCCTTTCCATCGTCCAAGTACCATTAGAGATTATCTACCCTCCCGTGCATAAAATATGCTAATTTTTGGGTGTGGGGGGTTCGACTGTTATCGGATTAAAACTTGAAGTCTTTGCATAAATACACCAATATCGTTCTACGAGTATCTCACCTTGGCATGGGCA
This sequence comes from Alentia gelatinosa, assembly GCA_950022655.1. Classification (NCBI taxonomy): domain Eukaryota; kingdom Metazoa; phylum Annelida; class Polychaeta; order Phyllodocida; family Polynoidae; genus Alentia; species Alentia gelatinosa. Next base: position 18,001,776 of record OX465588.1, on the reverse strand, counting down.
CAACAACTGGCATTCTCCAGCTTATAACTAGGCTTGTCAGTATCTGTGGTGTCAATGTGGAAACAGGTGCGTCCAACAAAGTTAAAGTCGATAGCTTGACAACTGGTGTAGACGGCGCAGCTGTCGAGGCACTCGAGGAAGTTGGTGGGACCCCGCATGTAGGTTCCTCCCTGCACCTGAGAGTTGTCCGTGGCACGCCAGCGCACGATTTGCCCGCTACAAGGGTCATCGCCCAGGAAACTCTTACTGTCTTTGCGTCGGAACACTGTATTCTGACCTGTGAGGTAACAGATGTGATGTAGAGTCAGTTTTATTACGAAGTCCCTGTTGAAAATGTAATGGGCCACCGTAAACAAATACTCACTGTTTCTATGACCACTGGTTACGGATTTAAAACCCATTGATTACAAGCCCAAATCCACTGATTACGGGAAGATAGTACAGGTCTTTGTGCAGGAGAGTTAAAAGGATAATCCCTAACAACATACCTATGATATTGAAATTTATGGGTTTACTTTATTCGAGAAGATGGAAAATGAATACTACAAACGATGCATTTGTGGACATGCGGCTCTGTACACGACTCGAGGTGGACTTTGTAGTACTATAGTTCAAAAACTTCTGCGTCCGGGACAACTACGCTTTCCTGGTGGGGTGTTGGAAGTTGAATTTGTTCTGCAGATCGCTCGTCTACAACACTATGAACTTTGTAATACATTCACTAACGCTCATGTATTACTACGCGTTAACCTTTCTTGGTTTATGGCCGTCTGTCCACAAAACAGTAGTATTTGATATACAAAAACACACATTTACTCGACATAGAGAAACAGGGATACAGGACAAGACAAAAATGAGCCTTGATAGCTTTGAACAACGTTACCTAAGTAATGTGTCATGGGATGTATATACAGGAAACCTGCCGTTAAGATGTTCTTGTGTTCACCAAAAGTATCTCATGCTATTGTAATTTACAGTTAGTCTGCGTCAAATATTATATCAGTAGATACTACTAGTTATATAAAGTCGCCTGTATTTGGGGGAATGTTATCTTCAATTCCACATCTATTCACTCCCCTATAATTAACAAAGGAACTTTAGAAAAATAAGCAGCATACTAACAAAATGGAACATCACCTACCGAACATTTTGCGTTGGAGCGGGCATGTATTGCGCACCCAGATAGCTCTGGCGTTCAGATCTGTCGGCATCGTTCGGTGACCGGTCGGGTCGCAGGTCGCGATGCTTTTGTAGAGGAGCTGACACTCTCCACGCAGAGATTTCACTCCCTCGATGTAGTTTACGCCCCAGCAGTCCGGCCTTTTTCGGCACAGTCCCAAGCAGGTGGCGATGGGGATGCCCTTCCGGTGTGCAACACCCCTCTTGTAGATGACGTTTGTGAATGTAGCTGAAATGAATGGACACACTAATTCAGCAATGTAAATTAGATTGTTGCCTTTACTGTCATAAGGCTGGCGCAGTTTGGCTATTTATAATCACCAGCGCCATTTTAAAAACTCCAACTCCAAACTCCGAAATCTATGGTGTATATGATCAGTGATCAGTGGTAGTCAGAAAAAAACCGCTGTTTTTGAATGACAATCGAGGTAGTCGTCAACCAATAGTAGACACTCGACTTCATTTCCACACAGACTAATTCGACACCGAGAGATTGTTTGGTGATACACAATATCATCGATCCTTTTTGTTTCCAACTGATGATTATTACATAAAATTACCAGATAATCAGTAAGCGGTGCTAAATGGCATAATCATAATCGGAAGATAGAAACAAATTAACCATGGGAATCCCTTTCTTATGACTCAACATGCTCCCTCGGTGAACATATGTAATGTGACGTTTCCACATGCCTATTATACCCACTGATTGTGGCATTTATCAATGCTGATCAATCATATGATATCTTTTATGCAATAATTGTCAGATGGAAACAGGAAACCCTCTTACTCCCGGGGTATTTCTACCTCACCAGTGGCTGAGACGAGTCACTACCCTGTGCTACCGCTTCTGCACGGGTTGGTTCGGAATGTTCGGAGGTAAGGCTGGGGAGATACGGGACCTGCTACCAAGCTTAGCCTAGAACAGAAATCAAGACTCCAGACACTTCAGGTGTACTGCTTTTATTACAGTCCCTTGGTGCTGCCAGGCACCAAGTAGTGTAAGGAAAGAGATTCTGGTCTCTTCACCGTTGAAAGATTTCCGGAGAAACCTGACCAATAACAGAGGCTCAAAGCGTTCACTCGACAGAGAGGCACCGCAAGAAGACCTGGCGACCTGCTGCGGACTCAGCTTATATACTGATGGATGGATGGATGTCCTTTTTGAAGTAATTCAATCGTTTTGCTGTGTTTAGTGATGTATGAGTTTTTCAAAAATATCACTCTGAAAGCCTGAATAGCAACTGATATAATAACCATTCTTTTCTTTACCAGAATGACACATGGTCATTTGCCTGCTTTACCAATTAATTTATCTCTGGCAATATTAGTTGGTGGTCACTAGTTTACTTTGATCAGGCTTCACTTTGGCCGATGACTAGACATCAATCATTGATTTAGTAAATCAGAGCTTTTCTTCGAATTTTACAATAAGCTTCAAGGCCATCCCCTTCGTCGGAGTACGAAGGCATCACGTTCTAAATGTTGTGTTGAGGAAGTGACAAGGTTTTGATGTAGTGGGTAAACTGACAGTGATAAATAGCTGATGTCTCTGCTCTGGTACACCTGCCTGCCAACACAGATGTGAACTATGCCAAACCTGCTATTGCCAACTCTCAATCCATCTTATCACAACTAGGGTGTAACCCAACTCAATGACCTCCAACTAAATTGATGCTTGCGTTTTCGGAATGTACTGTCATTTTTCAAACTCTGCTTTAAGCTTCCCGCCATCTATGCTGGTGTAAAGGCCCTCATATATTTGTCATTTTAGCTATCTATCCAACGACCTCTCTTCTCAAGACGACCTTCAAAAAACAGATTTTATCAAAAATCCACCAATTTTACCAAGTTAACTGTTATTGTTATATCGATTATTTTCTATTATCCTTTAACTATTTGGAGAACGGATGTTGCATGATATATGTTCTCAATAAAGGCACACAAAAACACCCACACTTTTGTTTTTGTAGTACTTACTTCATAACAAAATTGGCTTATATGAATCATTTTCTGTAACCCATTTGAACCTAGTCAACTTGCCATTTTCGCTGCTGGCTTTTCAGGATCCAAGTATATCAAGCACCAGGTCAATGAAGTATTTTGGTCTGGTGATTGGTAATAGTCAGTAGGACATGCGTCTAGGGCACTGATATGATGGCCTTTTGGTCCTTTCCTAATGTCACAGTGTTAGCACGTAGATAATGAAGGGATATCTTTGCAGCACGTCGAAAGTCTATATAACCTCACCCTGAAGCACCAAATCCACTAAAGCAACTGAATTTGCACACTAATTCGATGAGACCCTGTGACAAAGCGACGATGTGAATACATACGACTGTGCTAATACATGCAAAATTATCCAACGGTTTTGATATTGTTGCATGAGGTCGCATGTACCTACAAATTCGCAAAAAAAGACATGTGTGACTTCCCAGCGACCAACACTCGAATGCCTGATCCACTAAAGCGAAAATGCTGAGACTATTCATGCGACCAGGCGACTCCGGGCGAACGTGTGGGGCAGCTCGTTGCTCCTGTTTTTGTGGAATCGTAGGCAAATTTAATTTAACGATTATTTAACGACCCGAATGGAAAAAGTATTGCTCCTATAATATCAGGGCGTATCCCCCTATTCATGCGGTATGGTTGATTCCTACGATATGGTAGCGATGTACATCACCTTCAAGGCCACAAATTGTTTGGGATAGAGGAATATTCATTAGTTCTTGATTAGAGACATTTGGCAACATCGCTAAAACTGCCCTGTCCATCTACCTAATGCTAAGAGAAATTATTTTATGCCAGACAGACTACAGTCAATTACGAAGGGGAAAATAGCAGATTGGATTCACATCGAAGAACACACCCGGTACAGGGACCTGTTTCACTAGTCTCGTGACATGTCTGTGACACCATACAGACATTGGGGTTGTCTAGTTTCGTGACACCACAAGTAGCTGCCCTTAGGAAATACAGTCCCCAAACATAAGAATTAGACAAATCTAGACACATCATCGACCTGTTTCACTAGTTTTGTGACAAAAGTGTTAGACAGATATGAAAAGCGGCACCAACAGTGCAAGCAAAAACGGGAAAAAACGAAGTCTAATGTCTAGTTCTTATGAAACCAGACACACCATCTAGACGCCATCTAGACATGTCACTGACTAGTGAAACAGGTCCCAGGTGTCTCAAACAAATTCCGTTTCATAAGGACACTGTCCAGTGAGAATCTATTTCAGATTCTGATAGAATGGTGATTGAACATCCTAATGTATTTGAATGATTATCGAGCGGGTGTTCTACCGGCAGGGATCTGAGCGGAACTTGGTTATCTATAACAGTTTAGACTAGCTTGGGAGGTTTGGTAACATCTCGTAAAAGGGACACACACACCCTTTAAGCGGTGGCTAGGAGCGATATAGGACTTACACAAGGTGATACACAGAGAAGAAGGTCGTTCAAGACTTAGGACGATCGAGCAAGATACGGTCTGGCAGAACACAGTCCTATACTAGGCCAGGATATACGTAGTTGCTGTGGAACACCCGCTTCAGATAAACAAATTATAGATGATAAAGACAACCCTACGATTGACATGGTCAACAATGCAATAAAAGATATTGGTATTGCAGATTCGGAAATTAGCAGGCATACTTTTGAAAGAAGTAAAGAAAATGACTGACCTTATTATAAGGAAGGATGGCTTTTCATTAAAAAAAAGATCAAGAAATATTTACTAGTACTTACTTGCTCGCGACGTTGCATCTACACTGATAAAAAATAGAAATAAACTGCCGACGAAGCCGATAATGGAGACGGCCATGGCTACGAGCCGTTCAGACCCAGAGGAACTCCTGAAAAAAGTCTGTCCTTCTTGTCAACAAGACAAAACACTATTCACCCTCACGAGGGGTTTCTTCATATGATGGCGTCTACCACTGGGTGAGCCAAGACGCACTGACGTCACCAGCGCATGCGCAATCCTTCCGGCCATATGATTCCATATATGGAAGTACCGATTGCCTATTCGCCGCAGGTATGGACGGTGTTGCCAACACAAACGTAGCCTCAGGCTGGAGATTCCTGGATGGTTTTGGACACTGGTGAATATCATTACAGGGTGTAGACAGTAGAACTGATCATGATGATATAGCTTAGTCATAGTGTCATACAATATGGGTAGGAATCATGGGCCTACTGTATCTCCTTGGTCAGATGACCATGCCTAACCCATTATAGGACTTAGATATATATACACATGTATATCTGAAAATTGAAAACAAAATCTGAAACTAATGATTATATCCCATAAATCATTTGTACCTCTATTAATCTTATTTTGTTTGTTCACTATGTTCTAAGATTCTAGGACGATGCAATTGGTGTGATTCCTCTTCTCTAAGAGGAATTGCAACAATAATTGCAACAATAATAGGTGAAATTCTAAAAAGATAATGTGTGAATAACTAAATCTTCGAATTACTAATCATCCAACCACCGAACATTTGTAAAACGAGCCTACATTGTTTTATAAAAGATGGTTATGTTTTCAAGAGTTCTTGATTGCAATCTACTGCATGAAATACTAATATTCGCTTTGAAGAAATGATCAAAAATATTATTTATTCGAACTAATGTTCAGTTCTTACATAAAAAGGCGCGTCAGGTCACTTGAAATGTTTTAATAGCAACATCATGACGCGCCAGGTGTTTATAACGCCAAATAGTGTCTAGCTTTTTATCTTTTCTAAGAATATGATCTAATTTCCTAAAGGATCCAGAGCCGCCCTACCAACCCGCAGGCTACCTTATCCGGATCCCCAGCTATAATAGTCATTGTCTGTGAGCGCCACCTGGTCGCACAATACTGGCGCGCCCCCAAGCAGTGCTCTTCAGCGTCCCCCGAGGGCAAGTTAACAAACTAGCCTCGGCCCGGGGGCCAGGCTAACATTCCCCCATGCGTCGGCCATCTTGCTGTCAACTCCCAAGACGTGCCCCGGGGCCATCATGGAAGCTGGGAACGTAACTGCGGGCATTCCCGGAGATTTAACGCTCCATTTGGAACGCCGCCATCTTGTTGACATCGAGAACGAGGCTGGACCACGACTCCTGGTGGTGGAAACTTGATGACGTCAGCCACTAGGAGTGGGGGACTCTGGTGAAGTTTGTTGGAAACTGTGGTGGTGCCCTGGCAATAACTTGTCCTTCCTTCGCCTGATTAGTTGAGCTGAGTTTCGGTCGTTGGCGTCCACACCTGTATTCCTGCACCATGAACTACTTTACCAAGTTCTACTTCCCTCTGGTTTTACTATGGATACATTTGTTCATAGAAAATACAGGTAAGTTTGCATTGTATTTCCATACTCTTTTTTCTGTAAAGAATCTCTGACCTATGGCATGATGACAGGGGTCGTTGAATAAATGCATGTTGTTACTGGAAGTATTGTATGTATCTGGCAGAATTCTGCCTCGGCAGCAGGATCTATGCTATTAGTAATTCAAGATAAGGTCATTTGCATTGTTTGCGGTTGAGTCTTTCTTTAGAAAGAGTAAGTGAAAGAGAATATTAACTTTAAGAAATCATTGTTTGAATCTACAAAAATGAAAATTCAAAAGATTGTTGGTTGTCCATCAGACGGGGCCAACTTCAAGTAGAGGGCACTCGATTATGTTACCATCAGTAGTGCTGCCACCAAGAAAAAGTCATACATAGCTATCTATCATATTCTGCAGTATCAAAGAATAGACTATATTCACTAGAAATCGTTGTCTTATAATATGGTTTATAGATTTATTCAAATAATTTTATAAATCTATAACCCACTCGTATTGCACCATCAGGTGTTTTGTATTATTTGTTTATGATCACCAGATACCCGCCGAATTCATAAAAGTTCCTAAAGGGAAATCTATTAAATTTCCAAATGCATCAATTTAGCTATCACTTCTCTATTTGATATAGTAGTAGAAGTACATATACCCTAAGCGAGTGTTCCATTGGCCCGACATGAACTGGAAAAAATTAAATCCGACGTCCAGCGGCGATCACCCGCCTTGGGGGATTGTTATGGCTATAGACACTAATCTAATGGAGCAGCGCCGCTTAAAATAATACTGCCAACTGAACACTTTCGAATTGAATATCTAATAAACTAGATATTATCAGATAACTGAAACCATCGATCGCAGTTTGTTGGTTGGCACTATCTTTTCGGACGATGTTAAATTCCCGTCGGGTCAATGGAAAACTGCTTTTAATAATGATTCAAATGACTAACTTTATGTGAATTTTTCAGATGGCGGAGTGCTAAACCTGAAGGACTACTGTCAGGCGTACGGTGTTGGAGGCAAGGCGAGCTCACAGCTAACTCCTACGTTAGAAGAGTGCAACATGCAGTGTGAGAAGGAGGTGATGCCTCCATGTCAAAAGGCCATTCACTTTGGTGCTTTCCAGTGTTGTGTGTATTATCAACGCAAAGAGACATACGACTTCGCCTGTTTGGTTCTGCGTATTTTCCCTAAACTCTATGTGGCTGGATGTGACGGTGAGTTGTGCCTGATCGATAAAGCCTGTTTCCACCTACTGACTTTTGGCCCTCGATATATTCGCAACGGGTTTTTCTATAATCATTTTTGTCAGATATCGACAGGCGGAAACAAAAGATAAAAAAAGTTGGCGACTAATCTATGTTCTCATTTGAGGGTTGTTTGGCACCACTTATGGACAAACCTGTCGCCAATCAATTCAATACGGTTTGATTTTGTCGGGAGCTGTGAGTTAAGCAAATCCGATCAAATGTCGGTCGGGCCGTGGAAACAGGACATCGATGAAAAAAAACCCCAAATTATTATTCAGAATTTAAGAGCTCGCACTATAGTCCCCTTACTTGCATGTTAGAACAAGTGCTTCCTGAAAGATCATTTTGTTGGGATGTGGAAATAGGCCTACAGAGGGATTAGGCCCGATTAACACAGTATAAGTATATATACATATACATTTAATACTCTAAATGTCTTGTATGACAGGCCTCCATAACGACTGATCATTTTAGATAATGGGAATACCAAAAAGAATATCGCTCTTGCTTTTGAAAGCTAACCCCAGGTCTTTTAGAAGATAGCCACTCCTATATTAACACTTTTACTGCCAGGAATAAAGTTGTACAGCATCAAATGTCATCTTTATCTTTTCTCAAGGGAGCTCGGGAAAACTATTCAATGCAATTTCTAGGAGACATCATCCAGTATCCAAGTTTCCCACGGGGTCTATAAATATCCATACTTTGCAGTGAATAATAATTGTCCCCAACAAGATATAAAATTGAACTATTTCTCTGCACCATATGTAGTACATGTACTTTTATGGGACTCTTTGGTCGGTTATAATTACGACATGATTCTACACACACCCTGTACAGACAGCATCCTGCCAGTACCACTGATTACGCAGCGCATCACACCCAGAATGATGAAGACAACACCACGAGTGACAACGACAACAACAACGACAACAACTCCGGCGCCTGCGGACGACGGGGACGCCACGACCACAGCGGACATTGACTACCCTGACCCCGGTGCAGATGAAATCCTCCCACCACTAGGTATACATAATTTTTCTTTTATCTACAAAGTCAAAGTCAAGGTCAGAGAACGTGAGTTCAAAACTGATATTCATAGACGCAGTCCTGCGTACATGGGGATAACCTTATGGAATAAGGTAAGCATTGAAACATAACTAGCTCGAACGAAAGTCGCATTCAAAGTACTAGTAAAGCTCGAACTTTTGCAAATGTAAATAATGTAGCTTTAACCATGATTTAAGAGGGAGTACTATCACAACAACTGAACGTAATCTCTGTATTTACAAGATCATAATGTATAACCTTCATCCCAAATCCACCATCAACCTTGTACAGGTGTACCGCTATGTATTGGTTGTTTGGTATTTCATGGTAGATCTATTAGCAACAAAATGGAATAATGTACTTAACGGAAATCCGAAATAACTTTCGTTTTGGTTTAAGGAAGTTTTTTTTCTATTAGAATGAGCGTGGCTCATTATTTAATCTAGAGTATGTACATTTGTTCATCCATCGATGATATTTTGTTTTAGGCAGTTAACCATTTTTCTGAGTAGGCATTATTTGTCCAATTTTTTGTTAAAATATTGTTTGAATCATACCATAACCTATGCTCATAGACTTCATTTATACAAACTTTAAAGTAAGGTACACTCTGCTGTGTATGTACAAGGGAGTTTATGGTCGGCTGTAAAGCAATACCTCTAGATATTAGGTTTTAGTGCAGCGATGGGCATAGTTTTCTTGGTACAATTGTGTTCAAACTGCACTTTATGAAAGTATCCAAATCTCCCCAACTCCTCTTCAATGAAAACTCATAAAACAATAAGGAAGACAAGAAAGAGTGAGAACAATACTTTACATGACGACAAGATAGAACAGTGGTGGAGTATTCATGTAGATAGGATTCCCTTTTGTGTGATCAACCTTGTGGACCTTTAAACTACATATTATACGTAACAGAGCCATAATAGGGAGTGTCCATGGAACTAAGAATGGAAATGGGATATGTGTTACAAATAATGCTCTAACACTATATGCACTGCTTTTCCAACGGGCAAACAACTGTGTCACAGCAACAAACATCCTTTACCAGAAACTAGTGTCAGTGGTTTGTGTAGGAAGTCTATGCCGCGTCTACTTATATCCTTTACCAGAAAAGTTTAGAATATAAACATGATTTATCAAAGTAGAAACCGAGCCATGACATGACAATTTTCTATCCCGATAAACCGGTTAATGACATTACGGAATCTAAGAAAGAATCTATCAGCTAATGAAAAAAACAGATGTAACAATTTGAAGGTGTTTGTAATCAATCCCACTGAAACTAATAAGGATATCTGTTTTTCCCGAGGGAAAACTGAGACAGAGGCAAGATACGTTAAAACAACTATCCATATATTGATCTTTTTGAAACTGAAATAACAACTTTCAAATTGAATTATATTACTGTATAGTAGTTTTAATGTCCTTGGGAAAAAGGAATGGGTCCTACTTATCAGCTCAAGTAAAATGATCTCTAAATGGAATAGGTATAATAAATTATCGTAAAACTAAATATTTTCCACCAGAAATCTTAAATTTTCAAGATTAGTATACTAATGATTACACTAAATTACCGGGAGTAAGGTTTTTGAATGAGAGATAACTCGTTCTGTTGATGCAACATAAACAATTCTAACATGTACTTTGCAGATCCCGAGCGTTGTGAGGATATTGTGGTGACCCAGACGTCACCTGCCTGGTCCAACCTTCAGGCCAAGCTACAGAATGAGTCCGCACATTACTTCTGTCACAAACTCTGCAAGGGACCTCTCCCTCCTAAGTTTCCTTGGCTCAAACGCGACAAGGATGCATCACCAGTATGATTATTTATCTCACCTCTCACTCATTTCCCTGCATAGAGTTATCATTATGAACAATGCCCATGGAGCATTGTACAAGCAATGCTGTATGGGTGATGATGGCACAAACCTAGCCAATTATTCAGTGATAGGGCTGCTAGGGAAATTTGACCCGCATTCTGAAAATATGCATTTTGTTTTGATCTGCTATATAATCTCGCGCGTTATTGCCTCGTGAGATTACTGTACAACCAAAAATCAATGGCAAATTTTCAGTGGCTATCGATCTCAATGCGATTCCTTCTTAGTATGTTAACTGTGTAGTCTATTGTCTAATCCAGAAGAAACACTTGTGCTAACCGATAATAATCCAAATTTTAAAATTTTAGTTAATGACAGAAATGCTGATACTGAGCTTTGTGTTCTTAATATTCGCGGACCTCTATCATACCAGTGGAACATTTGAACATAACAATACTGTCATAATGTGGAAATTAATAGTTTGCATAAATTGTGCTAAATGTAAGGTATTGCATGATTTAAAATAGTTGATTGGCTGATCCATTTGATCAACCGCCGCGATTTCAGCCTACCTTCCAACGCGATTTTGGCTTTGTGTTGGGAGGTGCATCATAAGGCCTATCGTTGACGATCTGTAGCTCAGTGGAGGTCGAGATTTATCAACCAGTTCCAGGTGGTACCATAGTTCCTGTCCTTGATGACCTATTACTATATACCCATGCCGTATATACTGTAAACACGTACCGTTTCGGTATATGACGTAAAAATACTGTACGGACCAGTGGTCCGTACACCAAAATACGGACTACCTACCCATACACATTTATTAAAATCTTGGTTGTTAAGAAAAATGAAATTGAAATGAAATTTGGGTATATAGTAAATATATAACGTCCAACCATGCTTGTACAAGTCACAGAACTCGATGCTAATTTACCGTTTGTACGGAACTCGGCGTAAACGCCTCGGTCTGTACAAACCGTAAATTAGCATCTCGTTCTGTGACTTGTACAGCATGGTCAGGACGTTCTATATAATGCATGATTATCACCTGTATATTTGTGTCATTGCAGAGTACAATAATTTGTAAGGAGTGGTCGACCTACGACTCCTCTCTGTGTGGCGCTTTCCTCACCAGAATCATGCGTCGATGGAACGAGTACGAAGACGGAACGCTCACCCTCACCTTGTGTAGTCACGCGCCGCTTCCGGCAGACGTCACCACAGGTAGGTTTGGACCTCATCAAATAATTCATTTCCAAAAAATGAGCTCTTCGAAATAATTGACATTAGCTCTGTCTATTTTCAGGTTTTTTTTCCAAATTTAGTTTATGAGATTTTCCCTGGTAGTTTACATGTGACCATATCTCATACTTTACATGTTAGCAAATCTCATACTTCACATGTTACCATATCTCATACTTTACTTGTTACCATATATCATACTTTACATGTTACCATATCTCATACTTTACATGTTACCATATCTCATACTTTACATGTGACCATCCCAAATCGTTTACATGGGACCATTTCTTTTAGTTTACATGTGACAATTCCTCAGTTTGATATGGCTCGATACTTCAGCTCACATAGAAAGGTCTCACTAAGTTTTCAATGTCATAATAACAAGATTATATTTCATCGATGTATATGTTATTACACTTTCAAACGGGTTTACCTATTCAGATAGGTTACACGAAGTGTATGAGCTGTCATTGCTTGTACTTTGGAATCGATATGAACATCACAATCATACATATAAAGCATGTTGGTTTTTATACAGTTTTAAGAACACATTTTGATGTTTGATTGAAATTACTTGTGGATTTTTCCCAATAGTCCATGTAGCTCGATTATCTAGAATTCATCGTTATTGTAGTGTAGATTCCTCACAGTTTTGTATGCTCTACACGAGTAAAAATGCGTTTTCCTGCATATTTACTCCACTCCTTTCTTCTGTGTACTTCTGTAACTTACGTCCTTCTTACGAGCATTCCACTAAAAATAACTATTATGATTTTACAGAATCCAGTGTAACGGGAGACACAGTGACAGGCGTCACGGATGGTAATGTCACTGATTCCACAGGAAGTGACGTCACAGGAGCTGTTGAGGCAACGACGTTTGCTCTCTAGAGACATCACTTTGTCACAAGTTTGTGAAGACCAGCCAAACATAACCTTGTAGAAAAAAATAATTATAGAATGTAATCATACTGTAGATGAACGGGTATAGAAAAATAAACTTGGATATTTCAGTTAATATAACGTTATTGTAGTTTGTTTGACAACTAGGATAGTAGATACATTTCATGAAGCAATTTCCAGGCTATAAAATGAAGCTAAATTCACCATGGCATAAACTCGATTGAATGGAAGTGAGCGTCAATCTAAAGCAAGTATAATGATTTCCCAGTGATGGGAAAAATCCACAACAATAAGTAGAAACCGAACGAGAGTTAGACTTGACAATGTTTATGCCACGATGGGCAGGTCGTGTATTACTACACGAGGCGTAGCCGAGTGTAGTGAGGAGCAGACCTGACCAGAGTGGCATAGACACTGACAAGTCTAACTCGAGTTCGGTTTCGTATTTATCCTACCCTGTCTCTGTTTTTCCATTACTAAAAGATAAATATTGACTCGACGACCAACAGAACTTTTTTCATAGTAGCTGACATCCTGCTCTCTGATTGGTCAATATTGTTATTACTCTAGTGGCATAAAAAACACTTTATGTCACGGCCTGCCACATAAAATTTGCCTATGTTAAGTCTATGGCGGTTTTTTATTAGGGGTAGGATAATTGTTCTTTCCCATTTGTACAATTGGCAGATAAACATCTGTCATTGATGAAAAAGTGCTGATGCAAAATGTAGGGGGAAAATATACTGCTGCCTCACAAAAGTACCATATGGGGCCCACATGGTGCCCGGGGGCACCTAGCAACCACTTCCACTGAACTGGGTCGTCATCTGCTGGTACTGGCCAGATGCAGAAACGGTGAGCAAACTGTCATGCCGTCTTGGGGGTGTTGGTTGCATATTAGATTAGCCAAGTTGTCAACTAAACTCAAGTCTGCCATGTTGGAATTTACACGATGTGATGACAGCTCATCAAATATCTGCTGAATAGTGTGGTTAACAGAACAATGAACATAAATAAAGAAAGGTTCCATGAGAGGAGTGAACGGCTGAAGTGTGTGCTGGTTATTTTGCCGAACACTTTCAACCTCCCACACTCAACCAAGAATGCCGAGATTTTTGATCCATGAATAAAGATAAGTGTTGATGTTATGAATGTGTATAGCACACTCTGGTTCTAACATTCTGGCCAAACTACCGAGACTGTCCGGACGTTTGGCCATGGCTTGCGGGTATCGCGAAGGATCTTCGACCGTGTCCGTTGCGGTGGAGGCGGGGAGCGGTCAATGGGGGTGCCTGGAAAGGCAGGATGACGAACTGCTGCTGATGCTTCATGGATAAGCAAGGAGATGCTTCACAAACTCCCCGTAAAGAGTAAGAATGCGTAATCATCAAATATTTAGGTAAATGATGTGATAATAAGTAATCCCTGTCGCTAAAATTCTGATTGGCTTTGCCAGAGAAAGTGGTGCTGCCAAGTAAGACAAATGAAACTCCAATACATTATGTTGACATCTCTGTTTTTCCAGCTGCTGATCATTCTTAATCCTTATGTGCATGGAATCATTGCACAACTTCCAGAAACACCTAAAAGTTGATGTCAGCGTTCAGTATGCTTCAGCGCTGAGGAGAGAGGCACACTCTCCTAGCATAGATTTTATGCAATTCCTCATATGGATGTACCAAAAAAGATCTGCTGGAAGAGCAGTCACAATCAATATTGCACGACCAAGACTATTACATGGGTCTAAGGACTACTGACAATCTGCAGACAGATTCTCACTCGGAGAAAACATGGAGTGATCTCACACAAGCATAAGAGTTGGACACTGGAGTGGACTAAAAACAATGATCATTGGATGTAAATGATGGAACGTGACTAAATTTCTCCAGTGATTGTGGACTCAACAACAGATTAACTATTTGAGATTGAAACCCATAGGTTATTGGAACTGAAGATCAGGGTTTTATAAAATGTTGATCTTGTGAGTTGAAATCGGTTGTAAGGAAGAACCAGTATGAACCACTGACTGGCTATGACATTAGACAGATGCTTTTAGAAGTCTGATATTTTGTATCCAGCTTTTGTTGATTACTGTCATCAGAACCAGGACCTAATTTAAGACTGTATTAAAAAAACATTGTTTCACATCTTAACTTGCGTCAGATGGTGTGTGCAGTTACCATGCACCATCGGCTTTAACATCGAAACCAAAGCTCTACTTCTGAATTATGAAAGTGTAGAAAACGATAAGCTAATCTTTATGATAAGGTTAGACCGAAAGTAAGATAGAGTTCATCTATTCTGGAGGCCAGAAAGAGATCAGTAGCTTAATTAAAACACGTGATGTGAGGAGCTAGGAACTTAATAAGTATTTAACCATAATCTTACAAAGGTCATGGAGCAAATAACGGGTACAACATGCAGTGATGATTTTGAACAATTGCATCTCCAATTAACAGTGACAATTTCTATTAATTGCTACAAAAAGTGGAATTCACATGGTAGGATCCATATACCTCCAAAGGGGATTTGTCTAAGTTAAATCACTAGAATAGATTTCCCAGCCAGTTTTTGCGATAAACCCAGAATTTCCGTTGGTTCCTGAAACTATCATACTTGTCGATCAAGCATATTTCAGGGTCCTATATGAAATAAATATCAAGTCTACCCAACAAGGTATGGTATGCGAATTTCCGAATATATAAGAAAAAATGAACCCAGAATATCCCCGGGTCCAGAGAGTTTCATTCTATGGCCCCCTATATATAATTTTCAGTTTAAATTTTTCACATGTAGTTCTTGTGACTTTAAAAACTGGGGCATCTCTTTGCCTTGTCCTGTATCTCTCGCCAGACACGAGCAGCTCCTCCCCAATACTCTGATTATACATATAATGTCTACAGTGTGCCAAACACCTGGCTTTTAAATTAGGAACATTTGGTATCTGGTGTAGTCTATTCGTCGGTAGATCTTGCCTATACATGTCCGTAGACCCCTATTTGGATTCTTTGTAATTTTTCTGGTTTATATGCCGGCATTCCATCATACAGTTTGTCACAATAGTCAATGTATGGCATTACCATAGTTTTGTAGTTAGTCAGCGCGCTTTTCACATCAAGATATTTCCATATTTTATTAAGCGACACCAGCTTCATCATTTGGTCATACTGCTTGTTAAAGGTTAAAACCTGATCCCAAAAAATCTAGGTACTTATGATTTGGTAACCTTTCTAATTTCGTGTTATTTAATACATTTAAATCATTATGCTTTTTAATTGCCTGATTACTGCCAAATACTACATATCTAGTTTTCTTCTCATCAAGTGTCAAATGACTTGACCTACACCAGGAAGAAACAATCGATAAATCAGCTTTCTCATTAAAACTTCTATTTTTATTCTATTTCATTTTTACGATCAGAAAAATAAATCAATCTTTTTGCTGGGTTTTGAAATTGGAGAAGGGTTTCGACTATGGCTTTTTCGAAATGCCTCGTTAGAATATTAGTGACACACTATCCAGACACAGTAAATACTAAATAGCTCCAGCCGATAGTGCTGGTCAACAATGTTCATGGCTGGACAGGGCAATTTTGTTCCAAAAAATAGCACAGCTGTTAAATGCTTCTCCGATTTCCCAATATAACTACTAAAAGCAATCGATTACTTTGGTACTATTCGAACTTTACCTTGTTGAAGAGTAAAAGAACATTCGTTATTGGCTCAAATAAGGTATCTGGAGACCTGCCTGGCCTCGCATCCTGTTAGACGGAATAGTTGAGACTCAGGCTGAATGTTTCTGAGTAATTCTAGTTATTTCTCCTAAACTGATTATCGATATATTTAATGGTTCTTATAATGAACGAATCGAGGTACAGTCTAGTTCGATAAACCTATACATATATATTGAAAAGAAAGTATAAACAATTGTAAACAGAACACAATTTCCCCACAATATAGTTTTATTATACAACAGAAACATGTAAAGCAAAAATTCGTAATATATATTTGTGACATATGTATATTTTTTCATAAACTGTATGATAACAAAAAGTGACAACATAGATGTGGAACAATGTAACTGTCGCCGATGGTTGGTTTCTGGCATTTGTAAATATTTTCTAATCTGTAAGAAAAGAAAAAAAGAAAACTCATATTAGTACCAAGATAACACTGAACATATGACGTCATCAGTATGAGCAACTTGTATCATATTGTGAGTTTATATAGCAACCCATATCCACCGTTAATTGCATTGCACATTCGATGTTTCATTCCCAAAAAAAAACATAATACATCGAACTTTACTTATCTTACTTAAAGTAGAATTCAAGAGATATAAATTATAGGTGCAGATGGAATATAACCTCAGCGATTCCAATATAGTTGCGTGCTTTTGTTAATCTGTTTCAAAAGGTAGTTCTTTCCAACTTTTTAAACGATGAATAAAACAGACTCTACGGAACCTGGCATGAAGATGTGTGGCCTAGATGTACAGGCTATCATACATCTGAAGAAGGGCTTGAATATCTGCAGCACCCAAAGCTGTGGCGAATATTCGAAGCTGGAATGGTGGCAATGATAAATCATAGGAAATGCATTTCATGATTAATATTGGATTTCCCTATTCATCATACAGTCATTTCATTTCACCATCATATATATTTACTTTATTTGTATTTCAATTGGATTTCGAAAGGAACTACAGTGAGGAGGTTGCAACACTTTCAATTCCCAAGGCCTCCTATTACGAACAGGGATAACATCAATGCAACTGGAAGCCCTTGAATATTGTGGGAATATCATGCGTCTAAAATTATAAGTCTTCAATTGAAATCTAAGAAAAGGAAAATCTACTCACATCGTCAATATAACCCACGAAACCTTTGCCCATTACACAACCTACAGTCACAGGTTGTCTCCGGACTAAAATATTACCTGCAAATAAAGGATTTCAGAATAAATAGTTCATAAATTTAAAGAATGAAGGGGACGAAAAAAAGATGAATCATGTAAATAAAGTTTCAGATGATGGAACATAATTATGGCATGGTATGAAAAGATTGGTCATTTCATGACAAATGATCAGTTAATTAGGCCATATCATTCTACAATTGTTTCTTTCATGACATCCTCATTTATAATCGGTCTTTCTAGGTCACAAAACCATATGATTGGTCATTACATTAAAAAGCATTTTTATGATATACATCGCGAAATAACGCCATTCCAATATATTTAAAAGTGCCTTTATATGAGTTTACCACCATATGTGCGACAAAACAGTCGAATTTCTAAACTTAGAGTATGAAACGTGGTGGTTTGGCCTTTAAATGACCGATTGTATTCCCTTTTTATTTATGAAACCTGTGTTTTTACTTTTCATTGACCATTCCATTTACACCTTTTGTTTCTCATCAGTGGGGAATTGTGTGGTTACTCTCTCCATTTCAGGAAGATGGGACGAGATGTCCCATAAATACTACCTTAAAACTCAGACAATTATATCCACTTAATCTGGAGATTTTTCCCATTACCTGAATTCCCCTTAAAATACGACAAAACAGCAACAAAACTTACCCTATCCTATAACCACTCAGTCCATGCCCTTATTTGAATATCCCTGAGTCCCCCCCCCCCCCCCCCCCCACACACACCCACACACCAGGAAAAAAACTGAACAAAACAATAAAAAGAAAAGACATACATACACACAATGAATATACTCTAGCCTATTGTAATAGACAAATAAACCGGGAATGGCTGTTTTGTAAAAGTTCATCCAGATGCTGGGATGGAAAGACATATGTTATCATAGAAGTTACAAGGCCGAGAGAAATATCCCTATAAGCTCAGCAACTACCTTTGCTTATCATGATATATCATCAGAAAGAAATATGTTATTCACTTACAAAACTGTCAATTCACTGCCTGTTGAACTAATTTTGGTGCTTATTCACTACAGACACATTGTGCCTGAACATTTTTTATACTGCACACCAAGGAGCAGGTAGTATTTCATAGAAGTTCTGCCATAGGTATATATGATATTATCCTACCCCTAATATAAAATCCCATAGGCTTAACATTAAGATTCCGTATGCCACGCTGACTGGCATACGGACGTTTGTAAGCCACTAGGGGCATACGGAATTTGATGATTTTCATTTATGATTTTGATATTAAAATATTGTAGAGAGGGGTAGGATAAAATCAAAACCTGATTCGTTTTAATCTTGGCTCCCGAATGCCACTCCTGGCGTATGGTTCCGGATACCACTCGGCTCCGCCTCGTGATATCACTACGCCAAACGCCAGTCGTAGCATACGGGAGCCAAGATTAAAACTCATCCGGTTTTACGATAATAACCCACGCAAAGACAGCGAGTATAAAGGAGCAGCTCACCCATGTCACTGTGCATGTTACCGGGCACCTCGACACCGTTCAGGTAGGTCCTGACGGTGGGGAACTCGTTCTCCTCGGGGTTATACGTGGCGTCGTATGTCACCGCGATGTGGTTCCACATGTTGGGCTCAGCCACGATGTACGGGAAGTCAGGCGTGAATGGCTTCGTCTTGTCCGTGGCAATACCTGCTGTCACTATATGCTTCGATATGTTGCTAGAAGAGAAATGAATCACAGAAAGATTAATGAATTTGTTTTGACATTCCAAATGGATGCATTTGTAGTGGTTGCTGGATGTTCCAGACTTGTGGTTCAGATATTTAACCCAACCTTCGTCTTGGCATACAGTGGCCAAGATTAAGACTCATCCACTTTTACGATAGCACTATATCCCAAGCTCCATTGAAATAATACTTTATCTAACCATTATGTGATAACTTCAGAGAGGTATACGCATTGTCGGATATGATAACGAGTTTTATTATTTGTTTGTGTAATCTTTCTCCTTGATCCGGTTTACAAGAATCCTATTCGGGTGTGGGAAATGTTTTATTATTTGACTCACCTGGTTTGAATTGCCCAGGTTGGGGTGACTGCTGCGTCCCAGCTGTTTCCCGTAATTCCCTGCACCTCGGCTGGAGACGACTGAGCCGACATGAACCTAGAACATGGGAAAATCAACATCAGCTGAAATCGTGGCAGTTCATCAAGTGTGTACGACAACCCTTTGATGCTCAACGAAGGTCTAGGTTATGTTACTGACGAAAAGGTTCAATCGCAGTTTGCAGATCAGTGCACATCGTGGCGTGTTCAATGTTGGTTAAATAGACAATAATCGATGGTTTTGTGGACAGGCGGCCGTAAACCATGAGTGGTTGACGCGTAGTAATACACGAGCGCTAGCGAGTGTATTACGACGTCAACCTCGAGTGGTTTACAGAGCCGCCTGTCCACAAAATCATCGTTTGTTGTATTTATTATCCATATTTTTGAATAAATTAAACCCAGTTATTGCCACATTAAAAGGTATAACAATAGGGACTATTTCTTTGCTCTATAGCAAAAAGGGACTAGTTTCCCGTATACCATGTTTTGAGGCCGTATACCACAGTTGTGAATCCGTATACCACAGTTATGGTATCTGACAGGTGTTATATAATGGGTAGTGGTTTACTGAGTCCCTATAGTCTCAATAGCTCGTGAACCCTCTTGTATATCTTAATTAACATATATGTTATTGTGGACTTATAAAATTACCTCGTACCTCAACTCGTATATATACATCGACCTCGTACGTAATTTCATTTATATTTTATATTCTTCGGGGCATAGTTATCTGGACATCATTGTAGTGAAGTGCCTATGATGGTGCCTACGACCTTCCGACAATCAATCTTGTACGCTCATGGATCACACTTTCTGACTTCTGCCCGGTACGCAGAGTATCGGCCAGCAACCATCGCTTGGCTTCATCTTCGTCATGTAGAGACTGTACATATGCACCCAGGATGCATGCATAGGTAATATTGTCTTAGTATTCTTGTGTAAGTATGGTGATGTTGTCCTGGCAGAGCTGTAAATTGATGTGACGCTGGTCCTGGAGAGGCCTTTATTTCAACACCGTGGGTGCAATCGTGACTGACATCCATGATGCAGCCACAGTAGACCACAGCATATCTTGATAGACCAGGGCTGGTGCATCCCTCTCATCAGATCTCACATTCTGTAAGTGGTATCCTGTATTCCAGTCCAAATAAAGCCACTAGGGCGCCAAGTACACAGTATTTCCGCCAGGTGGCATCATTGACATTATAGGCATCTTTGGGTGGCATTGATGTACGTGTTTAGCACGGGAGGCAGGCCAGTGGATTCTCAAGGCTCTAAGCCTAGTTCGGGCAAGCTGAGCAAAAGCAATAAAAAGTAAAAAATCCACAGTGAGCCACGCTTTGTCAAAACGTGGGCACTGTGGCTGCCATGGCCCAGTGTAAATCTAGCATTTTCTTTTTTGGAAAAAGATTGTTCATTGACAGAAGCAGTTCATATAAAGTTAAATGATTTCCAACCGATCCCGTCAAGGGGACGTGTATGACAAAACGATACAATAAACACAGAGTTGTATCCAGTGTTGTTTGTTATATCCATATGGTAGCTACAGCTACAAGTACATACAGATTCATCAAGGACAAGAGTGGTACTTTATGTTCCCATGACACCTCACATTCGCTTTTGATGTTACTGCGCATCAAGTCCTCAGAGATTACGGCGGCTAGTTTCTGAAACCAGTCAATATTAAGATAAAATGTATATACCTTACTGGTACATACTCACATACCGCGTTTCTTTCGATAAAAATATTCCACGAGCTCGCAGAGCGAGTGGAATATTTTTATCAAAAGAAACAAGGTATGTGAGTATGTACCAGTAAGGTAATACATTTTTATTTTATTATATACATTCATATATAAGTATTTGAGGAATTATATAAGGAAATATAACAACGTCCATGCTGGATTTGATCAAAGTGTGCTGGTATATCTCTTGTGCTGGTATACAGAATATATGCTCCAAGCACATTTTTTTTACTCTTTTTCTCCCTTCAACTCCTGTGATCCTTGTGCAAGTCACTGCCAGCACTTCCTAAGTAGGTCAGTGCAATTTATTTCAGCCAATCAGAATTTGTATTCAAAGTAGGGTGGTACATCATTTTATACCACCATACTGTGCCGGTATATATTTAAAACCAATACCCTAGCAGAGGTTGGTATTTGTGTAACATACTGGCACAGGTATATAACATTGTGTATACTCACCATACAGAGACAGTGAACATGCCGGTGAACTCATTATTCAGGTTCACCTCTCCCCACGCCTGGGAAGCCATCTGGGCCACCTCTATGCACTGCTGGCCGTTGAATACCATGGAGCAGTTGATGGCTTTCTCTAAACACGAGACCTTAGGCATCGTGAAGCCTAGAGCTGCTTGTCCGTTCCTGCTGAGACCAGAGTGATCTGCGCCATCATCGTCCAATGGTAGGTGAAGCATCAGGGCTGGTAAATAGAGGAAATGAAGGTTGTTCAGGCTGTTAATGAAGAAGGGGATGTCCACTTACTACCATTTTGGTACTGGGAGTGTATGCTAGAGGTCCCTGTTGAAAAATTATATCACATCGGAAAGGAACGGGAGCGAATGAGGATACGAAGATTCTTGTGTGTCGTGTGTCAATTGTAATTAATACTATGGACAATGTATTGAGTGTATAAGCCCATGTAACCATAATCATTTTAAGGGTCATAAATATGAAATATCATTTATTACGTAGATGAATATTTATTTATGTATCCTATAGAAGGGTAGAGATTTTGCCTCACCTGCAATGGCAGAGATGCTGAGACCATTACACCTGTCGGTGTCGCAGAAACATGTTAGACCAGTTAGGGCCCCGTCCACCTCACAACCGACATGATGAGGGGGACCTGACGCATGACAGCCACGCTCAAACACTGAAATCACAAACAGCATGTCAGTAAAATACAAACTCAGGGGGTTGCACCCACCACCATGTCCGCAATACCATGGAAATTTCCGGAATGAGAAATCTTGTGTTGTTTTGCCCGAAACATTTTGATAACATACATATGAGCAACTAATACGTTCACAACTAAAGAACAATCTCAATATATCAGCAATAGGTGAAATATAAATTGCTTTGCAACATGGTGACGGGGATCTGGCACAAAACAACCATGTTGAAACTGTCCAATATGGTCAAGGAAAATGGACTGATACATGACAGCTATGCTTGAACATTGCAGCAGTAAAAAAGAACATGCAGAAACAATGACAACAACATGTCGACAAAATACAAAAGCTAAGACATCCACCACACAGCTGTGTATAACGCATCATCAAATGTCCACTTCAAGTCGGGAATGATATGTTAAATCAAGTTGGAATACTCTAGCATTAAACAGCAATAACGAATGTGTCCAATTGACCGGCCACATATAGTAAGGGGACCTATGATAAGACCATAAAAACATGTTAAAGATCTGTCAGAGACAATAACATATTAACATCAAAATTCCGAAGAAGTGAACAAAGAAAAAATCCACTCATGCCACATATCAAAATCCGGTATGTATCATGACATATACTAAATGTTACCAGGCCTGACAATGTTATTCATTGACACATTCATTTTACGCTTTGATATCAGGGTTGTTTTTTTTTGTCTAGGGAACACGGGTACATCCTCCATTACTGTCAGACCTGTTCATGCCTTGGAGGCATTTATAGTGATATGCCAAATTTATGTCATTCAAGGGACGTTTTCTCTTTGGAAAAGTTGGGTCAGTTCCTAATGTGTGACAAAAAATACTGTACTACTGAGAAATTTCTGTCTGTGATTAATGGAGGTAGAGAGCTCCACAATTATCTTCTTTTTTTTACTTTTTTTTTTTACATAAATGCTAACACAATAGAACGCTATAGCTGTACAAGAGAGGTGTACAAAATGTTTGGTGCGAATTCAACCAGCAAGCGCCTCGTTCTAAGACATAAACCATCATTATTTCATGTGTATAATGGCAACACAAGATATGGCACCAAACTATTTGTTTTAGCATCTATTCGATACATATAATTCCTGTTCCTCTCAGTATATCCGGCTTATCATCTCAAAACGATTTTCTACAAGAAGGAAGTCTAAATATTTGCCTATTAGGCCTACTACTTCAGTCCCTAATTATTCTCTAATACGGAAACCTTGATATACGTCAAGGCACTTTAGCCTTAAGAAATGGTGTTTTAATTTGTTTCTATGTGAATGCACTGCGTCAAATATGGCTATTGGAAGAGACAATGAAAAGCAAAAGCGAGAACTCACCACTGTAGGATTTGAAGATTTTCTCTCGTACAAAACAAACTCCTTGGCATGGAATCTGGGGTGTGCTCGGATCAACGTTAGAACTGTTGTAGCTGATTTGAGACCAACATTTAAGGGGAGCTGCAAATATAATATGGGATTTGTATCATTTGATATATCCAAACATTCAATTTAATCAAATGTTTATAGTCCCAATTTATATTTGGAGTTTAAAGTCCCAATTCACATTCCATCAAATGAAAACTTCAGACTACAGCAGACAAAACTACGAATGAAATAAAGAAAATATACCCACGTTGACAAGTCAACTTGCGGATGTGCCAGACGTTGGGGAGGTATACTTTGGAAAGCTCGTCGATAACTCTGTGCCAGAAGCATGCGTTCAGTTCCATGTTGAAGTCAATCCCTTTACAGTAGCCGTGATGTAAGCACCAACTCTTGCACGTTTCAATGTCCGATATGTGTTTCAGTTCGATCCCGTTCCTTTGTGATCTTCCTTCAAACTTCTCCAATCCGTATGGACAACCTGTGCGTGGATTAAAGGCATATATATATCAATTCAAACTAGTTCTTTTGATTTATTTTAATGCTAAACGAATGAAGTATAATATATTATGGAGATTGACCTAACCCAATAGGTAAATTGAACCAAGTTCTCTAGTTCAAAAATTATCTTAGTGACCCCCCTTTTTAAGTTAGATATGTGTTCTATAACACCTAAAAATGATCGTATCAAACTTTCAGAAGAATGACTTTAGTTTTAGTTTTCAAGGCAAATTGTCCGATATGCCTTTAATATTAGTCCTATAATTCAAGACCATACTTTTTAGGGTTTACTTCGGTATTTGTTATTATGTTGTGGAAGATGGGCTCCTCCATAATAAATATAAGGCAACTAAGAATACTATTCTTTTTACTTACAAAACGTATCCAACCCTTACTTTCGAGCACGTTCGAGAGCAACAATCCAGACTTTTGTGTGCAGTTTACTATGCAATGGTCAATGCATGGGAAACATTATAAATTTCTGAGCGGGGGACACAATCAGATCTATACGCTGTATAGTTCAGGGAGAGGTTATAACGACCTTTCACGTACTGCAAACACTATCCCTTCACTATCTGTGTGCCAACTCTGTGACATCGGTAAGGTGCAGGATAAAACCCTGAACTTTCAATTATTAAAATATCCCAGACTCATTCATCAATGATGAACATACTAATGTTCCTATTTATAACAGATTACATGGACACCCTGCATGAAGTGAGATACATACCGGTGTCCGGGATAGTGGTGGTGGTGGCCATTGGAGTCTCAGGTGTGTAATTGTTATGGTCATTCGTATCATCAGCCTGCAAAGCATTGTATATACTTTTCACATACCATCAATCAACTTCAAATAATACCTGAATATGTTCAACCAGAAGGCCATTATATCGTGCTGTGGTGAGTGTTTAAGTCGATAACGAGGTATAAAACATTTGAAATAGTCCTTAGATTTTGGCTAATCATATCTCTATTGTACCGTTGAGGGGCCCTTGTATTGATATTTGTACCCCATTAGTATGTCATCAAATGGGATATATTTGTGAATTTCCTGTATCTTATTATGTTACTTCAGATGCTCAATCAGGATGCTTAGGTAGAGAGACTTGCTCCGTATCACTCGTAATGTTGCTTACATCTATATAATTATGTATACGTGCTATCGATTAAGTCTGTTCATAGACTAACGTCACCCTAATACATTCAGTAGATGTTATCAAAATATAATTCTGCAGATGAAAAACTTGGAAAAAATGACAAAACATAGATTTATATTAGTCTTATGCACTTGAAACTAAAATACATGAATCCCTGGAAACATGCAAATTGACACCAAGAATACAAAAATCAGCTCAAAACTCATGTGGTTGCTTTTCTGTAAGGATCTTCATTCTCATTTGCATCTTGAAAAAACGGCCACCATCTTCGATTTTCAAATGGCTTGACAGATAGGATTACTTAGTATAATTTTGGTGCTTGCATCAATATTTGCACGATTTCCCTAAAATGAGCTTTTTTATCTGCTCCACTATTTAGGGGTGAATGTTTTAATAAACAATTGCGAGGGAAAAACGTGTCTAAGGGAAATGAGACCCTACCATTCAGACGAAAAAATTTCGTTCCAGTACAGAATCTCAGCAGGATGTGTCTCAGACAAACAGCCTGTGAAGTACATGAATCCCATCGTGTGAATTGCACTTCGCACTAACACCGTCAACGCAGCCAGACTGTGGACGACTGCTGCCATTGTTATTTTGTTGTGTCGCTGACATCCATTTTCTGTTGACGTCACTCCTGCCACATGATCACATGGGGTGTCTTGTTTGTTGAGACGGCTGTCATAGTGAGCCGTACCTGATCCTCCTTTATCCTACCCCTAATAAAAAACGCCATAGGATTAACATTGGCCGACTGCATTCTGGCGAGCGTGCAGTAAAGTATTATTTATTGCACGCGGGTAAGAAATGAACTATTTGAGATGGGGTAGGATAAATACTAAACTGAACTCGAGTCATGACTGCTTCTCACTACGCTCGGCTAACGCCGCATGCAGCAGTTCGCAATCTGCCCATCGTGCAATAAACACTAACACTACCAATTCTCGTTCAATTTCTACTAATTATCGAACTTTAGTCCAAACAGGACAGGCATCCTACCTCATTTGATAAAAAAAAATAGAACTGCATCGAGAATCGTATAAATTCACAATACTCCATGCGTTTGGATGGGCTGTAATTGTCATGGAGGCAAAGCCCAGTAATGATTTGGGCCCATCCAAACGAGTGGAGTATTGTTTATTTTACAACCTGAGTGCGGTTCTGGATTTATCCCTTTCACACTTTTAAATCTCTTGTCTTGTCTTGTCTCTGAAATCCTGGCTGCTGATTGGTCAATCGCCTATGACGTCATCTCGTATTCAGTACGCCACGGCCATGGCGTAATATTGTCACTTTAACGGGGTGATCGTTGAGTATTTCCATCTAACGTTTTTCCTATGGCTAAACTTGTACCATGGGTGAGACAAATAACCCGTCCAGACCAGGGGCGAGGCTGGTTGAGCATGGGGTCGAAGTCCTCAGGGGTTGAGGAATAGATCCATGCCCTCGCTGTCAATGAACATGTACCGATTACTTATGAGGTGTTTCACAGGTAAATCGGAGAGGAAGCCGGTCTTTCTGGCTGGGCTGCTCTGGTGATCTGTGACCCCGAATCAGCCTCAAGATGGCGTTCAACTTGTCATCAACAATATCTCTCTCCGTTAGTCTTTTCCATGTCCTCGCAGACTCCTCGCACACCTATCTTGAGGGCGTCAATCCTGAAGGACCGCACACTGCATGGTCCCATTGGCGTGACGTCATGGAATTCCGTTGTCGTGACGAACCGTGGCTGACTGCTGGATCCCTCTACGTCCAGGCACAGATAATACAAGTACTAGCGAGGGTGAGAGGGTGCGTCCACCAACCACGACAAGGCTGCGACACGCGCCGAAAAGAAAGTTCCTATCGGTTCCTTGTCGCAGCCTTGTCGTGAGGAGGGGAGCTATCGTGAGCCCTTGTCGCAGCCTGTCGGGAAGTGCACGCTCCACCTAAATATTCTATCGTAGACCACTGCGACACGCCACGACACGCCACGACATGGCTCCAAAATCGAACATGTTCGATTTTGTCGTAACCTTGTCGGAAGGCCCCCGACAGGCCCCCGACAAGGTTCATGTCGCAGCCTGTCGTGGCCTTGTCGTACCCTCTTGTCGGGAACTGTGGTCCACCAACCACGACAAGGCTACGACAAGGCTTCCTATCGTAGAGCTGTCGTGGACCTTGTCGGAAAGCCGTTGTCGCAGCCTTGTCGTGGTTGGTGGACGCACCCTCTGACTTGCATGACTGTCGTATGCACCTGCTATTCTGTTGACGTTTCCGAGGAAATCATCCAGGCAGTACAAAATATCTGCTGGGAGAGTCACAGACACTTACAGGTAGTTGATCAAGGTGGCAGCAGATTTAACCACACCATAGCTAACGTAGTGTCACTCTGGTGGCAAGTTTAGCAGGGAACGAGCCAGCTGGGGCCCGTTTAATAATCTAGGCTCGTACATGTAGACCCTTTTCTGTATGCCATAGAGACTCAGGGACGATGGCGGTCAACTTTATTCAACACTTATGGACGACCTTATGAACGGCTAATACTGCTAAAACTTAAATATTGTTAAACGATAACTCTTGTACGGGGTACAGAAAAGGGTCTTCATGTACGATCCTAGATTATTCAACGGGCCCCAGGCTGATCACTCACCTCTTTCCCTTCCACGGGTTCGAGGCCCGTTTTGGGGGACTTGGAGACCTGGTCTGGCGTGGGCGTGTCCACGTTCACTGGGGCTGCCGTGATGGCAGATTGGTTGATCATGTTGCCAGAGCTTAGAACGAATTGTTTGTATGCCAGTTTGAGCGCGCACGCCTTCTTCTCGTAATAGTCTACACCGCTCATCTCCTCCAGCTCCGGTGTCTCTCTGCGAGAAAACAACAGGGAATTGTGTTTATTGAGCGTGAAATTCACGCACATATACGTTGTCTGAAGGTTGGAGAGGTTATATATGAGTCTGCTGCAAAAATGCCAACCCTTCACTATCTGCATGCCAACACTGTGACACTGGTAAGGTGCAGAAGACCATCAATTCAGAGGAGTGACAAGATAACCATGACCAATCACTTCAGGCCAAAATACCTCTTTGACTCACTAGTTTTTGACATATTTTGGCACTACTATGAAATGGATTACAATGACCCTTAAAAGGCCAAAGCCTCTTGTGAACTAACTTTGTACTTTTATAATATCTTGATTAAACGCCAAGCAGACGCTGCGTGGTATCCATTTATCAGTATGATAATAGACTACAGATATTATTTTACTTCCAATGGACTATCTGCTAAGATTCCCCACTAAGGCCTTTTCGCAGGAGCATTCTGCAAATAGTATAAAAGGTCCCTCATATTTGGTTAGTTGTATACCTTTCTTTCCCTTTACCATGGGAGACAGTTGTCTTTTAACATGGGAAAATATTCTTCCTTTTTGGTTCCTGAAATCTTTACTCTTTATGATTCATTAACAGATCCTAATTGATTAAGTTCATCTTTAAAGAAGTTTCCACAAGGCATTCAGAGCTTCCTTGCCTCTCGGATAATAGAAAAATCGAGTGTTATGATATAAGGAAATTGAAACCCACTTCTTTGGTAGAAAGATCCTGCACTGTGAAATGCTTCGTGTGAAGGAATACGCGAGGCAGTGAATCATCCTCAAACAGTCCTTCGCACAGAGTTCAGAGGTCGTAGCGTCTTTCACCACTTTACCACCAGCTCGGTCCATGTCCGGGACCAGTCGGAACTCCTCCTTACAACCTGACGTAAAAACAAGTGTTATCATTGTCACAGAATACAGGCAGGGTAGATTCAAGGGCGTATCAAATATGTTCATGGCCTATTTCATGGAAGCCCTAATAAGAGAGAACGTAGTTACTTAGTCCGTAGGATGACCGTTCGAGGCCGTTTGTGTCACATTAAATACGTCCTGACGCCAGAGGCGGAGGGAGATATTTATGGTACAAAAGGCCGAAAATGGCATCCCTATGGACATAGTCACTACATTTTCTTATGATTATAGACCTATGAAACCCTTTAATTCACTTACGAGTTATTCATATAGCACCCCTAATAGCGGGCAGTATCTCATAGAGATTGCAGCCCAGTCATACCTGTATCTCATAGACGTTCTGCCAGAGGTGTACAATAATAAAGAGGGATGATGAAGAAGACCTAGTTAGTAATTGAAGAGCATGCAAGAAAATCGTGACTGTAAATATCACAACAAAAGAACGATTTTTTTCACCCTTTGTTTTAGACAGGGGTGTTTCTTGACCAATGGATAAAACAAAACAGTACCAGTAGTGAAACAATGCAGCACGAAGCTTACAGAGGCATCATATCACATCAAAGGATTGGAGAAAGACATTTTTCAAGGGTCTGTTTTATTAGGTCTGATTCATCAGTACAAAGACTTCGATCTACCATCAATGTACATTCTAAAAGAGAGCACATGGGTATTCTTTAGACTATCAATTTCACGTAATATTGTACATCAAATGAAAGAATAGTATTCTATTAAGGAGTCCCTATCTTTATATGTCGTTTGTAGCAGCAAAGGTTGCATCGTTACTAGATATCAATGTGAATTACGTAGAGGTTAGTATGCTATGAGAGGGACCAGGTCTCGGTGATCCTAACACGTGTCACATTAATCCAGAATTAGGCCCATCACTTAGCGGTCCATTGTTTCTGCGTGTATTGTACTCAGCAGACAGTCTCTGAATACTAATAGTGACCTGATTAGCTCAGGATACAACCATGCAGTGTTGAGAGACATGCCATGAAGGTCCAGTGTTTTTCTCAATTATTTCTTTTAATTTTATATAAGATTTGCGACCAAAATACATCCACCACTTACATGACGTTCTTCCATGTATCAGTGACATATAGGTAGACATTACACATCACTTTCATGGACAATACATGAATAAGCACACAAGCAAATTTTCTCTACAGGTCCATCTTCATTTCATATCTCAATTATCCTCATTTGTATATATCTTTCTTTCTATGGAAAGATTAAGATTTTGAACTCATATTTTCTTCAGTTTGAAAATCATTACTCCAAATTTTAAATCTTTATCTGGTATAATTTTTGCTTTTCCATTAGGAGTTTATTCCAATATCGCACCCGCTGGTATGAGGCACATTACCTGTATCTTTCTGTGTTTGGTAGTTTAATGTTTCCCTGATACAAACAAGAGTTTCATAATTCAGACCAATTCATCAGCTATGTTACTTCCAATCTATGCAGATACATCCTAAATGTCAATGTTCCTTTAATACTTGATTGGGATATTGTTAGCTACTTTAGAGTAAGTATCTAACGCAGGTAAATACATAAATCCTTTCTGATACGTCGACGAAGTTTCAAGATGTATAAATTACTTGTTAGCTGTCAAACGTCGACACGATTCCTACTCCTCTATTCCTGTACCTGAGAAGTATTTGAAGAAAGAGTGGGTTTTTTGTCTCTTATCAATCAAAATTTATAAATAAGACTTTAATTTTGTGAGATATATAGAAATATGTATAATACATATATGTGGCTAAGAAAACCGTTCAAAGATTAGAGAAGAAATACCATTGGTTCAGATGTAATAAGTTAGATGTGTAATCGATCATAAACCGAATCAATGGTTAACCGGGCAACAGAAATTCAAAATATGAACAAAGACAAAAACAGGCAAAGTAAATATTTATAATTTGGTTTAAGGAAAATATGATATTAGTTAAAAAGGTAAAGAAACGAAAACAAAAATGCAGTATAATGACAACGACTAGCCTTTTCAAATAACATTTACTGTATCAGACTAGTCTATCATATTACCACTCAAATCGGACATGGGAGACCTTGATGTACTCTGAATATGATCAATAAAGTGCTTCATATAAGAAATCTTTTTAAAAGTTTCCGAAGGACAAATTCATTTTCAGCATCATAACGCAATTAGTTGCCCCTCAGTGTCACTCTACGCCCAATGGCTTGATAAGGATATATGTATAGGTTACAAAGAATCCGAATGTCAATTGTCAGGACATTATGTAGGATATCAAAGATTCTATGAAAGAATGAACATTATCTTTGGCAGTATGAATACTGAACTGGTGAGAGGTGATTGTGTAAAACTGTATGGGGTAGTGGTATCTAAGAAGATACAATACCACTCAATGCCAAGCAGGAATGAGATGGATATTAAACTGAAAAATAATAAGGGAGTGTTCCATTGGGCTGCTAAATATGCTAATAGCGTGCAAACCCACAAGGGATTCCAAAGGCCGATGCCACGTGGCAGCTATGTGTGCTAGATTTATAGGCATCACACAAAACCAAATTCATTACGTTTTATGGACCGTCGCCTGTGATACCACCGTTTGGCCAACACTGATGTGTGTGTTGCCTCCTCCACTGCGCCACTTTCTTCAAGCACCTGACAAAAGGCTGGCGTGTGGTCACCGTGCGGGCGCAACGGGATGCTCTTTTGTGGTCGAGCAGTTGCAGTTGGCAAATTGGAACACTCCTTTTATATGAGGAACATACTGAAGCGTACTCACTGTCATAGAAGACCTTGTCTCCCTGGCCCTTTTTGCACATACAGGGGGCAAACACGTTGCCTTCCACCTTGCACATGACTCGGTCGTCCTGACACTTCATTGCCATGGCGTGCCCGATCCGATAACAGTAGAAGAATCTGTTCGCTGAGGATTTCTTCCATAGGTAGTCACCAGACTTCTCACACGCTGGAAGAGATTGTTCGAGAAAGATAACATTCCGTTGGAGATTTGAAAATTCAGTATATAGTAAAGGTGTCTGACTTTACAAAATCTATATAATTTAGGGTTATAACATCAAGGACATATTTGAAATTTATTTATTTTTTATTGTGGAGAATATTTTATTTTCAACTTGTACAGGGTATATACACACAAGTATTCTAGCAGCCATAAAGAAACAGATACATTTGACATATTTGAAATTTGATAGCGTCAGCTGATATGGTATGAGCATTTAGAAATAAAATTGCTATATAGGTCATGAAGCTATCCTGTACAATAGAGTTAGAACAATAGTACTGGATCTTGTATCATAAAATAACGTGTGTTTGTTAGTGATTGAGAACTAATATCATACAGGTTGTGTTTTTTATAGTATATGATAAAGAATAGCAGTCATCGCGGAAAGTCACATCTGCCATCCCAAGGCTAGGAAAAGAGGTCTTAGAGCGTTCTTAGGACTCTTTGTGAGAAACATTTAAAAGTTCTCCCCGTCCATCCCTCGTATGAATTATTATATTGTTAACAAACGAGTATTGTTTCAAGGGAAAGCAATATTCTAGCAAGAAATATAACCTTAAAAAGACAATTATCAGGTTTTAACTTCAGGACACCATAGATACACCTAGCTATTACAAACGAGAATTGGTCTGGCGTTTGAGCGGTAAATTAGGGCCTATTCTTCTTGCAGACGACAGTAGCGGCGAACGTTCAGGCGAAGGATGAAACTGTGGACAGTGATAGGCCATTTGTATTTAATAGCCCATGTCAACCCAGCGTAGAGAAACCCCAGTTCATATTCTCGTTTGAATGATACTGATTGTTGATGAGGACCGAATCTAATTAAATATTTCAGATATTCCCCTTTGACATGATTCTGATGGTTTGATTGATAAATAAGCGACGAGACTCAAGGTTGTCGTCCGTCAAGACCCTTTCTTGTACCCCAAGTATAGGGCCACCTTGCAGATGAGGGAATGAAAGAAAGCTAGATATAAGTCGAAGTAATGTGGGCATGTGTAATTGCCATTAAAGCAGTACAGTAATAGATAATAGATACATCAGGAAAAGCGAATGTCATATGGGCAGATGGTATCATAATGATAATGGTGAATCAATCAGGTGAGCCTAGAGGTGTGAGCCAGAATTTTACTGTGGACTTACACGCAATATGAGATGCACCTGAGGGGATGTCACGCACATGATCAACGTCCGATTTCACAAAGGACCCCAAGTAAGTACTCTCCCGCTTCCTCATTTTCTGACTCATCTTTATCTAATAACTTCTTCATTGTTACATATAGTTCAAACTGGAGTGCACCTTATATCTCCAGTGTGATAAAAAAAAGATTGATGTTGGAATAGCCATTAAATGGTAATGGATTATAAATGGAACCACGTCTATTTTTTATTCATCTTTCCACAGCACTAGTATCATACACATACTGCGGACTACGCATTATTAATCAGGTAGATAGGATAGATATTTGTATTCGCACTTTACTTGGGTAGTGGACTCATTA
This sequence comes from Alentia gelatinosa, assembly GCA_950022655.1. Taxonomy (NCBI): domain Eukaryota; kingdom Metazoa; phylum Annelida; class Polychaeta; order Phyllodocida; family Polynoidae; genus Alentia; species Alentia gelatinosa. Next base: position 17,967,723 of record OX465588.1, on the reverse strand, counting down.
TGCATTCATGAATAATGAAATGAAAAATTACTTCCATGAAACGTTATTATAAAACATAATCAACCTTCTCATGGTGTCTATAGTCACCTCACATTTAAAATTTTCAGCCGCTAATCTTAATTTGCAGAACATTCAGTAGGTAGAAACTTCAATGCGATGTATTCAGAATACGAAACGTTCAATAAAACACAATCACGAACTTCCGGCGGGACTATAAAACGTGGCCATCCACCGTCGCCCGGAGGTCATTACACTGGTTTCCCGGCATGCCCTGGTTAGTAGACCATAACATTGCTGTTACCAGAGTAGTTTAATGACCGTTAGATAGAACTCTTTAACATCATCTACCTGGTATCCCTAGTATAATGAAAATAAACATACTGCAGCACTTTTTGTTACAATTGATCAGAAAACCTTCTACTTGTTTCTCAAATCACGGTTATTCATCAAATTATTGTTATGAATTTTAACATATGCTCTGTATTCATAATAGCATCGGCCATTAATGGGCAGTTTATCAACTTCAACTTTACTCATAAACTGCGTGTCAATTATTCGGAAAGCATGATCGTCACTTTTGAAGTGGATTTGGCAAGTCTAGGAGCAGTTGAGTTATCCAAAATGTGCAACAGGCCTTTTCCTATATCAGATTACATTCAAGAATAGGTGTGATTAGAAACCCACACAGCAGGTGGGCAGGGGATAGAAAAGCGAAAATTGACGTGGAGAGAGAAAGAGAGAGAGAAAGAGAGAGAGAGAGAGAGAAAGAGAGAGAGAGAGAGAAAGAGAGAGAGAGAGAGAGAGAGAGAGAAAGAGAGAGAGAGAGAGAGAGAGAAAGTACCAAAGAGCAGTGATATAGGGACAACAGAAAGTAAAGGTATGGCTCTAACTTGAGATAGATTTCAAGATGACCAAGATGACCACTTTCCGGACCATTTCTGATATGTATCAACCGCTCTTACGATGGGAATAATTTCAGAAAATGAATTAGAATACCTCCTCAGTTCACTTACCAGCTAACTCCTGTCCTGACACTTTTAGTACAAAAAATAGCGTTAGTAAAAGTCCGGTCAGGATGGGTCCCTCCATGTTGGCGGTCCTCCTGGGTGCCCTCACAGCACACAAATTTCTCCTCCAGCCCTCCTCAGGCCTGCATCCCCACACTATCACCACTCAAATCTCGCGAGACTGGCAGACGTGCACGAGAAATGACGTAGGTGGAGCCACAAGCGGCCAAATAAATGCGGGACAACGATAACTAGCCCTAAGGCGTTTTGGCGGGCTGGTTGCTGTATCCTCAGGTATGCCGGTTCACAGATACAACGCCTTAGGCCATCATACTTTGTCCTGTCTGCCATTTTGTAGGCCCTCGTACCATAGTTGTACTGGTGGTGACGCCTATAGTCCCTGGTAGGACTTACATGACAATAGCATCTATACGCCCAGAAGTGACATCATGTCGAATGACGGGTGCAACAGAGATGTGACATATCTCTCTAGGACAATGCAACATTCAAATACATTCTAGTTTGTTGTAAAACTACACATAACGTTGTTCTGTTTAATCGTTCATTGGCGATTGACAGGAATGGAATATGTACATTTTAAGAAGAATACTCTCTACAGGTATTTAACAATGTGTATTGGATAATTCATGAATCTGTAAGTAAAACTTGTTATAATTTGATATAGATCTACTTGGGTAATAGTGAATGAATCTGAAACAAATGTAGAAATATATCACAGTACTTGTGTCACGACTAAAAAAGACAAGTGGATATCAATATGGAGTTTACGAAAAAAGATATATTCAATCAAAGGTGCCTAGAGTTTCCTTGATTGAAAATGTGACTGCAGTCTAAGGCAGTTATCACCTGTTCTCAATATCATGATATAAGTTTCATTGGCCCTTAACGTTATTCATCTTTGCAAAGGTAATTAGAATCACCGTTACTTAATTAGAAACACATGAGCGGAGGAGAATTGTGATGATATTCTCACGTCCTTGCAATTAGCTGCACTGGCTAGATACTCTCCAAAGAATACTAAATTTGAATTTCTGAGAAAATTACACCGCTGTGAATAATAATCTCTGGGCAGATAACAACAGGTTTGTGATACAACAATTAATAATCAACGGGAATATTTTTTGTATTTATTTTTTTTTAAAGACTTTTATTTAGACTGGAGTAACTGTTAGGGGAATAAAGAACCCCTATCTTCCACAGGCTCCAGTATGGTGCGACCCGTGAATCAATAAGATACCCAGGAACTGGGTTTACAGTCGAGTAGTAGTCATATAACATAATAAACATGCTCCTATACTTTAGGTACCAATACATATTTTACAAAAATCAAGAGCTAGGTTAAACAGAAGTCATTAACATGCACAGCTCCTTAAGCACAAGAGGAATAATACGATACAAAAATACAAGTTTTAAGCAGAGGTAACAGATCCATGTGTATACCTGACACCGTAGGGATACGGGGTTTGATTTCCCATCTTATATATATTCCCTGTTACCCATTTCGAAACTATTTCAACAGAGACTGACACTGCCTGTTTCGTATATTCTACATGTAGACCATAATCGATGATGGTTTTCTGGAGAGGTGTGTTGATTGGCCAATAGTCGCCTGGTGGTGCTTGATTACCCAATATCGACAGCAGTAGTCTTCGGCCAAAGAATTTCCTCAAGCGATTACACTAGACGATTTTTGAGAGAAATATACTTCGGCAATTGATTCAAGCTACCTTAAAATAGTCGCTGCAGTTAAATCACCTTCATTCAGACAAGGTGGTGCCAAATTGTGTAATCTAACGTAATCAGACGATCCTTAATCGTCACTCGACTGACGTTTACGCTAGACAAATTATTACTAATCTAGGATCCTACACTTAGACTCTTTCCGTATGAGTGAGAATTCGTGGACACGATCTGTCTTTACCATACCAACCTCCATGTTTGAACAGAGTAGAGACTGAGGTGGTGGCCAATCTCGGCCAGTAGAGGCGCGCCTGCTTTAGTGCAGCCAACTTCCACCAGTCGGAATTACACAAGGCTTCTACCTCTTCAATACAGTTAATACCTTCATGATTTATATCTGAAGTAAAAACGTAACCTTGTACATGTAAAGGTAATATTTCTTATCCTCTCACATGTCCTCAGACTTATAGCTTGGTGTAAACATTTCGCTTTAAACGTCCGGGGCCATGTGTTCGGATCCTGAAAATTAAGTTTACAGGAACATCGTTTTATATCAATATTGTACATCATTTTCACATTTACAATTTCCCATTGTCTGTAAGACCCACATATTCAGGCTCATCTTTCAAAATAACAATATTGGAAAGACACTGCAGCGACTTGAATGTAGGAATAGTAGGACTGGGTCAACACTAAACAGTCAGTTATATAGCGCATCCTGTCACATTGCATTCACCATTTAGTACCTGCCTACGCCATAGGGCCTGAAGGGTCACCTCTGCCGCTAGGCGATCCATGGACAAGCCCTGGAGGCATAATTACCCCACCCTGGAGGTGTGTGTAGCCCTGGAGGACAAAGGGCCGAGCGTCAGACCAGCCTTGCTAAGATAGGAGACAAAATCAGTATCATGCCACGTTAGATGACATACTGAGGTTTGGTCAACTCAGCGGTCGTCAACCCATTTCCGACTATAGATACGTCACAACGGCAGGTTCTGTGTGGTGTAATTGTTATCGGGAGTGCGCCATATGTTCATACACTTTATCTAAAGGTTAAAGTAATCACATAGACCTTGAGCTCGCCTGCAAAAAAAATACCTCTTCCCCATCTGCATGCTAACACAGTAACAGTGGCAAAGGAGCAGAGGGCCAGTATCTCATAGTCTTAAAGGTGTATTAAACTGACCATAACCTATCACTAGAGACCTCGTTGACCTACTGGTGCTTGATACATTACCCCAGATCCCCAATGAAACAGAGTGAAGGCCGTAGTGGGCTTATAAAATTTTATTTAATTTTATGAGTCTTATTGATATGAATAAGAGAAATACATGAGTATCAATAATAAGACAAATATAGAAATTGACATAGATATGTGTTTGTCAATTGTGATAAGATTTGTGACAATATGACAAATATTGAAATTGACATAGATATGTGTTTGTCAATTGTGATAATATTTGATATAAGATAAATGAAGATTATGTGATATTACATAGTTAAACATAACATGTAATAATAAAATAATAGAAATAGCCCTACGAGTGTAAGGAGTAGGAGAGAAAAAGGAGTGGGTGGGTGGGTAGAAAAAATAGGTGTTGAGCGTATGAGACCAGTGAAGCGAATGAGACAGAGGACAGTGTCGCACTCGCGCACTTTGATGTTTAGTGCGGCCGAGAGTGGAGAGGTGGCGCAGGGGTGCGCGAGTGCAGAGTGGTTTCACCAGGGGGGGCAATGACCACCCCTGACCAAAGGCCATGGGCAACCCATTACCCCAGATCCCCAATGAAACAGAGTGAAGGCCGTAGTGGGCTTATAAAATTTTATTTAATTTTATGAGTCTTATTGATATGAATAAGAGAAATACATGAGTATCAATAATAAGACAAATATAGAAATTGACATAGATATGTGTTTGTCAATTGTGATAAGATTTGTGACAATATGACAAATATTAAAATTGACATAGATATGTGTTTGTCAATTGTGATAATATTTGATATAAGATAAATGAAGATTATGTGATATTACATAGTTAAACATAACATGTAATAATAAAATAATAGAAATAGCCAAGAAGCCAATAGTTAAGGGAAGAGGAGGGTGGGAAAGTTTTTTATAGTCACTTTTTGAAGGAGAGAGACTCAATGAGAGACTTGTTGACAGTCTCTTAGTCTGATACTTTGATGTAGTCCCTGTGAGCCTGGGACCTCCACCCTCCATACCTCTGGATGTTAAGTTCAGGTATCCCGGCCTCAAAGGCCTGAGTGGCAGCGGCCTTCCTGAGGCTGTGGAGGGTGTATGTCTTCACAGTTTGGCCTGTGGCCTGTAGGAGGCGGTCCCATTCGTTGGTCATAACCCGTGATGTGATGGTCGTCCCATCGGGCAGTGTCAGAAACGGGTCCCGCAGTGAAGCCGTAGGGGCCGCCCGTAGTAGGCCTCGAACCGCGTCTACCGGGCACACCCGGATATCGTCCGCGGCCTCGAGGCGCATCACTTTCTGTTGCCCCACGTATTGAAGATTTTTGGCCGCCTTGATGGTGATAGTGACGTGCCGGCGGCCGAGGACCACATCCCCGCGAGTGAGGTTCCGAGCCGGATCGAATGCCCGAGCCGACTGCGGCGCCACTTCCCCCTGCCGTAGGGCCGCGTAAAAAATGAGCAGCATGCCCGCCCTCATTGCCGTATGGAGGGGCGATCCCGTCAGGGCATCGAGGACCGCCCTGAACACATCCATTGGTATGGGGGCCTTCACGTTTGGGACGTAAAGCTTGTTTCTCCTCATGCCCTCGAGGGCACGCTTCACCCGGTGATCCTCTGTTGGCCGCACGTCCCCCCCCGTCAGTCGGAGGTGTGCCCGGACGTGCGATAACTGGTTGACGTGATCAGGCTCACGGTCGGTGCCCGGGGGTCCGTTCTCATCCGGTTGCAGAACGCCAGGTAGGTGGTGACTGCGGATCGCTGGTTTGCGAGCGTACCTGGGGCACGCGCCTCTGACTGCCTCGCAGATGCCTTCGCCTGGAGTAAGAGAAGCGCCCGATCTGCAGAAGAGACGGAGTACGGGTACAAAAGAGGCATGGGTACACGGTACGATAGGGTACAACTCATGAATGTGAATGAGGGAAGTGGCCTTATCGTATTCCGTCCTCGACAGATGGGCTCTGCTCAGGGCATCTGCGATGACGTTTTGCACCCCGGGGATATGGCTGAAGACCAGTTCCACCTGCAGACGTGCCTGCACCATCCATGCCTGGCGGGCACACTCCGCCAGGACAGGGTTACGGGCACGCCCGCTATTGAGGGTCTGTACAGTTCCGAGGTTATCACAGAACACCTCAATCCGTGATCCCCGATCCCTGTCGGTGATGAATGTGTGGAGTGCGTAGATGGTATTCAGAGCCTCGAGCTCCGAGATGCACTCCACGGGATCGAGGACGGGGCACACCTGGCCGGAGTACGAGAAGCGGCCGTCGGTTCCTCTGACGCCCGACAGGCACGCATCTACTGTGATCATCCGCGTCGGGGGACCTCGAGGGATGAGAGCGCGGCCGTTCCAGCCCTGGGCAAACTTAAAGAACCAGTCGAGATCCTGGCGCATCTCTGAATTGATGTTCATGTAGAAGCCTCTCATCCCCCGGAGGGCCTCGAGTAGCTTCGAGACGAATGCCCGCGCCGGACGTATACACCTCGCCACGTGTAATATCCGGCCGAGCACCGACTGAAGCTGCCGTTTCGTCAACGTCCGGCGCTTGGCTACGGCCGACACGTGACCACGGATGTCCTCCAGCTTGGCCGTGGGGATCGATAGAGTCATGGCACGGGCGTCGATCTCTATCCCCAACCACGTGACGGTCTGGCTCGGCTCCTGCGCTTTATCACGTGCCTCGGGTAGGCCCAATTCCGAGAAAAGGTCTCGCGCGATCCTGAAGTCCACGGCCGCCTTACCTCGGTCCTCGGAGAGGATGATGAGGTCGTCGAGGTACATCGCGGCCGTAACTCCCTTTGATGACAGTATCCCCACGATGGCCTCCGCCACACACTGCATGTGGTAGGAGGAGGCACGGGCGCCGAACGGCATGGCCGTATCGCAGTAGTGCCCGCCCTCCCACGTGAAACATAACAGAGGCCAATCGAGGGGATCGCACCTAAAGTTCTTGTAGGCACGCGACACGTCGATGGACGACATGTAGGCCGACGTGCCTGCCTTGACGAGTTTGGCCACAAACTCGTCCACCGTTGGGAGGCCGTGTTCTCGCTCCAGTCCGTAGACCGAGTTCTTAATGATGAACGAGTTCACGCTGCACTCCCTCGGGAAAGTCATATCGGTAATGATGCGCCGGTCGTCCGTCCCACGCTTTTCCCGTGTCATGAGTGGCGACACGTGACACCACGGGCTAAAAGGCGGTTCGGCGAACGGGCCCATCATATTGGTAAAGCCTGCCTCCTTTCCCAGAAACTTCTCTACCTGCACGGGGTGAGAGGTTGCGCTGGGGTGGTTGGCCACCCCCCTGGTATCACTCTCCGGTCCCAGGTAACCCAGGGGGAAACCGTATCGCAGGAAGCCTAGGAGCTCCTGCGCCTCCTCCACGTGCCCTAGGTAATGCTCCCACGCAGGTAGGTTAAGGTCGGAAGGCACCTCGACCCTAGCGCCGAGTGCGTTGGGGATTCCCGTGTCACGCACGGCCCGGTATATCTCCGCGTGCCTGGCGGGCCCCACGGCCGTGAACTCCGGCCATGTCTCCCGGCGATGTTCCTTGAAGGCTAACGGGTCCGTCCTCACTCCCTCCCGGAGGACCCCTGTTTCGCAGACGTCCCGAAGTGCTTTAAAGTCGGGAGTGTTAGATTCCTGATCTCGGCCCGGCGCACTAACACTAACACCCGGCAAGCGACTGAGACCATCATCCTCCACAGGGCCGGGGGCGACCGCCGCCGGTAGAAAAGGGGGTATCTCCTCCGGGAGTGTATTCCCCCCGTCCTTGTTGTTGTTTATCTCTACCCCTCGGCCACGTGCCGAGGGGGTCACGTGATCGATGACGTCACGTAGGGGGAGCTGGCTTCGTTACATAACACTCCGTCCTGCCGGCCCCCCTTTCATCTTTGTTACGCACCTCGTCTACTGGCGGGGCGCGGCCGGCCCGTTTTTTGAACTCGGCTGGGGTTGGTGTACCACACTCTGGGCTGCCGCCGGCCGCGTAGTCGACTGGAGTTGATACCCCGCCTGGGGTACCCGCCGTGGTGTGGGTACAGGGGGAGCCGCCGTGTTGTCGTACCCGTGCCCGTAAGTGAGCTTTCGGTTGCAGGCGTGCACCGAGTGACCGCACTTCCTGCCCACTGAGTCACAAAACGTGCACACGTGCAACCACCGGATGCCCCCTTCAGTGTGGTCGCTGCGGTGGCGGCACCCCCTCTCTCCATTGAAGTCCCGGCACGGGGCCTCGCTCCCCCGGGCACGTCCGGTCTCCGTGTTTTGACTGTTGTTAGACGTGTGGGCACTGGTCATCGCGAGCCGGACACGTTCTTCCTGTATCCGGCCGTGATCCGACCACCGCATCCTGCCCGACTCGACCTGGTCGAAAACGTAGTTTGACCAGCGTCTGACGCCGGCCCACGGCCGTGCCTGCGCGTCAACCGTCACCTGGTATAAGTGTTTGAACATATGCTCCTTGTCCTCGGGGTGCAAGGCGCGTTCGTCATTCAATAAGGCCACAAAACATGAAATGTACTCCAGAGGCCCGAGGCTCGACCGTAGGTCCAGTTTCTGGTGCAGCGTGTACACCCCATCTCTGTCCATGAACATGTACGGCTTCGCCGTCGGCCTCCGGGCATTTAAATCAGAAAGTAGGCTCTTACCCGTTGTGCGGTCGTGTCGCATGGCCTCACGGCCGAATTCACGCTGGAGGTGTTCCTCGGTCGTGTAGGCCTCTCGGAGTGCGCTCGCACTCGTTCCCTGTTGAGATACCGAGTCCACGTGGTCGCTCTCGGCCGCCGGCTGTCGTATCGTTATTTCCGAGTCCGTCTCGGCCTCCGCGGGTGCGGATGCCGCCACAGCGCTTCTGGTCAACATGACTAGACTATAATTCCTTAAACCACTGAATCGCTTGGTATCCCTGTCCTCGTCTGCCGATATTCAGGGGAATACGGAGACCGAAGGTACGGAGGGCGATAAGCCAAGGAGCGATAGAAAAAATAGGTGTTGAGCGTATGAGACCAGTGAAGCGAATGAGACAGAGGACAGTGTCGCACTTGCGCACTTTGATGTTTAGTGCGGCCGAGAGTGGAGAGGTGGCGCAGGGGTGCGCGAGTGCAGAGTGGTTTCACCAGGGGGGGCAATGACCACCCCTGACCAAAGGCCATGGGCAACCCATTTGGTCCTAGACAGACAAGTGCAGAAACGGCAAGTTATCTGGGTGTAAGTGGGTTACATAGAATGTTCCACAGAGTGAATATAATCAAAACCTTTTAGCTGTTATTCATTCATAGTTCCATGCTCGTTCATCAATGATGAAAATACAATTTGTTCCTGGTTGTTAGTATTAGGCCACCGTACGGTTTGGGAGATTTCTTATTTATAGATCTGACATTCCTCTTGTAGGTAAATACTTGTATCCGTTATGTCGGGACGGTTCATTGTTGGCTTTTCAACATTAAACGAAATGAAAAATGATATCCTTTTTATGAATTATAATTCAATCACGTATTTATAGGTGAGGGTGCTAAGGAAATTATCCTCCAAATTATGATCTGTATCAACAAGGCAACTGAAACATCTTCCCCTGTTTTGTGAGCTTTATTTACTTCCTTTCCACTTTCAAGGCAATAGATGCGAGTCTTTGTATGTTTCATTGAATGTCGAATAGCCATTTCATCAGGGTGTTCAATAAAATCATAAGTCAGAGGTAACACCCGAAGGGCATTCATGAAAAAGGATGAAGACAATGCCTAGCAAAATAAACGTTCTATGATTCTGACTTTATATATCTTGGGGCATTTTTTCTACAACCTTTATTGAATCTAATAAGTTCTCACAAGTCAAAGAAGGATTGTTGGACATAATCAAAAGCGTACGACTTGATAAGTTCTTTTATTTCATATTATTAGGCCGAACATTCACCTACTATGGTAGAAATGTAGACCTTAGATAAGATGCAGCTTGTCCGAAATCATAAATGCATTGGGAAGGCATGTATTGTCAACAAACGTCTAGACTAGTCGTGGGTGCAGAATCCTTGAAGCTGAATACATTTGTGAAATATATTAGTCGAAGTACAAGTATTTCGTTTAGATTTCATCAAATATCATAAACTAGGATTTGAGTGCATCAGTATATATCACCGTGTATTTGTAGTTTATCCTTTGTAATTTTGTAGGCATTTCAGAATTGTACAAAGGTTAGAATACGTATTACTACACACCTGTGGCCAAACACCCATGGAATACTACCAGCTGCTAGGGGTGTAGTATGAATAATGTTCGGGCCCGAGAGTGGTGACAGTGTCCAGAAAAACCCAAAATGTAGGTTCTCTCCCGTTCGAAAGGTCAGCGACATGCTGCAGCCTTCCCGTAACAACTCCCGTTGAAATAGCTTAAATATGTAAAACAATCGATAACAACAATTCATAGACCGCATTGCGTCTCATGTTGCGGGTGCCTTCTGCTAGAGTGAATGGCAGTGGTTGTGTACGGAAACGGGGGGTTGAATCACGGACCAGGAAATTGAAAAGACGGATTTTTAAACGAGTCGGAGGTATATAGTAATAAGAAAACGTAGTGACTGAGCCCGTACAATGTCAGTTCTCGGTCATTTGATGAAAATCATCAAATAACCTCAAACCGCCATCTGTGTAAGCTCAGTAACCATGCTTTCTCATAGTACATCATGGTGTATACGTAGGTTTTCAAAAACGTTACCGGATAAGCATCAGACGCCAGCCACTGGATAACTAGTGAAGTTTTACAGTCCTAGTTGATATGATCATGTTGGTATGAATTTCGAAGAAAACCTCTCTTGAAACCAGGCAACCAAACTTTGTATTTCTAATGTTAACATAGAGGGTTGATTGAGGGTCCTCTGGGAGATGTTTTAACACATTGAATATCAACATCGTTGACGCACTGTGATATGCCACCAGTTTCACGAAAGTCTTACCCCGCAATGCCGATTTTGGTCCTGATAGACCTTACCATTGACTTCCCGACATGAAACAGATTCTATATCGTACGGTCAGAAAAAAATCGTGGCAGTGGAACAGGTTTCTGCAATTGATTCTACAATTCCTCACAATTGCATACAGGTAGGCTGCTATTGAAAATGCTAATCATAGAGCTCCTGATAAAAACCAATATGTTGGATTTTCCTGAGCCTATTTTAGCCTTACTATATTAATATATTCTTTCTAATAATTGGTCCTAAATTAGCTCAGAACAAATATACTGGTCAGCTGGGTACCAGATTTACATAGAACCACCAGTGGGGACCCAGCATGCTCAGTGAAGACAGTGGGTGTATATTATAATCCTGCTGAAGCCTAGCTGAACACACTGGGGTGTGGAGGGACTATGTCCAGTCCCTCTACTAGGAGGAGAAGGTTGACAGTTGGGTCTCCTTTCCGGATAGAGTTCTGGATTCTCGAGATAAGATCAGGGATTTGACACCTTCGGGGCTCTCCCTGTGATCATAGAGGGCAGAGCACTGGTGCTGAGTGGTTGTGGTAAAACACAGCTGTAGGTTTGCGGGTGGGACCAGCACTGTGATGGCGTTCTGGACCAAAACTTCGGGATAAGATTGGGCTTTCACCTGACACCCAGCCACTTCACAAATATAAATTATAAAAAACTCCAAAAAGGTGCTTACAGATTATTCTCTCTAGAAAATGCCTCACAATTCAAAACAAATAAGTACCAAAGGAGGATATTTACATTCTGCAATTATCTATCAATTTATTATAAATATATAATTGCTTTTAACCCTTGATTGGAGATAGCAATGTCATGTGATGTGTCATGTGATAAATGGGCATAAATCCAGACTGGAAGGGTTATAGGTTGGTCGGGAGTCATACTACCTCATTAGGTATATGGGATTCCCTTAGTACCACTGAATGTCGATCGTATCTGACACAGGATGACAAGGTATCAAGGTCAGGCCAAGGTATTGGAAGGAAGCCAGTGGAGGTCCAAGCATTTATATACAATAGCTCCATCGTGATTTCATCAGGCCCCAACCTGATTTCAAACTGTACGTTGTTATATTTGTCATTCAATACGTTATGACCCTTTGAATTACACAAAGCAGAAAATAAGTACCATTTAGACATAGACATGCACACAGTTTGTATTCTCATTCATTATGTTATGACCTAGACATTAAGAAAATTATATTGCTATTTGGATAGATGTGCATAAGTCCCGTTGCCATTTCTATTGTGCATTAATCAATATACATACCCATGAGAGGAAAATACCTACACAAAGATGAATCTCTCCATGATCATCTAGACCTTCAAACATTACATTTTGTCGAATATTTTGAATGGATTGCAAGAACAAATGAAAACCAATAAGCTTGATGTGACTAACTTTTATTCCTGGATGGGATATATAAAAAGCTATGTGACTATTGACTATGATCGATCCTACACATGCACTTCTGTAAAACTCAAATTTCTGTAATTTATATTCAAACAAATGATGAACTTGTTAATATGATATATGATAAAAGGATCTACTATGCACTCTAATGAAACATATTTTGATTAGAACTAGATTCAAAGCCATCATTCTGATATATAATCTTCTTAATGGGTTAGGAAGATCACTCTCTAGTTCAGACAGAGAATCACAAGATCTACAACTTGGTGAATGTATTTATCCTATCCTATTAGAAAACAGTGTACATGTATTTCTTATGAAGCGCAACAAATCAGGGTAAACCATCATACATTGTGCTCCTCCTATCAATGTTCATCCTGTTATTTCTGAACTTCCATTCCAGAGGTTCCACCGGCAGATCCCACAGTAGATGGAATTACATCTGCCTTACCACGTATGATCTTTACAATCTGTGAAGAAAATGGCATTTCTATTATTCAATAAAATTCCATTTTCAATTGTATCAACCAAAATATCAAGGACATGTTGGGACCCCCATGGTGTATTCCAAATAAAGTACCTAATGGCAGTTTTATTATTTAGCCAAAAAGATCACCAGGTTGGTCAAACACTTACATAGCAATTCAGCAGATTCTTCAAGGATAGTATGAATTACGTTTCAGTTTAAGAAATTCTAAAAATTATAGATAGGTGAAGTAATACGAATATCATCATTATATCACTATCGATTTTCATTGAAATTCTGGAGATCAACTGAACATTGTCTATTGATAATTAGATGATTGACAGGAAACTAATTATTTTCAATAATCAAATTGCAATCAAACAGTTAACTCATTATAGCAATGCAAGCAGGTCTCTTGTATACAGCCATCTAGACAGTAATAAGATTTCTGTTTAAATTGCCTGAGTATTTACTGTTATATTTTACCTGTACAAACAAAAACTATTTGTCTACATTTGCTATTCCTATAACATACCATATTATCTAATATCTTTACCTTTGGTATGAATATAACGACCATAGTAGAAAAGGTTGCCACAAGGAGAAAGATAGAGGTAATTGTGGAGACAAGTAGAGTTTCATTTTTGAGGGCCACACTTGGCCCTACGCCGAGCGTGCTCAGAATGAACACATTGTAGATGCACGTCCCAATCAATTGTGAGTCGTTCAAGGCTTCAACCTTCACCTACGTATGAGATTTACCATGATATAAGTTAAGATTTGTGCTTGTTGAGAGTCAGGGTTGCTCATTTATGCTCTCTAGCCATAACTAAAACCAGCAATCTAAAAACTAATGGAGTTGAGATCACTGCACATAAACCAGCAATCTAAAAACTAATGGAGTTGAGATCACTGCACATAATATTTTCTAAGATAAGATTATTCAACTTAATTTTGTGTGGTTGTACAATTATACTGTGAGGGCACTGATACCACTTCTCTTCTGCCTTTTCAACAACATTCAACAATAGACATTCATTAGATCATTTCCTGACCCACCCTCATCACTTTACTTAACCCATTTTCGGCAGGTGATGCATTGAGGCATCAAGTGCAACGTTAGATCGGCTCATGCCTTCAGTTAACACAAAGCAAGATCGAGTAAACCCTTGAGGCATTACTTTGTAGGGATTTGCGAAAACGGACTTTATATATAGAAATAATGGAAAAATAAAATGAAATGTTCAGAGAATTTACGGCTGAAATGGCTATAGATAAATAGAACAAAGAAGCCAGAGAGGAAATGAATGTGATGCAAAGACAAATAACCAGCTTCAATATATTAGGATATTAGGTATATTACTCAAATATTATTATCATGAACAGTATAATTATATGAACGATTCAGCTTCTGAATAGATCATACTCATCTCATCTCATTAACTAATCAGATTAATCAAGTACTGACTTGTCAACTTGAGGATGCTATAAAAATCTGTGCCATAATAATCTATGTTATATTCACTGCCGCATTTATCTGATATTGTTAAGTCCCTTCAATGACAGAGGGACCAAAACGGAAGATTGGCTAGGCTGAGCTTGGGTTAAACGCAAGCATATATTGTATTTATTACCCTAATAAAACTTATCAAAAAGAAAATTATATGAGAAATACTAAAGCGGAAGTAGCTAATATCCATGAAAAGCCCCTCCTCCTCAAATTCAGAATGAGATCAAAAGAGTCAGCAGTTGTAGGGAGCATGTACAACCTCCAAAGGAGACAGAAGAGAACAGAAGCAGATCCACAAACAATATAGCTGCATGGTGCAGAGTAGAAACATCAAGTTTCTGCAGTGGCTTTAAAAGAAGCAGAGAGTCAATTGGTTCTTTTCTGCAGACTTAGGCCCCAGCATCCTCCTTACTCTTATCATGACCAGTTGTACATTTCACTTGTCCTTCATCAGATCTGGGAAGCCCCTTTCATTGTGTAGATCTGATATCATTACCAAGGACTGATGTACTGAAGAAAACTTCAATTTACTAGATAGGAAGGCCAATCATTGCTGGTACCAGGCATAAGTCAAAAGGTTTGCAGAAAGCAATATAGGTCTTGTGGGGGGAGGCATATGCCTCGATAAACACACATCTATCGTGATTGGAGTATAAACCCAAGTTTCCAACAAGGGTACTAAGCCATTGAACAGGCTCATGAAATCTAACCACCATTAGAGATTGGTGCGCATTGCTAACGTAACTCTGATCTGATGTTTTGGGCACCCAACTGTGACATCCTGTTCATGAATTTCATTGTGAAGGAGCGACCACTGTAAATCACACAGGAGGCCTAGCTGAGCCTCCCTACTAGCAATTAAAGTGACTTCTTTCATACTGTCCTGTTAAGTAACACATCCTGCACACACTGTCATGGTTGCAACACTTTGTCAAGAGGTAGCCTTAACACATGCAGCTGGGTATCAAATTCCATTCCAAGGAAGGTGAGGCATGTGGTTGGCATAAAGACCTTTATGTAATTTATGCTGAAGTTCTCTCAGTGCCCTTGTTAGAACGTTCAGTGCCATTAAACAAACTAGCTTAGCAATATAGTCACCTCTCTTGATGAATCTTGCTGCCTTTTCTTACTTTTCGTAGGAGTTAAGGGATGAGCCTACCGGTCTGCTCCCATAATGGATCAAGCAGATGCCCCCAGATAACTTTGGGACTGCTACTAGGTGGACACCATCAATTATTCTTTTTTGATACCAGATACCTGTAATTGTCAATTTTCTCCTGGATCTGCTTTTGTATGGCCTGTCTGTTTTCCCTGCTTACCGCTGATCTTTCGTTATCAAATCCTTTGGCTCCATTTGTGTCCAAGTTTGAAATCTTAGATCCCTGATTAAGACCTTGAATAAAGAAATCTCTGTCTACAACTTCTGCTGGTATCGATTTCTCCCATGTATCGGCACCTGCCATGTCCTTTCCTAGGCAGATTTGTGGAAGTACTTACACCTATCCTCACAGCTTATAAGGACGAAAATCTGAAAGAGGTGATAAAAGAATGTGGTAACTGGGAAGAGAAGGTTAGACCTACAAAGAGGGAGCTGCAGAGCCTGGCGGGTAAGCTGGCACATATCTCGCAATGCATTGTGCATGCTCGCAAGTTTATGTACCGTGCACTTGACGGTCTCAGGGCGGCTCAAAAAAATTATGCGAACCACAGTTAGCTACGGTTTGAAGAAAGATGTAGCCTGGTTTTGCAAGTTTGTATACAAATTCAATGGGGTCCTACTTTTACGGCCAGTCAGAGAAGTGATTCATGTTGAATGCGATATTTGCTTAGAAGGAGGTGGCAGGTTTGGCCTTGGTAAGTGCTACTCAATTGGGTTTCCGAGGGTATACCGCAATCAACAGCACATCAGCAATCTACAGGCCCTCAATGCAGTAACAGCAGTTGAAACCCTCGTAGACTGTGGTTGCGCTTGTTAGAGCGTGCTTGCACGTGCTAAATACATCATCTAGAGTTTAGAGTGGTCGCATCGAACTTTCAGTGTGCTTCCAGAAAGCTATCCCTTCACTATCTGCATGTTGTTTAATGTGATAGTAAGAACAGAGCAGGGAGCCAGTGTCTCAGGGTCTTAGAGGTGTGCCCAGCTGACCATGACCAATCACTCAAGACCAAAATACCCCATTGACCCACCGGTACTTGATATGTTTTGATCCTAGTTAGTCAGTTGCAGAAATGGCAAGTTGACTGGGTGCAAGTGGGTTAGAGAAAACTGTATCTAATCCAAACCTTTTAATTATTTTTCACTTATAATTACACGCTCATTCATCTATGATGAACATACTATTTGCTCCTAGTGTTGATCTGGTCATCACAAACAATTACACAGCAAGTGTAAATATCCTGAACACCGGGCCCATGATCCAGTTATAGCTCTCTGTGCTAATACCTCCCTATGTTCTGCGTCCTGCTCCAAATAAAATATCCTTCATACACAAAAGTGGATAGGAACTAGTCCTACTAGCTAACTCCCTCTCATGCGGGGCAGTCCTGGTAGACCACTGTTGCCTAGCAAATGATATTGTTGCCCAGACTGGCCTGGTAGAAGTCCGACCAGTTGAACCCCAGAAGATTGTTTACACTAATGCCTGGTATTTATCTTTTAGGTAACCCCCTTCACCACCAATACACAGCCAACCTTGAACATCTGTGTGTTCAATTGAAGATGTATATCGTATTTATGTATGTCTGTCCAATAATTGTTCAATTCTTATAGTCTTCCTGTAACTGTAAGAAATGACTGGCGCAAACAATTTTTCTATGAACTTGTAAGGCGATTATATGATGTTCCCATATCTGATAGTTAGTAGTCTTATCAGAGTAATGACCTCAGGATCAGACAACATCCTTAGACAGGCACGTGAGCTGGGGCATTAAAGAACATTTGCAATCGTTTCGCCAGGCTGGGAGACATGACTACTTTGGTCAGGGCGATTATTTTTTACTTCATACTTTCCTCAGGCAATGTCACGTGGTAGTAAGAAACCTCTACCACATTCCACCTTCTGAAAAGATCGCTTATGATCCTCTGATCACAGGGGACGTAGATTCAGGTCCAAGAAACATATCTTCACTAAAACATATTGTCCGGTCAGGGCACTTGAACTATCATTGTGTAATGCCCATAATGGGCCCAACGATCCGTAGTTTGCTTTCCCAGGCAGTTTGACACCCATTCCTCTCATGGGAAACTTTATACTCAGGTATCAGGTAATTTTGGAAAATTATTTTAGGGGCTGTCCATAAATTATGTCACACTTAGAGGGCTGCGGGGGTAGATTGAAAAGTGTGACACAGCCTAAAAATCACACTGGGGTGTCCAGAAATGTGTGACAGAACACGTGTCACCTTATTCCAAGACTTTAGAGCTAACTTTTCAAGACTTAAGAGGCAACTTTGCCCATACTCGAAAGGTGTTTGGAAAAGTATTATGATAAGTGGTTATGGATAGACATCCTGTTAAGGCTGCATACACAAATCAATAAAATGGTCAAACACCTAATCAAAAAGGCAACCAAATAGGAGAATGGCTAGATCAAGGAAAGTCAGTACATGTTTATGCTCCAATTAGTTAAGTGTACCAGCAGAGAATGCTGGAATGCCTGGAAGAGTTCCCTATTTCTGATCAATGAGGCCAGGTTTCTGCCAGGGAGAAAAGATGACTATTGCCACATTTTCACCTGATGATTTTGGCTGATTATGGTATCAAGCACCACTCGATTCTTCAGTGGTCACCTCCCATGAAAAAGAAGGCCTTTCCCTCAGTGATGGGGATTTCTACCACAAATGAACTTAATGATGATTTCTACAATAACCCTATTCACACATGTAGGAACCCGTCAGTTTGTTTATTGGAAATATATACTCAGCTGTAGATTGTGAAGGGATTATTTTCAGTTTCATTGTGAGATAGAAATAGTGCTGACCCAACCAATAAAGTAGATGCTAAGCAGTCATCAGGTGGAAATGGTCCACTATGGGGTCAATGATTATGCACAAGGATAAATCCCCAAATGCACCACCTGCCAATTTTTGAACAGTGCCCATCTCATGGGCAGGTTAAACTCATAAATGTGTTTCATCATATATATACATTGAGGAGGAAGCTGTGTAGTACCACAATGAGGAAGATGTTGATTTCGGTAGTAATTCACCAGAGCAGACTATATTTATGCTTGATCAAAAGTAATACTACAATAGTTACTACAGTAAAGTATGGTGAAATATCAATAGCTTTTTAGTGATCAAGGAGATCAGGAGTTTTGTCTCATATAAAATCTCCCTCTAAATGGATGATCTTTACAGTAGCTTTGAAGTAACAAGAAGTAACAACTGCGAGGAAAGTGGTCACTATAAAAGGCGCCCTCTCACCTACCAGCGTCACTAGACAACACACAACTACCGGCCACACAGCACGATTGTTCCCGACCCACCATCCCAAATGGATTGTTTTCTTGAATATTTTATCTATTGTATGTAGTGTTCTTTTGAAAGGTTGTCTGAAACCTAATAAAGATTCCTTTTACTTGAAGTTTCTTGTTGTTGTCTAATAATTACAACAACATTTCCCAAGTTTATACTGTGCATTGGATCTTTGCATCTGCTCTACATTAAAACATCTAAAAGCTCCATATTCAAGTTATTCCTGTATCTGTGAAAATTACATATAGCTATGTTATATATTTTTGATAATATGTACTTATTGATCATGAAGTTACCTTTCTAGTTTCCCAGGCCAGGAATGCCCCAAAGACAAGTAATAGGCCTTGGACAATGTAGAGGGTACCACTGAAGTAAAAGCTGTACTTGGAGAAACATACTGCCACCTGGTGCTGAACTGTCACATCTTGTTCTTCTTGCACAAGATCCTAGAAAAAGATTTACATTCATTCAGCTGTAAAACAAAGTCTTGTGTACAATGATAAAATTTACCCATGAAAAACAACTATGAATATTTTCACCACATAGAAAGGTTCTAAAGTTCACCCATGTTCTCATTAGGAATTCCTAACCACTAACTACGACTGGACTTGCTGAAACCCAAATAAGTATGTTTTCACAGATTATAATAGGTTTACAAATTTTGATTAACTACATTACTAATTTCATGCATAGTTATCATCTAATATGCATCCATACCTCAGAGAATGTATTCAGGTAGACAACTTCATAAGGATCCAGGATTGCCCACAAGACCAGGATGAAGAGATTGATAACAACAAATCCTATAACAAATCCTATCAGCTGTAAATCTTGTATACTCTGATAAAATGAATAAACACACTAATATAAGTCAACTGAACTTATCATTGGGATAATGTCCATGGAATGAGGATGAAATAAATTAGATTATCACAGAAATTGATGGAATGATTGATAGCATTGTGAAGTACTCAATCCACAAAAAGGCAGACAATGATAATATAATGAAAAAAGACATACGACATTCTTGGCTGTCTTGCTGCGGAAGATCACATAGACACGCCAGGTCTTGGAGAGAAGAGCACCCAGTGTAAGGGACATCCCAAGTGTCAGAGTCATAGGCCATAGCTGTTGTAAACAAATGTGGAAGGCCAGACACAGAAGTTATTGAATATGCATTGAGGTAAAAAGTGAAAAACGGGTAAAGAAGTAGATGTATAAATGGACATGCATAGAAAAGTAAACAAATATAACTAAAGTAAATTTAGAAAGAAACAAATAGCATCAAGTAAACAAATTTGATTGAATGAGGTATTCAATTCCATTTAACCGCTGTTTCAGCCATTTTCATTTAAATACAATTCTGGACTTTTAGGTGCTGCAGGATGTTAAAAAGCAATAGCAATAATATTAGAGGCACAAGACAAATCCGAGTAAGTTAGTTTGTTTGGTTAGTTTAACGTTCAATGTTTCACTAGATTTACTTTGTGTTTGATTGAATCTTTGAGATGAAGTTAGATACAGATCTCCCCTCTAAACATTTACTGAGGTGAGAGTTCTTTCATCTCCTACACCAGATAGACATGGTATGAGAAGGATTGGCCTTTGAAATAGCAGTATATCTACCACTGCCGGAGGTGAAGGAGAAAAGGGACTCCAGTCGGACTCAAACCCATAAGGTCTGACAACCTTGGGATTATGAGTCCACAGCACTTAACCACTGAGCTACCTCCTCACCCAGGCCCTTTAGTTATGATTGCATGCAAGCATATCCGGCCTGCACCACACAGAGGCAAGGGGACCAAGATTGTGAACTTATTGATCATTGCTGTCCACCCCAGCAAGCAATCTAATATTGGCATAGCTGAATCAATCAAATTACTGACTATATCAACCCATTACTGTTTGCCTATTACATTATAATCATGGAACAGAACATTTGTTATCAAACCTATTTAATGAAGGAATCCTTCATTAAATAGGTTTGATAACATCTTTTACCTTCCTATAACATTGTCTGAACGTTCGCTTAACTATATTTCTATACATATATCTAGTAACCATTGTGAAATAAATGAATTAGATTAAGATGACCAAGTACTTAAGGATGAATGCAGGTAAAAGATGTTATCAAACCTATTTAATGAAGGAATCACCTGCCTTTTCTTACGAAAGACAATGTTGAACGCCAGAAATATTACTGCAGTGATTATGCCAATATTCGCCACTGAACAAAGAACAATGTAGACATAGCGATTTAAAAAGTCCCTTTTTAGTATGAGGATAGTTGCATCAGTTGGAACTTTCCCACCTGAAATATCAGAAAAAAGGATAGAACCAGAGGATTAGATGATACTATGAATAAGAGTTACATACTTCTGATATACATAGACTACTCACTTACAGATTCACTGAACCGCAAAGCTGCTCAAGTCAATGTGCATAACAAATTCATCTAAAATAGACATTTTCCTAACATGAATGATTCATAACAATACTGGTATACCTGGCCATTGGATTCCACCGTTTCGCCATTCAAATTTGGATTCACCGTTTTCAGTCCTCCTGTAAACTGCCACCAATTTACGTCCACCTTCTGCACAGCATATCACAGATAAGATAATGATTCATGAATGATTACGAAAACCAATAACTTCATATAAAGGATCATTGTTTGCATATAATTTTGTATGGTCAGATTTACGCACCTAAGAGTGGCAATTGCAATTAAGATTCTGAAATAAGTTGCTGAGCGGTCTAAGGCCCTGGTTTAAGATTCTGAAATAAGAACCCAGATAGGTAATTGTACATGCCTTGTATGTAGTAAATTCTTTTGAAAGTGTAGATGGTTTCTAGAATGCTTTTTCCTTGGACATTTATATTGTGTACAATCATCCCTATATATTCTTATTCGGAGTTCTTTTTGTGTCTTCTGTTAGGAAAACAAGACATGAAGTAGAATTTTGCAATTGATAAGACTAATATAAAAGGTTCAGAAATGTTTAGATATTATTCTGGATATATACTATCAGTTATGTACTAAAACTGGTTCTTAATAACCTACCTTGTTCCTGTTCAACTTTCATACTTTCCTTTGGGTCTCCATTCTCGTCAAATTCGAAATATCCTTTACTACCGATAAATTTCAATGAAGATACTTTGGACTTGATCAATTGTGCCATGTCCCAATCAGAGTAGGTGAAGTTAATCAACCGCTTCTTACCTACAGGTAGAATTAATTTGTTGATGAAATCAGAATCATGTACTCCAATATCATTTATTTTTAAATATTCATAATGAGATTAGTTCACTCCACTCCATTAATTGCTGTCATGTCCTCTGCTGCATTTCCTCAATCCATACACTTGATTCAATAACCAAATCTTATACTCTGATCCACTTTTTCTTCCCAATATCATTACACATTTATTTTTCGACTGCACATCACAATGAACTACAATCGACACCTCTGTAGGGGTTGGGTTAGTCTAGCAGTGGTTCTTTCGCTCTTCGAAAGAGGGTGCAGGATGTCAACCCTGCTGTGTAGTGATTTGGGTGCCAGGATTACGTAACTCGGCTTTTTCATAAGCCAGGCTCACAGTAGGTTGACAGGCATTCTTGTGCGTTCTCTCTGAGAAGAGTGAATCATTGGATCGTCATTTGCTGGGTTTCTCTGAACCCTCTCGGTGGTTAGGTGAGTCCAATACTCTGGTATCTGGATTAGCCCCCCTGGCTTTACTTGGTTCACAGAGGGACAAGTTGAGAAATGTACAAGGATTCTAGATAAGATTGAGAAAAGACTAGAAAAGAGTGATAAGCTCAATAATAACTCGGCAACTTTACTAACTACTAGGAGCTAATGATATTTCCATTTACAATGGATGAGCGCGGTACTTCTGAAGGACAATAAACTCTCACATGATAATTCCAATTTTTCTGGGGTAGAGATCACCTTGTATTGTATATCTTTACCATAAACATTTATTTTTTACAAGACTGTTTTAACACTGTTGCCAGACTTGTAAGACTGTTTTAAGACTGCTGCGAGATTGTTGTAAGACTGTTACAAGAGTGTTGTAAGAGTGTTGCCAGACTGTTGTAAGATTGTTGTAAAGCTGACACATGACTATTGTATGGCTGATTAAAGACTGTTGCAAGACTGTTGCAAGACTGTTGTAAGATTGTTATGAGACTTTGCAAGACTGTCACAAACTGTTGTAAGATTGTTGCAAGACTGTTACAAACTGTTGTAGGACTGTTGCAAGACTGTTGTAAGATTGTTTTAAGACTGTTGCAAGACTTATGAGACTGTTTTAAGACTGCTGCAAGATTGTTGCAAGACTGTCACAAGACTGTTGTAAGAGTGTTGGAAGACTCATGTAAGATGTTGTAAAGCTGATACAAGACTATTGTAAGGCTGATACAAGACTGTTGTAAGACTGATAGAAGACTGTTGTAAGATTGTTATAAGTTTGATACAAGACTGTTGTCAGCCTGTTCTAAGACTGTTGTAAGGCTTATATGAGAATTGTTGCAAACTGTTGTAAGATTGTTGCCATACTCTTGTAAGACTATTGTAAGATTGTTGTAAAGCTGATACATGACTATTGTAAGGCTAATACAAGACTGTTGTAAGACTGATACAAGACTGTTGTCAGCCTGTTGTAAGACTGTTGTAAGGCTTATATGAGAATTGTATCATATCAGCCTTACAACTATCTTACAACAGTCTTGTACCAGTCTTACGACAGCCTTGTATTAGTCTTACAACAGTCTTGCAACAGTCTTGCAACTGTCTTGCAACAGTCTTGTATCAGCCTTACAACAGTCTTACAACAATCATATAACAGTCTTACAAGTCTTATTGCAGCCTAGCAAGTCTTGTAACAGTCTAACAACAGTCTTACAACAGTCATACAACAGTCTTGCAACAGTCTTGCAACTGTCTTGTATTGGCCTTACAACAGTCTTACAATAGTCTTGCAACAATCTTGCAACAGTCTTGCAACAGACTTGCATCAGTCTCACAACAGTCTCACAACAGTCTTACAAGTCTTGTATCAGTCTTACAACAGTCTTGAATCAGCCTCTGGTCACTAAAAGCACAAGGGTTAATCATTACCCTACCCCCGGATAAAAGTAGACAAGCAGTGGCTTGGGAGAATAAAATTTTATTTAATTTTATGGTATAATATGGAATAATAGTAAGTAAAATTATGTCGACCTTACTGGACGAGCATATTAATGATAAGATAATATGAAGGTAAGTAAATGGTAATTGACAGGTAGAATAGAAGTCAATTATGATAAGTAAAATATGAAATACAATACACATGATAATTGTATGAAATACAATACAGGTAATTGTATAAATAATAAGAAGCTCTACGTGAGTAGGGAGAGAAGAGAGAAGGTTGTGGGTGGGTGGGACGAAAAAGTACTGTAGTACGTGTGTACTGCAGGGAGGTTGAAGGAGAAGTGAGGCCGGGGTCCGGACCCGGCTGTACCACGTGACCTCGTGGTGGGTGAGAAAGCCGCGAGGGGGCAGGAGGGGCGCCCGGGAGGCGCGGTAGAGGGGGACACCGGAGGTGGCAATGACTCCCCCTGAGCAGAGCCCATGAGAATACCATTCCCCTACCCCCGGATAAAAGTAGACAAGCAGTGGCTTGGGAGAATAAAATTTTATTTAATTTTATGGAATAATATGGAATAATAGTAAGTAAAATTATGTCGACCTTACTGGACGAGCATATTAATGATAAGATAATATGAAGGTAAGTAAATGATAATTGACAGGTAGAATAGAAGTCAATTATGATAAGTAAAATATGAAATACAATACACATGATAATTGTATGAAATACAATACAGGTAATTGTATAAATAATAAAAAGCCAAAAAGGCAAGATAAGGAGAGGGGGGGTGGGAAATGTTTTTAGTCTTTGTGTAGTGACTGGATCAAGGCTCGATTGACGGCCTTTGCATCGTTGGCCTTGATGTATGCCCGGTGGGCATTGGATTTCCAGCCACCGTAGCGCTGGATGGACAACTCAGGCAGGCCCGCCTGGTATGCCTGAGTTGCGGCGGCCTTACGTAGGCTGTGGAGGGTGTACGTGGAAGGCTGGCCTGCTGCCTTCAGCAGGGCCTTCCATTCTCGGGTGAGAAGTCTCGTGGTGACCACGTCCCCGGCCGCGAGGGTGAGGAACGGGGCCTCGGGGCTGGTCGTAGGGACGGCCGCG
The DNA here is from genome assembly GCA_950022655.1 of Alentia gelatinosa. Classification (NCBI taxonomy): domain Eukaryota; kingdom Metazoa; phylum Annelida; class Polychaeta; order Phyllodocida; family Polynoidae; genus Alentia; species Alentia gelatinosa. Next base: position 17,942,736 of record OX465588.1, on the reverse strand, counting down.
ATCATATCGGTGATAGCGCGTACCGGACACGCTGCGACCTCGGGGGACGCCTGGATGACCACAGTTTTTTCCTCCCCCACCAGTTGTAGGTTCTTGGCCGCCTTGATACGGACGGTCACTTCCGTCGGCGTGACCACCACGTCGCGGCGCGACAGGTGTCGCGCAGGGTCGAACTTGGCGGCCGACGGTGGGGCGACCTCGCTCTGCCGCAGGGCCGCGTAGTATATGATGAGTATCCCAGCCCGCAGCACCAGGTGGGTCGGCGAGTGTGTGAGGGCCGCGAGGGCCGCCCTGAGGACCTCCATGGGGACCGGAGGCTTGAAATTTGGGACGTACGATTTGTTGCGCCTCATTGCCTCCAGGGCGCGCTTCACTCTGTAGTCCTCTGTCGGCGCAACGTCCCCTCCCGTCAGTCGCAGATGCGACCGCACATGGGATAGTTGATTCGCGACCGTCGCCGGGGAGGGGGCGTGGTCCGAGACGTATTCGAGGTACGCCGTGATGAAGCTGGTAGTGGGTTTCTGGGCGTCGGCACCCATCCGCCGGCAGAATGCGAGGTATGTCGCGACGGCACTCCGCTGGTTCGCGACCGTTCCGGGGGCACGCGCCTCGCATTGCCGCGCAGATGCCCTCGTCTGGAGTAAGAGCAGCTCCGGATCTGCAGACGAGACGGAAGACAGGGTTAAAACACACGTGGGTGCAGGGAAAGACCTCGAGGAGGGAATGGAAATTTCTGAACATCGAAGCCGTATCGAAGTCCCTCAAGGTCAGATGGGCCCGACTGCGAGCATCCGCGACGGTGTTGAGTTTTCCTGTGCGTGTAGATGAAATCTACCTGCATTTTTGCCTGAACCATCCAGGCCTGGCGGGCACACTCGGCCAGAACGGGGTTCCTGGCACGCCCCGATGCCTGGACGGTTCCCATGTTGTCGCAGTAGACTTCCACGCGAGACCCCCTGTCCCGGTCTGTGATGAACGTGCACAACGCGAACACCATGTTTAGGGCCTCCAACTCAGCGATGCAGCCGACCGGGTCGTTGACCGGACAGACCTGTCCGGAGTAGCAGTACGTGCCGTCCGTACCTCCGATGCCCGAGAGACACGCGTCCACGATGAGGCACTTGGTCGGGGGTCCTCGCGGGATAATGGCGTGGCCATTCCATCCCTCGGCAAAGCGAAGGAACCACCCGAGGTCCTGCCTCATATCGGAGTTAATGTTCAGGTAATACCCACTCATGCCTCGGAGGGCCTCGAGGAGTTTACTGACGAATGGGCGTGCCGCCCTGATGCACTTTGACACATGTAGTACCCGCCCGAGGACGGATTGAAGCTGGCGTTTCGTCAGAGACCGCTTCATGGACACGGCCCTCACGTGTTCTCGGACCTCGTGAAGCTTGTCCTCGGGCACGGTAAGTGACATCTCGGCGGCGTTGATGACTATGCCTAGCCACGTCACGACCTGGCTCGGGGGCTGGGCTTTACTACGGGCCTCGGGGAGCCCGAGTTCCGTCAGCAGTTCTCGGGCCGTCCGGAAGTCGGCCTCGGATTTCTCTCTGTTGGGTGAGAGGATTATGACGTCGTCGAGGTACATGCAGGCCTCGACCCCCTTCTGTGCGAGTATCGCGACGATTGCCTCCGCGACACACTGCATATGGTACGAGGAGGCACGGGCACCAAAGGGCATCGCCGTATCACAGAAGTACCTGTCCCTCCACGCGAAACACAGAAGGGGCCAGTCCAGGGGGTCGCACCGGAAGTTTTTATACGCCCTCGCGATGTCGATCGAGCACATATAACTTCCGGTCCCCGAGGCCACCAGGCGGCCGACGAAACTGTCGACGGTCGGGAGGCCATGCTCTCTCTCCTCGCCGTACACCAAATTCTTCACCACAAAACTGTTGACGCTGTCGTTTTTAGGGTACGTCATGTCGGTGATGACACGACGGTCGTCAGTCCCCCTTTTCTCGCGTGTCATCAACGGCGACACGTGACACCAGGGTTCAAAGGGGGGAGCCTCTTACGGCCCTAGGAGGTTGCTGAACCCTCGTTCCTTGTTGATGAAACTGTCCAGCTGATCAGGGTATCCCGTGGCACTGGGATGATTGGGCACGCCCCTCGTATCGCTAACGGGGCCGGTGTATCCCAGGGGAAAACCGTATCTGATGAAGCCCAGGAGCTCCTCCCTCCCGGGGAGGCCCGTGAGGTACCGCTCCCATGCCGGGATACACAAGTCTGTGGGGAGGTCGATGCGCGCCACGAGCACGTTGGGTAAGCCCGTGCGCCGCACCTCCTCGTAGATGTAGGCGTGGCCCGGGGGCCCGGGGGCCGAGAAGGAGGGCCAGTGAGTCCGCCGGTGTCCGGCGAACCTCTCGGGGTCCGTCCGGACTCCGGGGGAGGGAACCCCGGTCTCGCATACCTCCCTCACAGCGGCGAAGTCAATATCCATTCCGGTGTTCACCTCCTCCCGGGGCAATTGCCGAGCCAATTGCTCCTGCTCCCCGCCAACACGCATAACCACGGGAGTGGAGTCGTTGGTGGGCGGGGTCCTGTGTTTACTACGATCCCCCACGTGGGCGGCACGTGTTGTTGTTGTCACGTGGGGTGTTGCGTCATCCTGCGTGCACTCGCTCCCTGGTACCCCCTCCCCGAGTGCAGGCGTCCTGAGGGTAGGGGGTGTACGACGCGCCACGCTCACTCGCGGGACGCGTCCGGGCCGTTTTTTGACCCCTGTTGTTTCAGCGGTTGAGGATCACTGGTGCGGAGCGAGTGTCCGGCGTGCGGCATCCGGTGTGTCGGGGGTGCGGATGTTTGGGCAGCACTCTCATACCCGCCACCGTACATCAGCTTCCTGTTGCACGCGTGTATGGAGTGCGTGCACATCCGGCCAACGGAATCACAGAAGGAGCACACGTGAATCCATTTGATGTTACCGTCCTGGTGCCCGTTCCGTTGGCGGCACCCCCTCTCTGAGTTGTAAGCTCGGCAGGGGAGCTCCCGCCCCCCGGCCTTGCCGCCGTCGTGGCCGTTGGTCGTGGTGGTCGTAGCCGTCATGGCCAGGCGCACACGTTCATCCTGGATCCGCACGTGATCCGACCAGTAAATCCGCCCAGCCTCGACTTGGTCGAATACAAAATCGGACCAACGGCGGACCCCGGCCCACGGTCGAGACTGCGCATCCACCGATACTTGTGAGAGATGCCTGTACATATCCCTCCTGTGTTCCTCGGGGACTGCTCTGTGGTCCTCCATCATCACGAGGAACGCACTGACGTATTCCATAGGTCCGAGGGTGCCCCTGACCTCGAGTTTCTGCGCGAGGGTGTACAGACCCTCGCGCTCAACATACATATACGGCTTCCAAATACTTTTAGAATGAAAGTCAGTAGTACTCTTACCGGCCGTACGGTCGTGGGGCATGGCCTCTCGGTCTATCTCTCGCTGCAGGTGATGTTCCGGTAGGTAAAGGTGACGGAGGGCCCGTGGGGCGGGGAGGCGCGAGGCCTGGTCCTCGGCCCATTCCCGCGTCCGATCCTCAGCCGGGGTGCGTGCCTCGCGCACGGTCGGCGGGTGATGAGAGACCCGGCTGGGCGACCGTTGTCTGGACATCGCTGCTAGGGTGGCCATCATGGTGTCCATCTTCGCCTCCAGTGCGGTCATACGAGACGTCTTGACCGTTGATCCTCGTTCCGAGACGGATTCGATCTGATCGTTTGCCGCCTCGCTCCCTCTCGGCGTTCCATCCGACTGTACCTGAACAGAAACCTCCGGTGCCCTTGAGGTGCTGGCCACGGGAGTATTTCTTGTCGTGGGACCCATTCTCCTATACTCGTAGAGGTACTTTCACGTGTGTATGGTGTGCTGGCCTATACTCGTGGAGTATGAGGCTGCGAGCACATGACCAAGAATAACGAAAAAGTACTGTAGTATGTGTGTACTGCAGGGAGGTTGAAGGAGAAGTGAGGCCGGGGTCCGGACCGGGCTGTACCACGTGACCTCGTGGTGGGTGAGAAAGCCGCGAGGGGGCAGGAGGGGCGCCCGGGAGGCGCGGTAGAGGGGGACACCGGAGGTGGCAATGACTCCCCCTGAGCAGAGCCCATGAGAATACAACTGGTCAAACAGGTTTGCTGGCTCTGTGTAGGGAATATATCTGATTATGACAGCTCAAGTGTGCCCACTCATATGTGACACTTTGAATACAATGTATTTAGGTGTGTCCCATCAGTTTTGAACTATTTTTAGGAACCAAGTCAGTAGTCGGGCAGGGGTATGATTAGACTGTGATACTGGACATCTGTCCATTTCACCAGGCCTTTAGAATTAGTGCATGGATAGTGAAGGGTTAGATTCTCTGCAGTAAGCTGAAAGCCTGTGTGAGCATTCTAACCCTTCTAGATGACGTATATATGAGCGCGATTTCCCGCGCTAAAAAATCACAGACAAGCTTGAAGCCATGACACTCAAAAGTCATACTATTCATAATACATGTCTTGAATACATTATATATTTAGTACATGAGATAAGGAAGCTGAAAGATACATATATTCCTATGATGGGAGACTTTAATATCAATATTAGAGACCTGTGTGATGAACAAGTTGCTGATTTTTTAAATGCCATGAACTTAGTGAATCTCACTCAATGTATTAAGGACATAACCCAATTTTCTGGGACAAACACGAAAATTGACCTACTATTTACAGATATTAAGAGTATGACTAAGACTGGTGTACTTGTCACATCCTTGAGTGACCATCATCACTTTTTAGAGTTTGCTTGCACGTGTTAAAAACATCATCTAGAGGTTAGAGGGGTCCATATAGACTTTCAGGGTACTGCATACAAGCTATCCCTTCACTATCTGTGTGTTATTCACTATGATATTGAGAACAGAGCAGGGAGCCAGTGTCTCAGTGTCTTAAAGGCGTGCCCAGCTAACCATGACCAATCACCCAAGACCAAAATACCTCAAGACCACTGATGCTTGATGTGTTTAGATCCTAGATAAGCAATTGCAGAAATTGCAAGTTGCCTGGATGAAAGTGGGTTACAAAAATCTATCCATAGGCTGAGTTTAACTCAAACCTGTTAATGGTTATTCATCTATTATTGCAAGCTCATTCATCAATGTTGAACATACTATTTGCTCATAGTTAGTTATTTGAGTAAGATGGACAACTTTTGACCAATTTCAGTATGCGTCTACAGTCCATGCCCTATTTCTTAAAATAGGTTTCAGTAACCCATGTGGCAGGTAAGGATCTTTGCACTTGTCCATTCACCAAAGGGTTTGCTCCTAGTCTGATATTGTAGCAAGCCTGTCTGCTACTATGTTTTCACCCTGGAAATATTATGATAAACCGGTTCAAGAACACTATGGAATTAAGGGTCAAAATTTAAAATGGATAGAAAAGTATTATCAAACCGTAAACAAATAGTAAGAACCAATAATATAAATTCATAAACAGAGGGAACTACCATTCTAGTACTCACTGGTCAGTACTCACTGACCAGTACTCGCTGACCAATACTTACTTACATTCACTCTTGCTAATCATGTCCCATAGTTTTAACGTTTGTAACTCATTTTCCATGCTCCTACTGATATGAGAGTCGTTTCTCCATGATCTATGACGTAATATAGCCAGTGTATAATTAACTACTTATGTGTGCACAGGGGTGAGATAAATATGGAAAGCTACTCATTTTGGTCAAAGTATTTTTTCAAAAACTTGTTTAAATGATAAGCAATATTTTTTTGGAGTCAAACTCGTGTAGAGGACGACTTTGACCAAAACCTGTTTGTTTTTTCCAGCAATAGTTGACAAACTAAAAGGGGACACACATTGAGTCTTCATATATATGGGTTCTCCTCAGCTGTCCAGAAATTTTGTCTAATATCACTGTTGGTTGCGATACTGGGTACCAAAGCCACCGTTTGTTTGTTCGAAAGACCGATCTGTCGCCACGCCGCTTTCCGCGGTGGCTTTATCTACAATTAGACCTGAAGTGGAGGTGGTGGAAGTGTCTGGCTCCGGCCTTAGACTGGTTTCCTGCCACGACAACGTATGAACGACATTTCTACGCTGGTTTCCTTCTTCCTCACTCCTTCTGTAGCTTTGCAGGGTCCAGGAGCTTGCACTGTCGAACAAACGTCTGTTCAGTTTGAGGGGCCTCATCCTGCTGGAATTGGTGTTGGGAGAATGTATCATATTGTTAAGCTCTCTCTAAATGCAGAGGTGTGAAGTACAGCGCCTCCTAGCATTTTGGCATGTATTCAAATGACAGCTGATGCAGATTCCTATGCAAAAATAGGCTAACTAGTAACAGCTACTACATACAGACTGTTAGAGCTCTATCAAAAATCTTTTCAGATATTCATAGAGTGACATCTAATGTACTCCAAACCACAATAGAGCTCAATAGAGCTCCACATTTTATGGCTGTTTGGTGTTTGGTGGAATACAGTCTTATTTCCCATAGGCTAGGGCTTACTAGCCACACACAGTCCATTGTCCAGAGCTCCTTCCCCAATGCTTTGAAAGTGGCGCCTTGAACCCTGCCGCGATCGCATATATGAGTCGGGTCGCTATAGGGGGCGCTGCGCTTCACACCTCCTCTGATCTAAATGTACATTTACATATACAGGTATTATTTAGCTGTTCACTTTCTGTGCACAGATAATAGTGGACATGTTTGAAGTGTGCATCTTGTTCAAGATTGCAGTTGTTGGGAGCATGCAAATTTTAAGATGCCTGTCCAAGTAGATTATATGTGTTGAATTTCAGGACTGTGATTTGATGGGGCATACAGTTTAAGGCGGTCCAACACATTGCCCCCAAGCCGCTGGAAAGTTGGCCATGAGTTTTTAATTTAACCATTTGATTTGCATGACATGTTCTTATTAAGTGTTTGCATGGTTTCATCCAAAACACATATTCAATAGGTGGTCAAGTTATATTTAGAAATCTAACATGTATTATTGAACTAAGTGAAAAGAAATAATATCATAATTACAGTAAAAGAATAGCAATAACTTCCAAAGCCATACCTATATAGGACATAGTCTTTTTCTATTTTGTGTAGATGTTTAATCGATTGTAACCACTTTTGCAGGTCTCCCTCCACCCCTGCAAACCAGTGGTAGGAAGAAGCCAGTGAACACTCTGGAATGCAGCCCTCTACTACCGGATCCAGAAGGAGAGGACTGCTTGACAGACAATATGAGGCTGAGGGCGATACTTCACGAAAGCGAAGTGAGCCAAAGACACAGTGCCATTGCTGTACCTGAGGGAGTGAAAGGGCAGGATGTAGCCTTGGACACGCCACCTGATCGAGACCCTGTGCGTACAATACCAGCAGTGTGCACCAAGTTCTTTCGTGTACTTCATGTCAAGTTCCGGGAATTCCCTCATAACTGGGCTTCCCTCAGTTTCGTAGTATTCATCGCAAGTACTGCTACATCCTTCCCGTGCACTGCCACAACACCAGTATTTGTCTTTGTGTAAAGCATCAGAACTTTGAGGATGAAACCTCTCCAAGACTTCCTGTTCTTCTCAACAGCTTTCTTCAGTTTCCATGGGTGGTTGTCAATGTCAAGCTGGACGAGTTGCCACCTGTAATTTCTCTTGACATGTGGAAAAGCGTTGATGTCATCTATGGTGATAAGGGAAGACCACCAAGAAGCTCTGCATTATGACGAACATGTGATGGATAATGATTCTAGCAGCTGTCATTCTAAGTGTGGGAAAGTCACTCAGAGATACCTACCGGACATTGAGTCTACTAAACGTATGACGTCATATAACGTGACTTCGCTCCCGTCGTTTGAACTTTCAACAAACTTTTTACCTCCCACCCACCCCACATGTTTTTCAGGGTGTTTTCAAAATGATGTTTATCTTTGGTGAACTATTAATTACTGTATACCTTTGTGTACTGTATTTCATGATGTATACCGTTGTATACCTAACAAAGATTTTTCACATTTGAAAAATTTAAAATAAATTTTTCTCCTCCACAGCTGCTTGTTTGTCATTATCACCCAGACAGAGCCAAGGGACACCTTCAGGCATGAACTGAAATGTGACTTCTCTATGATGGAGAGCAATGTTAGGAGAGTCTACACCCAGTACCAGGCCCTCACTCTGGTAAAGTGTACTGTACAGAGGGCCTTTACAGAGAACTTGGTTGTCAGCTACCCTGAGGAACCGCAGCCTTTATACTTTGCTAAGAAGCTGGTAACCATTCATTCTGTGGTTCTCCATTTTCGCATGTCTTTGGCTGTTGTCTTGGATGATCAGAAGCATGAATTTGCAACTGTGTTTTATTTCTTGAATGTTATCAACAAAGTCATTTCTGAAGAACATAGTAATGTTTCTTGCATTCACTATGTGACTGATCACCTGACATCACAATACTGGAACAATGCCTGTTTCAGTGTCATCTCCTAATACCAGTAGCTCATCAACTGTATGGCAACTTGGTTGTACTTTGAGGCTGGTTATGGGAATGAAGCCTGTGATGGAATTCGTACTGCTACAAAATGCATGGCTGACTCGACCATCAAGTGCTGCTCGCTTCTGTTGATCTGGTTATTACAGTTTCTGTGAACTTTTGTATGTGTGTGGTGGACACAAGGGTGCTGGAACGGTCAAAATTGTCCATGAAGTTCGTGCGAAACATATGTAAGGTTGTTCAGACTGGGCCAACAGAGTTATTAATTTGCTAATGATGGTGGTAGAAAATTCAATTCATTTATGATATACATTTGTAGAAGTTCTGGTGTATTCCTAAAAGTGTCCTTTACATTTTTCACTTGTCTCTTGCTCTACAATATAAGGATTTGTGATTTTCAAATTAATTATTCCAAAGATGACGCCACTTATTTTTCACAAAATTTTATACATTTTTGAGCGAGGTACCTATGTACATAGGTACATATGGATTTCTCCTAGAAATGTAACAACCTTGTACCTCTACAGGCCAGGCTGCCTTTCACAGGCCTTGGGCTATGTAAGGGGAAGACCCACCAAACTCCTAATCCTTTTTACGGTTTTTCTTTGGGCTTGGGTGTTCATGCCAGTTTGCTTCTTCAAAATTTCAACTTGTGTTTTTCACGTTGTGTCTCTGCCTACCACCACCCAACAGGCTCCATGAATTTAATCCTTTCCCGACATCACCCAGTTCCCCCGTTCAGCATTACACGGCAGGCATTGCTTGCATAAATGACCCTGCAACGGCAGGCACCTTTTTTGGGGAAATAGCAAAGTCACATGATGTGTCATGTGATTTGTGTAATTTATCTTGGTAACTGATGAAAGTTTGTATACCAAATCAAAGGTTAATAAGGCTCTTATACTTTGACCAAATCTATTTTAATTCAAACAATTGTTTTTTTTTAATCTATTTAATTTTGTATGTAAGTATCAATGATGCCTCTAACCAGGGGAATACCTGTAGGCATCATGCTGCCATAGCCAGGGGGATGCCCGGGGGCATCATGCTATTGTTAAAGGGTTATATAATGGTTCTCTTGACGGTTGAAAACAGTCCTAGTGTATATACATATACATGTTCCCAACAAAGGTTTGGTGGCTCTCCATGTATGTTTGACTATGATACAGGTGCTTCTGTGTGGATATAACAAACTGTATAGCTTAAGTGGGATTCACACGGTGGGACAAATGTACCTGAGACTGGTGTACTTCACCACTTTGCACCAGTCGGCTACTATTTCCAGCTGGGTACAAAGTTTCACAGATTTGGGTGTTCTATAATCTCAGGGAAACATGGCGGATTCAATTCACATGGAAGACTTAACAGGTTCATAGTCTCACCCCTACACCCCTACATAGGGTACAAAGGGTACACAGGATACACAGTTGCCGACCCAGGGTACTTCCCCATGTGAATAGGTGCTATTTGGGACCACTGAGACTCACAGATTGGGGGAGAATATGTGAATTAAAGTTCGTATTTTCACCAAAAAGCCCCTTTAAATTTTAAACCTGTTTACAGTCAAAATCTCATGAGATTCTGTTCCTTGTTAGAGGTGATTTTAGCCGACAATTGCAAGGGAAAAAGTTGTCTCAGCAAAATGGAACCCTGTCATTCACATGAGGAGATTGTGTTCCAGTACCAAATTTCAACAGGATTTGTCTCAGACAAACGACCTGTGAGGTACATGAATCCCACCGTGTAAATTCCACTTTAGTCTTTAGTCCTGAGCGTTTAATATGGGACAAAAAAATTGTTTTTTCTAACTTGAAAAAGGTAAATCGCTGTTGTATCGTGAATAATAGGGCGATTTTTATAAACAAAACATTGCTAGAAAGCTAAGACTTGTGCTTACCTGCCAGCATAAACCTAATTTACCTGTGTCATGGCTAAGATTTCCTGTCGTAGATTGAACATTGGAATTTCTTAGGTAAAAACACTGAAACATGTTACCTTCCTGTCTTCACGGTGGTTTAATGAAAAATCTATCACGATGACCTATAAAAATTAACACCCTATCTTCTTAGCTACTTCAAGACAATTGAAATGATACCTATATTGCCAGGCTGTGATAAATATTTCCTGAGATACAGGAGCATTATGACAGATGACAAACATTCCAAACGTGCCCTAAAACGAAATTTTCTGATATTATTGCATTTTGGGCATATGGCATAGCTAGAAACGGCCAATAATTATCTCTAGATTATAGTTGATAAATTAGATAACCTACCAGTTGTATTCTGTGGCAGTTGATCTACAAATCGCTCTTTATTTGAAGTATCTATGCTGATTATTGACTGAGATAGGATTGAAGGAAAATCAAGTCATACTGCCCTGCTTATAATGTCAGTGATTCAAGCAGAAATATGACCTCAGGCCAAAGTTCTTTGATAAAATGACAGGTGGCACAACAATTTTAGGATATTAGGCCTGAAAAGTTTGTTATATTTATTCTTTGTAAAGTTCTTTTGATTTATATCTACTTAATTTTCGAAAATATCATCTTTTAAAAAACGCTGCATTTGATTGAACTAGATGTTGTGATTTTACCCATATTAAACGCTCAGGACTATAGAAGTGCTTTTGTAAAAAGAAATTGTGGGTAGTTAACATTAATTAAAAAAAATATCATTTATTTTGTGATGCTTCAGTTCTTACTGTAAAAAGTATAAAAACTGAACTGCTCGGAGAAAGTCAGTATCAAATACATACAGCTGACTTGTTGCTCTAAAAGGAATAAAGTGTAGCTAGACAAGGCTGTTAATGTGACTAGCGAGTAAGTGTGGTTGAGAGGTGGTGGTATTTGTTTGCGTTCTTGGGAACTCATTTCTCCTCTGCTACTCCTGCCCTCCGTGGGGGATTTGTGGAGTTATTCTGGTTGAATATCTGGTTGATATCTGATTTGATGTTCACCATACTTACTTATTAGTTTTGAAAGAAATATTTCACGTCAGGTGTCTGTTTAGCATCCTTTTTGTGGTGTGTGTGGATATATTTGTATTGATTTTGTAGATGTTGTGGGCATATATGTGTTAATTTCATCAGATGGGCCTCCCCCCGTCAACTCTCTGCGAGTGTGTTCAGGCAGTATCATTCTCTCAGATTTTTTCTTTTGTAAACATGGTATTGGTAGTTCTTATCCATATTTGCTATCAATTGTATTGAGCCCTGGGTGCTTGGCATTTAAGATAATGAATCCAGTTGTATTTAATTCTGTCTCTCAGGGCACGTGCACATTTGCTCTCTGGATGCTCATATATGTAGTCTTCTACATACATTTGTACACCCCTTTCACCATCTTTGTCCTTCATATTGAAGTGTCTGTGGAAATCATTTGCCCTCCTATTTTTTATATGGCTCTGAGATGCTCTGCTAGCATTTCTGTGAGCCTGTATTTTGTTTGTCCCCCATATTGGGCCCCACATTATTTTGCACTCTATGTAGTAGATGATACTCGAGCTGTTGCACGAGGCTTGATCTTTGCATTTGTGAGTTTTGGACCTGATGTTTTTGCTCTTGTTGATGTGTGGACAGTATTTACAGTCCTTCTTGTTACATCCATTGTCCCATTTCTTTTTCTCTTTTTGGGTGGTGTTACCTGTGTGGTATACAATCCTTGCCCTGAAGAGGTGGTCCCTTAGAGTTTTGGGACTGCGATAGCCTTTTATCAGACTCGAATTGTAAAAGAAATAAAAGTTGTTTAATTGATTATTTGAATTTTTTCAGTCTTATCCATATACAGGTTGAGACTTTGCTGTTTAAAGACGCAGGTCCTATGCTGGTAGGGTAATTTGTTATTTACAATGTATCACAATGATTCTTCAGACACCTGCTACTATCAAAGGAATGGCCCTTGTGAGTATGATCATTTGTAATTCATTCGGTAGGGTATTCCACAAAGATATTCTTAAGTATTACACTGCAGATTTCTTAAACTTTTCTTTCTTCTGTCATTTATGATATATAAAGCATTTCTTATTTATGATCATGTTTGTACTTGTCCATCCAGTCTATTTTCTTCCCAAATTCATGAAGAGGCTCATGGTAAAGTGATCAACCTGAGTGGACATGGCAGTCAGGATGCTGCGGATGAGAGGTGGAGCTTGGCGCCAGGTGTGAAGCCTCTTAGCATGGGAGCTGCATGGCATGAGGGGAATGTTGAGGCATTGCTGGCGTGATCAGAGAGTCATGCACCAGAAATAAAGTTCTAACTGCCCCCAAAGATGAGAGAGCCTCTGCCAGGGACTGTATGAACAGATAGACCTCCAGAACCATAGTATGGAGAGGATCATGAGGGTGATCCACAGCGGCAGGCTTAGCCTGCTTTGTTCTGGTGTGCGAATTAGGCGAGAGCAGCATGTTAGGATGAGCACATCCAGGCATACAGGAATGTCAGAGTTCTTGTAATCAAAGGGAAGGTTAAAAAGAGCATCTCGTTTCGTGGCACCTCCACACCACTTGTCAAAAATACACTTGGCATGTCCCCACGGGACCAGGGAGCAAGTCCCAGTCTTGAACAGCTGTAAAGTACCGGATCTGTTTGGCACAGGCGATGACAATATCCTGGCATAGAAGGAATGCATATGTAGTGTGTAAGGCAGGGACATGGATGCCCCTACCCCCAATTGTCATGCCCACTGGAGGGCCTCTTCTTTGATGGCATCAGCCGCACCACCGATGCCGGGACCAGAAGCAGGTTGACTGTGGCTAGGGCTTCGCTGAAGAAATGATGGCAGTTCACTATCTTGGTGAAACGCTTGAACCACACTATGTCGACTGAGATGACTCAATGCCGACTGAGATGACTCACCTTCTTGTGATTCGAAGAGCACAAAAAAAGTTGTGCCCTGAACCATGGGCATGTCATACACAGTGTGCTAGGAGCGAATGTATCTGGGTCCCGGTTGGGTACGACTTGGGGTCCTGAGTATCTTGGTCCTAGGAGGGTGGGGTTGGGGGTTAGGGGTTGGGGGGTGTCGGCGAGGTCTTTCCTGAGTTGATGGTAGGCCTGTGACAGGGGCATAATTGTCAGTTTGACTTTTCTCTAAACCCGTGAATTTGTAAGAATCCCTTAGACGTGGGCTCTGAATCCTATCTTACCTATCTTAACCAGTTCTTCTTCCGTAGCATTCAAGGCAAGGGCAACAATCCAAATCCAATCATAGAAATAGACCCTCTCATAGTAAGCAAACATGTCTTCTGGTTTGCCTAATTTATCACGTTTGAGTCGTTCAATAAACATGGCTTCGAGTTCCTTCTGAGAGAATCCAGACACGCCCAACTCATCAGGTTCTGTAGTTTCATGTATAGTGCCTGAAAAGTATAAATCAAGATGCCTTTATTTTTGAAAATGTAAATAGACATAATTACCAAAGAGACTAGCACAGAGTGGGAGACAGGGGGAGTATGGTTCTTATGGGTTAAATACCCAGGTGCTGAAAATAGCTGAAAATCAACAGAAAAATCGATGATGAATTAATCAAAATACACTTATTTTTCAAAAAGTTGTAACCAAGTGAAGATTGGTGTAACTCTATATCTTACAGTGTTGACATTTCGTTTGAACGTTCTTAGCTTAATATGTGTACAAATTAACATGACCATCACAGGAGCACAGATGATGGTGCCATATACTGTATCACAAAAAAATGAAGTTTTTAATGTTAACTGAATGTTAAAGTGACCCATGATCATGCATATACCCTAAATCCTTTTTGTGGCTCAAATCTGCACAATTTAGGGGAAATACCTCAAACAGTGCTTCTTTTGCCCCTAAAATATCTAAGAAATCAAACTATGCTAGTTACATAGCACTTTTAGTCCGACCCCGAGCGGGAGGCCCACATATCAAGCCGCCCAACATATATTTAGCAATATACAATTAGTGTATCTTACAGTACATCATAGAATTAACATATGATTTTGTCTCAACAAGTTCTCATATTATTGTGTTTGCTGTATTGCCAATGTTATCAATACTTAGGACTCTTGCAGGAAGGATGTTTGAAGAGAAATGCTATTCTAGCTGGAATTGTGTGTTCATGCTATGTCAATATATTCTAACTGGTTCATTGCTAATCTGTAAAATCTAATCCATTCAATATTGTAAATCTGCAACAGGAAAGGTTCTTTTATACATATTCATTACTGATGTTAAGCAAGGAATTTAATGAGGAGGATTTTCCTTCTAAGATAAGGGATTACAACTAATACTTGTATCTTTCTCGAGTCAGGTTTTATCCACATAATTATGGTAAGGAGTGTGCTACTATCTGGTGCATACATTCTGCTTTACAGAACTACGAGACTCCCCTTAAGTCTCTATTACCAAATACCGGCCTGTAATACCTATGTATATAGTGCCAATCACAGCCTTTGTAAGCTCTTCTTTTGTGCATTCAATGTCCTCTTGAATGTCCTCTTTAAGCCACCATTTGTCATTGTGCCAAGCTGGAATTATCCACACCACCTTTGGGAATGCCATCCCTATTTGCAGTCCCTTCAGAGAGAAGAACATTTTAAAAATGTAAAAGAGCAAATGAGTCTGTATCATCAGGGGCCACTACAGTATGACAATGATGATTATCAAGTTCCTTCAATGCCCAATCAATTGAGCAGTACGTCTTACAGAATCTATTTAAACAATGAGACAATAGTGACAAAAAGTCAGTGTGTGGGGGTCATTTTTTAGGGTTTCATGGTAATTGTGTAGTTTAAGGTTTTTTAAGAATTTGGTAGACCTATAGAAATATGAAATGGCCATTTTCTGTAAAAGTAGAATGTTACTATGTCAACTAGGACTGCAAATATGCAAAAGTGGGGCCACAGGTTTCTTAATTCTTTTTGTGAAATACATGATCCTAATGTCTATTACCTTGCACAATATTTGGGCGGACTCTTTCTCGTAGCTTTGGAGTATGATGATTTTGCTGTCATGTTTCTGGAGAGAATCGGAAGTTTAAGTGTACTTTCTTAAGAACAAGAAGAGGAGATTATATGAGCGATATATATTTCCACATGGTCAGACCTTGATTATCTCAATGACTTTATATCTGAATCAGTACAAAAATGAAAATTGAAGTCCATTTTGCAGTCTAATAGCCATTTCCCAGTGTGTTGAGTGGAAAATTGACTTACTTTAAGGACATCCAGGCGGTCTCTGGGATCCTTCTGGTATACTTCAGCTAGCACAAGGGATATATTCTCTTTTGGCATCTCTGGCACCATTAGATTTGGTACCTAAGATTGAAGTATAACATAGATGTTTATTATATGCACGCATACATTAAATGGCTGTATAAACCAAGCAGAAATATAAAACCAAAACATTTCTGATTTTTATAAGAGCATATGGTGGCGACCTGTGAATCAGATTTACCTCTTTTCTTTTATGTTCATTTCTTTGTCGAATTTTTGTTTTATAAGAAATCTTTATTTTATTGCCACTCCTTGCATCTTCCCTCCTCTAGGTCATTCACCTCTTCCTTAATATATGAATATATCTAGGGAAAGCCAGTTTTAAATCAATAAACAGTGAAAAGTGGTAAATGATTACTTTGTCTCCTTGGATCTTCTACACTAGAAAATTCTGGGAAGTGACCTCCCCAATCTAAATCTATGGCTAGTGCATTTCATAATAATATTAGCATGGCACATTCTAATATACATGTATATGAATGTTTGCGATTGAAATTTCAGTCTGTGGAGACTTTTTCACATTGCCGTACAACATGACCTGCACCTTGCCGTACAACATGACCATACTACACCGTACGGTAAGCAGATGGTCTTTTTTCTAAATTCAATTTGATAATTTGATGCTCTATTGATTGAATGATGGCTGCATATCATATATGTTGGATGTGCTTGATAATTTACACGACAATGTCTTACATGCTTAAAGCTTATATAAAGCAATTAATCTCAGTTAATTAATTCAAAAGAATAGGCCCCGCCCTCCACATGGCTGAGCATGTGCAGAACGGGACCACCTAGGGCATTTATTCACTGGGAGTAGCGTGGGACGCTGTCAGCCCTTGTGTACATGTACCCTGGACAACTTTGAGGCAATGGTCGTCTATAGGAGCTCTGCTCCAATGCTAAAGCATGGGAGTAGTGTTAGGACATCGTTACCTGCGCCGACTGTCAGACTGGAGCTATTAAACTGACAGCTAGAGGGCTGAGGGCAGTCAGTCAGATCTGACACTCAGCAGTGTACACACAGCCGTGATTACCGACCATGACAAGCACTATAGGCAGTACAATGACCAGAAGAACATATGGTAACTAATACAATATATGCTCAATATCTATGTATATCTGTGTACCTGTATCTGTGTATCTATATTTACTCAGGATAATTTCACTGTATTTTGCACATTTTGTAATGAATATGCAAGGCCAGGTGAGAGAAAGTTAGCAGGGCAGTGAGGCATGACATGAGGGTCAAGGCTGGACTGGTCCTGTAAGGGTTATTTGTAAACATGATATTTGTTGGAGGGAGGGAAGTTATCTATATAACTCTGTGTATCATGTGTCTCTCTATATATCTGTATGTGTATCTGTGTATCTTTGTCTGTGTATCTGTGTAATAACTGCACTCTGTAGGGATTCATGTAATATAAGATCTACCCTCCATACTTCACCTGTAGCTCCCACCCTGTGGACTGACCACCATGCCCCTGCATGTGGCTCCTATATACCCCCACAGAGCGCAGACTGCGACGTGGGGACTGCGTGAGCGGTCAGGGGCAGGTGCACAACACACAGGCCACCCTCTCACACAGTGAGAGGGCGGTGTTATATTTTTTAAAATTATCATTAAGATTTGTTCCCGTATTTCAGCTTTAATGCTTCTGGCGCAATACTGGATTACTTTGCTCTCTTAAGTATTGACCAACATATTTTAGAAAAAAATACTTGTTTAACTAACTGTGCCCTTCAACTCCCAGATCCCTGTGAAGACACAACACTCTAATTCTCCTTCACAGGAAACATAAAACACATCTAGAAAAGAAATACGTTATTTTAGAAACATAGTAAAACATTTCATGAAAGTTTACTCTACACGTATACTTGTCTTCTCCTACAATCTCATCGTATTTGCTTACTATAGGATACAGGAATATAAGTGATGCAATTCTGAGCCATAGAAATAGAATAAATATATTGTATACATTACTTCAGGTAGTGAAGCTTTGTAGATCAGTGAAGCTCTTTTCCATTTAAAGTGTCTGAGCAGAGCAAGCCATACAGGAATTTTGGAGGTATCAGAGCCCCAAAGACGAAAGAAGTTTGGGTACACAGATTTGTCTGACAATGCTGGAGTGGTTGAGTCAGCTGAAATCTATAAGAATAGCATTTAAGTTTAAGTTTTATTAAACACTAAGAAGAAAAAAAGAGGACACTCACACATGACATAATTTGCTTAGTAACTGATTTATTCTTCAATGTTCTTTCTTTACATAATCTCATGTATTACTGAGGAGATCCTAATGTTAACCAAGGTAATAATAAAATCTGCTTCATAAGAATTGATATCACAAGCTAATTTTATAATTTGATTGCGTTGCCGATAAGGAAATTACAAATTGTACACAGTGTATAAGTGGACCATTTAATTTCTACACAAGGATCAAAGGGGAGAAGGGTGGAGCACACTTTTTACAGTGCAAATTTTATTTTGCGCTGTTAGTTGCAAGGGGAATTGAAGATGATAAGATAGCTCTAGAGACATGTGGGAAACTCACATGGTTTAGCAATGAATATGTTACAATTGGCCTGCATGGCCTGTCCCTTGGGGGTATATACTGTTACTTCTACCTGGCCTTACCGGCATAGCTTTGGCACCTAGCGCTAAAGGACTAATCGCAGAGGTTTTGAGGGCCATCACTGTCTTTTGACTCGCCTTTCTGTCTTTCAGGCGTTTCTGTGAAGTTTAGGTTACCCGGTTTGGCTAAATCTTGCTACAGTCTGTTGGCTTGGCTATTCAGTAGGTCTAGCTCTCTGACATGTCCAGTCATCATAATAGCTCGGACATCATACTCAGCATACTCCTGTTTAACACTTCAGTGGTCTTCCTTTAAAGGCCAACTGATTTCGCCCATGCTGTGAACACAAAGTTGAATCCTGGCTCATGGGTTTCCTCACGGTTTCTGTCCATCATAATGAGTAGTAGCGTGTGAAATGATGCATTTGCTGTGCGTAAGCCCTTGCAGTGACGTGGCCAGTCTCCATGGTCAGCGAGCATAAGGGGGCCAGTATTGACTGGGGTGAGGTCGACCATTGCACCCTTTCCCGTTTCCCATTTAAACCGTTATATATATTCTATATACCTCCAAAAACCGCCCCCCTGGTCCTCTATAAAGAACAATCCCTTAGGCCTTTGAGAGCAATAAACTTCAAGTGCATTATGTATGAGCTAGAAGACAGTAAGGGTTTATTAGCTTTGTGTAGACAATCAAATACCGATATCATACCCAGAAAAATTAGCTATAGCTCATTTCATAATATTTTTCATAAAATCGGTGTGGAACCAATGCCTTGAGCATTTTTACTTTGAGGAATGAGACAGCCTTTGAAGATTGTTCAACCAATCATTAGTCGTGATGAGTACCTGGATGCAGACTGTTTGCTGACATGATGTGCATGAGTGCATCCACTCCTAGCCCGAAACACAAGGATTTGGTTGTTTTGTTACCGTTTCTAATATATTTTACTTAAATAACAGCACTCTTCCGTGGTTATAATTCTGGTCCTGTATATAAAATGCTAGATCTAATCAGATATTACCTTACCACCCCAACCACCGCCAATCAGCCGCTGCCAATGCCACCGCCGCCGCTGTCACCACAAACACCCCTGCTGCCGCCATCGAATTCACACCCGTCCCTTTCACAGCCATCACTACCCGTCTGCACACAGCCATTCGCTCGCCCACCCATAGACAATTCTGTGATATTCTGTGTAGGCAATCTATCCACACACACTGAGGGGAGATTGAGGGGAGGATGTGGGGGGGGGGGGGGGGTCAGGGGAGGTTGGGGTGGAGGGGATAGGGGGGGGGGGGGGGAATAGGGAGGAGGAGGTGGGAGCTGGGCGGCCGGACTACTGTTTGCCCAAATAAACAAGGAAAAACATAGTTGTACACGCCACATATGCTGACATGAAATATAAACATATAAAACAGGTCAATATGAATTAAATATGTGTGTTTATGCGGTGGCATATATATGAAATATCTGCTTTTTACGTGCAGTGTACATATATTGTATATAATATGTACATATATGGGCAAAATAACTCAAACTAGGAAGTTATCCAGCTAAAGACTGAACCACGCATCTTGGACCAGGCATCTTGGACCAGGCAACCAGACCCATCCTCCACTTTCTTCTGATTAATACACCAAGACAGTTGACAACAATTTTTGTGTGCTATTATCACTGGTTGGTTTTTGTAACTGTCTCTATCATAATTGTATATATATATATATGGTCGATATTCAGAATTTGGCGACAATTCAGTCCAATATGGTCCAAAAATGAAATTATTAGGATCCGTTTAGGAGTTTGCCCATGCAATCTAGACAGTTTTATGGTATCATACCTAAAATGGCTAATAGTTTGGACTATTATCTGGATCAGTAGACCATATTGAAGTAATAGTCTCTTTAATATTCTGCCTCCGTGGAGATAGATATATCAATTCAAAATTCTATTTTAGGCTTTTATAATATCAAAATGATAAAGTTTCTTTGTTTGTTATGCATAAAAAACATATTCAGCTAGGAGATAAAAGTGAAAAAGATTACCTAGCTCATTCAATAAAAATATGTATTACCAAATGTATGATGGCCATTTTATTCCCATAGTATGGCGTTTATCTATGAACACTGCACTTTTTTTCAAGTGCCATAAAAAATTTGAAAAAAAATAGGTAAATGTTGATGAACATGTTTTAAACAACTGTGGTTAATCTCAAATATCTGGAACCATTCAGTGGAGAGACATAAAATATTGAAACGTTATACACAGAGGCAATAGTGTACACAGAGGCAGAAACAAAATCTTTTAATTTGGCCTGTTGCCATCCTAAATATGGATTTATTTATTATTTCTGCTGGGAAATATTAGGAATTATGTGTGTGGTTTATTTGCAATGGTTTTATATATTCTTTCAGAGCAAATTTGAACTGCTAATGACAAGTTGTCATTTCTGTTGTTCTTCTTATAGTTTATCCCCAAAAGATATTTTTTCCATCCATTATTTATTATATACGATGCTTATGTGGTGCTCCATGATGTCTCAGGTCTCCCTTTAATTCTACATACCCATTTAGGCCATAAAAAAGATAGAAACCCATGTACACGGAGGCAGAAGTGTGTACACGGAGGCAGAATCTGCCTCCATGGACATTATTTAGCAGTATAACTCAATAGTATGTCGGGGGATTTTAGTTCAATTTCACATCTGGACAGATGTGGCCCTATCCTACTCATATTATATCTTTTTCAAATTATAATAGCAGATCTTATGGAAATATTGACAATTATTTGTGTACACGGAGGCAGAAGCACATTCTAGTCATTTCCATGCCACCAACACCAAAACCCATCAACATCAACACCCTTCAACACCCACACCTATTAACCGACACCCACAGCAACACCTACCAACACTAAGAACCATAGCAGGCTGATTGTCAGTTTAAAAATAGAGATAAACTTATGTACACGGAGGCAGAATGTGCCTCCATATACATTATTTAGCAGTACAACTCCATAGTGTGTAGGGGAATTTTAATTCAATTTCACACACGGACAAACATGACCATATCCTACTCATATTATACCTTTATCTAAGTGTATAAGTGGATCTTATGGAAATATTGACAATTATGTGTGTACACGGAGGCAGAAGCACATTTTAGCCAAATCAAGTAATTCCATGTTGCTCCTAATACACATATTTCTGGTCGATAATATTTTATGCATGGTAGAGAGGCATTTTTTCCATATTTGATAAATACAAAAACTATGTTTTAAACCACTGTTTAAGTGCTGTTTCACTCTGCTTAGTAATGTACACGGAGGCAGAATTCAATTTTAGCCACCACAAGTCATTAATGAAAGTGCTGGAAATTTCTTTCCTAAACTATCAAAATTCTCGTTTTTACTTACTTTGTAATGTTATCTCATTGAAAAATAGTTCAGTAATAAAACTGAGTTGGTTTACTGTAAAGTGTAGACAATCATAAAATAAAAACGGAAATCTTTAATAAATTGTCGCCAAATTCTGAATATCGACCATATATATATATAGACAATAATCGATGGTTTTGTGGACAGGCGGCCATAAACTACGAGAGGTTGACGCGTCATAAATCATGTCAACCTCGAGTGGTTTACAGAGCGGCCTGTCAACATAACCATGGTTTGTTGTATTTATTATCCATCTTTTCGGATAAACTAAACCAGTAATTTCCATATTAAAGGGTGTAACGATAGGAACTATTTCTTTGCTCTATAGCACAAAGGGACTATTTTTCCCGTATACCATGGTTTTGAGGCCATATACCACAGGTTTGATTCCGTATACCACAGTTATGGTATCTGACAGGCTTTATACCATGGGTCGTGGTTTACTGAGTCTCCATACATTTTCAATTGGGGCTTTGTATAGGTCCGTGATACGATGGATAATAAAAAAATTATATATATTCTGTTAAACTTGTGTCTTGTGGTGATTGACAGTTAGAGATGATTAGTCAAAGATTTACCTGTGTTAAATTGAAATGGTGACTCATTGCTGCCAGGGCCTTGGTGGCTGGGGAACAGGAATCTCCTAGTAGCATGAATTTTATTGGTGGTTGATGGACATATTGGCAAAGTAAGTATGTTCCCAATCCGCACTGCAAATAATCAGATTTACATAACTCTACACATATTAGTTACCATTAAACATTCTCATTGCAAATCATCATTACCTAATGACTGACATACTAGGGACCGGAGATGAAATATGTAGGTTTTACCTCAGCTTGAAAAATTTTAACATGTGTAAAAAGTCAATGTAAACAAGGCTTGATCAGAAGATAAAAAGAGGAGAGAGTAAAAATTATATTAACTTGAATGTAGGTAGGAAAAGAATGTCTTCGATCACGGTGGCTACAGGAGTGGAGACCATGACGTCATCAAAGTCCCGATAATGTGGTAGGTGGTGTAGCAGATGGCGTGATGGATTTTCTGTGCCATTAACCCTCACCCCATTTCCCACAATTACTTTACTTGCTTGATCTATTGAACTACAGATATTTAGCTACCCTTTCCCCCAATCGCCGGACATACCATGGTTTTAGGGTATGATTCACCTTTCATTTCTACGATTTGTCCACCGGGCTCCGGACGCGCACCGACGCGCACTGACTTTTTTTTTTGGTTCAAGTTTTTTATTTCAATTTCTCCTACGAGAGGAGTTCTTCCAATTGAGATACATCTAGATTCTGCAAACATGAGACGTTATCAACCAATCTTACTACAATATAGTGAATAATGAGATATGAAAAATAATGAGATGAGGCGTATCGAGTATCCAGATCACAGAGCCCACATTCATCTTCGTTTCTTCATCCGAAATCATACAATTTAAACCATTACACTAGTTAGCCTAATCTGACTACCTCTCGGCCAGACCACACAGACTACTACCCTTTTATAGTCTATATCTTGTCTGTATTATACACTAACTGTAACTTCCTTTTAAAGTCTTCTTTTGTTTTACTATGCTGTATTTCTGGGGAGATGCAATTCCACTTTGACCTCCCGATACAAAATCCATGTCGTAGCGCGTATCGGGGCAGTTGGTAGGGTTTCTAAGATAACGCTGCTCATGCGCACTGATGCGCACCGACGCGCTATGCCAAAAAACCTGGGTGCTGTTTAAGAAGTTACGAGGGAGAATTGGTCTGGACGATAGGAGACCAGCCGCGAGGGAGGACATTGGGGAGGATCCGGCGTGAATATCGTTTGATAAGGGAGGTCCTGCGTGGACTCTCCTCTCCTTGCTGTAAATTCTCCTAACTTGACCCAGATCGTCTGTGGAAGGAGATCAGCGTCAGACACGGCAAGGCACCAGTGTATTCAGTACTGCGGCTACTTCCATGGATACTTCTGTGATATATAGGAGAATATAAAATCAAGTTTTCGATAAGATTTATTAATATTTATGATATATTTTCATAATAGAATTATCTTTTATAGGTAGTTCAAGATATTAGACCTTTCCTGAACAGTTGTCACATCTCAAATATAATGTTTTAATTAAAATAAATAATTGAATCGACCATCTCCCTGGTTATCGCTCACTCTTGTCATTGAGCTCAATGTCAGACACACTGTCACTATAGTAAGAGGCCGCACCCACCTACTACGATAAGGTCCCCAATATACCCCGATAGTAGGAACCCGACAAGAGATGTTCCCGATAGACCCAATGAATATATATATATATATACTTTACGGAAGCATATATATAAAGATATAAATAGATATAAAGATATATATAGATTTCGGTACAAAAAGGCCTAAAAAACCTGCGTAAGCGGACACTTCCGACAGACACCCTACCAAAATTTGATCACTACATCCCAACATCCTACATCACTACAGACGCGAACCGATTAAAAAACCATATCGTAGAGGGTCTACAACAATCGATCATGTATCGATTGTCGTAGCACGTTGGTGCGCATCGGTGTGTATTGGCGACGCTTTCAACGGGAAATCATATTATGAAATTTCAGGATACCTGAAATATATAATGGTAATGCCCCTCTGCAAAAATGGTCTCAAATCGATCATTATATACTTTAACTTGGAATGGATTTTTTTCATTAAATATTATAATGAAATATCACATACTATTGTTCTCTAAAATATCAATCATAAATATGCATTATTGCTGTAATGATTAACTAGAGAGCGTATTATAGGATATGGTATTTATTAAACTTTGGACATTTATACGTAGTATAACAATTGAGTATAGTAATACCGTTGTGTAATACAATGTGAGGGTATTACGAATTGTATTAAATTGTTAACATGAAAATTTAAAAAGTTGAAATTGACAATTGTTATACAATTATACAGGTAGTGTATAAAGTATTGAGTTGAAAATGTTGAATTTATCAAAACAAGTAGATCTACATGAAATGTGAAAAACTTTTTTTACCCCTATAGAAATTTCATGTAGGGTGGGTGGGTGGAAAATTTAACCGTCTTCATGTGAGAGAAATCGAAGTGAAGACTGAGGGTCACGTGACCAAGAGCGGTCTGGTTAACGTCCCCTAGAGGGAGTAAGAGTCTATGAAAGCGCCCTCTGTATTCATTACTGTTCACAAGTTCGCTCTAATTATAAAGGAAATATTGTTTATAACGCTCGTTGCGTTGTGAGCTATATCGGGGTGTATCGGGACCATGGTAACTTTTTCATGCACCCTCCCAAACATGTTACGACGCACACCGACGCGACCCGACGCGCGGCGATACGCTACGATATGGTAATTTTGTATCGGTGCGTTTCGGCGTGTATTGGCGTTGGTGGGTGCTCGGTCTAATGCTCCGGTGATATTGACGTTTTCTTCCAAAAATGCGGGATGGGAGAGTCACACTTCCGGTCGCCAAACTTTTCCTTTCCCGTCCCAACTACCACAATGAATTTCAACGAATTAAGATTATATTAACCATAGAAGTGTAGAGATGCGTACACTAATTGTTTTGTAGCTGAAATAAATCATTCATGCCTGTGTAGGTTGTCGATTTTTTTCATCGGGGTTGGGGGAGGGGGCACCGTGTGTATAAAATATATCACGTAGTTCCAGTCTGGAATTCACAACAGAAGTTTATGGACAAGAAATAAAAGTATCAATCTGAAACAAAGTGATCCTGGACGTTCTATAGACTGTCACGGTTCTCCACATGTACACTTTGTGAAAATACATCGATCAGAAGTGGTTAAGTTTATTATTAGATCAGAGCGCAACCTCTGACGTCCGACCAGGTCGTGTGCCAGACAGACACTGAAGCATTGTAAAATATTTCAACCTGAAACAAATCATTCCTGGCTGTGTAAATTCATATCTAGCATGTAGTGCCAGACTCTGATTGACAGCAGAACTCTATGAACACAAACTATGAGTTACAACTTTTTTTGTAGCTAATCTACGATATCAATCTGAAACAAAGAGATCCTGGACGATCTATGTACCATCACAGCTATTCACATTCATATTTTGTGGAAATATATCTATCAGAAGTGGTGGGATTGATTATTAGATCGGAGACTAAGCCCGCACTCCAGACAAACACTGAAACACTGTATAATATTTCAACCTTGGGGAAAAAACATTCCTGCCTGCCTGTGTAAATTCGTATTTATCACTTTGTACCAGTCTCGGATTCGCAACAGACGTGTATGGGCAAGAAATAAAATCTTGTGTATCTAATCTGCTGTATCAACCTGAAAGTGATCCTGTACGATCAATAGACTATCATGGCTATCCACATGTAGCGTAGCCTCCACGACTGACCATCTTGAGTGCCAGACAGACACTGATCAATTTATACCAACCTAAAACATTCCTGTCTGTGTAAATCCATATATATCATGTAGTGATAGGATTCTCTGATTCACAACAGAACTGTATGGATACGAACTGTAAGGGTTGGATCTAAAAGGCTTTTATAGAGGGACATAGAGCGGATCATGAGTGTGTGCTGTGAGTGAGATAAAGTTTAGAAAGAAGTTAGTGAAAGTCATAATCAATGGTGATTTACAACAGAACTGTATGGATACGAACTGTAATTGATCTTTTTATATCTAATCTACGGTATCAATCTGAAACAAAGTGGTGCTGGACGATCTTGTGCTGCGCTCGCCCGGGTAGTTATCAATAAACCTTATTTATCTCCAACTACTGCCTCATTATTCAAAGGGATTTATTAGTTGGTTTATATGAAACAGCATTACCTATTTATTAGACATATAGGCAAAATATGATGATATTTTACACTTTTCAGTTCTCCGTTTCTTTGATATATAGATCTTGGCTTAACCTACCTCTCCTGCTCTCCCAAGATATTTTTCCTAATGTACGTCCATAACATTTGTAAACATATAAGTTCACTGTGCATTATAATGCATGGATTATCACTGTAAGGATGGTAATATTACTCAGTCTCATGGGAGGTCAATGTAGATGCCATTTGGTGTTAGGTTTCAAATAAGCAGTGAATAGGGATATATATATTTACAACCTACCTTTGAATCCATCCAGATGACACTGAGATTATACCCGGGGAGAATATCTGGACGTGAGTTAACATGCTCCAGTGCCAAAGAGCTGGCAAATTTGACGAGGTCCCCATTGGTCCAGTCTCCTGAGTATGGTGCTGTTCCTAAGACATGCAATACCTCTTGACCTTGTGTGCTGGACAGGCCTGTGACCAACCAGATCACAATACCATAGACTTCGTATTTTGGCATATCAGTGCACAAGTAGGCGACAATTCATCCAGAAACCTCTGCTGAATGGTCCATGAATACGAGCAAGAATCATCTTTATAAACAGCATAGCGGAGGAGTAACCAACAAACTAATCTGAGAGGATCACAAGTATCCTTGTCAATGGAAAGGTTATAAAGTTCTCCTTGTACTGGAAAAGTTATTTCTTATCCTTTGAACTGATGTGCATCTTTTCTTTGATGGCTGAGCTTTGATTGAACTTGAAAGCAAACAAATAGTTTGGAAGGAGATCTTAAGTAATAGCGAAACATTATTTGATGTTTTCTACATGAAAGCTACAGTTCACTTGATAGGTCACTTATTGAAAGTGCTTGTAAATTTATATTTGCGATGATATGTTGTTTAACATGGACAATATTATGCACATTAAAGCAATTCATGACCAAAATGTTGGTGACTCAAAGTTTGTAATGAAAATGACCGACAGAGAGACATAGACATGACAAATTCTGCATCAAATAACGAAGGAAGGTTTTTCAAAATAACCATCAATGTAAATGTAAACAACAATTAACCAAATTTTGATTCGCTTCTGACCGACTGAGACGAAACATATTTATTGATATCTAGTTCATTTTCAGTAGCATCACCTATCATATGAAAGAAATCTTCGGGGCTAGGCTTGCATCCTTTTGTGGTGTGATTTCTAAGCCCATGATAATTCAAAGGCTTGAGGAAGGTGGTCCCACATACAAACATCTTGATAGGGTACTTCTCTTTTAGATCTTTATGCTTGGCTTTCACTTTGTTGCTACACAACACTTTTTTAAGTGTATTTTTCCCCTTAACGCGTCGTTTCCAGAGGCATAGAACATTGATGGCAGGTGGGCTTAATGGGACTTGCCCTGCAACATGATGGTGATTGGGCCGGCGGGAAGTTTGCACAAAGTGTAAATGCTATCAGGCTTGAGTTCAGAGCATGAGTGAGGGTCTTTAGATCTAGAAGGCTTTTCTAGAGGGACTCGGAGCGGATCATGAGTGTGTGCTGTAAGTGAGGTGACGTTTAGAAAGAAGTGAGTGTAAGTCATCATCCATGGTAGAAATATCGAAGGAAATATTCCTGAAAAGGAGGAGTTTGACGGAGGATTGGTGTGAGGCCTCTTTAATGAGCTGTGCGGAGATGTCTGACAGCTTGAGGAGTATGTGTTCTCGCTGTCTCTCATTCCTCATTCCATATGAAAGGTAAAGCTCTACTGATCATAGATGCTCATTTCTATGATCGACATGGTGGTGATTTTTATCGGCCATGGGGATCTGGGGCCCGTTGAATAATCTATGATTATACATGAAGAACCTTTTCTGTACGCCAAGGAGATCAAGGGATGATGTGGGACAATTTTATTCACCACTTATAGGAAACCTTATGGACGGCTACGACAGTTTTAGTGAAAGAACTTACAATCCAATAAACGACAGCCCTTGTACTAGGCACAGAAAAGGGTCTTCATGTACGATCCTATGTTATTCAACAGGCCCCTGGCTCGTGGCCGATCCTCGCACGTCGGTGACTGTGACACTTGTAACATTGAGTCCTTTCATGGCACAGAACACGTATTGTCCATACATGTTGCCTAAAAGCTGGATCAGCCTGTAGTGGGTGCATCAGTGGTTTGGTTTCACGACAATTGTAAATCTCCTTGTGTAAGATGAGAGTTGTGAGAAAAAGGGTAGATGAGGCATTATCAATATTTTTAGCATTGGTGGTTGGAAAGATTTGTGTTAGGAGGAGCCATATAAGCAAGGGGCAAGGGTGTGTTTAGGCGCGAGGGCCAGGGAGGCTAGCCTGTGACCTGTAGTGTTTTCGGTAGTTTATGAAAGGTTACTCAAAAGTTTGGTCTTGAAATAACTGTGTCCAGTGCCGATGTGTGGTGTAGTATGCTGAAAACAGTGTGGTGTTAGTGTGAGATATTCAAGATGTGGTTAACCCTTTCCTTGCCGGGCCTAGCGCGCGTATACGTCATTAACCGTTAAGTTTGGTAACGGCCTACACTGTGTCTTTGTGAGTTGCCATGGGCATGACAAGAAATTGGCTCCTACCTATGCGACTCAGGCTCGGTACATGAGGCACCTCGTTGAGGAGCATCTAGCCGAGCACCTGCGCGTCTGGAGCAGGAAACTTTCTTGACCGACGGAGAGTTGTTCCAGATCGGATGGAAGAAGAATCCTGGCTGGTACGGGTCTCTGATGCTATCCGTCTCAGACTACAAGAAGTTGTCACAAGAGGAACGGCGCAAGGGGTCCCATAGCCGGGAACCCGCTAACGGCTCAGTGCGGTCCCGATGGCAGGTTAAACAGTTGTCATCTTCCTCGTCCAGGGAGGAAGACACTTCTGGGAAACCTTCCCAAGAGGCCACTAAGAAGCCGGCCCCTCTTAGGCACATCATCGCTGACGTGGTGGAAGCTGCCTACCAGAGTAAGCTGGTTAAGGCTGCTGAGTCCGCTCCAGCTGCAGCAAGCAGTGTGGGGAATGTTCCTTCGGCCTCTAAGGCTTCTAAAGCTGGTTGACCTGGGGAGAAACCAGCTGGGACTCGTCCCACTCAAGGCCTCCCGGGAGTGACCCCACTGTAGAAGACATTGGTAACTGCCCAAGGTCCAGGGAAAGTGAAAAGTATTAACTCAGTTCTTACATGGGGAACACCCACATTGGGAATTAATTTTTCTAATGGGGAGGGTGTATGGAGGCCTCCTGGATGGAAGCCTGCTTTTCCTCAGCACCCACACGGGTCGCTGGGGGGGGGGGAGGGTAGAGGGATAGCCATGAGTCCACACCGATAAGCAATCCCAAGTTGGGGCTTCGGAAAGTTTGCAAAGACTTTCCAGAGGCACAACTCTGCTTTCAGGCGGCTGAAGGTTCTCCCGGTGGTCAAGCCAGCAATAGGCTCCCACCATGACAACTTTTGGCCTGTGGGAGGAGGCATGGACCCGGTCCATGCACCCTACTTGGCGCCGGGCAAGGAATGCTATACCTTCCGGGTATTTTCTAAATGTTGTATCTTCCATATTTTATCATTCTCCATTTACAAATCCACCTTTCACTTTTTACTACGGTATCAGTGGATTCTTGTGAACTCCAGGAAGCTAGAGAGTGGACTAAGAACTGCTGGATCTGGAATGTAATTTTTATATGGGTTGTACTCTAGCAGCAAAATGCCTGCAATGGTTCCCCCTTAGTAAAAACTGGGAGGGGTAGTGTAGTGGGGCGGGAATCCAGCAATGTTTTGTACATTCTACGGAAGGTGGTGTGGAGAGTCAATCCTTACTATGTAGTGATTCGGGGCAACGCCGCACACGAGAGTGTTAGTCGACAGGCTGTCCTTTCACGTCTCTCCCCGAGAGCAGACCCTTAGACCCTCACTTTGCAGGTGGGTTCTCGTAACCTTCTTGGTGGTTAAGTGAGTCTTTCCGATTCACCTCTTAAGCATTACGCTGTGTTGGGGTACTGTACTTGTGGGAAAGATCTTTCCGGGAAGTAATTGTTAATAAACATTCCTGTTTATTAAACGTGTGAGTTGTATTTGTGTTCTAAGGTTCGTGCAAACCTACCGAAAACCGAACCGACTTATGTAATTGTTTGTAGGGTGGAATGCCGCCAGGAACTAGCATTCCGGAAAGGGGTCTTCCAACCTGCTAGTCAGGCGGCGACCACCACAATGGCATATATGATGCAGAGACATTCTCTTCCCATGGTATGAATGCACAATAGAATCCTGTTGCATCCTCTTGAGGATGCAACCACAGCTGGTTTGGTTTCTGTCAGTGAAGATGGTGAAGGGTTTATTCAAAATAGGAAATTTCAGCACTGGTTCTTCACATAACGCTATTCTGATGGTAATGAATGTAAGCTGATGGGTAGCAGTCCATTTGGTTGAGGATTTGATGAGGTCTTGAAGGGGGCACATGGGGATGTGGAAATCTTTGATGAAATGTTTACAAGTAATAGTTAGCAAGACCATTGAATGGTCTGACCTGTGATGTCATATGCGCATAGGAAGGAGTAGTAGTGGCTGGTGATTTGGGAGTTGAGCCCTCTGAGGTTGACCACTATGCGGTACTTCTCCACACTCTTTTGATCCTGCAAATTAGGCTTTGGACCAAAAAAATCAGAGAATTCCATTCGGATGGGTCGTGGACTTCCTCTATGATGCCTTGCTTGGCTTAGCATTTAAGGACCTCGTTGAGGAATTTTTGTTTCTGCAGGGTGGTACAGTACTGTGTTTCCGATACTAATTTTGTGTGTCACGGTAAAATTAATTTTTAGGCCGATCATGCTGTCTGTTGAGACAAACGGTGGGGAGTGACTAGTTTTGTGGGACACACTGTATAATGGCGCTACAAAGCGGAAAAAGCTAGTTCAGAATAAAAACAAAACAGTGGCCAAGGAAAGTCAAAATTGGGCCTAAATAGCCCACTTAGTAATTTTTACTCTGTGGATATAAAGCATAATGACCAAATATACTAGGAGCAAATGGTATTTCCATTCATAATGGAAGAGCGCGGTATACCCAAAATCTCATAAAACAAAAGTAAGAGAATATCATAGGAAATTATTTATCAGTAAGCCATTTGTATTTGAAAGTATCAAGAATGTTTCAATACACCCAGGGAATGGATTTAATAGTTGTTCTCAAGTATCAGAAACAGGAATATGTATAATGGTATAGACATCTACAAGTGTGAACAGATAGCAACTGATTACTTAATTAGAATAGGTAAATCCTAAATCTGCTGAACATTATTAAGTATATCATGTAAACCTTTTACTTTGTCAATACTTTGGTATATTTTTTTTGAGGTGTTTGTCATTTGTTGGCTAACATTTTTTATTTTGACTTTTGTCTCGTCTTGCATACCCAAGATCCCATTCAACTTGTCCTGGTTTTGACTGAATTTTTCATTGAGGGTCTTGGTCAACTGCGCTACTTGTCTGGCTAATAGGTCAGCTAGTTCACTCTCTGATAGCCCCTTAGCCCTTGATGCACTCAATTTCGTTTTGCTTGAGAGTACTTCATTTGGATTACTAGTGCTCATGGTAGTCTTCTTACTAACATATTTGTCATCTGTTTTCCTTCTACTTCTAGAGTTCTTTTGACATCTTCAGATGGGGTATCTTCTGGAATATCCATATATTAGGCACTGTTATCATGGTCCATTGATATGTGATTTCTGTCCATT
This sequence comes from Alentia gelatinosa, assembly GCA_950022655.1. Taxonomy (NCBI): domain Eukaryota; kingdom Metazoa; phylum Annelida; class Polychaeta; order Phyllodocida; family Polynoidae; genus Alentia; species Alentia gelatinosa. The sequence continues at coordinate 17,910,480 of OX465588.1, read as the reverse complement.
GATATGTGATATCTGTTGATTTGCTACACCACACCGCACACGCATTCACATTGTCACTCAGCCATGATTTTCAAGTTAGTAGTGGTGCAGGGATACGGGATACCTGGATACTGGACACCTGACAATTTTACCAGGCCTTAATGATTGGGGAATAGATAGTGAAAGGTTAGATTCTTTGCAGTAAGCTTAAAGCCTGTGTGAGCATTCTAACCTCTAGATGACGTATATGAGCGTGTATAGCGTGTTTTCCCGCGCTCAATAATAGCACCGGGCACTTATTCCAGTCATAGAAATGCCGTGCCTGTGATAGCCCAGACCTCGGCAGGGTGCTAAACGAGAGTACTCATCGCCAAAGCGAGAGCTAACAATGGCACTTCGAGACGTCGCTGTCGAGGTGGAGGTGCCGCTCACTATTGGGTATTGGTAGCGGTTTTGCTGCCGCTTTGATTCAAAGTACCGCTCGCTGTTGCGGCCTCCCGCTTTCAAAATGTGACGTGCCGCTGGCGAGACCTCACTCGACTTTTGAAACAGCTCCCAGGTGCAGTTAAACAACGATTACCCCCCTCCCACTCCGACTCGGATCCTGATCCAGCCTCGTTTGATCAGCTGGTGTTCTAGTCGGTATGTTGTTGTTTGAAATTGTTACCTGAAACTGTTTCACTGCACGAAACTAACCACTTTACATATAGATGCCAATGGCGTATATAGATATGCTTTTGCGTATACAAGGTTGTCCTATCCCACGTGTGAATACGCCTCATCTGTAAACGCCTGATTCATATATACGCCTGATCAATTCATATATACAACCCCCACCCCCACCCCCTACCACCACCACCCACCCCCATATACCAAGGACTTAATGACTAATGGAAAATGAAATATGCTAACAGAGGTGCCCCCAAGTGGTAGAGATCGGAACTATTGGATAGTGGTGTAAATACAACAGAATCAGGCGTATATATGAATCAGGTAACATGTACATCATTTGTTAATTTTTCAAAAGGAGGAAAACAATTTCACCAGAAATTGATATAACCTATATTCATATAACACGGATATAACTACATAAGATTGATGATAGCTAGCTATAGGGTTATAAACCTTCACAACAATTCACAAGTAGCACGCTGTTAGGGACTGTTGATAGTTACTATTAATACTCAAAGCCTATATAAAAAGCTCAAACAAGTCAAGATAATGTTTAGTGGGATGGACGTCCTAGCCTAACGGAGTCCTGGCTAACTAAAAGGTTGATCCTGCCCTACTTCATATAAACAACATGGAAAATTATCGTCTTGCATGGCCCCAGCATTGGAAAAAAGGAGGTGGTTTGATTCTTAATGTAAAAGCAACATTATCAAAATTTATGAAATTTCAGAATTATTCAACTCTAAGTAATGAAAATGTAGAGATATTAGTGTGCGGGTTTCTTAAGCTGAATAATGAAAAGAAAACCTTATTCTAACAGTATATTGACCACCTGATGGAAATATCCAACTTGCATATGATGCAATATCCAGGATTACCGAGATAGAAGTTTTTAAATACTATGAAATATGGGCTTTAGGTGACTTAAACATCAAGTGTGTTTTCAGAGTAAGACTGCAAGATCAGGTGCAGTTGGATGTAATAATGTTTTGGGCAAATTTAGAACTGCTTGCTTCTAGACCAAGCACCATTTGTTGGTGCACATACAATTGTGGGCATCAAATCCTGAGAACCTTGTTTATGGTAATGTCCACGAAGGAACCTGTAAACATAGTACAGGGAAACTAAAAATTGATTTAAAGTGACCAGAGAGTGACCTTTTTAGGCGATCACCGTTGTATCAGGGTGAACTCTTTTGGGATTCTCAAGATAAGGAGAGTCAATTGATTGCGAGCAGAGACAAGTTTAAATTAGCTATAAAAAGTTTTGGTGCTGTAGAACTGGTACTATCTTTTTTTCTGCGGGGGTGGGGGGGGGGGGGGGGGATTTGAGGCATATGTACTTATGTAGCTTGAAAGGAAGGATAGGAAATATCAGTTAGATGTGGCCAGATGAATAGTACTCTGCTGCTTGAGATATTGATATTGTATGAGGGTAGGCATCCTGGTAAAAAGAAAAACAATTCTGGACTTATTCATGTCCTTGTATTGTATTTTGCTTATGTGCTTTTGCTTAAAATCCTCATTGTTACCTTAGTAGTACGTTTCAGGGTCAGAACCTTTCAATATCAGTATCAGCTAAACCATAGCATCTAGAGCAAAAATTAAAATAACAGAGCATTTACTAGAGAAATTTTTGTTATTTTCAAGGAGCACTGGCACCATCTTTAAAAAAAATGGCCGCCATATTGATTTTTGTTTTGTCGTTAGTATTATTTTCTTAAACACTCTTGCCAAATTCTTTTGATTATATTACAATTTGTATCATGGTTTTTTGGCAAAACCACTAATAGATGCCGATTTGGCCACCATATTAAATTTTTCAATGCTACCAATTTTATTGAAAAAAAAGTGACCTATAAGGAACATTCCAGCCAAATTTCTCGTTTATATTATAGTTTTTACTTTGGTTTTTGGGCAAAACCATGTAACTGAGGCCTGTTTCAGGGACATCTTCAAAAGTGGCCGCCATATTGAAATTTTTTCATGGCAAGCACTTTCTTCCGAAAAAAGTGACCTATAAGGTACATTCAATTCAAACGCCATGCTTATATTACAATTTGCACGATGGTTTGCCTATGCGTTCAACTTCCTTAATGTGACAGATATTTGAGTTTAGGAGACACTGTTCCAGATGAATTCAACAAGTTATTCTGTAGTTCACAATTATTGTGATATTGCAATTTTGTCTGCTGTTGCCATTGTATGTCTTAGTTTAGTGTTTCGCCTGCTAGGGATCCAACGCCGTTTTTGTGACTTTTTTTCTGTAAATTCCTGATTTCAGAATCAGGATTACGGGCCTCCATATCTCCTACTGGCAAATTACACACATCCAATGCGTTTTCCATGGAGACTCTGTAATGACCAGGATCGATAAATGGTTTATCTTTGGCCTGATTAACGCTATCCTTAGTACAAATCAGTATAACCGATGCCAAGTAGCCTATTGATGTCATTTATCTCATCTCTCTCAGATTTTCATATAGGATTAGCATACCAAAACCAATGTTTAGAAGTCCCTGTGGGCCACAAAGAAAGGCTTGTCCAAATCAAATTGTGTAGAAGATAGTGAAGTGCTATGACTAGGAGCAAATAGTATGTTCATCCTAGATGAATGAGCGTGCTATTATAAATGACTAACAATTAGAAGGTATAAGTTAGCCTATGAATAGTTTTCTGGCACTCAATTGCACCCAGTCAACTTGCAATTTCTACAACTGCCTATCTAGGATCCAAACAAATCAAGCACCAGTGTGTCTTGAGGTATTTTGGTATTGAGTGATTGGTCATGGTCAGCTGGGCACGCCTCTAAGAGACTGTAACTCTGGCTTCCTGGTCTGTTCTCAATATCACAGTGAATAGCACACAGATAGTGAAGGGATAACTTGCATGCAGTACCCTGAAAGTCTATATGGACCCCTCTAAACTCTAGATGATGTATTTAGCGCGTGCAAGCACGCTCTAATAAAGACACCACAAGATGTACAGGAAAGCGTGAGGCCGATCAAGAAAGGCATCACCCAAAACAAAATGTGTAGAATAGTCCATTGTTCATCAAGGATGGTGTTATCATAGCAGAACTGGGTAAGACTTTATAGGTCAGTTGGTATAAGTCAATATACATATACCTGGTTATATGTCACTAGAAAAACAGATCCGCTTTCGATAAACAATATTTTATAAATCGAGAGTGATTTAAAGAGCAATTTAGCCCACTTCCTTGTCTGAGCGTTCTCCGTAGTCCAAGTAAAAATAAACACTGGCTTGACATTTCATTCGGTCACTAACGTCATTTCTATTACTGGCCCCCATGTCAGCAAACATTATCGTTGAATGATCCACCTTTTTATAGATCCAATTAAAGGTTTATGACGCATTTTCCGCTGTCAATGTCAGCTTTTACCGTCAGAAAGCCCTATATGCATTTTTTTTGTGTGTAAGATTTCTTTATTGATTTCAATCAGTATGGTATACAATACGTTCCTTTCGAGATGTTGTACAAGCGTGGTGAACATGTTTCAAAAATCAATAAAGTGGCAAAAGCCTCAGTTGGTATACAACTGGTTTTCTTGGCTATGCCGTGTATTCGATTCGACCACTAGTATTGTTGACTTTAACAATAGGATTTATAAAGCATCCACGGGTATTGTAGATTCAATACACTCACTTAGGTATATAAAAACGAATACAGAAAGACACACAATTAAAGAGGGAGTGAGTGAACCAGAGACAGAGAGAGAGAGAATGAGGAAATAGGAAAAACGATCAATGGTCAGCTCAGACAAGAATGGTTCATAGTGGGTGGCGCAGAAGACCAGTGTCAATGTTTTAGATGAATGTTCTGCCGAAGTCATTGGCATGACGAAAGTGGCCAGCCCAACTGTATATTCTATGAGCCACCTCTTGCCTGCCTCTGAGGCAACAACTGTGTTTAATATATCGTTTTATTTAAAACTCTCATTGGGGAAGACAGTCCCCACGAATGAGACCTCCACGGACGACCTATGAGCGAGAGCTCGCCAAACTCGTTTTATTCCCACTATCGTCTATAGGGAGAGAAATCCTTATTGATAGTCACGTTCGAAGTGTCCCAAAGACAAAATAGACATGAAAGACAATTCAGTAGACCTGACCGAGGATTTCTAAAGGCTGCAAGTGGTGCCGCATAGTTTTATTTTAAACTAATTTCATCATGTAGAAATATATATGAATCTGACTAAATATTTCAGATATTTTCCCTCTAACATTACAAGTTTGTATTCGAGTCATAATAAACATACTTCCTCTGGTTTATAGAAATAAATAAATAAGCTTTTATTTGTTACTAGGAATCACCCACGATACCCCTAGGGGTGTTGCCCGCCAGGAGAGACTGTGGACGAGGTATCCCAGCCTGACAATTAATAATAAAATCCAAATGGACAATACCTCATTGATCGTAGGCTACGACTTTTTATTACCCACTCAATACGGAGTCTCCATATCAAGCCTTTATGGAGCCTCCAGATCGCTACTGAGTAGAATACGGAAAGCCATATTCTCCTAGGAGAAAACAGCTTTTTCGGCGACCTGATGGGCATTATGGGAACTGATTTATATAAACAATGCACAGCGCTTGGGTCGAATTTCTAATTATTTTCAAGATTTCTGTTCCTAATGATTACTCAAAATGTGAGAAATAAATACAACATTAGCATAATTTCGATACGTTATACTCCTTGCTATTGCTCGGAGTATTACTACGCCTCAATCATACGCGGAGAATACAGCCACTCAGATCGAAATCATGGTAATATTGTGTATCTCACCTCTGGTACAAGTTTAGCTATCGGAATAACATAAAAAAAAGTACTCAACGAACACCCAGGTAAGGTGAAATTACTACCCCATGGTCGTGGCATAGTGAATACGAGATGACATCATAGGCAATTGCGCAAATCAGCAGCCAGGATTTCGAGAGAAGACATGACAAGACAACAGATTTAAACACCGCTAATAGTGAAGGGTGTGAGATAAATCCAGAACCGCACTTGAATCTTGAAATAAACAATACCCCACTCGTTTGGATGCACAAGTATTCGTCACTCCGCTTCAGCTCGATGACGATTGCAGAGCATCCAAACTCGTAGAGTATTGTTCATGCAGTTCTATATAAGTCCTTCCCCGCGATACTTTGCCTCATCAAACCCAAACCCTCATACAACATCTCCTTGGGCCTTATACTCCTGTCGGCCCATAAAATAAAATGACACCCTGATGTCCAGTGTCACTTTCACCACAGTCTAGTGAGTACCCATTGGAACTAATCAGCTTGCCTTTTCCTTAGTGCATAAGTTATGGGAGGAGAAGGTTTTAGTGGTGAAGTCAGGCCTAACCTAATATGATAGGGCTAGCCTTATTGGCTTCCACGAATACGACTATAACATTTGTGCATAAAATGTACTGTGATTGGTTCCGATGGATACTCACTAGACAGCCCACTAGACAGCCCTAGACAGTCTTAGCACTCTCTATTCAATTGGAAAGAAAGTAGCCCACATAAACACCACACCTCATTTAGAATGTCAGGATATTGTTTCAATTCCATATTTAGTTGTTAAGGCAACTATTCCTTCTATTTCTCAATTAAAGCTGGATTTCTGTGTGCAGAAGTTTCTTTAATAATTCACTTCCATTAAAGTTGTTATAATGACATGGATATGAATCCAGATTCCCGCATCATCGCCTTGTCAGAATGTTCACAAATTCAGTTTCATAGTCAGAGTAAAAAACTAAATAACCCTATTTATATCGTCACTGTATCGGATACGTGCCAAGCGCACTCAGTGTTGGCATATATCCAGGCTAGGTAGACAAAGGAATGGTAAGGTTATAATGCTGACAGGTAGGATGTCATATTAAATCATTAGGTATATGGGATTCCTAATTTAGTACCGGGGGTAATCAGAAGGTATCATTTACATATAATTGTTGAAAGTTCTGAAGGATACTATTCAAGTGTGCACATTGAAAAAAAATTCTGGTTGGCTAGGCTAACAGCATCAGAAAAGAGACATAATGAGATATCTTTCCAAAAGAAGATATTTCAGCACCGAGGTCAGGACAATGACAGGTTTATCAAACAACCTGGAAGGACATTTCAAATCTATGTCCTCATTACTGTCCTTTGTAAGGACAGTCCATGTTTATCCAATATGGTACCTCCTATGACAGTCCTCTGAATTCAAACTGTCCGTTGTTAGAGCTATATTTGTCATTGAATAAAACGCAGAGTCACATGACCTGTAAATAGCAATGAGATATAATTAAAAGGGAATATTTGTGCTTTGTTTGACTGTCATTATACTTATGAGTACATGGAAAAAAAACCAATTGTTAGTGACGGATGTGCTTGTGAAATATAACTTTCCCTGAATTAGAACAAAAATATATGTCATGACCCTTTGAATGACATAAAGCTATGGGACGAGCACTTAGTCCTCAAAACCCATAATTTGAGTGTTAAATCACGTGATACGATATATAATCTTAAATATTTCATTTTTTCTGAATATAAATACATTTTGTGGTAATATTGCTCCATAATTTCATTGTTAAAAACGAAGTTCTATATTTCTGAGAAATGATGCCTCAAGGCATCATTCGCCCAGGGCCGGATGATATCTCAAGGCATCATTCGCCCTTAAAGGGTTAACATGTACACGTCAACCCATATACTCTGTGATTAGCCATATGGGCGAATATTACCAATGCTAACCAATCTTGACCCCTGTCATGTGTCATGAAGGTCCTGGATTGGTCATTTTGATCTAAATTCTCAAAAAAGAAATTAAACAGAGGGAATGAGAGAAACCACACTGACTTTAATCAGAAAGTCTAGTCTGTTCTGTATGATAACTTAATTAAGGCCTTCGAACATGACATTGTGATGAATATTGTAATTGGATACTAAGAACAAATGACAATCAATCAACTTGAAGTGACTAACTTTTATTAATACATTTGATATTCGAAAAGCTGTGTGACAATTGACTATGATCTATTCAATGTATGGACACGTAAAAGTCAAACTTGTATAAGCTATATGTAAACAAACGATGAAATCATCGGTGTGATTTACAAATTCTTTTATGTGCAGCATAACAGAAGTATCTACTTAACTCTCCAATAAGCCATATGTTGATCAATACTAGATTCAAAGCCATCATTCAGAAATACGATCTTCTTAATGGGTTAAGAAGATCACTCTCTAGTTCAGACAGAGACTCATATGTAAGATCTACAACTTTGGGAATGTCTTTATTCTATCTTACCACAAACTGTATACATGTATTTCATATGAAGAGCAATAAGTCAGGATAAACCATCATATCTTGCACTTCACCTATCAATTTATTCATATCCAGTTAACTGATTTATTTCTCCACTTCTGTTGCAGAGGTTCCACCAGCAGATCCTACCGTAGTTGGAACTACATCTGCCTGACCACGAATGATCTTTACAATCTGTGAAGAAAAGGGCATTAACATTATTCAATGAAACTTAATTTTCAAATATATTTAAAAAAGAATGAATGAATATGAAAAGGACATATTAGGATGCCTGTAGTGTATTCCAAATGAAATACCCAACACTAGCTTCTTTATTCACCTACAAGCTCTTGGTGATATTATATTTACATATCTCTGATTATGATTATAAACAGTTTCATACATCATTAAAATGAAAACACTAAGCCTATTTTTCCACTGTGCCTAATGGGATATAGGAATGCGGTCAGGATGGTCAAACATTTATTTAGCAATTTGACAGATCCTTCAAGGAAAGTTTAGAAATCTATTCATATTTTAAGAAAAACTATGAGAAAACAGGATTACTGTGCTCGTAGGGATGGCCGTTCTCGGTCTTTAGACTCATAAATATGGCCCTATGGTTGGGCCATATTTTTGAGTCAAAAGATGGAGAACTGCCATTTTGTTTTTATGATGCCTATACCAGTCATGCAGACAACGTGAAAAATTTCATTAGTGAGCCAAATGTTGGGTACAATAGGAGTGAACATAATTTATGCTACACCCGTAGCATAGGGTAGTATTTCACAGATGTTCGGCCATAGGTGTATAATGATGAAAATTATCGATAGGTGAAGAAACAAGAATGTCATTATTATATCACTATTGATTTTTACTGCAATTCCGGAGATCAACTAAAAATATCTTCTGATTATTGAATAATTGACCGGAAAATGATTGTTGTCAATCATCAAATTGCAATCAGACTATAAAGTTTACTCAATATAGCACTACAAGCAGGTCTCCACTATGCAGCCATCTGGAAGGTAATACGATTTCTGTCTGGGTAGCGTAAGTAGATAGTGTCATATTTTACCTGTACAAAACAAAAACTATTCATCCACATTTGCTATTCCTATAACATAGCATGTTATCTAGCATCATTACCTTTGGTATGAATATGACAACCTTGGTAGAAAAGGTTGCCACAAGGAGAAAGATAGAGGTAATTGTGGTGACAAGTAGAGTTTCATTTTTGAGGGCCACACTTAGACCTACGCCGAGTGTGCTCAGAATGAACACATTGTAGATGCATGTCCCGATCAGTTGTGAGTCGTTCAAAGCTTCAACCTTCACCTAGGTATAAGATAAACCATTTATCATGATATGATTTAACAATTCTGCTTGTCAAGAGGGCGGGTTGATCATTTCTTCTCTCTAAGCAATACAAGAGCAATAATCCAGCCTTTGGATTTAAGATTTATTATAAATATTTACTCATTTTTATGTGAACCATTTCAATTTAGAAGACCGATTTATCAAATAAATATTCAAACCAAGCTGCTGCTGCATTCTTGGTATATAAGACCGTGATTTCAGTTTTCCTTCCTATTGGGTGGGAATGGCAATGCGAAGGCGAATATGTAGGTTATTGCTGCTATTCATGATAGTGACCCGTAGGCATAGGGGATAGAGTAACGCCTAGTAATATGATGTACTGAAGATAAAACTCTATATTAAAAATAGATATCTGTTACCATTTGAGGGGCTTTAGGTACCAAATGTTCCTCCATGAGTGGGGTTCATACCTATTTAATTAGCATATACACGTCAGGAATGCCTGCATGAGACATCTAGTATTGAGACAACTACATCATGACTTCAGGATCTCTTGAACCTTCAAATAATTGAGTAACAGGTGGTGAGTAATTCGCAAGTTCCTTTTAAGCTGTCCCCATCTTACTGCAGCGAGATTGTGAGAAGGTTATGGTTTTCTTGTCCATCTGTTTGGGAACAGTAGATGTCAGTGTCACCCCCTGCTGGAAATTTAAACATCCTCCACTCACTCCTATTATCTTGGCCACCACTTCTATTTCCACACTGTTCTGCATGCCAACCTCGACTGTATAGCATGCATTATAGCTTGGAAGCCTCAGCTATGTACTCACATATTAGGCCAGGTATTGCCCCACATTCGTCTAACGCCCTGTGGGACTGCATTGAGCTTGTACCTGGTCAATATTTATTAGTTTTACACTGGTTCTCCAGCGAAATCTGTAAGTTTTAGCGAAGCATTTGAATAAGTTATTTTCTATCTTTTGAAAGGTTGCCTTTACTTTATTTTGTATTGTCATTCATTTCAAACCAGTGCAAATAGGTTATTGGGGGAATCTTGTGAGGTAGAGAGGTTGTGCTGGTTACCCCTGCTGCTGCAAATGACTGGGGAACCAGCATAGGTTCCTGGGGGACGTTCCACTCGTAATGTGCGATATGATGGCTGGACGATATGATCTATCGTACAATGTACGACCTTGGGGTCTATCCATGGCCAATGTCGTTACATAAAACAAATCATAGGCAGACAGGGTAATCCTTTGCAGAAATTGTCGTATTTGTTTACATCGGTTATCTGTTGAATATTTTTATGAGGACGGTATACACCTGTTAATCTGTCAAATTGTAAATGTGCGAAGAGTATGCAAAATAAAGTGTAAACTGCTAGTCCACTGAGACCAATCGGCAGTCTGAGGTCACACCAATGTAGATCAACGTTTTAAAGAAAAAAATTATATGGGCATTTATTTCTAATATCTCATTCATATCTTATATTACTAATAGTCTTTAGTACATTACTGAATTATCCATTTCAATTTTACTTTTGCATAAAAGAAATTAATACACGACTACAGTACAAGCTAGACTCACGACACCCCTAAGAGGTGTCGCACATAACAACGATTTTTGGACGACCTAAGACCATTTAGACGATGTAGGTCACCATTTATGTAACGAAAATGAGGCCTGCCATTTTATCTTATCGTGCGAAGGTCATAGATGTACGACTACAAGTTCTATGCAACGACAATCGCCCTAGGACTATCGTACAACATTTTAGTTGGTCGTACGATGATTGTACCCATGATGATTGTAGAATATTTCATAGTAATTATTTCAGCTTTCAGAACCGACATAGAAGAAAATTGTTTGGACTGAGATTGATGTTTACGAACAAAGACTAGCCTCAACCACACCAATCTTTTAATCGGATCGGACTGGAGACAGGTTGCAGCAAATCTAAATGCTGACTTTGATCTTATGGCCTGCAGCATAGAGTACTTTATATACACTAATCGCAGGCACATAAATAGCAGGTCTATTTACCTAATTAAAGTAAATCTTTCAGATAGTTGCATTGTTTTGTAAAGTAGCCATTCTTAATGATATGTACTTATTGACCATGAACTTACCTTTCTAGTTTCCCAGGCCAGAAATGCCCCGAAGACAAGCAATAGGCCTTGGACAATATAGAGGGCGCCACTGAAGTAGAAACTGTACTTGGAGTAACATACTGCCACCTGGTGCTGTACTGTAGCATCCTGTTCTCGTTGCACAATTTCCTAGAAAATGATTTAAACTTGCTCAGCTGTAAAACAAAGGCTGACCAGTGCATGATGATAAAATCTACTCCTGAAAGAATCTACTAATACTTTTTGTAAGTACCACCAGGTAGAAAGATTCTAAGGTTCAGCATGTTTTAATTTGGGATTCCTAGCCACTAACTACATATATATTATACAGAACATTTTTTTATGATATAGCACGAAAGTGCGCCAGGGAAATTTTTATAAATCTTACATATACAGATGTACTTGCTGTATCCAAAATCAGTATGTTTTCATAGATCATAATAGGTCTACCTATTCTAATGAACTACAATATAGATTTTATATCTAGTTTTCCACTAATGTGTATCAATACCTCAGAGAATGTATCCACATAGACGACTTCATAAGGATCCATAATCGCCCACAAGCCCAGGATGAAAAGGTTGATTACAACGAACCCTATCACAAATCCTATCAGCTGGGAATCTTGTATATTCTCATGAAATAAATAAAATATAAGTCAACTGAACTTATGTTTGCATGGTATAAGGATGAAATAGATTGAATTGAAGGAATGATTGCTAGTGTTGGTGCAAGTATCAAAACCGAAGACAGGAAATGTCACTGCACGAAAACCACCAGTTTATTCCTATATGCACCATTGCGGCAGCGCACGTGTCGGCTGTATATTGAATTGTTTTCATTTGTATATGTTCATATTTCACACCAAAGTATGAGGCTTATAAAAGACTGTTTCCTTTTGTATACAGACGCGTCTTGGCTCTATTTCACACCTAGCTTATACGAGAGGAAATATCCTCTGCGCGATATATATATGCTGGGTGTATGTGTACTGATAGAAGATAAAAAAAGGTTCATCCACAGCCCCCGCCTAACCCTACCCCCTCTCAGTGAAGCCCTGTTCCCCCATCCGGTTCATGGCAGTGTTGGTAGAGGTATGGGTGGTCTCAGTGTGAAACCCTCGTGTTGATAGACGTTGCGGCGGCCGCATTCACACGTGTGCGGCCGCATTCACACGTGCATTCACATGGGGGTAAGATGATTTGACAATTATATACCGGACCTAGACTGCCCACACATAGAAATGGTGTTCTAAAGTAATATCTATTCGAAAAACGGTAAAGAAAACCAACATAATGCAGGGTTTATTATTTATAATCAATCAATTCATACTTAATCAGGATTTATAAAGGTTTTATAAAATAAATTGCTAGTATAAGATTTATGCATTTTTTTATGATACAGACTTGGATGGTTAATGGCAAATGAGATATAGTACAGTGGTGTCCCAAAGTGGCAGATATTGGAATTATTGAATAGTGGTGTAAATACAACAGAATCAGGCATATATATGAATCAGGCGCCTACAGATGAGGCATATACACACAGGAAAAAAGACAACCCTGTATACGCAAAAGCATACCTATATATACCGGGCGCATTCATATTTAAATTGGTGGTGTTCATGCAGTGTGTGGGCGTGTGTTCACATCCACAAAAAGGCAGACCATGTGAGAATAAAGAAGAAAGACATACCACATTTTTGGCTGTCTTGCTGCGGAAGATCACATGGACACGCCACGTCTTGGAGAGAAGAGCACCTAGCGTAAGGGACATCCCCAGTGTCAGAGCTATAGGCCATAGCTGTTGTAAATAAATGTTGAAAACCAGGCACAGACGTTACATGAAATATGCATGGAAATAAAGAGTGAAGATAAAGGTATACAAGTAAATGAATATAGACACATATAGAAAAGAACACAAAAGTATCCAAGTAAGTACAGAAAAAAACAAATATCAAGTAAACAATTTAAACAGAGTGAGGTCTGCAATTCCATTTAAGCCTTTAGGACAAGTGCCTACGGCTGAGTTACCTCCTTAAGGATGGGTGCTGGTGGCACTTTATACCGCTAAGGGACAGGCACATATTCATCAAAACCCATAATTTGAGTATTCAATCACAGAATCTTATACAAAATCTTAAATATTTTATTTATTTAAAATAGAAAAGTAATTATTGTCCTGATGAAGATTAATCAAACCAATCACTCATTATTACACAATTATTATATATTCATAATTAATGTCATTAGAATTGAAATCATCATTATCAATTAAAGAACAAAATATTGATACATTTTCAAAAACATACCGTGCAATTGAGGAGAGCTTGCCCCTCAGTCTGAGTGTTTAAGAAGATAGTGATGTAACAAATGATACATCCTAACAGAATGATGTTATTCATATTTGGTGATGACATTTTTATCTCCCTGTTCAAAGAGAAGTCAATTTAAACATATAATTCCTACTCCAGTGCAAATAAAGATATCTTTTTATTCAGTAATCACAATCACCTCCCTTGTCTATCAGCAGCAGCTCTTAGACATTTTACATTAATTATATTCTTACCAATTTACCTGCATTTGTCTGTAATAACCCGTTCATTTAGATCTAATTCACTTAGTCCACAATGGTACCTAGAGTTATACATGTAGAAAGAGAAGTAGAAATATGGATGAGTGAATGTACAGATGGTTATGTTTATAGGAGAGTAAAATGTGTTAATCAGACCTATTTAATGAAGGAATCACCTACTTTTTTTTACGAAAGACAATGTTGAAAGCCAGAAATATTGCTGCAGTGATTATACCAATACTTGCCACTGAACAAAGGCCAATGTAGATGTAAGGATTCAGGAAGTCCCTTTTTAATATGAGGATCGTAGAATCAGTTGGTACTTTTCCACCTGAAATATCACATAAAGGAAGAGCTGATACTTAGAATAAAAGACATTACTTCAAATAGACATAGACTACTTGCTTACAGATTCACAGAACATCAAAGCTGCTCAAGATGATTTTCTAAGTAGAAAACCATCTGACATAAACCATTTCCTAACATGCATTATTCATAACAATACTGGCATACCTGGCCATTGGATTCCGCCGTTTCGCCATTCAAACTTGGATTCAGTCCTCCAGTAAATTCCCACTAATTTACGTCCATCTTCTGCAAAGCATATCAGGGATGTAATATAGTCATGAATGATTATGACGCCAATAAAGTATAAAGGATCATTGTGCTACCAATGTCCTGAGCAGTGGGGTAATTATATACAAAATAAGTGATCATCTGCCAGTGATTCTAGTTCTAAAAAGTTCCTATCTACGATACTGAAGCACTGCATAAAAGCACAGATTTACAAAAACTTTGACAGACTTAATCTTATATAAACATAAATATCACCATGAATATTATGTAACCAAACTCGGCACAAAATTTGTATCCTTCCTAGCCTCCACTGCTGGCCATTTATAAAACCTAGAGAATGTTGATTGACAGGTCCCACAGATCCTATGATCTGGTCTATAAGAATATTTGCTCTGTTAGCAGCCGTAGTAGCTGCATGTCTGCATGAGATGGCCTAGAACATATCCTCCACTGCTAGAGCACGCACTCCGAAGACTCACACCAGGGACCTGTTTCAGTAGTTTCATGACATTAGGCCTAGACAGACATCAACAGTGGCACCAACAGTGCAAGCAACAGCGGAAACGCATGTCGCAGTTGATGTCAACTATCAGGGGATTGGAGTGGGCAATTTTCTTCATATTTGGACCGATTTTAGGTTATATATGTATCCCTTTACTTGTGTTAAAGTTTCATTGCTTAATTCCTATGGGAATTGTCTAATACCTTTGAAACCGGACACACCGTCAACCTCATCATCCTGTCAAAGTTTCCCTGACCTGTTCTAAGCCCACCATTCTTACATATAACAAATCCCTTTTCCAGCACCTGGGCCCTGTCATTACCAGATGCTTTTGTAGACAATTTCCCAACTATTCCAGCAAATTCTATGATTCTCATCCTTCGCTTACTCAAAACATCCTTCGCTTATGCAATTTTTTTCTGTGGCAAGCTCACTTCACACTTGACTGGATCTATCATGATTTCCAAATATTCAATATTTACTACCTGATGACATAGGTGGAAGGCAGTATGAAATCGACGACTGACCTCGAACATGAATCGTTTCGTCCACAGTAAGGACGTTTCCTAATATTCGTCAGTAATTGATTTCATTCTGCCTGATGCCCTAGGTGGAAGGCAGTATGAAATCGATGACAGACTGAGAATGAGAGCCATTTCATCCACAGTAAGGATGTTTGCTTGTTATCATATATCTCAAATCGGTAAAAAAAACCACTATTATAAACACTTATTAAGTCACAGTCACAGCGGGCACAAACATTATCATTACTGCACCCCTAGCACCGGGCAGTATCCGATAGACATTCGGACCATAAACCATGTTGTTGACCAACGAATCAGACTGTACTGCTGTAGCTGTAGCAGTAAAAGGTCCTGCCTTCTTCTTGAGAACCCCAGTTTTGCAAGTAAGCATTCATACATGCTTCCAAATTGGGAGTATTCATACTTGCTGGGCGAGTGAAAAGATGACTTTGCATCTCCGAAGAGCATGAGAAATTATTTCCCAAATCTGGTGCATCTAAAGTCAATTGTTCAACAGCACCTAATAAAGGACAACCTGGGGGTGAAAGACCTCAGAAAGATGCATTTGCGAAGAGACGATGTCTGACATGCTAGATTCCATAACTGTAAATGGTTCTATTAGGCCATGCACCACTGAAAAAGAAAGTAGGTCGGTGCTGCACGATCAGGCCATGCACCCTGGTGATGGGTAAGGGTGCCAGTACAAAACACTCTTAGATAAGGACTATTGGGTGTTAACCCACTCCTAGACTGGCCTCAGTCCCTGTGTCCTACCCCTCCACCCCTTCTGAGTGACACAGGGACTGGTCTCATTCGTAATAGGTCGTGTAGACTGGCGCGATTATGCGCCACACTCCCCAAACAGAGGTCTGGCTACTGGTCAGTATATCTGCTGGGAGATTGATACCCTCTCACTTTGATCTCAATCGAGACATAGTCAGGAGTAGGCAAAATATATTGCTATGACAACACAGGCAGCCAGGGAACTGGAGGAGGGGACGGGGGAGGGGTAGATGGAGGTATAGGGTTACAGGGAGTGGCTTGGGGTCATAAACAGCAGATTCTGGTCAGAGTGGACAAGTCTTTGATTCATTGGCCAGTCAGAGAAGGACACATGCTATAATGAATTGGATTCCGATTTTCTTAAATCATTTAATTACGATGACACCTGTTTGGAGAATACATTTTATTATTATATAAAATTATTAAGAAGTACAATGTACGTAGTACATAAAAAACATTTGGTAAAAATAGCTTACATGTAGTAAGTAAAAGTGACATAAATATTATCACAAGGTTGAAGGTTCGTAGTTTAAGATACCATAATAAGATACGAAGAGATATCTTAAAGAATAATGAGATCACTTACAATGTGTGAGATCTTATAATTAGACATGATATGATATAAATAAGGGTAGAGGTGGGTGGGTAATAAAACACGTCCGTCTGTTATTTTGAACTGAGCGGACTGAAGTCACGTGATGTCGGGTGACGTCAATGAGTTCATGATGTCGTAAAATTATGTAGTTCACAGGTTCGAAATTACCAGTAATTTTCAATTACTCTCCAATGAATGTTCATAATCAAAGAGCAAGTCTAACCCACTCCCAGTCACCGTACTTACCTAAAAACAGATTATTACATATAGTTATCTAAAGCACCCAACCATGCAGTGACTTAACTGACAACAACGTAGGTCCATTCAGTCTGACATGCGAGACCAAACTGAGGAGCCCCAAAGCCCCGGCACTCTGATGGTCACGTGGGTTGATAATAATGGCGACACAAAGAAGTTCTAGCATGGCATTAGACAGTAACTACCAAAAGAAAAATCACTAAATGTAGAGAAAATAATGAATGAAGATACAAAAAAGAGGTGCCCACCAACAAAAGAGCCAATTATATAAACAAGTACTTTACACAAATAGGGGAGACATAGGCAAATCAACTTCCACCACCAAAATCTATGTCTGTATCATTCCCAATAAGGACGCAGAAACACAATGTATTCCATGATACAGTCACAGTTGATGAGGTGATATCTGCAGTAAAATCGACAGACTTTAACAAAGCATCTGCGAGAAAAGACATTCGACAATTCCCCTTAAATGGAAGACTGCCCTAATAACACTTAAACCAAAGAAAGGGAATATAACCTTGGCTAATAACCTATGACCCATTAGTTTATTACCGCTACCTGGAAAGGTATTGGAGAAAGTTGTTGATAAAAGAAAAAGTACTTCTTGGAATCTAGAGAATGTTAACTGAAGAATAGTATGGATTCAGGCATAATAGGTCAACGCACACTGCAATCAATTATTATCTGACACATGTCTATGAGGGACTAAATAATAACCATCCTGCAGTAGCAAATTTTCAAGATTTTAAAAAGACATTTGATACTGTTTCACAGAACATACTAATACAAAAGAAAAATAAACCAGGTATTGACAAAAATACATTGACCTACCTTGTTCCTGTTCAATTTTCAAACTTGTCTTCGGGTCCCCATTCTCGTCGAATTCAAAATATCCTTTATTACTGATGAATTTCAGAGAAGATACTTTGGACTTGATCAATTGCCCCATGTCCTCATCGGAGTAGGAGAAGTTACTCAACCGCTTCTCACCTACAGTTACAAATATTTTGTTGATTAAAATCAGTATCATGTACTCTAATATCATTTATTTTTAAGAGATCATATTATTCATCATGAATGTTGCATGTTCCCTCCAGTCCCTTCCATTATTGCCATGCCCTCTGCTGTTTTCGCTCAATCCATACACATGATTCAATAACAAACTGTTACACTCAGACCCTCTTTTTCTTCCCAAATCCCAATTCCATTTCCACCGTACATAAATATGAACTACCATCGATACCTATCATTATATCACCCAAGCTAACATCTGTTTATTCTTTTTTGACGATGAACAATCCAGTGTTATTTTGTATATATTCCTCAATGACCTTTATCTAATTGATCAACAGATGGAAGCATTTTATACATAGCACTCTTAGGTTTAGGATGATGTATGCTGTTACTATATTAGACTATATGATCATTATGTAATCGGTTCTGGAAGTTAAAGACAAATAAATTGTAAAATAGTAGCAGTCAGTAGGTTCAATAAGAAAGGGTTTTATTAATGGTTCCTAAAATACAATAAATCTAAACATGGGAGAGCCAAAGCTCAATCCTGTATCTTCGTCCATTTTCAACACCCCTGTTTCTGCTCCCTAGCACCCGGTGCTAGGGAGCAGAAACAGGGCACTTGAAAATAGTTAACCGAAGTTGAATAGCCCAACTCAACTACTGGGTGGTTATAGAAGATTGCACCACATGTAAGACTCCAAGCAGTTCCTTCCTCATGGAAAGAACACTGCAAGTGACCAACTCCTGTGGACCCGACTTTTCATACAAGTCGGATTACAAAATAAGGACAAACCTGTGGCACTTCTGTGCATGGGCCTACCCAAATCACTGCACAGCAGGGACTGGCAATGCCACCTCCTCCAGTGTAGAAGAAACTAACCACCACTCGACTCATTCTAACGTTGAATGGTCTGTATGATAATTACAATGAGACCACCAACGAATTACATGAATAACAGTAGATTAGACAGTATATTCCTGCAGCAGTAATATATGTAGGGATCGGGTATTGGTATCTATACTGTTAGGAAATGGGTGTCCACAGGCCCATTATTGTTTTTCAATGTGATCAGATGATATGACATGAGATATTTGATATCATTTTAAAATCATTTTCTAATTTATTACCAAAAACAATGATCTTGTGAATTTTGGAAACTGATAACTCAAGGCATCACTCGATCTAGACTGGTGATGCCTTGAGGCATCACTTGATCCTGTCTGGTGATGCCTCAAGGCAAAGGAGAAATATTTCGAGTATGCCTTTTCCTTTAAACTTAACTCATGAATATGTAAGAACCTTCCTGATCAATTGTAATTCTATCTTACCTATTTTTACGAGTTCTTGTTCTGTAGCATTCAAGGCCAGGGCAACAACCCAGATCAAATCATAGAAATAGAATCTCTCGTAGTAAGAGAACATGTCTTCGGGTTTGCCTAATTTATCACGTTTGAGTCGTTCAATGAACATGGCATCAATTTCATTCCGGGAGAACCCCGATGCACCCACCTGGCCAGATTCTGTACTTTCGTGCATAGTGCCTGAAAAAAGATGACCAAGATGCCTTATCTTTAACAATGTAAATATATGTCAGTACTACAGGGACTATTCAACAGGATGATTTATGTGTATAGAAGAAATGATAATATTCCTCACTGCTACTATCCATGACATGAGGTATAAGAAAATAGTTGGGTATATTGAATCTATAAATATTGACTTAAATTCTATTGATAATTCCATACATTAGAACACAACTATAAAGAAGAGTCATATTGGCTTTAAAAACATTAATGAATCAAATATTTAATTGATAATGTATATCATGGAATAGTAGGAATGATGCCAACAGGCATAAGGCATAAAGGCCTAAAAGTCAATGTCTATAAGAATGGTGTAGAACAAGTTGGACAAATCTTAAGCTATGTTTGCACCATCCACCTACAGTCCTGGCAATGAATTTTGCGCAAATTGTAAGTCGCCATGGAACTTTTATGACATTTTATTTTATTTATTTTTTTTTTTATTCAGCACATAATTTACGACAACATTATTCGCTTACATGTGAGCGATCTTCCATAATGAGGTCGACAAAAGGACTTCACAGTACATTACAGAACAGTTACAGGACAAACAATGTTGACCAAGTTTTTCACATCATCAAAAGTAAAGTTTTCTTAAACTTACACTTTTCTATAGCCTTGTGCAAGATTATTAAACTTAATCCCGTGTAAAATACTAGGTCCTTAGTTAAGCCTTATGTTTTATTAACAAAAAGCATTGTAGCCAGAATCAACATCGGTAAGTACAATATGCATCTGTGGCAATAAGAAATAGATAAAGACATGTGTATCACATTCATCACAAGGTAACTAAGGCACATCAAAAATGTAATAAAGGTAAATATAAATAGTTGATAGTCATTTTTCACAGTTCACTGGTGGTGTTGCTTTGTACACCACTAGATCCAAATAGCAATGAGATCCAACCAGCTGGGTGAATGATAGATCCTCTACCGACGATTGCATCTGTTTGGATGTAGCTGATGTGGATCGGTCGAGGCAGACTGTTGTTACAAGTGTGGATGTGGAAGGCAGGCAGGATGTGGGAGCAGTTGGTG
Organism: Alentia gelatinosa; assembly: GCA_950022655.1. Lineage (NCBI taxonomy): Eukaryota > Metazoa > Annelida > Polychaeta > Phyllodocida > Polynoidae > Alentia > Alentia gelatinosa. Next base: position 17,889,618 of record OX465588.1, on the reverse strand, counting down.
GTGGTGGGTAGGCAATGCCCATCGTCGGGAACTGCTGCTGCACCCAACTTCAGTTTTGGGAGTGTCACACGTCTGGCTGGGAGGTAATCTGTGCATGTCACTGTGATGGAGGCGGCTGCCACTGATGTGTAGACTGTTGAGACTGCTGCTGCTGCTCCTGCTGCTCCTGCTGAGACTGCTGCTGCACTCCACCTGGACCTGCCATTCTCACTGCTGCCAAATCCCGGCTGTTGTTCATCCGAAATCTGAAGAACTGTCACAATATGCCGCTCCGCCTCAAACCCATGGTGTTCTTGTAAGCTGCTCAGCTTATCATCTATGTACCCGAGGAAGATAGAAGAAGGACCATGAGCTACCTTCAGGAATGTCTGAAGCATGGTCATCTGTGTGTCTGATGGTGTAACTGTTGGCGATGTGGCTATGGGAAGGTAGTCGTCAGATATGGCAGAAGACGACGGGCCCGGATTACTGGCACTGGAAGACGTGGTATGAGCATTCCAACTCCTCACGATGATGATGTGTGGAACCAGGAATTGGAATCTGGCCCAGATCCACCTCTCAGTCGTGGTGGCTGGACTCAGAAACAATCTTACAGATTTAGCCCAGCTTCGTCCACATGCTTTCATACCAGGTTCTCAGTTCAAGTGGTATGCAGCCCATGGACTATGCCTTCCCCGACCACAGCTGGACTTCGAGTGAGGCATCACAGAATCCGGCTAGACGTTTGGGGTAAAGTTCAGGATGCTGGTGCAGATACTGTATAACTTCATCTTTTCCTCTTCAGAGAGGTTTGTGGTTCTCAACCAACAGTTGGAAGTGTATGTGGTTGGGGCAGTGCCTAGTCTGCCTCTGATGACTCTGGCTCTGCAGTAGGTGCTGCTTCCTGGTCTTCAGAATCTTAATCATGCAGGCATGCAATGCAGCAGCAGTCTAAGGTGTATCTGGTGGACCTGATGGAACATCTGGAACATGTGGTGCAACAGCAGGCAGAGCATGTATTTCAGCAGTAGTAGTGCTAGTAGCAGGAGTAGGAGCCTTTCTGCGCTTCTGCTTCTTTGGAGGCATTTTCGTGGACCAGATTGAGAGTAGTGAGATGTGTGCTTTTCTACTGCTCAAAGTAGAATGAAGAGCTACCCACCATGCCAACTTATATATACTAAACACAGACGCAAGTTGATAGGAAAGAATCTAACCTTGTCTTAACTCAATCTAGCAGACTTTAGGTTGAGGCGAACATAAAAAGAAAGTCACCGTAAGTCGCCGGGCAAAAGCCCATTAACTTACAACCACATAGCCTACAACTTAAGGCAATTTGAGGTCTGTGGCAGAAGCCCCGTCCACTTGAGGTGAACCCCAACAGTCACAAACCATGGGGGGTTGCCAGGACTACCGGGGAGATTTTTTGACAGCCAGACACTTTGCTGGGCAACCCCCCAACAGCCAATTTGACCTACGATTTGTAATGCCAATGACATAAGGCAGACTTGGAAATAGCGGTCAAGATATGGCAATGCCATGTTGAGGCTGCTGGGACTGTCAGGGTGATGATGTAAACATCATGTTGTCATTTTCAATGATTCTGGTTATTTTGGGTGTATGGATTGTATAGATCTGTGTTTGTATTTATCTAAAATTTATCAAGTCATATTGTATATAATGAAATAGTAGGAATAATGCCAATGTGCATAAATGCCAAAGTTAAAAGGTCGGGAAGGGGGCGACATATTTTCCATGCAGGGAATAAGATCTTATGCCCGAGGGTTGACCAGTGTTTCTTTGATTTGGCCTCTCCCGAGGGGTCCCCATTGCAATGCGTGATGCACCGCGCCCTGTCCAATGCTAGTCCATCGCCCTGGCCTATGGTGGTGAGAGGAGAGGGGCCGAGCCTACAGCTAAAAACTGTAGGCCAGGATGTGACGGGTAGGCCTTATGATAGGTGAGATGGTGATGATCAAGTCGGATGAGTTCATATCTCATCTAGAAATTAATAGTTAATATGGTACAACAATTACATTCCTGGATTTGCTTTCTCTAAGGATGCCCATCCCATGGTTGTGAGTAATGGAAATTTTTATTTTGACTTTGAGAAGAGGTGTATATTACGCAAGATTCCTGCAGTTTATCTTGTTGATGTTTTGCAGATAGGTAGTAAGAGAGTTCATATTGTACTGCTTGATGGACAAGTCAAATATCGAAAGTCGATTAGAGGCTAGGAGAGGGTATAACAATTCTTGAGAGTGGGAGAATATTTGCTCCCTTCCTTATGGTAGTTTTAAGAGAAATGAGAGCTCAATCATTTCATCATAGGGTAGGCCATCGCACAATCACCTGTAAAAAATACTTGTGTTGGCGTAAAATTGTAGCAACATCTGAATGTAATTTTTGTATGAGGGAAGATAACTTGACCAAATGCATTTCTTTATTGAATGTTAGACCGAAAGCGACTTTTGGAAGGCATTATGCACATGAGTGGTGGCATCCTTGGGATGACTTTTTGAATAGAACAAAATAAGAAATACTTTTTGGTGTAATGCAGAACATACACTGGAATAAAACCAGGTTGACAAACTATATATCATGCTGTATACTAAGATGTAGCGGATATTGTTCTGGAATGGATATGCTAGCCTTTCTATATGAGTTAATACAAACTGTAACAACTGAGAAAATAAAATGTTTTGATCTTAATAAAGCCAACAAATTTCGTTTCCTGGAATCCTTGCATAAACCACTGTAATGTGGAGAGGGGTAATCAGTCTGATCGGGGATGTACTACAATCATCTCTCGTCATAGTTATTATTATGTACCGGTGCACGAATGCCTCATGTTTATGCCCTAGTAGTAATGATTTCATTCGTCCACACTGTGGCATAATAAACATAATACTACCCTCCGTACCACGTGACCACTCATTCTTCTATTTAGTAAGTTTTAGAATGGCATTCTTAATGATTTTAGGTATATAATAATAAAAAGACATAGTGAGTGTGTCTGAATTCCATCTGTTCCTCAATATTTTGGTAAGAAATACCCACCTCATTCTTGTAATTCGATGAGTATTTCTGACCAAAATATCTCTGAACAGATTCCATTCAGACACACTAACCATGTCTTTCTATATTACTACTTTAGTATGTTTAATTTTCTTAGCTGCTTGCTGTGTAGTCCTTTGCTGTTTGGTATTGTCCTGTTAGATTATGATCAAGTTTGAGAATAATAATAGTGATTATATTCAATATATTTCACCTTGAGACTTGAACTATTGCGAAATAATAAAGAAACACTTGATAATGTCTGGGAATGATTTGTCATAGCTTGAATGTGTAATTAAAGTATCTAACATTTTCGGTTCATGTGTAACTAAAGAATTAAAAAAAGGTGGTGACATCACTTTCATATAGAAGATGTTAGATAGGCACTAGCAATTAATGAATGAATATTCATAGTATAATTACTATGAATACAAAAACTCACGGGGAGCACGGATTAGACCACAGTTAATGACTCTTCGCTCAATGTTAGTATAAGAAAATGCATTTAGAACTTAAGTCATGTAAATGTATGTAAATTCGGATTTTACAATATGCGCTTCTCGATCAGAAAAAAAGATTTTTTTGGGGGGGGGGGCAAATTTTAAGGGAATATTGTGTTACACAATCACCGAATTCGGCTATATGGCCGTTCTTCCACTCGGGCCCTAGACCCCTACTCCTCATTCTAACGGCGGGTGTTAAGCCGAATGGGCAGTGGGTACCATTTTTGTGTAAGTCTTTGGTATGACCCGACCGGGGTTTGAACCCACGACCTCCCATGCTCGCGGCGAACACCCTGACCACTTGGCCATACCAAGGGAAACCTCACCACTTTGAGATTGACCCACTAAAAGTTGTATTTTTCCACTTTTCACTCCACCTCCCCTGCATCAGCCCTGAACAAGAATGTTGTCTTTAGATTAACATCCTACATTGTCTATATCCTACAGACATAACCTTTTTTGTTGTGTACTACCTACTGAGCGAGAAACTGTTTAGAAAATATACAACCGTACCTACATTGTCTTCATTGGCCCTGGAGCCTATTGAAAATAGGATAGTTCCATACATCCTAGTAGCTTAATCCAGAATGAATAATAACTTTGATAGAAAGGGTCCCAAAGCAATGGCAGTAATACCCCAATGAGGTTGTACTCTCAAAATATGTTGACGTGTTTATAGTGCAAGCGACTGCTAGATTTGATGCAAGCCCTCTCAGGGTCTCACTCTCAGTGAAGTATGCTTTGCACTGATTGGTTCAGTCGGTCATATGATCCAATCTGTCCATTCTATTTGTTTGTAGCCAATCCAGGGTGCGGTAAAATGACCTGGGCCAATGATAGTCCAGCTCTCATAGGGAATTGACTTATGCTATGTGTTGTTGGGGGAACAGGTTTTGGCAAGTATGTTGCCATCTGGCGTCTTTCTGTGGAACTATATTTCAGTTCTCCCCCACTCTCCTAGTAGAGATTCTGTGCTCTACTTCCTGTTGCCCCTTATATCTCTGCCCCAACCTGCCTGTTTGGGCCCACAGTTTTAAAACCATCCTGAATTCTCAGTGTTTTGGGGATTATTTTGTGGCTTACTTGTGAATAGAGATACAGATAGTTGTATGGTAAATTATATACCCTTATTTCTATTATCTATTATATAAAATCAAGCATAGCCCTAGGGATTACTTTCTTCAGTGGAAAGCACCTGATGTGTTGCAGGGCTTTGTCTGTCAACATAACACGTACATGTGCTTACTCAAAGGAGCAGTCAAATCAACTGTCACATTATAAAGTGGTTTAAAGCTGGGAAAGAAATAGCTGCATTGACTATAAAACTTATTTAACTATTCCTATATTTCACAACTCATAATGTATAAGTTGTTTGAGTTTCATAACTTTTCAGAGTTGCCTCGTTAATAATCTCAAATTTTGGCTGGTTCCCACTGTCCTTAGTGGATACCACAGGAACCAGCTTTAGGTTGAGGCAGAGATTAGTAAGCGCTAGCCCCGCGAAAGATCTCCCCCTGGTGTTAGAATCGTGAGTGCTCCCTCTACCAGGCCAACTGTTTGAAGTCTGTTTGCAAGCAGTATCAAGATTTCTCATTAGGTTTCTTTGTGGCTGATTTTTTGTTGAAGCATGGGCTATTTTTTTTCACTTTTGGTCAGGTCACATACGGGTCATCTGATGGATAATAGGGATGTATGTGTATATTGTTTCAAAATTTTCTCATGGCAGAGCGCCTCTTTTCCTTGTACTCTCAAAATGCTTCAAGGGGTCACTTGACTATATTTGTGAGGAAAAAAAAGATGGGAAATGGTGGACAAGAATTGATTTTTCTTTCAGGTAAAACGGCGGTCATTCGCATACTTACCACTATGGACTTTATGTAGATTCTTTTGCAAGTTGTTCAGGCAAGGCTTGGGTCTACATATCCACAGAAAAACCTTTGATTGCAATTTTTTGAGGTTGTACCTTAGATTTCCTCCGCATTTTACAGAGCTTTGAGACTCCTCTTAAGTCTCTATCATCATTTACCAGGGTATACTACCTATGTATAGAGTGCCAATCACAGCCTTTGTAAGCTCTTCTTTCGTGCATTCACTGTCCTCTTGAATGTCCTCTTGAAGCCACCACATGTCATTATGCCAAGCTGGAATTATCCACACCACTTTTGGGAACACCATCCCTATTTGCAGCCCCTTGAGAGAGAAGAACATTTTAAAAATTTAAAGGTAAAAACGAGTCTAAGGCTATAAATCTAAAAGATTGTGTGTACAAATTTCCATGCGATGTTTTGTCAGCCATCTAGGAAACTCTAAGAAGACCAAAAGTCATTTCTAACCTGTTTCAGCTCAATACCCCATCTATTTGTATTCATATATTTATGAAAACCACATGAAATGGAATTTAGTGGCTTTTATGAATTGGGTAAACCTATAGAAATATGATTTGGCCATTTTCCATAAGAGTAGAATTTTATTATGGCAACTAGGACTGCACAGTTACTACAAAAATGGCCATAGGTTTCTCAATTCCTTTTATGAAATATATAATGGAAATATCTGTTACCTTGCACAGTATTTGGGCAGACTCTTTTGCATAACTTTGGAGTATGACGATTTTGCTGTCATGTTTCTGAAAAAAATTGGAAGCGTAAGTGTTCCCTCTTAAGAACAAGAAGATGAGATTATACAAGCAGGACATATTTCCACATTATCACACCTTGACAGTCCCAATGAATTTATAACCAAATCGGTACAAAAGTGGTAATTGAATATATATTTTACAATCAAATGGCTGTTTTTGAGTGTGTTGAGTGAAAATCTGACTCACTTTAAGATTATCCATGTGGTCTCTTGGATCACTCTGGTATATCTCAGCTACCACGAGGGATATATTCTCTTTTTCCATCTCTTCCACCATTCTAGTCGGAGTCTAAGATTGCAATGAGACACTGGTACTTAATATATCAAAGCATACATTGAATGGCTGTATAATTTGAGTGGAAATCAAACCAGAACATAAGAAGAGATCACAGATATCTAATAGATATTATGAAGGCGCATAGAAGAACATACATGGTACGGGCTTGTGAATCAGAAAGACCTTTTTCTTTTCTTTTTCTTTCTTTTTTTGATTTCTGTTTTTGCATCTTTCTTCATATAGGCCATCTAAATCATGCATATATTATAGGAATTTATTTTGGGAAAGCCAGTTCTAGATAGATATACAGTGAAGAGTAGTATATAATCACTTTGTCTTCTTGGATTTTCTACTTTAGATATATTTTTGAGAGTTGTCTTGTATTCTTCATGGGCTATAATCAGGCAAAATATGAAAAGAAGTTATTCAATTCATAGAAATAGAATAAATAGATTGTATATATTACTTCGAGCATTGCAGCTAAGTAGATCAGTGCCACTCTCTTCCAGCCGAAGTGTCTGAACAGAGCAAGCCATACGGGAATTTTCGAGTTGTCGGATTCCATAAGACGAAAGAAGTTTGGGTATATAGATTTGTCTGACAGTCCTGGCGAGATTGAGACGGCTGAAATCTATAAGAATATGATTTTGGTTTTAAGTTTTTTAAACACTAAAAAGAAAAAAAACCACTCATTCATGATAGCATTTGCTTCATTAAGAAACTGATGTATTCAAAAGATGCGCTTACATAGTATTCTTCTTTCTCTACTTTATCTCATACATGTAATACTGAAATGTCGATGTTAACCAAGGTAATGATAAAGTCCTGTCCAGAAAAAGATCATAACACAGGCTAAGCTTTTAATTTGATTGCACCGCTGGTATGGAAATTACAAATGTTATTCAGTGTTTAAGTGGGCCCCTTAATTTCTACATAAGGATCAGAGGGTAGAAGGGTGGAACCCATCACTGGGAACACCTCCCGGAACAAGCTGGATTGGAAAGTTGTCCTTGATGAGAGTGTCTTGAAGCAGGAAATCTCTACTTGCACAAGGCTCCACAAAACCTTGCACCACTTTCTCTGCGCCCTGCTTAAGGAGTAGTAACCCCTCCTCCCATGTTTTAAAGTGGTCCATGCCTTGGGGTGATTAAAGGCATACCGTCATACGCAGGTTTCACGGCCTCGACTCCCCTCCTCCCCTACGTTGACGCTCAAGAACAATGCTTCGGCTGATGCCTATCACTGCATGAAAACCCCTATTTTCATATGTATACACTCTGCATATTTGGTATCATTTTGCGTATAGAAGGTAGTCCTATTTTCCGTTGTGTATATGCCTCATCTATAGACGTATACAAGCGCCCATGTTGCAGTCATATATATGACATATATATACGCCTGATTCTGTTTTTACCACCACTATCCAATAATTCCGATCTCTGCAACAAGGGGACACCACTGTTGTTTTATTTCATTTGCCATTAGCCATTAAGTCCTTGGTATATGGAAAATCCTATGTTATATTATTATCAATTTTTTAAAGTGTTTTTTAAACAGATTTTACTTTCAAAACAGCACTCTCCTGTTGAGTTCTGGATATAACCCCTTATAAGCCTTAACCCTTTCCCTACCGCCGATGCCATTTGGCACTCCCGTGGGTACGACCGGTGATGCCAAATGGCACTCCCGTATGGACGTCCGGTGATGCCAAATGGCATTCCCGTATGTACAGCCGGTGATGCCAAATGGCATTTTTTCTCCGATATGTTAAAAAACTGATTATATCTCAGTTAATACTGTATGGATTTAAATGATATTTTCAGGGATTATGTAAATATATATTACAAAAATAAAGAAATGTGAAATAAATTTCTGGTAGCCATGGATACGTTGATACACCCCTACAAATATCGGACCCACACTTGTTCGAGTGACAGCGGTGCCAACACCTATAGAGCATAGGGCGCCGATATTTATTTGAAAATGAGCGGATTTGATTCCGACTGGGACGACAACGTTCCTCTAAATATATAAATCATAGATGTCTGGGTTTAATTTCATTTAAATTGCAGTATTAATGCTACAGGGCCATTTGCGTAATGACCTATTTCGGCGATCTTACCCTATTAGTATTAACGCCATAACGGGGCCCTAAACTAATATAATTAGTGTTGATTTCGATGTATCTCTTTTTGTACTCTGTATTATTGGCTACCATCATTGTATCTGAAAAACTCGGCCTGTACTGAGAGATACTTTTGCTAAATAAAAAAAAAAAATAAAAATAAATCGTTCCCTAGAAGGCTAGATTAACTTTAGACTGGAGTCAATGACAGTGACAGTGACAGCTCACTCGGCTGACCCCCGATAAGCGTGAAGCAAATTTAATATTTCTGCTATAAAGATCATTACCACGTATAAACCACTGCCACAGACAGATTCCTCAGGCTTTTCTAATATTTATTCAATCCAGCATTGTTGATGTCATCAGGTAGAATAGTTCATAAGAGACAAAACCAGCACACTGTCGTCGTTGAAGTTGCCTCAGACGCCCATTCATATAACATGGCGAACACTGTCACAACTTGTTCTGTAACTTCCGATGAATTCTGCCGTCATCTAACGTAAATCCCATATGTAACGAATGGCACCATGAAAAAGCCTGATGTCTCACGCTATTTTCTGGTAGTAATGGCAATGTTGAATATATATGATTAATATTAATAATCCGTGTTCTGCTGCTACAAGTCCCACTCTCCGCACCACGCGGGTTAGATGCGAAGCCTTAGTGCTCCTACTATAAGACAGAGGGCGGTAGGCGTCACCTTTAAGGCTTATCGCATTTTCATGATTTCTCCATAATATATTGATTTTACACAAAAAACAACTCCAGAAACGTGTTCTCCATATCTTTTTATTATTATTTATGTAAAAAAAACATAATGTCATCGCGATAAAAAAAAAGATTCAAACTTCCATAGGCGCAGTGCTATATTGGGCCTAGCCACAGGCTTGTGTCAATGGCGATAAAAAAAGATGTCTTGAAATGTTCCTGCTTTTGGAAATATTAATATAATTATTAAATATCGATCTAATTAATAATTAATGGTATGTAAATGAAGCCTAAAGACTCTTCTTTTTTGGGTATCATTTAAATTATCTAATTATTTTTTTAAGTTAATTTATTTTGCTAATTAGTGAAGCACCCCTCTGTAGTTTGGGCCGTGTTCTAGCCTATGAGGCAAACGCCGGATGTGGGGCACCAGCAGAACGTGTGACGTCGGACGTAGTATATATACTCGCCATAGGGGGCGCGGTGGTTAACGCACTTCACGCTACGCTAGGCGCGGTAGGGAAAGGGTTAAAGAAGTTGCAATCATAGACATTGGGTTGGGCCACACTGCCACTGCACACAAGATAGTTCTTCTCATATATACTTGGCAGCAAATACAGTCATTATGCTTCCGTATACAAGAGGAAACAGTATTGTATAGGGCGCATATTCTGACGTGAAATGTGGACGTATACATATGAAAACATGTCAATATACATCTGATACATGCATTTACGCGATGTTGTATATCTGAAAAAAATGGGGTTTTTCACGCAATGTATGCCAGCAACGTTCTGGAATACATCTCGGAAGACTACCTCAGAGGCACCCTTGGCTAAGCCTTGACATTTCACCATGGGGACTTCAAAGTCTGGCCTTTTAGCGTGTAGCAATGGCTTGACTTTTCGCACGTAAAAATGCCATAGTCAAACCCCTGACCATGTAGCAATGATGACATCTGACTCTGCATGGCCTCAGTGTATGGAAATACATGAGAGCAGAAGCTACCAACACCCGGCAAACTTGATAATGGTCAGCTAGATGTGTGTTCATCATGAATTGGTATAACATACCCGACGAACGAGTTCGTCATCAGCTAGGTGCGTATTCGTCCCGTATTTAGCCTACGAATACACATCTAGCTGACAATTATCAAGTTCGCCAGGTGTTGGTAGCTTCTACTCTAATGTACTTTCAGAAGATAGTATGGTGAACCTGTTGGGAACACAGTTCGTAGCATTTCTGGCTACGAACCGATGAACAAACAAACTTTAAGTCCTACGATCCCACTTCGAGCTGACAAACTCGCTTCGAACAGATGAACAGACGATCTAAATGACGACCAGAAGACCAACATGTGATTATCCCGCTATTGTGGATATCAAGGTGGTGTAAAGGTCTGGGAATATTTATGCACCTCGTCGTGAACTTATTATGTATGTATTGTATATATTGGGTGGGATAACTAACCTGGAAGTTATCCAGCTATAGACTGCACCACACAATCCTGGACCAGGCAACTCAACCAATCCTGGACTGGCCTACACTCTCCTCTGATCTCTAAACCAAGACAATCAACAACATTTGTTTTTACTATTATCATCGGTATTTTTTCTTTTACTGTCCATATGTTACAGTTGTATATTAGATATCTATATTTTGCTAAACTTGCGACTTGTGATGATTGACAGTCAAAGATGATTTTATCATTTATTTTAAAACCGTTACCTGAGTTAAATTGTAATGGTGACTCATTGCTGCTGTGGGCTTGGTGGCCTTCGAACAGGAACCTCCTATTATCATCAGTATTGTCGGTGATTGATGGAGATATTTGGAAAGCATGTATGTCCCCTGTCCACCATCACACTACAAATGATAAATTTTACATATCTCTACAAATATTTATTACCATTAAACATTCTCATTACAAACATCCATATTCACCTATTGACTGACAAACTAGGGACATAAAGTGAAATATATAACTTTAATTTCAGCTCGAAACATGAGTAATCAGTCAATGTGGACAAGGCTTGATCAGAAGAAAAAGCAGAATACAGTAAGAATTCAATTTTTGTCTATATGATACAGAAGGTGGCGTAGCAGAAACTGATTCCGGATAGATGGTATAGCGGATGCTGTGGAAGGTCCCATCTTTGGCGGAATTACCCCTCACCCTTTTCAGCACAGTTACGTTGTTGCTTGATTTGATCTATTGAACTACTTATATTTAATTATTCTTTCCCCCATTGGCCGGACATAACAGTGATACATATATGATATCAATGATAATTATACTGCTGGTCATCCAGAGGCTGCCAAATACATGATGAACAAATACATCTGGTTACTCTTATATCCGAGCGTCTTGGTGATTCTCTGTTCTTTGCTTCTTTATCTGGCTGAACTTGGGTGTCATGGAAGTCATCAATAGCACTAATACAGCAAAGAATTTAACGTGCACTTATATTATCACCAACAACTGCAATAGTAGGTGATTTGGAACTCTCCTCGCCTTTTCGTACTATTAGAAGAGCAGTGTCAGATGTCAGGTTTGGCTTTGATTATCCAAAGTATTGTGGGATAGGAAAGGTGTAACCAACGATCCATGAGGTACCGTCCATCTACGCTTTATTATTCATCATCGGGCCGGGATACCTCGGCCATAGTCTCCTTCTCCTCTGCTGGCAGGCGACACCGCTAGGGCTATTGTCGACGATTCATATTAAGAAATAAAAGCTTATTCATTAATTTAAATTAGGGAAATATTTGTATGTGTATTTTGTCCTCGGATTTTCTCAAATGAAAATATGAACGAAGATTTTTCTCCATATGGAAAATGGAGGTAATAAAATGGGATTGACAAGTGCCGTCCGTGAAGGTCTCTTTCGTCAGGACTTCCATATGAGAGTTAAAAATATAAGGGGCCGCAGATCACCTTCATGCCCCTGGATATTTTTTCTTGGCGCAAGGTTCCTCTTGAAGGGCACTGCAGTATTGCAGAAAAAACCTGGGAGCCCAGGTATCTGCATAACCTTCCTCAGGTGACCATAGACAAAGAAATATATCAAAAGAATATTTGGGATAGCAGTTGCTAAACCAAAGGGGTGCTAAGTAGATCAACCAGCAGAAGGCTTGTTACTAGCCAACCACAAGGGTGTATTAAAGTATCAGTGACACAAATGAACTCCCTAGGGTTGAGTTAGTGTGGGTCTGTCGAGAAGATCTATATAAATTGCAGTTGTGAGGGCACAACTATGATGCTTGCCTAGCAACAGATATATTTTTGAACATATGTCAACTCATTCTGAGAGTATTCCATTAGATATGGATAAGCATACTTCTTACGGTGCTGCTCCATTGCAGCGGACTCAGTCCCGATCATTTGTTGTCACAAAGTTCGTGGCTCCATCAGCGCATAATCGCCTCCTATTCATGGTAAAAGAAGCTCAAGCGGAGTAACAACTGCAAACCCTACCCGATCATCAGCATATTCTCAGCTAGCGATCGTATAGTAGTGTCCCCTCTGATACCAAACGCTTTACTACCATGAGATATGACAACATTAAGAATAAAGTTCCTTTAATTTCCGCGTTTATATTCTTTCCTTGAGCGTATATAAAGTTGTCCTATTTATCGTCATATATACGTCTGGTTCTGTTATATTTATGCCACTATCCAATAATTCCGATTTTTGCACCCAGAGGGCACCACAAGTTTTTTAATCATTCAACATTAGTTATCAAAGTCTGTGTTATATGAAAAATGCTTATAACCAATTTATCCGAATACTTGGCTTGGGTTTACACTGTTCGAGCTACCGCATCTAAGTGACGGAGCAGTTGTCTGCCCGTGTTATTTATAATCCAACCACTTACTACCTGGGCGATGTTGCCAACAGAATGAGGCGTATCGTGACGCCAGTTGTCGACAGTGTGACATCATGGTTTCGGCAAGGTGTTTCCCCTATTTAGCGTGATGTATAGGGGGGAATCGTTTTGTTTAGGACTCCCATAGTGGTTTCACAATGTCCTCATCAGGCTCGAATAGGTGACAAACAGTTGGGAACAGTTGTTGTCAAAGTCTCTAGGCGGTACTGTCTCTATGTATGACAGAAGAGTGAAGCTTGGAGGGTGTTTTTAAGTGTGAGACAGGTCTCCAAACTTTACTAAAAGAGTGACAACTTAAGTTTCGTTGTCTTGCACTCCTCACAACTCTGTTGCTGTTTAGTGCAGGTGATAGGGGAATAAACCTGAGTTCAAAGAGTGCTCTTGTTTATGGAAAGTTTCCCGAGACATGCTCTAAATATAAACAAATTACCAACCAACTTACCCCACCTATCCTCACCAGGATACGGGCATGTACACATTGGTGGCAGGGGTGGTGGCAGGGACAGTGTTAGGGGCGGTGGCAAGGGCGGCTGGGGAAACTGGGAGGCTGGGCCGCTGGATGGCTGGGTGGCCCAGTGGCGACAGGGTGGGCAGGCCAGTATGGTTGTAAGGGAAGTAGGTAAACCTTTTTTTTAATTTGTTTATCGATATACATGTACCCCAAGTAAACAACATGTACACAACCAAAATATACATGTATTTCTCATCACATATGCTTTGCAGCAAATACAGCCATTACGCTGATGGATATGGAGGTATATAGTATATATAAAGGTTTAAATGAAAGATGAAGAGACACAGCGGTTGACCTTCTGCAGTCAACCTCCTACTTTCATGCCACTAACCAGGGAGACCAAACACATCCCTGCAGGGGCCTGTGCGCAGCTCACGCTTTTACCAACTGCTCATCATCATGGTGGAACTAAGATTCTGAGAAACCAGTGCACAATTTTTAGTTCACCGCATGGGCAAAATCTGAAGGCCTCAAAAGAAAGACCACAGAGGTGCTATCCAGCGAAAATATGCTGACTTAGACATATTAACCCTTTCCTTACCGGACCTGGTTGCAGGTGCATGTCTTTAAGCGCCACATGCCTGAAACTGGGCTACCTCTGTAGGGGAAGCCTATAATACAATTGCTGAGAAAATTTATTCTTTTCCATCATATTTAAAGTAGTTAGTCAATGTTTCCATGATGATAACCAAAAAACTATTTATCAACTATCGTTATGAAGGCATTTTACATAATCTCTGAAAAAAGTATTAAGATCCATTTTGAATTAGCTGAGATAAATGATATTTTAACAAAAATGGAAAATGATGCCTCAAGGCATCATTTGTGCTGGCTACGGGAGTGCCCTGGGGCATCATTTGCTCTAGCCACAGGAGTGCCTTGAGGCATCATTGGTAAGGAAAGGGTTAATCATTATGACTGCAGGCAATGTGAAGGAGCTGGACATACCATGTGGCCAAGCCAGGCAGTTGCAGCAAGGTTTAACCAAGCTGGGTAACCCTAACTTCACGGAGATGCCCAAGAGAAGGAGGAACGAGTCAGAGGACAGTGAGGATGACAACGGCACCCCCTCAACGGTTGATAAAGCTGACAACAACATGGCCTTACTCAATGCAGCCTCCGGGTGGGAGAAGGTGATAGAAGCTTTAAGGGCAGGTAAAGAAGATGCGGAAAGGAAGCAAAGTGGCAGAGCAGAGGGCTATACAGGAGCACCAGCCAGGGGCAAGTCAATCAGCTATGACCCCACTGTGCTCCTAACAATTAAGGCAGGTGGGAAGAAGGCCCTCAAAGTATCAGACTATGTGCCTGAACATGTAAAACTGTGCATAGCGAAGAAGAAGAAAGACACCGTCGGATTCATCGAAGCAGAGGGCGTGACTATGGTACTAAGCCCAGATGAAATAATGCTGGTCTACATCAACATAGTGGGGTGGCCAACATTGACGTGATGTACCAGCTGATGAAGGATGGCGACCTGGACAGAGCCAACCTGGAGGACAACCTGGCATACACTATGTACATCTTTGAGCTGGCATGTAAATTTGAGTGGACATTGGTGCTAGGGCTCGATACACACTACCGGGAACTCCAGGCCCAGGTGGGTATAGGTAGGGGGACAAAGTGTCCTCCATTGAAGCCCTTGGCCTGGTGCCACGGAAGCAGTCCATGCCACAATCCAAACCGATGCCTGCAGTGAGATATACCAGCAAACTATACAGGAATTGAGGGCAATATGGATCGACCAAGCAGGAGAAAGGTCATGATCCCAAAGAGGTGTGCCGACTTTTCACAAACAGCAGTAATATGCCATAGACAGATAAATATATAAGGTAAACCACCTTACACAATAAATACAATTTGAAACATCAATTTGTTTGGAGTTGTGGCGTTTTTACACTTACTTGTATATAAGGTAAAATCAGAAATGAATTGTGCTTGGTCTGAGTTTCACATTTAGTTTGGAGTGCTGAAAATATTTACTCAGCTACATTTTGCAGTTATTTATTTCATTAATCTATAGTTCTTGATTGATCTTATTTCTAGTGCTCTCCTACGATGATATTCTTAAGGTACGATGTCCATAACCCTAATAAACATATAACTTAACTTTGAATTGTAATGCATGGGAAATCACTATAGATGAGCATGTCAATATTGCTCAGTCTAGTGGTATAAGCCCCTTTCATGTTAAGTTTATAACGAGCGAGGAATAGGGATATATATATATTCACTTACCTTTGAATCCACCCAGATGATACTGAGGTTATATCCAGGGAGTATATCTGGGCGTGAGTTCACTTGCTCCAGTGCCAATGAGCTAGCAAATTCGACCAGTGGCCCATTGGGCCATATTCCAGAGTGAGGTACTAGTCCTAAGACATGTAACACCTCTTGCCCCTGTATAATAGAGAGGCCGGTGACCACCAGGATCGAAATACAACACACTATGTTTTGTGGCATACCAGCATAGAAGCGATGACAATTCATGTGCTTACCTCTGCTAAATGGCCATAAATACAAGCAGGATTCAGCTTTATATACAGCATGGCCACTTATTGAACTACATGCTCATCTAAGAGGATCAAAAGTAACCTCATCAATAGAAAGGTTATAAAGTTTTCCTTGTACAGAATTAGTTATTTCTTATATCTTGGACTGATGTTCATGGTTTTTTTTATTCCTGATTTTTCCTTTGAACTTGAAAGAAAAAAGATAGTTCGCAATGTGATCTTTAGTGATAGTGAGGCATTATTTGAAGTTTTCTATGTGAAAGCTACAGTTCACTTGATGGGTCCTTTATTGAAATTGCTCCTAGATTTAAATTGGGGATATTATGTTGTTTATTAAGTTTTGAAAAGTATCATGCACATAAAGTGATGTTTGACCACACTGTTGCCGACTTAAAATTAGATTCCAATTTCTTTTCTTGAACACAAAGAGCTCCGCTTTAAAGTTTATAACTTGTAGCTTATAGAAGAAAACATTTGTGAATGAGTTTATACTTTTAAACATGGAACTTTCAAGTCAAATGACTTCAAAGTGAATCAAAAACGCAAAAAATCATGGAGGTCACGTTTTAAATCTTTTCATCTGTACCCTGTGTCCATATAGTATGCCTTTTCTTCGGCAGTTCATATAAAATCAGACTTGATGTCCTCATCAATATTTTGCACTTTGGGGTTTTCAATGTAATTATTTTTAAAAATGTCTCTATTTTAGTACAGTCAAGAAAAGGCTTGACTGGCCACAAAAAGCATGAGATTCGACTCAAGTGGCATTCACTTAATAAAAGTGAAAGTCGAAGATAATCCAAGAAGTGGAAGTAGATCAAATTAACATAGATCCAACATGGCACCTCAAATTCATTAGATTACATGTGTCTGGTTTGAATTTAGGTAGAAGCACTATTTAGAATAGTAAATACATGTTTTCTGAGGTGGATAATTCATATGCTTCACAAACAATGTCACATCTGTCCAATGAATTAGTGTAGATCCAATATGGCTGCCTGAAATCTATGAAATATTCTCATTTGGGTTTGAATAAAGATATAAACATGATTTAAAATTCTAGACATGGTCATGAATCACAGAAAGTGTGCATATGGGGCTCTGGTGTGAAATGGGGGATTTGTGAATAAACCTTGGAGTATCTCAAAGGTCTTTCTTGTGGGTAATGTATAGGTATTGGGTCACCTGCTCATGAAGTGTTATAAGTTAAATATGAAAACCGTTGCTATGGCAACATAGTGAACCTATACACCCTCAAAACGATGTCCGGGCGAGTGACATTTGGGTGTTTTCCTTTTGAGGGGCAGCCATAAAATCTCTGATATGATTTTACTGGCCATTTCTAATATTTCAGGTTGAAGTGTGTCTAAGGGTTAGGTTTTGAGTGTTCTGGAGAGTGTTAATGAGTATCTTCCTTTGCACTGAGTTATTTCATACAGGGGTATGACAAGTATTTTACCTTAATTCTAGGTCCCTAAATATACATTACTTGTCGTTTAGGTTAACAGGAGTACAGAGTTAGGTAGGCACTATCAATTATATGGAGGAAAATCCCCAGGGGACACACTTTGAGGCAGTATATAGCTTTAGTGGGGCAAAAATCTGTGAAAACCTGAGTAATCCCATTGAAATGACCTTATAATTATTTGAAATGTCACTCGGATGGACATTTTTCCGTTTATATACCATTTAGCCACATAGGGGTTAAGGGAGTGGTTCAAAATAGGTTTACTGTTATGTGTCTTGTTATATTTGACAATATAAAATCCCCAGGGGACACACTTTGAGGCAGTATATAGCTTTAGTGGGGCAGAAATCTGTGAAAACCTGAGAAATCCCATTGAAATGACCTTGTAATTATGTGAAATGTCACTCGGACGGACATTTTTCCGTTTATATACCATTTAGCCCCATAGGGGTTAGGGGAGTGGTTCAAAATAAGTTACTGTTATGTGGCTTGTTATATTTGACTAAGAAATACTTTATCTACTCTCTCTTGGTGCATAGGGGGCTCTAGGAGTCTATACATGGTCACTCAACCAGACATTTGGGGCAGTATGCTTAGGGGCAGTTTCCCCCAGTACAAACTCTAGCAGCAGGGTATTTTTGGGCTTTTCCCCCTAACTTTGGGTTTCTTGAAAAATGGCCGATTGGATTCTCATGAATTGGGTACATCTGTGTCAACAAAATGCCCCTATAAATTGTAAACATGTCTGAAATCAAAATCCCATGAGATTCTGTAATTTGGGAATGGAATTTGCTGGAAACAATTACTGCTATCAATCTTCGGTCCCTACCCTTCAGACCAGGAGTACATCAATCCCAATCTCACAGCAGTATCACAGCAGTATCACAACCATACTGCCCCTCACCAAAATTGCTCCTGAATAATTTTGCCCCTCCATCACACTGCCCCTCCACCATACTGCCCCTCAACCATACTGCCCTTCAGCATACTGCCCCTAAATGATACTGTCCCTCACCGATGCTGCCCCTTTAACAAACTGCCCCTCTACAATACTGTCCCTCCACCATACCGTCCCTCTATAATACTGCCCCTCCCCCATACTTCCCTCTACCATGGGAAGCTTATGTTAGAACTTTATGAACAAGGGAAAGACATCACTGGTCTCCTGGAACACAATCGTTTCATTGGGGTAAAAGCATCGACTAGTGTCTACCAACCCTCAGGCATCCTGAAATATGACAAGGCCATCAAGAAAGGTATCAAAGCCTATTTGTCTGGAGACTTAGGAATTGCGATGCGGTTCTTGAGCACAGAGTTTGCGCGAGAGCAGAAAAAGCCCCAACAGAAATCGTCCTTCACATATAAAACCAGTACATAAGACACCAAGATTCCTGGGAGTCGTCCAGTATATTTGGTGGCCAGCATCCTTATAAATAGATAAGGGGTACAGGGTTTACGAGGATATGTTTGTGTTCAACAAAGTATGCAGAGGTTTCAAAATTATCGACAATGACACAGACTTATGTTATGATCAGAAAAACTACAATTCTATTTTGGACAGTAAGGCCATAACCCAAATGGATGAAATTATTCACGATGAATTATTCGAACATAAACTTTCAATTACAAACGTTAAACTGCGATGCATATATGCTTTGTGTTCAGTGTGGAAGTCCGATGATAGATTTTGTCCAATTACGGATTGCTCCCGGCCTGCTTATTCTATTAACGACCATATGACAGACACTGCTTCCAAATTCAGGTTTAAGTTCATTGATGACGCCAAGCGGCTGGTCAAACAAGACTCATATTCGTCTGTGATTGACATAGCCAATGCATACAGGAATGCCAATAATTATCCTCCCCATAGGGAATTCATGGGAATAGCATGGCGACTTGAAGGTGAAGATGTTTTCATCACTGATAATATGCTATGCTTCAGGGCAAAATCTGCACCATTTATTTTTAAACCATCAGCGACTTCTTAGTGAGATACCTGTTGAAGTTGACAAAAACCCACACCGTTAATTATCTTGATGACTTCTTTGTTGTAGGAGACAGTTATAGTGAAGGTGTAGAGCATCATCTTACCCTTATATGTCTCCTTCGTTTTGTATGTTTTTCCATTAGCTTTCAGAAGATCACTTAAGTCAAGTCACAAAATATCTTGGGATTATCATTGACTCATCCAGGAGAAAATAGACCGCGTCTTGTCTTCAGTCACGTCTATTTCGGCAGCGAAGTCTGTCAGTTACAAATCTATGGAGAAGCTTGAGGGTCTGCTAGCACACTGCGCTATGATTGTAATAGGTGGCAGGACATTTATGAGACATATTTATGACAAATTGAAGCATGCTAAAAAAACGAAAAAGCTGCTGTCTGAAATTGTCTCCTGTGATTCAGCAGAATCTTAAATGGTGCTCTGTTTTCTTGCCACTCTTCAATGGTTCTCTGAACACCATAGAACCTCAACTTCCACACTGGATGACCTTTACGGACTCTTCCTTATCAGGATTTGGTGGAGTCTCTAGTTATAACTTTTTCTATGGGTATGGAGGGATCGTGATTTTACCACATGTCCTCATCAAGAGTGCCCCCCCCCCCTATTATTGACGTCTATGACCCGGGGAACATAAATGCTCTTGAGTTGTGGTGTGCCCTGGTAGCTATAAAAAGATGGATTGATTCCTTTACAAACAAGATAGTGCATCTTTACTGTTACAATACACAGGTGATCTCCATGTTGACTACAGGGCGCAGTAGGAACTGCTATGGAATGGATACGGGAGTTCCACGGGATCTGTGCCTTTAAAAACATTATTATTAAACCACATTATATATCGTCAGAGGACAACATGGTAGCTGATTCCTTATCCCGTATATTTGATGACAAATTTGATGGATGTTTCACTTTACCCAGACTTTTCTGTACATGTTGTATTTCCAGGTTTGAAGGATGCTATATATCGTCCTCCACAGACTCACTCACAACTAGACCCTAAGCTACCAGCCCTGATCAAGGAGACTGCGGCCTTACAACATCGCTGTTGGGCGGAAAGTACCTGGAGGACAAAAACTTGCCAATGAAAAAGATTTCTTTCTTTTTGTGAAGAGTAATTAGTATCATGTGTCAAGTCGCATGATACAAAAATAAAATGTTCACAATGGGCCTATGTGTCCGGCCTCTAGCGGCATTCATTGGCACTACTACCTTGCTCCATGACTCTAGCCCTGCCGCGGTTACCTGGCGCGATATATAGGGTTAAAGTAAAAATAATATTAACAGTGGAGCGTTTCGGCTGAAAACCATTTTGTTTGAGTATGAGTGATTATGAACAAGCTTCTCAATAATCTCACCTGGGGGTCGTTCTCCTGTTTTTTTCTCTGATATCGATGGCTATAATCGGATCATAAATCTATTTTTATGATTACTTGAACGATCCGACTGGAAAAGCGTCATATCGGATCTTGTCCTTATATTCACGCGGTATAGCTAATTTTCACGAAGTGATAATAATACAACGCATTCAGCGGAACATATTGAATGAGACAGGGGACGATTCCTTAATGATTCTTTGGTTAAATATGGCAACGCGGTCTGACATCTGGTGGTGTGTATCGCTATTACCTGAAGGTAGAAGAACAAGGGGGTGGGTGTCGTGATGCCACCTTCCAGCGTTAGTAAGAATAGCACACTAAGCCGTTTTTAAACAAGTAGCCGAAAGTGATACTATCCGCGGACGATCCGCCGGGGTGTGAAGGTCAGCGTTTAAAAAATTTCGCTAAAAGCGGTAATTAATGCTGCGATGCGGTTATGCGATTGTGAAGCGATCCGCTAAATTCCGTGGAGCAATGGTGAGGCCCTCACATCGCTATTCTTGTAGGAGTTGCCAGCTAAATAACAAATGTACTCATGCCTCTGAAAATGTATATACGTGCGGATATGAATAACAAATTCTTTTATATCATTGTTTAGAGATAGGAGCCGCAGAGCGCCAAAATCTCCACAAAGTAGCGACTATGCCAAACGTGAAATAGGTTTCGTTTATTAAGATCGCTTCCATTTTGAAACCAACAATATTGACGCTAAACGAATTTAGAATTTGCAATATTAGATTGGAGCAGTGACGCTAACATTAAGTAAGCTGAATCATTTCTCTCTCCATCTTCAGAAAGTAACAAGAGAAATACAATGTATGTGTTTCCATTTAGATAATTGATTAACCCATTCACGCCGGGTGATGCCTTGAGGTATCAACCAGGGCTGGCCGGGTGATGTCTTGAGGCATCATCCGGGGCTGGCCGGGTGATGCCTTGAGGCATCATTTATAAAATATTCATTTTTGTGAATAAAATCGGAAATATTAGCTCAATAAACATGAAATTTTCACAGAATGTAGGTATAACATTATATTCAATATTTCTGTGCAAAATAAAGAATAATGTTAAGGATCACGTGTCATGTCACGTGATGCAAAGATAAAATTATCATAAATAGGCCTTTATACCCGGCCTTTAGCGGTATTCACTGGCACTATTACCCGGCTCCATACCAGTGCTATTGTCGTGGGCATCCGGCGCGATAGGGTTAACTAGTCCAATTTGAACTCGCCCAAGGCTAATCCTCTGTCATTACAATGTAAAGCATCAACTCAACTAGATTTCTGTTTAGAGAAAACTGAAGCACCAGATCCGCCTTTTGGAGAAGGTAGGAACTAAAAGAGGACATGGAGCACTAGATGGCGCTATTCTCAGCCATCTTAAATGTGATTTTAACATGATCCTCAGCCGCCGATTATATTTAGAAACATAGCCCAATTAATCAAATGTCCAATTGAGTTCCTCTTTCAAGTCTATCAGTATGAAATAATCAGGATAATGAGGATGTATTTTAGTCACTGTTTCTACTGTAATTTCCTGGTTCAGAACGATTTAATTTTCACATCAAACATTAAGGATTACCGACGAAATCAAAGCGTTTTAAATCCGTCAGTCTTTAAGAAAAGCATTCGTTGGTGATACTATAATAAGTGAGTTATAATACCCAATCAGTGAGCATTTCATGCACAGCTGATGTAATTACAGTTTGGAGGTCGAAGGAAATGTGACCTATATGAGGCGAATTAATACTGGGACAAATTACCTAAAGGAATACAGATTATCAAAGATGAGGAATATTTCAAAGATAAGGTTATGCTTTACTCCATCACCCCGCCAGTCCATTTTATCGGCAGTGGAAACGGTCTTTAAAAGTCTGTCGGTGGTGCCCCAGACTACATGTCGATATCCATGTCGGTGAAGGTTCAGTGCATACCTTGTATTTTTTTTCCGCCTTATTCCAGGTCCATATCGAGTTAAAGTTCATGTTGAAACCTTGAGCGTTTTGGTTCTGTGGGTCACGGACCAAGTTGGTCGGTTGTTGTATAATTTTCGCCATCTTGATCGGTGATCATTGCCAGGGTGTATCCAGTCACTGATCTTGAGTTGGTGCAATGAAAACTAAGACAGGTGGTTCCCGACCGCAAATCGGTGGGGAATAATCGGCAAATCAAAAATAGTCATTTTTCAACCACCGACAATAGAAATGTGAGGATTCATCCTTCAGCCATGGACATTGGACCTTTAAAATGCAGGAGAAACATCGAATAAACTGTACCCTAACCGATTATTTGATACCAACATACAGTCCGTGGCACCACCGCCAAATCGTATGGGGAACTTAGAAATTCGGAGCGGTTTTGGTCGGCCAATGGAAAATTGGCCTTTAAGTAGGTCAAGCTAAGGTAGACCCAAAGGTTGACAAAACTTTACATTACTATTTTTGCCTATAACAATTAAGAAATGACTGATTAAATACTTGCCGATAAACAAACGAGTGCTCAAATGAAAATAAGAAAGATTCTTTTCCGCCCGAACGCAGGAGAACATTGTCAACTTAAGAATGGATTTAGATATTAATTTGGAATGTGACTAGTAAATGTGCATGTTGTCAATTCATTCCTGAGGCATTCATTATAAAGTTTTCGTCGGGATTAATCGGATATGGCCTTGAGACACTCATTCTCATACAAGATATAAAAAACGCACTGAGATTTCCGCCGGGAGGACTGACGATGCTGGGTTTTTTCACACTAATGAGCCAAATGTCAGCAGTCCATGTGACTCGGAAATAGAACGTAGCCCAGCACCTGAATTATGGTGATGTTAATTACTCGGACTCAAACATAGTACATGTAATTAGGTACTGGTAGATACCAACGGCTGCTTCCTAGGTTGGAGATGTCTCATTTAAGTTACCATGTAGTTTGATGTAATGTGACTTTAGAACTAGCTGTGATCTTAATCTTTGTCACCAATATCCCAAGAATAGCTTCAGAGACATGTCTGAGATGTGAAAGACAGCGTATTAATGAGACGACCACGTTAACCATCTCTGTTCGTGTGACTCAATACCGCGGCCATTTCGGTCCGCAGGTGAATTCGATACGGCTCCGGTTTCGGTCGGCGAAATGGATGAATTCGATATACGATGAATTCGATACCGTGCGAACTTGACACATTCTAGAACCGGGTCGGTCTTGGTCATTAATCTATATTTATATAAGCATGGTTATATAATTATAACGGAGGCGGAATTGGAATTACAGGATATTTATTGACCTGGAACAAGTTCATATCGTATTACAACTGTAGATTACAGGGAAGCATCAACATCGTAATCTTAGATAAAACATGAATATTTGAGTGTCCATAGTAAATAGTCCTGAAATTTAAAAAGGTTCTCAAATGTGAGAAATTATGCCAAAGGGCATAGGCATAAATGCCAAACTTATTATTACAGTCGGGAAGGGGTCGACGTCCTTCCCGACGGGGGTAAATAAGGCCTAATGCCCGAGGCACTGTTCCAGGTGCCATGATGGGAGATAATACTCTGGGGAACCCCCACAGCCACGGCATCGTGGACTGCCCCCCTCCTCAAGGAGTGGAGTGTTACTCCCTCGGCCGCCGGGAATCCCATGGCCGCCAAGGCGGCGCGCATCACAGCGCACAACGGCCGAGAGGTAAGCGGCATTGACGAGGACAGGATGAATGCTGGCGCCCGTGGAGGGGCCGGGACTGCCGCGACGTAGTTCCTATAGGCGTCTACTGGGCAGATCAGCGGATCCGCCAAGCGTGGGAGATCGACCACGCGAGTGGGGCCGCACGTGACCGTGTCTTCGTTGATCTCACGTGGATCCTGAGGAGTCCATGCAGGGTTTGCAGGTCCGCTCGCTGAAGGGTGTGGGGGCCGCCCCACGAGGTCAGTGACGGAGAGACGAGGTTCGAGGCCCGTAGAAAAGTGAAGTAGGCTATAAGCAGTGTCGCCCGGAGGACAAGGGCCGAGGGCCCGGCCCTGGATAAGTAGAGAAGCACGTGCCGGAGTTCTTGAAGGCGAACTGCAGGGGCCGGTGCCGGAATGTGGGCGGAGAGGCGTCTGGTGCCGCGCTGAACCGCGAGGACCTCGTCCGCAAAAAGCGGTGCCGGGTCCCCGCCATGGCGGCGTATCCAGGTCCGAGCTCCTGATAAGTAGTTGGCGGCCGTTGCCGGGGCCCGAAAGGAATTGGCTAGGGCCTGGGTGTAGAGGGCCCCGTAGGCGACGGTCGGCCAGCGAGGATCGAATCCCGATGAAACAGCAAAACGCACGTAGGCCTGGGCCTGAATGAGGTGATTCTGGCGAGTCGAGGGCGCCTCAGCCGACGCCAGGGATGCCATCATCTGGGCATGCAGGGGGGTGCCGGTGCCTAGATTGGATAGAGGCAAAAACATCTATATCAAATACGGGGTTGATATTTACACCTCTACTGAGGTGCTCGACGCGCCTACGTCGTGGACATGGAGGGTATTTTCAACATAGTAATCAGTGGAGGGGGGCGCGCTGGGACAGCGACGGCCACGACCCCCCGGAACACATGCATCGGCCGTAGGCAAAATGTAGGCCGTAGGCGCGGATGAACTAACGAATAAATCTTGTACATAGTCAGCTGAAGCGAGGCGGGACGGATCAGGAGGCACCTCGCCTACTGACGAAAAACCTAGGGGGGGGGGTGGAGACTTGATCCGAGATGCGAGAGGCACTTGCGTGACTTGCCGCGCTTAGATTCCTCTGCTTCACCCTACATGCTGTCTCCGAGTGACCGTTGGATGCCCCCGTATACACCGCGCAGTAGGCGCAGATATGGTTCATGCGAATGCCCGACTCCACGTGCCCGGGGGCCTTATCACACCCCCCCGGCTTGTTGAACGGCTGGCATGGCCTTGCTGTGTCGTCCCTAGCCTTTTTGCCCTTGGCACCATCGACAGCATAGGTTATGCGGCCGGCATAGACCTGTGAGATCGCCACCCTGAGGAGTTGGATACGATTGTACTCGAGCCAGCCTAAGCGTAGGCGGCCCTCCCTGACCATAGCAAATATCCTCTCAGACCACCGCCGGACCTGAGAGAAATCGAACTCCCGGGCGTCCTCGAGGACATCCTCCAGGTGTGCCACCAGAGGGGCCACATACTGGGGGGGAAAATCAGTATCATTTATAATGCGTAACAATGCCCATGCATATTCTGCCAATGTCAGTTCGTTCAGGCCTGTCTTTGCTCTCTCCGGGCCTCGATGCACATACAGGTCGGGAAAGAATTTATATTTACCCGCTTCGTTGACCCTCGAGGCCGTGGTCTCCAGTATTTTTCGCACCTCGTCCTCCACCTCGTCGTCGGGCCTAGCCGGCCTAACGGTCATAGGCGGTACCAAGGCTGCCGCCCGTCTCTGATCCATGAGCGCGGCCTGGAATGTGGTGCCCGGGGATGCCGCCTGCGCGAGCGCTGCCGCCATGTTGTCGGGTGCCATGATGCCCAGCGTAGAGGCCGACGTTCCCGCTTAAGCTGCCAGAGCGGTCGGGACTCCTCCTTGTTGAGCGGGGGCCGATGCCACCACCTTTTCAATCAAAGCATTCTCCATACTGTCTGTGATGCCCTGGAGAACTCGTGATTGAGGTGTCTCGGCCGTTGGCGCTTGCATCGAGGGAGGCGATGTGGTCTGGGTTGCTGAAGTGCCTGGATCCATGCAGGCGCCATTGCCCTTCAGCTTTGCCGCTATCTCCGCGAGGGCCGTTTCCAAAACGCTAAATCTTCTGTTGAAATTCGTGAACCTGTCGCTAAAAACGACATCATTGTGGTCTTGGTCCTCTGCTACCTTTGTCTGGTCCTTCGTTTTACGCTTTGGAGTGTTTTTACCCATCTTTGCGAGTGATTTTAGTGAGCACCTAAATCAGCTTCCGAATCAAACGCTGGCTTGAAGATCGCTGGAGGCGCCCTCTGTGGAGTACGTTGCGCATCTGCAAGGCGATCGCGTAAGCGCTAGGTGGCGCCACCAATTCCTCCCGTAGAATTACTACCAATTTCCAATTAGCCTCAATGACGATAATGATATATATGTATATATAATATATGTATATAAATATACATAACACTGTTATCTGGGCTTAATGATGTTACCTAAGCCTTGGGGAATATTAACTGCTGAATCGCATGAAGCTGTAAAAAATCCCGGGCTAACTTTGTCATATTGCTTATGAGATAAGTAGAACTGCTTGCTGTGAATTAGTCATAGATGCATGGTAACTTCACACATCCATAACAAGAGGCACATATAACTGACTATAAGTTCTTATTTACTTGCTTTAATAAACTGAAACAATCCACACAAAGCATTGAGTAATCAATGATGCAACAATTCCAATTGTTACAAAATACTATCCACTTCCTTCACTAAACCTCCAATATAAACCACAATTCTTGTTGTTTTCTCCTTTCAATATTCCTATCAGTTGCATCATCCTAATAGTCCGATATCACTTAGCACAATTCACATTGATCCTTCACTCCATCGTTCCTTATATCCAAATGCACTGTTACAGTGTCCAAACCATTAACACCACAATCCTCCTTACTGATCGTTCAACCTAGTGGAATTCCTTTTTTGTTCACAGTGTTACATAGTGTCCTGGCACATTTCATCTGTGTGCTCTCCCTGCAAGAGCTTGTTTCGTGTATGTTGGTTTTCTAGGCGCTCACTGAATAGAACAGTTCTCACTCATACACAAACTATCAAGGCGACCTCACTCCAGGTAGACTGAGGCCTCCGACGCCTACTGAGCCTTCTAGTCGCCATGCACAAAGCAGCAAGCAGCGTTCACCTGTTTATTGTCCATATGTTTTCCTCCTACTATGCTGCCCAATGTGGAGCAGGACTCAACCACTCTCCTTATAGGGAATACCTGTGGTTCTTATACCTTCTTACTTACACGAGGAGAATACAGACACATAGATCGAAATTATGGTAATGTTGTATTTATTACTCATCCTTTTAGTAATTATTAGGGAAAAAATCATGTAAATAATTAGAAAATGTTCCCAAGCGCATTGTTTATATAAATTAGTTTCTATAATGCCCGTCAGGTGGTCCAAAAAGCCGTATTCTCCTAGGAGATTCCGGAGGTCCGTATTCTACTCAGTAGTGATCTGTAGGCTCCATAGACTTAGCATGGAGACTCCGTATTAGGTGGGTAATAAAAGATTGTTTCCTCTTGTACAGGTACGCGTCTTGCCGGTATTTCACACCAGGCGTATACGGGAGAAAATATCCTCTGGGCACCATGTATACGCCGGTCATATATACGTTTGACGTATATGTATACTGATAAAAAAAAAATCACGACCCGTCCCCGCCCCCGCACTCGTGGGTGTTAGTAGAGTTTGCACCAACACTGAAACCCCCACTGAAACCACCGCCGCCTCCCGCCGCCCAGCATCCCTATATACGCCGGTTGAATATGCATGTAAAATGGTGGTTCTTGTGCAGTGTTTCATCGTAGTTCATCTTCTGGTCACTGATTGGTCCATTTTCTATGCCCCTAGTAGCATAAAACACACTTAATGTCATGGTATGGCACATAAAGTTAGCCAATGGTAAGCCTATGGCATTTTTTTTTATTAGAGATAGAATAATATCCCTTGTTGTGTACAGTCTCATTGAAGACAAAGGATTCACTATATCAATCATGCTATTGAATATAATCACTCTGTTATAGAAACTGTGTTCTGCTACCAGAAAAGGAAATTATTAGATAATAATAATAATGATAATAATAATGATAATAATAATAATGGGGATGATGATAATAATAATGATAATAATAATAATGATAATGATAATATATATGGTATTTACATTTTCAAATCTGATGGGACAGGCCTAAATGCACTGTATTCAGACCTTCATATCCGATTGGATAGACTTAACTACACAGTATTCAGGTCCACTTTGTACAGGCCTGACAAACCAGTTTTACCCCCTTCAACCCAACCTTGCACCAGGAACCTGACTGTAGACTTGCTATAGCCCTTGATCATGAACATCCACTAAGACAGACAGACAGACAGAGATTCAGATTTATTCAGATGAATAAACTGCTAGGGACAGAGTCAGATAGACAGCTATACATGCTAACAAACAGGGACAGAGACTAAAATATAGTTATACATACATACTAACAGACAAGGATTATCGTAAAACCGGATGAGTATTAATCTTTACTCCTGTATGCCACAATTGGAGTAGCATAGTGATTTCGTGAGGCGGAACTGTGTGAAATCCAGAGCCAAGACTCCAGGAGTGGCATATGGGAGCCAAGATTAAAACAAATCAGGGTTTTGATTTTGTCCTACCCCCTCTGGACGATATCTTGATATGGAAATGATTACCAAAACTCGTCAAACTAATTTTCTGAAAGCCTCAAGCTCCTATTCTGTCTCTTCATTTACTTACCTTTTGCACTGTCTCAGACAAGTGCCAGGTTCCATTCCGTCATACACCAGTAAGATATTGCGGATACTATTTTAAACAATTCCGCTTCTCTTTCTAGCGAACCACTTCTCAAATACTTCATTTTAAAGTGTAATATGAATAGACTCTCCAAAATGAAATAATGAATCTCTAAATCTCCATGTTGTTGTCTTGTTGATAACTCACTTTCCGAGTGATTTGGGAATCCTCTACACAGAATGATATGATGTCATCCTTTGTGCTTCGGCCTTCTTATGCCAGTATATAGGACAGGATCTTTTGTTGTATTCAATTTAAACGGACACGCCTATCTGATAACCTCACTATGAATAGAAGGGGACAGATATACTGATCTGTGTGGACTATTCAGAATAATATCAATATTAACCGCAACGTCAAATCATAGAGCTGTAACTTGATCAAAAAGATTTAAACTGCAAGCAAAAGGTGGGTTTCTAGTCTCTCGATAGTGTCGTCATACTCGTAATGAGACTATTGGCATTGGATCGGCTAAAATGTAATCCTGTCGCCCAGCGTCAGGTTCTGACTGTTGAGGATTTTTGTGGGTAGCCACGAATTTCTAATCTTCTGATGGCCTTTAACATGCACAAAGTTAAAAAAAAAAAGTTTCATTCCCATGCTGATTCTGTCAGGTCATCGTATTTTGACAGTGTCACCGAAGATGGCGCCATGGACATTTTTTCTTTCGCTGAATATCAACCACATGCCAAAATGGCACATACTGTGTTTATAGCTCTATTTCATTTAGTATGCACTTAATCTTGGTATAAAAATGGCATTTGGAATGTGTTTGGTTTCACTGTAAAACATTTGAAGGGGGGAATTTCAGTACAGCCGGAACTTTTTTCATAGTAGCTAGATTTCTGGTAGCAGATTGGTCAATTATTTGGCCACAAGATAACGGTTGCGTATGCCACTAGTGGCATATAAACCTCTGTATGCCAGTCAGCATGGCATATGGAAACTTAATGTTAAGCATATGGGATTTTATATTCGGGGTAGGATAAAGAGAGATACACAGAGTCGAGCATACGGTATACAGAAAGAGAGGCTCTGGGCCTGAAGCCACTGTACCTTACAGTCATGCCATAATAACCCATGCCACCTCCCTTTTAACAACCACTCCCTATCTACCTTACTAACCAGATAGGTCCACTCAAGAGCCTGTTTGTTTGTCAAATGTGATCGGACAGTCCTGACTGTACAGCATTGGAACTTCCATATCTGATGGGATAGACCATTATCTATGATGTTCAAATTGTTTTATCCTACCCCTAATACAAAATCCTATAGGCTTAACATTGAGTTTCTGTATTATCACATAATATTCCAAAATCGAGGAGACAGGGTAGGATGAAATCAAAAACTGATTCGTTTTAATCTTGGCTACCGTATGACAGACTTGTCCATATAAAATTCAAACCATATCTGTTCCAGAGACAGGGAAGGAAACCCATAACCAAATTGTGGTTGTCAGACAAAATGACAAATGGCTAGAAAATGAATGGCAAAACCAGAATTTCGATAGAGACAAACAAACAGGTTTATAGGTTTATTGAAACATTCTTGACTTTCAAATAGAAATGGCTCACTTATTCATATTCTCTTACTTATATTTGATGAAATGTTTGGGTATGCCGCGCTCCTCCATGATAAATTGAAATAAAATTAGATCCTAGTTATATGGTATATGAACAGATGGGTTCCAATTGTAGAAGACAGTGTAATAATAGTTCAATGACTTCAGCATATTTCACAACAATTTATTGTATCCTTACAACATATTTTCAAAACACATCGTTTTTAATACTGTGGGATTCATCTATACCACTCAACCATGGGTTTTCCTACTTTTACAACTGTATTGGTACAAATAAAGATATTTCTATCGATACACGATAGCAACATATACAAAATTGTCGCATATTGTACACTAATATATGTACATTACTGGGAAGCAATCCAAATATAGAAGACACGCTTACGACAAAGTATATTGTGATCTTATAAGGATACAATCTTTCTAAATCGTGGGGTCCACAGAGTCTTGTGAAATAAAATAAATACATTACCCTCTCCGAATTCCAACGCACTCAAAACCTTTCATTTACTGATCGAAGACATCACATCTCCTAAACCTCCACGCACATGTATCATATGCAGTGGCTTCTTCTCAAACGGTATAAAGTAGATGGCTGGCATATCTTCGCCCAATGACTTCAGCTTTGGGGTTTCTTTACACCCCTCACATTCAAGAACTCTCAAATTCTTTTCATACACAAGTGAAATAATATACAACCTCTTCACCTATCCGCGTTATTGTTAGTAAAATATGTTAGATTTACAAAGAAAACAAAGTAAGATATAATGTCACAGTGATGGGAATACTTCACATGTACATCTTCGTATCTATTCCGTGATCTGTAGTATGCGTGATAGTTTAAGCAGTACAATAAGTATACATGTCTTCCGTAAACATAACAAGGTCACCCGTTAAACATTGGTCCAGTCTGAAACAACATAACGAGTTATGGCAGAACAATAACTAGAAAATGGCATTTTAATCGTTATTAGAGATAGTATTAAGCACCTCGGTAAATCTCGGTTTGTGCGGGCGGGGGCGCTTCAGAATCTGTCTGCATATGACTATATATGTTATATAATACCAAACACCACACACTATACTGAGTTGACCCGTGAGACGTAGGGCAAGAGAAACGGTTCCACACTGCACCGCTAGAGCAACCTACAGAAACAGGTTTTGCGGCACAATAAACCGGAGCGGCGCAGTGTGAAACGGTTCTTAACTCAATGCTTCAAGCAGGGCTCACTGCGGCTCATGATCTACTCTTTACCTCCATTATCGCTACCAACACTTCCCACCCACCCAAAGGCCAAACCAACCAGTGGTATCAACTAATTAGAAAGATTTCCTCCCAACAAGGAATCACAACAGAGAGTCCCGTGGATAAGGAATAGAAATAAGCCTCTGAGGATGCTCTAGAAAGAGAGAAACACACCGAAACCGTACCTGGCCAAGCTTTAATTGGGAGGTAAATAGTATAAGGACAAAAGGGTTCTTTCTTATTCTTCCGTTGGGGATGTAGAGTGAAAAACGCACCTCCTTATCCCCTATTCAATTAATTCATCCCAAGAAGGATTCCCAGGGTTAGCGAAACTAAATATTAAATAATTCGACAAATACTGACAGTAAAAAGCGCTGTTTACGTTCTAGAGATGAAATAGACTCAGATCTCGTATAAGGCTCAGTTAATGAATCATCTCTACAGGGTTTTGTCCTTCCCCTATTGTGATCGGGCGTCCACTCTCCAAGCCCATACATGGTAGGATGTGACTCTCTTATAATCCATGTTAGTGACCGATGTTCATTTATTATGAATTTCCATTGCCTCATACAATTCCTCTGCCCAATGCCCCCCGCCGCAGATACTTAAAATTGAAAATTCCTAACAGGCGTTAGGGAGATGCATGATTTAGTAGATAGCTATACTTCTACTTAATATTCTATCCTTCTTTACATACTTCAGCACAGGAGGCAACTATGCCACATTTTTACCCTCATTAACCGTAACTGATAAGCTACTTCCCTTTTACATAATCCAGTACAAGTACCATATCTAAAACAACCAACAATTCTAGGATTCCCGCAGCATAATTCAAGGTGTGCAGTACTTACCGGGGATAATGCTCACAAGCTGTTGACAAATCCTAGTCAAGGGAACTAAGTTAGGCACAAATCCCAAGCACATTAGCATAACATGACGACTGCGTAGTCGCGGGCAAGATAGCTTGACTTATACCGGGTAACACATTATGTTACATCACATTGTTCATCAGAATTTTTTTCATTTTCAATATATTTCAATACCATTCTGGGACCTTGAAGATCAGCAGACTATCATTCGAATATGTTCATGTGCCATAAAAATCACCGTCGCCCTAGTTTGTATTAATGAGATTTAACATGTATAAAAATATCAACAATATATTCAAGAACATATAGAAGGCAGTCTCTTTTCCTTCTTAAGAATATTAAGCACACAGTCTTGCTGTCTATAATGACCATAGGTGTCATGAACAATTTAAAAAATGCTATGTAACTGTAAGTAAGCCAAGACCTGAGCGTGGTATAGTAACAACAGTTTCTGATGTTGGTAACCAATGGTGGTTTCAGCTTCGACCTGGTGGAGTACTTTACGCCATTACAATTTTGTAAATCAAAGCGAATGTGAGGAACCATTTGCAGAACACCAAAATAGGAAATATAATTTGAAGAATACTTTCGACTTGAAACACAAATAACCAATGGTCCTAAGTGGAGGCTCCAAAATTGTGTTCCAATGAATAACGCCTTAAGATTATGGTCCTGTTTACCAAATGCTTTGAAAGCAATGGTGATTCCCATATGAGTGAAGCATAAAAATAGGTGTGAAAAGCTTTAAATCCATATACCTCAGGATTAAATGCAAAGCCCTACGAACATTTTAGAGTTGTGGTCCTTTAGAAGTGTGAGGATTGAAGCTGCAGGTCTATGGACAAAAGGCTACAAAGCCATTATCCTATAAATAAAGCTTTAAGGCTGTGGTCCAACAGACAAAATGCTTTAAGGCCATGGTACTATGAACACAGCTTCAAAGTTGTGGTCCTCTGGGAGAAGGTTTAACAAGTAGTCCTTTGACAAAATGCTTTAAAGCTATATCCAATGGATGAAGCTTAAAGGCGTGGAAAAAGCTCTACTAAAAACCACGACACTATGGCAATAAAGATTCAAAACCATGATCATATGGGCGAGGCTTTAAAACCAGTCCCATGGACACTCTTTTAAAGATTTGTTCGAAGAAACTTTGAAGCCATAGTGATATGGGCAAAACCTTACAAATAACTAATCTCCATTGTTCTCAGGCGATACAGGTATAGAGATTATAAGTGCATTTCTTATGATATGAAGAAATCCCTGAATAAGTATTTATTTGGTGTATTTATATCAGTTCTATCCGACCTAGCCTAGATTCTTGAGGTCCACAAGTCTACCTCTTCTCATTTGATGTCGTGTTATCTCTACTGGACGGTTAATTATCAGGACACGAAATCGGAAACAATAAAAAGACTTTTGTGGTCTAGTAGTCTTTACAGGAAACACGTGCAATAGAATAATGTTTCAACATTATCTGAAACATTCAAGTCTCAATACATTTCCGAAATACTTTTCAACTTGAATCTTTTTCTTTCGATAAGAAAAAAGGGGTCTAACAGTAGATAGCTAGCTTCTCTGTAGACCGCTATAACAAGTAAAAAGACTACTATGTCTTATGCGCGTTAGAAAAATATTCAAACCTTTTTGAATATATGTTGTACCTTTGTAATTCTTTGGAACGAGGAGGCAGCAATTACATATCGCTATGATTAAGACCTCAGGTTTCACTGTAGTTAGCAATGGTAGTAAGGAAAGAAAGAAACTAGATCAACTATTATTCGTATGATTCTATAGATAGACATGCGAAAGGAAAGACACAAAGAAGTAACCTCGCTATCATACTTTCAGACTAGACATTACGAAGAAAATGTGGAAATATTTGGGTTATATGATATCTATTAGCCTTTGGATAACAATACCACCCTCCCAGTGACCAAAGGCAGACTAATTCACAACCTTGTTGTCCTGTGCTTGTGCTAGTTTTACAAGTTGCCTTATATTCCTTCACAAGTACCTGTCACCATCAGACCTCCTCACTGACACTCTTAACTGCATGAAAACGACCTATGCAAATTTATACAGCTGTCACCCTTTGCGCCACATCCTAGGACATCCAGATACAGAATGATATTAATTAGACCATGACCTACTCGACGCAAGCTTTAAACAATTTCAACGTACCATGAAAGTCACACGTAATATGGGTGACTTTATGGGTGTTGTCACTTAAATGGCAGTTGCGTGACAACAATTGCAGACAAAATAACAAAAGCTTCACAAATATCGACTTTTGTGTCTGGTCAACAATTAACGCAAAACTGCCTTTTAAGATCAGCACTGCTGCTCATCTCACATAAAAAGAAACATCAGTTAAATCAATCCCTATCTACTATTTCCGTTAATAACTTTAAAAGAAAATTTGATTCATAAATCTTTGGGCAACCAGTTAAATACAAATGGATACTCTGAAACACTTACTAAACTGGAGTGTATGATTGAATTGAGTTCATTTTCATTTTATGTTGCTATATAAAATGAATCCAACTCCACTAGCTTTCTAAATAGGGACGGGGTATATATAACCAGCTGCTTTGTTGAGATCAATGTCTTATGGCCAGTTCAGTAGGAAAAATGTGACGCAATATTAAGAATTATTTCCAGATGGATTTGAGTTTGACATGAGTAGGTCACAAGGTTGCAAGAGTTTCCGCATTATTTATGGGGTCTTGTTTGATAAAAGGTCCCTGGAAACATAGCCCAGTTCATTTAACAGGCACTGCTAAGGCTAGAATTTGGGTTCTGAGATCATTTGCCTCCCGCCTCTTTCATACTATCCTCAGACCTTCCTAAGCGAGGTGAACGTATGCTATAACCAGAATAGCAATTTCAAGGCAGTGGTAGACATGTAAGTTTCCTGCCTACCGGGAAATGGTGCTTGTTTTGGCTTTGAAATACCACAATAACTACATCAACAATCGAGAATCAAGTTCAACAAGCCGTCTATATACAATTCATATTGGGATTGTCTTTCAAAAACAGCTGCAAACCTAAGCCAAGAAATATGACACTTATGTGTTCCTTTGAATCAATTTGTAGAATGTGGTCCGGCATCCACTGAACTCTCGATGATCTACGATAGGCCTTATATTGCATCTCTAGCGTATGGTATTGGGAGCTCAGTGGACACCTGACCTTACCCTTAGAGGGGACCCCCACCTACCACGATAGGCCACGAAATGCTTCCCGATCGCTACGATTTGAAATGGCGAAATCGTGACCTATCGGGAGGTCCCCAAATCGTAGACCTCTGTCGTGATCCAATCGGTGAATCATACGCGCTGACCACGATATCTTCCCGATAGGCTACTATACCCAACGACAGGCTATGAAATTTCCAACATGTTGGAAATTATCGGGACCTCTACGATTGGCGTTTTCATCGCAGCCTATCGTGGGGTATCGTAGAGTGAATCGCAGTAACCTGTTCCACCTACCACGATTTTGCCAGACCTCAAGCTAGAATCGGAATGGTGTCGGGAAAGCCGTCGTAAGGCCAATCGGGACCAGAATCGTGGTAGGTGGGGGCAGGCTTTTACAGAGGTCCGACCTAGCTCTCAGGTCTCGGCCAGCAATCACCTGTAAACTGCCTCTCATTAAAGAACAGTCACCTACAAACACCCCATTAATTATGTCAATCTTACCACCAATAACAATTTCCTAAAGGTATGAGTTGTAATTAGCCTAGATATTAGTCCTCTGACCACACAGGTACCTGATGACCTATCAAGCAAAGTCTAATTGCTTAAAGACATCAATCCCCTACCAGGGATACATAGATCACCAAATGTACACAAAGACATTTAGAGCTTATATTGGTGCTGGGGTTGGGGAAGGATGGGGTGACACATTGGGTAGAGTTTTGAATGCAAATTATCGGTACTAGTAATTCAGACCTTGAACTGTGCCACATTGCCTTTTCCACTACACCCAACTCAAGGGGCCGGCCTCCGGATGACAAAATGCAACCCTGACTCTTGCAGTGCTGCACCAGGAAAGTCGGCACCTTTCGGGAGGGGGGGGGGGGACCCACCTACTACAATTAAAAGTAGGACCATCCAATGCACTATTTCAAAAATTGATTCCATCGTAATTATGCATCGGTAAAACCTGATTCACTGATATTTATGCTGAAGCACCCTACGAGACAGCACTAATGCACTGCAATGTACACTCACGCTTCATTACAATAGAACATGTTCGATTGTTGGAGGGGACTTATGGGGGGGGGGGGGCGTCCACCAACCACGACAAGGCTACGACAATGGCTTTCCGACAAGGTCCACGACAGGTCTACGATTGGAAAGCGTGTCATAGCCTAGTCATGGTTGGTGGACCCTAGTTCCCGAGAAGAGTCTACGACAAGGCCACGAAGGCTACGACTGGAAGCTTGTTGAGAGCCTGTCAGGGGCCTTCCGACAAGGCTACGACAATATCGAACATGTTCGATTTTTCCCACGACTGGACCTTTGTCGTGGAGTGTTGTGGTTTCCTCGATATCACTGTCGTAGTGTATCGGTACCATGGACGCTTTTTTTACGGTATCCACCGAAGTCTACGACACGCCCCGACAAGGCTGTCGCAGAGCTGCCCTTCTCACGACAAGGCTGCAACTGGAACTTTCATGTCGGCACTTGTCGTAGCCTTGTCGTGGTTGGTGGACGCCCGCCTTTACGATGCAGCACCAGCGCCTGGGACGTCACATAGTGCGCCGGTGTGCATCGTAGGGCACATTGGTAACCCATGGCCGTTGGTCAGGGGTGGTCATTGCTCCCCCTGACACACCACTCCCCCAGCGCACCCTGAGCCCCCTCTGGTGTCCGTCACGTGAACCCCCACGGTCACGTGACCACGCGCCGCTCTGACCTCCTCCTCAGTCTGTTCTTGTACTTCACCACGTACACACGTACTTTATTTTTCTCCCTTCTTGGCCACTTCTCCTCGCCGTACGGATACTCCCCGAGTATCTAGCCGTGCAGAGACAGGGTCTAACAACGGGTGAATTTGGTGAAAAGAAGAACAGCTAAGGGCACATTATACAAATGTGATCCACTACTACGACACAAGCTAACTTCCATATGCGATATTGATTTTGGGTCGGGAAGTGCATCGCAAGACCTATCCTAGTGCATCGAAAGCTCAGTGGAAACCCTTTCTATAGAAGGATGTAGCATAGGGTTTTCCTTATACGACCGACCATGGGTAGACGGTAGTAATAGCGGTTGTGTGTGTGAGCTGGACGATTAGCAGTAGCCTGCTACGTATAACGACCAGCATACTGACCGAGGTTATTGAGAAAACAGCTGAGTCAGGGAACTACCACCCCACCCACCTCTGATACACATACCTACTCCTTCTATGGCGAGTGCGTCATTTGTAGGTGGCCTAATAAAGCCTTCTGGCATCATATGCTAATCGATCGAGCGCCACACCCGAGAGAAAGCACGCTACAGGTAAACATAGTATAAAGCTGGACTCCCCCTACTATGATATATACTTGCGCCACGGAACGATAGCCTTCCAACAGGTGCTCCAACACAGAATCATGTTTCTGTAACCAACCTGCACCCAGTCAACTTGTCATTTCTCTAACTACCTGAGTCTAGGATCAAAACATATCAAGCAACAGTGGGTAAATGAGGCATTTCAGTCTTGAGTGATTGGTCATGGTCAGCTGGGCACACCTCTAAGACCCTGAGACACTGGCTCCCTGCTCTGTTCTCACTACCACAATGAACAGCATGCAGATAGTAAAGGGATAGTTTTTTGGAAGCACACTGAAAGTTCAAT
Source organism: Alentia gelatinosa (assembly GCA_950022655.1). Classification (NCBI taxonomy): domain Eukaryota; kingdom Metazoa; phylum Annelida; class Polychaeta; order Phyllodocida; family Polynoidae; genus Alentia; species Alentia gelatinosa. The sequence continues at coordinate 17,850,495 of OX465588.1, read as the reverse complement.
GTGACCACTCTAACCCTGACTCTAAGCTCTAGATGATGTATTTAGGCGTGCAAGCACGCTCTAATAACAACTTGCAGTAAGATGTGACAATGTGTCGCCCACTAGAAGCATGAAAAATAGTCATATTGAGATTTAAAGTTGACTCCCACCGACGAATAAGGAATATGCCAGCGGATCTAAATACTACAGGACTGATAAACAAGATTGTGTGTAAAGGCCCCACTATGCAAATTGATAGTCAATTACCCGGGCACTTACCTTGGTAAAAGTAAGAAAGGAAATTGTTGTTCCAACCAGCCGAGGGAACTACAGAGTTCCCAAGGAGGACAAACAAATTTATTCCCCGGCTTCTTGTAGTGGAATGCTACTCACACAGGATTTCAGGGAGTCTTGCGTAGTGCCTCTTCCGGCTTATAAATCTAGTGTTCTACTGTCACTACGAGAAGAAAAAAAGAGTAGTTTTGGTCATCATTGACGAATGCTACTATACAGTTGATATTTATCTATCTAACAGATCTCAAACATCTACCGATGACGAAAACCACTAAGAGGCTATAACATACACACAAGTTTATATGAATTCAGAGAATGCATATATATAGGCGATTAAAGCCCTTGCAAATTGCTCTATATCTGAAACGCATTATATATATATATATATATATATATATATATATATATATATATATATATATATATATATATATTTACATACATATATGATATATACATCCTAACAATCCACGATACACATAATTAATTTGTGCAAAGCTAGGCTTGCTCAGTACCCATAAATCCCTAGAGTATCTACTGTGATCAAGGAATATTCATAGTAGTAACATAAATGCAGAACTTTCACCGACCATTTTGTCTTTACAGAGAAAACCTTTGCAAATTCATATTATAGTTTCGGATTCAACGGCATACCATTAAACCAATATGGTTGTTTATAGCTCCAACTTAATTGAATCTATCGACCCCATATTTCCTTCAGGTTTAACACGTAGACTGATTACCTCGTAACCTTGAAATTACCACCAAACGTGCGTCTATAATAGAACCTGTACCTATTATTCCAATAAAGCACAGCATATAAATCAGATACCAATATAGAGACGCATATTACTTTATCCAATAATAGCCTGACACCATTATTTCTTGGCGTTAGGCCGGGTACCCACTGAGCTCCCGACAAGCGTTCCGACGTACTGCGACACGGAATTGTTCAACGTTCCAGCACAGCGACGATGTGGTAATTTAGTTTCGTACTCTAATATTCTATGAAACTAAATTTTTCAACATTCTGACAAGGCTATGTATGATGCAGAAATTTTAATTCATAGCTATGTCATAGCCATATCGGAGCCATGTCGCAAGCAGTGGTTGCCTAGTTTGACCCCCACTCGGCAGACGCTTGTGCAGAGACATGTATATACTGATACTTTAATATCGTATAGTGTTGTGCGATGTCATTCGCATATCACGAATTCTTTCTGCTGTCTACATTTATTTCACACAAAGAACTAGAATTCCATAATTCTACCCAGCAAATATCCGTGCAAACCATAATAACATTTATTCTTGTTAAACTGCATGGCGCAGCTTCATTGGGCTAGATGAAAATATCAGTTAGTTGAGCAGACATATATGTATACTTAAAAGGAAACTCACGCGAGGAAAATAACTTGGTCCGGAATACAGATCAAGTTATTTTTATCTAGTGGGTTTCTGATTTTATCTCACCTTTTATAACATTATTAATTGATAAAATAAATAACCCAATTAGCCATTTGGTATTGGGCACACTACCTTCACGGCCGTGAAGCCTAACGTTAAGCCTATGGAGAAAATTACCGGAGTGAGATAAATGCATTGAACCACTGATATTTGTTCTTCTCTAAAACCATAGTGATTGCATGCAGTATACGCTTACATACGAGGAAGACGTGATGCAAGTCACCACTAGATCTATGTGATTTTCACGCACACTTCATGGTTTATTAATTGAAAGGATGTCGGTAAGATGAAGTTCAAAATCACATGATTCACCTGAAATATTTAGTCCTAGACACCTCTATACCGGCACATAGGTTATTGATCACAAACATATATGGCAAGAATAAGCGAAAAAGACAACATGTGAATATGCCATGATAACAGAAACTATCTTCTTAAGTTAGCTGATAAGCTACCGTCAACCCTGAGTATAACAATTATGTGTTTAAGTCTGTAGCAGAATTCTATATACATGTAGAGGATGAACGTCACCTGAGTAGACTGGGATCTGTTAAATCCTATCGTGGTTTAGTATATCTGAACTTTTACTAAATCCTGTGGATCCATTCGCAAACGATGCTTACCTTATATATCCAACGAAATTGTAACTTACAACTAAAATCCTTTCAAGGTTACGTAAGTTACTTGAGCAGTTCAAGGCAGGCATTTGTACCCTTATAGTTATCCACAGTGATTTGGTAGAAGCTACTGTTTGCTCTATTACAGAGTTCACAACTAATGCTTTCGTAAGGTTGAATATTAATACTGGGTGGGCATGGCGATTTATTCCAATAGGAAGATATATTTTATCTTCTGTAATTATCGCTTGGTTGAATAGCTGTATTGGAGTTACCTTTGACATTGGGATATTGTACATATTGTTATACCAGATGTATGTGAGGTTCTTGTATGAATCCTAATGCCCTTGATTTGTGCAGAGTAAACTGTCCTTCGGCCAAAGATATCTACATACACGCACCGAAACGGATTTGCACAGCGCCGGTGTAATCTTTTCGTTCTGTAGACATCCCAGGTGGTGCCGCGGTTGGAAACAAACTCCGTAGTTGCCACAATACTCCATAGGCATCCACTATGCCATGTATTCATTTCTGGCACTCTTATACAGAATCGTTCGATAAGTATCAGTACATTTCCAACATAATCCTCTAGGAATATTTTTTCCTATGTGAGTATCGCTTTAAAATGAATTCTAAAAGAACTGGTATACTTTTCCTGAGGTCTGTGTAGGTTGTGAGTTTCTTGTCGTATCTGAGACTTGTTTCATTTTCCTGGTAGATCAGTCCCACTCTGTTTACCCGTTTCTGTCTCAATTCTGACAATATGTTCTCTGTTGATCCTCCCAAGAGGAAGTCTATACCACATCGAAGTATTCACTTAGTAGTGGAGGCAATGAGCCCTTTTCTACCTTAAGTGAGAAGAGAACTTCTGCGTGGTCTATGCTGGCCTCGCGCAGATCAGTCAGCATCATGAGGAGCTTGGCAAAATGGCGGGAGGGCATGGGACGCCGATTCTTCACGTATTCCTGCAACGCCAGAATGTATTTCTCTTGGAAAGCCTCCACTCGTCTTGGTTCTTTCAATCCCACACGGTCTGTTAAAAAAATCATATTTATTCAGAGTAATTATTTATTCAGAGTGATTAGCATAATTTCTTCTCGCTCGAATAAATTATCAAACACAGACACTGAGAGGATATTTTAAAATTCATTTATCAAAAACTAGATGGCATTATTTATGGTTTCCCTTGGTCTTTCATAAGTTTATGACATGACATTTTGGTCCCCATATCCCATCAGGTACAAAACATATTATGCAATGCAAATATTTCATTTCGTAACTCCAAAAAACACACAGATAAAAATAATTTTTTTACCTGAGAAGAGGCAGATGGCAGTTATTAATGCATATTCGGCATTATCCACTCCCATGATCCCCATTTTCTTACAGAAGTTAAAGAGACTCTCTACGTAGTCCTTCAGGCCAGCCATCCTCATGTTGTCACGGGTGTAAGGCATTCCGTTGGCGAATATGATGGTGTCCGTTTCAATATCATATCTCCGGGCACTCCGCAACATCATCACCTCAGAAGCAGATCCCTGGAGGAATAGCATTGAAATTTCATTTTGATTAAGCACACTCTTTTGTGAGTAAAGTATTTTATTTCTCCTTTACATGTTGGTACAATCATTCTTCATTGCATTGTACACTAACTATTTCCCTTTTCATGACACTCACCCCTTTCTTTAATTCTAATAATAAATTCCGTCTCAACTCTCTGGTCATCATCTTACCATTGCTCCCTTTTTTTTCTCTTTTTTTAATAAAATGAATAAAGAATAAATGATATCTACCCTAAATTCCTCGTTATGTCTTTCTCTACCGCTGTCAATCGAGGTCTCTCTTTCTAGTTATTTGATCGCAACCTTTATACTTCATCTTGCATTCTGAACCAGTCCATGCTAGTAATATTACAACAATTCGTGGGGGTTTTATTGTATAGACTGGCGTGTTATTCTTTTGTTCGTTACATCATAGGTTTCAGAAATTATCGCCTTACCCACTAAACGCATCAACAAATCATGTAAATCTCGTAATCTGACGTCGTCCTCACCAATATCACGACTACATGGAGCCTGGATTACTTTTACTGATTCGGCGACTTGGATATCGGCAAGAACGCCTGATGTTTCGATTTACATAATGGGAATCAAACCCAATATATACTGATCTGCGTGGACAAGTCGGATTATTGATATGATACTCTACGTGTGACCAGTGCTCTCTTCTGGTCGAACTAGATCAAGGACAAAGCTCTGGCTGTCTGGATTTGACAAGGGGATGTCTGCAAATTACCAGGCACACTTCATGTTCAGAATTATATACTAGAAATCATGATATATATATATTTTTTTTAATGAGCTTAGCTCCCTTTATTAAGGCATATAGAAAATTACATATCTTCTTTCAGTATCATGAGTCAGTTATTCATCTCAGTTGTAACCCAAAACATCATTATTAATAATGTTCTTAGAAAGTACTTAAACTAGCTTCAGCTTGGCTAACAATTCTTGTAATCAGGGGAATATCTCCATCACACATCTCATCTTATATATCCTTGTTCATTTCAGCTATTAACTTCCAATGTACCCTGTTTACAATGAAAAACATACATATTTGGTGACAATTCTGATAGCCTTTCCCCCAAGCTTGCTCTATTTTTATGAGAAATCATGATATTAATATTAACCGCCACATCGAATGGATATGAACTGCCAGCTAACCCGGTGAAAGCAAGCTGAATGCCAGCCTATCTTACTCGTAGGGTGTCCAGGCTCTGACCGTTTGAGTTTGACAAAGGGATGTCAACAAAGCGAAAAGCGTGATTGTCACAGAATATTTCTAGGTACATGTACAACCTTTCTAATATTGTAATAGCGTGAACCATAAGAGGATTTAGCGCTTAACCGACATTGCCTCAATAACCATGTTGGCATTACTTTATACAAACTTTGGCCATGGTCGAACACTTACAAAACTAATGCATTGTCAGCTCAACAAAAATAAAAAACCAAAGCTGTTTAAAACAAAGGTGAATCGTTCATTTAATACGGACGCCCTAAAATGGACATTTCTGATTATCCATACGAAATTCAAAAGGAATTGGACAGCATTTTGTGAATTGCAGGTTATTCTTTATTATCTCACGGTGTACCAATTTAAATTGCCATCACAAAATAGATTTCATTGTGTTTATCAAGTTTGAAAGTAATGTTCTATTGTTTTATTTATGAGGTGAATCGGGACTTTCTTTTCAGTAAAAACACCCACTGGTCCTGTATTTCGAATAAAAATGGGATTCATTTCGTTGTAATATCAAATGAGGTCTAGATACTCTTACCTGGATGACATTTTCTAAGCTCATGCAAGGGCTTACAAGACTCCCTGGCTGTTCCTGGGTTGGCTACAGCTCTATCGTACCACTATAGTGAAACACGTAAATTTATGTCTTGTGTTTACTGGGATGATACTTGAAGTTAGAATAAGAATCTAACCTTTAAGAGCGTGATCTGGTCTTCCCGGTCACAATCCTGAAATCCCGGCAGATTCTTTGCAAATTCAACGACGAGTTGTGTGACAAGTATCGTCATTTCTGCCATCTGCTTGTAGATGGTCTCGTTCAGCTGCTTTGGCCTGCCGATATCACTCACACGAACTCGCTAAAAGGAAATATGACGCAAGTTAATCATGGGAACATTAGGACTTCTACAATCAATCTATGGTAAATATAATCCTGATGTATAACTATCGATGTTAGTTATCATCAGACAGCAAATGTGGAAACACATTCATATCATGGAATTAGCTGGTTAAGGGAGCCAGAGAAAACGTGGAAAACATGTCGGTATCAGCCACTGCGTGGGCCTTTGGCAAGGTTCAAACCGTTGTGTTATTGGCATAAAAAGGGGTCCAATTGATATATCTTTGTATTTCACAGGGACAAATATTTTGATGTATTGACAATGAAAATAATTTCCACGGGAAAAAGGAAAACTGCCATCCTCGCTTACATATACCACAACTCAATTATCCAGAGCGCTGAGCTGCGGACGTTGACAAAAATAACATAGAGTGTATCAAAGGACATCTTAAGGACATCAGGAATCATTAGAGCCAATGAGTACCAATTTGAGTAAATCCTTAGGGATTCGTAGACGATTCACATAGGTAGTTTCTATATAGATCATCTCTGAAAAATAAGGATTACTGGTAGCGTGAAAACATTTTGACAGTAATTCTTGAATACCGAAGAAAGCCTGAAACATTTTATAAACTCAAATATAAAAGTACTAGCCCAGCAGTTGATAGCATTGCCTATCTTTATGTTAAGGTTGGAAATGATTAAAAAGAGCATTATTGTGGAGCTGAGCATATCAGTTCCATTAGAATATTGTATTATCTTTCGAGCGTTTCCATTAATATATCTTTTTTTCTGAGAGAATTATTGCTTAGTACCTTCAGACACCTTTAATCTGAAAGGCCGAGCTAAAAAGACATTTGGACTGGTCGGTTGGCAATTAATACTGGGCAATAACGATTCGTTATTGAGAATCTCTAGATAGACAATAATAGATAGCCTTGTGGGCAGGTGGCCGTAAGCCACGAAAGGTTGACTCGTATAGTGATACATTAACTGAAAAGTAACAGAATACACTTCATTTCTTAATCTTTCAACGGCCACACACCAATTCTCCCAGAGCAGTAAGTGCATGGCAGCGCCTTCAGGGCTGTACAGATATTTATCCTACCCCTAATATAAAATCCCATAGGCTTAACATTGGGTTTCCGTATGCCACGCTGACTGGCATACAGAGTTTTATATGCCACTAGTAGCATACAGCATTGTTATCACATAATATTCCAAAATCGAGGAGATAGGGTAGGATAAAATCAAAACCTGATTCGTTTTAATCTTGGCCACCACATTCCACTCCTGAAGTTTTGGCTCCGGACTTCACTCGGCTTTGCCTCATGAAATCACTTTGCCAAACTCCAGTCGTGGAATACGATGGCCAAGATTAAACCTCATCCAGTTTTACGATAATATTCTATGGCAGGCAGCCTCACGCAGTTTGCCATTTTACCAGGTATTCATTGTTGAATATCAACGTAAATATGATGACATTCGATTTAAAAATACATAATATATTTCATAATACAACCCCACTGTACCCCGAATAAATCGTCAACATCCAACATGTATATATATTGAATTTCTTTTTTCTATTAAACCATTTATCAAAAATCACTGATAGAAGGCATTAATGTTTCGAGGTTTTATCCGTTCTGAGCACGGTCTGACTCGCGGCAGTATCCGTCCTTAATGGGTTCAAAGTCCATATTTTATGATTTTTTTTTTTTTATTATATTTTCAGGAATAAAAAAAAAAAAATCAAAAAAAAAATCATAAAATATGGACTTTGAATTCTAGAAAGGCGAGAAAGATATGATAGAACTCACCGTCACTTGCATCACATCTTCGTCCTTAGGCAGTTCAAACATGTCCTGAAAGCGCACCAGAGAGTATATGAGTTCTCTGTGTTCCTCAGTAAGCTTCGACATGGGTTCATCCTCACACGGAATAGGCTCGAACTGTGTGGTCATCTCTGTGGTGCTTGCCATGTTGCTCGCTGAGTTGGGACTGGCCATCCGCACGTCATTGCTTGGGGAACTATCCATTTCCTCCAACAGGGTTTTCTTGCGTTGTAGTTTAATTTTGCGTCGGACATCTCGGGCCCGACACTGTTCATCCGAGAGTAAACCTGCAACATGAGATCGATTAGGAACACCAACTGGACATTTTATCTAGAAATGAATCCATGGCCGTCAGATACTTGCCACGACGCCGTAGGCAGATGGGCTTATTTACGAGTCCGGGACCGTACACCAGGGTGTCATAGATGGTATAGTATATGGGGAGCAGAAGTCAGTAAGGCTAGGAATTATGTGCACAAGGGCCATAATGATATCAAAATATTAACTATTAACGTCATGTTTGCTGCACTGAAAAGGTAGGTCTTCATATTTCATTTAAAGACGGTACCATATTATTGCTCGTTATGGGAAACATTGCGTATCAAATTTACGCTTTCAAGTAACAATGCCCAGTATTACGAATAGGCCTCTGTGTGCCACCTATAATTGTCCCTACTCGTTTAATAAGGGTTATTCTCTATAATTATCTTATAACCAAGGTAACGATATAAATTGGCCATATTCTCAGCGTAGTTGACACGTAGTAAAAGCCCGAGAGGAGTATTGCTAGTGGCAACTACATGGCAAATACGGCCACACAGATAGAAATCATGGTAATGTTGTATTAATTTCTCATCTTTTGACTAGTTATTGGAGAAAAAAAACATTGAAATTGTTAGAAACTCGATGTAAGCGCCTGCATTGTTCATATAGAATAGTTCCTAAATTGCCTGTGAAGTGGGAGAAAATACGGAAAGCCGTATTCTACTCAGTATCGATCTATAGGCTGCATAGATTTATTATTGCGACTGCGTATTAGGTGGGTAATAAAATGAAACATAGCCTGGTTACCTAAAGGAAGCACTACTTGACACCATATATGGTCCGTGGGAACACACTCTAACTAGGTAGCGTATCTGAGTATGTCCTATGCTGAAGAATAAACATCTTTCCTCAACTCTGTTGAGTTAATTAAAGTTTTGGGGCCATCCATAAAGTACGTACGCACTGAGGGGGGTGGAAACATTTTTTGGAAATTTTGCGTATGCTCCCTCTTTGTTCTATTGCGTACAAGAGCGGGAGGGGGGTGGGGGGTAAAAAAAATTCAGAAATTCTGCGTACGTACTTTATGGATGGCCCCTTTATGAACATGATTTACTTACATTCCTCCTTCATTCCCACTTCCTTACAGCGCCGCAGTCTGCAGGACTGGCAGCGACGCCTCATCCACATGTCCATTTCACAATTGCCGTCATATTTGCACTGGTACTTTGCAGACCGTGTAATACTACGGCGGAAGAACCCTGTAAACCAGAGATGCCATTCTTTAAAAATGTATCTTTGCATAAGGGAGAAGGTAAGGAGGCATTGTAAATATACTTTGCAAATTGCGAACGTACGAAAAAGGTCTAAATGCGTTCAGAGTACATATCTTGGTATTTCTATAATATCTAAGTGTATGAAGCAGTGATAAACCATATACTCATTTTAATTGCTAATATGCGTGTGCGTGAAAGTCTCTCACTTGCTGACCAGCTGTACGAATTCTGCTCATACACAGTGTGCAAAACTAATAGTTCGTGAGCTCTGCACCACGTCACTTGTTGTAGAATTGTGTTTTTAATTATTTCTAAGGATATAATGATAAGGATACATAGTGAGTGTTTCTGAACTAGATCTGGTCCTTGTTGTTTTGGTCGGAAATATTCACCTTGTTCTTCGAGCTCAGTGAATATTTTCAACAAAAGAAAACATAGAACAAATTCGATTCAGTCACAATAACTATGTTTCCCTATAAAAAGGCTGCATACACAAGCCGATTATCAGTCGCAGTCTAGTGCGTGAGAAAATAATATACTGTGTTACGATTCGACCTATTATTGAGTATTGCAATTTTGTTATAGATCGAGCGAGCAAAAGAGAAATCTTGTCACTGCAAATTGCCCAAAATAGAGCTTTGAGGTTAATTGAGGGTGGGAATTGTCGTCTTATGTCTATACCATCTCTCAACAAAAAGTGTGATGTCGAATACCTAGATGCTAGGCGCAACAAACAGATCTATATTTCGAAAAAATTTCAAATTGTCCCAAAATGAAGATAATCTAGCTTGTTTTGCCCGAAATACACATGGCAAATATTAGAAATCCCCATATTTTAGGGGTGTGTTACTGTGGGACAATCTGACTGATGAAGAGCAGCGCCTGGAGAGCTTGAAAGACTGTAAGCGTTCAATCAAAAGATTGTAGATTGGTAAATCCTATGTTGGTGACACAAGTGAGACCTGGCTGTGAGGTACCTCTCAGTTGTATCCACTGCATGGGAATCTGACTATCTAATTAATCTGGTCAGTTAATCACTATCATCCTCATTTCTCATTACACTGGTATATTGGAAGAACTCCCCTAGAGGGAGAAATTGAAATAAACACGTCAAAAAAGAGAGAAAAGACAATGGGGTGGGTTTTTCTCTTTCTTTCGATAGCTTGAATTTTCAATGGCACTACTGCATCTTCCTCGTAGATGACTCTACGCAATATCAATATCCTCGCTCATGCTCGGATCTTGATACGCGTCCATTTTATACGCCCACTCGTAAATAAGTTAATATTGTGTGTATTTTCAGAGACTTTATCCTACCCCTAATAAAAAACGCCATAGGTTTAACATTGACTCAATGTATTTGAAAGAGCGTTGAATAAAGTGTCATTTATGCACCGAGGTGAATAAAAAAAAACGGACCAATCAGGGACGAGATAACGAAAGTAGATCCGGCAGCATTGATAAATGTGGCCATCCTCCAATAAGTCTCAACACGATACTAACATGGATAATTACAAAATTTTCTCTGTATATCGGTGAGATGGGGTAGGATAAATACGAAACCGAACTCGAGTTAGACTTGTCAATGTCTATGCCACTCTGGTCAGGTCTGCTACTCACTACACTCGGCTAACGCCTCGTGTAGTAATACACAACCTGCCCATCGTGGCATAAACATTGACAAGGCCAACTTTCGTTTGGTTTCTACTAATTACCTTTGCATCCTTCGCAGCTGAGAGCATTGTAGTGGTAACCCGAGGCACGGTCACCACAGATAGTACAAATTTCCTCGTCACTGTTCTTCCCAGAGCTAATGCTGCTGGTACCAGTCTGTTTCTTGCTGGAATCGGGCAGGTCGCCGGGGTCCGGCAGCATGCCGGACATCATCTGCGTCACTTCCGGCAGGTCATTCTCGCTCCATTCCTCACTCCGAGACGAGCAGCCCTGTTAAAGAATAAAAATAAAACCCGTGTCCACATATGAGACATTCCAGACAGCGCTACCGTGTAGCTGAGAAGCTCCAAGACGTCTGAGTTGGAAGGCGAACTAGATTTTCTCATCGAAGTGATAAGGTATATTCTCTAACATGCTAATATGTGCTTTCATTCTTCTCCACAACATAACTAGCACGATTTTAAAACAAGCATTTGATATGATCATAAAAAGCAGATGATGGTAATATAATGCTTCATTTGTCATATATTCATATGACATAGTTTGATGTGATTTTTCAAACAAACTTCAAATCAGAATCCAAATGTATATACGACGTGCGATCACGATAGCGAAATCTTGAACATTGAACCATTGTATACCCCTCCGTCCTAACGATAGCGAAATCTTTTTTACCACACATTGAACCATTGTATACCCCTCCGTCCGAACGATAGCGAAATCTTTTTTACCACACTTCAAATCAGAATCCCCACTCAGTGCTTATATGGATATTTATATTTGTATATTTTGATAATGGAAATTGAACTTCAAGGCCGAATGCAAAAGGGTTCGAAGCTGTCACTGAGGAACTTGTATTATAGCTATGTATAATGGTACTTTATAGGATTCGGAAGTGTTTAAGTTTCGATGCAGTCAAAATCTGAAAATATGCCATGTGTTTTGGTTGCAGGGTAATCTCACGAGGCAAAGCTGAGTGAGATTTTGTAGCAACACAAAATATATGTTTATTGGATAGAAAGGTCTAAGCGGAAAAGATATAAGAGAGGTATCATAAAAAAAAAGAGTAAAATTAGGAGAGAGAGAGAGTTCGAGCCAGTCCAGCCATTGATAGAGATAATTCCATCGAGCAGTCTCCATTATCATGAGCCCGATTATGAGGAACTACTACATAACCTGATAACATACAACATCGCATACGAACATACATTGCTCTCACTTTGTTTTCTTGATATGAATTTACAGTCGCAGGTGGTCTTTTAGATACATTTTCTGGCATTTGACATCATGTTTTTACATGAAATCTATTGAATTTACTTTGAAGTATTACAACTTGTGGGATAGCTTTGCGGCTCTCCTGTCCAACACTCAGAACACCCCTATTGTCCAGCATTTAGTTCACTCTTGATATTTCGGCAGGATACACGCTTCAACAAGTGCAGCTAACTAATCAAACTCAAATTGATGATTCACCCGGCGTTTGCACTATATACGATGATGGGCGGTGATTCTTGAATTTTGCACCTCCTGACGACTATCAGCCGTAAAAGGCGAGAAATCCTCTGGTGCAAACGCCAAGCCTGTGGCGACTGCAGATCGTCTGATTATGTCATAAATATTACGCAATTCAGCACCTTTTTACGACTAATGGACAGGCTCTGACGTCGGTGATTATTTCGAGCCACCTGGAATTTAGTCATCTAGTCGGGCGGCGATTCTGTGAAAAGCCGTATATTTCAACGCTCGAGTACATTATGGGGTCGACAACTCTTGCGGCGGATTTTGTGTAATCTAGCACCATCTGACGACTTATGGTTTGACCATCTACAGTCGTCACGTTTTTAGTAGTCTATTGAAAACGCCTGGGGGCTGTTGAATAAACTACGAACGAGAAAAAGGTCTACCAGAATTGTCTTTGGGGACATAGTATTGTATAAGATAATGTGCTGTAAACCGAAGATATTTTGACAAGAGTAATCTAAACCTCTCACAAGGTGTTGTATACAAATACATTTATTTGGAAAATATTTTCCCTTCTGTCATACAGCACTGAATGTAATAAAAACGCCCAACATGTCGTTTATCGTTGGAGTTATCGTATCGTCCCACACTTCACCAGAAATGAACGGACTTTATTCAACAGCACCCTAATGAGGCCCGACATCCATTGAGCTCGAGATGCCGAATATGTACGATGGCCAATGAATCAAACCTTTATTTTGAATCGGGAAGTCAATCGTAAAGCCTATATCGGCGTGTATCGGGAGCGCAGTGGGTGCACGGTTTAATCATGTTTAAATGTCGCACATTTTCGGTGTGCATCACATAGTATTCTGCCGGGAAAGGTTTCGTCCTAGACAGTAAGTTATGGTATTTATGAATGATTCAGAGGATATATCTAGGCATTTCTGCACAATAAATATTGTATTTTTCATCAAGGCTAAGTGTTGTCTCAAATCTATCATTTCATAGTTTGACTTGGAACCGAGCTTTTGCAGTATGTGAAATTGTAATGTTCTCCTGTGTATACTAGTAAAAGATTATCAATAACCCTGCAACATATCCTGAATCATGGCGTACTATATACCTAAAAATTAAATTGCTACCTCACCGTGAGATGCATGGGGACCGCGGTCTCCGTTTTGTACTTATAAACAGATCAAGATGTGCGCCGATGTGCTTAGTCTAGACGTTTGTCTACGATAGAAGTTCCGTCCCTCGGTCAAAAAATACTAAGTGTGGCGATAACGCATCCCTCAGTATGGACTATCTTGTTTCATATAGAGAACGACATATAGGCATGGTGTCTATGCCTGCCAATATATCATTCTGAGGTGGTCGTCACTGCCTGCACGTTGGTATGAATTAATCATTGAGAGTGTAGTTTTTTCATTGTATTTTTTACCAGTAAGGTCTATACCGACCTGAATTCCCCACTAAAGTTTGAGCCTTAGTGAAATTTCAAATACCAGGCTACTTCCATTCATAGATGTGGCATTCGTTTACCAAAGAAATCGAGCAGTGGCTCCCGAAAGCAGAATGGTGGCCAATATAATCTGCCTATGAAAAATAGCCTTATAGGCATTTATGGAATTAGAAGAATATATACTCCAGTTTGAAATCGATACTCTTAATGTTATTACTATTATTAATGTTAAAATCATTATCATTATATAGCATGATAATTTATGATGTAATCGTCTGTCGAAGGATTTATTACATAATCCGAAAGTTGAGTGGGTGCAAACAGAATGTAATGTGTAGCGAAGAGGATAGTGTATCTATAATACTCAGAAACGGTTAGGTTGTAAACCAGGACGCTTGTATGCGAACCAACCTGAACTAGGAATAAACCTGGACGTGAATACCTACCGCCGCGCTACGCTCGTGCGACCACATTGCTGCTACAAGGGGTTCGCCGGGTTTTGGAATCATACTGAGCACCATGGCTGACCAGCGGCGCCCTTACACATCTGAAAATACACAAAATTGGAACAACATTAGAATTTTAATTCCCTAGTTTCTCGGTCGTTTTTATATACCTGTGCCAGTATGTTACACAAATACCAACCTCTGCTATTGTATTGGTATTAGACATATACCAGCAGAGTATGGTGGTATAAAATGATGTACCATCCTACTTTGAAAACACATTCTGACTGGCTGAAAAAATATCCCACTGACCTACCTATGATGTACTGACAGTGAGTTGCAGCACTCTGCTAATTTATGTGCACAGAGGACCACGGGAGTTGGAGAAAAATAAATGTAAAAAATGTGCTTGGAGAGTATTCTGCGCTCGACTTCCAGCAAGAAGTCAACAGATATACCAGCACACCTTGAATCCAGCTTGGATGTTGGACAACACGTTTCCGTATGTAATTCATCGAATACTTATATTTGAAGATATAAGATAAAATAAAAATGTATTACCTTACTGGCATGTACTCATGTATCTTGTTTCTTTCGATAGAAATATACCACTCACTCTGCGTGCTTGTGGAATATTTTTATTGAAAGAAATGTGGTTTGCGTATATTACCAGTAGGGTGTATACATTTTATCTTAATTT
The DNA here is from genome assembly GCA_950022655.1 of Alentia gelatinosa. NCBI lineage: Eukaryota > Metazoa > Annelida > Polychaeta > Phyllodocida > Polynoidae > Alentia > Alentia gelatinosa. Next base: position 17,835,382 of record OX465588.1, on the reverse strand, counting down.
ATTGCATATATCAGGACTTAGTACACATAATACGGCCAACGGACACCCCTTCACCTTACGCTCGCCGCCCCCTCACGCAACTGAGGGGCACCACTACCCTCCTACCGACCCCATCTTACCAGCTACCTGACACCGCGCACGTTACTCCTGTACAGGGATGAAAGTCGGGACTGATGAAAAAGTCGGAAACAAAAACACAAAAAAACTGGGGCGTATTCGGGGGGGGGGGGGACGCCCCCCCCCCCCCCCCGTGCAGTCAAACAAAATTTCGGCACTTGACGGAACTCTGATGGCAGTGTCAACGGCCCTTGGCGCGTTTAACTGCCGCCAAAGTACTGACTGCCGGTTTCCCGGCGTGTGCGTCAATGCTAACGGCCTATGGAGGTTTATACTTTGTTAATGATCATATTTCAAGATGCAGAAATTTCTGATTTCCGTCAATTGTCGGCGAACTTGCATCCCTGCCTGTAACTGTGGGAGACAGTTTTTCTTTATTAATTCTGGAACGAGCCCTCTATGATAGCTTGTTTCTTGTTACTTCACAGAAGATTTGATATTAGCACTGTACTATCATAGATATCCTAGATAGTACAGTGCTAATATCAAATAGTAGCCTATTATAGTTCCAGAATTTCATCCATCTGAGATATAATTCAACGTGGAATAAATAAGTTAGAGTTAGAGAACACTGTAGTTATGACGCCCCCCCCCCCCCCCCAAAGACGGTCTTGGTTGTGTAGGGTGACTGAGGCGTGGTAGATATTGAACTGCAGTGGCAGTACTGCGGTTGTTCCTGCACCCTCTGCTTGCCTTTACTAGAAAAAAATTGTATGTTTATCATTGGTGAATGAGCGTAGAGTAATATATAAATATATATATATATATATATATATATATATATATATATATATATATATATATATATATATATATATATAACGATTGAATGGTTTGTGTTGTTTCTAGTCTCTGGGTCATTTTCTTTAGCCCATTAAGCAACCAGTACATTAGCCACTTCTTTAATTGCCTTTTTAGAGTGCAAATATTTCAAACATCAGGAGGTCAATGAGGGTTTTGGTTTGATCTACCACATAGCTGGCAGACAGATAGTGAATGGTTAGTGTTTTATAGCAATAGATTCTATGTAATCTCTCCAACCTGTAATGGAACCTTTAGGCAGCGTATCTGAGCGTGCATCCCATGCTCAATAAGACCGGGCTTCCACTATTTCCGCCACCCTCCGACATGGCTACGATAAAGCTATCACATACATTTTTCAATCGCAGTCCTATCGAAATGGCTGTGTTGCAGTGTGTCAGAATGAGTTTTGCCGGAATACAAAGGTGACCACGGTATCGAAAGACACCCCGATATAATATGAGAGCCAACGGAAATGATATGAAAGTGTATGTGTAATGTGTGCCTGGAGGGATGTGTGCAAAGCTTACACATAGTAGAGAATGCTCTCAATATACTCCGACACAGTCTAATCCCTCGTGTTCTATTTTGTTTGAAACTTGTTCATTCCTATAGATAAGCTGATTCTGTGTCAGAATCATGTTGGAACGCTTGTCGTAGTCTGCAGGAAGCTCAGCGGGTTCCCAGCTTAGAAGCGGGCTTGGCCCTGACAGCCATCACTTTTGAAGCTTCTATGGAACGGTGGTACAAGTCAGGAGGTTGTCATTTGTTCAGTTGTGTAGGGTGGGAACTGGGAAGAGCCAGGTTTACTCCAAGGACTACCCTGAGTCATGTATGTATGGCTAAACGTGATTTATTCGGCAAGGGAGATGCTGTATAGAGTAAGGAGAAGTGGCTGAGTCTAAGCTTGTTGCATATACTAAGCGTTTACGTAGACTGTAGACTGAATAATGGTGCAGAGGGCAAGCGTCTTGGTGTAGTGTCAAGTTGATAATGATGAATCACGTATCATCCTAGCCCTAATACAAAAAAACATTGGCTTAACATGGGATTTGTTTATGTCATGGGTGTCACATAAATTGCTGTTTATGTCACTACCTTCTAATATTCAAAAATCGTGAATACGGGTTAGGGTGAAATCTAGACGCTACTCGTTTGAGTTTCTTTATGTCACGCATTGACATGAATAAAATCATACTCAAACTTGTGACGTCTCTTGAGAGTACCTCATTGACTCACTGGTGCTTCACATATCTGGATCTTATAAAGGCAGGTTATTATTATATATATACTTATGGCCGAACACTCTTTAGTTATATCTTACTGCTTTAGGTGTAGTTACAATATGTTTCGTACTGAGGGTACTTGGTTCCTAACAAGGGTGCTTGTTTCCTTATCGAAGGTATCACATAACGACATTTAAACCAATTAGATCATAGACGAGCGTGAAGAAAACATACAAGTTGGAGTTACTCGATAACGGAGACATTTCCTCCCCCACCCTTCGACTGGAGGTAACCAAATCTCCATTTCTATCAGTCTTTGAAGGTATATAATGATAATAATGATGACAATAACAATGGTAATGATACTGGTAACGATAGCGATAATAATAACAATAATAATGATGATAATAATAATAATGATAATAATAATGAGGATGAGGATGCTGTTGATAATGATAATAGGGAACCACCCATTATCCGTAATTACTCGAGGAACACGAAAAATATTGGATTCGTCCCAGGCCTTGATGAGCAATCTTTGTTATCCTCGTCTCGTAAGGCCCAGCGTCCACCTACTACCATAGAATCGTAGACCTCCCGATATGGCACCGATACAAAATGTCAAAATCGGTGCCATATCGGGAAGATGCAAAATCGTAGACATATGTCTAGACAAGCCAATCCACCACGCATTGTATGGGGTTTTTATCAGTGTCTAATCGCAGAAACGTGGTCAACTGCCCCGATATTAGGTAACCTTCCGCCGTGATTTTGAAATTCTTTCGGAAGGTGAATCGTAGACCATATCGGAGCCATATCGTAGTAGGTGGACGCCGGGCCTAACTTTGTGATTCTTTCACCCGGGACCATTATCCATATTTTACATCTATAGTATCAATAATAACTAAATCAGAGTGTACTCATTAACAGCGAACACGAGAGCAATGTTGTGTCTGCTACTAAGGTAAGCTGGTTTTTAGCACTGTTCAGTCAGCAACATAGGAAACCTTTCGGTGCTCAGATGAAGGCTGGCAGGCCAGAAGCTTGGGGCTTCCACAGACAAGCCGAGGCATTTCCCCAGAGTTTCCAGCAGAGGGGGAAAGCTTGTATCATCCTCCGATCTTTTTCGGCAGGTTTGATTCGCATTTACTTGGTTACGCAATGCGTGTAGCCAAACAAGCACCTGGTAATGTGTTCTTCAGCATTGGATGAGTAAAGCCTGGCGTCCACCTACAGCGATAAAAATCTAGACCTACCGATATGGCACCGATACAAAAAGTAAATATCGGAGACATATCGGGAAGGTGCAAAATCGTAGACATATGTCTAGACATGCCAATCAACCACGCATTGTATGGGGTTTTATCGGTGTCTAATCGCAGAAACGTGGTCAACTGCCCCAATATTAGGTGACATTCCGACGCGATTTTGATTTTGTATCGGGAGGTGCATCGTAGACCATATCGGAGCCATATCGTAGTAGGTGGACGCCGGGCCTAAGAATGAGCGAAATATATCTATTAGGCCCGGCGTCCACATGCTACGATAGAAATTTAGACTTACAAATATGCGCCCGATACAAATAATCAAAATTCGTAGATTTATTGGGAAGGTCTTTATCGTAGACAAATGTCTAGACAAGCCACTTTGCCACGCATCTTTCATCGCAGAGAGGTGATCAACTGGCCCGATAAGAGGTGACCTTCCAACGCGATTTTGTTTTTTTATCGGGGGGTGCATCGTAAGGCATATCGAAGCATACCGGGAGCTCAGTGGACGCCGGCCCTTATACCAGCGTATATTATTTCCAGAGAAAGTGCAGCGACTGCATCATATTATATCGTATTCCAGCTCCAACTAGCTGTGCCATTCATCTATATCACCTCAATAATAACTTACATATACCTTAGACAACACAGGAAAACCGAAACTGGATACATAATAATACATCTATCATACACCTATCTTTTTCCGAGGGAAAATCAAGGCAATGATAAACTCTGAAGTGAAGACAGCCCACACACGTTAATATGATGTCCTACTTTGCTCTAGCAGTGTAATCCGTCGAAAACACGACACTCCTGCAACCCCACCACCGTTCACACTCAAGATGTTAAATGCTGTATTTCTCTATAGGCATGAGGCCGGACCCGGTCTTGTTTGTCCGAGGGACGGCTTGATTAAGGGTCTCACTGTGAGGTGACATTGAACGGAAAAACCTGTTAAGTCAGATGGAGGCGTCACCTACTCGACGTTTGCTTAACTATTTGACGGTCTATGTCTGCACGACATTCATTACAGGTTCATGTTCGTAGTAAGAGGGTGCGTCCACCAACCACGACAAGGCTGTGACAACGGCTTTCCGACAAGGTCCACGACAGCTCTACGATTGAAAGCCTTGTCGTAGCCTTGTCGTGGTAGGTGGACCACAGTTCCCGACAAGAGGCTACGACAAGGCCACGACAGGCTGCGACATGAAGCTTGTCGGGGGCCTGTCGGGGGCCTTCCGACAAGGTTACGACAAAATCGAACATGTTCGATTTTGGAGCCGTGTCGTGGCGTGTCGTGGCGTGTCGGGAGGTCTACGATAGAATATTTAGGTGGAGCGTGCACTTCCCGACAGGCTGCGACAAGGGCTCACGACAGCTCCCCTCCTCACGACAAGGCTGCGACAAGGCACCGATTGGAACTTTCTTGTTGGCGCGTGTCGCAGCCTTGTCGTGGTTGGTGGACGCACCCTCTAACTGTCAGTTATTGTAGAAGTGTTATCTGCTCTGAAATGTCCATCCGTAATTTGCTTCTGGATTTATTAATCATAGATGCTGATGCAATTACTCAAAGATCAATGTCATACTTCATCATAAAGCAGGCCCCTCTTTGAATACATTTTACTAGTCAATTTATTGTTCTGATTTAGCAAAAGAAGAAGAAGGTAATTCTTTTATCGAACAACCAAAATATTTCATATCCACCATGGCCTATGATAATTTGGCGGATGCTCTTTGGTATCAATTTTGAATCTTCAAGAAGCCAAGCTCAGATATTCCCGCTGTGTGCCCATGGGTACCGTCTAACGGGTTCACAAATGAAGGTGCCTTCCGGCAGTAACTATGTTCCATCGTTGGCGACCACTAACGAGCTCAGAAGTCACAGCAGACTACCGCCATGTTCCCCAAGACTTGTAAAATGTCACGGGGCCTTCCCTTCATTCGACTGTGAGCCGGGTGCGTGCTCAATGGTAGGGAAACTATCTCGTTTCCCGGTGAATGGTTTCCTGTCCCACTAACGGAGTATGATTACCGCCATAGATCCCGACTGCGCGCATCCAAATGGGAGGGGCTTCGGAACGGTAGGCTTATGATATACCATATGGTTGCCAGGTGAGCAGGTCTGAGCCAGTCAGTGAGCGCCCCAACGTTAACGCAGTATATTTCAAAAGCCAACCCGAGCACCATACTTTCACATTATCATAAACTTGTTCCTGACACTAGTTGACGTATAGTGAGCAAGTATATCATATGGAGTGAACTACTTTGTATCATTCGGAAGTGTAAACTGAAGTTATTGAAGGAAGGACAAAATGGCCGTCGATCTTCTAACACACTTTGCACGAGAGGTGGTTTTTTTCAAGGTGAGCAAGCAGTGTTGGGTTTCGGTTGGAGCCGGATATCTGCCGCTAACCCTGATTCTACATATGTGAATTTGGTATACGACAAAGCCTGGAATTCTAAATTGCTTTGGATGGAGAAGGTACCTCATTGATGGGTTGTAAACCCTACATGAATTCAAGTTTATATAGACATTGGTTCGTTCTGTATTTGGGGGAATGAATTCGAAGCGACACTTTGGCCAGTTTGCGGGGAGGCTAAATTAGTAAATAGCCCGTTACCGCCATCTCTATGTACATGTATAATAATTAAGACAATCCGGGAATGCCAGTTAAAAGGTTCATTCTGTATGAGAGTATCGAGTATGACGGCAGCACACGGTTATCACGTGACCATACGCGGGAAAACATGGTTCGATTATTTGCCTAAGGTAATACCATCGTATTCTATTATAGACATTCCGGGGATAAATTTAACATCAATGGATATGACTATGGCGGATCATCACACAGTCAAGAATCCGAGCAGTTGCGTCAAACACTCGCCCTGAGCATAATTTTGAAGCGATGCTCTAGAGCCCTGAACAAGTTTAAAAGTATAACAATGGAACCAAGGATCTCTTTGGTTATACTAACCCACAGTGAATAGAGCGACAACATATATATATTGTGAACAAATTTAAATTAGATGTCATTATATTTAAATTTACACATATTTCTTCTTTGATGAAAAGTAAAATATGGCTTAAGAGAGCTTCAGGCCCTACATGACAATGCGTTAAGGACTTAAAAGACCTTATTTATGATTGAGAACTGTGGATAGTACTATATATCAATGTGAGGGGGCGCTACGGGCGCTAGGGTGCTTCCACCAAACGGCACCACAGCCTCACTCAGACTCATCCATCACCTGGTAACCTGGCCTATGTGCTCACTTAACTATTAGGCCAGGTAAAACATGCCATTTTTCTGGTGCATCATGAGTAACACGTTCAGCTAGTACTACGATGGTTTCCCGGTCATCCACTAGGGGGATCGGCGGAATCTGTCCGTTTTTAGAGAAACATTCTAATAGATTATCCTTTATCTTTTGAGAGGTTGCCATTTTTTTAATTATTATTATTGTACTGTAAAAGGGTACATACAATGGTCTCTGCATAGCAGTTATTCTGACCATCGAACAACTTTTGTTCTTTATTGTCCTTTATCATAAACAAGTAGAAATGAGGTATTTGGGGAATCTCGTGAGAGATAGAAGTTGTGCTGGGTCTCACTGCCACTTCCAATTAGTAGGGGACCAGCGAAAGTTCAAGATGGATCTCACGTTGCCCTTGCTGGGCGTTACCTGTCCCATATTTCATTGGGGCAGGAAACCAGTCTAATTCTTTCATTCGACCGCGGGCCCCAGCAGAGTAGGACCTCAGAGGCCTACCAGAATTGTTTGAGCTACCTGTTAAATCCTTCCTAATAGTTACCTACTGGCACTTTACATGCAGACCCACCTGCACCTCATGCATATATGTACCTTACGAAACGTAATACGAAATTACAAGATTCCAATATGATGACTGATTGAAATGAATTGCAAACTCGACAAAGATGCGATAGGTAATAGGTGTGTTTGGGTTCTTGATGGAGTCATATAGTACGTATCTCCCTAGAGATGACCTCTATACAGGTAGAGCAATTAGTGTTACCATACCTGTGCCAACTATTTCAAAGCGGCTTGTAAATCCAACCTTGGCTGTGCTATTTCTAAGACTGCATTATGGGCGTGAAGTTGGGGACATTCCAGAAAGTATGTACGTAGTGAAAAGAAGAGGTGTATTAACATAAATTCTTTGCGTACAAAACATTTTGCAGTGTTAGAGGGAGACTGTACAAAGTACATATAATGATGATCATTCCATTTAGTAAATTATCAATCTAGTTAACAAAGTCACCACAACCAGTGAGTAAACAACCTCATTCACCCTGTCCCCCACCCTGTCTGACGATAAAATTTCTGAAAGAATTAACAGACCACCTCTATCTTCCATCTTGTATGTAAAATATTAACGTTATTGCGACAGACTAGCGACTTCGTCGAGTCCGAGTCCGAGAAATGTAAAAAGAAATGAGACGTCGGACTGCACGAGCCTTGAGCAGTGAACGCGCCGTCTGGTGAATGATGGCCAATGTCGGGATTTGTACGGGAACGGTCAGAAAACGTCAAATAACCATGGAATTACAGGTAAAATCGAAAAATGAAGGTAAATAAAGGTAATGATTGATGTTATGAATATGTATGGCATGCTCTGGTGCTAGAATTCCGCCGAAAATATGGAAATGTGTATTATTTTGTGTGTATTATTTCATGTGACACAGGTACTTTTACCGGCAACCAGCGCAATAGTCTCACACACTGATCTCAGGCCAATGAGATTGAAAAACTACAGTTCTAAATTATGTTTTCAGTATGGCAAGAAATAATACCTAAAGATAGATGCACATTTGTGTAGAAAAATAAAAAAAAATAGCAGATTTCAGTTTAGTACTGCACGAGAATCTCACTCCCGCGGCCCTTCAGTCTCCAGCCCTAAGTTTGGTTCACTCTGACTCTATGTGCGGGAGTAACTTCAAGCGGATAAGTCCAAAAATTACACGTTTTATATGTGGTAGGTAATGATGACTTTCGGCACCACCACACAGTAGTGAGGGTACCTCAAGGCATCAACATAGGAGACCAGGTGATGCCGAGGAGCGTGGCCAGGACAGGATTGTCGTGTCTATTTTGTATTTGTTGTTATTCAGGAACAGTTTTACGACATACAAAGTTCGCTATAGATACAGCGATCTTTCACCTTAAAGTCATAGAGAGATGGATTGGATACGGGTTAAAAGACGCAGACTTGTAAGTCAATAATATCGTAAAACTGGATGAGGTTTAATCTTGGCAACCGTATTCCACGACTGGAGTTTGGCAAAGTGACTTCATGAGGCGAGGCCGAGTGAAGTCCGGAGCCAAAACTTCAGGAGTGGCATGCGGTGGCTAAGATTAAAACGAATCAGGTTTTGATTTTATCCTACCCCATCTCCTCGATTTTGGAATATTACGTGATAATAATGCTGTATGCCACTAGTGGCATATAAAACTCCGTATGCCAGTCAGCGTGGCATACGGAAACCCTATGTTAAGCCTATGGGATTTTATATTAGGGGTAGGATAAAGGACAATACAAAGGCTTTCATAAACTATAGAAGAATGGTGGACTTGGAGGCCTGGATTGGCTGACTAGGCCAATGCTGGACGCGTAGCCAATCATCTCACTGGTTCCGGGGACTGTCCATGCGAATATATTGAGTGTGTCTTCGAAGAATAAAGACAGTCGAATATTAGCTGGAATTAACTGTTCATATGGCACTCAGGGGTGGATTCAAAGTCTGCTGGCTCGACAGTAATAGAGGAAAACTATTCCCCGGTGAAAATAAATCAAAGTTTCGAGGTAAGGATCGGCAAAATAACTTCCCGAAGCCTCGGCTGTTTCAAGACACGCCAAGGGCTGTCTTAATAAGTTTCGTGCAGTTCTTGCTGAGGTCGTCGAACATAAATGTACTCTCTTAACTAATTCAGTGTACATCCACAATGGATCAGGATTGCCTTCGTTTGGTTCATGTATTTTGTTACTGCAATCTGATTTAAATACAAGCCAACCAAATTCGATTCTTTTTCTCTCAATGCATGGACAATAGATTTTAGAGGAATCGTTAGCGTAAAAAGTTAATGAAATAGGCAACACATGACCTTACCTATCCCATGGAGAAATCAATAAACATCCTACTTTGAACCAAGAAGATAACATATTCAGTTCGGTTCTGCAACTGATTAGAATTCAGGAGGGCGTGGAACAAGGTAGCAGTCATTGTATTTATTTGAGTCTAGCCGAGGGGGTCTAACGTTATTATCTCAATAGAATAGAGATACAGATTCCCCAGGAAACATCCCTCAGCTGCATATAGTCAGAATCTCCACGTAATCCCTGATAGTCGGGTTGTCATGGCGACTGCTTCCTTCCTAATTACGCAGCCCTGGCAAATAGGTTTTTCTAAGAAGCAGGAAGAGTCAGGTACAGTGCCGGAAAGGGCATTAACATAATAGAACCCAACGGTAGTATGGTGATAGTAGTAATGGAAGCAATCATATGTGATGGTCTTCTCGTTGGAAAGCCTTCATTGTTATGTTCTAGTATATATACTGGAGGGTCCTTCTTTGTCTATTCTAGTAGGGCACCTACATAACGCAGGCTTCGTCTCCTGTAGCCCTGATGTCCCGCTGCGGAGAGTCGCATGCACCGCGGGTTAGAATTGATAGATGTTAATCTGATCGGATGCTAATCATCACCTGCCTCGGTAGTGGCGTTTTTGTTTTGGCGGGGGTGGGGGGGAGATAGAACAGTTCCTGGTAAAGTACATTTACATATCTGTATTTATTACCCACCTGATACGGAGTCTCCATACTAAGCCTATGGAGATTACAGATCGCTACTGAGGAGGATACGGAGCTCCGTACCCTCCTAGGAGGATACGGATTTTTGAGATGAAAGTAGTCCCATTGAGATGAAAGTAGTTCCAAACATAACTTCTTAACTATGTTGAAAAGTTTTCTAACGATCATATTTATTGCTTAAATCTAAAAATAAGTGAGTAATAAATACAACATTACCATGATTTCGATCTGTGTGGCCGTATATGCACACAGATACACAATATGCACACAGATACGCAATACTCGTCAACTACTCGGAGAATACGGCCACTCAGATCGAAATCATGGTAATATTGTGTATGTATCCACCGTGTATTGCCTTTGTGATTTCGTCCCAATATCTAATTCGGTTTTCAGATCATCGACCTATAATAGGGTGCGAGAGATGTGGTCGCTTTTGCCTTGCCGACCTTTCAGCATCACTATCTTATCTCAGTCAAGGTCACTAAATTTGAAGAGATCTGAATTTTTCAGACATATGTGCTCCCTACACTGACCCATCATGATGTAGGGGGTTCATATGGAATAGGTAGAGAGTCCCTAGAATCAAAATCAACTCTGATAACCATTGTGGCAAGCCGGCAAGAAAAATCTTATATTTTGACACTCGCTCCTTTACTAGTAGGATACGTTGTAAATTCATTTATCATCTTAACAATATCTTTCGGCTACAGGAATATGTATAGTCTTCAGATTACATTATTCACATTTACATCGGTGTAAATGACAGGCCTGTGTTAAAAACAAAATCCCTGGTTTTATGAGATCTATGGCGTTTAACAACTAGGGGTAAACATAACCCTATCCCCACCTTCCTGATAACAAAGCTAGGTCGTGTCCTGTTATCCTATTCGTGAATGATTTATTTGATATTTTCATTTATGTGCAGGCAGCAAATGGTTTGACCGCAAATGTTCGGAATACCAAGTGCTTGTGGTTTTGAAATCAAAATAAATTGAAGATGTGTCCTGCATTGAACCTAACTATGAATGGACAATAGATCGTCCAGTACGATCACTATTGTTTCTTAGGAGTTGACTTAGACAGCCGCTTGGATTGGAGCTATTTTGTCAAAAGAATAATTTAAAATGTGAGTAATCGACCATCTAAGTTTAGAAAATTGCACTACTGCTAAACAAAAACTGCCGCCATACAAATGCATCCTACCTGTATGTCAGTATTGTTCATTTATTCATGGCAGCTTCAGGCTGAAAGATCTCAAAACAATAGAAAGTCTCCAGTTTTATGGACTACGGACTGGTACAGCCCTTGTTGGCCGCAAATACTCGTTTATTCGGTTGCAAATTGAGTTTGACTTACAACCACTTTGTATATGGAAAAGGAGAGAGTTGGATGTAATCATGTACAAGTAAAAATCAAAGACTGACTGGAGAACAGAAAAAATAATTTTCAAATCAGATCTTACTTGGTAGACATGTATCTATATTACAGGGGCGCTAAATTATGGGATTCGTACGAAGGCCAAAGTTGTAAGACTAAAGATGAATCTAAAGACTGCCTATGTGTTTTCTATGGACTTTTTTTTTTTTTTTTTTAACATTTTCTTTATTGAAGCTTTTTTTTTTTTTTTTTTACAAATCTTTCTTTCATTTAATAAAGTGTCAAAACATAACACAATAAAGATGGTTTCCGTCAGCCATATACAAATAGCTGGTTTCAATCGGAAACCTCCCAAACATCATAAGACAGCACATTATAGAGGGTTTGATACTGTGGGCGTACCATCAGATACTATGTTCACAATCATAACATAGATTATAACATTATTTATAAACCACAGGTGTTGGTAACTGAAAGCTGATACAAAGTTTGCGTCAGTGATTTAGTATATCATTCAATGGAATACAGGATAGCACATGTAGGACCAACAAAGGACCCTCACCCAAACTCCTTGGGGTTTATTCGAAATTTTGTGGGTAAAATTGTGGTATAGTATTTAACATAGTTTTTTTTATTGAAATTCTTTAATTCTTTCAAGTTTTCTGTATTTCGTACAATAGCTGGAAGAGAATTCCATTCGGTTCCACAGACATATTCAGGACATCGCATGTATACTTGTGTGTTGGGTCTCACCATCCTCAGAATTGAGGCGGCATTTTGTCTAGTACCAACAATGGTTTCTTTTACATTTTCGGGTTTTTGTGCCCGGCGAAAGGCCAGATTCAACACAACTCTTTGTATTAGGTGGATGATAAATGTAAAGCTATATCGCATACTAAGAAGGAACTGATCAGGATCCATAGACCCTGGAAAAAGTTTTGGTTGTGATGTAATCTCAGGAAATAAAAGGTGAGTGAGATTATGTAGCAAAGCTAAATGAATAGCATATTTTCAGTAGCTATCTAGATCTCGCCTCAGATTTTATCTTAGCCCTATCACTGACTAATTAACATTTGTAAAATCATCCCCTACGGAATATGTTTTACAATACTCTATGGGCGTTGAGTACTAGTTCCCAATGTTAAGTCTATGGGGGGGGGGGGGGTACTAGGGGTGAGATAAAGTATGCACACCAGAGCGTAGCGTATACTTATACCTTTTTGTGAGTATGACCATCAAAGAAGAATCTAACACAAAAGAAACAACATGTTGATCATGCTGGGGACAGTGAGAAGGATAAGGACAATGATAGGAGAGTTCATGGGAGGACAATGCCAGTGATAGGTGGCGGATCTCGTCAAATAAATGCCCGTTTCTTACTATCATGTTTCTGACATAACTCTTTTGGAAGGACTGTTTAAAGCTAACGGAGAATGCATATAATTCATATATTCTAATTGTTAAAATCTCTGAGGGATCCTTCTCAAGCAAATCCCTTGATTACAGATGGGCTAGTTAGGCTACCAGCAGCAGAAAGGCCACCTATTTAGATCTCCAGTGATGGCTCACAAAGTGCAGGTGTATATCTAGCGATACTGAAAACCGATGTATATATATTCAACACTGCATTTCTTTCAGATTAAGTCGAATGTGTACAATAAAAACAACATTCAATAGTATTTTACTTGTAGCTGACAGCAAGCACTGTAATCGCATTTGCTTGGATATCAATGCCAGTCAACAATGCGGAGAATATGACCGATCAAAAGCATGGTAATTTTGTGTATGTGGTCACCCATGATACCATCAATGATGTACACACGCATCAGCTGAATTAGCCCGGGTCATGCGAATAGCCACTTGATCATTTTCAGGGTTCTGCAGTGTGGCAGAAAATCTATTACCCACAGTAAATCGTCCCAGTCTAAACAACTTCATAAACTTATCCAGGTAAATACGGGATCTGGGACCTGTTTCACTAGTTTTGTACATGTCTGTGACACCATACAGACATTAGGGGTTGTCTATATAGTTTTGTGACAGCACAAGTAGGTGACCTTAGGTAAAGACAGACCCCAAACATAAGAATTACAATGTGGCAAAAGTGTTAGACAGACATGGAAAGCGGCACCAACAGTGCAAGCAAGAACAGACAAAACGAAGTCTAATGTCTAGTTCTTATGAAACCGGACACACCATCTGGACGCCATCTAGACATGTCACAAAACTAGTGAAACAGGGAGCTGTTTCAAAACGTGCGTTAAGTCTATGGTTTTGAAACAGCTCCCAGGCTGGTCCCTGCTTTCCGCAGCGCACACATACCCGTAGTCATAGCCTTTAGGAGCTATAGCCCGCTCAACAACATACACAAGAGACATACATTCCATATTTGTTCTCTTCTAATAGAGTTTTTTAGCATTGGCAAAACGTTTAAGGCCCGTTTCCACTGGCCGACAAATACTGTGTAGATTTTCTGCGTTCTCCTAGTAGCCTATTTACATTGGCCATCACCGATATACAATCAGGAACCACCGACGGACCTAGCTGCATGGAGTTGTCCCCTAGTATTAACTACCATATAAGGAATAGAGTAGTCCCAGTAGCCAATGACTGTATTCGGAGCAAACCACGACCTTCACCTTGACCTCCTTACATGATATTTATAGCGCATTGGGACAGTTCTACAGTCGAGAGTTGACCTAAAATATAATGGGCCACAACCATCCTCCTAGGCACTGCTAACGCAAAATGTAAATAGGCTATTAGGAGAACACAGAAAATGTACACAGTGTTTGTCGGCCAATGGAAAAGGCTTCTATCCTGTGCTGTGCCTGCACGTTATCACATACAATATTGCAAGTACATGTCTGAAACTACGGGAAGATGCAAGGCCCTATAAATTGAAGCGACCCAGGACAAATGCAGATAACAACTTGATCAAGAAAAAATGGTGTTCGACAATGATGCGTACATGTTGGACGCTGTTTCACCAACCAAGGAAACCGAGGATACATTATATCATAAAGTAAGACAACAAGACACGAACTTCATATCTCATTGTCCTCAATAAACAAAGAGGCCTGGGCCTCCATTAAGGGTTCAGATTCGTGAATAGAAATCCACCATACCCACATCTGGGTAGGAAAATCATACCTGACATGAAAGTACCCCTGGTGCAAAATGCTGGGTACTGCGTTCTAAGTGGCTCACCCTGCATAGAAATAGGGAACAAATATTGTAAAAGGAAAAATAGCAGAAACATACAAAATTGTGAATTAACAAGTTTTGGGAAAAGAAAAAGAAAAATGAAATATATGGAATTTTAGTCTCCAGTTTCTTAGTTAGAGTGTGATCCCTCTAGGGCGGAACACCGTCGGTACCCTTGCTCTAGCGTTACGTATCGCCACACTTGGGCTCTCATTCTGAGAAACCCTGACATGGTCTAGAAGACTAATTTAGTTGTTTGTGAAAGAATTGAGGTTTTTGGGACAGAGGAGCATTGAACCCATAAACGAAACCCAAGAAACCATGACGTAGCGACCCAGGTTTGAACCTGTTGAATAAGGTTTGCGGATGAAATACAGGGTACTAGAAGACCTTTTAACTCACCCCTGGTATTTTTTCACCATAGACTTAACATTGAGATATCGTATCTAACGCCCATTAAATATGTAGGAAAAATATCCAAAGGGGGATTATGTCACAAATGATAGCCCATTAGTCAATGTTAAGGGTGAGATAAATTCAGAAGCCCATTCAAGTTTAGTGTCAGAGCTCGATGAGATACGAGGTCAGACCCTTAACTCTCATAGGTTTCCTCTAAAGTACGAGGGTTATTGTTCATGATATTCAGGCTCATTCGCTAAGGCAGTCCTAGCCGATGGAAGGTCGTCTTAAAGTGTTAAATAAAGTTTTATATTCTACATTGGCCTGAGCGTCCTTCATAAAAGGCTACATAGCCTTGAGCATCGCTTACCTTCTTTACTTATTTGAGCATTGCTATTGTCTTAATTGAAAGTATTCAATATTTTTCACAGTTTATGCGGACTTGAGTATTTCTATATATTACGTGGTTTTGTGGTGGATGAAAAGGCAGATACAAATTAAGCTGGTCTATAACTGTAGGGATAAAAACAAAAGAAGTAAGCCATTTCTATATATTACGTGATTTTGTGGTGGATGAAAAGGCAGATACAAATTAAGCTGGTCTATGACTGTAGGGATAAAAACAAAAGAAGTAAGCCATTTCTATACATTACGTGATTTTGTGCTGGATGAAAAGGCAGATACAAATTAAGCTGGTCTATGACTGTAGGGATAAAAACAAAAGAAGTAAGCCATTTCTATATATTACGTGATTTTGTGGTGGATGAAAAGGCAGATACAAATTAAGCTGGTCTATGACTGTAGGGATAAAAACAAAAGAAGTAAGCCAGCAGGGACGACACCTGGCAAAATATATGGTAATAACATGTGGTCACATGAGGACAAGTGAATCTAATTACAAGGACTAAGGTAGCTGTTTTTCCAGGAAGGTGAAGCGAGGACAGCCATCCTTAATCAGCATCCTCTTGCAGAACAACTATTTTTCTAAGGAATCCGTAAATGGAAACATAAGATAAACCGATCTATGACCCAATTCTTATTTCAGCATCCGGAATGCGGAGTCCATAATACAGGCAGAGGGCTTCTTCATGCTAAGAGATTGAAAACTAGGTACATTCTTTAGAATGTTATCGAAATAATCACAAGATGAGTATTGAATAAGGCACCTGCTAGGATGTAGGACTGATTGCGTTAAATGGGACACTTTGGCCAGAAATTAAAGGTAATAACGGTTGAAGAACAAATACACGGGAGGAAAATAAAGGTAGACTGAATTTCGACAATATCGTTTCCTTACACAACGTTAATACTGTAGTTACTTATACGATTCAAGGCTTTACTACCGAGGGGCTTATCAATCATATTTCTATCGACATCCATTACATTCGTTTCCCTAAATCTGGACGTTACAAGGACAGTGTCTAACCTTTTTGTTTTAGTTGTATTTTCAGTAACACTAACAGGGAAGGTTTAACCGCGACAAGATCACGCTGCGACAGAAATAAGACTCGGACACAATTCAACCTGACTACCGAAGGCAAAGGTCAATTTGCCTTAATGAAAATTGTCTTCTCTTCTACTGCCTCGAATCTCCGCTTTAATATTCAAAACGGGTTTACCACCAAAGCGCTATAAGCT
The DNA here is from genome assembly GCA_950022655.1 of Alentia gelatinosa. NCBI lineage: Eukaryota > Metazoa > Annelida > Polychaeta > Phyllodocida > Polynoidae > Alentia > Alentia gelatinosa. The sequence goes on along the minus strand of OX465588.1, from coordinate 17,818,521 downwards.
GCTTCACCTCACGATTATCCAACAGATTTTGCAGCACGACTATTTCAAAGCGGCTCGAATTAATCATTAGGAAACGCCATGATTAAAAAAAAGGCTGAGTCGTCAACTATCTCAAATTCTGGCCCAGACCATGGGTTCCAAGTCCTCGACCATGATTTTAAGCTTAACTCTTTTTCACCCATGATTTTATAATTGGAAATACATAGCCTCCACTGTAGTTTCGGCAGGGTTAATATTCAAACGACTGTTATCATATGGTTCATCTTTGGTGAAAAAACAAGAGCCTATCAGTACATTTAGATTTTGAATAATCAGGACTCATTTAAACGATTGAAAATCCCCAGGTGTAAATGCTTGAAATACTTCTTGGGTGGAGGATTCTTGGTAACGATTTCTCTCGGGGAGCACCACCTCACAACCTTTCGAGAGTAGATTTACGATAGTCATATTTTAAGCCATCTAGTGTACACGCCGACTTTAGAATGACTCTCTCAGGAGGCTGGTGTCCCGATCGACAGTTCCTAGAAATACCAGAGAGTGTACGAATAGCTCCCACAAGGTGAAGCACAAGCACTCGTATTTTATGGCTTGACGTTCTCGGCCTGCTCACAAAAGCATGCTTCACCGTTAAACTCCTGTATCAATGGGATTCATGTGTCTTTCCTCGCTCCCCGCAGATTGCCTCTAGGTATATGCAAGGAAAGACTTGTGTACTTCAGGTAAGGCTGCCACGGCCGGGAGCAGTACATGTATACATCAGTTAAAGCCACTCACGTGGCAGGACATTTTTCACTGCGTGTGCAAATGAACACATTGTTATGGAACATTTCCCACGAACCGAAAGTATCGATTTGACTCGATACTAAAAAATCAGAGACGGGACCTCAGTTGGGATCAAAAGAAAGTGTAAATAGTCATCTGGTATTTTTTGCCTCAATGTGACCGAAAATAAAAAGGACATGGAAAATACATTCTAGATACTGACAATGAAAGGTAGACATCCATGGGAAAGTGAGAATTTGCCGTCTTTGGATAATACAAAGTATTAGGGGCATATTACACTATATTACACTACATTGGAAATGGCCGTTAAAATCATAACGACTAGTTTCAAGTAAAAGCACGAACCAATGGCTCGAATACGTCCCGAATCACAAAAATAACTCCCCAACTTAAATCAACAAGGAGGATCGTATTTTCGCTATCATGTGGTTTCATATTGTGATCTCCATAATAAAAAGGTTATGTTCGATCTTGTCGGGAGGCTTGTGGCACGTCGCTTGTATCGGAACCGTCTCAGGGTGTTTCGTAGGCTGTGTCAGAAATACTATCGTAAAACTGGATGAGTTTTAATCGAGGCCACCGTATGCCACGACTGTAGTTTGGCATAGTGACTTCATAAGGCAAAGCCGAGTGAAGTCTGGAGCCAAAACTTCAGGAGTGGAATGCGGTGGCCAAGATTAAAACGAATCAGGTTTTGATTTTATCCTACCCTATCTCCTCGATTTTGGAATATTACGTGATAACAATGCTGTCTGCCACTAGTGTCATATAAACCTCCGTATGCCAGCCAGCGTGGCATACGGAAACCCGATGTTAAGCCTATGGGATTTTATATTAGGGGTAGGATAAAGCTATAAACGGGATCACGAGTTGTCTCAAAGAAGGAACCTGCATTATTCTCAACATGTTTTCTTGCTAGATTCGGAAGAGCTACAGGGATGTATATCAAACTTCTTCCGCAGGATTTCCTTCAGAAACTGTTTTTTCTTCTTTCTCTATTCCTCTCTATATTTTTTATTCTACTGGATAGACTGTACATTGATTTGTCTCAATATGTGCCAGTCTTGCAGTTAGATTATCGCTGTGTGCTTTTGGTCATTCTTACCATTTACAGTTGTTCTATCGTGGACCCTGTGTAATTCGGATAGATAGCTTTTCGTCAGAAACTTCGCATCGATGGAGGTTGCTGAGGGGATTGTATTGCCCTGAAGATTCACCCACTTTTCATTAAATACATATAAGGCCACCAGGAGACAGATGCAGTTACTGACGCTAATATCCAAATTATCTAAAGATCAGAACAATCTTGTAGTCCCCCGCAGAGTTACAAGGGGTTCTGCGAAAATCAAATTCAAAAGCAGGCGGGCTAAAACTAGCAAATACCAAAAATCCCCATTCTATAGAGGTATAAATTTATGGGACAAGTTGGACAAATCTACTCAGAGATTAAGCACCGTTAAAGAGTTCAAATGTGTGACCAAGAAACTTTTGTCGATTTACGAATGTTAGATGTCTTGTGATCCCATATATGAAACTACGGGTATTTTCTAAAACCACCTCATCACTGTCACCCTGTAATATATGTACATAGTGTCATTATAAACAACTCATGAGGCACAGGAGATATCTAGATGTACGCGAAACAGCTTCAGTGGACGAACTACCCCTGGGTAGAACTGCTCTGTACTTACCTTTCTGCAATTAAAAAAACAAAACAAACTTGTTTCTCATCACCAAGCCATGTAGAAATATGACAAGGGTGCTTGTGACCCTGCCATTCTGTCGGAACCATGTCGGAATGTGTTGGAAAACAGAGTCCGCTGTTGTGAGGAACCTGTTCATTCTGACAGAAAAAGGGATTCTGTGTCGGAACCATGTTCGAACGCTTGTCGTAGTGTGTAGGAAGCAAAGTGTGAGCCCAGCTTGATACACAGAATCGTTCAACCTTCCGACATGGCTTCGATGCAGGAATTTTAATTTGTAACTGTGTCAGAATGTGTCACTGAAATGGACCCTTTTTTGTCAGTCGTGTGGACAGGGTAAGTCTCGCCTCTAGGGAATTAATCAGAACTGTCTTTAGAAACGTGGTTCAAAATTCGTTTCGAAAGCGGTTCTGTTTTTATCTCACCCCCAACACGGACCTTACAGTCAATTTTAAGCAATAATATAATCATGTATTGAATTGTTCAAACAATAGCGTCGGAACTATTGCTGCTGCAGCTGCAGTTCAAACAATGGCGCCGGAACTATTTTCTTTTCCGCGACGTTCATTGGTCGCACCATACATAGATTCTCCGCCACTGCAATGGCAGAGAATTGACACTCTACGTAGGTGAGCGTGGCGTATTTTATTTCAACGTTAACTCAATGGCACAACCTGTACCAGGGGTGGGATAATACGCGCTACCATGGGTCGGCATCGGCACCAAAAGAAATTACTGGCATATCGCCTGGGGCAGGTCCTGGAGTCCTGTTGTTCACTCACGAACAACGACAAAAGAACACCTTAATGGCTGTAACCTAAGGCCGGAACAGTAAACGGACGAGTGTGATATGAATTTCGTATTACCAGGTGTTACAAAATGATTTACCAGGTACCTTCATCATTGACCCAGGCGCTCTATTTTGGTCTATGGATTCTGCACATAACAACGTTATATACTCCCTCGTTGAAAATGATAAAAACACTGTAAGTATATACGTACACTATCAATTCGAGTATGAATCAATGACACCCACGTGTGCGCTCTATGCTAACTGCCAGTACAGACTTCATTTCTCAAGGTTATCCTCACCCCTCTCTTTACCTAGTGACTATGTGGCTTGAAATAGAACCCCTATTTACTGCGGCGAGTTGCTCACGTGTTTGAGCTTCTACTAACCTGACTTCTATCCAACTTACTGACTCGCTCTCACTCATCATCTCCCGCACCTATCTACTAGTTCGCCTACCGCACAGGACGTCACCTTCATCCTCCCGGTCATCCACCCACCCAGACACCTACTCGTCTGTATTTGTACTACTCACCCGTACATTTATCAATCTTGACGTGTAACTGAACAGTAAACATAGTTGCCCTAGCTTCGGCTATACATACTCCAAAGCTTGGACAGAAACTATATATAACATGTACAGCGCACCGAATAGTAAAATTCATTGCAGAAGACAGCATTGCTACAAATTACGATGATAGTCGATGTTTGGCAGAATGGCAAACCTGTTCATAAATTCCAAGCGGGTAGTAAAATTTGGCCTTTCAAAGGAAGTGCCCGACATTGTACAGAGGTCTAACGCAATTGATAGCTTGGTGTTCTGTTGCTAATGTTTTGCTACTTCCAGCTCCACTCACTGATCACCCAGACGGAGGTTTTAAAGGCATATAGATCATGTTGTCGGGTGAACTATGCACCTTGAAAACCCATGTGATCTACATTATAGTAAATATGGAGCAGTATACATTCAAATACTATAAGCTTCATTGTTTTCTATGGATTGAGGTACAGTGCATTCCCTATTTAAATCAGGGCAATGTAGTTAAGTACATTTACCTATTGGGTTAGAACAAAATATCACACCTAGTCATTTGGAATTGAAATATGTCACAGAGGAGCAAGTCTAAAAGGATTTATTTTTTGTTTGTGTTATTAGGTTTTATTGGGATAGATTCGTCAGGACAAAGACTACCAACTATAAAGTTTAGACAGCCATGACTCGTTAGTACAATACCCTAGTTTGTTTCAGCGATTTCATCGATTAAAAAACAACACTCCTGCAATCACACCCACCGTTTACACTTTAGGTGTGATTGCTATATGTCTCTATATGAATACCGCCGGACTCGGCCCGTGTTTGACCGAGCGGCTATGTAACAAGACAGTGGGCCGTTAGGCGGCGCTGAACGACAACACCAGGGACCTGTTTCAGTAGTTTCGTGACATGTCTAGATGGCGTCTGTGACACCATACGGATAGATCACAAGATTGCAGTCGATGACACACAGAGTTTCACTCACTTCTCGTAGGAATTAAGCGATGATACTTTAACATGAGTAGGGGATACATATAATCTATAATTGTTCCAAATATGAAGAAGATTGGCCACTTCGATCTTCAGATATTTGCTAGTCTTTTTCTGCTGTTGCTAGCACTGTTGGTGCCGCTGTTGATGTCTGTCTAGGCCTAATGTCACGAGACTACTAAAACAGGTCCCTGTATTGAAACAGCAAGCTCTGCTTAGATTATGCAATGTGGCAGCACCTACAGCTGAGTGGGAGCTTGGTCACTGAGTGAAATCTTCTACCCTCACCGATATTTCTATACCGATGCACAGTCACTGGCACTACTGACAGACTTTCTGGGTAACTCAAAAAGCCTCCGCCATTTTCGTTGGCAAATGGAAACGGGCCTGTAATGGATTTATACATTGGAATAACCTCAAGCTGGATATACGAAATATAGGAACTTATGATACATTAAAAATGCTGACCAAAGGACTAATGAACGGCAAATTACCAGCTTAGAAATATGCTGATACCAGATTTCTTGGTTGCCATTAATCTGAACTTACTTATCTAATATGGATGTAGAGTTGTCCTCGGCTAGTTAGATAAATCCACCAGTCTTATCAGTTATGAGGGAAAGGAGAAGGGTATGAAAACCAGGTTTGCGCGGCCTGATACTCACCCCGCTTTTGTTACTGTCTCAAAGAATATATAAAAAGAATAGGAACACTATCAATATAGAAATAGCTAAGACTAAAAGATATGTATGAAGATGTATTGCGAAGTTTCTATATATTGAATAGAATCATCTGTACTTCATATTGGACAACAACAAAAGAATGTTCTGAACAAAAGTCGCTTCCAGCGGAGGATGCAAACTTGTGTATTTCCGGAGTTGGACACTCGAAAAGCTGCCACATCACGGGCTAAGTTGAAATACCCTTATGAACAATGGATGTCATCTCTATTCCGTTTTTGATTATCAAAGGTGGGTAATAGATACAATATGAGCATGTTTCTGATACTATATTTGGTGTCTCCTCCTCGGAGTCGGCTCTACGCATGGTGTCGACCAGAAATAGCTACTCAGATAGCAATGGACGATAAAAAACTAGAATACTTTACGACCAAATAAAAGGTAGTCCGAACTTTGGCAGCTATTGCCTGGTGAGTCTTGAAATGTAAAATATAGGGCTATAACAGATCCATATATCAAGCCTCTCTTTCTGAAGAGCTTCCAGAATTCCTCTGCGCTGTACCAGACCAGAAAACGTGATATATACGTCCTAGGATCGGATTAGCGAAATCACGTCTGGTTCACTCACAAAAGGAACCCCGTGCATCATCGGGTTGAATATAAGGCCCGGCGTCCACCTACTACGATAGAATCGTAGACCTCACGATATGGCACCGGTACAAAATGTCAAAAGCGGTGCCATATCGGGAAGGTGCAAAATCGTAGACATATGTCTAGACAAGCCAATCCACCATGCGTTGTATGGGGTTTTTATCGGTGTCTAATCGCAGAAACGTGGTCAACTGCCCCGATATCAGGTAACCTTCCGACGCTATTTTGATTTTTCATCGGGAGGTGCATCGTAGACCATATCGGTGCCATATCGTAGTAGGTGGACGCCGGGCCTAACTATTCCGCTGGTATAGCCTACGACTTCTGGGATTTCTTTTCTATAGTAGTGACGATCGCTGATAGTGACTCTTTTAGTTGAATAGACGAATTATCATACCTGCGTATGTATGGCAAAGCTATATCCAAATAGGTCTTAGACCATCAGTGACTGTTTTTACCAAACAGATACTTGCAACACCTTGACTATGAAGCAACTCCCTAGAGTCAAACCCTCCAACGGCATTCTGACAGGTATCATTCCAAATGCCTGAGTCTACTGGGGCTACTTCCTACTAGACCTGCCCGGACAGGTGTCTTCCACCTGTGGGCGGGGTGGTATGAATGCACAGAACCTAGGGTCCAATCACTGCATGCAGCAGCAGTACAATTACATCCCCGACGGTATTCTCTGATTCCGAGAATGCCCTAGGCGATAATATATAGATCCCATTACCCTGTCAGTTTCCCCATAAAGTCGGGAATAACTTGTTTGTGACGCACCTGCTTCCAAGATTAATAACATCCTTCAGGATATTCCCTACACGTAGAAGTTATACCATAAACTTATCGTTCATTCTAGAAGAACTCCACCCTGGTAATTACTTGTACTATTGTGTGCAAATGGTGTGACACATGCAATGTTATAAGTTTCGAACGATAACGTTCATTGCATTGGTAGAACCAAATGGAACGGAATCCTGTCATTCTTGTTCCAACTCTCATGCCATTTACAGCTTTAAGTTAACTCAGCTTTGGCCTTATCTTGGTAAACTATTGACATCTTGCCAGGCCCTGGAGTGGGATACTTACCCATTCTTACATGATGGTAGAAGCATAGAACTGGGTGATTTGGTTATTTCATGTGTAAAACCATCTGCAACTACACATCACCGCTTCCAACATCTTTACTCTTAGAGTAACCACCAAGGGATTATAGAACCCACCTGGCACCAATGAGAGCAGTTTCCTGCCAGGTCGCCATCGAGTAGAAAGCCTAATCCTGACGCTAAGTCCCCCTTACTTCTTCTAAGTGAAATGTCTGTGGATAATATTTCACCTACGGAGCATTTGTAGTCTGCGTTAGCTAGTAGAATATAAAAAAAGGAACCAGTAAAAAAAACTCGGTCGGTGACAAATGTGGCGAGACGATAAGATAGATAATATATAGCATAAAATCGCTACAAAATAAATTGATAACCTATTCAACAATTCGGTGTCAATTAATTGATGCGAGTCATTTTAACAAGCCAAGTGTGTATTTGCATATGGCATTAGAATTGACTTGAAGTAACAAAGTTCATGTAACACTGCACGAAAACCCCTATTTTACATATGTATACGCCCGGCATATATGGGTATGATTTTGCGTAAACAAGGTATTGTTTGCTCATTGAAACGAATAAAAGATCTTTACAAAAGAAAAAAATTCCCATTGTGTATATACTTCACCTATAGGCGTATATAAGTGTCCATGCTACAGTCATATATATGTCATATATACGCCTGATTCTGTTGTATTCACGCCACAATCCAATAATTCTGATCACTGCACCTAGGGGACACCACTGTTGTTTTTATTTCATTTGCCATTAGTTACGCTTTCAATTACGCTTCTGTGTAGACACATAAACTGTATTGTATATGCCAAATACACTGGCGTGAAATGGTGTATGTGTATATATATATAAACATGCCAATGTACATTAGATACATACATTCACGTGGTGGCGCATATGTGAAATAAGTGGCGGTTTTCGTGCAGTGTAAGTCTTAGTACATCTTTCTAATTTCTGTGTGTGTTTGCGTTACTAACATCCCATATAATTCTATAAAATAAAACCCAGATTGAACTAAGTAGAAATATCAAAATAAATGACCAGATACCAGATATTAATAAACTACTTCAATATATATCATAGATTGAGTGTGTTAGCAGATATAAGATAATAATAAGTTACTTCAATATATATAGTTCAACTGATTGGTTTACATTAGGGTTGGATTTAGGCAATTCTCTTAAATTCTCAAATAAAAAAAATACAAGTGTATTAACAAAATATTTCCGAAAAGCATTAGTGATGGAGATTTGAATATAAACTGAATGGTGGAACCATACAGGCATCTACCATACAGTCTTCTATGTCAATTGCACTGCACCGGTACTCGTGAGAGCGGCTAAACTATGTGACAGAGACTGGGTTCATATCATGGGTTTCGTCATGGTACACTTGTAGGGCAATAACAGGGTCATGGTACACCGTTTTAACCTTGATGTCGCGGGTAAAGAAACCATGAATCACTCAACTACTATACAGCCTGTTCTATTTCTTAATTATGGTTATTAAACACTTGATATGAATAATCTATCCATGATACCTCGATGAAACAGTAAGTCTTCCTTAGATTTACATTGGATGGTATGGCTATTACAGGTGGTACTTGAACATTACTTTTTACTTATGAAATAGCCATACATACTTTTAGAATATTAGGGTTCAAATTAGTAAGTGCAGTTCTTCTTAGAAATCAACTCTTTAAAGCGTGAATTCCACTGGACCAGTTGATGACATAAAAAGTGCGCCAAACGGCCACCATATAGATTGTAGTACGTCCCGATGTCGCCAGGGCTTATGAAAAGTTATCTTCTATCTTTAGAAATGCTGCGAATCCTTTACCCTATACTTCAGTGCATTTCCAACAAGTGCAGATAAGTTATTTGAGAAATCTCATGATAGGGAGAGGTTGCACTGGTTTTCCACAGCGAAATGAGCGGCAATCATCACAAGTTCAAGGTCACCCACTCGCTGCTCAAGATGTGCGTTACCTGTCTACGGAAACAGTCTACGGCCAAATACCGGTGTTGAACAGGCGCTGAACCATAAAGACATAATAAATTGGGTACTAGCCTGTCACCGGCGGTCACCAGCAAAGACCGGGACGGTGGGTTCATACACTTAATGTTTGTCACACTGCCGGTGTTGTTTTAACTCCCGTAAATATGTGGTTTTTATGTGGTGTGTATGTCATGTAAAAGTTTATATCATGTTAATGTCCTGTATAACTGTGTCTATGTAACTTGTTTTCTAAGTAATATAGAAAAATGACCTCCGCTGGAGGGATCTCTTGGCGTGCTCTTCTAAACTTTGAGCTATCACATAACTGGTGCTGCTATAAACCGTGTTCTTTTATATGTAGAAAACGTCTGACACTGACCTGAAGAGACACAATAAATAAGAACATGGCCCCATCTTTTGGAGGTCACAAACAATGCAGCACAGACCTAATTACTGATAAATGAATGGACACCGGAGTGAAAAGGAACTACTCTATTACAATGAGCCTGTTTTTGGCCCGTCATGTGTTTTTTCACCGTGTTAGCAATTTGCTCTCTCTGGGTATTACCCTCTATTGCCGTACTGACAGCTAGGCTGAAAATAATGTACCTTGTGTATGATGCCTTCTGTCAATAAACTCTTTACCAAAAAAAAAAAAAAAAAAAAGTTTAATGTCGCCGGCCTGGTGGAACATGCCCTTAAGGGCGGAAGATGCCTGGCGGCATCACCATGCTATTGACAGAAGATGACAGGAGGTATCACTGCACCAAAGACGGAAGATGCTTCGAGGCATCATTTCTTCAATGTCTACGACATTGTTTTAACAACGAAATTATAGAGCAACATCGATTGAATTTTCACAAAATTCAGGTATGACGTCATATTTTACCACTCTATAGTTATTTACCGCTACTGGGGTGAAGTAACTTGCGTTTTCTTACCTATGTTGAATTTGTCTTACCTAGTTTGACAAGTGACCTAAAACAGCTATTTGATTGGAAGCTGCTTGCGAAATGGCCACGATGCGGTTACGACATAGATATGGATCAAAATTCTTGCAACATAGCCTTGTCAGAGTATTGGAAAATTCAGATTTATAGTATGAGTACAAAACTAAATTTTTGCCTCGCCACTCTGTCGGAATTTTGACACATTATGTGTTGCTGTGTGTCAGGAGCTCAGCGAGTGCCGGGCTTTAACCTGAATCCACGTTCATGTCATAGCTTGACATCTAATCAATGTTGCATGATTGTTCTTGAAATTAGGTTTATTTCCAAATTATCGTCGTACCTAACACCACCTACCTGCACACACTTCTCAAGTTTCATAAACCATACCCGTCCTCCTCTACGAACTATTCACCCCACATTTGCAGGGATGTTCAGTCAGTCGGGAATCAAGGATTCGAGCACATCATTTTATATGAGTCTGTTGCAGGTTCAGAGGGAAATCAAGGAATGTAGCTGATTTGGGTAATTAACCAGTTGTGAATTACACGAGGAAAATTCTTTTCAAATTTCTAAAAAAGTTGTTCTTTTCAAATATCTAAAAAATGTTCATCCCAATAAAACCATCCATTAAACCGATTTGGGAAGCTGTTGAGTTGTACTTGTTGAAACCACTTTAATGTCTAAGAATGAAAACATGAATTTTCGTGGAAACAAGGAAAACAGACATCCTTATATTTTGTGAGATTTGAAAGATATGCCACTTTGCAATTCAACTATAGATAAGGTAGATTTGTCAAAGGATTAAGGTTCCGAGTGCAGTGTATTACAGTTACACCAAAGAATATTCGGCATCGAAAACAAGTGCGAGGCTAAGATACGGATAATATTTCGAGTTGTAACTAGAGTTAAAAATAGCAATTGTGTGATAGTGGTCTGTAATTTGAATGGTAGCCGAACTTGTGACCTGACAACTAATGTCAAAGTACCCGCACTATTACGTTGGTTTCCTGCTTAGCCGCAAGCGTTGGAGATACGGCGGAATTAAATAGCAAGTACAGCTCGATGGAATTCCTGGACTGTCTTGGCTACTTAGGAGCGGCCCCTATTATCACTCAAGAACATATCAAAGTCATCAGAATTCGTTTTTTATTCCGGTCGCAATATGATATAATTTAGCTAATTGTTCATGATAACCACATTGTAACCAGCGCGATGTCTGTTGGCGTTTGATAAATTGAGCTGGTGACCGAGTCTGTCGATCCACGGTTCAGTAACCACTATCAACACTCCAGTATACGTAAGAGCATACCACCTGCCTATTCGTACGACGAAACAGAGGAACCAGCCAACCGGACTATTGTCTCTTATGTTGGGGAATTCTTAGAACCTTGACTAACAAGAATTGTCATGGCTGGGCAGCTATCCAACTAACCATGACTGGGGTCAAGTGCACGCTGAATTTCAAGCGAATGACGTCAAAAGTGGCCACTCATATGAGGACATTTCTATATAACTCGGGAGCGTTCTAATAAATCAACTCATGATAACCAATCGTTTACCTAAACCATCATGTATTCAGGTACAAGGTAATACAACAATTCACTCCATTCCATTTTTTTTTTAGTAATGAGCCGCTTTTATTTCTATAATGTCATTAATACATCTACCTGAGACGTACATCTAAAAGACCTCGTCAAATTCAGAGATCAACAAATAAGTAAAGTGAGGGTTGGGTAAAATCCTGAAGAACCTTATTCAGTCCCTCGGTAATAGGAAGCTGCTCCGACTTTCTTTGGGGAAAAATAATTCCCTTTTGGTGTAGGCAGAGTAAAAAGAAAAAGAGGGCTCTCCTCCTCTTGATGTAGGATTTCCATTCATTTCCTGTTAGTCCCTGAGTTTTGAGAACAGCATTTCTGATCGCTCAAGTCTGTATTTCATAACTATTCTTAATTAGTGGAAAAGGCCTCAAAGGACAAGATGAAACCATTATACAAGACAAAACAATAGGTAGCTATGTTACCACCTGGACATATATAATCAGGACATGTCACAAGTCCAATAGAAAGGACATCATATACAAACAAGAACAATGTGTGAGAGTAAAGCTCCAGATCCATTAAGGTGATTTTCCATGCGAATTTTGGTTCGCAGAGGTTCGCAGACGTTTTCAGACGTTCGCATAGACATGCGAATGCCTTGCGACAATATTCAATATATTATAATATCATCGCATGGGATTCGCACAGTCGCATGGATCGTAGACGCATTCGCTTGGTTGCCTTAGTGGATCTGGCGTTTTAGAGAGCAATGTCATAAGCGATTCCCCCCCCCCCCCCACCTCCTCGCCCACCCTCCCTGTGTTAACAGTCTAGCCAAACTACCAAACTACACTGCTGACAATCCCTTCATTCTCTGCATTTAACAGGATTTCGGACCAAGATGTCTTTTGGAGTTGCTCAACCGCGTGGTCTACACCATAGCCTCTAACATCTCATTCCACTTCACAAAAATTAATGCTCTTGCTTTCAAAAACCACAGATATACTTTTCTATATGTAGACTGTTACGGAATTCTATGCTCCAATCATATACAGACAATTTGCTATTATAAAACAGTTTATGTCGATAAATATAGTATTTCGCATGGAGAAATACAAAATTAAGTTTTTCTGCAAGGTTACCTTTGTTATAAGTGCCAATAATTAAGTCTATCGGGTCAGGACTCATATCTAATCCAGAACATGTCCTCAGCCAGTTCCTTGTCTGAGTCCAGAACATCCAACACTCTCGGGCATTCACCGAAAAAGTAGACTTTAAATGTTCTCCATAATGAGAATATGTAGGCTAAGGTAATACTTTGATCTTGAATAAGTAGAGCTTTGTGGGAATCACGTTGCGGATAATCCTAAAGATGAAAGACTACTTAGTTTACCCTGAAGACCGACAGGCATTTCTGTACAGGCCCGCCTATTTTTAGTTTTTTTTCCTTCCAAAAGGTCATGCCTGGTGAGATTGTTCTTTCATTCGCCCATAAAAGATTATACTTTTTTGTTATTATTGCAAGATAGAGCATTAAAAGCATGCCCATGCACACAAATGTATGTTAAATGTGTTCTAAAACCAATGGACACTGCCACAAATCTACAGCGAATCTAGGGGCCTATGTTCGCTATGTTTTGGTCTGGCATTTCTTCCATGAAATTTATACCAAAGTTTCTTTCTTTATCTTATAGAGCTCGATGAGATCTACTAACAGACATTTTTTCACCAGAAATTATTCCTGAGGTTCCAGACCACCAACCCCCCCCCCCCCCCCCCCCCCACCTCGGAGCAAAAATGGCCCTTTCTTTAGGCCTGGACAGGGCACTTTGAGCGTACCTGCTCAATATTCCGGAAAACAAGTGTAAATATGCAACTTTTATTACTTCTTCCTAATAACCTATTGTGTTACGCTTTCATTTCAGGCAAAAGTAGGTTTATACACATATTTTCACATCATGAGTACGAAAAATCTCTTGGGGAATTTTTGTCCTATCGTCATCTCCTAGCCAGTCAGACAGTGCAAATATGGGCTTTACATACACTCACTACATAAAAATGCATGTTTTTCTGTATTGAAAAAATATAGGGAGATTACATGAAGTTTCTTGGACCGGATGTAGGTTTGGATGATTTTCCGGGCTGTTATCAGGATATAAATTTCTGTTACCAGGGTAACCGTTTTGGATGGTTACCATGGCAACCGTTTTGAAACCACACTCATTCCAGTTGACATTTTGATAGATCAACTCATGAATATATCCCCAAAAAAATATGACTGTAAGTCAAAATTCCCCAGAAAAGTGCAAAATCTGCCCATGCACAGTATTGGTGAGAATAGGCCGAAGACCCTTTTCTGTACCTCGCATAAGGGTTGTCGTTTGATGATATTTTCCAAAGACAATATTAGCCATCCATAAGGTCGTCCATAATTGTTGAATTGAGTTGACCAACATCGTCTAACATCGGATTGTATGTCATACGGAAAAGGGTCTAGAACTACCTGAATTAACCAGATGATATCCTCATTTCTTTTCATCTGCATCTTTCCTCCCCCCCCCCCCTCTAAATAAGGCCTATATCACTTTGTATCTGTATTCTTTCTATATTATATGCTATTGTTGTTTGTAATTATAGAAAAAGGTACACGAAAAATCAAATATCGATAATGATAACGATACTATACGCAGCAGCAAATCTACCCTGCTCAACCAAGATAGACGACCACCTGTATTTGAGAATCAAGTTCAATTAAAAAAAAAGATACCTGTTAGATCCTGAATTATTAAACGGGCCCCTTTTTGGCGCCCTCAGCGACCCATAACAGCGTGTCGCCCGTACCATAACCTGGTTTCTGGACAACCTGATTCAGAGAAACGTTATCTGACAAGGGTCATGACCCACGACGTTATATTTCTCATTCAGCCGACACTGACCTGTCACTATCAATTGTGGGCCCATGACGATGATGCTATTCATCTCTACCATTAGTCTTAAAGGGAATCTTTAGATGATTAATTTTGGGTTGTAACGCCAAACTGAATGCTCAGTGCAAGTGTCATCTACTACACCTAGTATTCACGATAGCCACCCTGAGGCGTGCCCAGCTGACCATGACCAATCTCTGGAGACAGAAATACCCATAAATAAAAATGGGAAATTCGTGCACTAAAGGCTATAATCCAAAGTTTTTGACCTAGGAGAGGGTCTATCTTTACAGAGCAGCGAAGAGGGGCATATTCATTCCTGAGTTCCCTCTTGCCTCTGTTGATTTACACCTGTACTTCTGTTCAGGTCACGTCAACCACAATCTAATATTAGCCGGTCAGAAAGTAGTGATCACTAGCGTGGAACGGTCAACGAACCTCCGACAAAATCTGCTGAATAAAGTTATTTCTGGCCTGTACCCAGCGCCTTCGTTCTTAAGTATGATCCACAGTCTTTACCCGCAGCCTTCCTGTGTCCGCATGATCCTTTAAGTACATACCCTGTCGTCGACAGACTGACCGGTGCCCTGCTACAGGATAATAACCAGTCCTAACTCTCTGCCCCGTATCCAAAGCACATTCATCAGACCGACAAACCATGTAGAAATTCATGTCTGTTTGTTCAAGGTCAGTAATCAGTAACAACGTGATCACTTAATCAGGTTCATTCCTGCTACTTCATCTCCTTCACACATTCATCACAAATCACAAATCACTATGTATATATATATATCTTTAGTGAGGAGAATTGTTCATGTTAAATCGTAAATAAATGGTTGATGGAAGCTAGCCTGAAAATCTGCTATGCAGAGGCATGCTTAATGTACCTCCTTACAGTATATATAAAAAAAAATATTGAAAAAAAAAATCATGTAGAAATTCATGTCTGTTTATTCAAGGTCCGAGGATACAACCTCATTTCTTGATGGGTTTTTTTTCTCGAGAATAATGTCATTTCTACAATATTCAGACATTGTTCTTTACCCAAAGATGAGAGTCATTTCAGCAATGGATGAAATATAACTGAAACCAGATATCATTTACATTACATCTACTACAACTTTGGAAATATATCTGACACAGATTGGCTGCAAAAACCAGTCCAAAGATACTGAAATTTCAATGAGAAATTGATGAAAGTGGTTCAGGCTATGAAATTGAAGTTTGTATGGTAAATGCGAGTAATGATACTTAAGTATCAGAATGTTAAACTCAATGCATAATCAAGCTCAAGCCCCACTGACATTAAATCTTACTCTCTTTTTCTCTTCTTTTTCAGTTTATTCCTGCCAGTTCTGCTACGACCAGCAATTCCTCCACCGCTTGTCCTTGGTTAAGGCATACAAAGAACCCAGTAACACAAAGATATTTTCATCAAATTAGATGAGGCGGTGATAAGTATAAGTAAGCTATTAGATACAGGTGCACTGATGCATATCTTATATTGTAGAAAGCGATCAAGATCTGTACATATATCTTTTATGAAGGTTATAAGAAGTAGAGGCCCCAGTAAAGAACCCTAGGGTACAATTAATTTGGAAATACTACCATTTACGACTACGCTTTTCTGGCTATCACGAAGGTTGATCCAATTTGTCAAAGGCGAGAGTAACAGTGACCGTTTTTCGAGTTTTGCAACGAATAGCGGGTGCAGAACAAAGTTGAAGGTATGTTTAATTTCGACATAACAGGCTGCACAAGCTAAACTATCATCTCTATACATGTACAGATTTTAAGAAAGAACAGTGTCACCAGTACCTAGGCTCTAGGTCCTCCCCTTTAGGAGTTGGGAGAATGGTATCAATCTTCTAGGGTAAGTCCCGTTGTTAGTGTGTTCTTTTATATTTTCGCAAACTCATTAATAAAGATGAACAAAATATCTTTGATCACTCTACCAGAAATATTTGTCAAACAAGAGCTTTTACTTACATTGTTTTATAGACATTTACATTTACCCATATTCTGAGAAATGTAAATACATGTGGCACCACGTGGTGTTAGTCTAAAAGCAGGATGCATAATGTAATGTCAACAGAAACGTGGCCTAACCATGGAGTCAAAAGTGAACTACAGTCTCACTGGCGGTAAATTCTGACGTATCTTCTACATGTCAGAAAAAAGCTAATACACCTTCTAGGACATGGATCTCTAAAAACAATACAAACGTAGCTTGTACACTAGAGAGTACGACTGCTTGAATTATTGTTACTATCAGAGAAGGTCAAACAGTAAAGTAAATGAGGTGCTTCGTGAATCAATAAAAGGAGAGCTCAGTTCCTTACCTGGATTTTAAAAAGAAGAAATGACACCTGAGTCCTTCTATCAAGCCAACAGCCAGGAGCTCACAGAAACCGGTTCTCTGAATGAAGAAAGTAACATCATATCAGTTATACTTTATGTTGATACTTCTGACACACTGCCTTATATTCTTATTCATCTCCTATGTATAAAATCAAAGGGAGTACCAGGTAAAATTTAAATTCGATTTATTCCTCTTGATCATACATTTACCGTCAAGAAGGTTTAGTTAGTTTTACATTCTAGAACGTTCATTAATGTTACTGTTTATATAGCATCTCATCGTGAACTTCATTAAGTTCATACATCGACGCACTAAAAAAACGTCTACAAATGTTTTGAATTATTAAGACTTCATGTACGCTTCTTGAAACGCCACGTGAAGAAAAAACACGGAAACGTGCATAAACCGAAATAAGCCCAATTTAAAGCTAGTGTGGCATGGGCTTATCCCCATCTTTACAGAGAAGAACTCCTAAATGAAACCACTCATGTATTTTCTCTGAGGCAAAGTGTTCCAAGAACAATATACCAATCTAGGTTATCGAACGAGATTCAGCCATCAAGGAATTAAATGCAATATTATTATTTTCTAGATTCATTGACCAGACGTACTGAAACAGGAAATTCAGCGGAAGGTAGGCGGGCTAACAGTTTGATCAACAATTTAATCCATCACAGCAGTTTTATACAAGCTTAAAACATTTGAACAAATACAGATGTCTGAATATCAGGTCATTTGGTTCCGGCTCGGTCGTTTCCACTACGAAGAATCCAACCGCAATTGTTTTTTCCTATTTTTTCATTAGCTCCTCACCTTAGTGGTTAAGGCGCAGTGGCCAGATGTGATCCACCAAGGCGAATTTCTTGCGAATTTATGTTTGCAAACACATTGTTCTTGTATTACCTTTTATTGCAATCCATTTCGGATACAATGCCACATCTTCCAATGGTAGCATATCGCTATACATCAAGATCACTAGTTTAAGTTCATGATATTGATAAGAGTATGCATATTAGGGATGGCTTGCAGTTCTCCTGGTCGCTTTGGAGGATCAGGCATTCCAATTGCGCTCACATGGCGTTCCCTTGGGTGTCGCATGTCTCATGATCAATATCAAAACGTTTTGATATGTGTTTCTCACGTTTGTACGTATTTGCATCGTCGCATTGTCGCATAGTTACATAGCATCGCACGAGAATTCCCATGGGAATTCGGTCAACTTAGTGGAACTGACGATTTATACTGTAGAAGAAACAGAACAAATGCTGGTGTTTCCGTTCAACGCCACCTAATGGTGAGTTCTTTAAAAACGCCGTTTTTTACGCCAGTGTGACTGGGGCATTAGTTAGACCGTTGCTCGGACAAACATACACTGGCTGCCAGAGTTACACTACCTTAGCCTTGGTCGCGTTAAATCAGTGGCCACCTTGAACCAGTAGCTGTACTACTTGGAGAATGAGTCATTTTGTACTCTCGAACTCATTTCAACATTTGGTGTATGTTTAAAAAAAATAATGAACATAAAGTTAGGTTATATCATCAATTCGTTATTCTAATCATATAATCATAGTAGGTATATCTGCTTTTAGATTTTAAATTAAACAAAATTATTGTTTTGAGGCGCACACAGCAGATACCGTATGTGATATAACCCGACCAAACTCTTAGTCTAAAAGGAGTGGAGGAAGAAGTGGTGGCAAATCGACGACAAACACAAACGAGTCTGACCACATGCCGTTTTGCTTTTGATTTGGTAAAAGGATGGGCATATGACAGGTAGACCTGCCAATTTTTTATTGTGTATCCAGTTTCCGTGTTCCTGTGTTTGCTAAGGTATAACTAAAGTATTATTGAGGTGATATGCATGTATGTTACACAAAATTGGAGCTGGAATACCATAGAATAGGATACAATGACTGCACTTTCTCTGGAAATAACATATACTGGTATTAGAAACGTACTACGCTCATACACTCAGTCATTCAGTGAAAAAGAACATGTTGACAGGTGTTTATTTGGCTGCAGCTATTGCGTAACCAAGTAGGTAAGCTGCGAACCCAGCCTGTGGAAAAAGATCTGTTACGAATAGAAGGAATCTACATGTATGACATGCAGGCGATATGGTAATACGAAATGTGGCATCTCCTTACAGACTGTCTTTTACTATTAAAATAATTATTTCAATTGATAATTGTCATTCAACATGCTACGACGTCATATGTGCAAGTAGATAAACTGCAAACCCAGTCTATGTACGCAAATACGTAAATAACTAATATATGGTGGGTATTGACCACACAAAAACAGATTCGTTCCGTTCAAAGTACAAGTTTTTTTTATTGACGAGCATTGAATCAAATAGATAATCTTTTGACGAGGACTAGAATCTCAAAACTATCTGATTGCATTTCCGCCATTTGCCAGCCGAGTAATGAAAATGTACTTTCTAAAGATTCTGCAGAAGCAGCAATTCTGAATTCAGGCAAAACCTACGGATTTGCTTCGTGCTCACATCGAGATCCACCAACCGTTGGTTTATTTTGGCTTCTTCCTGCAGATAAAAACTCGTGGATGTGTTTTCAGGACATGATCCGCAATCGTCCCCTTACACGCATGAAGTTCACAATTACGTCCAGATCTATTAGGTGCGCAACGTCGTTTTCCACTCCAAGAAATTAGCTTTCACGCTCACCTGTCATATTAATCGCGAGCAAATTAAAACCAGATGACCTCGGGGAATCCCTAGTTCATGATAAAGATTTCAGAACAGTCACCGATTTCTTTCTCAAATATAAAATTAAATTGCATGTAAACATCATATAAAATGCAATTTGAATTTAAGAAAATATAATTCCAAGTGAAACGTAAAGAGACCCAGGGTGAAAACATGAAAACAGTTCAATTTATCAGGAACATTTTGTATCGCTGAATTGAATCATAAAAAGGCGTGCATGGGCATATACTTCGAGGTACATCCACAATAGGTTATCGACACATTCGATTTGCAATGCCACGTGACAACATTCCCTGTTGCTAGACAGGGGCCCGTTTCATATTCCAGGATCTTACATGAAGACCCTTTTCTGCACCCTATACAAGGGTTATCATTTATTGATAACCAAGTCTGTTCGCTAAGACAGTATTAGTCATCCATAAGGTCGTCCGTGCGTGTTGATTAAAATTGATCCACATCGTCCCTGGGTTTCAATGGCTTACAGAAAATGGTCTACGTGTACGATCTTAGATTAAGAAACGGGCCCCTGGTTCCCTAAAGATTGGCAACCAACCCCTTTCTGCGCTGAGCTGCGACTTAGGGGTTGGCAGGATCCGATCTCCAGCCCCAGCCAGCCCCTCACTAGAAGCAAAGCGTGTATTTCGGACTGTCATTGTATAGATCATAGCCGTTTACTGTATAATATTATTCTTGTAAGAAATAGATTATATCTTTTATCTTCATGGGAATTTCATTCCATTTGTGAACAGTAGAAAATAAGAACATGAACAGTGGGTGTGAGACCAATTGTTTTTGCTGGAACAGGAAAATGGCACAAATGACGTTTCTACATATAATCGCTATTTCGTTAGTATTTCCGTTACTACGTCGAGTCAAGGTCGCTTATTACGGATCCGACCAGGGCAAACGTGCACAGCAATAGGCCTTTTTTCCATTGGCCGGTGTCGCACCTTATCTGCTTAGTTACGCCACAGCTGAAGCCAAACATTCACCTGGCAACCTATTCTTTAGCACTGGAACACTGAGTGTATGAACATAATATGTTCATAATACCCATCTAAATTATTTCCAGAGAAATAATAATGATTGCATCTTATTCTATGGTATTCCAGCTCAAATCTGGTATGCCATGCATGCATATTGCCTCAATAATACTTTAGATATAGCATAGATAACATAGGATCACCGAAATTGAATATACATTAATACATGGGCAGGCCTAGCTATCACGTGCTTATCTTTCTCCAAATTAACACCAAAACAATCATCAACTATAAAGTTTTGATAGTCCAGACCCGTTGATACAATGCCTTTAATTGTTCTAGCAGTCCCATCTGTCCAAAAACAACGCTCTTGTAATGACACCCACCGTTCACACTTTAGGTGTGATTGCTGTGTTCCCTATACACATATGGCCGGACTCGGCCAGGTTTGTCCGAGCGGCCGCGCAACTAAGCAGTGGGCCGTTAGGTGGCGCTGAACGGCAACACCTATATTGCCTGCTCTGGTGGCCAGTGTAGGTTCCCTGTCCCAATGAAATATGGGACAGGTAATGCACAGCTAGACCAATGAGTGAGTGACCTTGAACTTTCGATGGTTCCCCGCTGATTTGTAGTAGAAAGGAGATTCAGCACAATCGCGCTCCCTCATGAGGTTCCCCAAATAAATGTCTAGCACTTGTTTATAATATAATTATAATGATAAAAAATAAAGTAATATCAACCTTTAAAAAGATAAAAGTGACTCATTAGAATGTTTCTTTAAAAAAATAACAGATGTCGCCACGCCCTCTAGAGGGTAAACCAGCGTGGTGGCTATTACCCATGATGCACCAGAAAAATGGCGGGCGTCACCCGGCCTAGTATGTGACCACTCTCCCAGCAGAGATCTTGTGCTCTACTTCCTGCGGCCGCTTATATCTCTGCCCCAACCTGCCTGTTTGGGCTCAAATCTGGCCCATACGCCAGTTTTTGAAATATCCTAAATTCTTAGCGCTTTGGGCAGTATTTTGTGGTTTACATGTAAATAGATATGCATATATTTATATGGTAAATGATTTACAGTCATTTCTGTTATTTGTTGTATGAAATCAGGCATAGTCTTAGGGATTACTTTCTTCATTGGAAGGCACCTCATGTGTTACAGGGTTTTGTTTGTCAACATAACACATGTGCTCACTCGAAGGGGCAGTCTAATCAACAGTAGATTCACATCATAAAGTGGTTTAGAGATGAAAAAGAAACAGTTGGATTGTGTGTTAACCCAATTTAACAATTCCTATATTTCCAAACTAATGATATGTGAGTTGTTTGACTTGTATAACTTTTGACAGTTGCCTCGTTTTGAATCTGAAATGTTCGCTGGTCCCACCTGTCCTTTGTGGATACCCAGGGAACAGGCTTTGGGTTGGGGCAGAGACTAAGCAGAGCGCTAGCGCCGCGAAAGATCTGGGGGGAGAGTGGTATGTGACCAGGCTTCCCCTGAGGCTACTCGGTTGCAAGTACAATTACATACGGGGGAGAGTGAAGAGAGAAAGGTCAGTGGATATCAGTCGGACTGCATGGGAGTTCTTGCCGAGGCCTGAGCCTGCTCGTTCCCCTCGCTATCTTTATGCCAGCGATCAGCGCAAGTACAATACTCTGTGAGGTTTGAGGGTCTTGGAGAAGCGTTGTAACGCCAGACTATTGGACCAGTACATCACAGGGTCGCTAGGGCTGTCAATACCCCAACGAGCAATGTACTATAGCTGGTGTCCACTAGCCGAGCTCACTAGCGGATTGCATGGGAACCAGCGCACGGGGATCTTGACCCTAGAGATTGGCTACGACCCCTTACTCCACTCTGTTCCGGCTAAGGTTTAGCTTTATGATACACACAAAAGGAGATAGCAAAATGATAAATTGGCCTCGACGTTATGACTAAACAGTCTCCAAGCAGTACAAACGATCTGGTCGGAGAGTAACAAACAGTTCCCGATACTGGGTCACGGTGGCAACGGATTCAACCCATCCAGAGCTAACGTATAGTGTAGCTCTGGTGGCCAATGTATTGACCCTATTGCCTGGACCACAGAGAATTGTAAAGACTGGTAAAGATTTCACAATATGATCGATAAGTTTTTAGAATGCTTCCCAAAAAACTGACAGGGCTGTCGTACCAATACTCTTCACCAGGGACCTGTTTCACTAGTTTTGTGACATGTCTAGATCATAGATGGCGTCTAGATGGTGTGTCCGGTTTCATAAGAACTAGACATTAGACTTTGTTTTGTTCATTCTTGCTTGCACTGTTGGTGCCGCTTTTCATGTCTGTCTAACACTTTTGTCACAAAACTAGTGAAACAGGTCCATGATGTGTAGATTTGTCTAATTCTTATGTTTGGGGTCTGTCTTTACCTGAGGGCAGCTACTTGTGTTGTCACGAAACTAGACAACCCCAATGTATGTATGGTGCCACAGACATGTCACGAAACTAGTGAAACAGGTCCCTGGGGTCTTTCGACCAGTCTGAGTTGAGTCAGTTTTGCTATATTCTAACCATCCCACGCATGTGACACCATTGACATATGAAATATGATATCTGCTTGGCCAAGCAAATTGGAGGAGAAAAAATATGATGTCCGCCTATTTTGGGATGAAAACACCATGAAAACATATTTTATCATCCATGGTATACAAAGTACCAACCTAGCCAGATTTCCAGGCTAAGTATTGTAACTGTGCTAACTGTAAATGCAGATTCTGGGATTCTTAACGAGTTTAGTTAAGAACTGTGCCAACTAATAGGCCTTTTTCTATAGGCCGGTGTCGCACGTTATCTACGTGGTTACGCAATGCATGCAGCCAAACATACCCCTGGAAACAGATACTTTAGCATTGGATCACTGAATGTATGAAAGTAATACATTTATAATACCTACGTACATCATTCCCATAGAGATAAAAGTGATTGAACTGTATTCTATGGTATTCCCACTGCAATTTGGTATGTCATACATGCATATCAACTCATTACTACTTTAGATATAGCTTAGATAACACAGGTATACCCAAACTGTATACACAATAATACACTGGCAGGCCTAGCTATAATATGCTTATCTTTCTCCAAGTTAAAACCAACATAATTACCAACTATAAAGTTTAGACAGCTCAGACTCGTTGATACAATACCCTAGTTTGTTCCAGAAATTTAATCTGTCAAAAAGCCACACTTCTGCAAGCACACCCACCGATGACACTTTAGGTGTTATTGCTGTATGTCTCTATATGAATACCGCTGGACTCGCGGTGTTTGTCCGAGCGGCCGCGTAACGAGACAGTGGGCCGTGAGGTGGCGCTGAACGGCAACACCTGTATTATACCAATATATGTGAATGGCTGAGAAGCCCGATGTAAAGGTGAAGCTGTTTACACTGCACGAAACCTACCGCTTTACATATGTATGCGAAATGCGTCTAACAGTAGGATTTTGCGTCTAGAAGTTCGACCTGTTATCCGTCTCATAGACGCCTTATCTAGTGGCGTATATACATGTCCATGGTGCGGTCTTATATACGTCATAGATTACGCCTGATTCCGTTGTATATACACCACCATCCAATAGTTCCGTTCTTTGCAACTTGGGGACACTACTGGTAGCATATTTCATTTGCCATTAACCATCCAAGTCTGTATTATATGATAATTGCAATCTTATATAACCAATTTATTTTATAAAAACCTAATTAAGTATAAATTGATTAATTACACATAGTAAACCTTGCATTATGGTTTTTTTTCTGACTCTTCACATCTGACATGATCTGCGAGGACAGACGTGAACTCACTGACTCCGTTCTCCCACCCATGTTGGTTCTCCTTTGCCTACACCTGCTGCTGTGCCTTGGGGCTTTAGCCTGCCAGCACACACTCCAAGTGAGAAATGGCACAGATCTCCAGAATCGCCAACAAAATATCGCGAGTATGTGGGCTATTATTTCAAAGCTGATTGATACAAAATAGATACATAGCTAGGGCATTTATTTATCAAAAAGTGACAATGGTAATCTCATTACTACTAAATACAATTACATATAAGTATATTCATACTGAAACAACACAACCAGGTCATAATATGAGCAAATACTTTGGAAAAGGATTATTTAGGCACACCTGACTCAGCCTCGTATGTATATCTCGGGTCTGGTACGATGTAGACCAGCATAACAGATTTGACTAAGGATCTTACAAGATTTATCCATGGTCCATATGATCTATAGTGCAACCGACTTTCTTTTGCTTCGTAGGTACAATGTGTACATCAGGATGTGATTTATGATTTGATGAGATGACATGTTTTAGAGGGTGCGTCCACCAACTACGACAAGGCTGCGACACGCGCCGACAAGAAATTTCCAATCGGTGCCTTGTCGCAGCCCTGTCGTGAGGAGAGGAGCTCTACGACAGCATTGTCGGGGCATGTCGGGAAGAGCAAGCTCCACCTAAATTTCTATCGTAGACCTCTGCGACAACCTCCCGACATGCCATACCGCTCTAAAATTGATTTTGTTCGATTTTGTCGTAGCCTTGTCGGAAGGCCCCCGACAACCTCCCGACAGGCTTTGTGTCGCAGCCTGTCGGGGCCTTGTCGCAGCTTCTTGTCGGGAACTATGGTCCACCAACCACGACAAGGCTACGACATGCCTTCCAATCGTAGAGCTGTCGTGGACCTTGTCGGAAAGCCGTTGTCGCAGCCCTGTCGTGGTTGGTGGACGCACCCTCTTATACAAGACACTAATATCCATGGTATAAAATGTACACATTGAGGATGTTTGGGGACTCAATAAACCATTACCTAGAGGTTAAAAACTGTCAGATACCATTACAACGGTATACGGAATCTAAATTTTGATATACGGTCATGGAAAACTAGTCCCTTTGTGCTATAGAGCTAAAACTAATAGTTCATAGTGATATACCCTTTAATATGGCAATAACTGTGTTTAATCTATCGGAAAAGATGGATAGTAAACGAAGGTTGACGTCGTAATACACTTGATGACGCTCGTGTATTACTACGCTTCAACCTCGCGTGGTTTACGGCCGCCTGTCTACAAAACATCGATTATTGTACACTTAGTCAGTGGAAATATTTAGAATCAATTCTATAATTGTATTCATAAGTGATCTCATCTAAACAGATCACTAGTCATATCCATATGTACCAGGCGTAATTTATGAACTGAAGATTATTGTGATTGTAGAAGAAATCCTGCAAATAGCAGATTGGCTTACATGACTTTCCTTAAGTGAAAAGACTGGGCCTTGCTCGGTAGATACGTGTTCTAGTTTACCTGATTGACATTTTATAATCATGAAGAAATAGAGGAAATATTCTTAATGTGAAATCTACAGTTTCAGAGAGATAAAAGAAACATGGAAAACACATCGTTATGGGACTTGGAATGGGTCTGAGGTATGTGGGGATGTTTTTGCCACATGGGACCTCACTGTTTATTGGTGTGAATGGGGCCCTTTGTATTCTCTAATTGTTCCGTACATGACAAGAAATTGTATGGACTGAAAATGAAATATAGGATTTCCTTGAAAATGAGGAAAACTGACATCTCTTGAACAAAAGAAGTCCCGCATGGATCGGTATTGCGGAAACTGAGGACGCATCTGGCGGTCAGGTTGCTGTCTCTGAGGATATTGTTCCATAAGGCAGCCTACATCTTGGTATCTGTGTCAGTGACGTCGATCACAGCTGGGTAGTAAGGCTAAGGTCTGACATCACCAGCTAGGTCGTTGTACTCTTAGTGTTCAAGACCATACATTTATTACTAGACTGGCTTCATGCCAAGGGGGCTGTTGAATAAAGTTCGTTCGTTTCTGGTGCTGGTGCTGGACGATACGATAACTCAAACGATAAACAACATGTTGGACTTATTTTTACATTCAGTGTTGTATGACAGAAGATATTTTCTAAATGAACTTATTTGTATAACACCTTGTAAGAGTCTTAGATTACTCTTATTGTCAAAATATCTTCTGTTTACATTACATCATTTTATATAACACTATGTCCCCAAAAACAATTCTGGGAGACTTTTTCCTCGTTCGTAGTTTATTCAACATATGCCATGTTTAAATCACTTTCCAAAGCAAAAATAATGCAAAACTTATCTGAAACCCCGTATAGGGAGGTATAATAGTATTTTCTCTTTGTCTTTGACCACCTATTTATGCATATGACTGTGTTATCCTTACAGAAATGGAAAATATACTTCAGTAGGCTGTTAAGATTAAGACTAAGACTGTTAAGACTAGTAATTATGATTGGATGCGAGAACTGCCATAAGAAACAATAATCTGCCTAGGGGATAATGTCTGATTAAGTTTAATCATGCATTGAACCCTGGTATTGAATGTTCATAATCAAAGAATTGAACAAGTATAATTGCTGACCAACAGGCATCGATGTTAACCTGCCATGACAAAAGGAAGCTCTCCTCGTCCGATGTCTATCTTTATTCAAGTATGACATGTATGCTGCAGCAGCGATTTCCAAGAGACCTTACCATTGGAATATCACAACCAGGTATCGCGAATTTCTTCATTCCTACAGTACAGGAAGGGGGAATCCTTTATAGGGAAATAGCCAAGGATATCAGCATTCGTTAACAAAATATTTCTCACCAGCCTGTTTATGAAACCTGTAAAGTCCTGTCCTTTAGACAAGTTCCGGAATGAAAGCAAGATGCTTCACTTAGAGATCTAGTGTATGACTGCTTGATTTTATATTTTGAAATCACAAGCCTAAAGGAGTTCAATCTATGAATTGCGGTTATAAATAGAGATCATACAGTCCCAGAGCTTGGTTGAACAGGCGGTCATGGCCAGAGGCCCGTTCTATTTTCAACTCTCGTTGGGGAGGACATTCCCGACGAAGGGGACATCCACGAACGACACATTCACTAGAGTATGCCAATTACGTTGTATTACCCCTATCGTCCATAGACAGAGAAATCCTCGTTCGTATTCTCGTTGGAGAAAACCTGAGGAGAAAATTGGGCCTGAGAGACACTTTGGAGGACACTTGAACGAGGGTTTCTAATGACTGAAGGTGGCGAAGCTCACTAATTTTCCTTGTAACACCTCCAGTTTGTATTTAAATCATAATAAACATATTTCCGGGTCTGTGAAGTGCGTACACGGTACAGCGACACGATTCTGACCGACCCGACGGATCCGTCAGGCAAAGGTGTGATCGGGAACAATCGGTGTGTCGCTGTCTTATGGGCTTCAGCAATTCCTGTCACAGATTTTCCAGATCCAAAAGATCTAGGGGGATTTTTTTCAGTTGTATTTATCACACTGGTTTTGGCTGCGAGCGAGTGGTATCATTCTATAGTCATAATATCGCAGAGTTATGTGATAAATACCTGTAACTTTTGCGATAATTAGGGCTTTACCATTATTGCTCCCAAATGCATTGTATAATGCGAGTGAGAGAACCATCCAAGGAGCTTGGATGTCTCTAAAATGAGGGATAGACATCATTGTAAATAACTATTGCCTATCCGCTCGGAAGCTTGCCCATATATGTATTGCCCATACTATTACGACTGAATAATACCCCCTAAATTGCACTTTGCCAATATTTCATGTATGTTCAGCAACGGTGATATTGATTTGCATAGTTATGTTTTATGGTTCGTTTAAAGATATTATCATGAGGGATGACCTATAAACTGATTGGCACTAGATGTGTGAGAGTGAACTAAACCTGGGAAAATTCAATATTTTTGTGGAGCCAGAGACATGTATACGTATACCTCACTATGGGGATAATGCAGATCAGAGGTCATATTAAATATCAACATTGATCATGGTATGGTTAGCTACCAATAGACATGTCCTATGTAGTATAAATAGATGAGAAAGACCTGTGAGTGTCATCTTTTTGTCTGTTTGTTTGTTGACTTTTGTATCGAAGAACGCAAAAGGACGGCTGCGGTATGTCGAGAATTATGGTAAAAAGGCCCGAAAAGGCCTTCCCAATCTTCCCAATATACTCATCCCGTTTGATTCTAGATATTCAAGACACATTCCTAGGTATCTCAATATCAGTAAATTATTGATTTCAATTGGAATACAACAAAGAAGAGAGAGAAAGCTGGAGATGGAAACCTAATAAAAAGCCGCATGGTTCCCAACGACAAAGGTATGATAATTATCAACTGTTAGAACTTAAACAGGTAACAAAATATGAAATGAAACCAAGAGACAAAGAAAACTCTCTATAAGAAGTTCATATTGATAGGAGCCACACCCTACACTGTGGTGGGGAAAAAACAAGTAATAATACATGTGTTCTTACAAAACTGGGTGTGGAGAGAATAAATGGACTTTCAAAGCCTACTTTTAAAGCCTACCTACTGTCGTACGTAACGTAATTACAACACGGTGATATCAAGAATAAATGCACAGTTGTACATTAATTCACAGTACGTTTCTCGGTGTTAACGAAATGGATGACCTCAATCTTTCGAAATAGCCAATGCTATGCACACTCAAATAAACCGAAATACAAAATATACACATGAATTCCGAGATACAGCGAAGGAAAAATGTAAACAAACATCGCACTTATATTAAAACGGGAATGCGATGGGATAGCAACACCTATGCTTTTGTCCCGTCTGTTTCCTGACAGTTTCAAAGTGCAATAATAGTGCTAAGCATGTTGCTATGTATGTTGCTATGTGACGTGAAGAATATAGTAGAAATAAAATGTTGTACCTGTAAACATAATAATCCGGATCCCTACATGTACGTGTTCCCAGATGTTGATAGCTTGGTGTTCAACCTGGCTGTAAACTTTCAGTGTCACGTGTTTATATCCGGATTATTACCCTCACAGGTACAACGTTTAGTTATTTTATGTTCCAATTTCTCTACTTGAGAAATATGTGCACTTCCCCTTGGTCTAATTAATCAGGCTAGCTCCACATGACACTCTTCGGTGGCCGTCCGTTGGATGGGACGAACATGGTGACCGCCATGCGTAGACATGGAGATACGATATAGCGCAGCATCTTGATGTATCACCAGACCGCAGCGAGCCATCACTAAACTATCGCCAGCAATAAGATAAAGTGTTGGAGTCATTCATCAAGATAACTATCCACACATCTTGATAGCAATATTGGTGGTGGTCTAGGTACAATCTCCTCGGCACTCTAGCCATAAAACACCAGCCAACCGCATCCTATTAGTATCAACCCCATTTAGCAATATCATATATATACATATATAATGACAAGGGGCTTTTACAGTCTGTTATAGAGCGTAGGCCTCCCGATTCTGCTCCAATAGCGTGGATGCACCTCAATTGATCATCAACTACCGAAACCTTTTCTTCTAAAAATTCTTGTTTAACAACCTGATCCTTTTCGGTTCAAAATTAATATCATAAATTCTAGATTAATTCTTGACATCGTATGAACCTACAAAATCCGCATCAATGATGCAAAAACCATTATAGATACCATTAAAAATATACTCAGCATTAGGGTCAACTTTTTCCTGGTTGAAACAATAATCCCCGAAAATACAGGGATTTAAGGGATTATGTTTCCCATGTATATCTCACATACACGCCAATTTGTGTTGGCGATTCCGGAGATCGCTGCCTTCACTCGCTTGGTGTGTCCCCGGTATAAAGCCGGGGACAAACCAAGCGAGTCAATGTGGCGGTCTCTCGAATCGCCAACACAAAACTTCACGTATGTGAAATATTATCTAATAGTAATATCTCCCACTGATAATTAAGCATCTCGGAAGCAATAATCAGGTGAAATATGAAATAATAGCTCACATAGACGCCATTTTGTGTTGGCGATTCCAGATATCGCCGCCTTTCTTGCTTGGTGTGTCCCCGGCTTAAAGCTGGAGACAAGCCAAGCGAGTAACGGCGTCTCTGAAGCAAAAATCATGTGAAATATATGATAATATAGCTCACAAACACGCCATTTTGTGTTGGCAACTCTGGAAACCGCCACGTTTCTCGCTTGGTGTGTCTCCAGCATAACCGTTGACCTCCCTGCATATGACCACCAGGCCCTGTTGTACACATACATGTAATCTGTGTTTGTGTAGGGCGGCGGTTTTCGTTGACGTTTGGTTACCGGAGCTACATTGCTTTAATTAATCTCACATTCAAACGTATGCCTCACTTGGTGTAGCACAAAGACAAACAAGTAAGAATTAGTCGGCTTCTTGCATTTAAAGTGAGATTTCCTGGTAGCCTCCTGCAAGGTATTCCCGTACGTGCACCAGGTGGTACTCTTCGCCAGGATCATACCACGTAAAGTCACACTTTGACCTGAACGTGACAGCTTCTCCAACTCGGCCTGCCATTAATATTCTCTTATAATGTGATGCTACATCGAGATCACCAAGACAAATAGGGATGAGATCTCTTTTCATATTACAAGTTTAGAGCCATCCTTGATATTTATCTCACCCCTGGAATAAATGTCCATAGGCTTAACATGGGGAACTCGTTCTCCATGCCTCTACGTATTGCAGTCCGTTCTCCATGGTCTATATCCTGTGTGTTGTCCATTCTTTTAATGTTTATAAGGGTGAGATAAATACAGAAAGCACCTCGTTTTGGTCAAAGAAGTCATTCTCCAACTCGTTTGAATGCTATGTGATATTCACTCGGCTGTCACCTCGTTCATATCACACCACATCAAACTCGTGGAGAACGACGACTTTAACCAAAACTTGTTGGTTTCTTCTTTAGTACGCAACGTCTTTGAATAATTTGCCCCCCCCCCCCCCCCATCCCCACCTATCCACCTTGTACACAATAGATTATATTATTGAATCCATTAAACGTTTAGAAAATGTTGTAAACACCCCCCCCCCCCCCCCACACACACACACACACACACACTCACTTTCGGCCTCTTTGGGGGTTATTCAGTATTTGTTATTGCCTGCACATTTAATAGAAAAAAATGATTAAAGTAATCCGAGGTATGTAATCTTTAATCCACGTTGATGTCCGTGTGTCTACTGATGTAGACCTCTCAGCATGGAGCTGGCTTGCTATCACTAAGTAGTTACACGAACGAGATGAAGCTGGCGTGGGATTAGGTCTAATTCTGTATTCAATTACCATATAGTGGTCCCCTTCGCACATCTCGGTACTTTGGATACGTCTACAGCCTCTTATTAATTTACTGAGCATGTATGAGTCATTGAGAACAGAATTGAGAGCGATTGCTTACATGGGGTGCACACACTATCCATATTAAAACGAATAAGTATCTATATAGAACGTCCTGACCATGCTGTGACTTAGATGCTAATTTACGGTATGTACGGACCGAGGTGTTTACGCCGAGTTCCGTACAAACGGTAAATTAGCATCGAGTTCTGTGACTTGTACAAGCATGGTTGGACGTTATATATTTACTAGATCTTATATAATCGAAATTTAAAAGAAAATCAATTTAATTTTTCTTAACAACCAAAATTTTAATAAATGTGTATCGGTAGGTAGTCCGTATTTTGGTGTACGGACCACTGGTCCGTACAGTATTTTTACGTCATATACCGAAACGGTAGGTATTTACAGTATATACGGCATGGGTATATAGTAAACGAAGCATATTCCTAGAAGCATTACATCCAACCTTTCTGATCCGGGTCTTCTCAGATGTGGTTCTTCTCAGGGACGCAAGGCTGACATGCGTAGTCGGGTAACAATGCACAGGAAAGTGTACTGGGTGATGTGATTGTTGCTAGGATAATTATGTTTTGAAAATAAGAACATCATAATTCTTACGTTAATGAGCGTCTGGCAACCGCTCATTTTCTCTGCCTATTAACGTGAGATTGGTCACCTAGATTTTGAGCTCGCTGCAAAAAACTAATCCTTCACCATCTGCGTGCTAGTAACATCGGGCCAGTGTCTTCGAGGCATATCCAACTGACCGTGACCAAACACTAGACAGAATCACTGGTTCTTGAAAATATTTGGATCCTAGCCATACAGTTGAAGAAATGGCAAGTTGACTGGGTGCAGGTGGGTTACAGAAAATAACCCATGGACTAAATATAACCCAAATTATTTATTTGTTACTTATTTACAAATCCACGCCAGTTCAACAATGATGAACATACCATTTGCTCATAGTGTATTGATTATGTGTTGTACCCTTATCGCATGGATTCAAATGAGGTCTAAAATGAAATATATAAGGGCTGTCTATGAACTGTTGATGCTATTGGCCTTGATTATGAGACTACATGAGTAGCATAATTATGAATTGAAAATTTAGAACTGTCGATGCGATTGGCCTTGATTAAGGCCACTACCACTTTTTTATTGAATTTATTCAGTTCTTGGTTAAGAATCAACTTTGGATTTGTAGAACGCCTGTGATTCGGTGAAGGTAGCACTAGGCTAACCCGTACATGAACCTAGTTATCAGATTGTTCGTGCACCATTATCTGTTGTGATTTATCCCTATAGGCTCACAATCTACCAAGTGATTACTACACATCGAGAGAACAACTCCCGTCATATCACTAGCAAAAATGGTTAAAATCATTTGGTAAACCAGGTGAAGATCAGTTTGCATCATCGATAAAGTATCACGTCTGACGTTGCGTCTGACGCTAACAAATTTGTGTTAGACCTAGTTGGGTGAGGAACACAACAATAGTAATAATATAAGTGCTGTTATAGTTCGCATGGCTTAGCCAATGAGCTTTATGTAGCTCGGAAAAATCGATAACCATAAATGGTGTCATAGTTCAAAAGGCTGAGCCAATATGCTTTGTGTGGTGGAAATAACAATAAATTGCGTCATAGTTCACAAGGCTTAGCCAATAAGCTTTAGAACAATAAAAAGGTTTAGGACTGAATGCTTCAAAGACATCGCTAATCTTTAAGACAGTCGCTTATCAGTAGACTATCCAATTCATCACATGAGACATTAATGACAGATTTTGTAGAAACCAAATCCCTCCCAAAACCGTTGCTGTTGCAAATACAACCACATTTCCGCTGGAAGGAATTTGGCCTTTTGCCGCGTACTTCACGCCAAAAAAACCAGACAGGCAATGATCTTGACACTTCGAGTGTGCCGACAAAGACCCTCACAGCTGCCTCGGGTGCCCCCTGAAAAAAAAGACCCAGTAAGAAAAAAATACTGTATCTGTTAATAGGGTCAATGAGGCGGTACAAAATGGTGCATGGAGGTTAGGGTATTGACAACATTTGTAAGCTGAAAGTCAAGAATTGACTCATTGAAATAACGTGTATTATGTTAGTATTGGAGAGGGTTTTGTGTAATAGCAGAGGAAAATAATAAAAACTCTATGTATCAGGTTATATATATATATATATATATATATATATATATATATATATATATATATATATATATATATATATATATATATATATATATATATCATTTATTCATAGAAAACAGTTGCTTCGAGCATCGTACCTTTACTGACCTGATGTTACACTATTTTCCATAGTTGTTATAGTCGTTCTTCTACTTAGAATTCCTCAAGCAGTTATCTTTCCTACAGCAGTTCCCATTCCATGATTGAGTGATATGCTATACTCATGGAGAAAACCTCGGTACATAAAATTAAACTTAAGTTAAATTAAGACATACTTCTTTTCAAATCCATAAATTCCGTTCCACGTTGTTTGAGTCGAAAATACCGATCGAGCAAACAGACGTCAAACTCATTTTTAGTGCGTGCTCAAGGACTGTATATACATTGCCTAAAGATAGAGGGGTCGCATATGGGTTTCCAGCACACTGCAGAAAAGCTATCCCTTCACTATCTGGGTGCTATTCATTGTGATATTTGGAAAGGAGCAGGGTGCCACTGCCTCAGTGTCTTTAGAGCCTTGCCCAGCTGACCATGACCAATCATTCAAAACCGAAATACCTCATTGACCAACTGGTGCTTGACATGTTTGGATCGTAGACTCAGTCAGTCGCATGAATGGCAAGTTGACTGGGTACAAGTGGAGTACAGAAACGACCCGAGGACTGAATATAACTCAAACCAAAACTGTCATTCATTAATAATTGCACGCCCATTCATCAATGGTGAACATACTACTTACTCCTAGTCTAGTATGTACGCGCGTGGTGAGCTTTTATATTCGTTATACACCCGAATTTAATACACAGTACCGTTACAGAATTGCAAACATTATAAAGAGCAGCGGCAAACAATTCTAAAAAGAGGGTGCATTGGTATATCATAAACTAGGAGCAAATAGTATTTTCATTATTGACTAGCGACTTCGTCGTTGCCCTGTGCGTCTCCTAGTCCTACTCCTAGTGTATGTGAAAGGGAAAGTCCTTACAAAATAAAAGAAATAAACATTAATGCACCATACAGCTCGGCTCGCTGAGCCCAGGCTGCTCTAAGAAAAATTAGACAAATTAAATGTTGGACTGCCAATAGCGGAATTCGAACTCCTGACACTCGGATTCCTAGCCTAACGCTCTGCTAACTGCCCCACAAAGGCAGATGCCATCTCTGCAACTGACTGAGCCTAGGATCCAAACAAGTCAAGCACAGTGAATTCATAGCACACAGATAGTGAAGGGATAGTTTGTATGCAGTACCCTGAAAGTCTATGGACCCCTCTAAACTCTAGATGATGTATATAGCGCGTGAAAGCACGCTCTAATAATAAAATTCCGTCTTAGCTAGCCAGTGTACCCGGCCCTGTACAGGGCCGGGTTCCTCTGCCATAGAGCCCTTCACCGGGGTTGTTATTTCATACTGCGCACACTCTGACATGTCTGGAAAAATATCGAAACGATAAATATAAAATCATTTGTCTTTGCCAATGTTCAAAACAGCTGTCTCTTGTCTTATAACTGTGTATTTAGAGGTAGTTTTACAATAGAGCTTGGCTGGTTCCCAAGTCCAGCCATTTTGTTCAGTCTTCCTCGCTGGTTCCCAAACTGCAAAATGTCTCGCCTATTCACATAGGACAGCTGTTCACCTCTGAATGGAGATCAGGGGTAAATACTTTACCAACGTCTTAGCCAATTCGAGGTATGGAAATTCAATCGCTGTAGTGAGATCAAATGACATAGCACATGCAATATAATCACGTGATGTTGTGTTAGCTATGTGTTATGTGGTTCAGCATACCAAAACCTGATTTAAAACTAATTAGCTATTTCTATAAAACCATATCGTATTGCCAAGGAGACCTGATGATCTGGGTTAATTAGCAACCTGATGTTCATTGGAATCGTCAGTCGGTCTTCCGGCTGCCAACATGGAGGAGTTGCTGATCTAGAGCGGCGGTTGAACTGCGAAGGTTACTACGCCGTAATTGGCCATGGGCAGACAATAAGTCGGGTTTGACATGCTCAAACCCGGGTTTGCCGAAACCTACCCGGAGACAGGTGAGTTGAGGCCGCGCCGACCCGCCCACACGCCGTCCCTGACACTCCCCAAAGATCGATGGGAGGCACCCACGTCTTCGCACGTGTGCCATGCTGGGTGCTGTGTCAAGGTCGCATTCAGCTGTTGCGGCCTGGAGAAACCCACAAGCGATATGGGTTACTGGGAGGGGGGAGGGGGTCATAGGGGTTCGGGCGCAGGGGGCGGGCGGAAAAGGGGCGGGGCCTGACCGAGAAGGCGGGCGAATGGATGGGCCTGTTTACCAGTCTCCAACTGCGAGCTCCAAGAGTAAACGTTGAGCTATATATACAGAGCAGCAATAAACTCCTGTAGTTCTAACAGTGATGCGTTGTATTGATACGTGTTGCACCTGTGTTTTCCCGGTTAAATTACAATGTACTGGAATTAGGGAAATAGCGGAAATGATCTATTTCTCTTCCTTCATTTCTGCGTCGCAGTACCCTCCCCCCCTAGGTTATTTGCATACCCCTTGCGCACATATAGCTGCGCATGTGTGATATATTCATCGAGGTGACGTCAGAGCTGTGACGTCGACGCTCCGAGGTCGTCTGAGGACGAGAATGCTCGAACATAAACCGGTCATGGTGGTAATTAATCATCACACGTGATACTGGCGTTTCACCAACAAGTCGGCACACTTCTGCCTTAAGCCAGTAAGAACGTCCTTAGACACATCGTAAAAACATCATCACAAAAACACCGTTGTTAAACTCAATGATGACACCGACTCTAATGACATCGAGCCTCTTTTTATAATATACAAAGAATATAATTTATCACAATTGATTGACTTGAATTCCGGGAAATTGACTTTTGTTTAAGATTACCACACTTTTCTGTTCGACTTTCATTAATTTTATTGTATCCTAACAATATCAGGTAGGGCCCAAGGGAACATATTCTATGAACAATGGACACTCAATTATCTCATTTGTGGGTCATGTGGTGTTCGCGCAAATAAATCAATAATTAATTTTGCAAGGAATTTTTTTTTTCAGTCGGGATGTGCAAAATTAGATATTACCTTATGCTACATTAGAACAAGAGAATGAAAGCATTATACATCGAATTGTCCCATCGTATAACTAAAACTGAAGACAGACACCAACTAAAGGCAGGACACGTATTTAGACATCCATAAAGTGGGCATGTCAAAAACCCTATCGCCCCACCTCCCACCCATCAAGCTCGCATCTTGTTTACCAGGCACGCTTGTTTACGCTACCAACCAGCGGCATCAGCCAATGGGATCGTGCTGCCCGCAGCGCCACCCTATGGGCCTTTTGGAATCCAGCGTGGCACTGAACGTTAGGACACGCCCCGATGGCCTAGTTTCAGGACATTGGGTCACTAGGTCGTCTAAGGTCACATCCCGTGGTTGGGCGCCTTGCATAATACAAGACATGCTCAAGTCTCTGATTAGGAACACACA
Organism: Alentia gelatinosa; assembly: GCA_950022655.1. NCBI lineage: Eukaryota > Metazoa > Annelida > Polychaeta > Phyllodocida > Polynoidae > Alentia > Alentia gelatinosa. Next base: position 17,780,843 of record OX465588.1, on the reverse strand, counting down.
TTATGAAAAGAAATGGATTAGAATAAGGATTACTGTCCAGTGTGAATAGCTTTACTTTGACAGGTCCAAGCATGTTGCGTACCAGAGAAGGGAGGTGGGACAGTGGGAAGGGTAGGCTAGGTCTCATGAGGCTAAGACCAGTCTACTTTCCATACAGATCCAGGTCTGAGCTGCGGGATGCCCGCCCGTTCAACTACCCCGGCCTTACTGTACGTTTGGTAACCTACCAACTAACCTAGTTATTCACCAACACTACGTTCAGGTCTACCTGGGCGCATTAAGGAAACACAATCGTTATATCTCCAGGCTGACTCTATTCTATTGAACTAGGTATAGATTATTGATTGCTGGTATGTGGTGACAGCCTGGTGCAGTCGGAAAGGCGTTGCAGAGACGATCGAATGATCCTAGCTTAGCGTTACCACTGTCTTAGATTGGTCATGATTCCTGAATACTAGCCATGTTCCTTCCCTACCACTATCTCATACTCCGCTTGCCGCAACACTTTTCCTGACATGCCGATTGTGAACGGAATGTTACATATTGCAAAGCAGTTTCGTTTCCTAATATAACGCCATTGGTCTGAGACCTGCGCAAATATACAGCCGTGTCACTAGTTGCTAGTTCGTATTGCATTATACACACGGAACTGTGGTAGCCCCTGACTTCTGTTATTAGGATTTAATCATAGGAGAATACATACGCCAAATTTCTGTAATATTTGCTCCCCCCCCCCCCCCCCACACACACACACACACTCCTATACGCATTACATAAAAAGAAGTGATATTCAGACCTGAACCCTGAACCCGACCAGTGTTTGATCAAAGGTCGTTCATCTATTGGAGCAACTAGGGTCTTTATCAAGGACTATTGGATGATGCCGATAGGACCGCTTTAATCTAGCTCATAATTTTCAGTAATGCACATCTACTATACTTTTGCAAACGCATTTATCAATCATCATAAATGTGTGTAATGATGTTATTGTAGGTTAGATTATATATATATATATATATATATATATATATATATATATATATATATATATATATACATATATATATATGTAGGTTAGATATATATATAAATATATGTGTGTGTGTGTGTGTGTGTGTGTGTGTATACATACATACATACATACATACATACATACATACATACATACACATATATATATAATCTTATATATATATATATATATATATATATATATATATATATATATATATATATATATATATATATATAAACGGTGGTGTTTATTCTAGTCTGAACTTGTACAGTATCAAATTATAGGACGGAAACACAATTAACATAACAGAAATTTGGCGACAGTGGCACATTATGACAATAACCCATCTACTTGAATGAGACTTACCTCACATCAAATTGAAGACTATCGATTTTAATCCAAAATAATGTCATAGTAGAAACAAAACAGGCTGAGATGTTTGCAATTCGCCATATTGCACGTTCCTATAATCACAAACAGGAATATATGTCCTGTCTGATTTGGAGTTGAAGCTATTCCAATGAGTAGCACGGGTTTTATTAGTATGTGTTCTCTTGAAGGCAAATTCACGATGCTCCACAAGTAGTCCACAACCATGTAACGCGTCGTGCCTAGGCCGTTTTCACCATTAACATGTAGACAGATGAGAACATGAAGGTGTCGCGACGGAACACTGCCTCGTCCACTAAAATCACTGGCGTGTCGTAAACGGGACAGGGCTCTGTCCTCACAGCATCCCACCTACACGGAGCGTAGACCAGGTGAGGCCGCCCTACGGTCGACTATTCACGGTGTTGTCGGCGAGGAGGCCCGGTGAGCGGCGGACTGGCAAACACATACACTCAGCACGCCCTCCACGGCGTGGGCTTAACCGTTAAGGTGATCAGTTGTCACAGCAAACACGGGCTCTTCTTCTGGGACTGTCTCGTCGAAGATCTACCTACTTTCAGGTAGCCCAACTTGCAACTCCTCTTATGGGTCCCAACACCTGTAATTAGATTAAGGTGTGTGGCGATAGGCACCTACTACGGACGCATTGCGGTCAGTACAGATGTTTTGCCTCCTCCCAGAGGTCTGGCCTGTCATGTCAGTCTTCCATTGGGCGCAGCCAATCAGCGACGCGCTCTTATGGGTTGATGGAATCCAATGTCGACTGTAACACGTCAGGAGATTCGCTGATGTAAGAGCATTTATCAGCACTCGCTCCACGTTGTGCCGTCCACCTCGTCTCCCACGCTCTTCCCCGTCCCCGTGGTATCTGTGTGCCGTACCTTTACACGGAGAGGAATTAATAAACAAGGAAAAGCTATGGCAGACACTGTTTGGAACTGGCGTGTTCGGAGTGTTTAGAGACTGCTGCAAGAACAGGCAATGACGTGGGTCTAGGAAGCCGAACAGACTCGCGACAGACAAGGTTGATTTTAATATCGCAACAAGTATCCCCAAAAGAGATTGGATGTGATACATGTATGATATTAAAGTCTGTGGACACATTTCATCCAAAGATTATCGAACCCTTTATATAATGTAAACATAATAAATCATGTACTACTCCCTAAAATCATAATCTATAGTGTCGAAATTATGGGGATGGTTAGTATCAGCACCATTGCACCCCAAGCTGTATCATGGTATATATCTTCATGTATGTTTGTCTGTCTATCTGTTAGTCCTTGTCTGTCGTTGTATATACTTATCTTGTTATTAAGTGCTCTTTTTTTAACACATGGGAACGTCTATGCCAATTTCTCTGAAAAAGGAGCTAAATTATGGAAGAAACTCTTGGCTTACTGATTATATAAATATTTGATATGAGAACATTAACAACACGATATACTGGATATGTAAACCCAGATTACATCGCCAAAACTAAGGGAATAACTTTTACTAATATTAATGTTCATAGCCTTCATAGGAAGTTTGATGACATAGATTTATCGCTGAAAAACATTGACTTTATAACTATAAGGGAAACATGGTTAAATGAAAGGTACTGGGATGATATGCTTAAACTTCAAGATAAATTTATAGTTCAAAATGATAGAGAATTAGATAAAATTGGAGGGGGGGGGGGGGTGGCAATATGCAGGATGTGGAATAACTATTTAAGAGAAATTATACAAGATAATGCTTATAGAAATTATGAGTATTGGATTATAGGAGATTTTAATGTTAATAGCAAAGCGAATAATTGTCCGAAGTTCAAATGTATGTGTAGTTTCTTATTAGATACAAGTTTATTGCAAATTGAAACTAAAGAGACCTTCCTAAAAAATGATGGGAAAAGTACAATAGACCATACGTATGCAAATTGTCCATGTATTAATGAATCTGGTTATATCAACTATTACATCTCTGACCATGTTATTACAAATTGTATAAGAAAAAAGATCAGAGAACATAACCCTAGGGTTACAATTAATTATAGACGAACCAATGATCTAACTAATGACAAATTAGAGGGAATTATTAGTCAGGTGGAACATAATATGCACGAACATGAATGTAAAACTAACTCTCCTGAAGGAAAGGAAAATTGTGAATATTTAATGAATACTCTCAGTGAAGTGATAGATTAGATAATACAATACCTATTTTAACAAAGATAGTTAAAACCAATAAGGGAATATCTTTAACAAGAGAAATTGAAAAGAAAATCAATGAGCGCAAGATTCTACTTGCAGAAATATCTACAACTAATGTCTATGATGCTGACTATAGGAATAAATTAAAAGGAATAAGGAAATTGAGAGACGAAATCCGCAGAAGGAATAGAAAGAATAACGCTGATCTAGTCTGCAAAAATCTTAATGAAAATATTAATAACCCTAAAATGTTTTGCAGAAAACTAAATAAAATTTGGAAACCTGGAAAAATGGAAATTACTGACTTCCCTTTGAAAGAAGGGCAAGATATTGGTAAAATATCGCAAGGTTTGAATCACTTTTTTTCTAAGATCGGTTTGAAAACAACTATAGCCCCAAATGTTGGAAGACAAGACCCCGCCATATTTGATGATCAACCTATTGAAGGTAAGCAGCAATTACTAACAAGAACATCATTGAGATACTTCAAGGGTTTGAAAATGGAAAAAGCACAGGTATTCCATATTTTAAATCCGGTGACTTGAAAACACTCTTCTTAGCTAGACCAAGCATATCAACGAATATAATAAATGATATATATAACTTAGAATATTTCCCTGACGTTTAAAAAAAAGCAATTATTACACCTCTGCCCAAGGAAGGCGACCTAATGGATTTTGGAAATTGGAGACCAATCTCAGTTCTACCGTTTATCTCTAAAGTATTTGAAAAAGTACTTCATAAATATATAATTAATTATTGTGAAAAAAGGAGTTATTGTCTTCAGTTTCAGTCCTGGAAGATCAACTGCCCAGTCTATCTTTATATTAACTAATGATATTTTAACAGAATTAGATAATAAGAAAACAACATGTGCCGTGTTTGTAGACCTACATAAGCCCTTTGATAGTGTAAACCATAAAATATTGATAAAAAAGTTAATAAATATTGGATTGGGAAAAAATTCGATAAACATTTTGATCAGTTATCTTTCAAATAGAATACATTGTACTAAGATTAATGGTTTAATATCGACCCCAACAACGGTCAGTTCTGGAGTGTCGGAAGGCTCAATCTTAGGTCCTCTCTTATTTTTGCTGTTTATTAATGATTTGGAAAAATCAATCAAAAGTTGTAAGATGCTTATGTATATAAATGATATAGTGGTTTACTAATAAAAGGATTATTGACACAAAAAAGGCCTGAAAATGGGGGAAAATAATTTATCTACAGTTGCAAGTTATAGATACCTTGGAATTATACTTGATAGGAGATTTATTTTAAACTCGCAATCTGAAAAAATTGCCAAAGAATTTCATTTTGAATTGTTTAAGCTAAGGAAATTTAGTCTTATTTTGCCAGAAATGGCACGACTGAAATTAGTTAAACAAATGTTGCTACCGTTTCTTAAATATGCTGACATAATATATAGTTTAATGGGAACAACCAAACTTTCTGAATTACAAATCATGCTCAATAAAGCATTATGAATTGTAGTTGGCAAGCTAAAAGCAACGGATTATACTACAACACAATTGAATGAACACTGTAAAATCAGACCACTGGAATTTAAACAGGATTGTCATCTACTATCTTTAATCAAATGCTGGAGTTTATCAGAAGAAAATTGTATAGTTAATAAACTGAAACAAACGAGGAGTTCTGAATAGATATGTATAAAACAAAAGAAACCCAAAACTGAAAATTTATCTAGGGATAAAATTATTGGATAGATTACCCCTTGCTGTACAGGCAAAACGGTATGGTGACAGTTTTAAAATGCATGTAAAGGAATCTATGATAAAGAGATTGTATAATTAACAACTAATTCATGGCAGCAGACTCCAGTCAGTGTCCATTGTCATTTCTTTAATTATGTTTCATTTTGTACAATTTGCACGGATGTTTGTATGTTGTACGGAAGATCGTATTGTTAGATATGAGTACACATACTCTTGGATTTGTTGAATGAACACTTCTTGATAAAAAATAGATATGCCAGCCTTCCGCCAGACTTTGCTTTAGTCATTAGAAGTCTTTATGAATTTAATTTTTCCATATAACCTACTATCAACGATCAGTTTCTGAAACAGGCATTTTATGGAAACTCTTGTTCCAAACATCAATGACTCCTTTGTCAAACACTGGGACACTATTATCATAAAAAATCCAATATACCTTCAGTCTTCGACCCGGGCTTCATAAAGAACCTGAATATTTGGATCCATTCAGCATTTCAGAGTTTATAAAAACACATCTATACTTAACACCCATGTTATGCCATGTCCTGTCCTATACGGTATCTTTTTCCTTTCCTTATTGTAACAGAATCGCAATCTTGATATACATGTAACTGTTTGGACTACATTTTAAAACGCCAGATGAGGGTGAACTCTACGTCTTCACTGCATTAAAAAGCCCTTTTAAGTTTGTCTGTCTCATACATAGATTCTAGGTTTGAGTAGATTCAAACTTCCTCATCAAGTAGCCGTGGTATTTGTCCCCTTCTCCAATACCTTCAAAGAGGGAACACTCAGATCTTTTGCTAAATTATGCTTTATAAAAATTGTGAATCATCTCGAGGATTTCCTCGTGGTTGGATGAGATTGGTAGTACAGGTTTCCAAATCCTTATAATAATTTCTTCCAACTTATAAACTGTTCACCAAATCCATATAATATTATATTGTTTAGTAATTGTAAATTAGCGATGCTTCATTGGTTGTGCTGCAGGTGCATGATCGAACACTGACTCAGTCAGGTGATTAAACAATCCTCTAATTAGCTATTAATTTATTCATCACATGATCTACCATCTACATCATCCCTTTTTATGCACTTGCTGCTGGTGCATAACTTTTTTGCTACGCTCCAGTCTAAGACTTCCAGTTTACCAGATTTTTACACCATACTTTTTATACTCTTCACAAAATGATGGCAGTGTAAGCAACTTATGCCTGCACAAAAGAAAAGGAATACAGGGCAACATAATCTAGAAAAATGCCGGAAAACTCACCCTTCCAAGATGGCGGCCAACCCATTCCGACCGGTTCACTAGTGAGCATGGCATCACCTGGTCTGTCGGTCAGAAAATGCTGCAGTGATACAAGGGGATGCAGGATAAATGGACGCAATTGACGGGAGGTTAGAACTTAGACAGCGTAGCTTGCATGATGTCCCAGCCTTTCCAGCACAAGCCATTGCCGGGAAATGATGTTTCTAACCGGACACCAAGACAACCTGACCTGCCACGCAGAAGTCTCTGGCCAGCTGTGACTGCTTGGTCAGCCATGTCCGCCTAGACGCAGACCTGTATATTAGCACCCTTAGAGGGTGCGTCCACCAACCACGACAAGGCTGCGACAACGGCTTTCCGACAAGGTCCACGACAGCTCTACGATTGGAAGGCCTGTCGTAGCCTTGTCGTGGTTGGTGGAACATAGTTCCCGACAAGAGGCTACGACAAGGCCCCGACAGGCTGCGACACGAAGCTTGTCGGGGGCCTGTCGGAGGCCCTCCAACAAGGCCACGCCAATATCGAACATGTTCGATTTTTGCTACGACTGGACTTTTGTCGTGGAGTGTTGTGGTTTCCTCGATATCACTGTCGTAGTGTGTCGGGACCATGGGCGCCTTTTTTATGGAAACCGGCAACGTCTACGACACGCCCCGACACCGCTGTCCCGACAATGTTCTTCTCACGACAAGGCTGCGACAAGGCTGCAGTTGGATTTTTCATGTCGGCACTTGTCGTAGCCTTGTCGTGGTTGGTGGACGCACCCCCTAACCATGCTTCATGCCTACTGACGCTTAAAGCGGGCGTCCACCAACCACGACAGGGCTACGACAGGCTACGAGCAACGTCGGAAATTCCTTATGGACATGCCCATCGGCAGAGTCTGGCACCCGCAATCCCTCTGGATACCTTCAAACTCGTTCTCGTGGATCTCAATGTTGCGGGCCTCCTCGCCCAGGTGGCCTGCTCAATATTTTTCTTGGGATATACTACTCTCCCCCAGCAGTCAAATCGTCTATCAACCGAACCGGCGGGGTGCCCTTCTCATACGCTCCGATAGGCTGACATCTCGCCCTCGGCAGAGGACCTCGCCATCACAGTTGCATCAACAAAAACGAATTCTGCACTATATTCCAGAGGCCATTGTAGCTAACATGTTGGCTGTAATGCAGGCGGGAGAAGGTTCACTCTCCAACTATCTTCCCAGATGCCACTAGACTCACATTCCACATCTCACATGACCATCACTCTCCACTCACTTCCAACGGACTTCTCCCCGGGATGAAATCTTTCCACCCACCCACCCTACAAGAATAATACTTACTTACTCTTTCCTTACACTCACTCGTAAGGCAAATTACTCACTAACCCACGGACAATAGACTACTCCTTCAACTTAATTCACTCGTAATTATTACCGTAATGTTTGCAATAAACCTCAAATATTACTCCATCCTCTCTCCGCGGTAGTCATTACTGCCCGGTAACTGCCTGGGAGAAATACCGTTGTCTCATTTCGGCCCCGGCTGCTGGCCCGGTGTACACCATACTTTCCAGAAAACTCTTCTGGTTGTTTGAGCAGCCATACGTGCTGCTGGTTATACGGCATATAGCCTATGATCCATGGGCGCCGCCATGACGCCCCCCAAGTAGGTGTTCTTCACTATTGGAGGTGAAAAAGTAGGTGTTCTTCACTAAAGGAGGTGGAAAAGAAGTGAGTGATAATTGGGAAATGTCACAACTTTTGCCTTGCTCACATATGTATATAAAGTGTTCCATATGGAAAATATCATGTCTTGGGTTTAGTTATTATGTCATCCTACTTTGGGATGGGTGTAGAGAGTCAAGGGAACCATGGTAAAATATTGAAAGGCTGTTGAATTTTGTAAGAACAAAGAGCCAGAATACAGGTTTGTCCCCCGACTACCTAGTGACTGCTTCGTGAACTAACAATGGCTCTGTCCCCTATAGTGAAAGGCAAATATTCACGCTTCATGCCCTCAGGTGGATGGGCGCCCAACAGGCCATGGTCTCTGGGGTTCAAGAGGAAAAAATAATGTCGCATGGGGCTTGGTCATCCCGTGCGGGCTTCTGAGCTTATGTTCCTAATCCGTTTCTCCCAACACCTCAACTGCTCTAGCCTCCTCTTTGGTTTATAACTCATACATTTTAATATCTATTTATGTATTTTTGAAATTGTTTATTCATGTCTTTTACGGTTCTATTAAATACCTTTTAATTAGCAGCACGGCTTTGTTCTTAATTAAGGTAAATACTCTTTCATACTAACTGCTGCGGTTTATAGATCAATGTTTGACTGATATTTATGTGAGTATTTAGTTTACTACAATTTTAATTAATAAATAGCTCCGCACCACGCAATATTTACGGTTGATCATCAAAGCCAAACCGAACTTATCATTATTCTTATATTTCTTTATTTCAAATTATGTATCCAGGTTTATCCATTTGAAATTATGTTAAATGGATTGCGACCTTTTCATCGGGCTGTGCTGAGTTGTGTATCAGGCCTCCGTTGATGCGTACCACGTTTCACATGAGCAATGCACTAATTAGTAATTAGTGGCTACAATTTCGGGGAAAAGTAGCGTCCTCAGTCGACCTGGATATGACCTAGTCTGGTTGACCCAACAACCGAGTCTACACAAACACAAATAATCGGTAGTGGTTAAAAGTTCACGGCATGCATTTGTATTTCACAGCATGCATGCATTTATAATTCATATTCTAGCTAATGAGTTGTACATTATACATTGTAAGACGTCCGATATAAAAAAATATATAATGAACAATGTCACAAAGTATTTTCTTCCCATTTTCAAGCATGATTGCTTGAAATTGTGTCCTTTTTGCAATCAATGCTCCCAGTTAAGTTTTCCAATCGGCTCTATCATCTAACGGCCTGAGTGGAGGGGCAGTATCGGGAAAAGGTGTCAGCACATACAAGACAGCTTATTTTCGCACCTGCTTGCACCTTCTCTTGCCTAATCAGCATCGGATACTGCTGCCTCACGCAGAGTGGGACGTCAACCTAGACGTCAACAGGATACCGCTCCCTCGCGGTGATAGGTTGTCTGCAGTTACCATCGGAAACCCTGCGAGGCAATTGTCATATTCCACCCACTGATAATAGACAGCATAACGGAAAGGTTGTGTTAGGCGTGGAAAGGATCACATACCCCAAAACGACACATATATGTATACCAAGAAGGAATGTTACAGGCGACGCCCCATAGTTTGGGGCTCTCCTCCTACACCTATATTTTGACTTTGTTTTACTCCTAATTTTGGATCATTTTAGGATGATATAATGACGCCGAACCAACACGCTGTCAGACAGCTGAGACTCGGAGACCCATCCGACGGCAAAAGACTTTACGCAATGATATAATGATTGCTCCTTTAGGTATTGAATGAGCCCCGGGTAGGAATGGCTTGATGACCTGCTGTTTGCTGCCAGGCAAGGCGACGACTGTGTAAGAGGAGAAAGGTCGCCAATCCCTAGACGAGACTGCTGCGGGATAATCCCCCTCGGGGCATTTGCTATATCTCGACCTCCATAAGAAATGATCTAGAGTTCTTTGATTTTATATCTAGTTTTGATCTGGATTTCTATTTGTGATATTTTCCTCATATCCATAGCAATAACATTTGAGAAAATGAAGAGACAAATTAGAATTTCTGAGCTTATATTCCCAGGAACATTTCCAAGTTATATATGACAAAAACGGTCCACCTTCAAACAACACATTCATGTACAAAGAGTAATATAACATGAATCTGATCGAAGATCAAAGGCCTAAAAGGCAATAGACATAGTGTAATATGTAGGAAATAGTAATCAATGGCTGCTGGAAGCCCTGCTCTTAGCTGTCCCCAGTCTACTTTATTGGTATAGCCAATCAGCAAGAGCAATGATATTCTCAGTGTGACTGGGGATTTCTAAGTACTGAACTGATAGTCCTGCTTAGCACTCTACCGAGATTCACAGCACGATAATCAAACAGCACTAGCTTCTAGGAATAATCTTAGGGTAAGGGAGTTTTTTTGACACCATAATAAGTTATCATCTCAAACCGTTTGCATCGTGTACAAAAAGAGGACAAAACTGAAGAAAAAAAGCCTTCACACGCGTCTATCTTGGTGTTTATACTGGTTGACTAGAAACATGATGATTGTAGATCATCTTGCCGATATTCGTCAGATTACGCAATATCGGCCATAATAGTCGTCGACTCACGAATTTCCTAAAGTGTCTACACCAGACGAATATGTATAGATATATGTACGACGACTGAGTCGTTCAGAATAGTCAGGTGCCTAGACGATTAATTCAAACCACCTTGATATAAACCCCAACGTCAAATCGTCTCTGCATAGTCGCCAGGGGACAGCTTAACCTCCTCCGCATACAGGAAAGGGATATCCCTGGGGGTCACTTAGGGCTTTTTCTTTTATCCAGATGTGTTTATTCAACAATCCCAAAAGCATGTGTACTCACATCTGGCGATATGATCTTCCGTACCACATACGAACATTCGTGCACAAAATATACAAGGTGAGGCATGTTTAATGTTTAATGGTAATGGACACAAGAGGGAGTATAATACATGATGTTACTTATAATATCTTGTTTCATCATAAGTTCTTTAACATACATTTTAAAATCGTCTCCATATCGTTTTTGTTGTACAGTTAGTGGTAATTTTTCCCACAATTTAGTTCTGCTATAAATTGCTGATTTTTCTAACTTTTCACTTTTTGGTTTCTTCTGCCTTAAGCAAATCTTTTCAGAACTCCTCGTTTCTCTCTTTATATTTACTTGAGATTTACTTCAGAGGAACTCCACCATTTGATTATAGACAAAAAATGGCAATTGCGTCTCAATTCAAGTGGTCTTATTTTACAATGTTCATGTAGCTGCGTAGTATTAAACTCTTTTGCTTTTACCTTACCTGCTACAAATTGTAAGTTAAATCAGCGTATTCAAGGACTGGAAGTAACATCTATTTAACTAATTTTAGTTGTGGTAAGATAAAACTAAGTTTCCTTGGTTTAAATGTTTTAAATTGGAATTCTTTGACAACTTTTTCAAATTGTGCTTTTGAATTCAAATTCCGATCAAGTAATGCTAGGTTTACACCATCACCCCGACAGTCCCAACATGCCTTCACCGTCTCGACGGATACTTCGGAGTTTGCCTCATGTTGCCAGCATTGTCAATCGTAAGTCGATTTGACTGTCGGGGCATTGCCGGGGACAGTTTCTGACTGTCTACCTAAGGTCTAGTAGGTCAACTTATAACCGGGTAAGATTCATTCCCGTAAACTTGCATCCACGTTTGGTATATATATAAGACGGCATGGTGGAGTAGTCTTCATTCCACTTCCAGCAGCCCTCAACTACACATCTCACCACTCTCTATAGCTCATCCAAGAAAATGCCTCCGAAGAAGCAGAAGCACAGAAACACTGCTACTACTTCTACTACAACCACTCCTACTGCTGGGATACATGTTGCGCCTTCTGATGCACCAGATGTTCCACCAGGTCCACCAGATACACCTGAGACTGCTGAGCTGCTGTTCAGTCCATTGCACACCTGCACGAGTCTGCATCAGAAGACCAGGGACCAGTACCAACAACAGAGCAAGAGTCGTCGAAGGCAGACGACACAGACTCTCAAGCTTTGGAATAATCAGTCAGTAATAACCAGAAACACACAGACGTATCTGCTATATAAAAGCCTAACCAAGAACTTATTACTTGAGAGTATACCTATTTAATCTAATCTAATCGAAACAACTAATGATGTCAAATTTTAATTATAGTCCAAAGTGTCTGCCTGGAGGCCTGAGTAGTCCATCGTCTAGGTTATGGTTAAAAATTTGCTCTGTATTACCTTGTTTGGGGAACTAAATGCACCATCTGACACTGTTATGAGGATACAGATAACAGCCGATGAAAACCAGCCGCTGGCAATAAGCCTGGCTGACGGGATGTCATTTTATCATATGTCATATATGTCATATGTCAAAAGATAAAAAAATGTAAGATGAAATGACCAATAAAGAAATACAAAAAAAAACAAAAAAAAAACCATGTTCACGTCAATGTGCCCGCCATGAACCATGACTTATTACAAATTTCTCATTTTTATACATTGAGGAAGCTGCCAAGAAGCTGCCATTGAGGAATGGGGGGATAGGACCACGTTCCTCCATAACTGGGCTTAAGTCGCCTTAACTCGACCCATGTATCAAAAGTGAGTGAAAGTGAAAAAACTTAAGTGAACGTCGGAGGTAGTCTTAGGTCGATGTGAGCGCACCAGTGACCTGTCAGGTTTCAAATGTAAGTGGAAGTATGGCTGAGCCATGGCAGCGTCCTGACCAGACCCCAACAGGACCACATGGATATACGACAGTCTCAACTCGACGCGGTGGGCCTTAAGTCAACAGGATATTTGGGGCAGAGCAGGCAGAAACAAAAAAAAATGCCATAAAAGTACATAGTCGACTTACAAATTGCCCAAAATCCATTGCCATGATGGTTGGGAAGACGGTGTAAACATATCATTATAGCAGGAAAATAGGACTACCTTTTATATGCAATAATATACGCCAGGTGTATACATATGTAAAATAGGGGTTTTCGCGCAGTGATATAATTGTTAATTTCTCCTTACCTTCAACGATTTGTTCTCGTGATATGTGGGGGTCCTGTCTTCCACCATTTAGGGTTGTAGTTGTTTTCATTCCTACCTCTGAGAAGAAGCAATTCATTTCTTGCGCAACATTTTCAAGTTCTTGCCCTTCTTTCAAAGGGAAGTCGGTAATTTCCATTTTTCTGGGTTTCCATATTCTATAAAGTTTTCTCCAGACTTTTTTAGGATTATTTCTATTCTCATTAAGGTCTTTACAGATCGGATTGACTTTATTCTTTTGACTTTTTCTGCCAATTTTATTTCTAAGCATTCCGATCCTTTTTAATTTATTTCTATAGTTAGAGTCATGTACATCAATTGGGATAAGTTCTGCTGGCATAATTCTTTGTTGATTATTTCATTTTTCAATTTATGTAGTCAGTGGAATTCCTTTCTTGGTTTTAACCACTTTTGTTATAATAGATTTGTATTAATCATTTCATCGATGAGAGTATCAATTACAATTTCACATTTTTTCCCGATTTTCAATATTATTATTTTCTTGTAACCTAAGTTCTAATTTTTCATAATTCATAATATCATAATTTTATCTCTTTTATCAGCATTTATATCTTTGGTTAGTCTGTAAAACTTTTTTTGTAATTGTTACTCTCGGGTTTTTCCCGACTTTATTTCCTGATACAATAAGTTATGATATGATCTGATATGTAATAGTTGATATTACCTGATTCATTAATACATGGACAATTTGTTATAGGGGTTAATTATTGATATAACCAGAGGAAATATGTTTATCATGGTCTCTGATACAAAACAGTACTTAGAGGGATAACGTGTCAAATGTTTAGTTTGATTCGATGATAGATATAAATGATGGAATTGCAGTGATTAGAAACTTTCCCCTACGGGATTCCAGACTGTGTTAGTTGGATGAGACGACCCTAACAGTCTACCGAACTTTTGACATAATTTTTTCACTCTGTTAGTTAAATATTGCCTGTGTCATGTATAACAAGTAACAGATGAACAGCCGTCATTAAATGAAGTAAGGAGTAGGCAAAATAATTAGTAGAACTGTACTATAGTTAAAGACTTGTCAGTGTTTATGCCACGATGAGCAGGTCGTGTGTTAATATGAGAGGCGCTAGCCAAGTATAGTGAGTAGGAGAACTGACCGCAGTGTCATAGACACTGACAAGTCTCTCTCAAGTTCGGTTTCGTGTTTATCCTACCCCGTCTCTATGCATCTGGATTACTAAAAGATCGATATTGTCTGAAGGACCGACCTTAAATCAGTGCCGTATATCTATTTGCTACTTGTTATTGTCGTAGCAGATCGTGGTTCACACTTTCATATTTTGCCTCATTTCCCTACAGGGCAGTGCTTCGAAGAGGATATAGATCACAATGGTTTCAGTTACTCAAATCTTGATGTTTAAAATTGTGCGAATATCAGAATTAGTTTCATATTAACATACAAGAGACAAAAATAATCCTGAATTCTGCTGATGAACGTTTATTCAGACATCGGTCACCTAGTTTTTAAGGCTATTACAAAGTGTGTCACGACCTCAGCACCGCCATGGGTAAATCCCAAACTAAAAGGTTATTGCGTCAAATGTAATTGTAGGAGAGAACCTGGAAGTCGCCAAGACACTAAACGTTTTGGATTTATAGATATAAATCACGACAGCGAACACAATAAGCTGATCTGTGTGGACTATTCTGATCATTAACCCTTTACAGGCGAGCAGGTTGGTGGGTACCAGTGGTTACAGGGGCCAGGATTGCCCTAAGCGAGAATTCCTTGAGGCATTCAGTAAGTTTTCACTTATCATGTGACGCAAAGAACTTTTTTGTTCACATAGTTTAATTATCTTTTTAAAAGAGTTCACAAAATGTATCAATTTCCACACATATCTTTTCATATTTTAGACAAACTTATTAAATCTTCCCGATATCTATTGAAAATTCCTAAATATATCATGAATGCCTGTAGGCATTTTTGCCCCCCCCCCCATAAAGAGTATGCTTGTAGGCATTTTTGCCCTTAATTGGTTAATATGAATCACAATTTCAAATTCTATAGACTACACTAACTGCTGAGAACTGTGAGACCTCATCGCTTTAATTGAACTAAATCTAGGACAAGGCTTTGTAGTCTGACTGCTCAGTTTGATATGAAAGCATACTTCACAGGTAACATCATTTATTAGAATTAGAAAAACTGTTAACAACTCGATGTTGTTTTGCTATAGTCGTACGACTATCACTTTGGAAAACACCTATAAAAGGGTGAAAGAGATTGTCGAAAATAAAAAATTATAAAAAAGAAATTAAAAAAAATTACACTACGATGACCGGCAGACATCAAGTCTAGATCTAATTTCCAACAACCGGGACGAAAGCGATGGCCAGAGTTTTCCACAGTTAACGTTGTGTTTGGAGTTTGACATCATAATTCATATCAATAATCTGCATAGCTCACACAAATCAGTCTATCAAGTTGGTATCTCTAATATATAAATCTGTTACATCATGGATTTAATTTCTTTTTTATAATTTCTTATTTTCGACAATCTCTTTCACCCTTTTATAGGTGTTTTCCAAAGTGATAGTCGTACGACTATAGCAAAACAACATCGAGTTGTTAACAGTTTTTCTAATTCTAATAAACACAGGCAACAATTGACCAACATTTAATGTCATATCTAGTGATATTGTGTTCCATACAATACAATACTTCTTTGCATGTTTTATCCATTCATGAATATCCATTAAATTTTTCATATATTGGTCGCTCGACCTTGTATTCCTTATTTATAACGCCATGTTATACAAAGCTGCTGCCACCGGAAGTGCGACCAATCATTATTTCAAATTAATGTTACTTGGTCCCTGTCACTAAAAAAACCCAAAATCATATAGATTCTTTCCATTTCGATACTCAAACTGATTGTTCGAATTTAGTAATACATACAATGCTAAATACATGTAATATGACAGTACAAAACAATACAATACAGTGACACTACTGAATACTATTCAGGTAGCGTACATTTAACAAAAGATAGGATTGAAGAGCGGATGACTTGGGTATGAGGGGGCAGGCAAGGTTTGACGTTCAAAGCCATGGTTTACGGAAAGTGACTACAATTAGGAAAGTGAAGTTAAGTGAGATATTTTTGCACATTCCAAACCTAGGCGAGTGACTTGTTGTTATTATCGATTGTTATGGCATGTTTGAGTTATTCAAATTATATCAAGTGAATACCCCACGTTATATACCGCAATATTCGGTCATTATGCCCGTGTAGTTGTAACGGAAAGGTTGTATTATGACATGTATAACAATATCTATTTCACTTCTTTTACCAGATCTGTCTATAGATAGATCTGTTTATAGAAAGATCCGTGGTGGATGAAACTGACACTATATGACAACGGGGCGATGGTTCTGCGATGACGTCTGGTGGACATTGGCGGCATTATCATGCTTCGCTTGTTTCCTGTTTATTCAATAGGGGGCATGTTGAATTCTCCTTGCAATTAACGGCGACGATTTTCAATCATTGCTGTAAAAAGCTTTTTTTTAAGCTGCAGCAACTGCCAAGGTATATCACGGCGAATCGAATGTGTACCTTTGAGTGGATTATCCTAAATAAATCCGCTGCAAGACATATGGTATAAATCATGTTTTTGGGCCTGCTGTCAGTAATGTCTCACTAATTTGACAGATGGGCACCCATCAAAATCTAGAATATTGACATTTCCTTAGGCCACTGGTCCCGATTACCCCCACACCCTACCCCAAAAGCTGTATTGTTTTCTATTTATAGCCACTTGACTTGTATAGTAATTCTTACCGGGCAGTCTCCTGGCAATGCAATGGCTGCAAGGTGTCCCCTTAGTAAAAACTGGGAGGGGTAGCTAGCGTAGGGGTCGGGTCAGTCGAGGGGCGCCAGTCCCTGTTGTGTGGTGATTCGGGTGAGGCCGTGCACGGAAGTGAACAAGGTAAAATTGAAAATCGCAATACTGGATTTGAGACTAGAGAAGGAGAAACTAATAAACCAATGGTCGAGCGACCAAATAAAGAATTTAAAAGAAACCCCACTGTATCCTGGAAGCCTGTTATGAAAAATCACCTCGTCGAATTAAATATATTGCTAACAGAGATCTGGGTAAAATGGAGGTGAAAGAAGGTATTATGAAAGGTGAATTTGTACTGGTCTAAGTTGTAAAGCGGATCACGAAGACTTAGATTTTATTAATAGCTATGTAATGGAATGTAAATGAAAAGTGTATGAATGAGAAATGTAAAAATAAGTGAAATACCTAATAAGGGTCCGTATACTGTATCACTATATTGTTTTTTGTTATATGTCTTATGTGTATACAAACATACATCATGTTGCTGACAACTAAATATCTCCGTTAAATTGGATATAAGGTTTAAGGCACAAGTTAACAAATGAGATTATATGGAAGATAATAACTGTATTCTTAACAGTTGATAGTCCTCACCTCCGTTAAAATAGTGCAGGTAAGGCAAGCAATGATAAATGATTTATGAGGTCGCGTGACCGAAACTTTATGGATCAAAAACTCAAAAATGTTAACTTGTATTGTTGGACTATTTAATATTACCATATGATATGGTTTTGTGATGTATATTGATTATTCGTCGCCTTGACGTAACGATTATTGAATCTGATAATCGTGTGAAAGATATTGTATATAGTCGCACGACTATTCCTTTGTAAAACACTCATAAGCCGGTGAAAGTGATTGTCGAAAATACAATTCATAAAAAAAAGGAAAAAAAAGAAGTGCCACGGATCAGCCTGGATTACAAATGTGGGAGAAATGGACCTGAGACTGATGTACTTCACACTTTTTCACCAGTCACCGACTATTTCCCGCTTGGTACAAAGTTTCATAGATTGGAGTGTTCTAGAGTCTCAGGTAAACATGGTTCATTCAATTCACATGGAAAGACTTACCAGGTGCACAGGACTTCTCACCCCTACAACCCTACACAGGGTACACCGGGAACACAGGGTGTACGTTCGCCGACTCAGGGCACTTTCCCGTATGAATAGGTGTAATTTGGTACCACTGAGACTCACAGATTGGGGAAGAATGGGTGAAACACATTTGTCTCACCAAAATGCCCTTCTAAATTTTAAACCTGTTTACAGTCAAAATCCAATGAGATTCTGTTCCTTGTTAGAGGTGATTGTAGACGACAATTGCAAGGAAAAAACTTGTCTCAGCAAAATGGAACCATACAAGTCAGACGAGGAGATAGTGTTCTAGTACCGAATCTCAGCAGGATTTGTCTCAGAATAACGCTCTGTGAGGTACATGGATCCCATCGTGTGAATCCCACTTTGAATCCCGTTATCAGGGTACCGTACAGGAGTACAACAGTAAATGGACAAGGCAGCTTTCTCTGTGGTAAAGAAATGTAAATAAAACTAATAACAATCTGTTATTTAGTAATGGAGAATGGCTTATTATTCTACTGTCCTGTCCAAACTCTAAATCAAACACCATCGTCAATTGCTAGGCAATCGACTTTAACTCGTTCACATCAACAATACCTGATGTGTTCCTCTTTGAACAGTGTGTGCCAGTACTTAACCCCATGTACATTATTGAATAGCGCTGTTTCATTGTAATTAAAAGATATGAGGACAAATTGGAGTCAATTTTGTTTATCAACAATTCTTTTACTGACGCATGCTTATCATTGAAAAATGAGAAATACCGAGGACATAACCAGAAAGGCTTACGTAGTAGGAAAAGATGTCTATCGGTGTGTTTTGGGTGGTTACAAATTTGAAGACAGCTCCCTGAAGCTGCTGAAGCGCCCTCTCGAATGACGGCGCGCCCTCTTGTGACATCGAGGAAGCTCGGATCTAAAGATGTTCATACATGCCGGCAGGGGCGCACAATTTGTCCCAGTTCAATTATAGATAATTTCCAATTATCCTTAATCAACAGATCTCAGCTGGCTAGCTGAATATTGGAAGTCCTCTCGTGTCCTGATCAATAGAAAGAAAGGATTGCCTACAATGCTTTCATCTAAAAGATTAATAGATTTAGTTGTCACTGACTCTTTCATCAGGCTGAGACCGGACATGGCTTATTACTCTTCGTATTATATATAAACAATGTGTGGGCTCAGTGTGGTCAAAGGGATGTTACAACCTCGACAACATAAGGCTGGGTGTCTTACTACTACTGAAGGTAAAAAAGAAAATGTGACCACGGAATCAACGCATCTCATGATGCAACAAGCGCACCCTGCTATATCAGCTAACAGCATATCTTTCTGTCACTACTTTTTGCATCATAGAACTCTATGATATGCCCCGAATGCACTACGATAGACTCAGAATCTCTATGATTTGCAACCATATTTAAGAAGCGTACTCTGTAGAGTTTTGCAGAATAAAAATGGTGACCATGGTCCCGACAGACTCCACTACATAAAATGTATGCCAACGCAAATGATATGAAGATGTACCGTATACATAGACAATAATCGATGGTTTTGTGGACAGGCGCCCGTAAACAACGAGAAGTTGACGCGTACTAATATACGACCGCTAGCGAGTACACACGTATTACGATGTAAACCTAGCGTGGTTTACAGAGCCGTCTGTCCACATATCCATCATTTGTTGCATATATTATCCATCATTTCGAATAAATTAACCCCAGTAATTGTCATATTAAAGGATATAACAATATGGACTATTTCTTTGCTCTATAGCACAAAGGGACTAGTTTTCCCATATAACATGGTTTTGAGGCCGTATACCACATATTTGAATCCTTATACCACAGTTCTGGTATCTGAGAGGTTTTATACAATGGGTCGTGATTTACTGAGTCCCAATACATTTTTAATGAGGTCTTTTTATAAGATGGAAAATAAATATAGAGAATGCTATTGACAAACTCTGACATAGTATATATAGTCCCTACAGTAAATCGAGCAATACGGCGGCTGTGGCAGGACCATGTCGGAGAGTGTCAGAGTATGTCAGATTGTGTCGGAAGCCCTGTATGAGCACCAAGCCTAAGAGGGGACCCCCACCTACCACGATAGGCCACGACATGCTTCCCGATCGCTACGATTTGAAATGGGGAAATCGTGACCTATCGGGAGGTCCCCGATAGGTCCAACAGTTTGCAATAGTAGAGCGTGGCAACGCCTTAGGAGGACTAATAACATAAACTATGGTCACGATAGCTCCACAACGAAACCAGCGGCTGCTATGATACCCTACGACAGGCTACGAAATTTCCAACATGTTGGAAATTATCGGGACCTCTACGATTGGCGTTTTCATCGCAGCCTATCGTGAGCTGTCGTAGAAGGAATCGCAGAAACCTGTTCCACCTACCACGATTTTGCCAGACCTCACGATACAATCGGAATGGTGTCGGGAAGGCCGTCGTAAGGCCAATCGGGACCAGAATCGTGGTAGGTGGGGGCAGGCTTTAATGCTACAATAAACCCATCCCTTCTGACACAGGACGTGATTCTTGGTCGCGAGCATGTCGGAACGCTTTTTTGGGTTGTTTTTTTGACAATTTTATTAGGGTACATGTACTAAATACAACAACCGAATTCGGCGTCAGCGCCGTTCTTCCATTCGGGCCCTTCCAGTTGAGGGACGTACATAGTGGTATAACATCACATTTCAGGTTATTCTTCTTAATACCTCAATTTTCAGTATCCTCTGTTTTTGGTGATAATAATGATAATGTGATGGGTGACTGATCTTATTGTCATATACTAGTTATCCGTTGATGGTAACATTTCATAGTAGATATTGTTGAACTATCCACATTCTAGTAGTGGGTCAAGTGTTATGGTGCTCTTGGATACTAGGTATAGACTTTCAAATACATGGCCCGCCATGAACTGAACCAGGCCAGAGGAGGTGTGAAGCGTAGTGCCCCCTATCGTTTTGGCATGGTCTCAAATGACAGCTGAATGTGGATTCCTATACTAAAATAGGCTAACCAGTAACAGCTACTACATAGAAACTGTTAGAGCTCTATCAAAAATCTTTTCAGATATTGATAGAGTGATATCTAATGGACTCCAAACCACAATAGAGCTCAATAGAGCTCCACGATTTATGGCTGTTTGGTGCTGTTTAATACAACGTTATTTCTCATAGGCTATGGCCTACAAGCCTCACTCTGCTGGCAGGTTTGAAAGTGGCGCCTTGAACCCTGCCGCGATCGCATATATGAGTTGGCTCCCTATAGGGGGCTCTGCGCTTCACACCTCCTCTGGAACCAGGCCATGATAACATAGTATATGCATCGCCTAATGTGACTGTCAAGGCCTAACACTATGACTGTATACATACTGACTTGTTTTATTGTGTAATTTTGTTGTTGTTTCCAACATCTCATCTTCAATTGATATACATACTATCCATATTGTACTGGACAAGTTACTGTATTTATTCATGGAAGAACTGTCTCTAGACAGATCGAATAAACGTATTTTCAAAGCCCCCCAAAAAATTCATCTATATGTATACAATGTCATACGAATTGCATCTATATCTCCTTGCTCAATTGTGTAACAATATACATGGTTGAACACCCTTAGTAAGTATCTGTTTACAGTATATACACTGTAAGCACATGTAACTTCAGGACCTGATGATGCACAGTATACATCATGAGTAGGATAACTTTACTAACATTTAATGTTAACTATATTAGGTATCAAATAACATTTCATTTATAACTATCTATATAACAGTATATGTGCTGGCAAGGTCGTAGTCACAATCTAAGCCAGGTAGGGTCAATAAATAATACACTAATAACATAGGTAATTGTATACTTTCAGGATTAGCTAAATTACCTTATCATGGTCGCTTTACTCCCGATTAGCTTAGTCGTAATCACAATCTAAGCCAGTATATATTTTTCTTTTCCACTTCTTATTTCTTTTAAATATAATGATTATATATGTAACTATCTTAGGCACTGCTATAACAAAGAACACATAGCAAGATTGACCAACATCTAAGACATACATTACATACAAGTCTAGTCGTAGTCACAATCTGGATCTATGTTAGTTACAATGTCTAGTTAACCAGTAATAAATACAACCCAGTCATAATCACAATCTGGAGTTAAATAATCGGTAATTCATCACTTCCTATCTTAGGCGATATCAGTATTTATATTCTTTTAATCATAGTTCTCTTGATACAAGCAATTTGGACAACTAAACTTGGTGTTAATTTTAAATGATTTTAACTCTTGTTGATGAATATATTGGGGCTTTAATCTATTCCAAATTTGAATACCTCTATAGTAGAATGATTTTTCAAATACCGGGTACTTTGCTATTGGTTGTAGTAATCTGAGGCCTACCTGCCTCCTTATGGGGATATCTCTTCTATCTATTAGTTCGGGAATTTGGGTGAGAGTGTTTGAGTAATAGAGTAGATGCAATTCCCGCCTTTCAGTGAGATACAGAAGATTCACCTTTTTGTGTAGTTTGATCATTGTGTAATTTTGATTTGGGCCCAATCTTACTCTATAAATAGTTTGTAGGGCTCGGTTTTGGAGCATTTGGATTTCATGCACCCCTTGATTGGTTTGTGGATTGTATATGTAGTCACAATAGTCAAAATGTGGAAGTATTTTACTTTTGTATATTTTTAGGGCTGGATCAGTACTGATTAGATGTCTAACCTTATTAAGTAAATAGATTTTTTCTGAAATTCTATTAATAGTAGACCACCTATGATCATAGTAATTCAATTCATGGTCAATAATAAGATCTAGATAGTTACAGCTTTTGACATTTTCTAGAGGTATGTTATTTACTAGGATGGGCTTGTCAATGAGGCTGTTATCATTTTGTAAGTCCTTGTTAAAGTATAAAATTTTGGTTTTCTTTTCATTTAATATATCCTCCAGGTTGGAGGTTGTTATTGTAGTGTCGTCCGCCTATAGAGTTATGTTACATGGTAAGTCTTTAAGATTTATCAGTCAAACTGTTTATATAAGTGTTGGTCCTAGTACCGATCCTTGTTGTATACGATATGTAATCTCCTCAGGGTATGAGATAATATTTTCTACTATAGATCGTTGTACTCTAGATGATAGGTAATTTTCAAACCATAGACAACTATTCTTTGCCAATCATAATTGGCGGAGCTTATGGATCAGTAATGTGTTTGATACTGTGTTGAACGCCTTTTTGAAATCCAAAAAGGCAGTGATTGTTTTTTTGTCATTATTAATATCATCTTAAATTTGCGATAGTTATTTATAGCAGTAGCAGTTGAGCGTTTCGCTCTGATTCCATGTTGAACAGCTGATAGGAGGCCATTTTCTCCTAAGAAGTGTTTCAACCTTTTATTAAAGATTTTTTTCAGTTTGCTTGGGAGTCTGACTAGGCTTATAGGTCTAAAGTTAATTACTAATTTGAGGTTTCCTTTTTTTGGGATGGGGAATAGTCGTGCTATTTTCCAATCCGCAGGAAATACTAATTGTCTGATTGATGAGTTAAAAATAATTTGTAGTTTATAAGTGAAAGGTTTTTTGTTTTTCTTATCTAGTATGTCTATATTGATGTCACCCATAATAACTAGATTTTTTATGTGGGATGCTGTTAACCAATTCAGTCAGCTTTTCATACATTTGAGTGGCCGTAGCAGTTGGTGTTTTACATGCGTTGACTACAATATATTTGGATTCACCAACATATATTTCAATGGCACATAATTCGTATAGTGGGGTAATTATACAGTAGTCTTCTATTTTTATACCTTCTTTAATATAAATTAACAGTCCTCCTCCTTTTTTGTTTACATGAGGTCTTCGATCTCGATGATAATTTACCGTTTGTACGGAACTCGGCATAAATGCCTCGGTCCGTACAAACAGTAAATTACCATCTCGTTCTGTGAATTGTACAGCATGGTCAGGACGTTCTATATAAATATATTCTAAATATTTTGAGAATTGCATATTTTCCGTCGATTATTTCAAATGTGTTCCCGCTGAATTGTGTTGCCGAAACACACTGATACGCATGATAGGCTACGACAATCGTTACATGTTCGATTGTCGTAGACCCCGTACGATACTGTCTATTTTTAAGCGGGAAAGCCAGGCCTTCGCGTGTAGGTGTGTATCAGTAGAAACCTGACCAACTGCCCCGATATGAGCTACGGGCTTATCACGGACAAATACCTCTCGCATTTAACCATGTCTTATTTACAACCATCCAATCTCCTACAATAGAGGATGAAGCCGTACACCCACCGACACAGAATTTAGACCTCCCAATACACAGGCGCGCTCTATGATTCCCAGTTTTTGCGTCCTAGACCCCGACCGGTTATTAAAAGTGAACTTGATAACAGCCACGAGGCAATATATATATAGCAGGTATTAACACAGATCTAAGACTACATGACACCCAAGTCTAGCGAGAATGTCAGAGCGCTTATTGATGACGAGCGATGACGCCGAGCCCAAATAAGGCATTTCTGTTCTGGCAGTATCGGTTTTAACCATTTATAAGTAAAACACCGTTATAACAAACTCGATGATAGGAAATCCAAAAACGAAAGCAATAAAGATGTGATAACATTGGTTGGTTGGTTGGTTTGATTTAACGTCCAGTTAACCATTGCAGGTTCTCGGAAATGCATTAAAGTACCATATGCCACATTGACAACAATCTGGTCTACCATCCTGAATCCATTAAATTAGATATTCTATAGATATTAATAGCACAGAGGTTACACCTCCCCTGACTGATGATAATCGTTGGCGGGTTAATTACAATAAATAGAGTGCGGGGGGGGGGGGGGGGGGGGTCCTAGTTGATTATGTCATAGTAGAAATTGTTACACAATTTAAGATCGTGTAGTAGCTTGGCAATGGCCGTGGGATGACAAACTGCTGATGCAACTGGAATGACATCGACCAGTAGGAGAACACCTGTTCCATAATTGCTGATTCTCCTCTTAAACTTAAACGCTAGAATTATGTAGGTAGAATATAATGCAATGCGACAGGTTCACCTGCTAGCTTAAATGATGATAAAGCTTTTTGAATTATATCTGACGTATGATATCCTGGAAGGGTTATTTATTATCCATCGTATACAAAGACTCCATTAAAAATGTATGGGGATTCAGTAAACCACGATCCATTGTATAACACCTGTCAGATACCATAACTGTGGTATACGGATTCAAACCTGTGGTATACGGCCTCAAAACCATGGTCCCTTTTGCTATAGAGCAAAGAAATAGTTCCTAATGTTATACCCGTTAATATGGCAATTACGGGGTTTAATTTATTCGAAAAGATGGACAGGCAGCTCTGTAAACCACTCGCGGTTGACCTCGTAATACACTCGCTAGCGCTCGTGTATTACTACGCGTCAACCTCTCGTGGTTTACGGCCGCCTGTCCACAAAACCATCGATTATTGTCTATATATCTGTTGACCAGAAGTTTTATGCAAATAATCCACAAAAACACGGCGCCAGGAATGGTCTGTTGACCGATTTACTTCCCCGCATGAATGCGTTTTGGCTTAGCCGCAACGTGGAAGAAGGACCGCAAGAACATAGGGAAATAAAAGCTTGCTTCCAAAAAAACTTACATAGCTGCACTATATATATAGAAAATATAATGCGTATGCAATCATGGTTCTCCAATTATAGCAGGGAGGATAGGTCTGCCAATAATATGATAGTTAGCCTACAAATCAAAGGGTACAATTCTTTTAGCACATTATAGATTTGAAAATGAACCTACGGTCTATGAAGATTGAAGGACATAAATCATGATTTCTAATCTCTATTACGTAAACAGGGAAACGTTTAACTCGTTATGTACTATACAATGTCTGGACGATACGATCAATTGAACGATGCACGACCTCGCAGACGAACTACAGCCTAATTCTCCTCTTGTGCATCGTGAAAATCCTGAGAAAAGGTTGGTTGCTAACTATTTGTCCATTGTAGTTATAATAGAGCTATTTTTAAATGAATACAGAAAGTAAACAGTTGCTTATGGATCATAGCACGCTGCCTCAGTTAGCAACTGACTAAAATGCCAACAGAGGCCACTGGAGTTTTTACCTACCATATAAAAAAAGGCATTACACAGGATCTGCTTGGAGTTGCTCCCCCACATAGACACAAACAGAACCAGACTTGTCTATAGAGACTGAAGTGCAACGAGAGTGAGATTCTTGCGAGCAGAGCAAATCAAACCTGGTCATTTGTATTTGTAGGTATATACCCAGATATACTTTTTCTCTTATGGTTTAATTGTCGCAATGCTGAAAACAGAATTCAGTTCTGTAGCTATCTGATCTCTCAACCCTTAGATGATCTTCTGACAGCCTCCGCCATTGTAAAATGGTACGACTAGTGCTTGCCCCTAAATCACGCTAAAATCGAACATAGGGGTGTCTGTCACAGCTTGGTACCCCATCACCTATTTGAATATTCATTATCTGTCCCAGCATTGGCTATGGAGACTGGGGCCTGTAATTTTGCTAATACACACCATATAGTGTGTCCATAGTCTCTAGCAATGAAGTCGCTATTGTTATATATAAAGTGGGGGTTACGGCTAGGTTCATCCTGGGCTACGGCGACAACGGCGACCAGGTCGGCCACGGTGACCACGGCAGCCACGTTTCGGGGATCTGTGGGTCACTACGAAACACCGTGGATGCAAATCTGAGGGGCATGACACAACGGATGAACATAGACGTGACCGACCATGAGAGGATCTGTTTCACTAGTTTCGTGACATGTCTAGATGGCGTCTAGATGATGTGTCCAGTCTCATAAGAACTAGACATTAGACTTTGTTTTGTCCTTTCTTGCTTGCACTGTTGGTACCGCTTTTCATGTCCGTCTAACACTTTTATCACGAAACTAGTGAAACAGGTCCATGATTTGTAGATTTGTCTAATTCTTATGTTTGGGTTCTGTCTTTTCCTAAGGGCATCTACTTGTGTTGTCACGAAACTAGACAACCCCAATGTCTGTGTGGTGTCACAGACATGTCACAAAACTAGTGAAACAGGTCCCTGGTGGCCGTGGCTCCTGAGGAAGAATCTAGAATCGACAAAAGATTTGCCCCAGCAGCCATGGTGCTAATTGGAAATGAAATGTGACTCAGGCTCAGCCTAGCATAAGCCCTGGCTTCCACTAAGCTACCGACATCCTACGATAGACCTTACGATGCGTGCATGGGGGTGCATCTTCGGGTGTATAGGCTACAAATTAAAGCTGACTTTCCCACTCAATATCCAATTCTGGAGATCCATCATAAGGCCTACCAGAGTGCATCGGGAGCTCAGTGGACGCCGGGCTTCAGTCGGCATTGGTATGAACGCTAGTTCCATTCCAGAGGCAGACCACTTACAGACTATGGCCTGTACTCTCAGGGGTCAGCCACGGGAATGTCTTTTTTTACTTTCTTGTGCTTGGCGGTGACTTAGCTATAGAAAGGAGTATCAAAGACCCAAGTGAATTATGTGAAATAGGACCTATAATTCAATCAGCTGTGTCGTTATGCGGTGATGCAATTAATCTACCCAAAGAAGGAATCAGTTTTACTTATACATGATTTTCAAGTTTAGAAATATGTTTTAGAAGAAGGTAAGTGAATAGTGCAACACCCAATGATTATTGAATTTACTTGTCAAGAACTGGCTAGACAGAGAGTAATGCACTCGCCTATGTATGATACAAAGGTTATGGGATAATTGACATCGAAATAAGGTGATCCACCTTAGATGCTCCACCTGATACAATAACACCATATGGAGTGCATATTGATGCTGGCGGCTGGCGATAGGTACTGAAGATGATTTAACGTAGTTGCGTGACAGCCGGAATCTGCACTCCTCATAAAGATGGACACGCTCTACAAAGCATACAAAATATAGTTACAATACATATGCCCCGCTTGATTGGCTTGGCGCAGAAGATCCCGTGACCTGCACCTATCATGGCGTCTGAGACTAGTGTAGCCCATTTTCCACTATGTGGCATTTCCACCAACCCATTATGGCATTTAGCACTGCCTACCGATCATGTGACACTTTGGGTCTAACAAACCTGATTGAATTAATCGGTGGATGCATTTAAGTATCCTATCCCAGAGGAGTTGGCTCGATGTGCACACGAAGAGGCAGATACCTGGATATTTGTTCATGCCTTGCATGGAGAAAGGGATGGAATCCAATGACACAGGCACTGTAGTCATAGCCTTGGCCCTCACGGCTTCCTTCTCTGCAATGGGTATGGAGAAAATGTAGGTCATCATTGGCAAGGGAGAGCAGACTCAATGGATCGCAATCCATGACCTAGCATCTGCTTTGAGACCGGAAAGAACTAATGGGATACTATTATTCCATGCATTTTCCGGATGTAAGGGTCCAATGGCAATGGGAATAAGATGGCATGGCAGGTATAGAGTGTTTGCAATAAAGCCCCAGCTACCTTTTTAAAACTCTGTCAGTGTCCACCTGAAATTGAGGATTCTGATCTGCAAGTTCTAGAGAGATTTGCTATTCTGATTTATGTCCGGTCAGGTGCCACTATCTTAGTAAATGATGTCAGATCTCTGCACAAGGACACAGAGGGCATATGATGCAATCCCACCAAGACAAGGTGCAATAAAGGAAGATGCTAAACATGCTGCCTTACAAGTAGGCTATATTTGGGGGCAGTCCATCATTTCTCAGCCAGAAATTCCATGCCCTTCAAATTTGAGGTGGTTGAGAGATAGTAATAAATGGAATGTTGCCTGGACTGCCTTGGAACCGATTTCTATAAGCAGTCCTGAATTGAGAAAGTGTAGATGTACGATAAATGTGGCACCTGGAAGATGTGACAAGTGCTTAAAGATTAGCGCAAGCTGTTATCCACTCTGCAGTTGCCCTTGTGAGGTTTAGTATGGAAGAATGACTGAATTTCCGTGAACAGCCATGGCAAAGTAGTCAAAATTCAAATGGTTTACAAAACTGAACTGTGGACAATGGTACACGATATTCTATTCAACACAGGACAAACTGTTAAATTTTAATGGCGCATTCTCATTAGTACTGACGTGTACCAGGATTAGACTCATCTCCTCAAGTGGAAGATGGACCATGAGTTTCTGTGTGCCTTACAGACGGGTGTAAGATGGTATATTTGATATGAACACACCGCAGGGCTACAAATCTGGTACTCGCTCTATGGTCCAGTTTCGCCACCAGTATTTCCTCCTTCACTACGGGCCACTCATGTCTGCCTTCACGTTTCTCGGCATTGTATTTTTTCTATCATGGATCATCTTGGTGCATATGCCTGAGCGACCTGTAGGCATTGTTATACCTTACACTATAAACCGACTGAGAAAAAGTAGGTATTTTATTTCGTGTAGCAAAACTGGAATCTGTATTGGCCACTGGTGGTGTAAAGGATCCTTCAACATGCACAGAAGGACTGTGGTGGAAGGACAATAAGGAAGGCAAACTAAATGTTCGAGAGCTCAAACACCAGTTGAAAGACGAGTGTGTCGCGATGGACAGCAGACTACATGATATCGAGTCTTCTTTGAATACTTTCATTGAGAAGTTAGGGATTGTCTCAATAGGTTTGGGAGCTCACCCTAAAACTCACCGAGGGGAGACAGTGAGGTGCAGGGCAGCAAGGCAGCTGACCGTGACCAGGCCAGCCAGAATGGCGACACATCTGATGGTGAACAAGGTCAACATGAATCACATGCAGATCAGGCTTCATAATCCTCGGATCGTAGTGCTGAATCGCTTGAGATATCGTCTGGAGCAGCGTCCAACCTATTAAGCTGCTGACTAAGAAATCTGGAACAATTTGCGCAGTTATGGACAGCATCTACCTCATCTAATGGCTCAAAGTCGTCATCGAGCACCTCCTCATTGATACAGAGTTTTTCCAGCTCGTCCCTCCACAAAAAAGGTTTAAGCTTAAACGGGTTATAGAGAAAAGTGATCAGAGCAAAACAATGTCCTTCGAGATGCTAATTATTTTTCATCATTATCCCTGTGTTCTAAGTTTATATGAAGAGAGTACAGACATTTCTAACTATTTGCAACACATCAAATATCTAGCGGAGAAAGCCGAAACTAAAATGTTTACTGCCCAGGCCTGATGTCGTTATGATGAAGCATGTAGGAAAAACATTTTAAAAAGATGCATTAAGTTTTCTTGGTGTTGATGCTGAATTATCTACTCGGTTTTTGGGCGTGGATGGCACAGGGGTGTAAGAAAACAAATGTGAATCTCAGTAGATATACTATTGTAGGTGATTCAGTTGTTTTGCCTCTCATTCCCGATGTAAGTCAGGCTAATCATGGATTTTCTGGTGATGTTTATG
Organism: Alentia gelatinosa; assembly: GCA_950022655.1. Lineage (NCBI taxonomy): Eukaryota > Metazoa > Annelida > Polychaeta > Phyllodocida > Polynoidae > Alentia > Alentia gelatinosa. The sequence continues at coordinate 17,750,082 of OX465588.1, read as the reverse complement.
ATTATCATATGATTGGCGAAGTTTTTTCTGATGATCGCGTTGATCATATGAACTCAAAATGTGGTAGAGTATCTCTAAACAATGATTATCATTTTTTCCGTTATTGAAGATGATATGGTACATATATCCCGGTATCATTTATTGTGGGCAGAGATGTGATTGTTGTTACATTTTGCATGGTACACCAATCTGCAGTTTTCAACATAAATAATGATACTCCTGAAGATTTATTTTATCTTACAGGAATATGTAGAGGTTTATCTGTAGTTGATCCTAGTTACATGAACACTTATGACTGTGAAAATGGCATTTCTATCTATTCCTGTGTGATTTGGAGATGAGTAGTACATTGAAAGAGGACCTTTTGTCAGGCAAGGTTTCAAAAGTAGTGGTTATACCAAAATGTATTCACTCCATAGGAGCTGCTCAAAAGAAAGATGGCGGCCTCAAGCCAATTACCGATAGCCGCAGACCACTGGGTATCAACATTAACATGTAAGAGACTGCTCAGAAGTTCAGTTATAACAGTGTAGATGATGCTACTACACTCATTTCTAAAGATGGCTATGGAGCAGTAACTGATATAAAGTTAGCCTACAGATTTATTTATATTACCCCAATCCATAGAAGATTACAAGGTTTCAGGTGGACGTTTCCAGGGCAGGATAACTGTATTTATATATATAATCGTTGGTTTTTCGGTGGGAAGTTTAGCCTATCTATCCTCAAATCTTTGTCCAACTTCATAGTCAGGTTTGTGTTATTCTTCGGAATTGTTACTTGTGTCAACTATTTCGATGATTCTTTCATCCGTTCCAGTTCTTTTGACCGATGTAAAAATATCCAAGAAACTCATCTGTATTTTGGAGTTCTTGGATTTGTAGTCAATAGAAAGAAAACAACTGATCCTAGTTGCAAAGTTAGATATTTAAGCTTTAATGTTGATTTTTCTCTCATGGAGATTTCTTTCAAGGTTGAGTTATCGCACATATATGCCCTGATAATACTCAGGTTGCAACCATGATGCGAACAAGTCGGAGCAGCTTAGCTATATGTTGAATTCATGAGTTATTCTGGATTATTTCCCTGAATAACATTCGTGTGAAGTCTCATTATGTTTCAACTAAAGACAATGTTTTGGTAGACACCCGGTCTCAGATGTATGATTCTCGTTATCACAAAATTATGGATGAACTTATTTATTCCATTATACTTTGTTGTCCTTTCAGGTGATCTGAAGGACCTCTTGTCGGACTATCGTAATTACCAGGTCAAGGGTGGTCTACCAATACTTGACCTATTCGAAAATCACCACGGAAATGGTTTTTTTTCTTTTTGTGATTTAGCCTTACAGCTGGGTGTAAGGTGGGATTTTTGGAATGAATACATCAGAGGGCGCAAGCTTTGGGACTCGCTGCTCACTACAATTAAGGTATTGTCACCAGTACTTCCTCCTTCACCACGGGCCACACATATCTGCCTTCACATTTCTCGGCATTGAATTTCTTCTTTTACTTACTTTAGTGTTGTTAATCCGTACTTAACTCCAGACTCGAATATTCTGAGCTTGCTGAATCTGACATATAATATGTGGCTGCTTCTTAGTTAATCTAAGGATTGTTAACGAATGGGCAAGGGGATATCTTCTGCTGGGCCCTATATCATGCTAAACCGGGCAAAATTGCAACATTTGTTCATTTCTCCTCCAAATTCAGTATTATTAAGACAATAAAGCAAAAGTACTCTATCAAATTTAACTTGTTTAATGAAACGAAAGCAAAACCATATAACAATGATCCATTCGCTGGCCATCTTGAAAATGGACACCAAATTCAATTTCTTTCATGGCTAGCGCTTTTTCCTGAAAATATGACCTGCAAAAACACCCATTGCAAATGCCATGCTTATATCACAAAGGCAATCAATCGACCTAAATTTTACATTTACCTGCCCGACTACTACCCTCAACGAGGTAGAGAATCATAAGAAATTTGTATTTCAAACATGTGAATCTGTGCAAATATCCCTGACCCATGCACAACCTATCCTGAGAGTGAACTGCCATAAAGGAGCTTTCGCTTTTGGGTTATGGCGGTGTTATATAGAACTCCAGTGACTCAGAGTGTTTGATTTCCCCCACTGCAACTGACTACTTACCATGCCTACCGCTGTCACAGGATGTGCACGATTTGATGTCATCCTCTTCAAATGATAGGTAATAAGAAATGGGTTCCATGTTATCATTCTAATTTATCATGCAAATATCTTTCCTGTTACTAAATGTGTAATCCACAAGTACCAAAACGACGAGTAAGTTGAAACAGCCACAGCATAAAAAAACCCCGTGATTTATATGTATAAATAAGGTGTATATGTCTATCATTTTCCATAAATAGGTATATCCTTCTTGCCATTGTATATACACTTCATCTCTAGACGTATGCATGTGCCCATGTTGCAGGCATATGTATGTCATATATACACTGATTCTGTTATATTTATGCCACTGTTAAAAGATTCTGATCTCTGCATCTAGAGGACGCCACTATTGTTTTTTATTTTATTTGCCATGGGTCATCAAAGTCCATGGTATATGGAAAATCCAATCCTATATTACCAATTTTTATTATAAATAATTCCTAAAAACCCGACTGAGTATCAGTTGATAAATTATATGAAATAAAGCCGGTGTTCTCTAGTCTTTTTTCAACTTATTTTAATAGATTTTACCATTCTTCTGTGGTTGGTATTTTGGTACTGCATTTATAACACAAGGTCTGATCAGATATCACCCAACCGCCACAAGTGCCGCAACACAGAGCCGCCACTGCCACCACCGCCATCACCAAAACCTCTGCTCTGGACACCACTTTCACACCCGCCGCTGACAATACTCTGATAATGTATGTAGACAGAGGACTTGGGGTCACCTGTCCACACACACCTGGGAGAAGCTGTGGGGAGCCTGGGAGGAGTTGGATTGGGGAGGCAGGGGGTGGGGGCAGGAGGGGGGTCAGCATGGGCGGCGGGGGGGTTGGTGCGGGGCGGCTGGGAAGGGGGCAGTGGCCGGGTCCAGGTAAACCTTTTTTATCTATACATATACATGCCAAACATATCAACATGTATATGACAGGCATATATATAAAGCACACAGTATATTTCTCTTCATATATGCTTTGCGGCAAATACAGCCATTACGCTTCTATATATACACAAAAACTGTATCGTATACGCCATATACGCTAATGCACAATATGGACATATAAAAACATGTCGATATACATTGAATAAATGCGTTTACGCAGCCACATATATATGAAATGTCTCCTTTTTTCATGCAGTGAGCCTATTAGCCTGTTTCCACTTGGTAATCTTTGCATCTCAATAAATTCGCCGGGCATCGCCGGCGAATTTTTGCACTAGAATCATCAAAAAAAAGTAATCATAGCTGGAAACATTGAAGGAACATAGAGCAAATGAAATTATCATCGCCCCTATACGTTTAGAGGTGTTGTGCGTGTGTTTACCTCAACCCCCTTTTCGGCTATCTAATATTTGGTACATAAAGGCACCTTTGCCGACATACAAATGACTTCTCAAAATATTCTCTGAAACATCTATTTCCCTCCTACCTCTGTCCAATTCAAACCTCTAAATAACGTACCTAAGTGCCATAAACCTGTGCTTTCAAGCTCAAGATGATGCACATACCTAGCAGCAAACCTGCAATGATCTATGTTACAATTTGATATCGTTTTTCTTTTGCACTACTTCTCGACGAGTTGTCGGCGACTCATCAAAAGAAGGTTAGATTTTGTCAGGAAGCAAGCTAGACATGGGTCAAAAAGTGAGTTGAAGACAAATACTAAAGCACACAAGTCAGCAAGTGGAAACGCTTTATTGATGAGGAAAATATTTGGTCCAGCTTTGTAGTGTCACACTGATGTTAAGCGCTGAATCCAGTAAGGCGAATTTAGCGCTTGCACACGTTCGCATGGAGGTTGCCCGGTCACATGAAAAATTCACGTCACTGGATCAGCCGTTTGTATAGTGTTCGCTTGGGAATTGGAAGTCTCATGCGAATTCGCATGGACATGCGACCACATGCAACAATATTAAAACCTTTTAATAATATCGCATGTTTTCGTGAATGGTCGTATGATCTTACAAGACTTCCATGCGAATTGAGTCGCCTTAGTGGATTTGGCGCTTTATAATATTACTGAAAATCGTTCGGTAAGTGGAAATAGATCAACAATATTCAAAATTGGCGATCTTATGTGCTGATCTTTTATTTTCAAATGAGCAAAGCTCTCTTTGTATATATGCTTGTCCAACTGTGAATACCTTTGCATCTCATCCTATACCATAGTGGGCCCTTACAGCAGCCTCGGGGTTAATTACACTTATTATCCTTCGCGTAGTTCCAGGTGCATCCGAGTGCGGCTTAAGATGAAGATCGGCTTTTGCGCGAAGGATAATAGAACTACACCTCCAGCAGGCTCTTCGGCATGTAGACAAATTGTCTAGCTATATATCTCACTTGGTGCATGGAATTGGACCGTCTGAGAGCCGGCGAGATCCGTTCTATTCTCTATCCATCTTTACCTCACTATGGCAAGCAGTGCCCTCAAGGGGATTGCAAAGGCAAGCCTCTTAAACTATGAGAGTGACAGTTTTGTCTTGTTTCGGTTCTGCTGCTTGTCTCCTGCGCTAGCTTTTTCTATGCCTTTTATCCAGGTCATCCTAGTTGTTCTAACGGCTAATCGCACTTCTGCTCCAGCCTCCGACCAGCTCAGTCACTGAAATAGAAATTTAATGTAAGTATTTATTCTGGTACTTTGAGAATCTACTGCATGAAACGTGGCATGTTCGCTAATTATTAAATGGGGAATCTGATTCTGTCACTCTTTTGGCCAAAATAATGTAGCATCACTTCTGTTTCCATGACAACATAGATGCATGATAATTTGCTCGGAAACCACCAGTTTTCTACAACGGCAAAACTTTTTCTCATAAGATTTCATTTGCATATCTTTTAAGTATTTCCAGATGCATGTTTTGTAGAGGCAGCTCGGATGGCGAATACGGCTGTCTTACCGAACTGTGTTCTTAATGATAGAGGCGGATCATTTAATAATTTATAATAATAATAATAATAATTGTTAACTTAACATTGTATTTTCCAGTACCACAGACTTCAAGATGACTTATCACGACAGTGGTGTCCCCTAGGTGCAGATATTGGAATTATTGGCTAGTGGCGTAAATAAAACAGAATCCAGCTTTTATAAGATGCCTGAGGAAAAATATATAAGCGAAAATTAATTATATGACTGAAAAGTTCATGCTGTGTACTAGAATGCATGGGCAAATATACAGCATATATATGACTGCGACATGGACATAGACTTCTTTATCCTACCCCTTATATAAAATCCCATAGTCTTAACATTGAGTTTCCGTATGCCATGCTGACTGGCCTACAGAGTTTTATATGCCACTAGTGGCATACAGAATTGTTATCACGTAATATTCCAAAATCGAGGAGACAGGGTAGGATAAAATCAAAACTTGAATCGTTTTAATCTTGGCCACCGCATGCCACTCATGGAGTTTTGGCTCCAGACTTCACTCAGCTTCGCCTCATGAAGTCACTATGCCAAACTCCAGTCGTGGCATACGGTGGCCAGGATTAAAACTCATCCAGTTTTACGATAAAAGATGAAGCGTATACACGAAGGAAAAGAAAAGAAAGTTATTTACGCAAAGTCAAAGCTATATGTGAGCTGTGAATACGAAACGTTCAAGACAACCACTGGGCCTAATCTAACGTATAAAACACCAGAATGCAGCTAAAGGAATGCATAATACAATATAACACAGTCGTAGAATAAACAACAGTCGCCACGCGTATGACAGTAGCGGCACCCAGTATGAAAATAGGTCTCATAATTTTACAGTGATTGTTACATTTGTACAGTTTCTCACAATTTATTTTTACATGACATAGATTAATTTGAAAATATCTACCTGTCGGAAGTGACGCTCTATTCTTGGAAGAGTGGGCATGAAAATATGTTGACGAGAGGAACGTCATGGGAAGTTCAGAGGGTGCAGTGGCTGATGGGAAGTGGAATATGGTCTATGATAGCGATGGGATTCATTATCCACCTATTACGGAGTTGCCATAGAAAATGAATAGGAGAACGGGAGATTCTAACCACCTATGATCTCTCTGGATCCGGAGTATTATCTAGTCCCTTCCAAAATTAGGTCAAATCATTATGTATTTAGAAATAAGTTGAATTCTCGAATGTTTATTTCATGTTGATCATTTATAACCAGTTATAGTATAATCGTATTTACCATTAGCAATCCTAGTCATATTAATGATACCTGTAGACGTATGTGTTACGAATACACTGAGGACCGAAATTGGTATGATGGCAGCATAATCAACAATATCGCCATACAATATTTTGCACAAATATACATAAATGATTCATAGTTAAATGAACTTAGTTAATGTAACATTGTCACATACAGTAGCTAAGGCCTTATATTATAGACTAACTATAACAAGAAAAGAAAAGAGAATTCAGAATATCTTCCATACTAAATGAAGAAGTCAGATAACCAAACATTGATATATATTGATAACATATATTATAACAAAGTATACAGTTACATAACAATTCTCATCAACATACAAAATCACATTCCTTTCTGTAGTGTTCATATGATACAAGTCCTCTTGGACAAAGCAGTACTCACAGTCCATCACTTTCAGTTATTGTTCAATGTCTCCTTGACTTGTGGATATAGATGATCCAAAGCAGTGGCTTGTGGTGGTAGCAGTCATCAGTCTCTGTTCCTCCAGTGCTGGGGTGGTAGCAGCTTGTGGAGAGTAGCCCAATCCTCAGTAAAGGCCTCTGCAGACTAGTATCCTATGGTCTCCAAGACTCCTCACTGTAGTGGTGATAATACTCAGCAGCCTGGAGAGGTTGATGCCATAGTGTCTGGGTTCCAAGTCAGCTTTGACTGGACATCTGCTCCTTAATAAACCCTATCGGGGGGGGGGGGGGGTCAGTCTGAACGAAGAAAAAGAAAGGGGATGGTTCAAACACTGGGGGTGGCAGTGCAAACAGTTGGGTCTTAACCATTATCTGGAGTGAGGACCTGTTAGGAGGCACCCTGTGATATCCTTAATACATACATCACAAACGTTTAAATAACTGTATTTCTATATCCTTTGTATTTGTGGGATAATTCATGATTTAGGTTTGATATATTTTTCTTTTTATCAGTTGGTTTGGAGTATTCCTCACCTTATTAGTCAGGATTAGGTCTGCTTTCAAGCAATATTCCAAAGTCTATTTACCCCTAATAATTTCTATGTTTTTCTTAAGTGATCCATGGCTGCTGCAAATTGGTGATTGTATATTCTCTTGCAATAGGTATCGAAGTATTTGTTTATATCTTTCTTGATGTAATTTCATTATCCTTGAACATCATTCAAGTTACAGAAAGTGGTCCAATCATGTTGTCTGAATCACTCAGTGAATTTTCCTTCTGTATATTTGGCATTGGAATGACCTTTAATTCAATTTTTATGGTTTCTGGTGATTAGGTTTTATAACAACAAATATTGCAGCATGATCACTAAAGTTTTTAATTAGGCCCCACATTGTTTTAGGTTGCTAATGAAGTAAATATTAGATGAATAATTGAGCTATTTTCTGAGTAGGGAGTCACATGATCTATGAGCAGCGTTAAACCCAACTGCTTAGTAACATTGATCAATTCTGTTGCACCATGATGTTTCTTTCTAAGATTTATATTGAGATCTCCAATAACTATTAGTTCCAGCAGTATATTCATGAGCAACTGTCTCCCTACACAGGGACCGCCATAAGTCAGACAGCGTGTGTTAACTAAAATAATGTTCTTGGTATATACCCGTCTATTTTTCGACCAGGCATTTCAAGTGATGTTTGTATAACAGGAAGAACTAGCGCTCAGCTAGATGTTGACAATAAAGTAAATAAAATTGAAAAGTACTATTGAGATAATTATAACGGTTGGCATCATATATCATGGTCTTACGTATGTATATACATGAACCTCTTCCTATTTTAGGACTTATGGCACTTCAACATTTTATCAAACCTAATTTATGAGTAGCCATTTAATTGATAGTGTGATTTCTTATTCTTACTGGTTAGCCAACTCTCCAACAAGGTAATTATATTCCGTATTTTATCCCTTTGCTCATGAGTAAAGATGTCAAAGTTTGCCAGTAGGTTTCTAATGTTTGAATACGAATTTTAAGACCCTTGATTTTTTCCGATAGTTAATGTTACATTTTTAAAATGGTTGAATTTATTAGTTTCTGGTTAGGACTATGGAAATTTCACTGGTTAGTACACAAGGGCTATAGTGTACCCAATACATGTATAGTTCTGAGTCTGGTGCATAAAGTCGACACATTCATGTAACAAGATACTGGTTACTACTTTTAACAAGTAACAATGGCCTAGTAACAAAACAAAGTTATGATTGAATACACAGCCATACTTTAGTTGCAATATTCAGTTGCAATATTCTGTTGATCTTGCGTTGATTTATTGGCATACATCGATAGCAGAGGACCTACGATTGGACAGATCACCAGTTTTGAATTCGTATGATTTGAGTGAATATATGAGCAGCTTGCCTCCGCATACGCGATTAGATGTAACGTCAAATCCGTAGCATTGGGCCAGAGGAACTTCATATCAAATTTCTTTCGTTGTTCATCAGTGTATACCTTTGTTGTAACGTTACAGGCTCCACCGATAATGTAAATGACAGAGTTTGGACTGAAAAGACGATGCACTAAAACAAACAGTTCCTCCAACCTCATGCCAGGGAAGGTATACACATTGAATGGTTCCGCCATGGAATTCATGTCAGCAATGGCTTCATAAGGTCGTGTTAAAGAATAGGTATAAAAACCTCGTGTTATTTGTTCAAGTTGACCCAGGTGGTAACCAAATCCCCAGTCCTTCCTTGTTATGGCTTCGTAGATGTTATATTTCCATCCGTCTCCAACAACAGCAAGCCCAAGATATAATTTTCTGCGAATTTGCCAACAAGTATAGCTTCTTTTTCGTCCTAATCCGCAGGTGTAATAAATTCCCGTACATATGTGGGTTGCTTGTTTGTGTTGTGATATCGGCAATCTTGTCATTACCCGCCGCTCTTGCCTCAGTGTATTGGTAACACTGTTCCACTGACTTGAATGTATGTCCTTTATGTTCGAACCTAAATGGGTAGAGGTTCGAGAGTGGTGCATTTGAGAAAGGTGTCTGTGTAGGTCATTCCATTTTCCATTTTTATCTGTCTCCCTGCGATATTTCATCCCCCAGAGATATTCATTTCCAATTCGGGAATTCTTGAAGTTTCCTGATCCTTTGGAATATACTGGGTTTAGTGACAGACGAGGCGAAGCGCCCTACAAGTGAACGCATGCCCCTGTAAATTTTAAACGTGCTTAAAATCAAAATGTCATGGGATTCTGTACCTTATTAGTGGTAATTATCGCCGACAATTGCAGGGGAAGTTACTTGTCTCAGGGAAATGGTACCATAGAATTCAGACAAGGAGATTATGTTCCAGTACAGAATCGTCAGCAGCATTTGTCTCAGACAAACACCCTGTATGGTGTGTGAGTCCTACTGTGTGAATCCCACTTTAAATAGATTTAAAAAAGAGGGTTATTTTGGTGAGACGAATGTACTTCACGCATTCTCCCCCTGTCCATGAGTCTCAGTGGTCCTAAATCACACCTATTCACACCGGGAAGTACCCTGATTTGGCGACTGTGTACCCCGTGTACCCTGTGCAGGGGTGTAGGGGGTGTAGGGTTCAGACTATGTACCTGGTAAGTCTTCCCATGTGCATTGAATCCGCCATGGTTCCCCAAGACTGTAGAACATCCCAATCTGTGAAACTTTGTACTCAGCAGGAGACGTGTCGGTGACTACTGAAACGTTTGAAGTACACTAGTCTCAGGTCCATTTGTCCGAACGTGTGAATCCCACTTTAGATTCGCCACCAACTGTCTCCATAGAGTTTCACCATTTGTCGTTCTTGATCGTTTGGTATGGTGCCTTTCTGAGCTGTACATGCCTCTTGTATACGTCTTTAACCCTATTGTCGCCTGTGGTCGTAAAGTTCTACCTGTGTGTGTTTTGTCCACGTCTTCAAAATCATGCTCATCCATCGGATCTGTTGTTAGCGTGTCACTGATTACAATACTTTCATCGCCCGGGGTCCTTTGTCCTCTACGCTTGGTACGTCCAGCAACTCCTTTTTAGCGTTGTTGGCCATTGTCAAGACTGTATCACAACAAAGTAATGGCCCGGGACATTGAGTCCAGTCACGAAACTTTAGAATCTCGTTTCCTCGTAACTAAAGGTCTCCTGGAAAATCTCCTCAACAGATATAGACTGCTAACCTTAATAGTTCAGTCCGTGGTATTTAGACTGCTCGATGCACTTGCTTTCATGGACTTTTTGTTATTTTCACTGTCGACTGTAGATCGCCTAGCAAGTAGTCGTCAAGTGGCGTTCAATCACTCAATATCGGCCGGAAAAGTCATCAACCCAAGAATTCCTTCAAGTGTCTACACTTCTGATATGCACCAATTTTGCGCCATTGACAGCTGAAAGTGGTCAGGTGGTGCGAAATTCAAAAATCGCCGCCTATAATCGTCTAGTGTAACCGCCGGGTACAGCTACTGTTCAAGGTCGTTGCGGATTTAACCCCACCAGAGCTAACGCAGTGTAGCACTGGTAGGCAGTGTACACTGTCCTGTGAACCTCCCTAGCACCCTATGGGGATGGTCTCTATATGTGCGTGACATCAGGTCCCGAGAATTCCAGACAGTCTGGTGATTTGTGAATAACCCTTTCCTTACTGATGCTGCCTCAAGGCAGCACCACGGGAATACCGATGCTGCCTTGAGGCAGCACTGCTGCAATACCAATGCTGCCTTGAGACAGCACCACGGGACTACCGATGCTGGCTTAAGGCAGCTAGTTCATATTATTACACATTTTGTATTATTTCAGTAAATAATTGACAGATTTAAGAAATTCCGTATATACAGAAAACAATATTATACATATGATTAGAGTCACATTCAGATGAATGGGTTACTATGAGAAAACGTGGTTACTGAGCCCGTACGGGTGGCAGTTCGAGGTCATTTGATGAAAAAATACGGCCCGACGCCGCAGGCGGGAGGGCCGTATTTTTTCATCAAATGGCCAAGAACGGCGCCCGTACGAGCTCAGTCACTACGTTTCCTTATTACTATACACCTCCAACTCATTTAAAATAGCATTTTATCGACTTTCCTGGCCCGTGATTCAACCCCCTGTTCCCGTACAAAACCACTGCTTTTCACTACGGCCCGTGGAGCGGTCTCTGAAATATGTAGCAACAGATGACGCTGTAACTTCACTTCCCGTAAGAATTAAGCAATGAAATTAACGCTAGTACGGTATATATATAAGCTACAATTGTACCAAATATGAAGAAGATCGGTCACTTTAATCGGAAGATATCGGCGTTTGACTGCGGCAAGCTGGACATTCACTGTGCACCGGGAGGTGGGAGGGTGAAAACTCGGCAACTGCCGACGTGGAGCGGACTATGAAATGTATGACACAGGATCACCTGGAACTCTGGTAGCCAACGTAATTATGACGTCGACAACGCGGAGCGGCCTAACGGGAAGAGGTCGGACTTGTTGATATCGATGAGTATCGCAGATTTAAGTCATTTAAAGGGTAGTATGTGAACACCCAACGTCAGGTGCCTCGATATTTGGACATTACGCATTCCCAAATGTTACGGGTAGGTCTTAGAATGTCTCTCAAGTTATGAATGGGAGAGAACCGCCATTTCTTTGTTTGTTTTTGACACGGACAATGCTATCGCGCTATTGCGATATTGTACGTTAGTATGACGTAGTGTTCCCAGCAGTGGGCCGTACGTTTTGCAATGCTTAAGCCTATGGGAATCCATACGTCATACTACTCGGCGGGCCCGAACGTTATTTATACGATATGCCTAGCAGCGGTTAGTAACCCATAGACGTTCGCCTATAGGTGTATAGTAATACAACGATGTTGATACCCAACAATAAAAGGCATAAGTCTTAGCCCTATTTTAAGACAGAGTGCAGTTGGCGCCACCTTTGAGGCGTATCGTATTTTCATGATTTCTCCATAATATATTAATTCTAAATACAAAACAACTTCTCCATGTCTTTTTATTATTATTGACGTAAAAAAAACACATAATGTCATCGGGATGAAAAAAAAGATACACATCTTTGTAGGTGCAGTGCTATATTTGGCCTATGTACAGGGTTTTGTCAATGGAGCAAACAGAAAGTCTCGAATTCTTCCTGCAATTGGAAATATTAATATAATTATTAGACATCGATTTAATTCCTAATTAATGGTTGGAAAATAAAGCCTGCAGTCTCTTCATTTTTTTTGTATCATTCATATTAGACGTCTGTTGAACGTGCGACGTGCGGTAGTAGTGGGATAGTTCGCCACAGAGAGCGCGGTCGTTACGCACTGTGCGATACGCTAGGCGCGGTAAGGTAAATTATCTCTGTTACTCATTTGCTCTGTCAGTCTCATTCTACAATCTACTTTGAAGTTACACACATAGACACACTGCAGCTGTCACGGATGATTACAGGATTTCACTTGACATTCCGAATCTAACCACTCAATGGTAGAGATTATCAGGTTGGCAATTAAAGTTTCTGTGATCTTCAATTTGGGCAAACCTCAATTATGGTGTCTATATTAACCTTTACTATATACCTACTGCCGTAAGTGACGTAATTATTACACGCTACTCCCCATGATGTACTGCACAGCTGTGCAGTATATCAGGGTTCATTTCACGGTCGTAACGGATATGATTACGACGTCAATATTTAAAAATGGCCGCCGATGTCTCCGCTTCGACATCGGTAACGTTAACGTTGGAGTACATAAAGAAGACTTACTGAAATACTGTAAAATCAAAACAACATATATGAATTACAGAAAAACTTTGAAGTATTGTAATAAAAACCTGAATAAACATGGCAAGCACCTTAAAAACAGGAGTGCAATGAGAGAACAACTGCTATGTTTTCTTCCCGACGTTTTCCCGCTGGTTCCCCGCTGGTTTGCAAGTGACAACAAGTGTTGCTATGCAGGTTGCTATGTGTGTTGCTATGCGAGAATGTCACATCCTCATTTCACGATCAAAGCGAAAGCTAGGGTTCATGTCGACCGTTCTGTGCCCAAGTTGGATTTAAAATGGCTCCTACAACTTAATTAAGGTAACTATATTAATGTTTTGAAGGTATATAGTAAAAATAAAACGTTGTGCCTGTAAAAGTACAAATTTTGATCCTCACTCGGGCCCTGGAACGTCTACAGCTCGGTGTAAACACCTCGCTGTAAACGGCCCGGGGCCCGAGTTCGGATCCGCATTTCTACGTTTACAGGAACATCGTTTTATTACTGTATGTATGATTTGAGATGAAATATTCACTATCGATGTGCAATATTGGAAAACAGCTTATGCGACCTACTTGGGGCCCAATCTCTTTACTTCTGAGCGGAGTGGGAAACTGTTTTTTATATTCCCATTGGGGAGGTATTTTCAGGATCACCAAGCAATGACAACGTTTTTCTAGGGGGGGGGGGGGGGGTTGATCGGGGAATCACCTTTTATTGAAGGGGCAGCAATTATTGTCAGTATTTCTATAGAAGGCCAACTTTACTTTAACTAAGATTTTTTTTATTGTAGCTGTTAGATTTCACAAGTTTTTTCTGCACTATATGACGTGAGGTGCTAGTCCCTGTTGTGTGTGGATTTCGGTGAGCTCATGCTTGTATGTGCCACGGGTTTGCTGTGTTGCAGTGTTCGATAACCTCGTGGTGGTTGAGCTCGGATCATCAACTTTGTTTGACAGCATCCCGCTCCCTTGTGTTGCTCCCTATTACCCATTGCTAGGGTACTTTAAATCTTCTTTCCCAGGATAGAGCTCTTGTCTCCCAGGGTGTTTGATATTTGTGCTTGATAAAAGGTTGCATCCTATAAAAGAGCTGATCTGTAGGGTAGCACATTGTGGTCTCCAGAAAGATATGTAGTTTTAACAGATTAAAACAGATTCAACTGGTGACCGCTACGATACTATGGTAAAACTGGATGAGTTTTAAGCTTGGCTCTCGTTTGCAACGACTTGAGTTTGGCGCAGTGATTTCACGAGGCGGAGCCAAAACTCCGGAGTCGCATACGGGAGCCAAGATTAAAACGAATAAAGTTTAGATTTTAGACTCTTCTCTACAATATTTTGATATATGTGGAGAATTGAAAATTATCAGTAATTCTACAGAGGGAGAACTCATTCACCTATGCCCTCTACCGTCTGCGCCTGATGTCGTCTACGCAAAGCGGCCGTTATATGAACTATCTGTCTGTCGACAGACGCGCAGAACGGTTTTTGTAAGTCCTTGTAAGTGTCTCCCTGAAAAAGGCTAGAGGTTATAGAGGGTAGAGATTATCAGGTTGGCAATTAAAGTTTCTGTGATCTTCAATTTGGGCAAACCTCAATTATGGTGTCCATATTAACCTTTACTATATACCCACTGCCGAAGGTCGAATAGGTCGAAGAAGGCAGAAAGATTCACAAGACCACTAAGATTTGTCGTCAGAATTTCAAGACCCCTGGGTACACATTTATTAAGCTGCTGTAGTGCCAAAAACGGTTACCCTGCCAAAAATGGTAATTATCGCCCACTCTATATGTGCATGCCCGTGAAAACGCTCTTCCGGTCAGATTTCACGGACTATTGGGGGTCATGTCGTTAAATAACGTTATTACGTCATGATTATGTACAATTTTCATGCCTTCTTTCCTGCTCAAAGTAACCATAGTTGTACTTCATCCTCTTGTGATTCAACTTGTGATTTGCTAAGTACGCATGTACAAACTAGTGCTTGAGCGCCAATGAATTTCTCACTCTCCAAACGTGGACTTAATCACTGCGCATGTTCGCACCTGGGCACATGATATTAGTGGGCAATAATTACCATTTTTGGCAGGGTAACCGTTTTTGGCACTACACCGCCGTAACCAGTATGAGGGAAGACTCCTCAACATTAGGAGATCTGAGAGCTCCAGTTGTCATCTCGAGCAGCCACCAGTGCTGTCCAGCGCTTCACCCACCAGAATTTTCAGGCAATACCCCAACCAATACCCCCAACAACCCTCCACAAGATGTAACTCTTGCATCAGCCGAATAACTAATTTATTAGGTTTTTGTCTGCTGGATTTGGGCATCTGCCTAATGCATTTGAAGAATACGACACCTACCCGTGAGCTTTGCCGGGCCCCGCGATGAGGAAAAGCCGCCAACACAGCGTGGCCGACACCGGCGATACCCGAAGTCGCGAACGGACATAGAAAATTCTGACACTTTCGGTATTTTCGGCAGAATTCTAGCACCATGGCGTGCCATACACATTCATAACATCAATCCTTATCTTTATTTACCTTCATTGTTCAGTTTACCGCAGTATTTCGCGGTTATTTGACGATCTCTTGACGTTCCCGTACAAAATCAAACATAGCGGCACACTGCTCAGCTCGATACGCGACTTTCGCAGGTTCAGAGCATCGTAGTGTATCGCCGCATGCCGCGCCGCCTATTGGGGAACTCGATTACTACGTAAAAGTGCGGCTAACGTCCACCAGTCGGTGCCACGGCTGGGGCGTCGGCTAGGATCTGCTGGAACTTCGAACCCACCAGATGCTCGTATGGCGACCACATGAGCATCGGTTGGGGGTTTTGGTGGAGCGGCGACGCATTTTGAAGCAATTTGGCCAGACGTTTCAACCGATGTCTGTCGAAAGATCGGCTAGAACGTCTTTTCGCTCTGAAAAAGCGGTTGTTTGGTGGAATTGGCCCTTTGGCGTGACATTCACTGAAGGCTAAACGAGGTTGGGAGCGATCATTAAGTACCGGTATATATAAAGCATTGATGGGCAATTATAACTCTTTTTCTTTTAGTGTATTCTTTTTCTTAATATATAGATGGGGTTTGGGATGGGTCTGATTTCATAAATCACTTGTAGTATTCTGTACCATGCTATCAAACATTTGAGTCGGGACTTTAAACGCAACCGGAACTTTTTTCATAGTAGCTCAATTTCTGGAGGCTGATTGGTCAATTCATTGGTCACATGATAACAATTCTGTATGCTCCTAGGAGCTTACAAAACTCTGTATGCCCGTCAGCGTGACATACAGAAACTCAAAGTTAAGCCTATATTTTTTGTAATAAATTTCTTAATTGAGTCAGTAATATACACATGTTAGATTAAGTCGTTTCTGTAGGCTCAGGACCCAACAAAGCGGCAGAAGGCCTCAGCCTTTTTATAAGGCTGGTTTTAATGGCCAAGCCGTGGGAGAATCAATCTAATTTAGGAGATGGGCCTCTCTACAGTCTCTTAGGAGGGGAATCTCTGCAATTCTATGCAGATTTCTGATAAAGGTTTATGGATTAGCCCGAAGACATATTCGTAGAGCATTGTTTTGCAGCACCTGTAGGGAGTCTGTGTATTTTGCAGGCGCACCATCATAAAGGATGCCTTCATAATTAAAGTATGGGAGTATAGCAGTTGTATAAATAGAGAGAGCAGCATTCTTTGTCAAATGATATCTCATTTTGGATAGCTGATATAACCTGTAAGAAATGCTTCTTTGTAACGAAGAAAAATGGTCACGAAAATCAAGGTTTCTGTCAAGAACAATTCCTAGATATTTATATAAATGAACCTGCATTACTTCTTGATTGTCGACAAAGAGCCTATTTCCATCATTATACTTTACATTTTTCCTAGCTGAGCAACATATGTGCTTTGCCTTCCCAATGTTGATACTGAGTTTGTTTTGGGTGCACCAAGTAACAAGCCTATGGGATTTTATTAGGGATATGATAATATAAAAGACTATACATTATACAGAATTTTGTGGGCACCAGAGGTAGGTTATAGATGTTGTGAAGCGATACATATGACTTCCTTTCGGAGCTGCAAGTCTTCCTGGTGTTCCTAGCAAAGGAGCTGTAGCCTTCTACCCTGTCGCGGTAGCGCTTGTAGTCAGAAGGAGAATCTATCCCATCTGCCATGGTGTGAAGCATATGAGCAGGGCACATGGTGATTGTGCACGAGTAGGCCAGTTGCTTGGGAGGTGGATGTCCAGACATGCTCCTGCCCCTGGGGGGTGGTCCAAGTCTCCCATTTAAAATCCGTATATATACTATATAACTACGTACATTTTAGCATAAATACTTATGCCCCAGTCACACTGGCGTAAAAAACGCCGTTTTCCCGTGTACGCACATCTACGTTTTTCTACGCATTTTGAAATTTACAAATGCGCCGCAATGCGCGGGAAAACGCGGAGATGCGTAAATGAAAGTCGGAATGCGCCGAAAAACGCCACAATACGTACAAAAGCGTAAAGAAGCGTTGATGAACGTTGAGAAGCGTACTAAAACGTTGAAGGAAAGCAAACAAATGCGTTCCAAATCCGTAGCTAATACGTACTCCCCAACAATTTAAATACGTAGAAGAAACGCCGAAATTTACGCCAGTGTGACTGGGGCATATAAGTAGAAACCAAACAAGAGTAAGCCTTGTCATTGTTTATGCCACGATGGGCAGGTAGTGTATTACTACACGAGGCATTAGCCGAGTGTAGTGAGTAGCAGACCTGACCAGAGTGGTATAAACATTGAGATGGCTAACTTGAGTTCAGTTTCGTATGTATCCTACCCTATCTCACTGATATACAGAGAAAATTCTGTAACTATCTATGTCAGTAGCGTGTTGGTACTCATCAGAGGATGGCCGCATTTATCAATGCTGCCGGATCTACTTTCATTATCTCGTCCCTGATTGGTCTGTTTTTTATTCACTTCGGTGCATAAATAACACTTTATTCAACGTTCCGTCAAATACACTGAGTCAGTGTTAAACCTATGGCGTTTTTTTATTAGGGGTAGGATAAATACATAAGTTATTGTGAAAAAGATCTTTTCGCTTTCGCCAACCGTTTGGTGGCGTCCGACGCGAAAAAATTTACGTAGTGTTTACGTTCGGTTCAACTGGACTCCAGCCTTGTCTCCCACATACTATATAAATACATAAGTTATAGCCATATGTAAGGGGGCCTCGTCTTCTTGCTTTGTCAAGCATGTAGGACATGCCTTTCTGGCAATATTTGATTTCAGCAATTGGCCAAATTATGGCAATTCCGTACTATCTATACTTTGGCGTGCCTAGTTGGTGCAAAAGGAGCCTTTCTTTTCCCATCTCTGTTTAAAGCACCAATCTACGTTATTTCCTCTCATGTCTATAGGTTGTTATTCTATAGAATTGGGATATCCTGAGGCAGGAAAGTTGGTGCAATTTCTAAGCTGCGCTTCACCCAGCTTTGTAAGGCTCTAGAGAAGAGACTTTCAGTCAGAGTACTACCATTTCTCTGCCTTGTGCCGATGGTTATCTGATGTTACATCCTCCAGCGATGATTACTGCTTATAAGTCTCTATTGTAATCCGGCTTAGGTCCTCAGAAGCATCGGGCCAGGACACATCGCCTGGGATGACATCACAGGGCGCCCGAGGTTACCAGCAGAGATTAATCCTTTGTCTTCTAGGAAAAGCCTGTGATTTACGAGTACCTGTAGAGAGTCTAAGGCAGGTTTCTGAGAAGTACTCGTGGGTCTGTAAATAAGGTTTAAGCCTTCCAGATACCTCCTGCATAGATATTGTTGAAATATCAAGATGCTTTATGCGACATTGCTAGTATCTAACGGGTGTTTTTTGGGGTCAGATTTACGTATTTCTTCCAATTAAATATTGTGTCTCACCAGTGAAATAAAGCTATTTTCCATCAGCCGATTATTCGGCATCGATCTACAGTTCGGAACCTCGTGCACCGATCTTTTTTTTTTACATGACGCAAGATCGGTGACTTGAAACCAATTAATTGTGCTTAGATTATGCAATAAGGCCAACACCGATTGACTTGGTCAATGGCTGACGGAATCAAAAGGCTTTCATTCCATCGGCGAGGCTCGAAGTTTCAGCATCAACATTGAATTGGTATGGCAATATGAAATGCAGGAGAAACAATCGATGTAAAATAATCGGGTAATAGAAAATGGCCTACACTGTTAGCCAGGAGGGCATCGAGCATCAACATAGAAAGCAGCATAGGAGATAATGCCAACTACATTAAGGCCCGGCATCCACCTACTATGATAGAATCGTAGACCTCCCGATATGGCACCGATTCAAAATGTCAAAATCGGTGCCATATCGGGAAGGTGCAAAATCGCAGACATTTGTCTAGACATGCCAATCCACCACGCATTGTATGGGGTTTATATCGGTATCTAATCGCAGAAACGGGGTCAACTGCGCCGATATTAGGGTACCTTCCGACGCGATTTTGATTTTGTATTGTGAGGAGCACCGTAGACCATATCGGAGGCACATATTGCAGTAGGTGGACGCCGGGCCTAACCCAACGAACTAATCAACTATATAGGAAGCAATGGTTTTCAAATCTATCCCCCCTGCAAAATTCAATCATATTTGTTAGTCATCATATAATATCCATAAAATGCGAGGATATTACGTATATACACCTGCCGACTTTTGCCATATTTTTGTCGGCCACCACCTACGCATCATTTTATCTTTTTAGTCGGAAGTCGGTAGATGAAAAAAGGAAAATAAAAAGTCAGCGACCAATTTGCTTTAAGCATCGTTTGACACTACTTCCTGACAAAAGTGTCGCCGATCAACTGAACACGGATCGATACTGTCACTGAACGACACAAAGTTTAATTGTATAAGTTGGTATATATATATATACTAATAACGCATAATGACAATTTTATATAAGATGAAAGTTGTTGCTATAGTTAAGATGTGTAATAGAGGGAAGCCCGAAGAAAACCAGCACTTATTATATATAACGCTGACGGGTATCCTATTATTGGCTCCAGTGTATTACTATATTTGTGTCACAAAGGGATGGATGTCAAATAAGAGAGAACCAATAAAAAGTTTGAAAAAAAAAGAAGAAAAAAGGACATGGGTCAGGGGTACAAAGGTCTGTCGGTGACGAACACTACAGCCTGCTAACTATGTTTGAACAAGACAACATGATGCCAAAACCTTTAGAGTTATGGAACCTTACAATGACGATGATAAGCGAAGCACACTGTTTAGAGGAGCATTGAGATTGAACAGTCTTGCGCCATTGACAAGGAAAACGAACATTTATCAATCATTTAAATTAATTTAAAGCAAAGAAAGCACCCTATCGGACTCCAAACCGGCTGTCTGACGTTATACCTTTGTGCATTTATTTGCTCTCCTTTCTTATAAAGCATATTGGGGCGCTATATCTTTTGGTGATATATAGAGTCATTTGATGAGACCATTTGATTATTCACAAATTATTTTATTGATGTAAATATGTAAAACCTGATATGCTACTGACAGTATTAACGCAAAGAACTCATGGCAAATTTCATATTTCATACTGAAATTACAAGTCAATGTTACCAATCTAGATGGACGACTAAAGAGTCGTCCAATTGTTTCATAAACAACAAACAATTGTTATCCACTGGAGGTGAGCTTCTGCAGTTAGAAAAATGTATTGAATGTGAAATATGTATAGGGTATACATGTCAAATTTATGCAGTTTATACAGTTCCAGAAAATTCAGCCTTATATATGAGAGTGATAATCCACATCAATGTACTATATCCAATGATACAGTAATTATGAATATCCATCATACATAAACAGTAGTCCTGTGTCATTCCTATAATCCTATTCAGCACTATCACTAACTGAAGCACAGTATCTAACATGAAATTCGTATGGTTGCAGTAGTTCCAGCATAGAGGATGTCTTGTCACATGGTTGGAGCTTGTAGCATGGTCAAAATTGTAGTCCAAGGTTCTGGAGCAATAAACGCTGACTTCATGACTGGTCCTCTTGGACTGCTGGTCAAGGCTGATCTGATAATCAGGGTTGTTTTCTGTTTCCATTTCAAGCTGGCTATATTTAATATTCAGAGAGTACTTTAATGTTTCTAAAATTAGATTATCACATCACATCCATGATGGGAATCTCCCTACGAGTAGCCCGCGGCAATGCTGTCTCACCACGAATCACACTGGTTCACGGATGTTGTTCACTGCCCTTTTGCCTGTCACTGCAGGATGAGTTTCTTTAGAACAGCTCAGAGTCAATCAATTATATCTGATTATGGGTCTGCACCAGGATGTTACAGCACGCTACATTTTAATATGTATGTATATAACTATAGGCTAGAACACTATACTACATTTGCCTTTAAAGGAATTTCCTTATAAGGCAAAGCCTATGCGGCATTCATGTCACTCAACGTTCAAGTATCGTTGGGGTGGATAATTATACAGCCCTCAGAACCTTAAGAAGAAATCAATCATCTAGGACACATGAGGTCTAGAATAGATTGTTAAATCACATATAAATCATCCACTTATATACAGATAAATGGTGGCTGTACAAACAGTAAACCTGGCCCTACTGCGCAGTCGTTGGCTCACTAATTGACAAATCAGAATACAATACCAACTTGCCAATGACTGATTTTGGCCCTCCTTCCAATCCAGTGACCAGACCGGCCACGATGTCTCTATCTGAGCGCATTTGGAACTAATCTCAGGTCATTATACTCTATATATATTCTCATGATATTGTCCATTTACATATTGGCATCAACATAATATAAACATAAAATAGTCAATACTATAGAAGAAACCCATGAAAGTTTAGGGTCTGAGCTCGTATCACATCGAGTTTGAATCACGTAGTAATTCACAAGGCGAAGCCGCGTGAATTGCTATGTGATTCAAATGAGATAGGATCGAGCTCTGACCCTAAACTTGAATGGGTTTCTGAATTTATCTCACCCTTAATATTGACTAATGGGCTAACATTTGTGACATTATCCCCCATTGGATATTTTTCCTAAATATCTAATGGGTGTTAGATACGAGTTTCCAATGTTAAGTCTATGGAGAAAAAATATCTGGGGTGAGATAAAAGGTCGGTATTTTAGATACGCCCCTCCATTTGAAGTTTGAAGCATATCCACATACTAAAATATATGTAAGAAAATATTGACCCTCTTCCCCACACAGTAACTTCATTTCAGCATTTATTGATACGAGGGAAGTTTGGAGGTGAATACAGGCCCAGGAACCCGCAGTTCAACCCAGAGTTGCGCAGGTAGTTGGTAGTGTTGACCTAGAAAAGATATTCAGACCAGGGACCTGTTTCAGTAGTTTCGTGACATGTCTAGATGGCGTTTGTGACACCATACGGACAAATCACAAGATTGCAATCGATGACACAACGAGTTTCACTCACTTCCCGAAGGAATTAGGCAATGACACTTTAACTTGAGTAGGGGATACATATAACCTATAATCGTTCCAAATATGAAGAAGATTGTCCACTCCGATTTTTTTATATTTGCTTGTCTTTTTCCGCTGTTGCTTGCTCTGTTGGTGCCGCTGTTGATGTCTGCCTAGGCCTAATGTCACGAGCCTACTGAAACAGGTCCCAGGTACTGACAGGAAGATAAATGCCAGGTATGTCACCCCAGTAACCACATCAAACTGTTCCACTAGTGCTGCAGCATCGTGGCAACTGCAAACTTATACACCGTGCCGCCAGACCGGGACGGGCCCGCTTTTAGTAGCCAGACTGAACCACCACACGGTACAGTTCCCGATTTTGACACCGTTCAAAAGGTGTGCACAAATGACTGTCTTGACCAACACATTGATATTTCCCTCACTGCATTTGCGGACCATAGGAAGCAAACTTTGGCTAAGGTCAAGAAGAGTGCATTGGGTGGAGGATGAAGGCAGTCGGGATCTCCTAATCTTTCATCAGGTTCGGGGTTCCCTTAGGGTACCTGGGTCCAGTCATCTGCACAAATGAAATTACAAACTGACCAATCTGCCAGTAGCGGCAGTCCTAATTTTGGATTACAGAAATATTTTGTGAGAAACAATACCGATACTGACTTCTAATCGTTTATTCATTTTCAGCTGGGGGTCTAGGGTTATGCCCAAGTACTTTTAATTGTGGGCTCTGCCTATTTCTTTGTTGTTGAGTTTCAGGGATTTGTGGTTGATAATATTGGTTTTCTGGTGGGTTCCAAAAACCAAGAATTTAGTTTTTTTTTCATTTACTGTGAGTTTGTTTCTGTTAGACATTTGTCCAATTTTTTCAGTGTCTCTGATATCTGAAGACCAACACACACTAGGCGACTTTTTTCCTTGAGATATGCTTGAGACTTTCTAGCAAAAATATCGCAAGGGGGGTGCAATAAACGCAGCATGGGTTAGGAAAAGTCGGGGACAAATTCTGTTCGGGCGTCGGTCACCCCAGCAGGAGGTTACCCGAAAATCTCAAGGCCTATGCATGCACACTTTGAGACTTTCCCTGAGACTTTCCTTGAGACTTTCCCTTTCCGAAAGTCTCAACAATGGATAACTGGCTTCTGGTAGGTACAAAATAGATGCAAGGTGGGCCATTTTGGCACTTATGCTTTTTTTAACCTTTATTTATACCTATATATTTTAACTCAATATCATGTATGATATTGAATTATACTAAAAAGATTGTTTTTTATGCAAAACTATATTTTCCAGGGTTTTTCAGTTTTTTCCAGTCTCTCTGTGAGAATTCCAGGCTTTTTCCAGGCTTGGAAGACCCCAAAGCATAATTCCAGGACCCGAGACCCGGGCCAACGGCCCGCCCAGCGGGAGGTGGCATCCAAAAGTCAAAAGTCGCAAGCAATAAAATATAATATGTTATATTCGAAAGTCTCAAGGAAAGTCTCAAGGAAAAGGCGGCGACAGACCCAAAATCAGCCGGGGGGAAAGGGGGTGAAAAGGGGGTGCATAATGGGGTCTGTGATATCGCAAGGAAACCATGGCACACTTAGCGATATTGTACCGTAAAAATGTCTCAAGAGGTGTTTTACGGCGACTTTTCCGCTAAAAACGAGAAAAGTCGCCTAGTGTGCTTTGGTCTTTATCAACCACCTCCGCATTTACCCTGAGCATATAAAACTGTGTTGTACACATAGAGACGAATACCGGTTTTACCTACACAGTTCCCCATGTCTGTTCACATAGACAAGACAAAGAAAGATCCCAATATTGAAACCTGTGGAACACCACATACAACTTCACTTGGCCCCGAGGTCAGACCATGTACAAACGTTTTTGTTGTCTATCTTTTAGTGGATACTTGTAGAGAGAGTATAAATAATTGAATAACTTTTTTTGGGACTGCTAGCAGTGCACATTTTATGTATCTGGATGATATGTCACAGATACCTGATGACTTCCAAATGTCGATTTTCGAGGTGATCTTTATCAAATCCTCAAGACTAAATTGAATATCATTCAGTTCAGTATCAACTACATCACCGGAAAGGTGCCATTCTTCATTTAAATTGGATACAAGCTTAAACCCGATTTGGGTGAGGAAATTATCAATGTGAGTGGGAATTTCTTTGGCATCTATGGGTGTCCCTCTGTGTTTGTCTAAAAAGTTTTCAAATATAAAATCAGATTTGACTTTGTCGATCATAGATTTGGTTTGATTTCTAACCTTTCTAGCTTGGTTCCAATCAATATCCCTTTCCCTTTTCCTGGCTTTTTTTGAGCGCACCATCTTTATCTCTAATCAGCTCAAATATCTCGTTGGCCAGGGCTCTTTGGATTTATTGATTTTGAACTTCTTATGCATTGTATATCTAGTCGGCTTTTGTAAATATTATTCATAATATCCCATGCATCGTCTACACTTTCTGTTTTCATGAATCGGAAGCGGTCTGCATCCTTGATATTATTTTTTTTGTAAAGATCGGCATTAATAACACACGTGGCCCGGCATTCAATTTCAATTTTTGTTGTTTTGGTCTGGCTTCTGCCTGTAGTCATGTATGTAGCAAAGTGGTCACCCACACTCCAGTCCAATACTCTTTGACTTTTCCTATGCATGATGTCAGTTACCATCCCGTCTATACTTGATTTAGTGTGTTCAGTGGATCTAGTATGGTCGGTTATAATTTGAAATAAACCTCTTGCAGGAGATACATCCAAAATCAGGCGTACATATGATGGCAAATAGTACCAACTTATTTTCGCCCTAGGGGACTTGTATACGTGAAATGTAAACATATTGTAAAGATCTGCAGTCGATAATTCTAACTTTGTGGTATTTTTGCGTTGAAAAAGCAGCATTATTAATTATAATATATATATATTCAATCTATTCTAAATTCTTTCCTCCAAATCCAAGATGGCCGACACTGGCCAGGCTAATTGGTCCTTCCTGCTGTAGCTATAATCCCCCCTTTGAACCCGGCTTTGGCCGGCGGTTGTTTGTTAACCCAACTTCCTGGAGATGCGGGCGCGCTCGTTGTTACAAAGGTGACGCTAATTGGCGCCTAACACGACCGCCCGTATAAGCGTCTCCACCGGGAGACAAAGGCGTCCCACTGCTATAAAACAAGAGCCCAATAAACCCAGAGTATTCAGTCTTACCTGGATTCTGTTACCTACAACATCTATGCGTTGACTTCAAACCTCTATTCTACGTATATAGACCGTTAGGAGCAGAACCGCTATGGTATAGCCTAGGAACTTTACATTGGTGACCACGACGAGACGCTTTTAGTGTGATTCGAGGACAGATTGCCGGTCGAGTTACGAATGACCACGGAAGGACCGACTCCATAGACACGGACGCGAGCAGGGAAGTGACATTCTGCTATGCTATAACGTTTTGATGTGGGCGTGGAAGGTACTTGCATGCCAGTAGTTCTGTGTTAGCGACAGTCGGACCGAGCGGACCAGCAGCTGTCGCACGTGGGAATCGCAACAGGTTCGTGCCATATAGGTGATTGACGTATATAACGTGTGTGGTTATTTACGCAATTCGGAAGGATGGCCGAACCCAGTGTGTTGCCTGAGGATTTCCAGGTGTGGCTTAACGCTGGGAAGTTGGCGGGGAGTATTCCGACCGACTTTACTGTCGCCAACACGGAGCTGCTGGCCAAGCTTTGGAAGCAGTACCTGGCCCAGACCTGCAAGGAGGTGAAGGATGTCGCTATCTACGAGTTGGAGCAGCGGCTTTGCGCCGAGTTCACGCGACAGGCCGACCTCCGGGCCCAACAACACGCTCTGGAATCCCAGCAGCACGCCATGGAGCTCGCCGAGGCGGCGCGACAGCTCGCCGAGGCCCGCGCGATCATTATCGACTCCGCCCCCCGGTCGCGGCCCGAGACCCATGAGTTGGCCTCGGTCAAGCAGCTCATCCGGCTGTTTCGGGCGCTGCCGACCGTCGACGGTCAGGATAAAGCCGCCCTCCGCACGTGGTTAAACGATGTGCGACAGGCGCGCTTCGTCTCCAAGGCCCCCGACGAGAAGCTGATCTCTGAGGCCCTGGCCTACTCGGCAGGGCGCCTCAAGTCGATAATCTACGATTGTTTCGAGGACGGCGTCACCGACTTCGAGGCAGTCGAACGCAAGATAACATCAACGCTCCTCGGCATGGAGGAAATGGAGAGTCTGCGCGCTGCACTCGGGCACTTCTCTCAGACGGCCCACGAGACAGAGTACGCGCAGCGCTTCTGGTTGGCGGCCAAGAAAGCCTACTCGGCCCAGGAACTCGCCTCTCCCTTTGTGCTACGGCCGACGATGCGACAGTTCGTGAGTACCCTGTCGCGAGGCCCTCTGCGGTGGGACCTCAATCTCAACACGCCCACGACGATCGCGGAGGCTCTCTCGAGGGTCGACGCGTTGGCAAAGGCGGTGGAGAAGGAGGCGCACTCGGACGACACTCGCATCGAGGAGGCCATGGAGGTGGGCGCGGTCGGCTCGAGGACTACGGCCGCCCGTTCCGCCAACCACCCCGCGCCAACCGCCCACCAGCGACAGATGGAGGAGATGCAGCAGGCGATAAAGTCAATCCAGGGGGAGTTGAAGGCGAAAAAGGGGAAAAAGGGCCACACGGTCGCGGCTGTGATGCCCGCAGCAGCGCCACCACAATCCACGATTGTGTTCGCGCCGACCCCCGCGCCCGTTCCCGCCCCCCAGCCGCTGTTTGCGACCGTCCCAGCTCCGCCGCCCCCAGCCGTCGCCTCCACCGTAGCAGCCGTCGCGCCGGGGCAGCGTAACTCCGGCCGGCGGATGACGCCCATAAACGACATCATCTGCTACGCGTGCAATCAACGAGGCCATTATGTGGCTGGATGCCCCAGTCTGAAGGCCTCCCGGGACGCGGCACGGTCGTTGGCCCACTCCCAGGATCAAGTCGTAGCCGCCGCGACCCAGGGAAACTAAAACGCGCGTCCGACCGACGACCCTGCATTGACCTCGAGCTTCGAGGCGTGGCACTGCAGGCCCTCGTCGACTCGGGTGCGTGTTGCTCCCTGGTGTCCGTCCCCGCGGCGGATGCCTTGCGACAGGTGGGCGCGGTGGGTAAGAGTACAAGACCCCCGGCGCGACTTAAGTCCCTCACCGGCCACGGCATCTCCGTCCGCGAGGCGGTTAACCTGAAGCTGTACGGCCGGCCGTGCGACTTTAATGTGGTGGGTGATATGTCCCACGATCTTTTATTAGGGGACGACGCGTTGGAGGCTACTCACGCGATCGTAGACTATGCTTCCCCTGATAAATCTGTAACCCTCTGTGGTCGTCGCCATGCGGTGCGACGGTCGGTGCGACGCGAGGGACACATCGGTCAGCTGGTATACGAGGCCGAGTATTGGAAACGGCAATACCCCGATGTGTTCCCGGTCACCGGCCGCCCCCTCACATGCACTACCGAGGTCTACATGAGGATCGATACGGGCGATCACCCCCCCATCAATCAACGACCGTACAGACTTCCCCTCGCCAAGCGCGAGGTCGTCGACCGCGAGCTGGACAAGATGCTCGCGGAAGGCATAATCGAACCCAGCTCCTCCCCCTGGGCCTCGCCCCTCACCCTCGTCCCTAAGAAAGACGGCTCGGTCCGGTTCTGTGTAGATTACCGAGGACTAAACGCAGTTACTCGTCGCGATGCATACCCCCTGCCTCGTATCCAGGACATTGTTGATAATCTAGGTGGTGCGAAAGTGTTCTCGACCCTAGATTTAAAGTCCGGATACTGGCAGGTGCCGATGCATCCTGACAGCGTCGAGAAGACGGCCGTAGCGACGCATCGGGGCCTTTTTCAGTTTAAGCGGATGCAGTTTGGCTTGTGCAATGCGCCAGCTGCATTCCAGAGGCTTATGAACAAGGTTATCACCCCGCTGCGTAAGTTCGTTATGGTCTATCTCGACGACCTCGTGATCTACAGCCGGACCGAGGAAGAACACCACCACCACATCGCGGCCGTCCTCGAGGCCCTTCGCTCATACGGCCTCGTGGTCAAGGAATCGAAGTGCCACTTCGGGGTCGACCGCGTGAAACTCCTTGGCTATGTGGTCAGCGCGGACGGCGTCTCCTCGGATCCCGACAAAGTGGAAGCCATACGCAACATGGTGCCACCCGAGGACGTAAAAGCGGTGCGACGGCTGCTAGGGTCGGCCAATTATTATCGGCAGCTCATACCCAGATATGCCGATATTGTCCGACCCCTCGTCGCACTGACAAAGAAATACGCCCTCTTTCATTGGGATTCCGAGTGCCAGACCGCGTGGCAGGAGTTGCGCGACGCCCTCGTGAACACGGTGACCCTCGCTTACCCGGACCCCGGCCGCCCGTACAAACTGTACACCGACGCCTCAGATTATTGCCTCGGCGCCATCTTGGTACAAGAAGATGACCAGGGTATCGAGCGACCCGTACACTTTCTCTCACGTCAGTTTACGGAGGTGCAACGCCGATACCCTGTCATTGAGAAGGAGGCCTACGCGATAGTCTTTGCGCTTACGCGCTTACGGGCGTATTTGTACGGTGCGACCTTCCAGATTCTGTGCGACCACAAGCCCCTCAAAAGCTTATTTTTGGCCGAAATGAAGAATACGCGAGTACAACGGTGGGCCGTACTCCTTGCGGAATACGCCGCACCCATCGTGTACTTCGCCGGTGCCAAAAATGTGTGGGCGGATATGCTCTCGCGCCTCCGGTCCGATTCACCGGCCGAGCTGCCGCTGGAGGTCGCACAGATCGCCTCGGTCCAGGAAGAGCGGGAGTTGCCGTGGGAAGCGTACGGGCTGACGGAAGCGGAGGTGAAAGTGCGACAAGCAGCGATGCCTGAGTTCCTGTACGGTCTCGAGGAACAGGAGGATTATCTGGTCAGTAATGGCCTCCTCTTTACCCTCAAACCGCCCTCGGGTCTCGCGGCTTACCCTCGCCTCGTCCCCCCGTCGGAAATTCGCGCCAACTTGGTCCAGACCGCCCATCTACAGGTCTGCCACCAAGGTATGAGGAAAACTTTGCGACGACTTCACGACCATTTTAAATGGCCAGGAATGAAGCGACAGGTATTTTCCGTTCTCGCACGATGCGCCCCCTGCGGAGCCAATCGCGTCCGTGCAGAACGTCCAACCCCGGCCCCTATGCCTGTCGCCGAAAACCCGGGAGAAGTCGTCGCAATGGATCTGACCGGCCCCCTCCCCCTGAGTCGCAGCGGCGCTCGTTATCTATTATCAATCATAGACCACGCCACTGGCTATGTAGTCCGCTGAATCGGTTTATACCTCCCTATCCCGGGAGTACATTCCCCGCTACGGCCCCCCCTCTGTCGTGTTAACGGACAACGGATTAGAGTTCAAAAACGCGACAGTGGAGGGCTACCTGCGACAGCTCGGGACCGAGGTGCGACACACCACCCCCTACCACCCGCAAGCCAACGGACGCGTAGAGCATTTTCACCGCACGCTAAAGGATATGTTGCGTAAGGTGGTAAACGCCCGTGCTTGCGAGTGGGAGGACCACCTCGGGGATGTACTCCTCGCCCACCGGACGACCCCCAGTGACGTCACAGGCTTTTCCCCCTACTACCTCCTTTTTGGTCATTGCCCTCCTCCCCCCTTTTCCCACCTCCGAGATCGCCCGCTAGGGGATTCGTCGGCCCGCCTCGCCCTCCGTGTGGACGAGCACTCGCGTGCTTTGAAGGAGGCCGCCCACAACGCGGAAATAGCGAGGCAGGCTAACGTTAATCGCCTAAACAAACAGGCCAACGCCCTCCCCCTAGAACCCGGTACCAAAGTGTTCCTACGAGTCCACGAGCCCGGACCGCTGGACCCCCGCTGGGACCCCGGATACCTCGTGACGCGGGCATCCGGCAACGTGGTGCACGTGGTGGGCCCAACAAACAAACGGCGAACGGTTAATCGCAGTCATGTCAAGGCGGCCGATCCGGGCCGCGACTGGGAGGGCTTACGCCCACGCCTAACCCGAGCCCAGCGGACGCGCCCCCCGACTGCGATGGCTCCGTCCACACCACGGCCACGCGGCCGGCCGCCCCAGACGCGCGTTGCTTGGATACCCAACCCCAGCGTGCCAGCTGTAAACGATAATCCTCAAACCCTAATTATCCCACCAACCCGGCCCGCGTCCCCCATGCAGCTAATCCCCGGCAACGACGCATCCCGTCCCCCCTCTGCAACTCCCATGCAATCAACTCCCACAGATGTCCCGACCCGGCCTAACTCCTCCAACAACATGGCCATCGATCTGCCCCCACTCCCCCCTACGGGTCCAAACTCCCTTGCGCCCTCGGCCGCCCCCACTCCTCGAGCAAACACCCCCATCCCGGTAATCCACCCCATCACTCCCGTACCGCATGTCCCTAATCCCCCTGATGTCAGCCGAGATCGTAAACGTGCGGCTGAACCCGAGACACCCCCTCCCCCCCCACTGGTGCGTGGTCCGGTCACTTCCCTCCCGCTCTCGGGCCGACCCACCCACGCGACGCGGGACGACCTTAAAAGACGGGCGGCGGCCCCGCTCAGTCACTTCACCCGTATCACGCGCTCATTCACCCGGTCGTTGGAAGCAGAGACTGCGAAACGCCAAACCCTCCAGCCACCGGACGAGGCCGAGATACAAGCGGAGAAGCGACTGTGCATTGCAGCCGTCGCCCAGCATTGTCGCCCCCGACACGTCTAAAAACCAGTGAGTAGATCCAACTGTGTGTTTTCATCATGTGGATGCCCGTATTTCTGCTATGCTTATACGCCCCCTTCCTCGACGCGGACCTGTTCTCGGACGATGGCGTGTTGGTCTACACGGACGGTCGTGCGCGTGCGGTCGCGGCCGCCTGGACTGTCGCCGTCACGATCCGACCACCGTCCCCTCCCTGTGTAGATGACCTCGTACACAACCTAACTGTCGCCATTGACGCTGTCGCGGACGTGATGGAGCCGAATCACGTCCCCTACTGGCGCCGGCATTTGTCGCGTTTGCTAACCCGCTTGTCCGAACTACCCAGGGCAAGTCGGATAGTAACCGACGGCAGGCCGGAGGCCGGCCGACGGCGTCGGGGCCTGCTTAATATTGTGGGGTGGGCTGGAAAGGCTCTGTTTGGACTGGCGACTGACCGCGACGTCGCATCATTGCGAGGAGTCGCACGCGACACGCTGGTCCAGCAGCAGCAAATAGCCCACCACCTGGAGCAGATGGTATCGGTAGTAAACGCCACTCGTGGAGGCGTTCTACAGAATGCCGATAACATCGCCACAATAAATGAGCAGGCCGCCCGCGCGATCCACCTCGCGGAAGCCGGAGGTACGATCGCGGTCGGGGCCGACGAAAAGGTGAACAAGGTCTGGATGGCCCGGCAGATCGAGCTGGGCCTACGGATCTTGGAGGAGACGGTGCGCCAACACGAGCTTCGACGAGTGCAATTCCATAATCAACGGATGGAGCTGGAGCGGGGCCAACTGACCGAGGACGTTCTCCCCCGAGAACACCTGCTCCAGGTCCTCCGCCGCCTCCGAGACGCCGGATACCACACCCTCCCGGCGATGTGGTACTACAACTACGTGGACATCGACCCCATCTGGGAGGAGGGACGGGAGTTGATCTACCGTGTTGTTGTTCCCGGGCTCACGAGCGAGGCCTACCTGGTGTACAAGCTGCAGTACTTCCCCGTGCAGCTGGACGCGTCCCACCTGCGGACGGTCCAGGGTAGGCCCCGTTTGGCCGTGAGCTCGTCGTCCTCCACGTCCTTCGTCCCTGATGTCTGCGTAGGTCGGCAGCCACGAGTGTGCAGGCCTACGGTAGTGTATACCGAACGGTCCTGCGAGTCGGCACTCGTGCGCGGGACCAAGCCGACCTCGTGCCACATCGCCATCACCGCCCGGAACAACGCGACGGCCGTAGTGTCGAGGCCCGAGGCAGGAGGCCGACAAGCTGTGGTAGTCGCCTACCACTCGACCTCCGTGCTACGCCTCTGCACCGGCCGCCCACCCGTGAATCTGCTCGTCAACGGCCCCACCCTCGTCGACCTCCCCCCAGGATGTTCGCTGGAGTCGCGTGGGTGGCGCCTACACGGCATCGCGGCTGGGCACCATACCCTCAATTTCCACTTCCGGCGCCCCCTTCAGCTTTCCCCCCTTAACATCTCCTGGCCCCGCACCCTTCCTCCCACCTTCTCCGAACCACTCAAGCTCCTCCCCCGCGTAGTCCTGCCCGTAATGGAAGTAGGCCGCCTACAGGGCTTACGCTCCCCGACCTCTATTTTATCCTCGGTCCCCTTTGTGTCCACCTCCTCTGTGACCCTGCTAATAGTCCTTATCCTCCTGACGGTCTGTTGCGTGCGATACAAAAAGCTTTATTGTATCCCCGTAACTCGCTGGTGTTGTAGGTTGATCTGCGTGCGGAGTCCGCCGAGGTCGGCTGAAGAGGACCGCCCACGCGAAGAGATCAGCCTACAGAGCCTACAGGCAGCACCAGCATCCCCTTTTCTGTCCCTCCCTGCCCCCACCATCGTGAGCGAAAATCCCCCGACGGAATCCTCCCCCCAATCCCTACCCGTAATCCCTATACGAACAGAGACCGCGACCGCCCCCATACCCCCTCTCCGCTTACGCCCAACCCTGGAGCGGTTAGCAGGTTCCTTCGCGGACTTACGCCCCCAAGATATATATCCCCGGCTTCCCCCTGTGTAAAACCTTTTTTTTATGTATGAAACGTTGACGAAAAGGAATTGACCCACGATTGTGAGACTGGAATGATTAAGACCGATAGCATGGTGAAACCCGTGGGGTGCTTGCAGCCTCGCTGAGACCCACGAGTTTTTGTTTTATGTTGCTCGGCCATCGGTAAGGGCCTTGGTTATTCGAAGTGACCTTGGCCCTGTGTTTGGCGGTCAAAGGCTGGCCTTGGGGCCCCTCGGCCAGCCCCTTCGCCCCAGACCCTTTGGCCGAAGGATGATTATGTGGAGAAACGACGATTTTGAAGAGGCACGAGGAGCACGAGAGGTCTGCAGCCTAGCTCAGCCTAAATCGTCTGTATGTGTTTGTCTAAATATCGTGTGTGTACGATATCGTTTTGTGTTTTTTATCGTTTATCGTAGGAACGATTTTAAGGGCCTATGCGCCCAGGGAGGAGTCCATGATGGGACCTGCCCTACTAGTCTGAAAACAATTTTTTTTACATATATCAAACATGTTACTTACCACGCAGCAAGATATTATATTCTTTTCAATTTACAATGTATATCAATGACACCTATTTATTTATATTGACGAGCTCCTGCCTATATATAATATGCTAGGCTTTATATTTTATAAGGAACCGACCATACTACAATCACAGCCCTGCGCTAAGTATTCCTTAATTCTAAAATGATTCTCTTAATTAATGTCGGTTCCTTAGTCTATTGGCCAGAATTGTTTAATATTATTATGTAATTTCAAATGTTAATTTATGTCCTTTTGGAATAGCCCAACGAGGCGACATGGTTAGTATCAAGGTGGATCTGAGACAGGTAGAAATGTTAGTTATAAACCAAAACTTTAAGAAATTATAATCATCTAGTGCATACCAGCCGCGTGCGAATAGTAAGTATTACTCGGAAATTATCCATAAAATTTAATTAAATAACGAGAAATATCGTTTATATTGATCTCTAGACTCTAAAATTAGGCAACAAGTAGTGATACAGTGAGTTACTATCGGTCAGGTATGCAATAGCTGGAGATGGGCCGATATTTTAGGCCGCTGGAAATTTCTATAAATCGGGGTTAATCGGGAGGGCTCTACGATTTATTATGTTTAGGCCACAGTGTTATCTCACCACTCCTCGGTAACTTGAGTAGACTCGGGTAGGGGCAGACGAACGTCAGGTGGATAGAGGTGGCGCGGCTTGATCTCCCGTCGTCACCAGAAACCGGGCGCTAGCTGCAGTCTATACGTAGAATGGCGATGTCCAGGCCTTGACGAAGTGATCAGATCCACGCTGAAAACACCCATTTTTATATGTTATAACCCTGTACATATATGTATATAATACGGCCACAGCATATTTCTACAATCTTTATCAAGATTACGGGAGCTCGTCCTCTTTGTGTCATTTACCGCCTTATCCATTTTTTTATCGTAATGTTTACCGCCCTCAGCGGCGCCAAAATTGTCTATTTTATATCTTGAGCACCCCGCTGCTACTTATATGTCCTGCCTTTCACGGCGATATTATCTTCTTTCTAGTACTATCAAAATGGCTGCCAGGATGTGCGCTGGTGAGGAGCCTGAGATGTGTAAAATTGTTTGAATTACCGTTTTTATTGAGGAAAACGTGTAATCTACGTGTGAACTGAGTACGTGTGACTCACATCTATTTTTCTGTAACCCTTTTTATGACCTGATTGTGACATGACGGGCTCCGATCCTCCCGCGAAGTGCTTCGCGTGGGCGGCGGTCTCGGGCTGGCGCCTACGCTCGGACCGCCAGCTGTCGCACTTCGGTAGCTCGGGACGCGGAGTTCCGTCGCGGTCGACCTGTCATCAACGAACAATGTGTGTTCTGCACTTGACAGGCCGTTCCTACGTGTATATACCTCTACAAAGAGTAACAATCGTGTCAATCGTGCTAAAGTGTGTTTTAGCGCGATTGACTCCACCCCTACGATTGGCGAGCGAGTCAACCAAGAGACACTGACGCCGAAGACCGCTCGCCATACACTGTGAGATCCCTGTGATCTACCCTTTTTACATTCATAACCAACATCCTGAAGCAACAGGATACAGACACTCGTATCCCAGCTTTATATCAAAATGGACTATGCATTTATATTTTATAAAGACATTCGCTGGCCATTTTCTACACTCGCGACTGGTTGTACAGCCGAGTACCTATAACCCGGACACGGTCGGAGCTCTGACGCCGAGCGGGCCGCAGTGACATTTTTTCAAAAATATAACCTGTATTTCTGTTATCATCTCTGTTACTCTTTACCCGTGTGATCTATATGTGTTAATGGTTGAACCTACCTTGTTTGAAGACCCGATGGCCGCCATTGTTTGCGTAAGACCCGTTTGTTTAGCACGCCGAGATGTGGGCGCTGCCATTTTTGTTGTTTCTGGGTGGTGACCGGAAGTTGGGAATTGCTGCCTTTTCATTGGTCGAGAGATCGTGAGCGCGCGCTGGTGGCGCCTCCGCGTTCGCTCGACGAACTAACCGTTCCCGCGCTGGTCTCAGCAGCCGCACGACTGCTCTGAGACGGAGCAAGGCGGTTAGGTTGGTTTTAGCGACTGCACATCTTTTTCTTTTCTTTTAAAGTTCTCCGTTGCTCTTCGAACTCAGAGTGAGGGACGTTTGTAAAGATCTGCAGTCGATAATTCTAACTTTGTGGTATTTTTGCGTTGAAAAAGCAGCATTATTAATTATAATATATATATATTCAATCTATTCTAAATTCTTTCCTCCAAATCCAAGATGGCCGACACTGGCCAGGCTAATTGGTCCTTCCTGCTGTAGCTATAATCCCCCCTTTGAACCCGGCTTTGGCCGGCGGTTGTTTGTTAACCCAACTTCCTGGAGATGCGGGCGCGCTCGTTGTTACAAAGGTGACGCTAATTGGCGCCTAACACGACCGCCCGTATAAGCGTCTCCACCGGGAGACAAAGGCGTCCCACTGCTATAAAACAAGAGCCCAATAAACCCAGAGTATTCAGTCTTACCTGGATTCTGTTACCTACAACATCTATGCGTTGACTTCAAACCTCTATTCTACGTATATAGACCGTTAGGAGCAGAACCGCTATGGTATAGCCTAGGAACTTTACAATATGAAAACATAATAAAAACATAGATCTTCATGCTGTTGTCTTTACTTACCTAGATTGGGCGGGGGGGGGGGGGGGGGTCTACTAAGGAAGCCTGTATAGTTAGAATTAATGAATAGGCAGTTGCTGGTAATTAAAAGAATTGCGACTTTGGAAGTCATATAAATTTCCCAGACAATCTAAAAGCCATGCATACATTCTCAAGGATATAGGATGTAGTTAGAGTTGTTACCCTTTCCTATAATCACATCTCCAACTAATGTTAACCAAAGGCCATCGTTGCAGACCCCGCGGATCCTCAGAGTCTGGTAAGACCTGCACCAGTCGGCAGACTGGGTCTTGTTAAAGACGCTTTAGGGCAAAAGGGGACCATTAGGCATATACGATCACCATTAGTGTCAGCTAGCCCCGGGCAGGAACTTGACGTGGCCTAATCACAGGCTCATCCACATTTCCTGTTGCTCACATCTTAATCAATGGACCGCCTGCATCAGAGAGCAGAAGCTCATGTGCTCAGCGAATAGCTCCATGGCATCACTGGAGACGTATTTACCGGGGACCGGAGTCGCACGCGGCTCATTAGCTTAATTAGACCACTGTGAACAACTCCCTGGTCAAAGAAAATGATCACAAAAGAGTTATTTTCAGTGTAATTTCTCCTGTAAGATTCTCTCTCTGCCGGAAGTCACGCCATTAGCAAAGGAGGCAGGTGATTTGGCTCGTGAGTTTTGATGAGTGCTAAATATATCAGTTCAGAAGACCGCATTGGCCTAGCCTTAGCACCACCTCCTACATGACAATACACATAACTAGATATACGGACGGGCAGACAAATGCTCCGTCTGACCACACGTATTGATTTTTGAATTGTGTAGTAGCCTTGGGCAGTAATTTTTCCAAGCCTTACCTCGTAACTTTGACTTATTCCCACCGAAACATGGTTTCCCTCTATTCCTGTCACGATGCATGTCACATGACCCATTCTCAGAAAACGGGAGGAACTCCCTTTTCACTCTTTTATTTATACTGTAGCATCATAGGCTCGTAGGCCTGTCTTCCGTCAGTGCAGTATCACATTATGTAGAAGCAGTTTGCTTACATGTGTACAGTCATTGGCTTAAATAAGCAACAAATCCTTATCTAATTTAAACCATAGGAGAATCCTTTGATTCTCAACTTAGTCTTTGGTCGATGGGCTTACTGCCCGTTAGTTAGAGATTTGTAAGTCGATTCGCCATAAAGTATAATTGATTCTTAAACCTTTCAACAATCTTATTAAGCTATCTACCCCATCTATTCATCGCATTTCGGTCAATGATACCTGATGCATCTTTGTATCAGTGGGTTCATTTGATTTCCTTTAAATACATGCATGCGAGTTCCGAGACGCTCGGTGCCATTTACCCAACCAGACTTTTAGGCATATTGAAGTATGTTCCTGATTAGATCCTCATTATTCATTAAATATCATTTTAGTTCTTTCGGAGTATGGGTAGAGCGAGCTTTTGGCGGTAGAGCATTCCACACCACAGTGCATTGATATAAGACACTCTTTATAAACAGATTACAATTTGGTTTGGGCACGCTTAGCAGTAATTCAGTGTGGGCTTTGTTCGGAGATTCCTGTAGCGTTCTAGGTAGATCTAGGTAGCGTTCGTCTGCTATTCTTCGCACAGATATTTTCAGGAGGTTTTTAACTCTACATTTTTCGAGGAAATCAAGCTTAAATTTCTCATGTAAGCTTGTATGTTTCATTGGTATGCATTCATAATTCACCTTTATGGTGGATGATTAAAAAAAATCATGAAAGGAGAGCTATGGATTCCATAAATGCCAATATCATGGAAAGTCCTTATGGCTAAAACATGTTCATCTTTACATAGCCTTTAGAAATGTTCGAAGCAAAGAAAAAAAAGAATAATACTCAAAAACACCTTTAGAATATTAGAAATATGTTCAACTTCATTGTGGATTATTCAATGATATGTAATGGCGTTAGGACTGTTGCGCCCTCAGGCAGTTTTCCACATCATCCAGTCAAATCACGTGCCCTGCACTGTGGGTCGTCGCCTCAACGCTTTCACAGGAAAATCTTCGGCCAAGGGTCCAGTGCGCAGGGACGATTTTACCGCATGGGTTGTGCCTCATCCTGACATGACTGATTTATTTAAAGAGGGTCTGTGAATTTCCAGGTGCGGATAAAGGTCTCTATGTCCGGACGATGAAGTCCTACTCATCCTCACTAGCCTTTTCTACACAACGGAACAGGGAGTCTCAAGTCCTGGAAGGGGAGGCTGGTGAAGAACGGCAATCATCTCGTCATAGATGAAATACTTAACCGATGGTGCCGAATTCAAGGCACCAACTCACGATATGTCACACAAGCATAAAATAAACCTAACGAAATTATCGGACCGATGTACAACACACATTGGCCACATACATGTACTAAGAAACTTGCAGTAAGCAATAGTGTCGGCCAAAAGAGCCGCTATTATAGTAATTAAGTTGGCAAAAACTGTAGCTATGAAATAAGCTGGCCGGCAGGAAGACAGGCCATGGAGCCTATTCCGGTACCAGTATAAATAAAGGGAAAAAAACAAACAAAAAAGTCAACGCCTATCTACGGTTTTCGGCTATCCACATGGCCGTACCTACGGCTCCAATGGTTCTTGAAGCCTGCCTCTTTGCCCAGTCTCTGGTGAATAATCTCAATTCTCCTGGGGCCGTTTCAAGCCTTTAGCTCTCATCGCCGTCTACTTGCTCCTGAGGGCGTCGAACCTTTTCTTCACAACCACGACTCTTTCTCAGCATACCATCGCGAAATAGGATGTATGGATGGACCAGGGCGAGTTGTTTAAGTTTTAAAAATCATAGGTCACTGTCCTTCTTTTTGAAGGAATTGAAGAAAAACGTATTATTCAGTACATTTCCTATGTAAATCTAGCAAATGCAATTTTGCATACTTTACCTTTTGAGACACCTGGACAAAATGTTAAATTTACTCATTTAGAATTAAAATAAATCTCAAGAACCCAGTTTTGACTGATAATTGACATTATTTAAAAATCACCAGATGGCGCCACCATGAATTGCAGAAAAGCCTTTAATGTGCTAAGTAAAGATGTTCCAAGTGTTCACAGTTCATTCTTAAATGTTAGAAACATGTTAAAATCATCATCTATCGCAACTTCAAGCAGTGTGCGCACTTACTTTCATGTGATCTTATGCAGTGAAATTAGGAATATGCTATTTTTTCCCTGTAAAGCATGGTTTTCCATAAATGCAAATATGGACAACGTAAAGATGAATTGGGTTTGTTTACCTAACTGAGGCTAATCTGGGACCTGTTTCACTAGTCTCGCGACATGTCTGTGACGCCATACAGACATTGGATTTGTCTAGTTTTGTGACACCACAAGTAGCTGCCTTTAGGAAATACAGACCCCAAACATATGAATTAGTCAAATCTAGACACATCATGGACCTGTTTCACTAGTTTTGTGACAAAAGTGAAGGACAGATATGAAAAGCGGCACCAACAGTGCAAGCAAGAACGGGAAACACGAAGTCTAATGTCTAGTTCTTATGAAACCGGACACACCATCCAGACGCCATCTAGACATGTCACTGACTAGTGAAACAGGTCCCAGGTGTTCAATAAGCTTACATATAGAACCAAATAATAGAAATAGCAGATTTGTTACAAGTGCATATAGTTGAACAGAATGTTTTCTCAATTTCTCATTTTGGTTGTGTGAAGAGCTCTCTTTTTAGAAGAAGTCATATTTAATCTATTTCGGTGTGGTAGTAATTGAGAATATTATTGTGTCAGTTTACAGCCTATAGATGTTGAGAAATTATAGTCTCCCTCTCAACGTCCCGTCCAACCTTCCAGCCTCCTTACCTCGCTTCCTGACCTGATATGTGCATTTATAGATTTAATCTATTGATGCTATTGCAACAAACATTTTCATAATTCATATAATAATTGACTCCCTCCCTCCCTCCCTCCCTCCCTCCCTCCCTCCCTCCCTCCCTCCCTCCCTCCCTCCCTCCCTCCCTCCCTCCCTCCCTCCCTCCCTCCCTCCCTCCCTCCCTCCCTCCCTCCCTCCCTCCCTCCCTCCCTCCCTCCCTCCCTCCCTCCCTCCCTCCCTCCCCCCCTCCCTCCCTCCCTCCCTCCCTCCCTCCCTCCCTCCCTCCCAGGACTAGGTGTTGGTGATTCCGAGTATTGGTTGGTAGAGGTGTTGGTGTTGGTGAGTGTTGATGTTGGCAGGTGCGAGTTTTGGTGTTGATTTTGGTGTTTAGGTGTTGGTATCAATGTTTGTGGGTGTTGGTAGGTGTAGGTAGGAGTGGGTTGGTGGGTGTAGGTGTTATTGTTGGTTGGTGTTGATGGATGTGGGATGTTGAGTGTCAATGTTGTTATTGGTGTGTCGGTTGGTATTGAGGCAGATGTGTGTGAATGTTGGTGTTGGTGAGTGTTGTTGTTGATAGTTTTTGCCATCGGCACTGTTCCGTCAAAGATGGATGTTTATTTGCTACTTTTTATCTATATAGCAGTCTTTATTTCTGTAGAAAATCACAATATTCTCACCTTTAGTGGTTAAACACCGAAATATCAGTCAGCACATTTAATACATACTGCTTATCAATAATAGCAGT
The DNA here is from genome assembly GCA_950022655.1 of Alentia gelatinosa. Lineage (NCBI taxonomy): Eukaryota > Metazoa > Annelida > Polychaeta > Phyllodocida > Polynoidae > Alentia > Alentia gelatinosa. The sequence goes on along the minus strand of OX465588.1, from coordinate 17,708,951 downwards.
AGCATGATGATTCAAACATAACATTAGCAATGAATTACCTATTCATTACTCATTCAGTAAACCTGGGACCTGTTTCGCTAGTTTCGTGACAAAATTGTTAGACAGACATGAAAAGCGGCACCGCCAGTGCAAGCAAGAACAGACAAAACGAAGTCTTATGAAACCAGACACACCGTGTTTGGGGTCTGTCTTGTCCTAAGGGCAGCTACTTGTGATTTTACGAAACTGATCAACCCCAATCTGTCTGTATGGTGTCACAGACGCCATCTAAACATGTCACGAAACTAGTGAAACAGGTCCCAGATCTGCTCTTTTTTTCCGGTTAGTATAGCATACGAAAATTAAAGACAGAACCACTAAGACTAAATGAATGATATGGTAATATAACTTCTACATAACATAAATATATCATATCCCACAAATTATTCTCATTAGGCCTTGCCTTTACTACATTCCTAGCTTAGTTATAGACAGTTAGACTGTTGGTTTCATGTCATACCAACATCAATTTGACATCATTCATGTAAAAGATTGAAATCCATGTCTTTCATTTCCAGTATAATGCTTTTTGAGCGCGGGAAAACGCGCTCATATACGTCATCTAGATAGAGGTTAGAATGCTCACACAGGGTTTCAGCTTGCTGTAAAGAATCTAACGCTTCACTATTAATGTCCCAACTATAAAGGCCTGGTTAAATGAGCAGAGGTCCAGTAGTCGGGAAAATTCACACCTATAACAGACTGCTCCAGACCTGATGGGATATCCATTAATAATCACATGAGTGAAACATTTGAGCATTTCTCATACAATTCGGTAGAAAATGTAGTCGATGTAATGGAAAAATTCGATTATATGAGCCTTATAGATATAAAGTCCGCCTATAGATCGGTCCATATCAGAGGACAAGACTCTGAGTTTTTAGGCTTTAAATGGGACAATAAATACTACAAAGACAATCGTCTGGCTTTTGGATTGAAAAGCGCACCTAACATATTCACGAATATTTCGAATTTCATTGTTAAAATCTCGGGAAAAAAGGGGGCGGGGCATGTGGTCAATTACCTAGACGATTTTCTCGTACTAGGAAAAACTTACGAAGAATGCCTAAAAAATAGAGAGATTGTGATAAAAACGATCAAAGAAAGATATGGGTTTCACAATCGCCAATAACAAAGCGACAAATCCTAGTCAGTGTGTGGTATTTCTAGGTATTAAAATCGACTCAGTCCAGATGGAATTAAGTCTACCAAAAGAAAAAATCGATAAATTAGCAAATTTAATCGATAATGCGCTAGAAGATCTCGAAAAACTGGGAGGTGACATGTCATTTTGCTCCCAAGTCGTTAAAGGTGGGAAAACTTTCAGCAGAAGATTGTTCAATTCATGTAGGGATTTATCGTACAAAAAATCTAAAAAAATCGATGAATCGTTAGAGGCTGACCTGTTATGGTGGAGAAATTTTTGTAATGTATTTAACGGTAAATCCCTCATACAGACCCCGTGCCACAATATCCCAATCGTTACAGACTCGTCTTTTGAAGGTTTTGGGGCCTGGGCAGGCCGGGATTACTTATTTGGTAACTGGAGAAATGAGATTTCGGCTTTGGATGGTTGTGGTCATCAGGAAAAACCACCCGACAGCGATATTTTCGATTTAAATATAAATGTTCTGGAATTATGGCCTGTTTTAGTAGGTTTAAAACATTGGGGTGATATTTATCGTAACAAAAAAGTGATTATCTGGACAGATAATATGCAAGTTCTATTCATGCTGAATAGCGGTAAAAGCAAAAATCGTACCTGTATGGCATGGTTGCGAGAGATTTTTTGGTATTGTTTTTTATTCAATATTGAAATTTGGGCTAAACATATCAAAGGTGCTAATAATATATTAGCCGATCAATTGTCCAGGCTAATTTACCCTGGCGTTTATGACAAATGCGTTAAAACTCTCTCCGATTACAACATGTGCTGTTCTGGTTTACAGAGTTGACAAGGGATTTAGAAGAAAAATCGAAAAAATTCTTTTCACAATCAACCTCGGAATCTACTAAAAAAGCAAGGGAAAACCAGTTACAATTATACAGAAGATTTTGTGAAAAATATCATTTGTCACCTTTCCCTTGTACTAGGGATCAAGCTTGTTGGTATATATCATATTTGTCAGAGTATTTATCACCAACGTCTATAAAAAACTATCTATCAACAGTTTGGTGGTATCAAAAAATCGAGGGTCACATGGATTACTCATGCGATTTCAAAATTCGCATAGTATTGAAAGGTATTCCGAGGTGTTATCTAACTAAGGATAATTCTAGGTATCCTCTTAAACCTACTGACTTGATAAAAATTCGTTCAAAGTTAGATATCTCTCGTCATGACGATTTCAATTTGTGGTTAGCAATTATGCTATGTTTTCATGGATTACAGAGAAAGTCTCATGTATCAAATTCTCCACACAATCTAAAAGTCGGTGATGTAAAAATTTCGGATAAAATGATAATTATCCACATTCGTACAAGTAAGACAGATCAATTCGGGATTCAACCATATGACATTTACATACACCCGATTCCTGGTTCTCTGCTATGTATCAACGAAATGTTCAAATCTATCAAATACAGTAATCCAGATCGGTACTTGATTACTATGTTTAATTCTAGACCTATGACTTACGGCTATTTTAATTCCAGACTAAAGACCTTAGCCTTCCAGACTGGTATCACAGGAAAGGTTTCGACTCACTGACTGAGACAGGGGGGTGCGACTTTCCTTCAAAAAATCGGTATGCCTATTGAGGTAATCCGAGCTAAGGGTAATTGGAAATCGTCAGCGGTTTACAGATATTTACATAATTCTGTTTCAGATAAAGAATCGGAGTTGGTAAACTCTTTTCTAGGGAGTTACTCCTAATTACTCGTAATTGTAGTTTGGCGGTATTTTGGTGTGGTTGTATTCTCGCCAAACTATATTCACTTGTATGCTTATCTATATCCTAAATGTGTAGACCTAACTTATATCAATATATAATGGACATTACTTATACATATATAATTAGGCCCCCATTTGCTAAGCACGTATCTATGGTATAGCCACTCGGGGGCGTGGCCTATTGTCGCACACGTCATAGTTCCTTTGATGCGACGGTTGGGGATCTCCTCACTCTACCTTAGTCAATCGTATGAGCAGGACCTATTTTTAAATCTCGAAACTGCATCAGTAAAGTCTAGAAAAAAAGAAAGGAGAAACATGAGTACCAAAAGATAAAAAATTATCTTCCAAAAAAATTGGTGTGTTGCCCTTAACCCATTTTAGACCTTGAAATTTACGGTCTTACGGCCTAATGGCTACAGATCTATAAGCTGAAGACAAGTCAGTAACTGCCATGTAGTCACCAGGCTGTAAAAGGGCCAAAACATCATCTAGACTTTTGTAGTGAAAGGAACTAAAGGTTTCTTCCATAAAGTTATTAATACTGTGATTAATCGGTCGACTGGCATCTGTGATTGGTCTATGACCTCCATCATTCTTGGGCACTGCCCCTAAAGCATGAATACAATTAGGTTTGTTTGACACAACAGTTAACTTGCCAGATGTGATTTCATCCGTAATAACATCATTTATGAAAGAAAATGCATCCACAGTAGCGGAAGAATAGTTTTCACAACAATAAGCAGGAACATCGGTAAATGGATCAACAATTTTGTAGCCGTGAATCAATCCGTTCATAACAAACAGTGCATCGTCATCGACCGTAGGGCCGAACACTCTATCGGGTCTGCCAGATAACATGGAACGCCACCCCGATAAATTCATCTGTGACCGAACTCCGACCAAAAAATGAGGAGAACTTGACTCCCATAAAGGCAAATAACCAGAATAAGTGTTCAATAGTTCTGAAAAGCTCGAAAAGGAGCAAATGTCATCAGAAAAAAGGTTTTTGTGGAGTAGTTCATCAACAAACCTCGAGTCACTTTCGCTGGTTAGCAGCGGTTCAGCATCAACAACTATACTATCTAAAGACATATAAGAAACCAGCTCAGGCTGATGGGAAAGTTCCTGGCGTCCGCACAAACACGCTGCATTGTGTGCCAGCGTAACGCTTCCAATTGCCGCTTGTTCCTGGTCTGCCGATATCGACTCGTAGAGTGTAGACGAACATCAAGCGTTTTTCGAAGAGTCTGAGGATTTGCGATCATGGAACTTGTTTTGGGTTTTGCACGCTTTGAATTTATGATCACCACGACAGCTAGCACACACATGAAGACGTGAACAAGAATCTATATCGCAGAACCCGAAGTTATAACGGCCGCAGACATCGTCTGGACATTTCACACCTGTTCTTGGCTTCGGCTTACTTTGTGATTTCACGGCTTGCTTTACTGCAGTTGTATTCTCCGCGGACAGGAACGTGTATACTGACTCGTGTTCAGCTGGGACAAAGGCTGGTAAACGGCCGTCCAGCACCATGCTAGTGACTGAATGTTCATAACGGGCCAAAGACTCAGCCGTAAATACTGATGTCAACCCCTTTAGGCAAACAAACTTGAGATGCGAACTATATGCTTCAGCAGTGATTGTCGGAATCTTTGCTTGCTCAAGACAGCCGAGAACACAGACCATCCCATAGACGAGTTCCCGGTAAGTCATATCCTCAAATTTTTTGTCATTTAGAAGATGATAGTCTGGACGAAGCCAGTGTCGTGAGCGCTTACGTTTAGAAGATTCTACCAACCACTGTATATTGTTCATCCAGTCGTTATCTTTGGGAATACCTGGTGGTGGATTCCGTGGCGTCAACATTCCATCTAATGCATCCGCTCCGACCCCCAGCACCGACGGCGATAGACCCGCTCCCAGCAGGCCCGCAGTGATGTCTTGTTGACGGCTGTCACTCGCTGGACGGGCCGGCACCGACCCTGACGCCAGTCCCGTCACGGCTCGATGCACCCCGTCTTGTTGACTCGCATGCCGCCCCGCTATCTGGTTCCGTAGGTCAGCATTTCGGAGTTTAAGAGCCTGTAACTCTTCCGTTAACTTCGATAAGTCGTTATCATCTTCAAGTTCTTTTTGTTCTTGCTTGGCCTCTCGTATAAGCGACTGTAATTCCTCACGGGTTGGATTAGTGACACCAACTTCTGGTCTGTCACCGGTGTCTTGTCGCGTGGTCTCCTCCGTACCGTCCGAGTCATACTCGCCTTCAGTTTCTATGAACTTGCAATAGCGTCCAAAAGGGGGAACGTGCCGTCCCTGGCAGGCCTTACAATTCATGACCTTTGCAACGTCCAGTTCGCTAACTTCTCCACCTTTTTCGACTCCTCCACCGGTCGCCATTGTAGAAAAAAACCAAACGGCACAGAGGCAAAAACACAACGTGTAGGTTGGACCAAGCATGACCAGGGAATGGGACGTGTCACCTGTAACAGGTGAAGAAGTGACACGCCACCTAGAGGAACGGTGTCGACCTCTAGTAATTAATACATGAAACAATAATATTGGTTTCACCCCATATATACTGTATATACATACATACATACATACATACATACATACATACATACATACATACATACGTACGTACATATGTAATCTACAGACTTCTTTAGTAATCCGTTTCACGTAATTAATCAAGACCCAATCATTTTGGAGGATGTGGGAACCACCTGAGGCTAATAGAAGTCCTATCTCTATCCTCGGCAGTCAGTGACAGCGTGCTGAAATACCGGCTTCTGTATGACATGGTGTGGTGCTTATTTGTCAGCTCGGTCACTCCTCGTGAGGAAAGCTAATCTTCGGGATAATTATGGGGCTTATATGCTGTGATTTTTGTTTTGTATGTTTTTCGTTCACTTGGAGATTAGTTGGAATTTTCCGATGTTGGAAAAAGATTTAGCGTACAGTACAGGCACCGTTAACGTTCAGCTTCATTATATGTTGCAGTTAGCCTAATACTTATTTCATTCCCCGTAGTAGTTATTAGATCTACTTCAAGTATTATTTACAAACAAATCTGATAACCTAATGAAATAATGATTGCAATTTCTCCTCATTTAGATTCCCTGATGCACACCCATTCAATTCAATGAAAATGTGTGTCGTAGATCGTATCTTAAGGAGCGTCGGTGTGCATGGAAAGGCCGGTGGGTTCGCGACACAGCTCAACATAATTGACGATCTGTTGACATCGTATCTACGACATTTGTATCAAAATGCATTGCCACTGAAGCCACAACTTTACAACATTGTCTACTTCTTACTATGGTGTTATCACTATGTTCTTGTTCGGTACTCTGGGAAAGGAAATACAATTACGAATGTAATTGCCCAGTTATCATAGAAATAAAGGTGAAATTAGTTTGAATTCCCAGAGATGTCAGTTTTCCACTTTTCCGTGGAAATCCACTTTTCCATATTCAGTTTGTGTAATTGCTTTTTCCTTATATCAAACAAAAATAATGTTGATTTAGCCTCATTTATGCCAATAAAACAGTGATATGAAGCTCCCGACAGACCCTCAGCCCCATGCCATGTCTGACAGGGACATATTATCCAAGTTTTCCCGGTCTCTCTCTTGCAGAAAAATCCACAAAAAAAGATTTTCACTTTTTTCCCTGACTCCAACTGACATCCCTGAATTCCAAGAACAGTATACTACATTAAAAAGAGTATAGAATAGATTCCTTTATGGTCTGGAACAGTAAAAGGAGGTACGGACTCAGTCCCTATTGTCAAATATAATGGTTTTTTTTTATTTATTTCCTAATTGGAATTATAGCAGCTGGTAACAAAGGCGATGTTCTATGAGCAGCTAATCGGTTGTTCATTTTAAATGGTTGTGCCATTACCTCAACATTATCCTACCTTCTCTAATCAAAGCTATGAGGACAAATTGGAGACAAATTTGTTTTATAAGAAATCTGATGCATGGGTATTAGAGAAAATATGAGTAGAGAGGGCAATATACCTGAGGCTGAGGCCCCGGTGCCTCAGGTGTGGATCTCCCCCTCTGAGGCCCCCGCATGTACCACATTCTGTAGCAACGCGCGCGCGGCCGTCACTGAGTGTGACAAACAACAAATCTCTCATTTATTGTTCTTTAAATGGTTCTCCACAAGCGCCCGCTCTTCATATATAAGATTAAAATACAGCTTCTGAAAGCTGAAATTCAGGGCTTTCCTGTGAATATACATATAGCAATAATGAAGGAATAATTCATTAAAAATTTTCACTTGTTTTCAAAGGAATTGGCCTGGGCCTACACCCTGGTCCATGGCACCTGCTCTACCAGACACTGTGTTTTGTTCAATCATTTGCTTATAGGTTATACCACTTTAAATACAAAAAAACTATTTTAGTCAATTAGAGGACACTTTGAGCTTCCTCTCAGTGCTAACACGAAATTTCTATGACCAAAATAAGTTAATCAAGCACTCATTTGAAAGAAGGAAACGCTTGTCACACAAACATGGTTGAATAAAACAGCTTCGTGCCTATACCATTGTAAAGAGCATGTACATAGAGGATTAATTTGATGTATGACATGCCATATTTTGATGACTGTAAGAGGTCGGCATCTTGAAATAGCTGCACTGAAGAACTGAGTTTGGCAATTCTCTGATCTGACTGGAGACTTCAGGTTCTAGGTAAATTATGCAAATTAGCTTCCAAATTACTATTTACAAGTCAGAGATATGCTTTGCCTTGTATGACATGATTTAGATTAGAGAGGAGTATTATTTGGGTTTTTTGTGCAAAGTTTTGCATCATTATTACAGATTTCCCTATTAATATGCAAATTAACAAAGATGTCATCAATATACATGAAATTAAATATCTCCATTGTATTCAGCATTTGAAAATACCCTTGTATGCTAAATATCATGTTCCTATCGTCAATATCTAGAGAGTTATTGTAATAAATCTGTTCATCTGTACTAATCATTATGTGGTGCCATGCCCTTCTACTGTTTTCTATACACTTGAGTTCCTCACATTCAATCTTAATTTGACTAGACTTTCCTCCATAATTCTTGAACTACTTGACCGGTTTTTAAAATTCAAATATATTTGTGATCCTCTCTTTCCAGGCTATATGTTGCATATATCATTCTAATTATAGATATAAAATTCAATTTTCAATTCGCGTAGCTACATCCTGTACAGTGCCTCGTCTAAGTAAGTGGAGTGCGACCCTCTCAGCCGACCAGAAGCCAATGGCCGCGAGGAGCAGCAAAGAGGTGAAGGGGAGTCCGTTGGGTAAGATGAACACTGGAGCAGACCGAGGAGCTGGACAGGTCTGAAGGTCTGAAGCGGGCAAATGGCCGCGTCTTGTAAGCACTGCAGATTGATGACAAATGGAGGCGATGACGGGAGGCGGGTCTTTGTCAATCTGACGGCCACTCGAAGTGATGTCGTAGATAGTTGAATGTCCTTGCATTGGGGTTGTTGGGCCCCCCCCCCCCCCCCCCCAAGAGGAGATGGGGGAAGGTGGAGTATGAGACATTGAGGTCGGCTCTCAGAGCAAGGAAGGTTGAACCTGCTCTGTACAAGTGTGCAATGATAATATAGAGTTCCCTTAAGCACACTGGGGGTACTGGAGAGGGTACATGTGTTGAAAGTCGTCGGGCACTGCGTTGAACTAAAGTCACTTCCTCTTGACAGAAGGGGCGTGGCCACCTCCATGCTGACGGATCCATATCCTGGCATATAGTTGACCACCATCGCAGGAGACTTGACGGATTTCTCCAACCCCTGAGGGTACCTGGCAGCATATGCGATGGTCCAGAGTTGAGGAGGAACGCCCATGACGAAAACTTGGCGAAGAAGGCGAGGACCCGGGATGCAAACTTGTGTGACTGGGAGACGCATCTGGATACGTAGAGAAGGCGGCCCACGAGGGACTGGAGCTAGGCCCGATTGACTGAGCGTCGGGCCCACCAGGCCTTGCAGTCTAGAACGACATTCTCTACACAGTCCTCAGGGATGCAGTGGATCATTTGAACCATAGTGATGGAGATCCTCGGCCAGTCGAGTAGCAATGGAGATCCTCGGCCAGTCGAGTTGCAACGTTGAGTAGCACTGTTATCCAGTTTTACTAGCCACTATACATATTGGAATGTCTGTTTTGATTGTCTCGGACTCGAGAGGTCACGCACTGTCACCAGTATTATTCTCTCAAAGTGACCTGACATACCACATACACCCATTTTCTGGGAAAGGATTTGAAGAATTACTTCCTCATGTGATTCGTTTAGCCAGTAATCTAAACCCGGATATACTTCCAAGGCGCGAGGACAAGGCCAAGGTCTGCTGCTAGCCTCCTCATCAATATAAGCAAGGGCATAGTGGCCTTGGGCACCAAGGAGATAAGCGACGGCCCTGGTGACTTGTTGGCAGGCTGAGGCCGAGAAGTGGGCACCAAAGGGACAGCAGATGGTGATGTAGTATAACCTTCGACCCCAATGACTTGGAGGGAGAGATCCAGGGGGTCGACCTGCAGCTGTCAATAGCCTCGGGCGAGGTTGGCTTTTCATTACCAGGCAATGGGCCTGAGGTCGCAGATCCTGCTAGCCTGGGCACTGTTTAACACATTTTGGTCCTAGGAGAAGAATCCTCCTAGGATCATGCCAGCAATCTAAGACATATCTTAGGACGAAAGACCTTTCCCGTTTAACAAGTGGTGTCCCCCATAGAGAGAAAATTCCTGCATAATTAGTCTCCTAGGACCAAATTCGGTCTCAGGCTGGGACAAAACAGGCTGAAGACAGCTGTGGGATCCCTGTGAAGAAGAATTCCTAAGAACTGTAGGTAGTGCCACATAGTCATCATTATTTTTAATCCAACCGAATATTTGAAATATTTCCCCTCTAACACTGCTGTTTTGTATTACATACCTTACTCTACATATTTCCTCTAGTTTAATTGATAAATAAGGTTGTTATTTGTAAGATGTGGGTCAAACTTGTTTAACACTTTTGGAGAATCTGGCTAATGTCCTTGGCAAAGACAGTCCCTCACTAAGATTGTCTTAGTAGTTAAATGCAAACTGTCCTAGGACCTGTCTTACAGGCATAACTCTCCTAGAACCACATTGTTAAACACCCCCCCAGGTCAACTATGGTGGGGAGGGTACTCAAAGCCCTGGCATAGGGGATGTGGTCCCCAGTGGTGGATGCCAGTGTTGACCCCCCCCCCTCCCCCCCAGGGGTGAAGGACATATCCACGATGACCCTTTTCTTTGATGACCCTCGCTTGGGACAGGTTATGATTGGTGAGACTGCGCACCAGGGGTTCAAGGATGGGGGGGGGGGGGGGCTGCAAATGACCTATCATAGCTCCTTCATCCCGTTCCTCCTTTGTATAGGCCCGGATGTGGTACATGTAATTTCTTGCCAAGGCATGGTTTTTGCCCAATGGGTCTGCTGGGGTGGACAGAAATTACCAATCTGCTCACCCTCTTGGTCGCCTGCCTCCTCGTGGTGCAGACCGGATATGCTTGCACGCAAGCATAACAAAAGCGACCGGGGTGGGGAGTTAGCTCAGTGATAAAGAGCAAAGGACTTTGTTGATTCATGTCCCACTGCAGCCACTTTTCTCCTTCACCCCCAGCAGTGGTAGATTTACTGCTACATCAAAGGCCAATCCTTCTCATACTATGTCTATGTGGTGTGGGAAGTAAAAGAACTCTCACCTCGGTAAATGTGTAGGGGTGGGATTTCTTCCTATATATATTCATCTCATGGATTCGGTCAAATCCAGAGCAAGTCTAATTGAACAAATTGGACGTTAAGCTACCCAACAAACAAACAAACAATCTGGCCCGATGGAACAGGTTGGGTATTGGCCGTATAGCCCAATGGTCATCCAAATTCAATAAATTCAAATACCCGCGCATCCTCATAGCCGGAGAGGGCCGGCGCCAGGAAAGTTGGGCAGACCATTCACCCATATGAGTTCATAGACTGGCAAGGTAGCCCCATTTCTCCACAGTCGCACAAGGCCAGACACTGCACGAAAACCACTATTTTACATATATATACGCCATTGCGATAACGCACGTATCGGCTGTATTGTGGCTTGTTTATACTCGTATACACCTCTTATACGCGTCTACGTTTCGGGCGTCTACAAGACAGTTTCCATATGTAGACGCGTGCGACTTGGCTGTCTTTCACGCCTGGCGTAATTAAGATGAAATATACTCTGCGCAACATATATATACGCCTGGATGATACCAAAAAAAAAAAAAAAAGTGCGACCCGCGGCCCACCCGGGCCTGTGGGTGTTGGTAGAGGACACACCAACACTGACCCGCCACCTGCGACCTCCCAACCCCACCCCCTACCGCCCCCCCCCACGGCAAAAACGGCAAAAAAACAACAAATACAGGGTTTATTATGTGTAATTAATCAATTTATACTTAATTAGGTTTTTATAAAATAAATTGGTAATATAAGATTGCAATTTTCATATAATACAGACTTTGATGGTTAATGGCAAATGAAATATGCTACCAGTAGTGTCCCCAAGTGGCAGAGAATGGAACTTTTTGAGATTGGTGTATATACAACGGAATCAGGCGTATATATGACGTATATAAGACCGCACCATGGACATGTATATACGCCACTAGATAAGGCGTCTACGAGACGGATAACAGGTCTAACTTCTAGACGCAAAATCCTACTGTTAGACGCGTTTCTTATACATATGTAAAATAGTGATTTTCGTGCAGTGAGAGGGCCCAGACGACCACAGCAAAAGCGGCTGGCAGGCAGTGGTAGGGGCACAACCTGAAGAACCACTGCGTCGCCTGCAGCCGGGTCCTTAATGCCGATGGCACCACCTTGCCTTGTTGTTTGTCCTTTGCTGATGTTTTTCCTTTGTTGTGGACTGAGGGGGCGTGGCTAATCCTACCTGTATGAACCTGGGAGATTGCTTTTCGGAGAAGCTGAATTTGTGAGCTCTCGAACCAGCTGGATCTGAATCGTCAAAGCCACTGAGGCGACGGAATTTTCATGCGAATCCGTGTGCGATGCATGCGATTATGCTACCGTGCGATTCCCATGCGAATCCTATGCGATATTATTTAATACTTTTAATAATTTCGCAAGGACATGGCATGGCCATGTGAATTTGCATGAGCCATGCGAGAACCAAGTGAGTTCCATGAGACTGCTTGATCCGCTTAAACAATTTTTCATGCGAATTTCATGCGACCGAGCGAACTCTGTGCGAACTTCTGCAAATGTCGACGACCGCTTATTCGCATAAAAAATCGCCTCTGATGATTTGACGCTTGACCCTACCTTCTGCTATGAGAGTGAAGATATGTTCAGACCAGCGGCGGACTCGGCCAACGTGAAAGTCCCTGGCATCCTCAAGTACCTCATCTAAATGGGCGAGAAGGGAGGAACACAATCTTTGGGGAAGTTTCTATCTTCTAAAATATTGCCCAGGCAAATTTCGCTACCGTTAGTTCATTTAGGCCTGTGCAAGCCCTTTCCAGACCCCTAAAAACATACAAGTGTGGAAAGAATTTATACTTACCAGATCAAGCCTCCTTTAGACTGAGTCAAGGATGGTACTTCCTTGGGCCTCCACGGCCTAGTTGTAGGTGAACGGCCTTATCATAGATGGACACTGCAAAGACTGTGCCCGGAGATCGTTGACTGCACCGGAGCTGTTGAAACTTTGAGTATTCATTACGGTAATCACATCCACTTGATACCCCTCTGCTACTTTTCATACAGTTTCTTCTAAATCTCTTTTGTAAAATAGCATCCTCTCGCCATTGTTCATTTTAATTGGATAGTGAAATCACATTTGATACTAAACATTTTTTCTAATTCATGTGATAATGCACCTCATTGAAGTAAGTAATTCTATCGGAAGCCTAGCGACTTCGCGTGACGTACCCAATCACCACCCTTGTGGTGTAAAAGAACCTTGAGAAAGTCTGGTGAGAACCTTCAATGGTTAACTGGACGTTAAATCAAACCCACAAACACAAAACCCATGCAGGGAGGCGCCATCAGCTCTGCTGCAAAATGACAGGTCTCATGACAGACAAAGTATAGGCAGGTGCTCTGCGTCTATTGTTTAGGTAAGAAGTGGATAGAGTTGATGAATGCGGCATTTTCATTCGTTTTTTTCTGCTATCTCTGGCTAGGTGTCGATGTCTGGTCATGCGGCGTTTACACTGGACGATCTTTGCCACTGATTATGCCTTTAGTACTGCCGACCGATCAATCGATGTTAATTATGAGCTAGTAGAAATAGAAATGGTCAATGGTTTTGTCTCCAATATTAAGAGAAAACGTGGTTACTGAGGGATGGCCGTTCGAGGTCTTTTGATGCCATAAATACGTCCCGACGCTGCAGGCGGAGGGACGTATTTATGGCATCAAATGAGAATGGCATCCCTTCTGGCTCAGTCACTACGTTTTCTTATTATTACATAGCTAAATATCAAGAAAAACGGCATTTTATGTACCTATTTGGCCTCATACATTCACTATGGTCACAGTGCGCCCGAATATTTAATATGGGCGTAGTGCGCCCGAACATTATTTATACTGGACCCCTGGCAGCGGGTAGTATTTCATAGACGTTCGGTCATAGGTATGTAATAATATGCAATATGCACATGTCACCATAGACTGACATTTTGTACCACATCCATTTTGCACAACTGTTGAATTGATTGGTGGGGGTAACCAAAAATCGGTCGGTGGCCAATTCCATTTTCATAGAGATACACCACCAAATTCTATCTAAACCCTTTTTGCCCTCTTTATGCGCAGCTCTATAGAGTTGTACATAATACCAAGGAGGAGAAGAGAACTATAGCTGTAGTATAGAGGTTTATGGAGGGCCCGATAAAGTCTGTACGAGCAGCATTTCGCCTCATATCTTTTGCAACCCCCCCCCCCCCCCCTGCTGTCTGTCAGGCAAAACGCAAACTGAAAAAGGAAATTGGAGTAGGGTGTTCCTCATCTCGCCGGTCCTCGGCACCGCCAGTATTTGGCGACAGCGAAGTGTTACATAACTGCAGGAGTCATCCGTTGCAGGGAAACTACTTTTTCGTTAACCTCCGTTAGCCTCCGTTCGGCACTGTGAATTCATTTCCAGCTTGATATAAACACTGCATGGCGACACTAGTTTTACACAACGATTTTGTTAATTATGCATGATTGAGAGAATGCTTGGTCAAATATGTTCAAATTATCATTTGAAACACAACTAAAAGTTGACAGTACTGTTATGCATTTTTGGTTTAATTTGGTGGATTTGACAATGACAGTTGTTGGCCCGTCTCCTACTCTCTGTAGGGGACCTATTTCACCGTGAATAGTTGACATTCAACACCAAATAAAGACTGAGCTGTATCTTACGACATAGGTAATAAATCTTTATGCGAAATATTTAGATTTTCTCAGTTGGCCATCTGTCTACGGATACCACTAGTCTCCCATGGGGTCGTGGAGTTCTTCCCTTTATGGATTTTAGACTTTCTCCTAGATTCCTGCTTATCTGCCTTTCAACTATCATCTTTTCTATTTCGGTAGGGATCTGGTTGTTGTGAGTCATTGTTAGGTCCTCCTTGGTTTCAATCACATTCATTCGTGTCAGTGGAACTTATAACACTATTGAGGCACCTCCTCCCAGTCCTGTCCAGAGCTGGGTCAGTAGGGTAAGATCTACCCCTACTCAGGACTCTCTCAAAGCCAGAGATTCCGTTGAGCATTTGCATACCCACATACAAGTAAGCCTCAGTCAAATAGTCGATTATAAACGACAAGCAAACTCAGACGAATAGTCGAACACCCGGCGGGACGCGCCGGACGGCCACAACCAATTGAACACGCCGCTGAGGGTCACGTGCACGCCTCAGCCAATCAAACACGCCGAAAGGTACGCAGCAGGACGTGGGAACCTCCCCGTGTCCGCTTCCCTTGTCCCTTGTCCGCTTCCCTTGTTGGGATCCGTGATATGCTAGACCAGGCACAAGTCAAAATTGAAAACGTTAGCCAACAAATGACAAACACTTCAAAAGAAATATGCTTATGTATTGTTAAAGTCAAAAAGAAATCACATGATAACTTTAAAGAAACTTAGATCCACAAATGGCTTTCTGATCAAAGATTTCATATGATATTCTCTTACTTTTATTTGATGAAATGATTAGGTATACCGCGCTCTTCCATTATAAATGGAAATAACATTTGCTCCTAGTCTCTCTATTACGTGGTCGCAAGCAGTGGACGAAGGAGGTGAACTTTTGATACGCCCCGTCTATATATACACTTCAATCACATTCATAAGCATTTTAGCCACCCTTTCCGTCGACTATATAATATTGCCTTGCACCTGCACTGCGTAAATCATCCCGCAGAACAGGTGAAATCTCGCATGATTTATTAAGTTGAAGGCCAGTGGATAGTGACTTAGGGCCGCTCCTTTTAATAGTGTATAGTGCCTGCTAACATAAACTTTGAGAAGTATAGCTGAGTTATTTTCAGACTTTCCTTGTCGATCCTATTGTGGTACTTGTGATTGCTTTTCTGTACTCTGAACCATGACCTTTAATGCCGAAAATCGAAAATAACTAAATACAGTCAGTCATTTGAAAGGGCGATTCGGTTAGTTTTCGTTGATCAGATTTACCCATTCTACTGGATCTTTGGAGAACATAGATACTGCGAAGGATAGCTATTAGATTTTCTGGGTCTCAGTTCTATTTCAGGAGAATGCAGAGTTGGGAAATGGAAACATAGGACGTGATATTTGATTATGCCATGTATAGGGAGGCTTCCATTTTATCATAACACTCCAACCCCTCTAATCAAGAATAGCAGATATAAGTGAGAAGATAAATCAACTACACAAACCGACCTATTTATGTTCAAAAGCCAGCTTTTCCCTCAAACTTAACGGAATTGAAACTATGAGGACAATGTGGAGTAAACAAAAATTTGTAAAAATCTTTCTGACGAATGGTTTTAGAAAACAAATAAATGCCAAAGGGTATAGAGATAAAGGTCTATGAAGTAGATAAATTGTCAATTGTTGTGGCATGGGTGGGTATCAATTGACGAGCTGCGTCTTGAAGCTGCTGGGGCACCCTCTGGGAAATGCAGAGGTAGACACAGGTCTGTCAAGTGATACTTCTCTGAGCCCCCTGATGGGGATTGTCCCAGTTCAATTGCTTGATTAAGGGCTTATGTGTAATCGGTACTTTTTTCTTCAGACTGCACCAGGCCACATCTACGCCCTGTTCCAGAATCTCTCTAATGAGTACATTGAAATCCATACGGTTTGTTATTTCATATTTAATAAGATCAGAGTTTCATGATCAGTTACCTGAAATACCAGTTTCACTAAAATCACTATATATATAAACCTGTCAGCTTAGGGACCTGAGCCGGTAGAATGGGATTGCCCCTGTCTCCCAAACGATTACATATATGAAGGTCGGCCTTTGAGTTTCCCACCGTGTTGTATAATGAGGAACTGTGGGAAATCATATGTTACATGTGTGTTATTGCATTCAATTGTGGCTGTCAGATTCTTATCTTTTATGGATAAATGGCCTTGCTTCTGATTACCTCGTCCATCCCATTATCCTTTTCCCTTCCTCTTGTATGTTATTCAATAAATGGTCCGTTTTTCTCACCATATTTGTCTCACCATTATTTTGTGTTCTCGGCTGGTATTATTCCAGCCTTGTACACGCTCAAATCTGTTATTTTTCTTTCATTATGTCACTGTACTGTCTCATTATGTTTCCTTTCCAGCACCCAGATAACAGACATTCATAGAGTGAATAAGAAATCATGTTGTATGTAAGACATTTTCAGAACTGAAAATCCTATCTAAGTTTCCAGGAACCAATTCTGGCTGCTTTGGTCTGAATAGAAAGAATTAATTACTTACACAAGGCAAGGGTGGCAAGTACAAACGTAAGATAGTTACATCTCTTTGAGGATAAGCACTGCAAATGAAAATATATATAAACCAATATTTTAAAAGTTATGGAGCATTAGAGATAAACCATGTAAAAAATCAGTTGTTAGTATATAAGCTTTGAAATAAGGTAAAATCAACGTTATGTTGTACCAACGAAACGTGTATTTTAAGATCGAATAAAACTTTCCTCCCAAAGAAAGAAAAAAATCAGAGCCATGTTTTATATCATCCATAATTAGGCAGCTACTGACATTCCCTACTGTGACAATTAATGAATGTTTCTTTTCCATCTGGGGTTTGGTGACGTCAATAGTGATGTGCAATTTTCTTTCAATGTCCGGTTATTTATCCCTAGTAAAGTAGTTAATCCAGTTCGTTAACCATTCAGCTCACTTTTGGTTTTAAAATCCCGAATCATTGCATTTAATGGAGACAGGTGACAAGGGAGTCAGGAAACAGGATGACAAACTACAGTAGATCCCCATACTTGATCAACTTCGTATGATGCATTTTCCAAATTCTATCTATATTTTCTTTTCATCTGTTCTGAGTCTTTTTCTTATCCTGACTCCATGACTTGCCGCCCTAAAATATATGTCTTTATAGGTTTTCCCCCATTTGCAGTGGGTGATGCCTTGAAACAGATAGGGTGATCTCTCCATTTAGAAGGGGAACCATTTCTTAGTTGCTTAAAAGATTTGTCGTCAGGTGGTGAAACTCATTAACTCGATCACTAACGAACCTCATAACTTCTCAAAATAGAACTTTCACTGAATGAAAATGTATATATTCCGTCTCTTCACCACCCCGTAAATAGATGTATGCAAAATATAATGATATGTTTATATATGTATATGCTGTGCACCAGGGTATACGGCATATACAACAGAGTTTTTCCTTGTAAACATCAGCGTAAGGCTCAGGCCCTACCTAAACCGATGGTCTACGACGTATTTCCCGATAGCTACGATTTGAAATGCCCAAATCGTAGCCTATCGAGAGGTCATGATAGTTTAAAATCGTGGACATGATTTGAAATCATAGAGCAGAGAAACGCCTTGGGAGGACCAAAAACTTAGACTATGGTCACGGTTCAATCTATATGTATCAATGTAGATCTCAGGCTGACTTTTAATATTGGAATATATTATAATTTTGGAAATATGGAATCAATCTGAGTAATCTTTTACAGGTATTTACAACATATCATGATGTTATTTTTCAGATACTAATACAATCAGTTGAAAATTATTACTGTGTCAGAATATTCTCACCAATATTTTGCATGGGCAGATTTTGGACTTACTTTGGATAAGGTTTTTTTCTAGTACATATTCATGGGTTGATCTATTAAAATCTCGAGTGGAATTAGTGTAGTGTCAAAACAGTTACAATGGTAACCACCCAAAGCAGGGATACTGCTATATCTGTCCAGACGTTACACCAAATAATATCATTTTTGGGTTATAGGGCATATTGACAACCAATACTGCTTGGGTAAGAAGATAGTAATAGGCACTGGTAAGTTTGGTATTTTTTGTACTGAGGGAAAGGTGAGGCAAGATGTGGTGAATTTCCCCCTTTTTTGCTGCATAGTAATTTTGCTTACATTCAGAACCTCTAATGTGACGTCTGGACAAAAAATGTAAAAAATATCCAACATTTCTAAGGTAGCACTATGAAACTATTTCCAAATTGGACCAAGTTTTTTATTTTAAAATTTTCTTTATTTAAGCTGTACAAGTATTCAGCCAAGAATGGCCGGTTTGGTTTACTCTTACAGCAATACGGTGATAAATCTCATTCATACATCGAGTCGTTCTTACAAGTAGACTGGATATAGTTTATCAAATTTATAATATTGAAAATAATATTTTCAGTTGGGCAACCCTAGTTTCGCCAATAGCAGTAGCTATTCATTTGTTACCAAAATCAATAATACCCTGATTAACCTATATAAAGTAATGTTGAGGCACTAAAAGATTCTTTTACAAACCAACGTATTAGATTAAATTTGCAAGGGACATAACTATCGCATATATAATGAGCTCTATTTGATACTTCACTAATCATATCAATACATACAATACATAAAAAATAAATGAGAGTCGAGCTACCCTGACTGTAATAATTGCTGGATGGCTTTGTTTTTCATTTTCCGTTTAAACGATGAATATGAGTCAATATTTCCTTCATTTACTGATAACCTGTTCCATAGAGTGGCTCCTCTGTACAATACACTATTCTTATATTTCAAGTCTGGGATGCTTTACAACAAAGGTAGTCGCGGAGAACTGTCTTGTATTTCTAATGCTTCTAGTAATGATTGTTTTGTCGTTTTGCCGTTTCTACATATAAGTGTAAGGCACGCTTTTTATCAAGGCGATACATTTTTGCTTTTTTATGAACAGCTAGGTTTTTTTGCATACCTGGGTGACTTACAAGCTATCTTCAAGGCCCTTGTTTCTATTGCCTGTAACTTATTTTATTTTACAACAGAAGATCGACCATAGAAGATATCGCCATAATCAAGATAGGGCATAATTACAGATTTAACGATACGTAATGCAGTATTTATAAACATCAATTTAGACAAACCAGAACAACACTTTTCAAACACTAGATTTGAAAACATTCTGGAATCTAAAAGTTTAGAAATAAACATCAATCGGTCTTCTAATTTTTTACAGGAGATACAATTTGTGAGAACTTATCTGAATAGTTAAATCAATATGCTTATTGAAAGAAAGTACAGAATCTAATGTAATACCCAAGTATTTGTAGAATTGAACTCTTTCCAGTACTTTTCAAGTTCGAAATGGCAATCCTTTATTTTAGATAACTTTCTCCCTGTTCCAAAAACCATGAATTTCGATTTAGATGTATCTATGGTGAGCTTATTTCATTCACACCATATACTAATAGATCCCATTTTTCATTCATAATATTTTCAATATCTTTATAATCATCACCTTGTACAAAAAGTACGGTGTCATCTGCATATGAATATATATCTTGAGATCCAACTACATAAACTAGATCAGGGTTGTTCATATGAAGTAAAATGTGTTTACATAATGTGTGAACTATATTTGCATATGGTCAGCCGATCAGCAGAGTGATCAGTCGATCAGTTGTATTCACGGGAAGAGCTTTCTCGTTTGAAAGATGTGAATAAAAAAAAAAAATTAAAAAAAAAAGAAGTTGATCTGTCTGATGATCAGCATGCTTATCCGTCTGCTGATTGGTCTACCAATCGGTCCACCAATCATTCTGCCAATCAATCCATCAATCAGTCTGCCAATCGGTCCATCAATCGGTGGGCCAATTGGTCCACTGACCAGTCTGCTGATTGTCAACCGATCTGACCGACCAACCGACTGACCAACCAATCGAGGGACCAGCTGGCCAACCGACTGACTGACTGACCCACCGACTGACAGACCGATTGTATTGTGAGTGTTGGGGTTGGAGGGTTGTGAATGAGATTATCGAACTGCACACTGTGCCGTTTGGGCAGGGAAACAGATAGACAGATAGATCTAATAGAGAAAAGGAAATCATTTCTTACGAGGTTTTTAGATGAAATAAATCAACAGGGAATCTGTGGGAATATTCTCCACACTCTGAGACCTGTCCTTGTATATGCAGCTTCACCAACCCCGGCACAGGCTGGTAAAGGAACCCCAAAGACTATGATGGTACGGAGTATGCCGACCTCCTTCTTACTTATGGGGCGGGGAGGGCCACTGGTGTTCCCCAAGAGTGAGCCGAAGTGGGCCGCGGAACCAGTTCGTTCATAGCTGGGGTAAATGATCCCAAGCTGCTCCTCCTGATCCAGGGTCTCGTGGACAGAAACTGGCACAAGGGCATATCGAATCGGCGGCCTGTGTACCAAGATTGTAATATCATTTCATCTCCTGCTACTCTCATTGTATATTGATTACCTGCTTGCTCTACAACTACCAAGGTAAAACGCCCGAAAACTTCTTTTTACAAACGAAGTCCACTATATTATGGTATGGCGTCCTGGAACAATCTGCCTTTAGAAGTACAGGAAGGCACACTTTATCAGTTCAAAAAACACGTTAAGATGAAAGTCTACTCAGTGTACGACTAAGCCTACAGAAATTCTCGGTAAATAGATACATGTCTATGTGGTACAAAGGCCATCCAAACTCATCTCATCCTATCACCATGTAAATAATGCTTACCTGTTGTATATATATAGCACGAGACTTGTTACTGTATCCTGAATGTAGTCTGTTCAACTATATCTGGCCAGAATACCTGCGCAGCAGAGGCCTGTATGTACTGCTTATTGTACAATAAAAAAAATAAATAAAAAAAACTTCTAGATTATAGCATTATTTCTTGTATCTGCTCTTCATAAACTTGGTCAACAGAGCTACACAATAATTCTACGGCCCGCACATGTGCACATGTCAATTTTAGACAACAGGGAGGAGGACACGGGAGTGGGGGTAGTTGGCTCATTCTCTTGTCCTATTTTTGGAAAATACATCTAAATGGGGTTAAGGCAATTCCATAACCTGGCATATCAATTATTTTAATTCCACTGCGCCTTCAATGACATGAGTCAACATTTGATTGCCTACACTATATCATCCTGAGGATTCGGTGAAAATTATACAAGATGTATATATATTGAATACGAGACAAACATGATGATTGCGACTCTTGCCGATTCAGGATATACAGTTCGTCGGCCCTTTTATTAATGATTAACAAAGTTAGAAAATTTTAATGTAAAGATAAGGAAAAAAGAAAAATTGTGCTAGAGATCTGACAACATGAAATGAATCAACAGGGGAAAGAGATCTGACAACAATGAAGGCCTAGGAGCATGTGAGGCCCGCGAAATGAAACATGTACGATCATGTGATATAATAGATATTCATGAAGGTTGTCCCAGTGTCTCTAGAATATATATCCGTATAATATCAGGAAACGTCCTTACTGTAGGCGAAACTTTTATTGTTCGTGGTCAATTACGGAAAATATACGGCCTGACGCCGTAGGCGGAAGGCCGTATATTTTCCGTAATTGACCGAGAACAATAAGTTTCGCCTACAGTTAGGATGTTTGCTTATTATCATTTATCTAAAAATAATTGAAAACGCCATTTTAATCACTTACAAAATCGTCAAATAACAGCCTATCCCACGATTGATGCTAAGGCTCAATCCTTACGGCCCGCTGTCACTTAACACTGATTTCCAGATTAACCACTAGGAGGCGCGCCGATTGCCGACGATTGAACATTTAGTTCCTTCATTATTTTCGTAATTTTTAAAAACTATTTTTTATTTGATTTTACATATCAGAAAATAATAGAATAAAAATGTGTCTTGTTTGGTAATATTTTCTGACCATAATTTAGTTTATTTATGTCATTCTAATCGCTGAAAGGGTTTGTTTACACTTTTACATCTATGCTCCGACGGCCGATAAGTTATTATTGATTAACGATTTTAGAACATTATTGAGCTATTTCACTGATTTTATGTGGTTTTTCACTAATAATGATATGTATCTCAGGTGTTTAACGATTACATAATCGTCTTGCCTATGTCTTATGTGTTATCAACTTTTTGAAGCGACACGCGATCCGCCATTTTGTTTTTTATGTTGGCACAGAAACGAGATCTCGTTTTCATGATGTTATTCTACCGTTAGTGCGACGTAATATTTAGCAGCGGGCACGAACAGTATTATTAATGCACCCCTAGCAGCAGGTAGTATTTCATATACATTCGACCATAGGTGTATAATAATATGAGAAAACGTGGTTACTGAGCCCGTACAGGTGGACGTTCGAGGTCATTTGATGAAAAAATACGGCCCGACGCCGTAGGCGGGAGGGCCGTATTTTTTCATCAAATGACCGAGAACGGACACCGTACGGGTTCAGTCACTACGTTTCCTTATTACTATACACCTCCAACTCATTTAAAATCCATTTGATCAACTTTCCTGGTTCATGATTCAATCCCTCCATTCCCGTATAATACCGCTGCATTTCACTACGGCCCGCTAGCGGGAAAACCCGGCAACTGATGCTGTAACTTCGCTTCCCGTGAGAGTTAAGGAATGAAATTTTAACACGAGTTAAACCGAAGATATCGGCGTTTGAATACGGCGACTTCGACATTCACTGCACACTGGGAGATGGGAGGGTGAAAACCCGGCAACTGCCGACGTGGAGCGGACTATGAAATGTATGACACAGGACGACCTGGAACTCTAGTAGCCAATGTAATTATGACGTCGCCAACGGGGAGCGGCGGCACGGAGGCGATCGGACTTGTTGATATCGATTGTTCTCGCATATTTAAGGTATTTAAATGGTTTTATGTGGATTTCACATGTTGACTACCTCGATATTTGGACAATACATACTTCCAGTTCTTACGGGTAAGGCTTAGCATGTCTCTCAGGTTATAAATGGGAGAGAACCACCATTTTCTTGTTTGTTTTTGACACGGACACTGGTCTCGCTTTATCGCGATATTGTACGTTAGTACGACGTAGTGTACGTCACAGCGGGACGTACGTTTTGCAATGCTTAAGCCTATGGGAATCACTACGTCCTACTACTCGGTGGGCCCGAACGTTATTTATACTATATGTCTAGCCTATAGGTGTATAGTAATAAAGGGAATTAATTATACATGCAAATGACCGCACTGGCAGACGCTGAGCCGGTACAATACGAACAGGTATATGTCCTCTCATCGCCATATATCCCACACCTTTTGTGTTCTGTAGGACTGACGGTTGGATAAAAAAAGAAAGATAACATATCCTTTGTATATAAGGGCCTAGAAAAAGCGCCGGCATTGTACTTGCAGTAGAAGTGACGATGTAGGCTACATTGATGATAATGCTATTCGCTTAGATTCTCCTTAGACATTCTAGTCACAAACAAGATGGATGCTTCATAGAGACGGGATACGATATTAGCCTCTCCTCCTAATCATGTTTCGTAAAGTGCTTGCAGCGATTCAGGACGGTTGGAATGAACACACCCTGCTGCTGGGAAGGTAATGGACGCTGCTGCATTTATGTGTCCACAAAGGAGGGGCAAATGAGAAGCAGTGGAAGAGCAATCTGCTTAATACTAGTAAAGGTCAGAGGCGTCAGAGATGAGGCGTGCGAGTTTACCAAAATAAACGGGTACAGGAGACGGCCCTGAATAGTCATTATCCATCGTATACAAGGTCCCTATTGGAAATATATGGGGAATCAGTAAACCATTATCTATTGTTTAAAAACCATCAAATGCAATAACCGCTGTGTTCAGATTAAAAGCCATTATATATTGCCTAAAATCCATTGTTTACGGGAAAATACTTCCTTTGTTCTATACAGCAGAACTATTCCCTATTGATAAACGCTTTAATATGGCAATTCATTGGATTCATTCACTTGAGATGAATGATAAATACAATAAAGAATGGTTTCATGAACAGGCGGCTCTATAAACCCTTCGGTGTTGACGTCCTAATGCACCTTATTTACGTTAGTGTATTACGACGCGTCAACCTCTCAAAATCATCGACTGTTGTCTATGTGAACACAAAATCACTTATCTATTCAAAAGAAACTTGTCCAGTACTTTTTACTGTATTGTTGTATTATTAACCAACTGTATCATTGTCCTGCCAACCGCTATATGTGTGTTGTTGTGATGTTTATCAAACCCAAGTGATACAAACAAGAGTAAATCCACAATACCGATAGTAATGTAATTAAACATTGCAAATTAAATGCCGGATAAAGGAGTGAAAAAAATTGGAAAAAAGTCCTATCTTAGGTTATTATCATATTGAGATCATAACTCTTTCCCTGCAGGGATAATCTAGGATCCTACATGTAGGTTCTTTGCTGTGACGATGTGGGTCAACACTTGTGCACAACCTTATGGACGGCAAATAGGAGGGACTGATAATGAGGTTAAACATGCCATTCACTTCATGGCTACCTTACAATAAGTATCAAGGCAGGGAGGAGCTGCTACAAACTGGCGACTGTTGAAATTCAGTCATTCCAGATACCAATGAATACAGACAATTTTTGTTGATTAATTTCTTCGTATAGAAACTTATACAATTGGTCATGTTAGGGATATAGAGAGCTGTGGAGTCGTGAGAGAGCAAGATGGTGTCTGTTCTTGGTGCAAGCCCAATCTTTTTGTTTAGATGTTCACTACAAACTACCTTTTTATTTGATGAGGTACGGCATTTTATTATTAGCCGTACCCGCTTTATGCAATATAGTTTCAGTACTAATTTGAGAGATATATCGAGATATCCTCAGTATGAAATGGTTAAATGACACCTTTTGAATTGAACTAGTGAATAAATATTCTAAAATATTGGAAATGAATATATTATATTTTGATGATTGGGTATAAGATTGATAAAGGATGAGCAATAGAGAGGTCAGGGGATGAAGCACGTTTTTGTCTTACCTGTATCTGCTTGTTATTTTGCGGCCTTACTTTATCGAGGTGGGTACTTGAGTGAAAATGAGTAACATAAATGGATGGGTGTATCCTATTTTTAGTAATCGTTTGTTTATCTAATCAACTCTATTCTTTTTGAGTCTTGTTTGAAAGTTTGTTTTGTTGCCAGGACTCTCGTTTTTTCTGGTAATTTGTTCCAAAGGGATTTGCCCGTTTTTAACATCTCTTTGATCTAGGAAGGGTTAGAACCGATTTTGCAGCTCATTGTGTAGCTTGTTTGGGGCTGGGTAGCATTTCAACACTAGCCACATTTATAGTATTATAATATGTTTTTCGATCAGTGGCAAGACTAACCACCCCTTAAGAAAAAGCTCTTTTTCTCATGTATGTAACTAACAATTCGTCACTTCTAACGTGGTTGTTTTACAGGTAAAAAAACGATGTAAATTCTTCACTGTCATCTCCTGGTTTTTCCATCAAACATTTACTGTTTTGTACTATTTGTAGTGTTTCTTTGTATTTGTTAACTAGTACTCGATTCATGAAGGAAAGAGGCAAAGTCAATTACCAGAGTAATGGTTTGGGTATACACTTTGATAGATAGGGGTCTAATGAGTATTGATCAGTGTTTGGCATACATGAATAGTTTATAGTTTAATTTCTTTATCACGTGCCAGATGTTTTGTATTATATATAAGAGGGGCCCTAATACGGACCCTATTGGTACACAGTATGTGACCTTGGTTACTTCTGATAGGAAACTGCTGAACATAGTGCATTGTTTCCTGTCAGTTAAGAACTACTTGATCCACATATGGATTTACTGATAATTTGGCAGTCACATAGCCGGCCACTCCTTCCTCAATTCCTACTGGTCAGTGCAGTCTGAACATTTTTCTACTTCCCTTTGTTATTAAACAATTACGATGCCTGTCCTTCGGCCAAGTTTCACTGACGGTAGTTATATCAGTTGAATCTAGCTGTTGAAAGAGTTCTACTTTCCTCTTACATAGACTCCAGGTGTTACAGTGTATTAATTTCAATCGACCCATTCCATTATATTGACTTGTGGTAGTCATTTGATGGTATATTAGTTAAGTCCAATACATTTCTATACCTTGTGCAAGGTGAGAATAATGAGATGTGAATAATGATAGTAACAATATGCATCCACATTGCTCAAACAGCAATATGGATTGAAAGCTGCTGAGTTGCCCAGGTTGATAGGACTTATGTCTGGGTATGTCAGATGATGTATGAGTATGCGAGCTCCCCTAGATATTATTTGTAATATATGACAATTGCAATTCTGCTTCTAGTTAAGTTGAAAAACATAGGTAGCTCGAGTTGTAGCTAAACTAATACTAACACTAAGACTAATCTTTAGGTAGACTGCGTTATTCTCCATAATAGAGTTCAATCATTAAGTTCATATCATTTGACACAAATCAGAAGATGCCGGTGTTTAGGCAGATGTTTTGATTAATTATCTTATATTGTGATTATTTTTCCTGTGGTAGACAAGTTTGAAACAGATCAGATGAGATACGATACGAGTGGTCAGTAGGCTTATAAGCTAAAGAACATAGACCAAAAACATCTAATCACCTTGACCTACAAGCTCTAGTTCGGTCACCATATCTATAGACCTTTGTTTGGAGAGTGTCATTTCGTGAATTTTGCACCACCTGACGACTTTCAGTTGTCAGTGGCTAGAAATCAGTACATATACAAAGTGTTAACTCTTGAAGAATTCTTTGGTTGATGACTAAACGGAACAGAGTGGATACACAGGTGACAGCTAATCTTCAAGTGCGGTTCAATAAGGTTAACCCTTCCTAGGAAGAACCGATTGTAAATTCCCAGAAGAAAATAGCGAGATTCTGAAATGTGCGTATAAAGTTGAGGTATAAATCGTCGTCGGTAAGGGAAAGGCACTCCTTTTTTATTTGAAATAAAAGTGGTTGCCAACCATTAATTCGTCAATATCTTCTCTTTGCAAACCACACCCGCGTACTCAGAGATATTTAAAGAGAGTGGAAAACGTCGTCAGGTGGTGCCGAATGGTGTAATGTCTGGGAAAACGTCGGCTTGTGATTTTCCACCCTTTCTTGCAAGCACCTTACCCATCTGCCCAAAAGTGGCAAATAGGCGACGGGTGGTGCCAAAAGTAATAACGGTGGCCAAAACCATTAGGTGAAAATGCCTTAATAAGCTTCGACGGGATAACACCTGGTTGGTTGCAGCATTGGTAAAAATTCAAATAAAAAAATTGAAAAGAAGCAAATCCTTAATATATCAAATGTGTGGGCTATTACTGAATCATATCTCCCAGAAAGGGAGGTCGAAAGGGGATTCACTGTAATACAAATCTATGTATGCTTCGTAGCATTAGGGATAACTGGAAGAGTTGGCGGTAATGCATAGACAGTGGACGGTTGCTCCGGACTCATGTGGTTCCGGTCACGTGACCACCCCACTCTCCAACCCGTTTGCGTCCACTTCAACCCTGGGACGCCAACGGAAAGGAACCACCCTCCCACCCTCCAAAAACTCTTCAATCCCATCTCAAGTTCTATTTCGTAGGGCTTCTCAATAGCTCATGACACTTCTTTCATATTTTGATTATATTCTATATTCTAACGAACTATAAAATTACCTCGTACTACAAGTCTAACTCAATATATTTTATAGCCATTACCGTGCTTCTGTGTAGTCATTATGAAATTTTACACTTGTGTGAGATTCAGCCATTAACTCTATTCGTCATAAACCTGTCCAGTGGAATCGTATAAATTTGACAATTTTCGTTTCGTCAGTTACATTGCCATTTACAACTGAAGAGTCTAGTGTAAGCAGTAATTATGAACGTTGTGAATAGTAACGATTTATGGGGGAAAAAACCCAACTTTGGACTTCCCTCCCACACAGCGGAAGAAGAGACCAGTGAAAAACAAGAAAGGACTTAATTTTAATTTTTCAATTTCACTTTCACTTGACAACTTCTGGATGCTATTATAATCCTCCGTGTATCGTAAAGTTAATGAAATAACAAGATACATCCAAACCAATTGCCTTCATCACACGTTATACAGTTTTTCTAACTAACCATACGGGTCGACTAGGTAGTAATTCCATACAGCATCACCTGAAGATAAGCTACTCATCGCAAACGACGTTTACACAAACAGCATGTAAGTATTTTTATCTCTATACAATGAAGATTGCACGACATTCGAAAAAGTCCTTCTATCATCTCAGGTCTATTGCTTCTAGTATTTTCTTTCTTATGCTGTCAGTCTTAATGCATCTCTAGCTTTCCCCTTCTCTCCTCCTCGCGTTTCCTCGGTGAGTACAGTATTACAATATATAAGCGTTCCTACTCACTATAGTTACGACAGAACAATAAGAAAGATATATATGATAAAATATGCAATCATTAACCTTATTGACCATTTCACCCAGAAACATTGCTTGGGTGTTGCATCTATATTCTGTGAAAATTTCATGACTATATATCCAATATTTCCTATTTTATTCCACAAAAACGAAATTTTGCAAATTTAAGAAAATTATGCCTTTTGGCATCACCCGCCCCAGCACAGATGATGCCAAATGGCATCATCCCGTCCTAGCACGGTTGATGCCATAATGCATTACCCGCCGTGAATGGGTTAAGCACCCAAATTATGGGTTTTGACCACTCAGTGCTCGTCCCCTAGCGGTATAAAGTGCCACCAGCACCTGTCCTTAAGGGGGTACCTCGGCCACAGGCACCCGTCCTTAAAGGGATAAGTACCTGTCAAAGTCATAAGGGTTTATTTTCAATCAATATTCTACTTGCCACATGACCTAAAGAACCATGTCATTGTCAGAAGCATTGTCGCCTGTATCATACGTAAACATTTAAACCCCAGTACCACAATGCGATTAGCAGGCTTGCAACTATTTTTCTATTCTTTGACTAGATGTACTTACCCAGCGACTAGCGATAGGTACATTGAGACTGGCCACAAATAATTGCTTGTGACTAGCTGAGTTTGGTGTTAGTAGGTGTCTGTGTTAGGGTTGGAGGAGGGGGGTTGTTCATACGGGTATTAGTGGGCAGTCAGACTTATATTGGTAAAGTCAGCTGGATGGAAAGTATGATGGGGGGAGCAGTCAAAGAGATGGGCAGTCAGGTGGATGGACACTAATATGGTTAGGCAGTCAGGTTAAGGGACAGGCAGGTGGATGGGAAGTGAGATAAGTAGAGAGTGGGGTGGATGAGGAAGAGGTGGGCTGTGAGATAGAAGCGTAGTCAGATGGGTGGTCAGTGAGATGAATGAACAGTTATATATGTGGGCATTGTAGGGATTGGGCAGGAAGATAGTCAGGCAGTAAGTTGGAGGGTACTCAGTTTCAAAGCAAACCGCCAGTGGGCAGGGCAGTCATGTCACACAACAAACTGCATACCCACCAGTCTGCTCAATTCGAACATTGCCTATCCACTAATCTACTAACCCACTAGCCTGCACACATTCCAACCTGCCTCCATCAATCTGCTTACCTACCAGTCTGTTCAACTCCAACCTGCCTACCCAAACAACCTGCCTAACCTACCCACAGGTCTGCTCACAGTCCAGCATGTCTATCCACCAACCAGCCATGGCTACCCGCTACTCCCAGCAGGCTAGTCACCTTTGTTCACGTTGCTTATATGTTATACTTATGTAAGACATCGCAATATCTATAAATCTGCGGATGCATGCTTATGTAATATCAAGTCTTGAAACTACCACTCCCCCCCCCCCCACCACACACACACACTGTAGAGTTTTCTACGCATTTGGTCTGACCCTCCTCCCCCAAGCTGTGTACATACTCTAAAAGGCGTATCCCACTATCACGATTTGTGCCTCCAACACACTACGATAGCCTTACGACAAGCGTTCCGATGAAAAAAAATGAAATTTTTATCGGAAGGAACAAGTCTAGCTTTCATGATGGACCCGTTCCTTCCGATAAAAATTTCATTTTTTCATCGGAACACTTGTCGTAAGGCTATCGTAGTGTGTCAGAGGCTCAAATCGTGATAGTGGGATACCCCTTTTAGGATGACCCCTCATAAGACACAAGTAATCATTTGAGTGTAAAGGGATACTGATATAGAAAGGTGTCGGTAGGTCTCGGGAAGCTGCAGGTAGGAGAGCAGGGACAGGGATGAGGGGTGCGGCCGGCGGACAGGGAGGTTTTCAACGAGCATGTGAACTCGCGTGTGTATGCACAGGAAACAGACATGCACGGAATGGTAAGAAACGGTAGGCATATGCGGCAATTACATGCACTAACGACATGGTGACATCGTTAGTAAATCTGAAATCTCGTGCAGTGGTCTCTGTGGTCCTTCGTTAGATTGTCATACGATTCCCAATCAACAACGATGAATATTCGAATTTGTATTTTAGTCTTTTGTTGCACCTGCCCTTCAAGAGATATGGTGTATATATTTGTTCTTAAACTAAGAAAGAAAAACAATCAAAATCAAGGTGGTATCTTTAGATATGCCTCAAGAAAGAGTCAAGAAATATTTAACTTGAGAGTGGAAGAAGATCAATTTAGGAAAAAAACTGCCTTTGTCATTCTCTGAAGTTATTGATTTACAACTTCATCAAAGTTTCATCACAGTATAGAGAGTCGTCTGATTATCAGATTGCACAGAATGAAAAATCCGTCCTGGATTTTGACATTTATATCTCTATCAATACATATTATAAAGTCTTGTTTGCGTCTAGATTGGCAATATTCCTATTGGTGGGATGACATTGCCAGATTTGAACAGACCACCAACTGTCTCAGTAATAAAGGTTATGGCATCCCCGCGGCGACAGCATTTTGATTACTGATGGAGTAAGTTGGTTGTTACATCAGGTCATGGCCACAAGATGAAAGCCAATTTTATTTTGTTTGTTTGCAAAGCGTGCTGGAAAAGTCAGATAACAAAAAATAGATATATGTTGGAAATGGTCAAATGATTCTGGCAGCTGTTCTGAAATATACTACAAAGGAAATCACATAAGAAAAGGAATTAAGGAAAACAATAGAATTTTTATATGATAGCCGAGTTATGATAAATAATTTCGAAGATTTTCCGGAATAAAACAGAGGATAGTCTTACTAGAGACGTTTCATGCAGTAAGTTGACCTGTGATTGCGTACATACACGTAGGCATGTGTGGAAGGTCGTTA
This sequence comes from Alentia gelatinosa, assembly GCA_950022655.1. Classification (NCBI taxonomy): domain Eukaryota; kingdom Metazoa; phylum Annelida; class Polychaeta; order Phyllodocida; family Polynoidae; genus Alentia; species Alentia gelatinosa. The sequence continues at coordinate 17,677,260 of OX465588.1, read as the reverse complement.
TGAAGCGTATAATCTACCAAAGTTTAATCCGTTTCTAGAAAGTAGACACCATGGGGATAATTACTTAATCCGACCGAATATGGAGGCCGAATCACAAGAAAATATTGAGGTCAGAAATGTGTTGAGATCCAAGATCAAGGTCATGCGCATGGACAGCACAGCCTAGGTTCATTTATAGTCACTGGAGTCTCGTTCAGTGAGATCCATCTTGTAGTCGGCAAAGTCCTGTCAGTACTTCAACATTCCCTGGAGAGGCAAGGCTACGTTCTCAGGTCGATGTATTCTTCCCTGAGTCTGTGCCTGTAGTGGATAATATCTGGTCATGCTACTATGGATATCTGCTGCTGTCTTTGTCCTGGTGAGTAGATGTAATATATTTATTTTGGTCTATGCGTATGGAGGCATAAAAGGATATATGTGTGGTCAGTATACATTGTTACCCACCGATTCATCTCTACAAGCAATCAATTATATTTATCTGAATGTGTTCTGATTAAAACATCACTTTTTCCCTATAATGATACACGAGCATTAAAAATCTGTATGGATAATGAGATCACATAGGGGATTATGCTGTCAGAGAAAGATAAATGAAGTAGAATCTTTACACAAAGGGAATCGGCAAGCAGAAGAAAAGCTAATCTAAGAAACGATTGCTTCTGGTTGTAATGGTAATCCTTTAGGGTATATTCTGAAGTAGTCGGGCAGTGGCTAAATGGTGATATGGAGCGATACAATATTATCATAGTATCATTTTACTTATCACATATAACACCTGTCAATTCTATCGGATAAGCTTGCAGTTTCTCCTGGACAAGGGGACAAAGTGAACCGAACTTAGGCTTGGAGACTGAAGAGCGACAAGAGTGAGATTCTGGTGCAAGGAAAAACCTACTGCCCTTTTATGTTTTCTGTATGCAGATTCACATTAACCTTTTAAGATTAGTTTCTTGCCATACCGAAAACATAATTTAGGAGTGTAGTTTTCTGATCGCATTGTCCTGAGAGAAAACAATGAGATTTCAGAGGATTCACTGGTCAATCCATCTGATCGAGCTTCTGATGGCCAATGGTTAGCTCAAAGCCTATGCTGGTTCCACAGGTATCTGCTACTAGGGAGGCATTTGCAGAATATACCCTCAGGGAGAGCCCATCGATACACATACTGTTTCAAAATATGTAACAAATCTGATTAGGAAAGTAAGTGTTATAACACTGCCATTATTGCTGAATATGCAAACATGGTGGCAGTATATTTCTTAACTGTATAATCACTTGCTCAAGCACCTTACCTGTCAAAGTCATCGAAGCTCGTTTTTGATCAACGTTCCTGCTGTGATTTGTCATTGGCCTTATTTCCCTATTCTTATTGAATTGTATCAATTTAGTACCCCAATAAAGTTTATTATCTCACCCCTGGTACAAGTTTAGCCATAGGAATAACATTGGAAAAAATACCCAATGATCACCCCCGTAAAGTGACAATACTACGCCACGGCCGTGGCGTAGTGAATTTGAGATGACGTCATATGGATTTGCTAAGTCTATTTGAGTTATTGGGAAATTTTAATGATATTTAATGTCATAAAAAGGGGTGAGATAAATCCAGAACCACACTCGAATTGTAAAATACACAGAACTCCATAACCGTCATTCGGCTTCACCTCAATGATGATTGCGGCTCATCCAAACTCATGGAGTATTGTCTATTTGTATATACGATTCTCAATGCAGTTCTATATAATTGCCTGTCGTATCCAAATCCCTACTAATGCTATGTCCATTTGCATCTGAAAACTGAGATGGTTCCCTGTTGTGTTAGCCACTTCCCATGTTTGACTCAAAAACCAGTGTTCAACCACTGCCAGCGCTTGAGCCAGCTGATACTACTTGCCAGCCTGTTGGTACAACATTTGACACAGGTGGGTACCAGCCAACTCAAGTAGCCTACATGTGTCATACAAAATGATACCTGCTTTGTTTGTTGGCTGGCTTCCGCCTTTATCCTACCCCTAATAAAAAAAAGTGCCATAGGCTTAACATTAGCTTATTTTATGTGGCATGCAGTGACATAAAGTGTGAGGGGCATAAAAAAATACACCAATAAGTGACCAGATCATGGGCTACTCTAAAAATAGTTCCGGTTGCACTCAAAGCGTCCAGTCAAATGTTTGCTCACCAGAGTGAATATTACAAGTGGTTTATGAAACCAGCCCCAACTCAAACATCATTCTAATGCCGACAATAGATACTCACTTAAGTAAATTGAGTTATAATCACCCACCAATGTATATATATTTAATGATCGCTCCAAACTCTGTTTTGAGAAATGTCATGCTAATATCTAAAGATAGAAAATCCGCAACTAACCAGCAACAATTCACACACTTCCCATTAAAATTAGGTTTTGAAATTTATATGCCACTTAGGTGAATATATATGAACTAAAACATACCCAAATATCAGGAAGATTGCCCTCTTCATTCTACCATTATTGGCGCCGTTTTGCGACTGTATTTGGGCTAAATCACTCAGACACTGTGTGACAGCTGTAAAATCCAGCTGGCTCGCAGTTCAAATCCATTTGACGTTGTGGTTAATATTAATATCAATCCGATATAGTTTCACACAGATCAGTGTATTCGTCTCCCTCTAGTCACAGTAAGGTTATCAGATCAGTGTTACGGTTTAAATTTAATGACCCAGCTCCACGTATTGCATAGATTTGTGGCCTGCTTATGAGTACCATGGCAACACGTTTCGTTATGTCAAAATGAAGCCTCGACAACGGTTTTAATGGTCTTAATCATCTTTTATATGTTTTTATTCAATTGTACACTTTTGGACATCAAGATTTGAATAAATGCAGTGAAACAGTTGCGAATTATATCCTCTCCTGAAGTAGACCGAAGCACTGCCGCTTAGATAACTTGGTCGCAAACTGGTTCAGATAACATATAGCAAATCAATACCCGGCACTCATCTAAGGTTGGTTGTTGAATCGATATTCACATTTTAGTAATCTAAAAGCGTAGAGATGGGGTAGGATGAATATCACTGCACTGACATTATAATAACAGGTATATTCCATGGTGCCCCCTAGGGGATACCCAGGGGACTAGTGTACTGCATCCACTATCTCACTACACTGGCCAGGAGATCTAGACTACGTTAGGTCTAATCAGGTTGAATTTGTGGCCGCTTTGGCCCTTTGCTGGTTCCCGCCTGTCTAGTACTTTGTGTATTCCACCGTGTCTTCTAGTGGATATCTGGGGAACCAGCGTATCTTGGCCGCTACAGGGAAATGTCTGTTACTACCCTGCCAGACCTTTTATACTGCTTTTTTCGAAATGCAATGAACATGTACACCTTGGTTTCTTTATCACTTTTTAGGTATGAATATATATCCTATTAAGTATGTCTGTTTTTAGAGTAAACATTGAACAAAATTACCTGGTTGAGGCACACACAGCAGATACTGTATGTGATTTAAGCCGAGCAACTCTTAAGTTTGGCGTATACACCAAATTATCGCAGTGCTTGCCATTGCTTTGGAGCTTTGGTGTAATTGAAAACTTTATACATCTCGTGCAATAAACTTTTTATTGCAATTAACAATTTATTAATCGTAAAAGTAATATTCTCCGTGTTGCTTGGATATTACTAAGCATCAACCACTCGGAGATTACGACTACCGGGTACGCCTACAAGAAATCGCTCCTTATTTCTTTGTATTCTAGTTTAGTTTCGAAATTTCTCAAATATTACACAAGGTATATAACATTAACCATCAATTGTGGCGGCATGATATTATCTCCTCTGCGCCAGTACCATTTCAATTGACGATTATCAGAAAGGCAGGAGCACTCGACATTCTTGATTACATGATTACATATTATATATATATATATATATATATATATATATATATATATATATATATATATATATATATATATATATAATATGACCATACAAGAAGACCTGCAGTCACCTGGACTATTGGACATCAACTGGCTGCAGTCCCTGTCTCCTACCTCTCCACATCTACCTCACCTCTAATAGGCGTCAGGGAAAGTCCAAATGTTGCAAAGTAGTTTTATTTCTTGATTATGTACATAATCAGAGACTTGAGAGAGTATACCTTGGACACCTATCATTGGATAAGAATACTTAGTGGAACGTTTTCAAAAGGTTTTTGGTAATATTACCGGAAGTATGACATTAGTTTATCCTGTAATCAAAATTCATGAAATGAGGTTATCTATGGATGTTTACAACGTAGCATAGTGTCCACCATTTACCCCGAAGGGGGGAGTTGCTTCCCCCGGAATAGCGACCCGAGGACCAAAATATCACTCCAGATTCTTTATCTGTATTCAATAAGAAAACTAATGACTTTTCCACCTATATGACTGAAAATGTGGTGCTGTAAAAAGCACCGAAACAACAGAAAACTAAGGATACAACATGATACGATCCGATATTATCGGAGCAACGTTTTCCCCACATTTCTAGGAGCATTGACCGCAACAGGCCTAAACTTTTCAGGTTGGCTATGTTAGTTACCAGATACTAACAAAAACATACCCAGCGTAACTCCAACAAAATTATCCCTAATTTCTAGATGAGGACGACGGTACGCGGACAGCCCTGTGCCAGTTCCCCGTGCCTCAATGGCGGGCAATGCCTGGAGGATCCCGGGGGCTTCAGGTGCACCTGTGACGTCGGCTACCTTGGCAAACTCTGCCAGACAGGTAAGTTACAGCTGACAGGTGCTAATTGACATGCGAGGCTGCGACACTATAGTCAGGGACTCGTGGCTGCTTCAGGCGGCAGTATACTCATAGTAAACTATTTCATTTCGTGAGGTGTTTGCTTGCGGTCGTTTTTCCATGTGATGAGCATTTCGCTTAAATTGGACATTCCGATGCTGACAGATGAATAATGATATTACTCTATGAATATATCTGACATATGTTATCCTCATCAAGAGTCTTGTTAAAATATAAGAGGTTAAGTGTCTCATCTATTTTCTCTCGAGGAATGGGAATGAAATAACTCTGTACCAACGCAAACGATATGAATGTATATATATTTATGTGTTTTGGGAGGGGGTGCATAGCTTATAAATAGTACTTAGAGAATGCTCCCGACATACTCCCACACTGTCTAGTCCCTACAATAAATTGAATATGTTCGTTCATATCAGAAAGCCAGCTGAATGGTTCTTGTGTCAGAACCATGTCGGAGTATGTCGGCGTGTGTCGGCAGAAATGTAGCACCGGACCCATGCACTGCTGTGATGAAGCAGCCCTTTCCGACAGAACACGCGATTCTGTGTTGGAAGCATGTCGGAATGTATGTCGTATTGTGTCGGAAGCTCAGTGGGTTCCCGACTTTAGACTTTTGGACTGCGAAATTCTTTAACATTTCTAGATTGAAATACATACGAATAAGGTTTTCTGGAGAAAGGAGTAATCTTAATAAAAGAGGCAAATCTATAAAGCCAACACACTTTAAATCACCAACCCCCAACTGCTATTTTTACGCATTATCTCATCTTCATTACCCACACCTATGTAAATAACTCATCTAATAGTGCACTGAACTTGTTCGTGCTTCCAAGCCAAGAAGATGGATGAAAACCTTGTCCATATTGTAAAGTGTTGCTGTAATACTGAAATGAAAACCTGCAACAGCAAATTTTATGTTTACGAAATCAAAGAGAAAATCTTAACGACCTAGATGACATAGAGGCTGCGTAGCTAGACAGCCAAGCCCCAGAAGACTTGTGATGGTATCTAGAAGAATGCCGAGTGCCGCTCCTGGGCCCTGTTTCATAAATTTTGAACGATACGACCATTGCACGATAAGATCTATCCAACGATGTACGACCTCGTGGACGATGGTCGTCCAATTTGGTTACATAAAGCCGATCGTAGGGAAACACATGAATCGTTCGTCCAAATTATTGTATCTTTGACATACATCTTAAGGGATCATAGATCTACTATGTGGCAGCTATGCACCCCCCCTCCTCCCATCCATACATAGTGCTTATGACCTATTGGGTTCCAGTCTTAACGATCAGTCTCCTGGTATTCAACCCACAGCACAAATTTGGGCCTTAGCTATTTCAGTCAATTTTAGTAATTTTTCAAGGATTTTTTTTTCAAGTTGTGTATCTTAACGTTAATAAAGCTTTATTTTAATTTTAGATCTGAGTGAATGAAATGAATACATGAATGGAGACCCGAGACACCCTCTAGAGGTGTCGTACGTTAGGACGATTTGGGATGATATAAGACCATTTACACGATGTAGGTCAATATTTATGTAACAATTTTTGCCCTTCTCATTTCATCATATCGTACGAAGGTCTTACATGTACGAGAAAACCCAGATATGCAACGATATCCTCCCTACGACCATTGTACGATTTTTTAAATGATCGTTCAAAATCTATGAAACAGGCCCCTGCCTCGGTTACGCTTGTCCGATGATCTGCATCATTGACGCATCGTCAGAGAAAGCCGAGAATGCCTATACGAGCTTTAATTCTGCTGCAGAAGATTCTCACTGTTATATAACTTATCCTTCGAAAAAAAGTGGGCCCCCTATTTTCATAAATATGCCCCGATTTCTCCGATATACGGCAGGAGGTCACTCGTGTTCGGACACTCGAGCTATTATCTACGTCTTATTTTATTACAGCGTTCACATCATTGTTCAAACTTTGAAAATAATTTTGCATGGACGCAATGTTTGTTTTCATTTTCTCTATTTCAATGCCAGCGCTATTATTGTGAATCCTCGATCTACTTTTCCCTCTCTGTCTCTCGAGGAACCCTGTGATCTCCATGAGGTGTGTAGTCGAGGTATTTTTTAGGAGTATCAAACTCACCAGCTCGATCGTTTCTGGATGTGAGGTCATCGTCAGGCCCTCCATCGTCAGATCCCTCCATGTTTTCTGCACCTGCTTGTCCACCATCTTTAGCGTCTTTGGAGCCAAATTTTAGCGCGATCTCCAATGATCTCGAATCTACAACTTTTCTGCTGCATTTCTGTCCCCTCGGGGGTGACACTTCTTTCAGTTCCGGGACTGTGGCATCGTTCCGAATAAAAAAAAACACGGAAAGCAGCAGAAGAAAGACAGAGGTTGTGAGTCTTTGTGGTGAGACGTAGAGGAATGGAATGGCCCGTGAGTTGACCCTGTCAAGCTCTACTAGAATATAGTGGTGGAGTGGAGGAGCTCTCTGCATGTTGTGCCAGAGAATAACTACTTCAGATTGATGTCAGCAATAATCTAATACCAGGGTACATTTTGCCTCTCTGACAGAGATCTTTGAGATTAGACGACCATCTGTTTTCGACATCGACTGGTGGCTGGAATGGGGCATCGTGCTAAAAGCCAACCCACTCTTTTGCTGATATTGAATATTTAAGACCAACTAATTCCTAATCTGCCTGGTGCACACCTGCACACCTTTTAGCGTTTTGATAAGTCCAGGATAGCCTCCAAATATCCATATCGAATTTATATTCGTGCTGAAACCTTGAGCCTAACCGATGGAATTAAATCACTGGTGGCGTTATTGCGTAATTTTCACCAAATTGATGGGTGACGATTTCAAATGATGGGTTGTTACAGTCACTGATCTGGGGCGTACACCAATTCTCCAGTGTACACAAAATATCGATCGGTGCTTCCCGACTGGAGATCGGTGTTCAATAATCGGCCAATGGGGAATGTACTTTGGGGGTACAACATGTTGTACTTTTTTTTTCTTCATGCGACATTAACTCCGCCAGTATTGTCACCGTAACAATGGCCGTTGTCTTCAATTTCTGTAATTAAACTAGCTAGAGAGAGCAAAGAAAGGGCAAACAAAGGTGAAACGCTGATAGTAATTAACTGGGTTTTAATAACGGCGCGTCAGACCAATCAAGCTGGAAATTAAATCCCATATTATGGTTCCTTGAAATTGAATATGGTGATCTCAAAGTGTCACAGAACACAAATTTAACTTTGTAAAAATGGGATCACGGTATCAGTGTTTCTTCCAAGTCATCTCCCTCAAATTTCACACAATATAGTAAATGTGTAGTGCTAAAGAGTTAGGTACTGAGGACTATCATATACAGGCCACCATCCTGGTTTTAAGACTCCCAAGATCCGAATCGTGTGATGTCCCTTTTGCTATCTTCACCCTGCTGTCAGACTCAATGTAACCCATGAACATTGATGCCGGCTGCTGCGTCCAGATTATTCCGTGCCGGTAGTTGACTATAGCAGTTTTCTGTACAGTTGTGCCACAAAACACTTAATAGAAAAACTCCAATGCATACATACACAATATTGACTGGTTTCAGATACAAGCGGCCGTATGCTCCGAGGAGTTGACGCGTAGTAATATCCGAGCGTATGCGAGGATATTGCGGAGAGACAACTCCGAGGAGCATACAACCGCTTGTATCTGAAACCAGTCCATATTGTATTTATTATACACCTTTTTCTGGACAAGTGGCACGTCAATATCAGTTTGTTTTAGCTATGCACTATTTTTCCATACGCACTATTTTTCCGTATGCGCCACCCGGAGCATACAACATATCCATATGCGCCGGGTATGTCTATACAAATGTCCTATGTGTTTTCTATGGACACTTTGTATTAGGTGGATAATAAAGAACAGAGGCCTCCGAGTATGTCTGGGCTTGAGTCACATGGTGCCCACTGTCGACGAGCTCCACCGGCGTTGCGATGTGATGAAGTTGGAAACCCAACGAAATCTTTTAAGACTTTTATACCAATGCAAAAAGTCGCTAAGAATGGAAAACAACCAATTGGCTGCAATTGGCCAGGACTAAGAAGGCGGCCCAGATTCGAGGTCTAAGCAGAAACTTGTTTTCAACTTAATGAGACCAAAAACTGATTTTGTCAAGCGGTCCCCCTCTTATTGCGGAGGGACCATGTGAATTGCACTTCCTGAACAGGTAAAAAAAGCAGATAATAATCAAGCTTTCCAAAGGTTCCTCATAAAGCACCTAACTGATTTGTGAACACAATGAGGTAGATAGAAATATAATCTTACAAATTAAATTTATTATCATCCCACTTTTTTCATCATTATTCGTATCTTGACTGAATAAAAATCATAAATTGAGATAATTAAATCCCATTCAGTAACCTATGCACAGTAATATAGGTCAAAATAAGAACGCTATTTCAGAGGGAAAATGTAACCAAATGCTTAGAATATGCCATGAAATGCTTGCTTGCCATATGTGAAACTAAAAGTAAAATAGTACATTACTACGTCGTGTAGTATGCTAATATGTATGCTCTATGTCATATTAAACATATCTGTAGTAATAATTATTATGCCAAGACTTATACTCTATACTTATTGCCAATGTCTTGCTTATGGGATTCCCTATCTCTCTATTTGTTATCATGTAATTTGAAAATATGTGATGATCATAATTCTATTAAGATTGATAGTAATTTCTCAAAACGGGCAAATGTCCAAATTGTTATTCTTTGAAACATTGGAAGGTGGAAGACGGCTACTATGATGTAGGCGAACTGACGCAATAAAAAGAGATATTTGTGACATCTTGACCTTAGATTTTATAGCATGAAGATGTCCCTTGGTGGGTCCATCTGCGAGTCTGAAAAGCAGCACATGGGGAATGGCAGCTGTACGATGGTGAGGCTCTTCCTCCCTTGCAGTGTTGTGCGCCTCCTTCTATGTTGATTTTGATTTGTAATAGATACTCTATTGAACTGAACAACCGTCAAGAGGACACGAATAGAAGAAAATATGCGCAATATCACGAATGCCAAAAACAGGGCATACTTTGCCATCGCAGTGACAGGAAACTGCTCTCTAAACTTGAAGATGACGGAATATCAATATATTTCTTTAGAGATAGGATGAGCAATCAAACTTCTCAAAATTGTTATTTAGTTCTATGCTTACTGACCTATGCTCAGTATATAGTGAACGATTCATATCTCACATTGGTTGAAAGAAATGAGGTACGGCCAAGTGTGACGTTTACAGTCTCCATTATCAATGCATATCTGGACCCAACAATAAAAAAACCACAGAAATTCATTAAATATGCAGCACAAAATTAGGTAATCAACATATGTGGATATTTTTGGAGGAACAGTTTTTCATTAACAATTATTTTTTACAAGACAGAATATATGTAAATATTTGCCATAGGGCATAGGGCTAAAACCACTAGTAAGAGTAAGTCGTTCGTCTCTTGTTATGGGTGGGCGCGTTAAAAACACTGGCGAAGAGTGTCCCGGAAGCTGGTGGCTCCCTCCGTGATTGAGCCATGGTTCTGGATTACCTGGGAGCTGCAAGGTGGCACCGAGAGACTGCCGATCTCATATATCTTTTATGTCTACTAGCCCAGTACCAGCTTCTGCTAGTGCAGTAGCCGCTCCTCTCCTTAAAGATTATCGTCAGGCGTCCTTTAAGTCAGGCGATCTTATAAACTTTTAGACAAATTTTTTGGTGAACCATATATGAGAGCCCCGGAGATAATTTTCTCTTCTCATCAACTGAGAATAATTTGAGGGATAGACTACTATAGGTGATTTAAGTGACAAGAAATATGTCACTGAAAAATCAAGGTTACCGGTATCAGCTAGTATAACTTCAAGTACCCCCTCATTTGAAGTTATAGTTTTTGTTCAGCCAACCTCTATTATAGTATGTGTAGTAATTTTTTTGTTCGCTTAACCCTGTGGGTTCCGTGTTGGAAAAAATTTTGACTCAGCCCATCCACCTGCAACGAAAAGAAGCCTACCATATTCACAACTACTCAGAATCAAGAGGATATGTCAGAAAACAGAAGACTTCAAGCGACACTGTGAAGAAAAACTCAACAACTTCAGGGAAAAAGGATACCCAGAGGCACTCCTCCGCCACTGCAAGAATCGAGTAGACAACCAAGAAAGAACAGAACTACTGAAAGGAAAGACACACGACAAGCAAGATGACAAATCAAACTACGTTTTCCTAATCAGCACATACAGGGAAAACGACAAAAGGTTGGGATAAATAGTAGATAAAAACTGGGACCTACTAGCGAAGTCCATCTCGACAAAGGGAATACATCGCAAACACGTAACCAAGGGATACAAACGAGCAAAAAACTTAAGACACCACCTGGTCAGGGCAAGGACAAACTACAAGACGGCAGCCCATCCAAGGACAGGTATCGGCACAGAAAATAACAACCAGCAAAGTACACCAAGACATGTACTGCAGAATCATACAGGGAGAGGGAACAATAACATCAAGAACAACAAAAGAGAAACATGGGAGCAACATGCAACAGCTCTAACCTTATATACTGCTTAGAGTGCAACGTCTGCAACATACAGTATGTGGGCCAAACAAAAAGGAAAATCAAAGAACGAGTAAGAGAACACCTAAACTGCATTAGGAAAACTTCGGCAAGAACGACGTCCTGACCCACTATAACCAATCAGACCATAATGGGAAGGAAGATGTCAAGGTACACATATTAGACTACATATACAAACAGGAACAAAGCAGGTAGACTACGAAATAAGATTGAATTCAATTGGATTCATAAACTCAAGAGCCAAGCACCAGAAGGACTCAACACCATGGACAACAGATATGGATAGACAACACACCAGATGGTCGACAGAAGTATAAATCAAGCTACTTCCACCACTTCTAAGCCATGTCAAAAAATAATTTCTAACGTAGAAACCTCAGGGTTAAGCGAACGAAAAAATTACTACACATTCTAACAAGTGGAGGAGGAGCTAAACGGCTGGATGTAGAGAGAGAGGCACGGGAATCGATCCCCCTCCTCACAGACCAGGATGGGGAGGAAAGACCACTAGCCATCAACAAATCTACGATTAATCACACTATCGCACAATGCCTGATGAGATCCGACGAGGTCGAAACCACAGAGTAAAGTGCTCCCACAAATACACACACAAAGACGACAGGAACGAGAATTAGAACCAACTTGGAAAAGACACATACACAAACGAGGAAGATTAAGACAAGAACAAGATCTGGGGGACGCCTTCCGCCAGAACATAAAACAAGAAAATAGGTGACCAAGAGTATAAAATGAAAATAACAACAAAAATACAAAAATCTGACAACTAACTCAGTGGCCACAGCAAAAGTGACCAGGAGAAAATGGACGGCAAATCTCAAACTCTACAACTCACCAATTGGGAATAATAAATAAAAAATAAAAGAACCTGGGGGTAGAAGACGCCGTTCTTCTACACAATATGTGGACAAAAAATGATGCAACGGGTGCCACCCAGTTACGTACGAAAACCCTTATGAATGCCATCGGACAGCACAAAAAAACGTTTTCTCTGATATTAACGTGATTAGCAACAGAGAAACACACATATAAAAAACAAAAAACCACCATACTAACCCTTAACCCTACCTCCAAAAAACAATTGAAGCCAACCTCAACCTACCACTACCCCAAACCATCATAAAACAACAAATAAAGACCAGACAAGTCACCTTTCAACATACAATGACCAACAGAACCACGAAACAACAATATATCAAATAACCAACACCCATCCAAGTACTTACAACTGCATCGATTCACCATAACCGACGATCAACACACCCGCCGGCCAACGGGGGGAGAACACCAGAACAGTGACCAGATCAACAGAAGAGCCCAGAAAACCAACCAATGGGAAGTGCGGAAACGGGGTCGACCGGAACAAGCACGAAAATAACCTCGCCAACCTGTACACTCTCTACATTGTGGTCGTAAATGCGACTTAGATGCGGTAGAACCTGTACACGCCAAATCTCACCCTATACTAAACCTCTATTATAGTACGCCGATCTTTTGTAATGATATTGGATACTGTGACCGCCATCTCTGGTTCCACAATGTTGCTCGTCTTAAACAGATTACAAAAACCCAGTTACGTCGCTATACCAAATGGTTAAGTCAACTCCTCTGAGATTACAGCCACTCGTACACAAAACCAAATAAGTGGATGGTCCCCTACACTTCCTTGACAAAACCAGTCATTATTGTGTTCTTTTACCCATTCGCAAGTCTAATTGAACAGATTGGACGTTAAACTACCAAAACAAACAAACAAATACCCATTCGCGCTCCTTGCAACATTACCAAATTTGTCTCCAGGAGGATAACTGCAACAAAGTACAGAAAAATATTGAGGCAGAACTTTGCACACCGTTCAAGGTGACAAGGTATTCGGGACAATATTTCCAACTGAAGGTACATATTCCATGGTCAACCTGAAATTATAGATGAACGACAACCAGAAATCTCCTTGATCCAATTAATGGAGTTAACTTATTTTCTCTGTCCAGTTTGGATTGCCCTCATGACCTGAGTGTTATTAGTGACCATAGTGGATCATGCTAATCTTGTATAGAGGGCTCCATCGTCCTAACCCGACCACTACCGGCCACATTCCCCGTTAATCGATTGAGTCATTTGACTCGAACGCCACAGGTTCCCTTTCTGCGTGGTGACCTATGTAAAAAAAGCATTATTCCAAATGCCTGCTAACAAGTCTGGACTCGTAACCCCGCCGAAAACGATAAACGATACATCTGTTTCCATTTTATAAGTGTGACAAGTGATTGGAGAAAGGATCTTTTCTTCCCCATCGAAAACCTGCAAAAGATTTGCCCAAAACCCGTGATCGGCTTAAAACTATCCTCTGAGATTGATACCATTCACCTGTGCAAGAAATGATTTGTTCAAAAATAATGATACTCCTCAAAAATGTCCTTCCCCCACGTATTACATGGCACTTCCGTTTCAACAGTATCAATCTCTACTCCTAAGTATTCCTCCGTGGCTGAAGAACATACCAGTTTTTCCTCTTCTATCTAAAATCTAGAATCTAAAAACTAAAATCCAGAGTACAGATCAGGATATCCAGACTTTCCTGCACTCGGCCTCGTCATCTCCGAAAGATTACATAATTATCTTGTGGCTGATGTGGGGCAGAAATATTTGTGATAAATTAATTGGACACCCTTATACAAATTTGACGTACATAGGATGTAGATAGGACGATGGTGATAGGTTGTAAGCATATTGAAAATGACATCTGTGGTGTTATTTGGGGGCGACTGGGAGGGGGGGGGGGGGGTGTCAGAGTGGTTGTACAAGGGCACAAGGAACAGATAATAGATTACGCAGGAATATGGTCATATTTTACTCTCAAACTTAGGGAAAATATCATGAGTTGAGGACCGATAGCAGCGAGTCAATTCTGTCCCTCATACCTTTAAGCTAAATGCCAAATATTGCCTTCTTTTTAAATTCCAGATGTACCTATCCACTTAGCTATGCGAGGGAATACTTCACCCATTCAGGGCAAAGGTGTTAGTGCAGACATTCACAACTCACCAACGCTGACATCGGATGGCTCCTTCGATCACGTGGTCTTCACTGGCCAATCAGAGTGGCTCTCTCTTCGTGATCACACCAACGCTTGCTTTGGGGACGTTTCTCAATGCAATCAGGGCGTCTCATACGGGGTTTGGCTGAGATTTCACCCAATAGATATGTTGACGACAGGGTATTTTCTATCATCTGGTGGTCAGATTGATGGGCCAGGGGGCATTGCCATCTACTTCAAGGACCCGAAATTATTTGTAGAGGTATGTTTATATGTTATATACCGCAAAGGCTTGATATTACCATCAGCATAACACAATATGTACTAATTGATTTGTGTGAGAACTATAAGTTTGAATGTGCTTTCGTAAGAAGATGGCAACATAGGAATTCCTTCTAACATTTGTGAGAAAAATATGAAATCATAGACAATTGAGTAAATTCCAGCTACAGTGAGTATTCCCGGTATTGTTTTAAACTCGTTGTTTTATCCAAGTACTCTCGGTAATGCTAACAACCATCTTATTCCTAGTTTCGCGATGGTACCTCCAAATATGGGCCTCTCATCTGGCCGATAAGAGACTTTCGATGGTATCACGTGATGGCCACGTGGTCGCTGGCACACGGTCTGCGTCTCTATGGTGACGGTATTCTTCTTGACGTCATAAAGTCGGGGCAGGGGTACAGTAGAACAAGTACCGAGACATCATGGACTCTTGGACGTCCTAATGATGCCATGTCCGACTATGTCACTGGCCAGATGGCCGATCTAGTCTTCTGGGACAGAGAATTAACAGCAGATGAGGTCCGACAGTTCTTCGTCGACTCTATGTTTGGTGAGTATTTTGCATTGTTATATACCTATCGCTGATCGTTTATGACATATTACCCTCTGCCAGGGGAACACTTTGACGTAGTGAATGAGCACCAACGTAGGGTCAACATGTTGTAAATAGAAAACTCCATATTGGACATTTGAAAAAGGAGCAATTTGTTAGGCCACAAATGAAAGAAACTGTATAGAATTAATGAAATAATGATCTCCAGTTGTGACGTTTACCACTGTAAGTTACAAGACGCAGAATGTTCAATAGACTGAGCGGAAATTGCCGTGTTATTAGTGGAGCAGATATCAGACCTTGACCTTGTCCTACTGACATAATGGTCACCAAAAAGGTAGATTATCCCCATATTAAAATCAAGTACAATAAGCACTGCCGGGATCCGGCAAGGAAAATCCTAAATTCTCATATTTGTAAGCTCCTCTACTATGTGAATTTAAAAACTATTCCTTATGTCTTCCATTCAAATTATAAACCATCTTATCGTTTGATGGCAGATGACTGTGGAATCCCTGCCGTGAGCCTAACTAGTACCAGGAACATTCTCACAGACAGGGATACTATAATTGAAACTGGTCTTGTGGCTTCATGCACTGGCTACCTCGCCGGTGTTGACTATTTGGCTAACTATGTGAGTATGGTCTTCGGTTGACCTTTGTTTCACTCTCTCATTAACCTCTTAGACTTCTGAGCAATATCATCTTGTTGAACAATATCAGTAGTTCAGTACATATGCTTTATTTTGACATATCAAAGTTTTAATTTGGTTAGCGCTTTCTTGATCCTATAAAATGATAAATATTGTTGATGTTTATAAGATATCCCAAACCGCAGTGTGTCAGTTTCGCTTTTATTTTGCTGTGCTCTAACACTTACAAAGACCTAAGAAGGTATCATAAAACACTGCAGCTGGCCACCCTGCGTATTCTCTGTATATTCAGCTCCAATAATAAATCACCTACATAGATGCCAAAGAATAGGCGCCATGTATTCCTGCAATAATACAATCGGATCGGTTGCGCTCTTCATCATTACTACCCCACTCCAGTTTTTATTACCTTGCGACGATCGCATCCCACACAGAGGCCTGTGACAATTCTTTCGCAAAGCATGAACATTATCAATGTGTTTCAAATTGAGGCGTCCGCCCCTTTATTGAAGTCAAACTATGAACGATGTAGTAACAAGTCATATCTGTAAAGGACCACCTGTGAATGACTCAATAAAGAAATTGTTATAAAAAAAAAATTATAAAAAAAACATCTCCTGATTTACGATGCGACGGGTTCGTCGCCACCTTCCTTGGAGGCACATTCATGGTTTTGATTTGTAAACATTTTCTACTTACAACGAACCCCATTGGACGAAGGGTAATAGCAGGATGATAGCAGAGGGGGGTAAAACAGAGATGTCAGTTTTCCACTTTTCCGTGGAAATCCGCGTCAAACAAAGATAACATTGACATAGCCTTATTTACACCAATAAAAACGTTGGTTTTGACCCCCCAACAAACCATCAGCCCCATGCCATGGCCGATAAGGACATGATATCCAAGTTTTCACGGTCTCTCTGAGGCAGAACATTTCACATACAGATATTTCCACTTTTTTTCCTGAGCCCAACTGACATCCCTGGTAAAAGGCGGCTGCTCGGTGTAGCTGGCATCACCTGGGAGTGATCGCCATGTGAAGCACCATCATCAGCTAGAGGTGATCACCTGGAAGTAATCACTAGGTAGATAGGCTCAGGGAGTCTGACAGTCAGCAGGAATGGTCTAGAGGGTAGCGATGCAGAACAAGGTTACGTCTGGGACAAACTCTAGTGGGTGTGGCTCAGGTAATGGGCAGCTCAACTGCATCATGATCAATGGGAATCAACCAGGTATTGTTTCTGCATGATGAACGTTGCAATAAGCAGCTGTTTCTCATCTAAGAATAATGGGCAACATCTAGTCCATAGAGGAGAGGGTACAGATAGGCTATGTGTATTGGCACATTGAACAGTGGTCATGACAGATAGGCTAATGAAGATGCCATACTGAATTGGTGTCCAGGGGATACCTAAAGAGTGTACCTGATTCTCAGGGGATGTTTAGTATTGTGAGAAATACTGCACCATGGACCTTTTGTGCTGTAACATTATAAAGATTGGATCCTGATGATTTTGACATTTGTGTTCTCCATTTCAAGTCGAAAGGGTTAATGCTAACAGTCTCAAAATAATTTAATAATGTGTTTTATATACATGTACATGTAAAAAGCTCATTCAGATTCATTCAATATTTCCAAACTTTCAATGCATTTTAACATCAAAATTGTCAGCGGGATTTACACTAACCCTCTGATCGAATCATGAGGTAATTGTAACCGAGTCACTTTATTTGTGCCACCAAAGCCGTCCCGATGCTCTGCGACACCCACCAATAGCTTTACGATTTCAATGGAATAATATGAACAATAATTGACACAAAGGCGTGGATGGCGGAATAATTAATAAAACAGGGTTTATTGAAAGGTAACATTTGGACCTTCCCCTGCCTATACATCAAGAATTACAGGTAAGCTAAAGCTTGAAGCCTGAAAAGTAAGATTAAAAAACGAACTGCTCGGTTGAGCAAATCACAGCGGAATGAGTATTTGAAACCACGGGCGTCACCAAGTAACCTCCGGTTACCGCATCAGTAACCGGGATACCTAGAAGAGTGGGTGTGACGCCCAAACAACAACAACAACAACAACAACAACAACAACAACAACAAGACCGCAGTGAATATTTGCGGGAGTTATATTGATGATATTTCCATCACATGCAGTTTTTACAGTTTTATTATTTAGTAATTCAATGTAACAGATATGGTTCATTAATATATTATCCCCAATAAACTACACTAGTTTTGTAAATGATATGTAATACTAACAACTCAGAGTGGTACATTAGTATCATTTCGTAGAATGACAAGGCAATCTGAATGCTATGATGGTAGCTAGATATAACCTTATTTGTTACTTTATATGCAATAGATCTTTCATTTTGCATGTTTTGATTATCATACCCATGGTGCAGATATAAATGATGAATTCTAAGGATATCCTTTGAATTTTTTTTTACATGAAGAGACTTTTTCCTCATAAATACTTTCAATTTAGCATAGGCTTGAGTTAAAAGACCCCCAGAAATATATTGTAGTAAACATCTATTCGAATCAACTTACATCTTTTATATAATTGCATCAGTTATAGCCAGAAAAATGTAATTCATTACTCTTTTACACTAGTTTCAGAAGTTTGGCTTGTCATGTTGTAGAATGACATGTCATGTCGTAGAATGACACAACCACATGATAAACAGTAGCATGAGGCAGGAATTTTGGAACCACTTCTGTAAATTTTAAGATACCAGATCCCCAGGGTCTGTCCTCTTATATCCTGTGATAAATTTTGAATAATATACCTGCTAAATTATTATCAATACATTTTCATAAGAGTCAGATTCTAAAATGTACATGGCTGTATGAGATCTATTATGAGCATTTTCTGAAATTAGGACCTTGTAGTGCTCCCATATACATAATTCTACATCAATAGCAAGTGTATATAACCAAATAATTGTTTTAAAATCAATTTTTGTCTATCTGTAAACTATTTATAGAAGATTTTCGTAGAATGACATGGCATTTCGTAGAATGACATCCCATGTTGTAGAATGACACAGGTGAAAACATACAGCATGCAGTACTATGGGTGAAATGAAAAGGCACAGTCAATGATATCTAATCCCCACACACTGTTTCCTTCTATTTTGCAACAAAATTATTGATTCTGAGACTAAAAATTTCTTGGGGACATTATATAGGCGAAAATCTACCATACCTATCTATAACCATCTGTTTATCTATATAAATATACCCAATCTATCCCAAACATAGAAATTTGAGTTATCCTTCATCATAACATTGATTGATGGTGGCTCTTCCGCTAATTTATCAAGTTAGAATGCAGCAAATACACTATGGAGAGGTTCAAAAGGTGTCACCAGATGACAACATAGTTTTAGGGATTTCCGTGTTCTATCATAGCCTAGGTACACCACAAATAAATCATAATGGGATATTATGTTTGTTAATGCTGTGAGGGATAATGAAATGAGTTGTCTCTTACTAATTTACATAAATTGAATTTTTATAGACATCTTTATGTGCCATTTCGTAGAATGACACCCCACTATTTCATAACACAAGGATTCATTTTGCCACAAATCTCATAACATATTTCCCTATCTAAGATTTGGTGTTCTCATTTTGCTATCAGGAAGTTCCCTGCCTTTACATTGATATATTTGCTTTTGATGAATATTATATTTTGAAAAATTTATATGCATTCAAAGATTGTCATTTCGTAGAATGACACAATTTTCAATTTTTTCAAAACAGAGAATTTCCCCCCTTATAGTTATTGAATGATATTTGCATATATTTCATATTATGTGTATTGGACAGCATTGTTCCAAATCAGAAAGGTAATTTCTCCTCAGCTTTTATTTTTTAAGAAACAAGGAAATCCCTAAAACAGCCCAAAACAGGCCAATTTGGGCCCCCTTTCTGGGATTCGACCATATATATATATATATATATATATATATGTCAGATGAACGACCCTCGTCATGAGGAATCCAACAGCATAGCCACAATAGGGTTTATTAAACGATATTTTCCAAGGATCGCTGCATATATCTTACCATCCAGCCCATGAATCGTTCCTTCAATTCATTTAATAAGCGTACCCCTTGGGGCCCGTTGATCATGTATCGATTGTCGTAGCGCGTCGGTGCGCGTCGGTGCGCGTCGCAGTGTATAGATGACTCTTTAAAAGGGAAATCATATGAAATAATCGATGGGAAATTATGAAATTTCCAGAATGTCTAGAATATATAATGCTGATGCGGTTCTGCAAAGATTGTGCAATTTGATAGTAGATAAGGGTCTCAAAACGATCCTTTTATACTTGAACTTGGAACTAATTTTTTTCATTAGATATTATCATGAGGTATCATATAATATTGTTTTGTATCTACAGATAAAATATCAATCTTAAATATGCCTCATTTCTGGAATTATAAAGGAATTATGGTTGATTACACTGGTTGCATCCTGAGCTATATGGGGGTGTATCGGGTCCATGGCACCTTTTTCATGCACCCTCCCAATACGTTACGACGCGCACCGACGCGAACCGATACGCTACGATATGCCTCTCGACGCGCTACGATATGGTAATTTTGTATCGGCTCGCGTGGGCTCGTGTCGGCGTTGGTGGGTGCGGGGTCTAATACTATAACGGTAATGCGACTTTCCCTCATGTGCATATAATAAAATGATATACGTTTGCTTATTTCACAGGAAGGCAGATTTTTCCTGGGCCTATGGAACAGGACAGAAAGCACAGATATACTTACCTACTCCCTGCCCTTGACTACCCTACGCCGTCTACCAGGCCACGGCCGCTTTAACTACAACATCCGACAGTCGATGTACCCTGTGAGTGGCCTTTCGTTCGGCGTCCATTATAAGTCCCGCGTCTGGTCACCGAACCCGTTCACCGTCCCAATCCCCGTTCCGACGCAAGGTTACGACAGACCAGCTACAACCGCTATTTACGATGCTAACGCCACCACAGTGACGATGCAGACGGCGGAAGATGTCGTCGATGTCGTGGATGTCACAACGATGATGCCAGAGCCGGAACCAGAAGATGTGTACGACCGCGGTGTTGTGTCTCTTGTCGATTCCAGGATGCCACTGGCTGATAGTCCTGGGTACACACTGTCCGACCTTACTACCATCGTGACTTCCCCATGCACGGACCAAGCTCTGCCTCTCTTCCACAGCATTTCCGAGACTGCTGCGACCCACACGAGCCGACTTATGATGAGACCGTATTTTGTCAGAGGTTGGTATCAACGTCCGTTTACACGACTGCCATGTTTAAGCAGTCGACTTGATTGAGATTTGTCTAACTTTGACTGTTTCTATTTCTATATGTAAGTTTTATCAGGGTATATATGGAGTCTTTGATATGATATTTCGTACTATGAAAATGTATCAACATTTCCCCATCAACTGGCACATATTTTGTCAGTGGACTACAAATGAATACGTTTCTCTTTGTTTCTGGAAATTTTGAACTACAATCGATACAGCTAAAAAAAGATAGGATCCAACTATCAGAAAACCGTGAGAAATGGCCGAAATTCGTGTCTCATGGTAATCCTTGAGACTTGGCAGTCCTGCGTTTATCCTTAACACGGTGAGTCAGTATAATGACAACATTTGTGCCATACGATCCATAGGAACCATCTGCCCGGAATGGAGTCGGTTCAGTGAAAATATATGAGAACTCAGGACACGAATACGCATTGTTGAAAAAACTGGTAAACAGACTTCAAAACCATGGTATACTGTAGTTGCACTATTTAATCAGATATCTAGTTTCTTTGTTTGCACTGACGGCCCAATGCCAATGGTTGGAGAGCAAAAAATAGTCCCAAATGATTTACCCTCTAATATGTCAATACCTGAGTGAAATTTATTCATTTATGACCACGCGTCAACCTGAAAAAAACTAACTTTTCTGCATGAGTAATTCACTTTTGTGAGGGACACATATTACGTCTGTCCCTTGTCAAATTTGCTCATATTTGATAGGGCACACGACGAAATGAGAAAGTATTACATTATGACGCATAATTCAAATGCATAACATATGAGTTTGACTAAATACATCAGTACAGGTTTAAGAAATGAACGATACATTGAAAAACACAGACAGTTACAGTGAAACAAGACTCGGTGTTTTAAGTCGATATCCATATTCACCAGGAGATTTTTAACTAATGTAATTTGGTCACTTTCATAGTCAAATAGGATGAACTCAAGTCCCATGAAAGGCCATATACATATGCTATACGTAAACCTTATGTCCTGTTTCGGCACTTGCTGAGCACTCATAACTCACAAGTTTAATGGTGTGGATTTCTCCTTACCAGACCCGTGCCTGAGTGAGCCGTGCTTAGGAAACTCCACCTGTGTTAGCCATGACTTCACTGAATACACCTGTATGTGCCATATGTGGTCTTATGGTGTACAGTGCCAAACAGGTAATATTTTCATGGTTGATCAACCCAGTCTCTGATTTGTTTGTGATCTCTGATTTGTTTATTCGTTCATTCTTCATAACAACCTTAGAATACAACTACTTCATTAGCCGTTATCCACTTTCTGTGTAACTAATCTTGATTTCTATTATATATATTTGTAAAGCACTAATGTATCTGAATAAAAACAGTTCACCTCAGAGATGCTTTGACCTACATAATAGATATAAAAATCTTCTGATATTGTGTAACCCTTCATTTTATCTTTTCTTGAACTCTTCTTTTATGGGTTCCATTTCGTAGATTTCATTTCTCTCTCAATTTGCAATTTCTAATGCGTTTTTAGTTTATGTTTACTGTCATGCATTCTGTCATCAATTGATTTACCAATTAATTCAAATGAGACAGATCCGCCATAAAAGTTCTGTCATGTCTGCCGGTCCCCTTTCCCTGTCTTTTTATCCGTCCCCACATTGATACTGTCTGCCTTCTTTTTCATGAATCTCTTTTTACCACTTTCAGTCATCGTACTTACTTTTCCTTTAACCTCGGCTACTCCTAAACTTTTCTAGATGAGCCAATCACCTTCTAATTATAAAAAGGGGGCAATTTTCTTTTATTCAATAAGCACTTAACATCATTAATGTACACGCCTACTTCGTTAATTCTCTAGGCACAAATGTGTGGCATGTGCCAATTATATTAACTATGTATCATCTTTGTATCATAGAAGGGACCATATATAAACACATATATATTATATACATTATATATATATTATATATTATGTACATCTCTAGATCAAGTGATCTTTATTTCATCGTCCGATCGAATATCTCGATTTTCTCCTTCTTTTTAGCCATTGGATTCCCTGCCCAGAGCCTTTCTTCCACGACTACTCTAAGCACATCCGATCTGGTGATTTTCAATCTGCCGGTGTCGGTAGGGGGCGTGGTGGAGGGGGTCAACCTGTACGCCCTGAATGCTGGGAGTTTCTGGTTGAGTGTATGGACGACGAATGAAACGATTCTCAACATGACTGACAAGATAGAGTTAACAGCTGCAGCCACCGGGCTCCAGAACCTCATGTTTACCAGCTCGACGGTGAGTGTAAATTCAAGTAGCTCAGCACAGAACTTGACGGTCTGGTGTGCCTTTAAGGCTTGACAGGACTCTCCTATAACTGGCATATGACTAGGACAGTTTGCTTTTAATAAACATTGGTTGTATTTTAAAAGGACTGCAAGGGGGAAGCAGATTTGAAATGTCCTTCAAGGCTGTTCAATAAACCTGTCATTGACCTCGATCCTGACCTCGATCCTGACCTCGATCCTGAAAGCTATCTTTTTCGAAGGACATCCCACTAGGTTTTCTTTCAGAAGCTGGTAGCCTAACTGAGCCCGACATAATCAATATACACACTTTATTAGCATCCTTCAGAATGTCTTACAACTAGGACAAGTTTAAAAG
This sequence comes from Alentia gelatinosa, assembly GCA_950022655.1. Taxonomy (NCBI): domain Eukaryota; kingdom Metazoa; phylum Annelida; class Polychaeta; order Phyllodocida; family Polynoidae; genus Alentia; species Alentia gelatinosa. Next base: position 17,653,345 of record OX465588.1, on the reverse strand, counting down.
TTTGTGTTGTATTAAGCCTATGGGTAATTTTCTGTAACCCACCTGCAACCAGTAAGTAGGCCTTTCCTGCAACTGCATTTTAGGACCCAAATATGTAAAGCACCAGTGGGTCAATGAGGTACTTCGGTCTCTAGTGATCGGTCATGGTCAGCTGGGCATGCCTCTAAGACACTGAGACACCGGCCTTCGCACGGATCCAATTGTTCCATGGCACACATATAGAGAAGGGATAGTTTTGCAGCACGTAACCTTCCCTAACCTAGAAAGCGTATAAGACTATGTGACCCACACTTGAGAGGACCGCGGCCAGAGCAAACACTGGGACACAACTGAGGACACCTGTACTTCTACCAACACAAAGGGGCAGGAGGCGGCAGGGGCAGCGGGTATTTCCTCTCATATACGCTTGGTGTGAAATACAGGACAAGAAACACACAAAACATATAAACACTAAAGTGTAGAAACTACTAGTCATATAGAATTATGATCGAATACAGAGGTTAAACTGTTATCAAAGGCAAGGTGCCAATTAAATATACCACTCAGTGATACTACGTGAAACATGTATCGAATGAAGCACCTCCTGACCAGGAACAAATCAACAATCCTATATACTACTACTTTCCCGTCTGGCCTACGGTTCGTAAGTTTAACAAAAAAAAAGGAGGGCGTACAAAGGTGAGGATGTCGGCCTCCCAAGACGAGAAGGTAGGATGAATCACTATTTTTTTCATATTTTATAGCTGGTATATTATTCTGTATGGGAAAAAATTCTAAATATACACTAGACAAATATATCCCGCTCAGGCAAATCTAATTTCCGCGCGGTCTTCGATAGGTCAGACGGTATAGTGATAGGGCAACAGCGGAGAGGCTCGGAACTATTACTTTCATCAGATTACCTGCAGTCTAATAAATGTAAGGAACGTTTGTATTTGTTATTCACTTCTCCACCTGTATTTTTATCCACATACTTAATAAATCTGATGAATACACAATGATCTTTCCAATAGCGTAAAAAGTACCTAGTCTGTGTTGAGTACGATAACGTCACTTACGTAGCCAATCAGCTCCCAGAATTAGGATATTTCATGCTATAAAGGAAAACTGTCAATAAAATAGCGGCCGCCTGCTAATTTGACGTTAAAACAGGTTAGTTTGTGTACCTAGATTATCTTGTTGCATGATATATTAATTGCGTTCTGTACTAGAAGTTAGCGTTTCATTCGGTTATTGCCTTTGTCTTCTTATAACTCAGGTCAACCCACTACAAATCTATTTCCGTGCTGGTGAAGCAAACTAAATTAAATATCTGATTGCCGAAGGTGCATTGCACAAATACACACAAAGAAAAGTATGTGTCATGTTTGGGAAATTGAACTTGAAGAAGTTTTAATACAATCGTTTCTGGCTGCTACGACGTACTTCATGATATCCATCTTTAAACAAAGATGGGTGTCCATCTACTATATTAGAAAAAATGACAAAAATATAATGTGCGCGATTTGTATACGCTGGTCGTATACATGTAAGGCCCGGCGTCCATCTACTGCGATATGGCTCCGATATGGTCTACGATGCACCTCCCGATTAAAATTCAAAATCGAGTCGGAAGGTCACCTAATATCGGGGCAGTTATCCACGTTTCTGCAATTAGGCACCTTTAAAATACCCATATGTCTATGTCTATGATTTTGCATCTTCTCGATATGTCTCCGATATTTGCCTTTTGTATCGGTGCCATATCGGGCGGTCTAAATTTCTATCGTAGTAGGTGGACGCCAGGCCTAACCTACATTTGGCGTATATAAAACTTCATGGCTAATAAGTAAAAAAAAAAAGGGTTAAACCCCACCCGTTACATCCAGACCGACCTGCCTCGCTTCTGATTCTGATAACAATTCCGACCCCGACCCCAAGCCCAAGCCTGACCCCGACATCGACCCCAAGTCTGTTTTTTTTAAGTGAAATATGTTTGTTAAAAAAACGGTAAAAATAACTAAAGAATGCTGGGTTTATCATATGCAATCAATCGAAAAGTACTCAACGGAGATTTAGAAAGATTCAATAATAAAAATTGAGAATATATAATATTGGATTTTCAACATACCACAGACTTAGGTGTCATATTACTTTCGTCCGAATGTTTTACAGGTATACGTAAAATATTGCTTTATTACTTTTTCAGACACTATAACCATCACATTGAAAAATATAACTGCTGCAGGATCATATTTATTTTATAAGATAATTGATTTGAGGCATTTATGCTCAATCAAATTTGTACAAAATAAGCTATTGTCCCCTGACCCCAGCGGTATACTCTTTCAATTTCCAAATGGATGATAGCAGAACTAGCAATCACTTTGTGACATATTAATTTGCAAACCTCCATCCCCATTAAATGTGGAAAGACCTGTCTATGTCACTGATAACTAGGCTCTAGGAATGGAGTAAATACACAATATTACCACGATTTCGATCTGAGTGGCCGTATTCTCCGCGTGTCAAGTACAAGGAGAATACAGCCATTCAGATCGAAATCGTAGTTATGTTGTATTTATTACTCACTTTTCGAGCATTTAATAAGAAAGAAATATTGTAAATAATTAGAAATTCGACCCAAACACCTTGCATTGTTTTATACATTAGTTCCCATAATGACGTCAGGTGGCCAAAAAAGCCGTATTCTCCTAGGAGATTCCGGAGGTCCATATTCTACTCAGTAGCGATCTGTGGGCTCCACAGGCTTAGCATGGATACTCCGTATTAGGTGGGTAATAAAGAAATATATCACGTCCACCCATTAGCAACCGATCCTTTTATTCACTGAGGGTCCTCATCTGCAATTTTGCACTTCGCCGTTTTGATATTCAAAACAGCCCCGTTAGAGACTCCCTTCCTAATGCCCGTGATTCCAATTACATAAGTGGTGAAAGGGACGCGTCAGACCTGAATTAGAAGAAAATATAGAAAAAATAGATAGTTTGTATTTATAATATTTATAATGCTTCTCTCTTTATCTGCTAACTGTGTAAGGCTTCATAACATCCGAGAGAAATCTAGACCCCAATGCGACAAGGACGTTTTGTCTATAGCATCCCTTTGATGTCGTAGGAAAACATCTTAATGTGCGAACTAGGGAATCACCGCTAATTGTCCTATGTTCAGCTGAATAACACTTCAGACAATAAGATCTGGGCAGTGTTTCGAAAGAGTGAATTTCAGGTATTGTTAAACATCCCAGTATGTATCATCGGATGTGTGACCACTACCATATACTTTCCTTTTTCCTCATTTTAAACAATTTTTATCAAGGGTGTATTTTACCTACAATCACCAAATTCAGCGATACAGCTATTCTTTCACTCAGGCCCTAGACCCATACTCCTCATTCCAATGGCCGGGTGTTAAGCCAAATGAGCAGTGGGTACCATTTTTGTGTATGTCATTGGTATGAACCGTCCAGGGTTTGAGCCCATGACCTCCCATGCTCAAAGCGAACACCGCTACCACTTAGCCCCTAATTGACAATTCACTTAATGTAGCGGGGTTTATTCTAAAGTAAAGACGGAAAACCTAATTAGCCTCCCATGTACTTTTCCCGTATTCCTATAGTGGGGGAACTTTTTTGGCATTCAAAGTGGGTCAACTTTTCTTCAGTATTCCAAACCTTTTTCTTGTATTCCCATGGGGGCAACTTATTTTTACCATTCAGTGTTCTAAAGACTACATCCCCTGTTGTTAAGTATTTCACAAGTGAGAAATATGATTATGTCAAATAGGATACACGTCTACCCTCTATAAAATTCAAACATGGTTAAAAATCGTGAAGGGCCTACTATGTAGTGTTTGTGTCAGGAGCTTATCAAAGTGCATCAGCATCGATTGTGGGCGACATCGATAAACTCTGTATTTTCATCGTGTCGGGAAGCACTACGATATGGTTCCGATGCAAACACCATAGCAGGTGGACCAACCCGTTAAACCTCACAATGATCAGGGACCACATCTCTTTTTTGTCTCACATCCAGATGATAGTAACTGAGGGTCAGCTCTTTGGCATCCATTACTCGTCGGGATCCAGCTCTGCCGTTATTCCGATAGCGTCAGGCAGTGCGTCATCTAATGTCTCTGTGACGTCACATAGTCTCTACGACTCGGGAATCGATGTTGGTACCACTCTCACACCTTTATGGAGTACGGATGACACCTATGGCTTTGCCCTACAACCTCTCATCCGATTCGGTAAGAAATCCTTGGATATATATTTTAAGTTAATGAAATGGCTAGCAAAATAACTAAGTTGTCAAAGAAAGGGAAAATATACACCGCACAAGAAATTCTGAGAAAGTAACCAACTTAAAGAGTTCAAAAGACGAATATATAACTGTGATCCGCTCTATGTTTGAGTACTGTGGGTATCTGCTTGATGGTGCAGCCCAAATTGAAACAGCAAAGTTGCAGAAGGCCCAGAATGGGGACTTGGAATTATTCAAGGTTTACGTAAGCCGTTGCAAAGTCTTGAGGACTTACATAGAAACTTTAATATTGACTTCCTTGACTTTTGGCAAAACATGCAAACTTTGTCGGCAATCCATAAACTGAGCAAAGTTGTGAGCAGTCTTGACTGTAGGATACAAAGAACTCACAGCGACGCAAATGTTAATTTCAAGATGAGGAAAGCAAAAACGAGCAAATACCGTCGCTCGACGTACTACAGGGGTGTCCAGCTCTGGACCCAACTGTATGAACAAACGCAGAAACTGATAGATAAGGGCATATTTTAAACTGTGATCGAAACTCGTTATTCTATTCATGAATGGGGATGGCAAATTGTCACAGTATATATATGGTTTATCTATGATGTATTGCTTGATGTGAATTGACTACAGTATGAGTGTAATGCGGTTGTGCCTATCCACTATCGCCCCATCTTATCCCATCCACATCTACCCACTCAAAGTTAAAGTATGCATTGTTGGACGATCCGGTTATATGTGCTATCATGATTTTTGTGTCTCTTTTGTTTTTCATCTACCCAAAGTTTATGTACTGGAGTGGGATTTTGTTTAACCTGTTATGTATTTTGATTTATGCACCACTGGTGGAAGGGCGGCTCATCTTAACAGAACCAGGGAAATATAAAAAAAATATTCTTTTAATTGATACCATTATAGTTTTGCCATTATTATCACACTCGCCTATCATAGCCTCTGTGTTATGGTATTGCATTTGGAAGGCTTGTGCAAACTATACGTTGGTTTAGTGGGTGCACAGACCGGATAATACTATGTATTGTTGAGATTGTAAATGCTAGGCCTAGATAGCTCAGAGGGGGGGGGGAGGGGGGAAAATATACAGAAACTCTGAGGTTCCCAGTTCAGGCCCAGTCCTAGGCAGATAGTTTTGTACTTTCCACACTTTATTGAATTAATGAAGTCTCTCAAAACTATCAGATGATCCCTTTTTGCCCAGATCAAGAGGTATTTTTGCTAAAATAGCATCCAAATAGTTCCTGGCTTACTGTTTATGTTCGAGGGACCCTCTTTACCAAAATATTAGACAGCTTAAACACCAGTCAGCCACATCGTCAGGAACCCACCCACAGCCAATCCAGTGACACACGCCCTTTCCCCAATCAAGTCTGTTTCCAATTTCCTCACTCCCCCATCTACCCTTGCAATATCATTCTCACCTCCGTAGCCACGTGAAGAGTTTCTCAGTCAAAACAATCTCCTGACACCTGTTATAGTGTATACCTGGCCTCCCCACACACAGATTTGATCGAATGGGACTTAATATCGTAAATATTGAATGCTATCATTCACGCGTTAGACCTGGGAGCTGTTTCAAAACCATAGACTTAACCCTTTTTTCTCTCGCGCACCAATGGCGCATATGACAATTCTTGACTGTACAGGCTGCTATCATGTATTACCGACGGAAGAACTGGTTATCCAGAGTTTGGTAAATAAACACTTAAAAAAAAAACACCCAAAAAAACACCCAAAAAAACACGTTTTGAACCAGATCCCAGGTTCCCTCAGGTTTAAAAACATATAAGCACTTGTCGGTTCCCGGTGGCCATATAATATAGTAAGTAAAAAGGTTAGCTTCGGTTGAAGTGACCTATAAAGCAAAGTAAAAGATTACTAAGATTTTGAAGCTTTACTAACTTAAGTACTACTCGTATTTGGTTCAAGGTATGTTACTACAGCTATCTATCAAATATACCAACATAATACAGATTAGATATGATCCCCGTATAACCTACATCCAGAGGTATAAACAGACTATTGACATATATGTTATTGATTCAGCGCAATATGTAGAAAATTCTCGGTGTTTTTCATCGTATTTTAAACATTCCCAAACATTCATTGTTGTTATGTTCCAGACCCATGCTACAGTTCTCCATGTCACGGGAACAATACGTGCTTGGGCTACCCGGATTCCGAAAGTTACCGATGTCTCTGTGAGGAAGGCATTGTCGGCGATAACTGTGACCTCGGTATCAGCAAATTTGTCTTACCATTATTCAAATACACACCCTGGTGAAGCTAGAATGTTAATTATAAACACAAATTAGCGAAAGATATTTCTCTTATGAGAAGGAAAACATGCCTTCCTTCCGTAAAAGGATATATTTAACTTATTAATAATACCGCATATTTTCGACATACGACATAAGTGTACTAACAAATAGCGATATTCTACCTAGTTCAGATGATGACTTACCCCCATACATCACCATGTGATGTACGGGTATATAACTACAACTTGGTTTTAACCCTTTAAGGACGGCTTACAATGGCAGAACTACACACTTGGGGGCGGCTACTAGTGACGATGTATAGTTGTAGGGGACGGGGGCACTGTACTCTGAACTCTAGATTCGAAGTTTTATCACATGATATAATGTTCTATTATCAATATTTTTATTTCTTTCATTAAGAATTCAAAAATACTATGTTACACCTACATTCTGTGGAAATTTCAAGTTAATTGTTAAAATATTTCCTTTTGAAAAACAATTATATAAATATCCAGCAAATGATGCCTTAAGGCATCATCCGTCCTTAAAGGGGGTTGAAAGGGGGTTGAAAAACATCATTTATGTGGCCATGTTTATAAGAGTCCATGGAGCTGTTTCAAAAGTCGAGTGAAGTCTCGCCAGCGGCACGTCGCATTTCAAAGCGAGAGGCCGCAACAGCGAGCGGCACTTTGAATCAAAGCGGCAGCAAAACCGCTACCAATACCCAATAGCGAGCGGCACCTCCACCTCGAAAGTGATACTTTAAGTGCCATAGTTTACTCACGCTTTGGCGGTGAGTACTCTCGTTAAGCACCCTCCCTACTTTTGAAACAGCTCCCTGATCTATGAGAGTCCACAGGTCTTGGTTGTCAAATTTACACATCATCATTATCCCTGACCCTGATCGTTCATGAAACGAGTTCACAATAGAGTTTCCGCTAATGCAAACAGAGAATTGATACATAAAAAACAGAACCATCAAATATGCTTCGCGTCTAAAAATGTCGATTTTTCAAGGGCTTTCTCAGACGATATTTTAGACTTGTGCACGTTATCTAGATGTTCGAGTCAATGTATTTAACATGGAACTTGGAATACTAAGCTTTAAATATCAATCAAACAACATTATTTCTACTCTTCTACAGAGAGCCCCAACCTGGTACGGCTGACGGGCACCATCGCCCATCAAATGTCTACTAACGGCACAGGCTCGGCCACAGACGCCATAGACGGTGAGCGGGGGCCGCCGCAATGTACGCCATGTCCCCGGACTAACCTGGAGTACGCACCGTGGTGGCTCGTCAAATTCGCCACCTACCAGAAACCCTCCTTCGTGCGCATCTATGGCCTTGACATCAGAGACGAGCTTGACGGTAAGCCACACTTACTCATCAAAGTAACGAGGATCACGTTGAAATTAGACAATCGGTGGTTTTGTGGGCGTGGGGCCGTAAACCATGAGTTATTATTATTATTATTATTATTATTATTATTATCATCATTGTCATTATCATTATCATTATCATTTTCATTATTATTATTATTATTATTATTATCATTATTATTATCATTATTATTATTATTGCTATTTGTCTAGTACTTTTGTCTTTTCTTGCTTCTTGTTTTTTTTCTTCTGTTTTTCTTTCTTTTTGTGTTATGTTTGTATTTGTCCATACAAGCTTCTTGTCTTGCTTGCTTGCTTGTAACAACGTCTGGTATTCAACTGATGAAAGTGTACTACTTATTGTGTTTATATAATCAGAGTACTAAATGGGTTGTATATTCCCCACAATAATGACGAACTTGAGTGGAAGATCACATTCATCTCTAATATGTGAACTCTATATTTCCGTCAATAAAACTTTTTAAAAAAAAGAGTGTAATGAACGAATGTTAGCGAGTGTGCTACGAAGTCAACCGTGAGTGATTTATATGATTTACTGATAAAGTTTTTTGTGAATAAAATATGACATTCTAGGAGTAGTAATAATAATAATAATTATTAAAACTTGCTTGGAGTATAAAGTGGTAACTCGTAAAATCGTTTTATTCACATCAAGATAAGAGCACCAAGTGCCATAAAATAAATGTTTGTACAATGGTGACTTATTTCTCGTCACTGCTAGAATTGTTAGCCTTATATAATGATAATATTTAAAAGAAGTAGGTGATGATGGGGTTGGCGGGCAGGACTCAGCACTGTTGTGATATGTAGGCGATGCCTTGTGATAGAGTGAGGCTTGAGTCGAGCGAGCGCCGTGTTATATAGGTAGACGTAACCGCTGGTTACTGGTATGTAGTAGGCTGTAAAGTCTGGAGTGAGAGTGACATGTTCAGTAACAGACTAGGTTGTGAAATAAAATACAGTGTTAAAAGGAGTAAGATACACGAAATGTGATATAAAACATTCAGTAAATTATAGTACAATTTACAATTATCATGTAATTCACCTTTCTACAAGGCCATCCTTTGGTGCATTTACCACCCATCTTCTCGAATTGACATATTATGTAAAAAAATACATAGTAATGATGCCAATGCTTACATATTTACTGAGGTGTCTCCGTTTAATTCGTACTGAATGGGTTTGTAGGAAGAGCCCAGAAATCTATCAGAGACACAAAAATAAGTATGTGTGTATTGGCGTCATCACAACATATATTTTTGTATAATTTTATACATTAGATTGTTTGTAAATGGTCAAAGTTGATTGTAACATGATACTGACTGTCTGCCAAGGCGGAGGGCACATCTCAAGATAGGCCAGGAACATCATACACTTGCCTAGCTGAGGAAACTATGATTTTAAGAGTGTGTCACCACTGGTACCCAGTGCCATATTGCGAATAACCGGAAAACCAGCTTCATTAACTCACTGCGTAGTGATATCTTCTTGTAAATCACAGCTAGGTGTAGACCTTAAGAATAAGAACTCAAACACAGATGTACTAGGTACTACTATGAGTCGAAAACTTAACTGGTTTTATTGACAGATTTATCAGTTCACAAGTGATATTTTGCTACAGGTTGAAGCAACAGCCTATGAGTCTTGTTTCAGTGTGTTGCACATGCCAGGAGGGCCACTCATATCATTTAAAACTCATGTTTCATGTCAGTGCACCCTGCCCTCTTGAGGCCAGACTAGGAACAAGAGTGAGCGATAATGAGGGTAAACATGTCCTTCAATACATGGCTGCTGTACGGCCAACATCGTGATTGGGAGGACCTGCAACAAAACAGTGACTGTCTTCAGTCCTTTATGTACCAATAAATGTGGACAATTCAGATGACAAATCTCTTTGCATAGAAATCAATATAATTTGTCACGATAGGGATGTAGAGACTGGGACATTATGTTCTCTTATTTGCACACTTACCGACTAGTGGCTAAACATCTGTTTGGCAAGTGAAGAGTTACTTACACCTCAATATTTAATATTTAATTACACCTATACTTCATGACTGATATCAACAGCTTATCTAGAGATGACCTCTGATAGAAGTGATTTATTTCCCAGTGAATATATTCCAAACCGGTTTGTTTGGAGCAAAGTATTTATTTATTCAAAGGTGATGTAATTGTCATTCAGGACTAATAGAATCAGAGCCCATTGATTTCGTCCAGTCAGCGAGAAAGTGAAGACCGCTAGCTTCACCGATTATTTGATAACGATGCACAGTTGATGGCAACACTGCAAACTTTTAGGAAAACTACAGAGATCTCTGCCGTTTTCGTTGGCCAATGGAAAGAGGCTTGTGTTTGTATTATGTTCTAGTCTCTTCAACTGATGTTCTTCTATTTACTAGGACATTGTTTCCATATCGTTTGACGTTATTATGTTACCGCAGTCAATTAGAGTCACCGTTTTACGAAATATGACTGTAACCCACACATTTACAGTAATGGATTTACAAGATGATTAATCTTTGCATTATTTGCTGTTGTAAATCTCTTGTGTTTAATAGCCCCTTTATTCTGCCCCTTTATCTGTATAATTATTCAATAATCGAATAACTACATAATTAAATGACCTGATTTTATACATTCATTCACCTTGTAACAGTGAGATATAGATTCTCACTAAAGCTATTGTGATATCGCTCTAGCCGGTGAGTTGCTCCATAGAATATCCATCTTATCAAAATACGTAAACCACTGATCTACACTTGTTTTGTATTTTGATGGCATTTTAACTCAATCTATTTAAGTAAATAAAGTAATATTACATTTCCAATACTCAAACACGCTCCCGCCTTTTATCTTTTTCAATCCCTATGTAAATTAGATTTATCCCTTTTGTAAAATATATTTATGTAAACGAAATGTGTTGCATATTCCAGAGGACCCGGGACCTATAGATGTGGCTGTTGTTGTCACCAATAACTTTTACCACCAGCCTTGGCAATTGGAATCTTACGCTATATGCGGTACCTTCATATACAACAACCACACAACTCAGCCTTACGAGATCGGATGTCGGCATGTGTCCCCGAATTCCAGAGTCCTTGGGGTGAAGGTCATCACAAATACGCTCAACGTTACTTTGAGTCTATGTGAAGTGGAGGTATACAACGTAGGTAAGTCTCTTCCCTTGGCACTATTGTGTAGGAGTCCCTCTGCGGTAACTTCCCTTTCTGGCTTGACAATAATTAACGCGGAGAGAGTACACATTGTAATTGTATTCATTGATGTTATTTTCAACAGGGCAATTGACGTGGAAATCTTTCCGTCACTCAGTCATAAAGCCCCAGGAGGGCATGGTGAGATGAGAACGGAGAGTCATTGTTCTTTTAGGGTGGGCAGGTGGTTCCGTTTTCAGCAGCGGAGCAGCCGTGCTTGAGGCACATAGTAAGATGTAATTCAGGCTTGCCCACATTTTTTTTAATTCAGTATAAAGACGTCCAAATTCACCCTAACTTGGGTGTTCTTCCATCGTAGTCAATATGACGAACAGGTAAGTATTATCGTAAAATTGGATGAGTTTTAATCTTTGCCACCGTATGCCACGACTGGAGTTTTGCATAGTGAGTTCACGAGGTGAAGCCGAGTGAGTCCGGAGCCAAACTCCAGGAGTGGAATGCGGTGGTCAAGATTAAAACGAAACAGGTTTTGATTTTATCTTACCCTGTCTCCTCGATTTTGGAATATTACGTGATAACACTTCTGTATGCCACTAGTGGGATATAAAACTCCGTGTGCCAGTCAGCATGGCATACAGAAACTCAATGTTAAGCATATGGGATTTTCTATTAGGGGTATGATAAAGACAAGTAGGATAAAGACAAGACATACAGGACAAAACAAAGTGTTGCTTGGCTTAGTCGATGTTTGCAAGATGTTATCAATTTATAAGGTCAGGCATTTCTAGGAGGAGGGTTTTCACGTCCAGTTTAAAATAAGAAGCATCGTTTATTTGTTGGATTTCTATAGAGATTTTGTCCCATAAAGGGATACGTAAATAAAGAGGGGACTTCCTATGACCAGAGAGGAAAGTTATGTGTATACAGCAGCCAAGCTGGCGTCCTTGGCCACGGCTCCATCTCTCCCGTTACCGCATAAGGGGTAATGACTGGAAATAGTTCTTAAAGCTTCATCGGGCCCCTAGCGAGCGAAACGTGAACTAATACATGACAACAGAAGCCAATATTGCACAATAATCTCCTCCTCTGGTTCCCTATGCTACGACATTACATCACAATCAATGTGTACTTAGAAGGAAACCCACGAGATGAGAATAACTTGGTCCGTACTCCACCGAGTTTGACCAAGTGCAGACCAAGTTATTCTCATCGAGTGAGTTTCTGATTTTATCTCACCCTGTATAATATCATTTATTGCTGGAATAACTCACCAAATTAGCCATTGAGTATTGGGTACAATACTTTCACGGCCATGGAGTACGAGTTCCTAACGTTAAGCCTATGGAGAAAAATACCGGGGTGAGATAATACAGAATACCTCACGTATGGGGAATTTATTTGTGGCAGTGTCTCTTAAACTCCATAATCTGTCAGATTGTAGTTGTCGAAGACTTCTTACTTTTTCCCCCCCCATTATTTCAGTGTGCGTTCCTTCCTCCGAAAAACATGGGAATACAACATGACTGAGCATTATCCAATAACTGTTGATTGATGCGAAATCTTAATCGAAACTTTGTTACAAACTGGAACATTGCTGTGATGGTAAAAGAAACTTGCGAAAAATGAAAATAATAAAGATTTAGATCATGATAATTAGAAAAGAAAACTACGTGTTCAAAAATACAAATATGAAAAACCATATATTTCACGTAAGGCTACATTGAATTACCGCCATGTTCTCAATAGGAGGCCCATCAATCGAGTTTCAAATCGTTGGAGGTGATCGAGCACAGTAATTATTAGTGAGGAACACAATATATGCAATATAAACTGGTTTCAGATAAAAGCGAATGTAATTCTCTCGGGCCAGACTCTACGCAGTCACCTCGTTAACGCTCGGATACTACTACGCGTCTGGCCTCGGAGATTACTGCTGGTTGTAACTGAAAGCAGTTATTAATGTGTATTTATTAACCACCTAATACGGAGTCTCCATAGGAATAGCATTGGGTGTGAGTATTTTGCTACCAGGAGATTACTGAGGCCTGTAACCTCCTGCAGGAGATAACTGGAAATAGTTCCCAAAGCGTCATCAGGCCCCTAGCGAGCGAAACATGAACTAATACATGCAGTGACAGCAGTAGATTGGCCACCAACCCCTGTCTGCGCTCAGCTGCGACTAACGTGCGTAGCAAATGTCTGCTCTGGTGGCCAGTGTATGACAGGAGGCGCATCGGTAAAGTTTCAGAAGAGCATCGTAATTAGTAACAATGAACGATAGTTAATAAATACAATATAAACTGGTTTCGGATAAAACTGGCCGTAATCTCCTCGGACTAGACTCTACGTAATCACCTCACTATCGATCGGAGATTACTACGCGTCTTGTCCTCGGAGATTACTGCTGCTTGTAACTGAAACCAGTTAATATTGTGTATTTAACCATGTGAGAAAAAGATCAGCAATGTTTCAGGTTGCCCCCTCCCCCGCTCCATTTTCAAAACGATCTGACGCCCCTGATATCTATATATATGAGAAAAAGTATAACCTCAGATCAATGGTCGTTCTGTAATGCGGTTAATGATATTCAACTCTTTGTCTTGGATTATGCGAAAACTAAGGAACTCAAGATAAATAGATATAGGCTAGATAAATTCTATAATCTACAGAAGGTTGTAAATATTGGATTTCGTTTGCTGGGAATAATAGATCATCTTGAGAATGCATATTTCCTGTACTTCATTCATTGGTTCACTAAATTTTATATCTTTCGCCAAAACTCTTTAATGATAATGCCCTTGACCTGCGCTTATAGTCAATAGAAAATTCGTTGCACATTCCATATTGAAGAAAACATATTGAAGTAAGAAAAGAAACCTGAGAAATTCAAAGAGTGGAACCAACTGTTCCATCCTTTTTTGTACCCAATTTTACACTTCCCATCCCCCCCCCCCCCCCACCACCATCTTTTATAACCACACTGAAGGTGTACGCTACCTTTTATACACTCCTGAAATGAGTTGTTATATAGCACCTATGTCCATACAGTATTCTATCAGGTGACGGATCTAAGTGTCCTAAGGGTAAATTTTATTAATTGTTCGTCCTTCAACATCTTGCAGTAACAATATCATGTATCTCTCATTGTAGTTGAATCCTCTAGATATCAATAAAAAGCTGTTATTAAAACGGAAAATCGTATAACAAATGACAAAACAATTTTATTAATAGAGACCTCTGCCTACTATATAATAAAATCCTGTCACATTACAATATCGCGACCATTGCAATGTTAGATTGGGCTTGTTGCGAAACTTACCGTTTGCGATGCTACTCGCAACTGTTCATAGGCCATTGACTTCAACACGTGGAGATTCTATCATTTACAGCGCAGAACTGATTGAGAAATACAATAATTGCGACAATCGGACTGCAACACTGTTACCGGAGCTTACACTCTTTATAGATATTCATACATTCCTCACATGTAGATTGTTATAGCTAATTTTCTTTAATTCCTAGGTCCCTGTGAAAGCAACCCTTGCATGAATGGTGCAACTTGTCAACAGTATGAGGGTGACAAATACTACTGTATCTGTGGTGTTAAACACAGTGGGATTAACTGCGAGAATGGTATGTATAATGAATAGTTCAGTGGTTTCATCTCCTTTACAGCATTTAAGCATTTTCAGGAAAATATAATTTGTATGCAGAAATCGCAGGGAGTTTTAATAACGGTCGCCTTGGTGCAATTGCCGCAAATTTGTATTGTGGCCACTTTATGCCGAAGACCTGGTTATCTACAAATCCAGAGTCTACAAGTCTAGCAAAGAAATTGTGGCTTCTCTATCAGATTGGATGATATGAAGCTGTCTATAAACCTTATTGAGACAAAAAATACTTTGGTATGGCTCTAAAAATAAGTGTAGGTCCTGGTGTTTTTCTAAGAAGGCATTTACAGCAAAGGGAATCAGATTATGACTAGTTAGGCTTTCGCATATACGAAAGCCTGACTTCCAAAAATCATATCCGTGATATGATATCAAATATCAATAGACAAATTTACATTTTGGGCTAATGGTCTGTGGTTGGGTGGTGTTGTTCCACCAGGATAAATGTAAAGAGAGTGCCACATGGATGAATATAACCTGGTCCGTACAATAAGCTTTAAAGATATTTGTTTTACTGAGAATTTGGACTGATGAAAATAACACCTTACAGGGCTCTGGATGTCCTTGTTTTTTCCACCACACTATTAATTCATGCTATTATGTATTTAGACATCCTGAGAGGGTTCTAAGATAATAATCAGCCATTACCAATTTTCAAAAATCTAATTCAATGAAACCATTACGTCCCAATTAGCAAAACATCCGAGGTACGAGTTGCCCACCTAAGCACCAACCATGCCCTTGAAGTAATATTCATCCTGTTGATGTAACATTTGCCTTGAGTGCGTACCACCTTTGTTTGTTTGCTGATTCTATTTCACGTCCAGCAAACAAATATGTTTTCTCAATGTTATCTATCGAATCTATGTGAAGAAGTCTGGTAGAAATCTGTTCTCACTTGCCATGGAGAGAGTCTTTTTACTTCCCGCACCACATAGACATGGTGTGAGGAAGAGTACTCTTTGATATAGCAGTAAGTCTACCACTGCTGGGGGCGAACTAGACAACCTGGAATAATGAGTATCTCGCTCTTGAATGGTGAATTAAATCCCCATCCCCCCACGTTCGGATATTTACTATTCCAATAGGCAGTACACTCACGTATGCATAAACCTATTTTTTGCAGATGATATGTTTTACAACTTGGTGAGAGGTGGACAATCGCTTCTCCCTAAATGCACACTGACCGAAAGTAGTGCTCAGATATATCTGAGCTCGTGCAAATTAAGGGCTATAGAACACGGGTATTCCCACGTCAGTTACGGGTAAGTGTACATTTGTGGACTGGTCCTGATTACTGGAGGCAATAATATTCTTTATATCACATAAAAATTTTACTTACCTCAAGGTAAATAGGGCAGTACCCTAAACAGTGAATTTTTTTTAAACATAACGTTGGTTAAACATCATTTTCGGTTCAAAGGATATCTATTTGAGGGAAGGAGGGTGGAGAGGTTTCCTTGAAAGAGGTTCATTGAAAATGACTATGAAGGATTGGAGAGTAACAAAACTTGTACAGGAGAGAGAACCTGAAAAAGACTCAGGGTAGACCGGCGGCGACTATGAAGGATTACGGGTAGAGATTTATACTCGTTAGGTGGAGTGAGTGTTGTTTCTCGACAGTCCTATAGATAAAGTAATACAGTTGCTGCCTTAAGATTAGTTCTAATTTACAATTAGCAACCATATATAAAGTCTCAGGATCTTAAAGGTATTCCCAGCTGACCATGACCAAATTTTACTCAACACTGAAATACCACAAGAGCGACCCACTGTTGCTTTGTTCCCTTGATATCTTTGAATCCTAGACTCCTGGCAGTTGCACAAAGGGCAGGTTGACTGGGTGCAAGTGGGTTACAGAAATCTATCCATAGACTGAATGTTACCCAAACCTTTTAATTGTTATTCATTTATAATTGCATGCTCATCCATCAATGATGTACATGCTATTTGCTCCTAGTTTTTAAGTGAGCACTGAAAGTTTTGTGAATATTTCAGATCGAATAGAATCTGCAAGACCTATAACTGCGACTCACGGAATATTACGTATGAAGTTACCGACGTTCCTTATGAAACCTACCGATTTACAGACAGAAGTAAGTATTCATAACATTATAAAACAATTAATTTTTGCCATACATGGTCTGCTTCCGAATCATACCATAGACACTCCAAATATATAAGGTAATCATGAACAATATTTGTGCCTAAATTTTTTGAAGCACTTGTTTGTATATTTTTTTCATCATTTTTCTGTAATGAAACAGTACTTCAATCGTAACAAATCGAAACCCTGATTGATATATAAACTATTCTCAATCCTGTGTTCGTTATAATAGGATATATCTTCTATCGAATTCCATTTCCGATCCTTCCTGCCAGCCCTTCATATGTGGCAGGAAAAACTTTACAATTCTCCACAATGACAAGATATTGTGGCGAATACCTCTATAATTAGTCGTTATGCATTCTTACTCGATACAGGGAGTTTGTAAGGCATCTCCGAATTCACAAACGGCAGCAGTCCACCATTTCCAATTTTTCGCCCAGATATGTGCTTTGGCCTCTCAGCCAATCAGAATGTGTTATTTTTTCATAGCGTTGCCAACAAAATATTGCCACGGTCACCAAATTCCAGTCTATCCATGTGTTAACTGCTGTGGACATCAGAGATTGAATCTGTGGATATTGATTCGTCTTGTATATCCCAGCTATCTGTATGATGCGAATGCCTCACATCAGATATCTCGATATTTTGTCAGTAAACACTGTTTCTCCTCACGGAAAACGTCTCCGAACTCCTAACGGATATATGACCGACAGATGAACGAGTGCAAAGTTTAGACTTCTGACACAACCCTAACCGAGAGCTATACTGTCAAATGATTGATGGATTGGTGATTTTCATGCTGATATCATCGATAGACACTCCAAAATTTCAGAATCACTATGAAATTGACTTTCCAGAAATGGAATATTTTAGGTATAAGCATTTTATGTTGTTTATTTTGGGAATTATAGTTATATGAAGTGAATTTATTATGTTGCCATAGCAACCATTCATTTTAAGTGCTCCATATATGTACCTCAAGCACTAAAATACATGTAAAAGTACACCTGAAGAAGAGCAACTCAGCTCGAAACGTTGTGTCAAATAACTGATTCATGTAACTTATTAAAAATAAGAAATACAAATGTTTTATCATATCCAGTAGTTGTTTGGTTTGTGATAACTCGACAAAAAATTATAGTTGATATACATTTATTTTTCCGCGTAGGTTTCCGATTCCCATATGTAAAGTACACTTCAACCTCCCCACCCGAAGGGCCATTTATGGGAACTACTATATTTATGGACATGGCGTTCCGCATCAGTGGACGTCTCCAGGGCTACTATGTCTACATCAAATCCAGATGCACGGCCGTCGTAGGTATCTGGCAGCCATTGGAGGATGGAAACAAATACAGACTTATCCACATGTCTAGTATTCGTGTCCATCGGGGAGGCTGGATTCACCACAGGTTCGTGGTTATTTATTTCTATGAATTGTCACTTGAAATAAATGAACGTTTATGATGAGGCATACATCGAGAAGACATACTTTACCATTTAGACAGTTTCAGATATATCTTCACATCACAGCTGGTTGTTAATAATCGCATCATCTTTATTTGTCCGACTGCTTCCATATCAGAAAATTCATATTTGTAAAGTTGACCTTCCCACCAATTAATATCTATAATTATGCAAGACATTATTTCCCGCCCTTTTTAAGGGCAGTTTTTGTACCCGACGTTTACACTATAGATAACTCAAAACGTAGATCGTCTAGCTAATAGTCGCCAGGTGGTGCTCGATTAGACAACATCTTCAGCAATAGTGGTCTACCCAAGAGTGCACTAAAGAAATGCAGAACACAACTGAGACCATAGATATAGAGAAAGACTGGATCGCCAACTCGAGAGTACCGTGTTTATGTTCTGACGCGCATGCGCCGCCGCCGTTAGGCACTCGACACTTCCGTTTTTACAGTTGAATGTAAACACTGCATGGACAGGCGACTCCCCTCCGATGTTCTCAGGGCTCTCATTAACCAGATAATCACTTGAAATATATAACACTTAGGAAATAGGTATACCCTATGTTAAGAATTCTTCGCTGAATATACAGTTCAATTTTTAAGTATGCTAAGATAAAAGTTCAGATCAGGGTAACCCACCCCTGACCTCGCCTATATACACTTGACTTGGACAGTCCTGTTTTAACACATGACTAAAAGATAATGCTCATGGTGTAGACATCCGCTAGACAACCAGAGGCTCTTGGACTAATGGCAACAATCGGTATCTAAACTTGCCAGCTTTTATTTAGTACATTTTCTGTCAAAATCTGTGGAATATTTGGACCGCTATGTGCAGCCAGGTTGCCGGGAGTCAGGCGTGGAGCGCTCGCTTTAGGACTGAGCAGACTGACCCACTGACAGCAATGGAGGCCCTGCACAAGGCCGTTAGGCAGGCGCGGGGCGGCTCGGGATTGTCTAGTCTCATAAACGATCTGTCAAACTATTCTTTCAAATCTGAAAATTTAGCAACTTTGACAATTAGAATTAGAATATATCAAGTTATCATCACAGCTAGGATAAGTGTTTTTGATTGCAAAATGGCCAGCGAGCATCAAGTTGAAGTTCAGTTACTCACTTGACACTAAATCACTGCTGATTTGTCAGAAATTTCTGGTGCTGTGCCATCTAAAATAATCCGCTAAAGATTTATTCTACCATATTAGATTGATGCAAAGCACATTTGCTATATGAGGAAAAGAAATCATACATTTCATTTACTCTGCAATTCGTATTTATGCCAAGAAATTTGTACATCCAATGTAAACAAAGGAGCTCCGAAAACCGGAAGTAGTTGATGCCCGACGGCGGCTGAGTGGGGCCTGACAGAACATGATTGGCTTACAGCTACGGCCCAGTCCCTAAGCTGGCGATCAAGTCCCCTGTATATCTATGCTGATACTAAGGACTCTCACTAGCGTGGTTCCAGTCACGTGACCCCGATCATGTAACCACCCCACTCCACACCCCGTCATCATTCACTTCTACCTGGGATGCCAACGAGAAAAGAACGACCCACCCACCCTACAAAAACTCTTCACTCTCATTTCCTCAATCTCTTCTACTTCGTAGGGCAATCTCAATAGCTTGTAACATATCTTTTATATTTTTATTTATGTTTTATATTCTGATTACTTTATAAAACGTATCTCGTTATTATTAAATATAACTCAATACATTTTAAGCCATTACCGTGCATCGTGTTAGAAATTAGGTAGTTTAATCTGCAGTGATCTCAAACACTAAGACACTGGCCTTCTGCACCTTACCAATGCCAAAGAAACAACACGCAGATCTATAGTGAAAGGGTATCTTTTTTTGCACATCGCTGAATGTCACTACAGCCTCTCCCCAAAGGCACAGTGTCTGACTATGTAGTGTAGTTTCCCTTGTGTAGCGAAAAACTATGAAACAAGTCAGTCTCACTTATGTCTGGTGAGATATGCTGAGGCTCGAGGATTAACCTTACCCCAGTATGACCAACGGACATGTCATGCAACCTTGATTGTATATTGTGTCCATATATCAATGTAATATGTACTGTCAAACATAGAATATTTTCATTCAGAGAATAGCTTGTACTGTTGTACGTAAGCTTTTGTACTGTTAATTTCTCCCTGTGCAGCCCCTTGATTGGATCTGCTGAAAATCACATATTATGCATATGAACTGGTTCCGTCAATAAACAACTACAAATGAGACAAAAAAAAACCTGTAGCACCAGTTCAAATACAAACCTGTGAATTATAATTCATATGGATTCCTGAAAACATATTTTTATCGATAAATTATTACCATTGTTGCACAGCACGGGCATCGTAGAGGTACAGAGAGGACACGTTATCGGAGTCCATTACGAGACAGACAACAGCATCTATTGCATTCCTGCTGTGAAGGACAACATGGGAGATGATCTGTCCCGCACACTCAGCTACCCAACCCTGGATACGGAATATCTCAACACGGGCATGATATTTGACTTCGGTGCCAACAACAGCCTAAACACTGAACGCATGAGTCTTGTTATACATCCGTACATGGTAGATGGTATGATCGTTTTACTATTCCTCTCAAACCTTTCCCTGCAGCACCCAATTCACTCGCCCAGCATACCTTTGTGGCACTAACGCATACAAATCTCTGCCTCAACCCAACGCTGGTTCCCCAGGTATTCACTGAGGATAGGGAGGGACCGGCCAACATTTCGGATTCAAAACAAGGCAACTATCAAAACTCAAACGACTCATTTATTATGAGCTTGGAAATATGGGAATAGTTAATTGAGATTCAGATTTAAATACTTTATAATGTGAATCCCCATTTGATTAGACTGCCCCTTCGAGTAAGGAAGTAAGTACATGCGTTATGTTGACAAACAAAACCCTGCAATACAGGAGGTGCTTTCCATTGAAGAAAGTAATCCCTAATACTATGTCTGATTTAACATCACAAATAACAGAAATGAGTATAAAGCATCTACCATATGAATATGTGCAGATACAAGTAGAAAACAAAATACTGCCCCAAGCGCTAGGAACTTACTATATTTGAAAACTGGCAGATTGGACACAAACAGGCAGGTCGGTACTGAGATACAGGCGTCTGCAGGAAGTAGAGTGCAGGATCTCTGCTAGAAGGGCGCGCCCAATTCCCTCCAGTACCACCCCTCCTACAGCAGGCACCTTACTTCGGAAACAGCAATGCCATGTGCTGTGTCACATGATTTGAGTATTTTGCCATTATAACTGATGATATTTTATTGGACTAAATCAAAGTCCTATATGCCCCTTATACTTTGTTAAAGTTTTATAGAATCCAAACAATTATTTCTCTATCAGATTTTGTTTGTAACTATCATTTATGCCTCTATGATGCCTGGAGGCACTATGCTGCTGTGGCCAGGGGGATGCCTGGAGGCATCATGCTCCCGTAGCCATGGGAATTTAAATGGGGTTGTAATATGACACCATGCTGGGCATTAGAAAATCGCCAGCTTATATCACAGGGGGAAATTATAGTAAGTGGAATTCACATGGTGGGATTCATGTACCTCACAGGGTACAAAATCTCAGGATATTCTGTTTTGTTTTTAGGGATAAATGTCGTCAACAACTGCATGGGGAAAAACAGGGAAATGGAACCCCAACATTTAGACAAATAAATTGTATTTGACAACAGAATCCCAGAAGGATTTGTATCAGACTAACATCCTGTAAAGTATATGAATCCCATCGTGTGAATCCCGCTCTAAGACGGAGTATTTCAGGGTGTGTATTTTGGTACTATGCAGGGTAGCGGAAGGGCTAAAATGGACACCTTTTCATATAGCATTTTCCCTGTAAATATTTTATCAACCGTAACCATTTCAATGTGTAGATATATACTAGGGACAATGGAATGCTACACACCTGCCTCCTAATGAAAAATACTTTCGTAAGCCATAGGAATAACAATAAAAGATACTCAAGGATCAAGGGTCTCAGTATAGTGACAATACTACGCCATGGGCGTGGCATAGTGAATATAAGATGACGTTATATGGGATTCTCCAATCATTTACCAGGATTTCAGAAAAATGACATCAACATGGAAATTCAAATTTGAATTATTATGATGTTGTGATGTTATTCTAATGAATGTGAAAGATGGGATGAATTTCTCGAATACGCACTATCCCACACCCCCACCGGGAACGGGAAGAACGCAGACAGGAAAATATTTGGAACCACATAAATCAAGAACCGTACTCGGATCATAAGATACGTGTACAATAATCTACTCGTTTGGATGGGCCGTAATTGTTCCAGCTTCGCTTCAATAATGAATGCGGTCCATTCAAACTCGTGGAGGACTGTGTATCTATATGCTTCCCGATCCAGTTCTATATGAGTGTATTCTTCAGAGCACAGTATGGAACAAATATAATATGGAGAAACAGGGTTACTGTCTACGTACGGGTAAAATACGCGGTAAAATCGGAAATCGCATTCACCGATGCCGAAGGCAGAGGTGAATCCGATTTCCGATTTTACCAAGTATTTTACCCGTACGGAGTCAGTCAGCCTGTTTCTCTATTATTATATACCTTAATTTAGCCATTTGGTACCTTAGAATTTGGTCGTCTTGTCGGGGTTCGCCGCCATGTCCAGTACGTATGGTTCCTGGCACTCACTGGCTAGCTCTTCTATTCGCGTTGTTTACATTTTCAAGATGTCACTTCCGGTTTTGGATTCCGGTCCGTTCCGGCTTATCGGCCATCATTGAGTACTCCATTTATGTTCTATTTTGCATGATTTTCAAGTTTAGCTCTTGTATAAACAAAATTATGTTGTTATTTACAGTATTATTGCTGCTTTCCGCACTTTGCGTTGAGTCGTTGATTCGACAGTAGGGGTGGCCATCTTGAATGTCTCATTCCATAATATATGTTTGGAGAGTGATCAGCGGTATGGTAGTGCATTGCCTTTTTACGGACGACATTACGGTCACGTGATAACGTTACATACACCATGTAGGTGCCGTACGGATATAAATACGATATGGGCCTGAGAGGGCAGTATCTGTAGGATATACTAACATAGGTATATAATAATATGTAATACTAAATGCGTCCCTTGTGATGATATGATCTAAACCAACTATTCAGGACAAAGCAATACTATTTGAACAAACTGAATAGTTTCTCATCAATTTATATTACTATTCCACTTAAGGACTCCTTGACGTTTTCATATAATTGCATATTTACTTCTCCTTTTATCTCCTCCACTCTGTACTAGTATTTTGTGCTTGTCGACATGTGTGTAATTCATATAATTTCTCGCAGATCATATGAGCCTGTGTGATTCCAATCCCTGCTACTATAACGGCACTTGTGAGCTCACAGACGATGGATCCGGTTATACCTGTATTTGTCCGAATTTCACATCCGGCCTTCAATGTCAAACATGTAAGTAGAATTCGATCACTTGATAAAACACTAAAACCGTGCATCTGGTTTCAGGGTAAGCTTGTAACTCTGTGATAGGATTGGCTGTTGGAGCAACAGCCTATGAGGATTGACCACTCTCGTTCCGATCTGTTGTACACGACAGGAGGGCCACTCATAACATTCACAACTCAGGTGACAGTGTCAAGTAAAAGCCTGCCCCCACCTACCACGATTCTGGTCCCGATTGGCCTTACGACGGCCTTCCCGACACCATTCCGATTGTAGCGTGAGGTCTGGCAAAATCGTGGTAGGTGGGACAGGTTTCTGCGATTTCGTCTACAACAGCTCACGATAGGCTGCGATGAAAACACCAATCGTAGAGGTCCCGATAATTTCCAACATGTTGGAAATTTCATAGCCTGTCATAGGGTAGTCGTGGAGCTATCGTGACCATAGTTTATGTTATTGGTCCTCCCAAGGTGTTGCCACGCTCTACAATTTCAAACTGTTGGACCTATCGGGGACCTCCCGATAGGTCACGATTTCCCCATTTCAAATCGTAGCGATTGGGAAGCATGTCATGGCCTATCGTGGTAGGTGGGGGTCCCCTCTTAGCCTGGCAGCCTGGCCTAGTTAGACTAAAGGCCAGGTAACGGATTCCAGTTTCGTAGTGCATTATTGGTAACGCCTCCATTTTTCTGTTGCATTGTGGGATTGCACAACCTTGGCAGACCACCAGGGGCCCGTTTCAATAGTCTGTAGGACGTCCGTTATTGGGTGTAGTGACACGATAGTGACAGGTTGCATTGCAGTAGTTTAGTGACAAGCCATTCCGGGAGTCCTTGTTACAGACAGGCGCTAATAGTGGCTTGACTATTTCATAAGTGCGATGTCTGGTCACTATCGGGGTCCCAAATAGCGAGAGGGTATACCCTCTCACTACGATTTTCACAAACGCGTAACTTTACTTCCCGTAGGAATTAAGCTATGAAACTTTAATCCCAGTTAGGGACACATACAACTTATAAACATGCCAAATGAGAAGGATATCGGCCCATGCAATGCAACGATATCCGCATTTGAATTTTGTCATAGAAAATGCTGCTCTGATGGCCAGTGTAGGATTACTCAAGCCTGTCACTAATTTCTGCAGCTTGACACCACTTGTTCCCGATAGCACTAACACCATCCATTGTAAGGCCCAGGCAGCAATGTCACTATGTCACCAACAGTGAACAGACACACCACTCCAATAGTGACATGCCCTTTGAAACGAGAATTAAATTTTGTCACTATTCATGTCACTATTCCTGTCACTAATCATGTCACTAAGTGGCTTAGTGACCCATTCTATTGAAACGGGCCCCTGATACGCTAGTGGTTCCTGAGGTATCCGCTAGTGGGCTCGGCGGACATATATCCGCTTTGAAAGCATGAGCGCCCTGGCCCTAGGGACAACGGGACGTACTACGGCCTAGTTGAAGGATGTAGGAACCCGTTACCTGTCCCTTATTCTAGGGCAGGGAACCAGTCTAGTGTCAAGTAAGCAGGCCCTGCCCCTATGTGGCCAGACTGGGAACTAGAATGAGTGATAATGAGGGTAAACATGCCATTCAGTACATGGCTGCTATACAGTTAACATCAGGACAGGGAGGAGCTGCTACAGAATGAGTGACTGTCTTAATGCAGTCTTTTTGGTACTAATAAATCTGGACAGTTTAGATAACTAGTCTCTTCGCATAGAAATTTAGTTTTTTTGTTAGTTTGGGTAATTTGAGGTCTAATTTTGTCAATTAGACTTATCATATAGAAACAAACATAATTGGTCACAATAGTGATGTACAGCCTGGAACTTTCCAATATGATAGCTAGGCCTGCCAATCTATTATTGTTCATCTCACCCCTGGAATAAATATCTATAGGCTTAACATTGGGAACTCGTTCTCCATGCCCGTAAAAGTATTGCAGTCCGTTCTACATGGTTTATATCCTGTGTGTTGTCCATTCTCCAGGTGTGTACAGGGGCGAGATAAATACAGAAAGCAACTAGTTTTGATCAAAGAAGTCATCCCTTTGAATGCTATGTGATATTCACTTGGCTGTCGCCTCGTTCATATCACTCAAACTCGTGGAGAACGATGACTTTGATCAAAACTTGCTGGTTTCTTCTTTAGTATCCAATTCTGGTGATCCTATTTTATCTATGCTATGTCGAGAGTATGATACACCAAATTTGAGCTGGAATACCATAGAATACGATGTAATCGTAATTATGCCTCTGGAAATAATGTATACGGGTAATATAAAAGTATTGCGCTCATACACTCACTGAATCATTGTTGGAGAATACGTTACCAGGTGTTTGTTTGGCTGCATGCATTGCGTAACCAAGCGGATATGGTGTATAGTCAGCCTATGGTTCTCGTTTATTCTGATGAAAAAGTCATTATATGTATATATGCAATATTTTGCGTGTAGGCATTTATAGCTGTATTCCTCTGCTCCACGTCCTAAGCCCCATCCCATAAGAGTATCAATTACTATTTGTTTTGCACCGATTCTTTTTGTGTATATACGTTAACAGAGAAATAAAATCGCTAAAAGGAAGTAGTGGCATAGTGATACAAGTAGAAATAATGTTTAATCATGAGGCATTGCTGAGTACATACGAAATAGTTAAGTATGATACATATTATCAATACCAGGATGATGTATATTATCAGTTAAGGGAACAAGTGGGGAGTTTTACTTATAGTGGAATATAAAAGGGCCAGAGCCACTTCTAAGATATACATATAGCCTCAGCTTAAAGCCCAATAAGACCAGACAGCAGAACCTAGTATATATACCCAGTTTTTGAACTAGAGGATTATAATCAACTATATTCTTGAATTTAGTACCACCTGGTGACTTTCAGCTATCAATGGCTAGAAATTGTCTGATGTAAACTCTAAACGAGCGACGACGACATATTCTCTGATTACATCAGATTACGCATTTTGATGATTGTGCTGACGATTTAACTCCAACGACTATTTCAAAATGCCTTAAATTATTAGTCTAGACGATTCTGTAAAATTTTAGTCGTCGACCGCCAACAGTCGACCACCCGGCCCCTACACTGGGTTAACCTTCAAGAATTCAAGTGTAAATGCCTGCTTAGGTGGACAGCAGGACTTTGCAACTAACTATAGCAACATGGAAATCGTCAAAGGGAAGCATCATTGCATTGTAGCTTTGCCACCTGCGGTCTATAGAGCCACCGAATATATCTACCCGGTGCAAGGGTCGGTCGGCTGTTCTGCGGTGGAGGTCAGCAAATATACTGTTTTCTGATGAAAATTAAGTTATTCGTCGACCGATTTCTGACCCTCAAGTTCATTTTAATTCTGATTGAAAAAACGCACCGTTCCTTCCGTCCGTGTTTATCGGAGCGGCGTGGTAGGGTGAAAATTGATGGTCAAGTTCATTTTAACACCAATAAATTCAACCTGGTTTGATTTCGTCGGTACTATGTTATGTATAGGACTTTCTGTTTAGCTCAAATATACCAGGAAAGCTATTTCACTTCCTAATTTTGACTCAGGTAAAGACTGTTGGCATGTCAAAGGGTAATTGCGTTCAGAACCCTATAAATAACGCAACGAGAACATCTAAGCATCCTTCCTCTGACATCAGAGGCAATGGATTTGAGACGACGGTAGGTCAATGATCCTATCCTCCAGCATCTAGTCTATCTACTGGGAGACTATTTCTTTTGGGTGGAAGTGAAATGGAAATGCATGCCTGTATATTTGACGAAGGAGAGGACTTATTGGGGTGGTTCGATATCATTTAGAGTATGATGAAACGAGAGGGACGTATCATTTTTTGATTGTTTATATGGCATGAGTTGTCTTTGTGGAATGATATCACGAAGCAGAGCTGAGTGATATCTGTAGCAGAAGACAATGAATGCCATATAAACAATTATATGAAATCGAGTGATGTTTAGATTTTATCCTACCCTGTCACATGTTTTTGACTTCATATGTTACCACTGGCATATAAATATGTTATGGCATAACCGTGGCATACAGTCACACCATGTTAAGTCTATGGAGATTTATATGCGGGGTAGGATAAAATCCGTAAAATCCGTGACTTCTTGATGGCGGGCTGAAGGTAATATTCCTACCTGTGATGCAAATTCAAACCTGGTAGAGTCAGACACAGCACTTCGCATTGACGGTGGCAATGATTTTAGATGAGAAAAGCGTTATGATGGTTTAACTGAGAACTGTGTTACAGGTATTTGTAATTGCGAACATTACATTGGTGGATTTAAGGCTCAGTTACTTCCATGCAGAATACATTACTATCTGTGGAATGATAACGGTAAAAGTAATCTGTTAGAGTTCGATAAAGAATTTATTTGGGATGGGTTCCTAAATGGTTGTAAATTGTAGATAAAACTATTGAAACGGAATATGAATGTGCCAATTACGATTCCATTTCAGAAGAACCCTGGTATAAGACTGGAATCGTTACTAACGAATTACGAGAGAGCAAAGTAGCCTTTGGCATCTAGAAGCCTGACTGTATCCATTCCTTAGGGGCGGTTATCAAAAGTAATGGTAAACTGAGACCTATAACGGACTGCTCCTCTCCAGAAAACGAAAGTATTGACAATTTTATATCCACAATTTTTTAATCATTCAATTATAGCACGGTTTATGCCGCTGCTTCTAGTCTAAAAGGGGGTGAATACATGCGTGTAGTAGACACACATGTAGACTTAAATGTGCCCCCGACATATCTACCAAAATATCTAATTTTGTTGTAGAAATAGCCTAACAATAGAGGGAAACTATGTTCCGGTGGGAATAAGTCAAAGTTACGAGGTAAGGCTTGGAAAGATTACAGTAATTTTTCCAAGCCTTACCGAGTAACTTTGACTTATTTCCACTGGTACGTGGTTTCCCTATTCCTATATACCTTCAATTGTCGGCTAATATCGATGAAAACCGAATGTCTCTGAACGTCAACCTGTGCAGTAAACGTCAACCTGGGCAGTAAACGTCAACCTGGGCAGTAACTTCAACCTGGGCAGTAAACAAAAGTTATTCCACCCCCAGCAGCGTTAAGTAACCATAGGTTGTTCGCTCATAGGTATATAGGAATATAGTATTTGTAATATTACCAGCTACTTACCAGCTACTGATTTCTTGGTGGTAGGCACGACTGAAGCAGAGTGCCTATCTGAACGAGACTCACTCATATAAATTATTCGCAGCTTGGGTTTCAAGGTCTCCAGTTACTTACTCATCTTAGTCCACCGTATTCTTTGGAACATTAATTGATTCGGTTTAATTAACCCCCTCTTTACCGAAGGAGAAAGTTGAGAAATTAAAAAGCTCAATTTTGATACTAAAAAAGGAAGGAAAAACTTCTTAGAAAGATTTAGAAAATATAGGAGGGTTGATATCTTTCTGTTTGCAAGTGGTCTGAGGGGGCCGCACTTTCAGTAGGCGTGTCTTCGAATCATGTGCAAAAATTCCAAGAAAAGGGAATATCAATATAACCATTGAACTTGTTCATGATCTGAATTGGTGGTTAGATTTTTGTGATATTTTTCATAGGGGCATGGGCAGGTAGAGACTATATCTATGGTACCTGGGACAATGCAAAATGTTGTGAAGTTAATTATTCACATTTTGTGTCTTCAACAGAACTTGATGTAGAAGAAAACAAACATTAACATGTATGAGCTCTGGCCTGTTCTGGTGGGAGCTAAATGTTGGGCTAATTCTTATCGTAATTGTTCTGTAAATATCATCACAGATAACATGCAGGGGGGTGTTTTTCAGTCGAGAGGATCTCAACTTGAGATCTGCTAAGATCAATCCAAGATCATGAGACCAACTTTGAGATCAATGGTGGAAAGTGTTTTTCAGACGTTGTCTCAAGTCTACACAGCCGATCTTAGGGGATCTCAACTCCAAGGATCTCAAGTTGAGATCCCTAGCCCTCAGTGTAGAGCTATCTCAAGTTCTATAGTGATCTTCCTGTGGTTTAAGTAAACCAGAGCCTCTAAATTGCCTATTGTTGCCCCAAACTGTCATATCAAGTCCCTTGCGATACCTTTTGTGAACCAATGTCAAGTTGAGACTGATCTCAAGTTGAGACTGATCTCAAGTTGAGACCGATCTCAAGTTGAAACTGACTTTGAGCATTACAGTAGGTTCAGCACAAACTAGCTCAGTGGTGCAGTGCCTCCGTTTTTATGTTGCTTATCAATTGTCTCTCATGGTCAAAATAACCACAATAAAACCATGAAATTTGGAATATAGGTTTGCTAGGCTATTAATACACTTTGCTCTAAATATCTTTCAATTTTGAAAAGTT
Source organism: Alentia gelatinosa (assembly GCA_950022655.1). Lineage (NCBI taxonomy): Eukaryota > Metazoa > Annelida > Polychaeta > Phyllodocida > Polynoidae > Alentia > Alentia gelatinosa. Next base: position 17,623,117 of record OX465588.1, on the reverse strand, counting down.
TTAGCACCGGATAAAAAAGTTGAGACAAGTATCAACTGGTCTCAAGTTGAGACCGAAGTTGAGATCCTTTCACTTGAGATCCCTGAGATCATCTCAACTGAAAAACACCCAAAGCACCCCAAACGGTCTTATCTTAGTCTTAACTTGAGATCACCTCAAATGATCTCAACTGAAAAACACTTTCGATCTCAGCGGATCTCAAGTGGACATGATCTCAACTGAAAAACAGGCCCCAGGTTTTAGCAATGATAAATACAGGCAGAAGCGAAAATAAATACTGCATGGCTTGGTTACATAAATTGTTTTGGGTGTGTTTAATTGATAATATGAGTTTAAAAGCAACCTACATTCGTTCTGAGAACAACGTGTTACCTGATAAATTGTCTAGGTTGAGATATAGAGGCTATCCGGATAAGCTAATCAAAATGCTAAATTCCATGGAAATGTGTTTTCGATGCAGATGTACATCTGGAAATGACAAAGGGATTACCAGACTAGAAGTATCTTCTACAAATATTAGATACCCTATCACAGTATTATATATGCGTTCTATGTTTAATATGTTGTCAATGGACTGTGACGAGGACTTAATCTTGTGGTTATGTTTTCTCTTAGGATTCAGAGGTCTAATGTCACTACACATTATCTAACCATACTTTAAAGAGGAGGGATTTAACCCTTTCCCTGCAGCATCCAGTTGCCCTGGGCGCCATGGCCAACATTATCGCCAAGCCTACCTTGCTAAACTTACACATTGGCCATAATGCTGGCCGTAATACACCACCCTGCTCAGCATTACACGGCAGGCATTGCCTGGCCAAACGGCCCTAATATGGCAGGCCCCTTTTTTTTGGAAATAGCAATATCATGTGATGTTTCATGTGATTTAAGTAATTTTCCTTGGTGATTGGTCATATCTATTTATACCAAATCAAAGGTCAATATTGGTACTATGCATTGTCAAAATTTCTTTTAAATCAATCAATTATCTTTTTATCTGTTGAATTTGGTATATAACTATCAATGATGCCTCTAAGACTCTTTAATATATAAGCAGTTCGTGAACATGAAATCTAATATGGTACCAGATTGACCCTTAGGTCTTGTGATTTCATGTATTAACTGTCTTTGAGCTGAGACAGTTAATACATGAAATCACAAGACCTAAGGGTCAATCTGGTACCATATTAGATCTCATGTTCACGAACTGCTTATATATTAAAGAGTCTGGGGTTAAAGGTGACCTGATTTCTGATCACTTGCCCACATATGCTATTAAAAAGAAAGACAAAGAGAAAAGGAGAGGTATTAAATTTAGGGGGAGGTCTTATAAGAATTATAGTAAAGAAGCGTTAGCTGATCACTTTAGAAATAAGAACTGGGCCCTTTTTTGGGTGGAAAAAGATCCTAATCTCTTATGGAAGTTTATTTTTGATGGTATTAATGACTACTTGGATGGTAATTGTCCAATTCGCAATATGTCCTTTGTGCAACATAAAGATCCATGGGTCTCTGATGATGTTTATAGCAAAATTGAACAAAGGCGTAATCAAATGAAGGAATTCTTAATTACTAAAGACAAAAAGGTACTTAGTAAAGCTAGACATTTAAACAATGAAATAAGAAAAAACTTAAAAGAAGCGAAAGAAGAATTTTGTAAACAACAATTAGACACAGTTAGGAATAAACCGCAGGATTTCTGGAGATTAACAAATGAATTACTTCATGGTCCCATTTCTAAGACTGAGTGTGGGCTAATAAATGAAGATACTGGTGAAAACGTCCCAAGTGATGAGACTGCACAATATATTAATAATTATTTTTCAGAAATAGGTTCTCAATTATTCCATCGTACAGATACTAATACCTTCTATAAGCTGTTAGAACAATTAAATAACTTAGATAACCCAACAGTGGCCAAAAATAATATAATTGATAAAGATGATGTTCTCAGATATGTTATGGAAATAAGTACAAAAAAGAGTTCTGGGATGCAAAACATTTCAGGTGAGGCTGTTCGAGATACAATGTTAATATTATTGGAGGAGTTCACTTATATATATCAGTGCTCGATTGACATGTGTATTATTCCAGATGACTGGAAAGTCGGGACAATCATACCTATTCCGAAAGGTGGAGACGCTCATAAAATTAGTAACTGGCGGCCGATAACTTTATTGCCAAGCCCGGCGAAAATATTGGAAAAACTTATGTATACCAAAGTTAATGAATTTTTGACTGATCGCAATGTTCTGGTTAGAAGTCAATATGGTTTCAGACAAAATACAGGCCATTGATGCTGTATACGATTATACTGATGATTTGTTTACTGGGAGAAACAGAGGTAATGTTGTTGCTAGTTGCTATGTTGATCTACGTAAAGCGTTTGACGCTGTTCCTCATGATTTATTAGTTGCCAAGTTACACAGTATAGTTAACTTACCTCCTAATTATGTTAATTGGATTCAGAATTATTTAGACTCCAGGAAGCAAAAGGTGTTCATTAATAATTGCGTATCTAACCTATGTGAAGTTAGATTTGGCGCACCGCAAGGTAGTGTAATTGGCCCATTGTTGTTTAATATATTTGTTAATGACATGTGTTTGGGTTTATTGAAAGGGAGACATATCCAGTATGCCGATGATCTTGTACTTTATTGTGAAAACTGTAATCCAATTGAAGCTGTCAATGATTTGCAAGGTTGTATCAACGTGGTAGCTCAATGGTGTGATACCAACGGTATGACTATTAACAGTGATAAAACGAAGGTTGTTTGGCATGCCTCTGAAAGAAGAATGATACACCTACCGGATTTGTTAGTAACATGTAATGGAGTTCAGTTAGCTCAAGTGTCTAATTATCGATATCTAGGCGTCACAATCGATGGTCATTTGAATTTTAAGAGACATATCAAAGAGATCAAGCGTCATGTTAATTCTAGACTGTTTAAATTAGGTAAACTGCGAAAATTTATAGGTTGGGATATTGCGCTATCTATCTACAAAATTATAATTAGACCCCTCCTGGAATACTGCTCGTTTATTATTGATAGTAGCACACTGGAAAGTGTAAATAGCTTACAACGACTACAAAATCGGGCTTTAAGAATTGTTCAGGCTAAGAACCTCCGATACCAAAGTACTTTGGATTTACATACAGTCTGTAAGGTAGACTATCTCGATGTGCGACGGAATACTCAGTTACTAAATCTCTTTTACAAAATGTCAAAAAATGTTAATCTGCTGGACACACGGGACCGACGCACTAGAAGTGCAAACAAAGTTAGGTTCAAAGAGCAGAAAATTAGTTGTAATCATTTTTTCCGGTCACCACAATACCGGGGTCAAAAATTGTGGAATCAACTAGACATAGCTATTCAGCATAGTGAAACTAAAAGATCTTTCAAAAAACTGGTAAAGGAAATGTATTTCATTCATGAAAAGTGAGAAATATGTAAGAGGTAAGTAAGAAACATTATCCCATCTCATTATTACTCTCCTTTCTTTTTTTTACTAGTATGGTGTTTAACTAGCTATTATTGATTATTTTTGTGAATTACTCTAGTAATTAAGATGAACGAAAGTATCTAGATGTACAACTACCGCTGTGATCTACTGCTAACAGTGGAAGATCTTTCGTAAGAAAGAACTGTCAATGCTTTACTAAATAAAAAAAATAAAAAAATAAAAAAGACGCCTGGAGGCATCTTTCTGCCATAGCCAGGTGAGTTTTTGCCCTGTCGTATAATGATATATTTCCGCAAATCTGGCCTTTCGTGTTATATTTCTCTAGATATGTATTCGTATAAATAATCATCTCCAGCCTATAAAGAAACAAACGGGAGATTATTCAAAATGTTATAGAAATATTGCCGAATAGCTGCCACACAGCCATCGAGTGAATCTCGGAACTATACAAGGACTGGGACGTCGTCACTGACAAGTAAGAAGCATATATAACAATATCGTATTTGTTTCAGATTTGTACTGCAAGGCCCCATCTCCCTGTAAGCACGGCATATGTCGAGAAAGAAGAGAACCACAAAATTATTGGTGTTTAGGATGTCATGGTTACATCGGCCAGTCATGTGAGTTCGGTAAGAAGTCATACTTTTCAATCGTCCAAACTTTTCCCTACTTATCACATACAATGCTGGTTCTCCTACCTATAAAGAAACAAACGGGAGATAATTAAAAATGTTATGGTAATATTGCCGAATAACCGCCACCCCGCAATCTGGGGAATCTCGGACCTATACAAGGACTGGGACGTCGTCACTGACAAGTAAGAAGCAACTGCATATCAATTATATTGTATCTTTATTGTAATCATATGTATTTCTCCCCAATTTAATCGTTTCTCATTATTTCTTAAAGCGAGCTTATCTCTGTTTATTGACAAGTGAACCATCCATCATGCACAATTGTATATCCAAATTATAACAAGTGTGCACTCCAACGTTCAATAACTGAAACACAAAGACATGATGTGTAATCTCTCAATACACTTCACCTATAGATGAAATCACTTAGCCATCGCTTTAAAAAGGTACCTCTATGTTATAGCACTGATTAACTCCCTTCAATAAGTGATCTACACGTCTATTAACCAATTCATAAACCCTGTATCAATAGTAGGACAATAGTTAGAGGAAATGAGAGGAAGGGTAAGGTGTGGCATAATGGAAAGAAAGAAATTAAGAAGGTTAGAAAGAGGAAGGGGTAGGGTTAGCTATACCCATACTCTCTATCATTCTTTCATCTGTTGTTTGGTTATAAGCAGAAGTAACTGCATTTATTTGACGCCCATAGCTTGATGGGAGACACCGAGATAGTTTATCCGTTTGAGATAAATTCATTCTGGTAATTGGGCCAGGTTTAGCTTTTCAGCATTCTCACCTGCACCTTTCAAAGAAAGTCTGACACTTTCAGATGACCCTTGCCTTAGTAACCCCTGTCAGGGAAGTTCACCCTGCCTTATAAATCACTACACTGGTGGCTACTCATGCAACTGTACAAATAGAGGGCGTTATGGTGTCCACTGTGAGCAAGGTAAGCGTAAAGTTCTTGTTATAATCCAACACACTCTTTTTATTGAATCAATTGATTGCCTTCGTTTAGCTCTATCACTCCGACTAATACCTTGAGAGAGATGAAAAATGCTTTCAAGTATAATAAATAGAAAATTGTCAAATTGAACAAGAAAGGTAACAGAAAAACTCTAATGACCCATTTAAATATTTGTTTTTAAGAAAAGATTAAATAATAGTTTAAATGGATCGAAGACAAAAACATTTTGCTCTTTTCATTACCCTAACCCCGGAACCAATGACAATAGATTCTAATTATTCAAAGTACCAATGACAGTGTTCACGTTGCCCTGACATCGACTCTGTCGGGGGTGATTTAATATCTGAAGGATATATAAAGCCCCTGCCTCGTCTCACAAATACACCTAAATATGACAACTGCCCGTCAATTACTTTGTTTGTTGTGCGTCTCTCAATTTTCCGACAAATCTAACTATAACAAATAGCTTCAGTGCAGGGCTATTATTAAAATAAAAATGTCACGTTAAGACCCCCACTCTCAGATTGGGTCATATTGGTTCTCTGGACACATACTGTTATCCCTATTATTTTACCATACAATTTGGGGGTATAGATATAAAAAGATGAATGAAAATATTTCCCCAACTGATATCTGTGGCCTTATATCCACGGGGGACGTAACGTGACTGGGGTCATAACCTGATAAAAATATATAGGAGCCGGTAACTCTTTTTCAGGTAAAGATAAAGACTTCCTTCTTTCACCATTTTGTAGATATATATCTATATCTACCCAACACATAAAAACAATTACAATTTTCCTGACCCCAAAGGATCCACTGTGGGTCATAATGTGTCGGGGTCGTAAGGTGATGGGGTCGTAATGTGACGGAGTCGTAACGTGACAAGAAAATATGTTGGGGCTGATAACTTATTTTCTAATAAAGATAGAAACTTCATTCTTTCGCCATTTTGTAGCTATATATCTACCCTTTAATACACCAGTATTACGAGTAATCTAGGCAACTGGGACTATTAATAGTTTAGTGGGTGTCGTAACATGACTGCCTAAACTACACCAAAATAGCACAAATTGAGTTCAGTATGAAGAAAACCATAATGGCCTATCCTGTTATGGTGGGAAGATGCATATATGTGAGTCATTAAATACAGTGAAGCTCATTGCATTCTGCAAGCTTTTTAATTCTATTTTATGCACGATGTTATGTGGGTGTCGTATAACGTGACACCCTCATGTTTTTAGCGATATTCTAAATAAATATTGGAGTAAGGTGTGGTTTTAAGATTCTGGACCATGCCATACAATGCCCTAGATGTGTCAAAACCATTGGTACTATTTTCCAAGAAGAATTTTTTGAGATATTCAAAATATAGCCTATGTGCTGCCATTTCGTGATTTTCTATCATAAGAACTTGTTCCAATGCTTTGCATGTAGGATGATATGACAAGAACAGATATGCTACGGCAGAAACGGTCATCTCATTGTGTTCAGGAACTGTTTTGAATGGAGACAACGTAAAATCAAATTTGCTACAACAACTATAAAGAGAGAACAAAGTAGCAAAATGAAACACGACTAATAGTAATTAAATTGCATTGGCCTTGTTTGATACCATCATGGTGTTCTATTATCCATCTATTCCGAATTCCCTATTGAAAATTTATTATGTTACAGTAAACTACTACCCATTGAGTACGGATTTGATTCTTGGGGAATAGTTCCCAACAGTAAACTCTCTGGCAATTGCTTGTTTTAATCTGTTTTATAATTACATCAGACAAAGGTTTTGTAAACAGGCAAATATATAAACGACTCATGATACACGTCACAATTCACTCGCAAACGCTCGTGCATGGCGAGGCATCAACCTTTCATGGTTTACGGTTGGCTCTCCTAAAAACTATCAACTTTTGTCTTTTTAAACTGTAGATCCTTGTGGCAGTGGTCCATGTTTAAACGGCGCCACCTGCAGTTGGTCGGCCACTGCACCTTACTGGACATGTAGATGTAGAGGTAATTTCTTCGGGACATCTTGTCATGCAGGTATGTATGTCTGACTACACCATACATGCCTCAGAATACATTAGTAAGAGACCAAACAATTCCCTGATTTAATCTAGAGGGTTTATTTAGTTGCATTTGGTAACAGAATTCTCGACCTCCCCCGATTATATGTATCAGGTTTCAATTTATTGGTGAGGCAAATAGTTGTCGGGTGGTGCCGAGTGCGAATTTGGGAATAAATAATCCTAGACATCTTTGTCCTCGCTTCAACCTGACAATTATATTCCCTAAATCTGGCAAATATTCAACAACTTGATTTAACGAGCAAATCATTTATCAATAAACCTTTTTTACAGGTATATCATCATATTTTAGATTCCTAGACAGAACAACTAGAAAAATAAAGGATGAATTATCATATCACGTCATGAACCTTCGAATTATTTAAAGAGTTCAGATTTCAATGCCCCCGTCCCCTATAGAAATGGAAGCCCACACTGACACTAGAGTAGCCTCCCCTAAGGGACAGATATGCCTCACACACCCTACGGATGGAAATGATTGAATATAATAAGATTAAGTAAATTATGAGTTTATAAAGGTAGTAGTAGTGTAATATATTCTTAACTTGTCCTGACGCAGCAAATCAACAATGTACTTTTTAAAATCGTCAATGACAATTCATAACGATATTCATTATCTCTGTCCTTCTAACCCGAGTTAGCAAATTTCTGTCACAGTGTCCATATATGTTTGATGATAAAATATTTTTCCATTCATCCCAATTTTCCAAAACATCAATACAAGCTGCCTATTATCTACATCCATTTTTATTTACATTCTCCTCTCTCAGCGAGAGTGAATCTGGCCATTAACCAGGCAGTCAATGCAAGCTCTCAGCATGGAACCAACGGGCCTGATGTATTAACAGATGGAGACTATAGTATACAGACACAGTGCTTTAAAACGAAAACCCAGCTTCATCCTTGGATTGTTATTGACTTGGGGTCGACCAAAAACATATCACGCATCGACCTGATGGGCACAAAAGCAGGTAGGGACATGAACGCTTATCGAGCGGGCTTAATGATGAGAAAAAACTGCCCTTAATTAGGTACATGTCTTGCGAGTTCCCTGTGAACAATCGTAAGTTCCAATTTAACTGGTTTCGTGTACATTGAATTATATTGATTGAGGTTTAGTTTTTCCGTGGAATTGGATCTTTGGAGGTTGTGTCAGTAAGCCTTCATTTACCATCACGATCAGGATATATATGAATACTGCGCCAAACCAATCTCAACTGTAAAACCTAGAATTTAACAGTTCAACACAAACTTACTTTATTTTGTCTCATTGGCATCGCATATTACACGCCCATTTAGTCTGTATGCTCAATATTATCATTTTTCACAGGGTACAGAAACCAAAAGAATTTGAAGGTCGCGGTTTCAGAAACAGCCGACATTCTCCGCCCAGAATCTCTGTGGTACAGTCACGTGATGTGCAGATTCGTCAACGTCATGTCGCAGTGGTATAGGCCTTACGATTGTATAAATGCAGTTTCCGGTCGCTTTCTCGGGATCATGAGGGATGAATTAGGCTACATTGAGCTCTGTGAGGTTAGGGTCAACCAAGGTAATTACTGTCTTTTATTATCTCTTATTGTCAGCGTCCTTGTTGGATGATACCGTGGGTATTTCCTATTACCTTTAACCTTTATACTACGGTGTGATGCATGGAGATATTCAAGGGCGCATTAAGGGATGATGTATCGAAGCCTCATTTAAAAAAAATCAGATATTGCCATATCTCAATGAAATGATGCCAACATTTTCATAACATGTTCCAAAACTATGTAAAACTACTTAATGATTGGTATCGTTGAGATAATGAAAAATTCAAATTACTCTGGTTTACTATGGAATTGTGGAGTAATACCGACATGGTGTGTAGCGGAGCCTGTTGTGAGTGATTTTTAATTGAAAACAGATTGTGTGACCTCATACAGTGTTTCATTGTTTAAATATCTTGTGCATGCTTATGATTCACTATATATATATATATATAATATTAATAATCCAATGTGATAAGTAGTAAGATAATGGTAATAATGATTGACTTGAAAACGGGATTGGCGGAAAATATAAATATAACAGGCTTTATTCAGTAAGTTAACACTGGGACTTACCCCAACCTATACATCAAGAAATACAGGAAGCTAAGGTTTTATACATCAAGGTAAGACTAAAATACGTCAGATACCTGAAACAGCAAGTAGCAGATTGTAAACCCATGGGCATTGCTCAGGGGTAATCATTGCCTCCCCGGTGTCCCCCTCTACCGTGCCTCACGGGCGCCTCTCCTGCCCCCTCGCGGCGCTCACCCACACCACGAGGTCACGTGGTACAGCCCGGTCCAGACCCCGGCCTCACTTCTTCTCCACCCGCTCTGCAGTACGCACGTACTACAAGCACCTTTTTCGTTTTCTTGGCCACGTGCTCGCAGCCCAATACTCCACGAGTATAGGCCAGCACACCATACTACGATAAAGTGCGATAGAACGATAGAGGAGAGTGAACAATGCCGAACACCAGGAACACGCCCATGCCTAGCACGTCCCAGGAACCGCAGGCGGCCGCAGGCTCCGAGGCCACGGTCAGAGGATCGACACAGGCGTCGAACGAACACGTGGACTCCGTTTCTGAAAACGGCTCGACGGTCAAGACGTCGAGAATAACGGCACTGGAGGGGAATGTCGCCCTGATACTCGAGGCGATAAAAGGACTTCAACGGGCAAAATCACCATCGAGGGCATCTCAACCGGCGACCGTTAGAGAGGCCACCGTCGCGGAGGACCGGACCAGGGACTGGGCCAACGATCAAGCATCCCGTCTCCCGGCACCCCGTCAGCTTCGCGACCGGTACCTCCCAGACGAACTGCTACAGAAAGAACTCGACCGTGAGGGACTACGACACGACCGCACGGCCGGTAGGTTTAGTTCAGATCTTCATACCGTTAGATTGCTGTCTAAACCATATATGTATGTGGAACGCGAGGGCCTCTTCACCGTGAATCAGAGGCTCGAGGTCAGGGGCACGCTCGGTCCGATGGAGTATGTAAGCGCGTTTCTGGTTATGATGGAGGACCACCGGGCCGTCCCCGAGGAGGACAGGAGGGACATGTATCGCCACCTGTCCCAGGTATCGATCGATGCCCAGACCCGGCCGTGGGCCGGAGTAAGGCATTGGTCCCAGTACGTTTTTGACCAGGTCGAGGCCGGGAGGATTTACTGGTCCGACCATGTGCGCATACAGGACGAGCGTGTCCGTCTCGCGATGACGGCGACCACGACGGTGCACGACGGTCAAGACACGGGCAAGGCCGGAGGACGGGAGCTGCCGTGCCGGGCATTCAACTCGGAGAGGGGCTGCCGCCAGTGGAACGGTCACCAAGATGGCGGAATTAAATGGGTGCATGTGTGCTCCTTTTGTGATGCCGTCGGCAGGATGTGCACACACTCCATACACGCGTGCAACAGGAAGCTGTTGTACGGTGGCGGGTATGAGAGTGCTGCACCAACACCTGCCCCTGCCCCACGCCGGATGCCGCAGGCCGGACACACGCTGCGCACCACCGACCTCTCAGGAGTGCAGAAACAACAACCAACGGCTTCAAAAAACGGACCGGATGCGCCCCGCGAGTGAGTGTGGCGCGTGTAACACCCCTCGCACCCGGTACGTGTGCACTCAGCGAGGGCGACACGGTCAAGGAGTGCACGACCCGTGACGTAACACCCCACGTGACCACAACACCACGTGCCGAGCACGTGGGGGACGCACACAAGCAGACAACCCCGCCCCCTCAGGAATACACTCCCGTGTATAGGGGCGACGGCGGGGATGTGGAGCAATTGGCTCGGCAATTGCCCCGGGAGGACGGCAACGATAACCTACGCATCGACTTCGATGCCGTTAGGGAGTTCTGCGAGACCGGAATTCCCACTCCCGGGGTCCGGACCGACCCCGGCACGTTCGCCAGACATAGCAGGCCCACTGGCCCCACTTCTCTGCCCCCGGGCCGCCGGGACACGCCGACATCTACGACCGGGTGCGGCGCACGGGAATGCCCAACGCCCTCGGGGCCCGTATCGAGATCCCCACTGATCTCAACATCCCAGTCTGGATCCGATACCTCGCGGGTATCCCCGGGAAGGAGGAACTCATTGATTTCATTAGGTTCGGGTTTCCCCTCGGGTACGCCGGACCAGTTACCGACACGCGGGGAGTGCCCAACCACCCCAGTGCCTCGGGATACCCGGACCAGATAGCGAGGTTCATTGACAAGGAGAAGGGGCATTCAAACCTCATGGGCCCATTCGAGGACCCGCCCTTTCAGCCTTGGTGCCACGTGTCGCCGTTAATGACACGCGAGAAGAGGGGTACGTCTGATAGGCGCGTGATCACGGATATGACGTACCCCAAGGAATCCAGCGTTAACGGCTATATCGTGAAAAACTCTGTCTACGGTGAAGAGAGAGAACACGGCCTCCCGACCGTGGATGGTTTCGTCGGCCGCCTGGTGGCCTCGGGGCCGGGGAGTTATATGTCCACCATCGACATCGGACGGGCATATAAGAACTTCCGGTGCGACCCCCTCGACTGGCCTCTGCTCTGCTTCGTGTGGGGGGAGGGGTACTACTGTGATACGGCCATGCCGTTCGGTGCCCGGGCCTCCTCCTACCACATGCAGTGCGTAGCAGATGCCATCGTCAAGATCCTCGACCGGAAGGAGGTCGATGCCGCGATGTACCTGGACGACCTTATAATCCTCTCCCCGACGGCCGACAAGGCGGCCGCCAACTTCGAGACAGCGCGGGAGCTCTTCAGGGAGCTGGGCCTCCCCGAGGCCAGGGAAAAGGCGCAGCCCCCGAGCCGGGCTGTGACGTGGCTAGGGATAGTCATAAACTCGGTGGATATGTCCCTCAGTATCCCCCGGGACAAACTACACGACGTGCAGGAGCACATGAGGGCCTTCTCAACCAAACGCTCGCTGACGAAACTCCAGTCGGTCCTCGGTTGGGTCCTCCACGTGGCGAAGTGTATACGCCCGGCCCGACCGTTCGTCAGCAAACTGCTCGAGGCCCTCCAGGGCATGGCCGGATACTACATCAACGTCAACTCGGAGATGCGGCAGGACCTCCAGTGGTTCCTGCGGTTCGCCGAGGGATAGAACGGCCATGCCCTGATACCTCGAGGGCCTCCCACCAAATGCATCATAGTGGACGCGTGCCTCAGCGGAGTAGGGGGCACGGATGGGAGATACTACTACTGCGGTAGGGTCTGCCCCGTGGAAGACCCCGTGAACTGTATCGCCGAGCTGGAGGCCCTCAATACGGTCTACGCAATGTGCACTTTCCTCACGCACCGCGACCGAGGGACTCGTGTGGAAGTGTATTGCGATAACATGGGAACCGTCCAGGCACTCAGGTCGGGGCGTGCCAGGAACCCGGTCTTCGCCGAGTGTGCCCGCCAGGCCTGGACGGTACAAGCCAGACTCCAGGTGGAGTTTGTGTACACACACGTGCCGGGGGTGCTTAACACCGTAGCAGACGCCCTCAGCCGAGCCCACCTGACCTCGAGGGACTTTGTCACGGCCGTTAATTATATAAATTATCATTCTCTCGTTGAAGTGATCCCATGTACACACACCTCTTTCTACCCCGTTCTCCGTCTTGCCTGCTGATCCGGCGCTACGATCACTCCAGACGAGGGCATCTGCGCGGCAGTGCGAGGCGCGTGCCCCCGGAACGGTCGCGAACCAGCGGAGTGCCGTCGCGACCTACCTAGCCTTTTGCCGGAGGATGGGGGCGGGCCCCAGAAACCCACAGTGTCCTTCACCACGGCGTACCTAGAGTACGTCGCGGGCCACGCCCCCTCCCCCGCGACGGTCGCGAACCAGCTGTCGCACGTGCGGTCGCACCTCCGGCTGACGGGTGGCGATGTCGCGGCAACCGAGGATTTCCGGGTGAAGCGGGCACTGGATGCCATGAGACGAAACAAGGAATACCATCCCAACGTCAAGCCTCCGGTCCCGATGGACGTCTTCAGGGCGGCCCTCACGGCCCTCACAGACTCCCCGATGCACATTGGTCTGAGGGCCGCGGTTCTAATCATCTACTTTGCCGCGCTGCGGCAAAGCGAAGTGGCTCCACCATCTACGGCAAAGTACGACCCGGCGCGACACCTGTCACGCCGAGACGTGGTCGTCATGCCCAGTCAAGCATCGATAAGGGTAAAATCGGCGAAAAACATGCAGAGAGCGGGGGAGGAAAAGACAGTGGTAATACGAGCCTCCCCCGAACCGTCCTCCTGCCCGGTCCGGGCCATCCGGACCATGCTCGCGGCCGCACCTACGGCCGACCCTACGGCTCCGTTCCTCAGCCTGGCGAACGGAGAGATTCTCACGACCAGAACCCTGTCGAGGGAATGGAAATCACTCCTCCAGGTGGCAAACCAGCCCCCTACATACACACTCCACAGCCTCCGGAAGGCTGCCGCGACGCAGGCATTCCAGGCCGGTATGCCGGAACTCGCCATCCAGCGGTATGGGGGCTGGAAGTCTAATGCCCATCGGACCTACATCAAAGACACTGATGCCTCCGCTGTGAACCAAGCTTTGATTAGGTCCCTCAACAATTCTTTTTTTTTTTTTTCTCCCCACCCCCCCCTCCTTATATTGGCTCTTGGCTATTTTATTTTCATATACAATTACCTACGTATTTTTTCATACTACTGTATTGTATATCATATTTTATACTTATATTAATTGACCGTTATTATACATGTCAATTACCATTATGTAATATTACTTACCATTCATATCCATATTACATATTAATATGATCGTCCAGTAAGGTCGACATAATTTTTATTCATAGAATTCAATAAAATTCTTTACTCCCAGCTACTGCTTCTCTACTTTCATCCGGGGATAGGGTAATGGTAAACCCATGGGCATTGCTCAGGGGTAATCATTGCCTCCCCGGTGTTCCCCTCTACCGCGCCTCACGGGCGCCCCTCCTGCCCCCTCGCGGCGCTCACCCATACCACGAGGTCACGTGGTACAGCCCAGTCCAGACCCCGGCCTCACTTCTTCTCCACCCGCTCTGCAGTACGCACGTACTACAAGCACCTTTTTCGTCCCACCCACCCTCAACCTTCTTTCTCTCTTCCTACTCACGTAGGGCTATTTTATTTTCATATACAATTACCTACGTATTTTTCATACTACTGTATTGTATATCATATTTTATACTTATATTAATTGACCGTTATTATACATGTCAATTACCATTATGTTATATTACTTACCATTCATATCCATATTACATATCAATATGATCGTCCAGTAAGGTCGACATAATTTTTATTCATAGAATTCAATAAAATTCTTTACTCCAAGCTACTGCTTCTCTACTTTCATCCGGGGATAGGGTAATGAACCGTTATAGAGCCTGGTCACCAGGTTACCCGTAGCCGCAGCAGTAACCAGGTAACTGTGTGAGAGATAAACAAGTGACGGTAATAACAATAGCCGTCACAGATTGAATAATTTCAGTTTACAATTGGATAATAATTTATATACATATAACGAGGTTGATATTTAAATAAATATATATATATATATGATAAGCCCTCTAGTTTCCTCTTTCAGATAACTGTGTGAGTAACCCGTGTCAGCAAGGAGGGACATGTGTCTCTAAAGGAATGACCCACTACTGTTCGTGTCCCCCATGGACCACAGGCTACAACTGTGAAAGCACATACGGTTTGTATTCAGGCGATTTTCTCTTCTGTTCCCAATGCCATTCAATCTCGAAAATGTTCAACAATATACCTGAAAGCATCATCCGTAAAATATATCAGGGGTAAGACGAAAACTCAAGAATTCAATGCACGACCAGACCCGCCAGTGCTACGCCAAGGGAGACCTACTTTGATTGCATAGAAGGGCTGCCTAAAAATCATTCTCAATCTAACTATAATTGATGCAATTTACTTCTTCTTGTGATTGTATCACGAAGTTTTCCTGGGCGTCGACCCGGAAGAAGTACCATCTTGTGCTGGCTGCCTGACACTTTCACATCCTCTCTTGACTGAATTGATCTAGTTACCCTCCTCCTATATGGATGTTAGTGTAAGTGCTATCCTATAGTCTGCATGGCCATTAGGTGATTAGCTTAACAAAATTTGACTGTTCATTAGATTTGTATCGTATATCAAAAGGTAAACTGAGCTAAAACTCCCATTGTAGTCCTAGGTGTTCTCAGATATCCAGCAATATATATCGTTATCTTATGGTTGGGCACTCACCTACTCCGATGTAAAAGGAAACATTCTGATTCACTACGATATAATAATGCCCGTATCATAGTGCACCACAGTAGGTTGTAACTGTAACTGTAATCTACTGATATTTGCATCATTGCATCGGAGCACTACGATACACGCTGCCGCACTATATAATACGGCATATAGCCTATATATGATCCATGGGGGCCGCCATGACGCCCTCGAGTAAGTGTTCTTCACTATTGGACGTGAAAAAGTAGGTGTTCTTCACTAAAGGAGGTGGAAAAGAAGTGAGTGATAATTGGGAATTGTCACAACTTTAGCCTTGCTCACATATTTATATAAAGTGTTCCATATGGAAAATATCATGTCTTGGGTTTAATCATTATGTCATCCTGCTTTGGGATGGGTGTAGAGAGTCAAGGGAACTATAGTAAAATATTGAAAGGCAGTTGAATTTTGTAAGAACAAAGAGCCAGAATACAGGTTTGTCCCCCGACCACCTGGTGACTGCTTCGTGAACTAACAATGGCTCTGTCCCCTATAAAAGTCATACACGTTTGAAAATTATACAGAATGAAAGATGGACCGTTTGATTCAGGAGCTTGTTGTTAGCGTACCCCGGCGTTTGCACTAGACAACAGAAGGCATGATGATTGTGCATCATCTGCCGAAAAGTCGTGAGGTAGTGATCCCAGAGCTCTTTGATAATCATGGCGTTTCCCGACGATTGATTGAAGACGCTTTGCGCAAAATCGTCCTGCTCTCAGTCAGAACAACCATGTTATCTGACATTTTATCAGTTAGAACAATTAAGTATGTTGCTTTAGAAAAGAATGTCTCAGATTCATGCACATATATAATCATTTTTCATAGTGGAATGTTGTAATTTGTGGATTGGTAAGTTTTCTGTTTTGAATTCCAGTTTCTCACACTTCCGGATTAACATGCGCATGTGCAATCATCTATCCCCCTACACCCTTCAACTGAAGGTCAAGAACATATTAGCCTTATTCACAATATGATTTAATACTATAATCCTAGTTGTCAATTGCTTATTTTCCAATTTATTTCTAAGGCTTTCCCACATTATCAAATTACATTTTTACCAAAAAAGTGTCATTATTCATTGTAATGACAACAAATATGATTACCTCCACAACTTATCAAGAACTCCATTTTCATACTCCAATTATTGGTGGTCGTACAAATACATGTTATCATGTAATATTACTTCCATTATATGAATCACTTACCGTAAATTACGGTCATTATGCATAACATCGCGTTCATATGTGTAATGGAGCGTTGGATGCTGTCAAGCTTCTTCCTCCACTAAGCCGGTTAAACCTCTAACCACTATGCTACACTTCTGTTGTTAATGATTTATATCAAGTAAACGGTTTTTACTACACACATTGATGTGGTTATCAACACTAAAGTGAGATTTTATCTATCGAGCATTTAAGTATCACATCATGTTTTTTCTACAATGATGTAGAAAGTGCATTTCTGCCAATATGGCTGCCAAAGGGTTTGATTTCAAGTCGAGGATGTTCACCTACCATATCTGCATCGCAGTGTATTGTAGGGCGCATCGGGAAGTCAGCACCTATTGTGTGTAGTGTGTAGGCATGTATCGTAGTACATCGAAAGCATATTGTACTATGTGTAATCTTTGTAACCACCTCCCCCCCCCAAAAAAAAATCGTGTTTTACCCTCTTTCGCACTTTCGCTACCAGTCTTACTAATACATTCTTTTAATTCAGTATGTTGAAGAAGTTCCACATAAAACCAGACAAGCTAGTATAAAGTATAAATGATTTATTGGGGATAAAGATACATCATGATAGGGGACGATTGGGCTTAGTGTTTGCAACGTTTCGTCTTATTTAATAAGACTTCATCAGGCAGTGTTCTTTCAATTCATACAAGAGAAATTGCCATAGCTTGTGTTCTTTGATAATATTATCCCATAGCTTTTCGGGTATTTGCCTAGAATTCCACATTTCGTATTTTGTATAAAATTAGGACGATAGAACAATCATATTTTGTAACGCGGGGGGGGGGGGGGGCTGTTGAAGATAACTTCCCTCCTTTTTACGTTGTTGTAGGTGGGTGCCGGGCCTTATCTAAGCATATCTGTACGTTGCATAAAGTGGGATTCACGTACCTCGCAGCAGGTGAATTTGTCTCACCAAAATGACCTTGATCAATAGCCCATAGCCCTGGATGAAGGAGAGGAGGCCATAGTTGGGCAAATAAGATTTTAATGAATTTTATAAGGGAAATAAGAATTTTAGTTGTCCTTATGAATATTGATTATTAATCATAATATGTTATAAATATCAATAATTAATAATATATGAAATGATAAATGAGTAATGAGTCAATGAAATGAGTAATGAATCAATTATATTGAACATATCATATAATGCAATTAAAGCGAAAAAAAGGTCTACGAAGACAGGTGAAGTAGAGGAGGTGTTTTTTTGTTTTTTTTTATTCAAGTAAATTTTACGACAGATCTTGTTCATTGGTGTGGGTGGGTGGGTAAAAAAGTGAAGCGTGTGTGGTGTGAACACTGAATGGAGAATGAAGAGGGAAGATGGAGAGCAGAAATCGAGGTCAGAAGAGTAGTGCCTTGTCAAGACACCAGGGTGAAGGCACACATGTGATGCGAGGTATAGTCTCTACATGTGAATAGCAACAGAGATGCAGAGGAGAGGGATAAGAAGTCGCCAGAGTTTCGGGGTGGTCATGCAGGTTTGGCAGTAGGAGGGATATTCTTGCTTCGTCTGTCTTCGCAACTTCATGTCTATTTTCAAGTTATATCATGTTACGTTCTTCTCGGACGTAGTCCCAGATTGAGTTCTGTTTTAGATTATAGGAACACATGAGACATTAATTTTTTGTGTCTTCCTCTCCTCATGCCTTAACGTATTCACTTTCTTTCTTATCAAGTTTGTGTTTTGAATACTTTATTACAGAGGATGTACCAGTGGATCTAATACTGCTATATCCAGCGTCACGAGGGATGAAAACGGACTGTATCAAGCTGTACACGATCACAAAGAATAATGTGGCTGAATGTAAGGTAACACAAATAGCACAGGGTGCTAACTACATGAGCTACGACAGTGCCAGCAAGGCGTGTGTGGGACACCTGTGTTTGGGTTCCGATCTCCAGCTCTCTACTGATAACTCAGGAGCAGCTACCACAGATATCTACCGGATCATTGATAACAGTGAGTGTACTCATATACTTATTCATTCTACTAGCTTCACAAAATAGGTTATTAAAATGGCAAAAAAATCAAATATTATCCTTCCCATCTCGAACTATATTATGAACAATCACTCAAAGAGCAGCCAACTGGTAGTGTTGGAAACCATTCTTCACCCTATATCTACCCTATATATCCTTAGCATTACCTATAATTCAATAAGTTGTTACGTGAAACATTTAGATATATAAACATCTGATTAAGGAAGCTTGTAGATGAAGCCTGTTGAAAAACTTGAGTCAAAGATGAGCTACGGAAATTAGTCTTGATAAATTCATTAATATTGATAAAGACCTGCCCCACATACAGTGAGAGTACGGGTCTGTATGGAGAGCAGCGGCCGCGACCAGTTAGGTCGGCAGCAGAGCCAGTCAGGGGGCATATAGCCAGGTGGGAGGGGGATGGGATTACAGGCCACTTCTAGGTGGGGATCGGAACAAGTCAGAGGTAGGCTATGGAGAGGTAGCCCTGTGAGTGCAGCTGTTTCATTTAGTGTAAGGAGTGTATGGGACATAATCAGAGTGATGAATAGACCCCCACAGACACAGGTACACTAACTCCATGATTATAGATACATAAACATACACATACACACATGCAGATATATAGACACACATGATATCCGCACCCACCACCACCACCAATGCAATATTGAACGTACCTGCCATGGGTCACTGCTGTACCACCCCTCTATCTGAGTATCTCTCTCACTCTCACTCTCTATCTCTCTGTATACAAATAAGAAAGCATGCAACACAAAGTAAAATCATCCTGTATAAATGTTGATGTACTTACACTAAATGTATGCCATGTAATAATGTTTTGTATGCCAACCTCACCACTCACAGTTCTCTGCTTGCTCTGTCTGTCAGACAGTCACTCAGCCATAGCATTGGAGAGGTCTAGTTATACCCACAGCACCCTAGCAGACGGCTGTCACCACGCCCGAAGCTATTACTATGAATTACAGAGCAACTGGAGCTGTCATTAGTGACCACTGCCTCAACGAGAACCAGTGTAGCTGAAAGTAAATGGTCAGAGGTGGCTTCACTCTGTACCTGATATACCCTATAAATGCACCTGTAAGCCCCGTTCTGTGCGTGACTGACGGTCGTGTAGGCGGGGCTTTCTCTTTAGGATTAATCAACTAAGCTTAATTGGTTTATATCAGCTTAAAGATCTGCCTTGGGTAGAACTGTTTTATCATAATAGAAGACAGATTTGGTCCCGCACGCAGGACAAATTTTGGCCCCATTCCATTTGAAAGATATCAGTTGTCGCTTTCACATGATACAAAATTGCTCAGAAGACGGTTGCAATGCCAGTTTAGAGAACTCCAGGCATGGCTTTGTGCTATTGGTTCCATTTGATAGCTGAATGACTATCGCTAATTTAGGGTGTCAGACATTATGTCAGCTAATTATGGTCCATTTAGATATGTAACTGGCGGCCTATAATTAGGGTAAAGGGATTCTATGATTATCCATAATCAAAGAAGTACGTCAAATTTGACAGGTAATTTCAGATACTGCACAGATTCAGAAGGAATAGCCATGGTTGTTGGTACCTTCGATATGATATTCATGACCTTGTCCGATCCGTATTACGAAAAGAATGGTCCTTGGTGTTGAACATCATAATCGTTGCATTACGTGTTTATGCAATTGCTCACAGATCGTTGGCCAGTTCCTTAAATCAGACTTGAAAGTTGTCTATATCGAACAATTAATTTGATGGCAAAAGCCTGCTCTGAGTTGATGTTTTTTGATAATTGAACTGAGGTAAATGATACTGATATGTATTATTATATACCTGTGTGCGAATATCAGTCAAATACTTCCTTCGCCCGGCAGTGTAGTCTATATGGAATATGGCCCACTACTGAGTGCTTTGTTGCACTAACAAAATCTAACGCGAGAGTAACTAACTAAGTATCTTTATATTATTATATGCCCATAACGTATATACACACTGTTTCCCCATATAACGTAAACAATCAAGAACAGAGTTTTTTTTACAGCAAAAGGATTCTTATCTTAAATGATAGTGTTTAGGTAAAATTACAGAAAGAGTTTCATCAATTTCGGGTATATGATAAATATAAAATGACCTGACCATGCTGTACAAGCTACAAGCTCCAAGGGAATATAGTTACGGTATGCACCGATCGATGCCTCGTTCCATATTGTCCCACTGTCATTATGGTAGCCGGTAAGGGTGACATTAAACCCTAGTTTAAGAAGACAAGACACATCCAGTCCCATTCACCTCCGAAGAACCAAAAGCCTCCTCATTATTCCAGCATATATTCATGTCCCTGTAGGAATGGGTGAATGCGCATGAGCAGCTAATGTATATATGTCATCAGATAAGACTGCAGCAGGGGAATGAGATATCACCTCTCATTGTTTTAGAATTCGCCAGAGGTATTCATAACATGCAGTACATGTTGAGATAAGCATTTTCAGTATCATAAACATGTTGTTTGCTATTAGAAACGTTCCCACAGTGATTGGGATATCAAGGATAGACTTGCTAATACGTTCAGAACGGTACATTATGGACCTAAATTCCTCCATATGGACCTAAACTGTTTTGTAGCTTTTACAACATGGTCAGGTCACTCTATATGATTACCGCTGTCTCTGGGAGCGCAAATACTGGTTTAAGAATAACTGGAATCATTATATTTTATAGTAGAGTAGAAAATATGTCCATTCTTTCGAGCATGTCTTGATGCAGACACGACCTTCCTTTTTGGAATATTTTTTTTATCTTAATTGTCATTATCCTTTAATTCCCAATAATCCATACTATAAGGAATTTGGGAATCCCTGCCAAATTGGAATCGTATATGTAAGTTAACTGGCGAGACCTTCTGGTGATGACCCGTGCTGACGTCAAAGCTATTCAGATCACGTGATGCCACAGCAAATCTCGTCAACGGGACTGGCGACGTCCCCAAAACAGGGCAGATCTAACTTTACAAAGCCAATTTTCAATGGACCCCGCCTACATGTATTTAGGGTAATAAGCCTCGTTTCGGTGGCACTGATTCCTTGCACCCTCCCCCGTTATACATATAGCTTGGCACAGTCCCCCTAGACAGCAGGGGATTATTGGAAGATTGACCATTTGAATTCATGACCTTGCTAACTAGTATTCGTATCTTGACCTCTTGATCAGTTGGTGTATTTTTGTTCTGAAATTTCATGATATTTTGTACGGGACATATCAAATATCAAATAGAATGTGTTGCCTATATTTCTGTGTTAAAACAACTTTGTAATTTTTTTTATTTGATGCCTTGAGGCATCATTCGGCCTAGGCCGGTTGATGCCTCAAGGCATCATTCGTCCTTAAAGGGTTAAGGTGTACTTATATCGTGTACATCATGGTCCTGATCTAGATTAACGAATCATAGTTAATAACATGAATTCAGCTTTATTCTGTTTTATGTACTGGTTTATCTTCATGTCTAATCAAAAGTGGACGTGTTTCGCAATAACTAGATGGGTATTTAGGGAAATTATTTAGTATTATTGAATCTCTTGAATGCATACATTTGATTTATATGTAAATGCATTTGGAAAGTACTATTTAGATGTGATGATGTACGCCCAATACAAATGGCATTGGGAGAATACTGTATTATGCTAAGTAGAAGTTGAATAGTACGCGGTTATTATCCTCCTCATACGTTCCTCGCTCTACGAGATCCATAGCTATAGGGTAATAAGCCTCGTGATGGCACTGATACCTGGGACACTCCCCTGTTATACCTATAGCTTATACCTATAGTTTTCCCACCATACCACTTGGGAACGGGCACATTGTCCCCCAAAATTTGACTGCATCATCACGTGATATGTTACGTCAGCCTTCTCATTATGTCTCGTCAGAGAAGTGATGCCTTATCATTTAGTCTGCATGGGGTGGTTGATGTCTTAAGGCGTCCTACGTCCTAAAAGGGTTGAATAAATATCTCCTGCCGATCTCATTTATCTTTTAAATCTGTTTCTTTTTTTTTCAGCGCTACAGACGAGTGGCTATGAACTTCTTTTCTCTGCTCGAGACGGCATCAAGTCCCAGTGTCCCGTGCTATACAGAACTGACACAATCTACGATCTGGATAGATGTGCGAACGAGACAAGTTATTGGAACGGGACCGTCTTTAACTGGTTCGGCGGAACATGTGAGGTGCTCAACTGCGACACGCCTTGTTTCATCAACGAGACGGTCCACATGTTCGGATACAATATATTCAGATCCATCGACTGGTATTTTACTAGTAGGTGGAACTGTGTTTGCATAGAGTGAAACTTTGTTACAACAAACACTGTTATAACAAAATAATTTACCTGGTTCCCTTTATTTTCTATGCATTTTTATACTATTATATACCGGTGTGCAAATGTTTTATCATAGCAGTATAGATTTGGTTTGTCCATGCAGTGACGTACTATAAATATACCTAAGTAATAATTTACCCAAAGGAACACAATTTGTTCATAATACTATCCTCCATATTACGTGACTTGTTAACACCTAGCAACAGAGAGGCAAAGGTTGACATTTGATGGTGGAAAGGCTATGCAATCACAAGTAATAGCTTGGTGGTTTCAGCGAATCCTGGTATACAGTAATAAGGAGGCATTGTGAGTTTACCTGAATACTATCTGCTCCTCGCTTTACTTGTTAATACTCGCCTCATTCTTCGAACTCAGTATTTCCGAACAAAAGATGTCTATCTAAATACACTAACAATGTCCATAACAGTACAAAAAGTTCGTTTCAAACTAAGTAATGTTAATGATTATTTATCTAAAACCTAGACTTTCATATTGATTTTTCAAAACATAGGAATCTTTAATTGAATTCCTTTATATATATGTATAACAAGTGATATAATGATATGGTATCTATGATTTGCATATCTGTACTCTTTATAGTTGTCTCATACACCCCTATATATGTGAGAGAAATGCATGATTTCCTGCAGTGTTTTTAGGTTGTCCATACAAAACTTGGTTATGATAATCATCGCTTATAACATAACTTATAACTAATTCATAATGTAGTTCTAAAGGTCAATTTAGGGAGAGAATGGGGAATCAAGTGAAATAGGACTCACAAATCAAATTTGAACTGTCTGAAGTAAAAACTAAACAACGACCAAAGTGATCTCATGTGAAAAACAATTCATGGTTATGACTTTTGCCTCAGTGTTGTCCCCAAAGTTAAACTACATTCAAATATAGACTCTCTCGTCAAAATATTGTAATCAACACTCCATAATCAGTTTTAATCAAGTAGTACAGAACAAAACTGTTGTAAGTTTTAAAGGTGAATCACAAAGCAATTTCAATGAGATAGGAGGGCATTTTCCTCCCTCACTGATTGCTTTAAAAGATAACAAACGACCAGCGACTGAAAATCGTTTATTTTGTAGTCCAGAAATCACTCCCTGCATGTCATTCGCATTCAAGTATTCAGATCTTGCACGAGAAATTCACCTGCTTGTATCTCACTCAGTCTTAACACTCTCATTCAAACGCTTAATTGTCTTATCACTATTGGACCATTTAGAGGCATTGTACGAGTGATGACATGAACACTTACACTAATTTTAATGCAGATATGTTTTCATTTTTGCAGAGTCCTCAACATCAGTTCCTGACACATCAGCGGTACCCGAATCGCCATTATTGGTGACAGCTACAGGTCCGTGCTTCTTATAGTTCTGTAGGGGTCAGTTTCTTCTACACTAGAGGATTGAGAGTACCAATCATGGTGGTTCTATGTAAATTTGGTACCCAGTTGACCAGTCAGTTCTGCTGGGACCTTCATTACTCTACAGAATCAGCCGTCTCTATGGGTACCTGCCAGGTGGCCAGATGACCTTTTTAGACTGGTTCCAACACAGTGCCAGAAATAGCAAGCAGCATGTGGCCTTACAGATGGCTGGTAGCAGGTCACTACAGACCAGCCATGTGTCACCCACCCCACGCGGTCGCGGCTATACATAGAATGGCCTAGTAGATGGCCTCTGGGACCTGTTTCACTAGTCGGTGACATGTCTAGATGGCGTCTAGATGGTGTGTCCGGTTCCATAAGAACTAGACATTAGACTTTGTTTTGTCCGTTCTTGCTTGCACTGTTGGTGCCGCTTTTCCTATCTGTCTAACAATTTTGTCACAAAACTAGTGAAACAGGTCCATGATGTGTCTAGATTTGTCTAATTCATATGTTTGGGGTCTGTATTTCCTAAAGGCAGCTACTTGTGTTGTCACGAAACTAGACAAACCCAATGTCTTTATGGTGTCACAGACATGTCACAAGACTAGTGAAACAGGTCCCAGGTCCCCTACAATACTGCACCGTTGTGGGGTCTCATTAGATGTTACCTAGACCAGGAAGTAGCTAAATCCTTATCGGCTTCTATACATCTATCAACTTTTATAAGATGATCATTCACTATGGTACAAACACTCACGAAGCATGACCACAGTGACACGGTGAATTCATACTACTGTGGTCTGAGGTAATAAGGATGAACAATGAAGTCTTGTTATGTTGTTTGAGAAGCAATCCATTGACAAGTGATCTTGTTAGAGCAAGACAATCTGGTCTTTATCATAAACACACTGTCGTATAGGAATAGTTCATGGCAAACTCACACTTGTTATTAGACCAAGTCAAGCTAACACAATATTAATAATATACTGAAGCTCAATGTCCAAACCTGTTATAGTCATTTAAGTCATTCACATGGATATAAAGATTGTCCAATTGCTCATACGACTATCTCTTCATAGTTCTTGATCTGTCCTTGATGAATGTCCAGATGTTATCCATATGATTCACAACTTTCATATTCATAAGCTAACACATCCTGTGATGTTACTCCCATCCAAACAATCCGACACTACAAGTCCGTAATATCCTCTCTGTGTTCTCACTTGTCTGTATGTAAGTTACTCATAGAGCAGGAAAGTTCCATGCTATAATCTTTACCAGTAGGCAACTCCACTCCATGTAGAGTGAAGCATCAGGCGCCTAGAATAAGCTCGCTCGTTTCTCATCTAGGTCTTAACCTCGTACTCTGCTGCTCACAGCAGGTAGCACGGAGGTAGACCCCACTGCTGCTACGTCTACGCAACAGTTTACCTCCAGCCATTGTTGTTTTACTTCATGGTAAAGACTCTGCTCACACACTATTACATTATTAGCCACTGAATAATAAGTATTTACTACAAGACACCAACATAATTTTGGACAAATGCATAGTGTAATACTATTCTCCATACCATGCATGTGACTCATCAAAACTAACAACAGAGAGGCAGAGGTTGACATTTGGTGGTAGAAAGTCTATGCAATCACAGGTACCAGAATAGCAGTTTCATCAAATCTTGGTATACAATAATAGGGAGGCATTGTTAGTCTACCTGAATTCCGTCTCTTCATCATTTTCCTCGGGAATAGTCATTTTGTTTTTTGAATTCAGTGAGTATTTCCAGATAAAAGATCTCCATTTAGGTACAATAATCATCTCTCATAACAATACAAAAAGTCGGTTTCAAACTTTTAGAAATTTTAAGAAAGATTAATGATTATGTTTCTAAAATCTTGACTTTCATATCGATTTTTCAAGACATAAGAATCTTTAATTAAATTCCTCTATTTATATATATATATATATATATGGTCAATTCTCCCAGATCGTGATCGATGCCCACGTACGGTGACCAAAAATTCAAACTAGTTAGATCTTTATAAAAATGTGGAAATATACAGTAGGAGACAATATTAGGCATGTGTAAAAGTTGGGAACACTAATCTTTATTGGAAATTATTTTTTTAGCTGAATGAATTTAACCTTATAAGTCCTATGTCACCGTACGTGGGCAAGTGGGTTTCACAAGGCCTTAGGGGAAATATTGATTGTTATTTATAAGCAGAATCAGATTTTCATTTTCAGAAAATGAAACTCTAATTATATTGAATAAATCAGAGTTGATTATTACTATTCAGAATATAATGCCCACATACGGTGACGGGCCCATGTACGGTGACATACCTAAAAATACATGTATATTTCTTGGCATTAATATGCCTTAAGTATTTGTAAATTGCAGGTGTTAATGGTTCCATAATACTCTATTTTTGTATAAAATATTATTCAATAATATTGTAAATCTTCTTCCTTACATAAGCAAAACCTAATAATTTCTGCCCATGTACGGTGACCAAATAAAGTTCACCACCCATGTTCATTTAGCTGTGATATATTTGATGGAAGAATAACTTCATACACTCCAGATCTTATGAAACCTGTACACATACCTCCTTTATTTGGAGGATGAAAAAGTACCCCAAAAAGTAGTTTTCTATAAATTGTGTACCTTTTAATGTGGCTTGCCCATGTACGGTGACATACCCTTCACCACTGATTTTTTACACCCAGATTACATATAAATTTCCCCATTTAAACATTTATTAGGTTTTATAAGTTCTACAACACATTTGTGGCTATGAAACATTCAGAACTGATAAATATCTATAGTCACAAATTTATAAGAGGTCTTCAAAATCTGGTCATTGAGGTTTCGTCTATGAATTTTGAGCTAAAAATGCCTTTTTTAGGGATTTATCAATTTTCTTTCACAAAAGAGGTACATGAAAGTGGGGTTCCCCTGACAGATCTTTCATTTCTCCATACTCTAATATCGTTTCTGATACTATAAAACAATGTTTAGATAAGAAAACGACCCTTTGAATTATTGGTCACCGTACGTGGGCCATCGATCACGATCTGGGAGAATTGACCATATATAACAAGTGATATAGTGACTAGGTAAGAATGAATTGCATATTTTTCTTCACCATAATTGTGTTTTACTTTGCTATATATATATATATATATATATATATATATATATATATATATATATATATATATATATGTGAGGGAAATGCATGATTTCCAGCAGTGTTTGGTTATAATAGTTGTCGCTTATAACAAAGCTTATAACTAATTCATAATGTAGTTGCAAAAGTCAATTTAGGGGAGGAATAGGGAATCAAGTGAAATAGAACTCGGGAATCAAATTTGAACAGTCTGGAGTAAAAACTTGACCCTGACCAAAGTGATCTCCTGTGAGAAAGAGAATGAGGCTCTGACTTTTGCCTCAGTGTGGTCCCTTAAGTTTAAATATATCAAAATCTCTTCTCTCTCATCCAAATATCATAATCAATATTCCATAATCAGTATCATTCTGGTAGTACAGAACAAACTAGTCTAAAGTGTTTAAGATGAATCACAAAGCAAATTTAAAGAGACCATCAAGGACATCTGCATGTTATTTGAATCCAAGTATTTACATTTTGCCTGAGAAATTAACCTGCTTCTACCTCATCCAGCCTCAACACTCTCATCTGAATGCTCAATTTGTATTGTCTTATTCACCATTGGAACATTTAGAGGCATTGTATGAGTAGTGACATGAATGCTTACATTAATTTCAATGCAATAGTTTTATTTTTACAGATTCCTCAATATCAGTGCCTGATACAACAACGGTACCTGAATCTACATCGGTGGAGTCAACTACAGGTTTGCTTTTTATAGTTCTGTAGGGGTCAGTGGTTGAGTGGTGCTGTGTTTCTTCTACTCTAGAGGATGGGGAGTACCAGTCCCTGCTTTGTAATAATCCGAGTCCACAGTGGGTCACAGTGGAACACTATGTTCTTTCTGTGGAGGATGGAAACCTTGGGGCCTCACATTGTGGTGTTCCGTAACCTTTCGGTGATTGAGCTTGGATCATTAACTTCAGTTGACAGAATCCATTTCCCCTTGTACACTTGTTTTCACCATGTTACTGAGTGACTTGTGTGATTGTTTCAGGGTTGAGCTTTAGGTTATCTGTGTGTTGATAGATATTTGAGTTCAATGAGTTCAATTAAGGCCTGACCCCGGCAAGGACTAAAGTGACCATGATATCCGGGTGTTTGTCCTGGAACAGGGGTTCGGTTAGGTAGTAATTCTCCCACAGGAATACAATTTTCTGATAATACTACCCTCCATAGTAAGTAACTTGTTGACACCTAGCTACACAGAGGCAGAGGTTGACATTTGATGTTCGAAAGGCTATGCAATCACAAATACCAGAATGGTAGTTTCATCAAATCTTGGTATAAAATAATAGGGGGGATTGTGAGTCCACTTGAATTCCATCTGTTCCACGATTTCTTGGGAAAGACTCGACTCATTTTTCAAACTCTATGAGTATTTCCTAACAAAAGATCTCTATTCAGGTACATTAACCATCTCTAATAACAGTACCAAAAGTTTGTTTCAAACTGAGTAAAGTAATAGTTTTGTTCAATGAATTTAGAAATTTTAAGAAAGATTCATGATTCTTTATCTCAAATCTTTAGTTTCATACTGATTTCTCAAAACATTAGGACTTTTAACTAAATTCCTCTCTATATATAACAAGTGATATAAAGACTTGGTATCTATGAATTGCATATCTATCTTCTTTATAATTGTCTCATACTTGCAATACATGTGAGAGAAATGCATGCTTTTCTGCAGTGTTTTTAGGTTGCCCATACAAAATTTGGTTATAATAATTTTCGCTTATAAAAAGCTTATAACTGATTTATACTGAAGTTGCAGAAGTCTGTTTATGGAGAGAATGGGCAATCAATTGAAATAGGACTCAGGAAACAGATTTGAACAGTCTATAGTAAAAACTTAACCCTGACCAAAGTGATCTCATGTGACAAAGAGTACAAGGCTCTGACTTTTGCCTCAGTGTGGTCTCAGAAGTTTAGTTACATTTGAATATTCACTCTTTCATCCAAATATTGTAATCAACACTCCATAATCAGCATTATTCTATTAGTAAAGAACAAAACTGTCTAAAGCTTTTAAGGTGAATAACAAAGTGAACCTAACAAGATAAGAGGGCATTTTCCTCCCCTGCTAACTGTTTTAAAAATGTATCAAACAATTAGCAAGTCAAAATTGGCAAATTTTGTAGTCCAGAAGTCCCTTCCTTTACTCATTTGGTGTTTTTATTTGCCCCAATAGAACATCTTGGACACCTGCATGTCATTTGCATTCAAGTATTTAGATTTTACCTGGGAAATTACACAAGAGTCCAAACGAAGACGAGAAGACAAAGACGCCGATAAAGGCGATCGCCGGGATACACTGCTGTCAGCGGCGAGAGGCGGCGCATAGCGGTGGGAGAGGACTCATTCAGTTACGCCACGTCAAATCGAATCTATTTCTTTTTTGAGTGAGTGTCCTCCTACTAAATACAAGTACCAACGATGTCCACACAAGAGTCCAAACGAAGACGAGAAGACAAAGACGCCGATAAAGGCGATCGCCGGGATACACTGCTGTCAGCGGCGAGAGGCGGCGCATAGCGGTGGGAGAGGACTCATTCAGTTACGCCACGTCAAATCGAATCTATTTCTTTTTTGAGTGAGTGTCCTCCTACTAAATATAAGTACCAACGATGTCCACACAAGAGTCCAAACGAAGACGAGAAGACAAAGACGCCGATAAAGGCGATCGCCGGGATACACTGCTGTCAGCAGCGAGAGGCGGCGCATAGCGGTGGGAGAGGACTCATTCAGTTACGCCACGTCAAATCGAATCTATTTCTTTTTTGAGTGAGTGTCCTCCTACTAAATATAAGTACCAACGATGTCCACACAAGAGTCCAAACGAAGACGAGAAGACAAAGACGCCGATAAAGGCGTTCGCCGGGATACACTGCTGTCAGCGGCGAGAGGTGGCGCATAGCGGTGGGAGAGGACTCATTCAGTTACGCCACGTCAAATCGAATCTATTTCTTTTTTGAGTGAGTGTCCTCCTACTAAATATAAGTACCAACGATGTCCACACAAGAGTCCAAACGAAGACGAGAAGACAAAGACGCCGATAAAGGCGATCGCCGGGATACACTGCTGTCAGCGGCGAGAGGCGGCGCATAGCGGTGGGAGAGGACTCATTCAGTTACGCCACGTCAAATCGAATCTATTTCTTTTTTGAGTGAGTGTCCTCCTACTAAATATAAGTACCAACGATGTCCACACAAGAGTCCAAACGAAGACGAGAAGACAAAGACGCCGATAAAGGCGATCGCCGTGATACACTGCTGTCAGCGGCGAGAGGCGGCGCATAGCGGTGGGAGAGGACTCATTCAGTTACGCCACGTCAAATCGAATCTATTTCTTTTTTGAGTGAGTGTCCTCCTACTAAATATAAGTACCAACGATGTCCACACAAGAGTCCAAACGAAGACGAGAAGACAAAGACGCCGATAAAGGCGATCGCCGGGATACACTGCTGTCAGCGGCGAGAGGCGGCGCATAGCGGTGGGAGAGGACTCATTCAGTTACGCCACGTCAAATCAAATCTATTTCTTTTTTGAGTGAGTGTCCTCCTACTAAATATAAGTACCAACGATGTCCACACAAGAGTCCAAACGAAGACGAGAAGACAAAGACGCCGATAAAGGCGATCGCCGGGATACACTGCTGTCAGCGGCGAGAGGCGGCGCAAAGCGGTGGGAGAGGACTCATTCAGTTACGCCACGTCAAATCGAATCTATTTCTTTTTTGAGTGAGTGTCCTCCTACTAAATATAAGTACCAACGATGTCCACACAAGAGTCCAAACGAAGACGAGAAGACAAAGACGCCGATAAAGGCGATCGCCGGGATACACTGCTGTCAGCGGCGAGAGGCGGCGCATAGCGGTGGGAGAGGACTCATTCAGTTACACCACGTCAAATCGAATCTATTTCTTTTTTGAGTGAGTGTCCTCCTACTAAATATAAGTACCAACGATGTCCACACAAGAGTCCAAACGAAGACGAGAAGACAAAGACGCCGATAAAGGCGATCGCCGGGATACACTGCTGTCAGCGGCGAGAGGCGGCGCATAGCGGTGGGAGAGGACTCATTCAGTTACGCCACGTCAAATCGAATTTACCTGGGAAATTAACCTTGCCCAGTCTCAACACACTCATCCTTATGCTTAATTTGTATCGTCTTATTCACTATTAGACCATTTAGAGGCATTGTACTAGTGATAACATGAATGCTTACTTTAATTTCAATGCAGATATGTTTTTATTTTAACAGATTCCTCAACATCAGTGCCTGACACAACAACAGCACCTGAGACTACAATGTCGGTGACAACTACAGGTCCATACTTCTTATAGTTCTGTAGTGGTCGAGTGGTGGTGTGTTTCCTCTACACTAGAGGGTGGGGAGTAGACTGTAGTACAGCCCGTTGTCGCCAGGGCCAGGGCGCACAGGCTCTCATACTGGGACTGTTTTGCGCTGCCATTTTAAGGTGGGAATTCCTACCTTTTTCCCAACATGCACCTGGAAAATGGCGGATCGCTGGTTCTAACCTCGTGTGTATTGCGATCCAGTCACCAGCAATATGATACGGTATCCCTCTTGTCAAACCGATGCTATAAATAGAACAGCCAACCCTGCAGTGCTTCTTACCACATGGGACTGGCCAATGGGACCCATGCTCTGTTAGACCTTCACGTACCGTAACCCGAAGGCGGCGCGGTGCGTGGACGGACTAGGTGGGGAGTACCAGTTCCTGGTTGTTGTGATTCAGGTTAGCTCGAATCGACCTACAGGTGTAAATTCCCGATAGGGTAGCCTAAACTAATCTACAGAATATCATACTATCATCCAAAGGTTAGGTTAAGACCCCAGCCGGCAACCACTAAATTGGTGATGTGACCTGGATATCTGGGTGCTTGCACATCTAGGTATTTCTGAAGCAAGATGGGACATGGAGCGGGTAGTCCACTCTAAGGCGAAGCTGCCACAAGGATTGGAGGAATCCACAACCGCAGCCAGAAAGATGACTATGACTGCAGCCAGAGGGATTGCCAGGAAGACAGCTTCTCATCCTTGGTCACTGATGCTAGGTCAAAGGAGCAGGTGGCCATCACCTATCAGGAGGCAGTGGCCACCCCTGAGATAGGAGAACTGGACGGGATCGGCCAAGTTGGTCCCAAAACAGGCAAAGAAGGTTCGCACAATAGTCTGGCTACCACGGACACTCTGGAATCGGAAGTAAAGAAAAGTCACCAGTTCAGGGGACTCTGGAGCGATAACCTCCTCCCCATAGAAATCTGGATCAATTGATCGGGCAAGAAGGTGAGATGGACCTCGTCAGGAATTGTTATTATCAAACTCCATCACATATTTATATTCATATTATTGTGAAAAAAAAAATAGGGTGAAGCCTGTGTCTATATTTGTACTCTATATCATTGCAATTTAACTTTTGAATCGTGTCTAAGTGGACCCCAGGTATGACACTCATGCAGGTATGGGGAATAGTGGATAATCATGAACAGCTCTAGGTGCGTTCAATTTGACCAACACAGCAAGCTCAGAGGACGGAACAATCTTTGAGTCAGCTATGGACTCGTCTTGTCAACAGGAAGAGCTAGAGATGAAAGACGTGTCAGACAGCGAAGTGGAAGATTTAATCTCTGCTGTTTGCTCAATGGCACCCTAATACAAGGGGTATCGCTAAAGGGGCTGTAATAGATCCAACACATAAAGATCCAGTTTCGGATCACCTATAGTGAGGGAAAAACGACTTACCATGACAGTGGAACGACCATAAAATAGATGTTGTCATTAAACAACGACAGACTGGCCCAGCTGGAGAGACACCAATTGGAGAACAGACGTTGTTGGAAATGCAATCAGGGAAAACGTACACTTGCCTGGAAGTCCTTCGTTATAAGGACTGGTATTTTTTACCGGATTTTGGAAAAAGTTCATGCAGCATCAAAATCCGGAAAGGAGGCAGGGACGGATCCAACAAAGAGGGTTACCAGCCTGGGATAAGAGGACAGGTGTACGGACTATAGCTCCCCAACTGCTGGCTGATCTTTGCGGCAATACATCCACTTGCCTGGAAGACCCCTAATTAAGGGAAAAATTGCATTTGTGTGGCTTAAGGTTTGAGCGCACTGCAACATCAAGATGTGTCACAGAGAGGATGTGAAAATGTCCCAGACATATACGTGACAGAAGTCAGACTGGATGTTGAATGACCCGGAGGTCTATACTGGGGCGTCACTTAGAGACTTACCACAAGATCTCCATGGCAAATGCCAGGGATAGTGGGTTGAACCTCTTTGAAAAGACAGTGGTTTCGTCTGGAGCTCTAAAGCCAATAAGACACCGAATTTTTTTCCCGATTCATCCCGACCATCGGCTCGGTGAGAGTCGGGAATAAAATGTTGGTGTCTTATACCTATAAGACACCGAAATGTAGGCTCTTCCCGACATCACTTCCTTCTTTTATAAACTCATAAAACAACCCTATTGAGATCAAAGAGAGCGACCGGGAGCCGGGTCCGGCTGGGCCCCGGCAGCGTGGTAGGTCGAAACATGTAATAATGCAATGTTTAATAACTTCTGTTCTATTTAAGATATTGGAAATCGGTATACAATCGGTATAAAATACTTGGGTATAGAATGGGGCGATTGAATACTAAAGAAGAAACCAACAAGTTTTAGTCAAAGTCGTTGTTCTCCATGAGTCTGATGCGGTGTGATATGAACGAGGCGAAAGCCGAGTGAATATCCCATAGCATTCAAATGAGTTGGAGAATTACTTCTTTGACCAAAACGAGTTGCTTTCTGTATTTATCTCACCCCTGAACACACTAAAAGAATGGGTAGCAAAGAGGATATAGACCATGGGGAACGGACTGCAATACTTGATGGGGCATGGAGAACGAGTTCCCAATGTTAAGCCTATGGACATTTATTCCAGGGGTGAGATAAATCACTATATAAGCGGCCTACTCAGAATCGGGAACAGTCGTTAAAAGTGCGTACACCGAATTCTTAAGGTCGGGGGGAGTCGGTCATATCTGACATGGTAGTAATACCCGACCCATCAGGAAAAGCAATAAAATCGGGTTGGTGAAGTGCGTACACTGACCCGATTGACGCAGATTATCCCAGACCCGACGGATTCGTCGGGCAAAGGTAGAATCGGGCACAGCAGTCGGGTCGGTGTCTTATAGGCTTTAATAAGAGTACTGCTAGTTTGCTACCTGCAAAGACCTGGGCTACCCCTCCTGTAGGCAAAGCCCTGAGCATAGAGAACGAGTTTCCTTCCCTCTCTACTCAGGCTGCACTTCAAAGGTAGAGATGCACAAGACAACCCTGAACCATGATAATCAAAACGCAATCCCAAGAATGAGTAAAAAGATAATAGAAACAAGTAGACGTAGAAACCAAGAACAGAAAGATATAAAGAACATCCCTCTTTATAGAGAGATGGCTCTATGGAGTCTACTACCTGCAGAAATCCAGAAAAGCACAACAAGAGTGAAGTTCAAATCTCAAATGAAAAAATTCCTGAACTGCAGTGAGATATATAGTAAAATCATTGCATAAAAGTTGCGACAAATCACCGACTATCTGAAAAAATTTTGATTACTATCTGCGTAAGCTATGTTATTGCTACATCCGATCAGACTACTTACACATGAAAGGACGTTTTAATGAACTTACGATCTCATATTTCGAGACCAATCAACGCTAAATGTACTTAAAATGATAATATCAACAAAAAATACCATATCTCACTTACACAATCCGATGGATATATATATATACGTTGTTCACTGTCTAATGTTCGGACATACACATGGAAGAACACTTCGTACAAGAAGTGAATGTTAAACGTTCTTTTTTCACTGAATTAAAACACTAGCCTCCAGCTGTGGCAGCCAGTTGCTCAGCTGTCTTTGGCAGTTGCCCACTGCGAGTGGCGGGATATGAGGTTACCCCCTCCCCCACCCTCCCGCGTGCTTTGAGTGTCCATTTTCATATCCGTCAATCTGGCTGAAGCCAGAGCTATCTTAAAGCTTCCCTATGCTTATTTTTGAAAGGGTCACACAGTTTCAGTAGCGTTAGAATAGGTGTGGGGGGGGGAGGATGGACTGCCCCCCCCCCCCTACTTTTTTGCCATCCAAAAAAGAGTCAACAGCTTCAAATCTTTCTCGATCAAGTGTAAAATCTGTCCTGACTTTTCAGCATCAAAATGTCTAAGTCTAACTTTAACGCGTAACAGTGGCTAAGCCTTGACTTTTCACTGTTGAAAAATGTCAAAGTCTGACATTTTAGCATGCAATGATGGCTAAGCCCCGACTTTTCACCATAGAGAAATGTCAAAGTCTGACTTTTAAGTGTGCAATGATGGCTAAGTCTTAACTTTTCAACATGGAGAAATGTCAAAGTATGACTTTTTTAGCGTACTATGACGGCTAAGCCCTGAATTTCCACCATGGCAAATGTCAAAGTTTGATTTTTAGCATGGTATGATGGCTAAAACCTGGCTTTTCACAGACCATTCGCAGATCCATGGTAACTCCAGTGGAACAGGCTAATGTCAAAGCTTATCTTCTATTCATTCAACCAATGTACATATTTGATAACTGTTTTTGTGGTCCTTGTTATTCTACTTTTTACTGTCTCTTTCATCAATATTACTCATTTGGTGTTGGTGATTTTGTAAACATTGAGAAGGTAGGAATCTTTACCAGAAGTCCCCCAGCAGCAAAATGGCTGCATTGTGGTACCCTTGGTAAAATCTAGGAGGGGTGATGTAGGAGTCAGGATGGTGTGTTCCTTCTATAGGACGCAGAGTACCAGTCCCGGCTGTGTTTTGATTTGGGTGAGCCCATGCATGGAGGTGGCATCGGTTCTCCCACATTATGTAACTCGGCTTATGAAAAACTGAGTCCCAAGCGGGTAGACAGGCCAGTTTCTGTGTTCTTTCTGTTGAAGATAGAACCCTTTGGGCCTCACTTCGTTCCAATGTTCCTGAACCCCTCGGTGGTTGAGCTCGTATCATCAAATTCGGTCCACAGAATCCATCTCCCTTGTATGTTACTCAGCCTCAGTGCTGAGAGACTTCTGTGTCTTTTTTCAGAGTTGAGCTTCTCCTCTGTGTGCCAATAGATATTCGTGTTCAATAAAACCTGTTATATTAAAATGCCTGTGTTTGGTTTTCTGTGACATGGTGTAACTTTCCCGGAGGGTAGCCTAAACTATCCGCCGAAGAATCTTACGATCATCTGAAGCTTAGGTTAAGACCCAACCTGGCGACCCCTACAAATTCATTCAATGGAATATGTGAACAAAGATTGGTCATTTTCAACAAGGATTTCTCCCAAATGTTGTCAGTGAAGTTCCTCTTCTATATGCAAAACTGTTTCATCCACAATTGTGTTATGGTAATCTCTATACTTATGAGAAACGTAATGAATAATATCTTTCACATACTATGTACTAGAAATTATCAGTTTTGCAGATATTCATAAAAGATAAATGGTATCATATGCTTGTGTGCCATATGGAAATTATATGTACTCTGAATAATTATTATTTGAGAGAGATATCTATTTACACAGATTATCGACCGCCTACATCCATGATAAAATTTACTGCTGCAATCTCTGTATCTCAATGCTTCAGTAAATCATTTCCAAGAGGGGCAGAGTGGTGCAATTACTAGAAGCATACGCGACTGCAAAACATGAGGTCTAAGTATCTATAATGTTTGTCTAACGTAGTATTTGCATTCATAACAGTTTATCCTTATGACGCCTCCACAAGCGAAGTCACAACAAATAATGGCACAGACGAAGGTAAGGAATGCTGTCTGTGATTCCTACAATATAATTAATGCATTTACATCCTATATGCAATCAGTGGTATTTAAGGCTTGCTTGAGGGGTCTTCAAGTATAAGACCACATTCAGCACAAGTTCTACTATTTGTCATTTCATTGAATATCCTCCATATCACTTGCTCCACTACTTGTCTTATATATTTCTTGCTGTCATTCCCCAGGCAACATCACATCAGTCAATGGCACACAAGATGGTAAGAAATATTTACAAACGACAATAAGAATTTACCTCAGCAGAAACCTGTTCCACTGCCACAATTTTCTCTGACCTCATAATAGAATCGGTATGGTGTCGGGAAGTCAATCCTAAGGCCTATCGGGACCAAAAAAGGCGTTGATGGTAAGCCCTTAGTCAGGTTTATAGACAATGTGATCACGAGGCTGATCCACAACCGACCCAACGATATATCCACTATTCAAACATTGAATTATAAATTAACCATGATTCAGTATTGTTCGATGGTATGGAATTAAATGAGGATGAAAGCGGCAGACAAGATAAGTTATGGTTAAAAAATACAATACGACTGAGTTGTCCAGTTCACAACCGCTGACAGTTAAAGTTGACGTTACTGTCAATACTGTTCATAGACATTAACCCTTTAAGGACGGCTGCTTGGGGCCTAACAACTCCCATAAGGACGTGTGCGGGTGGCAGTTTGTCTAGCTAAAGGACGGCCTCAGAATAGCTAAAACTGATATCCAGGTTTGAAATCGTGCAATATGATACATGATCATAAATATTTTCTTTTCTTTTTAATAGAAATATTAAATATGATGTTATATCTACATTTCCTGAAGATTTCATGAATATTGCTCTGTTATTTCTTTGTTGAAACATTTTTTTTAATATTGGGACAATGATGCCTCAAGGCATCATGCGTCTTTAGTGCAGTGATGCCTCCAGGCATCATGCGTCTTTAGCACGGTGATGCCTCCAGGCATCATGCGTCCTTAAAGGGTTAAGTACATTACTGCTGACTGCATAGATCCTGCTACTACTAGATAATCAGGAGCATTTATAATTATTCTTAATAAGCGATTTGGTCTACATAACCAGTGGGGAATACACCTAGACCGGTGAGGCAGCTTTCACAGGGTGGGGCAAATTCTGCCATATTCCTATTTGATATGATTGTATTAATTGGGAAGTCACATATTTGTGTTGCACTATGTTGTGATTTTGATGTTGTATAAATATTATGTTTGGCATTGAGGAGGTTGGGAATAATGGTGGAACAAGTACTTGTCTAAGCCATTGGTTGATTTAAGAGGGCATACTATTCATAGGAAAAATAGAAGTTGGATAAACCGTATTACTGGAATACCTAAACAGGGAGGAGGAATTGCTATCTATATGTAAGAGAGGATTACGAAGTGATACACCTTGAAGCTGTTTAGGATCAAAATGAGTCAATCATCGTACAAAATATCGTCCTAGAGATGGCAATAAAAACAGCATTATTGACCTGATTTATCTGACGATTGATGGTATAAACATAGAACATAAAAATATGATCATTATGGGTGACTACAACATTGACTGGCTAGAGAAGAGTAGTTTTGATAATAAAAAATATGAGAGGTGCTAAACAAATTGTGCAGGAACGTAGTAGCATAGGAAACACGTCATATACGTCTTTGGTCTGGGTCGTGACGAATATTGAGTAAATGAAGATGAAGGTTCTATTTGGGAAAGGGATAAGTAATCAATTTCCTACTTTCTTAATATGTGGTAGAGAAACAAAGATAAAGACAATGACAATGCACTAAAAAGAGCAAAAGGAATTATTAAATACAAGATGTAAAAGACCGAGATTGTTGAGAAACTCTGCGAAATCGGTGGTAAATCATGTGATATCAGAAAAATTAAACAGATACCGTAGTGAGGGGACCAAATTCTTGGGGGGAAAATGAATACCCTACTACCGACTAAGAAATCAATGTTGACTACATTATTTACTTAGTTTTGAGACATAATAAGTTAAGTAGCTGACTCTGAACAGTAGTAGACACTTTGCACTAGTAATTTACTCACAACGGACTCTGTGCAATACACAGACTTGCGGTACAACAAGAGACAGTTGTGCACAAGTGATAAGTGATAAAAACGCAACTGATATAGCGTCTCAGTATGAAGTAAATCTGGATTTAACTGTTAGAAGAACCAGAAGCGATAAAAAAGTAAAGTTTAAATCAGTTGTTGTTAAAACTAGCAACTATCAGCATAGTCCTGTTTTCAGGGGTCAAATACTGTGGAATAAGCTGACATCTATAGTTCAGAAAACTGATACATACAGGATCTTTAAGAAAGAGGTAAAACTGATGTAGGCCCTACTCGGAGTTTGATTGGAGATAGAGATATACTCATCTCATTTCTCATCATATTCATTTATGTATCTTTCTGTCTGATATCCAAATTGTAATAAGACGATGTCTATCTGTAAAACATGTTCTGTATACAAGACGCAGTGGAAGATCTAACCCAGTGTTAGAACTGCCCTTTTCTTTGAATAAAAAAAAATCATGGCCTTCCTCAGGGAAACCAAGATCTTCGAAAAAGCTCTAAAAAGTATATTGGAAGGGAAAGTCTGATCAGAACTCTCCTTGCTCCTCACAGGAGCACTTGAAAATCATTGGATATATCCATGATTGCAAAGACTTCAAACAATGAGGAAGTCTGAAAAGGACCTGCAATGGTTGACCCGACGTAAAACCATTCAAACAAACAAACAAACAAAAGTGATAAATTATGAAATTAGATTTTATATAATCATTATTATATACCTGTGCCAGTATGTTACACAAATACCAACCTCTGCTAGGGTATTGGTATTATATATATACCAGCAGAGTATGGTGGTATAAAATGAT
This sequence comes from Alentia gelatinosa, assembly GCA_950022655.1. Classification (NCBI taxonomy): domain Eukaryota; kingdom Metazoa; phylum Annelida; class Polychaeta; order Phyllodocida; family Polynoidae; genus Alentia; species Alentia gelatinosa. The sequence goes on along the minus strand of OX465588.1, from coordinate 17,582,725 downwards.
GTACCACCCTACTTTGAAAACACATTCTGATTTCCTGAAAAAAATCACACTGACCTACTTATGACATACTAAAAGTGACTTGCAACACTGCTAATTTATGTGTGCAAAGAATCATGGGAGTTGAAGAAAAAAAAGAGGAAAGAATGTGCTTGGAGAGTATTCTGCGCTTGACTTCCTGTAAGATGTCAACAGATATACCAGCACACTTTGAATCCAGCTTGGATGTCATCTCATTTGCATATGAAATTCATCAAATACTTATATTTGAAGGTATATAATAAAATAAAAATGTATTACCTTACTGGTACATACTCGCGTACCTTGTTTCTTTCAATAAAAATATTCCACTCGCTCTGCGACCTCATGGAATATTTTCATTGAAAGAAACGCGGTACGTGAGTACATACCAGTAAGGTATATACATTTTATCTTACTATCTATTTTCTGATATATCGTATTAGTTTATATTTCCTGATTTGCTGAACCATGAAGCTGCAAGGACAACTCATACCGGCCCTAGTAGCCGCTGTTCTTACAGGGGAAAGAAATAAGATAAATATAAAATAAGACAAGGAAGAATCATAAATTTTCAAAATACTTAGGATATTTAGGGGTAATTCTTTCCTGCAAATATGGTCACAATTGATTATAGATAAAAACCATTTCATACTTTAACCTGGAAATGAGCTTTTAATGTCTGGAAAATAATGTGATATTGTTTTGTATGTATTGGCAAAAGATCAGTTATAAAGAGGCATTATTTCCGGGAATATAATGGATTATATATATGCTAAACCAAGACCTGTCTGCATCGTGTGGTACGTCAGGACCATGATCACCTATTTTTGCACCATCCTAGCACGTTACGATGCACACCGATATGCTAAGATATGCTATAGTATGATATGGACCTACCGATAGGGCAGGGTTCGTTTATTTGGTATTGGTGTGTATCGGGAGATCTATCGGGGTGTATCGGCCTTGGTGGGAACCCGGACTAAGTAATAACTATGCTTATCATCATTTCAGTGAAAATACTGAAAATGATATATATGTTTGATACGTTTATGGCACCGTAATATATTGAGATTTTTTTTTTTTTTTTTTCATAATTGCAGTGTTTATTGAGATTTCTTCCGACATATACATCAATTGGTAACAGCATCATCAAATAATCTTGGCATTATTTCAGTCATAATTTTCAGAATCTTTCGAAGTGACATCTTTACATCTTAGATGCTTCGACTGGAACACCACTTCTTTTTTTTTAATAATTTTTTTACATGAAATATTTCACAATCAGAGACTAATCATGATAGGGATATTCTATAAAATCTGATATATCCTGTGTGAGATATAGCACAAGAAGAGATAGACCGTATATCAAATCTGTACCAAACAGCTACATGATATCAAGACTGTACCAAACAACTACGTGACAAATATATAATGATTACAGCACATACTACGGAAGAACCAGCCACCACGGAGTACATGGACCCCTGTGCAGCCCCAGTAACCACTGAAAACCCAATAATCACAAACGACCCAAGTTTCCAGGATGGCTGGATATCACCAGGCATACCCTGCACCTACGTGGCACCTTCAGGTAAGTGAACTGCCACGCTCAACCATTCATAATAGGTAGCGTATTACAAAACCATGCTTATCTGTACCTATTGAAAAGAGCATAAAATGAGGTGTTCACAAATGGGGTATTCCATTGAGCAGCCCGTGACCCCGATGCCGTCGGGCATCTGCCAAACATTATTATAGTGTAAAAGCCCACATGGGCATTCAACGGCCGACATCACTCGGCAGCTGCGCCGGCTATGTTTGTAGGCATCCGATAAAAGCTAGTTTTATGAGCCATAACCTGTTACACCGCAGTGCAGCCGTTGCTAATGAGTTTGTTGCCTCCTACTCTACACTGACTGCTATAACCACCTACCAAATGGGTGCCTGTGATCTTAGTACGGCAGAAGTGTGTTTTTTTTGTGGGCCTGGAGTCAGCCCAATGGAACACCCCTTCAGGAGGTCTGATATGAAGTGTACCAATGTATCAAAAAGAATAAGATTAAACAAAATCTTCTAATGGCGTTGCTATACTTTTTTACCCAATCATTGTATTATATGAGCTTATTAATGTTTGACAGATAGTCGTCAATATGTGATGTATTCTTTTCAAGAGGTAATAATGAATAAAGATCAATTATGAACTTATAATTTATTTACGTATTAACTTTGGTCTGTGGTACCAAAACCTCTGAAGACCAACGTTGCCTTCCAGGAGAAACAAGTCGCTTTTTATTATTCAGAGGATTGATTCATAATCGAAAAAGATGAGGCACCGAATCGAGCCAAGTTGCTTCCTGGAAGAGAGAAGCACCAGTAAAACCCATTTGGGATACCAGTATTTCACCAAACTCCTTCACGCCAAAGGAAATAATTTTCCCATATCTATTCATATCTGGTCAATAAAGAGCTTACACGGGTTAATATGACGTGACTTTTTTTCCAGATAAATACTTCACACCTCAGAATATTAGCATCACAGCTCTGGAGAATACGGGCGATAATACAGCACGCGTGTTCCCCGATCTCACCATCCTAGTGCCCTCTACCGTGGTCGGATGGAATTACTATGCCTTGAATGTTGGCGACTTCTCGGCGTCTCTGTGGAACGGAAGTGGCACCACCTTCCAACTGGCAGGCAGTTCAAGTCTGACCGCGGGTACCAGCGCCGTGAATAACGTCACTTCCGCCAGCCTCAACCAATCGGAATGGTTTCCTGCTTCCGTAGATAATGCGCTGGGTATATACTACCCTACCGCCGGTGCTCAGTGGGTGCTGCCCTTGGCGGACGCCGCTGGAGGTGTTAGCGGAACCGGATATAGCATGAGCGATCTCTCGAGGGTGGTGACCGATGCTAGCCTTTACAGTCCTACTCTGGGCAACACGTATAGCTTTGCCACATCTCCGACCAACATGATGCCTGCACTGAAACCACTACTTTTACCATGTAAGTCTGGTTATGTGTTATAGGGATATAATCTTATATAGCCGTCTCAATATAACAAAGGTTACAAGAATTTATCACTTGAACCTGATGAATACATGTTTACCTACTCTGCTAATTATTAATCATTCTCGTATTGCAATAATTAAAGATTATAGTTGAAAAACTTGTATTTATTTTAAAACATTTATTTAGGCACTAAATTCTTAAGAAGATTGGAGTTGGGGAACTAGTTCCAAAGTGACACAGATGATTGAGCTGAACATCTCTGCAGTGAACTGAGAATATATACCTCCTTTTTGTTATATACGTGTTCTCTCTAAACAGTGCCATACAGGCCGTTCCATAAATATTTGTGCATGGCACTCCCGGTGTGGTGCCAAAATTGGTTACCCTGCCATAAGTGGTAATTATCACCCACTAACTATCTTGTGCGCATGCGTGAACATGCGCAGTGTTGATGTCCACGATTGGAGAGTGAAAATTTGCCGAAATTAAGCATATTACGACATATCACGATATGTAATTCTCATGTCTAAATACTATTATTTTCATTTATTTACATTAAAATCACATCAAAATAGTAGTACGTCCAATAGTCCGTTATATCTGAATGGAAGAACGTGGCCAGACGCATGCGTATATAGAGTGAGCGATAATTACCACTTTTGGCAGGGTAACCAATTTTGGCACAACACCGGAACTATTTTCTGGCCGACCTGCCAGAAGAGATTGGAGGCCATTTTGTTTTCCTTTGATAAACTGAATTCAAAGTGCGGAATCAAAGGAGAATTATAAAAAAAGTAACTGAAAATAACTGAATTTTCTTTTCAAGTTTGAAACGGTTATTTAGCAATCTAATTACATCTGCACTCTGATTTTGTCTTAAAGTGCTAGTGACAATGCAAACCTAGGTTTGTTTATAATTTGGCAAAGCAGGAGTGCCATTAGTATCTTTGTTAACCGCTTGGAGGTATGCAAAGCGGTGTAAGTTGTCAGGCACTCTGGTCGTGATGTATTGATACAAACTGGCCGCGGTCAGCGAATCAGGGCCCCGTTGAATAAAAATGTATCGTCCGTGAGGCTGGACGATAAGATATGTTGAAGGATGGACGAGAAATAAACGAGAATTTATTTTCAGTGTAGCATAAAACTGCTCGTCCATGTGAGCACTGTCGTCCATGATAGTATCGTTCAATTATCGTAGAGTGATCGTATAATTTACCTATATCCACGGGGACCTCTAAACATGTATAATTCTGTGGGCAAAGAGGTTAGGCATTGGTCTCTGTAGCCGAAAGTTTAGAGTTCTAACCCCATCCAAGGCACACACAAATTTCCAGTAATTTTCAAACATTTCACAAAAAAATGATTCAATCGTTAATAAATGTTTAAATTTGGTATACATGTGTCGAATATGAATAGAAATCTCTGTTGAAAACATATTTCAATTTGGAATGGATTTAGTGTATCAAAAACGAGTTTGGCATCGGCTACGACGCCGAAAACGTGGTTGTCCGCGAGGAGACTTGAACAAAATTTAAACGATGTTTTCAAAATGAACGATTTTTTAATCAACACCACTGACGATCGTTCATTTTATCCTCTTGTCCAATGTTCGTCCACCTTTTATACTACAGTTTGCCACCAACGAGACTTGTAAGATACTTTTTTTATCGTTCATTTTTTTATTCAATGGGGCCCTGCTGCGCCGAAACTCTGACCTTATTCCGTTTGTATCAATACACCTCTCCCGCCACGAAGTCGTCCCATACCATATCAAAATCGGTAACGGCCCTTCGGGCCATAACTGCTATTATGGGAGAACAATAACACACTAGAATAATTTTTGAATAGCGAAACCCTTTGTCAGAAAAGGAGAGCAGTTAATTCATTCACAGATTACCCAGTGTATGTTCAATCTCGTTTCACCTTTTAGGTAGTGGAGAAGGATAAACCTGTCAGTACAGTAATCAAACGCAAACTCTAATAATGCAAAATGTTCAGGTATTTTATCCATTGATATTTCTTGGCAAGCACACAAAAAAGAGTCTCGTTAGGCCAAAGGTAGCAGGTCTAAAAGACCCATCTATTTCACAGGATTTGTGTTATCAATTAAATCATCATTTTCTTTATTACATTGTCAGACGATGGATAGTCATGATTTCTGATGAATTTTCTTTTCAGGTAACACATCACCTAAAATTATAAATCTGTTGTGCCTCCTTCCTAGTATCATTGCGAAACCAGAGATAATTAACGATTGTCTGTTCCTTTTATTCCTTATGAAACTGATATTGTGCTCTATGGATTCCAGACTTTGATACGCCCTGTATGGCCAAGCCTTGCTTCAACCAGGGGACATGCTCCGAAGACTCTCCCTACTACAGATGCACATGTAAAGAACCATCGTATGGCGACCGTTGTCAATACTGTAAGCTACTCTAATACTGTTTTAGATGACCATAATTGGTTGCATCCGTCTCATGATGAGGATGCCTCAGAATTGGAACTATATATATATGTGTGTGTCGAAAACATGTTGTACTTGCTATGTCATTGCTTCTATTCCGGAAAGCACCTAAGATTGATCTTTAGAAATCTGTGTTGACGTATTTAATATTGGCTATAGCGATTGGCTTCAAGAAAGGTTAGATGAGTAACAGTAGGAATATTGAAATCAAATTTTCAGGGATGCCAGTTTGTAGGATTTTGCCTACATGTAGGATTTTTCTCATTTTAGTCTCAAAGTGATGAAAAGTTCAAGAAATTGTATGTTTTGAGAACAAAATAGACTCCAGGTTCCCTGAAATCTAAATCTTAGATAAACTTGTTCTGTAATCTTTCAAAATACCGAATTTAGCTACCCCGAGTACACTCAGTTACAGGACCTATGGATCCCAGTGCTCCAACCTAGAACTGTAGGATGGTAGGATTCCTGTAGGAAATGCTCCTACGGATAAGGGCAAACTTGAATACTGACTTCTGATTGGGTTAAAATATATGCCCAAGAATCTGCTAGGAAAGTGATGGGGATTCCCCATACATCATGTGCGTTTTAGGTGATACATAGACTGGCCTCAGTCCCCATGTAGGAATTTTTTCTGACCCCAACTAGCATCCCTAAATTTTGTCCCTCATAGGAATTACTCCTAACATAGCTGATAGATCACCGTAAGAATGTGAGGCTATGTAGGGACCTTGCCAGAATAATGGTATTTGATATTAGATAGGAACCCCTGGACATTATTACACAACCCCCTGGAGCCTCATTCTGTTAGAGATCAGAGGCTCAGACATTAGCTTGCTCGACCTGTGTCAATCTAGCTGTGGCTCTTAAAGGTTTGCTCTCTACGTTACAGACGACTACTGTCGCTGTGATCCATGCTTTAACGGTGGGACATGTGCAGAGAAGCCTGCGCCCGTCTACTTCAACTGTACATGTCCTGCAGGCTTCTTCGGACAGGCCTGTGAATATGGTGAGAAAATCTTCTTTTGTAACGCCCATTATAGTTGGAGAGGCGAGACAATCAGGTACAAGGACATTGGCGACAGACTTCTTTTCTTTTTTTCAGAACTTTTATTTCGATGTCAACATATCAAGTGTATACATAGTATCATTGTACATCTCGGAAGATCTTTGTACATCGTTCAAGTCATTTTGTGGTTGTTTTAGTCTTCCTAGAATTAATCAGTATAGTTGACAGCGAAATCGGGGTGGTTATCAAGTCTTGGATGGCTTGATTTTCATAACCTGCCCCACTCCAAGTAAAGTAACAATTGAGAGGGGAGACATACATACACCCATCATTATATCCTTCCTGATTCCTCAGGATTTTAGTCCTGCTTTGCACATTACTACAACTAAGACTGAAGGCTGTGTTCCACTGGAGAGGCCAGCTTTCGAGTACCCAGTTCCCATATACCCAATACTCATAATGTAAAACTGTCTGTAAAGGATAACTATATGCGTTAATAAAAAAGATCATGAGCAAACTAACGCACATATGGTCATACCTCATACTGGTGGAAGCGGCGCACACACGTGCCGTCTGGGCGACTTCAAACTTCATGTCAAAGCTCCAGCCATAATTTCGCCACCACCAACGCCTATATGCGCTACAGGTCACGATCGGGAGATGGCGATCAACAGCGTACCAGTCATACATAAAGACTCCAACATTTGGAGTCTTTATGTCTTCATGTTTGCAACTTGACTGCAAACGCGATATTGTCAGCTAGAGACTTGTAGTAATTCATTTTTACCTAACCACGCAACAATTTATATTATTTATTACCTTTCTGTCCGTCCTCCTCCTCAATCTTTCCTACAAACAAACACATACTTCACTTCATTTGAAGTCCAGAATATTCTAGAACACGGTGAACATAGAGAATAATCTACCATATCACATACGTTTCCCCTAGAGGCCAGACCTAATTAGTATTTTGTGTGGAGGGTACAGCTTACACAAGTACTAATATAGAATCATAGTCTAATCCGTAGCTACATTCTATTAATTTAGAATTAAGTTGATTTCAACTCACATCATTTGCCTGTATTTGAAGATTATGTCTACATCAATTCTAAATAGATAAACTTAGTACGAATGAAATTATGTCTAACCTTAGATATTTATATGCGTAAGTGATATTTGAGTCATATTTAATCTGTTGCAATACACGTTTTAATTTCAGAGGATCATTGCATCAGCAATCCATGTGAAAATGATGGAGAATGCTTGAACCCTGAATTCGGCTTCAGATATTCGTGTAACTGTACCATCGGCTACTTGAATACTCATTGTGAAGGTAAGCCAACTGATCGCCGGTATTAATATTCATATAAACAATTATCAATGGCTGATAAATAGAGGCGACCCTCCTTGGACGTGTATCTCGTATTCTACTGCTGTATGTAATACCGTTTCCTGGATAGAAATTATTCACCAAGGAATGGGAAGTGTTCTTCACCTAGGGTTATACCACATGTATAGAATTGTTAACCTTGCCTAAACTACAGCAAAATGAATGTATACTCTATCGCAGATGAAAAAGGGTTGAATATGAAATCCTAATCGTCAATGCAGAACAGCCGACTTTGGCCAAAAGGCGAGGTGGATGACAGTTGAGCTTTTCCAGAATTGTCAGGTGTCTCGGCGATTTATCCTACCCCTAATAAAAAAACGCCGTAGGTTTAACATTGACCCAATGTATTTGACATAGCATTGGATAAAGTGTTATTTATGCACCGAGGTGAATAAAAAAACGGACCAATCAGGGACGAGATAGCGAAAGTAGATCCGGTAGCATTGATAACTACTAACGTGGATAATTACAAATATTCTCTGTATATCGGTGAGATGGGGTAGGATAGATACGAAACCAAACTCGAGTTAGCCTTCTCAATGTTTATACCACTCTGGTCTGCTACTCACTACACTCAGCTAACGCCTCGTGTAGTAATACACAACCTGCCCATCGTGGCATAAACATTGACAAGGCTAACTCTCGTTTGGTTTCTACTAATTATTCAAGTTGGTTTCTATTGTCTTCACTCATTTAGCGTGTACACTAGACAATTGCTCGTCATCCACGGCGCAATGTCCTCAGATGGTGCTTAATTCAAGAATGGTCGCCAATAATCGTCCAGCGTAAACGCCGCGTTAGAATCTCTAAAATGGATGTGTACCACCACGCCTTAGCCTATCTATATTTATTACTCCTATGGTTATTTTTATTTTCATTTTTACCCCGTACAATTACCTTGATTGATGTTAATCCCTTTTATGAGAGGAAATAGTGGGGTTTTTGTTGTTTTTTTATTTCCCGCTGGAGGACGTCCGGACCTTCGTGACATTTGTTTCAATTTAATTATTCTTCATAAGGGAATATCGTATGCTATCCTTGATATAATTACTTAAAACTCTTGATTAAAGATTTACTCTGTAAAATTTCATCTTCCTTTCCAATTCAATTAGTCTTGGGAAACGATGCTTCAAGGCGTCACGTCTAAAGGCATTCCCAGTTGATGGCTTGAGGCATCACCCGACTAGCTCTGATTAAGTTCGTATATTGTAAATGGAATCCTATATACTATCGTAAAACCGGATGAGTTTTAATCTGGGCTCCCGTATGCGACAACTGGAGTTTTGGCTCCGGATATCACTACGCCAAACTCCATTCGTTGCATACGGGAGCCCAGATTAAAGCGAATAAGGTTTTGATTTTATCCTACCCCCTGTGAACGATATTTTTAGGTGAGGATAATAACAAAAAAACATGATAAAAACTTTCTGAAGTCCTCCATATAGCTGTCCTTGCTGCTCTGAAGGCGCTTGCAACTACTTTCAGCTGCTGATCTCTGATTGGTCCATTTTTTGTATGCTCTTAGGAGCGATTTTTTATCCATATGCGACATACGGGCGCATACGGAAAGTCAATGTTAAGCCTAGGGATTTTATATTAGGGGTAGGATAAAACAGCAGATTAGGCACCTATACTATGCATTTTCTTCTGTTCTAAGAAAACACCCGCATATTTGTACTCACAATATATGTGAGAGCATATTATTGTGAGCTATTTTTTTTTTTTTTTTTTTTTTTTTTTTTATTGCACAAAAGTACATATAATGGCCTCTGCCATGGCAGGTATTTTGGCCATTCTATTACCAGCTACAGCTGTGATCAGTAACAATCTCTTAAAGTAGATACATTATGATACAATATGTACAAGTGTGGGATGAAGTAATGATGTGGAATATACCCGAAGACACAGCACCATCATTCAGAAGGATCTATAGTACTTCCTTTATCAACCCTAACTTTAGTCTAATATGCTTTTTAAAACTATGAAGTGAGCCAGTTTGGATCTCATACGGGAGGTCATTCCAACGTTCCATCCCGCAGTATATTGGGCTTTTCTTGAACATTGTAGTAGGCGGTCTGTCAAGTTTAACTATCTTTTTATTCTGTCTTCTAGTTTTTGGATTGTCATGGGGTTCTATTCCACTGGCATACTTCCTCATGTATAATAAGTTCAGGTACTGTTTCCTCGTACATAGAAGATGAACATTGCAGTTATCATGTAACGGTTGTATGGATTGATCCCTGGCGTTCGACCGAGTACACAAACGCAAACCCTTATTTTGTGTCCGTTGAAGCTTTCCCTGTAGGTTTTTGTTTGCCCCCAGATCAAAATATCCTGGATAATCAAAGATAGGAAGTATCATACTTTTATATATTTTTATGCTAGTTTCTTGAGTGATAAATTTTCTGATTTTAGCCAATTTGAAAAGTTTATAGTTAACTTTCTTCAACATATCATACATTAACACATTTTTCCCATGAGAGAGTTTCGTCCAGTTTTATCCCCAAATAGTTGTAACTCGAGCATTGTGGCAGCTGGGACCCTATTAATAGTACCTGATTTTTCGGTTGATTATAATTAATTTTGTTCAGTTTCGCTCTGTTTCCGAAAGTGCATAATTTGGTTTTCTTTAAGTTAATTTGCATCTCGTTATCTTGACACCATTTATATAAAAGGGTTAGGTCATGGTTCAATCTATTTACAGATGACGAGTGACAACTATCGGATGTGTAAAGCACCAGGTCATCAGCGTAAAATATATGTGAACAACTGAAGCCTAAATCCTTAATATCATTAATGTAACAATTGAAAAATAATGGACCTAAAATACTTCCCTGTGGGACACCATGTTTAATATTAGCATAGGAAGACAAAGCATTGCCTACCCGCACTCTTTGTTGTCTGAGTGATAGATAACTCTTGGTCCAGCCTAACAGCTGGCTGCTAACTCCAAGTTTTTGTAGTTTGGTTAATAGTTTTGTGTGTGATACTCGGTCGAACGCCTTGCTGAAATCAACAAACACGCACGAGGATATTCGACCCCGATCCCTATCTGTATAAAGAGTTTGTACTAATTTCATCACGGCGTCCGTAGTGCCTCGATTTTTTCTGAATCCAAATTGTCCTGTGTCATAAAGTCCAGTAGTTTCGAGATAGTTACTAATTTCAGTGTGTACAAACCATTCCAGCATCTTACCCGGCAGGGGCAGGAGGGATATAGGGCGCCAGTCTGAGACGTGTTCGGACTGGCCACATTTAGGGATAGGGATCACATCAGCTCTAGACCATATAGTCGGGAATACTTGATAGTTAATCGAATTTTGGAATAAGTGCCTCAATTGGTCTATAATTATTAGGAAAGCGCCTTTGAGCACACGTGTGTTAATGTCGGGGACTCCACTACTTTTGTGGATATTTATATCCTGAATAGCCTTGTGAACATCACTAAGAGTTATCTTTAGATCATCAGTTGAGTACTCTTCGCCTACAGCAGGGGGCGACGTTGTATAATCTGGATCGCTCTAAGTCTTGGACGAAGCATCGCCTAGGATTATAAAATAGTTATTGATATAGTCAGGAATGTTTGGCAATGGTACATAACTATCAGTGGAAGTGTTGTATAAATTTGTGGGTTTAATATCATTCGTAGGTTCGTATAAGTTTTTAACATTTTTCCAGAATTTTTTCGGATCTTTAAGTGCATCGTCTATTTGAGTACTCCAGTAATTTGCTTTAGCTAGAGCTATTTCCTTGTCCTAAGTTTCAACCTAATTAACAATGACTGGAGGAGAGGTGGAAGAATTTGAATGATGGAGACCCTAGGAAGAAAATTTATAGAGGTGTTAGTCTGGGGGATTTTCGTCGAGAAGGATCCTGCTCTCTCACTCTCACTCTCCACATAGTACAAGCTTTATGAGAAGGCGACTTCTTTGTAGGAGTAAAACAATGAGTAGCGACAGCGCCTCAAATATGTGTATTCTGATTTATTACCATGGGCGAAAGATATTACCACAGAAGGATTTCCATTTCATCCCAGGAACACAGGAATGTGATTGTGATTGGAATTGTCCTACACTTCACCATTTTCCGCCCACCCATCGGCGTGTCACTGGCATTGCAATATGTTTCTGAGCGTGACCTGCCATGATCAGCAGTTGGTATGCCCTCGGTAGTTTTGTGGACAGACGACTTCAAATAGGAACAACATAACAAGAAATGTATGTCACCGACAGTTCAAAGGACCCATATTGTTTTAATAAATAACCGAGCGACCTCTTTTTCCTAATCAGGACTGTTCATCTATTCGTGATGCGATATATTACTGACCTGGTATGCTCACATTAAATCGTTATTGGAAAGTAAGGGTCAATAGCAGACCTGTCAAGTCCATGCAGTACGTGTGAATATTATATTCTTTTCTTCTAGCTACAGTCATTTCGTGAATGTCTCAGGGTAATTTGAGTCAGATCATCTAGCAGACAGCTGCTGCCAGCTTCAACCACTTTCCCATTGCTGGTGCTCTGCTAAAATTGCCTCACCCAACTGCAAGTCGCTAAGCAATTTGCCTGTCGGTCCATGGATGGAATACCCCTGGAGTGCTATTGTTAAGACTTTCCGGACTAATCCCACGACATCCTGTACAACAAAGGGCTGGCACGCCAGTTTTTAATGGCGCTACAGTCCTCCCTGTTTTTTATCTGTTTTTTTTTGGTTTTATTTGTCCGGGAAAAATGATAAGCGAGTGCATTCGTTTAGGGCCGTTCTTCTACTATAGTGTGTAGTTGTAGGTAACATGGCTGAATATAAAGCCTGGAAATAAAGCTTTTGCTTCTTTTTTTTAATTGCTCAAAGATAAGAGGCGATGCATCCCTTCTGCCCAAGGCAGGTTTTCATCAAGGGTATTAGCTGTCTGTTACAATACCTCGTTAACAACATAGTCTAGTATATATATATATATATATATATATATATATATATATATATATATATATATATATGTATGTATGTATGTATATATATATATATATATATATATATATATATATATATATATATATATATATATGTATGTATGTATATATATATATATATATGTATATATGTATATATATAAATATACAGTAGGTGAGTCGATGGATATTAATAAATTATGGTAATGAGACAAGGTTTTCATCAGTGTCTGTCTTGCATGTCGAGATCTCATACATTTATCGATTCCATACCTCGTTAATCTATGGACTGCGAGTAAAGAATTTGGTTTTGGAATCTTCATTTTTAACTGGCAATTGGTTTATGCGTACGAGGATTTAACACACGCTCCATTTTATCGTTGAACGTCTTCATGAAGGCCAATAAATGGTACTCCCTCTTATCATCTAAATATTCTACTCCTGTTTGACGATGAAGCTTGTTATGTACGTCCCCAATTTCTGACCCAGTACATACTCTCAAATTCTGGAACCTATCCCGATTTCGCTTTGTAGTCTCGCCCATTTAATAACTTGAATGATAAAGGTACTATAAGCGTATTGTCCTCCAATGAAAGCTAAGACAATTTTCGATTCACCCATCTATTATTATATCCTGTGACAACAAAAGTGATCCCTGAGTGGTATACCATGGCAGGTTATCTTACTTCGGCAGATAACACTGCACCTTCTCTCCATATTGGAACGATAATATTGAGGGTGACGTATCACATCATGTGGTGAAGTAATCGAAATATTGGATCATATCGGTCTTGTACACCGACGCAAATACCCGCCCTTAAGAGGTATTTGTCTAGGACTAATCCCACTGAGATTATGTACACAATCTCCCCATCTGTTTCGTGGGGTCTCATTTCTCTGAGACTGAAAATTGATAGTAGTAAGTGTCGCTGACAAATTCCCTTCCCAATATACAGAATCTCATGAGGTTTACATTTTAAACATGGCTAAAATCTATCGGGGAATATTGATGAGATAAATGTACCCATTGATGAGGGGCCGATTAAATACTCCACCTATAGCCCATAGGAAGCCAGCAAGCAGGATGGTTTTACACAACTTACTCAAATTGTCATTTTTTCAGGCCTCCTAGTGAAAACTTTAAAACCTATAAAACCTGTAAAAACCTATATTTTGATTCATGAACCTTTATTTTTTTCAAGGAACCTATATACCTATAAAAAACCTATATTTTCACTGCCATGCAGATTGATGTGTACATGAAATCTTAGAAGTTAAATTGACACAAAGTTAGATTGTCAAATGACAAGAAATCCACATTATCGGTTTGCTTAAGAGATCATAAAACATGCGTATACATGCTTGCTAGGTATAACCTGATGAGACAGACATCCGGACATCCTGCGATATAGTCCTAGATACATTTTTTTAGAAATTAAATAGTGAAAATAAGCGATTCACTATATTTTGACTCTCATTATGCTGAATATGTTAACCCTAAAAACCTATAAAAGCCTGTATTTTGGGCCTTGAAAAACCTGTAAAAACCTATATTCTGATTTTCAAAACCTATTTAAAAACCTATATTGAGGAAGTGGGGCACTGGGACACCTGTTTTTTTATCAGTTTTTATATACGTATATATACATAGTGCTCCGCCGCAGGTGCCGGGCCGTATATGGCCTTATGATATACAGTACTAGTAATCTGACAATGAATGCAAAGTATGGGCTGTATGAATATCCAGAGTTGAGGTGAGAGAGGTCCGAAAAAAACCCGGTCGATATTAAGTATTGTGTTGTAACTTAAAACAATAACATTTAATCATTTCACAATTCGAATGCAACATTAAAGAGGAATCGTCTGTAAAGGTTACACCTTAGTGCGAGAAGAATGCTAAAAGGGTAGGTGAGCGGCGTTTTCTAGTACACAACTTACATGTAGATGCGAGACAAAAGCTACGTTTCTCCTGAAGTCCTAGGAACCATTCACAAATATTACGGGTGAAGATCACGGGCGCTTTAGTGGGATTCACACGAAGGGACAAATGTACCCGAGACACTTGCACTTCGCACCTTACCCCTTGTCTCAGACAATCCTCCTTCTGTACAAAAATCTCATGGCAAGGTGCTTTGGCCAGACTAGAGTAGTATTCACATGATGGGATTCTTGCACAACACAAGGTGCACATGTTCGTCTAAAGTGGGATTCACACGGTGGGACAAATGGACCTGAGACTGGTGTACTTCACACCTTTGCACCAGTCGGCTACTATTTCCAACTGGGAACAAAGTTTCACAGATTGGGGTGTTCTACAGTCTCAGGGGAACATGGCGGATTCAATTCACATGAGAAGATTTAACAGGTACAAAGTCTCACCCCTACACCCCTACACAGGGTACACAGTCGCCGACTCAGGGTACTTCCCCGTGTGAATAGGTGTTATTTGAGACCGCTGAGACTCACAGATTGGGGGAGAACGTGTGAAATACATTTGTCTCACCAAAATGTCCCTCTAAATTTTAAACCTGTTTAAAGTCGAAATCTCATGAGATTCTGTTCCTTGTTATATAGGTCAGGTAGGTATATTAGGGACTATGGTGGGATCCGGATTCAAATAGTGTTTCCCTAAAAATTCTTATAGATTGACATGTGCTGCATATCTAATTAGTTTAAGGAAGCATTTGTTTGTAAGTAATAACTAAAGGAAAAACATTGTCTGAAATTATAATATAAAAATATTGCATCATCTCCAACCAAGCCTTAGCTCTCTATTTTCTGCCTACCACAACAATGCTATAACATATGGCGCATATCACAAAAATGGGCTTTTTGCTACTTTTCTCATTTGATAACAAAACAGTCCATTTTGACTTCTACTATGAGTACAATAAAAGTTATGGTATCAAAATGATCCTCAAACAAATCTCTACTTGATTAAACTGGGCTTTGGATTTGCTTCCATATGGAATTTTATGGAATCTTCATTCATATTCTAGAAGGTCAACATTTTGCCTAACATTCAGCATGATTTCATAGAAAATGTGTCAAAAATGAAGACAGATAAATTACCTCAATAAATCCAAAATATATATGAAAATAAAGCCCATAATCTCTGGTTTAATATGGTACTATTTGTAAATCTGTATCCTTTTTACAGCCTAAGTTATGAGAACTTTTGTGTAGCAAGTCAAAAATAACTAGTTTTCAGTCCCCAATATGGTTGCGAGGCCTATAGGGGCGATTGTCGCCGACAATTGCAAGAGAAAAAAGTTGTCTCAGCAAAATGAAAGCCTGTCATTCACACGAGGAGATTGTGTTCCAGTACCGAATCTCAACAGGATTTGTCTCAGACAAACGGCCTGTGAGGTACATGAATCCCACCGTGTGAATCCCACTTTAAGACAAATCCTGCTGGGATTCTGTACTCGAATACAATCTCTTCATCTAGACTGCAGAGTTTCATTTCCCTGAAACATTTCACCCCTGCAATTGATGCCGATATTTACCTCTTAAAAAGAACATAATCTCATGAGATTTTGAACCCCTTGTGAATTCCACTTAAGAACAACTGCGAATTTGATTCAAATTTAAGGACACACCTGGTGCATAGTCTCAGACATAGTCCCAAGGAACACTCAACTTGGAACTCAAGTCAATGAGAGGGGTGCTGTACCCTTGGGTTGAGGGGTGTGATAAACATATAATCATGATTATGGAATACTTGGTCGGCGACCCAGCAGTGGGTCCATTTATATCATAAAAGGGATCCTATAGAATTCGAACGTGTTGAAAATTAAAATCTCATGAGCCTCCGTACCTCGCTAGGTGTGATCGTCGCCGAAAATTGCAGCGGAAAAATTTGTCTCAGGGAGATGGATCCTTGCAATTCAGATTAGGAGATTAACATTCATGGGTTTATTGAACTCGGAGCCCTGGAATTGGAAAGGCTTGAGGCTACTAGGTAACCTAAAATCTGAGGCATGATGGCATAAAATCGTCTTATCAATCTATCAATGATCAGAATCAGTGTGGGTTGAAATTCATGGGCGTGTATTTGATGAGGGTGGTGAGCCCAGGATGATATCAGATAACCGGATAATATCTTATCTGAGTATCAGCGGCCGATGCCAATACCGACTGCTCCACAAATTAATGGCAATTTCCAACGAACCGCCAATTGCTCACCTTTTCCTTGATACCTGCACTGTTATTCTGTTTCACAGATACGTACTGCACGTCGGACCCGTGTCACGGTGGCGGCACGTGCATTTCGCTGCACGTTAGTACAGCCGACACCTACTACTGCGTGTGTCCTCCTGAAAGAACAGGCGAACACTGCGAGTACAGTGAGTATTGCTTTCATCGGCACTTGTATTTTCATTTCAAATAAAATATATTACTCTGTAAAGAGATCATTCACAATATTGAAGGCCATTCTAAAATGAATTATCATAGCGCATCGCAATCTTTTCTTCCTTGCATGAAAATACAAAATGAAATCCCCCAGATTCATCATGGATTTATACACAGGGTTTCCCACAGCAGAACACGGGCCGTTTTGTTTGCTGGCTACTCAAAGTTTTTTGTGGCGTGAGATGGGGCTTTACTGTTTAGTGGTCTGATGTGTTTTTTTCCCAGCAATTTTCATTAAGGGAATATTGAGTTACACAATCACCTGATTCGGCCATACGGTTTTTGATAAATGTGGCATTATGTTGGAAACCGTGGGAGTGGGACAGATATGGAGCTTATCTGATTCATTGAAGGTCACATTTATTTTTTGTTTGGTTTAAGAAGCCTTTATTACAGAAGTTTGTAAATCAAGGTATCTTGAATAATGCATAGAAGTGTTCCATACTCATAGCATCTTTAAGAGCAAATGGGTATGTTATTAAGTCATTATTAACAGATTTAGGGCTGCTTGGGCTTTTTGGGGGGGAACTACATCCTTTTGGGTGGCTTTTTGAGAATTAGGGTCAATCTCTATGAAAGTCAAACTAAACTGTCATTTCAACATTAAATATCATTATAGAGAACACTTCTGATTCAACAAACTAAGATATCCCACCCATATGAAAGCACTTCCGGGCAGAGATGCGCTTAACGTACCCTTTAATATTTGTTATATCTGAAACTTAATTTTTGACTGAATTTATCTTGCCACAAAACCTCCTCTAGTGCAGTACTTATTGCCTATAGTTTTCTATAGATATCCTTCACCGATCTGCAAATCTCTCTGTACTACAATATCTTTGTTTATTTTCGTAGATGACCCGTGCATTCCAACTGTATGTATGAACGGGGCTACCTGTACAGGAAACATGTACAGCAACACCTACAACTGTAGCTGCACTATCGGCTGGCAGGGCACTAACTGTGACGGTAAGTACCCTATCTCTGCGAATGGATTGAGATACTAGAATAAGCCATCTCGAAGAAGGAGCTTTTAGCGTTGATAACAAATTATATGTACTACTTGACTTTTCGATTTGATTTGCTACAATATGGCCAATAAAGATACATAGGAACCGTTTAAAGTTGTTGTAATATGCAGCAGCTATATATAGGGCATATACTGTTTGCCTAATTTCTAGATGAGCTTATAGTAAATGCATTTAAATATCCGAAACTATATTACCTAACATAATGTACGTCCTAATCCTCCTGTAAAATCATCTCTTATAGAGTATGGTAGAAGAATATATGTACAAGTTATGGAGCTTCATCAGGTACCCTATTGAAGAGCCGAAATAGCTTTTATTAAGGAACATTTGGCACAAAAGAGAAACACATTACAGATCCCAAAGGATTTTTTGTGTGCAAAGAGCCAGGCCTATTAGGCCAACTTTGTGAGTTCCCAACGGTTGCTCAGACATTCCTGGTTATTCCATGAGTACTTAACCCAGTTTCTCTTATATTGTAATTACTATAATTTGTAATCCTTCCACCATAAGCACTCCACCTATCTTTGCTTTATAATACCTATTATAGTAATTATTCTAAATTACCTTGTCTGTTTCGCACTTGATGCTATGCCTCGATTGACATTGTCAATAAGGCTCCATCATGTTTTTTTGTTTTTTTATTCCAACCAGTTCTGTCACAACTAGACATATCTTCCACTGGAAGTTCAGAAATCAGTATAATAGTACTTACATTCAGCATCACATTACCTAGATTTCCTGAAAGCTAGGAATAAATTTACATAATAATGGGTAATGATTAATGTTGGATGGTGGATGGATTAAGAGACATCATTTCATCAACAATCATATCATCAGTGTATTAGGTTACCCATTCGTAGACAGATAACGTATGTATCTCATATATAAAGTGTTTAATGCACAACATTATCCTGCTATTTATGTACTGTATGTTTGTGTTGCTCTTGGATCTGGAATCTGTGTTTGACCCTATAATTCTAGCTGACTACTACTTGCTATTAGAATAATTATGTCACCTTACCTTACTCCTGATGAACTGTTTGCACATAAGGGTGATATTCATGCAACAGCGAATGTCAGAAGTCTTATAGGATATAAAAAGGATATAAAAGAAGATATAAAAGATGTTTTCAGTAAGTGCGACTTTGTTACCATCACAGAACCATAGCTGAAAGAGAGGCACCTGTCCCTTCCCAGCATCTACGAGCAACACTGTGCTTGTATTGTCTGTTCATGTCCTCTCGTATTTGTTACTGTCCTGTCTTTCGTATCTATGTAGTGAACCTAGCAAGACAGAACGTAATGTCTTTTTTGGGGGATAAAATCTTCAACTGAATTCATCTGTGACGGTGCAACACCACAAATCATCTCAAAAACACATTAACATCGGATTACTTTTCGTATGTAGCAATGCAAAGGGGGAACAGTACTCTTTACACCACAGACACAGCTGTTCCAGACTAGTCATGATGTGAGAGAGTTAAAAGAAAGCATTACAACTGATAAGGCAGGTTGACCAGTCAAAGAAGGGGTTCAGGTGGCCCATATTGGCATCTTCTCCTTATCATATATTATCTCATTCATTATGAGAAACATATTCATAAGAGAGCATTATCGTAAAACCGGATGAGTTTTAATCTGGGCTCCCGTATGAGACGACTGGAGTTTGGCGTAGTGATATCACGAGGCGGAGCCGAGTGATATCACTACGCCAAACTCCAGTCGTCGCATACAGGAGCCCAAATTAAAACGAATAAGGTTTTGATTTTATCCTACCCCCTGTGAATGATATTTTTATGTGAGGATAATAACAAAAACACGATAAAAACTCTCTGAAGTCCTCCAAATAGCTCTCCTTGCTGCTCTTAAGGCGCTTGAAACTACTTTCAGCTGCTGATCTCTGATTGGTCCATTTTTTGTACGCTCCTATGAGCGATTTTTTATCCGTATGCGACATACGGGCGCATACGGAAAGTTAATGTTTAGCCTATGGGATTTTATACTAGGGGTAGGATAAAGCTATTTTCACACCAGCAGAATGCCTTCCCATATTTTGAAGTGTTTACTTGATTCTCTTCTCCCAGTGCTTATTCAAATCGGTTCCCGTTGTAATATGTATGATCATTGTCATCATAGATATCACATGATTATCATTACAACAACATCAATCTTTCCTTGACTTTGACTCTACCGAAACGGTTCTGTGGTTTTATTAAATACTAGGACAAATTTACAACACCAAAAACAGTCGACCAACAGTTTCTATGTCCATGGGCTTCTGGGGTTATAATTGCTGCAAATAGGATTTGCTCGTTAACACTAACGAGTGGCGGTGTGCGACCGTAATGGATATAATTCCCATTGACAGCTTACACAAATGAGCAAGGTCCTCACTGGCCTTTTGACTACGACACATTGTCGATATACATTCTGTTTCTAAAGTGTACGTTTAAAAACATGTCCTGCTGGTGAAAATTAATAATTTAATTTAGACATTCAAGTGGTAGACAAGATAGATGTTTATCGACTTTTGTATAAATTTGTAAACGTAAAAATAACAAAAAGGAGTAACATTTTTAAGGATTACAATCAAATTAAACAAAATAAATATATACCAATAAAATTCCGATACTATTTTTGCCTAGAACATCGATTCCTTTGCCAACTGATATCATGATTTTGGTGTGTCTACCACGTGAACACATTTTTGATATTGTCTTTCCTGTTTGTTCAGTGTATGTGTTCTGTTTTGTTTACAGAGGATTTCTGCATCTCCAACCCCTGTATTAACGGAGGCACATGTTCTGCCGTTCACACTTACGAGTTCCAACACGAGTGTACATGTACCAAAGAGTGGGCCGGAATCAACTGTCAAATCTGTAAGTGTGACAGCCAACCTGGGAGCTGTTTATTTAGCGGGGGAGGCATACTCCGATACTTTACATAAAGATTCGAGAGGTTGGGGAGGTTAAATGGTCCAGAAAGCCAGTATCTTAGGACTGTCCCTACTAAACACTTCAGCACGAAATCACTGGTGTTTGACATATATCTGGATCCAACAAAGGCAGTTGCAGAAATAACTGGTTGTCATAAAGTTAAAGCAAATGAGCCACAGACTTGTTAAAATACCTGGCTATTGATTGTGAATACAGGTGTTCCCGTACAGCGCCGCCTAACGGTGCAATGTTTTGTCAGGCCACCGCCCTGACAAACATGGCTGAGTTCTGCCTTATGTTACACCTACAGTGATATACTGCAATCAGAGCTGTAGTTGGGTGTGATTGAAAGACTGTCGTTTTAAAGGTTATAACAGATTGAGCAAACTATGACATTGTTTAAATGAGTCTGTCTGCACTTTAGAATTGATAATTGTCTCAGTTTTCCCTTAGAAAAAGATAGATACATGATGGCTATGCCCGTAAATGTGCTTTATGCATCTAGTTTCAGTGTTCCTCTTTGTCATCTAAGCTATATCTGAATTATTACTGAGTTGATGTGTATGTACGATACATCAATTTAAATCTGAAATACCATAGATTACCTAGCAATCACTCTATTCTCTCTGGATGTAATCCAAACGGGTATAATAAATATATAACCCTCACACACCCAGTTATCCGATGATAAAGAATATATTCGCCAGTTGTTTGTTTGGCTGCAGATAACCAAGCATATAAGGTGCGATACGAGACTGTAGAAAAGGTCTATTCTTTATAATTCCATGCTCAAACATGGTGATTATACCATGTGCTCCTAGTTTATCATATATTCATTCGATTGGTAGTAATTTATAAGCACCTGTAATAACGCCGTCATTTCCCTATTTGCTCAAAACGAAACAGACAATTTCAGTACGTGAGATGAGTTCGCTTCCACGTGATTCTTTCAGATGTGACTGTTTAACCATTTCATAAGGTACATAAGAGAAACAGAACGAAATATTAATATCTATAGGCCTTCTGACAACACCTCATGAAGAATGATCCCGGTTGAAACCCAATCTGATGTTTTTATGGGAAACCGGTATAGTGAATCAACATGATAACGTACAATTAACATGAATATGAGGAAGGTAACCTGAGAAAATAACCAGATTCCCTCCTACAATTTTATTTTTATCTCTCAATTTATTGCATGTTGTAAAGGTTGTTCTTCTTCCACAGTTAATCCCTGTAACTCGGACCCCTGTATGAATGCTGCTACCTGCATTGCTGATATAACAGGAAATTTCACCTGCAACTGTTCGATTGGCTGGAGTGGTGATGTGTGTCAGAGTAAGTCCAATGTATATTAACGTTTACCGCTTACCAGATTGTCTATTGCATCTATTTATTGAAATAATTTCAGAGAAAGTTCCACTCAGCCATGATTATACATCTATAGATCCTTTTATGGTGAGCGACTGCATGCGAGATATTTATCATGCAGGCGTTTTGCCCTGATCATTATACCATCAAAGCTAGTGAAGATATCATGAGGAAACCATCTTACTATTAACCATCGGTCTGCATTCGTGGTCTGTCTTTCAAGTCTATACAGGCTGTAGGTACCGGTCTGTATAGACGTGATGACAGACTGAGACTGGAAACTGCTTCGTCAACAGTAAAGTCATTTCCTCTTTATCATATACCCAAAATCATTAAAAAAAAACACCGTCATTTTGATGACTCACATGCTAGTAGTCATCCACTAGCGGGCCCTCGGGCGCTAAAATTATTAATCCTGTACCCCCAGCAGCTGGTATGATGATTCATAGAAGTTCGATCGCAGGTATATGATAATAATAGAATACATTTCGTTCTCGTAAAGCATCTTCCCTTTTACACCATTGTGAGTTTTTTTTCATGTTTAAAAGGGGATGGTGCAAACATTCATCTCTATGTAATAGAGTTTCCTGAAAGGTGGTATTGCATACAAACGAATGTAGCAGCGACGAAGACGCGAGTGGCACAAGAACAGGTAATCGTGTTATAGTCGTGACCTGGCAGTAATATGGCCACACATGCATCAGGGAGGTATGTATATTGCCACGAAGAAGAGAAGAGCAGGGAGGGTATTTGAGATGAAAATGCCACGAACAAGAATGTAGATGATTTCATTTTTCTGACGTGTGACGTCACGTTCTTTGAACTGAATCCATCATGCACAGTAGCACTGTGCTAGATGAAACATACATAAGATCCTTCCGCCTGATGCAAGGCGAATTTCGTATACTACTATGACTAGGATTCACTTTAAACAATATCAAATGCAAGTTGCCGTTCGTGTATAACGCCTAAATTTAGTGCCTGGTACCGGCGTGGAATACAGTTTGCGTTGATATTACGACACATATCACATTGAAACATTTATGAATATCGTAGCATGGACCCATATAGTTTGTGGTCGTAGACATCCTCCGATACACCTTGTTTGTCGGGAGTAAATCGTAGACCGGCTGAGTGCATCGGTAAGTTTCGGAAGAGATGACGAAGGACTAAATCTTCTCTGCTTGTGTTTTGTCTAATCTCGTATTCATTCACTATTTCAGTCGGACAAGACACGTGTGATCTATGGTATTCACTAGGGTTTGTCACGTCGGGATCTTTCCTGGTAGATCCTGACGGTGTTAATGGGACTGACCCACCATACAACGTCCTCTGTACCATGCAGTCAGAAGGTGTTGAGACTGCGATCGAACACGACCAGAAGTCTCCTATCCTTACCGCAGGACTCTCTTCGATAATCAACATTGATTACGGAGCCGGCTCTCAGAACGTCTCCTACCAAATGGTCAGTGCCATTGCCTGCTTCCCTGTGATATAATTACCCCTAACCCTGAACACAAAGAGATGGAGACAGGAATGGGCTAAATAAAATTTATTTTAATTTTATGATGTCCATTATACATGGGATATTAATACATGGTAATAATATCAGAGGGATAAGAAAATACATATTGATAATATGTATGATATGGTATGGTATACATATTTGAAAAATATGATACAATGATATACATATGTAGATATGATATAAGATATATATGAATAAAATACATATAGTAATTGACAGGTGTTGTCAATTATGTACAGTATGAGTAGTAATATGTATATGTATTTGTATAAAGTGTATAAAATAACCCCTACGAGAGTAGGAAAGAAGGGAAGAAGGAGTGGGTGGGTGGGAGAAAAATGAAACACGTGTGAACGTGGTGAAGAGCAGGAGCAGAGTGGAGGATGAGTCTGTGGTGGTGCGCCACGTGACCGCATGGTTCACGTGGCCTACACGAGGGGGCGCGCAGGGAGCACTAAGAGAGGGGGAGTGCACCAGGGGTAGCAATGACCGCCCCTGACCCTAAGGCCATGGGCAACCAATAGATCACACCTGAATCAATCAACAATACACGAGATATCGTTCAGTGTCACCTTTCTGTGTTAAGGGCTTATTCCACCGGACAAGCCGATTGGTATTCTGCGCCTAATTAACGCCTGCCAGGCGGATATATAGAACATGTGTGGTGGAGCAGGTTATTTTCTCACCACTGGCGGCTTTATGGTGGCTCTACGGTGAGAACCTGCTAAAAAGCTGATAAAAGCTTTAGACTGTTACCCACCTGCAGCACCCGTATGGCCACCATTAAGGCACCAACATGGGATGGGCCTCTCTATATGCATGATTGGAAGAGGCAATATACATATGCGTTGTTAGAAGGAAACCCACGAGATGAAAATAGCTTGGTCCGTACTCCACTTCGCTTCGTGAATTACTCTGAAGACAAACTCGGTGGAGTGCGGACCAAGCTTTTTTCATCGAGTGGGTTTCTGATTTTATCTCACCCCGATTAACCTAATTTATTGATAAAATGAATCACTAAATTAGCCATTGAGTATTGGGTACACGAACCTCACGGCCGTGGAGTACGAGTTCCTAATGTTAAGCCTATGGAGAAAAATACCGGGGTGAGATAATGCCTCGTACACCACATAATATACATATGTAACCCATCGAATTGGAGCTGGAATACCATAGAATACCAAGCAGATATGGTGTAGTTGTGATAAACACAGAATATACCTGCTTCTGATACAATTCTATATTCCCCGTAGTTGACTTGCAGTAACATCCATGCATGAGCGAGCATATTTCGAAGAGTCAACCACAAGGAGGATTAACACACTGGTATCAGATGCACGTCGATACTTCAGGTGTTCATTACTCAGCATGTATCTTTGAAGTTAATGTACACGACATTTTGAATCATATTTGTTATGTGAACAAAATGTGATTTACGTAGAGAGTTGGCAACGTCGACATCCGTAGTTTTAAAGTTCCCATATTTTAGGGTATTCTATCGCTTTTTGGTATAATTGGGAAAGCCAGGGTTCCATTCATTATATAACATTTGTATTTTGTGCCAGTTTTACCTTTTCTGTAGACGATTGATCATTTCGAGTTTATTGCTGATTCTGTGTTTTGTTTGTTCACCGAAAGAAAGTAATGTCGTCAACTTGAATTTATGTCACTACTTTATTTCACATTCTATAAATCTTACTTGGATTGATGACAGTGTCCCTCAGGAAACTCCATTATTTCGGAAGACAGTGTTCGGTAAATTCAAAACCGATCTCGCTTGCCCCAGAACATCTCATTCGTTTTATTCTTTTTAATGCATAAAACAGGTGATCACTTATCTATCCCCTCTTTGAAATGCCCTTGCAAAATTTTTCTCGGGGTGTGTGCAATAGATTACCCAACAAGTCAATAACAATGAAACCAACGATGTCCTTTTTTTCTCGTTGAATTCAAGCCAGGAGTGCAGAGTCCTTGCACAAACAAGAGCCACCTGCGTTACTTTTAAAGTGTCAATTCCTGTTGAAACAAAGCATGACTCATTTATCGTTCCATGTCATTGCTCATTTTAGCACCGCCATTTCACAAGGTATTATTCCACCTGAGGCTCATGGCATCAGGTGTTCTAATAGAAAATCTGCATAAATATTATACAATAACAAAATAATACACTCTTTACATCAGCTTTCCAATCAGAGATCCAAGATCCCACCGTTCAATTCACGTAAATTCTTAACACTATTCAATCAAAAGAGGACATGCAGGCCTTCTCCTCGTTCTGTGAGTTGATTTTGTGACAGCAAAATATTACTCCTGTAAAATCGATCTTGCTCTGATAGGATTTACAGCACTCCCATTACTGTTAAAGGAATCCAACCCCTCCCACGGGACAGTATGTACTGTAGAAACCTAGATATGGAATGATCAGTGATTACGATGCTTGAAAGGCAGTAAAATATTATTATTGAACGGGCTATAAGGAGATGTAAGCCAACTGATTGACTTTTAGTAAAGCACTTTTAAGATAGTAATTCTCCATAGATTATTTTGATGTGATCTACTGGAATCACATGTATTAGGTATCTCGGCATAAAGTGTCCAATACCAATCCTACATTCTCCTGTGTAGTATGTTCAGGTAGTACACAACAAAATGGGTTAAAGGAAAATGAAATTGCGTACCCAGATGATTGGGGGAATATGTATAATTCTTTTTAGAATTGTCAAACGATCTTTTAGATCAAATGGTGGGAAGTTATGGTTCCGACTAGGCTCCAATGGTCATGAGTTAATGCAGTACAAGCAGAACCCACGTTTCGACACTATCGTAAAACAGGATGAGTTTTAGTCTTGGACACCGTATGCGACGACTGGAGTTTGGCATAGTGATTTCACGAGGCGAAGCCGAGTGAAGTCCGGAGCCTAAACTGCAGGAGTGGAATGCAGTGGCCAAGATTAAAACGAATCAGGTTTTGATTTTATCCTACCTTGTCTCCTCGATTTTGGAATATTACGTGGTAACAAATCGGTATGCCACTAGTCGCATATAAATCTCTGTATGCCAGTCAGCGTGGCATACGGAAACTCAATGTTAAGTCTATGGGATTTTATATTAGGGGTAGGATAATATGATGTCTTCATCAGGTTTTCAAATATTATGTCGAGAAATATCCATATCATTTTGAAATGAGTACTGTATTATGACTTTCTTTAATTCATTTACTCCATTGCTTGTTATACTATGTGTATCATGTTTTAAAATGCATGTAAATGTGAAATGGTATAACCAGTCAAATGCACATGTTGATGCCTACTATTCTTTGTATATGCTGTTATTATCAATATAAATTTCAGATCCGCACGTTGGTGGACATGTCCCAACAGTGCTATATGCCTCTCACGTATGAATGCAGTGGCCTTCTGCTCTCTTCTGTCGAGTGGTTCAGTTACACGGGGAATGGGATCAGCGACTGGGTTACGACCACGTCACTCTGCAACAACGGTTTGTGACCTTTATACCTGATATGAATGCAGCCTTACAGATCACACTACAGTAGCTGATAAAGGGGGCTTTGTCATAGTGCAATATCTGCCGTGACTCTGCCAGCTAGCTCTTTTTCTTTTTAGGAAAGTACCCTCTTTCATGTACTTTTTGAATATTTGTGAAAACATATTGACCCAACAGCCTTTTGATAGTGTATTTAGTAAGTCTCCCCTAACGGAGGTATATGTCGAAAGACCCCGAAAACAGAAGTGAGCATAGTAGAAGACAAAAGGCAAAGTGATAAAATTGTGATCCATGCAAATAGGCCAAAACCAGTGAGGTATAGAAAATCTCCATTGTACTAGGGTGTATTGTCCCGGAACAAGTGAAGTGGTAGTATATTAAAGCATAGCAGTAGCTTACTAAACTCGCCTTGCCGGCTCACTGACCTTTTCCGCCCCTTCACCTCAACATTCTCAATCATTTTCCCGAAATAGTAATAGAGTTGCAAACGTATAAATATAGTTAAGTTTGACGTCACCGAAGTTTTTTAGACGATCACCTTCTTAATCCGCTGATATTTCATTTTTATTCGAGTTAGATATTTTGCATCTATTCTGTCTTACAGAGCAAAACCAACGACAGTCAGTCGGAGTTAATCTACTTCTATTTCCGCGATGAAATCTTGAGTTAAATTGATCATATTTGACATTTGATACATGAATGATAATGTATTGTCGAAATCTTTTAGTCTAAAACGACAAGCTACATTCTTTTGGGGTCGAAATGGACGACCGACAGGATTGGAACCCTTTTGTAAAGAAAATTATTAAGAATGTAATTAGCTGACGTTTTAAGTTCAGAAAGCTGCGATATTTTTTTGTCGAAGAAAGCAACAATACAAGTTTACTTGTCTAGTATACTGCCTGTATATGAGTATTGTTCTTTCAATATGGACAGTTTTGCTAAGAAAGATCTTATAGCCGTTGAGAGTCTCAATTATCTGGGTCTAAGTATTGCCTTAGGCCTAATTGGTCGAAGATACTCGGTCAACAGCTACCTATAGAGTATCAGCTACAGCAATTGTGGAAGAGAAGCAGAAAACAATTAGGTGTAATTATGTACAAGCACAAGCATAGATCCGACTGGTTTGAACCAGCTGGTAGGGTAACCAGGAAGTCCGAACAAATATTTTTGAGATATGCCACACTAGAAGCACAGTTGTTATGATAAGTCTGTAATATAGGCGTGCCAAATTTTGGAATTCCCTCCCAAAAGAGAGGCAAAACAGTAGCACTAAGATCACTTTAAGGAATACCTGGATGAGTTGGACTAAAATTCTGATATTGAGCCAAAAGCTGGTTGATTATAGATTTACTTTTTTTGTTGGAAATCCTCCATCTCATCACATTATTTCTCATCTCTGTATATTCTTTTTTTGTAAACTTTTATTAGGGTACTGACATTATTACAAGTCTCCAGGTTCGGCCAAAGGCCGTTCTGCCACCTGGTCCCTCTGATGGGGGTTGCAGTTAACAAGGCAGTGTATTTGACGTACGGAAAGGGCAGATTGAGTCAGATCTGCATACATAGTGGTAAACAACAAGACCAAGTTATGAGATGCGGAGTCTGACAATAACAGCAGAGGGGTACAACAAGAAAGATGAGATGGATGATGACAATCAAAATCGGAATAAAGGTACATACACATACATAGGAATACATATAGAGAGCACAAACAAATGCTATACGTGTGTACATTGTTAAACATACACATACAAGTGGGGGTAAAGGGCCAGTCGGGGGGAACAGAACAGACGAACAGATATCTGGTACTGGAGAAAATAGGTAATAGCTATATATGTATAATTATGTCTACCCTTTTTCATATGATGTTTAACTGTTATGAACGATGACTCGGCAAGGTATTCCGCTATGGATGTAAAATTATTAACACATGTACTCGGAGCTTACCTGAAAAACCCACCCAGGTGAGAGGAATCTTATGCTACTTAGAAAAACCTCTTTTTTTATTCCGATGTGTACAATCTAACTTACCTGTGTCCAGACCTCTCATTGAAAAAAGTATAGTAAATATGATGGTAGATTCATCACTGTTAAAGCGCCCCTTTCGTTGTTGATATTCTTATATTTCGCCTCCATCTTGCCTAGGTGGATGTACCTGCATACATGGCGGCGGTGTAGGGGAAGACAGCGGAAGTATCACAGATACCCCTAATCTGCCAGCAACTGGCCTTAACCTGACTGCTGCTACCCTCACCCAGCAGGCAAAGATCACCATAGGCAATCTCAAGTGTTACAGTGAGTATGGCAATTCATTATACCCATCTTTCTTATGCTTACTGACATCTGCTTCCAATATCGTGAACATTGTGTATCTCCCATTAGGTTTTTGATGGTGTATAATAAAGGGAAAACCGATCTGGCGTTAATCGTATATTTGCTACTCACTTACAGACACGAAAATATGCTCCTCCAACCTTACTTTGTGAGTTCGTAACAATCATCAGGATTAAACCCCCAGGCCTGTCCATAAATGACGTTACAATGTGGATGCTAAACATTTGTACAAAATATGTTGTCTGTCAGTAGTCTAATTCCACTTGCCCGCTAAGTTTCTATATTACTTCACCCACGTCATACAAAACAAAATCAGCATTTGTTGAATTCGTTGGTGACGCAAGTGGAAACAGGCCTTATGACGTCAACATGTCGACAAAGTCTGGACGCACCGAACATTTCTTCTTTGGAATCTTCTGTACCGTGAGGGAAATAATGTCAAGAGGTTTTATGCATAAAACTAAACAACTATGGAGGAATCATGGAATTTCATTTCCCTCACCGATATTTTTCCCATTTCACTCATGAACCCTGTCCCCACACAGGCACATTTCTTGTCAGTGGCATACCTGTCCGTACTTCTGACAGGCAAGTCATCGCAGGCTACTGAAAGTCAGGCACCTTTCTCTGTCAGAGCACTGATACAGAACAGCAGGTATCCCAATGAAGAGAATAATTAGTAGAAACCGAACGAGAGTTAGACTTGACAATGTTTATGCCACGACGGCAGGTCGTGTATTACTACACGAGGCGTAGCCGAGTGTAGTGAGTAGCAGACCTGACCGGAGTGGCATAGACACTGACAAGTCTAACTCGAGTTCGGTTTCGTATTTATCCTACCCCGTCTATGCTTTTGTATTTCTAAAAGATAAATATTGACTCAACGACCAACAGAACTTTTTTCATAGTAGCTGACATCCTGCTCTCTGATTGGTCAATATTATTATTACTCTAGTGGCATAAAAAACACTTTATGTCACGGCCTGCCACATAAAATTTGCTTATGTTAAGTCTATGGCGGTTTTTTATTAGGGGTAGGATAAGAGCTGAGAGGTCACTTAAAACCCCTCCATTTGATCAGGAAACAGTTCAATACAATGTTGCAGAATCTGACCTAGATGAAGATGTTAAAATACAAGAAATTTATAGTTCTGTAAGACCCTAATCATTTCTACAAGCCAAAGGGCAACATGATTGAAAGAATGATGTCAGCAGAGACATCAAGCAGTTACAATTTACAAAAGGGTTCATTACAATAATGTCTCTGAAACTACTAATTTGTATTCAGCATAGATGTTCCCACTTTATATTCCTGTGACCTTTCTTTTCTTTAGTTTCCTCTCTTCTTATGTTCGATGATAAATCAGGGCAACATATACCGCTTGCCCCCCTCTCCCCTTCTGGTAATGGATACTAGACCCCCCCCCCCCCCCCGACCCCTGCTGCATGACGTTTGTTATGGAGGGCTACTTATGTAACCCAACACTGTTTAATCATATTCTAACTCCATATTTTATGTTATGTAAAGATGATAGTATCAGATCAGGTAGCCAGGTATTTGTCCAAAGATTAATCGTATGGAATGAACATATGCATTGGTCAACCGATCCTGAAACCCAGTGATTAAATAGTAAAGTTCATATAATGAGATACTGATATCTTCAGCTGATTGTGAATATTAGTAGTGCAAAATGCTGATTGTTTGTATCATTAGCAAAAGTGCTGTTCGCGGCAATTACAGATTAGTGATAAACTAACCACTGACTTATTGTATATTCAGCCAGTAGATCAAAATTTATAAACAGCATCTGAAATCAAACCAGCTGCTACAGTTTAGCAGATGGCAGGAAAAATATTTATGATAGAGTAAAAAAACAATAAAAAACACATGAAACCATTGGAGAATACTTTAGCAGACCATCTATTAAAATAATCTAATATGCAGAAGTGGAATTTATTAAGGGTATATATATATAACTATATATGTATATCATATATTTATATATATATATATATATATATATATATATATATATATATATATATATATATATATATATATATATATATTGGTATATATTGGAAGACCTCATCAAGGATTTTCTTAGTATGGCGATGATTCCATGTAGAGGCTAGATACCTGAGTCTCCCATGTCTATAGCCTATTCCGACACGCGTTCTATTAATGGCCATACGTCACATTGCGAGGTGTGGGGTACACCAATTTATTCAACACCAATAGAAGGAACCATTCCGCCATAAAAAAAGTATATAATATAGTAACAGGCTCACTGTACAAAGTGGTGTGATTGTTCACTCGATTGAATCGCAATAACACCGGAAATAGAATCCGATTAACAACAGGAATGGATGAATGATGTTATATTTTTTCACTTGTGATATACAGTGGAATACACCTCCGGTTGTCTTGCCTGCATTCTCAGCCAAAAGTTGGATATCCTACATTAATTCCATATTGAAGTTGTTGATCTTATTATATTTGTAACATGTGCCAAGGGCTGAAGGCTATTTCCAGCCTTTTGGTTTTCATCTGATCGAAAAGTATTGCTTGCACCGATGAGTCAATTTGTATGAACGATCCTTAATAGAACAGGATATCCAAAGTATCCGTCAAAATGTTCCTTAACTGCAATGTTCACCCGGCAAGGATACCTGACTAAATTGCTGTTAAATACTTCCTGTCTGCAGAACACTGCGTGAACATATCCTTCCCCTCCTTCTACAAGAACCTTGAAACACCCCTTTTCGTGACCTTGGGTAACATAGAGGTCATGGCCGAGGTCATTGGCTCCTGCAGCGCTGATCGCCGCTACCGTTGGTACGTTGGCAATGCCACCCAGGCGAGTACCAGCAGCAACATTACAACAGTGGCACCCTCTGCGGGATCGAGCAGGAACCAGACTGGGGAACTGCAGCTTCTGGATGAAGGGTACTACGGCGGGGGGCTCAGCAACGTGCTCCGCATCCAGGGTAGACAACTGGAGGCAGGG
This sequence comes from Alentia gelatinosa, assembly GCA_950022655.1. Classification (NCBI taxonomy): domain Eukaryota; kingdom Metazoa; phylum Annelida; class Polychaeta; order Phyllodocida; family Polynoidae; genus Alentia; species Alentia gelatinosa. The sequence goes on along the minus strand of OX465588.1, from coordinate 17,549,754 downwards.
TACTACAAGCTGAAGGCTGAACTGATAGGCACCCTCAGCGAGACCTCGGATTGGCTCTATATAGGGATACTCAAGGCTAAGATGGTCGTGCGCATCCTCGGGGGTAATGTGAGGGTCATAGGACAGGGACAGGAGGACGTGCTGGACGCAGGATCCCTGTCCTATGACCTCAGTGATAGAAAGTCCAGCTTGACCTTCAGCTGGTCCTGTAAGGTGAGTGGGGCTAATGTGTGAATCATAAAAGGTTCTTTCCGATCTGAATTTATTTGAGGCCTGTTTCCATTGGAACATAGCTCCTCACCTATCTTTAATTGGGATCCACCGACCGATTATTTTGGAATATTGATGCAAAAACGGTGGATCGAAACAGCCCGGCATTTGAAATAGTCACCAATTAATTTGGAGAAAATTACGCAATAAGCCCAGCACTGACTGTCAGGTAAATTTCCCCTACATTTCCTTAGATACAAATATTTGCTATACACCATTGTTCCATTCATGATACCGATTATTCTCACCACCAGAATTCACCATATATGTATATTACTAATAACCAACCCAAGGGTGTGTATTCTATTCCGTATATTTACTGAGCACAGATCGGGCGACTAGCAACGGGGGACCCGATTGAAGGCCACTTCCTGTCCGGCTCGGCGTGTGACCAGGAGGTCGCAGGGCTGTTTTCTCACAGTGGTCCCACGTTCACGGTGAACACAGCTCGCCTGGCGCCCGGCGACTACACCTTCAGGGTGATCGGGGAGAAGAACGGCGAACAGGTCGCCTTTGACCAGCTACTCACCGTTGTCTCCGATTACGTGCCCACTGTGGGAATAAGGTGATGGATGTCTGAGGGAAACAGGTTTCACGTGAAATGAATCCCGAAGTTGCTAGCTGAGGCTGCTTAGAGCATCCTCACAGAGAAACTTCAGGATTCTTTCACCCGCAACTTGTTTCTCTATTTCTGTAAATCCCTTGAGATATAGATGAAGAATAGTAAATTTTTACCTAAGGGGAGTGGCCTTGTCAAGCAATTTCAACCTGTATGCTTTCTGTCTATGCTTCGATCTGATTGGTTGAACCGGTATCACGTGATCAACCTTGGTATGAAAACTGCACACTAGGTATAAAACTGTAATTGCTACAGCCCCAGCAGCTGTATTCGGCCATAAATATATAAAAACAATACTTTTTACCCTGAATATGCCTGCATGTATTCCAATGTAGGGCTTGGGGTGTTGCCATGCATTTCTGATGTTATTTTACTTGTGTAAATCTCAGTGAGGAATTATTTATCTATTTTCATGATTTATTCACTATATATGAAGAACACAATATTATCGTTCTAATTCACCATGGGTTAAAATTTTGTCACCAAGGTAGCCCTGGGTTTTAAATTATGCTTATACTTGCAAAATGTCTGGCCACATGTCGATTCAGGCTTTTAGGTGGTCGCTTCAAAATTAAGCTCTGGACCAGTGCGTGATACAACCGGCAAATGGCAAATAATTTTTTCCTATTCAAGATAATAAAGTTTTTTGTCTCCATCTAACGAGGTCCTACTAACGGAGTTAACACGTTCTCTTCCTCCTTGGTATTAAGTGGAAATTATGGCATGCAAATTAAGAAGGTCGGAAGAATGGGGAACTGCCGTTCTTCCCCTACCTTGGGACGAACAAAGATTCCCTTGAGGTTATCGTGTGTACCTTAGACTACTAAATTAATATCCTTCCCCGCCTCCCCCCGAGTTAAAAGAAGGTTTACTATGCCGTGTTTCCTAAACACAATACCCTTTTCTTGCCTTTATACAACGATTTCATCCTAATATACCAAAAGTAATAAACATAAAAGACGGTTTCTCATTCTGGAGCAGACTAAATGAGCGTGTTATGATCTACAAGGTAGCTAAAGTATACCAAACATTTCTACCAAAATGTGTTGTGTCTACGTCAATCTCACAATCTCACTAGGGCTAGAGAGCAACTGGGTGAGTTTCCACTGCACTACTTATACAGTATCAACACCAATTCAAACGTCACCAATGTCGTGCAGGGTAGATTTAACATAGGCAATGTGACAAATGCTATATGCCAAATGAATGTCAAACGTACTGGAACCAAAAATGGAATTATATGGCATAGTGGAAACTGATCAATTATCACAGTTTATTATCAGAAAATGATCCCAATTGCAAGTTATTGTGCTACATTTTCTTGGATGACTTGAGAGAACCATTGGTACTCCTGCTGTTACCTTTACATCGCCACCGGTTCATATAAGATCTATATGCTTATCTTCGCAGATGTTTACGCAACTGTGGTATAAAGGTGAACGTATACAAGAAGCTATCCCTACTCTATGAGTGTGTGGAAGATGTATGCATCAACCTGGATGGTGTCAAGTTCAAGTGGAGCCTTCATCAAATCAATGATACCAACACATACCAGATCCCAGTCAATGGCGTAGTAATGGAGGGTGAGTAGTGAGACCAGAGGTTTTACAATATACAGAGAACAAATGAACTATATCTCCAAATAGAGAACATATTTTTTACAATACGTAGAAAAGGTCATCATCTACAATATGTACAGAACATCTTTATTGACAATATATACAGTATAGCCCAGGCATCCTGATGATCGCAGACCTCAATCTTAGAGGGTGCGTCCACCAACCATGACAAGGCTGCGACAACGGCTTTCCGACAAGGTCCACGACAGCTCTACGATAGGAAGCCTTGTCGTAACCTTGTCATAGTTGGTGGACCACAGTTCCCGACAAGAGGCTATGACAAGGCCACGACAGGCTGCGACATGAACCTTGTCGGGGGCCTGTCGGGGGCCTTCCGACAAGGTTACGACAAAATAGAACATGTTCGATTTTTGGAGCCGTGTCGTGGCGTGTCGCAGTGGTCTACGATAGAATATTAAGGTGGAGCGTGCACTTCCCGACAGGCTGCGACAAGGACACACGACAGCTCCCCTCCTCACGACAAGGCTGCGACAAGGAGCCGATAGGAACTTTCTTGTCGGCGCGTGTCGCAGCCTTGTCATGGTTGGTGGACGCACCCCCTTAAACTGGAAACAGAGAACTCGGCACTCAGGTGAACCTGGCACCGGCCCTTCCGGGAGAAGCCGGCACCGAGGAGAACCCAGTCCCGCTTTCCCCCGATCGAAATAACTGCTAGAAAATTAGGAAATGTAGGTTACATTCTAAGGCCTGGCGTCCACCTACTACGATAGAAATTTAGACCTACCGATATGGCACCGATACAAAAAGCAAATATCGGAGACATATCGGGAAGGTACAAAATCGTAGACATATGTCTAGACATGCCAATCCACCACGCATTGTATGGGGTTTTTATCGGTGCCTAATCGCAGAAACGTGGTCAACTGCCCTGATATTAGGTAACCTTCTGACGCGATTTTCACTTTTTTTATCGGAAAGTGCATCGTAGACCATATCAGAGCCATATCGTAGTAGGTGGACCCCGGGCCTAACTGGAAATACAGTATGTGAGAAAGCTTCAACTATATAATTTCCTGAATTATTCCCACCAGACATTCTTGAGAAGGTGCTAGGTTCTCCGCCGTTCTGAGTTCTTCCAGGTTCCGGGCTCTCGTGTTTCCCCAAGCATTTTCTGGAGGATTTTAAGGTTTGGAAAACAGTGAGGATCTAGGGATAATGGGTAAGTGATGAAGGTGATTAAAATCAGCCATTATGGGTACTTAAGGGATGGTTCAATGGGGGGGAAAGGCAGAAGGGTATCACTTTGAACGAGAGATATTTTCATGATCTGCAGTGATATAGTTTCTCCGATAAATATTACAGGATAAAGCTTGAAGAGGTCTTATCAATTAACCCGAAATGTTGCAACCGAATCCGACCATTTGTCTCCCTATCACAATCAGATGGTTTGGTTTTCTATCGACTTGAATGATAAAGAATCTACTTAGGTCAGGCCGAGCTATGACCACAATTATATCATATTACTTATATTAAAAAACAGGAAGGAATCTGGAAGGTTTAATCATTCCCCCGGGCAACCTCCTCCCAGGCGCCTCCTACAAGATGAAGGTGGAACTTACCTGTGACTTCTGCGGCACGTCGCTAGTGGAGTACCACTTCCTCACGGCTCATGACATCATACCTGGTAACTGCGACATGACGCCACCTGGTGGCTATGCCTTTGAGACCTATTTCGTTCTGGCCTGTACTGGATTCCAGTCGGGATCAGGTTCATCAACTCTCTCATATAGGTGAGTTTATGTGGTGACTTCGATACTAAGAAGCAGAGATGTCAGTTTTCCATTTTTCCTTGAAAATCCACTTTTTCAATATTCAATATATGGAATTGCTTTCCCTCGTGTCAAACAAAGATACTATTGATTTAACTTCATTTACGCCAAGAAAACAGTGGGTTGAACCTGCCCACAGACCCTGAGCCCCATGCCATGGCTGACAAGGACATATTATCCTAGTTTTCCCAATCTCTCTGAGGCAAAAAATATCCACATGAAAATATTTCCACTTTTTTCCCTGACCTCAACTGACATGCCTGAAGAAGGAACTGCGTCGAAAACCATATCCCCTGAAAATAGGCCATGAGTTTTGGTTGCAGAGTAATATCACGAGGCAACGCTAAATGAGATTACGTGGCGTACCAAAATGACAAGTGTATTTTCAGCAGTTATGGATTGAGTGTGGTTCAGGTTTTATCCTACCCCTATCATTGACTGATTGGATAAAGTTCGTGACGCGGTGGCCCATTGAGTATCTTACAACAATATTCCATGGGCGTTGAGTTCCTAATATTTACTCTATAGGGGGGGATACCAGGGGTGAGGTAAAGCTGGTTTTGAATATGTGGTATTTAGAGAATACTGGCTTAGGCTACGTGGACGTCGTTTTGTACGTGGTCCTAGCTCCAGATGTACGTCCTGAGCTCGTAGAGCGAAGGACGTACATCTGGAGCTAGGACCAAGTACAAAACGACGTCAATTGTAGCCTAGACTGTATTCTATTTATTATATACCCTCAAATCGTTATAATTAGTTAAATATTTATCTAATCGCCATTATCAAAGTTTCCGGGCACAGCATCGTGTACTCGAATCGTGGTTTTCACAACAACGTCGCTCTTGTGCTGATGGCAAGCCTGGGGTTTGTGACATCATCAACTTGTCAATCTCCATACACATTCTTCGTCTTATTCTATTAAGGCTAAGCGCAAAGCATATGCTGGGCGAGTGAGCCGTATTTAGCTTGTTGCCGACTGTTCTACCATAGGAAAGATTGAGATCTGTCCACAACCAGCGTGTTAAAGTTTCATTGCTTAATTCCTACGGGAAGCGCCTGGTCCTGACACACCAAGAACAAGCGCAGTCGATGTCAAGGTCGCCGCATAAATTAGCTCGCCTTGACGACGTTGTGACGTCATCGGTGTGTTTACATTTTGCGAGTTGCGGTAAAGGTCTATGTGTGAGCAGTGTATGGTGCTATGGCAAGCTTATTTTATTCATATTTTTAATCTTGAATCTCAATGTTTTATATTCATTATGTATTTATGTATGACTTTCACAGGTTTTAATTGGATATATTTACAGTCGATACTTAAACGATTACTTACATATTTTTTCGCTGGTTCATATGTGAAATATACGGTCGGGAACAAGCTAACTGTATCCTGTTTCGTGCACCCGGTACCCGTACACTGAATTTCGTGCACATACATATGGTATCTGAACATTACTTACATACAGTATAGGCGTTAGTTTCGTGCACGGGTATATAATAACTGGACGTTATGGCATACATCGCCAGGACGCTTCATCTTTCACGGAGTAAACAGGGGACTCTACGCTACCTTGTGTAAAACCCCCAAATGTGTCTTTTTTTTCATATAGGTTTAAATTGATTAATAACACATTATAACCTAATACCAACCTCCCAGATATATTACTGAAACCAGTCAACCTGGAAAAGAGTGCATACGGAAAAAGAGTGCCTAACTAAAGTGAAGTAGAACTGGCATGCCACAAGTGGAATGAAGGTGGATAAGGCCCGGCGTCCACTTACTACGATAGAATCGTAGACCTCCCGATATGGCACCGATACAAAATGTCAAAATCTGTGCCATATCGGGAAGGTGCAAGATCGTAGACATAAGTCTAGACATGCCAATCCACCACGCATTGTATGGGGGTTTTATCGGTGTCTAATCGCAGAAACGTGGTCAAGTGCCCCGATATTAGGTAACCTTCCGACGCGATTTTTATTTTTTTATCGGGAGGTGCATCGTAGACCATATCGGTGCCACATCGTAGTAGGTGGACGCCGGGCCTAATGCATACAATATTAACTGGTTTCAGATAAAAGCAGTTGTGTGCTCCTCAGAGGTGACCCTCCGCAATATTCTGGTGAATGTGCTCGGATATTACTGCGCACCAACTCCTTGGAGCATATGGTCGCTTGTATCTGAAACAAGTCAGATACTGTTATTCTTATTTATGATAACATCAGTTTATAGTATCACGGGACACTGTGGACAATCAGAGGTCACTATCATTGTTAAAATAGTCTCTGGTGGGAAGATATATAACATATATATATATATATATATAAATAATATAATAAATGACAATCGGTCTTTGATTGGCTATAATTATATGATTGGTGCCTGCTCCTGTATATAATATTCTTTTTGCTGAGACAAAGATTTCAACGACGATAGGTATATATACGTTGAATTACCAAATAAAACAACTTATTTGATAACTATAAGTATATATGTACAGCGCTGGTGATATATATGACAATAACCAACGGCAATAAAATGGAATGAGAAATATAAATTAACGCTAGTGTAAGTCAAATTAAAGAAAAGAAAAGTTTCCTAGAAGCCACTTACCTGATATGTCCATACTATTAGGTCCGGTGTTCAGTGAGCTCAAATCGTCTACTCGATAGGCTTTTCCATGTAACATAACAGGGAAAAGAAAAATTGGCACTTATACAAACCTGTGTAAGGTACCATTCCATCCATCCCATCTCATCCCATCAAATACCCTGATGGATAAACTTTCTATTGTGCTATAATATTTGAAGTCTAGAATAAGTGTATCTGTACCAATAATCTTCACCATACATACACTAATCAGTGTGTGTAATTCAAATATGGATCGAGGGACTGGGCGCAAGAACAGCAAAGCCAAACTCAGGTGTTGATATACAAATTCAAGAACCCTAATAAAGCTTCAGAAAATGTTTGACGGGAGAGGAATTCCTTCATTCCAGGATCACAACATACGGGATGGGAGAATTACAGCTACTGTATTTCGGAAGGCAGCAAACGACACCGCCGCTCCCCCTACCGGTGGGCGCCCCTTCTACTAATTATCTGCGCACTGTGACAGTGGAGGTGAAGGACGAATATGAAGCGTCTTACACCATGGATCTGAACGTTACGGTATACAGTTGTTCCCAAATTAAATGTCCTCACACAAGTTCTGTCTATGATTTGACCTCTTATCGAAGCCAAGCTACTAGAAATCTAGACTTGAAATATTACTTTAACTCATAATGAGAAGTAATCTGGAAATTAATGAACGCTGACATTTCTCATAAAGATCAAGGAAAATTAACGTTGATATGACTCCTTATTATGAAACTAATATTATGGCGAATCAGCACCCCCAGCATCTATTTACTAATACAATATCTTGTACACCAATTTCATATTCAATTTTCGATTTCATATTCAATGTTTTAGTTATCTACCGCATCAACTACAAAACAAACCAATGCCAATTTTTACTGCCCGAGGCAAGAAAACGTTTCCTGTAAACTGTGTATTTGTCATTCTGAATAAACTAATTAATATGTTTACCTTCCGGGGGCTGAACATATTTATTTGTTACTGACTTTTCCAGGTTGAGCTGCCTAGGAATGTATCACGTGACACGTTTATTAATCATATAACCTCCAGTCTGACCAACCTCAAAGCTATGAACGTGAGTCTCAAGATTAAAATGCTGATAGACTATAGACTATAGAGATATATAATCATCTTATAGGCGATTATTCGGAGCAATCTTTATGTACAATGCTAAATTACAGGATCTACAAGATCTCTTTAGTAAATGTTTTCAGACTTTAGAATAAGTAATTTCTCTTTCACAATGATATAAATATAGTTGTTCATTCCGATAACATGTATTCCCTTTGACCATTCCGTTAGAAATAATACCATTGTGACAGGTTTCGTTGATAAACAAATCGACATTTATAACAGAAATATTAATATCTTCTTCAATTTACAAGTTGTCATGTGCTATTATATGATTGAATATAGGCTGCAAACCAGAGAAAAACACTGTATTTAACTTGAAGTGATCGTTTAATCCAAAGAGCTAAATGAAATGATTGAGCATTGGCGTGTGTTTCCCTCAATAATTATTATTTCTCAGTCATCGGTAGACGGCTTAAGTATCGGAATAGCAGTTGCTCTTGGCACCATATCGACTGACGCCGTAGCTCTCAACGACTCGACGGCCGCCATTACTCAAAATCTTCATGCTATCGCCACTGTCCTCAATTCACGAGTAAGTTTTCTAAATTCGTTAGAAAAATAAGTAATATCCAAAGTAATTCAAATGAAAAAAAATGTTAAGAATAGCATGAATATATGACAATAGATTTTACCTTGGTGGTATTTCATGGATCATTTTCAACTAAAAATTACAGGTGGTATTGGGGATATGTCCTTATCCTACCCCCTAATAAAAAATGCCATAGGTTTAACATTGACTCAATGTATTTGACGGAGCGTTGGATAAAGTGTTATTTATGCACCGAGGTGAATAAAAAACGGACCAATCAGGGACGAGATAACGAAAGTAGATCCGGCAGCATTGATAACTACTAACATGGATAATTACAAATATTCTCTGTATATCGGTGAGATGGGGTAGGATAAATACGAAACTGAACTCGAGTTAGCCTTGTCAATATTCATACCACTCAGGTCAGGTTTGCTACTCACTAAACTCGGCTAACGCCTCGTGTAGTAATACACAACCTGCCCATCGTGGCATAAACATTGACAAGGCTAACTCTCGTTTGGTTTCTACTAATTATCTCACTCCTGGTATTTTTATCACACAGGCTTAACATTATGAACTTGTTCTCCATGGCTCTTCCAGTATTAGCCCTAATACATAATGAGCAATGACGTCACACACGTCGTGGTCATTTAGTTCATTTAGTGTATATAGGTGTGAGATAAGTTCGGAAGCAAACTCGTTTTAGTTACAGTCGTCGATCTTTATATAGTTTGAAACGTTTCCCAATTCTCACTCCGCTGTCCCTGTCAATTCATAATGTACTTCAAAATAAGTTTATTTAATGTTCAATAAATATTATTTAGTTATAATCTGACACAATGATCTCATTTACAATCAGAAATCACTGTCAGAAAAAGTTTTGTAGACCAAAAACCAAGAAAAATAGCGAATTATATTACAGGCGTAACTATACACTGAATTACCACCATGCTTGACAGTGCTGTGGTGTTATGGCGTAATCTGGAACTTTATGTACTTATTAGGCAATAAACATGTTATTAATCTTGTAGGTGGGTAATAGATACAATAACGACTGGTTTTGTATACGAGTGTCCGTAATCTCCTCGTAGTTGACGAAGTAATATCCTCGCTAATCGCTCGGATATTACTACGCGTCAACTACTGGGAGATTACGGTCACTCATACACAAAACCAGTCATTATTGTTTATGTATTGGCTGAATATTGACTTGTTTCCATATATATGTATATATATATATATACATATATATGAAAACAAGTCAATATTCGGCCAGGCCTTATACGGACCCGTCTTGGCTGTTTTTCACACACGGCGTATATGAGAGGAAATATCCTCTCCCCCCACCGCCTCCCGCCCCTTTGTGTTGGTAGAAGTCCGAGTGTCCTCAGTGGGAAACCCTCCCCCCCGCCCCCCATCCCCACCCCCCCCCCCCCCCCACCTGCTCTCAGTGAAGCCCTCTTCACTGGATGCTTATATACGCCTACAGATGAGGTGTATATACACGGGGAATAGGACGACATTGTATACGCAAAATACCTACTTATATACGCCGGGCGCATTCACATGTAAAACGGTGGTTTTCGTGCAGTGTCTGACAATGGTTTCATTAAATCATATATTCATGAATGTCTTCTTGAAAATAGAATTTGCTGAATCAAGGACAGTTTGTTTTGAAATAAATTCCAAGGTGTATAGAATTCAGAGCTCACACATATTCTAACCTATGAATGATATACTTCATTCATTCAACATTGCAGTCAGGGTCGCAGTCTAGCAGAAAGCGAAGGTCTGTCTCGTCGTCTAGCACTCTGTCGTCACTCACAACTGCCGATGTCATCATGGTAAGTAGCTCGTTGACGTTGAGACAAGTTTAAATGTCAGAGGAAATGGCAACGGTTCTAGTAAAAACATCACTCTGTTTTACAGTATTTGTTAGAGGGGAGTGTTTTGGTTTATTACTGGGGTGCTGTTCTGTAGCTAAGGCCAGGTTGTTCTCATTACTGTATACCACAATATGAATAAGGTGGAATGATTTCAATAATTCGCAATGTCAAGGCCCAGGTAATTGGAATATGTGCTTCTGTCTAGCAGGAAACCAGTTAAAGAGGAGCGTTATAAAGCCTGATAGCAAATTGCGTGGAGAAGAATATCAAGCAGATAATGATTACTAAAATACTACGATACATCAATGTGTAATATGGTGTGACCGTATGCCATGGTATTTTTATATCCAACTGGTAACACGTGGAATTAAAAATATGTGACGGGGCAGGATAGAAATCTAAACATTATTCAATTTTACATAATTGTTTACATACCATTTGATGTGTTCTGCTACATAACATTCCATGAAGACAACGCATACCATACGTAAATAATCAGACACAATTTCTTGATGTTTCATGATAGACATAATCAGATGCAGGAAATGGAAGATGAATATATGATGGTGTATGTATTTCCGCAGTTTGAGTGACAGAATAAAACATAGATATCAATGCCAGCACCATAGAGATGAATTTGGTTCATATTTTTCAGATTCGTGAATATATAGCGACTGCACTTTCCTTGGTTTCATCTCTAGCTTATCAAGTCGATGAAATCGTGCAAATATCTGACGCGATTCGCAATTTAATGGAAGTCCCTGGAGAAGTGAATAATGCAACCTTGGTATGTTGAAAATCAACTTATTCATGTCTGCACTGTGATTTCAAAGGTCCATTTGCTAATTTGTGAAGACAGTCTGGAATGGCTAAAATATAATTTAGATCTGGAATTATAGTTGTCTCCTTTGATATTTGCTACCAACATATTATTTGAAATAAGAGTATGATTCGAATGGAAAAAATGTAATGATCGTTTGTGTTAAGGAGGATAAGTAAACTAGTCCTAATTCATAGTTATCTGTTGGGCCTACCTTGAGTAACTATTAATGTCTCACTTCTTACTAAACATGTTTATGAATGCTGAAAAAAGTCTTAGATTATATAATCTTTATAGGTCCTGCAGCTAACTGCAGAACTGTTGTGCATTTTGTTCCCTTATATACTATTACTTTGATAATGATTTGTGCTGAAAGTTTATTTGAAATTATATATACTATTTTCATTCATGATGTCTACTTTTCCTGCAGATAGAAGCCTGTGAGTCTCTAACGAGGCTGAAAGATTTAGGGCTGGTTCTACTCCCGAATGTCTCTGATGAAACGGATCGAGTTGCCGAAGGTAAGATGCCATAACATATTAAGTCCACATCATTAGAGGCTACTTATGAATATTTCCCTTTTCTAATAAAGCAAATGAAAATATTGTTCAATCTTTTCTTCCAGATTTTCCCTTCCTTGCCCTTTATGATAATTATAGGTAATAATACAAGTATGTTTTTTTTTATTTTTCCTTGGTTTTATTTCTTCATTGATACCGCAGGTACTTTATGTACACATATCAAGAAATGTCTTTCTTTTTTCTAAAAAAAGTAGCAACCGCGTCTACACTAATAATACAAGTAAATCTGCATTACTCCAGCCATTCCTTCACGTCGATCTTTAAGCCCTGCCCCCACCTACGCCGATGGTCTATGACATACTTCCCAATGGCTACGATTTGAAATGGCCAAATCGTAGCATATCGGGAGGTCCCAGTATCGCAGACCTCCGTCATGATCCAATCTGTGAATCATACTCGATGCTTTGATACCCCATGACAGGTTAAAAAAAAAGCCCATATATGTTGGATTTTATCAGTTTCTAATTTAGGCGTTAAAGGATTTTACAAGGAAACTAAAAGATGGAGTTTAAAGGATTTTGTCATTCCAACACAGCAAAAGTCCTAAGGTTACAATGGTTTCAGCATGGACAATTTCCCCCATGAGGCTGCAGGTTGAAGTTGGATTCCCAATCATCTATCTTCCTACTCTCTATAACAATAACAGCTAACTTCACATGGCTGATGTAGCTAGTCTGCTGGCCACGGATCAACCTTTCAGAAATTACCTGTAAAGCCCAATGCCCATCTACCGATTTCGGAACATTTATGTACCTTTTTTCGGCGACAAACAGACGGTAATTTGTCTCACCCAAGGCATCCTAACAGAGTCGACCGTAGTCGGTAGATGTAGGACCGCTAGGCAAGGGCGACCCACCGATTAGTAGACCGATTTTCTTAGGACTAATATCCACCACCCCATCTCCTCAATGTCCACTGGTCGAGTGAAGGGTTACATAATTTGCCTGCGAGAAGTTGACCGACTCCTATACGATTTGGGAACTAATCGTTCAACCCTGAATCTGTAGATGGGCATCAGGCTTAACATCACCTATGTACATGGTTTGGGTTCCCCTCAACTTAACTCCCACTGATGCATCTTCCCTATGACTTCAGGCAGGCACACTGGTATGATACACTGCTTAATAGGGGAAAAAAGTGTTACTTCATGTTTAAATGTGGAGGAGGGATTTAGGTAGAACATTTTGAACGATGCCCATCTACGTCTATTATCTGACTCAGGGCATTGTACCAAGATATACCAGCATAGGGTTAGAGTCTTTATTCTCTTTTGAACCAAAATATATTTCAACATTGTACTGAACAAGGAGAGGATTAATGTTGGAGCAGAAAAAAATTATAAACTAGCTCCACCTGGTGCAAATATCATTTAAGTGCTCGCAGCGACCCATTGTCTCTCAGACGTTTTGACGCACTCTGGGTGCACGGACTGAACTATATGCATCGTAAAAAGTTATAAGCACTTAGTGGCATAGTTTTAACTCGGTCTCGTTCACGGAAAATTCCACCATATGCATGATGAACAGCAAGCACGAGACATACCGCAGCAGCTCAAAAACTGGAACAAAAGAAAACAAGACATGTAGAAAAGGTGAAAAAAGGATGGATGGGCTACAGGAGAAGGTCTCAGCCATGAAGACCGCGGTGATGGGATTCATAGAAGCCCAAGCAGAGAAAGCCCCAGAAGTTAGAGTTTCTACTGAGAATCGACCGGAATAGCCCACAAAAGTGAAAAAAATGGAGAATCCTGAGTTTTTCTAACATTTTCTAAACATGGTTTTATATGCATACGTCCATGCATATATATATATGGTGAGAAATATCCCGACACCTGGCATATACGCCGATACAGTGTGCCTTATATATAAAGACTCATCCTAAACCATAGAGTACAAGGGTGTTTTCAAAGTAAAATCAATTAAAAAAAAGGTCAAATTACAAAAGTATGATGAGTAATATGTGATAACATGAAAACATAGTGACTGAGCCTGTAGGAATGCCATTTGCTCAGTGACTGCATATCCTATTAGTACAGGTCTGCCTTTTTCCTGCTATTAGCACTAACCGTTCTATACTATTTGTCAGCGGTCATTCTGGCGTCCTGGATCACACAGAGGTCAACTCCAGCCAACGTTACCTTACCCGTCTTTGAAGCCATCTCTGAATATGACCTCCCTCCAGTGAAGGAGACAAAGGAGGCTAACCTGGTAAACTCTACAATGTCTGAGGAGCAAATGTCTTATTACACAGACAGAAAGAGGGGCATACTCTCCGATTACCGGCGCCTAGCATGGCTAACGGTGAGGTTTCTGAATAAATCGTATGATAAATAACAGCCTAACCATGCAATGCCCTCAAATAAATATGTAAATGTGATTCATCTGAAGGGATGATTATTACGATTTTATACTGAGCAGCTCAATATACATTAACGTCATTTGGTAAGAATATATATATATGTGTGTGCTTAGTATGGGGATTAAAAGATATCTTACAGAATTATTTAATTTCTTGCAAGTGTCATGGTTCGGGAGACGGAAAGTAATGTAATTGGTATTGCTGATATCCCATTGGCCCTTTCAGTGCATCCCAATACATTTTTTTTTTCATTTCAGACAAAATCAGCTGTGAATGTCATTCTAGCTATCCTAGACAGCATGGCAGCCTCCCTGTTGTCGATACAAAACCCTGGTGAAAATGCCAGAAGTGTCATTGCCACCAACAACAGTCTGGTTGTGTACAAAGCCAGGACCACAAGCTTCAGTAACACTACCTTCACCTTTATTAATGGTGCCTTGGAGTTGACAGAAAATATGGGATTTGATATACAAGGAAACCACATTATTGATCTTAAGGTTTGTGAGTTTGTTGTTTATTAATAGTATATTATCAGGAGCATGGAAGAACGACAATGTATAGTCGATTGCTCTATACCTGAATAAAAAAATTAAAAAAATAGATTAATCCGTAGTGTGTTTTTTCATGCTTTTGTTTTCTTAATTTTTTTCATGGAACAAAATAATGTTACAAATCATTTTCAGGGACATAATTTGACAAAGGGATCAATTAACTTTTAAGTACCATTTTTATATGCACTAATCTACCAAGTAATTCACAAGGAGCTTGTGGAGGATGTTTAGGGCCAGCATCAGTAAATATTTGACTCTTATTTTCAACAAAATCCTATAAGGAAATATGAACGATACAACATACTTATATGCTATTAAAGGAAATCTGCATATTCCATCCGTTGAATGAGTCATACGAGTTGGACTCCGATACCCTTAGAGGGCAACCAAAATCAAATAAATAAAACAAGATTGAAGTAGCCGTTTTTCACTTTTGTCCTCGGACATATGTAAAACATCGAAAGAGATTTTAACACACAAGACAAGATGCATTCGGTATAGCATTAGCTATGGTGCACTTTTATGATACTATATTACTTGGTTGATACAAATATATTGAGAATATAGTACATTCTTTTTACAGGTGGCAGCAAACGTTGAGGGTCCTTACACATGGACAGAGACTGAGGATAATGTGGATACTGTGACGACAAACGTGACCTTTACAACGGCAGTGAACGGAACTAAAGTGGTGAAGAATATGTTAGGGGTCTTGCTTTATATTAAGGCTGAACGTGGTCCACCTCAAACAACAGGCAAAGTAGATACACGACGTGGTGTCTGTGTCCCTTCTCTGTTCTGTATTTCGTATATAACACTGCACGAACACCACCATTTTACTTATGAATGCGCCCGGCGTATATAAATAAGTATTTTGCGTATACAAGGTAAACCTATTCCCCGAATGTATACGCCTTATCTGTCGGTGTATATAAGCGTGGCGGGAGGTGGCGGGGGTGCAGAGGAGGGTGGCGGGGGGAGGGTTTCCCATTGAGGACACCTATACTTCTACCAACACAAACGGGCGGGAGGCGGCGGGGGGAGAGGATATTTCCTCTCATATACGCCGGGTGTGAAATACAGCCAAGACGCGTCCGTATATAAATACTGGGCGTACTTATATGAAAACAAGTCAATATTCAGCCAATACATGCACTTCCACGATGGCGTATATAGGAATAAACTGGTGGTTTTCGTGCAGTGTAATCAGATGTCCCCCGAGTGACATTTGACAAGAAAGGGCTTAAGGCATACATTTTTAGAAGTTAGTGTCTCAGTGCAGTACATCCGTTTACTCCATGGCTGCAGTATACAGCATAGAGATAAATAATAAAATAAAATAATATTTAATAAAAATTAGATAATAAAGTAATGGAGACTGGAAGTGTATGGGACCGCCAGATCTGATTTTCAGCCCGTCAGCTAGTAAGAAACTACTATACCATTATTCCTATAGATCATCACATGCAATAAAAAAGAGTCTTTTATGAAAGAGATGGAGGGTCGATTACTCGAGCATTGTACTATTTTCTTGGCTGATATCTATAAGAAACAGTGACCTCGCTGCATATGTTTTTATTTGCTGCCTCCAAATTACTCCGCATTTGATATGATTCTTTTGAACGTAGGCTCATGTTTTAGATGTTTGTCGAAGCATCATGACGGTAAAAATACAATAAGAATACAATTGGACTTTCCATCATTTTGAATTGCAGGGTCCGAATAGGAAGAAAAAGGGAAGATATTTTACCCGTAAATTAGTAATTCCCCTTGAATTCTGTAAAATATCCACGTGCCCATCCTGAAGAGACTCCTTTCTTGCAACATTTGGTTACTCAATTATTGGTTGTATACCTATTAAGGTTAATTCATATATTGTAATCCAAGTGTTTATATGTCTATTCTATGTTTATTATCTTACAATTCCTCCCAATACCATCATTTATCCTACCCCTCATATAAATCTCCATAGACTTAACATGGAGTGACTGTATGCCACGGTTATGCCATATAAAATGTATATGCCACAGGTGACATATGAAGTTAAAAACATGTGACGGAGTAGGATAAAATCTAAACGTCACTCAATTTCATACAACTGTGTAAATGGCATTCGTTGTCTTCTGCTACAGATATCACTCAGCTCCGCTTCGTGATATCATTCCGCGAAAACAACTCATGCCATATAAACAATTGTATGAAATTTCGTGACATTTCTTGATAAAAGAATTCAGTGATTGTTTCTTGCGTTTAATGATTTATGTAATTATCAAGTTGGCTCTCTTTTCTTTCGCAGAACCCCAATAGGACATACAGTCTGACCTTCACACATGATCGCCTGCCAGGGGACCAGTATACATATAACCTCTCAGACTCGAGCCCGACTGGTCTCTCGTACCACAAACTGCTTGTGACGCATACCAATCCGCTGATCTTCCTCCAGTTCAGTGTCAATGAAACAGGCCTTGACCTTTACCTACAGAAAGACAGGCTCCCCACCCTAGATGACTTCCAGTTTTCTGCTGTCGTCAACAATAGTTCCACCGTTGTGACCCTCCCTGAGACTATCTCTCCCGGATTATACTATATAGGGTTAAAGGCTAAAGATCAAATGCCGTCTCTAGCTCAGCATTACAAGTTAATGAAGATGAAGCATGATAGGAAGAAAAGAAATGCCGGATCTGTACCTAGCACAGTACAGTATCAGATAAACATTCAAACAACGGCTTGTCAAATCTGGGACCAGGCAACGGATACGTGGACAAGCTCCTCAGTTCCAGTAGGTATTCGGCGAGTGTCTTAATACGGCAGATAGGCCTACTTTTAGAATGAAAACAAGGAAATTATGTTTGGTATTTTATATATTGAATCATCGGTAATTACTAAGTAGCATTATGCTCCTAGTAAACATCCAATATTGTCTCGCTTGTATATATAGTCTTGTATATACATTGTGTAGTGTCTCAAATTTTGTGTAAGTGAGTGTATAGGGCTCCGCGTTTCCTGAGCGTCACATCACGTGACGCCTCTCATAAAAAAAAGAGTTGTTTCGAAGGTAACCTCAAATTGTTGCAGCTGATCACCCGTATACGATGACTACGGTGTACATCGCCTGTCTATGATTTGTTTCCGACGAAAATGTTTTATCGCAAGGCGTCTATGACATTTAATCTTGTCTAAATGTCGCACCCTATTGGTGTGCTCCGATAAGTATTCTGCCGGGAAAAATTACTCTCATCTGTGAAATACTTAACAAAAAAGTATGATTGTTTTCAATTAAGTAGCAGACAAACAGGCAATTTATGCAAAAGTGGTTTATATCTGTGTGCCTCTGATATTTCATTTAACAGTTTGACTTGGAACCGAGCATTTCTGGTCTGAGAAAAGCAGTCTTGTTCCATATACTGCTGATAAAGAAGATTATTCATAACCATGCATTATTTCCTGAATTACAGTGTATCATATATTTGATCATGAAAATACGATGCACTGGCTATTCTAGACCTTTTTCTGCGATACAGGGAGCTGTTTCATTAGTTGTAAAAACTCTCGTAGTTGCTCTCACTAACCAAATAGCGGCACCTCACTAACAGCGAGCGGCACTTTGGACCAAAGCGGCACCAACAGTGGTAGTACCCGATTCAATAGTTAGTGAGGTCTCGCTGTTGGTGTCACCTGGCTACCGCTGGTTGCGAGAGAGAATACCCTCTCGTACTGATCATAACAGCAATTTAAAAACATATTGTATCAGATATTATAACATATTTAAGTAAAGAAAAACATATTCTGAACAATTCCATATGTATGTATAGACCAAATATCGATTTTCATAATTCTCTAGTGGTCTCTACTCAGTGACTGCACTACTCGGTCGGTATGCCACTGTGCTGCTCGACCCCAGGCTATCACCCCAAAGTCTTACAAGCGAGAGCTACAGTGGCAGGCTCTGTAACTCCGCTAAGATTTCACATAGAAGCGTCAAATAAAAATTGAAATGTGGGGAAAAATACGAGTAATGATTTGGAATTATTGAATTATTCGTTATATATTGATTTATTAAATCATTTCTTTGTTATACTGGCAAAGCAAACGGCACTGGGATCTCAACAGCGACGCTAATTCTAAAACGATACCTTAGAACTCTCGCTTTTAGTGCTGTTGATTGCTCTCGCTTTGGCGGTGGCCATTCCCGTTTACTCCCCCGGCTTTGAAACAGCTTCCAGATATTCCCGATCGTCTAAGATTTTGAAAATTTTGCTTTGAATTGCATCGCAAGGGTTTCAATTTTAATCATAGTAGGTGGACCCTTGCTTTATGGACACTCTGTGTACCCCCCTCATTTTATCCTCAATAAACATTGTTTAGAGGAAGAATTGCTACGTGTAAAAAGGAATCTTTGATTATTATGTCTGAAGTTAGTGCTGTGTTTGTAGGACTCTACAAAGACGACGTTCGTGACGGCTAGTTGTACCATCACCCCCTCTCAGGCTTCAGTTGCTAGTGCTACATTTATTTCACCAAGTCAACGATCCGTGGTGGTTTGGTTACCCTGGTTGCCGCTAGACTCAACGCTTCTGGTTGCTTTTACGCTCATAATATTCTTCGTAATATACATATTGGTTTTGATTTACGCATTAAGAATGGACAGGCTGGATTCTACAAAGGTGAGTAGAGGTTTTTAAGTTATCAATCTGATGATTTAGTGATTCTGAGGTCAGATTTCAGGTATCTGATTCACACGGACACATTATAGATTAAGTCAATTTGCCATTATTCATAGATCTATAATATTTCCAGGTATTCAGGGTGCGTTTTCATACAAATGACGGATTTCAAAATTTTCGTAATTATGATGAACATAACATACATTTAAAATATTAGGAAATATTCCATTCCATATACCAAATAGACTTTGTAATAGTCCTATGTTGTATTCTGTATATATACGAAATCTTTTGGCATCATATCATCATTTCTATTCTGTATGCGAAATGAGATATATTGTCGCATGTTCCATTCTGTGTACAAAATGAAATGTCTCCTTTGACCATTCTGTACACGAAATTAACTCTATCCCTATTAACATAACGAAATGAATAAACTCCCAAACCTATAATTTGGTACACTAAATCAATGTTGAATAATTCTGTGTACAGAATGAACGGATGTTGAAGCCTAAAGAAATTCAATTTCAGTAGTGTATTTACTAAACCTATCGGGCTCACCATAGTAGGGAATTTGTGGTTATTACTTTCAGATAAAAGACGATGAAATAACACGAAAAAAGAACATAAGTATTTAGCCATGGTACATTAACCACTTGGGTCGTCTTTTTGTGCCTATCAGCGTTGTCGAGGACAAATTTACAATATGTGAATTACCTATTCTCAACAGTGGGTAGCAGAGGACCTGGCTGATAACATCATTGATGATCAGTTTGAGTACCTGGTTACGGTAGAGACTGGTCTCCTACCAGGCTGTGGTACGGGTCCAGAGATTTCCTTCATCTTGTATGGGCGGTACGGGTCTACAAAGATACGCAGTCTCCATGGGGTTTGCAGACAGGTAAGATGCAGCCTTGATATAAACGGAATACTACAATAAAACCCCGCTTAAGGGACATCCCGAATAAAGGGGCACCTGACGTTAAGGGGAACCCCGTGTCAATGGATATTTTGCTTAGACCGTAAATCTCCCCTCCATTACATGTTTAGTTCAACCCTGTGTAAAAGGACGCCCTGTGGACATATATTTCAATATGGAATGCTTCTCAACTCCGTTTAAGTGGACACAGTAGAGAAACCATATCAGATATGAGAGAGCGGTTTAATTTTTTTTTTTTTTTATGCATTTATTTATCCTGTAGAGGTAGTCAGTCTAAAGGCCGGTATGAGTTACCTTTACAGCAGAACCAGGTAAAATATATTACACTTTGAGTTGATACTTCCATATCTTCATCACTTTACAATCAACAAGTGGAATATCAATATCATCATTGACTTGAAACATGAGAGTATCACTCATTTAGTCAATAGCTATGCTATTGATCTGTTACAATTTTATGTTATAAGCTAAAGTAAGTGAAAAAAGTTATGGCAAGACACCAAATACATTATAACATAAACATAATTTCACCATAATGCTAGGTTTACATGATCACACTGGCGGTCCTGACAGCCCCAACATACCATCGCTGTATCTTGACTGCTACTTCCGAGTTCACTGTATCTCAACAAGGTTGTGAATCATAGGTCGACTTGACTGTCGGGGCAACTCCCTGTGGTTTATGACTGCTGGGGTTCGCCTCAAGTCGACAGGGCTTCTGATAGAGAATGTAACTCGACTTAAGTCGACAGGCTCAGTGGTTGTAATTAACCAGGCTTCGGTTGCAGACTTCTCACAGACGTCTTTGACCTGAGTTCAGTCCCGTCAGGGCCCCCTGCGACTTATGGCGTGTCAAGTTCATCGCAGGCAATGCACATGCCAGGGGGTAATGGAGCCCTTCACCTTATGGGGACTTGATGTTCATGTCCATCTAACTACTGGTAGGTCACATTAAGACTGGGTTAGATTCATTTCTGTCAACTTGCCTCCAAAGAAACAGATATGCAGAAGGGGTCCTTCTACTGATACTACTACTTCTGCTACTGCTGAATGCTTGATTTGCCTGGTGATGCATCAGATGTTCCAGATGTTCAACAGATACACTGGTGACTGATGCTGCTGTTGAGTCCACTGCATCCCTGCATGATTGTGAATCAGGAGACCAGGAATCAACACCCGCTGAAGAGCCAGAGTCTTCGAAGGTAGAGGAGGGACATTCGCCCAACCACATGCACGTCACTGCCAAGGACCACAAAGTAATAAAAACTTTGATGACAAAGAATAAGTAGCTATTATCAAGTATCTCCTGCTGCATTCAGAACTATATTCCAAACGTTTGGTTGGCTACTGCAACGCCCCTCTTAAATAAGGCCTCTGGACGAAGAAGGCACAGTCCATGGGTCGCACACCAGAAGAGCTGAAAACCTGGTATGAGAGTATGCTGACAGAGCTCTGCGAAATTTGAAAGCTGGTGACCAAGTCCAGCCAGGGTGCAGAAATGCTTAATGCAACTGAGACGTGGATCTGGTTCAGATTCCAATTCCTGGTTCCACACATCACCCTGCTGAGAAGTCACACTCTAGCACCATTCAAGCAAAGAGAGAGTCTCAGTTGTACCCAGTCATCTGAATCCCATCTAGTATAACAAGCAGCTGACGAGGTTGAGGGATGAAGCGGCGATAGACAGGATAAGGATTGCTCCCCGCTGAGAAGCACAAAGGAGGAAGAGAGTTTTATGGCTCTACACCAACTTCTTCAAAGGAGAGAAGGAGATGGTCATCAAGTCCCTGCACAAGAATCCCATTTTCTATGCTGACAGGGTTCAAGGATAAAGCGGCAAAGGACAGGATGTGGACAGAGAAGGGGAAAAGGAGAGATCCATCCCCACCTAGCAGCCCAAAGTTGCTAAAGGAAGAGAGTTCCATGCTTCTATACAAACTTCTTGTCCCTGCACCAGAGCAGCATTGGTACCATGGTAAGTCGACTTGAGGTGAGGAGTTGCCTATATAACAAACAAACTGGAACGCACTGAGGAAGTGTCGCAGAGCACATACATTAAGGATGCTGTCGGGAAGCTGCTGTGGAGGAACAGGGGGAAAGGACCACATTCCTCCATAACTCACCTTAAGTCGCCTTAAGTCGACCTGTGCATTAAAAGTGATCGTAAGCAATCTTAAGGAAAAGGGACCTGAATTATGAAAGTCGTAAGTGGCCTTAGGTCAATGTGAACGCGCCAGCAACCTGTCTGGTTTAGAATGTAAGTCTACGTATGGCGGAGCCATGGCAGCATGCCGACCAGACCTGACAGGACCACATTGATATACGACAGCCTCAATTTGATGCTGTGCACCTTAAGTGGATGGGATATTTGGGGCAGAGTGGGCAAAAACCATGAAAATGCCATAAAAGTACCAAGTCAACTTATGATTCGCCCAACATCCATTGCTGGGATGGTCAGAGTGATGGTGTAAACCTAGCATTATCAGGATCTATTGTACCATGATATTGATCTGCGTGGTTGTATTCTCCAAGTAGTTGACGCACAGTTACATCTGAGCATATGCAAGGATATTGCCTAGTGTCAGCTAAAGGAGAGTACACAGTTCAAAATTATGGTAATGTTGTATTTATTTTTCATTATTGCAAATTGTCTAAGGAAACGGAAAATGGCCACTAATCTTCTCGCCGAGCTACTTTGCACGCTAGGGATTTCTTTCCGTAATCTACTACGAGATTACAACTATCCATAATCTCCTCGGTAGTGATGATATCAGGATTCTATATGTTTTTAATGGAAGGTTCATATTAGGTGAATATGGATTAACTAAATTCTTAATTAATTTCACAAGAATAAATAATTAATCGATTTATCACTAGATGCGCAGCAAAGCCCTTTATTGATAAACATGGATTTACAAGAAAATACGGAAAACCTTGATGAAAAGAAAATATAGAAACGGGGTATTTCTAAGATAGGAGAGAAAAATATATTAATGGTCAACCAGCCACTGTAAATCCTTGACAGTATTTGATAAAATATGTCATAATTATGGATTTTGGGCCTATTGTTATGTGGCATAGTGTCGCATGCCAAGTGGTGATATAAAGTTTCCTCATTACAGAGGCTGCCAGCAGGGAGTGTGCTGACCTTCCGAATGACAACAAACTTATACCTAGGAACCTTGATTAAAATAGTCCTCTGGCACAACAAAAATAAGTGGTATAACGGCAGGCCTCGCTGGTACTTAGAGAATCTGATCGTGGAGGACCAGCAAGAGGAAATAAGGTAAGATATATAAAGAACATGTACATACGCGAAGGATTAAAGGAATATATGTGAGGAAAGCACATGAGGGGATAAGGTAAGATATGTAAAGAAGATGCATGAACAGTCTGGTAAGATATTAAAAGAACACGCATGAAGGAAAAAGGTGATATATGTAGAAAACATACATGAGGGAATAAAATAATCTCAGTGAAGAAAATACATGAGTGAATAAAGTAAGATATGCAAAGAACATATATGAAGGAATAAGTAAGACATGTAAGAAACATACAAGACAGAATAAGGTACGATCCTTAAAAAGCATACATGAAGGAATAAGTTAAGATACGTGAAGAAAGTGTATGAGCGGATATGGTATGGCATGTATATAACATGAATACAAGAAGAAATAAGTTAAGAATTGTAACATTCATGAGGGCATACGGTCAAATATACATGTGTAGAATACAATGAAGGGGCTTTTGGGAGAACTGAAAAAGGGATCTAGGAGGGAGTAGGGCAAGATGTATGTAGGAAATGATACAAAATCCATCTTAAGTTTTTATTTTTGTATGTAACAAACTCTAAGATCTTGTATTAAGTCAGGCCATTGAATACAAAAAGATGTATGATAAAAATCTCTTAATAAGTTAGTTTCCATACCCAAACGTTGATATTTCGAGGGAATCGCCCTACAAATATTAGATTTCAATACACAAACTTGCAAATTGCATCATGTTTGAGACTCGGCCCATCATGTTTTACAGTGTTCGTTTTCCCTGAAAACCTCCTTCTCATGCAGCACTACATTCGTATGTCGTGGATGGATCAAACCCCAGCGTAAGGTGCTACTGCCAACCTCTCAAGAAGACCGGACCACGTTTGACTACACCCTTCACCGATCCTACGTCAAGGAGAAGGCCGACTCACATCTACCTGTTTCTGTATTCCTACGCCCGCGCCCGACCTACTTCCCGAGGGCACAGCGTTGGTCAGTGGTCGCGGCGACCATCTCCGTGGCTGGGCTCATTTCATGTCTGATCTATCGATACGGAGGTATCGATCTCTCGACCTGGCGTAGTGTTGATGTTGGATACCTTGTTTTCTCTTCCTTTCACATGTAAGTATATTTTTAGCATTCTGTTCTTAAAGATATTCTTGGTTGGTTTAATTTGCCTGAAGAGCCAAGGTGGCACTAGTCTTTTCGTAATAGGTTAAAGCACAATATTTGTATTTGGTATCACCTAGTACCTTGGTTTTACATATCATATACTTATTCTAATTAATTCTAGCCGCTGTAATATCATTATTCTCATCGATATCTAGATTAGTAGAGGCTGTTAATGAGGTTAAAATCTCGAATAATCACGCCTATAAAAGGCCCTTAAGAAATGATACCCTCTTGATGTAGCCATTTTATATGATACCAATGTTCATTTATTTTGGATATTTAACTGGTTTTTGTGAACACTATTACCCTGAAAATAGAAATCTCCTTAAAATCTGATTATTACAGATTTAGATTGACAGTTTCTTAAAATGATGATTATTTAAAATTTGATTCTTCTAATTTTCTCCAGATTCATCGGGGCAGCCAGCTTCCTCTTAGCCTCGCCGTTATCCATGCTCTTTGAGTATCTATTCATAACTGTCAGCACAAAGAAATACCAAATTGATGAACGCCTAGCAAGACATAACTTTGAGCTGCAACAGAAAAAGCGAGATTCACTAACATCAGATTGTTCAAATTTTGACATTACAACAGGGGCTCAATATCAGCGCTTAGCATCCTCGTCAAGCCAGGACTCGGGCGAGTATAGTCCGACTGCTCAAACACAACCCTCAGTGTGTATTGAGAACCCAGTATTAGACGATGAGACAGCAGCCATATTAAACCGCTACAATAGTCTAATAGTAGAAGAGCAATGTGGTCCAGAGGAAAATTATGGCAGTGAAACTAACCAAATCTTGTATAGATATAACAGCCCATTTGACAATGAACAGCCAGGATCTGAAGAATTATCAACTATTCAAATGTATCCACCTCTATCTAGGAGCTCCTCTTGTTCAGAAAAGGAATTAAGGGAAGGGGCATCAAATATTGAAATGAACCCACCTTATTCTAGAAGTTCCTCTTGTTTAGATGAGAAGGTATTAAAGTTGGGGACATCAAGGCTCAGTCATAACAACTCTTCTTTCTTCATTCCAAAATCTCCTTCTATATTCTTAGAAAATTCCCATGTGGGTAGCATGACTGGGACGTCACCTGAAGTACATAGTATGAGAAGCAGGGAAGAGTCTACAGCCATGCTTAGCCGTCATAGCACAATTCTGTCAGGTACCCCGCGAGAATCAACCTTAATGATGCATGATGTCAATGAAGCGTCATTTGTAAGCGAGGATCTTAATATAAATGACGATTCAGGAACTGAACTGAATGCCAGTGATGATAATGATTCTGCAAGTCCTACCTATTTTGCAGACCTTAATGTTAATAATAATGCCAATACTGGAGATTCCGATGGAGAAAATGACCAGGAAACTTCAGAAAAGAATACAGACACACCTGAAATCACACCGCTAGCTGCGAAGGAATCCAGTTTTTCTAAATCTGCTTTGGGGAAGTTGAAAATGAAGGCCATGGCTACCAAGAAGCTTTTGAAGGAGGAAAGGAAGGTTAAAAAAAAATCTATGAAAGAGAATGAAATCAGAAAGACAAAGGATGAAGCATCTGTTTCAACAGAGCCTGCGGAACCTCGACCATCAACCTCAAATCTGCCTACAGAGGAACCAAAGGCTGAGAACAATCCTAAGCCTGAATTGGGTGCCTTTGCCATATCGACAATCAAAATGAAGGCATTGGCCAAAAAGGCTCAGCTCAAAGCTGAGAGAAAAGCTATGAAAAAGCAACCTGATGGAGAAAGTAACATATTGATACTTGATCCCGTGAAAGGAGATGTTGAAACAACCATAAATGCTTCAATTATCTTGTCCCAAGGCAATGATCAAGAAGCTGAAGAAAAAGTGTCTTTGCAAGATGATGCAAGTTCACCAAATCCAGATTGTCTACCAGATGAAAAACCAATGGAAGCACAACTACAAGCACCTGAAGCACAACTACCAATGGATGATAATCACCTAGAGGTTTCATCTCAAGACATGCTAAAAAATGATGTTAATTCCCAAGATGTTCCACCAGAAGGCGAGCAAAGTAATGATGGCACAGAATTACAAGTAGTTATCGATGGAAATCCCCAAGATATTCCTCCACAAGGAAAAGAAAGTAATGATGGCACAGAATTACAAGTAATAATCGATGGAAACCACAAAGATGTTCCACCACAAGGCATGCAAAGTAATGATGGCACAGAATTACAAGTAGTTATCGATGGAAATCCCCAAGATATTCCTCCACACGGCAAGGAAAGTAATGGTGGCACAGAATTACAAGTAGTAATCGATGGAAACCCCAAAGATGTCCCACCACCAAACTTGCAAAACAACGATGTCACTGGAGAAGAAGTTCATGATCAGGTCTCAATGTATGAACGTGGGAAATCTGCACTTTTAGTCGCGGGGCTTCTTTTAAGCCACCTACCCAAAGAAAAGGAAAGTTTAGGAAGTGTTGGACTAACAATGGAAAATGAAACGCCCACCGATTTGCAGACTGCGAAAGAAGAGGACAAGATTCTGGAGTATAACTTTGTTGAATATCATGAAGATGACAATGCTATAGAAGTTAAAACCATTGACACAGATAATGCTTTTGCGAATCCAGGCAACGCAGTTATTGGGGTTCCTAATGCTGTAGACACTCACGATCTTACTACTGATACAGACATTCTGAACAATGATGAGAATGTTCTAACAGGTAGTGCTATAGCGAGTCATCCAGCAATAATGCTTAGTTCATCCAGCACAATAATTGACGTTGGTAATGATGTAGACACTAATAGATATGATGATAGTGGTATGAATACTGAAACTCTGGATAACCCCTTAGTGCAAGTTGTAATTATCACTCCAACAGAATCATGTTTAGATTTAAGCGAAAAACCACCACAGGCAGATTTCACTGCTGGCGAATCTGAACAACCTACCGTGTTTTTTACGCCGACAGCAACAAATGTTGATCTTTATGAAGGACGGGATGGTCAAGAAATGTATAGCGATACAGAATCACGTTCACCTTCTCCAATTCCAAAGCTCCTTTTTGTTGGAAATGTTATCCAACAGACACATGTCAATGAAAACACGTTTGGTCCGGCAGAATCCAATGGATTGCCCGGTGTTGAATTACCAGCGGTAGATGACAGCAGTGATGATATACTTGCGAAATTTGGCTTGGTTTCCATTACCACAAATGCTGATTTTCAGAACATCAATAAAGATCAAGTGAATGAAGACTCGTTAATAGAAGAAGAAAATGAGGATGAAATCCTAGCAAGGCATCGTTTGCAGTTAGCAAATAAACGAACCAGTATCACGGAATTAGTACCCGGCTATAGAATGGGTCAAGGGAACCTATCGCCCGTGGGGTATACGGAGCAGGAGGTAGGAGAGATGAGCGACGATGATCAACTCTTAGCTAAATGTGGGATTTTAGTTCCGGAAAGGAAGGTTTCGGGGATAGGTGCCCAGTCGCAGTTCTGTATGCGGGAGGAGACTGCCGAGGAATACACAGCAGGTATAGAGGTAATACCCAAGTCTTTTCATGTATTCAATTATTGTCATCTGGTAGAAAGAACTAAAACCTCTGTTTTGTTAATTATCTATACATATCAAGAGTGCATAGAGACCTCTCAATCAAGATTAAATGTTTTTTTGATAATTTGTATATGAAGTACAATATTGTTACAGTGTACCTTTATTTGAACAACTCTCGTCTCGAATACATCATTTAAACTGGTGTGAGAATATTAAGTGTTTAAAACACGTCTACAAGTCTCTCTTATCTATGATTTCCGCTAATGTAATAAATACATCCGTACTTCCAATCGGGCCCTAGACCCCTACTCCTCATTCTCATGGCGGGTGTTAAGCCGAATGGGCAATGGGTTCCATTTTTGTGTAAGTCTTTGGTATGACCCGGCCGGGGTTTGAACTAAAATCATATTAGCAATATCCTTCATATAATACTCTCAACTACCTGTTGCTCTAAGCTGGAGTGTGTACCTCTTGTGTAATGCAGACTGAGGAGCCCATTGAGGAGCTGCTCGAGAAGCATGGACTGGTGAGCACGGGAGACGAGGCGATGGACAGACACATGCTCGCCATGATTATGCAGGCCAAGGATATACCCCCGAGCGAAGAGACATCGTTCGTACGTTATTAACGATAATTAATTAGGAAGCAGGTTTTGAGACAATTAAAATTTATTTTTCAGCTGAATGAAATCACTGAGGATGATTCCACAAATTGAAAATATTAATGCCTACGGCATGTGGCATAAAACGTGGCCTATGGATCTTTTTGTTGCCCTTTTTGAACATTTACCAGTGGTGGGGTGGGTGGGTTCAAGGTGACTTCTGGTCAGCTCCGATGCTTGGATGGTGCAGTGCCTGAATGGCTTCACTTTTTTTTTTTTTTTTAATTTTTTTTTTTTAATAAATTTCTTTATTGAGTCATGAAGTGTTAACATCCTATCATTTTCGTCATTTGTGTTGATTTGCTCAACAAAGAGGCAAAAGGCCTCAGCCTTATCATAAGGCTGGTTTTCTTGGCCAAGCCATACACTTATAGATTTATAACCAGCTTATAACATGCTATAATAGTAAACATTGATCCAGTGTTCATTGATTGGTGGCGGCACCGGTGCTACTTTGAATCATAATCAAGTTTTTGCGAAATTTTAAGCAAGTACATTACATCTTTTGTCCTATATGATCTTTTTTTCCAAAGAAAACTGTCAGACTGTAATGTGAAAAAGGCTAAATAAAGTGTTGGTCATTACAGAGGACAATTATACTCGGCACCCTATCGTAGGGGTAGGCCACTCGGGCAACGAATTCGCACCGATATATCAAGAAAACGATGCATGCTAACTAGAGTTGCTGAGAAATGCCTCAGTACCTCGAACATAAAAGATGACCTTTGCATATTCATTCCGTGGTCATTGGACAAATTATTACATCTATCATTTAAGTATGTGCGATTATTTCAAATATTATGAATTACTTTAACAATGGCGACGTACAGAGTTTATTAGCAATAGGATCTCTGAATTCTTTTGGGTTTCATTTTAATTTCGGAGTACATAATTCACAGGTATGAAATGTCACGTCTAAATGACCCCCACTTTACCACACAGGAGGAGTCGCCATTAGAAGATCGCTACATGGACTACAGTGACAACTCGTACTTCTGGAGGCTGCACGCCCTGTGGTCCGGTATCCTCTTGGTCATCCTGGCTCCTCCTGCGTTGATCCTCCTGATCAGTCTCTGGTGGGATCCAGAGCTAGTCCTTGCCTGGACGGTCAGCTATGCCTCGTCCGTCCTGACCGCTGTATTTGTGTACTATCCCCTGCAGGTACGGACCTTGACATGTTGTCTATATTCTGGGGAGCGTGAATAGGCAATACAGTATTTTGTTACCCACCTATTAAAGACTCTCCATATGGAAAGTAATAGACCGCCTGAAATTGCCTATCCGGTTTTTTTGGCATGTCAGAATCTTCGGCAGTAGATTTTGGTAAAAACGTCCCATCCATAATGATGTCAAATCAGCATGTACTTCGAAATAGGTTTCTTGAATGTTCATTCAATGTTGATTAATATGTACCTATTTTAAGGTGTAAAATGATACAAAAACAGGGATACTGTATCGTAACGTGATAGATACGCGGTGAAATTGACGATCAGATGAACCGATGCCTTCTTTTTACCGCGTACTTGTCAGGTACAGATACAGTAAAACTGTTTCCGTATATTGGTAATCAGTCATTATGAAATCGTTCCCTCAGTCATAACACATTTTGCAAGCTAAAAGCACGGGAAAGTGGTGAAACTATAAAAATGGCCTACGCCTACATAGACAATATCAACTGGTTTCAGATACAAGTGGCCGTTGTCCCCGAGAACGAGACACGTAGTAATATCAGAGCGAGTGCGAAGATTTTATCTGAAACCATTTAATATTTTCTTTATAATTCAGCATTGCAAATTTTAATTACCAAAGAAAAGACAAAATGACCGCCGATCTTCTCACGCACTATTTTGTACACAAGAGTCTATTTTTTCCGTAATCTCCACTATGTGTAGGGCGGAGATTACGAGCAGCCGTAATTTCCTCCCAATGAATTACACAGTCCCTATGGGTTCATTATGGACACTCCGTAATCGGTGGATGATAAATACATATGTACACAGTATTACCATGATTCAGATATGCATGGTCGTATTTTCCCCGTAGTTGACGAGTAGTAATACTCCAACAACGAGGCGAAAACGACCATGATGATCAACATCATGGTAATGGTGTATCTGCTATTCCTATATACCTATGGCTGTACACTCTATGCTTACACCACGCTCTGGGGGGTGGAGTAACTATCTGATACTACCCAAGGTTGGTATACTACCCAAGGTTGCCGTATACTACCCAAGGTTGCCGTATACTACCCAAGGTTGCCGTATACTACCCAAGGTTGACATTTAGACCAATCAGATTGTCTCTTATTAAACCACATTTGAAGGTATATAGGAATAGGGAAACCAAGTACCAGTGAAAGGAAGTCAAAATTACTCGGTAAGGCTTGGAAAAATTACTGCCCGCGGCCAGGGCCTTGGGCAGTAATTTTTCCAAGCCTTACCTCGTAACTTTGACTTCCTTTCACCGGAACATAGTTTCCCTCTATTCAGCATTCAAAATATAATCAAAGGAAGAACAAAATATCCACCGGTCTTCTCCTGCGCTACTTTGCATGATAGGTACTTTTTTTCTGTGTTCACCAATGAGAATACTTCATATCCTACTCAGTAGCGATCTGTCGACTCTATGGAGACCAAGTATTAGCTGGATGATGAAAATATTCATTGAGGGTTTCTCTTCGTCGCTACACATTTGTAACTGATTCATGTTTTAACATTTACCGTTGTGGATACTTGAATAATAGGGATAGTAAGAGGGGGTGATGCAATGGTGGCGAATGGCCTATAAGATTATTTTTCAAAGTATCATGATGAAGAACCTTTCATGTCAAATCAGTGATATCTCCGGATCGAATATTAAAGGTCTAGCGTGTGAGCGATAAGGTGATGTTCTTATATGAACGCCCTTTATTTAGGAATAACCTTTTGAAAGGGCAGACCACAGCATCGAGGGACATTTAGGATATTCATTAATATCTGTAGCGAGAGTGACAAACGTTGAAAGGATAACTTCCGTGAAGTACATGGATTGCATGTTTGAGTCATAAGGTGGTACGCATTGTTTAACAATGTGTATCAGACAAGATATCTGGCGCCATAGAATGTGTTAGGAGAGTGAAAGTGTTTCGACCGCCTATCATAAGTTAGTCATAAGGCCCTTTTCCATTGGCCGACAAAAAGGTGTAGATTTTATGTGTTCTCCTAATAGCCTATGTGTACACATTTTGTGTCAGCAGTGGTAAAGGTCCGTCGATGGTTCCTGACTGTATATCGGTGATGGCCAATGGAAGTAGGCTATCAGTAGAAAACAAAAGAATCTAGACCATTTTAGTTGGCCAATGGAAACGGGCATATAACGGTCGCCATAGGTGTGAGTAAGAATTAGGAATATAAAGTCACGTTCTTTGTAGGGTATGTGGCAATAAAGCTGTGTTATGGGCACATCTTTTTAGAATTAATGGTATCACTTATTATTACTTTTATAGACCTTTAGTTTTGTTGTGTAAATGAGCTCCAACAGGCTAAGATGATAGCATCTTTTATCAAGTATGATTCCCAATTGCTTCGGTAATGCCCCTTCATCATATGCACAAAACATTACCTCAATAAAGACATCTTTTTTTATTAACATATTCTATACAATGCATATGAGTATACGAGGCAGACTATTTGGTATCGCGACCACAAGTGTATTCCTGTATTACAATTCCCTCTCAGGTCGGCTTCTGCCGGCCTGCTATACTTGTCTCCCCTTCAGTTATTGGGTGGCTGCAGCCACCTTCTCAGAGGTGTCCCCTGATTGGATTAGCTCCCTTGCTCTCTGTCTCAGTGGGAGCGCTCTGTGTGCAATGCGCGCCCCCTAGGACCGCCACCCTGCATTCACCCGGTCTCTGACTTCAGGAAGGGTGGGTGCTCGGAGGGAGGGTTGGGTTAGTGCCTGGTCAGGCTTGACAGCAGGACCGCCTCACATGGGGCTAGTTACAGAAATCAAGCTTCAACATAAGCATGGTTTCAGTGTGAATGAATCATCTGTGTGTCTATGCAGACGATGTCGTACTAGAGACTTGTGGTTTCGCTTCTTAGTAAAACTCATCAGGCGAGAGTGGTCTAGGTGAGTTAAGACCTTGATTGTTTTGTTGTGGCCAACAGATAACCGCTGTGGGCCTCTTTGTTTGGATAATCTTTGGGACTTCCCCTGCAGTGGGGGCCCTTGGGTCAAATACAGGAATGTTTTTGGGGCCTGGCCTGTGCAGTACATTTAGAGAATATTTTTAGAAAAAAAATGTCTTCTCTAGGTTTTCACCCTAGGGATCTATCTAGATTCGGGAGAATTTTGTTTCCAAATCTTAACGGATCCCTTAGAGTGAAAACCTAGAGAAAAAAATCTTTTCTAAAAAAAATTCTATACAATGCATTTGTAAATCATCCATACCTGATTTGATCGCCTCTATCTGAAAGGTTAATCTATGTATTAATAACAATAAGCTTGAACATATTTAGATACAAAGAGTTTGGTATCCGTATTTTGAATTTCGTTTCACTAACTATTCCTACCTTTTTATGCGTAAGGTGCTTGTTGTTGGGTACTACAAGGCAAAGAAATCCCACAAAAATATAAAGAAGGAAAACTGGTATTACGGTTCACCGGGACTCGACGAGGATGACGGTAATTATGATTTTATAACGAAAAGAACTGAGATAGAACTGTACAACAATAATTAACCCAGAGGCAAACTGGAAATTTAATGAGTGTTAATTGACACTTGTACAACAATAATTATTCGGCTTTCCTTTGTTTAACTAGAAGGAAGGTAATCCGTGAGATTTTAAATGATTTTTCTAGTAATATGAAATGTGATGTTATATAGATCAACATTCACTGAAAATGTCATGTTTATTCATCAATTGTTTCCCTCTTAAAATCAATATTTCAAACATCAGAGAAATGATGCCCTTAGGCATCATTCATCCTGAGTCGGATGATGCCTCGAGGCATCATTTGGCCTGAGATATATAGTCTAGGTTTTTGTCTTCCCGTAAATACGATCCTTAAGGCTCGGCGTCCACCTACTACGATAGAAATTTAGAC
This sequence comes from Alentia gelatinosa, assembly GCA_950022655.1. Lineage (NCBI taxonomy): Eukaryota > Metazoa > Annelida > Polychaeta > Phyllodocida > Polynoidae > Alentia > Alentia gelatinosa. The sequence goes on along the minus strand of OX465588.1, from coordinate 17,515,628 downwards.
CTACTGATATGGCACCGATGCAAAAAGTCAATATCGGAGACATATCGGGAACGTGCAATATCGTAGACAATGGTCTAGATATGCCACTTCACCCCGCATCGTAATGGGTTCACCTGTAAAAGAAAGGTGACCATGGTCCCGATATGCCCCACGATATTACAAACGCATAAGTGCCTATCTTGAGCTGTTATCTTTATTTTTAGATGTACGATATACTATAATTCAGGAGATATCGCAACGATAATGTTTCCAAGGATACATAGAAAAAAATGTATTTTTTCCATGCACTAAAGGCTCGGTTCCAAATCAAACTCAGAAAATAATTTGAGACACTTAAACCTAATAGGCATACGATCATATGTATCTTCTATATCATTCCAAAGTCTCATAGTTTTCTGATCAATATCTGACACATGAGACTGATTTTCCCGGCAGTATAATCTGCAATGCTCCCGATTAGCCACCGCCATTTCAACATGTTGAAATGTCGTAGACACCCTACGATACACGTTTTTCATCGGAACGAAATCCTAATCATAGACACGTGGTCAACTGCCCCGATATTAGGTGACCTTCAGACGCGATTTGGATTTTGCATCGTGAGGTCCATCGTAGACCATATCGGTGCCATATCGTAGTAGGTGGACGCCAGGCCTTACATGTGGTATCGGACCATATTTACAAGTTGAACGGCCTCGCACACCCATCACTTTAACCTCAACAGCAACTACATTTCCCCATAGTACTGCACTTCTGCGACTCAATTCTATTGTATCTCTTATACTGTATACTCCATGTACCACACTTTCGATGTAGAAGACGTCAAGAGCCACGCAGAGGAATCCCGGTGGCGCTACCTGGTGAGAGTAGCCAAGTCAGTGTGGTGGGAGTTATTGTCGAGCCTCCTTCTCATGTGGCTGGGTATCAGTTTGATGGTGGCGACCTCTCATAAACCACAGCTTCGTCTCCATGATGCACTCGCCAAGAGTTTCCTAAGCTCGTTCAACCAGGTATACGAAACATAATAAACCTTGCACGATGTCATGATTTGAAACAGATATGGTAGCTTTCCACTTTCAACGGAAATCTAATTTTAAGTTTGAGTTTATATCATGCCTATACCTTGTGTAAAACTAGGAGCAAATGGTATTTTCATCATTGATGAATGAGCGTGCAATTCTAAATGTATAACAACTAAAAGGTTTGGGATACTTTCAGTCTATGGATCGTTTTCTGGAACCTAGTTGAACCCAGTCAACTTGCCATTTCTCTAACTGCCTGAGTCTAGGATCATAACATATCTAGCAACAGTGGGTCAATGAGGTATTTCGTTCTTGAGTGATTGGCCATGGTCAGCTGAGCATGCCTCTAATAAGACCCTGAGACACTGGCACCCTGCTCCTTTTCCAACAGCACAGCGAATAGCACACAGATAGTGAAGGGATAGATTTTTCTCAGTACGCTAAAAGTGTATGTGACCACTCCTAACCTTTTATAGGCAACGTATATAGCCGTCCGAGCACGCTCTAACAATGGCAACATTAGCCCTTTCCGTTAGCAGGTGCACGTCGTTGATGAATGTCGCACGCCTGACACCTGACCACCATCGTGGTGCAGGCATATGTTACAATTATTAAGATAAGGAATTGTTTCCCACCATATTCAACGTTGTCTGTCAACGTTTTCATGGTGATAGATAAAAAAGTATTCATCAGTTATCACTATAAAGGTGTTTTACATAGTCTATGAACAATCATAACTATGTAGAATTAGACGAGATGTCGAATTAGCCAAGATATATGACGTTCTAACAAAAATAGGAAAAGATACCTTAAGCCATCATCTGCACTACCCGCGGGAGTTCCTCGAGCACTATCCGCGGGAATCAATGATAAGGAAAGGGTTAAGTTGTATCCAAGAACTTTTTGTTAAAAATTATAGTACCATCCATTTACCTAGCTACCGTCTATCCCAAAGACAGAGGTGTTTTCACTAAAGCGTGAAACCTCACCAATGAACATGTTGTATTGAAATAGATTCTATCGTACTTTTCTAACCATTGCTTTCTGTACGGTTCCCTTTATTCCCAAATATTGATGAAGTTTGCTTCCTACAAGTTCATGCTTTATTCTCGCTGCACAGCGCCGGACGCAAACACCCATCTAAGTCTTCTATCATTATTACCTACAGATCCAGAATCACTCGTCCTTCTTCTTCTGGCTGGAGAACGACGTGGTCCCTGCGTACTTCCCCTCTGTGGACTGTGTAGGTAAAGCCCTACATTGGAAAAAGAAGTTGTATATAGGCGACCAGGCCAACCTGAGGTTAGGCGCCATAGGACTCAGACAGATGCGTATATTGCCAGGTAAGAAATAACATACCGTTAAAGGCCAATACACAAATACCGATTTCGGAACATTGTTGTACCTTTGTCGGCGACAAAGGAACGGTAATTTGTCTAAGGCGAGGCATCCTACCGGAGTCGGCCCCAGTCGGTAAATATATAGGACAGCTAGGCAAGTGTCAGCCAATGATTAGTGAAACCCCTCCTTGAATTGTTCTTTTGTCGCCGACAAGTTTTCGTTCAATGTTCCTAAATCGTTCACCCAAATTTTATCAGCATGTTGATAAATCCAGTCGCCGACAATGGACAATGAGGGGTTACGTAATTCGCCTCCGACAAGTTCACCGACTCCCATATGATTTGGGAACTAAGCGTTCAACCCTGAATCGGTAGATGTGTATTGGGCTTAAGGGTGTGCTCCACTGGGCTGGCACTATGACCAAAAGTAACAAAAGCCGCATGGCCATTGCTTATAGTATACAAACCCACCAGTCTGGTTAACACTGCTGGCTGCTGGTGGGTAACTGGCCAGTAACTGGTGAAACCTAATTTATTAGCTTTTGGCGGTTCATCGCCGGTTCAACACCGTGTGGCCCCATATAGCTGCATCGCAGTGGTAGATTTACTGCTATATCAAAGGCCAATCCTTCTCATACCATGTCTAACTGGTGTGGGAAGTAAAAGAACTCTCACCTCGTTAAATGTGTAGGGGTGAGGTTTCCACCTAAATTCCTTTCATAGATTCGATCACCACCCTTGTGGTGTAAAAGAACCTTGAGAAAGTCTGGTGAGAAACTGCAATGGTAAACTGGACGTTAAATCAAACCAACCAACCAACCATCGATGGGGTTGTACCTGCTCCACTATATCAGTCTAAATGGTCGAGCTAACATAGCGCCACGTGATGGCCGCCATGATGCAGCAGCGCAGTCCACCTTACATGCCATGTCACCGGCGCTACTGGAGCACACCCTTCAGAATTAATGTTGAAAATATTTCTATAATGTTTCCATTGAAATTGTACGTGGCATAGGTATCAAAGTGGTAGATCTATTCCATGAAAGGTGACGCTGCGGGTCTCACTTTGATGTGAAGTGGAATGTTCGTGCATGGGTGTGCTACGAGTTTTCCCATACTACATTACCTTTCCCTTATGTTAGGAGGGTTCCTCAGCAGCAGATGAGCTAGGCCCAGCAGGCAATCTTCTAGGGCCTTTCTATGGAGATAGATCAGCCTGCGTTTTGAACGAATGCAGCAGTGTGCGGACTACTTTACATACTGCCTTGGTAGTTTAGGCGATCCGTTGATTCTGGTCATCGGGACAACTCCAATTGTGCAGACTCTATCCGAGTATAAACTAACCTACACCGACCCACGATAGTGACTATAATCCATGGGGTGCACGTGGCAGAATATGATCTAAAACCAAAAGAAACTGGCAACCGCTAAAAAATGATAAGCGTAGATAACAAGTTCATCATATATCAAGTAGAGGACCACAGTTACGAGTAACGCTTGATTAAAATGGTAGCTGAGCATCTGTTAGAGTAATAACATATAATAAGGTGATGTATATTGTAGAATGTTTGGGTATAGCTCCACATGCTTAGGTCCCTGATGTTTACGAATATCAGGACTGGGTATAGATGTAAATTCATATATCGATTACGCGTGAAATAATTATTTTTTACCCTTTTCCCTTTCTGTGTCAGGATCAACGAATTTCAAGATAAAGTCTCTCCCAGAAGTTTCACCTTCAAACACAACATACCCAGAATACACAGCCATACACCAGGACATTTCTCCATTCGGTCCTGAAACCATTCACAAAGATACGCATGGCTACTACTTCACCTCCCACAATGCATGGCGCGTGGAGAGCGACACTTCCTCTTTCACAGACCTCACATGGGGAGAATATTCCACGTACAACGGCCATGGTCACGTGGCAGCCTTAGATGTAGATCACCAGGTGGCAGCAGAGACGTTGAGCGAGTTGCGTGAATATGCTTGGTTGGATCGAGCTACCAGAGCGGTCATTGTAGAGTTTAAAGTCTACAACCCAACCTTTAATCTATACGCCTACGTATCAGCAGTGACGGAATTCCTGCCAACAGGGGGAACCGCCGGTCGGTGGGGCATCTACACGTTCAGGTCGTTCGGATCGGATTGGCTTACATATTACTCGTACGGATGTTTGGTATTCATCGTGATAATACTCCTTATTGGGGTGATCTCTGAGGGGTTATCAATGATAGCTCTGGGCTGGAAATCCTTCTCTAAACGTCCTGAGCGCCTCGCTTCATGTGCAGTGTTGCTCATGGCGATGGTCCTTCTGCTGATCTTCACAGCGCGCTGGTTTATCATGGAGGACACAGTGAAGGCCGTCCAGGCTAAGAGATCAGGAGGACACTTTGGTTTCAGGTCAACTGCACTCGCAGATGAAGCCTACAGAACTGTTCTTGGTCTGCTGAATTGTACCGTCATTTTGCGATTGTTCCTGTTACTTGGAATTTGCTCCTCCTCTATCTTTAAAACTCTCCTAATGGTGGGTATTCAACTCAAAGAAGCAACCATATGTGCCCTTTATGTCCTTCTAGTTCTTGCAGCGTTTGCTGGATTCTTCCATCTGCACCTTGCTCCTGTGTCCTACCACTTCAGTTCCCTGCCTAGGGCAGCCATAGAAGTGATAGCGATGATCACACGAGGAGGAAGCAAGAAGTTGGGATTCCCCATCCACATTTACAACTTTGATACAGCTCTCAGTGCGATATTTGTGTCATTGTTTGTTCTCGTTATTTATTGTGTATTACTGCATCTTGTGACTGCTGGGGTTCTAGGCGCCTACCGTCACATGACAGTACCCTCTGTTTACGATGAGTATAAACATGAGGCAGTGGATGCAGTGTTTTCCGCAGTTCTATCATGGCCCAGTCATAAAGTGTCCAATGGTGTCCCAGAGAAAGTTGTCATTGTATCAGAAATAGAGAACACTGAAGTTGTAGAACCCGATGTTGATAAGAAGAAAATATTGAAAGACTTCGAAGGTATAGATATGAATCTCATTTTCAAAGACCATTCAAATCTTGGTTAGCATAGGAATACTTTGGGTAAAACTGCAGATCCGTGGTCTCTAGCGTGTAAGCATAGGAAATGTCACTTTGCGGTCTCGTATCGGGCCGGGAAAGGCTTATAAGCTAGAGGCCACGGATCTGCAGTTTTACCATACTTTGCTCATAAGAGTGTGTATACCTATACCCAATCTTGTTTGCAAAACGAAAAGTCTCGATGTATATAATATAAAAATATATATAACGTTAAGAAGCCATGCAGTAGATTAAAGGTATAATACGAAATATACTTTATTGGCTAGCTGATGATAAGGGTTTCATGCTTGAAATCACGTCAGAATTAATGCTACAGATAAACAATCATGGTGAACCCAATGATCTTATCCAAATTTGTTTCTATGACATTGAACATCGTTTGCAATGCGATACGATCCCATTAAAAATCCGACATTATGAATATGTAAATACTGCACAGAAAGGCATTTCTCAACAGATTGTACACTGAATGCTTCAATTTATTGTTTGACCTATAACATTGCACATGACAAGTAGTTCCCTACACTACGCAATAAACCCGCTTCTTCAAGTCCACTGTGTTTGTTGGTTCTACCTAGCGATCGAACAACATTCATTTTGTACATGACAATAGAGTTTATACGATTGATTGTCTATAAGGAGAGCATCCTTATTACGACTGTCGCAGGTTAGCCCAAAACAAGTCAGCAATACACAATCAGTCGCGCAATCGCGTATTTACAGCAATGATACCTCTAGATTCATTTATTTCTACAAAATATGATATATCCAAATTTATAATACATTACTTGTTTTAATTCTCATCGGTCAGATGATCAGTTGTCAAGGTGGTACAAATTACCCCTCCCAGATAATTGAGTTCTTTATGTACAATACCATGATCATACTAATAAGCCTCCATATTGTACTATGAAAATTACAATTGATACATAGAGACGAGTTTATGTCTAAGGACCTCTACTACTGCTGGTAACAACTGCTAGTAACGGGCCAACTTCTGCCTTTATCTTATCATTGTTTTCCATTTCTTCTCTTCACAGCTATGTACATGTAATGCAGCCAGTCCATGGTTCATGAGTAGTTCATAATAATGCAAAATATTATACCTGTCTCGAGGATCTTTCAATTCAATTTTTAAGTTCGTTTCGTATATTCTTTCAGCTTGAAAATATATTGAAAATATAATATAAATACACCGCCATGCAAATTGTCAAATAATCCCCAAGGGTTGATACTGATAACGTCTAGTAGACGTATTATACGACATGGATAATCTCTAATCCAATATAGATATTGCTACAAGAGCTATCCAAATTGAACTAATCTAAAACGTGCTAAAAGCCATCCAACAAGTACATGCACAAAATTTCTGAATGATTTTACCTCCCCTCTGTCTTGTACGTGATTGGATTAAAGAAGGAACGTAATCAAAATTTCCAAAAAGTACGAATGCCTCAATGCGAATGCACTTTATGGATGCCTCTCTACAATTCTTTAGATTAATACCGATCTCTTAACAAAGAACTGAACTTCTTCCACTTGTGTATCATATCTTCTCCATGTTCCACATTAGACACAATCAACCGAAAATCATTTCAGTTGGGGAAACAAAAATTCGTGAAATTTGTCAGTTATCATATGACAATGAACAATTCCAATCAGTTGGAATAGAATCAATATACAACCGCAAGGTCAGTGGTATCAGAATAGGGGGCAACGGGGCACATTTTTGCCGGCTAAAATAGGTCAGCAGCTTTGAATTTTACCCAATTAAGTGTAAGAACTGTCTTGACTTTTCAGCATCGAAAAATGTCTAAGTCTAACTTTTTAGCATGCAACAATGGATAAGCCTTGACTTTTCACTGTGGACAAATGTCAAAGTCTGACTTTTTAGCATGTAACAATGGCTAGGCCTTGATTTTCCATCAAATTCTTACCTTTTGGCATGTGACAATAGCTAAGTCTCGACATTTCACCGTGGAAAATGTCAAAGTCTGACTTTTTAGCATAAAATGATGGCTAAGCCCTGACCTTTCACAGACTTTTCACAGATTCACGGTTAATCTAGTAGAACAGACCAATATCAAAGTCTGACTTCATACCCTGTAAGAAAAATGTCAGCAATTTTTTAGTTCGCCCCCCGCCTCTACTTTCGAAATATTCTGACGCCCCTGAAGGTCCATAATTAAGAAAAGATAGAGGATACGACCTTTATATGTTATGGTCTACTGTGAAGGGACCTTACCCGGGGTTTACACTAGACGATGATAGGCCATAATTCTTTAATTTACGTAGTCGACGACTAAAAATCATCTCGTGTAAACGGTAATTGAGTGAAGGCCATAGTTCGTCAAATTATGTAATTTGGCACCACTTGACGAGTATGCTGATGGTTCTACGTTGACGACTATTTCAAAGCAGCTTTAATTAATCGTCAAGACACATGACGATTCTGTAAAGGCTCAGAGGGTGCGTCCACCAACCACGACAAGGCTGCGACAACGGCTTTCCGACAAGGTCCACGACAGCTCTACGATAGGAAGCCTTGTCGTAGCCTTGTCGTAGTTGGTGGACCACAGTTCCCGACAAGAGGCTACGACAAGGCCACGACAGGCTGCGACATGAACCTTGTCAGGGGCCTGTCAGGGGCCTTCCGACAAGGTTACGACAAAATCGAACATGTTCGATTTTGGAGCCGTGTCGTGGCGTGTCGTGGCATGTCGCAGTGGTCTACGATAGAATATTTAGGTGGAGCGTGCACTTCCCGACAGGCTGCGACAAGGGCTCACGACAGCTCCCCTCCTCACGACAAGGCTGCGACAAGGAGGCGATAGGAACTTGTTGTGGTTGGTGGACGCACCCTCTAAGTCATCATCCACCTCGCCCTTCGACCGAAACCGTATGTTGTGCGTTGACGAACACGATCTTTTTACCTGATTTTCTTATTGGAAATAAATAAATTCATCTGTACTACCGGCAGGGTTAACCTTCAAGAATCATTGTTCACGATCATCCAATTTAAACGCCGGATTACATGAACAGCAGGAAGTACTTTGCTCCTCATTTGAACGATGTTTAATCATCTAATATGAATGTTTGATGTGCCTCGACGGCCGACGATTATTAGTCACAGTTTTTTTCTTTGAGCACTATTCCTCGATAGACAATCTACAGTCGCCACGTATTCAGTCATCTAGTGTAAACGCCGGGATAGGTTTTGAGTTTAGCAGGAGTTAGCGCTCCTACTGGGCTATAGCTCTCTGTTCATAATCTGGGTTATCCCTGTGTCCACATGAAAGCAAATGTATCCGAGGATAAAAGAATCGTTAACCCTGTCCATGTGAGAGTGGTCAACAAATCATATGAACCTTTCTCGAAGTAATTTCAGTAAATTACAGAAGCTGCGACATCGGTATGACATTTATAACGTTCGCTTCGATATATGTGATAATATCGTCACACAGGAAACTATGAAACTCACCAGGTTTAACGACAAAGGATATGTCAGCTTATCGACGTTAGAATAGACTCTATATCTCTAATTGCACCACTGCTACTATAGAGCTAACTATTTCCTCGGTAGTTATCCATACGACATATACAAGCTAGTTTGATATTCCATGACGATTTTTGCACAAAAACAAATGGTCTTTTTATCCAACTGGTGAATAATATAGTCAGAAAACTAGAATTAGACATCATCTATTCACATAAAATGTAATAATGTGCCACGGTCAATCTTCCGAGAAAATGGAACCTGATTAATCATGGCAACGGACGACAAATTGTTTCATACAGATGATCAATGCTAAATTAAGGGTAAATCTGAGATTTTTCTTAAATCAAATCGTGGATGATATTTATTGGTTTAGTGTCTTAGACCTGGCGTCCACCTACTACTATAGAAATCTAGAAGTACCGATATGGCACTGATACAAAAAGCAAATATCAGAGACATATTGGGAAGGTACGAAATCGCAGACATATATGTCTAGACATGCCAATCCACCACGCATTTTATGGGTTTTTTTATCGGTGTCTAATCACAGAAACGTGGTCAACTGCCCCGATATTCGGTCACCTTCCTACGCAATTTTGATTTTGTATCGGGAGGTGCATCGTAGACCATATCGGTGCCATATTGTAGTAGGTGGATGCCGGGCCTTAAAATAACTAGAAACCAGAGGCAATCCGTCATACATCGATGGCGACTGCGTATCACGTCGTAATACTTTTAATCAAAAGAAACTTGGTATGAATATGTTTTCTGTTTTCAAACATTGGCTTAGAGTCTTTACTATGATAAAAGCTCATAAATTAATAGTCTCTTGGAAACGGTCAATGAAGGATATAGAACGTGACGGTTGAATATTACTGACCTAGTTCTTTCAATAATAACTCATTTTACCAACTATTCTAAAGAGACATATAAAAACTAATTTTGACGTATTATGTTGTCAATAGCATCCCTTCAATATTCTAACCAATATGTAATTCACGTCAATTCTTCCTTGAATAAACCATGCCCATGAATCTTAATGTATCATTGGCAAGTTATGATAAATACACCCTGCTAAATCTCAGAAACTAAAAAGAGAAAATGGGAACAAATTTCCTTCGGGCCAACTAATAAGCGATCAGGAAATAATCAGTCACTCGTGTGGGACCAAGGCGTGTGTCCGTAAACCTGGTGTTTTGTGGGTTCCTGTCAAAATGTTCCCAGTAAGAATTCTTTCTCCACCAAAGGATAACCATGATCCATTAAACCCGATCCCGGGGGCGTGGTCAATACTGGCGGGTTGCCTTTTTACTGACACGCTCCCTTCCAGCGACTCAAAATACACAATCCATGGCATCCTACCAATACCAAAAAAAAACCACCATCCGGTCTCACAATGACATCATAGCCAAAACAGACCTACTTTCGGCTTCTCAAGGGATCCTGGAGAATATTGTCAAGATGGTGGCCACTGTGAGGCCGAGAAAACACAACAGGAAGATGCGATCCAAAACGAGGGCGACGGACCTCCACTCTGACTTCACGAGGTCCTCCTCGGAGCGGCCTTCCTCCTTAGAGTGCAGTGTGTGTGATATGCTCTCCAGGCGAGACAAAATGGCCTCCAGCGTGCCAGTTGCCGCAGACCCCGCCATCTTGGCATCGTCGCCGACGTTGACTTTGAGCAGGATGCGGTTGTTCTCCTCCGGCTCGTTGAGGTTGGGCTCACTCCCGTCGTGAACCTGGCCGTGCGAGTTACAGGGCAGCAGGCGGACACAGCCGTTTTCCTTCTTAGAGCTTTGTCGCCGCTGGAATAGTACGAAGAGCAAGTAATTAAGACATTTTGAAGCAATACAATAACGATATAAAAAAAAAAGGTCGCTGATATGAGACCAGATACATTATAACTGTCATTTCACTTACCATCTAGAATTACAATCCGGATAAAAACACATATGGAAACGTTCAGCCTTTGATCGTATATGTGCATTTTGATATAACTATCTTTTGTTATACACCCAAGCACACTCCTACGAGGTATTTTACGTTCTGGGGCATGCAGTATAAATCTTGAACTGTATCCGTGTGCAGTAATTATTAGGTACTGCATAGCTTGGGTAGAAATAGGTGCTAACAAACTGAGAGCATACCGGACTACACTGCACGGCTAGGAAATCTGATTTTTGCACCTCAACAGCCTGCTACGTCTATTTATGGTCAAATATTTTATTCTAGGGGGTATTTTAGGGAAACTAGTTAACCTAATTGGGACGGCTCCTCGTACTGCGTTTCTTTCGCTAAATCTACCACATGAGCTCAGAGAGCGAATGTGGTTGAATTAGCGAAAGAAACAAGGTATGAGGACCCGTCCCAATTAGGTTAACAAGTTTCTCTTGTACTATACACCTCTAAATATTCGTAAATACTTAATAACTTTTCAAAATATGTCGATGTCAAAGCCTACTACTCTAAATCAAACTGTGTTGGTAGTGCGGAAGTTGTTTTTTGGTACGCACAACGCGCATGCGTCATGATAACTCTTCACGCACAGGTACTTAGTGCAACGCATAGCAGAACATCAGCTAGGAGACTACTTGACCTCATTTGCGGGCCGGATTTATCAAAGCGTGCCGGTATGCAGGCATACCGGCACACTACACTGGTTCGCCTAAAGTACCAATTCCACAGCAGAGGTTGGTATTTGGAGTATTTCAAGGCACAGGTGTATAGTACAAAGGCAAGATAGTGCTCGTGTATTACTACGCGTCGACACCTCGTGGTTTACGGCAGCCTGTCCACAAAACCATCGATTATTGTCTATATCTCCTTGCACCACCCGAAACCCACAACCTGGTTGCAATACATTGACGATATCCTCTTTGTAAAGGAACACGGTCAAGCTGAGCTGGACAAATGGTTAACCCCTCTGAACATAGGCCATGGTTTCATAAGGTTCACAAATGAGAGCTCTATTGAGGAAATCAATTTCCTTAACACAAATGGGAGAGTGGAGAATGGGATACTCTACCCAGACCTATATTGTAAACCCACAGATGCCAACAAATACTGAAGGCACGTCTCGGTACATCCATCCGCCACAAAACGTAGCCTCCCATACTGGCAGATACTACGCTTAAAGCGCACCTGTAGTAGACATAAAGACTACGAAAAAAAATGCAACTGAAAAGATTGCAGCATTCAAAGAGAAATCGTACCATCAGAATTAGAAAGCCAAAGTCAACCAGACCGACAGGGCTCAAATTCTTAAATCAAAAGAGAAAGAGCTACCTGTTGAGAAGGATATATATATAGCCAAGTCCCAATCACCACTTATCGCCAAAGTAACAGTAACTTGGACGACATGGTGGACAAAATCTGGGAACTCCTGGGGAGGTGAACCACCACCAAAAACCTCTACCAAAGTAAAGTGGTGAAGAGGTACAAACGTCTAAAACGCATCAGGGACCACCTTGGGAGAGTGGCCATAGACTACCATCAACACTCCCATAAAGAGGGAATCCACAGAAGGAAGGCAGGCACAAACAGCAACCTGTGCAAACGAGAGACCTGCTTGTACTGCAGTAAAATAGGCACAGTGGGAACTGACCATAAGTACAGCATAAAGTAAAATGTAACTTGCAACAGCTCGAACATAGTATACTGCATAGAGTATGCCAAATGCAGTGTACAATATGCCGGGCAAACAAAGTGCAAAATCAGAGAAGGCATGTATGAACACATGAGTAACATCCATGAAAGCAAAAGAGGAATGATCCTAAGGAACAAAATAGAGTTCAACTGGATTAATCGCTTAAGGAATGAATCCCCATGGGGATTGCACAAAATGAAGGAATCAGTATGGCTGAGAGAAATAAATGCCATGTCAAAAGTTCTTTTCCCTTAACGGAAAAGGTCCTGACTGGACCAGGTCTAGGTGAAAAATTAAACAAACTATTTTAAGTGGATATCACCAGCCTTGCCAATGTGCTAATTCTCCTATAATAATCTTCCTCCAATACAAATAGAAATCAGTATTAAATCTAGATAAAGTATTATCCCTCCTAAAAACCTTTTTTAGTGTGACACCTGATGAGAATCAGTAAGATTCAAAACTAGAAGTCCTCCATTCCTATGAAGAATAGGTCTTAGAAGGATTTTTTTTGCCAATAAAAATATATATCACAAGTAGACCCCGGTCCCCTACAATATCACCAGTCTGTGTGCACCTCACCACCACACATGCACATTGGTCAGTTCCAGAAATGACTAATGCACCATCACCCCGACAGTGCCGACAGTGAATCTTCCTTGTGGCCGTACTCCGTCGGGTCTGCCTTAGTCAGCCTTATGTCATTGGTATTGTGAATCGTAAGTCGACTTGGCTATCGGGGAGTTGCCGGGAAAAACTTTTGCCTGTCAAAAAATCCACCCCGACAAGTCCCGACTCTTATCAGCAACCCCCTGTGGCTAATGAGAATCGGTACTGCCATTGCCGTTTAAGTCGTCATGGCCATACCGTACCCTTACCATACCTTGCTATACGGCGGAATCCACGACAACCTGCGGCAGCCTCAACTCGACGCCGGGCGCCCTAAGTCATTTTAGCCCCGAGCGGGCAAAAACCATAAAAACCCATAAAACTTCCATGTCGACTTGCGATTCCCCCCAAATTCATTGCCGGGACTGCCAGGTGGTGGTTTTAACCTAGGATAAGCCAGAACGCACAGCGCCCGCCCCCTGACTAGGAGGGAGGGTTGGTCTGACCTACTGCACAACCAGACTGACAATAGTCGTGTCAGCGACTTTTGTTTATTGAAGGGACCTATCAGAAGTTCCGATACAAAACAGATTGAAAGTACCTCTCTAATAAAAAAACGGGGAATAGACGTAGGCTACAGCCAAAGTAGATCGGCCAACCAAGAATTCTCACTCTCCGACCAAGTGGTATCTTTTAAACGGGGGTTATGAGAGCAGAAACGCTTATCAGGGAATATTCAAAGCTCAACAAATTGATAATATAATATACCTTTATGGTTATTATATACAAAATACACACAAAAGGAAATGATAATATGTAAAAATGGCTTCAAGGGTGAGAAATATCTCACTCTACAAGCAGGTCCATGTGGCATCTGCTGTAGACATCTGCTGGGAGAGCAACATACACTTACAGGTAGTGGGTCAAGGTGCCACAGATTTAACTCAACCAGATGTTAGTCTCTAAAAGTGAGGAGATGTCCTTGGTATTGTCTAATTCATCCATTTCATTTCATCACATCAATATATTAAGTCAACCACAATGTTATGCTATAACATGTACATATCATCCAAAGAAAACTGTAACAATGAAGTCACCGGTAGCAGTAAAACTGTTTGTTAAAAGTGTGTAAAGTTACTGTTTCAGGAGGGACCAGACGGAATAACGGCACTGGCCGAGTCTGGGTTATCTGTATGATTCGACCCTAATAAAAAAAATTTAAAAAAAAAGAAAAAAAAGAGCTAACGTAGTGTAGCTCTGGCGGCCAGTGTACAGCCGAAGCTGTAATCCGGATAGATAATTGAACTAATTTTGAAAAGGGGTCTGTTTAAACTGGTCCATAGAGAAGGTTCCCACGCTTTACCACTCCATGCACACACACACACACACACACACACACACACACACACACACACCTACACACACACACACACACACACACACAACCCAACCACAATAAATGTCAATGACTTCAGAGCAGCCATCAGGCCCAAAGGCAATTACAACAATTCACCCAAGCCACAGGTTATGATTGAGAGGGTTCGACTTCCTTGTTTAATAGGTATTTTGTCATGTTCAGCCATAGGGCCTGTTCTGTGCAATGCTCTTTCCCAATGTACATTAAACAATCGTAATTTGAAATGATTATCATGCTATTTTAGTTTCAATTGGACAGACTTAAGGTCGATAATCAAATGAATAGCGTTCAAATGCTGAAATTGCATTATGTAGCACAGGGAATGAAGCATTCGATATTCAACACCCAGTAGGGATGAGGGCCAGTTCTATAATAATACGCCTAATTTGGCTGGGCTCTACTGAAGAGAGAAATGATGCAATTCCCTTGGTTCGTTAAGGGTGATGGAAATTCTATTGGACGAATATCATATGCGTGCAGAAGTCTAAGATGTCTATAGCAGCGGGATTTTATATCACCCTTGCTCTCATCTGCGCTAATCCATCATATCAGTTCTCTACTAATCTCTTATTCTACGAAGGCCCCCACAATAATGCGCCTTGACCTAACCGACCCCAAATAGCAGTGACAAAAACAAGCCATATTGTACAAATAGTCATCTAGGATATGATACTCATGGTAACAAAAGTAGGACATGAAATATCCCCTAACATTATGGATTATTTGCTGATTGTGATATTTATTGCTGCTTAGAAAACAATAGAAAATATGTGTTATCATAATCTGCAATAAAATAACTTTCCTCTTAAGGATAAGTGTAGCATATTAACATATAAATGCATCTATAGCCACCACTGAAAACATGGACAGCAAAATTAGGCATCGACATTGAAAGTTGGAAATAGCAACAGGCGTGCATGACCTACATATTGTTATTACTATAAACCACAGGATATTGCTGTAATGACATATTGCTGTAATGACATATATCAATGATGGGTGATATAGGCACATGTATCTGTATTGTTTTAACGTATATCCGAGTGGCTAGTACGTACATAATAAGAAAATACTGTCTTCTTTGCATTTTATTGTTTTACCATATTATCTGTAAGTGATTTGCCTGGCGTCGCCAGGCTACTCCGACTCGATGGTGATCAGTTATCTATTGGACGTTGGTTTGAGGATTGATGTTTAGTCTGACGAGAATGTTCAACGGTACCCCACTCTGTGTTTAATTCTCTTTTACATTTTAGATTAGATTACCCAGCATTTAATTTTGTTAGGCTGAGGTGAGTCTTCAAATGTATTGCTACTACCGCAATAAAGTCTTAGGGCTGACATAACTTTACTAGCCAGAATACACTTCTATAATGTGTTGTATGTTGCTTTGCTAGCTTATTTATTATGCTATTCCAGTTAGATTATATCCAATACATACTTTTACGTTTCTGACCACCAACTCTAGGATAGGCGAACATCCCAAATACTTAACAGATATCGCATGCGTTTTATACGAGATCCTCTTATGAGTACTAAGACAATATCCCAAATTATCACTCACAGTAATACATGAATCTGATATTCCATGATATTTTTGTACTTACCACCTTCACCTTGGTGTCTTGTGGTACTAAGTGATTCAGCAGTACAATCTTTGCGAGAACTCGGAAGACAACCTTCCGCAGTAAGCCCGAGGGCCGGTTCCGACCGTAGCCGCGGAAGAAGAAGTTGACGGTGAAAATGGCCGTCATAGCAGACAAAGAAAGCAGTACGATGGTGGCACCAATGAATTGTTCTGAAATAGATAAAGGGCGTATTTAAGATAGAAACGTGCATATCTTAGAAAATGTAGGTATTTTATATACATACCGCCGTATTTAAGAAATAACCATATGGTCAAACTAAGAAGAGGCCTCTAGAACAGCACGTGCTTTCTGGGTCGTTAATAAGCGGGGGCATGCATAAAGGTGACATCACATCAAGCCAGTGAAGGAAGCGATTTGTGCACTCGCCAAAAATAAAATACCGATTTTCATTCGCTTACTTCACGAGATGGGAGTGCAGTCGTGAAGTAGCGATAGGGTTAATTTAAGTAGCGAACGAGCAGAATTAGAGAGCACAAATAGGCGATTCATGTTGTACCAGAATAGTCTAGTATTGTACGTTAGATTCTACAAGTTTCCATGAATACACAAGAATGGCTGCACTCGACTACAGAGAATAACCACCTCATTTCTGAACCAATGCACGGGCTTTTCCATCTCGTTTTATGGATCCTCAGTAAATGGTTAGACCGTTCCTGCACTATTACCGAAGATGGCTCTAGGGTTCAATCATTTATTCATACTTGATGGTATTCCTGTCAAATTTGGCGTTGTGTCGAAAAGTTTATCTTAGTTCATAATGATAGAAGGTTTGAAATTATTACCTTCGATTCTTTAGAATAAACTACAAGGGGAATTAAGTACTGTTTAATGATGACAGCACAAATGTTTGTCTTTAGTTTGCTTAAAATACAGAGACCTCTCCGCCGTCCGACAGTCACCTTACTCTCATCACACCGGATTAGCAAGGGTTAAAGGCGGTTAATTCCGATGGGCACGAAACGTGTGTCCAGAGAGACCATTAGGAACACGCACAGCCTTTGTGCAAAAGTAGAAGGGCGAAAAACTATCTTTGGTTTCTATTGTTATCGTTTTTATAAATCTTTATTCGTTCCTAAATGTAGGACACAGTGTTTCCCCAATTTCCTGTACTGTTAGGGGACACGTAATTCAAGAGTACCGTGATGAGTTGTAGATCGATTCATTTCAAATTTGCGTATATGTAGTAAGGGTTTAAAAGCCCCCTCCCACCTACTAGGATTTTGCTTCCGACGCACTACGATTAACTCGTCGGTGTAGTCTGCGTCAAACGACGCGCGCCAGCACGCTATAGGCCCGTTGCCATTGGCCGACAAACACGGTGTAGATTGTTTGTGTTCTCCTAATAGTCTATTTCCATTTGGCATCAGCAGGGCTAAGGTCCGTCGGTGGTTCCTGACTGTATATTGGTGATGGCCAATGGAAATAGGCTATTAGGAGAACACAAAAAAATCTACACCGTGTTTGTCGGCCAATGGAAAAGGTCCTTATGATGCGCTACGATGAAAAAAGGTTAATCGTAGGGTGTCTACGAAATTTCGTAGCGTGTCGCTGTGAGTCGACGACGGATTCGGCCAAGAAAATCTCCCTTACATTTGAAATGCTTTATCAAAAATTATGAAATTTGCCGATTCAGTAGGCCATATAATCACGACGATAGAACACTGCAAATTCGGTGTCATTTGAGAAAGTCTAAGAGTCTGACATCAATTATTTCTTAGTTTAGCTTGGAACTGAGTTCGAGAAACAAAATGCATAGTCTATTAAAAATCTATTATAACAATGGATTATCTCTGAAATTATAGCAGAGTCATCATAGTTGCAAATCCTCCTGTAATCCGAAAAAGTTTAAAGATATTCATGAAGAGATTATTGATATTGTAGGTTGCTCCACCCTCCCTGGCATGCATTGAATCATATGTATCTCTCCTAACAATACAAGAAAGGCAGACCATCTGAGATACTCACCAAGTAGTGGGACTACTTCTGACGTGGGAGGGATATTCTCCATGACAACGAGCATGAATACAGTCATGGCGAGCAGGACGGTCATGGCCAGTGAGACCTTCTCCCCGCTCTCCGGAGGCAGACAGAAGACGAGGGACCCGATGAAGATGAGCAGCAGGCAGGGTACCACCAGGTTGTAGATGTAGAAGAGAGGCCTTCTCTGCATGAGCAGAGTGCAGGTGACGTCAGGGTAGGGCTCCTTACAGCAGGAGTAGTAGACCTCGTTACGTACACAGGGTGCATCTTCCACCTGTGTGTGTGTAATGAATAGAGTGTCTCATGAGGCAGATCTATCCTATTTATATAATCTTCTTTTTTTTCTTTTAATTTGAGCATGGCTCTCTTTTATTATGCTTTCTTTTAAATGAAGGTTACATGTGTTCATCCGACGTTGTCATGTATGTGATCATCAACCAATAATTTAGTGTTAAAGTCCAATACTGATTTACCATTGTTCATCCATCTTAGTAATTTGTTTGAATACAAATGATCATATTTCAGTATTTGTATAATCTTATAGACTGGAACATGTCACAATGTGGCATTTCCCTGATATTTTATTACGTCATAAGAATAAGAGAAAGACACAATAAAGCTTCGCATCAACTCACAACATGGCATCAGGTTATCTTTATATATTCTTAAGACAGGAAGAACCCGGAAAATAGCCACAGGTTATTTCCATGTAATCTTACCTAACACAGAGACCATACAACATGTCACGATGTAACGTTTACAATATCAGTGAATAGATCATCTAGTACGACCTTTTCAGTTAATCATTAGGCACCCGGAAAATTACATTCTAAATAAACGGAATGCCTTCCCTATAGGATAAATTTGAGTTCTGCAGTGAATGAAATATCTGGGCACACATGATTAAAAACATGTAATAATAATAACAACACAGTAGCAATTGTATTTATATCCGTATCGGTCTCAGGGAACCTGTTCCGGGTCATATTAGAGGGTTTGGGGACGGTTCAATGTGTTGCCTTTCTGACAACATGATAAACCTGTACTCCTTATAGAAGAGTGGAAAAATGTAGAAAATGCCCTTGAAAATGGGTACCAGTGACACCTGAAAGTCTACTGCATGAGACTTGCTATATTAAGTGAAAAACATACTCTATGAATACTTTTACCGATTAACTCCCTTTATCATAAGCTAGTATTAACGTATCTCGGGAGAATTTGTGCTGGGTGTCGACACTCACAGCGTGATATCATGCAGAAAGGGGGTGGTAAAATTTAATTCTAAAGAATTATGTCTTCACTATGAAATCGAATTACGATTTTTTACCACACCGACTGTGTTGTAAGTCTAGTCATTGGTCATCTTGAAGGCATTAATCAGCTAGGGATTTATCTGTGTGTGACACCCCCAATAACTCCTCATCCGGCAATCAAATATGCTAATCACGTGTCAAAAATGGTACGCATCGTTGGGGTACTTCTTAAACTCTGTTGTTGCCAACAATGGGAAGGAACAGGTTCCTTAATTAATCAGTCCCAATTTTGGAACATCCTACTGCAATTTTTTGGTGACAAGAGTACATGTCCACAGGAGGGAATTTTTTAGCCTTAGGCGAGTTTCTGGAGGGGGGTGCCACACTGAATGACTCTCTTTTGAGGCCTCACCTGAGCATACATTTGTTGTTTTGTCGCAGAGAACAGAACATTCATGTTCCTAAATCGCACAGTGTGTTATGGGCTTTAGCAAATTGTGGCCGCAGGAATCTGAATCAGATGCTCGTTTGTACCAAAAGGGTGTATACAGTTGCGTGAGGGGAAACCCGTTTCCATGGTAATAGAAGGATAATCCATTTCAATATTTAGGCCTGGCGTCCACCTACTACGATATGGCACCGATACTGTCTACGATGTACCTCCCGATAGAAAATCTAAATCGCGTCGGAAGGTCACCTAATATCGGGGCAGTTGACCACGTTTCTACAATTAGGCACAGAAAAAAAACCATTAAGATGCATAGTGGATTGGCATGTCTACACATATATGTCTTCGAGCTGGCGCCTTCCCGATATGCCTCCGATATTTGCTGTCTGTGAATTACAATCTCTCACCTGCCATTCGCCGTCGGCCATGAGGTTGTCGAGGAAGATGCCGGCTCTGAATGAAGTCACGTTCACCTCCAGCCCGTGGTAGGTCCACGAGCCGAACTTGAGCGGACAGCGCTGCACATCAAACGGGTAGTTGTCTATGTCGATCTTGCACGCGCTCTTTAACATGGCGGGCGTGGTCCAGCTGACAGAGCCATCTGGTGACAGCTCCACGTTCGTGTTCGAGAAGAGGTCAGCAGCGGTACGCTCTTCATCCACGCTGAAAGGAGGATGGAAAAACATATCACGTGACCCTGACATGTAGGGTCATGGACAAGAACGGGCATGCGCGGAAAGCACTAAGCATAGTTCCGGTGACCGACTGGAAAATTCATGTCTGCCTTCCATGAGTTGAGTGATATAACATAGAGATATCTCAGCGAATGCTATCGAATTTGGTCGTCAGCATTGCTAAGACTAGTTGTAAGACTAGTTGTAACCTCATGCCCTTGGGGTATTACATTTGATTATCTCGGTTAAAAGCAAACGCTGGCCTTGAAATTTTATTTCTAAATCGAATTTCTACTAAACGGATACTGTACGGCTTCCTGATTTTAAAGGAAGAGTAACAACTTGTAGGCCGTACTCAACACTCTCAAAGAGTATAGAATGATGAACATTTACATGATATTTATCATGGTGTTAGTTGTTAATCAATTGTAAGCAAAATTGGCATCCATCTTGATTGCTGAGTACCAGGTCATAGTCAAACGGTGTCATTAGGTAGTATGCACTTAGTACAACGGAAATCCATTGGCAATATATATAGTCAGTGCGAGTAAGACCCCTTCACTGCCACGCCAAACCTGTTCTAATATGCGAGAATACAACTTCTATATGTTCCTACCCACCACCAACACGATGTATACTTGCCAAACTGTTTCATACTTACCGGTGACTGGTCCCGGCTTCCCATCTTGTTGCCAGAGGGATCATAATTTTCAGGGGAATATACAAAATAGTATCATGCTTCTTAAGTATATTTAATGTTACGTTCTTATCCGAAATAGCCCTACCGTGACAAGATCAAGAAAAGTGCAAGCTAACCAAGTCTCACTTTTCTAACCGAACTTCGATATTCAAATTAATGACTTTTCCTGTGGTAAGGTTTTGATATTTGAGTTGAAAGGACTAAAATAAAGGATGGTTATTCTTTGAAAATATCAAGACAAATCCATGATACCTAAATCAAATTTTGATCATACAAAATTGCGGGATACGTCAGTCTAAGAATTTTGAATGCAAACGATGCAGATCTATCGAATGGAATTTACCTTTATAAAGTCAATATGTTCTCCTAAAGACTTCAATGCAGCCTATTCTATCCTCCTTATTTGGATTATTAATCATATCTATTCATGAAAGTTTCTATTGACGTATCAGATTTAGATGTTATCTGTAGAATTATTTTTGGGGTATTTCTCTATTCAACTTCTAAGAACATATATGCATTATTGCGATCCCATCTGCTCTTACAGTAATACATGATTGAAATCTCATTTTCTGTAACAATATTTGGACCATTGGTCACTCGAAATCTAAAGAGGGCTAAATAGCTGTATTTCTAAACCTGGTGTGGGTGTATAGGCTACATTATACTTGCAGCAGTCTCTAACTTGAAGAGATATTATCTGGCAGCAAATAAGCAAAACAGTAACTGAAGAAGTACATACAAATAGAATTTTTTAAAGGTAGTTCCATCCACCAGACTCAGCAATCTTGAACCTCTGCTAACGTACACTCCACATGTTTGCAAAGAATTTTCCAATCACCCTTGCTCTCTACTTAATTCAGAAAAGCTGTATGGTAAGAATCCAATCAAATAAATTCGGAAGATAATTTTCAGCCCAATAGCACTACTTCCCATCCTGTAGGAGACAGCCATACTAGAATTCAATACCATCTATCCAATCGAAATCGACATACTGCTCGAAGCATTTTTAATGTGAACATAGACTTATCAAAAGGAGGTACACCCGTCAGTAGTATCGATAAAGGTATTGATCCCTTGGAGAACTATCAATACCTGGTGGTCAATGTTCAGTGATTGCTGCGTCATGGAATAAGAGGGAGAAGAGATAACAAAAAAGAAAGTTACCTGTTGTAGAGGACGATGTCCGGTCGCCAGATTCTGGATGAAGGAATGTGCAATCGCGAAATGTTCTTGTAATCAGAAATGTTCCACGACAGAAACTCATCCTTCCAAAACTGAAAAAAGTAAATGTCATAAAATGATGAGCCTTGAATAATACACGATAATATACCTATATCATGTGCTGTTATAGATCTCAAGCTACAACCACCTATGCATGCACGGCATTCTCAAATGAAGTTTGAGTAATACATTTTGAAAAGAGTAGGAAAGAGTTGGAAACATTTGTTTTCTCTTTTTATCTTGCAGATCCATCATTCTAGTTAACATTTCCATGTATTGTCGCTCTGGCAAGTGGTTGGATTACCATGACAACAGATGTTGAAGAGACCTACCGTCAAAATGCCTGAACGCTTGTAATTCTGAGTGCTGAAAATCATTACTTGGTTCTGTGTTCTTTTACGTATTACAATGACTCATTAGGTTGAAATTTGGTATTGGACTCCACATTCTGGTCCTTTGCAGACTCAGTACAGCAAACAGAATCAAAATATGTCTTCTCAGTAGCCTACAGCAGCTTTTTCCATGAGTGTACTATCAATGTCCCCTTTACACCTCTGCAATTTTTCACATATTTGTTCCCTCAATGATTTAAAGACTATAAAATCTTTTCATATGCAGTGTTTTGCTATCTGGCCATAATGTGATAATGAACGGTAATTAGGGACGACTTCTTGGATACAAGATAAGTTTATGTAATGTTCACTGTTCATTCCACGTCCTAAGTATCATACATATTCAATATGGTGTTACATCTTTGAGGTCTCTTATGGTTTCTACATGGTAAATATCGAGCAGTGGTGTTTCCAGGGGGTGGGGGCAGCCAACTCCTTAAATAAGCCCCTTTACAAGATTGGCCCAGGGACTATATAGTCTAGTCCTGGCAAAGAGATCCAAGAAAGAAGAGATCCGGCAGACCGCTCCATATGTTTCATGTACATAATACCAGTGTATACATAACCTGCATAGAATATTTCTATTCATATATGCTGGGCAGCAAACATGGCCATTATGCGGATGTATACCAGTAAAAACTCAATTGTATACGACATGTACACTGTAGCACGATAAAGGCATACATATATAACCTATTATTATACATTGTATACTTGCATTTACGCGGTGTTGTATGGATGAAATATATGCATTTTTCACGCAGTGTAACTATTAAAGTTAATCAATCCCCTTTTCACGTTTACATATTATTGGGCGGTGTGGAGAAATCTCCCGAGGACCTTGTTAAATAACTGAGAGTTCAAGTTTATTGCAGGACGATGATGAGAAAATGGTTTGTGCAGAAGACAAACAATAGCAGCATGTGCTTATGTAGCTCAAGGTGGAAAAGGTCGATCTATCAGATTGTAAATGTGGTATTTTTATTGAGAAATTCTCAATCGAATTATTAATTTATTGTCTTTCCGCAGGGATTTTTCTTAGGGTAATAATAATGCGTCACCGCTCGACATGTCGAAGACCAGGAAGGAAATAGAAGGAATAAATACTCACAAAGCGAAGCCACATATTCGTCATCAAATGTTGATTCTTCTCGTCCTATTGGGATTAAAAGAGAATAGGAAAGAGTTACAACAATATGACATACCATTACGACCATAGAACATTGTATAAATGTATAAATGGAAAGCCTTCCAAAATAGAAAAAGTGGTTCAAATCAAGTAAATTTCGAATAAGTGAAAATATCAAAGAATATTTTTCCATATTTTGTCTCCTTTAGTTTTACATGTTAGTTCACCATGTGGAATTTCACAGGTTCATCAGGAGAACACAACGAAATACGTATGTCCTCCTTCAACTAAAAGTGCCTGCAGGATAGTTGATTGAGTGCGCCTTGTTGAACATCTTACAGAAGATTAACCACTTGCTCCTATGCAATCCTGCGGTAGAGCCTTTCATTTGAATCCCTATGCATGTTATTCCACCAGAGTGCTGGTGAATGTAAAAATTTCCCAAATATGTTTTCCTAGAAATTCAGCCCTATGCACGTGTAGTGTCCCCTTTTGCTGTAAAACAAGATTAACTCCTGTTAAGTTTTTCCACATTCCTTCAGACTTTACCTCGTGAGTGTTTAATAGATATCATGGATTTCCTAAAGTTTCCAAAAATTCCTAGTGGTATAATCAAACCAATTGCAGCCTCATTAATGTCAACTAACATATATTCTTAGGTCAGCAGTTCTAGTTTGAAGGCAACATAGGGAATCGCTGGTGTGTATGGGTTAATAGGCCCCGAATCTGTTTTACCTTGCTGTAGTACCTCATTATAGCCTTCTTGGCAGCATACCATATATTGGACAGGCCATCGCGCCTCTGTAACCTACACCAGACACTGCCCTCGCCATTGCATGTCATATTGATGTCATGGTAGATCATAGGTAACACAAGGTTTGAACACTAGGGCCACGAGGCCCAATAACAAGCAACAGGAGAATGATATATTGGCTTGACTAGACAGCAGTGACAGAACTCTGCCATTCCATGTGTTGCCAATTAATGGCCAAATTATAGTAGTATCTGTTTTCTTATTCTCCTTTTTATAACCATGTTATATGATTGGTTAATAATTTAGAGCAGACACATATTTCAAGATATTGGACATATTTTCAGCCTTAATGTGTATTCTTAAATATCCCTAACATCAATTCTGTTGTATATCCTCGGCAGCTAATAATGAAAGATCTAATAGTTAGGTATGACATGGCAATTTCTAGCGTTGAAACTAGGAATTTGAGTTTATCATAGATCTGCATTTTCGTATGATGAAAATTACCCTAAAAAAACATCAAAAACCCAACATAATAGATGGTGATGGGTCGGCAAAAATGATTGTTGTGAAGGTTGTGAAACTTTGAGAACTTTGAGGACCACTCAGGATACTAGTGTCCAGTATGGGGCTACTGTTCTAATGTTATTTGCAGATATTATGATAAAAAGAGCTTTATCTACCCATCAAAGTGCTGCAAAGATTCTGTATGATCTTTATTCTATAGAAGAAAGCCGAAGTTTACGCCAGTGTGACTGAGGCATAATGAGCTAGATTAAGGGATGTTTTTGAAAAAAAGGAAAAGTGTGTGTGCTTGTTAGTAATGTTATAAAAAAACCTAACGACCCGTCTCCGATACAGGTGGGTGAGAATATAGGAGCCTATAAATATACGCAAAAAATCTAAATGAAAGGGTAAAAAGGAACATCCACCCTAAATCCACGTCCAACTTTAAAGAAAATTAAATTAAGAGGAGAACCTGATTAACAGACGCTTGGAGCCTAAAACAGTTTCCCTTTTATCCGTGTCCTTATTGCCAAAATGTAATGAGCTTCAATCCATTCTAGCTCGCCGTGTTCCTGAAAGTCTTGTCAGCTAATAACTCGACTGTGATTTGTGCAGTAGCATGGATGGGTGTGGTACCGTGAGTTTCCTTGCCACTTTGTTATCCTATATCGATTTTCCCCGTGTGAAAAAAAAAACTCACCTTCCCGGCCACCAATCGCAACTGTGCATCCATTATTTCTTCACGTTCAAATAATACCCGTACATATGTACAGTGAGTTCCTCACACTCATTATCTGCCTTGTGCGCAGGCGCAGGCTTTGCGCATGCGCAGCTTGTTTTATTGATTGTGCGCAGGCGCCTGGGACAATTCGATGAGAGACTGGTAATCCACCCTGCGATTAAGAGCCCCGGGCTCTGGGCCCCGAAGGGAGGGGAAGAAAGGAAGGAGCAAGAGTACAAGGTGTCTTCTGGTATAAAGAGGAAAGCGAGAGGTATATGGGCCGAGAACATGTAACAGCAAGGAAACAGTTAGTCCCGGTGTTATATCAGGCACTGTCTCTTTTTAAAATATGTTTAGCACAAAAATGTACATTAGCAGGACGTCTGGACGATCAATTACATTGTTTACAGGTTGAACATGCCCGTCATTAGGTTCGGATGTATGCAATGGATGAAAACATGCCTTTTAAATGGATATAGATACCCATCCTCGATTTCATTTAGTAGACCATCCCACGGTGCCATGCCGAGATAAATCGGACTTAGTCGGTCGAGAGCGGGTCGGGGCCTGTTCAGTTTTACTGTCGGTTTTTTCTGTTCCCTAGTTTTAGGGGCGGCCATGAGGTCGACCGTGATGCATATTTCCTTATAAAAAAAGAAATTTAGATAATAACGTCTACACAGAGTTCCACCCATAGGAGACACAATGTTACTGTTTCTTTGGTATATATGAACTGCTCAGGTTCTTAAGATTTTGCCATAGATTTTAGTTTTAGATCTTAGTTCTTTTCCAAGCAAATGATTATCTTGTTCAAAAACGATGATTATCATTTCATTCACAGATATTTCCATTTTTTTTATTTATATACCTTAATGATTGTTTGAATCAATCCAGAATGTAATTTCTCAACGCAGCCTGCTGAGATCTAGGAATGTGCCTTTGATTTGAAAAAAGACAACACCAGATGATACCCTATACATTCCATGTATGTTACGTAGGCCATCTGGTGTGATTTAATTTCCCAAGATTGTATTTTCATGTTTTGAGGACAGCAGTCACTATCAACATGGGGATACTGGAATCGTCACTACATGATAAAGACATCAACCACTTACTAAGTACGAGTGTTTGGTGCACGGTCTCAATAATAAATCACCCAAAGCAGTACTGCTGGCCGGGTAGCCAGAAGAGGATTAATTTGATAATAGTGTCATACCATGATTTAATATAGTTGAGTTAAAAGCTCTAACTCCGACCATCAACTATCAGGTACATGTTGAATAAGATATGAGCACACAACAGCTGACATGATGCAATCACTTAAAAGTCGGTATATCGCCATTAAGCTTCAAATCTAACAAATTGAATCAAATAGATTGTAATTGGCTTCATATCTTTTGTTTCTATTCTTCCATGATCTTATTTTGGCTTCATAATAGCTGCACTTTGATAATAACGTATGAGACATCGACTTAAGAGTTCCTATATGCAAGTTTCTTCCCGATCAAAAACCGATGGGCTTTGATCTCTTAAACATCTCAGTCAGCAAAGCCATCATGGTAGGTTTGATACCTCAGAGTTTAACTTCCTTCAGATAGGATAGAAAATATGAAAAGGTAGTAATTATATCAAGTCCCGATAGTCATGTAAATATTATGTTTCGGTCATGGAAAGACCTATTCGTAATTTGCATTCAGCCATTTTGCAAATGGCCGAATGAATTTCAATTGTCATATTGGTAGCGAAAATGTCAGTCAGTACACCTTTTCCGAGAACTAGTTTTTGAACAGCTGCAGGCACAACAACGAAGATGAAAGTGCTTGTTACAGGGCCACATGTACCCTCATATGGCAATGGAGAAATGTTTGTTGCATGTCTTGGAGAATGACAATCATTTGAGTACAAAAGTATTGATCCATTTATAAGATCAACAACGCATATAATCTACAATATACTTATTCTGTAAGATATCGATTCGGTCATGAGAGAAAAACTCAAATTTATGAGAAACCTTGAAAGGGAAAAAATGCTGATGCTTTTAATGGAACCATCAGCTGTAAGTATACAAGTTCTTCATACATGTTCATATTAATGCCTTTATTTTACTGCAATGCACACGGCAAATAGCAGTAACAATGGGAGGTGCTTTGGGGCATGATGAATGTATCTTTACTATATACCTACTGCCGTAACTAACGTAATTACTACACGCTGCTCCCCACAACGTTCTGCACAGCTGTGCAGTAAGTTAGGGTTCATCTCACGGTCACAACGGATATGATTACAACGTCGATATTTAAAAATGGCCGACGGTGCCTACGCTTCGACATCGGTAACGTTAACGTTAGAGTACATAAAGGAGACTTACTGAAATACTGTGAAATCAAAAATAGATGAATGAATTACAGAAAAACTTCGAAGTACAGTAATAAGAACCTGAATAAACATGGTAAGGACCTTAAAAACAGGAGTGCAATGAGAGATCAACCACTATGTTTTCTTCCCGCCGGTTTCTGGGCGGTTTCCGGCCGGTTTCCAAGTGACAAGCTGGTTGCTGTGTGCGTTGCTATGCGATAACGTCACAGCCGCATTCCACCACTCTCCCAGCAGATCTTTCGCGGCACTATCGCTTTTTAATCGGCTGCAGGAAGTAGAGCACAGGATCTCTGCTTGGAGAGTGGGATTCCACGATCGAAGCGAAAGCTAGGGTTCACATTGATCGTTCTGTGCCCAAATTGGAATTAAAATGGCTCTTACAACTTAAATAAGGTAAGAATATGAATGTTTTGGAGGCATATAGTAAAGATAAAACGTTGTACCTGTAAACGTAAAAATTTCGATCCTCACTCGGGCCCCTACAACTCGGTGTAAACACCTCGTTGAAAACGTGCTAGGGCCCGAGTTCGGATCGAAATTTTTACGTTTACAGGAACATCGTTTTATTACTTTACGGTCTTGGGTATATCTCCTGTTATATACAGGTCAATGCCCTATGAGACTGTTCTCACAATATATCAGTGCTCCTTCTCCGTTCACAAAGACTTTCAAAAAGTCGTTCTTGTTCTGTGCACCGTTGAATATCAAGCTCATATATCTTAGAGATCCAGGATATATGGCGCAACAATTAAAATGCCATAAAGGCGTATTTGATCCGTGTATGATTAACAAAGTGCTTTCAGACATGAAGTAGGTACCACCACGCATTGTCCTTTCTCAAATAGAAAAATGCATTGCTTTGTCTAATGATAAACATTTATTATATCGGACACTTAAAGACAGTATAAAGAAGCCACATGGTTTCTTTTTGTTCATCAATTACCAACAACATAAAACAGAGAAGGACCCGGATTGACGAAAACAAACTTCATCCATAAAAATTATAGTTTTCTGTGTTCCAACGATCACTCTCCAGGCATACTTCTAAATCTAGTTTTCCTTTCACTAGTACGAGCACTAGGATGATAGAAGAAACACATCGTCCCTTCCCTGCAATTCGGGCCAGGGAAGAAAGACTTAAAGACCCTCAAACGCACCTCACCTGATGAAACCTGAAACAAGGTCGAAACAACTGAAGGAAAAAAATCTAAGATATATAATTTTGGAAGGAGCACACCGGACATAATATAAAAACAACTCATGTATTTCAAAATAGTCTCCCCGGGAAACAAAAAGGTGAAAAACGAAGCCCGAACTTCACCAAAAGGTTCACTGTAATACTAACCTGAATGTCTCAAAAAAACTTAATAAGTATGTGTTAAAAGTAAAAATTGAAGATTAGTTTTGTAATACATCTGCACGCCAATACCTGAAAACTTCAGAACGGTGCTAGAAGCCGCATAGCCACCAGAAAATGCAAGGCGCGAAAAGTCAGCCAATAGGAACGCTTCAAACACATGAGGAGAAAAACGAACCAATGAGAAAGCTCCTACCGGGGTGAGGCGGGCCAGCGGAAATACCAAAGTTTACAGTGTCCTAAAATTCCTTCTATCAGAGGCCATGATGGCGTTTGGTAAATCAAGGTAAAATCAAAGTTGTACATCCAGACAGAACAGACTTGTTGACTGCCACATGGTAGGATCTAGATCTAGACCACCTGCTGTTCAAAATATCAATGTTAGTTCGGAAATAGACCATGCATACATGATTCGGAAACGATTTCAAATACCAGGGGCGGCTGGACAGGATTGTCCGTCCTACACTACAGTGTGAATTTCAGTAGATTAAAGCACAGACCTATGTCATCCAAGTCCGTGACTAAAATAAGGAACATGATTAGACTTTCCCAAAACTTGGTTATCCTAAGGTCTATGAATATATGGGAATAGGCACTGACAGATTTGCACTGTAGTACATCTATATTACCAAAGCATGACGAGTATATACCAATGTGAGGGAGATAACAAAAAGAATAATGCAATACAATGATGTGATGTATGAATTAAGAGTATCACAGGGTGCCTCCTAACAGGGCCTCGCTCTAGATAGTAGTTAACTCTTTCAGTCCTAGCAATGCCTGGGGGCATTCCTACCCAGGGGACGAGGAATGCCTCCAGACATTCTTTATGTGTCATCATCACAAGCATAATGTTTTATGAGAAATGATAAATAGATTTACACCTTTTTTTCACAACAGACAAAAAATACTATGTTCATCACTATACTCTGTGGGCATTCGATAAGTAACTATAGTAACTTATATCTAAAGGTTCCTAAGTGACACTCATATGATTGACAGACATCATTGCAGCGATAGTCTCGTCAACTTGGGGTTTATAGCAGTATTATGCCTCGTCCCATAGTGAGTGCGCTCCCAGACTCAGACAGAAAGAGTTAAGGCCCAACTGTTTGCACTGCCACCCCCAGTGTTTGAACCGTTCCCTATGTTCCTTTGGACTGACCCCCTAATAGGGTATATAAGGAAGCAGATTCCCACTCAGAGCTCACTTGGAACCCAGACACCGAGGCGTCAACATCGCCAGGCTGCTGAGCATTACCACCACTACAGTGAAGAGCCTGGAATACCATAGGACTCTAGGCTGCAGAAGCCTTTACTGAGGATAGGACTTCTCTACATGCTACTATCCCCCCAGCACTGAAGGAACAGAGATCGATGACTGCCATATGCCACTGCTTTGGATCATCTATATCCACAAGTCAACTCAAGGAGACAATAACAGAAGGTGATAGACTGTGAGTACTGCCAACCAAGAGGACTTGTATCATATTAACTCTACAGAAGTGAATGTGATTTTATATGTTGATGAGAATTGTTATGTAACTGTATACCTTATCATGAAATATGTTATGAATACATATCTGTGTATGGTTATCTGTCTTCTTCATTGAGTATAGAAGATATTCCAAATTCTCCTTTCTGGTCACTGTGTTAGCTAGTCTATAAGATTAGGCTTTAGTTACTGTACGTGAAATGACAATACCGATCTATCCAATTGGGCTGATGCCCACCAAATAGGCAATCAATTCCACATCAGTTTTCATAGGCTTTTAGTGCATGGGCCATACACTCAGATAGTCTGTCTAGGTTAGGGAGACTTTCAGCACTACAACAGCTACATCTTCAGTATATGTGTGTCAGCTCTGTGACGTTGGGAAAGGTGCAGTGTACCAGCGTTTCAGTGTCCTCGGGGCATGTCCACCTGACCATGATTAATCACTAGAGACCCTGATACCTCAGTGACCCACTGGTGCTTGATATATCTAGGCCCTTGACTCCGAGACAGATGCAGAAATAGTTAGCTGACTAGGTCCAAGTGGGTTACAGAAAATTACCCTGCTCCATCATGTAGACCACACTTATGACGATCAACGAGAACTATGATGAGCATTTATCAATCACTTTGGCATCTCCAAATTTATAGAGCACGGGCAACATACTCAGCTAAAGGTTAAAGTGGTCACAGAGACGTTGACGCTGAATGTAACCCACATCCTTTAATTGTTTAGTTCGTTATTTAAAAAAATTTAATTTCCCTCTCATGTATCAATGATGAATCTATTCTTTGCTCCTAGTTCATAGACTGTCGAGGCACTCATGTAGCCACCTGGTCAGGTCATTGATCCTCATCTTGCCCAGTGGTTGAGTTCAGACTATATGCGAGACCAGGCATTCTTGCCAAGGCCTATCAACATCCCAGTAATAGATGAAGGTAGCTTGGAAGATGGAGGTGGGACTGAGGGTCACCACACAAATACCTGTGTGGCATATAGTCGAAAGGAAATGACGTTGAATAACCGTCAGCAGGATCCCTTCTTGACCTTAATGCATAGCACGATTTCTCTGAGTCATCTGTACTGAATTATTCTCTCACCCATCCCCAACTTATACACTCTTTATTATCCATGTTATACAAAGTACCCATGGAGAATGTATTTTGACTTAGTAAACCGCCACCCATTATTTAAAAACTGTCAAATACCGTAATCATGGTATACAGCCTCAAAGCCATTGTATAAGGGGAAATATATAGTCCCCTTGTGCTAGAGCAAAGAAATAGCCCCTTTGATATACCCTTTGATATGGCAATTTCTGGGTTTGATTTATTCGAGAAGATGGATGATGAATATAACAAACGATAGTCTTTTACGACAGGTGGCTCTGTTAAATACTTGAGGTTGACGTGGTAATGCACTCGTGTATTACTACACGTCAACCTGTCTGCAAAACCATTAATCATTATCATGGATACAATGTCATTATGTTCACAATTGGAAAGCATCAGGAACACCTTCACAGTAATTCATTGGGCAGTAAGGCCCGGCGTCCACCTACTATGATATGGCACCGATATGGTCTACGATGCACCTCCCGATAAAAAAAATCAAAATCGCGTTGAAAGGTTACCTGATATCGGGGCAGTTGACCACGTTTTTGCGATTAGACACCGATAAAAACACCATACAATGCATGGTGTATTGGCTTGTCTAGACATATGTCTACGATTTTGCACCTTCCCGATATGGCACCGATTTTGACATTTTGTATCGGTGCCATATCGGGAGGTCTACGATTCTATCGTACTAGGTGGACGCCGGGCCTTAGCCAACATAGCTGCTACTGGCTGCAGCATTACCTGTTAATGGGCATACTTAATTAGCTGAGACCACCATGGCCTTGTTTGTCTGGAAAGAGTTCAGTTCAGTTTGATATCATATTTGCTGTGACTATCTTTCTAAATTATTTCTAAAAAAAACTTTCTAGACTTATTTAATTTTAGTTTTTCTGTGTGTTAATAGGTACTTGGTTAACCTAGACGACGTTTGATACAACGAGTTGAAGATTTAAAATGTGTTGTGTGGTTGAAATGTTGTGTGGTCTAGAGATCGATGTATGTATATTCAGCTAATGCTATTTCCACTTACCATCTTGACTGGGATATCACACCATTATTTTAAATAGTCTCGTTAATCTTCCTTGGTATGGTGAGAAACGTCTTAGAGAACACCTACAAATGTTTGTTCCTTTCCACTTTCTTATTAATCACTTTTGATATTGGTAGACCCATTCGTAAAAAACCTCTTGCCTGGTATTTAGCGTCTAGTTCACGAATATATATATATTTTTTTTTTTTTTTTTTTTTTTTTAGTTCACGAATATTCTGTATTTCTGCCAATTTTGAATGTAAATCACTTATATTTATATTATATCACTGATGATGAAACAAATCACTAACCAGTTCGCTTATTATAGTAAGTATTAAGGATCTTTTTCTATATGCTCTATCGTTTGTATTGTGAAACAGATTCTTTTGTAAATAGCTCAGTTGGTGGCAGTCACCCTTGTGGAAAACAGGGTCCGAGACATGCGGTACTTTGCTGCTTTTCAATTCGCATGGATTCGATGTTGCTATGTACAAGCTGGGAGGGGGGGGGGGGGGGGGTTCTTCGGTATCTCTATTCAAAAGAGCTCTCCCATGATATTCAGATTTCTGTCACCAATTGATGAACACCAAGCATTGATTACTATCACACCAACCATTCATAGGTGGTACAGTTGAGCAGCTAATCCAAACTAGACGTTTAGAAATATGGTCAATCCAAAGGAAATTGAGAAACACGATACTATTCCAGTCGTATGCTGGGCGGCTGAGAGTTCTCTTGGCTGTTGATGCAAGAAGATACTGGTACTGGTATTCTCTGATATCAACACTGCTTGTGGTGAGGCTTTTTTTATTATCCCCCGATTACGGAGTCTCCATAGGAATTGTATAGAGCATCTGGAAACAGCTACCCGGAAACAACTAGCCCTTATTGTGTATACCTCTGGCGATGGATCATACATTTTATCTGCACCGACGGAGTAATTGTTTGAATCTGCATTCCATCACCGATTCATTCAATCCAGTTCGATTTCGCCAGTGGCCTCAAAAGTCTGTCGGTAGTGCTAGATTACGCAATCCGGGGGAAAGAAATTAATGGCCGGGTTCGTAATCTTGCTGTTTAAACTTAACAACAATAATCGGTGGAGAAATCGCCAGGTGGAAAGCCCGTATGAGAATTATCGAATTGCGACTTGGTTGTCTCCCAATGTCACCCCATGCTAAAAATTCATTCATCCAATGAAAAAGAAAAGAAAACGAAAATGATTAGATAGGGCATATAGTGCGGAACATTTACCAGTTGAAGCATATTGCGGTTTGTGTACCATTAATTTATTATGCTCCCAGTTTCACCGTGTTGTATCTTAGTTCTTTAAATAGTGTTTGTATAAGCTGCCCATATATAGACTACTCATATGACTCAAAGTCCAATAAGCATGCAACTAGAACACATAAACACATAATCCAACGATCAGATCAGATCAGATACCATAAAGTATGGAGATCCATCGTGCACTTTTCTCGTTCGGTTATGGTCATGTGTTATGCCATTTAGAAGTTTACTGTATCCATAAAACCACGCTCCAAGGCAGGTCTGTTGAACACCGGAAGTCCGTCAGACGACGGTTATCTGTCAGAAATAAACTGGTATTAAGTGGAGAGCGTATTATTGTGAGGCTTCTGGCTATCGTTAACGACCAAAACATGGCTAACGGTCTTCTGCGATACGAGGTTGTAACCGTATGCCTTCCCTGGTGTTAACGCTTTTATATGGAGCTATTCTCTCAGTGTGAATGTAATAATTTGAAGTCAGTATCGTTATCAAGAAAATTGAGAGTCAGTAAACCACTACCCAGTATCTAAAATACGTCAGATACCATAGACATTTACGGATGTGTAGGCGTTGTATACATAATTCATAACCAATGTATTCAGTAAATACACTCTTTAATCCTTTATCTAATCTATTTGTCTCTATATACAACGCTATACCTAGCAGAGCGAAAAATATTCTCAACTGATATACCCTATAATATGCCAATTTCTGGGTTTTATTAATTCAAGAAGATGGACAATAATAATAAATGCAACAAACGGTGGTTTTGTGGACCGCTGGCTGATGCTCGTGTATCACTACGCGTTATCCTCTCGTGGTTTACGGTCGTCTGTTTACAAAACCATCTATTATGGAAGAATATGATTGGGCAAGACTGATTGTTAAACATTATATATGCTGAAACTATAAGCGACAAGATGTAATTTGGTGATTAGGAGAAAGGACATTATTTCGTTTGTATTCGTCTTCTCTCCTTCATTTTCTTTCACTCTAATACCCTGGGTATTCATTTTACAATCACTTACCTATACCTTCAGTGTGTATTCTTTTGTTTCCCCTTTATTTACTTCCCATTACCTTCCCAATATACACTCTTCGTATTCAAATTGCAATATCTATCTGCAATCGATGCTTTGGGTCACGGGAGTTTTTAACAGGGTTGAGTATATGGGAGCATTTCGGCAAAGTCGAGGCCAACCTGATTTTTGAGTTGATTTTCTACCATTACATAAAAATGGCTGTCGTTTCGCGTATTTACCGATACGTTAATTTGCATTGATTGGACACTAATACATGTCCACGCACTCTTTGAACGTCGGAAATTGCGACGAAATGAACCAATTTGACGATTATCTCAGGAAATTGACTTGTTTATGCTAGAGCAGGTTTCCATAATCAAGAGCGTAGTGCACATCTCGTCCTCGTGCAAGTCAGGTACAGCGCACAGACGAAGTGTTTGTATGAGCCTGTTTCCCCCTGCCGACTTTCTGCCACCGATAAATTTGTCGGCCAACACCAATGGATTTGTTATCATTTTTGTCAGAAATCGGCAACTGGAAACATAAACAAAACGGTCGACGACCGATCTATATTATGATGCTTAGTGATTTTTGGAACTACTTCCGGACAAAACCGTCAAGAGTAAATTC
Organism: Alentia gelatinosa; assembly: GCA_950022655.1. Taxonomy (NCBI): domain Eukaryota; kingdom Metazoa; phylum Annelida; class Polychaeta; order Phyllodocida; family Polynoidae; genus Alentia; species Alentia gelatinosa. The sequence goes on along the minus strand of OX465588.1, from coordinate 17,479,253 downwards.
AAGACAGTCTGATTTTGTCAGGAAGAGGTTCATCATGGGTATATAGGTTGGTAGGCGACGAACGTAATTATTATTACTATTTACCCATGCCGTAGGTATCGTAAATATGTACCGTTTTGATGTTTAACGTAATTCGGCAGTACGGAACAGTGGTCCGGATTTTCCTGTACGGACCACGTGATGGACACGTTGCTAAGCATACGGACAACTTGGTTTATACGATGCTTTTCATCACACACAAAGAAACGACGCATTCGTATTTGTCTGAGAGACCGGAGGCACTTGTCTTGGCAGAAAATTAAAAATGGGCGGATCGTTACCGCTTCGTGTGTTTCGATACGTCCCTGCAATGTACAAAAGTGGGTATGCACTAGATATCGAGGTATCTGACGTGAGGCATTCACGTGATACAGTTTTGATATCTTAAGTGTACAAAAAAGTTATGTCGACAAGCTCACTTGTGCTCATGCGTTGCAAAATTGGCCATCTGTCTGTGTGTCACTCGCTGCCGATCTCGGTGAATCATCTTGTTATTGATAGCTTTCGCATATTTGAGCTATCTAAACTGTACTATGAGAAGGTCCCACGTAATCTACCTCGATATTGGGTCATTTTGCACTTCTAGGTGTTTTGGGGATTTTGGGGATGAGATCACTGTGCATGCGCGAAAATAGGTTAATTAACTCTCAACTTTCCTATCCAATGATTGGCTGCTATTTGCTAAGCATGCGTTTAACAGAAGATACGATCGGAGAGTGAGCAATGCAGGTTTAGTCTTAGATTGTAGTATGTGACATCACAAGTGCAGCGTCCAAACGGCGTAAACCTGTACCACGCTGTTTCGACGTTCTGACATTACGAAAAGCCTTGAGAGGACAAAATAGAATTATGAAAGGGTTACTATTTCAAATTAGGTTTCCCAAATAAAGGAGATTCCTGATAAACCCCTTCCCTTATACAGTTATATAGACAATCAGTAATAGCCTTCTACTCAAGCCTCAAACTCTCATCCTATCGATTTCTGTGTACCTCGAACATGGTAGATACACTTGGCTGTGGGTTGGCAATTGACCAATCGATGGTGGCTGACATACTTGTAGACACAAGGACCAACCAGTTTCCGAGCACCCAACCTTTTGTTGATACGTCTGAGACTGTGCATAACTTAAAGGAACACAACCAGACAAGCTAAATAGTCCAAAAAGTACCCAAAAAAAAGAAATCGAGTAAAGAATTCCTCTTATATATACGAATTGGATGGGACAGTCTGAGGAAAATGATACAAAATATTAGCTTAGGATATCGAAAATATTCTCAAAATATTATCCCATGATATTACTATGCTTTGTCTGTATTTTATATCCATACTGATTGGCTTTTTAAAATCCATTCATGCATGCTTATTGGGTTACCTCACGAACAGGAAAGACCAGTAAAGTCATCTACAAAAATAAAGAACATATCATGTCTGATTTTCCGTCTCTCCACAATTCTATCTAGTCTCTCGTTTGCACAATGCATTCAAAACGAACCTTTTGCATGTTTAAATCAATACATCAAGTGTCCTATAATTTGATTCACTGTAGTAATTCTCGTATGTGCATTCGTTCTTGGTCTACAAATTGCAGCCCAAGTTCTTCATTTGAGCAGTTGGCAGTAAATACGCCATAGGCTTAACATGGGATTCGTTTATGTCACGGGTGTGACATAAAGTGTTGTTTATGCCACTACTTTCTGATACTGAAAAAATATAGAAATGGGGTAGGATAAAATCTAGACGCCACTCGTTTGAGTTTGAGCTTATTTATGCCACTCATTTTGTTGGCTCCATAATTTCACGAGTCGAAGACAAGTGACGTTATGGAGCCAACAAAATGCGTGGCATAAATAAACACAGACTCAAACTCGTGACGTCTCTTCATAGTAGTTAATAGATGAGCTACTCACCAGCTCTCGTATCTGGTGTAGGGTGAGGCGGAGGCTGACGGTGACCGGGCTGTTGGACTCCGTCACCGGGCGAACCATGGGGTCGTACTCGTCAAGCAGGTCCCGGAGCAGCCGGGCGTGTTCCCGGGTCCCCGCCACACCTAGAGTCAAGTAACACGAGCAGTCATTATCGAGGAGGACAGAGATAGAGGGGATAACAGAAAAGATAATTAGTCAACCCGTAGCGATTGCCGCTCGAGGTATTTTGTCCTATACCTATATATGGCCAGAAGCGGGGAGCCGTAGTTATCGGACAAAGGGCTGAGAACGGAATCGTTATGGGTTCACTCACTACGTTTTCTTATTTTGATATATACCTAAAGAAAAACGAAAAACAGACCATATTATTAACTTATTGAGTCATGGATTCATAGCTCAATCATTACATCACAGTAAACCCGAACATTATTTATACTGCACCTCTAGCAGTGAATAGTATTTCATTGGTATATACTTATAGTATTTCATTGGTATATATACTGATAGCATTTTTTGGTATATATACTGATAGCATTTTTTCTAATTCTTCAGTCGTTTGGACCGTTCTTTCTGTACAGTCAGCATATGTTTTTTTCTGAGAATATTTTTTCACCACTGGTGTGGTTGCTCATTCACTGAAGGAGGACCAATGTCTGATACTCCTGAGTATCAGCCCGGGATGACAGGTCATGAGCGAGGCGATATCGCTCAGAACCCAGTATTGGCTGATATCTCGAGACCTGAATACTTCTGAAGTATAATTGATCTGGACATATTGAGAAAAGATAATGTGTTCCCTTGGGATTGCGCTTGCATCCCAAGCAACAGCCTGTCGTCTCTTATATTCCTGATTATTTATCACTGAGCACAGGGAACTGTGGAGTACAGACCCTAGTTCCAAACAGAAGTACGTCTTGGTTCAGATCTACAAATTCAAAATAGGAAACTCTAATTTTTGCCTTTGATATCAATCTTCACATTGCCAACAAGCAATATATCATTTAATATGCATTGCTTCAAATCTACAGTGCAAATGCCGCAGAATAATATGTGTGAGTTTTATCTTTATTGTTTCCGGGAATTTTACAAAAGCAATTTTAAGTGAGAGGTAAAAGCAATTCCCTCCAAATATACGAAATCACCCTGCAGCCAGCTGGCCTATTGATATCTGTTTGGTATTATACTGTTGATATTTAGGCATTTGCCAATATTTATTTTATGCATGGAAATCGCTTGTAAGTTCCAACAAACCACCCTAAGAATATTGTGTATACTTAGTTAAATGGTTATATGCAATTCCAAAATGAAAGGTAATACATGACAATCAAACCTTATCGCCCTCCAAATCAGAGGACAATTTCTTTCATTGACAGACACTCTATTACTTCAGGAATACAGAAAATCTTAATTTGAAGCAATGCATGCATGAGTGTTCCCGGGTCCTCGCCACACCTAGAGTCAAGTAACACGAGCAGTCATTATCGAGGAGGACATAGATAGAGGGATAAGAGAAAAGGTAGTTAGTCAACCCGTAGCGATTGCCGCTTCAGGTATTTTGTCCTATACCTATATATGGCCAGATGCTAGAAGCGGAGAGCCGTAGTTATTGGACAAAGGACTGAGAACGGAATCGCTATGGGTTCACTCACTACGTTTTCTTATTTTGATATATACCTAAAGAAAAACGAAAAAAATCCCATATTATTAACTTACTGAGTCATGGAGTCATAGCTGAAGCATTACATCACAGTAAACCCGAACATTATTTATACTGCACCTCTAGCAGTGAATAGTATTTCATTGGTATATACTTATAGTATTTCATTGGTATATATACTGATAGCATTTTTTGGTATATATACTGATAGCTTTTTTTCTAAATCTTCAGTCGTTTGGACCGTTCATTCTGTACAGTCCGCATATGTTTTTTTCTGAGAATATTTTTTCACCACTGGTGTGGTTGCTCATTCACTGAAGGAGGACCAATGTCTGATACTCCTGAGTATCAGCCCGGGATGACAGGTCATGAGCGAGGCGATATCGCTCAGAACCCAGTATTGGCTGATATCTCGAGACCTGAATACTTCTAAATTATAATTGATCTGGACATATTGAGAAAAGATAATGTGTTCCCTTGGGATTGCGCTTGCATCCCAAGCAACAGCCTGTCGTCTCTTATATTCCCGATTATTTATCACTGAGCACAGGGAACTGTGGAGTACAGACCCTAGTTCCAAACAGAAGTACGTCTAGGTTCAGATCTACAAATTCAAAATAGGAAACTCTAATTTTTGCCTTTGATATCAATCTTCACATTGCCAACAAGCAATATATCATTTAATATGCATTGCTTCAAATCTACAGTGCAAATGCCGCAGAATAATATGTGTGAGTTTTATCTTTATTGTTTCTGGGAATTTTACAAAAGCAATTTTAAGTGAGAGGTAAAAGCAATTCCCTCCAAATATACGAAATCACCCTGCAGCCAGCTGGCCTATTGATATCTGTTTGGTATTATACTGTTGATATTTAGGCATTTGCCAATATTTATTTTATGCATGGAAATCGCTTGTAAGTTCCAACAAACCACCCTAAGAATATTGTGTATACTTAGTTAAATGGTTATATGCGATTCCAAAATGAAAGGTAATACATGACAATCAAACCTTATCGCCCTCTAAATCAGAGGACAATTTCTTTCATTGACAGACACTCTATTACTTCAGGAATACAGAAAATCTTAATTTGAAGCAATGCATGTATAAAAAAAGTATCTTAAAGTGGTCACTGTTTCATTTGTTTGTTTAAAGTATGTTCGTAACGATTATTTTATATTAAGGCCCGGCGTCCACATACTACGATATGGCTCCGATATAGTCTACGATGCACCTCCCGATAGAAAATCAAAATCACGTCGGAAGGTCACCTAATATTGGGGCAGTTGACCACATTTCTGTGATTAGGCACCGAAAAACCCTTATTATATCTCTACGATTTTGCACCTTCCCGATATGTCTTCGGTATTTGCTTTTTTGATCGGTGCCATATTGGTAGCTCTAAATCTCTATCGTAGCAGGTGGACGGCAGGCCTAAGGATTCATTGCCTTATACCAAATTTATGGCTACGGAATTCAAAGGAAAACTAGATTGTATAGAGGAAGTGATTTGAATTTTCCCCAGGCATGTTCCAGACACAATAGACCTAAATGATAGAAAATTAGGATTTGAATCTGAAAAATAATGTGTGCAGGAAAAAACAGGTGTGTCTCCGAACCAGGGACGATCAAAGCAAGCCTTTGGATTATATTTTTGCGCTGTTGTTCCTCCAAATGTTGTTTTTAATTAGTGACATAAGTGGACACGGTGCAAGCCATTCTCAAGATCTCTGCATGCTTGCAACTTTTAATCCAACGATTTTATGGGGGAATTCTCTGCGGTTTTGACAAAGGCATTTTCCTAAACTTTTTCAGAAGCCGTCTTGATTTCTTTTAACACAGATAAAGGCAAACGCTATTATAGTTTTTCATTCTTATCCATATTTTAACCTTGTGTTAAGATCTTTTCTGTACTGATATGCTACAGAGAGGATATATTCTTGGGGATGCTGTTGGGATAACACACCTAAGAAACTAGATTGTTTGTTTATAATGTATGTTTGGGCCACGTAGAATGGTGTCAAAAACAGACAACAGACAATGTTTGAAGGCCCCTGTTGGCGTCCTTGCATGCCACTGTGGAATGTCAGTGTGCGTAAAGCGGGTATTCTATTTAGACGGCGGACGCATCGAAAATACATCCTGCATTTACCAAATGACATTGTGTGGCAATCACCCGTCATTGGCGATAGCTCTGGATATAGGCGCTAATGTAATGGAGCAGCACAGCGCGGCATCGTGCGGCTATTTTCGGCCATCGGTATCACCCACTGTAGTGTTATTGTAATTCATCTAACCTCACACTCTAATGTCATTGCCATTTTTATCTACTGCTTAAACAAAGAACTAGTCCTCATTTGGATCTCTGCAAAATTCAACCATACAACTTCGCTTGGCATTTTTTTCTTGGGGGGTTGTGGGTTTTTATGCTATCAAAATAAAAAGAAGAAGAACATTTTTCATAATTTTGTCAGATTTATGAATGCCAATGGATCAACCGCTCATACCAATTCCCTGCCTCCAGATCACATCAGAGGACACTTTGACCGGAACGGCCGTTGACCCCTAACGTGGGGTAGTACTGTATATGTCTCTTTCAGACCTGAGCTTCTCTGAAGGGACTCACAGTGAGTGTATGATGCTCGCCCGGGCCAAACCCTTTGTTCTGAGGTATACAAAGAACACATGTATTCCAAACACAGCGGAACTCCGGGTTGGCTGCCAGGTAGTCCTGACGGCTGCCAGAAGCAATGCAATCAGGTGTGGCGAGGCCTACAGCCAAACCAGCCTGTATCAAGGTCATGGGCTCGGGATGACAGCAGCACACACCTCGGGAGTACCGGTGAAAATACTAGGATGGAGCTTATCAGATATATATACTGCACGGGATAAGATCTTTGTTTAGTTACCTACTATATCTAAAACGGTAGAATTCCGTCGAATCCGCTTGAAATGGCTCCCGCACATAGAGACATAGTGAACCAGACCTAGGCGTGGAGATTGAAGAGCCACGAGAGTGAGATTCTCGTTTAGTGAAGAACTCGAACCTGTTCATCTTTTTGGTGGACTGTACTCAGACAAACTTCTTCTCTTACGATTCATTTCAAGCCATGCCGAAATCAAAATTTAGTATTGTAGTTTTCTGATCTACTTTTCTCGTGAGAATCCAATGAGATCTCAACCTTCGCTGGTAGCCCTTTCTGAACTCCCCTGATGACCCATCTCCCCCCTCCCCTACCAAGAGCCTAAGTATTTTACCTCCTTTGGGCATCTGACTTTGTCGAGTAGTCGGCAGGGTGATTCTCTGGGAATGCAAGTGTCGGGAGTTCGACCCCAGCTATAGGCAGCCCGTGTTTTCACGTTTCAATATTTTGTCCTTAACTCGGACTCGACGAAGTCTCTAGTAGGCTATAATATCGTTCCTCGAGCATGGAAGGTCGTGGGTTCGAACCCCGGTCGGGTCATACCAAAGACTTACACAAAAATGGCACCCACTGCCCATTCGGTTTAACACCCCACATTAGAATGAGGAGTAGGGACAAGGGCCCGAGTGGAAGAACGGCTCTATAGCCGAATTCGGTGATTGTGAACACAAATATTCCCTTATAAAAATTGCCGAACAAAAATAACAACAAAAAACTTCAGATTTATATACCTCCTTTGCTTCATGTTGAGAACAAACGATAGTAAGAATCGGGTTACATAAACAAAGAGAATTTGAATTAGTAAAAGCTGCTTTGGATCATGTTGCCAAATAGTAATTAATGCATTATCATATTAACAGATATATTAGATCTATATTGTATCGCCCTGAAAAGAATAGAGCTAAGATTAGCTTTAAAAGCATTCTTTAAAAAATAGTTCTATTCTTACAGATTTCTGTAAACTATCAATACTCCTAAGTAGGTACGTTAAGATATTAGTTCTACTGGTGCTGGTACTAGGGTTATTGGTAGAATTGTATTCCGTTAATATACTTCAGAGGATTTAAGATCCCATCCATCCGAATAAGAACGGAAATGTCATGAAATGAAGCATCACAAAAGGTTTGCAAAGAAAATCTAGACCTCATAGTCTCAATGAATTCAGTCATGAGTTTGTTCTTCAGAATCTGTTCCAGAAAGGGATTCTTGTATTAAACGAACAGACAAGGTATTCTGAAAGCGACCGGTCAATAAAATGTCAGTATCCTTTTTATAGCTGTATTCAAAGTGATTCTGACAAGCCCTGAGTATCACCCACTTGAGACTTTCTGAAACCTCAAGAGAAATGTCCCAACTATGATCAGCTTATTTCTTCCTCCCTACTTGGGCTGTAAAAAAGGCAGGGGTTTCTTTGGAAAGAAACGCGCCCTGGGAAAATAGTATATGATCGAGTCCGCATCTAACCCCCCCTGAGAACGTAAGGGGATGGCATTTGAGACAATACTCGTTTGAAATCAAGAGGAATCCATTACGTACAGTTACTGAGTTAAGCTAAAGGCCTATATTTGGACCTGTAAAAATCGGACCCTTAATCACTCCTGAACCTTAGGTTGTACTTCCAAGTTTAGACCTAAATATATGACGTGGTCCTTTTTAATGAGCAAACAATTTTATTCCCTTTCATATATTTACAGGTCCCTTCTAAAGCTGTTACAAGTAATCTTTATCTGGTTTTACATTTCAACACTTAACATCTTTAATCGTAGGCATTCATGTATTTGGTCCCCTTTCCTCTATGATAATGTATACTATACATGTTATTATTTATCTCACCCCTGGTATTTTTTCCCCATAGACTTAACATTGGAAACTTGTACTCAACGGCCGTGGAGTATTGTTGAGAAATACTCACTAGGGAATGATGTCATACATTTAAGCCAAATAATCAGTGATATGGGGTGAGATAAAATCTGAACCGCACTCGATCCATAGCCACTGATAATATGCCATTCATTTGGTTTGCTACATAATCTCACTCGGCTTTGCCTCATGAGACTACTCCGCAACAAATCTCATGGCATATTGTCAGTGGCTATGGATCTCGCTGCAGTTCCTTATTAATACCTATGGCTGTATCAAGTGCGTATACTGCCCGCTCCTACCCATGGCGTATTTATACCCGTACGGCACAGTGTGCCGTACGGGGTATGTGATCACGTGACTAGATAAAATATCGCCATTTTTAGGTATATAATAATACGAAAACGGGCTGACTATCTTCGTACATCAAAATACTTGGTAAAATTATTGATCAAATACATCCCTCTGCCTACGGCATCGGGATGTATGTGATCAATAATTTCACCGCGTATTTTTGACGTACGAAGATAGTAAGCCAGTTTCCGTATAATATTACTTCCGCCTAGCTACTTCCTGACTACTCGTTTTTGCTCGTATATTCGAATGCCACCCATACATTTGTTTAAACATTTATATACCGCTCTCTCTGCCTACGGCAATTGTGAATCTGAGTGTAAAGTTTTTTCTCCCAGTATCATGTGTTTTCAACTCTTTTTGCACATTTTCTTTCTTCATAGACTTTTCCACACCTCTTGAACTGTCGATATGTCCTATTATATTTGTCACTTGCTTGGTGACATCAGTGTTGTCAACCTGTTTGATTATTTAGATGCCTGAAGTAGAAAGTATTGTTTTACCTGTTTATTATTAAAAAACCCAAATATTTGTATACTTCCATATGTAACATACAATTCCTTAACACAAAAGAAACTGAAATCATATATGCTGCAATGAATGAGGAGTTATGATATAAATTCCGTTGTTCATGAAGTGCGTGGATTATATTTGTTTCCTTTCATATAATATGGAAAGAAAATCCCAATGTAAGTCAATGACAGCTCTGGCCCATGGGTAGAATACAAGGATCATTCATCTGCTTGTGTTGCTTTCGCTTTCTCCCTTGAAAAATCTAACCAATGAAGAACCAAACGTCGACATTTAATACCACTTCTCTCCAGGCCGGCTCCAATAAAAGCCCGGGCCTCCACGGCCAGAAATAAGCGGTCTCTCCAGGGTGGTGTCATTCCCCAACCAGGTCCAGGGCACCAGTCTCCGAGCACAGGTCTGGTCCCGTCAGAATTGAATATGTTTTATCATCTTTCCACCAGCACCGTCTTTCTACACCCGGCGGCCGGTCCGGCAGAAACAAATCTTATCGCAAGAAACGTTTTCTTACCTCGGGAGATCAGGCAATGGACATTGATGCTCATATCGCATTCCTCCCGTGATTATTCACTTTGTCTGACTTCTTCACCACTTGGTTACTTTTCCTGAACTGCCGCACCTGATTTTCACTAAATAAGTGTTATATCTAACCCCTTACTTTCCAATTGTTCCCCCCCAAAAGGATATATGGCATTCGAGATTAACGTCAGGAACGGGGACTTCACGTATTCATTTAAAATATTTGGATGTAGAAGGATTCGTGGACGTTCTAAATTGTCAAACGTTCAAAAATATATCTGAAAGATGACACGTTAGAAATGGTTACATACTAACACAGCATGAAACTTAGAGTTTCCTCATATTTGATTTCGGTGTAAACACGGCCAGTAGAGCCAATATCCTCCAGCCTGTTGGTCGTCCTTTTTTCATCACTTTTCCGCCAGTGCGCCACGGAAACTCGAAATTGTGCTACTGTCCGATGATTCCAATGTTTGCACATAGGGGACATGACTGGTTTGAGGTTGTTGTTTTTTGGGGGGTTTTCATTTGTTATTTTTCAGTCCACGGAGAATCGCAGCTTATATTAACGGTATTGATTATGAAATGTTTCCCAAACCCGACTGGTTATCGTAAGATGAACCAGTACCTTCTTAGGGTAAATTGATATTTCCTTTGTTTTCCTTATATTCATATCTCAAATAGATTTATGCAATGTCAGAACTAAATTCATACTGATATTTCTTGCTTTCTCTTGGTTTCACTCTTTCTCTTTTTCCAATGTGGTCGAGATATTTTCATCAAGGACTTATAAATATATTTCTCGTCATATTCTGTCTCCTTGTCTGGTTTGTCATGCAGGCGAAGCACAGAGTTAACCATCATAATGTTGATACACTATCAAGTCCTAAAAACACCTGCTTGTGAAAAACCAGGGTGAATACTTGCACAGATTCTTTGACAACACTATTTAATTTGCCATGTTTTTATGAGAAGGCTTATGCAGCTTGGTTGTCTTCCGGTTTGTCAGCTGGGACGGATGAACGGACTCTGACTCGAAACATGTTTTTTTGTGGCTAATCTCGCTCAAAAATTAAACTCCCCGAGAAAAGTTTTAATTGAAGTGTGTTCAATGAAACCTCCAGTGTCATCATATCGGTGTCAAGAGTATGCTGCATACAGATACCAAGTGGTGTGGTTACACCATGTTGCTTTTTACATTTGACATCAAGATACGAGTCCATTTTGTTGGCCATTCCATATTTACTGATGTATCCACCCATCCCTGGACTTAGACTGATCAAAATCTTATATTGATATTTCTTAAGTTGTTCATATTTAGTTTGTAAGCAAGTCAAATGCAGAAAACTTCATCGTTTTGGATTTCTTGAAGAAAAAAAGTCACACTGCCAACCAATAGTTTAAGGGTAACTGATGATAGAATAGAGAGTTTTTCATCTGTCCTGAGACTGATTTATAGTCGGGTTTGTGCAACTAAACATAGATCTATAATGGACAATGAAGCTGATATTTAATTTATCACTAGACTATGAATCACAAATGATAATAATTACGAATACTTTCAATTTGATTTCCACCCTACATAAATGCCTTAAAAATTCCGGAAATATTACTTAAATCCCCATATTTCATTGTTATAAAGCGGTGAATTTTACTTCGCTTTAAATAGATTTCATCTCGATGGCATGCTAACCATATTTAGCACATATCCAGTGAATCTCCAAGCATAACGCTACGTCAGGAGACTCAGCGCAGTTTGAGCAGAGATAAGACTGGAGAGTTGAACACGCACGTAGGGTGATTGTCAGAGATAACGTATCAACCTTCATTGTGATATCTAACAGGCCCCTGAAGAGGAACTTGCGTGCCTCTTCTGGTCTCTAGGAAGCCAACTTATGGATAAACAGCCTTGAGTAGTTTGGCTCATGATGATGTCAGTACGAATCATAAAAAGAAACCTCTTTGTATCTACTGTGACCTCCTGTCCATACGTGAATTTCAAACACATGTATCAAGGTTTTTAAACAATTTTAAACACATTTACCAAGCTCGGTGGCCAAGTGGTCAGGATGTTTGCCTCGAGCATGGGAGGTCGTGGGTTCAAACCCCGGTCGGGTGATACCAAAGACTTACACAAAAATGTACTCACTGCCCATTTAGCTTAACACCCGCCATTAGAATGAGGAGTAGGGGTCTAGGGCCCGAGTGGAAGAACGGCCATATAGCCGAATTCGGTGATTGTCTGACACAATATTCCCTTAAAAATTGCCCCCCAAAAAAAGGAAACAGAATCACCTGTGCAACATACATAATTTGTATTTGATGTAAGAATCAAAGCATATCTATCTGAACTGACCCATGAGAGCTCTTAAGTACAGTAATCGTGGCCTGGTTTCTATTCTATTCGGCATTTCTTGGTTGAATTTGTATTCATACAGTTAATCAAAAGGTACAGCCGGTTTTCCTGAAATATTCAGTAATATTTGTGAGACTAGCATGTAATCCCTGGAATTCTTCTTTCGTTAGTGTAAATAGTACATTGAATTCCATGCAAATGGAACGTCCTTGCAAGTGATTACAAGGATTACTACCCTTTGAAATAAGCAATATTAAAATTCAAGAGGCACATTTAGATGCTATTGAATATAGGGCTTTTCAGATAGCACAGCCATGTTTAAAAAAAGGTACCATAATCGGATGATTAAAAGTTCAATTGTCACCAGAATACGAAAAGACAAAAATCCCGGAGCGCCCCTTGTTGCCAGACTTGAAAGAGCAATAATTCTTTCAATTTGACATTTGATTCGGAAATAGATCGATCATGTAAAACTGATCGGGTACTTTCAGTTGTTTGTATCAATGGATTGCGGCTTCACGTGCTCAGGAATTTAGTCTCAATTCTCAACTTCAAGGTTCACCTAACGCTTTTCTCAATCAAATGTGTATTTCCCTCCTAGCTTCAGCTTAAGCTACCATCATAAGCAAGGTACACATAAATGCATGAAAGATAGCATACTGTGTTGGTATGGAAATATACCAGCATACTTTGAATGCGCATTCTGATTGGTTAATAAAAATGACTGATTTAGTTATGACGTAGTGGTGCTTACATCACGTAAGATATGATAAGGGGTCAAAATATATACTTAGAATTTTAGAATAATGTTATGAGTATTGAAAATGAAAAAAAAAATTGAAAGCAATCTAATTGCATTGTTCATACAGAAAACTTGCCGATCATAAGTAGGCCTATACATAAATTCAGCTATGATGAGGCACAGGCTCCCGTAGTCCTTCCTACCTTACGCAATTCAGTCCTGAACACAAGCAGTTCCATCGTTCTCGTCCTGAGCGTAATCTTAATATGACCTGCTAATTGCCTGCACCAATATGCACTGAAGTCACGTTGTGCATTCTTCAAGTGTAACCATAGAACGCATCCGCAGGGATTCCTAAGTAATAGTATTCTAGCCTATCGTGATAGAGACCGAGAATATTGTTTTCTATGTGTAGTGAAGAAATCATTAAAATGAAGTAATTATTTCTCATTCAAAACAAGGTGTCAAGAAATGCCAATAGGCATTTTCAGGAATATCTCCATGCATCTTCAGGCCTTACACTGGAATGTCTCGAGGCATCTCCGTGACTTTATCAAGTGTTCGACTTAGAAGTAGTAGAACTAGTTCTATCACATAGGGGGCGTTAAGGTCAATAGCCTTGGTGACCAATCACAGTCGCTTTCAAATCCACGTTCAGAGAAGGGCTTAGGTAGGTGTAATAGTGAAGAAAGTTCTGCTAATGACCTGTCTTAGGAAGGACCGTTGGGTGACTAGTGTCTTCTGGGGACTTTCATCAGTGTAGTCTTTGCCGTCCTAAAAGGGTTTTTTTCTGACGTGTTCAGAAAAGAGTAGACAGTTGGATGTTCATATGAAATTTAATATCTTTAACTCGGTTTATATTATACTTATACATTTAAAATGGTTTTTTTTTAATTATACAGTTCCTTTGGGAGAAATCGATATAATGTAATTTAAGTAGGAAAAACACTGGAATCCGGAGGGATCTGATGTTAGCCAGGTCCAAAAGCTAATAAGTCACCCTTTATAATCAACCCAGCCAGAGACATCTAGGCCTATTCATCACAAATCCCTATGTCTCAGCGACCATCCATCACTGTATGTTTGGTAGAGCTTCAGCAAACCTTGGTTTTATATCGCGATTTACATCTTAAACCTTATCAACTGTCTTTGGAAATTTCTGGTTGTAAGCCCCAGATTGATTTGTACATATATCTCCGATTTTATTGTGATGGAACGAAATAATCCCTTTTGAAATAAGATAGAGACTTAGACATCATAGTGATATTTTCATGCGTTGACAAATTTTGTATACAGTAATATTGTTTGGGTTTACCTGGAAGAATTCTAACTCTATCCTTGTTGAAACGTAATGATATTGACCTGGCTACACTCTATGCGTCATTTAGTAAGTAGTTCGACGGAAATGTAGGCAATTTCCCGGTCATCCTCCCCCTTAACGGTGACCGTAATGAAAGGCCAATTTTTCACTCTCCTTATACTCTCGTCCCATTCCCACCCTAACTAAAACACCTCCATAGAAGTGTTAGCTGCTCTTTAAACACTCTTTAGGGTAGATGCCACTGCAAGGTGACGTCAGGAATAAGTTACCAAATCAATACTTTTGATCGCATTTAGATGAGGGAAACATATTCCTATCAAAGGCATTTATATTCCGGAATAGTTTCGAGAAGGAGAATGTATGTATACTCGTAAGACTGTAGCTGTTTTTCATTTATATAGATCCTATGATGTATGTTGTGATGAACGTGGTGCAAATCTTCCTCGAGAATGGCAATAACGTAAACCGAAATTGTCCCGGAAATCCCAATTGCTGCACAATCATTCATTCAACCACAGATTGACTCTTCAGCAAAAGTTCTGTCCACGGCGTGTGAGTTTCCTCTCTATACCAGTTCCTCTATCAGATTGCTATGCATACATAAATGGAAACCAGATATATATGACGAATGGGGGACGCAGTTGTTGGGAGGCTGTGGCAAAGAGAAAAAAGCGGTTTTTGTACTGACTGTTCAAGATAAAGTGCTCCGAGGGTACGGGCTAACGGTTCCAACCTCGCTTTGGCTCTGAAAGCCTCACAGCTAAACGAGGCTCTGGCCCCTTCTCTACATCACGACCCCGGAAGTGAGCTATGTGTGACCGAATGCCGGTAGTCGTAAGAGCCTATGGGTGTCGTAACGAAGGGAAGTGCTTCGCTTTAGGGTCTTCTGGAGATGGGAACTGACCATAACAATGTCAGCAGCCTATGCCCTTAGCGGCTGCACTGGTCAGGCCTGATGTTCTCTTCACGTTAGTGTTGTAAATAAGACGCAACTCGGTCCAGCTTCAATAAAACACGAGCACTCAAAGCCGCAGAAGCCGTTACATACTTCCAATTCCTCAGCTGTGAAATTACTGAAGACAAAACAAGTTAAATGAAACAGTTGGCTGTCACTCTCTTGTGGTATTGCAATTCTATAACTGTATTCTCTCAGGGGACTTTCCTCTGGCTGTTGCGGAAGCACTGGGCTGTAGTTACGGTTCAGCAGACGACATTTTGGTGGATATCGGTGTGGATTTACCCAGAATCTCGTTATTACTCTCCCGTGAGATTCGCCCCCCTGGCGGCGCCATCTGTCACTACTCAAAATGACAGAGAGAACATTGTCCTCTGCGCAGGCGCCATTGCCTCGCTCTAACGACAGCCACCAGGGGGCAGTGTAGTGCACCGCGCCCACGGGGAGCAAATTAGGGGAACCTCACCCTCAACGCGGTCATGCCTGTCACCTCCAATCAGAAGCCATCTCTCATTATTACCCACCTGAAGAGCAGTATCCCCACCAGGAGCGCTCTACAGTTAGGAACGCCTCTGATGGGCGGCGGGGAAAAAGGCCCTCCTGCCCCTCCCAATCCTCCAGCCCTAAGCCAAACCAATTAGGCTGAGGTAGGGCAGTTATGCCCATGACGTCATAGATGACCTGGTTGCTACCATAGGTTCTGATTAATGTACTCGTTATCATCCAACCCGCCAATGATGGTGTGTTAATATCGTGTCATAAACCATGATTTTCCACCCTGCTCTATTGTAGTGTTGCTGATCATTGAGGTACTCAGAGAGATAATCAAGGCTACTTCTGTTAGCCTTAGTCCTGCATCTTTGTTAGGACAAAGCCCGGCTTTCACAAGAAGCCATCACAATGTTTGATTGATTCGACGCTCTAAGCATAATGTGAGAGATATGAGGTGTAAATATAAATCGCTTAATCCATATTGATGGATCATAAGAATATATGGAGGAGGTGTTGGTAGTTCGGTAAGCTGGTTTTATAGGTTTTAATCTTCTTGCAGTCTATTCAGAGGATAAAGCTATCTATGTATCTTATGGTAATGTTATGCTGAAAACGTAACCACTATCTCATAATGCCGACCTGCCTGCGAATGCGGCCTCCTAATCCTGGAAGCAATTTCCTCTCTTCATCACTGACTTCCATTCCATAAAGCCACTACCCTACACATGCGACCAGGTAAGGTCGTAGCAGCAGGTGGGTGGGCGTAATTAAGAACTTCTCCAGTGGTTCTCTACTGTGAGAAGTGCCACTGGTAAAATGAAGAAGACATGGGATGTTTCTTTCTTATTCAGAAGTAAAATACACGTACATGCGAATGATTGGTTACGTAACATGGTAATTACATGTGCAGATACTAAGAAAGATATTACTGAATGTATTGTCTGTGTCCCCATTGACTATCAAGTTTGGAGCGTGTAATAATATGTGAAAACAAAGTTATGGTGCCAATACGGGCTAGATTTATGAGTTGTCTCCGATAAATTTGTTCGGAATGAGCTCTTTAGTGCGAGTTCTGAACAGATTTATCAGAGACAACGATTTTCCGCATTGCCAACGTCCACATTACCAACGTCATTTTGGTACTCGCAGGACTCGTAGGTTGTTGTTATCGATTCGTTTCACATATCTAAGCTATCTAAAGTGTATCATGTTAGATGCCTAGATATTTGATAATTAGTAGAAACCAAAAGAGAGTTGGCCTTGTCAATGTTTATGCCACGATGGGCAGGTTGTGTATTACTACACGAGGCGTTAGCCGAGTGTAGTGAGTAGCAGACCTGACCAGAGTGGCATAGACATTGACAAGTCTAACTCGAGTTCGGTTTCGTATTTATCCTACCCCATCTCACCGATATACAGAGAAATTTTTTTAATTATCCATGTTAGTATCGTGTTGAGACTTATTGGAGGATGGCCACATTTATCGATGCTGCCGGATCGACTTTCGTTATCTCGTCCCTGATTGGTCTGTTTTTTTTATTCACCTCGGTGCATAAATAACACTTTATTCAACGCTCTTTCAAATACATTGAGTCAATGTTAAACCTATGGCGTTTGTTATTAGGGGTAGGATAAATATACACGATAACTCGCTGTTGGCCTTTCCAAACGACGGCGTCTGCCATTTTAAAATTTTCCGCCCAGACGAGAGCTTCTACCTATCAACCAATCAGATTGCGTTAATTTTTCAAAGCGTGCAGTCTGTTGCTCAAAGCGTGCAGGCGAAGCTCAAAGCATGCAGTCTGTTGGTATCCAAAGGCACCAGTACTAAGATTCACGGCCTACAGTGCAATCTGTGTCGAATAGCTGTACCTCTAGGAACAATAGGTATTCACACTGATTTTGTGCACAGGTATATAATAATCACTGCACGAAAACCACCATTTTACATATATATACGCCATCGCGATAACGCACGTATCGGCTGTAAAGTGGCTTGTTTACATTTGTTTACACCTCTTATCCGCGTCTGCGTTTCGGGCATCTACGAGACAGTTTCCATATGTAGACGCGTGCGACTTGGCTGTATTTCACGCCTGGCGTATCCAAGATAATACATGCTCTGCGCGATATATATACGCCAGGCGTATGTGCATGTGTATGTGTACCGAAAATTTAAAAAGTCTGCTACCTCTACCATGCCCATTGTTGTTTTTAGACCCGCCGACCCCCGTCTCCTGCCACCCCCTGTCACCCCCCTGACTCCCCCCCACCACCCCACGCCACCCCCAGCCAGCCTCAGTGAGAAGCCCCCCGCTGCCCACCACCCACCGCCCGCCGCCAGCCGCGTTTGTACAGGTTGACTCAGTGGGAAACCCTCCCCCACCCCCCACCGCCCGCCCATGCCCTCCGCTGCCCGTCGCGAGGTGTTATGGTGGCGGGTGGGGGCTGGGTACACATGTGCAGCCGCATTCACATATGTGCGGCCACATTCACACATGTGCGGCCGCATTCACCAACGGGGTAAGATGAGTTCAGGATTCAACCTCAAGTCTGAAGAGGGTCATTATATAGTAAGCCTGACTGTCCACACATTGAAATGGTGTTTGAAAGTAAGATCTATTAGAAAAACAGTTAAAAAACAACATAATGCAAGGTTTACTATGTGTAATTAATCAATTTATACTTAATTAGGTTTTTATAAAATAAATTGGTAATATAAAATTGCAATTTTCATATAAGACAGACTTGGATGGTTAATGGAAAATGAAATATGCTACCAGTAGTGTCCCCAAGTTGCAAAGATCGGAACTATTGGATGGTGGTGTATATACAACGGAATCAGGCGTATATATGACGTATATAAGACTGCACCATGGACATGTATATACGCCACTAGATAAGGCGTCTACGAGATGGATAACAGGTCGAACTTCTAGATGCAAAATCCTACTGTTAGACACGTTTCGGATACCTATGTAAATCGGTAGGTTTCGTGCAGTGAATATAAAAGGGGCTATAGCCGAGTGAATATACAAAGCACGCCAAATGACATGGTGAACAGGGTCTAAGACCAGTAGGCCTATGGATGTTTATACCAGGCTAAGATAAATCACTGGGTATCAAACCTCAGTAATGTGTACCAGAAACATTCCCAAATCTCCGGGATGTGTACCAGAAACATTCCCAAATCTCCGGGACGTACCTCTAGACGTTGGCGAAGTCTGTGATTCACTTTGTTTGCAACATTAGCCAGATTGGTTAATCACCTAATGCTGTCTTCCTGTTTGTCATATCGATTTGGGAAGAAAACTGTTAAAGCCTGATAAAGCAGAGTAGTGGATACAGCTATTAGACAAGTTCTTAATCTAGTCAATATGGATGGTTTTCCTGAAGGTATGGCTCAGATAATTGTCAAAGGGAGACACTAAACCTAGTTAAATTCATCGAATTGTTAAGTTAAATAGAATTCTGGACTGCTTTACTTCATAAAATGGAAATTTACTTTTTTTTTAAACTCTTCATGCAATGCTTTCCGAGGAGATCTATGAACTGTTTCTCAGAATGTGTTTTTCAGAATGCATCAGAAGATACAGCAAGACTAATTCCCAAACCTCGATTCGGGCAAAGTTTTCATACCCTTTGATTTTTGTTTGGATTCGGATTTCTGGAAACCCTAAAACAATTATCAAACATAGTGAATCGGTGCAATTTCCCATCATTGTCACATCATGCAGCGACAGAAATATTGCCTGCAGTTTGAACAATCTTAAACTTCACAGCAATCCAATTGAAAGATCAAGTCTTGGTTTGATAATAGTATAACCCCACATTTCAGTATTACATTTTCTAATGCTATTTATTTTGCGGTTAATTGATTATGGCATGTTGACTCAATCCATACGAAAGTAATGAGTGGACATGGTTTCTGCCCAGTTGCTTTCATTTAAGAAACTCGGAAGTGTGTACACTACAAGCCGCCATCTACGCCAAACACGTGGGAAGGGCACCTTCAGCCATTTACAACGTCAAAGGGTCCTAATCAATACAACGACCATGGAGTAGAGGTCTGAGGAGGGGAACATTTGATTCAAACTCTTACGGGACTTTGTTATCCTTGTTTGACTATAAAGTTAATACGGCCTCAATACTGTCGAGGCACTATCAGTTTCTTTTTTTTGGTTGGTGAAGCAGTTTATTGATCGTTGATTACATGTGGTACATCATTAGTTTCTTTGTATGACAGGCACTTAATAGTGATAAAATGTCAAAATCATTAGCCTTAGTTCTATTGCTTAAGTACTGCTTTCTTTCTTTTTTGTTTTTGTAGAATAAACAAGAAATACATATTGAATAATCATGTGATACAACTTCTTAAATTCTAACACAGTATTTCCATCCTCTTCTAGCGAATTCTTTTAGACACATTAGGAAATTAGAACTGTTTTTATGATTGAAAAGGCAAGGGCCACTTGGTTTCTGCGAACATGTACATAACAAAATCATTTTTTAACACAATGTCTCAAGTTTTATACATTGACATACGTCAGCCGGCGTCATGGGTAGACTAGCATCAGGTATACACAGCTGTCCCCATTTCTGTTCCAAATTATCCATTATTATATACCTGTGCCAGTATGTTACACAAATAGCAACCTCTGCTAGGGTATTGGTATTGAATATATACCGGCACAGTATGGTGGTATAAAATGATGTACCACCCTACTTTGAATACAAATTCTGATTGGCTGAAAAAAATTGCACTGACCTACTTAGGAAGTGCTGGCAGTGACTTGCACAAGGATCACAGGAGTTGAAGGGAAAAAAAGAGTAAAAAATGTGCTTGGACTTTCACTAAGATGTCAAGAGATATACCAGAACACTTTGAATCCAGCTCGGACGTTGTCATATTTCCTTATGTAATTCATCAAATACTTATATTTGAAGGTATATAATAAAATAAAAATGTATTACCTTACTGGTACATACTCACATACCTTGTTTCTTTTGATAAAAATATTCCATGAGCTCGCAGAGCGAGTGGAATATTTTTTATCGAAAGACACGTGGTATGTGAGTATGTACCATTAAGGTATATACATTTTATCTTATTACCAGGAGGTATGCTTGAGTGGACATTTTCATGGGTTTACGAAATCTCTTGGTTATGAGATCCATGTTATCTTAACTAATGTTTAAATTTGTTCATGTTAACGTAACGTAACAGTGATAACATCTTAGATATGTCAAAATCTTTTAGCCTTAGTTCTATTGCTTAAGTACTGCTTTCTTCTTTTTTTTTTTTTTTTGTAGAATAAACAAGAAATACATATTGAATAATCATGTGATACAACTTCTTAAATTCTAACACAGAATTTCCATCCTCTCCTAGCGAATTCATTTAGACACACTAGAAGATTAGAACCATGTACAGCTTTTAAAATTGAAAAGACAAGGGCCACTTGGTTTCTGCGAACATGTAAATAACAAAATAATTTTTTAACACAATGTCTCAAGTTTTATACATTGACATACGTCAGCCGGCGTCATGAGTAGACTAGCATCAGGTATACACAGCTGTCGCCATTTCTGTTCCAAATTATCCATTACCAGGAGGTATGCTTGAGTGGACATTTTCATAGGTTTATGAAATTATGAGATTCATGTCATCCTACATACAGTTTAAATTTGTTCATGTCAATACGTAATATGTACACCAATTTATATTCTTTTTTTATCAGTTTCTACCCCAGACGTCCTTTGAGGTCATATTCTAGCTACTCATGTTCTGCTCCTATTTGATATAATAGGATACATCATACTACACATATTTCATCTTTCAAACATACTTGCAAATTACTATCTAACGAGGATTATGATTTCTTCTTTGCAATCCGCTTCCTTTTTTGACAATACAAACTGATTATCTAGAGAGAAGTTCTTGAAATGTGCATATACCTTACTGTAAGTTAAATTGGCAATATTATAGAGGCTGGTAATTATGACACGATGTTAACATTGATTAACAAGAATGATAATGACATAGACGTGTTAAAATACTATACAGGAGACAACATGAAGTCCCCTTACTGTTTGTTAATAATCCAAATACATCGTCAGTAAACTGTCGTTATACATGAGGAGTCTTCAATACTTTGGTAGTGCAACGTGTATATAAAAGACCTCGGGGATTGGGAAATCCTACTTAAAATCAAATAAGAGTTAACCTTTTGGATGGTGATATAGGAACATGTATACAAATTACAAATACTCAATGTCAAAATGTGTTCGGATGGTGTCATGCAGAAAAATCGTTTGGATCTTAGATACGGAACAATGGCCCTGAATTGTGTTAGAAATGTAACCAAAGATACTAGAGCTATACACATATTCTTGTGCGGGCATTTCTATTGTATATTGAGCCCTGTGCGCCTTCTTTCTTTCGTCTTTCTGTACTGGTATATCTAGGTATACACCCCGCTACTTTTCTTACACAGATCTCTATGTAATGTGTTCTTGTGTGACCTGGGTTTTTGTGCGCCTGTAGCGAGGCGTTCTACGTAAATACGAGCAGCTCCAGACCTGTTCGGAGGTACTCAGATGAATGAGAGATGGGAGGAGGCACAGTAAGAGGATCATCTTACTGATGATCCACAACAGCATTCAATCGTTTTTTGCCTTGCTCTAATCCCCGTCTTGTAATGGTCTTCCTGTTTATGTCCCTAATTACAGAGGATTTTCTTTATTCTGTATATGGTAGCTTAACTGTGAACATTTATCCTTTTATCGAAAATGCCTGAGGCTTCACTGGCTTCACACAATGAACTTAAATAGAATACTGGCAGGCTATTTGGACCTCGGACCTAGATTATGAATATGGCTTTGAATAGATGCATCTATCCTACTGATTCACAGTTCTTTTGCTATAGATTGCGGTTCCCCAGAATGTAGGATTATCATTTTGGAGGAAACATAAAGCTCTGAATCAAACATAAAGCTCTGATTCAAAGACTCTATGTTCATTTTCCTGCTATTCTGGTATAAGAGCGTGTTAGGCCCCGCACCCACTTACTACGAATTCGCTTCCGACACGCCCCGATAGCCCTTCCGACACGCTTCCGACATAAAATCGAACGTTGTGTCGGAAGCGTGTGAATTATCGCAGGAGTGGAGGCCAGCTTCCGACAAGCGTTCCGACACGCCCCGACATGCCCCGACATGGCTTCCGACACGCTCCGACACGGGCGCCTTGTCGCAGACCTTGGGACACGCTTCCGACATTTTCAACATGTTTGAAATGTCGGAAGCGTGTCGCAAGGCCTACGACACGGCACCCATGTCAGAACGTGTCGGGGCATGTCGGAACGTGTCGGAACGCTATCGTAGCCTTCATCAGTAGTGGAGGCTGGCTTCCGACAAGGGTTACGACACTGTTCCGACACAAGTCACGATATTTAACATTGGCGCCTATGGAAGCAATGGTAAGTCAATGGGAATTTATATTTTCCTCTATATCTCCGTTAATACTTTGAAAATTTCGACAAAATTTAGGTTACATACTAATCAGGATGTACCCTTTCCGTAACCCAAGAGTTTTAAAATATTTGATAATAGAATATACAAGAATTCTAAAAAGTTCAATTTCACTCAGTAAATCCCACTTCACCTTCTTCAAACTTTACCAGAATATAATATATGTATAATGCTACTTATTTAGGTTTTAAAAATCGTAGGTTACTCTCATCATTTTTGAAAAAATTGAGGAAACCTGTATCCTGTTGTAGCCCTTGTCGTAGCCCGTGTCGGCGCCGTGGTCTCCTTTTTTCCCCGCTAAAAACCGTTACGACAGGTTCCGATATGCTCCGACACGCTACGACACGCTCCAACACGCTACGACAAGAGTGCTACGATTGCGCTACGACAGAGAAATTCTGTGTCGGAACGCTTGTCGGAACGTGTCGTAACTAGTGGGTGCGGGGCCTTACATTCAAATCAACTCCACACCATTAAGGCCCCGCACCCACTTACTACGATTTCGCTTCCGACAAGCCCCGATAGCCCTTACGACACAAAATCGAACGTTGTGTCGGAAGCGCTTAAATTATCGCGGTAGTGGAGGCCGGCTTCCGACAAGGACTGCGACACGCCCCGACATAGCATACGACACGCTCCGACACGGGCGCCTTGTCGTAGGCCTTCCGACACGCTTCCGACAATTCCAACATGTTGGAACTGTCGGAGTGTGTCGGAAGGCCTATGACATGTCTGGCGCCTATGGGAGCAATGGTAAGTCAATGGGCATTTATATTTTCCTCTATATCTCCGTTAATACTTTGAGAATTTCCACAAAATTTCGGTTACATACTAATCAGGATGTACCCTTTCCGTAACCCAAGAGTTTTAAAATATTTGATAAAAGGAAATATAAGAATTCTGAAAAGTTCAGTTTCACTCAGTAAAACCCATGTCACCTTCTCCAAACTTTACCAGAATATAGTATATGCATAATGCTAATTATTTAAAATGACAGGTCACTCTCATCATTTTTGAAATAATTGAGAAAAAACGTTTTATGTCATTGCCCGTGTCGTAGCCCGTGTCGGCACCGTGGTTTCCTTTTTTTCCACCAAAAACCGTTACGACACGCTCCGACATGCTACGACACGCTGCGACAAGAGTGCTACGATTGCGCTACGACAGAGAAATTCTGTGTCGGAGTGTGTCGGAACGCTTGTCGGAGCGTGTCGTAACTGGTGGGTGCGGGGCCTTAACATACCAACAAATAAATAGCGTTTCTCCAGAGTAGACCACAACACCATGCAGAAGGCAATAGTCGGTGGTTTTGTGGACTGGTTGCCCTAAACTACGAGGGATTAAACTCAAAGTAACACACAAGCGTTAACGATTATTTTACAAAGTAAACCTTGAATAGTTTACAGAGCTGCCTGTCCGAAAATGTTTGTGATCCCCACCATAGGTGTAGCGTTGTATATACAAACAAATAGCCTAGATATCTGATTTTTCCGTGTATATACACTGAGTCCCCATACACTTTCAGTGACTTTCTTTATGATGGATGATATAAAAACTATCACTCATTTACGGTTTAATCCACGTTTAGATAACCAAACAAAAAACAGTTTAACGTTTTTGGAATTCTGCCCTCTGTTTGATGCTGTAGGTGTGGTGGTTGTTACCCGTTTCTGTGTTGGAGAGAATGTATTAATCATGTCGTGTATTGAATTCGACAGCTGTTTATTACTTCGATAGAGGTGCCGGTATCACAATGCTAAATGCAAGGCATTCCACATAGCCGAAAAATACGCCTAGCAGAGTATTTAGAATTGGCACTGTATTAAGCTGTTTTTCTATCACAGAATCTGTTGCACGCGGTTATTGTGTGATATTGAGCTTCAGAACACGCGGCAAATTGGTGGTTCAGACCTAAAGCCTCTCACAGATCCGCCATTTGTAAGCCTTTTAGTATCGATCACCCCTTCAAATGAACATCCCTTCAGTAAAGTTTAATGAAGCTTCCAGACATTCTCATATCACACCTAATTGACCATGGTGGATGTGGGATTATGTTCCTGTATAAGCTATAACCAACCAAATGTGAAAAGAAGCTAGAAGCTGTATTCTTAGTGTTAACCAATCATAAAAGTACTGAAAATCAGGCTATCACTATAATTTACTGTTGTAGTATTGGTTGCGTCATATAGGATATGAAATTATATGCGACGTCTCACAAGGATGTAACTTAGGGCCAACACTTTTTTCTTTAATACGTGAATGATTTAACTGTTTTTTAAGTGAACGGTTGTAATTCGCTGTTGTACGCTGCTGATATGAAAGTCTATGCTTATGGTAATAACAAAGAAGAAATCGAAACGAAATTGCAAGATAGTCTTTTATTGATTGAAACATGGTGTCAGTAAAATGAATTGAAAATAAAAGGCCACTAGACCAAGTATATGAGTCCTGGGACAACATATCAATGTAAAGAGATAGGCCATATCAACCGTCTACTAAATGGTATACCATTACAGAACGTGACCACTGATTAGTACCAGGAACGAGTTACGTTCAGGACATACTGCGAAGATGAGGCTTTTATTTCTTTAATAGCAAAGAAAATTTATTGATCACTTCAATTCAATCGTTGCCTTAGGTTGCATAAACAGTTTACATATTCAACTAACCCCATTATCATTTCTTTGTTGTGTGGTCATCTTTGGTCCTTTTCCCCCCTTTTGTCTCATGTAATTTGTCTAAGTTATTTTCCTCCCCTCTTAAGACACATCCCTTACAAGATACTCCCATTGATACCAGACTCCTGGGTACTTCTCTTATCTAGTCTCTACTAGCTAACACCTTTCCTAGTTTTGTTTGGTTGATTGCCACCCTTTATTTAGTTGCTCATACTTATTGGAGACTCTTTTCCTAGAGTCATTCAGTTCTAGATTGTCACATTTGAGTGAAATACAGAATCACCTATCCCTTAGGTGACTTTCCTAGTAGCCATAGCTAATGAATTCTTTCGTGATGGTCCTTTGTCTCACATCTCACTGAGTTTCAGGGTGCCAGAAATAATACATTACACTGCATGGTATTGGTTTGCATGTTTTTTCATACATTTAACCTGTCCTTTCCACAAGCATGTGCTATTCTATAAATTTCATTTCCAATTTATCATACACTGCTTTATATGTAACATCGGAAAAGGTAGGTCCGTACGATATTGATCTCATTGCTTGTCTTGACGTACATGATTCAATACAGTTATTTCCATCTCAACTGAGGGACAAAAATGGGTGCCCTTCCACCCTTACTTCACACAACACTTATGGACAAACTGAGGTCTTTCAAGCCTGGATAAAAGAAAAGGACAAAAAACAGAACACCATACAAGGGGCCAGAACCAACATACACCACATTGGTCTGAAGAATACCTCAAGTGCCTTGAAAGAAAAAAACGCCGGCTACCTTAGCAGTTCTCCTATTTCCTCATCTGTACCTCAGAACATCTATATACAATTCCACAGGTGCTCCAAGAATCTGAACTTGTGTAGCTTATTGTCTAAAACACAGACGTATCTTTCCACTGCTATTCTATGTTTCAACTCCTTTACAAAGTCCATTGTGTTAAGCTCGTTGTTGTGGGATTTCTTTTGTTGTTTATTACAACCAGTTCTGTCAGACTAGACAGATTTTCCACTGGAATTTATTCCTATATATGTACATTTTCGCATAAAGTATGACGAAATTAGCTAGTCAATACAGGTACATGTCGTAATATCGTAAAACTTGATGAGGTTTAATCTTGGCCACCGTATTCCACGACTGGAGTTTGCCAAAGTGACTTCATGAGGCGAAGCCGAGTGAAGCCTGGAGCCAAAACTTCAGGAGTGGAATGCAGTGGCCAAGATTAAAACGAAACAGGTTTTGATTTTATCCTACCCTATCTCCTTGATTTTGGAATATTACGTGATAATAATGCTGTATGCCACTAGTGGCATATAAAACTCCGTATGCCAGTCAGCGTGGCATACGGAAACCCAATATTAAGCCTATGGAATTTTATATTAGGGGTAGGATAAACCGTACAACTCAGTTATCTACAATCAGGATGGCAGGATATATCAGTCAGTAGCTCGGTTTCTAGATTCTACGTTGATGCGCAGCTATGCCACTATATCCTGCAGGCCTCTCATCCTAATCTCATGGATCATCTCATCGGTCTCGCCATGATCTGACCCTGATCGTTATCAGAGCATAAAAACCCACATTCATCAACATTAGAACACAACCCAGCTTAACGCAGAAATCCCATACCGAAAGCTCCTGTCCCAAAAGTGTCTAGCATTCTCTATAGTAGTTGTTTTCTTTAGTCCTGTCCTAGGATGGTATACGGAGTCTCTATACTAGACGTATAGAGCCTACAGACGGATACCGTTGAGACGAATAGAGAAAGCCGCATCTGTGCGCAAAGTAGTGTGTGGGAAGATTGCCTGTGATTTCTTCCTTTCGGTTGATAATTCATATTTAGTATAAATATATACATCATTAGCATGTATTCTAAGTAGCTGATACTGCACAATATACCTCACCATCGTGCAGAGTATATTACTACGCGTTAACTATGCAGAAAATACTACTGCACATATCAAAATCATGGTAACGTTGTGTATGTCACCACACTTCTGGTAAGGATATCGATAATACATTATACATTTGTCTAGTGCTGTGCTGCACTGCAGACAACCACCATGTGCTCTGTCTGGCCTATGTTATAAGCCCATCTGATTCCTCCAAGATCCACCTACTATCTTATCGATATTATTGAGTTATTGACGATCATATAGAGATATATTGGTAGATATCCACCCAGGTACATATTAGGTGTGCCTTTACACAACGTTACCAAGCTTGTACAGGAGAAAACGTACGTTTTTGGTATGATTTTAGCTGATTAATACTTCGGGAAACGGACGCCTTAGATTCCGTTGTACAACAATCCCTCTTATATTCAAATAGACAACAGTTAGCTGATTATTTAATTTCTATAATCGTGTTATAAGTAAATGTTACACAAGGCCAAGAGCGGCATCCTTACAGCTCAGCCACTACGTTTTCTTGTAATTATACCTAAGATAACACGAAAAGATGCCAATTTATTCACTTTGTAAGTCATCGATACATAGCTTATTAACTACGTTTCAGTGTGCCTGAACATTATTTATACTGCACCCCTAGCAGCGGCTAGTATTTCAGTCAGTCATAGGTATTTGATGACAACTACTGTGGTATCCCATACTACGATAAACGCCTTAACATATTACCTCTTGCCTCCATTTTCTGTTATATTCAAAGTAAACATTCACCCTCACGAGGCGTTTTTACGTGTCGGCAAGGTGATAACAATTCAAGATACACAGATTAAATATCAATAGGGCTGTATAGTTAGAGAAGAGTAGAAACGGTATATGACACAGGGCTAACAGTTAGAGGGGTAGGGAATAGGTACATGAAAAACGTTGTTGTTCGGGCCACAGGATTATCCGTGTTATACGTTTTTTGCAATATCATTTCCATGTTTGTCGATTTATTAATGGCTATTTTTTTTACCTAGATCTTAAAATAAGAGTTGTTTCCTGGATGTTTTTTGGCAGTTTATCCCAGATTTACAGTATAAAGGACTGTGCCTATATCGTTCCGATTTATGGAATTCTGTTTTTAGAGGTTTCTTTTCTTGTTGCCTGTTTATTCTGTTTGGGTTGATAGAATGTGAGGGGTCATCCTCATTTAAGGATTGCCTCTTTATCACCAGTGTGATTTCAAAGGGATAGGCCGGAATCTGGGTCGATCATTCCTGTACACATTTCCGGGCACTTGAGCGTCAAACCATATTACTCAGTCAATCAGAATGTATTAGATCTTCAAAACACAAAATATGTAGTTCAAACCATGCAATATATAGTTCTAACCACGCATTATGAATCTGGCTACAAAGGTACACAGCGTACTACGCAGTATGTACAGAATTATTACACACCCAGAAGCAGTGTGTATTTACATTGAACTTGTGCATAGGTATATCACAACATAGGGAAGCTGACTGGGCATTGTATCTGTTACGATTTACGCAGTCTTGTACCATATATACTTGTCCCGAAGCCATAAAGCGGGAGTGGTGTACAAGTGTCATAACATAAACAAATGATTATTCCGTTTTCATTTTATCATACATTTTTAGATGTTTAGAAATATTAAATAAATTGGCTTAGAAATCAAGTCAAAGCAATACTGCCAGTCCATATAAAAGTGTACGGCACATTGTGCCATACACAAACTATGTAATGTAGGAAGCAGCAGTGAGTAGCTATAAGGATATTTTAGTTTTAGAATTAGCCAATAAACTAACCGATATACTACAGCAGAGTCAGTTGGTATCACTGAGTATACGTGTTGGGTTAGCCATATCAGAATGAAGGCCCTGCGAGATGGTAGTTGTCGCATGGGACTCATCGACCTGTATTTGGTGCCACATCGCTTCGCTGCACCATTGTGCCACCCTGTCAAATCTTGTTAGTAATCCAGACTGCATCTCATATGACCTGGCTCACCTTTGCATAAGAGAACTCCGGACAAATACGGACGTTTGTTCTGTCAGAAAGAATCGGAGCAGTAACGTATATAATACCATACTGTACTGTACCCGATTTGCAAATGAAGTTACTAATTATGGGACGGGGCGAAAGAACAGCTAGGCCGAGCCTGGATATTTTTGTAAGAGGATAAGCCTAATTGATAAAGATAATAAAAAAAACTTTATTCCCAAGCCATGCTAGTTTTTACGTTTGTATGATTTTGAGGATGAAATTTTGGCATACTATCGTAAAACTGGATGGGATTTAATCTTAGCCACCGTATGCCACGACTGGAGTTTGGCAAAGTGACTTCATGAGGCGAAGACGAGTGAAGACCGGAGCCATACTCCAGGAGTGGCATGTGGTGGCCAAGATTAAAACGAATCAGGTTTTGATTTTATCCTACCCTGTCTCCTCGATTTTGGAATATTACGTGATAATGATTCTGTATGCCACTAGTGGCATATAAAACTCCGTATGCCAGTCAGCGTGGCATACGGAATCTCAATGTTAAGCCTATGGGATTTTATATTAGGGGTGGGATAAAAAGGAAACACTTATCTGGGCAGCAAATCTAACTGACAGAGTTCCATTGGCTGCTCCCCACACCGCTTGGTCGTCAGGCGAGAACACCGTGGAGCTATCCTTTGCCTCAGTAAACTGCATGATTGTTTTCATAAAGTTAACAGCACAGTCAGGTCACATCCCCCATCCGTTGGGGGCGGGTTGCAGCACTCAGCTGGCGTTGGGAACTCCAAAGCTTCCGGTTTCCCGGCCGGCATTGGCATTGCTGGGGAGTTTCCTGGTCTGCCCAGAGGGATCAATATCTGCTTGACATCTTGATCATCATGGTCATCAGGACATCATAATCAGCATAGTCATCCTGGATTATCACTTCTGTAAATGTTCACTTTAACCAGAAAGCATTGGCCCAGGTTATAAAGTCGAAGATGGAAGCAAAATCCTTCCTATCTGCCATAGCATACAACATGCAAGGCAGCGCGTGTTGACTGTACGGGCAAGTGCAGGTGAGTCACTGGCAGCATGGAGTTGTCCCATTACCTTAAGTCCATATAAGGAATAGAGTTGACCGAGTAGCCAATGACTGCATTCGCAGCAAACCCCGACCTTCACCCTCACCTCCTTACATGATATTTTCTAGCGCCTTGGGAGGGCTATACAGTCGAGAGTTGACCTCGAATCTTAGGGGCCACAACCACCCTCCACCAGCGTAGCAGGTGGATGTCCGAGCCTGCAGCCACCCCCGTGGGTGGGGTCATTGCCCTCTCCCCATCACATAGTCTCTTATTTGAACTCATAAATCTCCTTTTACGCTTGTATGATTTCAAGGATGAAATTCTGTGATACAAAGGAAACACTATCCTGGGCAACAAATCCAACTCATGCAGTCACTTGTGATGAAGACCTCATAGACAAAATCCAAAAAGTAGTAGAATAAACAACAAACTCCAAATCAAGGAAAATAACACAGGCAAGGGTACAGTTGCGACGCCAGCTTCTGTATTTATTTTGCGCCGACGATTCGGACTCACGTCCTTCATCAGGGAAGTTATATGGGCCAAATGAAAGAATTACAAGAAATTTATAAAGAGAAAATGCTTTCTGACAATAATGTATGTTAGTTTATGCTTTCACAGGGAAAGTTGGTCCACTGTGTGCACTATGTCGCCTTTCAGACCCCTGTATAAAGATGTTGGGAGAAACCTCCGGATTTACCAATTAGACTCCTCTGTAAAATCTCTGAAGACTATACATCTACTTGATGGGTGCCTCCAGCTTATCTCTTCTAATCATCTAGAGACAATAGTCTGGTCATAATTGTGTTCCATTGTCAAGGGATCCTAGACATGATATATTCGCCACATCCAGGCTGTACTATCAAATAAAAAGGAGACTTCCTCCAAACTGATTTATTTTGTTTTTCTTGGTTTACTATTTTACGAGTCACCTGAGTGTTCACTTGGCCAGGCAGGTTTAACGATCTGAAAGGATCAACTGCAGACCGAAGGAAACATCTTTTTAAAATCTCCGGATGTTATCCACTTTCAGAAATAATGCTGGGACACCAGGAACTAAGAAGAGGAAGTTTGGGCAGCGATCCATCAAATTGGCAAACCTCAGCATTAAAAGGGTATTTGTCAACTTGTGGAGAAGGGAAAATCCAGTTAGAATTCACTTTAAGTAAAAAAAAAAGACAATCAAACCAGTTAGAAAGATAGTATGTCTTTTTTTAAAGCTTTTTATTTATACTGGAGTTTTCGGTTTGAAGCATATACTTCTATCCTTTACCGTCCCCAGTCGTATTTTCAAAACTTCCCCCAAGTCCAGATTATGGACGTACATGGTGGCAAGCAATCGCACATTATCTCATCATTAGAAAATCATATAAACAGGTATAAAGTGACATCAAAGTAATTACTAATAATAATTGTACTTCACCACTTGGGTCACCTTACGACCCATGGCAGGAAGCAAATTCCCTTTTTTAGTCTTACACCGTAATACACTCTTATTAGTACTATCGTATCAACATGGCAAGTTCACGTGGAAACCACATTAAGTATTTACAAAATTAACAAGATCTACTAGTATTCCTCCTTCAACTTTTTCATTTGATTCTTCCTTCCATTTATGAACAATGACTTCTCGTCTAGGTTTCTAACGTCGGCAGGTAAGCTGTTCTATATTGAAATAGGGAGACATTACAGGGTTTTGATCGCTTGTGGTGGTATAACATACAGTGTTCTAATAGATTTATATCCTAGGTTTGTCAGATGAACAAAGGATAATCAATTGTGATTGGATGAGGCTTTAATATTGATATCGATAACGATATTATCTAGTAGTAGGTAGCCAACGTTCAGCTTCCTTAAGCTAAAGATTTTTTCAGCACCCAGTGACCAGTACCGATTCGTGTGGTCACCACTCTGTGGTCTGGTAGACATTCGTCAGGGTTAATTTACTGCTGAAATATTGTCCTTGGTGAGTCATTATAGATACCTATATACCGAGGTAGGTTGGTAAGCCATTAGAGACACTTATATATATTGAAGTGGGATACTAGATATGAATTGTATATACATAATATGTGTAGTTTTTTTATATAGGTCCTTGTCCGGTGCAGACGTTTAATTACTGCCGCCACATATCATAGGGGATTTGGCATTTGGGATTCGATTTAGGAACAACACGATTTTTTGTCTATCCACACCTCTGGTAACATCAAACCCCAAAAAGGGTAGAAATTTCTGTATCAACACCGACAAACTCATCTACCTTCTTTTGGATTTCGTTACGACATGCTTCATCATAACATACACTGCTTGCATGGTATATGTTTTCATTTAAGCCTTTTCCGTTAAGTACTGGACATGCCGCAAATAACTAGAAATGTTCTTCCCTTTATCATATAGCTCGCTACACAAAGATAAAGAAGTGAACATCATCATTTCAAATGACATAGACTTATTTTTCTCATATTTTTTCAATGATGCTCCTCAGGCTGAACTTTCATGGTAATTTCTTTTCCTCACGACAGGATAGTATCTTCAAACTTTATGTAGACTCAGACAAGCGATGCTTCTTTTTGTTGTGACGTCTGGATGCCTCTTATGAGTAAGTATCACTTGAGGAGTTGCTAGCAGACGAGGTCGATGAACTGTCTGTAGATAGGCTCGTATCACTCTCCGACGTGGACTAATTCGTCCCAGTCTTCTTCGAAAGTTGCTCAACAGCTGTGCGCAGTCTAGCAGTTGATGCAGAAGTTAAACGCATTCGTTCAACTTTTCTTGCATCGCAATCAGCTGGTCCTGTCTCCAACCCTGTGTCTGCATCGCAGTCCTGCTTGAGCGCCAAATCCATTGAGCCGATTTTTCATTCTAATTAGCGTTTGCAGACGTTGGCATGACCGCATGAAATTCGCATGAAAATTCGCTTAACGGTGAATCAGACAGTCGCAGGGTGGTCACTTGAGAGACGCATGGCTCATGTGAATTCGCATGGCCATGCGACTGGCATGCGATAATATTAAAACCTTGTAATATTTTCACATGGTCGCCTTTTAAATTACATTTCAGCATCCCAAAATCAGTCGCATTAAAATCGATTGGCATTCGCTGCAGTGGATCTGGCATTAACATGGCATTCACATGGCATTCGCAACACCCAATCGCATGGCATTTGCTTCAGTGGATCTCAACAATTGCTGTAGTTGATCTCGCATTCGCATGGTATTCGCATGGCAGTCGCATTGTCACACAGTCGCATGGGATCGCACACGGAATCGCATGAAAATTCCCTTGCCTCAGTGGATTTGGCGCTTCACTTGCACCATGGCCCACTGCGTCCCTGCCCCGTGCCATGTCGCTTCGCTGAACCATCTTCTGCCAAGCCCGGAGCTTTTACTAAAAGGTCCTCTAGCCTCTGAACTATAATGTCTAGCGAAGATTCAATATAATGAGGCCTGGAAGCCATCATAACAAATTCCGACTTCACCTGCCGTCTAAGTTCGTTTGAGTCAGACTTCTTTACTCCAAAGACCTTATTTATGTGTTGAAGATCCCAGAACTAGGCTTCCACCATCTTATTATCCATCGTATACAAAGGCCCCATTGAAAATGTACCTGTCAGATACCATAACTGTGGTATACGGATTCAAATATGTGGTGTACGGCCTCAAAACCATGGTATACAGGGAAAAATAGTGCTATAGACCAGAGAAATAGTCCCCATTGTTATACCCTTTAATATGGCAATTACTGTGTTTTATTCATTCAAAAGGACTGATAATAGATGCAACAAACGATGGTTTTGTAGACATGCTGCCGTAAACGGCAAGAGGTTGATGCATAGTAATACACGAGAACTAACGAGTATAACGACGTCAGCTTCGAGTGGTTTATAGAGCTGCCTGTCCACATAACATCGTTTGTCGCATCTATTATTGTCTATGTATACAACAGATTTGAATCCGTATACCATGGTTATGGTATCAGAGAGTTTTTGAATAATCGATAATGATTTACCATACATTCTCATTGAATACCTTGTAAAGAATGGATAATAAATGAACACCAGCCATGACGATGCGAGCCTTCTCCACGTTTTATACAGACGTTATAAAACTGCCACATGTCAACTGTTAGCATCATCTGTGAATTTGCCTTCTTGCAAGGGTCAGGGTTCCCTGCTGTAGAAGACACGTTGTCAGTAGCCAAAGTCCGAACTGTTTGTTGGACAAATATTGAGCTCGACATCGAGAAAACAGGCCGACCTGGTGAGCAGATGGCTTGTGTGGACAAGGAGCAGCTCGTGCGCAGGGAACATGAGTCGTCAGTGTCGTGTCAGGGTGGAGGAGTCAGGCAGCGTGTGTGCGCATACTTATGGGTGTTAGGGAATGTGTGGACATGGCTCTGAGACTGTCTCACCCCCCTGCGGTGTGGCGTTGTATGGCCCGGACTACATGCCCTAGGAAAATCTCGTTTCCATTGGCCAACGAAAACGGCACCGACTTTTCTTTAGTTACCCTATAGGTTTGTTTCCATAAATGGCAATTATTATACCTGACAAATTTATTGGTGGATCCTGACTTCTGATCAGTGCCAAATAATCGGCCAATGGAAACGGGGTTTGAAAATATGTCGGTGGTGGTACTGACAGTGTCGGTATTAAGGAACCGGGGAGGGTACTGTGTATGCCTTGTTTCCATTGCATTGTCTGGGTCCATACTGAATTGATATTCGCACTAAAACCTTGAGTATCACCGATGAAATCAAAGCGTTCTGCTTCTGTTGGTCGTTGACTAGGTCAGTCGGTGGTATCATTATTTTCACCAGAAACGTCGGAGACCATGTCAAATGCTGGGTTGTTTCCGTTCATCGATCTAGTACCAGTTGTTCCTGACTGCAGGTCAGTGCGGAATAATCGGCCGATGGAAACGGTCTGGTTTGTGTCATAGCAAGTACAACTACAGCCACTCAGGGGTGGGACTTTGGCGTTCAACCCAGAAGAGGAAGGATGGAAGAGTCAAGAGGTATGACATTCCTCGTTTCCTTCTTTCCTACCACCACCATTTCCATTATCAATTATTTGTTTTCGGTTTGCTGGGCGCCTCCACATTTCACTATAGATTACTGAATCTGATGCCTCGTATCCCTCCTTTCCTTTCAAATGTCGGTATCCCCTCGTAAATCCAGAGTTCATGGGGAGCGGTGTTGACAATCGGTATCTCTCCCCCAACTTTCTACTCAGCCTCTGTTTTACTGTATTTGCTGCCATGTCCCCTCTATATAGGTGCATATGGGATATCTCAA
This sequence comes from Alentia gelatinosa, assembly GCA_950022655.1. NCBI lineage: Eukaryota > Metazoa > Annelida > Polychaeta > Phyllodocida > Polynoidae > Alentia > Alentia gelatinosa. The sequence goes on along the minus strand of OX465588.1, from coordinate 17,443,097 downwards.
ACAATTACTTTTGACGACTAAGTACCTCCAGTGGGCAGGAAACCCATCATTGGCCAATCCTACCGCTAAATAGTATCAACGATATAAAAGACAATATATTGTCTTCTATCCATCCTATACCATTTTTATCCCTATATTGATAATCCAATGAATATACTATCATAACTGCAGTTTGTGGCATACCATCGCGCGCATAACAACATTCCCATTCTACATTCAAAGTATGATTCTCTATATCACATTTCCCTTATTGATTCCGGAATGTTTACACCAGCGTTGATCCTGCTATCATCCCATCGTGTCTCGGCTTGACTATGGGTAAGCAAGACCTGAGTGTTGTAATAGTGGAGCATGTTATATGCACACTGTACGCCCAGTAGGGGGATGGGTATTATATCAGATCTAAACCATTTAGTCATAATGTTGTAACTATCTCATGGGACGTATTAAAGACCCAAGCTTCCTCACTATTCATACATATTACAACATCAGGCCCAGGTGTATTTCGTGTTTACGATATACCATAGCGTTCATGAGAGTTGTGTAGTGCGCAATGTAAATAATTCTTTCTGAACTGGACAGTTGTATGTAGCCTGTCATTATGATATCGAGATGACCGCTTCAATGACTCAGGATTCTGGGACCTGTTTCAGTAGGCTGTGACATTAGGCCTAGACATACATCAACAGCGGCACCAACAGTGCAAGCAACAGCGGAAAAAGTCTAGCAAATATCAGAAAATCGGAGCGCCCAATCTTCTTCATATTTGGAACGATTATAGGTTATATGTACCTCCTACTCATGTTAAAGTTTCATTGCTTAATTCTCACGAGAAGTGAGTGAAACTCCGTGTGTCATCGACTGCAATCTTGTGATCTGTCTGTATGGTGTCACAGACGCCATCTAGACATGTCACAAAACTACTGAAACAGGTCCCAGTTTCGCTAAGTACTATATCGTCAAGTAATAGAGTCAATCTCGCTGTAATATGATCCAATAGCTATATCATTCGACCATGTCCCATTCCTCCCTCTGAATCTAAGAGCTTTTCTCAGTCAACCCTCTGATAATGCGAGAATTGATTATACGTTAGTGGTTGGTTGCTCCCATCCTATGAAGGTATATTAAAATAGGCTACAGATTCTTTTCTGTCATCAGAAGGAATGCATTTAGATAGGGGTAGAATGCCATATAGGCTTTCTTTACCCAAATCCATTATTTCCAGACATGTATGCTAGCACGACAAAGTACAACATGCACTTACAGCTGCAAATACATATAGTGGCCTTCTATAAGCAATCACAATATCAGTTACATTGTATGTCTATTTGTTATATTTACCTGATAAGAGTATTTGCGTCGAGGAGAGCAACGTAAAGTAGCCTCTGTAATATTTGATTAGTAAAGATCCAGCAGAAAATATCCATTTTCATGAATAAATGATTGAAGAATTATGCTAATTCTAATAATCGTCTTGTCTAGAGTTTTCATGTTCAGAACGGGCTATCCTGAGTCTGATGGATAGGAATTCCCAGGAATGAATCTGACCCTTTGCTATATGGGTATACAATATGGGTTTGATTTATTGGAGGAGATGGATAATAAATACAACAAACGCTCGTGTATTCCGATGTGTCAACCTCTCGTGGTTTACAACTGTATGTCTACAAAACCATCAGTTATTGTCTAGGTATTCCCATTCATTTCTAACTAATGTAAACAAGTCATTTGTGGAATCTTGTTGCGTAATTTGCAAAATTCTAGGTCACTCAGCAGAAGCTCTACTGGTTATAATATTAAGTGGCAGCCGTTTTCTGTACACTCAACTAGGTCCTGATGCTGTTATGGTGTCGTGATATAGTTTGCGGGCCATGGTTATTGTAATGTTGTTTTTTTATGGCACGATACTGCGGTGGTTGCTCCACCGGTCGATCTTCATATATACTGGTTGAATAAAAGAACTGACGCCGGAGCGTGGTCCCCCTCCCTATAAATCTACCGAACCCGAACCCCGGGCGCCATTTTGTCATTGTTTGAGGACAACTCGCTCGACTGAGCACTTGACCGTTACCGACAGTCATTTGTGTAACCACTCAACGTATATGTGGGCCTTGACTCTACCCTAAACCATGTTGTGCAGGGAACAATTCCAGGGTAACTCAACCTCCATGTGCTTACCACTGCCCTGTGTATATTATCAAAGGGACTAACAGAGAGATTTATTATTCATTGAGATTTTACTAGGATACTTACACCATGATCTGTTCTTTAGAATATGGGCTTTTTTCAAAAGTTCAAACTAACAAAATGAAAATCGTATTGATCATCATACAAGAACTGAAAAAGACGCATGCTAGAAAAGCTACGGTGGACTGGCCATAGAACCAAAATGACTTTGGAAGCAGGCCACAGAATTGTGTCCGAGCCGTTGGGTTTCCTGCTTGTTTGTCTTCATCATAGATTTGATCACGCTCTGGACCTTGCAGTTGCCATTGCGTAATACACAAATACTGTTTCTCTGTTGATCCATATTCAAATGCAGCTGAAATATCCTGACAAAACGTTAAAACTTATGTCATTCTACAACTGCTAGCTGAGAATCACTACTTCAATAATATAAATACTGTACACAAAATCTTTATAGAAATAGGACTAAATATATTCCTAACCATCTCCTTACTAAGTGCAAATAGATATATGATATTAAATATATGTTCAGAAAATTAAAAGATATATTACCTGAATTAACGACCTAATTGTGCTGTATATTTCACTTTTGTTTACGTTCTAAGAGATTTGCAACCTAACCCGCAATTTAAAAGCTCATTTTTCCGGAGCATCTGATTCTGGAAGATTGGCCTTTTGCAAAGTAGAACCGGAATCAAAGGTATAATGACTGACCAATTACAGCTATGTCTATTGGACATAGTATAGGAAGAGGTTACATAGACTTCCAAAGAACCTTTCACTACGGGTGAGCCATGCTTGTAGGCCTGGCAAAGGTGCAGAGAACCAGTGTGTGTCTTATGACTTCGGAATGAGTTACCTCATTGACCCACCCTTGCTTGTGATATCTAGACATATCTATATGAAGATTAGACTCTGGGTGTAGAATGGCTGGCTGGATGCCTAGTGGGTTAAACTAGTGACCCACTGTCTGAACAACATCCAAACCTTTCTCTTTGTTTACAGTTGATATTCCATCCTAATTCACCAAAGATGAACTTAGAACTGATCCTAGCTACTTGATAACAAATACAAAACTGGAGAGGGAGACTCGTAATCTTCACAAGAAACTGCAAACACCCTGACTTCTAATGCAATCCTCAATTTGAAATCGTTTCAAATAAAATTGAAACTGAAGACGCTGCAGTTTAATTGGGAGTATCATTAACAACTTTCACTGTTAGCCATGATCTTGTTTCAAGTAAATTGCACTGAAATTTAAGAAAAGGTTTTTTTCAAGTGATTCCCTGTTATCTTTAATCTTTTTTGTTTGTGTTTGTCTGTTCTGTCTTGTTTTTGTCTTAGTTTGGAAGACTTATTATTCAAATGACTCCCGCGGAAGAAGAGCCTAGTCAAAAGAGTTTGGTGGGTCAAAGTACGGGGTTACCCCATCTCCGTTTCCAGTCATCTGTTTTAAAACAATTAAAATTTTATTCCGATTGTTTTCGTGGGACGATTTTAGTGTGTGCACAATCGAAATTATAGTGGAAAGACTCATTTTCCTATTGTGATGCATACAGCAAATGATTTCAATTTCAGTTTTCACCTATTCCCTTGTGAAGATATTTCCCTAGTCATTTTCTATGTGTTCAAATGGCTGTTTTATCTTTTTCTGCCACCTGACGGACACCATAAGAACTATCTTATTTAAACAATGAATGGCGCTTACGTCGAATTTCTGATTATTTACAAGAGTTTTTTTTTTTTTAATTTGTCGAAAGGTGAGTAATAAATACAATATTACCATGATTTCGATCTGTGTGGCCCAATTTTCCTTGTAGTTGACACTTTACTGCGTGTCAACTACGTGGAGAATACGACCACCCAGAACCAAATCATGGTAATGTTGTGTATTTATGTTTTCTTTCTTCTTCTACATTTTTCTTACATATTCCTGATGATACTATCGTCTTATCAACAACAAAAACTATGATATAAAAAGTTGTTTCGCTAGGCGTATATAGTATCGAAGAACATGAATATGTAAGAAATGTATGTAAATGATTGTATTACAGCAACGGTAAAGCAATTATGATAGAATTTTTAGAACCATAACATCGATATCATCGTGAATTGGTAGGATCATATCATGAATGTATGACTAAAACTAACCTTGTAAATTCGTGACCAGCATCAATGCAAGCAGTAGAGCGGACCTCGCCGCACTATAAGTCTCACCCATGACTTTGCATCAACGTCCTGCCGTCACTCGACAAAGGTTACGGCCGTGTCCAGCTGTTATGTAAAGGCGTTTTGGTAGCGGCAGAGGTTATGGCCCTCTTCACTGCCGCTCTGCCTTGCCGTCCGTAAAGCGCACCGCATTTACGCACGCTACGCTATGAGTCCAGAATGTATGTAAGCGCACATACAGTTGTATGCGTCCATCACGCAAAGCAGTTCTCCATCATAGGCGCATATTGGAAACGGATCTACTTTTTCCCGAATAGCTTGGCGCTGGGCAAGCTCATGGTTGTCTGTTTTGCGTTTTGCGTTTGCGTATACGCAAGCGTATCAGGCAACAATTCTTAATTTCCACAATATTGGTATATCTCCTTCGATATTGATACGTTCTTAACTAGTATTCCGTTTCTCCAGCTCTCTGTTTTGGAAGTTTTCCTTCTAGTATGAGTACGTGCACTATGACACGTATTCGTATCCTGTGTGCACGTGTATGAGCTACGTGTCGGTGTATAGCGTTGGCACCATACCACACCCAGCCTCTCCCAGACTCCGCACCCAAGGACGCACAATTTGACGGCGTCGCATGAGCGCCGCTAGTTACCGACTGATTCGGCACCGCCCATGCAGTCCCTCGCGCGGGAACCAGCGGCAAACGACCGCAGCGCCACTTTCTGGCCGGCGGATGCACTGATAGGAGCTGTGGGAAGGGAACAAGGACATTGCTTGCGGAACCAGCCAATGCCATCAAAATGGGCGAACCGTAAAACAAAAAAAGGGAAATAAACAAAGGCAGAATCTCATACATATACCTCCAGTGAGATAGCCAACATGCAATTGCTTTCTCAGTGTTGAAAGAGAAAATAAAGGACTCTATGTCATCCCAACTTCTCGCTCGGCAGCTTTGTTTTAGTGGACTTTTATGCTTCCTTTTTTATGATGCCGTAAATGTTGGGTCCCCTTTTATAACGGAAGCTTTGGATTATTCACAGCTATATTGATATGTTTATAAATAATTAGCTGAAATTGATAAATTCCCTGAGGTGACTTATAGTCACAGGGGGTGTACTCCTGATGCACACCGATACTGACTTCCCAATACAAATTCAAAATTACAGCGGAATCGTAACTGAAATCGAGGCAGTTAACAGGATTCTACGATGACCTTACGATACACACTGATATACATGAGTCCCGCTCCCGATTAAAAAAATTAACCGATATCATGCGGTCTGTACAACATTTGAATATGTTTAAAGCTGAATGTGGTATGTGGTATGTGTATGTTTGTGTATCTATGTTTGTTAGTGTATCTGTGTCTGTGTGTGTCTACTTATCACTCTGGTTATGTCCCCAAAACTCCTTACACTAAATGAAACAGCTGCACTCACAGGGATTCCATGTTCTCTCAGCTACCTCTCCATACCCCACCTCAGACTCATTCCGATCCCTATCTAGAAGTGGCCTGTAGTCCCCACTCCTACTTGGCTTATATATACCCCCCTCACTGGTTCTACTGCCGACTTGACTGGTCGCGACCGCTGCTCACCACACAGACGCGTTCTCTCACTGTGTTAATGGCGGGTCTATATTTTTGATAAATTATCATCAGGACTGATTTCTATAGCTTATCATTAGATGTACGAAATACTCAATGATAAATCATCCATATAGATGTATACTATTATAAAATCAATCATAACGATGATTTTTTTCAAGAATTACAAAGTTTTATACATAGCGACATCAAGCTCTGTATCTAAGACATATTGCAATGTAGACCTTGCAAAATAAAAACCAGGTCAATTTCCTATTAAAGAATACGCATTGATCTTTTTGGAAGTAGCTTTCATATAGTAAAACCTATGCCATTTTCTTTCACAGAGCAGAAACGTCGTATCATGTAGTATAGGTCACCCACCTAGAATTAAAGAAAATTATATTTTCAGTAAATTTCCAATGGCTTATTCCTACGGCTTATTTAACCTATTGACCTCCCGATGTCCTAAAGTATTGGCATTTTAATCCGTAGTACCTCGGGGGTCTATGGTAGTGAATCGGCGCCATGGGTCTCAACCTCATTAATTCCTACTGTCCAGGCATAATGGTATTCAATCGCACCGACCAAGATAGAAATTCAATAGGCTGCCCATCACATTAGCACTGTCTAGTACGGACTTATACTGTCACGGCGGAGTCTACTTAGACTTGCCCCGGTCTTTGATTATGGATGCTATCAAAAAATAAAACTACTTTGCAATACCTGGAGTCCCCCTAACACTTAGTAGGCCCTGTATCCCCACCAGAAGGGAAGGGTTTGGTGGAAAGGTAGGTATGACATAGGATTCAGGGACTGAAGCCAGTCTAGAGTATACTGAGTCTAGTTTCAGTAATTTCACTGTCGCATTACGTCCCATCATGTCCTGCAGTTTGAGCTGCTCTGTGGGTAGTGTGATGTATGTATTGAGAATATCACAGGGTGCTTCCTAACAGGTCCTCGCTCCAGATAGAGGTTAAGGCCTAACTGTTTGGACTGCCACCCCCAGCGTTTGAACCATCCCCTGTCTTCGTTTGGACTGACCCCCCGATAGGGTATATAAGGAAGCAGATTTCAACTCACAGCTCACTTGGAACCCAGACACCGTGGCGTCAACATCTCCATGCTACTCAGCATTACCACCACTGCAGTGTCAGGCTTGAAACACCATAGGACTCTATGCTACAGAGGCCATGACTGAGGATTGGGTTTCTCCATGATCTTCTACCACCCCAGCACTGGAGGAATAGAGACTGATGACTGCTACCACTACTTTGGATCATCTATATCCACAAGTCAAGGAGACATTGAACAATAACTGAAAGTGATAGACTGTGAGTACTGCTTAGACCAAGAGGACTTATATCATATGTACACTACAGAAGTGTATATGATTTTGTATGTTGATGAGAATTGTTATGTAACTGTATACTTTGTTATAATATATGTTATTAATACATATCTGTGTATGGTTATCTGTCTTCTTCATTTAGTATAGAAGATATTCTGAATTCTCTTTTCTTGTCACTGGGTTAGCTAGTCTATAGGATTAGGCCTTAGCTACTGTACGTGACAGTAGATCTCCACACACTGAAACTGATTGAAATGACTCACTCGTTATGGGTCTGACACCATGCGCTGTCTAACCGGTATCATGTGTAAATGACCTGGGATCAAGATAGTTCCCTGGGGACTCTCTCTCTCTCTCTCTATTATCACTGCAAGCAAAGATCATTGTCATCGGGAGCAAATATGTAAGGCAGGAGACAACACAGCTATTTCTACAAAGGTTTTACTCTCTGCCTATTTTCATGAAGGTTTGCAGACGCTCAGATTGCTTTGATTTGCCACTTCCTGTCGAAACTAACGTTGGTATGAAATAATATAATGGGTAAATTACATAAGATAATTCCTTAATGCCCAACAGAATAATTTCCACTAATTTTAGGCCTTTCCCCTTTATTTTTATTCCAACTGCTTGAGTCAAAGACAGCGACACACCGATTTTTCTCCATCACACCTTTGCTCGAAGGAGTCATCTGATCAGTCAGAATCGAAAATATTTATGTCGCTGTACGCACTTTAACCACCGGATTAATCTCTTCACGATATGAATCGGGCATTACTACAGTGTGGGAGTAATGACAAAGTCTCCCCAACCTTAAAAATGTCGATGTATGCAACCTCACCGATCTTTACTGCTAGGTTTACACCATCACCCAAACAGTCCCGGCAGTGACTTTTCCTCGTGGCCGTTCTCCGTCAGTTCTGCCGTAGTCTGCCTTACGTCGTTGGGATTACGAATCGTAGGTCGACTTGGCTTTTGGGGAGTTGCCGGGGAAAGTTTCTGATTGTCAAAAAATCTACCACAGCAGTCCCAGCGCTTTAATATCAGCAAACCCCCGTCGCTAATGAGAATCGGGACTGCCATACTTGGCCGTACTTGACCGTACTTCGCCTTAAGTTAACGGGCCGGGAGATGGGGGCTTCTGCATAGAACTAGGCCTATGGAGCCGTAGTCCACCGGGATATTCATCCAACGTCCAACAGTCACAGCAGGAGAATACACATGAATTTACATGCATACATGCAGAGAAGGTGTACAACTGAGTGTACATGTACGTTTGATGAGTGTTTTTGTTGGGTTTTTTTTTTTCATTTTTGTATAAACGCTATCGACTTCTGTTTTGCAACAGCAGATTACGGGAAGGCGTACAAATAAATTTATATCATACATATATATATAAAGGCGTCTCTTTCTGACCTTTACCCCAAAAACATCCCAGGACCATACAAGGACTGCACCGGGACGGCACCGGGAAAAATGACGAAGTTGGTCGTAGCTCGCCTTGCGACACCGGGACCCTACCAGGACTGCCGCAATTCACCTGAAGTCAATGGGAAACTTGTGTAGTCTACTGGGATCATAACATGAGTTGTCGTGGCCATACCGTACCGATACCGTTGAAGGCCCTCTTTGATCTCAGTTGGGTGACCTTGTGGAGCTATAAAAGGCAAGAGACGTGATCGGGAAGAGTCGGCGTGGCGATCGACCTTTCATTCCTGATTCTTACCGTTGACCGGTTAGGTTAGAATCGGTGGTAAATATCTATGTCTTAATGTGCTTAAAGAGTTTGTCTCCTGTGTTGTGGATCACGATAAATGTAGATGAATCCTACCCGTAAATAAAAAAACACCATAGGCTTAACATTGGGCCACTGTATTGGGAAAAGGGTGCAGTAAAGTGTTATTTATTGCACGATGGTAACAAATGAATTATAGGAGATAATAGGATAGATACTAAACTGAGCTCGAGTTAGTAGTAAGGCCTTGCGTTCACTTTCTACTAAATATATACGATATGAGTTCTGTGACTACATGGATATGGGAAGATGGTGATACCATGCAGGTTTTGTGGGTTTCCTGCGGAACAAGTTTAGATGAGGACGATGCAAGAAGGGTTTGGCTGATGGTGGGGATGAAGAGATCAACTAGAAATTGGCAGACAAATAGTGTTGGATATCCACTGATCCTTTCTATACATGACGAGCCGCTAGTCATCGCTGCAGAGCTCTGTAAAGTAAGACCTGATCGCCTGTGTTCGCCCGAGAGCTACTCGATATTGAGCATTCAGAAGATCGTGAATGTGAGCAGTTGATGGACAAGCGACGCAATGTCAAACACACACAGCAATCATTGAGCAACAGTTCTCAAAGGGCATTTTGGAAAAACTGAAAAAAAGTGGCCAGAGTGCTGGTCAATAATCTGAAGGATATATTCTGGCTTTACGTTAAGATATAACTCCCGATAAAGGAGAATGTGTACGACCTATCATAGAATTCGTTTCATAAACTTTGTCATGGGTGGTGTATCCTATCCTTGAAGAGATATATACATTTGTAGTAGATTTGACAAGGATCATGCTTTAGGACATGTTTCCGGACACTACTCAGAGACCGTCCATTGAGTCGGGACGGATTCCTATATCGTTGAATAAACCTACGATCATCTCTTGAGTGAATAGCGTTTTCTGCCTAGTCATGAACCGATCTAGAGGTCTGATATAAAACATCCCTAGGTTACACTTCGCCGCCAGATATAATCACTAGGACCATATTGGCCTAAGTACTACAGCCGGCGTCTGGTACAGTTGTATTATAGGTATATCGTATACTTTATGTTTGTATATGTGCCTTCAGTCCATCACGCTCCTGTGTGCACAAGTTCCCTAAATTTCGTAAGCTTTATAATTTTCCTTATGCTTTTTGTATACGCCTTAACTATTTATATAAAGTTTCCTAATAAGCGGAGCTACTTTTGCTTTTTGTAAGTATATGAGTTCGTCAGAAGAACAGGACATACAAAATACGCCATCTATACTTCTAGTGCCCCTACTTTTTTTATTTTAATAGAATCCAGTTAAAAGATATCCGAATATTATCGGATCAGTTGATATTTTCTGATGTTCTTGGTGAGACAAAGAGTGGTATGCACACTGAGTTGTTTTATTTCTAGCAGTTTGTAGCTCTATGCATGGACACGACTCCAGCTCAGTCCTTTGCTTTTATCACAAGACTAAGCCACCGGGCAAAATGTCAACAGCATGCCAATTGAAGCCGCTGGAACAGCCTGGAATCCGCGCGCAATCTGTCGTGATTTGAATACAGCTTCATAACTTTCAGGGGCAGGGCTTACTTTCAAAACATGCCGAAGAAAAAGTCGAAGTAATACTCATCCCAATCTGGTATTGACATCCACCGGCTTCTTCAATGTTCTGTTTATTTTCAAGACCAAACAGACGAGAAAAAATATAGTTCAGAAGTAAAAAAAAAAAAAACTGCGGAGAGTTCAAAGTACATTATTGGAGGTTTTACCTGGGTCAACCATGTAGTTATTGGTAGATGGAGATTGACTATATCACTGTTAAAGGTCTATAGGCCTGGGCCCTGTTTTTCAGTCACGACATAATCGGCCAACGATCTCCTAAGATATCTCTGCGATTGGAAGACTGTTTGGAAGACACAAAATGGCGGCTGTACTATAGACAGTGTCTCAGTGTGGCGCGCTCAATCGCCGCTAAAAATGTCCCTGCCAAAGACAAGTATAGAACTGTCTCAGGTTCTATACTGCAAAGACTGCCCAGTACCAGCTTCAGGGTAGCTTGTATATGGGAGTGGAAGGCCAGTGGTGAAGTGGTTAGAACGCCTGCCTCAGGATCTGTAGGTTTATGAGTTCGATCCCTGCCCAGGCCCAACCTTTTTTTCTTTCACTGAAGACCGAAATACCTCATTCCCCCACTGGTTCCATTGGCCGATGAACACGGTGTAGGTTCTACGGTATGTTATTGATTAACTGAATTTCCAAATTGTTGTGCGGACAAGGGAAGCTAGGAAAACTACTCTGTAATTTTCTGGAAGATAGTATCCCAGACAACCTTTCCATCACGCCTTACGTTGAGTTTGATCAGCATCAAAAACGATTGGCAGCATTATTAATAGCACAATTTATTGTATGTCCATTTTCCCTATTTCAACTCGAACTAATCAAATGTAAATGAAATCCTCCATTATAATCAAATGAAACGTCAACATTTTTTTTCAATGCGTCAGAGGAATTTTTCCCTTTGTATCTGATTATATATTGATTATATATTGTCTTATTTGATCTTCAAAAATCACGGACATCTTTAAATCATTATGAAGTTAAAATCGTACATTTATGTAAACCGATATATTACTAGTATAACTAAATAATTTCATGAAATAAAATATCGTCGTATTTTTACCGTAAACCTTCTCGTTCTAGATTAACATCTTATGGAAATCTGAATAGATTCAAGGTTCTTTTAGTTAATCATGACAATTCCAAGAAGCAGTAAAACAAATTGTGACCTTTATTAGCAAAGACCTAGCGGCTTTTACCACTAATTGAAGCAGTCTGTCCGCTAAACTAATGCGGTAGATATCATGTCTACGTGAAATCTAGACAAATAGTTGTCTCCTCTGCATGCCTCCTATAAGCAAGACGACACGTCCTGGGCTCAGAATCCCTGCTGATCCACACTCCAGCTATGCACATCCCACTAGGAATAACTCACTCACAACACCACAAGTGGGCCCCACTGAGACGCACCTAATCACAATACATTAATCCGGTAAGGATCAGATGTAGCTTCTTCCCGAAGGTACTATCCCAGACTAAATGGGCTGTAAATCCATGAAGAATGGGAGTTGCATGCGGTGGCGTAATTAATAGTCTCATCGCGCTAATTTGGACAGCTACTAGTAATTAGCGTCGTATGTAGATACTTGACTATGCTGCTGAAACCAAACATTTCCACTCAGTGGGGCGCTTAATGCACCACTGTGCCGTGAGACATTCTATTGTAAATCTTGTCATGGTAACCTAACAGTACTGATAAACAGGATATCACCATAATGTGAAATTACGTGGTCAGAAAAAATATATGCCATATTCGTGATGTCCTATCCTGATGTAATTACCCAAAACAGGTTGAATATATAAACACCGCCTGAGGAAGTTATTAGGAGATCGAGATCCTGAGGAAATCAACAATTTCATCTGAAGAAATTTCACTGCATAATTCAACATCAGTTCACCACCAGATTTCGTATAAGTTAACCTAAACAATTTGTAGATCACAATATAATATGCATACGAGAATATCCAAATTGTATTCAGATCACCTCGGATTGCCTAGTGAATATTAGATTCTAACTGAAAGCCAAGGAATACTCTTTTTTATTGCTTATCGCGTGTTCATAGACCCTCAGACACAGAACACGTCTATAGCACCATCATGGGAGTAACCTGGCCTGGTCGATGGAATGTCTTACCTCCTTGGGTGTAATAGAAATACACATTTAGCGAGCAGTGGGTGTCATTACAGCCTATTATACGAGATCCTCGCACGATCAGGTGATACTTCAAGCAACGCTTTTATGTTTTCTGTTGTCAATTGTGGCCATTTGTCCACTCCCACGACATTCATATAGACACAAACAAAATGAGACGGTCTGCACAATAAAGACTTAGAGAGGATGTCCACCGGGCTCCCGATACACGCCGATACACGCCGATACTGACCTCCCGATGCGAAATAAAAATTTCAGCGATACCGTAGAGCATATGGGGGAAGCAACCCGATATACACTGATAAAAAACCATATCGTACAGGATCTACAACTATCGATCATGTATCGATTGTCGGAGCGTATCGGAGCGTATCGGTGTGTACCGGCGACGCATTTGAACGGTAAATCGTATGAAATAATCGACGGGGAATTATGAACATTTTTGGAATACCTAGAAAACATGATGATAATGTTGCTCTGCAAATGTTGTAAAATTTGATAATAGATCGATAATTTCATATTTTAAGATGTAACTGTTAAATTGAATCCAAAAATCTATCTTCTACAATTTCAATAAATAGATTACTGTAATAGTCAACAGCATATGTAACGTTCATCAACATTTCACATGTCTTTTTGACCTTTGCGTAAGTTTTACATTTCCTTTTTGACTGAGAACAGGATGTAATACTTTCATACATATACAGCTCTATAATTGTAACAAGACCGTATTGCCACTTAAAATATGTATTTATTACCTTAAAAACATTCTTTTCAGTAAGAGTGATAATAAATACTTAACTAAGACATAATTTGATAATTGACAACAGTGTCATGAAATAGAGGTGAATAAAAGTTGTAAATTATTAAAAGTAGATAAAACACATTGCATTGTGTGGGAGAGATTAATATTACAATTCACTTGTGACATGATTAAGAAGTACTGACGTACTGACCATTGTTGATGTCAGCTTATTATAAGAAGTAATAAATGACAATACAATATTTTAAGAGTTTGTTTTTGCCACCATTATAGTAATTACAGGTGTGGGTGGGTGGGACTTTAACAATTAACCTACTATTCTAGAACCTTAAGGTATTCATATAAAAATGTGCTCAATAGTGGTGTTCAATAGTGGTGTTCGATTGAACACTGATTTTCATGTATCATTATGGGATATGATACACAATATATAGTACCAATTATAATAGTTGTTTCTGGAGATCTGTTGTACACAGCGTCCCTCGATAAATATACTGAATGATATATTGTACCACCAGGTCTACCACCAGGTGGGGCAAGAGTTCCTTTGGTTCGCTTATGATGCCCGGGACAGATAGCATTTCTAGTCACGAGCTTCACACAATAGGGGCATTCTGAGGAGCGATCCCTATCGGGGAGCGAGCTACTCGCGTGATGAGCGGAGTTACTCTATGGGGAGGTGAACCCGTGTTGGGTTAACTGATAAGGCTAACAATGAAGCAGAATGTGCTACTATTGTGTGGTAACACTCATTCCTTGGTATTTTGGTCCTTTAACTAATTTTGTTGCATTGTTAAGTTCTGGCCTATACACGCTGTCATGGTCAATGGTATTTTAGGGAAACTAGTTACTTTCACTAAAACTACTGCATGAGCTTGCAGAGCGAATGCGTTAGTCCTAGCGAAAGTAACGAGGTATGCGGAGCCGTCCCAATTAGGTTAACAAGTTTCACTTGTACTATACACCTCTAAATATCCGTAAATATTCAAAAACTTACCAAAATATGTCGATGTCGAGGTGATAAACAAAGACGCCTGGGCAGGCGGAAATGACTTACTGCCAAGAACTATGCGCATGTGCGATATTTACTCTCCAACCAGAACCATTGAGCACAACTTACTGCAGAACATCCGGGGGTGACTGCTTGAACTTACTAACGGTTTTATTGAAGTATTCATAGCCACGATTTCATAAATAAAATTCGAACTAATAGAAAATTCTTTTCTTTGCACATGTTAATCTTATAATATTATTTATTAATTTTCTGTTTGATTTTTCTATCTGGATATTGATTAGTTATGATTTATTTTCGTATTTCCGTTATTACACGTATTCATGTTGCTATGTATCGTAATATCACTTGGTACTTGTTGTTACATTGCTGTAAATCGCTATACTAGACTTATTTGATCAGTATGGGACATATTTTCAGGTTTGTGTATTTATTTGCTTGCGATCGTCTTTGTTTACATTTTGTAACAACCGTTTACGCATGGCATCGCGGCATCGCGTCATAAATAGGTCACTCGATTTTCCTAACCAATCAATTTGAGTTTTTAAAGTGTGGTGGTATGGCGCCATACCGGCACAGTATGGTGGTACGGTTAAACTACCACTTGCATAGCAGAGGTTGGTATTTTGATTATTTTGAGGCATATTTGTATAGTACTGGTTTCTATGCTTCGTTTCCACGCACTGTAACCTCTGACAACCACTAACTAACTCTGCTTCACAAGTATTTGCTTCATAAATACCTGCTGTTCGTCTCAATGCATTCTATGCAAAGAATTTAATCACCATGAACAGGAATAATGATAAAGATATAGAACACCATATGTTTAAACAAACCAAAACTAATGAAACTAATTTCTGGTATTAAGATCAGTGTGTCCTAATGCATTAAATCATATGCCTACCCTTCCACCAACCCCATACCTCCTTACTGGGGATGTGTTTCTTTGTCTTACCCATCAGATATAATAATATGAATAACATAGTGAAGGGTCTGTCCCATCAGATAGGGAAGTTCCAATGCTTTACAAACAGATCTGCCCATCAGATTTGAAATATATATACATTGTAACGTGGTAAGCAAGCACCATCATCATATTTGAAATGTAAATACCACATTTAGACAATATTATTATCTAATTGTTTCCTTTTCTAGTAGCAGATTACAGTAACCATAACTAGGAGCTTATTATCTAATAACCGAATTGACCAGGACTCCTTTGTCCTGAAAAAGACTAAAACCAAAAGGTTCTATTTTCAGGAACCAAGCCAGTTAAGGGGCAGCAGATATGGCCAGGTTGGGATACTGGACATCTGACCGTTCTACCAGACCTTCATGGTTTGCACATAGTTAGTGAAAGGTATATTTCTTTGCAGTAAGCTGAAAGCCTGTCTGAGCATTCTAACCTCTAGGTGACGTATAAGAGCGCGTTTCCCACGTTCAATAATTCAGTCTTCTCTGGATATTCGTTATTAGCTACCTAAAGATACTGACTGATAGATTTTGTGTATGATGCAATGGAACCAAAAGCATGATCATCAACAAAAAGAGCAGTTTCTAAAGGGGATCTAGAGTGTATGAGATGTGTGGTTTAATGTTTGATACAAAAAAGGAAGCATCCAATTTATTACGGACAAATTTTGTGATTATACTTTGCAACTATTGGGATAATAATGGTGCTATATTCACAGAATTAATTGCCTTGATTTTTAATGAAAACATTACTTTTGATTTATGGACTCAATCATTACTTTCCCTCTTTGGACACTGAGCAAGTCCCTTGAAAACCTATGAACGATCTCTTGAGTATCCATTTCCATAGTCCCTCTCAATCATCCTCTTAAAGCTCTCATATAACCATACTCTGATATCAGGGGCTTAGATTTACACCATGGATCTAATCAGTGCCCCCACTCTAAGAAACATATGCAAATATTTCAAATACGGCTGATTAGATGCAAGCCTTGATTAAGAGTTTCCTCCTAAAGCTATCTAGGATGGAGAAGCTTGTGAAGGGTACGTGAGTGTGTGTAATGATCGGGCGCTAACCGAACAGGGTGTTTTTGTTTCGGGCTTTGTTTAATTACCTCCGCTAATGAAGCAGATTCATCGTTACCTGGCGTAATCAACGCTATAATATGATCCTGTCTAACAAAGGGGCCCGCTGACAGGTTATTGAATATGGCAATCTTGCCTGGTGTAGGTGTTTTAATCCATTGGGGAAGAGTTACTTGAAACCAGGCTGGGCCAGAGTTAGTCCAGAATCAACGTTTAAAGTGACGATGAAATAGGATCTGTGAAAGATAAAACACGAACAGCATATTGATATGTTATAAAAAAAGGTCTGGTAATTGGTTGGTTGGCGGTGTTTTACATTGAGAGCAATATTTATGGTTGTATCATGGCGGCATGGAACATATGAGGTGATGCAAGGAGGGACAATATGATTTGTTTTATACCGTAGAATATCCAATGTCCTTTGGACAATTTAAAAGAACAAAGTTTTGATTCTTCACATAAAACCAAGGAAAACCTTCATGCATGACACCTATCTTTTATGTACTCCAATTAAAACCACATTTATTCAAAATAACGATGTTAACATGTGGTCACGTTGTGTGAATTATTACATCTTATAAATCTACAATTCCAACCTTTTGCTGCATAAGCTTGATGACTAATATGTATCTCCAATGCCCTGCAGATGGGAATGCTCCCTCCATGGGCTAGATTGTTATGTATGGATATTCATATTCAAGCTTGGCTTTATCAAGAGGTTCTAATAACATAAAGTGAAAAGACTCTCACTTTTATGCCAAGTTATTATTTACGTTAAATGGTGTTCATAGGATATCATCGGTGAATTCAACATTACATATGTCCATTTCTTTCTTGATTTTCACTCACATATATACGCTGTAATCAATTTATCCAAAGCGTAGGGAATGAGGTACTCATAAAATGCCATATAAGAAATAAACCTTGTATTCAAATGTCATGCGCCTTGATCTTCCTTGGTATATATCATATTGATTGACGGTTGCCCCTGGTTGGAGGTTATTCATAAAGTATGTACGCAAAATTACTAAAGATAGTTACGGCCCCTTTACGAACCTCTCAGCAACGTTAATTTAGATCTGAAGCTAGGACCTTAACCCGGTAACAGGAAGCTCCGGACTGCAAGCCTGGTGCAGATTACAGAACCACCAATAATAATGAGTTATATTGACAAACTCATGAATAATTACCATGAATCAAAGCTATCAGTGGTGTCATCGGTTCTCTGTGATGCTTTCTTTTCTGTCTTTTTTTCCTATCCCCCTGCCCCATGTGTCGCTGTTTTAAGCAACTCGCTTGCTCGAATTTTAGCTCAGTACTGCTCAGCCACCAGCAAGGAAACACGCAGCAACTATAACGAACGAGGATTATGAGACCAGTGGTCTGTGCGACCTAATGGTGGCAGATAACCTGGAAAGCAAGGGGTATTCAACTCTCTCAGCCAGTTCTGTGGATTAGAGGAATGCACAATACGTATCCAGAGGCATTAGATGACCAGCTGAAAACATACAATATCAATGGATTTCTGAACTGTTTAGCTAGTTTTAACTTTGGTCTAAATGAAGGATATAAACATCATTCTAATCCCCATTGTTACTTATCAATCTTGTTATAAATGAAAAAAAACCTTTTAGTTGTTGTTTTCTTGATTTTATATTCACTTATTTTTTTTAGTTTTCAATCAATTTTTCAAGTTGTTGCGTAGTATTTGGTGCATTCATCCATTCAGAATAAAATAATGTAAATATAACCAACAGAACGACAAACACTGAATCCAGTATTCAGATCAAGGACAGACATTTGCTTGTCCTCTGCTGTCCATCGGATTAAATTCGCCCGTGAAAAACGTCAAATTCAGATCAGCTGTGAAATCTCCATAATGGCAGTGGAGGACACTGCACCCGGAGGCAGTTCTCATCTAAATAGACCACTGATCTCTGCAGCTTGTGACGACCGTATGCTGTGCACAAAGATTTAGGTTAAAGGGTGTCCGATAACGACGACAAATAGGCCTGCATAGGAATAGGCTTGTTTGTGGGATAGTGTCTGGTCCCAAACCTGGACGCAAGTATACATACAACATGGGGATCGATATGTGGACCGAACTCCTCTGGCAGTTTCCTAAAAGTCATTCTGGAGAGGTTTCGCCTGTCAGTCTCAGATCCAACCTTCAACAGCCGCAAACCCTGTGTGGTAATTGTATGTGTATTGCAGCAACCCCAGTATAAAGGCAGACAGCCTTGCGAATTTTGGTATTTTGTTGGGTATTGGAAGCCAAATATTGATGTTACAAGTGTGACGTTTGATTTGAAATTATCTAATTTTCAACATGATAGACACAACATAAACCCCAAGAAGATCATCAAAATCCATCGAGTATTCAATGAAAAAACATTATTGATCAAACCATTTATTTGAAACCACTAGAAAAAAATGCCTTAGGCCATTGTCCTGCCGTAGCCTTGCAATGCCTTAAGGTATTTCCCCCTCCCTTAACGGCGCTGTATTTCGCAGACCCAACCAATGCCTTACCTCTTACCCCCTCCTCCCTATCCCTGACCGCTTCCCCTACCCCTTTCCCTACCCCCTTCCCCTACCACCTTCCCCTACCCCCTTCCCCTACCCCCTTCCCCTACCCCCTTCCCCTACCCCCTTCCCCTACCCACCTTTCCCTACCCACCTTCCCCTACCCACCTTCCCCTACCCCCTTCCCCTACCCCCTTCCCCTACCCCTTTCCCCTACCCCCTTCCCCTACACCCCCTTCCCCTACCCCCTACCTCTAACCCCTCCCCCTACCCCCTGACCCTAACCCTACCCTTCCCCTTATTCCTACCCCATACCGCTTCCACCCCTGACCGGCACACCAGCACACATAGACCCACCCACCCTAGAGCAGCTGACCTGGGAAGGCACCGACCACTGAGGTAGAAATGCCCCACTGAGGCCGCCCTTCTTGCCTGCCCACTGTGAGCTGCTCAATAGGCACCGGAGCTGCTCACTGCGTATCAGCGCATATTCCGATCGCTGTATTGAATGGTTTTGTCATCCGGAGCCAGCCCTGGATGCCTCAGAGGGTGGTGTTTGGCATTAAGTTCACCTACACCTAGTATCTATACCCTCACACAGTCCCTGAGCCACCATACTTCATCCCTCATTATGGGAGTATTTTTGACATGAAAGCACGAGGTAAATTACATTTTGGCGTTGATTTTATTACTTTTATTTATATCGCAAAATATCGAGTGATCAAAGGCTACTTCTTGATGTTGACTGAAAACATTGTACAAGTTATAAGTCCTAGCCATTTTCTTTTATTTGTGGATGGTATATAGGTTGTTTTCCTGTATCACTAGTTAGGCAGTCTCAATTCGTAGCTCCTCTCATTGGTCTCCTACACCTCGATTCATTCTCTGACACTATTTGTCTATAATGTCTGGGGATTAGAGATAGGTGGGTTGTTAACGTACAATCTTTCGGATCAATACCGTTTCCACAGAAGTTCAGTTCAATGTGGCAGAGTGAGAGGTCGCTAAGAATTCGAGATATATCTCCAGCGTACCATCCTTGACTTCCTGATGTTCTTTCATCCAAACTATGATATACGTTTCCACCCTTGGGCTGTTATTGACCTTTCCATTCCAGATGAAGCCGCATTTACCGCATCTGAGAAGCACCCACCATGGGTAAAATTCTCTCGTGTAGTTGCAGTACTGATCCCATTTACCATCTTGTGTGGACCAATCAATGTGTGGTCTAGCCGGGAATAGTTCACACAAAACAGCATTAATGACAACGATTTTTCTCCGCTGGCCTCTCAGAGGAAAGGACTTACGATCGAGAGGGTCAGTTTTTCGTGGTTTATCGATTTGGGATCTAGTCAGCAATGGTGTGATTTGTCCGGTCGCAGTACACGGCTGTGGCACTGTTCAAGCTCTTATTCACAAAACTTTTATTTCTATCTTCCGTATTACCGACTGCTTTCCTTTGGTGAAACCAATATTTTCATTGTATTATAGGAAAGGTTGCGATCGAAATTGTTAATTTTCTTTATTCTGAATGCTTTTTCTCAATAAGTGATATTACAGTTATTAAATCCACTATGCATGTAAAATAGGTGAGACTAATAGATGTTCGTTTAAATGAAATCTATCATTTATCTAATGGTGCACAAATAAATTTGCATAATATATAACGTGCTTTTTGTAATACTATGTTTTCTCGCAACCACGCTCTATTTCATTGTAACTGCAAATGGCCTTATCATTATATACCTATGTCCGAATGTCTATTAAATACTGCCCGATGCTAGGGGTGCAGTAGTAATAATGTTCGTGCCCGCTGTGACTGCGACTTTGTATGTCATTAAAATGGCGTTTTTTCACCAATTAAAGGTATATTATAATAAGCAAACGTCCTCACTGTAGACGAAATGGTTCTCGTTCTCGGTCAGTCTTCATTTTCATACTGCCTTCCGCCTATGGCGTCAGACAGTATGAAATCGATGACTGACCTCGAACATGAACCGTTTCGTACACAGTAAGGATGTTTCCTAATATTATACAACCAAAAAGGGGAAGCCTATCCTGAGGTATATAGCCTGAGTAGACAGTATCGTTTGTACCACCGACAGCACGTCTGTGTCAAATAATCGGTGAGGGTGGAGTGCCTACTAACTTTGTGTTTATGCTGAAACCTTAAGCCTCGCCCATGAAATCAAGGCGTTTTGATTCTGCCAGTCGTTGACCAAGTCTGTCAGTGGTGGTCTTATTGTGTAATATCCGCCAAATTAATCGGTGGCCATCTCAAATGCAGCCAGGCTTTTTTCTCTCAATTCACTGATCTAGCATCGGTGTACACAAAAATCGATCGGTGTTTTCCCCACCGCAGATCGGTACGGAACATTCCTATATACCCATTATTGAACTAACTAGAGTTACATACCGCTGCTGGGGGGTGCATTAAAAATAAGTTATGTGTCGAGGTTGACGTTTTCGTCCCGCTCTCATGGTTTCGTCCCGCTCTGACGTTTTCGTCCCGCTCTGATCACGTGATACAATACAGCAGCGGGACGAAACAATAGCTGTTGTGGTTACTCGATAAGGGCGGCCATTTTCTTCGGAAGTGATTCAGGTAAAGAATTAAGTATTTTTATCGATATTTAAAGGTATATAGGAATAGTGAAACCCAGTATCGGTAAGCAAAAGTCAAGGTTACTCGGTAAGGCTGGGAAATTTACTGCCCGTGGCTGACGCCTTGGGCAGTAATTTCTCCAAGCCTTACCTCGTAACTTTGAACTTTTGCTCACCGGAACATAGTTTCCCTCTATTCGGCCAACTCGCTGACACGTTGCGGAGACCTCCTCGGCCATACACTCACAGACGAGCGGCTATACCCTCGGGTGTGTCATTAAGCCCTGCAGTCCAGCCTAATGAATGACCTCCAGAATACTGTCCAGCAGTACGATTACGTTATCATGTTTCTAATAATGCAAATCTTACCAAGGACGTAAGACTATTCTAAACCTAGTCTAGGCGAGCAGGTTATTGGATAACAGTAATTTCGGTGCCGAGAATGACCAAAGGCAATGTTTCTCTCGGGAGCGAGAATGCCTTTAAGGCATTCACTAGAATTCCACTTGTCACCTGAGGTAGAAGACTCCATAGTTGATATAAATCGGTTCTCCTAAGATGTGTATTCCGTCTTCCACACATCCTTTTCGATATATTATCCAAATTATTTATTTATTAGTTTTTTCCTGTACAGATTGAATATTTTGAATATGTAGAGACAAATAAAAGGCATTCGCGCCCCGCCCCCGCCCGCTGACACACCCGCTGATAACATTCTTACCTTTCGCGTATACATTGCATTAAGATAGGCTTATCCTTGCCTGGAAATGGTCAATGCTTCATTGGAGCCCTAGCCGTGGGACGAATAGTGATGAGACTGCCTTCCGAGAAGTTTCTAACCACCAACCACCAAGATATTGGGACATCTGACAAAGTCGATTAATGATAAAACGTTGAACGTACACGCTACAGAAAAAGATGTTTATTGCTCAAATATCCAATGTATGTTAATTGATGAAACCTAGAATCAGATCGAAATCATTACGTGTGCATTGTTCCATGGTCCTTGCAAGATTGGAGACTATATTTTTCAAAATGGTCTTCCCAGGATTTGGGAAGCACTTCCTCGGGATGTTACAGACCGGCAACTGTTTTGCTGAGTTCATTTTACACGTCTGCAATAAATGCACAAAATGTGGCACTTTATTAGCTGCTTTCTTGTACTTCCTGGGTGATTGCCATGGATGAATTGCCTGGCTGGTGTTATCTCCCGTGTAAGCACAAAATGTGCAAATACCATGCTAATGTTTCCATGCATTCAACTAGTTTGGCCTGTAATAGGTATCGATAGCCAAAATGAACAGAATTAACCAAGAAATGCCGATTTAGTTATCTAAAATTCCTATCTATACCTTATACCCCCAAAATCAGTTTCCAACCAATTCAGTGACTAATTTAGGTGGTGCCACCCATAGCACGTCGGTATCATATATTTGGTAAGGGTGCAAATTATACCATATTTTTACTGCATTTCATCTGTCATACCGACGGAATTTTCAGGCTAAAATTTTGACCCTGACGATGAAATCAAAGCGTTCTGTCGGTCGTTGACCGAGTCGGTCGGTGGTGGCCTTATCGAATAACCATCGCCAAATCAATCTGGGACGGTTTCCAATACCAAGCTGTTTCCATTCACCGATCTTGCTTCGGTATACCAAACACACCGATCGGTGACGCCCGACTGCAAGTCGGTGACCAAAATCGGCCAAATAAATATGGCTTCATGAAGAACATACGGGACATTTTACATACTGTCCGGTCTTTGCTGGTTCCGGGTCTGTTCCACCCGCGAGGTTATGGCAGGCCCGTAGGATTAGTTAGCGCCGGACTGCCGGACACATTAGCTGGATGCCTCCCTAATATCGCTCAGCCGATCGAATCACGTGATCAGATGACCATTTTCCTTGCCGTCCAATCAGATCTCTCGGTTCTCGTGGCGGAGTGCCGTGCGGGAACTAGCGATGTCCCAGCGTTCCTGCCTGGTTCTCTCTACTTCCGGTAGAGCCCACAACGAGGCAGTTAATTGGGCCGTAGATACCACGTGCACTACATCTAATGAATTCGCTGCAAATACGCACCGGTATTCTGTACCTACCGTGCAACCCATTGAAGGAGGTATTCTCACATGCCCACCAGGCCTCCGGACACCCCATCATACCATAAAACCAATCCCATCTTATTCTGAATGCTCATATTTTCATGGAAATATTCCGCAAGAGGATCGTTTGTATCCAGTGATATATATGTTTATCACCACAGAGCGATGCTTATGTATAGCCATTGCCGCCTATTTAAATGCATGAGGGCTAGAGAGAGGTGGATCGACTTGTATTCTGACTCTGTAAGGTTGTTTCCTACGTGTCTGGGTAGGAAGCAGGGGGTCTTGTTAATAGAGAATATGGGATAGATACCTTGGGAAGCTACCAGAAATATCTACGAAACAATAGATACATTACAACAAGTTGACACCGATGCGAAGGGTGCTCAGACAAATTGCATTTTTGTTTTCGTACATCGAAGCATATGATTAAATTCAGTGGATGATAAAACAATGTATGTTTGTAATAAAACTACCCATGTGTGTAACAAGGATCTGCTAATAAGTAATGCTTTTGTATATATACATGTTCATGTATGCAGCTCATGTATAGAATAGAGGAACCAGGTATTGACCATGTATCATCGAATTCTGGTCTTCAAAGCGCTATTTTGTCCTAAATATGTCACAATATTTTGATTCATGGCCGTACATCGTATCGCAAACATATCGCAACATAAAAGCATTCCACATAACGATTCATGGCGACCACATCGCGATAGGCTAGTGAGTTATTAGGGATGCGTAAGATAGAATTAGGCCAAATGATCTGCAATAGTTTCTGTCCATATTAAAAATCTAGAGATCTTGAAGCCCCCACATTGGACAGTCTGCCACCCTGGTTGAATTCTAGGCCTATTCTGCGATAGCATTCTGTAAAGTGACGACCATAGAAAACATATTCACAAGATGAGCTGGCCGACCCCCCCCCCCCCCCCCCCCCGATTATTGCTGGGTATCACGAGTAGTATTTGCAAGTTTTTTTGATACGGTTCGAATTAAAGGAAGACATTGTAAATAATCACAAGAGGCTGAGTATAAAGTGGTTGTCAATCTGCTATATTGAGATCCTGTCGGGACCGATGCACTATGATGCAGATTGGTCATATCTTGTGCAGCCGAGGATCCCTCTTTCTTATCGGCAGGCCATCGTAGACCATTGGTGTATTGTAGACCACGTGAGTAAAACCTGATCGATTACTACGCTTTCATGTTTCTTTCCGGCACATATGATTTTTTTTATCGTGAACCTCTACGATACGCTTCTAATCCCAAATTCCATAATAGTTGGACTACCTCCTTTAATTCAGATGTAGGCTAATTGCCACCATGTCGTATCGCAAAAATATCTTGCCCATGTTGCTGGCTTTTTATTTCTGAAAGGTTGTGTCAGAAACCACATATTAGTGATAATTAACCGACACGTAGTAATCACACTGATTCTTATTACCATCCCACCAAGTAATTTATCATGCATCAAAAGCTGACATTCGAAATCATAGTCACATGATCGGGTACAATCACATCACCCAGAACTTTGGTTATTGGTCAATATGCTTGTTTTAGGTTTAACGGTCTTTATCTATTTCTGCAATATAGATACAGCTCTTCCAATGAATAGATTTTACTGGCATGAAGTGGCATTTTTCCCTGGTTCCTTATTGTTGGAACTACAGCATTAGTATTAAACTATTAGCATACTGGCAGCCTTACCCTTAGATTAGCCATCCAAATCTGCCTCCGAACTACTCAGCCTAGACTGGGATTCATGATGTGAGATTCACGCACCTCACAGTGTGAGATCCTGTACTGTAAAACAATCTCTTCGTCTGAATTGTATAGACCCATTTTTCTGTAACAAGTATCTTCCCCTGCAATTATCCGCGACTATGACCCAAGGTACAGAATCCCATACAAATTTTGATTTTAACCCTTACCCTGCAGCACCCAGTTCCCCTGCTCAGCATTACACGGCAGGCATAAACAGCCTTGCTACGACAGGCACATTTTTGGGGGGAAATAGCGATGTCACATGATGTATCTTGCGATTTGAATAATTTGCGTTGGTAATTGATGATATCAAAGGTCAATATGGCTCTTATACTTCGTCAAAATTTCTTTCAATTCAAAGAATCACCTTTTATTATTGAATTTTGTAAATAAGTATCAATGATGCCTCTAAAATGCCTGGAGGCCAAGGCCTAGTGAAATAATTCTTCGAACCTTACCTCATAACTTCATTCATGACTTTCTTTCTCATGGTACCAGTCTCCCCCTATTATCTACCTATGAGGAGGGCGTGCTGTGGAAAATTAGGTTCTTAATTCCCATTGGCTGATAAATTCCTGAAGATACAAAAAAAACAAAGGGAGTTCAGATTACGGAAAGAATGTGAATAATGATATTACAATTCATTATCCCCGATTTTTTATTTTATTTTATTTCTATCGGTTCTGTCCAAACGGAAAACTCTACCACCGATGTATCGGTGACCTAGAAATCGCATTGTGTGTCCAGTCCTTGAATCTTGTCAAAGGTTTTGGGAGCAGAGGCAGACAGTGAAGTGTGAGTCCTGCAGTTGGCACCATCAAATCGTAAAACAGACGGCGACAGGATCCCCTGGGACACAACCTGCACCACTCATTAAGTCTCCTCCAATCAGGGACCACCTTTTAATGAGTTATTCCCACGGGTAACACGCAATTCTCAGTCCTCACTAGCAGACACTGTTTTATTCTTCCTGTTGTCGTTGAAATGGTAGCTTCAGTTATAATGATGACGTCAATGATGATTTCGCGGACACTAATTGTTGGGGGTGGGCCGGATTAAGTGTGGCCTATCCCAGACAGGTAACTGCAGTTATTATAAGAGACGTCTGCAACAATCGATTTATCTTTTTATTCTTCTTGGTTGTTCATGATGTATTTAAAATGAAATTGGAAGGTGTTCCCTGAAAACTCAATCTAAGAATGAAAATAATTGTCATCGGAAAGTAACAGCTCATCAGAACCGTTTAAACATCGGGAATTTGAGCCTAACAGGCAATTTCTATTTAGGGTATGAGGAATTACACCGAGTTGACAGCGTGTCAATTGAAGGAACATTTCTACTTTGGTTCACTGTAGTCATATTCGGTTCAGATAAGGAAATTATGGTTATCATAATAACAGCCATTGCCAGTCCAAGTACCCGCCTCTGCAATTACAATAGATAAGCGTTCCACACGCTAATTGGCAGCTAAACTTAAACTTAGATGAATTACTTGAAAAAAAAGAATCATGTAGATGTCACTATTTAGATATTTCAATTTCTTATTATATACCCATGCACGAAACTAATGCCTATACTATATGGGAGTAATGTTCTGATATCATATGTATGTGCACGAAATGCAGTGTACAGGCCTCGGGTGCGCGAAACAGGAAGCAGTTAGCTTGTTCCTGATCTTATATTTCACATAAGAACCAGTGAAAAAAATACGGAATGCAACCTTAAAGTATCGATAGTAATTATACACAGTTTAAACCTGTGAATGTGGTACATATAAACATCAATTAATATAAAACATCGAAATATGACGTTAAAAATATAAATGAAATAGGCTTGCCATAGCGCCAGACACTGTCGGAACAGGTTAACTCGCAAAATGAAAACAATCGTTGATGTCACAACGTCATCAAGTATCAACTCACTCGCCCAGCATATGCTTTGTCCCTAACCTTAATGAAGTAAGACAAAGAATGTGTATGGAGATCGACAAGTTGATGATGTCACAGGCTCCAGCCTCGCTATCATCTCTAGAGCGACGTTGTTGTGAAAACCAGGGTTCGAGTACACGATGCTGTCCCCGACGAAGTTGACAATGGCGTTTTGGTAAATATTTAACTAATTCTAACAATTTGAGGCTATATAATAAAAAGAATACAGTCTAGGCTTCGATTGACGTTGTTTTGTACTTGGTCCTTGGCCTGATTTTACGTAAAATCAGGCCAAGGACCATGTACAAAACAACGTCCTCGAAGCCTAAGCCATATTCTCTAATTACTTATAATTTCCAGTCTTTATTTCAAACTGTCTAGAGGAACTCATTTAGATGCATATCGGACAATTTACCTTGACAATAAAAACCCATGCCTCTTTCCTGAAAGTTAAATATGATGAGTGTTGTAGTACACATATCTAACTTAGAAATTTGGGATCACCGTGCTAGTTTCTGATCTAGAGATTGATAAAATGACAATGTTATAATTGAAAATTTTAAAAGTGGGATTTCAAGAAATATAATCGGTGTTATTTTCTTCTACCTTTCACAGAATGTAATAAAACTATAATGCTGCCCATCTAAGTTTAAAATTATTGGACACCATCCTTTTTTTTAAAGAATTGAAGAAATCAATTTTTTCAGTAAATTTCCGTTATAAGTCAAACAAATATGAATAGGTCTATTGTACACAGGGACTAGGGCAAATTCAACAGAGCATTTGGTACTAGAACAAGTCACAAGAAAAAGGTTTGACCAGATAATTGTCAATATTTAATGAACACCAGTTGGCACAACTCTGAGTTGTAGGATCTGCCTATAAGGTAAGGGAGTCCATCAGACCAAACGTCCAAGATAGGTGCACCCACAGAAAGGGCATTGACTGTCTTGACCCCTACACACTCATCTTGATGCATTTGCTTCACCTTCGACCTCTGGTAGAAATTTGACGCTCGACGGTCGGAAAGTAACGTGTACCCAAACTAAAAAGAAGGGAGTTTCAAGATTCAAGATCACGTCCGATAAATTCTGCCAATCCAGCAAAAAAAATCCTAGGTTCTGAAATTTGCCCCTTTTCTTTAAGGGAAAGGGGCAAAGTCTATGACGGTGATATAGAGAGACAAATTGTTAGCAGGAGGAGGAGGAAGAAACCGGTAACGGGATATGACACAACATATTCACGCATCCATGTCCCCCTTGATACGTCATTAGATCACATCACGTCATAGCCGAGTCATCATATCTTGGCAATGACGCTAAATTACCATGTTGAATGACGGAGTTACTCATGCAGGGAGTTACTCATGCACGCACTGAGTTACTCATGCCTCATAATGGTCGCTCAGTATGTAAGAGTTGTCACGCTTCACTTGGTAATCCTACATCATTAACACATGAATACTCTCACGGTCTGCTTACAACCCTGGATGAGCTAATCGGTCTTTCTATATATTCTATCTATTGCATTGATATTATGTAGTAGGACAGGGAGGTATTCCTTTGTTATGATCAACGTAAATATATGTATGTACCATGAGAAGCACTTCTATTGAACAGCCGAAAGCATCAATTTCAAGCCATGACGAATTTAAACCGTTCACGAAAAACACCCTAAAAGCCCAAATCTATCATAAACAACTTAAAGTAATTTGTGAAATCCCAGCCGAAATCCAACCCACATTATATATATTGATATCTGCACCGAATGATCAATGAGTGTTTACCATTTGTGTATATCATCATCTGTAACTCTTTTGTTTGTTTGAAAACCGTGTTTCCTCAATTGTCACCATAGTCTGGACAAACTGTTTGGGCAACAACTGAATCAAGCTTAAAGTAAACTATACTGTGGATAAGCACTACAACCTACCAAAAAGAAGGAATGGCTTCCTAGTAGAAACTCCAGGATAAATAAAATCGTAAAAAAAGTTATTCATGTCGCCCTAATATGGTGATGTTCCTAATATGGTGGTGTTTCTGGGTGAAAATTATCTTTTTTAAACCATTAAGATGTATTTATGTGTCCTGCAAATAGGTATGATAGATATATTTCTATTTGCATTTTATATATTAACCGAGGGCGTAGTTATAAATTGGGTCTGTAGCCCTCCATTTTGAGGATTCGACACGGGTCTAGACGCTTGAGTCTGTCGCTACACGCCTACATTCCAGGTAAAAGGACCCAAATGGGAACTTTGCAATCCAGACTGATCCGCCTCTACTCAAATGAGCCCGAAAATGTGCTGCAGCAACTGGGCCCCGGGGATGAGTGATCGCCAGTAAGTCCCCACAAATAATCCCTATGTATTGTATTTTTCTCGCTTTTTTGGCAGGAGAGGGGAGCAATGTGGAATCGGATTTTCTCAAGAACCGCTACTAAGTGAATTGGCAACATTGGACATTATGTGCCCCTCCAGCACCTCCCAATCTGACGCTACTGACCATTTAGTTAGAGAGCCACAATAGTATGTGGCATCTTCCTTAAGGGGGTGTTCCACTGGCCGACGGTAGCCGATTCTGTAGCCAGACGATCGCCGATCATTATCGGATGCCCTAGAATTTCTCAAATCTTTGAAAATGGTCATTTATTAAACTATCATTATCAGAATTAAATAAATTACAATACGTGAGCTTCCTCTACAGGGACCAGGAACAATTGAACAATTGTACAAATGCCCTGTGCAGGAAATCAACGTGTGGCGGCCTTAATACTGGAGAATTCGCCCTGAGAGGAACTCTTTCCGTCATTTATTCGCCTCAAAAGGAACTCGCCCCGTTTTGAATTGGCCGGCACCAAACTCAAGTACAGTCAGGATCGGTTATATCAAACACGGTATCATAATTCGGAATATGAATTAAACCCAAACCTTAACCCTATCGCTAATCTGACCCTTATACCAAAGCCAGGCACCCACTGCTTGCAACATAGATCCTACGTGTCTCCGACATAGCCATGGATCAAAGTTCCTGTATCCAAAGCCTTGTCAGAATGTTGAAAAATTCGGTTTCATAGAATTATCGCATCATCACTGTGTCGGAATATTCATGATAAATTCTGTGTTGTAGTGTTTCGGAATGCTTGCCACATAGTGTGTCGGGAGCTCAATGGGTTCTCGGAATTACCATTACCCTGACCCTAACCTAATCCTAAACCTTACAACAAACCATCCAACCTTACATATGCCACCCTACCCATGTCTTCATTTATGTGTCATATTGTTATTCGGAGCTCAATTTCGCAAAGTTTTTTTAGGTGTGTTTTTATTCCAGTAAAAGAGAAACATGACTTTGTACATTCGCTAATAGGCGTTCCTCCATATACATGGTCAGTTTTCCAAAATGGGGGGGGGGGGGGGGGAGTTACCCTTTAATCTACACGGTAAATTCATGGGGCGATTTCTTCAAAGCGGGGCAAGTTCTCCTGTAAAGTGCTGGTCAAATTCCTTTCAGGGCAATTTCTTCAGTAACCGGCGGCTGTGCGGCGACCATGTGGGTAGGGTTTGCAGGTACCCGACAAAATCTATTTAATTAGCGGGGCCGTTGGCCTTTCCAGTGCCGTGCGGCAGACGCCGTTTAGTATATACTGTTCCACCTCACCGATATCTATACCCGACATGCAGCCATTGATTGCACAAGAGCCCCACACGGCCGCCGGACAACCAGTGCACGCTGCCGTGTTGGCTAGCCAGATCATTCTGGTGGAAACGCACTTCTTCTTTTTTTAGAATGTTTTAGTGGTCTTTATCATACAATCCATTCATTGATGTTTTAGCATTACTTTCTTCATAGTCATGACCAATAATAGACCGCAATGAACGCCCTCTCAGCTACGGACATTTCCTGGGCTGGTTTTCGTTGGGAATTCAAATTATGCAAGCTATATACACCGGTATGGTATAAGTATGCACTTAAGTGTCACTTTATATAGCGTATTATGAAGTATACTACTAAAATTCAACTTGAGTACTTACATCATTTGGCATTACAAGAAACTGAAAGTTTACCACATATGGACTTTAGTGGGCGGGGTTGCTGAAGAGTAAGGTTAACTATCCAGCGCCCTGTTCTCTGGGCGACCATAGAATTATCGTATCACCGCAGACTGGATGTAGGAAACGGGCGGATTGCAATGAATACTGTCTTTACCAATCACCATATACTTTATGGTCCGCTGTATGCGACCCGAATGCAAGCTGCCTAGAATTGGTCGGGCAATGTCCCCTCTATAAATGTATCCAAGCAGACTTTCTTTTTTACGGATGTTTTGTTTTTGTTTTGTTAAGTACTTGATATGGAATTATATTATTCATTGTTTCGCCATAGCTTTTTTCTCAACCGTTATGTGTCAATAGAATTATTGGCGTCAGAGAATGGTTATATATGTATAACCTGTGTGGAGATATGAATTGATAGATAATGGATCGGGGGGAGGGGTTCCTGTGTTCGATTTATTGAAGGAAGATAATGAAAATAGCCAACGATGGTTTTGTGTACAGGCATCTCTGTATCTGTAAACCACTAGAGGTTGACGTTCGTGTATTTACCGATCGTGGACCATTGTTCGTTTTTACTGGAGGGAACTACTGATGGGATAAAAAGTAAGTTGGATAAGGGGATATATAGAGCAATGAGGGTCGTATTAGGGCGGGAGGCATATGTCGATGGCAAATATATTAGCACAAAAGACCTATTATATAAATGTAAGATCAGACCCCCTGAGATAAAAAGGAAAATGCTACTACTAGGTATTATTCGTTCATTACATAAGATAGGGGAATTACAGTTAAAAAACGATGGGAGGGAGAAACGGGAAACTAGAAGCACTGCCAAACTCGATATATATCTTCCAAGACCAAAGAAAGAAAAGTATAGAAAATCTAGCATTTATAAGGGAATTTCGATGTGGAACTCACTATCAAAGGAATTGCAGAGTACAGTGACAAAAGACGGATTTAAAAAAGGTATTTTGAAAGAACTAATGAAATTTTTAAAAAATAAAAAAATGTATAGGTATAATAAACTGAATAGTATGTGGACATATATGGTAAGGACTAGTTTAAGTGAAAGAATGTATTATAGCATGGAATTCGAGAAGAAAAGATTATGTAACACTTGTAATTATTGAATGTATTTATGTTGGTTTGAGATGTCGGCATACACTGTTGTATAACGACCATTCATCTTTCATTGTATATACCATACCTGTTCGGATTCCGGTTGTCACGTCGACTTTGCATGGAAGAACGATGTACCTCATCGATTGCAATAAAGACACTTTAAAAAAAAAACTAAAAAAAACTACCCGTCAACCTCTCGCAGTTTACGTCCGATTGTCCACAAAACCATCGATTATTCTCGATGCCCAATAATTGAAGGCTTTTATAAGGTTTCTACATACTTAATTTACCTCCATGTCTACGCATATATATATCCAATTATTTATTTGTTGATTTAATCTGTGTTATTCTGCATAAGCCCGTTTCTATTTGCCGATTATCGCACCGATCTGCAGTCAGAAACCACCTATGGAAGGTCAGTGAATGGAAACGGCCAGGCATTTTAAGTGGTAACTGACCAATTTTGCGTAAATTACACAATAACACTACCACCCACCAAATCAGTCAAGGTTCATAGGATTTTCATCAGCATATGTATATATGAAACACATTAGAAACACGGTATCCACTGCACCCTCACGGATTATGTGTCGCTGACATTGAGTGGGCGACGACCACCGACAGACTTTTAGGGTCTCTAAAAATATCGGTACCATTTCAGTTGGCCAATGGGAACGAGCTTTGTGTCTGCAAACCATTTCTTAAGTGTGTATGAGTTTAAGCCCGTTTCCTTTGGCTGACTTTTTGGAAGCGATCTGCAGTCGGGAAGCACCAATAGATTTTTGGGGTGCACTGATGCCAGATTGGTGAATGGAAACGAGACCTTCAGAGAATGCTCACAAATTAATTTTGCATATATCATGTAACAGTGTCAATTGAATCTTTTTCTATCCAGAAAATACAGTAGAAACAGTGCATACAATACACCCTCACCGATAAATTGATATGGATATATATGTCGATGGCAGCACCAGCAGACTTGGGGAATTCAAATAATCGATGCCGCTTTCGTCGGTCAATGGAAACGTATACATCGTGAATGCGTGGATATTTATGAGAGAGGAGGGCGTGGAAGTAGGTATGAATGTGCTTCTTTTATGCTTGTTCTCTTTTATATCTCATGACCAGGAAACATTCAACCTTGAATGGAGACGGAACTGGACAGGACCGGAAGATACCTCTTCCCTCTCCGGCTTCTGATTTTATTCTCCCCTCCGCCGACCAATAAGGTTACCATGACCACCGGGGTGACACTTCCAGTGGCCGATCGATCTGCAGTAGGGGCTTGTCGAATGGGCGCTGCAGGCTAGGGTACGCCATTCAATTGTGCATTGAATAATCAGCCATATATCTATACATATATGTATTTATTATCCACCTAATACAAAGTGTCCATAGAAAACACATAGGGCGTTTGTATGGACATACCCGGCGCATACGGATATGTTGTATGCTCCGGGTGGCGCATACGGAAAAATAGTGCTTACGGAAAAATAGTGCATAGCTAAAACGAACTGATATTGACATGCCACTTGTCCAGAAAAGGTGGATAATAAATACAATATAGACTGGTTTCAGATAATAGCGGTTGTATGCTCCTCGGAGTTGACTCTCTGCAATATCCTCGCATACGCTCGGATATTACTACGCGTCAACTCCTCGGAGCATACGGCCGCTTGTATCTGAAACCAGTCAATATTGTGTATTTATCCTACCCCTCATATAAATCTCCATAGACTTAACATGGTGTAACTGTATGCCACGGTTATGGCATAAAATATCTATATGCCACTGATGACATATGAAGATAAAAACATGTAACAGGGTAGGATAAAATCTAAACATCACTCAATTTCATATAATTGTTTATATGCCATTCGTTGACTTCCGTGACAGATATCACTCAGCTTTGCTTTGTGATATCATGCCGCGAAGACAACTCATGCCATATAAACAATCATATGAAATTTTGTGATGTTTCATGATAGTACGCCCATAGACCAGTACGACTGATCCGGCGTTTACACTGGACGATTCTAGGTGACGATTCTTGAATTAAGCACCGCTTAAAGATTTTCAGCAGTAAAAGGCTATGTGATGACTGGAGATCATCTGATTACGTCAGACTGCAATTTTGCAACACCTGCCGATTATGCAGACGATTTGACGCTGACAACTATTTCAAGGTGGTACATTTCTGGTTCTGGTTATGACTACGACTCTTGTTCCACTTTGGCAGCAGCAGCAGTCGTCTCGGCAGCATCAGGCTGGTCAACAGAATATGTTGCAGCAGGAGATGTCGCCATCCTGCGCTTTGTCTTCTTTGGAGGCATCTTATAGTGGCTGTTAGTAGGTATACTGGAGATGTATTCTCTGCAGGTGCTGGAAGTCGAACGAAGCTTCACCTGCCAGTGTGTCTTGTATATATGTACCTAGTGAGGACGACAAAAACCGCCAACACACATAGTTCGGCCTAACTCACCCCAGTGGTGCGCAACTCACCATGCACATTAATCGTTACTGGGCTCACCATGATTCACTGTGCCGCATTTTCACCATACTGCGCCCACTATCAGGATGGGCCCTGGCAGTCCATGGGGTGCCCGGCTTCCGACCGTGAGTGACCGGGGGCGTTGGGAAGTCCCATGATCACACACCCCAGTGAGTAAAGGGGGCGTCCACCAACCACGACAAGGCTACGACAATGGCTTTCTAACAAGGTCCACGACAGGCCTACGATTGGAAGGCTTGTCATAACCTTGTCATGGTTGGTGGACCCCAGTTCCCTACAAGAGTCTACAACAAGGCCAAGACAGGCTGGGACTGGAAGCTTGTCGGGGGCCTTCCAACTAGGTTACGACAAAATCGAACATGTTGGATTTTTTCCCACGACTGGACCCTTGTCGTGGAGTGTCATGGCGTGTCGGGAGTGTGTCGCAGAAGGCTACGATAGGACACATTTTGGTGGAGTGCGCACTTCCCCAACAATGCTGTCACAGAGCCCCCCTATTCACGACAAGGCTGCGACAAGGTTGCAATTGGAACTTTCATGTCGGCACTTGTCGTAGCCTTAGAGGGTGCGTCCACTAACCATGACAGGGCTGGGACACACGCCGACAAGAAATTTCAAATCGGTGCCTTGTCGCAGCCTTGTCGTGAGGAGGGGAGCTGTCGTGAGCCCTTGTCGCAGCCTGTCGGGAAGTGCACGCTCCACCTAAATATTCTATCGTAGACCTCTGCGACACGCCACGACATGCCACAACACGGCTCCAAAATCGAACATGTTCGATTTTGTCGTAACCTTGTCGGTAGGCCCCCAACAGGCCCCCGACAAGCTTCATGTCGCAGCCTGTCGTGGTCTTGTCGTAGCCTCTTGTCAGGAACTGTGGTCCACCAACCACGACAAGGCTACGACAAGGCTTCCAATCGTAGAGCTGTCGTGGACCTTGTCGGAAAGCCGTTGTCGCAGCCTTGTCGTGGTTGGTGGACGCACCCTCTTATCGTGGTAGGTGGACGCCCCCCTTAAGACCCACCACAGTCTGTTGCACTTTCGGAAGGAAGCCCCATTCCACTGAAGCCCAGACCAATTCTAATTAGTACCAGAGCCACCGTGCCAGATTTGTTTTACAGAGCTGCCCTCTCGCCGACACTGAGCTGGTAGTCAGTATGAATTACGGTCATTCATATTTCACAAGCACGATGACCTCCACTCCCCTGTGGTCATCCTGGCAATGCCCGGTGACACAACCAGGGCCACCGACGCAAGTAAGAAACCAGTGTAAACGTAGCAAATAACGGGTCCCTGGTCCCTTATGCGACGCCACACTGACTGCCATTACCGCCAGGTGGCGGGCTTCTAGCTGGTACGTGACCAAAGTAGAGATAGCGACAAGACTGCAGTTAGACTTGCTCAAGTATTTGTTTATGAACATTCATGGAATTATCGAAATATATCAGAATGAAATATATTACAACATGTTAGGGTAAAAAAATACAGGCCATTTTTTGACTGAATACTTTTACAGCCTAAATAAAGAAAAGAAAAAAAAAGAATAAGAAAGTAAGTTTTAGCTGGCCCGATGCCTTACAAGTTTAGCGATTTGACCAGTCCATGTGGTAAGTGTGAGGTGGAGTGTATGACCGGGGAGCGGAGATAAGGGAGGTGGTGGCGGCAGAAAGGGAAACAGAAAGGGAAACAGGGACTGTGGCCAGTCTAGACCGAAGTCTGCAGGCATTAGTTCCGCGGCTCCCCGCTCAGGTGGCGCTGCGACAGGACATAGTCTATAGGAATAGGCTACGCGCGTGTGTGCGTGTGTCGGCGGGAGTGAGAGTTTGGCCT
This sequence comes from Alentia gelatinosa, assembly GCA_950022655.1. NCBI lineage: Eukaryota > Metazoa > Annelida > Polychaeta > Phyllodocida > Polynoidae > Alentia > Alentia gelatinosa. The sequence continues at coordinate 17,406,004 of OX465588.1, read as the reverse complement.
CTAGAGGCGACCCTCGTCCCAGGGAATTCTTATCAGCAGATGGCAATGCCCGGACAGTAAGGAAGGTGACGAGTTTTTATTGGAATCCTCCTGGGTGTAGGAAGGTACGAGCGCCGACCACGCCGCCTCGCGGGCAACTAACGAATTACGCGCACACCGCTACGTTTTCTTGCCGGGGCCCTCAGAGGGAGAAAGTTGGTTCATTTTTTTCGGAGTAGAAGATCTATGTTTATCGACAGCTTATATGGTAAATTAGAGATGGAAAGCTACCCCAGAAATATTTTCAATGTTGGAAGTCACTGCCGAGCAGGCATTTATCGAGGTTCCATTTTAATAAGGAAACTCTTATGGGGAAACAACGATTTTTTAAATGTTAATATGATAGTTTTCAAATACATATATAAACCCTTTCGATTCCACATAGGACAGAGCTTTTACGCTGATAAATCATTTCTGTAATTCATATCGCCACATTTAAACGTTTCAACAAACCCGATAGACTGGGTCTGTTGAAAGATCAATAGACAAATACTAACATGGTGCTAAAATTCAAGATTCGATCATTTTCCTGAAAATTGAATATGATGAGCCAAAGTGTTGGAGAACACGTATCTAAATCAAAAATCAGAAGTCACCGTGCTAGGTTTAGATCTAGAGATTGATATTGTGTTAATATCATAATAGAATAGAAATTCCATTAAATTGCTTTTCACATAGTAAAACCCATGTCATTTTCTTAAAACTTCCCCAGAATATAACTAGATTAGATATATAGTACCGGTACTACACATTTCAGTTTTAAAATTCAGAGGTCATCGTCCTTGTTTTTGAGAGCATTGAAGAAACCCATAATTTTCAGTACATTTCCAATATGATACAATCAAATGTAAATTGGTTTAATTTACCTATCAGGATGGGGAGGTGGACAAAACATTACATTTACTCATTTGAAAATGAACTGGTTCACAGAAAACCATTTTTGCCTGATAATTGAACTAGACCTTATAGCTGAACAATTAGGCTAGGCCTAAATAAAATATTCACCCCTGGTGATTTTCATTATGGGGTGAACAGCACTAGTTACTCTATATTGAAACATGTGACCCTCGTTTCATTTTCGAGTGCACACTAGATGTAGGCAAACATGACTCAACAGGTAGGTCCGATATTTAATAAAGATAAAGGAAATTCAATATAAGCTTGGCGATCAGCTCATATTTGATAAGAAAAAAAAATGAACAAAAATATATGTATTTTGTTTGGTGAAGGATCGAAGTATCCATAAAATAATAAGTGCTCAGCGATGGCTTCATAACAACTCTTTATTGTTTGAACTGTAATGTGGTAACTATTGTTCCTATCTGTTCTTCCGTTAAGTTAACATTTTGCAGAAACTATGATAAGATATTTCATTGTAATTGTATCCTTTCTTTTAATGTCAATAAACGCTGCTATAAAAACCCATGCCATCTTGCTACAAATGTGACTTAAAAGAATCTGACAGCGTTGTTGAACAGAAATAAAGGCAAAGGGAGTTTGTATGCCCATGACGTGGGGTGGAGGGAGGGGGGGAGGGGGTCACCATCACTCATCTGATCAGTAGGCCTACCGGTACAGGTCTACTGTAGCTTCGGGGGGGGGGGGGGTTAAATTGCCCCCCCCCCCCCCCGAGATCTGAGGGTGAAAAATGTTATCGGGTTTTTTTGTGTTTTTTAGGTTTATATATAATAGAAGTTTCAAAACTAATATTGAGCCTATTTTGAGATTTACCTCAATAAAGATATTGAAATTTAGCTACCCCGGCACGGCCCTTTTCTCGAGATTGATATATTCTGAGAGTGCATGGCCAAGACTGGCAAGAGAGAATCTAGGCCTACATGTAATTTGATGTACCCGTATAGACATTCTAAACAATATAGATTTCACCTAGTAAAACATTCACAAAATATGGAAAATGCGGAGAAAATGATACTGTGATATTGATACTAGATGGACACTACTGCCACTGTGACAGTGATATTGAATTATATCATTGAATCATATTGGTCTCCACTTACACTTCCTTTTGAGAACATTTACCGGTATACCTACCTGTAGGTAACTATTGGATAAGGACAAAATGTTAAATTTGAAAAAGAAATAATGAATTCTCACTGGCTATTAGGCCTACGAATAATATATAAACATCTTTTACAAAACAGCGTAAAAGATACGCGACCTTGGTGGGACTCGAACCCACAATCTTCGGCTCCGGAAACCGACGCCTTATCCATTAGGCCACAAGGCCGGTCGGGAATTGTGGGCCGTGGAAGCCGGTGTGAATAACGCTGTTCTAAATTTAGACCAAGCTCTATGCGCTGACCTCATTCTTCGTGCTGCAAGGGTGTACGCGTTGTATGAACGTCGGGTTGCCAGGAAGGCTCACTAACTGGATGTTACGTCGCCGTATTCCTGTTTGGTGATATAACATTAATTCTGCTCTTTATATCTACTACAGAAATTAGTTATGATAGTAATTATTTCAAATCCTTAAATACCTCAAGTTCTTCAAGTCTATAGGCTATTCTATAACTATAGGCCTAAGTCTATAGATAGCTCTTCATATCTAAAATGTTTCTAAGCTCGTGACAATGCATGTGCAGCAATGATAGTGATTAAGAACTGTATGCTGAAAGGTAGCCTACACTATTATATATCAAACATAGGCTTATTATCTGTTAATATTTTGTGTTCACGTAAATTTTAAGATATTACTCCTCACCAATTATCCTAATCAAAATAGTGTTATGTTTTATACGTGTGGCTAACTACAGGTACTTGTCGTATTTATTGATTAAATCCATTCTAATTCAATGTTGTTGTTTTATGTGTGTATTTTTCTATAATGTATCTTAAAATGGCACTTACCCTTATGCATCATATCTAAATACATGACTTTCTTTGTATATCCTCCTCATACAGTTGTGTGATTTGAAAAGTATATGCTCAAAAGTGAAGATGGAGGCCCAAATATATACTCTCCAAATAAAAACTAATAAATTTTGGAGAAAACAATTACTCGAATAATCAAATAGCTTAATATCAACTTAAAAATTCATAAAAGCGATTTACTGATTTACACACACAAAAATTGTTACAAAATGAACCTTTCTCTTGATACAGGTCGTTTTCCTGTCTCCTATGATACCCCTCCACCTCCCCCCACCTCCCCCGCCTCCCTCCTCGCTGGGATACAGGGAACCGTTGAATAAACTACGAACGACAAAAAAGGCATCTTAGAATTGTCTTTGGGGCCATAGTGTTGTATAAAACAATGTGTTGTAAGCACAAGGTGTTTTGACGATAAGAGTAACCCAAAGCTTTTAAAGGGTGTGGTATATGAATATGTTCATCTAAAGATATCATCCGTTCTGTCATACAACATTGAATGGGAAAAATCGCCCAGAATGTCTTTATCGTTGGGGTTATCGTATCATCCAGCACCAGCACCAGAAACTTTATTCAACAGCCCCAAGGTTCTGGCATGCTCTAGGCAAAGTTTAAATGTTGCCGAGTAGTTTTCTTTCTTACTAATGAATGATGTATATGTTAAAAGACTTGGGCAAGTATAAATTCACCTCTGCTCTAGACGTTCATCCACAGTGTAGGCTCTTCAACGGGATGTTCTTCGATGGACGTGTGTCAAAGGTCTTTAAAATGGACCCCTGGTCCTATTCAGGTAGAAGACCCCCCCCCCCCCCCCTCCCACCCACACCCATCCTCACACACTCACCAGCTCACCATCCACTAAGTCACTCTTCCATCATATCTTCCGTAAGGCATACTAATCTCTGCTCCAAGCCTTGTTCCGAGCCGGTCACTTGATAAACATGTGGTAGAACGGGAAATGAAACTAAGTTTAGCCTGAAAAATATTGGTACTATCGAACGGAATTGAAACAAAATCACGATTATATTGGTAGTGGGGAGAGAACATTAGTGTTAAACAGGGTTCTCTGCTACGAGCCCTGGTCCGAGCCAGTCACTTGATAAACATGTACTAGATCAGGAACTAAGTTTGGCCTGAAAAATAATGGTATTGTCGAACGGATTTGAAGGAAAATCACGATTATAATGGTAGTGGGAAGAGAACAATAGTGTTAAATAGGGTTCACTGACACTCTACTAGTATCTCATCACCACGAAACGAGCATACTGTGCATTCACAATTCAATACGATTATATTGGTAGTGGGGAGAGAACATTAGTGTTAGATAGGGTTCACTAACACTCTACTAGTATCTCCTCAACACGAAACGAGTATACTGTGCATTCACAATTCATTAATTTGCATCTTAGATTGAACACATTGTTTACGAAATAAAACTCTGCAACTACGGACTTGCTGCAACACAAGGTGTGATTCCACCCAAGAAAGTAGTCCCAAAGCTTAGACCAAGTTTGGCACAATAATCAATCTAATGTATACAAACCGAATACAAATAAGTCTTCAGTAATTAGGACATCTGAAAATATCGGCGGATTGGACACATTTTCCCCAACAAGCAGGTTGGTAGAGAGATAAAAGCACGGCGCAGAATCTTTGCTTGGAGAATGCTGCCAAGTCGAGTGCCCTTGATGGGCGGGGCGATGCGTGAGGGTTTGGGCGGGGTGCGGCCCAGTAGTTCCCGGGTAAAGGTCCCGGGCCGAAGTGCCCGGTCCACTGTCATCAGACAGGCCAAGGCCGGAGGGGATATTCAGGGGAATCTCTACAGAGCTGAAAGAGGAGAACTGACGTGATTAAAAGGCAGAGAAGTGTTAGCGACAGTCTAGCTAAAGGCGACTGGTGCAGTGTCAAAAGCATTCATATCTGGTGGAAGATTTTGAGTGGGATCTGGAGGGTTTCTACCCCGAGTAATGAGTTTATACCTGAATATATTGTGATGTCAGTCATGTTCGGAAGCTGACTACTTGGAAACCCGGCCCACCTCCACACCCCGTGTTAGGCCCGGCGTCCACCTGCTACGATAGAATCGTAGACCTCCCGATATGGCACCGATACAAAATGTCAAAATCAGTGCCATATCGGGAAGGTGCAAAATCGTAGACATATGTCTAGACATGCCAACCCACCACGCATTTTATGGGGGGTTTATCGGTGTCTAACCGCAGAAACGTGGTCAACTGCCCCGATATTAGGTAACCTTCCGACGCGATTTTGATTTTTTATCGGGAGGTGCATCGTAGGGCATATCGGTGCCATATCGTAGTAGGTGGACGCCGGGCCTTAGACAATGCTTGGATATCAACATGCACAATCGTGCTGTATGGAAAACCTTATTGTAACAAAGATATGCCGGGATATACATTTTGACCTGGGCACACATTGAAACCAGCTGTAATGAGTATGATCCCAGTATGAATAAAAGTAAAAAAAGAAGAATAAAAAGCTCATCTATATATGTTTAGGACCTGAATACACGAACGGAAGAGGCATACCCCTTCCCCCTTATTTCAGACTAAAAAATATCTTCTTGGAAATAATCATATTACAATGAGAGCTAGTCGCTGCTGTTGATGATATATAGAACTGAATTATGTTTCAGTGTGGTAATCACATTGTTTAAATAGGAAATAAGAGTACAAGATTTTTGTATGTGTTCTGGCCCTCGCGTATCAATTCCCCCCTGATTCCACATTACTGCGCTGTACACACAGCCGGTTTGGGAATTACTTAGTTGCATTTATCTAGAGATGAATGACATTCCACCCAAGAGAATATGCACTGCAAAGACTACAAAGGCGGGCAGTATATTTCTGTATTCCCGCAGGAGTGTGTCTATTTGGAACCTTCAACTAACTTAATGTAAAAACACCATTCTATCTACGGAGTGTTTTGGGACGTTGCCGTTCTAATGTTGAAGCTGTGGTGTGATTCATATTACACTCTTGGGTATATAGCCGCCATATGCTAACTCTGTATCAACAACATATTCTGTATTATGTATACATTTCCACGACCGAACAAACATCGCTCAGTAAAAAGAGTGTATTTCATCTAACACATAGAAAGTCCATATATACAGACAGCTTAGAAAAGGTATCGATAGTAAAAATGAATCTCACAATTACTACACAACTATAAATCAGTGGAGAGATACTGTTAGTGTTTAACACCTGTACTTTTTTTAGATAATAGTCAAACTCAAATCGTTTTCTGGATCTGTTCGTACAACTACTGAATAATCTTTTCTAACGTTTTCAAATTCCCCAGGCCACTGGTACACTAGCTAAGAAAAGCTGATTGCCTTATTCAATTTTACATAAATCCCAAAATTTATAGAATAGCAAAACACCAATGTGTTTATGAAAGGAGCAGTGATTCGCGTGCCTCCATCCTGAAACTCTCCAGAGAAGCGCCATTTAACTCCCCAGCCAACACCACAATGCGGCAAGCAGCCGTAGATATGGTTATCTTGACAATTGATCGTGTCAATAATGGACATTCCCTGCTCCGCCCTTCTAACATCACTTCCTCCTTGTTTTAGTTTTAGTCAGTCCTACTGTTTGGTGTCATTAATAACACGCCCAATGCAGTACTGCCGACGCGTATTTTCATTTCACAAGGGAATTATAGGGTAACTTCCCCCAACTAAACCACTGCGCACCAGTCATTTTTAAAACACCAGATCGGTATTTATGTATGCAGTTGATTTCCTGAGGGATCGGTCGATCAACTGAGATCCATATATATATATATATATATATATATATATATATATATATATATATACTCGCATATTTGTATCGTATGCTGTTATGATGTGCTACTTTTGAAAACATATATATTTCTGTAAGAATGTATTCACCAATTGGGCTTCACAAATCTGTAGGAGTAATAACATATAAGGAACCAATAACTTGTTATCTAAGGCCCGGCGTCCACTGAGATCCCGACACCCTACGATAGACCTAAGACTGGAGACACACCAAGCGATAAACGCAGCGATTTCTGGAATCGCCAACACAAAATGATGTGTATGAGCTATAATTTCATATTTCACCTCACTATTGCTTCTGATGCGCTAAATTATTGGTGGGAGATATTACTATGAAATAATATCTGACATACATGCCATTTTGTGTTGGCGATTCCGGAGATTGCTGCCATTTCTCGCCGGGTGTGTCCCCAACTTTATGCCGGGGACACACCAAGCGAGTCAAGATCTCTGGAATCACCAATACAAAATAGCATATATGTGAGATATTTTTTCATAGTAATATCTCCCACCGATGATTTAGCATCTTGGAAGCAATAATCAGGTGAAATATTGAAAAATAGCTCACATACACGCCATTTTATGTTGGCGATTCCGGAAATCGCTGCGTTTATCGCTTGGTGTGTCTCCAGTCTTAGGTCTATCGTAGGGTATCGGGATCTCAGTGGACGCCGGGCCTTAGATAACAAGTTATTGCTTGGTGTGTATCCAGCTTGAAGCCGGGGACACATGCACCAAGCGATTGAAGGCAGCGATCTCCCGAATCGCCAACAGAAAATGGCATGTATGTGAGACATTTTTTTCATAGTAATATCTCCTGCCGATGATTTAGCATATTGATCAGAAGCATTATTCAAGTGAAATATGAAATAATAGCTCACATAAACGCCATTTTGTGTTGGCGATTCCGGAAATCGCTGTGTTTCTCGCTTGGTGTATTCCCAGTATTACGGTTCGTGCATTGGGGTGCATTCTCGGGTGCATCGGCTACGGATTAAACCTGGCTTTTCAATGCAATCTCGATTTTGTGTCACTGTGAACTGACTATCGTAGTTAATGCTCAGTGGACGCCAGGCCTTACTGTGAAAATAAAATTATTGTGTATATTCAGCCCATAATTCACAACGATAAGGTGGTTGTTTTTCCCCTCAAGATGTTCCGTTACTTCCTCATTTAGTGAATGCCTTTGATTATCTTTTTTCACACAGGATCTGAAAATGTATGGCTAGCACAATACTTGATAAAAAGAAATGGGCTGATTGGCTCACAGGAACTTCTAGATGAGACTGCAGACAGAGTGCCAAATACAGTACTGACACCAAACACCAGAGTACTCATGTGTTGTGCCGCAGTAGTTCTCCTCGTCACCACGAGATGGGGATGGTGTACTGCGGGCCCCGGTGCTGATTGAGGAGCAGCTCCGAGCTGCTCAGTAATTAGCTCAGGTTTACACAGATTTCAGCGGCCCTGCACACCGATCGCGGCCGTATTTATCCTGTCTAATTGGGTTCAACCGTGAGGCTAACCTGGCATTATCTGTAGACTAAATTGTGCTTATTAGGGAGAAGTCCAGGGCGAATTGCCTTTAGTACCAGGAGAGCCATTTGTCCGATGCTATAAGATGCACCTTTCACAAACAGGTCTCTTTTGTGTAGTGTTTTAAATGCTATTCTACCTTTGACTAATTCTTTTTTAACAGACAGTGTCTATAGATGTATGATGCTTTTCTTATTCATTCATTTCTATATTTTGTTTTATCATTTATTGATTCAATCGGATTTTATGTATATGGTTGGATATGATATATCAGTCTATTGTTATGACCATTAGGTTCACAAAGAAACATTATACATTGCAGTATTATGAAGAGATTTCATACTAACTGCATTCATATCAATTCAGATAGCCGTGTACTAAAAAGACCAAATATGTCAATCTAAATATAAAAAAATACCCTTATCATATTTCCAGAAATTAAAGTGCCAGAGCAAATCATCCAGTATCGGTTTGAACAAAAGTGTACAATTATGTATGAAGCAAGCACATGAACCAAGTAATGTCTGCAGCATTAGGTTTATTCTTTTGTTGTTGTTTCTTAAGGTTATATTGCGTGTACATAATCACCAAATTCGGCTATGCAGCTTTTCTTCCACCTGGGCCCTAGCCCCTGCTCCTCATTCTCATGGTTGGTGTTGAGCCGAATGGACAGTGGGTACCATTCTTGTGTAAGTCTTTGGTATGACCCGACCGGGATTCAAATCCGTGATCTCCCAGGTTTGAGGCGAACACCCATACCACTTAGCCACCGAGCTTGGTAAAAATGAATCGGCCTCAGGAAGATTACTAAGAAAGCAGTACCTTGTATCATAGGGATAACGAATTGATTGTGTAAAAGACTGTAACCGAGATATACAGGTTATTTTAAGCCATAATACCTGGGGCTATGTGACCGTTTGCTAGGATAATTATCTGTTAACCAAACACATGTTATATTTTGTTAATCAATTACTGGAATGATTTAGCAACAACTGCAGTGATGTTGCTAGTTGCAAAGTAAAATTCTGTCTCGGTTCGAGGTTATTGATATTGTATTGGATATATGCTACATATGCATATCGAACGAGGAAAACTATCTGCCTTTATAAAGTATATATATAGAAATTATACCCATATCAGTGTATGTGTGTGTAGTTTAATGGATGTGAAATATACAACCTGCATTACGGATTTAACATCCCTAGATCATGCAATAAAAGGCAAGAGCTCCCCCTGCTAGCTTATAATAGCACAGTTACAGTTTTCAAGGTGATATTTGAAGTAATCTTGGATGGGATCAGATTCCCGTGCCCAAAGTTTTGATCGATTACAAAACACCACGGACCTCTTGTCAAAACAAGCCAAAGTAGATTATTCAGATGTATATTGGGATTGTGTAGGCGCGTTTTAATGCATTGTTCATCCTGAAAACCAGTGATTAATGAAGCTATTCATGATGATTATTTATCGTCATTATTGACCCTCCCTTTAAATCTAAGGTGTTTATCTCGTGTAAATCCTCAAAGACGGTAACATAAAAACTCTGACAAAGGACTTGAATGATTAAGAAGCCTCACTAATGTAGTCTTCGTGCTCTTACTATCTCCATATCTTCCGTATCTGGTACAGACAGACACAGATTGGCTCAATAACTTGGACAGTATGCGTGTGAAATACAGCAACAAACTGAACAGACTAAACAGAATCGAAAATTATAAGACATCTCCAGCAATTGGAGTGTCATTAGAGTTCGGATGGTATATTTTATAATCACTCCTTTTTTTACAATTTTTTTCAAGTAAGGTACAATTCTCTTGCCTTGCTGCTATTGCTAGATTATGTTTTCAAATATGGAGTCGCTGTAGGTCTATCAATGTGAGATTGATGCAAACTCCCTAAATGGACAGCACTGCTCTGAACATGAATATATAGAAACCAAAAGTCAATATGCATATAAAGATACAGCAATTGTAAATTATGGTCTGTGTTTGTGGAAGCCATTTCTATCAACAAATGTGAAGAATTGATAATCCCTCCTTTCCCATTCATCATGTAACTGGTCCAATTCTTTTCTAATAAAGTAGTATATACATTGTGGTTGTTCTATGTTTATCCTTCAAAACATAGATTCATCACTTTTCAGAGCAGAATCCTACTTGCAGATCCCAGCTCCCCACCAGTAACATAGACATCAGTTCACCAGCATATATAACAGTTCAACCACTGCTTAATTATATTTGTGAATGTGACTTTTCTTTACGCCTTGCAATTTCGAAATAAAATGGAAATAGAAATGTGATGATCGTCTATCCTATTCTCTCCCCTGAAAGGACTCTTATCTCGTGAGTTCCTCAGAATTACTCAAAGCGGCTCTTAGTTAGATAGTTCGGACTTTCCCCACCAGGGGTTGTGACTGTGACATGCTGTCATTAGCTTGACCGTCAGAAGGAGTTGCTCCAGTGACACTGCAGGAGGGCCACAAGATGAAAACGGTTACAGCTGATCAGAATTATGGCAGTATTAACCTTTTGCAAGGTTCCCTTTCAATATGGGATGGTCAAGCTTTGGGCGAGACTGGCGAATATCTGTTAGTACTTCAGATATCAATACTTTCTTTTGAGAGGTAGTGCATATATCTATAAACTCTCTATATGTCACATATGCTTTTATTGTTTAGAGTAACATTCTATATAATACCATTGCTCGCAAGTTTTAAGGTCGATAGAATCATGTGTTCTCGCCAAATAGAAATAATGCAACAACAATAGATGTTAACAAAATAGCATGATTTATTTTGTCAAAGTTCAGTCCACTCCAAACGATATAGAGACCATATATACATTGGATGATATATAAAAGACTATACAATATTGAGAAATGGGTCTTGAATTCAATGATTCGTTCTAACTTGAACTGGCATTACATAGAATCGTAGTGTCGTAGAGTTTATATCAATTAGGATAGTTGAGTCGTCTGAGTTATCCATGAATCTCCTTTATTAATTCAATCATTTTGTATGAGTTTTTGGTATTTTGACCTTAGTCATATAATACAAGTTGACTCCAATATCCCTTTGTTGACAGGGTTGATATTTCTTATTTTTCACAGTAGAATTCGGATATATATATATATGTGTTTCAGTGCAGAGGTTCTCCAAACTGTATACATGTTCCCTTCAGCGTTATTAATTTTCACTCAGTCACCGCTTCGATCTCGCAGTAGAAATACTGGAGATGCTCACATTTCTGAAATCACATTTAAATATCCTTCGGCGTACCAGAGGTTTCCTACGTTCTTTTTCTTCCGTGTAGTTTAGATCCAATATCAGCTTTACATATGTACATCACATATATCCACATATAAATCGTACATCCGTGTTTATGTTTATTTCCAGTAATTAAATACTTAAAGCATGTCCATTAATATACATTTCCCCTTCTCCATTAATATCCCCAATCACATCTCATTCTCCTTGTCGCTTCACCAGCCCCACACATGGGACCTGTTTCACTAGTTTCGTGACAAAAGTGTTAGACAGACACGAGAAGCGGCACCAACAGTGCAAGCAAGAACGGACAAAACGAAGTCACGTTTCATAACGCATGTCACATCTATTGTCGCATGTTGTGTCGCAATGTTGGTGTTGCAAACAGTGACACTACAGCGCCACTTGTGCCAGCGCTACTTGTATTGTCACGAAACTAGTCAACCCCAATATGTCTGTATGGTGTCACAGACGCCATCTAGACATGTCACGAAACTAGTGAAACAAGTCCCAGGTCCAATCGGAATGCCGCTAGAATATTTGATACGATCTGAAGGTCACAGAACAAGATCAGTGATCATATTGACATATCAGCAGGGCTGCTCTGGCCATCAATAACTGGTTTAACCCCCACACCCTCTGTTAACCCACTACACCACACCCCCTACACCCACCCTCACCCCACTACACCACACTAGTGGTCCCCAAGGTCCGTCGCTCTCTCAGGATCCAACTCGAAGTAGCGCGGATCCTCCTCGCGTTCTATAAACTCCGTGCGGTCCATTCTGGCCAGCGTGCTATTGCCATAATCCTGTTCGTGGGCGAGGGGTACCACGGGGTATGCAGGCAGGGTGTTTGACCGGTAGCCGTAGGGCCCCCCGCCGCTGGCCGCCGTCCGGCTCATGGTGCCCGTGTGGGTGGCCGGGTCGCCGGCGCGGGGCTGCGGGAGCGGCATCTCCCAGATGTGCGCGTACTCGTTCTTGTCGTGGCCCGGGAGCATGCCCTTGTCGACGTCGTGGTGGTGGGCGTCGCTCGTATCGTAGCCCGACTTCATGTACTGTGCCTCCACCTCGCGGCCGTGGATTTGCTGCGCGGTGGGTGGTCGGCGCGTGCTGCCGTGACGCCTGTGACAACAACAAAAATACCGGAATATTACAAGTCAGTACGGACTGCAGGATACCTAGACAATGATAGTAATAGAAAAATACTCAGAACAAAATTAAGCTAAACTGAAATTTAATGTATGTTGGACTGACAAAATATAGGAAATCATCATATAACAAAGGGGTCATATATACTGGAAAGCCTTATTGTAGGGAAATTCATGTCGTCAGAGACAATGGAGTCATTCGATACCAATAATATAACTCCATTGATGTAGTTGCATCTATTACTACTACTACCGATATTTCGAAAACTTTTGTCACTTCTTTGTCAACTACTATTCTACTACATAATATTATCATCGATATTATCACTAGCAATATTTATAGCACGCAGAGTAACTATGACTAAAACAACACCCCCTACACCTAGTTTACTAATTACATCAAAATTCATAGAACAAATATGATCAATAACACGATTACTGTAAGCAGGTACTACTTTTGTTTATATGTTGTTTTTAACACTGAAGACATTTGTTATTGGAATAAATCTATCCTTTTTAAACAAATGTCCCTGCCTCAGCTAGTATAATCAAAGTGGATAAAGACCTATAAATAATTGATATTGCAAATATGTACTTACCCTTTAAGGACAATTAATCCGACAATGAAGATAACAAGTCCAATAGTGACAGCCACAGCTAAGATAACCACTATAGAAAGACCTGCAAATGGGCGAAAGTAACAGCGTTAGCACCGGTGCGTGGATGTAAGCGACTCGGGTACATTATGACTATAGTGTGGCGAGGTGACGCCAGATGGCAGGCCAGCATGGCCACACTCGAGTGGAAACACATTGGGAGGTGCGAGTGCAAAGATTCCTTCGCGTTTTGTTAAGAATATATCGTATACTGTTATCTCATACATGCAATGCATGGTGATCATCGTTGATTTGGATGTAAAACAATATCAGTCATATCCCAATACTAGTGACCAGATGAGCTCTAGTATCAATTTTTGTATTTTATCATAACAAAAATTTTATCATAGAAAACCTTTTTTATCATAGAAAACATCTAAAGCCATCTACGCAAACTAAAATCCCTTATGCACAACTTTTAAATATCTTTATATGATAAATGCAAATTCAGGCTTCAGTGAGTTGAAAACACATTGACCGAAACATAACACATGCAGTTTTGATGATTATCCATGCATAACATGGCTTATATCACTTAAGTCCTACGTTGATTAAAAAAAAAGTATGAATCTTATATGAGACCAACACTTACCTGAAGGCATATTTCCGGTACCAAGGACACTGTGGGCAAATATACCACCGTTACCTGAAAGTAGAAAATTCAGCTTAGTCTTTCCTTGTGAGAAATCAATTTGTGATTTTCTGTGTGATATCCTTAAAGGAGTCTACGTCTTTCTGGGGACGGGTCGACAAGTCATTAAGATCACACACTACTTCTCTGACGTGTGAGAGATTGATAGAATTCCGGCCGAACTGAGAACTACTACAATCGAACATTTTTGATTGGCACGAAATACGACAGGCTTACTTATAGGCCAAATGTATTGAAAGATTAAAGCCAATCAATACGCCAGGAAAACCAGAGGTTCGTACTTCAGTTTAATTCACTCATAGGGTTTAGATTGGGTTCAGAATCACTGTCACATTCAGATTCTGTGGATCTTTATAGCTCGAGCTGCTCAAAGCAATTGAGAGACACGGGAGTCTGATTACTTTCGAGAATGGGTTTGACCTGAAGATGCAACTTAATGAGTCTGGGCTGGATTTTTATCTAAAGCTGACAGTTTCGATTTGGGTGAATATCTCGATGAGACTGATTCGTGTGTAAGTAAAGTATTTTATATTCATCTCGAATAATCCAGGTTTACTTAAACCCAGTCGATGGACGTAAACGACTAAAGCGCCAGTTTACATGTAGACATTATATTAACGTAACCTACAGATCATATCAAATATTCTAAGATATGGGTCTTTTTTCTTACATTGCGTTAAATCGCATGTGTAATATTGATGAATCTACGTTGTAGGTCATCATTAATTGCACAACTCAATCCAAACGAGCTTAATGCATGATGTGGCGTACTTCAGACACGATCGGACTGGAGTCTATGATACGCGAATTGATACTGTGAGAAATTGACTACTTAACATAAAATATTGAATGGAATAAAAGTAATTGCTTGTTCCAGGGATTTATACACGATATCGAAATGCAGAAGTCGTTGTATTCATTCAGACTGCCTACTCTGTATTAGATACTTTCCCTAGAGTAGTATTCTATATCCGTGTAAAGTTACACGGTATAAAAAGATTTTCTTTTCCTTTTCCTAGTAAACCCAGTCGATACGATAATCATATTTACGGACATTGTATTACTCAAAATGACGAAAAGCCCAATCTCATTTACAAAAGAGGTAACGTTACATGATACATGAACCAATTACGATAAATGTGTACCTCATTGGTTACTATATGATTTCATTTCACCGCTGTATGCTTGGGACTGACGTATTTGAGTCCCTTGCTCGTAAACTTGAAACAAGTGGCATAGAATGATTGCTAGTTCCATTATCATCCACCAGACAAATAGCACGACTTTTAGTTAGAGGACAACCGCTGTAATCAGTTGTTACAATCCATTCAAAATAAAAACAAAAACAAAACAAACTATTGATAACTGACCTGGCACTCAGTGCTGTTATATTTTTGCGATGGGGGCGAGGTAACTATCTCCATAACACAACAGCTATCTGACTTATAGGGTACATAACTATTATGTAGTGGAGATGGCCATTGTGCTCCGACGCAAAACAAAACAAAAGGTTAATTTTGTCAAAAGGTTAAAATTATCAATAAATTTTTAAAAGGAAATTTGTTCCGCTCTCCAAAGAGGAGCTTTAGTCTCGTCTCATGATTATCAAATCATTATAACAACAGTGATAGCAATGGTTGCACCCCGAATTTCCCACTGAATTCATGATAGCAAAGCAAGCAATCACTCCGTGCCCTATAGAAACATACTTCGCAGATTAAAGATTATCTAGAAATACAGCGTCACGTTCATGACCTGTTACATTTAACACTATACGTGACAAGTCATTTGATGGAACTCTCTAGTCGCTAAATCCTCATCTGTTAACACCTTTTCCTATCATGCACTTTTGACGATTTTCTTGCCTATGGTTATGATAACCATATATATGACTCTCTTGGACGGTCATTGTACTATGTCATCATTTTTTTTTACTTGAATGAAAAATACAATTCTAGAAGCGGAGACTCACCTGATGTGCAATTGGCCGGCTTGCCCACCCAGCGCCCGTCCTTACAGAGCAGCTCAGTGCGCTCACCCGTGTCGTTACAGCCGAGCACGGCACGCGAACCTGACCGCTTACTCCAGCCGTGAGCCGGCTGGTCCGGGTCTGCACACCCGACGGCTGCAAGCAGAGGAAATCAGTGTTAAAACGGAAGTCTTGTAACTCACTACGAGGAGCTTGTACATGTACGTAGGTCAGTGGCTGGTACTTGGTATTATATGCAGACATGGTTAGTGTGCCAGAATGAAATCTGTTGTTTTGCTCTGAAACATTCACCGAGTTCGAAGGACGAGGTGAGTATTTCCGACCAAAAACAATGAGGAACAGATGTTATTCAGACATGCTCACTTTTTCTCATTATTATTATCATCATCATCATCATCATCATTATTATTATTATTATTATTATTATTATTATTATTATTATTATTATTATTATTATACATGGAAATCATTAACCCTGTAGTCGTAGCATGATGGCTGCCAATTTAAAACAGGTCATATGGTACCGAGGGGTGTATGAATATTATTACGTCACTCAGTAACGAACGGAATACGTATCCTGGTCAGTAAAAGTGAGACACTCGTTCATAGGTATATCCCTTGTCACTAGGTCTGAATGCTGGCTAAGGATATCTGCTTGGGGAGTGTGCATATGTAGCTGGGACTAGGGTCCACTCTGTGCCCTATAACTCCATGTTGTTATACGCGGTTTTATTGTAATTCTTCGTATTACTTAATCAGCTACAAAAGCTTCTAAGTTAAGAAGCTACATCTGATATTGATTTTCCTTTTGAGCAGGGTGGGAGCAAGGTGCCTTTTGAATCGTGTGTTTTCAAGTGTAGGCAAGAAACAGAGTGTGTCGTTTTTCATGAAGCATACTGAAATAGGACTTGTTATGACCAGTCCAATGTAGTAAACACAAGTTCTTTTCCTATATCAACAATTCACTTAACGTGCAACTTAAACCACATACGCCCACAGACCAAGACGAGATAGGAACAATTCCGTTCCCAGTTAGGAGCAGGGAGCTGTTTCAAAAAGTGGGTTAAGTCGATGGTTTTGAAACAGCTCCCAGATCTGTAGCTGAAAGTTTATCATAGAAATACAGGCGGTCGTAGGATGGAGCCATGTGAGGAGTCATTGAGATGTAAAGATGATGACTTCCACTACCAGTGACCCCTCCAATAAACCATCTAGAGGTCACAGACACCCGCCATCAACTCCGGGTGCAGGCAGCGACCCACCCGTCTGCACTGGCGGTGTGCTCAGAGTGGGGTGAATGGATTTGATGTAATCTACGGGAGCAATGGACCGAGCGCCTCACGGCATCAGCATGGTCAGATACAATGGGGGGTGGGGAGAGTGAAAGGGTTTAGCTTTGCACTTATCACATTTTCCACTTAGTGTCGGTGTTTGGGAATATTGAAACACACGGAAAAATAAAGTCACTCAGTGTGTATTAAGAGTTAACGGAACTGTAAGCCACTTAAGGTATGCTTTTAGGAAATGGAAAGGATATATTAAGTGATTTTTCAAGTGAAGTGCCACGCTAAAGCTACTTTGTTAAACCTAAATTTAACAATCTAAACCTAACGTGCGCATTCAATCATCTGAACACACCTTTGAAATGAACACACCTTCCTGCTAGTAACGAACTTTCGATTAATGCTCTTTTGAAACTATGACGCGCCCAAAGATAGTGGAGAGGAAGCAAGTAGTGTAGGGTATGTCGGTTTTAGGATGGCTACTATACCCCTGGATACAACAAAGTACAAGTACATAGGTACATATGTTTATCCATACATTCGTGATTAAATTAGAAGACGACTGAATGCATACTACACAGTCTTAGTATTACACCATGCCGCACTCCTTTCCTTCCCCTCCTACATAACGATAAAAAAAAGACTGACATTTACGCGCGAGTAGGGGTGAATGACAGAGGCGGGGTTGTTTTCGTTGTGAATGGAGGCTAGGGGTCTGTAAGGGGGGTCTGTAAGTACAACACAGACCCCCGGGGCGCAAGGGGACCCATACCGGGTACACACCCCTCATACGGTCCAGTCCTCCCCACACCTACCCTTTTATGGCGATTTAGATCACACGGAAGAAACATCTTCCCTTTTTACAAACGCCTACTTGGTTTTTTGTTCCCCAACCCCTAACCCCCTCCCACCCCCGCAGAGGAGACACAGCTGGCGCCCTCAGTGAGACACCGCACACAACTCCCGCTAGAGTTAGCACATTGACACCTTATCTGTCAGCCGGCTGTGATGAATGGGTCGCCCACGTTCGGGACCGCCAATCTAGGCTTAATGTGGCGTAATGGCCACGCCTCTTAGGCCCACATCAATCGCTAAGTCAGTGCGCAGGCCTAAGTGCCATTCTGATCGGGCTAAATTGTATTCTCAGTGGTGTCTGGGGAGAGGAGGTTCTAAGCCTCCGCTGTAAGCCTCATCTCTGGTACACCTCCCGGTGGCCTCCCGGAGGTGCCCCACTCTCCTCCCGGTGACTCCCTCCCCACGTTCCCAGCCTCCCCTCCACGGTCTGACATAGGGATTCCAGTCAGGTAACTCAATACTAGTATCTAACTCTGCAATCTGAACCTGGCTTCCAGGCGGGAATATAGAGCTGCAGATTGGATCTGACATCGGACATTGTGCCTCTCTCTAGCAGTAAGTGCAGCATTTAGATCCATTAGGATACAGTGGTTTATCATTTGACATATGGTTTTAGGTCATGATATTAGGATATCATACTAATACATAATGTAGGTATGCACCTATTAGTGCGGAGCCGTTGTTATGTAAAACACACTTTACTGATATCAACCTAACCGCAGCATGAAACTATATATACGACGCAAGAGGGACCATTATATGAACAATATGAACATTTAAAGACCAGCAGCGTCAAATGACCAGTTGGCAGATGAACATGAAGGTCCTCCTAATATAAATCGACAATGAAATGAGCATGATCTGATTTTCTTGAAAATAATGTATTTTGTGTTGTTTGGAATCGTGCAAGGAAGAGCGCTCCTCTTAGGATGCGATTGTACACTATCCTCTTATTACCTGAATAAAGAAATAAAAAAATAAAAAATCAGAATTGAATGAATGTAATATTACTATTAAGTATAGCATGTTTAATCAAAGAAAATTTAAGAATACAGTGGGGATATGTAATCTTGAAGCTTATCATACACCTGTGCACTCTGTTCTTATGCTTACTGATCTTTGCTCCCTAATCATAAAAATGATGTGCGGCACAATATACCGTGTACGGTACAGCTCTGCGTGCCCATATTGTACTTCGAATGGCGATTACAGGTGATTCCTTATCAATCTGAATCATTGCAAGGTGAATGATAAGGGGAAAACTGACTTGGGCATTTAATCTGATAATCATCACTCACTCCCGGATTCGGAAATGCGCTCCTTCCGCCTAACGGCGTCGGGGCAAGTATCTGCCGATCCGGGAGTTCGTAACAGTTATCAGATTAGATGGCCTGTAAGTTTCCCCACTATATTTTCAAGGGGTGTTTTTATAAAAGAAAAAAAACTTTTGATAAAAGGATGTGACATTGGAAGATAATTCACGGATGGAACTCGAATAATATTGTACGAGGAACAATATATATTATGAAGTTCCAGCATTAGATGCCATCGCAGCATATATGCAAAATGTGTGTTTGTATTTTCCCTGTGGCCGAGACATAGCGTATATAATATTGATGGCATAAGGTGTAGATAATCCCAACACAAACGCAGCACCTTATAGCAAGCTATCAGAGGGGTCTAACGGGGGACCTGACATCCTCCCAGAGGACGACGCCCTGTGGATCTAACCTCATGTTGCTGATGGCGGCGAGTATAAGGTTCCTCGTGCGGGCTTTGATCAGCAGGCGTCAGGGCTGAACAGTGTGCTGAGAAGGAGGGGGTAGAGACGGGGGGTTGTCATTGACGGCTCATCCTAAGCCGGGCTAAGCCTCAGCCTGTCCGCGCTTTGACCTACCCAGTACCACTAGGCTCTGCCTGCCCTCCGCGCCTCGTCTCACTTCACTCTTTACGTCTTCACCCACTCCACCAATGAGCCCCGCCCTGCACCACCCAGAAGGCCCAAGCCCCTAGATGTCCAACTCCTCCACGCTTATATCTATCTTCCTTACCATTACTTTAGTATCTAGTACACCCAGCCTATTTAGTATCTAATACACCATACCCATTTAGTATCTAGTACACCATACCTTTTTAGTATCTAATACACTCTACCTATTTAGTATCTAGTACACCATACCCATTTACTATCTAATACACCCTGCCTATTTAGTATCTAGTACACCATACCCATTCGGTATCTAGTACACCCTACCTATTTAGCATCTAGTACACCATACCTATTTAGTATCTTGTACACCCTACAGGTCTATTTAGTATCTAGTACACCCAGCCTATTTAGTATCTAATACACCATACCCATTTAGTATCTAGTACACCATACCTTTTTAGTATCTAATACACTCTACCTATTTAGTATCTAGTACACCATACCCATTTACTATCTAATACACCCTGCCTATTTAGTATCTAGTACACCATACCCATTCGGTATCTAGTACACCCTACCTATTTAGCATCTAGTACACCATACCTATTTAGTATCTTGTACACCCTACAGGTCTATTTAGTATCTAGTACACCCAGCCTATTTAGTATCTAATACACCATACCCATTTACTATCTAATACACCCTGCCTATTTAGCATCTAGTACACCATACCTATTTAGTATCTAGTACACTCTACCTATTTAGTATCTAGTACACCCTACCTATTTAGTATCTAGTACACCATACCCATTTAGTATCTAG
Source organism: Alentia gelatinosa (assembly GCA_950022655.1). Taxonomy (NCBI): domain Eukaryota; kingdom Metazoa; phylum Annelida; class Polychaeta; order Phyllodocida; family Polynoidae; genus Alentia; species Alentia gelatinosa. The sequence goes on along the minus strand of OX465588.1, from coordinate 17,385,108 downwards.
TACACCATACCCATTCGGTATCTAGTACACCCTACCTATTTAGCATCTAGTACACCATACCTATTTAGTATCTAGTACACCCTACAGGTCTATTTAGTATCTAGTACACCCAGCCTATTTAGTATCTAATACACCATACCCATTAACTATCTAATACACCCTGCCTATTTAGTATCTAGTACACCATACCTATTTAGTATCTAGTACACTCTACCTATTCAGTATCTAGTACACCCTACCTATTTAGTATCTAGTACACCATACCCATTTAGTATCTAGTACACCATACCCATTCGGTATCTAGTACACCCTACCTATTTAGCATCTAGTACACCATACCTATTTAGTATCTAGTACACCCTACAGGTCTATTTAGTATCTAGTACACGCTACCTATTTCGTATCTAGTACACCATACCCATTTAGTATCTAATACACCATAACTATTCAGAATCTGCAATGCCCAGCTCCTTGCCGTCCATCCATTTAGTATCTAGTACGTAAGACGATATATATATATATATATATATATATATATATATATATATATATAATATATATATATAAATATATATATATATATATATATATATATATATATATATATATATATATATGTTCCTTTCGAGATATACATGTACCTCACTGCATACCATACTTTCATGTCCTGTCCTGTCACATATTACTGATCCATGACCCAATAGTCCCTATTTCTACAAGCCCCGTCTTAACCTATTGTCGCGCCCCTACCCCAATCTCTGCAACCCTCCTTAACCCAGCCCCACCCTCTTCCCCTCTCTCTCTGTCCCCCTCCCCACTCCTCCTGCACCCCAACCCGGATCATCGCCCGGAGACGGGGCATCATCAGGGGGCAGGAAGGTCAGTCTTGCTTGACCTTCAGGGGCGCGCGTGTCAAGCCCTGATTAATTCAACAGCCGTCCAGATGTCGGCATGAGTTAGTGACGACTGGGCATGGGAAGGGGGTTGGGGTGGGGTGGTAAGGATTGGGGTGCGGCAAGGGGGGAGGGGGCCATTGGAGGCGGTATCAGATGGTGCCGGGGGTCAAGACTAGCGACCCCGTATCATCGCCAGGCCATGAGGGTAACTGATGCATGCGTAGTAGCTTTCTCATAGTGGGCGCTGTTTTTACGACTGTCACGCCTCTACTGGGCCCTCCCCACGCTAGGTGGTGGGGTGATGGAGGTGGGGTGAGTGGGGGTCATCGGGGTGAGGGTATTTACGGGGAGATCTACTCTATCCCACTCGCAATCATTGCCCTAACCTCCCGGAGTCTTTTAACCGCTTTTACATCAATTGCCAATCGATATTCTTGACAAACAAGCAGGGATTATAATCCCTGGTGCCTGCTGTACAGTATTGAACACTTCATCTAAGGTTACTTGCAGTGCAAAGGAATCCTGTGAAGGCGTTTCTTGATGTAATAGATAAAGATGAGCCTCAAAGGAGTCCCCGTATTGCAAAGCGTTAGCCAGACCTTCCTGGCTTTTGCTCTTTAGTGAAGCCAACTTGCCGCCAGATCTCTCAAATTTAATTAGCAACTTCTTTTCTCGCTGCGTAATTTGACGAGAAGCGGATTAGTATCTTTAACTTACATGAGCCTGACATCGATACGTTTTAACGACACATGAAACGTTATTTGTAGAGTGATTAATGTGCCATCACACCAGCTTTAAATTTAATTTCAATCCGAAAGATGCCGTTTAACACACGTTCTTCAATGTTGTTTCTCCTTAGCTGGTTAAATTTACACTGAAGTAGCAATAGTCATCGGAGCCGACTATTTGACTCGTAAGTAGTATGTGAAAATATCGGTTTTCCGCGGGCGATATTCAGTGGACTGAGTGCCTCCGTGTTTAAAGTGAACAGTATGGACTTGTGCACACGCCCCAGAGCTTCCTACCCCGTTGCCTCATCGTGGAATGGGACAACGGCCAAGACAACGTCAATGAAATTAGCAGGTGTAGCCCACACATGTCGTTAGTCAGTCTACAATGCCGACTTTTTATGCTGGAAAAAAGTCAGGCCTAAAATGTTTTGCCGAGGAGTTCTTCACAGATGTGTGGGGAGGGCTTTTCTGTTCTCTCATGTGGCCTCCTCGAGTTGCTTGTCTATGGAAACATAAATACATTTATACTGTAGACTCCCGCCTTCGTCTTTCCCACCTTATCTGTCTCTGTCAGCCATTCATATTTCCGTTCTTTCCAGCTTTATCTGTGGCTCAATCTATTCGCCACTTTCATTATCTCCATGTTTCCACCTCCAGTTATTTTCACTCCTCTGGGACCTTCTTTATATATGTTTCAATAAACACGGGAAGTGTTCTATGGATACATGTTTTGGGATCATGTATGTTTGTGTGAATGTACGTATGTATATGCATTAAATATATATATATATATATATATATATATATATATATATATATATAATATTATATTAAATATATATAATATATATATATATATATATTCTTCAATATTATTAACACTCTGGGCATACATCTGTCTGACTGCACATTCCGCACCTCGCGCCACCGGCCGAACACTATATACTGGCCTCAATCCCGTCGGCCTCTACTATGTGCTTATTTCTGTTTTTCATTAGATCTTGTATTCCTACTCTTCTCTGTGCTATATATTCCACGCCTTGAGGCAAGGAATGATCAGTTTCATTTCCATCAAAAACATATCCCGTTGATTAGTTCATATTTCTAGTAACTCCTCACATCTTTACAGCTCACAGTGTTTTTCCCTCCACCGAGCACCTCATATGAGCAGCTCCCTATATGCCACGCCTATTCACACTGAGTAATACGACACCCAATTACTTACTGGTCTCAGTACCAAGATGCGAGTCTGGTAGCGCATGTTGTGTGATATGATAAGGGGGGCGTGTGAACCAAAGGTGGTATGTGCTGTGGTGGATGTTTATCAGTGGAGAAGCACGTATCAGATGGTGATATCACGTGTGATGCTATCACCAACTGGCAGGGTCTTCATGGCGAGAGGAAGGTGTTTGTTGAAGTAGAAGGTGTTGGTTTCTGTGTCTCTCTTCTCTCGGCTTTCTGTGATTATGTATGTATCCTTTACCAATGGATGAGATTTTTCTTCTATCAAAACTGTATAATGTGTGTATGAATACATGTATACATATAGATAGTGCACGTATTCTAATTGATTGGATGTGTAAATTGCAGACACACAAAACATGCCGCCAGGCAGAATATCTATGTATTGCTTCAGTAAATAAAAAAATGGATATCTTATTTCCCTGATGTTTGCAATCATCATTTTCTAAGCATCCAGCGGTTCCCACATCCAATATACCTCTCTCATTATTGATTGTATTTTTAATCACTCTTGCTGCTTCATAGAAAGGACCTACATGTATATAACAAAATATCCAGAAGTGTTCTGATGCACAATATCCTTAATTTGCTTTGTTTGGAAAACGAATGGAAATCACGGATTTGCTTCTGTAAATAATCCGTCTTACAGTAATAGTATCTTTAATCGCTAGTTGGATATTATAATTTTACCTTGTCGTGTAAGTTTTAGTGTATGTATGTATCTAATATAAACTGTGTTCGTGCAGATCAAGCAGAATACGTTCCAAAGACGTTGATTAAAACTGGCATGGCTTTTTCCTCCTGCAGATAAAGACAAATTAGGATCGACTCAAGAATATTATATTGCATCTTCACCCGTAGACTATATTCATACCAGGATTAAAGGGTCTGTAATGTCTGAAGATTATAATTCTTTCATTATGCCTATGGGTGATTACATGATATGAGTAAGTTTATATTTATGATATATATCATTAAATTCATCGTCAATATTTCAACAGAAGTAACTGAAGATACAACCGAATTAGTTCAGGTTTAACTGTAATTTTAGTGTTTTTCGAATAATCAATGACATTGTGGATAAATATTTCTCTGAAGACAAGATCGAATTCAATTTTGCTCTTAAGATCACATTTACGTAACAAAACCATCATGAAAACAGAACGTCAGCCTTAGGTTTTACCAATTTAGTTGAATCTTTTGAAATTAGAAACTTCAGATAAAAATATTTGACAAAACGTAAAGACATGTAAAAAAATGCCTGCGTGTGCGGTTAGATCCTGGGAGTAATCTTGGCAATTAAATCAAGCGAGGTGGCGTTAAAAGTTTGCAGTTTGACGCAAGCAAGTTTTGTTTACGAAGGAATCCACCGCTTCCTCGTGAGTAACTCGGAGGCTGCGGAGTGGGTCGTGTTGGCGGCGAGCTGCTCTCTGTTTTACCAGGCCGTATGAATAACAAGTGGCCATATGTTTTAGCCGGCTCACAGAGGAGCGGCTCCCGTCATCACTGCCCGAGCAGCTCCCATCAATCAGCCTGAGTCTAATTGTGTGTGAGAGGGATTCACACAACAAGGCGCTGATTAAAAGCTCCCATTAAAATGTATGCGCCACTGCCTGCCGCACGCCTTTGTCTCGAGCAATACGCAATATGCTCAGTGAAGGAGAGACGGATACACCCGCTGTATAAAACACCGACGGTGACAGGCCTTATTTCCGGTCCGATGGAAACGGAAACTGTTCCCAGGGTGTACCTTTTTAGGATGTAACATCAGGGTGGGGGAAAGATATTTTTTCTTGTGTCTTCTTATTTACACTCTCTGACAGTTTGAAGTAACGATAGTTTTTTTGGTGTGTGTTAATGTTTTTTTTGGTCTGTATTCTGAATCTTCAGGCAGTGGCATTGGACAGATGTGGAGTTTCCTTTCGTTATTGTTTTTGCTCGTCTCTCGTGGTGATGGTCGGGGGAGGGGGTCCTTCCCCCGGTCTACCGCTAATGGACCTTCTGGGCTCGGGTAAAAGTGCTTTGTTATCGCCCGATTTGGCGTGCATAACACATGCGCGTCGTTCCCGGTAAAAATGCATCTTCAGAGACCCCCCTTAACCACCATCAACCTCCTTCAACACTCCCCTCTTTTATGACCCCTTCCCCCTTACAGCCCGGACCAAAGCCCATGGAGGATATCTCACTCCCTGCCCTGGAGAGATCGTCACCGGCTAACCAGGGGCTGGTCACACACACACACACGACCTGAGCGCGCACGCACGGAGAGAGGTGCCATCCTGGCCCCCTGGTGGCTGCGACAATCAAGCGTCCCATTCTTCACTCTCCGAGCACCGTCTCGCGAAATAATCGTTATTGGCACGCCCGGCCGACGTGAAACCGACATGGGACTATTGTCCGCCGGGAGGTGGGCTGGACGGGGGCCGGTACGTCTCCTGCCCGCCCGGCCCTCACGTCCTACCCCCACGGTCACCCCCCTACCAGCCCCACCCCTCTACTTCTCTCTTTGCCCTCCCTTCAAGCTTGCTCCATTTACCATCCAGTGGGCGTCTTGCCTGCTCCACCGCCCGTCTATAGATGTGTCGTATTAGTCTCCCTCCACCTGCCTTCTGACATTTCCCATCATGTCATGGCAGATTCCTGTATTGTACCTGTCCACCTCATACCGGGTCTATTTTACTTATCCTGGCTGTCCATTCTTTTTGACCTATACCTCTTGCCTCATCATCTACACCTTACATCTTACACATTTAGCTCATACAACCGTCATCCGTCCCATATTGCCTGTCCAACTCACCCGATCATTCAACCGGTCTTCTGTTTAGCTGTTTTATCAAGTTCCACATCTTGCAACATTGTCTACTCATTCCCCTCCTCCTCCCTTGTTAAGCGGATTGTTTATCTCCTCTTCTTCTTTTCCTTTTTATTTTTTTATTATTTTTTTTAATTTCTGGGTTTATTTTGGGTGCGTTCCTTTTCATAGGCATCGCTCTAACCGCCTTACCCAGTCAATCCACTTGTTTCGATGCATATATTTGATTCTACCTCTCCTATGTCAGCCTCCCAGAGCTACCCGTACTCACCCTCCTATTCCTTCCTCCTGCCCCACTCACCCCGACCCCTCCCTCCAGCTACCACCCACCACCACGTCCCACATGCCAGCCGGCCCCATGTGACCAGCGCCATCCACAGACAGCTAAACAATGGCGTCACCATCTCCACGCCAATCCCCCAGAGTTCCATTGGGCGGAAATTAGCCCCTGGCGGTGGGCACGTGAAGGAGGGCCGCGCGAGAGTTTCGTGGGAGGTGTGTGTGTGGGGGGGGGGGGGGGGGAGTAGTGTAAGGGGGAGGGTGGACCGGGTGCCATGGTAAGGGGGTCGGGTATTGCAGGCAGTAGGGGGTTGACCATGGAGGCGGTGCCACTGACTTGCGCAGAATCCGTAGACTCGTGAGACAACTTGACGATTCTTGGTCATGATTCTTGAATTCAGCACCAGTAAAAGGCTAGAAGACTAGAAATCGTCTAGTGAAACCGCCAAATGAGTGATGACCATCGATCGCCTGACTAGGTCAGATGACGCAATTTGGTACCATCTGAGGATCCAATCCGACGACTATTTCAAGGCGGTTTATTTCTATAAAAAGTCATCTAGTTTAAACGCTTTCGAGGAAATTCTTGGGTTGACGACTATTAAGACCGATATTGCGTAATTGCGCACCACCTGACGCGTATTGGCTGGACGATCTACAGTCGTCACGATTCTAATCATACACATGTAGTGTAAACGACAGGACAGACCCAGTTGAAGCCCATTTATCTGTTTTGACTATTCGACTGTAGGCTGGACTGGGGTTCTGATGATAAGGTATGAGTATAGTGTATCTGGGCAGAAGGTATTGCAATGTTGTAATCATGTAGACATACAGTAACCCCCCATCCCACAACATCCGGTCACGAGAACAACACCCACCCACCCATCCTGGGCCCGAAAAATGGCCCTGTCATTTGCGCGTGCGCACAACTCGGGGGCTTCCGGTGGGAGGATTTAACGCCACCTTACGGGATCAATTAGGGCTGTCGAACCGGGACTGTCGCCGGCCAACTGGGCGTTGACGGAAGGCGGGAATTAGGGCCACGATGGACCGGTCTCCTCTTGTCTTTGTCCTCACCGTCCCGCCTCGCGCAGGCGCAGTCAATGTGGCGCCGACGGATGAGGCACTGCGCATGCGTTCATTTATCGACGTCGGCGTTCGCCCGAATCTCGCCCGAAGCCCGAGCGAGTTCTCCCGGACGGAGCGACAACAGGCCGGGTTCAAAGAGCGCATCGATTGGGGTTAAGGCGACTGTCTTTTTTCTTTTCAAAACAAACCTGACGCATGCGCAAGAGGGGACAAAGGGATTTACACACACGGACGCAACTCTGCTAGCGACGACGCACCCCTCTACCTCCCTCCCTCCCTCCCTCCCTCCTTCCCTCCATGTCACTGCCGCAAGAATTTGGCTGGGATTACAGCCCATTTTGACTAGCGCCATCTATGGTTCAATACGAGCCATCTCCCCAGTACACACGGAACATTAGTCTGTGAAAGGCGCACGCTTTCCATGCAGGGATTGGATATTGAAAGTGTAGGTGACAGAAACGCCTATTTGGCAGACTGTGGATGTAATGGTTCTCTTACATGCGAACCCCCACTCCCCGCGCTGGCTCTCTGCGCAAACATATAAATCAAGATTGATTAGCACTGGGAATATTCCAGGGACAGACTGCCGTCGTGTTTATTATCACTCGGCTATAGGAGATAAGGCGGGCAGGGAGATTTACCCCGTTTATCTCACTTAAAACACTGAGCATAGCGATGAGCATTGTCACAGTTACCGGACGTGTTAGCCTTAAATAACCATCTCGTTATCTTCACTCAACAAGATGTATAGTCCAGATGAGGTATGCATTGTCTGGGCCTAGTGTGAGGGTCATGGGTTGGATATGATCAATAACCCCCAAAGAGAAAATAATACTTTCTTGTTGTGTGGCTTTTCGGGGCTATCCCTTTAACTTGTGTCACTCTGCACAGTCAAATTACTTTTATAATAGAATAGGGATTTTGCAGGTAGGTTATTTTGTAAATATGTTATGATTTCAAAACTGTTATGATCATAGCCAGACATTTAAATTTTGTATTTATGTAATCTACATTAATGAATCAGAGAACAGTGTCCACACAAAGCATATTTTGTTTGTACGTATAACATGAAACATAATATAATTTTGCTAAGATATTCTAGTGTACATATAGATTATTGAGCGGTGGGAGCAGGTCGCCTTCAAGATAAGTATCGTTCACCAAACCAAAATACATATAGATATAAATGTTATTTTTGGTAAAATAGGGGTTATAGCAGGCAATTCCCTGTCAGCCTAGATTTGTGCCTTGATGCAATAATTGGTCTACCATCATGAAAGTAATATTCTACCTCCTTTAGTCTACTATTCCCATATAATACAGGAGGAACACTATCCATCCCTTTCCGTTATAGAAGACATAACCAGGACAACTGTCTCATTTTTCTCTGAGTGTAAAACACTTCCAGCCCCTGTGATAACATGGCGCTGAATAGAAGATCTGTTTCTTTACAAAAACACCTGCCAGTGTACATAAAGTGATGCGATGCAGTGGGGTCTGTAGATATATATGTATGTACAACGCCCTCCCTGTTATCACCTGTCTCCATCGACCAGGCACCCTGCCAGCCTATCAACCCGTCCTAGCCGCACTCAGAGCTGCCCTGATGGGTCTTTGACAGGTCGGCCTGTGATGTAGCTGGAGATCAGAGTGGCTGGAGAGTCCTTCAAGGCGGGATCAAACGCCTGCCACCTTAAATTGGTTGTCAGAAGGATCGTCTGTCATCCTGTGTATAGGTGCACCAAAGCGGCCAGGTCGCCCCACTGATTCCGATGAGGAGGTATAGGCACCAGGTGAAGGGCGGGAGGGGGAGGGGGTTATACTGATGGAGCTTGAGTGGGATATGTGGTTTTTATATGCCACATGTAGGATATGGTGACATATGAAATTTTTTTCTAAATGCGATGTCGGACTATGTTGCCCTTTGTCATTTGTCATGAAGATGTATATTTACATTGGATAATCAAAAATACCACAGATCGAATGAATCAACCTTTCAATAATTTGCATATCTCACATGTACTTCTAAATGGTATTGCTTTAATGAAGTCATGTTTGTAAGCAGTTCATTTTAAGTTTAGTTCTCTCACCGCTTTCCTTATCTTCCATCATTTAAACATTATAAGTTTTGCATTCAATCACTAAAGAAGTAAAGGCCTACATTCATCTCCATGTGGTATATATATACATAATACCATGTACAGTTATTTTTCACACTTCCAAAACGTTGAATCCTACTCTGTGCGTGATTAACGCGACAGAAACTGGCCAATTCTCATTAGCCTACGATCATATTGAATAGAAAGAAAATAAAGCGTGGGAGTTGATAATAATTAAAAGTGTAACAATCGCATTTCGGAGTTGATTTGCCATTTTGCAATAACAAATCTAATGACTCATTCTGAATTTAGCTTCCTACAAGTAGTTCATAAAAGGAGCTAAAGGGAGACTACTGACATGTCATATATACCCGTCCAACGACTGCGAACGAGACCTTAGAAAATGTTTGGTTGGAGACCAGAGTTTAGGTTCAAATCTAGTTATCTGAAGGTGAATATGGGATCTACATGTGATGATCTTACTGAATTAGGCCGAATATATACTGAGACTAGTCCATAGCATTGAAGAATGTTGATAAGTAGGACAAAGAATCAATAGCTGTGCACCTCTCATCAGCTTTTATCTCGGTAAAGGAATACATTCAAGTGTAGATAATTACATACAAGTTTATGCGTTGTGCAGGTCAGCGATTCAAACCAAAACAGACATTGGTCATACTTTTGAAGGCGGTATTTCTATTTAGGTTTGCTCCACCTTGGCTTCTCATACTGATTGGCTTCTCATATTGATACAGAGTCAGCATCACAGTACTTATTTGCACAAGCATGACTAGAATGTACATCGAACTACTGTTCAAAGTGTGCTTGCAGGTCACTTTACTCTAGAAATATGTCTCCTTGTTGTTGTCTTTTTTCTTTCGTAAAAAATTGGAATTTTTCAAAATTTACTCAGTTGCATTTTGAACACTTATAGTTGTATATTGGAATTGGCGGTATAAATTTGGAATCCGTATATCTTTACATGACGTCAGCACCACGACATCATAGCCAGTTCAGTCATATTTGTTAACCAATCAGAATGCGCATATAAAGTATAATGGTATCTTTCCATACCAGCACTGTATGCTGACATGGATAAAGTATCAGCACAGCACAGCAGAGGTTGGTATCTGTAGTGTTTTCCGACAAAGTTTTACTTTTGAAGGCGGGTGTTTCTGTTTCAGTTTTATCTTCGGTGGCTTCCCATACAGATACACAGGCAGCGTCAGAGTACAGAAAGAAGAGAATCGGGCTCACCTTCATAGTTAAGCAGGAAATGATCGCGCCCGTCGGACGTTGATGGCTGCCCAACGACACGTACCTCCACCGTGTTGGTGAGGGACGTGTACACGTGACGTGTCCTTCCCTCTCCTCCACACACAGTAAAACTACGTGTCACACTCTCCTCCTTAATGGTGGCGTACACCCGGCAGCTGCCCGAGCCAAACGCCGCCGCCATATCCGTGCCGTCCTGCCGGGACAGGGCGAAGTCCACCAGGCTGATGTTGACCCGCTGGCCGGGCTTCGCCTCGATGATCCAGGGACAGTCTGGGGTGCCACAACCGGTCTCCTCGGCCACCACGCTAGCGATGCGACCCGAGGGTGCGCTCAACTTCACGCCATAGTTACAAACGGAGCACACGCTACGACTTGTGGAGGTGACTGAAATGAGAGAAAGAAACGTTAGAATTTTGGAATTCGGTACTGTCATATCTTACCGTTGTTCTATTTCATGTGAGCCACAACGTTTGCATTGACATATTTTTTAGAAGTTGATTTTTGATTTTTTTCCCGGCAACTTTTTGATCTTTAGAGGTGCAAGGTATGATAGTGTATACTTATACCAAGCTAAACCAAGCATTATCTAAGACTCAGATGTGTGTATGTTTTGAACTCTTAGAAAGGTTGCCATGTAATGTCGCGATGATAACTATTCTTTACTCTGGATTCACACAATCGCATATACATGATAATTACTACAGCCTTGTCTTGAATTGATTTCGAATATAGTCATGACATCTTCTATCGTATTCCTATTACACCGTTATTGGTTTTATAGACACTCCAGAATAAAAAGTCAATTAAAAAGGGCATGTTTTACCGGTCCCCTATCACACCCAAATAGGAAACATCCACGGAACATCACCGTAGGGAGACATTAAAGCTGCCCCTATCCTTGATATGGTTGTAATGCCTACCTCTATTGAATATCCCAGAACGTCTGCTTAAAGAACCACCCTCGAACATATTACTATTCCCCAATGCTTACGTGATCCTATCTGCTGTCGGAATGTTTTAGTTTCTTTCTTTGTTTCACTCTTTTCTATTGCTTCTATTTTGTCTTTATTTTTGTCACTCTTTCTTCTATTCTGATTACGAAATTAACATTTCAAGCCTCTCTTACTATAACAAAGAACGATGGTAGATAAAACAAGGAATAAATACAGCTTGTTTTAAAGTTACAATGCTACCCGGGATTTAAATGTATCTGTATGATGCCATTGTTTCTTGTTTGTTAGTGTAATGCATGAATTTGCTTTCCATGTATCCAGGGTATCAGTAACACCTCTCTATGAATATCCACCGGATGCAATATCGCGATGAATGTGTATTCATAAAGTACTGAAATATATCAGAGTCATTTTCCCTGTCGATTTTAACACACTACAGATGATACCCTTTTACAAAAAAACACTCCACATTGTATTACGTTACAGCATCTGGCTTGGCATTTGATAGAAGCGCTTTAAACTACAGCAATATCAGACAAAAGCATTGGCTGTGTGAATGCTGCGGATATGACACTTTTGACAATCGACACATGGACTAAAAACGTGTTAGCTCCTCGGGTGAGCAACTCCCTGAGGTGCTCATAGAATCGCCAACAAAGTGGCGCTTGTTATGAATGTTGCATTTTTGTGCAGCTCTAGTGAATATGCTTGCAATTCCCTCAGTGTGATTGCGAAGCTCTTTTCATCCTTGAATAATTCAATGTCTCTAGTGAAGGGCGTCTCACTTTGTAACTCTCTCGTTACCGTTGGGTTTTAGCGACTAGCATTTGAATAGTGAAACACTCTACCCAAAGTGTGTGTATGAATGCCCCTTAATATATAATTCAAAGGGTTTGATCAATGGTTCAATGACAGTAAATATATCAACTGTCATATATCTACTCATTCATTTTGGTCTTTTATTTGGAAGTTGGTATGCATGCAGCTATGATATTTTGTATGTAAAATGTTTGAGTTACTTTCCTGCCAAGGATGGATGTATTTCGCAAAATGATGGCAGTTGAAATTAGAAAAATGTGAATGTATCGCAGAGGCCACCTGAATCGTGATTTATTTAAGACCGTGGTCGAAAAGGGTATGTTTTAAAATATGCGGTATTATTACCTTTATTTTTAAATCAGGGATCGTGTTGTGGAAACAAGAACTGGCAAATTAAAGTTTTGGTATATTTGTCAAAGAAAAAAGCCACTTTACTGACATTCTTCATAGTCAGTCCTAATCTGCGAGTGATAGCATAATCCAACACGGATTTCGGCCTATAACTAATAGGGATTCACGATACAAATCGCCGATTTAGATCAGACTTGTCATATCAGGCATGGTGTCAAAGGCGGTGACAAAACATGTTTTCTGTGTTTAATAAAGCGATGAGATCACCATTCAGAGGCCACCAGTATTATGTCGGGATCGACTGGTAAGCGGACCTCAACACATCACCCTATTCACCCTCGCGAGCCCAACTCCCCACTGTTACCAGCCCCCTGAGGCTATTACCCCAACAGGGTCAGTGACTGCTTCCCCACCAGGCGGCATTGCCTGTCCACTTGTGCCCCTCGGGATGAGCCTTTCCGATTACCCCCTATTGACTACCGGTACCCCTTGTAACCCCCGACCCCTACGGCCGCCGCGCTTACCACCCCACCCCACCCCCACGTCCCTTCCTTCCAGCTCAACCAATCAGGCGCAGTCCAAGCAATCTCCCAGCAGAGGCAACAACGGCGGGTCCAAGCTGATAACGCCCTGCGGCGACTGGCTAGAATTCCGGTGGAGATTGCATGGCCCTGAAACTCCTTCCCTGGAGCTTGTCCGAGCGGGTGGGGCTGTCCTTCTGTCTGTGCGTCCTTCCGGTGTTCTAGCGTCCACACACGACGGTGGCGCCGTCTTTTGTGCGGCGGAAGCCATCAAAGTGAGAAGGGGAAGGAGGCTGGGTGGCTTCGGGCGTCGGGGCGTTGGGGCGTGTGGGGAGGGGGCATGGGTTCCTCCTCCAGACTGACCTTTGTAAGCCGATCCGGATGTTGGTCGCCGCACCCAGTACGACCCCACTTAATTATGCAAAGAGGCCATAAGGCGCTAGTTCTTGGCAAGAGACAGGCTAGTTATTGGGAGGTGGCGGTCGGTGCTTACAGCCTTGGCCTTACCTGTAGACCTCTAAGAGTATTTATATAGAGGAAAGATGTTGGCGGGGAGGTTGGGCCTGGCTTCCGGAGTGGACAGAACGGCGGTCGTAACCCTTGCACCAAAGTACCTTGGATGAAAACCCTTCTGAGGTTGGTTTCTCTGACTGCCATTTTGTAAATCATAACGAAGCACAGGGATATTTGATGCACATGCATACTGTAAGGATTCGTTGGATCTCAAACCTTTTTGTAGGAGATGGCCTCAGTGAGTTTTAGGGGGAATAATGTTAACTAGCTGTTTTAACGAGTGCCTTCTTAATCAAGAATGATGTATGATGAAAAGAAATATTCAAGCAGATATACTTGCAGTTTTCCGTAGAGATGAACCAATTTCGACTAGAATTACATGTAGATGTATAAATGCATAGCTAAAGGAAGCCTGATAATCTCCTGGTCATAAGTCTATTCTTGTTTTGTCGTAGCTTATATGTTTTCCGCTGAGCAACATCTGCACTACCTGGCATTCCTTTATCTAGTATCAGGAAAAAAGCAATCAATGCTCAAGCATCTAGTAGAGGGCCTATTTGCACGGTATACCTGGTCTACTTGTGCTTGCTTTGCGAGCAGCTTTCTATGGCTTCATATACCTGTCACAATCTGGGGAGAATAGCTCCCTATAATGCCATATAAGTGCTTGCTTCTTATAAGAAGTCCCCATGGTCTATATCAAGGCACGGTTTGCAAAGAGCATCCAATATGCATACAAAAGAGTTATTGCCTTGCTCAAATATCATGTAATTATTGTTGATCCTGTATGACATCGGCACTGTGAAACACTGACTCCATATCTGATGTACAGTTTGATATGATTTCTTACCTCGTATTGGTGGCGGTATCAGATTCGGAATTTAATGAGACATCTGACGCGTGATAGAACTCGTCTTTTGACACACGTTCCACCTAAAATTAATATATGCTAAAATTGCCAACCGGTGCCTGTTGTTTGGCAGGGAAGGTGGATGTCAGACGTGATGCCTTAATGAGGCTGATCTCTTAAGTCATGACAGATTTAAAACACGCTCAACCAAAGCTCATCATCAAACATGGTGTCTTTTTTTTCTCTGCCCAAATGAGTGCCTTTTATTTGCAGACACGGCCAGTGTACTTTTTGGGGGATTATTTAGGCAATGGGCATGGCCAATATTGGACCGCTTTTGACGGTGGTGTATTTTTTTTAATCAGGTGACCAAGATACATCAATGTTTCCACTAGCCCCAACCCCCATCCCCCACCTCACCTTTTAATCAAACTCCACGCACGGCGCAGTCCTGATTAGGATCGGAACATCGATAAACCCACCGGACGGTGAGGAGGGGGCTAATCCCTTCCGGTTCCCTCGGGGGCCGCAGCCAATAGGGGGCGCCCCTGATTGTCCAGTAATGGCACGCCGCCTGCCAAGTGCCATTCTAGCCCCAATATCGCCCACCCGACCTCCGGCCCCGCGCGTCTTGATCCAGCCGGGCCTGCCTTTGTTTGGCCACGCGAGAACCGGCGGCGTCCCTCGGCCCGCGCATGCACTTTACGTGTTTCCGGTAACGGAGCAGGGTGATGGAAAACTGAAGATGGAGCGGGGGAGGGAGGAGGTCTGGCGGCAGGGCTGGCGTGAGTAAATTGGACGGCAGCCGCCATGATGGACTTTGCATCATGGGAAGCTTGGACAGGGCTCATCAGCGAGGGGGTCAGTCTGAGGTAAATTGACAGTCGATTTCGGCAATTACCTCGCTCCGTCCGGCACGGGTATTAGATTTGTCCGTTGAGAAGCCCGTCCCGGCTAACAAGACACATGTCCCCGACGCCGGGGGTAAGTGACAGGGGCACACGACCATTCAGCCTAGATTGGGTTCTTGGCGTGGCTGGGGGTCAGTGGCACGGAGTAATGGTGGAGTGGCACTGTCATCTCCGGATCGTGATTGTCGACAAGGTACCAGCCCACTTGGCAGCACCAGTCGCGGTTAAATAATGCAACAGCCACTTTTATGAAAGACCAGCAGACTGGTGCCAGGCTCTTGTCATATAATAATTTCCTTGATGACAAGGCATAGTACTCTCTGGCATTCGATGTTCATATCGATACTCCATGGCACTGCCTTAGAATTAAGATTTCTAGCAAATTCGTACTTCTTAGAGCTAGTCTAAATTTGTCAGTTTTGAATGCATTATAAATGCTATATCTTTTTCATTCCATTAGAGAAAAAAATTAGTTGTTTTTTTTCCATCGTCACTGAAGCACCATTTCAGTATGGTGATTTGTTTGTTTTGTGAGTGAGAGAAAATGGCACATATAGATTGAATGTTATATCGTATCGTATATCTTTAAATAACCAGTGTACTATATTGTATAGTTGTATACCTAGCGTCCAAATTATGATGACGTGCATATCGTATACTACATCTACATCACGATATTATTGCCTATCAGGACAATTATGAAGGAGCTGCGGAAGCATTCACCTTCTCTTTTCATTTTTCTTTTTCTTTGTGGGGGGGGGGGGTGGATAAATGTCATCAAAACTAGACAATGCAACATACAAGGATGAGAGATGAGAGACCAGGTCAAGGCACTTGAATTCATGGTTAATAACTATACTCGAAGAATTTTGATAATACTCATATAGCTGACCTTTAAAAAGATGGTTTTATTTCGCCTTTAATCATAACAATCTCGAGACTTGATATTTTTTAAAGAAATAAATGACTCTAAATATTTATCACCAAAGATGCAATTCCATACGACATATCGTGTTTATGGATATATTTAGGGCATATTTACGACATACTGTTCCATGAAGAGTTATATGTATGTACTTCATTGAGTATAACCTTAGGCTTTACCTCGAGGGAGTAGAACAGATGGCTTAACCTACCTTTGACACACTTGTAGCTGGCCTCCAGGTATTTAGTCAGCTCTGTCAGACACGTGCTAATCTGATCAAAGCCTTCGTCCGGGATGCTTATCTCACACTTGCGGCGACCCGAGCACCGCCTGTCGGCCAGGTGGAGAACGTCGGTGTAGCAGCCCACGTAGCCCAGGTCAGCCACCACGCAGCGCCCCAGGCGCATGCGTCCGTAACGCGCGTGGGTCATGACGATCACCTCTCCGGCAGGGCATTCGGCCGTGAAGGACTGGAACTGGCAGAATTCGCGGATTTCTGTGTGGAATACAACAAGAATGCACAGTTACAGCTTGGTTGTTGTTTCAGTTATAATATATATGATGACTGGAACTGGCAGAATTCGCGGATTTCTGTGTGGCATACAAGAAGAATGCACAGTTACAGCTTGGTTGTTGTTTCAGTTTTAATATGTGGGGAGTCATTAACAATTTTTCCAATATATCAATTTCTGAAAAAAAGGAATAAAAGATGGTCAATTAGACATTGGGTTACGGTAGATATACTTGGTTATTTTAATTGATATTGGAGATGGTTTCGAGTACACTAACATATCATGTCATAAGTGTCTCTATTTCAACCAAATATGCAATGAGTGTATTACTGCGCCGGTATTACTGCGTTGGACCAAAGAGAATTAGCTAACACCAGTCCTTTAGCCTTCTGTTTTCGTCTATAGTGTTAAGTGTACAAGGTGGCCGGACCTATTGCTGAATATTTCATGGCACATGTGGGTTGCATCAAGGATAATTCTCCTTGAGTCGCACCTGCACTGAGGTCGTTTGTTCTTCAAAGGCTGCTGTCTCACTTTGACCTCAGCACCTTCTGTTCGGGTATTCTTATAGAGACCGTATTGTCATATCAGGGTGTCAAATAAAACATTAATCCAAGAGATGTAAATGTGTTGGAAGGAAATAGTGGTATGTTGTATGCAGGAGAATATATTCTACACCACATAGGAATTTAGAAAATGTGATGGATAATTTATTTGGGAAATAGTCTTGTTCGATGTGATGTATTTCACAATTTAATTGTCTCAGTAGCTCACAGTATATAAATGCCGAAGAATATAGGTATTGTAGGAGAGGTACACACAAGTCAAGTGTTGTTTGATGTGAAACTGAACGAGTCTTTTTTTATCTAATCTCCAAGGACTGATCAGAAGCAACCCAGGATATCATGTCTAAGCATGTAGCAGTTCTCTAAGAATAAAGTGTGTGTGGTGTGTGGCCTGGGAGGTGCCGACACGTGGTGTCACTTGGATCTCGCCACAAAGGATGCACCTGAAACGCCGGCTTTTTTACCATTGTCAAGGTAACTGGCAGTGAATCATCGGAGAACATTCGGCTGCCACATCAACCTGTCACCTGTACGCAGGGCGGGTGCTTTTAGTTTCAAAAGAAAGGCAAGAAAGGGGTGAAATTATATGAGGTAGTATTACTTCTAAGGGGAGGAAAAAATGCCAGTTATAATGATCATGCACGGGAGGTGTCAGAGTGAAATAAAATGCTATGATTATATGTGTGCTTGAATCTGTTGCACGCAACATGTTGGTTGGCAAAAGGCTATCAGTCACCTGCTGCGTCACCTGCCACCCACCACGTACCACCCACCACCAGCCATCCACCACCTGCCACCCACCAAATGGAACTTTCAAGGTAATGTTGCAGAGGTTCCCATCTAGAGATGATGAAAATAAGTTTAAGACATATCCTAACTTATGAATTATTGATTAGTCAATGAAACCCATCAGTGTGTGAGGGCACCACTGAACGTTCTAGCCTTGTGTTCTCCATTACATAGTTCTGTTTGTTGTCATGTAAATGCGATGATGGAACGGACCCCTAGAGGGCACGCTATATAGATGGGAATGGGCGGGGATGAGCCTGGGCAGTATGAAGCGGACGGCTCGTGCAGGGCACCCAGTAGGGAGTCCGTGGGAGATGGATGATGGCTGGTAAGTGGTGTTTTATGGAGTTTATAGAACAATAGGTGGCAGATGACAGTTAAAGGATGGTATGTGGATGGTGACAGTGGCACTTGCAGAGTAGCACGTGGTGGGCGGCAGCACCTTGAAGTGGGTAGCAACTTTAAGGGAAGGCTTGGAGGCAGATGCAACTCGACCTTTAATACACCAAGGCATAATACAGAGATCAGTAGAAAACAGATCATGGTGGGGTATTGGTGTTAAGGGAAAAATGCATGGTGATAAACAGAAAAAAACGCTTCGAAAAGAATATTGATCATTATTGTTTTCTAACAACCATTAATCATTAGCATTAACCATTAGCCATGAGCTCTCTACTCCGAGTATGCAGAGTCATGACTATGTATGATCAAAGTAGATATCCAATGGTGCATGGCTAAAACGGGCAGAATTTAGGAGAGTGTGCATATCGGTATTTCGCAGTGTGGGGCTAGTCTATCATGCATAGCTTGCATGTAATACCACTCTTACACTGAAGAGTCTGGGTATGCAACTCACAGAAACTGAGAGTCGCTATGACATAGGGGAGACATACAGCATGGTGTATAAAGTCAGTGGTAGACAGTTGGTGTACAGAATATGCCATGCATCAGGCTTTAGTGGGCAGAGAGCGGGGGTGCCGCGGGGTGGTGACGGGAGGGCGGCGTGCAGATGCCGGGTGACAACAGGCGGGTGTAGGGCACACGGGGGGAATGATGGACGGTGGGCTGGGGACAGAGAACCGTGGCGGAAGGCGGGGGATGGACGGGGGATGGACGGGGGTGGACGTGGGGGCAGAGGGACGAGGGTGCTCTCCAGTAAATCACGCCCACTGGGGTGTGATTGATGACAAAAGCTTTGATCTCAAAATAAATAATTACAGACAGATTATTGACCCTGCCGGCCAATTTGCTCCGACCACGCCACCTGTCTGCAGCCTGGCACACTACTGCGCCCGGCGTTTAACCCTAGAGTCGCGGGAGAAGTCAGGGACGCCACCCCCGCGTTCACGTGTTGTCTCGCCATTTTTTTCATATTATATCAGGTCTCGTCACGCGAGAACACGTCGATAATACGTGATATGTGAACCGATACCCGGTCGCCATACCCCCGTCCTCCCCCGACGTCAGGCCCGACCTACAGGGGGCGCGCCGGGGGCCGACCAAATCAATTAGGCGCGGGAAACTTTGCCGAGACACCCAGATGGTCTGCCGGATATGTTCGCCGCCCCGATGTTTCCTTGAGCTTCGGGTCAAAGCCGCAGGGGGTGCTGCATGGCTTTTGATGACTGACGCACTGTCATTTGGCGGGAAACTGGCTGCGGCTATTGTTGTTGGCAGCCGCCCCATAAGCAGACGATATTCTTTTTTGAAGAAACATTTCTCACAAACGCTCATCTGGTAGCCTGCCCACGAACGCTCAGATAACTAATAGTAGCAACAATTGCCGCCAGGATTGCCTGCAGTCTCCAGCGAAGTCTCAGTGTATGATCCCTATGCCAAAAGGAGGCAGATGAGGCTGGGTAGATGGGGGAAGAGCTTTGGGCGACGGGGCACACAATCGTTAACTACAAACCGGGCTGGAATAGATTTTTTTCGTACGCCAAGAATCGACGTGAAGGTCGGCCTATTTCCCGCGCGTCGGTTCACGTGATGTGCACGTGACCTTGTCGTTAGATGCGCGGCCTTCTCTGGTGGAGGTATCTCTATCAGCATACAGCCGATGTGTAGGCTATTATGCAGAGGGCCGGTATGTGTATACATGCAGGCTAGTCCATGGGAACTACTCTGTGACCCATATAGCAATTTGGAGTCCCCAGTACGAAGTATTTCTCTCTGAGGTATTTGATACACATTAAAGATATGGGCATGATTCTTTTATCTCCACGAAATATATAGATTCGCTGGTTTCGTTCATATGGAAATATGAAATTCTGATGTGCTGTACGTAGAAAAACTGAAGAATAAGGCATTGAACTATGTTTGAAAAGGGGTGAATAGTAGAACCACTTGGCGCACCACCATTCTAGGAGGACAACCGCTGTAAGCGAACCAACCTTGCTAGATATGCGATCCATATAGCAATTTGGAGTCCCCAGTACGAAGTATTTCTCTCTGAGGTATTTGATACACATTAAAGATATGGGCATGGTTCTTTTATCTCTATGAAATGTATAGATTCGCTGTTTTCGTTCGTATACCGATATGGAAATATGAAATTCTGATGTGCTGTACGTAGAAAAACTGAAGAATAAGGCATTGAAATATGTTTGAAAAGGGGTGAATAGTAGAACCACTTAGCGCACCACCCTTCAAGGAGAACAACTCATGTAAGCGAACCAACTTTGCCAGATACGCGATCATTCCACAACGTGGACCACTTTAGTCCAGAATAAAGGGAGCTCCACATAGCGGGCTCAGCCTGTATCAATATTTTATCAACATATATGAAGTACTGTGTTTAATAGAGGTTATCGGGTGGTGGGGGGCAATGCAGTGGTTCCTTTATCATATTAATCCTTATAGTTTGGTGTTGTTACAGAAGATGTACAGTGACTGCAATGGTGCCGGAGCTACTGCTGTTTTAGATAAATGTACTCCTATATAGGTCACTTTACTTAGTGGTTCAACCGTCTAGGACAGCATATATATGTAGGAAACACTGCCGGCTTAGTCGCGATATGGAAACCAGTATGTGTTTTATGCGGACTTTTCCACAAATACAACATGTGCATGCACACGTACACACATATATGCGCATTATGGCTCAAAGCCAGCTCTACCGTGTCTTAAGGCAAGAGAAGAGTATCAACACAGATCCATTACTCCTAAAAGCCAGTAGACGTGCGTGTACATGTGAGGGGGGGGGGGGAGAGGGGGTTGGGGTCGGTAGACCACTAGTGTGTTACCTTACATGTATAATACACTGACTACATGACGACAATAGGATCCAACGACAATGGATCTCCCTGTGCCTTGGACGACAGGTGGTGAGACTTGCCGGAGGCTGGGGGAGGTGGGTGGTTGGCCCGGGGTTACGCTGCTTCTCCCGGCTAGGAGTTGGGCAGGGGTGCGGAGAAGGAAGGGGGTGTGATGGGGGTATGCCGGATAAGGAGGCATTTTAGGCGGGATTTGGAGGGAGGGTTGGGAGGTAGATGGACCGTGTGGTCGGGTGGGGGTACGGAGGGAGGAGGTGGGTGTATGGGAGTAGCGGGTTAATCCTGAATTGGCTTTCCGCTGAGAGCCACATGAGAGTCGGTTAATGGAGGGATTCTGGACGAGCTCTGACCACCGTAAGTCGGGTTTAACCCGCTCGGGGGCGCTGCTAATGGCCCGTGCTAACAGGATGTGCAGCCCGTGGAAAAACCACGTGGCCTTCTGTTTTCGCGGGAAACTGTGGATTGAAGGGACCCTCGTTGTTTAAAGGGGAATTTGAGGAACAACAATGAAGAGCGAGAGTCAGGAAAAGAAAGTATTAAGGAGAGGGAAAGGGAATCAATACGGGAATATGAGACATGAACGCAATATAAAAACTGAACTTCTAAGAGGGATTAGATGAGCTTTAGAATGTCACAGCGAGAATGAGAGATGCGCGGATGAGGAGTTGAGAAACCGACACGCAGGGCGAATCACCAGCGCCCCCTATGATACAGACTGGCGTCTCAAAAGCCACGCCCAGGTCCCAGGCGGGTGTGGGACGCAGGCGCACACCTCCATAATGTAGTGCGGCCGTCCCCCGGGCCCGCCGCCGAGAAAGTTCCCAAGGAAAGTTTTCCATCGCTGCTGCCAAGTTTCCCACCTACCCGACCTCCGCCTGGCAAGAAATGTATACAGTAAAAGTGTGAATGCAGGGAAAGTAAAAGCCTTCAGAGTTATATACTCACCTGGCTATCCCCTGTGTGTCTGGAGATGAGTAAGCCGGTGGGGATGTGTAGGTGGGTGGGTGGTTGGGTGGGCCGCGGGTGTGGGTGTAGGAGTATAGTGTATCGGGTTTCATCATTGTGTAAAGAAAGGGTATAGGGATGGGTGCGTAGGAGAAATAAGGGTTACACACGGATATGGTGGGAGGATCCTTGTGGGCCGGGCGGGACAAGGGGGGGGGGGTGGGCGGGGGTTTACCGGGCGCAGCGCCTTGTCCGCGCCGTGGAGACGTCGGGAGATGTCGACAGTCTAATGGGGAGCGCATCAATATTTTATCTGGCGTGATGGGGCACTTAGGTCCCCTCCTCCCTGGCAGGGGGCCGACGACGGGCGAGTGACATGAATGATGAAGTGCGTTACTCCACCACCGCCATGTCAGGCCGACATACAAAAGCCATCAATTCGGCCTTTATCCTGCCTGCTGCTGTGCCGTCACGTAATGCCCGCCGATGATCAGCCGTCCCACTCTGATTAAGGCGGGGTAGTGTTGGGGGTCAGCCGGGCGACGTGCCCACTCCCTCTGACCTGATTAAGGTATGACATAATCACTGACGTAGCACTCGCCTTGGCTGACGCCAGCTCCGCCCATTTATGGAAGTGAAATTTTGGACAAGTTTTAGCGCACACTCGTGGCTACTTGTTGGGGAGGAGGGAAGTCATTATGTTGCCTTGGCCACTTGGGAAACTGATCATTGAAGCAGGCGGAACATTGTCAGTGGACAGGAGGACGAGGAAGAAAGCCTCTTAGAGCAGCACATGGGAGTTCCTGTTGTGGATAAGATGCGTCCAATAGTATCTCATCTTCCATCGATGGCTATTTGAGGTATTAAAGAAACCAACACGTTTTGGTCACAGATGTGGTTCTCTATATAGTTTTAACATGTAATGTTATGAACGAGACCTAGTGAATATTGCAAAGCGTTCAAACGATATATTAACGACCGTGACCAAAACAAGTTGCTTTCTGTGTTCATCTCACCCATGTATACACTAAATTAACTAAATCACACGACATGTGTGATACCCTCGCCCATTTAGTATGAGTACTAATACCTGAAGGGCATGGAGAACGAGTTCTCAACGTTAAGCCTATGGTACGAAAATACCAGGTTTGAGATAGAGGCCTGTACTTGATATATGGAATTGCTAACATCTAATATTCAAAATTTCTATTTCAGTTTTGCTGTTTCAGAGGTTTTAAGAAGCTATAGAAATGAGATGATAATATATTGATTAATGCATTGTGAATTTCTGATCGAGAGCTTGACTCAAACGGCTGAGTAGAACAGAAGGTAGATATAAAAGGGGAACACTCGTATCGGGCGAAGATGGATTCAGGAGAGTCTAGATAAATCTCAGAAAAGCCAAGGTAGTGAGGAGCCATGAAGCAAGATGAAGGTAATCAGAAGAGGCACAATGGACTGGACGGAGATGAATTAGTAAGGAAAAACCAACGGACGCCGATGTCTGGGGACTGTATAGCGCAGATAGCTAATGTGTTATGGAGACAGCCATCTTGCCCCTGATGCCAAAAGAAACACCAGGTGGCGAGTGCAGTTATCAATAGATTTTTGTTTATGTGAATATTTGTCCAGCTTGCCATAGAGAGGTATTTACCCAAAACCCATAATTATCACTGGATTTTAACAACTGATAACAGCAGTTGTCCCCCGACTACAGTGGCGTTATCTTACAATTTCCTGGCGGATGATGGTGGAACAAGCCATTACACTGTGCCCTATACTAAACCACTAGACCACAATAGGAGAAAGGCGAGGGGAAGACACAGCTTAGGTCCTGTGGGAGAGAAATAGCGGGGCGAATGGGGATATGAGAAAGAGAGGTACACAGTGAAAGAGAGGCAGACTAAACCTAAAGTAGGCCCTAGAGTAAAAGACCTTCAAGAAGAGGAACCTACCGAAGTTCCAGCTGAGGCCAGCCAAGGGATATGTATACACGGGGAAAACGTAACAAGGGGGAAGTGGGGAATCCCGAGGAGGAGGTGCTGGTCTGACTCACAGAGACTCCGAGGAGCCAAAGGGGGCAGCCATATAGGAGCCATGGGAGGCTATGGTTTATGGTAGGTCTATTTGGCAAGTTTATAGGCCGGGTTTACGGGGAGTGATGGGGGATGCGTGGTCGGGGGCGCCGGCTTAAAGAGAGTTAGTGATTCAATAAAGCCATGCAAAGTGCATTGGGAAAAAAGCTGTCTGCATCCCACAGAGATGGGGGATAGATCGGGACGGAATCCCCGAGCGCCATCCATCAATTGTTGTGTGGGTGGCGCCTCGCAGCGGTAAAGACCCTCGCTGGGCGCAATAAATGTAGACCAATGGAACGCCGGGCTTGGGGAGAATGCATAGTGCACTATGGGTGTGGATCATCGAACGAGTCCATTATATAAAAAAAATACACTATCATCGAACGAACCCATTATAACAAAAGAAGACTGTGAGCGATTGAATTCCTCCAATACATGTGAGCGTAAATAACAGGGATAAACCATGAGAAACAAAGCCATCTACGTATATTAGAAAGCCATAGCAACTGCCTCAGTATAAAAGGAATGGTGTCTCCCCACATTCCCTCTTTAACTGTTTCTTAACTGTGGGGTAAAAGGGGACCCTCGGGAGTGTTTGCGCCTGGCTATGGCTGAGCTGAAAACTTTCCACTCTTGATCCTATGTCTTTAAGCGTGATCCTACCAGAGACCCTTGGTGGGAGGGAAAGTGGTTGCAATAACTCCAGTGGAATCACTGGAGCATCCTCTGGAGCTGGGACCCTGGAGCGAGTAGCCACGCCCTAGCGCTAGCTACACCACGCCCAACGACCACAGGGACCGCCGCTAGCCATCTGCTTCTCACCCGTACCACGCCTCCTCCCCCCCCCCCCCCCCCCCGGCACAACAGTACCCCAGTCCAATAGGATGCATGACCAATATCACCCTTTGGCAACCCCAACTTATTAACCACTTCCACCACCCCTCTCTTCCAATGTCATCCCTGCAAGCCTAACACCACCCGACTTTTTATCATCACTACTAGCGATTTCGTCGATTCGCTACCACCCCCCCCCCCCCCCCCCCCACCCCGCCAGAAAAAAAACTCCGGGAAACCCTGATAATGACGTTCAGATCATGAATATTCATGAGCGGAATTCTGAAAGGGCTATTATTTCAAGTTACACAGGTAGTAGCTTGTTACTGGTGTCTACACTAACACCAGCGAAAGCCTGTTGTCTCATTGTCTCTCTCAAGGTAAGGAGATAAAAAAAATTAGAGTTCTAAATTATGTTTACAGTATGGCAAGAAGTACATTCTCAGGATAGAAGTACATCTGTGTAGGGAAATTAAAAAAAGGATAGCTGGTTTAAGTTTAGCACTACACGAGAATCTCACTCTCGTGGCCCTTCAGTCTCCCACCCTAGATTGGGTTCACTCTGTCCCTATGTGCGGGAGATTCTCCAAGCGGATTCGACGGAATTCTAACGTTTTAAATATAGTAGGTAACAAGGCAACCCATTATCTAGTAGCTCCTCCCTACTAATATTATCATTTTCTATGTACAATCTTCGAGTTCAGACATTGTTCTACGTTGGAGTGATCACTTGTAGCCCTTTGGATAGTCCATTATGCTCGGATGGAAAGTTCACTTGTATTTTGTACCCAAACTTACTGTAACTCTTTCGGTTCAATAAATAGAGCGAAGCTCGATATTAAAAAATGTTATTATCATTTTCTGTCATGCATATAATACTTTCTATAGAATTCATCCACATTGAATATCATCATATTTTATAGTTATAACCCCAATTATTATCTGTGAACGGCCATGTACATCATGGACGGGGAGTAGTTTTTTACAACTGCCTTTAAGAGACTACCTTTCAAACGAGTACCAAATCTGCATTCAATACCTTTCTGGATCAATGCGAAGAAAAGCACCACCACACCAAACCACCACCAGCAGTAAGACCGCCACCAGTCAGACCACATTGCCGAGTCTGGGCTGACCTCAGTCCGGCAGTAAAGCGGATCTAGGCCCGTCCCCGGGGGCCTCTGACCACATCAGGCTTTACGAGTGACCAGTCCGTAATAGCGGTCACTTATAGCGCGATGACCAATACCCAGCGGTCATTAGCGCGACCATTAGCAGTGGTCAGTCCATGCTGTGGTGGCCTGCCGGGGGATCGGTTCCATTCAGTGTCACAAGGGTCTGGCCCGTCTATGGTCGCCGATTTGCCAGCAGTTACGAAATGTTGACGCTCATTTGGGGGGTATTGGAGGACGTGGTCGAAGCAGTCATCGACTTGCATGCACTTCCTGATGGAAAACTATTACTACAAGTACCAGTAGTGGCAGATTTGATATTGTCGTGAACATTACGACAGTACCACGGTTAATACTATTACCATGACTAACACCACTAGAACATCATTAGTGTGTTACCTTTGTTGCAACATCAATATTTCAGACACCTCTGGGAATACAAACTGCCATCAATAACATTATCATAATTACCATTAATATATCAAACCAATACTAGATATAAATATAACCAATATTATCACTAATGTCACGATCAAAACCACTGCTACATATATCAGTGAATCTGCCTTTAATACTTCAAATAATATCATCAACCTCAGACATCATTTCCACTACCTTCCAATGATTTCACCGCGTATTTTTGACGTGCAAAGTCAGTTGGCCAGTTTCCGAATATAAGCTACAACGACGACCAACATCATCACTTTTACCCAGCATTACTATTAATACCGGCAGCAGCACTATAAACACTACCGGTAGCATACAACTATCCACTCCCCCAATGCCAACATTACTACTGCCACCATAACGGTCCCTGCACTTGTGTTCAGGGTGGGCCGACCTCTGCAGGTCTCGCTGGTAAATCTCGTGTCGTTTAGGGCCCTCACGAGATCGGCAAACATGTCATGATCAGACTGGACGCGGCCACCGCCGAGTTATTCCTTCCCCTTCAGACTGCATCCCGGGAGCCGTCCCTCCCGGCGGCCTGCTGGTAAATACTTTACTGGCCAAGTGTCTGTTTTCTTTACCCGCACTACCAACCAGTCGGGCGTGTGTGGTCCGCTTTTGTAACTATTTTCTTTCTTTCCTCTCTTCGGTGAAAAATAAAAGAATTGCATCCTATCCGGAGAAGAAAAATAGTTTAGCGGGGGTCTTTTTTTATTCATGGCATATTGATGATGAAGCGGAGGTTGTGAGGAATAATTCCCATTCAACGTTGTCCTCCAGATGAGAAATAATACAAG
Organism: Alentia gelatinosa; assembly: GCA_950022655.1. Lineage (NCBI taxonomy): Eukaryota > Metazoa > Annelida > Polychaeta > Phyllodocida > Polynoidae > Alentia > Alentia gelatinosa. Next base: position 17,357,421 of record OX465588.1, on the reverse strand, counting down.
ACCGAGCTCATTCACTTCCACAGTCTCAATGTAGGGCGCCTTTAACTGACAAAGACCCAACCAGGCCTAAGATTCAGCCTCATTTGAGGCATTCTCGGGCTTGCTCCAAGGCGCTAAGGCCCAGCCCACTCTTAGGGTCAGTATAAACAATACCCAACCAAGATGTGCCTCGCAGTGGTGCTGTCGTCTGAATGACGTCATCAGCACACGTGACCCAAACCGGAACAAAGCGTCTGCTACCGTCAGTGCCCCCTGGTGTCACTTCATCAGGCGGGGCTGTCTTCAATGGCCGGCCTGGTAATGGCACTGGTGTCCCTTCCTCCGGTAGCCCGCGTCCCCGGGTTATTAGCCTGTAGAGAGCGCCACCGTATTCAGCGTCCCTCCTGGGTATTGTTGTTAGGCCTGTTCTCATTGGAGGACCGCTATTGCCTCCTTTGCAAGCTGCCTTCTCGTTGGCCAGGCCCTAATTCTATCTCCCGAATGCGTGCGCACTTTAATGACACAGCCCCGAAACTGGAGACCTAATTACGACTTAATTACATCATCCTGCTAAAAAGGACGCGCGAAAATGTGACACCATTGAACTGTTGAGAATGCGTGTGATATTTGACTTTCTCTTACGTTGAAAGAGCAACATATTCTACCAGTCCCAGGTTTTATCGCGTCATTGAGCCTGCAGAACACGATTAGGAATGTAATATCCCGTTCTCACCCTGTTTATTTATCCTCCTTGACACAATAGCGGGGCAATGATCGCTGCCTGGGTCCCGGAATATGAGACGCCTTACCACCCGAAAAATCCATCACCACCACAAGACACTGAATTCAACACGGCTTAAGCGCGATTATTAGCCATCACAAGCGAAACTCCCAGAGAAATCAACCTTTCGTGGTGTCCTAATATTGTCATGGTAGCTGAATGGTCATTGGAGTTTCATGGCAATGAAAGCTCTACCCGCCTGGTGAAGGACAATACGAGTATTGAAATTGTCAACAAAGAGGCTGGAAGGAAGATCGTGACACCCCCCTCCTCCGACCGACACACACACCTCATTCTCTGTCTCCGTCCCCCAGCCTACCCAGAGACAGCTTATTACAGATGGACGGCAGAGGTAATGGAAGATGCCATTGTCTGTAAGGAGGGAGGGAGTGGTTAGGACACTAAGAGAGTGTAGGTGACTGCGGTGTTAGTATTGGGTTCCACCATACCTGTCAACTCCTGAAAATGACTCCTTTAAGGACCGGGTCATAGAGCGGACATGATTTAGGAGCGGGGAGTCAGGGAGGAAATGAGAGGACAAACACCAAGGCCTGGTAATCTAGACACTAATGTAGTGGAGGATGTCAGAAAAGCCGCAACTGGTCATTAATTTACTGCTCACTCTGATACTTGGATGTGAAGGGACAGTGTTTTGAGAGCAACCCACGAGCCTTATATGGGTATTGAGCTTCTCAGGTGAAACAGAAGCCTGGTTACGTAATACCAGCGTGTTACACCCGATCCCATCTCTCAGCAGGGTGTTAGCAGCGCACTTTAAACGCGTGCCCAATTTAATCACTCAAAATCCATGAAATTAAATTCCTGTTGCTCATGTCACGATCCGTTAACTGAATTATCGCCGGGAAACGCGATCGAAGCATCACGCTAAAAGTGCGAGTTGTAAATGTTTGCAGGCCCCAGCACGCGGTTGTAAAATGCTATCAATGTCAGGGGAAGATCCCTGAAGAGCAGGAGCATCTGTTTTAACATGAGTCACCAGACTCCACCGTTAAACGTGCGTTTCTGTGATAGACCATGTGTAAGTAGTACATAGAAAGTGATGTAAAACACCGTCCTTCCAAGGCCATATTTAGACACGAGTGATATTTCTATTTCTGGCATGAAGGGAAAAGATAGCCACCCACACTGTAACCACACGTTACTGCATATAATGCAGAGTAATGAATGGCTCATAAAAGGTGAAGCAAATTTAAGGCAAGTCATGCAAACATAGCGGCTGTGACCTGACCGGTTATGACTTGGTGGATAACTTGTCAGTAGCATATAAAATGTAGGTTTATAGTCGGGGTAGCCACTGCCGTTCAAGCCAGACTTATAATCGCTAGATAAATAACCCTCTTTCCCGCCCAACCAATTTCCCATTTTTGATGTATGATGCAGGGATGAATTCCTAGAACTAGATACGAAGGATATATGTTTTACAAGGGTCGTGAAAGCGACTCCGATAATAACCCTCGTTTCAATGATTGCGAAGATGTTAATTATTCCGCTGCCAAGTACAGTTATGTAAACTCCCCATATTAACGGAAAGATATAATGAAAAACATGGACATTCCTAAAGGAGAATGGCATCTGGTATTTTAGGGTCATAGAATGCATACTGAATAATAAGAGGCGGCTCTCTGCTAAGTAGTATGTAAAATATGCTTTTAATCAGGGAACACAGAACCCCTGCAAGATGATCCCAATACCCATGATATTTCTATTCCCCGCCTTGCCGGAATAACAGGCTGGCTGAACCTTCTTTATTGAAGGACTCGATATACAATAATTTCTCCCGCTGCGACCTTAAGTCATATAAATGATCATGAACTGACAGGTCCCTGCCTGGTTTGTGTTCCCATGTGGATGTTTTATGGAGGCCGTCTGTATCGACCACTCGTGCACTAACCCACAAACCCCAAGTTCCCCTCTCTCTCTCGCGGTACCACGCCACCGCAGGCCGCTCACTCCCACTCTGCCTCAGTCTAGTACAATTAATTGCGGGTGGCGTTGACCTTAATTACTCCCCTTGGTGAGTGGCTCAGAGCGGCAGCCGCCTCCTCTCGTCCAGTCTCCTTCTCCTTAATGGCACACCGGCGGCTCGCCTTTATTTGCTCGCCACTAACCCAGTCCACCTCGCAAGCAGTCGACCCAGTAGACTCGCCCGAGAAACTCATGGAGATTGAGCAACTCAGTAGTGCCCCAGCTTCCAGATCCTCTCCACGGCACCCACTCTTGGTCAAATATTCCCCTCAGCTGCGGGTGGTTCATTAGGCCCCAGCTCAGTCTACTTAAAAGGTGATTAACTCGCCAGGTCCACTACTTCTCCTATCGCTGAGCGGCGGAGCAGCTCCCGGTCCCGCGAGCAGCTCGCCCGGTATGCGCCCCGAGCGGCAAACAAATAGAGCCCCGGCCCCAGTCACCGCACTGCCAGCCAACGTGATGCTAATTCCCGACACTAAGCAGATTTCCTACGTAATTGCTTTTTGGATTTTTTTTTGTGGCTGTGAGTGAGGGATGGGGGTGGGGCGGGAGAAAGATCAGGGTTGAAAAAAACAACATGCAACCGATGTTTTTTCAACGATCGGTTTTATTTATTGGACTTCACAGTTTTACGATCTACTTTACACCCTAAGCCGTCTTAAGCCTCGACACTTGCTTCGACTTTTTTTCCATTTGAAGCGGTAGGTTTCTAAAGATTTAGGAATTAGACCCCATGCTCAAAGAAGGTTTTTACCATGCTTAAGGGTTTTTAATCTTAAGGCATTCAGTGACAGCATCATACTTCAAGAAAACATGGTTCAAATCTAGTACACCCGTCCAAGCGCATATACTTCCAGCGATATACCCCTCGTGAAATATAAGTGTAAATCTACTTTGACTGAAGAGGTCTATGCGAGTTTGCTACTTGAATTATAGTACATTGACTTTTACTTTTGTTAGTAAAGTATCGTCATCAATTCCATCTGATAGTAGATTTATGTCACATGCGCATACACTCCCCCAAGTACTTTATATAATAAATACTTCCAGTTTAAGGCGGGACCAGCAGTCAACAAAGTTTAGATGTTGAGGATGAGTTTGGCTTACTCCTGGGGGCAGATTGATTTCCTGTACTGTAGGACGTAGTGATATGTCTCCATCAGTGTCACACTGCGACGGACGGGGCGTAGAGACGGTCGGAGCCGGGGGTCTGTACGGGCACGGGCCGCCAACACACCCTGGAGAGTCCCCCATCACCCTCCATGTCCCCGCCCCCTCCAGGTGTTTCCTCCAGATCCAACCCCCTTCCTCCACTCAGGGACAGGAGGGGGACTGCTCCGCATTCTGCAAAGGCCGAGACTGGCTGGAGGGAATTGGTGAACGTGAGTAGGGGTGGGGAGGGGCGGGTGCACTAGGGTAAGGAGGAGTGGGGTAGGTACGCTGGAGGAGAGGATTATTAAGGCTTGAAGGCGTCAGGAGGAGGAGGGTACGAGAGAAGGTTGCTGTCGCAGATGAGGAGAACCAGGTGGGGAGGGTTGCCGAACTAGTAGATAATGAGAGATGGGTCTTAATAAGAACAAGAGATAGAAAAAAACGAAAAGATATTTTGGAATGAAAGTATATATGAAATATCGAATCTAATATGAAGTTGACGATACCGATTAAATTAAATAAAAAACATGCCAATTACATGTTGTAAAATCATATATAAAAACGAGTACGTGTTAGTCATTGTTGACTAAAGCAATGATCCCTGACCATATGCCTCTAGAAAGATACTATAGTAAACGGAAAGTCAACAAAGGTTTAGTATTGAGTGTAGAATACGGAATATGATCTGTAGTAGCCAAGAATCAAATAAAACCTTTTGTGAATAGAAAGCTCACAAACTACAACCTAGTGACCATTCAACATGTAATCTACCAGTAGAGTGCGGGCCATTCAGTCTTGCTGGCGGGCTGTGGGGAAGAGGAAGGGGGTTGGTAGGGTGATAGAGGAGGGGGTTCGGTGGGGTAGGGATTGAGTCATCGGCAGGGCTCTTTCCTAACCGAGTGATCCATGTATGTCTGGGTGACCCTGACTGTAGGGCTGACAACCCCCCTCCCCTACTTCTCCCCACCCTCCCCTCTCTCTACCCCCACGCTGATGTATCGGGTAAGTTGTCGCCCGTAGCCGCCCGCGGGGGTCGATGCCTGCTGCCCGACCACCCCCTCACTCCTCCACGGTTAGCTGGGGACGTAGGCGTGTAGGTTGACCTGCCCACATCTACTCACATCTCTACCCCGCGCCGGCAGCCAACCCCAGATGAAATCACGCTGAGATTATATCGTCAGCGAGCATTACACCCCGAGCCTGGGTGTGTTTTATCTGTCTGCTGTAGATACAACAGCCATTCGTCATGCTAGTAAACCGGACATATAAAAACAAAAATTGAGATGAAAAGTGGAATGCCCGGTTGGTAAAAAAAAGAATGGACCAAGCCTATGTAGGTACCATAGCTTTATAGCCATTCGTCATGCTAGTAAACCGGACATATAAAACAAAAATTGAGATGAAAAGTGGAATGCCCGGTTGGCAAAAAGAAAATGGACCAACCCTATGTAGGTACCATAGCTTTATGTATTTATATATTCATAAATATATCATATTTACATATATCTATATATGTATACCATATATCTTTATCTTTATCATTACTCTTATCATTACAAAGTGTCCTGTATAACATTTTCCCAATGAAACAAACCAACAGGAGCTCGACCAACTGAAGACAATTTATTCTATTGTTATTGAAAAATCAATTGAAATAGCTTTTACTTGTTAACGCCAAGGGAGGAATTTCATCGCGTGGATCGGTCTTATTTACGGAATTACTGGCTGGACTTTGCTGTCCGGCTCTCGGGGACTGTGGAGGCCGCCTCTGAGGCCACCCCAGCCGGCATCTCCCCCGCCTTCCCCCCGCCAAAAGATGGATGGAGGAGGCCGGGATTTCCCGTCACGTTTTGATTGTCGATTCCGTCCAGTGGGATCGCTGAGGATCAAGCTTCATTTCCGCGGTAGAGAAGACCGTCAGAGGAGATTCATCTCCTCGGGTCGCCCAGGCCTCTGCGCCGCGGCATTCGGCGACGCAGACCGGGCTCAGAGCACAGGCAGCCCCCGGGACGTGGCGATTGGAGTGTCAAGGCTTCAACAAAACCACCACCCTATTCCCTCCCCCAAACACCCCCTCCCCCCTACCCTCCTGTCCACAATCCATCCACAAACAATCGGTGCAAACTTTATGATTCATATGCCGGTACCCGCCGTGGAAATTATTTTCTTGCTTCAATTCATACCACATGGTCACTACATTTGCCGATTTCTCATTTACAAGAAATTTTTCCCCAATAGAAAAATGCAACGACATTATGTTCTCAGATCCGAAGAACATTCAGTGATGTATTCCATCAGCCGTTTCATTACTATGTAATCATTTTGGGAAATACAGTATTAAAACAGATTTGCAGCTTTCGCTATGTCATCGCTACTATTGTTTGTCATCCTGTTCTTCTCTCTATCACTTTTCATCTTTTTTTTTATTCTGAGCCTATTTCATATTGATAAAAATACTTTAATTAGGTGTGCTTCTAAAGAAAAATGATTAGATTAAAGAAACTACCTTTGCCGGGACTTCGTTATCGTATATTTCTTACAGTAACACGTTGTGAATTGATTACCTGCTGAAGTAGCAGTACGTATCAAGCACTGTAATGGAATAAGTTTTGCATTAATGTTTTACGAGGAGCGAGGCCTCTTATTTGACAGATCCATTAGTTCACAAAATACCTCCATGCCATTTGAATAAAACATAAAACACACTTCAGCACGAGGCACATTGTACAGGGCTCGTTTAATAGGAGCTAACCAGGGAGATGATACGATAAGCTATATCATACATGATTATCTCATCTAAAAAACACTGACATATTTTTCATACCTAGCTCTAATGAAAAGGGAAATATATTTCTAGGCTAATACCAGAGGCTTCCAATGGCACACAATGAACATTATTCCTGGGGAAATCCTGCTCTTCAGAATTCCTTTAATTAAACTGCAAAGGAACGAGAAAAAAACAGAACCTTTTACCGCCATCCTTCATGGCTTTGAAACCCACCTCTAAACAGGCCCACTAAAATTCCACATTGGATGCGCCTGAGCTAAAATGTCATTTCCGGTTTTTCCGCTGTTAATGTTGCCATTTTTATTGGCAACTAGGTTTAAAATTCACGGAGCATTATGAAGCAGCTGAAGAGCATGTTTTGCAGCTTTGATAAGATGTAATCCATACCTCTCCAACTTAATTACTCCTCCATCCCCCTGCCTCCGTGCCATGTATTCCTCGAAGTACCCCTTGAGCTTCTCCATGGGGGTTATTTTCCTCTATATACCAAGATAAGAAGACATCCCAACGCCTACAGCCAATCCACTCATTGGAGACTCATTGCAATTCTCCGACCATAGGCGTCCTCTTATCCCCTTTCCGAAATGCAAGGGGGCTGTCTTGGGCTTACATTTTCATCGATTACAGACTCTACAATCTTCACCGCCATATGCTGCTACCAGCAGGGCCCCCTCCCCAGCCGTTCCACCCATCATCCACATCTGGTTCTCTCTGTCGGCGCCAAACGCCTTTAACGCCGGCTGAGCAGCTCGCGGCGCGGAATGAGCAGCCGATATAATTACGCGCCGACGCCAGTCCTTCTGACAATTAGATAATTACGTAATGCAAATTACAAACTGTTCCCGCCCGCAGGTGAATTAGATCCCCAGACGCGGGCAGCAGGGAAGAGGGAGTGGTGTGTGGTGTGTGGTGTGTGGGAGGGGTTGGCTGTGTGTGACTGTGAGGGTGAAGGGTGTAGGGGGGTGCGCTGGTCGTCGTAGAACTGATGGGATGAGCAGGACAATTCCGCTCCGGGCGCATGCGTAATCAGAGAGCAGCTTGGGCTTGATCATGAGCAGATCCTAGCGGAGAAATAGGGAACTTGGAGACTGGGAAAATGAGAAAATATCCCCCTCGTCTTCCTCCCTCCTTCACAACCCACCATCACCAGCCCCACACGCCACCGCCTCCTTCTCCCCTGCCACTACCACCAGCACTGTCGTAAGCAGCTCCCCCCTCTCCTCAACCACCGTCATGCTAATCAGAACATATTGTCGCATTTCCATCAAGGCTTTTTTTCGCCGTGCGCCAATTGGTTATTAATCGGTGCTGCCAACTATGGGGCTTCCCCTCATAAACTACACTCCTGCGCGACAAGATGGTAGTGACACTGGAAGAGACGATGGAGGTGTGTTTATTGTGTTCAAACCCGCACCTCCCCTTACAGGGCCCAGTGTCCAGGTGTGGGGAATGAATACATATACGTATTACTTCATAATACTCGTATACCTATACCATAATTGACACCTGTCTTCTTCCATATGTATCTTCTTATCATATATCATATTTACCAATATGTATATCTTTGTATCATATTTACCAATATGTACTACCTTATCATATCATATTTACCAATATGAATATTCTTATCATATCATATCTACCAATATGGATATGCTTATCCATTACGATATTTTTACCAATGTATAAATATCTCACGTCTAATTGGTTATTCATAAAATTAAAATAAATTTTATTCATCCCACTCTAGACTCTCTTCTCTTGTGTTCAGGGTACAGGGTAATGAGATGTCATATTTCACGCGTAGCATATGACACTAATGGACGGGACCGTATTGTTATATTAACATCGTCTACACACAGAGGTGCGAGTGAGATATGGTGAGTGTTCTCTCAGGTTATAATCACTCCTGGGAAGATGTATGACGTAGGAAGCCATCATTAATCTCTATCACACTAATAGCTGCACTCCCGAAGCCATATGTGTGTGTTGCAGGTATTTGTGTGATTATATCGACACATATATCAATGCTCTATTCCCAGATAAGGATACATTGGATGACTAGATTCGGTATCTACTCCCAATTCATTACTATGATACTTTATTCAAGTAAAATTAATATTGACAGGAAAATCTCATCGGTGAGGGGAGGTTTTAATAACTTAAGCAAGAGAAACTTAAAAAAGCTACATTCGCGTAACACAATGCAAAGCATAAATACAAATATCATTCACAAATAACCCACATCGAGTGGGCTGGTTTAATTATAGATGCCCTACAAGTCACCCTTACATACACCCCCCTACTGTGTTTTAATACTGAGTCCATGTTGCTGCTTGGTGAATTCGTCGGCGCGCATGAGCATGAGGACAGAAAGTGAAACCAGAGCCACCTAGTGGTAGCTTGATCCCGGTGATCCTGGAAGGGGAACCTGAGAGTGGGTTTTTTGACTGGTCGGGGTCTGACAATACATGTAACCACTGCTCGCTGTGTATGCGGGAGGGGAGGACGGGGAGGGGGTTGTGGCGGAGGGAGAGAAGGGAGGGGCCGATGGTAAGACAAGGTGTAGCGTGTATGCACGAATCCTACCTCTGTTTACTCATGCATAGTATTGTGATGTGTAGGCCTCAGTGGCTAGGCTCGGGAATAAAGTGCCATTGTTTGTTAGTAGAGTCACAGGCCTACACGGGTCCCTGACACGCGATTCTTTTGTCAGTTAAGACCGAGCAGTGGTTTGAGTTATTCATGTCTTCCTGTCTGTACCTGAGTCTGAGCCGCGAGGTGAAGTTTCCAGTCAAATGCCCGATGATCTAATCTTACTCCGATCCATTTGTGTAGGCTTTCCATGACCGGCCCTTTTAGTCGGGCCTGGATTAGTACCTTCCTGGCCTCGTATTACTCTCAATATTGTATCAGGGATGGATATGGGACACACACACACTATTCAAATGCATTGCGTGAATTTAAGAGTGCGAGGAAAAAACGTGTAATTTCTCACCGCTTTCCTAAGTGCTTGGCTGAAATAAGAGCATTGTGCTTGAAAGGCTGACGCCGTTCCTCAAAGTCCTCGCTGAATTGCCTGGTATTGTACTCCTGTGGTTAAATTACAGCCTCCACAGGTGAAGACAAGGAAAATACAGGTTTGCCGGCCGCATACATCTTGCACACGTAGAGTGGCATAAGAAGGATTTGCTGCGCGACCGGGAGTTACCTGTTATGGTACACCTACTCCAACAACATCATGTAAATGTACTTGTAAGGCCTACTAGTACTTTGATCTATCCGTTGACAATGTTTAGAATCTCATACTCCACTTTATATATATATATATATATATATATATATATATATATATATATATATATATATATATATATATATATATATGTGGGTCAGGGATTTTAGCATACTCGAAATAGGCAACATAGGGGTATGGTTGATTACGACAATAGTTCACATGATAGCACATTTATGCCATTTAATTCAACAATTTAAAATAAATTCCATCATGAACAAGTATATTTTGTATGTATATTGAATAATTCTTTGTTTCAAACTGGAATACCCTAAAAAATGTCCTATAGGCCGAGATCATAATACGTGAGTTAAAAGACCAAGCCGTGTTTCGAGACAAGTCATTTGAAGATATAGTCGACTACTCGCATGGGACAAATATTACGGAAGACCCCTTGATATCATATTTACCCGTCCGCGATAGGTGTACTTACACACTGTTGTTAGAAATTTAAGACCACTTTCCCACCTATTCCCATGTGACATCAGCATCCTCATAGTGTTTTCCTATTTATCCCCACCCCAAATCCCCACCAGAATCACACTTCAATAGAGAACTGTCTCATAAGGATATCCCCATATTTTCTTAAACAGTTGTGGGCCCTTTGAGTGACTCGCAATAACTGCAGAACTAGCTCGTATATCTTATGTATCATCGACATTCAGTCGTGGACCATACCTACTCTCCTTGCTCATCTGTGCACACAATCTCGTACCACTCTGTACAATAGACCCGAAGAAAATCTATATTTACTTACTCACATCTAGTGTCCAATTTACCCCATCTACAGTGGACCATGCTAGTAATAATTCTGGTAGGGACAGAACTTCAGTTACTTTTATTACGAAGAATCCTTGCCCATTTTAATTCTTATGGATACGACTTATATAGGTTATTGAGGTTATTGGATATTGCAGTTTGGAAGATTGATTTTATCATAACTGCGATTGGGAAGATGATGAAAGTCATTCATTTGTATATTCATTCAGAATGTGATGCTATTCCGTATATATACTAGGTGGTATTATCAGTTTCAAGAAGATATAATATTTATCTAATCAAAGTGGCAAAAACACATAATGCAAATAATTGCGGATTCAAAACTAGAGATGATTGGTTAAGCCTCCTTTTATAGGAGATTTAATTGCAAATCCATCGATCACTCTGAAAATGGAATATTTGAATCGAGAAATTGGTGTCAATATCAGAAATACGAAAAAGAGAACCTACCCCTGTGCATTCTATAAATGGTGTCGATTATTTGTGAAGCAGGGACTTGGTGCGAATAAATGTGAAAAGATATGAACCTCCTATTGAAAATGCACCTGTCAAATGAACGCCAGAGGTAGTTCCCATGCTATACAGGCTTCAAGAACATCAGTTATAAGGAATTCTGGAGTCACACATAGACATGTGCGCCTTTCATGATCATCCTGTCATCTGGGGTGCTTTGCATACAAATACCCCCGAACATCCATTATTTTCTCGGACAGAGAGACGACTCTAGGGTGACTGGCAGATTGGGTCGTGGTGTTTTGGGCCCCGATAGGGCTGTCATACAACACCCACGGAGGGGTAAGATAGCTTGTGTCAGGTCTAGACCACCCTCCGACCCTCACTCCCCGTCAGCCCGGCTGTTTCCCCTGCTAATGAACATACAGCCTCCCTGAGCGTCGCAAGTCCATCAGAATACAGACCTGGCAAGGCTACTTTGTCAGTTTTCTAAATGAACTCCACCGGGTAGGCCTTCCTAACAACTCAGCCGCGTCAGTCACTCTCCCCCCACAGTAAAACCCCGCCTGCGATTTCCCAATTCCACCATAATTTACTACAGTCGATAAGGGACCGAGTCAGCGGGTCAAGTTTGGAATCGCAGTCTGAAGCATCAATCGCCATTTGCGCATGCGCACGTATGACGTATCTTCCGGTGGCTGCCCGATCGGGCGGTGGGCGATAAAGCCATGATGGATGCTGCCTCGTTTGTAATCCCCCCGGATTATCACAGTTTATTACGCAACATCGGATCCGGTGCATATCTGGGCGGCAGAACCGGAAACCCTGCTGGGAGTGGGCTGCGCTTGCGCAGAACCGCCATCGTTCATCCTTATCGTCGCACGCCGGGGAACCAGCGGTATACCGCCGGCTGTTCCCGGCGGTGCCATACCTTCCTGTCACCACATTCCCGCGTGGAATCCGCTCACTTCACCGGTAACCAGCGAAGACAACGGCGCCAATGAAGACATTTTAACGTCGCTTCTTTCTGACCTAGCTCACCCCTCCCCTCTCCCCCCTCCCCCAAACCCCCCAGCACCAATCCCCTTTCCTTCAGACGCTTTTGGGCTGGACGCCACACAAAGACAGCGTGCACTGACGCATGCGCGCTGATGAATTTTTAAGCAGACGACAATTACGACTGGGTACGGTGTAATGTACTTAATGCCCGCTGAGGCGCTGTGATTTATAGAGGCCATATCTGTGCGTGGCCCCGCTGTGCGGACCCACTGAGCTGCTCACAAATCAGATTTACTCGCCAGCCCGCGATTCCAGTTAACCGACTCGCGGATAACTTATCGTTACATTCATGTCGCCCCCCGCGATCTATACTCACCGCCACGCGCCGCCACCAACCAACCCAGTCCCACCGTACCCCCGAAAAATGAATCTGCATAAAGAATACACCGAGGCGTGTCACCTCGAACGGACGTGCGAGTCCCAATCAATACCCGCCCCAAATCCAGGGTTGGGGCCTCGGTAGCCGTGTTTCGGGGTGGGCGGGAAGGAGAGACTGTGAGAGAAGGATCAAGGGAAGGGCAGAAAGGGACATATGGACGAGGAACAGAAGGAACAGTGACCAGAGGGGCAGGAGTTAAGGGCAGATGGAGGTATGAGCGCCAGGAATAGAGATTGGTGCCAAAATTAGTGAAACAGAAAGAGCCAGAAAAAAAAGAGAATATATGTGGGGTGATGAGGAACATAAGGATTAGAAGGGTCATTACTATATAATAGATATGGATGACAGAAAAGGGGAGTGTTGGAAGACTAGATAGAAGGGTCGGAAGGAGAGATTAGGAGTGGGCGGTGTGAAAACGTGTGTAAAAAAACAACAACTCAGGCATGGATTCATAGCGTTTATGGGCGGCCATTTGCACGGGGCATTGGCGGGGATTGGGCGGGCAGGGAAGATAGCCTCGGTTAATACATCTAAAAGCATTCTGCTGTAGCAACACGTCTGTGTTAGAGGAGTGATTCCCGGGGGGCATCAATCTGCTTAAAGCCTGGCTGCTGGATGTAACCCCCACTCTCACCCTTCTCACCCGTCCCCACACCCCCGACTCTCCTCAAAGTATCTGACAACAACCCATTCCAGGTCCACTTTCCCTCAGTGTCTCCTGTCGCGTATAGCTTAATGCACTGACACGAAATTCGGTGAAAATGGGGATGGCTGAACAATAACAGTCGCCATTAGAACATTGTTCAGCATGTGCATACACGTGCATGCGCTGCATATCGTTAATATCGTGTGCAGGGGTGGGATGGTAGCGTTGGTGGCGTCGGTGGGAATGGTGGTAGGGTGGGTGTGAGAAAGCTTGTATTTAGCTACTGGAGACTTACAAGACATTTCTTTTTGAAATCCTCTTTCAGAAAGAGAACACGCGTCAAAACACATTGATAATGTATTGGATGTATAGAAGATTAAAAACAACACTTTGAAAACTCCACTGTTAGAAGTATAGAGAGGGTATAACAAATACTCCTAACACGTGCAGATATGTTATTCCTGATAAATCCATGCAGATACATACATATGTAGCTTCTTTATTTGACCCTCTGTCTCTGGCATTTTGTCTGTTTTCTTCTTCCATTGGTTGAAGCCCAAAGCATTCTAATTTTTAATAAGAAAGGATGCTGAACATCATGGATCATTACACGCCTGTATGTTCCTTTCTCTCTTTCCCTCCTTCTCTACCTCTCTCGGAACATTTCTGTTTAACTTTTTGTCTAGATAAAGGATACTCAACATCATGATTATTCCTATATATCGCTTGTAGGCAGTGAAGCAGCGTCCAATCCTTCGCATAGCTTTATCATATGCACACCAAAAATACGTATGCATCGATCTATGTACATACATGTCGTAGTTATTACTATATACCTGTGTGTGAATGTCTATGAAATACTGCCCGGTGCTAGGGGTGCAGTAATAATAATGTTCGTGCCCGCTGTGACTGTGATTTGATAAGTCGTTAAAATGGCGTTTTTTCATCGATTTAAGGTATATAATAATAAGCAAACTTCCTTACTGTGGGCGAAACGTTTCTCGTTCTCGGTCCGTCTTTGATTTCATACTGCCTTCCGCCTATGGCGTCAGGCGGTATGAAATCAAAGACTGACCTCGAACAGGAACCGTTTCGTCCACAGTAAGGACGTTTCCTAATATTATCCACCGAATATGGAGTCTCCATTATGTGTAATTCACCGGGCGGAGATTTCGGGTATTCGTTATCTTCGTCCTTCACAAAGAGGAGGTTATGGAGAGAAATCCCTTGTGTACAAAAAAGTGTGGTCATTTTGTTTTTCTTTGAAAATTAAATATGCAATGCGGAATAATAAATACAATATAAACTGGCTTCAGATAAAAGCGATCGTAATCTCCTCAGACTAGCCTCTGCTCGGAGATTACCGCCGCATGTATCTGAACCCAGTAAATATTTTATGTATACATTATATATATATATATGTATATATTTATCTATTTATTTATATACCTGCACCACTGCTAAGTGGACGAGCAGCTCAGCCCCACACAGCAGCAGGGTCGGAGGCGATGTGTGTAAATACAGTGACTATGGAAGTGGGGCAGCAGGTAGGGAGCATTATGTGTGCTTACGTGCACAAGTTTGTATGCACGTCATGCTAGGACGTGCTAATGCACTACGTAATGCTCCCCGGCACCGCGGCACTCTCAATACGCCTACAGTGCACACTGTGGTTGTTTCTCCAGAGTCTGTATAGAGCCCTGCCTCCCGGTGATGTATCTAACACAGTTATATGGGAACAAGGCCCGCTTTTCTTCCTGCCCCGACTGGGAAGGTCAGTCCGCATCACCCCAGAACGATGGCGCATTCATTTGGATGTAGAATTTGGTTTCTGGTGAGCTGCGCCGTGCGTACGGAAAGAAGGAAGTGTTGCTTGAGCTCTAAGGAGGCGCTCACAAACGTAGACCCCAAGGAGAGCTCCGCCAAGTCTCACTCAGAGGGACCGATAAATGAGACGTTTGTCTGCGCATGCGCCACCACTGAATGGGCTTACTGCATCCGGTAGGCCTGCTTCTTCCGCTGAAGCACTTCTTGTGTGTGGAGGCTCCACAAACAGTGGGGCGGCGAACCAGCACACCAGCCAGCCTTTATTTAGTGTCGCTGACACCGTGGACTCCCTCAGTAAAGTCCCACCAACCCTCTTCCCACCCTCCCACCCATCCTCTTCCCACCCTCCCACCCATCCTCTTCCCACCCTCCCACCCATCCTCCTCCCACCCGGCGCGCCCAATTCGACGCCTCCACGTCCGACAATAGCTGTGCCTTGCCGAACGGGTGGGGATGGAGACTAATTCCCTGACGCTCACACGTCGTCGCTGTTTTGTTTTGAGCGGGTCAGCAGCAGAGCATTTGCTCATGAATGCCAACTGAGAGAGAGAGGGGTCCCTCTGCTCCCCCGCCCCCTCCGGCCCCCTCCAGCCCTCCCTGGCGCCGCCTCGCCCCCTTTTCCCCATCCGTCTATTCACGCCCACAGGCGCGGCGTCTGGGGCTGGAACCCGGATGAAGGGAAGGGACACACAGAGTTTTTTTGTGCGACTCGACCAGTGGAGAGAGTAACTCATTCCATCATCATATTACTGCATTTCGGTCCTCATATTATCCCATCTGAAAACCACAATAATCTCTACTCTACCTATTCCTCCATCCATCAACTGCCATTACCATAAAACGCCGCCCAGCGTGCAAATCTTTCTATATAGAAGGCATTTTCACTATTCAACCGGAATTCTTCTTAGAGTTCTTGGGGTCATCTGAATTTAGTAAGCTTATGAGGTACATGACCGTAAAAATCCTATATGAAATAGTCAAGCCATATAATCGCAATCAGGTTTCAGTATATATAATCAAAAGAAGGTAAAGTAGAGACAACGAGAAGAAGATGAACAAAAAAACGAATTTACAGATTAAGTGTTAAAAAAAGAAGACATAGTGGACAAAATCAGAATGTGGAAAAGAAAAGTCATAGGGGACCAAAAATAGGAACATGAAATTCAGGAACAAGAACATTGAGCATAAAAATGCATGGCAAGAAGGCTATTTCCCCATCTCAACCCGTTCCCACCTCTCCAGCCACACTCCCACCACCAACACACCAACACCACACCAGCCCCACCATCAGGAGCAGGGCCATTACGGGCCATGTTTGCCGAGTTGACAGAGCGGGGTGACACCCAGGAGGACGCGGGGTGCGCAGTGTAATCACGAGGCAGGGGGCGGGGTGTTTACTCCAGGTGGCCGCGTGCAGGATGGGGTATCAGGTACGGTGTGAAGGCAGCGCACAGGCCCACCGCCCAGCCCTGCTATCCACACCGCGTCACAAATAAAAGATCCCCGAGATCCAGCAGCCTGGTCGATAGTTTAGGCTAATGGAGCAGAGCTTGGGTGTCCGGGAGGGGCGATGGCACTGTGCGGGTAATACCTAACACCCAGGTCTCAAAACGTCCCCACTTAAAGCGATTAATCCTCAATTTACCCGATGGGATTAAATTCTCCAGGTGCCGGCGTGATCTTTGAATCGTGACTGCACCACCTGCTGGGAACTAGCGGTAAGCAGGTCACGCCCATTTATTTTCAGTTTTTTTTTTTTTTTTATTCCTGTCACGGTTTCAGCGTGCGAGTGAAATACTTCTGATACTTTTATATCTCACACATAAACGCGCCAAGATAACATGCTTTGATTTACTGCTGCCTTTATGTGTAGGACTCAAACACGCGAGAGCTATGTTTTCATTTACACTTTAATTTTTTTCTTTTTAGCAATTTCAAAGATTTATGCCATAAAAATGGCATTTTCAACCGTTACAAGCTGCCTTTTTCCCACGAACCCTCGTTATGCGGGGCTGAGCAGAGTTCTATACTGCTGGCATACACCACACCCTCCTATGAAGCTCTCAGAGTTCTGAGGAGGGTAGCTCTTAGAGGCCTCTTCTCACGACATAAAAGAGAACATAATTAAATCCCCTCCTTTGCACGTCTACATTGTGAAAGTCGACTTCAGGACGCCACTGAAAAGAGAAAAAAGTGTCGCCGCCTTATTTTCCTTTTTAATGTCCATGCAACGAGGCGTTTTTCCCCTCCCCACGTGCAGCAAACATCATGTCTGTCCGCGTTGTGATTTGGCTAATTCCGAAATCCCTTGTAGTCGCTGCAGCCCAGGGACGCTAGCCAAAATTGGACAGTTCCCTCCGTTTCAATTTCAAAGCAATCCCTCACGGCACGGTAAGCAGATCCAAAGCGAGGCAGACCCCCAGAGGCTGAACACCTCCCTGTAGGACGCTTCACGCATGCGCGCCGCTACCCCGCGTTCAGGGACTTCATCTCGCCACCAGAGGGGGTATACGAGGCGAATTTCCGGTTAAAACGAGGGCGCACGAGATGCACACCCGAAGGCCGGCCTGATACTGGGTACTATGTAAGGCTATTGACGCGGGCGCCGGACGACGCCACTGCGCAGGCGCGAGGCGTCCATTGCTCGGGGTCTTTTAGGATAGGCGGACGGCGTCGGCGCGCGTTCCCCCGGCGTCTGAGGACACGATAAGCCCCTGGCCAGCGTCTTTGAGGGATCAGGGGGCGTTTTAGGCACGGGGGCCAGCTGAAAGAAGTAGGCCGCGGCGTTCGGAGAAACTGTGAGGGTGTGAAGACTATGGAGTGTGTGTAAGGATAGGGGGGGGGGCTGCTCTTCCTAGTTGGCCAGCCGAATACAGCCCTCTCTCTCCCCCACTCCCCCAGTGCCCAGCGCCCGGCGGCAGCGGCGGCAGCGGTTACAACAATAGAAGGGAATTAGGCGTCGAACAATGACCCGAACCCGATGAGTAGGTGCTCCTCCCTCCCGCCTTTTTTTTACCACGCAAATCCCCAAATGTCGTCTGCTTCCACCCCAAAGTCGTCTGCGCCGTCCCGAAGCCGCCATTACCGGGCCTCGCGCGCCATTGTCGAGACGAAAATGGCGGTTTTTTGGGGGAGAGAGGGTCGAAAAAGTATCCATCGAGTCTTTTCCCTGGTGACGTCTCAGGGAGACACTTAGTCCCTGAGATCCGGCCCCTGGACCGAAAACGCTGCATGATAAAGTACTGACCGAGCCTCCTTAAACAAGGGCCGCCATATTGATTTACCGCCAAAATCAACTTTGGTCAACAATAATGTTTACTTCAGGAGGGCAGGGCTTTAAGTAGAATCCCACCATCAGTCATCCTTTATCGGTTCCTACCGATCGCTCATACAATTTGCCTCCGAAATAAGGAAAACACATCCTTTTTGTTGTTTGGGGTTCTTTCTCTGTTAAGTTAACTATGACGTATAGCCTTCAGTCTGTTATTGTAAAAGATTGGCGTGTGATGGTCCCATGGCTTATAGATACACATTAAGTGAGGGTGAACAAACACACACCTTTGTATGTCTGCCCACACGCCACTTTCCATTCCCAGGTCTCGGTATATGTCAGACAGCGGCACTTTCCTTGCCCCGCCATTATGGATCGTCTCACGTGACGTTATGACGTCATGATGCATCTGTAGCTCGCGTGAGACGTCATCGATTGACGGGAGTGAGGCGTGAGTTTCCGGTTACAGTTGGCCGCCCTAAGCCGCGCCCTGGTGTCTCCAGTTACCATGACTTCTGATGTACACAACATACGTCTCCTCCCATTTATCCACTGCTCTCCTTTCCGAACACCTCACTGAGTTACTCCCCGAGTTACTCCTCTGAGCTCCAGACTCAGATCCTCCCTGGCTTCTGAGCTCGTGTCTGAAGTCCACCTTAAGGTGTTATCTTGGTCAATTCATAGATTATTTCGGATTACCATGGAGGTGTGATGAAGTGGCATTAAGATATGATCTGAGCTCCTGCCAGACGTTCTGTTTGAGCTCCTATCTAAGCTCCTGTCTGACTTCATTTTCTTAGCCCCTGTCTCACCTCCTGTCTCGTCTTCTGTTTTATTTTCTGTATCACTTTGTGAATGAGATTCTGCCTGAGTTCTAATGTGAGCTCCTGTCTGACTTTCTGTTTGGGCTCCTGTCACACCTCCTGCTTTAGCTCCCATCTAAGCTTATTTCTCACATTCTGTTTCAGCTCCTTTCTCTACTGCTGCTTGATCTCCTGTTTGACTTTCTGTTTGCGCTCCTATTTGAGGTCCTGTCTTATATCCTTCCCGGCTCCTGTTAAAGGTCTTTTCTGACCCCCATCTCAGTTCCTCCCTGAACGTTTCCACGGTCTCGCCTCAGAGCCCTCTCTTGAGACCCTCTCTTATTTCCGATGAATTCCCTGGAAAATACTTCCTCCTACCTTCTCTCTGAACTCCTCCCCACGTTCTAATACTGTTGGTTTACGTGCAACTTTCCCTGTGGTACAATATCGAGTTCTACCTTACATGGGTGTAAACAGCCTTTATCTGTATTCACTGGACTATACATGTGTAACTTCCATAGTAACATTCCTATTGTCGAAACAGGAGAGTAAACTGTTTTGCGACCCCTTTTTTAATTCCAATGTATAAGATACTTATAGCTATAGAAATAAATCATGAAATTGCTATTATTGCTTGAATCCACATGGGACCGATAGATATGATATCGTGTGAGACTGTCCAAGATGTCTCACCCCACAATAGCAGTATGGATATTGAATCAGACCAGCATACCGGGGTACACTGGTTCCCTGCCTGAGGCCCGTTGGTCGCATGTCACTCCCTGCTTCTCGTCCTACGCCAACACTACTACCATGTGCCGCCGGCAACTTGTCTGAGAAATGTCGCTCCGTCCCGTACAACATTTTTTCCCGAAGAACCAACGGATGCCCAAGGGCTTTTACGCTGGAAAGACAGGGCACTCGCAGACATGATGATGTTGGGAGGGAAGAGAGATGGAGTCAGAAAGAGAGGGAGAGAGAGTGTAAAAGGAGGGAAGGCTTTCACACATCAGAAGGGTTAAGTAAAGGAGGATCAAGGAGGTAGTGCCTGAAGATTCACAGATATAACAATCTGACATCATATGTACGCACTGGATTTAGGGAGAGGCATTACCGAACACCTGCACCTGCCTTTTGCACTTACTGCTGTTACTGATGCATCGAAAGGATACTTTAAAAAGAATACGTTCTGTAATTAGGTATAAGCCAGAAATACTCAAATGTGAATATGTGTACATATACACCTATAACACATGGGTATAAACCTATATATATATATATATATATATATATATATATATATATATATATATATATATAAACCTATATATATATATATGTATATATATATATATGAATATGATATACATGCACCCGTGTGTGTGTGCGTGTGAACACACACACCCACACACACGAGCCCAGGCCGATTGCTAGTTCCGCCATAATCCGCCAGGAAACTAAGGGGACATCAGTTGTTATAATCCATTGATAATCTATGAGATGAGGCTAAAGCTCCTTTATAGCAAGCCAGGAAAGTAAACCTTTAAAAAAAAAAAAACCTATTGACAGATGCAATACCCTTGGTGTTGAGGCAAGATGGCTGCCTACATAGCACAAAAGCTATATATGATGAACATGCACATATACATACATCAGTTTCAGTGATGAATCACCAGAATGGCAGTTCTCATACCCAGTAACAACTGAGAGGTGCTACCCCCATTACAAATACCCCTCCTACCCCGCACCCCTCTACAGTTAACCCTGCAAGGAACAGAGCCTGTCACACTGCCTCACCCAGCCTCCTGATGGATGACTACCCCAGGCAATGTCAGTTCCAGCAACAACCATGCCCTGGGCATATACCCACCACCACTACCATCCGCCCTGCCCCTTCCCCTGTTCCTCCTGGGCCCAGCAGGCCCCTTCTGGGCCCGGACAGATAGGGGCGGGGGTGGTTTTCCAGTTGGGCGCCTTATACGCGTAATGGCAGCACGCCTGACCATAATATAAGAAATATTGCCAATCAGGACCGGCTCATCCCGCGACTGGCCGCCCGTGCTTGATTAGATTACTGCCCAACCTAATAATTAACCAACGATGTTACGTGGCTTGGCTGTGTCCTGAACCCTCCGCCATCCCATTTCTCGTACGGCCCGCAGTACCCGCCACTATTTATACCCCCGTCCAACATGTCTGCCACCCCTCCAGCCTCACTCTCAGTTCCTCAGCACCATCCCCCAGCTCCGTACCCTTTATCTATAGCCTCCAGTTCACCTCAACCTACAAACCCCGACGCCCCACCACCGAACAACCAATTTCTGAGCGGTTTGGAGAGATAAGTGGTTTTACTCCTAGCTGGGGTAAAGCGTAGATTTTGGCCAACTGAGACACTGATTCAGAATGTCTGAGGGAGTAACCCAAACACTGACTCCAGTTGACTGAGTGTTAGCCAGGTTCTAACTGGAAGTGACTTGGACAGTAACTCACAGACTGATTTCTGGTCATTCGATGAGGAACTTACGTGTTTTTGGACCATTCCGATAAGAACTTTAACGAAAGGTGAAGGATTGAGTCTGACATGTAGTGATCAGCAGATTCTCTCAGTAAGCAATTCTCCTACTAACTTTGGGTGACGTTCGGATTGACTAAGTAACTAGTAAACCATACATTGATTCTTTTTTTACCTAGGAAGAGGCTGAATAGCATTGCTGACATTACTACTTGAAATTATGATATTGGATATGATATTAAATACAGAGCATGATTAATGTCTTACAAAATGATTTAAAATACCCAAGTTATCATATTGGGTAGGATTAATATAATTATTCTGATAATAGTGTTAATCATATTTTCATCTCTAAGGGTCTGTACTAACTGTTGCTTAAATGCACAGATATACATCCATTTTGTCTTATACTATTACGTTACGGAAACATTTAAACAGTGAAAAGTATCTCACACCACAGGTTCCAAGCTGGATCTGCTGTGGAGAGGCTCCTTAAGAGATGACCCATTTTATGCCTTTATCTCGCTCCGAACTCAGCGAGGTTTCTCCCAAGTTTCTGGGTTTTTTGCTCATCTTACATCGGAAACAGAGAAGATACCCTAACCGGAATCCCAACTAAAATAAGATTATCCGTTAGGGAAATTTCGAAAGTGATAAAACCTACTCCTGGCGCAGGACCCATTTAAAATACACCAGCAGAATAAATCAGATGAATCACTTTTCGGTCGTTATTGGGTTTTTAAGTTTATTGTTTTTTCGCTCTTCTCCTTATCCGACACACATTAAGAAGCTCCCTGTGGACGTCCTACAAAACCTGCTGATCGTGTACTTGATTTGTGATGTTTCCAAGAAAAATTGGCGATGGGAAAAAAGATGCGCAGAAAAAGAATTAACTGGGCGCTGGATGATCATTTTCCATCAGTACGTTTTTAGTTGAGGGTATCCATGACGGCCACATCTGCTGGCCGTATGTATACTGTCATGGATATAAATCATCAGAGGATCTGAGGGCTTTGAGGGTAATATAGTATGTCCAGTGACTCATTCTACCTACAATACCCCCTTCTCACCTCCACGCAAACCCTCCGGCTCTCATCTATTCACCAGCTGCAACTGCACTGGCCGCTCCACCACGCTCTTGTATTGTCAGAAATTGATTTCGAGCAGGGAAAAGTGTTAGTGCAATCGACGACCTCATTCTCAGCATATCGGATTTGGCGTGTTTGATATACTTCGTTAATATTAATTCCAACATAGGAGATTTGAATTAATCAA
Organism: Alentia gelatinosa; assembly: GCA_950022655.1. NCBI lineage: Eukaryota > Metazoa > Annelida > Polychaeta > Phyllodocida > Polynoidae > Alentia > Alentia gelatinosa. The sequence continues at coordinate 17,334,435 of OX465588.1, read as the reverse complement.
GGTATTGTAGTTTATTTCTCATGAGGTATTGTTCACATACTGGGTTAGTGGAAGACTTCTAGAAACGTTTGCTTATATATCATGTGCTTTGGGATAGTTCGGATATATATACGCATATATATAGTCCTGTACTTTTATCATTTGATTTCATTTGTGAGTATATAATATATGCACGGTAAATAAAGTAACTAAATAATTCAATGTTGGCTCACGTCTCACCTATAACCCTCTTACGTATCATAATTCATCAGGAATCCCTACCCGTCACCCTGCGATTCAATAGTCCCGAATATACCTGCTCACCACCCCCAGAACCCTCCCACCTCAAACACGCACACACATACTCACCGGCGACCATAAGCCCTGAGGGTACCAGACAGTTGTACCCAGTCCCACGCTGTAGAACCAGCCAAGCAGTTGCCATGCCAACAAACCCTCTGACATACAGAAGCCCGCTTACCCTAACCTCCCCCTAATAAGGTAATTAACAGCGGGACGCATGCGCACATCGACCCGCCGTGCTGGTTGGCCTGTCGACACGACCGGAACCGGCCCGGCTGGTCCCCAGTGTGTGCAGCCTTAACACGCATGACTAAGCCGTGTGCACAGAAACCAGCAGTTATTGTCTCCATGTATGCCATGTTAATGCGCACAAGATGGCCGAGACGTGCTTCCGCCGAGTAGATTTCGTATTCAAAATGATAATATTAATAGAATATTGACCAAAAAAAGGAACAAGATCATATGTAAGACCACAGTTATCGGTATACCCAAGAATGGAAATGCGGTGTTACTTTCACATGAATGAATAAGTGTATCAAGTCTGCAGTGAATATGTTCTACCTAGAACATAAACACTTCTTGTCCATATAAAAAATAAACATTTACCATAAACGAAAGATTTCACCTTTGCTTATAATTAACAGTATTAACCTAGAATATTGACATGAATACTCAAATGGATATGAATTGTATGGAGATAGCTAATACAATGCGGAGTGACACAGACATCAAATAATGGGACCAATAACAGGAGGGCAAGCACGGACTGTAACTCAAGAGAACTGCGGCAGGTGGCTAGTTAGGTAAACATAAATCTCAATTTGTCGCAGTGAGATAATGGTGTGGAGGTTGAATTCTTTATATCATAAGGAATATTGGGTTTCTTGGAGATGCATCAGCAGACTGTTCCATGAAACATCAGTGACATCCTGTATATGTCATTGTGTATGATTTTCACCTGTATCTTTCAATTAATTCAAATAACGTTTGTTTCATACTCTCAATATCAATTTGAAATACACATACATAAATAAGTGACTTATACTAGGCAGATGTTCAGAATTACAAAAGGCAATCCTTAAATGAATTATGCATAGACGGAATACCTTGCATTGCCTTAGAAAATTTCATATATATATATATATATATATATATATATATATATACATATATATATATATGAACAACAGCATTCTTCATATCCACAATATGGTGTCAAGATACGCATTCAGTGATATACCATGGTGAGTTATGAATATGGATATGGATATGGTATATGGGGGGAATAATTGTTATGGATATTAATTGGCACCATCTGCCGTCGGTTAATGGCAGTGGTGCTAATTGTAGCGTTCTGCGGTCCACTTTTGGACCGGCACCTTTCAGCAGGATAAGTACATATTTTATGATATCATTCCATCATCCTTGTGGCGAATTAATTCGGCGTGAATGAAATGTTTACTGGGAAAACGTGGTGGCACTGTAAATGGTGTGCCAATCGATATTTGGCTAATTGACAAACACAATGAGAGTCTTCCCATTATCTATTCCGCCCCTACTTATCAGTGTATCATCATCGAGGACACCTATCTCATCTGCTTTACAAAAAAAGTAGGGTTCTTAAATCATCCACCCGAGCATGCCACACCTCGCTATCTTGCCAATCTTATCCGATGTTAAAGGGCTTGGAAAAACAGCCACCACAGAAACCGCAAAGTCATTAAGGCTTGGAACCTGGAAGAGTGGGCGAAATCAAAAGCCTTATCGATTCAAAACTTAAGCACTTGATTCGATTTCTTGTCTATTGTTTTCCAGAATGCCCTCAATTAAACCCCTCTGTGCTGGGAAGGCATTTCCCACGACCCCAATTAGAATAATTAAGAACTTTTTTTCACCCTCGCCGCTAAAAGGCCGACGGCGGCGTTGGCGTTTCGGGCCTCGAACCAGCCGCCTTTGAGAGTTGGCAATGCCCATTAGAGAGAGTTACGTTTTTAAGTGGATTTTAATGACGTTTGAAGGAAACATGATAGAGCAGGCAGCATGGGGAGGGGGAATCCTTCCCAGTGGAAAGGGTTTGATTGTCACAGTTTAGAGCCCCGGCTCTCAGGGACATTTTTTCTCTGGGGAGGAAATAGAGCTTGCCTGGAAACCTGACTTTCTTTCCAAAGCAGCCAAAATCTGACGCATCAAATGAATCCGTTGATTGAAACGTCGGCCTAATTTGGATCCTGGGCCAGAAAGTGTCCTTTTTACGGTATGAATCATGATTTGGGTTGCCTACGAATTGAACAAATCTATTTCCAGCCCACATTTCACAACTACCCACGCATTTTGCCACCAGCGGAAACCAGCGAGTTGAAAATGACCGCGACAAAGATAAATTAAGAACCAAAACAGAAATACCGGAGAATCTTTTGTGAAATAACACACTTACCGTCTTTGGAATAAACCGGAAGAACTGCCAGCGTAAAGATAATCAGAAGGACTTTCCCTGTGCACAAATTGAAAGTTGGACTTGAAGATGGTGTAGCCATTGAGTTGATCTTTCTGCGACGGGTATCCATAGTCAGATTGGATGGGGAGCAAAAAGCCTGGTCAAAGTTGTCGGCAGAAATGGTTATCTCTTAAGTGACACTCCGCAGTAGCCTCAGTGGCGTTTTCCCGCGCTGGCCTCTCACCCGGCTAGCGTTTGTCCCGCGGGCGTTCCTGACCCTGCGACTCCTCTGAACGCGGCCTCCTGGCCTTCCAATTGTCAGAATGTCGTCTGCTCGACTCGCCGAGCACCAGTGTCCTAACCCGCGCTGGTTTGCGGCGTGTAATCGGATGAGGCGGTGCGCGCGTGGAAGGGGACCAGCGGTGGGTGAGTTGCGGGCGCGGCGACTGCAGCGACACGAGTGGGGAGACGGGGAACGACGACGGTGACGAGCTGTGTGGGGAGAGCGGCTCGTGGGCTGGTCGGAGCGTTGCGCGCAGTACGACGTCGGCAGGCGGACTGCGGCGCAAACGGCGCGCTTAAACACTTGATTAAAGACGCGAGAAAGCGGGCCCCGCGAGAGAGGGGTACTCTCAGCGCCGACTGATGGGGAGCTGTTTTGGACGAACCGCTCCATACACACTCTGGCCTAGTTAGAGTACGGCTTGTCGCCCTCAGTATTGGGTACGTTGGAAGATCCACTAAAGCTCTCCCTGATTTAATAATAGTTCCGGATTTTACCAACTCGACCGCCATCTATCATCTGATATATGGTGAAAATCAATTTGCATCATGCGTAGTTGCAAATATTTCCCCTCATTTTAAGTCGAATTCACACGTAGAAACTAATGTGCCTTCATACCTTTCCTCTAGTCTCCTTTGGTAAAAATTACCCTAGCAAGATGCAGTTACCATTCTCACGGAAAAGGGGCGAACTTGATTTATATGGAAGGACACACCTGGTACAAAGACTCATACACAGTCACAGTGAACATTCACCCTGCGACTCAAGTACCATTGAGGTGAATGGTTTGTAAAACATGTGACCCTACTTGTTGGCTAGGTTAGGTACTTGGACGGAGACTCAGCAGTGGGTCCATTTGTCTCACCAAAATGCCCTATGAATTTTCAACAAGTTTAAAATAAAAAAAACTCATAGGACTCTAAACCAGGGTAAAGCGGAAAATATACGATGGGATTCATATACCACACAGGGTATTTGTCTGAAACAAATTCTGCTGAGATTCTATACTGGAACATATTCTCTTCGTCTAAATTGTGGGGTTCTTTTTCCCTGAGACATTTTCCCCCCTGCAATTGTTGGTGTCATATACCCCTAAAAAGGAACAGAATCGCCAGAGATTTTGAACACTGTGAGGTACATGAATCCCACTGTGTGAAGTCCACTTTAGGGTAATTGTCGCTGACAATTGCAGGGGGGAAAACTTGTCCTAGGGAAATGGAACCCTACAATTCAAATAATGAGATTTTGTTCCAGAACAGAATCCCAACAGGATTTTCCTCAGATAAACACCCAGTGAGGAACATGAATCCCATCATGTGTATTCCACTTTAGCCTTAACCCTCCAATGATATTCCGTTTGCGAATTTCGATTTTATAGGACAAATATTTCTTTCGCTATATTTGAATATATTCTAGGTTTTATCCTATATCATATGTAATATAGCCCTCCTGATATGGTCCTTGTATAAATAGCATACCATACTTACATCTAAATTCATTACTTAAAACCTATTCGTCCTCAAATATTCATTCTTGGTTTGAAACTCCTGCGGACCAATATCAAAACACCCTTGACAGTGCTTTACTGTCACATGCATCTCAAGGCATTATTCAAATATTGATACATTTCAATCTACAAGTATTCATCCATTACCATAAAAATAACCATTCATATATATCACTCATTTAATTTGTAAATGGGGTTAAGTAATATTCTCCAAGAAATGACAATACTCATTTTCTTCTCAACGTGAAAAACCTTATAGTGTAATATAGATATAAAGTTTACACATGATATATTGGAAATCACAATATTTTACATTCCAAGCTTACATATACTAATGTCATCGAGAGTAAGTGGCAGTGCCTCTTAAGTATTTTGACCATACTGCCAATACTCACAAAGGTACATCAAGCGAGGCGATCAGCGTGTTGTTATGAGTTCAAGAGAATATGAGTCAGCAGGAGTATCATATCCAGGATGAATCAAGCAATCATATCATACAATAAGTGGACAGAAATCGTATTCTGGGCATTGGCGAGGTGCTCTGGTAGTCGGACTGAGCTGCTCAATGTACGCCACAATGATATGACGTCTTGGTCTATGGTGATATTGTACAGAGCGGAGTGAGCCTGGGATGCTCAGGGAGGACTAGACAGGTAACTCTATACCCACCAGTAATGGCAGGGCTCCTCTTGTAACATACAGGTGACACATAAGATGGCACTTCACCACTGATCAATAATATGCACTGTCACAGCCTGATATATTGAATAAAGGAAAGAGGTAGACTATGTACATTGTCATCCTTACAGCTGGTCGTAGAAAGGTTATATATAAACTAATTCACTTGTATGTTGTCTATGATATATTACCTATTCATGATAAAACGCAAGCCGTAAACTTCTGAGGATTGCTTTTGAGATGCTTAATCAAAGATTTGAGGGTGTCTAATGGGCCCACAATTGGACAATTATAATAAGGAGTTCATGGGCTTCATAACTGAATGATTTCTCTTTTTTTAACAAAAGATATGAGGTCATGTTGTAAACTTCTAACTTTTGTCAGGTTCTACTATCATCTGTACAAAATTAGGTTAGTAACCGATGTGTCAGAAACTATAGTAGCTGAGAATGAACTATATTCTCATATTACATTCCCGGAACAGGTAGTAGACTGATGTCAGATTCTAGATTGCTTCAGAAGTATTTGGAATCATTCTGAACACGATACACCTCTGTTCTCCTGCAGTCAGCGTTCTCCGAAAAGAGGCTACTCAAATTCAGACTAAAATATCTATTTTGTCATCTTGTTTCTTCAGTAAAATGATGGCTACTTTAGTCCAGCAAGGTGAGTTATCAATTTGTTGATGCGAAAGGGCCACGTTTTTCCTTCTTTTTTTCGAGTTGCTCATGTCTGACTTTGAGGAAACCTATGAAAGCTTACAGTCAGAGCTTGTATCCCATCAGGTTTGAATAGCGTAGTCATTCATAAGATGAAGCCATGAAAATTACATAGCGATTCAAAGAGATGGAATAGTGTTCTGACTGTAAATGTTAATAGGGTTCTGAATTTATCTCACCCCTCACATTGACTAATTTGCTAAAATTTTTGACATAATCCCTCATTGAATATTTTGTCTAAATACTCCATGGACATGAGAACAAGTTCTCAATGTTAACCCTATCGCGCCAGGTGCCCACGGCAATAGCACAGGTATGGAGCCGGGTACTAGTGCCGGTGTATGCCGCTAGAGGCCGGGTACATAGGCCTAATTGGGATACTTTTTTGCATCACGTGACATAGCATGTGATCCCTAATATTATTTTTTATTTGCCATAGAAATATTGAATATGATATTATACCCACATACTGTTAAAATTTCATGAGTATTGAGCAAATATTTCCAAATTTATTCACAAAAACGAATATTTTAGTAATGATGCCTCAAGGCATCACCCGGTCATTCCTGGATGATGCCTTGAGGCATCACCCGGCCAGCCCTGGTTGATGCCTAAAGGCATCACCCGGCGTGAAAGGGTTAACTTTATGGGAAGAAAACACCAGGGGTGAGATAAAATGTCCTATATGGCACTGGCGAAACATCTTGGTTGTTATACAAACATCTCAATCCTTCGTAAAGTAAGTAAACAAACAAGTATATAAGTGGTAAATAATTCTCTAACTATGCTTAGAGCCTTGAAATTCCACTGGCCTGCCTCCCGTGCTAAAGACGTACATCAATGCAACCCAAAGATTCCTATAATCTCAATGATGCCACCTATCGGGAATACTGCGTGCCAGTGGATTCTCAAGGCTCTAAGCCTTGTTCACTAAGAATTCTTCTCCCATAGAGCGTAGTGAGAAGCCTGTACAGAATACCACTTAGAGAGTGTGAGATCTTATGAGAGGGGTGCACCAGTGACCTCCATGTTTATTGGATCCTCACCTCTACATGGTGGCTCTACTCCCCTCTCGCTCCAACACTGCTCATCGGACAACCCCCCTTTACCCTCACCTCAGGAATATAAGCCCATTTCAAGCTCATACAGGTCTGATGAATTTCGGGCATTTGAGCCTTATGCCTTTCGGCATACATACATCTGTATATATCTTATGTCTCTAACAAAAAATGTTTGATACATTTTTTCTCCAAAATGTCCGCATTTGTCAAATTACCTTTACAACAGCGCATGACATCTTCCACAGTGGTTCTTCTGGCAGAACAATATGTGAATAATTAGATCAATGTTACCATTCTGCTATTCTAGCTACCTTTACCCAAGTGTTGAACAAATGAAGGTAGAACGCTGTCATTTCTAAGTCATCTCTAGGTCGGCGCACTAAACACGTTACCCTCCTTATAATGAGGCGTGCGTACTGTATCCTCTGACAGTGGTAAGTAATTAGCGCCTCCGTTAGTAGTATAAAATCTTAATTTGCATCAGGCAATTATAGGCGGGACACTAAGTAGTATGGTGAAATGAGGAGCAATTTCAGGCACTCATTAATGGAGTCTATGAGCCTGCAGGTTTTATGGTGTCATTATCACCGGCAAACAGATCCAAAAGACGTACCATAGCTTATCTAGTCTAGTTTCGCAATCAATAATATCAGCAGTGCTTATGGAACTGGAAAAGCTGAAAGCATCTTTCTGACAATCTTAGGTACCTTTGCGGTTCTTCATTAAGCAGATATCTCGAACAAAAACTCTCATCCATGTAAGCAGGAGACATGTTGTGTCCCACGTATTTGTACCATTCGCTGTTGTTTCGATTAATAGAGTTACGGGTAAATATATTCTGTAGAAAATAACCTTGGCATCGACAGGCATCTGCAATATAATATTTCTCATTGGTATATTAAAACATACCTCTTAGAAAGGAAATGTGATGGAATATGCCCCAAACATCTACCATTTGCTCGTGAGTGTTGATAGAATGAGAGTCGCTTCATCCCTTAATAAAAGCTACAGACATTGCACTCCCCTTCAACCAGGTCCAATAAGCAGGGGGCTACCCATCCTCCAAGTCGCCGTCTCTCAGGGGTGTGGAGGGGAATGGCAGGGGAAGGGGGTAAATGCGCGTCCTGTGACCCCTCAAACAGCCCTCGGCCAAGGGTCCTGTCGGGGTTGTGACTCAGTCGGGGGACAGGAAATCCTAATGGCCATTCGTGCCGGGCGAATGGAGTGTGCGACAGCGTGGGGGGCTTGTCGGGGTCGGCGGCCGGCGGCGAGGCGTGTGCCCGGGGTTAAAGCGATGATTGGCCGGGCCACGGATCCAACGGGCGGCCAGCATCTCCGCCCCCTCCCCCTGTGACCTCACCGTCCCCGGGCGGGCAGATATGATCATCCCAAAGGTTAACGTGTCTGTTTGGCCGTCAGGTGATCCTCTGAGACCCTTGCCCCTACGGACCCCCCTCCGCACTCTCCCTCAACGGGCTCCCCAATGAGCAGCTCGGCAGCCCGGTGGCTCGCGCCCGCTACGGAACCTTTAAGACCGAGTCCAGCTAGTGGTGTTGCCGCAACTACTGCTGCTGTCAGCATATGGTAAGGTCAGCGCCTGCAAAGCCCGCCCACCCACCGGGGCCCCGCCACCACGTCCGCTAGCAAAAGAAAAACTGAAATAAACAAGATAAAAGAAACAACCCCCTGAGAAAAAACCAAGCGAACACACACCGCAGTTTAAACTTCAACGACTAATAAGTAAACAGCTTTTTCTCTCTTCACCTTTACTCTTAAAGCACTAGGATGTCTAAGAATACTCTCATCGGGAAATACCCGTGTTTTCTTTATCTTGTCTTCAACTGACATCAGATCAAATAATTGCGACAATTAGAGGAATAGTTTCAAATGGAAGAGGAGCCAATAAGGACTGGTGGCAATCCAGGCGGGCTAGTCACCTTAAATCGGGAAAAATTATCTCTGCCGCCACTGAAGATTTAATAAGCATAACTAACCACTATCGGTTGGCTTGCCGGGCGACTCAGTTGAGTTAGTGCTTTATTTAGGCCATCCTTGTCGGGGCCTGCCACGAGGGAGGCCGGCAGAGCACTAATCTTAGCCCCTGCTGACTCATCCGCACTCTTTATATCTGTGTCATTGTTTTGGCAGTGGACTGAGTAATTAATAGACATCGGGTCCCCACCGGCTTAACATGAACATGGTCAGTGTAAATGGCTAATTGGTTATTTCGTGGTGGTATTATTTTTGTCGGGCCAAGCCTCCGCAATTCCGAATAATTGTAATAATTCATATTTGGGTGTTTTTCGTTCTTGAAGGACGTTAAAGGATTGTATTTTTTGTCTCATTGTTTTATGCTGCTTACTTCGTGTGGTTGGAATGAACCGGAATTCTGTTGGTAAATAATGCCTTTTGTGTATGGAAGCATGACCTCCTTTCAGAGATAGATAAATAAGCCATGAATCTTTCCTAGACCTCTTCAGACGCTTTCACCATTTATTAATTTTCAATCCTAGTCAGACGCATCCTATTCCAATATTCTAAATGATTTCTACCTAACTTTATGCTATCGATTGTCACAACAAAGCCAACTAAATAGGAACGAGGAAAATGAGTATTGTTACTACAGGTGTAGGTTCATGTAGGTTTCTTAATTGTATATCTTATCTATAGAATTCGAATCTATTATATTCATTTCAGCATCTGTTATTATTGCGAAGAAAAGAGGAGTTATCCATCTCCAAACAGCAAAATCCACAATCATGGGTATCACAGACAACAGAAATGGCTACCCCTTAAACCACTACAAAAATTTGTACCGCTTGATAAGTCAACTTCTTCCTCAGTAGTGAAAGCTAACAAATATAAAACACAAATGCCAGTAGGATGAACCTTACAATAGAAGGCCCTCTGACCACGTGCGTGAAGATATGCTGGACGTAGGAAAACATGCATGTGTTTGGATAACCTCTTACCCGCTCTATTGATTTCCTATCTCCATTTCTTTCTCTGTAAGGAAAAAAAACTATTGTCTGTCGTGTAAGAGGTCAGATCCATACACAGTGCAGGGGCCCTATTGTATTTCTTCATGTGGTCCCATCTACGTTTTTAGGACGGGCTGAGTAAGATCAATAACGCTCCTACCCCACCCCCAGCGAAACATAAAAAACTCAGAGGATAATTTCTTTTAAGTGATTGCAAAGAGTAGCAGCGGCGGTGGCTGTGCAGGGAAATCCTGGTATTGTTTTTTTTTCGCTCTGGGTGTGTTATTAGTGTGGCTTGATGAATACCACAAATTAGCTCGGTGTTTAAATTGATTTGGATGATTGGTGATAATTAGATGCCAGAGAGAAGGCGGCCTATTGAGCTGAGACAAAGGTGTTGATAGCATCTGAAAAACAACGCCTCTGGATGGCATTGATTGAGGAGATCATACACACGAGGTTTGCTGATCACAGGGCCGCAGATTCCCTTTTAATTGGAGGATATAAGACTGGGCTGTAAATGGTTGCGGGCTATGCTCGGCCGGTGCTAAGTGGAGAGGGAACGGGGGAAGATGCAGCAGGAAGGGTAAGGAAGGGACTCAAGAGCAGCGGGGTGGAAGGAGAGAAAGGGGGTGGAAACGGGATATGAAGGGATGGGTGGTGAAAGATGATGTGAATCAGTAGAGTAGGAGGAATGATTATGGACACGGCGGTACAAGACAGACGGGATAGACACACATGAGAAACAGGATTGGTTTTTGAGTAAAGAGAATAAAAAAATGGAAAGAGCTGGGAGGTAAGTGATTGGTCTAAGAATGCATATGTATTGTTCAGCTTTTATCAGCTTGTGACAGCCTTGGTCATAACACAGCAAGATAGAATCAATGGCAGAAAGGTGAGGCAAATCAATGTATTAGATTACATAGATCTGGTGGGAATCGAACCATTTTCGGGGGGAGTGATGTAACAAATTTTACCATTTCCCCCTGTCATTGTGATGGAGGGAGGCGAGAAGGGAGGAGTATGAGGCAAAGGGAAATCTACAGAGCCAATGGAGGATGCCTGGATACAGGGGAATGAGGGCATGTGTCTATATGGAAGGAAGTCGGGTCAGGTAATACCAAGTCGGGATAGATCTTAATGGACTAGATGGACAAGGGCCAACATATGCATGCCATGACAGAGTGAGCGAATAACGCCCCCACAATAGATACATTCACTAGAGTAGGAGATACAGGAAGTGAGGGCGATAGCAAATAGTGTAAAGTAAGTGCCTCGAGGAGCGCTAATGGACAAAGATTATTAACAATAAGTATAGACGGATACTAATGCATTCAGCGATATAGAGACCAGCAGTAGAACACATTATAAAGGTAATAGCTAGATGGATAAAGAGGAAAATAAAAATACAGTATAGACTAGCTATGTAGACGTCAGGAAATGATGTTTGGAGAAGAGCAAGTACAGCGATATCTGGCATATGACATTGGGATATTTATATTCCTTATGTTGTGTTTGTTTTGTTTTTTTTGTTGCTTTTTTTTAAATTCCGTATCGATTTCCATCCAGCATGGTCTCTTGATAGTCTGCTGCCGGCAGGTTTATAGAGTAAGGTAATATGACGATAAATGGGTTTAACTGTCGGTCAACTCCACTCACATTGGTATACAATGTAGAAAATTACAGCTTTATTTAGGACGGAAAATGCTTCATCTTACGACGCTTTTTTCCCATACAAAGCATATGACTTTCAGCATACACGACAATACAGAATAACAAATCGAAAATAACAAAGATAAACACCATACTGGTATTATGAAACATCACTCGATTATGCAGCCCAAGTCATTATCCACACCAGCAAATAGTTTTTTTAACAGATACAGGTTTCTTCACATATCCATATACCCTGATACTCGATACATATAGACTTGGTATACAGAAACTATACTTAAGGTTTTGGGATATATATTTTGAAACATAACTACAACAGTTGTGTGGGGGGGGGGGGGGGGGCATGGGCACTAGAGTGGGGAGGCAGTAAAGGGGGTAGGGTGGTGGTGAGAGGGACACAGGCGGACAGCGGGACAGGCACAATGAAATATGCATGCTGATTTGCCGAATTGCGTGGTTTAGTGTCGCTGCCTCGGCGCCAAGCACATGACAGATCTCATCACCCGCCGCGCCACCCAGCGGCGTCCCCTGATACCAAATCAGCCAGATAGGGGGCGACTATTTACCCGCACACATCCGGGACAACCACTGACTTCCGGTGTACAGAAATAACCTACGATGTATGCACGGAGACTACGAGTAAAAAGAACGCCATCTACCGTTTGGCGTGTAAACAATCTCTATGTATCGCATGTATATAGGTTTGGTGGTGTGGGGGTAGCTAGTACTAGGACTCTAAATAAAATAGGCCAATAAGAAATGTTATGTAAGCAAAGTGTCCCATCTATCACGGAAGATGATCCCATGTTTCAACGTACGATTTTGTTAAGCATCGCCGAAATATCCCTCATTCAATTTATTGTCGGAAATGCCCGTGAGCTTTTTAATATCCGGCCGGTTATTTTGTTCGTGGTCCAAGCACCATGCTCTGTGGGGAGGTAGGGACACGTCGAGGGGTGGGGTGCCAGCGTTGAATCCCGACCATGGCCCTTATCCTGAAAGGATCCCCAACCAGGGGACCCTAGATGAGGCCGATAGGAGGTCCAATCGGCCCGCTATGGCCGCTTCTGGCGCTGACCCAGTGAGGCCCGACGCGCACAACGCCGAGCACGCGCGTCCGGGGAACGCCCGCGTTCCTGGGAGATTATCAGCCAATCAGCGCCGCGTATTTCGGTCAGCCCGTAAGGCGATCCATGTCGGCGCTATTGGGGTCAGGTCGCAGGCAATCTGAGCACGAGGGTTGGGGACGGAGATGAGCAGTGAGAGTGGGAGGGTGGGAAAACACGGGAGCTCCTGTCACCCCCTCCTAGGCATCCACAGAGGGGGGTGGGCGCTTGGGTATTAGGGCCAGTAATGCTATCAATTTGGACGGATGATTTGACAGTAAGCGTGTCCTAGTGTCGGCAAACTCCCCCACCGGCCCTAATCCCTGCCGCTGACCGACGCCGACTTCCACACATTCCCCCAGCAGACGACATTCGTATTCGAACAGAAATACAAGCGTATAACGTATTCATTTTGCCGCCATCTCTCCGTAGAGTATACACATCTGACATCGACGGCGATGCTGATGCTCTATGTTGGTTTATTACTCGGTCATTTACATAGTAATACTACAGACATCGGATCGGGTATGGAGGTCAGGTGGGATGGGGCGAGGACAGGCCCGAGGTTAGGGTAGGATGGGGTCTGGATGACTGTCATAAGAGGCGTCCACTGGGTGGTGGGTGGGGGTGAAAGGTGATCTAAACCACTTGACCAGGGTAATATGAGGGTGGATCCCACTGATGAGACGGGATCACGGCGGCAGGGCCCTGTCCCTGCCCTGCACAGCACCGCTCAGCTACCCAGAATGGCGAATTCATGGATTCCTAAGTCCCCGTGACACCAAACAGCAGCCCGCAAGAACGCTGAATGGTAATTTTATGGATTTCCGAACAAGCCCGCTTTTTGTTTTGCCCACAGGAGCAAGCTAGTGTCATCACCAGTAACACTATTTTGCATACATGCAAAGAGAGGATTCCTAGCAGAATAAAGATACTAATTGCCTGCTGTGAAATATGTGACTTCAACATAAGAAATATCTCATTAGAGATAGCAATACCAGTCTCATTCTTTATTACTTGTAATTCTAGATTCCTTTGCAATTCCATCATTCTGATAACTTCACAGTACAGTCAGTACAGTCAAGAAAGCTATTGTCTGTCTCCTTCGCTATTCTTTATCATCTTTATTGCCTGCAAGTCATTATCCAGTTTGCCTTTGCTGAAATGTAAGTTGTTGGAATTTGCTTCTAGGTTATATAGACTGACATCGCGATTAACAGTAAAAGTCTAATATCCGTCCAGCTTCGTCCGTCAACATGATGGGTGTCCTATTACCTTCACAGTGTAACTTCTGAATAGCTTTCACTGTTAAATAGAAATTGCTCGGAAGGAAGGAGCGCAATTATCAAATTGCATCCTCCTATCTTCTCTGTGTCTCATACACATGTGAGGGAGTTAGCCTTCGAAGCTCAAGTCCGATGTCTAGCTCTCAGGAGGGAGTGTATTAAGATGATCCGCGTCCTTCATCAGGGTAAAGAGCCCCCTACAGACCACTTCACTGTTAAGACCCTCATCTGTTAATGTCCTTCTTATAATGAAGAACTGACAGATCCTCGCCCGGAATTCTCCGTCCCGCGGAGCTCGTGACTGCGATCAACAAGGTCTGCGATTGGAGAGTGATGATATTTAACCTGATAGAAAATTTGCAACCTTTTTAGGCATGAACAATCACTAGACTTGTAGACTGAACGGGAAGGTATTGTAAAATATAGCCTGTTTCTATCTGCTGATTGTGGCCTCCGATAAATATATCGCCTACAACCAACGAATTGGTTTTCTTTATCATTTTGATCAAACGTCGTCAGGTGGAAACATAAAAAAAGATCAGCGACGGATTTCTTTTTCGATTTCTGGCGTTTTTGGCACCATTTCCTGACAAATCTGCCGTCGATAAATTCAAGATAGGTTGATTTTAGTGGGGATCATTTTCTCGTGAAGTTGAAATAGGCCTCATGACGTATAAATCGTCAGTAAAATTATCTTAAGGAACTGCGCATGTTGATGGGGTATTTTTCTCCATGTGCTTAATGATAAAAACCCATACTCTACGGTCGTGACGGTAGCGCACCTAATACGCAATGGCTAATTTAGTGCGTTATCTTATTGATTAATAATGTTATACAGGGTGAGATGAAATCAGAAACCAACTCAATGAAAACATCTCGCTTCGTGAATTACTCCACGGTAAAACTCGATGGAGTACAGACCAACTTGTTTTCATCTCGTGGATTTCCTACTAAGTATGGAAATGTACTAATATAAATGCTAAACCATATTGGTTTCTTCAGAATGAAGTATATTGATGATCAGAATACGTATATTGTATGGTGATACTGTGATGTATGTTCGCTATTGAACAATATCCCTCTGTTTCGTATATTACCGTCAGAAGCACATGTAGGTGTTATTTGTGAAGAAAGACCGTGTGACTTGCCCTTTAGACGTTTCATCATTATCATCAGAGAAGGGGCTTCCCAGCACGTAGTGTGTGTACAGCATGTGTCATTAGTTTGTGTTTCCATACTGCCTTGTTCGTGTTATTCTCTGATCCCACAATGTCATAGATGGGAGAGTATTCTAAATGTCAAGCAACTGTGAGGTAGCTTTCTCCTAGAAGGTTGAAATGATAACACCCACCAAGCCCCTGGGAAAATAAACGACAAAATTTTTACTCACTACGCTCCGCTAACGCTTCGCGTAGTAAGACACGACCTGGCCATCGTGGCATACATACTCGATATTACCATGATTTCGATCTCAGTGGCCGTATTTTCTCCGCGTAGTTGACACTACGTAATACTCCTCGCTATCGCTCGGAGTTTTACTATGCGTCAACTACGCGGAGAAAACGGCCACACAGATCGATATCATGGTAATGGTGTATTCATTACTCGCCTTTCGAGTAATTATTAGGGAACAAATATTGTATATAATTAGAAATTAGACCCTAGCGCCGTGCTCTGTTTGTATGAATTAGTTCCATTAATGCCCGTCAGGTGGCCGAAAAGCCGTATTCTCCTAGGAGATTCCGGAGGTCCGTATTATACTCAGTAGCGATCTGTAGGCTCCATAGGCTTATTATGGAGAGTCCGTATTCGGTGGGTAATAAAAACTAACAATGCTAACTCCCGTTCAGTTTCTACTAAGTATCATTGGCCTGCCTGACCAGGTACATTCATTAGTTATATATCTACAGAGCCTACGATACAATACAAAGATAACAATTCTGGATTCCCCTCAGAAACCCCCTCTTAGTATTCCAGGGAATATTGGATATTTCTTCTGGTATTTAGATTTGAAAAGCTTCTCATCTATTGGTTATTCTTCTGTCATATCAGGTTACCGTAAGTCAAAGTGTTCTCCATTTGGATTCATAAGCGGAGCGTCTTGAGATATCAACTGACTTTAAAGGATCTTAGCGTGCCTCTTAAGAAATATAATCGGTCTGCCTACAATGCCCAGATATATTTGAAACAGGTAATGTGCTGTCATTGGCTATGAAAATATGATTTTCCTTTCAGGAGTTCTCAGCATTGGAATCGAATTTCGTCATTAGTGTTTGTTGTTGAATGACAGTGCTGACTATCACTGCTTAGAAGGGGTATTGTCCCCAAAGAAATGTATTGGTTTGATGCTCATGTCCCTCAGTGAATCAGAAAATTTCAATATGGGAATCCTAAGAATCGACTTAAGAATATAAACAGACGTCCTTATTTTCAACATGGGCAAAAATATTTAAATATGTCTTGGAAAACACGTGTCTTTTAAAAGAAAGTTAATTAGCATCTACATCTACCAAAGTAAATTACCCCTGTGAACAGCCGGTTTAAGGTAGCAAACAAATGTTTTGAAATCAAATTTACAATTTATATAGTAAGAAACGAATGCTAAGAGGACACATCGTGAGTGTAGTTATTGATGTGGAGGAACAGAGGGAAACTATGTTCCGGTGAGCAAAAGTTCAAAGTTACGAGGCAAGGCTCGGAAAAATTACTGCCCAAGGCCTTGGCCGCGGGCAGTAATTTTTCCGAACCTTACCGAGTAACTTTGACTTTCGATTACCGGTACTTGGTTTCCCTATTCCTATATACCTTTAAATATCGATAAAAAGGATTATTTCTTTTCTTGCGATAGCCCCAGAAAAATGGCCACCCTTTTCGAGTAACTGCAATAGCTAAGTTTTCGTCCCGCTGCTCTTCATGTCACGTGGTCAGGCCGGGACGAAAACGTCAGCCCAGGACGGAAAACGTCAGCCTGGGACGAAAACGTCAGCCTTGCTACATAACTTATAATTACTGCACCCCCAGCAGCGGTATGTAACTATAGAGTGTTCGGAAATGGGTATATAGGAATAGGTAATTCATTCTCTTGTAGATCTAGAATTTTATATAGCTATCGCATCTATTTTATACATATATGAGCCGCATGGAGCCTTTTATTGTGTGGTCTTGGGACGGTCTGAAGTGCACAAGAATCTTATCTAAATAAGAATATTAACATCAATCGTATAACAGATCATTAACAGCAACAAGTGTACAACAGTGAAATACCTGCATTCATGATATATTTCGGTTTATCCATGTCTAGACATGATATGAGTAGGATGTGACCCACTGGATACAGACTCTGAATTTGGTTTTTTTTCTTTGTGCTTCCTGATTTTTCCTAACATTATTTTTACACTGATGGACACATGTTCCGTTCTCATCGATAGAAAAACAAAGGAAGGATGATTCAAAATGTATCTAATTGCCTTGTCATGTTGTGCCTAATGGTTGCTACTGGTAATACCATAGTCTGTGTAGAAGTGACTGGGACAAACCTTACCTGACACGCGATACACCCTTTACCACCTCATTTACACACAATCATCCCCAATGTACCATCGACGTATGGCGGTTGGCTTTTTTTATTCATTCTGATATCATCTGCGTTTCTGTTTTTCTACATACTGCTGCATGATGTCGTCCCTGTGATGAACCGATAGGAAACTGAATTGTGAAAGTTCCCTTAAGATCAGTTAGAAGACGATAATTGAAAGAACCTGCAAGATGTAACTAAATTATTTCTGATACGCCAGGATGTTTCTTACGTATGACCCTTGACGATGTCTATCCCTTCTGATGTTTAAGAATTGACATTAAATCCTCTTCTTAGTCCGCTTCATTTAATTATTTTCATTTTGATCGGTTTTATTGCATTTGTTGTGAAACCATACCTATTACCTTGAAATGGGAAATGGCTCTCAGTGACCATAATGAGAATCCTGAATTGAATGTACATGGGTCGGTTCCACTATCCTTATACAGCTAATTACATATAGATCAGATGGAGCGTGCTATTTCCAGGCAGACCAAAGCAATCAGCTGTTAAAATTACAGGAAATAGAGATACAAATCACAAATTCCATTCCTGATAAACACTTCGTTATGGGTGTACGTAAAGAGCCAACGACATGATTTACAAGGAAGTCTCCCAACCAAGATAGCTGGAAGTAAAATCTCTTTGTTGTATTAAATTGATTCCAAGTGAACGTCATACTACGGAGGTAAATCCTTACATGGATCCCTCACTTACACGATTTGAGCCGATCATTTTTACAGGCACCATCGCTCGCTGGAGAGGGGAAAAAATCCCTATTGACGAGGATACCGATAATGAGATACAAATGTACTTTCGCGGCAATCCACTCCTCATAGTAAGAGGTATACAAGAAGGGTTGGTGAGAGGTGGACTGGGGGAGGTGTTTCTGCAGGCTCAGAAAAATATAGTCAGACCCCCTACCTCCACTCATGTTCTAGCCCGTCTGCACCCTCATAACCCACTGCCACAATCCCCCCAACCTTACCCCACCAGCACACACCGACCCTTCATGGTCAATAAAGCTAACCTTCTCTGAGATCGACTCGAGGTGTAAAACCCAGCGCGTCATGGCTTCTTTTTGATCAGTCCTCGCCTCATAGACTCTAAAAATCCCACACCTCATCCACCCCATCTCCACACGTGTGTGTGTCAGGCGGCAGGGGAGAGGGAGGTGCTTTGAGGTTGGCACCGTGAAAGCACGGGCATCTGTCAAAAAGCTGGCGCTGGATGGCGTGTCGGGTACAAAGTGACACCGTTGACGAAAACCAAGCAATGGGAGAAAATCGCAAGAAGGCCCCCCTTCTCCCTTAACGAGGATACGTCACTGGCGCTTTAATAGGAGAGATCGGGGGAGGATGAGGGAGGGAGTCCGGGGGTAATTGCCATCGTAGATTCTGGGCAGTTAGAGACGGGGTCGTCGCCCGGGAAGGCGCAACGGGAAGGCAACGAGTACACGCCGACTCATCAGGACCCAACCAGCCACTGATCACTGAGAATATTTTATACCTTCACGTCATTTGAGACACTCGGCCGACGTGAACTGTATCTGTAAGATCTCCACAGGAGCTGGCCTTTTTTAACAGGGAGACCTTGGCAACGACAGGAGGAATCAAAGTCCCTGTGTATGTGTGGTTTAACGAAGGGTGTGGTTTTCAGAGCTTTTCTTTGTAGAAGTAAAAGTCACATATACCTAGACATACTAATGCATATTCCCCCAACCTACTTCTTCATGCACAATTCCTGGCTATAAGAATGAGTCACGCAATTCGAATACAGTTCTATGAAACACAGTTTTCCTCCTATTCTGGGTACAAGGACCAATATGACTATCAGACAACCTTTTAGTTTAATAATTACTCCATGTCACCCTGCATATAAATAGTCATCACTTATTAAACACGCTTGTTTCAACAGATAAAATGTTAATCACTATCAACCTCTTTATTTTACTGAACAATACGAAGTGTTACAGGAATCGTCTTGATGTAAATGCAGGTACTTGCTGATGTCCTCTACAAACGTATTTAAAAAACACTGAAAGTAAACAAGGTTCGTCCAGTGACACTACCCAGGGGGGGGGGGCTTATTTAAATATAGTCCTAGACTACGGTCACACAATGCATTTATTGACCGTTGACATGTCATTTACCAGTGCGTCGCTTAGATACTCGCTGTTATCCACATCGATAGTTCTATTGACCGTGGGTGTAGAAGCAGATAACCAGTCTTATGTTTACCTTAGTGGGGTCACCACGCTTAGTCAAAATTTGTACCTATAGCGCAAGCTATCCGGTTCTGCAATGCTGGGGTTCATTCCAGTGTTTTCCATAATAGAGGCCTTAGGGCTGGATTGTATTTTATTTTGCCAAAACTAATTACTCATCGTTTATACATGATACTATCTATCGCTATGCACGGAGTAGAATCCATACAATAGCAACATAAACAATAATGGAAAGCTGAGCAAAAAGTAAGAGAATTATTAAAATCTAGGATATCACGAATCTATAGATCATCTCTTTGATTCGCTTTTAAAAGGAATATGCTGTACATTTTATCCAGTTTGTTCTATGAAAGTATACCCCTATATATGTGTGCGGTCGTCGAAATCTAAATGATCAGCTTCCTTTAAATTCTAAAGTAGGGTTTTACTATTGTTGATGTGAATTTACATAGACACATCTAAGATGGTATGCTAATAGCAGAACAAAATGTTATCTATGAGAATGAAAGTGGAACACCTAACAGAATGGACAGTGATCATGTATTTTGTGTATCAAGAAGGTATGTTTAAACTAAAACCTCGGCAGTGCACATCGACACCTTACAGTCTGCGCGTATGGCCGATGAGTTTGTCATGTTCTACTATTATTATATACCGGTGCACGAATGTCTCATGTATATGCCCTAGTAGTATTGATTTCATTCGTCCACACTGTCCTCGATATTTTGGTTACAAATACTCACCTCGTTCTTCGACCTCGGTGAGTATTTCTTACCAAAACATCTCTGAACAAATTCCATTCAGTCACACTAACTATGTCTCTATATATTATTCTGAGTCTCTACATACTATACCAAGAGGCACCACCATGGATACCAACTATTCTGTCAAAATAAAACACTCCCTACAACCCGCCTTCTCACCTCACCATAAGACGTAAACCTGCCTGTATATCACACATTCCCCGCCCTATATATGTGAGTATTAATGACTCGGTAAATGTCACACCTGAGAATCCTCCGGCCGTTGGTCCAGCTCTGAGCAGCTCAGAGAAGGTCGCTCCTACCGAGCAGCTCAGCCCAAGCCTGCCTGCTTAACCTTTGTTCTTTCAGGCTGCGGCCTCCGCCTGCCGGCTCGACCACAGGGCCGGCCTTGGAGGCTGATTAGAGCGGTGAGTGGTCGCTTGTGGGACGAAATGTCAATGCCACCAACACCTTTCACGGGGTATCTACCCCTCAGCGCACCTGTCAGGGAATAGTGGCCTGGACTGCTTTATAGCCATGGCTTTCTCACCGCTAACATAAAAAGCACGCCACACAAAAGGTTGTGGGAGTTGAAGTCGGCGGATGTGTTTACTGTTGGTTATCCCTCGTTTCAGTTACTGTTGGTTTATATCGTTAGTCAAGCCACTCTATCAGTTCCAATATAAAAATCCTCTTGAAAGACTATTTGGACAGGGCCTTTTGTGCATTAATATTCCACATAGTTGTTCACTTGTAGCCAGGACTTATATCTATGGCCAAACTTGTACCAGGGGTGAGATAATACATTTATACCCGTTTAGATTTAAAAATCTTATCCTGACCTTTTCATCCCTTTGTGTTCCTCTCATTTCAGTGGTAACATTTTTCGGGTTTGTTGAGAATTTATAGAAATAGCTCATCTCATTCTCTTTAACTCTCACTTTTACAATCTGCATACAATATGCAAACGTTCAACCCTGTTATCCCACATGCTACAACGTTTTACAATTCGCATTCCCCTATTTTGAAGGAAACCTGCTTAAAGCCCATTACCATTCGCCGATGAAAACAGCGTCTTCCCCCTCAAGTCTGTTTCCATTGACTGATTTGGCGTCAGCAGTGTTAAAGGTCCGTCGGTGGTTCCTGACAGTAGATTGGTGACGGCCAATGGAAACAGGCTTTTGGGGAACTCAAGAAATCTCTGCCGTTTTCGTCGGCCAATGGAAACAGGCTTATACTCCATAACTGGTTTTATTATGCTTACATAGAGACGAGCAACTTCTTCATCTCGCCAGTTTAACCTAGACAACTCAGATTAGCTCTTTTATAGAACGAACCGTCTTCAAAGAATGCGACAGAACAAACAATTAGTATAATTTTACATGTGTGCGTGCTCAATTGGTAAAATGGACGTTTACACCGCTGTTAGAATATGGGACATGTTCGTGGCTGGACGCACTAAGGAATACAATTGTGCCAAGATTAGAGAGTGGGCGCTGAAATACTTGGTGTGGTCCCTCAGGAATCCCTTCTAATTTTATGTGATCCCTTTTTTCAATACTTTACGATATATGATAATAGGCAGAAGAGCATGTCGTGACTTGCATTAAGTTGGCATCTTGGCAACTAACATCAGTGGCATATTTGGAGCTAACATAGGCAGGTGTAGAATTGACTGGTTGACCGGAAACAAAGCGGGTAACATCAAATGACCCACAGATTGGATAAAGCAAGAAAACTTTTAACAGTGGAATTTTAGGAAACTAACCTTGGTGAGTTGAAGTAAAATTGGGATATTACCGAGGACAGATGACATAAGGCGGGACTAGGTTACATGATAGCAGAAATTTGATATAATCGGATAAAGGAAATCAACTTTTTTTCACCATCCCTGCACGCACCTTTTTTTTCCCATGAGTGGCGTGGGTTGAGCATCTAGAATAATCTGGCAGTGGCGTAGATAAACGTAGAAGAGGGCTTACTCTACGTGTACAGAAGCAGACGTAGATATGATGCCAAATGGATGACTTCACCTACACCCGATGTAACGCATCCATGCGGAAGTTGGACTTACATAAACGTCCTGTGTATGTGTAGGTACATCAACTGTATTGTATGGTATGGGATAAATGTATGTACTTCTATCGGACCACGTAGAATCCTGCTATGTTCCCCGATCCCGTCTGTTTCTACCATTCAGTATTCAGCCCCTCACTCTCCAATCGTATACCTCCAGGCCCCAGATGGCTGCCAAGCCCCAGTGCGTACTGACTAAGCCAAGGCCGCGCCTGCTTGAAAAGGTCCCGACAGCCTTCACCCACTATCTCAGGCGCCACCTCCTAGACCAACACCTAAACCTCTTCACATCCTTTAGACGACACATTCAGACCCCAGGAGTAGTAGCCTCGTAGTAGGTCGTATTCGGTCTTTTCCTGTTAGGAGAAAATCCAAGCGGGGACCAATTCGATGGCGATTTTAGGAGGAACTAGGCATCTCCATCCTTTTTTAAAACATCCCTCCATCTTTTCTGTTCTGGTCAGGTTAGCAAACCTAATGGAGGCATCTTGACTTTAGGACGGGTTGGGGGAAGGCGCGTCTCACAAACGGCCCAAAGCTGAGGCATCTCTCGACACGGCCCACAAAGAGGCTTTTAGTGTGAGTGAGCACCGTTTGGCGGCGCCGGCGTCGCGCGCGTGCGCAGTAAAAGACCGGAAGCGGAGTGTCTGACAGAGCGTTCACCCAGGGACGCTGAGAAGACACCGCCACGTCCGGATGTGATCGATGGACGCAGCCTACCGCCACGCCCCCTATCGGCGACCACAGTGCCGTCTGGTGGGCGCCAATGGCTCTGGTGTCCAATTTCCGATTTAGTTTCGAAAGTGAAACCATTGCAATGACTGCCCTGCAATGGGATCTAGTAGTAGTAGCAGTAGTACCCCGATGAAAAGAGCAAGCTATTCTACCCCGAGCGACGCTCTGTTGTAAACGTAGCTGTAGGAACCCCGGAGGTGTTATGTTCGGGGATATTGACGATTGGTGGACAATTCAGGTGTACACACATCACCAGGCGTTTTACATGCTAGAGAGGCTGCACACTGGCCACCAGAGCTACACTACGTTAGCTCCGGTAGGGTTAATCCGCAGCCACCTTGACCCACAAGCTGTAGGACTCCATGCAGATCTTTTACACCGATTGGAGAGTGTATCATTTCGTCCTCTTGAAGCCATTTTTCCATGTTTTTATTTCATTTCATGTGTCTTTTGAATAAAATTACCAAAGCTAGTCTCAATACTAAATTTTATGGGTTATGAATATTTCTTAGTAAGTATATTTTGGCTCTCAAAACCCACTAGAGTAAAATTGCTTGGTCCGAGATTGTTGTTCATGGACAAAACCTGAACTCAACCACACCAACATCTTGGTCGGAATAGAGTGGAAACAGAGGTGGCGGCCAATCTAGAGAAACTGATGATCCTCCTCCCTACTTAAGTCACGTGTTGTGGCGTCTATGCGTTTAACGTTCCTCATGATCACATGACTGCAGTTAGGGGTATTCAAAGGCATACCGCTAGACCCGTGGGTTTTCCTTGTCAAGGTGAATTGTGCGATATACCTTTAAGAGGAGCCCCCGCAAATATCTCTCTATATGGCATTATGCCTTTTTACTGTAAGTTGTAGGCATTATACGCCATTCCCTGATGGCGGTGAGCTCGGGGGAGTTTCCACTCTGAAACAAACGCCGATGATAGTGCATGCGTGGGTATTTCTGAAGGCTTTCAGCGGAGCCAGCACATCACGCGATCCCACATACTAAATAAACCGTGATTTCATGGACATTGATTTGCAGGCTTTATATGAGCGGTCCAACATTGTTTGCCTCTCCGTTTCATGTGTACATGCTTTATCTATCCCACAAAACATACAACAGGATTAAAAATCTGGATCTTTCTTATGGAGGGACTTATGTGTCCTCTGATGAATGACTCATTTTATGCCCCATGATATGACTTTGCTGTTTGGTTCTCCTTGAAAGCTATTCCCGGAGTTAACAAAGGCCTTCATTTGTTTCGTGCTTTATATGTCCGTTTTGTTAAACGAATTGAAAGAGCCATTTACGCTTTTTTGAACTTCGGGCCATGTGAATCATTGTCATGGATGAAACCTTAAAAAGCTACCGAAAAGTAATGGAGAAATGTATTCTTAAATTCAATGTTTTTTCTCCCTCCAAAGTCAGTGAATTTACATGAGTTGCGTGAGGGTCATACACTTTTACAATTACGTTCTAACAAAAGAAGATGGAGTACGGTTAAGGGATTTAAAGCCCCGTCTCCACTGTGCGATTCTGGGTACATAGGTACCTCCAGTCTTAGTCTGGAGGTACATCCCGGATTGCAACGCGCCAAAACGCACAGTGGAAACAGCAAGTTTTCCATCCCGACTGAGACTGGGCGTACCGGGTAGGCCCAGTCTCAATCGTGAGGTACCGCATGTACCCTGGATCGCAAGCGTTTTTAGATATCAAACATGTTTGATATTTGGTACGCCCATTCTGAGACTAGGCGTACCCTATGTACCTAGAATCGCAAGCCCTCCAGTCGCAAGCGAGGGTGTCTCCACACAGAATCGACGATAGCTTGCGATCCGAGGTACATGCGGTACGCCAAGCCGGTACCTCCAGTCTGAGACTGGAGGTACAGGATCGCAAGCTCGCCCAGTCGTAGAGTGGAGACAGGCCTTAATGCACACCAACGACGCACAGCATATGTTCCTAAAGATGGTCTGAAAATCCTTACACATGTATATCCTACTTGCATTGGTTTTCATCAGCAGGCTTCACCTGGAGAGACTCACGTACCTGTCAGGGGATCGTTGCTCCTCTGTTTGTGGTATCTTATGCTTTACTTGATTGGCAGATTTACTTTACGATTACTTAAACGATCCAACTAGAAAAGTGTTACTCCCGTGATATTGGATTGTGTCCCTATGTTCACCGGTACCGCTAATTTGTACGATGCGATACGGATACAGCAATTCAGGGTAACATATTTAATGAAACATGGAAGATTCATCTAGTTCTTTAATTGTATATAGGTGACACAACAGTTAAAATTAGGCGGACATCTTGTGGTATGGATCGCGATCTCCTGAAGGCTAAATAACAAGAGTGCCACGACACATCATTATTGAGAATATCAGACTAGGACATTTTTAACCAAAGTAATGCGATCCATGGACGATCCACCCTAGTATGAAAGTCATATCACCCAGGTCTGCACATAAAGGGGCTCAACCAATGTGCCTATCGGAAATATACTCAGCCGCAGAGTAGAGAGGATTATTCGTGGAGCTAGGACCCATTGAGCAGCTGCGATATTTCTCAGTAAATTCACTGCAAAGGTAGAAAAATCAGTCGTCAGGTGGAAATGGTGTGTGTTCTTCCGTCGGCGATTGTGCGCAGAGTTAGGAACCATCGACTTCTCACAGTGCTGAAATAAACATTGCTATGCCCTACGCAGGTGGAAACGCCGCAATAATTCTTCGAATAGCAGAGCATTCATGACTTTTATGATGATTAGAATTATCTTTAAACTCAACATGATGTTGATAACAAATTAAATTAGGCATAAGTATAGTTGGACACCGACTTTGATAAGATGCTGTGCCATGAAGGATTTTAATAACGGATTAAATTGAAGTCAAGGAAAAATATGTATTTATTTGATATTTGGGGTTATTTGAGGGTTATGTTTTTTTGTTGTTTTTAGCTGTTTCTTGTGTTTTTGTTTTTGATTCATACAAATAACGATTTTGCAGGAATTGGGAAACGTATTAGCTCTATTAGGAAAAGCGAAATACAGACAAATAACTATAACCCTTCCTGATAACCCTTTCTTTAGAACAGCAGACATCAAACTATGTTCTGAAAACAATCCAATGCTATGAATGTTTTTAAATCTGTCTTCAAATACAGGTGGGTAGTGAGTGGTTGGTCCCTGTTGTTCATACCACCTGAGTCCACCTGTATCAATGACCTGGATCCCTCCAGGTAAAATCAAGGAACACTGTCTGTTTATCCCCACTCGGAAAACAATCCTGACTTGTCTCCTCCTAAAAGGTTTGATGTATACACGGAACAGGTCTCAGCTCGTCAACTAAAGTAGGTGCCCACCTACTACGATTTTGGTATCAGGAGCATATTGTAGAGGTTCTTGATGAAAAGTTATATCGTGTTGGAAAGACATGTAAAATAGTAATAAAGGAAAAGGCTTTTATGATGCGGTCTACAATGCAAACAAATGTACCACAATGACATCCAGATAGAAAGGAGGCATAACAGGCTGCACTAAAAAAGTGAGTAATCTGATCATGATAATTCATCGGGAGGTCTTCAATTTCTATCTTTTATGCCTCTATGTGGATATCCTGCCTGGAATCACAATGGTAAGTTCTAGGAATAACTCCCAGGTGACATTATTAAGGCGTCTGATGATTAGCCATAACTGGAACAATCCCAGTTCATTTGTCCTATACATAGAAACCATGTCCGGTCTAGATTTCAAACAATATATGCTTTGTTCAAGTCAGGAAAACTGAAGATAACATAGAACAGGTGTGATACAGGGATGTTAGAGGCACATCAGGAATTTATGGGCCTGTCTCGTTTTGTGCCATGGAACATGAGGAGATTTAGTCGCTGACTATTCACCCAAGCTTGCTATGGTAAAGAGGGTGTCCACCTTCTACAAAAATAATTGAAGACCTACTGATGAACTACGATGCAGATTACCCATATTGTAGTCCAGCCTACGATGCATATTTCTTATCGGAAGGTCACCGTAGTGCATTGGGCAACGGGAAACCTGATCGAGTACTATTATTTTAGATTTCTTTCCAACGCGAACTAATCTTCAATCAGGAACCTCTACGATATACTACCCATGCCAAAATCGAAGTAGGTGGACACCCACCTTTATATGCCATGTAGCCTGGCTCACGATAAGATAGGAAATGACCAAACTACGTTAAGAGGGGCAACCTACGGCACACGCCGAAGCCCGCCAGCTAGCAGCCTGTTAGGCCCATGATTAGTCTTGATTATTGCAGATGCTCAGACTAATTAGTGGCCAGCCCACGCAGGTGGCAAGCTGAGAAGGGACAATGAAAGCAGTGGCCACTTCCACCATCCCCGCCATTCCACTCTCACACCCTACCCCCTTCTCATCCACCAGCCTGTCACAACCATTTACACTGACCATAACACGTGTCCCCATGGTTACCCAGCCAAGCGGACACTGGTCAGTGCTGGCCACAATGGGCGCGGTCCCAAGGTCACGTGACTAGTGGGGATTGAGTGGCTCGGGTCGGAGGGTGGGCCAGAGCAGGGTCAAGAGGGGTGGGGGTAGGTGTAGACTTGCTCAAGTCTTTGATCATCAACATTCGATAAATGATCAAACTCACATCAGGATGATATGCATTCTAATATGTACCCTTCCTCTTTCAGGTTCTGAAATGAAGCCAGTGGCTGAGGTGGAGTGTAGAAGAAGGAGTAAGAGAGGCGGCTGCGAGTTTTAGCGTAGAGAGT
Organism: Alentia gelatinosa; assembly: GCA_950022655.1. NCBI lineage: Eukaryota > Metazoa > Annelida > Polychaeta > Phyllodocida > Polynoidae > Alentia > Alentia gelatinosa. The sequence continues at coordinate 17,306,297 of OX465588.1, read as the reverse complement.
GAGTATTTTCTATATTACTTGTTGGTGTAGAGAAGGGTTAGGACACAGGGACTGAGACCAGTCTAGGTCGGGGGTTGTGACGCAGTGAAGGGTGTGTGTGTCATCTGCACAACCACAGGGACAACGGCCACCCCCTGAAGGCCCCTAAAACGACAAATCGAATCAATCGGAATTCCCTTCAACACGGGCGGGCGGGCAGCCACCAGCCGCGATTTACTGTCCCCACCTCCCGTGTGGGCTGGCCTGGGGGTCAAGGTCACCTTCCGGGGTCAAGTGAAGGTCAGGTTTGAAGGTCACTCTATCTCATCAATATTCACCGGGGTCAGGGGGTTTTGATGACCGATGGTCAGTGGGGGTGTATTTTCTGATTAAGTGAAGGTGGTTGGTGAGTGGCTGGGCGCTGCAGTCATAGTGTCTGACTACCCCTAGCTGTATGGGTCTTTCCAACAGTCACAGCTAGTTATAACCCCTAATCATCACTAATCAACCCTCCTGACCTCCTCCACGGTCTGCCCTGACCCCACACGGGTCACACCGTGGGGTGGAAAAGGCAGTAGTTACCATCAGCCATCCCATCCCTCCCGACCTAAAATTACCCCTGACTTCTCCCAAAGGGGTAAGCAGAGTGGAGGCTGCTAGAGACCTCTAGTTTGATTATAGAGTTGGTGTTTGTGGCGGCTCGTGTGGTTTCGGTTCCCGTGGTGTACTACTTCTGGTAGTAGTGGTATGTCTGGCTCTGGAACTGCTATTGATTATAGCAACCAATATAGTGATACTCTATACTCGTTGATTATAGACACATTGGCTTACCCTTTGTAAAACATACTTTGGTACTGATATTTGGTGTGGTACCAACCAAAGTCCCAGTTAGATACATGTAAATATCTTGATATGGCAATTCCTGGTTGTAATTCATTCAAGAAAACGGATAATAAATCCAGCAAATGACGATTTTTAAGGGCAGTGGCTTTGTAAAACCACTCAAGGTTGACCTCCTTATACATTCGCTAAGGTTCGTGATTTACTGCGTGTCAACTTCTCGTGGTTTACGGCCGCCTGCCCACTACACAATTGATTATTGTATATTTTGTCGTTTCCACCTGCCGACTAAAAACCCAGCAATAATTTTCAGGCTGTACGAAGGTCAGTCCGTGGTTCTCCTTGTGAAAGGTCGTTGGAACATAATCGGTGACCTGCACAGCAAAAATGCGGTGGACGCTCACCGATTCTTTTTGTAGTAAAATGCAAAGCGTCACTGAATACTTCAATGTACTATGAATTCGTTGGTGTGTGCAGAGATTGGTCGGTGGTGTCATATTGCATAAGGCAGGGGAGAACAATCGTTGACCAGTTTTATTTGTTTTCACCTGATGATAATTGCACTAAATCTGTCGCATAATCGGTCGGTGGTGCGAAATGCCATAATCGGTGCTCATTATCGGTGGAAACGCCGCATAGGTAGTTCATTGATCAATGTGATTCTGCTAATTTCTTGTTGTGAATTATGTCATTAGTATTGGCACTTTTCTACAAGGTATCATTGATGCAGCTTAACTCATGTGTCCTCTGGGGTACAGAGAGAATGCTGCTTAGAATAGTAATTGTACCATGATATCTGAGCAGTTAAGTTGTATATTCCAGGATCATCACGTCTCCGAATCATTCCACCATCAATGTGACATCATATTATACATGATATCAACATATCAAACTCCTAAGCGGCATCCATGACCGCCATATTACTATAGAGCGAGCCATCAGTATTATGTCACAACTATGATACAATCATGTCGCGAATATTATGTCGACCACATGTATCTCTATGTTACCAGAATATCAGGGTTCGTGTCACATAGATCTCTTAATCCCTTCTCAATTCATCGTGCTACTACGACGTGCCTATGCGTATCATAAAGTTGCTATTCGCTTTTCCACAATGGATTCGAGCCGGGGACACACCAAGCGAGAAACGGTCTCGATCTCAGGAGTCGCCAATAAAATGTGACCAATATGTGAGCTATTGTTTCATAATGTCTCCGACGATAATTTAGCGCCTCAGAAGCAATAATCAGGTGAAACATGGAATAATAACTCAGATTCTCGCCATTTTGTGTTGGAGACTGTTGAAATCACGCTGGGTACAAACAAGTGAGGAATAGTGGCGATCTCCGGAATCACCAACACAAAATGGCGTGTCTTAAGATATCATTTTATAGTAATATCTCCCACTGATAATTCAGCGTCTCAGAAGCAATAACCATTCGACATGCTGGTGACGTAGCAGCCTGTCCTGGGACCTGTTTCACTAGTTTCGTGACATGTCTGTGACACTATACAGACATTGGGGTTATCTAGTTTCGTGACAACACAAGTAGCTGCCCGTAGGAAAAGCCACACCCCAAACATAAGAATTAGACAAATCTACACATTATGGACCTGTTTCACTAGTTTCGTGACAAAATTGTTAGACAGACATGAAAAGAGGCACCAACAGTGCAAGCAAGAACGGACAAAACGAAGTCTAGTGTCTAATTCTTATGAAACCGGACACACCACCTATAGACACCATCTAGACATGTCACGAAACAGGGCACTGTTGAATAAAGTTCGTTCGTTTCTGTTGCTGGTCTGAACGATACGATAACTCCAACGATAAACGACATCCTGGACGATTTTTCTACATTCAGTGTTGTATGACAAGACAGAAGATATTCTCTAAATGAACGTATTTATATACAACACCTTGTAAAGGGTTTAGGCTATTTTTATCATCAAAACCTCTTATGCTTACACGACATCATTTTATACAACACTATGGCCCCAAAGACAATCCTAAGATACTTTTCTGTCGTTCGTAGTTTATTCAACGGCCTCCAGGTCCCAGATTCCAACTGACCGTGTTTGACCATACTGCTACTCGTTGACTGCTAACCATTGTTTACTGCCCACCTCTCAGTGTTTACGACCTTCACTGACCTGCTGCCCACCGACACGGGCTCTCAGTTCAAATAAAGGGTCTCCTCCCTGTCTGCCGACGTCTCACAATGGTGATAAAAAAGTCACCGTGAGGTGTCGCGTCATGGCGCGTGACGTCATGGCGACGCAGGCTGACGTCTCAAAAATCCCCGTGTGGCAGTAAAGATGTTGACAGAGGAGATTTATGAACGGAGACAAAAGACTTGAGGCAGGGATGTCCTTCGGGTGGCTACTCTAATGACCGCAACTGCCACTCCTGTGGTGAGGTTTATGTATCAGAGTGGCTGCCGAAAGCATTTCACGATTGAAAAGCAGTATCAAATAAAGCAATTGTGAAACAAAGTATCCATGTTTGTTAGGTTTTCTTTAAACGCACGTCCATATCATACAGTATGGGAACAGATATGTCATTCTCAAAATATCTCACTACTCTTGGGTAGTAGTAGAGATGCTGAGACATCATGCATGGCCGCTAGTCAAGTCAAATTTTGGTAGCGGTAAGTTTTAGGGTTTATATATAAATTTTCTTTGGCTGAAAAAAGAAAGAAAATAGTAGATCAATAAATATGAAATTCTCACAGAATCTAATAATATGATATTTGAGATCTTTAGGCGAGATAAGAAATAATATCACGTGCTCACGTGTCTTTTCTCAACACGGGTCTTGACTTAATAAAATCATTACAATCCGTGAGACCAGGTAACGAAGGTGAAGAGATTGTCACTTTAGCCCAGCCCTATGAGCATGACCCGGTACAGATTACTCATAGGTAAGGTACGGGTATTGTAAGTGGTTATAAACGATGACGCTTTAGTCTGTTCATAATGTGAATGATTACCACGTTGCAATCTCCTCGCTAATATGATATTGATATACAACTAGTTTATACATCGGAGTTAATAAAGACTTTAGAATACATGTCCATACTTTGATATTTTAATATTCTTATTCATACTAACCAAAGGTCAGCGTCTTATGATTACCTATAGTTTTTTTAAATCCAAATCCTTATGAATTTTGTTATATTTTTTTAAGGATCTTCAGATAAGCACTAACCTAAACTTAGGTTTATAGTAGCTCTGCTCCCCAGATTTGAGTATCCCGTGACTCATACTCGTCTTTAAAGAGTTAGGTGGGAAACCACAAACCCTCTGCCAAAAGTTGGAAGTGTGACATGAATCCACTGTTTTGAGTGCGCCTGGTAGTTATTCATTGCTGGAGGTGTTGGATGGCCAAGACAAACGAGGCTAAAAACAGCAGCAAAGAGTTGCAAACTCCATGTTTTTATAGCCTTTTTAGCTTTACTCAATTATCTTTTTGTGCATGTTTTTCCTGTTCTTTGGCCACGTGTGATCCAATCTTTACCTTAAAAATGACACATTTGCCACTCCACTGAATCTGAAGGAGCGGCCATGACGATCTCAAAGGATGAGGCGAAGATGATGATGTGTTATCCATTTAGTTATAGCACGATTTTTCCATAGATAACGATACAAAACAGTAAAGAATATGAATATACTCGGTGATGGAGAACAAAAATGATCTCGGACAAAGACCTCCAGCTATTTGGCGAAAGTATTCATGCGTATGAAAAAATTGATGTATGAAAAACTCAACTGTAGGACAAACTAAAGAACATAAACGTAACGTAAGAGTTAGCGAGGATTTACGTTGACAGTGTACGTGTTTTCGTTAGGCCTCGCCACTGCGCGTGGGGGAAAAGCAATAAGCACCAAATCCGCGTACGCCTGCGCAGAAACACCGCCACCTAGCGGTGATGGTAGGAGGCGTGAGAGTCGATTGCCTTGTTGTGTTTCGCCTCTTGGCAGTCGAGCCACCTGCTGCCCGCTTTGGTGGCTACCGAACGTCTATTCCTGCCCTGGAGGCTTCAAAAAGAAACCCCACCACTAAACCGCCGGCAGTCAGATTGTCTTTTGTTGTCGCACAAATGTCGTCTGCTTTATCCCGACTCGGGTTCCCGCGCTTTTGATGGCAGCAAAGCGTGACGTCCGGATACGGCCTAGGCGTGGATCCCTTTGGGGTCCACTGAGAACAGAGAAAATGGCTCGCATTTCAAGACCCGGTGACGGTTTTGATCCTAAAGCCATCGATAGATCCTCCAATTTCAGAACCTTGCCGAGGTATGCAGTGACTAACTTTGAGCTGAGGTCAATTCTGAGACAAATGGATGGTAATTAAAACTATGTCGATCGTCGTTTGGTGAACCTGGAGCAATTCGTTATCAATAGGGCAATTATATTGGATTGCCTGGTAAAGAATGATACTGGACCTATGCCATTGTGAGGAGTTTTGATATACTGGGTGGGAAAGGTAGGATTCATACATAGATCACTAAGGTTAAGGGCTTATTCCTTATAGATAGGAACAAAGATACGATTGTATGCAGGTAGAGGATTTACTAACAAGTATATATGCTTCAACCAAGAATCGGTAGATCTCATCTCATAACACCATTACAGTAGAACCCCTCGTAAGCGGCACCATCCGTTCCGAGCCAAAGTGTCCGCTTACGCGGGCTGTCCACTTACACGGGGTTAAAATAAACATCTAATAGAGGGAACCGTTCCGACCAAAGGTGTCCGTTAACGCGGGGTATCCGTTAGACGGCGTTCTACTGTACTTTGATACACATTACATCTCTATCTAATTTGGTTAAAAAACAATTTGATAGTCTCTTATAATAAGTCGATGTTTGTGTGACACCAACAAGATTGTGATTGAAAAACTGCCATAACGAGAGATTGCAATAAAGAAATTAAAATGATAATAACAAAACAGGCGATCCGTAGTGTCTGTGGGTTTCGTCGAAGGAATGAATAAACATCAATGTACACAAGACCTAGTATTCTATTTTACATAGATTAACTGATATAATTACGAATACATATTGAAAAGAAACAGGAATTCTATACCTACTGTATAAGCTCAGTCACCACTCATCGACATCTTAACGTGGATTCAATGATACAAACCATGGTAGCAGAACAAGGGTCAACCAAAAGGGTTTCATGAATTATGATTTCTCATTTATTATTCAAGAATATTCCCAGCTCTCGTCAACATGCAAAAGTTATTGTTTGCTTTCAAATTAAATGCATAAGTGATTAGCATGATTTGATGAGGACGAAAAAAAAATACATAGAGGCTTTGTTCTTTTTTCCGGTTCTTTGGCTGCAATTAGTCACTTGGCATTCCAATGACAGAATGAGATGAAATGCCAATCGTAAAAGGATATTCCTGACCACAGTCTATGGTTATAAATAGTGCCAAGCCGTATGGTCACGTTTGGGAATTTTGTTTATAGATGAAAGACCTATTTCCACCACGGTAGTTAACCCACGGTGTTGTCAGTGATAAAGATATTTTAAGATTGGTAGGAAATATTATTGATTCAGGTGATTGCGGTTGCCTTTCTGCCCTCCAGACCGTTAGTATCTGTTTCTATCGCTAGGAGTAGGTGCCAGTTAAATTGGCAAGCGTCCTTTATCCTAGAAAATGTCGTCTGCTAGAGGGAATTAGCCGTTACTAGTGAACGCCTGCGAAAAGAGCAGTAAAAAAAAACCACCTCCACCTGTTTTCTTTTGTAGCCACCACCATCCATCCATCCCCCACCCGCTACCAGTCTCTGATGCCTGGAAGTCTTCCCGGAATTTCCAGGAGTTGATTTTCTCGGCAGGTGAAAGCGATGCAATCACCACCACAGAGCGCTGTTCTTTTATGGAGCTCCCAGCGCGAGTCGCTGCCAAAGCAGCCGCGCTGGCTAATTTCGGTGGACATAATGAAGTCGATTTAATGAATTAAAATGTTGATTTGATTAAACGTTGGCGTGCGCTAGGGGGCGAGTGTCTTTACGGGTCTGCGAGTCCAGCAGCATCGTATGTCATAATTCCCACGCGCGTAATCCATTACGGCGAGCTCTGCGTGCAGGTGGGCCACGCCCAGCCGGCCGGCGCTACGTCCACAGCCTCCGCCGCACATGCACGGCGGCTCGAGGTATTACCAGCCTATTTCACAGGTCAGTGGAGAACGGGTGAACGCGTCCAGGACCGTTCACACCAGGGCTTCCGGCATCTGTTTATATTTGTGCGTTCACCTGACCTATATTATGCATTGCCTGAGCTGCTCGCAATGATGGAAACAGTTAAGATAAATCTGAGTTGATTTGAAGGTTGTTGCCAAGTTTAAAATGTTCTGGATATCAATCTGATCATTGGACATTAGGTATTTAGGATATTCCTTTGCTTCTTTCGTGATGATATATTAGTCAGAGCAAAGAATATATGTGCATGTGTGCGTTTGTCAATTCTCTTAAAGGAACCGAGTGGGGAACAAAATACTGTAGCGATATCAGCAAATATTCCTATATTATGAGCATCGCTCTCTTTATTAGATTTTTTTTTTTAATTAGTAGGATATTTTTACATGGGGTTTTTTTTAATAGTTTTTTTTTTATTATCAATGCCTTTCAACAAAGTCGAGTTTTTTAGGCATGGGTAATAAGAACATATACACTGCTAAAATATCATCACCTTTTTGTTTATATATCAGGAGTACATAGAGGCTGATCCATCAAGATTAAATTATCTTTGTTTTCAAAACATTATTACATGTGAATAATACAAGAAAAAAATAATTATATATGCAAATTAGAAAATGTTCTCTGATATAAAAAGTAACTTAATAATTAGCATTCTGCCATTTCTTTCCCTGTTAGAGGTGGCAGACATGTATGGTAGATCTCATTATCTAAGGTTGAATATAATACATGTATGTAAAGATATCTTTAATCATAAACACAGTAGAGATTTTTTGCCTCTCTCGACCGCCTCTATGTGCTACCTACAATGTTTTGTTTTTCAATTCAGTTTCATATACATTAAAGTACATAATAAGATGGTACTCTCTAAACACCAGAACAATTGTTATGAAATTCATATCAGCAACGCTGTCATAACATCATATACTTCAAAATTCGATCTTGAATATGTTATGGCCTTCACATATCTATACCTTATTAATTGCAGTATACCTCCCCTTGGATTGTATTCCGGAGTAATTATTAAAAATGATAAGCAATAGGCCTGCTTTCCATTTCGTTATTGAAAGTTTTAATCTTCCATACTAATTGCAACTAGTCAACTGAGATTCTATTGTTTCATTAAGAAAATAAAACAGATGAATTGTTCTATAATACTGTAATACATCATCCACCATCCTCTATTGGCTCAACAATGAAGGGTTGGTGTTTGTCTGCAGTTAAATAGACAATAATCGATGGTTTTGTGGACAGGCGGCCGTAAACCACGAGAGGTTTACGCGTAGTAATACACGAGCGCTAGCGAGTGTATTACGACGTCAACCGCGAGTGGTTTACAGAGCTGCCTGTCCACAAAATCATCGTTTGTTGCATTTATTATCCATCTTTTCGAATAAATCAAACCCAGTAATTGCCATGTTAATGGGTATAACAGTACGAACTATTTCTTTGCTCTATAACAAAAGGGACTATTTTTCCCGTATACCATGGTTTTGAGGCCGTATACCACAGGTTTGAATCCGTATACCACAGTTATGGTATCTGACAGGTTTTATATAATGGGTAGTAGTTTACTGAGTCCCCATACATTTTCAATGGGGGCTTTGTATACGATGGATAATAAACGCATGTCTTAAATGGGAACATGCTGCGCCTGACGACCCTACAGCCCTCTGGTGACTTCAAGCGGAACTAGACACGTCGCTCTTTGGAGCGTAAAGTGGAATTCACACGGTGGGATTCATGTACCTCACAGTGTTCAAAATCTCATGATATTCTGTTCCTTTTTAGGGGTAAATGGCGGCAACGATTACAGGGGGGGGGCATGTCTCGGGGAATTGGAACCCTACAATTGAGATGAAGATATTGTGGTCGAGTATAGAGACAGCAGGATTTGTCTCAGACACCTTGTGAAGAACATGAATCCCATCGTGTGAATCCCACTCGAGGCCAAATTAGACATCACAGATCAACTTGTCCAATCTTTAAACCATTATCATATACCTATGCTGGTAAGTCATGCAGATACCAACCTCTGCTACGGTATTGGTATTATTGCCATACTTAAAATTGGGCATCAAATGTGCAAACTGCAATATACTTCACTCCACCCACCCACCCCCACCCCGCTCCCCCCCCGTCCCCACTTTTACGGGCGGGAACTTTGCCCACCGCCCCCACCACCCGAATTTTTGGCTCAGGCTACGCATAGTTTATCTTCAGTTTCCTTTACCTCATTCAAAAACACAGTGGCTAACAAGTATAGGACTTTTTTATTTTTAAAGCTTTTTATTGACTCTAGATAACAAAATACATCATCTTCACTTCACGTTATTATAATTATATGTGTCCCAAAAAAAGCCATCACGACACCATATCCGCTACAGCTCTGCCCACGCTGGCTTTCAGGTGGTGTCTTACAATAAGAAATATACAATACTGCACAATATAAGTATAACCAACAAAATGCCCATGCATCTGTACCTATTAGGTTATCCATCAACCGTTATCTCAACAGGCTTCATAATATTCTTTATTATCCACTAATACAAAGTGTCCATAGAGAGCACATAGTGAGTATATACATGTACATGTATGAACATTCCTGGCGCATACGAATATGTTGTATGCTCTGGGGGCGCATACGGAAAAATAGTGCGTACGGAAAATAGTGCATAACTAAAACGAACTGATATCGACGTGCATCTTGTCCAGAGAAGGTGAAGAATAAATACGATATAGACTGGTTTCAGATGTTATGCTCATCGGAGTTGACTCTGATAACCACACTCCTCGGGGCATACTACCGCTTGTATCTGAAAACAGTCAATATTGTGTATATACCTTCCATACAGTTATCTTAATCATTAGCAGGGATTGACTTTATAAATTGAGTTTTGTTATTTTTAAAATTCTTTATAGGTGGGTGTTTGGCGTACTATAGGTGACAAGGGGTTCCGGTGGGTGCCTCCACTATATTGTACACTATTTCACAGACCTGGGTGTTTGGTTGAAAAAAATTGAGTATAGGTGCAGTAAATAGTCTGTTATGGCGGTTTCTAACATCACAAAAAAAAATTGTTGGTTGATATTTGATACATTTATAAGATTACTGAGATGGGATTTTCTTCTCTCTTGCAAATACGGAATTTTAGACCATTTATGTAATCTTATAATTATTTTCATACCTTTCAGACTTCAGGACAATTCTGAGACCGTGTATTGGTTTTGAAGTTTTTGTAGTTTGTCTAAAGGTTAAATTAGTTTTAGGTGTACCTTTGGCGTTTGGTAAATATGTAGTCCTATCAACTTAATACGTGACTAGATTTTCATCACAAGAAGAAGTCAACCTCAAAATGTCCTATAAGATTAGCGATTAGGAGTTTTAATCCAGGTTACCACCTGCCAGTGCAACCCCTCAGTTATGGCTCGGGTACTAAAATGATCCTACTCCATTTCTAGCCCAACCTTCTCTAAGAAGTGCGGTGAAGAGGACATCAAACTTTCATATTTTTCGATTTGGGCCCCGGGTATGACCCTGCCGGGAGGCTGGGTGCATCCCTAGCCACCCCAACACGTATTTCCAGCCGTAAAAATAAGTCTGAGGGGCATTTGGTGCAGGTGGAGTACAGAGATTTTTGGCGAATTTTTTCCGACCCAGCAGTGCATACATGAATTTCCATTAGTGTGACGAGCGACAAGGCTGCAGCTGTGCGCATGCGTAGAACCCCTCATCGCCCACCTCATCCGGCGGCAGTAAAAATCCTCTTTTGTGTATTTTGGACTGAAAATGTTGAATATTTGAATATTTGCATGAAAGCCTGGGAATGGGGTGCGTCAGCCGTATTGCTCCACCGCTAAGCTGGGTCCGTCAGCCCCTGGATTCTACACTGAATATTTCAGCTGGCGGGGTGCGTGGAGGCTGTGTTGGGGGTAACAGGAGGGGCTGATGGAGTGGTCGACCGGGGTACCTGACACCTGTAGCCGGACAACATTTTAAGGTGTCGTGTCCACAGTACAGGTGTTGAATATATTGCAGAAATGTGGGCCCTGTTCCTAAAATCACAATTCCCAGATATTATTTAGGAACCCATTTCTCTTAGCCATTTGCAATAGTTCTATCGCCTTCAATTAAGATCAATTGAATCCAATCACATAGTTATCTATTAGAATTAATTCATTTGCCGAATTGCATAAAGTAGGCTTTTACCGTGGAAGGACAGTTTAGCGTGAGATTGACTGGAGGAAATGGCAAGGACTCATTTTAGGCGCCTGGCAATTTTCAGTCTGTCCACTCGGTAGGATTACCTGTAATGCGATTTAATGCTGCCTAAAATCCTCAAGTACGAAAGAAGACACAATTGTTGAAACGTTATGTCTGGCAATGTGCATTAAAATGATCTGGTCAACAGGACATAAATTCCGTATGCTCCCGGTGCGAAAGGTTTAAAAATGATATCATATAATGGTCGTACATGTAAGAAATACTATCCGCTGAGCTAGGGGTGCATTAATAATAATGTTCGTGCCCGCTGTCACTTAATAAGTCGCTCTAATGGTAGAATAACGTCATGAAAACGAGATCTTGTTTACATGGCAACATCAGAAACAAAATGGCAGATTAATGAAGCCTACGACATAAACAAGACGATTATTTGACGATTAATATACATACTCCATCAACCTTCTTGCTGTGGATCTATAGAACCATCTATGTAAGATTTGTCAAGTAACTTAATATAGTAGTGATTGGCTTATCAATATGTTTGATCGTTGCAATAATTGTGATCAATGTTATTTCAACATCTAAGTTTTTTCCACTCTGATGTTGTCAGTGCAGACTTCATCATAGACGTTCTGATCAGAATCTTGACATTGAATGTAGTGGGATAAAGTCAATTCTACTTATATTTTAGGAATTTCCCATGAATATGGTGATTAATCCTCTGAATGTTATAATGATATTCAAACTTCAGAACTAATATGTTTTAATTGGCAGACACTTAACAGAAGATAAATGAATATCTTTTACACGTTTTCATGAATTTTCCTCACTACTTGGATTTTTTGCTGATGCTAGAATTATTCCAAGTGTATCTAATGTATCCCTATTTTCTGTTTCATACTGTAGACTGGCCAGAGATTGGATGGTTTACAGTCCTGAATACATTTACGGTACAATACCGTTTTCTGATACCAAATATACGGAATGAAACTGTAGTTCAGATTACGGTAATATATCGTCCATGTTTACGGTGCCATCATGTTTATTTTACTGAAATGTTTTACAGTGTAAATAGAGTGGAGACAGAGGTGGCGACCAATCTACCGCTTGTAAGCGCTAGCTCCACAAAAAGATCTGCTAAGAGAGAAGGAGAGAGGCTGTGCTGGTTACCCTTGCAAATACAAATAAGCGGGGAACCAGCGAAAGGTCAAAGTCATGCGCTGGTATTACGTAGGAAGGCGTTACTCGTCCAATACTTCATTGGGAGTGGGAACCAGTCTATTCCTATATACCCATTATTGAACTAACTAGAGTGATATACCGCTTCTGGGGGGTGCATTAAAAATAAGTTATGTGTCGAGGTTGACGTTTTCGTCCCGCTCTCATGTTTTCGTCCCGCTCTGACGTTTTCGTCCCGCTCTGATCACGTGATACAATAGAGCAGCGGGACGAAACAATAGCTGTTGTGGTTACTCGATAAGGGTGGCCATTTGTTCGGAAGTGTTTCAGGTAAAGAATTAAGCATTTTTATTGATATTTTATCGGTGAGCAAAAGGTCAAAGTTACTCGGTAAGGCTTGGAGAAATTACTGCCCGCGGCTGACGCCTTGGGGAGTAATTTTTCCAAGCCTTACCTCGTAACTTTGAACTTTTGCTCACCGGAACATAGTTTCCCTCTATTCTCCACTCCTCCAACGGACTCTCAGAAAGAAAGTACCTCCCACCCTACAAAAACATTTATATCACTCAATCCTAAATTCTTTCATGGGGCTTTCTTCTCGATAAATCAAAACTATTCAGTCCTATTCATAGTTCCAGTAGTTTTTAATAAACTCTAATAAACGCCAATGCAATGCTGTAATAACCGACGCAGTGAGAGATTTTATCTAAAATTCGATGAACACTATAGAATATATATCTGCCTCTCTGACCTCATGTCATCTTCTGAAATCCATCATGTGATCTGTTTCCAAATATGAAGGGTAATCTAAAGCTACTACTTGAACAATAGTCTACAGTAAATTCATACAAAAACGAAGATTTAGTGAACAGAGGCTATCACAAAGCAATGTCCATTGGGCCTAGCTCTAGAAAGGGACCCAGACCTAAGAGACCAATAAAGATTAATAGAATTAATCAAGACGCCTGCAGTGGTCACTTCTTTAGATGCTTTTCCCAAACGTTTATCATTAACCTTTTCTTTAGTCTTAACGCCAAAGGTTTCTCTATGGGCATTTAGTCTCCGAGCGAGGAGCCCCTGGCTGAATAATTGTGGTGCCCTAGCCCACACAAGGCAAAGGTGGAATGGATTGTTTGATGAGAGAAGGTCAGACTCATGCCCAGTGTGAGTCAGTCGCTGAGTCGTGGACCTGGGCTTCAGTTACAAGCCGGTCTTTACTTCCAAACAACAATAAACTTCAAAGGTTTCTTCAGAGCTTTGTCCATGTATGGAGATGTTTAAACTTAAAGAGAAGGAAGGTTATGATAATGGCCAGTTTGGTTGTCGAAGTAAAAATCTGGAACCTGTCTGATTAATACTCAACTGGAAAAGTCTGTTCAGAATAGTTTTGTGGGGGATAATTAACAACACATGAATTGTGATGATCAGATAAATAGTCGGGAAATTCTAAAAGTATTGCTTTCTTCGTACCTTATACGTATGCTGCATACGTATCTAGTGTCAGCTTACATTTACATTTCAGTATCATCTCTCGACGGTTTTTTCCCCATTACCAGATCGATGGTACAGTAATAAGGTGCAGACTGCATTTGGAAGGCCATATAGAAAGACAAATATGAATACATTTCTGTGACTCTTGTGGTGGTCGCCACCTGTCTAGCAGAATGGAAGACCCCTTTCTGGAACGCTAGTTCCAGGCAGGATCCCACCCTACGAGCTATCACGTAGGTCAGTTCGGTTTTCGGCAGGTTTGCATGAACCTAATCACACACAACACAACTCACAAGTTTAATAAACAGGAATGTTTATTATTATTATTATTATTAACAATTACTTCCCGAAAAGCTCTGGAAGATCTTTCCCACAAGTACAGTACCCCAGCACGGTGTGCCGGGTAGCGCTGGAGAGGCTAATCTAAAAGACTCGCCTAACCACCAGGAAGGTTACGAGAACCCGCCTGCCAAGTGAGGGCCCAAGGGTCCGTTCCAAAGGAAGAGACGCACAGGGACAGCCTGTCGACCTACTGTGAACACTGAGTATATATACCCAGCGTTACGTAATCCCGGTCTCCGCCGCGCCACTCTCGTGTGCGGCGTTGCCCAGAACCACTACACAGTAAGGATCGGCTCTCCACGCCACCTTCCGTAGAGCGTCCGACCCCACCCCGCTACACTCTTCCCGATAAGTGGAAAATTCTATAATCAGTGCATAGTAAAATATGAGGGATACTACTGTAAACGTGGACGGTATATTACAGAAATCCTATTTGGAGTTTCCTATCGTAGGTGCACCCCCCTCATACTCTGTAAGTGTTATTCTGTACTCTCACTATGCTCTATAGGAGAATAATTCTTAACAAACTAGGCTTAGAGCCTTGAGAATCTACTGGCCTGCCTCCCGTGCTAAAGACGTACATCAATGCAACCCAAAGATCCCTATTATCTCAATGATGCCACCCAGTGGGAATACTGTGTGCCAGTGGATTATCAAGGCTCTAAGCCTAGTTCGTTAAGAATTCTTCTCCCATAGAGCGTAGGGAGAACGTTGTACAGAATACCACTTAGAGAGTGTGAGATCTTATGAGAGGGTGCTATGTATGGTATCTGAAAACGGGATTGAACTGTAAACGTGCTGTAAACCAATCAATGTACAGTCAGTTTACAGTATGAAACTGTGAATATGGAGTTATTAGGTTTACTAAGAACAAATGGAAGAAATGAAGAAATTCCAGAGGTTTACCTCGTCAAAATGTGTAATATATATATTCATTTATCTTCTGTAATGTTTTTTGCCATTTAAACCATATTAGTTCTCAAGTTTTAATGATATTGTTATCAGGCAGAGGGCAATACAGCACTTTCTTAGGAGATTTCCAAAACATGAGTAAAAAATTAAATGTAACTTTGTACTGTGACATTCTGATGAGTATTCCTGTGATGTAATCCGCACTGATAACATCAGAGTTGAAAAAAACTTAATAGTATTGAACACAATGATTAATGATATTTGAAAGGCAAATGTGCTGCTCAGTGAATCTATAGTGGAAGCGCTTTCACTATTGTATTCATATACTAGATATCTCTTACATAAAATACATCTAGAGTATGTTTGTTTGTGGTTCAAAAACGTGATGATATCTTTCATTGGAAGAGTTTCAAACAGCATTTTCATGCTGTTACTATTTTTCCAAGGATTTTCTTCTTTTTCCTTGCACCCTTTGACAGTTCAGTAGGATATGTTACATTTCTAGAGACCATCTATAACAAGATTTAAGGTATAAGCATGTCAAATGGACAAGTATATAATCTATATAGTATTATTATACATGTAAACTTGCATTTTCATATTCACAGGTTACAAGCGGTGTCAAAATAATGTTTATGACAGTTAGGATTTAGGGTTAGAAAAATATTACGGTCCTTGGCACAACTGTTGCCAGAGAAAAACGAGAAATATTTTACAGTGTGGGTTTATATTTAATATCTTACTTAATTTGATATTCATATGCTGCCCCGTTACCAATATTCATTACGAATACATATTCGACTGGTGTACAAGATTTAGAAGAGAACGGAGCTGTTCAACATGGCTAGATTTGAGGTATTAGGGGTATACGGACTGATGGTGTAAACCTCCATCAAAGTGACCAGCCGCATGCCCTCGTCAGGCTCAAACTGTTAGCGCTTAATGCCTCAGTCTGCAGAATTATGCGTTTTAAAGCCTGGGATGTGCGGGTAGCAGACAGCGGCTTAGCAGGGTTAAGTGTATGTGAGCCCTTGTGAATCCACTCACAAGCGGCTCAGAGTCCACCCCGAGCTGCTCGTAAGTGTGACGTGCTTTTAAGTCGTGCATGATCCGTGCTGAGCTGCTGAGCTGCCACCTTGTGTGTGTCAAATGAACTGCTCGCATACAGAATATATACACGGTCCAAGAGTATTGACGCCAGTCGGCGACAATGGTATGTTTGATCAAATACATAAAAATAGCACCCTTCCCAAAACTTCTCTCCAGGTCTTAGCCTGTTTCTCAAAGACTTCTCACAAAACTGCCATTCTGTGAGTCGGTTTGGAGCCTGCTAGAAACTAACATAATAGTAGGCGCAACGTTAACATGTAGGTCTATATATCCTATTGCACGTTAATGTCAGGTACATGCAAACATGCATGGTGGCCATTATCTAAAAAAAATGTTTTGACAACGTCTCCCAGTCAGCGAATTCTAGGAATCATTCAATCCAGTATGCTTTGTTTGTTTGTTTGTTTGTTCAGTTTAACGTCCAATTTGTTCAATTAGACTTACTTTGGTTTACTTTATTAAAATTTACATATCCTGTTGGAATAACAAGGTATGGTGCTTGGTTGATCCAGGCATCTTACATTTTCTCAATCATATCTTATCGAAAATCTTACATTCCCTGAGGAAGTAAAGAATTTCTTTCTTCCCAGTGTTATGGAAAACACTGTGCATTGTTGTCACATTCTTCAGGAATTTCTTCCTGCCCTCTTTGGTGGCCTGACACGGTAGCATGAGATGTTTTACACTCTGCTGAGTGTTCCATGTCTGGCACACAGGTGCTACTTCACCTCTTAGGAGGTACCTATGACGCATGTCAGTTTGGTGTGACCAGTCCGCAGACCGGTCAGTTTCACCTGTTCAGTTTGTGTCAGGTTTTTTTTTTTTTTAATTTTGGTAAGTATTTCTTTATTGCTCATCTTGGTTAATACACACATTCTGGATTACATTGCTTTGGATTGTCCTGTGGTCAGTCATCCTTCTACATATTGAAGATTTTGTATACAGCATCTGAACATCGGAGCAACAAAGAGGCATTAGGCTTCAATCCTAATTGGATTGGTTTCCTAGCCATTACGGTTGTCTTTCCTAAAGTTTTGGTTAGTAGCCATTACAATTTCTCGAAGTTTGATGTCTCTGGTGCAGTTCCAGAGCTTCTGCCAAATTTTATGAATGTGTAAGTGATCACTTCATCAGAGGTCATGGTACACTCTCCACTCATAATTTTAGAAGATTGTGGGATCAGTCAATGTCAGGTCGATTGAGGAGAATGTGCTAGATGAAGGGTGGAGGTACGCTGGTGTTTTGTCATTGAAAAGGCACCAGGGTTTGCAGTCAATGACCCTCTCCATCATTCTCCCCTTTCTATCTAATCGACCATCACCCCCACCCTGTGCTATGGGCATTGAAGTCACCCATCACTATGTATGGGGGTGAAAGTTGTTCTCTCAAATCCGTTAGATCTTTCTGACTCTCTGACTTGGTGGCAGGTACTAAAGAGGAAACCTATGAGAGTTTAGGGTCTGAGCTCGTATCCCATCGAGTTTGAATCACGTAGTAATTCACAAGGCGAAGCCGCGTGAATTAGGTAGTGATTCAAACGAGATGGGATCGAGCTCTGACACAAAACTTGAATGGGTTTCTGAATTTATCTCACCCTAAACATTGACTATTGGGCTAACATTTGTGACATGATACCCCATTGAATATCTAATGGGCGTTAGATACGAATTTCCAATGTTAAGTCTATGGAGAAAAAATACCAGGGGTGAGATAAAGTGTGTTAATTGTGACACGGGCTGCTAAAGATTGAAGTTGTGTCTTCAAAATGATTTCACATTGTGGATGTCGAGGGTTTCAAGATTAAGGCCACTACACCAGCAAGTATTGGCCATCAGGCATTTTAGAATATACATTTTAGCCTTGGATCTTTACTTTCTTTTGTTCTTGTATTTTTATTTCCCTGGAGGCATATGACAACTGGGTCTAACCCAGTGCTTAGTAGCTGCAGGGATTCAAAGTTTGCCATAAAACCTTTGCAGTTTCACTGTAAAATTCTTAGTTTACTTCCCATAGTAATCTTGTAAAGCTCTCTTACTAATAAAACTCTTCCCCTTTATGTTTTCTCTAGTATCAATGATTTTGATGGACTTTTTAGGGCTTTTTACAGCCTGGGACAATGACATCCCGGGGGAGGATGCACATGTTCCCGGGGTGGGTGTAGCCGGTTCAGGTTTATCAGCCAGATATTGAGGCATCTATGATTTTGGACATTCTGCACCATAAGGTCTACATCTATATCATAGCAGGTGAATGCACAGCCTAACTCCCTGACCCTCAGAGATGAGTGAAGTCTATCTATGCCGGCCAAGGGAAAGCAAGACCGAGGTTTATAAGCCAGCAATATGTACATCATATAGGGTATATTGGGATAGGGTCTTTAAAGATTTCTTCTTCTGAAATAAATATCAAACAAATACAACAAACATTATCTCAAAATTTCATTTAGAGTAAATTCTACTTAAAATACCCAACCTTAGAACTTATTAACATCATAGAAAAAAAGTTTGACTGTTTCTTGCATTTATTTATTAAGGGAAAATAGTTATTATCAAATGATAAATATAGACAACCATAACATGAATAATAAAATCCCCAGTTAAAACAATGTCTGGAATGTTCAATCATGCTCTTCCGATTCACAAGGTGGATCAGGATCTATTTATACAAAGACACACCATCTTGTTCACCTCTCGAACCCGGAATTAATAAGCACAGGGATGCAAGTTGGGACTGCGGGAAAAGTCGGAAATATAAAACCCTTATGGTAACGGTTTTATCTCAGCGAGCTGGGGAATCCCCTTTTTGCCCAGGAGCAAAACAGTAGACTAGCCGCAGTCCCTTAGTATAGAAGATATTTTCAGGGTGAATGGAGAATTTTAAGTCAAAAATAAACCAAAATGGCACTAAAATTTCAATTTCTGAGATTATTGAATTTGTTACCTGTAACACAAGAAATCTGCAAATTAATACGTATAGATTACCAAATAAATAAAATTTTAAAATGTAAGACTTAAACAACTCTATGCTGGCCCAAAAGGTCAGCATTTGACGGAACTAGGATGGCAGTGAGCAGGGCAGTTAGAGCGTTTTACAGCCGCCGACAGAGGCCCTATGGGCGGCACCGCTTCCCGGGTAGACCTGTCCACATTGCCGGCCCATAGCGTGGCCGACTGAGGCCCGGAGTCCGGCACTGACAGCCGGGTAGTAGCGTGTTTGTTACCGGCCCGTGGTGCGGCCGTCAAGGCG
The DNA here is from genome assembly GCA_950022655.1 of Alentia gelatinosa. NCBI lineage: Eukaryota > Metazoa > Annelida > Polychaeta > Phyllodocida > Polynoidae > Alentia > Alentia gelatinosa. The sequence goes on along the minus strand of OX465588.1, from coordinate 17,286,758 downwards.
TCAAAAACGCTCTGTGAATCTAACTGCTTCCAGTAGGTATGAAAGTTCGGAATTCCGTCAATTGACGGAGAACTTGCATCCCTTTAAGCATATCACAATCAGTTTATATGGAGCATTATATGGAATCATAGTTACTGTAACTGTATGTGATAAATACTCAGTAACATTGACAATCAGATGTAACGATGACGAAGGCAGATGTTCATCTGAAGATCAATTTACCAAGTATCTATTATATACAGATACAGTATGCCTGTTTTCGTATTATCATATACCTTTAGATATTGAAATTTTACCTTTAAACAATGAAAATAGCAGAGCTGCTCTGGCGCGTATGATGTTTTTTACACTATGCCTCGATTAGTTAATACATGGGCTCTGACTGGCTGAGGCTCAAACTACATAACAACCATGCTCAGTGGTCTTCCTGTCCTACAATCGAGTTCCGTGTATACACTTGAATACATCGAAATACATGGATGATGAAGATGGAGGATGAGATTGAAGTGAGATATTACGATTAAAACACATTAAGGCTTTAACTATGGACTGGTTAATACCTTTACTTACTTTCCAAAATTTGCCTATTTACCGTGTAAGTATTATAATAGTAGGCTCCGTACCTATCGGCCAGGATACCTAGAATTAGCTCTTGAACCGCATTAGTAAGACTCAGGTTCCAATTCTAAGTTGCTGTTAGGTATCAAATTAAGTACTACCGTTACCTTAAGTCCAATGTATAGTGTACACCCATTATTCCATTTTTCTCAGCTGATTTCTGTGTACATTATTCTAAGTTACAATATTAAGTTGAGTTAAGCACTGTCACTACCTCAAGGCCAGTGAACAGTGATACATACACATTACCCATTTGTCCCATTGTACTCATTTTATCACTCCCCGGATTGCTCTTTTGAAGCAAGCTACCGATCCAGATTTCTGAATATCCGCATTGGTAACGAGTGTAAACTGGTTCGTCAAATATCTCAGCCCTGATCGTTGCCACGTTCAGGATTTAAAGGTAATCATAGCCTGATCAGTCCACAGAAGCTTTCAGGCTTTAGTTTCAAATGCTACCCCCTGTGATGGCAATGTTCACAATTTTACAAGATTTCTTCTTCTCTCGATGCTCTTCTCCAATACCTGAATGCCTTTGTATGGATCTGTCTCGACCAGGGATGTCTGGAAGGAAAACATCTGGTTGTAGTTTCTATTCTTGAATGAACAAATATCACATTGTTGAAAGTTGGTTTCACATAATCATGACTTCCAGAATCTATTGCAATGCTCCAATAGACTTAATCCGCACTACTCCGTCTCCTGCTGTTTATTAAGTGTCTTCAAACATTGACACAAATTAGATTGATGTTATGTTATGTTGCTAAATAATGTTGACGGACCATAGCTCTACATTCTCTACTGATTTGGTGTCTATAAAAATAAACAATATTTTCTAATTTGACATGATTGTATAGAAAAAATATAGAATAAAATCTTGGTAACGTCAATATATAACATAGCTTTCAGTCAGCAATAAGTCTGTTTGTTTTCATGTCAGGTCCACCATTCCAGACTTCCTCATTGTTTGAAGTCCTTGCAATCATGGATTTCTCTAATGATTTTCAAGTGCTCCTTCAAGGGGTAAGGAGAGTTCTGATCATAAAACTTTCCCTTTTAATATACTTTTCATAGCTTCTCAAAGATCTTGTTTTACAGGAGCAAGGTCGGGATTTCTTTATTATCAGTGCTCTGAGTACACAATTTAAAATATGAAATTTAGATTCCTATCAAAAACACTAAAGAAAGGGAACAACTTGGAAATGACCCCTATTTTGAATATTGCCACAATGGTGATTCGAATGGAATGCTGGTAACAAGTAAGAGGAAGTTATTAACCTAAATGAAATGATAAAAATGATTTACACTTACAGCAAATAATTCCATGGATGTTACGTCTGAGTGGAGAGACGTCACAGAGCCTCGGGTTACAATGCGGATTATGGCGGGAAGGCCAGCCACGCTCTTGTCCTAGAATATAAAGAGTGGGTTTGTTAGAGCTGAAGCTAGTCGTCGCTGTTGTTCTATGCAAAAGCCATTATAAAATATAGGATCCATAACCTGTTCCTGAACATATTTAAAGATCCATCAATTACGTCAAGTCCTCATTGAAAATGTATTTGGCTTGTCTTTATACCTTTGGTGATTTCTATGAAAATCAAGTTATAGGTTGGGATTCTTAGGTTGGCGCTTACTATCATAGAGTATTTTAGTGACAGTCTCTCTCATCAGAGATGAATTGGAGGGATTCCGCCTTCTTCATACATGCTTGGTGCAAGTGTTGTTCTAATTGCTCCAAGGAACAGTCTTAAAGGCATATCGGACAATTTGGCGTGAAAATTAAAACCCATGCCATTTCTCTGAAGATTGCATACGATGATCTCCAAGTATTGTAGAGCACATATCTGACTTAAAATCGGGGGTCACCGTGCTTGATTTTGATTTATAGATCAATATTATGATCATTTTATATTAGAATATATAGAGATTATAAAAAGTTGTTTTTCACATGTCATTTTCCTCAAACTTTCACAGAATATAGCTTATGTTTAGTACTACCTATTTAGGCTTTAAAAATTATAGGTCACCGTCCTTGTTTTTGAAAGAATTGAAGAAAACCATATTTTTCAGTACATTTCAGGACAATATAAATCAAGCAAATAAAAATAGGTCTAATTTACCTATTGGATTAGGTCAAACTAGGCAAAACTTAAATTTTGCTCTTTAGAACTTCCAATATGCCACAAATATACACCAGTTTGTTTCTGTCCATCCTTTCCATGGTCTTTGCCAACTCTCCGAACAAAGTATTGTTTGCTTTATTCATCATCAATCTACTCCAAAAGCCATTTACAATGGTTATAGTATCTGATAGTTCTTTAACACTGGGTAATGGTTCCCATATATTTTGAATGGGGTCTTTGGAAATTATGGGTTTTAACGGTTCGCTAAACGGGTTTTGAGCCCTGGGATGAAGGACATCCCGGACCACTAAAGCACTTCTAAATGGGATTATAATGCATAACCGGATATCATATACCTAGGTTCAAACCACTCGAATAATAGATGGAGAAAAAATAACAAAACGAACGGCGATAATTGGTAAAAACTAAGATTTCGTGCAGTGATGTTTAAGAAGATATTGATGAATCTATGCTGGATTGACAGGGAAGAATACTTTAAACAGGACGGGCACACCAACAACATCTGTGTTGACGAATACAAATAATAACGGCTAAGAATTCATGCAGTAGTTTTCAATATTGAAGTGTTGATCAGAATATGTATTTTAGTGCATGACAAATAATATCAAATGTAAAAGATAATTCTCACCATTGGTGGAAGAACAACACCCATGCTGAAGCAATATTTCCCTAGGTCTTCAAAGTATCCTGCAGAAAATTGGAAACACACAATTACATGGTATTTTGAAAATAAATTCCATTTTATTTTGAACTTGGAATTCGATCCAAATTGTTTAGCAATTCAATCACTCAAAATATTTAGTTAACTTTGCTTAATACCAATCATCTTTCATTTGTTTAGTCAAGTGTATACATAATTGATCGTAAATATATGGTAAATGTTGTATTAGCTCTCCACTCACCTCTAATAATGAAGTAAACTAGATCTATGAAGTCTTTGGTTAGATCTGATGCAATAACCACAAACTCGTAATCTTTTTTGGGGTTCTGTAAAAGATATAATCCACATTAGAATATGCCTGATTGTTTTTCGAATCACCTACAATGATAGTCAAAATGGGTACCCTCAATGTACAAGGATGATATTATGTGCCATTATGTCGCCAAATTGTAAAGGCACAAAGCCCTCCCCATATACCCTACCAACTATTCTAGAATGACTGAGAATCGCTTTAAGTCAAAGAATTATGGCATATCTATATTGTTTACCGGTCAGTCATTAATTACTTAAGCTTTCATAGCACTTGTGGTTATCCAAATACAGCCTATAGTAAGAATTCTGGAGGGGGCCCCAAAGTGGTACTAGAAATGTTCTCATTCCCATATGTAGACTGGACTTGATTATCCGCCTTATACAAAGTGTCCATAGAAAGCACACAGGGAGTGTCTATCACCATACCCGGAGTATACAGTTATGTTGCATGCTCTGGTTTCAGATAAAAGCGGCCGTATGTTCCAAGGGGTTGACGTGTAGTAATATCTGAGCATATGCGAGGATATTGCGTCGAGTCAACTCCGAGTCAATATTATGTATTTATGAACCTGCTCCCTGTAATGGGCTACAGGTCAAGTCGGCTTGCAGTTATTTGCCAACCTCCCGTATCGGACTGTTGGAGCAACTATGTCAGAAGGTAATGCAATAAGATTTCACATTCATCTTTACCAAAGGGACCAGCGATGAAAGCTAATCAATCCCATTCATAGATGTTGTAGAAGACCATAAGAGGGGACCCCCACCTACCACGATAGGCCACGACATGCTTCCCGATCGCTACGATTTGAAATGGCGAAATCGTGACCTATCGGGAGGTCCCCGAATCGTAGACCTCTGTCGTGATCCAATCGGTGAATCATACGCGCTGACCACGATATCTTCCCGATAGGCTACGATACCCAACGACAGGCTACGAAATTTCCAACATGTTGGAAATTATCGGGACTTCTACGATTGGCGTTTTTATCGCAGCCTATCGTGAGCTGTCGTAAACGGAATCGCAGAAACATGTTCCACCTACCACGATTTTGCCAGACCTCACGCTAGAATCGGAATGGTGTCGCGAAGGCCGTCGTAAGGCCAATCGGGACCAGAATCGGGACCAGAATCATAATATTAGTTGTTCTTACAATCACAGAAATAGCCACTGCATCGCCCCACTGAACAGCCAGTCCTAGGTCAAAGTGTGTCTGTATGAGGTCGGTAAAATAGTCACTTTTGTGTAGTTTTAGATATTCTTCGGCCACTTTCTGCCATTTCCTGAAATAACCTGGAATTACAACATGGTAATAAAATTAGATAACGCACTGGCGAACGGACAAGGACAAATTGATATTAGAACTGTATTTGCGCATAATTCAATGGATTTCTTAAATGATAAAATACCTTTGAAAAGTACGAAACTGCCTGGTAAGCCAGTTTCCATTTGCCGTTTATTCGGCACTGATCTGCAGTTGGGAACCACCAATCGATTTTTTGGTATACCAACACCATATCGGTAAATGGAAACAGCCTAATATTGCAAATTATCACCGATAAGGTTGACGAAGATTACAGAAAATGGACAACCGACCGACTTGCTTTCGTCTTTTCTGTTGGCTTATAAGAAGTTGATGATAATAATAATATTGTATGTATTTACCATAATAACCATCGCTGGTCAAGAAGGGATGGAAATGTGGATGTGGCTGACTGGCACCTGCATGGCCCATGAAGTCCCAGAAGACCATCGGGTAGATACTGCGAGGACTATGTGAATACGCCGCGTGGAACCTGTGTGAGAACGCATTATCACGTAAGAAAAGACATTCAAGGTTGTGACAGAATTCTTTTTATTTGTTTGTTTTTTGTTAGCGGTTTAACAACCAAAGGGTCCCAGGAGAATCTCATACTGAAATTTCTACGTATAATAAAAACAAAGGATACAAGAGATTTCAATTGACTTCATACATTCATGGCTTTGCTTTCAACTGTGACTGTCTTAAAACCAGAAGAGCCGGCATAAATTAGAGATCTAATATGTCTGATTGTTTAGTGCTGCTCTGGAGGATCAAATCTAACCAGAAATGTATTCTATAATAAAAATATAAGTAGGAAGGTATTCCATGTGAACGCAGGTAAATCTACAGACGGAAAGCAGACAAACTATGCTGACACAGATTTATAACAACACAAATTGGCTGTACAGTACAATGTATGGGGGAACAGAGGACAGAACGCCCGGCAAAGCCAATTGGCAGAAAATATGCACACAGTTTATGGACTTAAGTGTCTACTGAGGATTGAAAGGAGAAGAGAGTATAACTCAGTTTATGTATCACACTAAAACGGTTCACACAGTTCAGTTTGATTGTTTTAAGCAGTTGATGAAGGGTGGTAATAACTGAGGAGCTAGGTTATTCGATGCGGTAGAACTATTATTATATACCTGTGTGCGAATGTCTATGAAATACTGCCCGCTGATAGGAGTGCAGTAATAATAATGTTCGTGCCTGCTGTGAGAGTGACTTAATAAGTCATTAAAATGTCGTTTTTTCATGATTTAAGGTTTATAATAATAAGTAAACGTCCTTACTGTAGACGAAAAGATTCTCGTTCTCGGTCAGTTGTCGATATCATACTGCCTTCCGCCTATGGCGTCAGGCAGTATAATATCGACAACTGACCTTGAACAGGAACCGTTTCGTCCACAGTAAGGACGTTTCCTGATATTAAATTGCATGCAGTAGCCATAATATGAATAATGTTTATTATATAAATTATATCATGTTTCATTCAATAAACATATTTTCTTTCGTGCTGTAGGCGTATCATAATCTATGCAGTATGGCTAAGAAGATTTATGCAGTAGACCCTCAATATGTCATGCAGTGTAGACTATGGACTATGACTGTGTAAATCCAGGATAGTTCTTGATAGCCATGCCAGACAAGCTTTGATATTCAGATCTTACCATTTGGAGGCGGTCATAAAAGTGTCATGAAACTCAGGGTACTTCCAGTTTGTAGGATGGTGAGTCCGGAAAATTACTAGACTGTGCCATTTCTCCAGCTATAATGACGAGATAACAAAATCTATGTAGGTAAATATCATTTCTCCTAAAATGTATGCATAGTGACTATTACTAAATCATGCTATTAATCTGTAGGGGTGTACGTTCATTTTTCTTTTTAGCACAAACTTTGTTAAAGAGCAAAATTAGGAGAAACACAATAATTAAATCCAATTATTTTTAAAAAGCAAGTACTTGAATAGGAGGAATAGAGTATCTTAGAGACAATGAGAGAATATTAATACTGAACGATTCCCAAACGTCGAATGTAAACATTAATGTACTGAGGATTCCACTCTCATGGAGAGTGATATCACTTCACGGTCATTGCTGTGATCCAACATTTGTTGGTGAAAACCCCTGCATCAGTGCCATGAAAATGAAAAATCCTTACCTCGAAGACATTTGCCGCGGTGTAACTGTACTTTCCATAGATCCGACCAAAGGTATCGGCAGCAGTTTTATTTAAATTGCAGAAGTCACAGCTCTTCTCCTGATCTTTGGAGACTTTATCAACGCTGAAATGTTTCAAAAATAAAAACATGATTTAGGTAAGGTTTCCTTTTAAAATGAAGAGGGATGTATTTATCGTGTATATTCGCAAATCGGAACATCGCAATAAATTAAATTATTCAACTTACAACAACCTATAATTTTAAATCTTTCCAGGTGTTTGTTTGTTTGTTTGTTTGTGGTTTAACGTCCCAGGGGACCCTGAGGGTAGAAAGGGACTATCAATGATTTAGCTTTTCACTTTCGTAGACTTATTTCAGTCAAGGACTTGGATATAGGTCCGTGTTTCAGTCAATTCTTTCAATATTTTCAAATATTTTATATACAATCAAAGAGATTTGTCTCTTTCAAAAACATGATGATATCTTTCATTTTCATGTTGTTTCTGTTTTTTTCAAAACGTTGTTTCACAGTGACAGTTTCTTATTCGGGATGCAAGATATGACAACAACAGAGAATGGAATCAATGTTTTTGTTGAAAGTCACCAATCAGTAACTCTCCCTCCGAAAATAATGAACCGGCACCTTTCTTAACATATTTTGGAACTAGCCAATCTCTTCGTGGCCAAGTACAGCCCCAATACAGCAAAGTGTTCCCGGGGTTATACCTGGGTCTGATTAGATCATGGCTGGGTGCGGCTGAGAGATATCCGTAGTAATTGACGATTTTGACGATTATAGATAAAAATATTGGAATTTCAAATACCAACGACCGGTATGTGCCAACTCACTATTGCTTATCCGTCATCGGAGAGTCGGGATTAGTTCTCTTTGGTCGCTTTGACCGGAGAATGTTGAAGATGGTTGACGAGTAAGTCCATCTGTTCATAATGTAGATGATCGTCTGGCAGTAAAAGGAGAGAGTATCAATATTGAGATTTATAAGACACACTATACTTTAAATATTATTATGATGTGGGTTTCGCTTTCAAATGGTTTCTAGAGCAATCTACACTAATGTATTATCAATCTATGTTTCATGAATTTAAAACAATCCCTGGTCGATGTGGCTGACAGTACTCACGGAACTCGGCCTCACGACCTTGTGTCGTAAATAACAAGCTTCATCGAGTCTTTTACATAATGTACAACAATAGTAATGTTGTTTTGTATGAATGGATATACACATAATAACATAAATTTATACACAAATGTATTCATACATATTGATATTAGCCGGTACATATCCGTTGTGTATGTCTCATTTAATATTCACCGTGTAATGTTTTCGTTCCGTCGTAATTTGTTTGTTTGTTTGGGTGATTTTACGTCCGGTCAACCGTTGCAGGTTGTTTGTTTGTTTGTTTGTGGTTTAACATCCCAGGGGACCCTGAGGGTATATAGGGACTATCAATGATTTAACTTTTCACTTTCATAAACTTATTTCAGTCAATTCTTTTCAATGTTTCAAATATTTTCAAATATTTTATATAAAATCAAAGAGATTTGTCTCTTTCAAAAACATGATGATATCTTTCTTTGGAATAGTTCCGAACAACATTTTCATGTTGTTACTGTTTTTCAAATGCTTTCTTCTATTCTCTTGTACCCTTTTACAGTTCAGCAGGATATGCTCGACAGTGATGGGTACATTGCATGTTTGGCATATTGGGGGATTTTCCCCTTTCAGGAGATATTCGTGTGTAAGTCTGGAGTGACCTATTTTCAGACGGGTCAACTTCACCTGTTCACTACGACTTAATCCCCCACAGTTTCTCTTCCCATTCACAGTTGAGTGAATGGTATGTAGTTTGTTTCTTATTTGCTTGTTCCAGTCAGATTGCCATTTATTCATTGTCATTTCTCTTATTGGAGCTGTCATATCCGTGTGTGGAATTTTCACTGTACCGGGATGCAACTTCAGAGCTTTCTTTGCTGCTCTGTCTGCCTCTTCATTTCCACACAATTCCTATGTGGCTTGGTAGCCAGCATAGAACTATGTCTTTCCTTCTTTTCTTCAAAATGGAAATCCTCTCTCAAACTTCTCTTACCAAAGGGTTTGTCGGAGAGTATTGGAGGATACTTTGAAGACATGACTTTAGTCAGAATATATGATGAATTTACGATGGTGTGAGACACCTGCCCAGTATAGGGCTTTCAGTATTGCACTGGTCTCTGCAGTGAAAATACTGGCCTGGCCAGGTAATGCTGCAGTCAGGTTACCATATGGTGTATGGACAGCAATGGCCACTTTTTGTCCTTGTTTCGACCCATTAGTGTATATGGGAATGTACTCTTTGTGGTCCTTCTCTATCTTTTCCAGTTCAGTTTTGAACTGGAAAGTGCTAGTTTCACCTTTTTTGTTCTTACTTAGATCAAGAATAATCCCAGGTTTTTCCTCCAGCCAGGGAGGTGCACTTGATGGAGTTAGCTCCCTCAGATCATTGAGAGGGAAGTTTGTTTTCTCCAAGAGACTTCTGATAGAAGTAGCATATGGTGAGGCTACTCTTGGTTTGTTCTCAAATAGTCTCTGGTTATTCTTTTTGAATATTGTCTCATGTGTTGGGTTTCTCGAGTTTACCTTTGTCTTGATTGCATACTGTAGAGATAATGTCTCTCTACGGAGCTCAAGTGGTGGTATCAGAGCTTCTATTTCCAAACTCTTTTGGGGAGAGGTTCGGAATGCACCAAGACAAAGTCTAAGGCCTTGGTTCTGGATTGGTTTCAGTCTGTCCAGATAGCTTTTGCTGGCTGAGCCATACACTATGGATCCATAGTCTAATCTTGATTGAATGTAGGCTTTGTAGAGAGTGATCAAGATCTCTCTATCGGCCCCTCAACTTGTATGGCAGAGGACCTTCACTAAATTCAGGGCTTTTTGACATTTTCTCCTCACATATTCTATGTGAGGTTTGAAAGATAGTTTGTCGTCAAAAATCATTCCCAGAAATTTCACCTCAGTTTTCACAGATATTTTGCTGTCATGTAAGAGGAGGTTTGCTTCATGCTCACATCCCCTCTTTCTGCAGAAATGGATACACATGGTTTTGCAGGTCCTTTCCAGACTTCCTCATTGTTTACAATCATAGATTCCTCCAATGATTTTCAAGTTTGTTTGTTTGTATACTAACACAACTTTGGTCTACTTGTAGCAGTGGAACCCTATGCCCGTTTTATAGTGCTGCCTCACTGAAGGGCTGTGTCGCAGACCATTCACACAACACTCCGCCGGTCACATTATACTGACAAGGGCAATCCGTACTTGTGGATTTCTTAGTTGGAACAAACTTTTTCATTCAATATTCTTCTTTCTTTTCATTCAATATTCACCAAAATAGTAACTTCCTAGAGACTGCGTTTCGCATCCATGAAAGGTATCAATTTTCTTCTCAAACTGTGGCTTACCTGGTTAAACATCATTGGGAGCAAGTCGTCCCGACCACCAAGCCATTTCTGTACCTGTCTCTTCATGGATTTGGTCAACTGCAGCTTGCTGTAGCGCGGCTCAAACTCAAAGAGAAGACGGAATCGCATCTCTTGGTGCCTAGGGTGGTAGAGGAAGAGCATTTATTTATACACACACTCTGTCTTTAACGATACTAAACTAAACAAGCCTAATATATAAGCAGAATGAATGGCGTGCTTGCTGTCGAAATATATTATTAACGAATTGAAAGCGGAGGGGTTATAAAGGCCAGAATATATTTGAAAACAGTTTAATAATATCTCAATTACGTCATTAATTATAAAATTATAAATTATTTTGTAAGGAGAATTCATATACAAATATTTCTACTTGTCACAGGCTCCTCCTGCCAGGTAGGTTTGTTTGTGTAATTTTACATATTGGTAAGCTAGTTATCGCCTTTTGAGACTTACTCATTGATTGACTAATTTGAAAGAAAACTATACAAAATCAAGATGAATCTGCTTGTAACAGAGGGATTTTATGCATGTTTTTTATTGCAGTCACTGCAGGGATGTGCCGTGGGCCATTGACACTGTCAGGTAGGGATGCCCTCTGGTATGTATTTTTTTAAATTTTTTTATTCAGTATTAAGACATACAAATCACCACAAGTTGGGCGTTCTTCCGTTGTAGTCAATTGACGAACAGTAGAATATAAACAACACACACAGGACAGACAGCAATATTTAAGTGTTGCGGGTAAAACCCCGGACAGATATACTCACTTGCAAGCTTTGTGCCGAGTTTGTGACCATTGATCAAGAAGGTACATCACACTGACAAGGCTGTTGTTAGAGGTTGCTCTCACAGTACACTCTGCAACTTCCTGAAATCGAGCAAACTTAAATAAATCTCCCTGAATGCTTGGGAGCAGAAAGTAATGCGCTCAGTGAGTGATGATCGTTATTTCCTTTTACTCTCCTCATTTCTTCATGAGATATTCCCTTTAAAAGCAGTGAAGGATAAGTTGAACCATAAAAAGCCCAAGCATTTAAGCAAGTTAAGGAGGAAAGATTATTCATATACTCGAGGTCTTTGATGTCTTATATTGAAATGAAGTAAGATTCGGGAGGGCTGTAGATTCTAGTACCTTTTCGCAATAATCTAAATATCATTATATAATGTTGCATTTATATATCATGTAGCGTATTCAGACCGGTTTTAAGAGAAAACACTGTAATGTACAGTATCCCTGTGTTATCAATATAGGTACTATTGATCTAGGTATATCAGGTGTAAGTCGATGCCCTTACCTTATCGATAACAGGAATTAAATTCAGCAAGACTGGCGTTCCATGAAATAATCCATACACAAGATACAACACGATGGATCCGAGTGCAGCTATCACCAGAACGAAGGAGCGTGTTCGACATATGGGCCACATTCTACATGCTCTACTGTCACTGTCAGCGCTGTATGGTGACTCTGTTCATATAAATAAGAAATATGATACTATTTTAATTATGTAATATGTGTGTGGTGCTGTCTTTCCGAACCTAACCTGTTCATGCAGTTTAAATTTCCTACCAAAGATTGGCTTGCTTGATTTAATGTAAAGTTCTTTAGAAAATTATTTACAAAACAAACACATTAGTTATTATCACTGCACGAAAAAAAACCCAGTTTATTCCTATATACGCCATCGCGGATGTGTATGTATCGGCTGTAAATCGATGTGTTTTCATATATATACGTCTATATTTCACGCCAGCGTATTTCCTTTTGAATACGGACGCAACTTGGCTGTATTTCACACCAGGGCCCCGTTGCTCCAGGTATACGATAGAGTTGCGGATCGCAGATTAGCGATCCGAGGGCCTAAACGTTGCTCCAGAAATTTTGCGGATTGCGTCGTAATCGCATAGGCGCATCGCCGCGTAAAATACTGCTTTTTGCGATACTTTTTACGCAGACCTTCACAGCACTGCAGATCGTATCGCTGTGGATCAAATACAGCCTTTCTGGTATTTCAAATAACGATCCATGGTGGCACCACCGACCCCAACCACTTGTTCTTCTACCTATAGGAAATAGCGATCCACACCACAAGGTGTCAGATCAGTTTTAACTGTGATGCCATCTGTATTTAATTAAAGAACTAATTTATTTTCCCCTGTCTCATTCAATATGTGCCCCCGAATTGTTGTATTGTAATCTCATCGTAAAAATTAGCGATATCGCGGAAATATAGCGATACGATCCGATATTACTGGAGCAACGCTTTTTTAGGCGTATCGTTAAAGTAATCGTAAAAATAAAATTGCGATCCGATTATAGCTTGCGACACCACAAAAACAGGAGCAACGGGGCCCTGGCGTATATGAGAGGAAATATACTCTGCGCTATATGTATATGCCGGGCGTATACATGATTAAAAATTAAAACAAATTGCAACCTGTGGCCGGCCCCACACTCGTGGGTGTTGGTAGAGGTTGCACCAACACTGACCGACCAGCCGTCACCTGCCAACCCCGCCCCGCTCAGTTAAGCTTATATAATGGAATACCTAGAACCCAACAGGAGAGTGGTGTTTGCAAAGTAAAATCTATTAAAAAAAACAATATAATGCAGGGTTTATTTCATGTAATTAATCAACCTATACTCATATAATACAGACTTAATGACTAATGGAAAATGAGATATGATACAGTGGTGTCCCCTATGTGCAGAGATCGGAATTATTGTAGTCGTTCACGGATTGGGGCGTATACATGATACAAACTATGTTGGGCTATATATGCTAATAGATAAGGCGTATACACACGGGGTATATGACGATCTTGTATACGCAAAAGCATACCTATATACGCTGGGTGCATATATATGTAAAATGGTGGTTCTCGTGCAGTGTATTTTTTAGGTTCTATCTTTTGTAACGTTTATTTTGAACATCTAGATTGTACGAGCAGTAACTTATATGACACTACGTTTCCGCATGTTTGTTTTTTTGTTTGGGTAGTTTAACGTCCAATTTGTTCAATTAGACTTTGGTTTACTTTACTCAAATTTGCATATCCTGTTGGAATAACGAGCTATGCTGTCTGGTTGATCCAGGCATCTTACTTTTCTCAATCATATCTTATCGAAAATCTTACATTCCCTGAGGAAGTCTAGAGTTTCTTTCTTCCCAGTGTTATGGAAAACACTGCCCAATGTTCTCACTTTCTTTAGGAATTTCTTCCTGCTCTCTTTGGTGGCCTGAAAGTGTAGCATGAGATGTTTTACACTCTGCTGAGTGTTGCATGTCTGGCACACAGGTGCTACTTCACCTCTTAGGAGGTGCCCATGTGTCAGTTTGGTGTGACCGGTCCGCAGACAGGTCAGTTTCACCTGTTCGGTTTGTGTCAGGTTGTCTTTCCTTTGGCTAGTAGCCACTACAATTTCTCGTAGTTTGTTGTCTCTGGTGCAGTTCCAGAGTTTCTGCCAAGCTTTATGAATGTGCTCCTTGGCTATTGGTTTCAGGTCTGTATGCGGAACTGTGTGGGCTCCAACTTCTCTGCCCAATCCATTTTTTGGCTGCTTGGTCTGCAGCTTCATTTCCTTCGATTCCGATATGACTCGGCAGCCAACACATGGCCACCTTTTTTGCCATGTTCTCTCTTTAGTTCTGTGTATGACAGTTTGATGTCTCTGATGACAGCATTCTTTGGATCATGCTGTTCAATTGTTTGTAGACAAGATTTAGAGTCTGAGAAGACTCTAGATTTCTTGTGTTGTGACATTTTCATCCAAGTCAAGGCATGCAATATAGCATTGGCCTCAGCTGTGAAAATGCTGCTCTTGCCATGGATGGCTTTCTTCAGGTCCCCGTATGGTGTATGGACTCCATAACGAGCATGGTTACCCTCTTTTGTGTGCTATAACCAAAATCAGCACAATGTTGGAGTTATTCAAGTGTAAAAACATTTTGAAAGTTTTAAAGGTTATTTTGTTAATTATTAGAAATGTGTGCAAATAATTGTTAATCTTTTATATAATGTATAATAATGTTAAGTATTAGTATTAAGTTTGTTTGTTTGTGTAGTTTTACGTCTCGGTAGGCAAGTTACGTCCATTTGAGACCGACTCATTGGTTGACCTATCTGGTTCTTGAAAGGTATATTAACTCAACTTTGGTCTACTTGTAGCAGTGGGACCCTATGCCCGTTTTATAGTGCTGCCTCACTGAAGGGCTGTGCCGCAGACCATTGACACAATACTCAGCCGGTCACATTATACTGACAACGGCAAACCAGTCGCTGCAACATACCAATCAGGTCAGCACGCTGACCAGTATGAGGCTGCTCCCTGTAATTGGCTACAGGTCTTGTTTTTTGCCAACTGATGGTTCAATGGCATATAGTTTGTTGTCCTGGCTTGAGCTCCTTTGGTCTCTTGGACTCCCTAAGGAATCCAAGAATTTCTTTCTTGCTAGTGTTGTGGAACACACTGTGCATTGATGTTGCATTTTTCAAGAAGGTTTCCCTGCTTTTCCGAGTTACCTGACAACGAAGCATGAGATGTGGGGGTAAACACTGTGGGGTATAATATTGGGTGCCCACCCCACCCCCTGTCCGGTTCTATTCCAGACGTCGCAGAATCAGGATTGGATTTGCTTAGGCCCTCTACTACATGGTTTATTGCAGTATCCTGCACGTTTCGGATTTATTTTGATGACCTGTTCACTATACGTGGATATTTTTGGTGCTACCCATAACCAGATTTAATTGTTTAATAGCCACTCCGCCTATTACATTGAAACTATAGCCTCTCCCTATCACTTAGTTATTTATTTCGGATTTATTTTGATGACCTGTTCACTATACGTGGATATTTTCAGTGCTACCCATAACCAGATTAAATTGTTTAATAGCGACTCCGCCTATTACATTGAAACTATAGCCTCTCCCTATCACTTAGTTATTTATTTCGTTCTCTGTTTTGACTATGCTGTGTACATTTAGATTTGATGGTTTAATAGTGCATTGACTATTGACAGTATCTTTATTTGATAGCCATCAAATTCTGTGAAAATTTAAATTGTTTTCGACGTTATCTCGGCACTATTGCACTTGAAATAGTTTGCTGTCCTGGCTTGAGCTCCTTTGGTCTCTTGGACTCCCTAAGGAATCCAAGAATTTCTTTCTTGCCAGTGTTGTGGAACACACTGTGCATTGATGTTGCATTTTTCAAGAAGGTTTCCCTGCTTTTCCGAGTTACCTGACAACGAAGCATGAGATGTTTTACACTCAAAAGAGTGTTGTATGGTTGGCACACAGGTGCTAAGTCACCTCTCAAGAGGTGTCCATGTGTCAGCCTGGTGTGACCAGTCCGCAGACGGGTCAGTTTCACCTGTTCCAATCTTGTCAGGTTTCCTTGTCTGAAAGTTTGGTTGATAGATGGTATTATCTCTCATAGTTTTTTATTTCTAGTGCCATTCCAGGCACTTTGCCAGCCTTTTAGTAAAAACGTGTTCGTCATTGGTAGCAGATCAGTAAATGGAACTGTATCAGGTCCATATTGTCTGCTCAGTGCTTTCTTAGCTCCATGATCTGCAGCTTCATTACCCTCAATTCCAATATGGCTTGGTAGCCAGCAAATAACGAGCTCTTTGCCATGGTCTCTCTTCAGTTCTGTATAGGACTGCTTGATGTCCTTTATGATTGGGTTCTTTGGGTTATGTTGGCCAATAGCCTGCAAGCAGGATTTGGAGTCTGAGAAGACAATGAACTTCTCATGGTTAGACACCTTCATCAAAGCTAGTGACTGCAGTATAGCATTCGCCTCAGCAGTGAAGATACTACTTCTGCTGTGTAAGGCCTTTTTCAGGTTCTGTATAAACGCACGTATACAAATTTAGAACCGCTTGGTCAGCGCCCTGGGGGTGTAGGGTTGCCTAAGGTGAATTAGCCCAGGTCACATGAGAGGGCCGTGACCGCGCATCGCCCTGCCCCCTAACACCTTGTAAAGATCTGCAGTCGATAATTCTAACTTTGTGGTATTTTTGCATTGAAAAAGCAGCATTATTAATTATATTATATATATTAAATCTATTCTAAATTCTTTCCCCCAAATCCAAAATGGCCGACATTGGCCAGGCTAATTGGTCTTTCCTGCTGTAGTTATAATCCCCCCCTTTGAACCCGGCTTAGGCCGGCGGTTGTTTGTGAACCCAACTTCCTGGAGATGCGGGCGCGCTCGTTGTTACAAATGTGACGCTAACTGGCGCCTAACACGACCGCCCGTATAAGCGTCCCCCACCTGGAGACAAAGGCGCTTCGATGGTATATAAACCCGGGCCCAGAATAAAGAGCATTCAGTCTTACCTGGATTCTGTTACCTACAACATCTATTTGTTGACTTCAAACCTCTCTCCCACGTATATAGAGCCTGCTAGGAGCAGAACCGCTAATGGTATAGCCTAGAAACTTTACATTGGTGACCACGACGAGACATGTAGGCAGCGGATAGCGCGGGGAACACCCCGCTGGGCCAAGAGGCCACAGACGCGGCCGTGAGTGAGTGCGACCACGCTGCCTTGTCCACCATGCCGGGAAAAGACTGCGGGACCCGCCGTCACAGCTGCCGTCGACGCTGACATGATCAAGGAGGAGACGACGTCAAACCCTACAGCAGTGGCAGGGTACATCAGGAAAGTAATCTTGATTATATTCAAGCTATGAGCTTTGTTGAAGACCTGGACAATGTCTAAGTTATATTGATTGTATGATGTCTCTGACAGCTGAGAGCGTGGGAAAGTCGGAGTTTTGTGACTGAGTTGCCGTGAGATGTATGGGACACCGTTCCGGTGGTTGTGTGTATGTGCGACATGCTTCTCAGCATCACGGATATGTCTGCTGTGATCCTGGGGCATACGGGACGCCCTGCCTCGGCGGCACTTGCTGCTACCCACCTCCACTGACCATGAATGGTCCCGAGTCGACCGCGAGTGGTCCCGAGTCGACCGCGAGTGGTCCCGAGTCGACCGCGAGTGGTCCCGAGTCGGTCCCGAGCTGGTCCCGAGTGGTCCCGAGTTGCCCTACTCTGTGCCCCCTCACTCCCCCATCCCCTCTATTCACATGTGTATGTCACTGTGTATGATGGCTTGGCCTTGCGCCATGTAGGAAGCCTCATCTCGCAGGTCTCACCCACCTCTTCCCCTCTACGAGTCTCCCCCTGTTATGTGCATGTGTGCACCTTCATCAACTCGGATCTGTTCTCGGACGATGGCGTGTTGGTCTACATGGACGGTCGTGCGCGTGCGGTCGCAGCCGCCTGGACTGTCGCCGTCACGATCCAACCACCGTCCCCTCCCTGTGTAGACGACCTCGTACATAACCTAACTGTCGCCATTGACGCTGTCGCGGACGTGATGGAGCCGAATCACGTCCCCTACTGGCGCCGGCATCTGTCGCGTTTACTGGCCCGCTTGTCCGAACTACCCAGGACAAGTCGGATAGTAACCGACGGCAGGCCGGAGGCCAGCCGACGGCGTCGGGGCCTGCTAAATATCATGGGGTGGGCCGGGAAAGCACTGTTTGGACTGGCGACAGACCGCGACATCGCATCATTGCGTGGAGTCGCATGCGATACGCTAGTCCAACAGCAGCAGATAGCCCACCACCTCGACCAGATGGTATCGGTAATAAACGCCACTCGTGGAGGCGTTCTTCAGAATGCCAATAACATCGCCACGATAAACAGGCAGGTCGCCCGCGCGATCCACCTTGCGGAAGCCAGCGGGAGGATCGCGGTCGGGGCCGATGAAAAGGTGAACAAGGTCTGGATGGCCCGGCAGATCGAGCTGGGCCTACGGATCTTGGAGGAGACGGTGCGCCAACACGAGCATCAACGAGTTCAGTTCCACAACCAACGGATGGAGCTGGAGCGGGGCCAACTGACCGAGGACGTTCTCCCCCGAGAACACCTGCTCCAGGTCCTCCGCCGCCTCCGAGACGCCGGATTCCACACCCTACCGGCGATGTGGTACTACAACTACGTGGACATCAACCCCATCTGGGAGGAGGGACGGGAGTTGATCTACCGTGTTGTTGTTCCCGGGCTCACGAGCGAGGCCTACCTGGTGTACAAGCTGCAGTACTTCCCCGTGCAACTGGACGCGTCCCACCTGTGGACGGTCCAGGGTAGGCCCCGTTTGGCCGTGAGCTCGTCGTCCTCCACGTCCTTCGTCCCCGATGTCTCCGTAGGTCGGCAGCCACGAGTGTGCAGGCCTACGGTGGTGTATACCGAACGGTCCTGCGAGTCGGCACTCGTGCGCGGGACCAAGCCGACCTCGTGCCACATCACCATCACCGCCCGGAACAACGCGACGGCCGTAGTGTCGAGGCCCGAGGCCAGAGGGCGACAAGCTGTGGTAGTCGCCTACCAGGCGACCTCCGTGCTACGCCTCTGCACCGGCCGCCCACCCGTGAATCTGCTCGTCAACGGCCCCACCCTCGTCAACCTACCACCAGGATGTTCGCTGGAGTCGCGTGGGTGGCGCCTACATGGCATCGCGGCTGGGCACCACACCCTCAACTTCCACTTCCGGCGCCCCCTACAGCTTTCCCCCCTCAATATATCCTGGCCTCGCACCCTTCCTCCCACCTTTGCCGAACCCCTCAAACTCCTTCCCCGCGTAGTCCTGCCCGTAATGGAAGTAGGCCGCCTACAGGGCTTACGCTCCCAAACCTCTATCTTATCCTCTGTACCCTTCATCTCCACCTCCTCCATATCCCTCCTAATAATCCTCATCCTCCTGACCGTTCGTTGCGTGAGATACAAAAAGCTGTGTTGTATCCCCGTAACTCGCTGGTGTTGCAGGTTGATCTGTGTGCGGAGTCCGCCGAGGCCGACTGAAGAGGACCGCCTACAAAGCCTACAGGCAGCACCAGCATCCCCTTTCCTGTCCCTCCCTGCCCCCAGCATCGTGAGCGAAGATCCCCAAACTGAACCCTCCCCCCAATCTCTACCCGTTGTCCCTATACGAACGGAGACCTCGACCGCCCCTATACCTCCCCTCCGCCTACGCCCATCTCTGGAATGGCTAGCGGGTTCCTTCGCGGACCTACGCCCCCAAGACCTCTATCCCAGGCTTCCCCCCGTGTGAAAAACCTGTAGACCCCGATTCCCCTTATTTTTTTTATTTACCAACATGTTGACGACAAGGACTTGACCCCCAATTGTGAAAGATTGACGAACGATTCGGAATGACAACTGGCATGGCCACGATTTTGAGATTGGAGTGATAAGGACCGATTGATTGGTTAAAACCCGTGGGGTGCTGCAGCCTCGCTGAGACCCACGTGGTTAGTGTTGCTCGGCCATCGGTAGGGGCCTTGGTTATTCGAAGTGACCTTGGTCCTGTGTTTGGCGGTCAAAGGCTGGCCTTAAGGCCTTATCGCCAGCCCCTTCGCCCCAGACCCTTTGGCCAAAGGATGAGTGTTTGTGTACAGCGATTTTGAAGAGGCATGAGGAGCACGAGAGGTCTGCAGCCTAGCTCAGCCTAAAACGTCTGTGGTTTGTAATGTCTTGTGTATTATCGTGTGTGTGCGATATCATTTTTGTTAGTATCACTTATCGTTTTTAACGACTTTTAAGGGCCTTTGCGCCCAGGGAGGAGTCCATGATGGGGCCTGCCCTATTATCCTGAAAAACAATTTTTTTTTACATATATCGAACATGTTCCTTACCGTGCTTTGCCACGCTAATTTTCTTCTTGGGTGAGCACGCCGATATTTTGTTTGTTTGTTTGTTTGGGTGATTTTACGTCCGGCCAACCGTTACAGGTCCTTTCCAGACTTCCTCATTATTTACAATCATGGATTCATCCAATTGTTTGTATACTTACTCAACTTTGGTCTACTTGTAGCAGTGGGACCCTATGCCCGTTTTATAGTGCTGCCTCACTGAAGGGCTGTGCCGCAGACCATTGACACAACACTCCGCCGGTCACATTATACTGACAACGGCAAACCAGTCGCTGCAACATACCTATCGGGTCAGTAAGCTGACGAGTATGAGGCTGTTTCCTGTGATTGGCTACAGGTCAAGCCGGCTGACAGTTTTGGTCAACCACCCGTACCGGACTGGGTTTCCAAGTGCTCCTTGGAGGAGGAAGGGGGGTTCTGATAGAATTTTCCCTTCTGATATACTTTTAGAGCTTTTCGAAGATCTTGGTTTCCCTGAGGAACGCCAGGATTTCTTTCTTATCAGTGTTTTGAAATACACTGTGCATAGACGTTGTACCTTTCAGATACTTGTCCCTAGACCTTTTTGTTGCCCGACAAGATAACATGAGATGGTTCACTGAGAGAACCATGTGGCATTGCTGGCACATAGGCTGTAATTTGCCTCGCATGAGGTGCCCATGTGTTAGCTTTGAGTGGCCTATCCGTAGACGGGTCAGTCGTGTCATCTCACTTCTTGTAAGACCTGTGTTGTTTGGCTTCTTCTTATCAGTCATTGGTATGATAGTGTGGAGTTTGTTGTTTTGGGTAGAGCTCCAACGGCTCTGCCATTTCTTCTGCATGTATTCTCTGGGCATAGGCAGAAGGTCGGTGTGTGGAAGAGATCCCGCACCTGGTCTGAGACCGAGAGCCTTCTTAGCTGCCTGGTCTGCAGCTTCATTGCCTTCAATACCTATGTGGCTGGGTAGCCAACAGAAGATTACCTCTTTGTCTCTTTCTTTTAGTTCTGCATATGATTCTCTTATGGCTTGTATCACAGGGTTTCTTGGATCATGCTGGCATAAAGCCTGCAAGCAAGACCTGGAGTCAGAAAAGGTGATGTACCGTGATGAGCCTGACACCTTCATCCATTCCAAAGCACTCATGAGAGCGTGTGCTTCAGCGGTGAAGATGCTACTTTGGGCATGTAGTGCACCTCTACGATTCCCATAAGGGGTGTGGAGCACGCCGAGAGTGGATGAGTTATTTTTAGAGTAATTTGGAGTATTGCCAAAATTTGAGTGTTGGGGGAGTGAAGTATGTATGATGCCTACGTATCCCCTGGCACCGTTTTGAAATTTTTGCAATTTTTGAAGAACTACTCTCAGCTGCTTCACAACCCCCTATTTTTTAATATCCACGCTGCACAAGTCTTATATACTTAAGGTGGCCACACTGCACGACTATATGTCTGGGTTTTTCCTATACTTAACGTGGCCACGCAGCAAGACATTATTTTCTTTTTCAATTTACAATGTATATCAATGACACCTATTTATTTATATTGACGAGCTCCTGCCTATATATAATATGCTATGCTTTATATTTTATAAGGAACCGACCATACTACAATCACAGCCCTGCGCTAAGTATTCCTTAATTCTAAAATGATTTTCTTAATTAATGTCGGTTCCTTAGTCTATTGGCCAGAATTGTTTAATATTTATGTATTTTCAAATGTTATTTTATGTCTTTGGAATAGCCCAACGAGGCGACATGGTTAGTATCAAGGTGGATCTGAGACAGGTAGAAATGTTAGTTACAAACCAAAAATTTAAGAAATTATAATCATCTAGTGCATACCAACCGCGTGCGAATAGTAAGTATTACTCGGAAATTAACCATAAAATTTAATTAAATAACGAGAATTATCGTATATATTGATTTCTAGACTCTAATTAGGCTACAAGTAGTGATACAGTGAGTTACTATCGGTCAGGTATGCAATAGTTTGTTTGTTTGTGGTTTAACGTCCCAGGGGACCCTGAGGGTATATAGGGACTATCAATGATTTAACTTTTCACTTTCATAGACTTATTTCAGTCAATTATTTTCAATGTTTCAAATACTTTATATAAAATCAAAGAGATTTGTCTCTTTCAAAAACATGATGATATCTTTCTTTGGAATAGTTTCAAACAACATTTTCATGTTGTTACTGTTTTTCAAATGCTTTCTTCTATTCTTTTGTACCCTTTTACAGTTCAGCAGGATATGCTCGACAGTGATGGTTACATTGCATGCTTGGCATATTGGGGGATTTTCCCCTTTCAGGAGATATTCGTGTGTAAGTCTGGAGTGACCTATTTTCAGACGGGTCAACTTCACCTGTTCACTACTACTTAATCCCCCACAGTTTCTCTTCCCATTCACAGTTGAGTGAATGGTATGTAGTTTGTTTCTTATTTGCTTGTTCCAGTCAGATTGCCATTTATTCATTGTCATTTCTCTTATTGGAGCTGTCATATCCGTGTGTGGAATTTTCACTGTACCGGGATGCAACTTCAGAGCTTTCTTTGCTGCTCTGTCTGCCTCTTCATTTCCATCAATTCCTATGTGGCTTGGTAGCCAGCATAGAACTATGTCTTTCCTTCTTTTCTTCAAAATGGAAATCCTCTCTCGAACTTCTCTTACCAAAGGGTTTGTCGGAGAGTATTGGAGGATACTTTGAAGACATGATTTTGAGTCAGAATATATGATGAATTTACGGTGGTGCGAGACACCTGCCCAGTGTAGGGCTTTCAGTATTGCACTGGTCTCTGCAGTGAAAATACTGGCCTGGCCAGGTAATCCTGCAGTCAGGTTACCATATGGTGTATGGACAGCAAAGCCCACTTTTTGTCCTTCTTTCGACCCATCAGTGTATATGGGAATATACTCTTTGTGGTCCTTCTCTATCTTTTCCAGTTCAGTTTTGAACTGGAAAGTGCTAGTTTCACCTTTTTTGTTCTTACTTAGATCAAGAATAATCCCAGGTATGCAATAGCTGGAGATGGGCCAGTATTTTAGGCCGCTGAAAATTTCTATAAATCGGGGATTAATCGGGAGGGCTCTACGATTTATTATGTTTAGGCCACAGTGTTATCTCACCACTCCTCGGTAACTTGAGTAGACCTGGGTAGGGATGAAGGCTGTAAGCGAGCGTCTCGTGAGTAGCGAGTGGCGCGGCTTGATCTCCCGTCGTCACCAGAAGTCGAGCGCTAGCTGCAGTCGATATGTAGAGAATGGCGATGTCCAGGCCCTAACGCATTTCTCAGATCCATGCTGAAAACACCAACGTTATGTTTTATAACCATGTATATATATGTATATAATATGGCCACAGCATATTTCTACAATCTTTATCAAGATTACAGGAGCTCGTCCTCTTTTGTGTCATTTACCGCCTTATCCATTTTATCGTAATGTTTACCGTCCTCAGCGGCGCCAAATTGTCTATTTTTATCGTTGAGCACCCCGCTGCTACTTTTTATATGTCATGCCTTTCACGGCGATATTATCTTCTTTTCTATTACTATCAAAATGGCTGCCAGGATGTAAGCTGGTGAGGAGCCTGAGCTGTATGAAAATGTTGGAATTACCGTTTTTATTGAGGAAAACGTGTAATCTACGTGTGAACTGAGTATGTGTGACTCATATCTATTTTTCTATAACCCTTTTATGACCTGATTTTGACATGACGGGCTCCGATCCTCCCACCGAAGTGCTGCGCGTGGGCGGCGGCCTTGGGCTGGCGCCTACGCTCGGACCGCCAGCTGTCGCACTTCGGTAGCCCGGGACGCGGAGTCTGTCACAATCGACCTGTCATCGAGGAACAATGTTTATTCTACGTGTACATACCCCTCCCAGAGTAACAATCGTATCAATCGTGCTAAAGTGTGTTTTGGCGCGATTGACTCCACACCTACGATTGGCGAGCGAGCCGACCAAGAGACACTGACGCCGAGGGCCGCTCGCCATACACTGTGTGATCGCTATGATCTACCATTCCTATTTTTAACAAACATCCTGAAGCGACAGGACACAGACAGTCGTATCCCCGCTTCTTATCAAAATGGACTAGGCATTTATATTTTATAAAGACATTCGCTGGCCATTTTCCCCACTCGCGACTGGTTGTACAGCCGAGTACCTATAACCCGGACACGGTCGGAGCTCTGACGCCGAGCGGGCCGCAGTGACATTTTTCTCGAAATATAACTTCTATTTCTGTTTTCAACTCTGTTACTCTTTACCCGAGTGTTCTATGTATGTTAATGGTTAAACCTACCGTGTTTGAAGAACGTCCTCCGGTAGTACAGCTTATCAAGTACTATGCGGTGGTACATATTCCATGCGATTGCGCATTTCAGACTTCTCGTTCTTGGATACCGTATTCGTTAAAGGCCTGTAGCAGACGAGAACAGAATAGTGTCATTCGGTATCCGTCAAACGATCTCCTGAAGCTTAGCTTGGATGTCCACGTATGGTCCCGGGAGCTTCTTGATGACAATCAGCTTGAGGTCGTATTCGATCCAATTCCACCGGATTTCCGGAAGCTCCTTGACAAGACCTTTAAAGAGCGCGCAGCAAGTTTTGATACCAGCGATCTCAGGCACCGCCTTGAGGACAGCTCGGCAAAGATGGCCTTTGAGGAGTTGGCCCTCGACGCTGGTGGTCTCGCGGGGATTCCTTGGTCTATGATTGGCCTCGTTATCTTGGTGTTAGCTGCCATTTGCCTCGGTTGTAGCGCGCTTTGCTACTAGAGACAGGTGGTTTTGGGGCTTACGGCTACTCAGGTAGTGTCGCATGCGTCAGCCTCTGTGCTGGACTATGCGCCTGCCTGTCCAACTCTTTCTCCGCCTGACTCGCCTGTCGGCAGGGATACCTCGCTGGCGGTAACAATCCTGGCATTGCTGGGTCTGTGTATTTCCTTCGCCGTGAAGTGGCGTAGGAATAGACGCGCTGCCCGTAGCAACAGTCTATATGTCCAAATTGCTGCTCCAAGCATGATGGAGACCATTTTTCTTGGCGAGATGCTCATGCCGTACGACCAAATTTACACTGAGGGCGAGGCACTGATTAGAGATTGTGTCATCCATCAGTTGTTTTTCAGATCAACCATTAACATCACTTGGGGTATGAATTTGTATGCCTCGGATTTGTCGCCTGGGCGACCCGCTATGGCTCTTCCTTTGCCTTCGTCTATGACTGTTTCTCGTGGTTTGACCCGCCAACTCTTGGGTCCTGGCAAGTGTGCCATGCTGGCCCGTCTTGTCCGGTTTACGGCCGGTATTGCATCGCCAGTACCAGCTTCCTTTCCTAGACTGGTAGATACTTGATGGTCGCGCATCGGTGCCGATGTTGCATCGGAGCAGACTCTGTTGGGTGCTGAGCGGACGGCTGCACGTATCCATTCTAGGACAACGGCGGCTGTTGCTCAGTCTAGGTCAACTGCGGCTGAGGCTACGGCTCCTCCGAACACGCTTAAAGCCACTAGGGAAGGCGAACTTCCACCTATCCCTTTAAATCATGTCTATGAACATTTTTCTTAGTAGGACATGGTACATTACTATGAAACTTATACGGCTTTTTGCTGTATAGTAATGGTTGCACGTTTTGTGCTGCGTGTCTACCGTTTTCCATAAAAGAGGTACTACAAAAATGAGTCCTTGCTGCTTGACGGACAAGGAGATAAACAAAATGAGTTGTGTGTCGTATTATCGCATGGTTTGCATTGTTCTTTTCCTACCCCTTTAGTTTTTTGTTGGTTTCTAACCCGAGTACCTATTTTCAAAATTGAAGTTAAAACACAAAGGAACCATGCTGGCCCGTCTTGTCCGGTTTTCGGCCGGTATTGCATCGCCAGTACCAGCTTCCTTTCCTAGACTGGTAGATACTGGATGGTCGCGCATCGGTGCCGATGTCGCATCGGAGCAGACTCTGTTGGGTGCTGTACAGACGGCTGCACGTATCCATTCTAGGACAACGGCAGCTGTTGCTCAGTCTAGGTCAACTGCGGCTGAGGCTACGGCTCCTCCGAACACGCTTAAAGCCACTAGGGAAGGCGAACTTCCACCTATCCCTTTACATCATGTCTATGAACGTTTTTCTTAGTAGGACATGGTACATTACTATGAAACTTATACGGCTTTTTGCTGTATAATAAGGGTTGCACGTTTTGTGCTGCGTGTCTACCGTTTTCCATAAAAGAGGTACTACAAAAATGAGTCCTTGCTGCTTGACGGACAAGGAGATAAACAAAATGAGTTGTGTGTCGATTATCGCATGGTTTGCATTGTTCTTTTCCTACCCCTTGAGTTTTTTGTTGGTTTCTAACCCGAGTAACTATTTTCAAAATTGAAGTTAAAACACAAAGGAACCATGCTGGCCCGTCTTGTCCGGTTTTCGGCCGGTATTGCATCGCCAGTACCAGCTTCCTTTCCTAGACTGGTAGATACTGGATGGTCGCGCATCAGTGCCGATGTCGCATCGGAGCAGACTCTGTTGGGTGCTGAGCGGACGACTTCACATATCCATTCTAGGAGAACGGCGGCTGTTGCTCAGTCTAGGTCAACTGCGGCTGAGGCTACGGCTCCTCCGAACAGGCCTAAAGCCACTAGGGAAGGCGAACTTCCACCTAAGCCTTTACATCATGTCTATGAACGTTTTTCTTAGTAGGACATGGTACATTACTATGAAACTTATACGGCTTCTGCTGTATAATAATGGTTGCACGTTGTGTGCTGCGTGTCTACCGTTTTCCATAAAAGAGGTACTACAACAATGAGTCCTTGCTGCTTGACGGACAAGGTGATAAACAAAATGAGTTGTGTGTCGTATTATCGCATGGTTTCCATTGTTCTTTTCCTACCCCTTGAGTTTTTTGTTGGTTTCTAACCCGAGTAACTATTTTCAAAATTGAAGCTAAAACACAAAGGAACCATGCTGGCCCGTCTTGTCCGGTTTTCGGCCGGTATTGCATCGCCAGTACCAGCTTCCTTTCCTAGACTGGTAGATACTGGATGGTCGCGCATCGGTGCCGATGTCGCATCGGAGCAGACTCTGTTGGGTGCTGAGCGGACAGCTTCACGTATCCATTCTAGGACAACGGCGGCTGTTGCTCAGTCTAGGTCAACTGCGGCTGAGGCTACGGCTTCTCCGAACACGCCTAAAGCCACTAGGGAAGGCGAACTTCCACCTAAGCCTTGACATCATGTCTATGAACGTTTTTCTTAGTAGGACATGGTACATTACTATGAAACTTATACGGCTTTTTGCTGTATAATAATGGTTGCACGTTTTGTGCTGCGTGTCTACCGTTTTCCATAAAAGAGGAACTACAAAAATGAGTCCTTGCTGCTTGACGGACAAGGCGATAAACAAAATGAGTTGTGTGTCGTATTATCGCATGGTTTGCATTGTTCTCTCCTACCCCTTGAGTTTTTTGTTGGTTTCTAACCCGAGTAACTATTTTCAAAATTGAAGCTAAAACACAAAGGAACCATGCTGGCCCGTCTTGTCCGGTTTTCGGCCGGTATTGCATCGCCAGTACCAGCTTCCTTTCCTAGACTGGTAGATACTGGATGGTCGCGCATCGGTGCCGATGTCGCATCGGAGCAGACTCTGTTGGGTGCTAAGGGGAGGGCTGCACATATCCATTCTAGGACAACGGCGGCTGTTGCTCAGTCTAGGTCAACTGCGGCTGAGGCTACGGCTCCTCCGAACACGCCTAAAGCCACTAGGGAAGGCGAACTTCCACCTATCCCTTTACATCATGTCTATGAACGTTTTTCTTAGTAGGACATGGTACATTACTATGAAACTTATACGGCTTTTTGCTGTATAATAATGGTTGCACGTTTTGTGCTGCGTGTCTACTGTTTTCCATAAAAGAGGTACTACAAAAATGAGTCCTTGCTGCTTGACGGACAAGGCAATAAACAAAATGAGTTGTGTGTCGTATTATCGCATGGTTTCCATTGTTCTTTTCCTACCCCTTGAGTTTTTTGTTGGTTTCTAACCCGAGTAACTATTTTCAAAGTTGAAGCTAAAACAC
The DNA here is from genome assembly GCA_950022655.1 of Alentia gelatinosa. Taxonomy (NCBI): domain Eukaryota; kingdom Metazoa; phylum Annelida; class Polychaeta; order Phyllodocida; family Polynoidae; genus Alentia; species Alentia gelatinosa. The sequence continues at coordinate 17,258,283 of OX465588.1, read as the reverse complement.
AAAGGAACCATGCTGGCCCGTCTTGTCCGGTTTTCGGCCGGTATTGCATCGCCAGTACCAGCTTCCTTTCCTAGACTGGTAGATTCTGGATGGTCGCGCATCGGTGCCGATGTCGCATCGGAGCAGACTCTGTTGGGTGCTGAGCGGACGGCTGCACGTATCCATTCTAGGACAAAGGCGGCTGTTGCTCAGTCTAGGTCAACTGCGGCTGAGGCTACGGCTCCTCCGAACAGGCCTAAAGCCACTAGGGAAGGCGAACTTCCACTATCCCTTTACATCATGTCTATGAACGTTTTTCTTAGTAGGACATGGTACATTACTATGAAACTTATACGGCTTTTTGCTGTATAATAATGGTTGCACGTTTTGTGCTGCGTGTCTACCGTTTTCCATAAAAGAGGAACTACAAAAATGAGTCCTTGCTGCTTGACGGACAAGGCGATAAACAAAATGAGTTGTGTGTCGTATTATCGCATGGTTTGCATTGTTCTTTTCCTACCCCTTGAGTTTTTTTATGGTTTCTAACCCGAGTAACTATTTTCAAAATTGAAGCTAAAACACAGAGGAACCAGTTGTTGAAAACACGCTAAGTGTTCATAATGGGAACAGATACCGTGTTTTCAATCCTAAACTCCAGCGAGTGTACCGTAGCTAGTACCCTACCGGATTGAAGTATTTATTGAAGAAAGAATATTTATGTATTGTTATTTGGATTATTATTGAATCTCGTGAATTATTGATTATTTGCAAATAAGTATCAGTGTGTCCCGGTTCTTTGTGTATTTATCATAATATTTACTAACGCTTGGTTAGCTACGGTATGAGGATTTGACTATGTATTATAGGTATATCTTGTGTAGAGTTTATGGGAAAGCTTGGGGACATACAGATGCGGGTGTACGGTACTCCTGCCAGTGTATGACGTCACCGCGGCACCGCCGCTTCCCCCTGCCGGGATTTGTTGGTATTAAGGTATGGAGTAATGCATAGGCGTTTGTGAGTCACAGGGAAGCCTCTCTCTGGTACCTCTGAGCAAATGAATAAATTTGCATGAGTTAGGAAAGTTCTGGAGTGTCCCAAATATGCCTCCCGCGCATCCCTGAGCTGGATCCGCGCACTGTGGGGATTCAGTCTCCAATACCACCTCCTACTGTCAAGACCTGTATTGGTTTTCTCTCCGAGTAGAGACAGTAGTGAAATTCGTTCTATAGGCTTCAGCTATAGCAAGAACGCCTTTTGGGAGTTGGTGTTTAGTGGGCTTGATTCTGAGATTCAAATCAAGCTTACTTTCACTACACACGGCTGATTTGGGTACTCTCCAGATATCATAGGAACTTTCATTGGATCATATCTCACCTTTACTTCTCATCTTGAGAGTAGAGTGATCTTAGGATCTGAGATTGATATCATCAGGTTTGGTCAGGACTTGACTGGAATGCCAGTCCTCAGAGTTTGAGTCACCTAGGATTTCACATTAATTGGTGAGTTATGCTATTCATGTTTTGATTTATGCCATAGATACTGTTGCCTATATGCCATTGATACATGTTTATACTTTGACATACACTGTGAGTTCTATCATTGAATATCCATGATTTGGACTTTTGATATCTGTCTTGGGACACCTTGTGAACTTATCCACTGACAATAGACAATAGACACCAAGTCATATCAGACCCAGTGTCTTATGAACTGACTGGGCTGTCAATATCTTGAAGTGTGTCTCTTGATGCCCATATGCATATGGGATTCTCTGAAGTGTGTTATAAAAAATGACCAATCTGTGAGGACCAACGACAACTGATTCTATGTATTACTCAAGATTACTCCCGGATTCATTGTAACCTGTGTGAAGCTTTTAAGGAACTGACTTATTAAGAAATTGAACTATATTTCACTCTCTGACCTCTTTACTCATAGAAAGACACGTTGAAACGAAATAGAATTATCATGGAAACGAAATAACTCAATAGAAACGAAATAGAATTATCATGGAAACGAAATAACTCAATAGAAACGAAATAGAATAGTTGCAGAAACGAAATATATTAATATCAACGATCTAGATCATTATTACTTGACTTAGAACTTTAGGAAATGAATTATGATACAATTAGAATTGAATTAGATTCATATCAGATTAATTAATTAATAATTAATTAAGATCTTATTATTCCAAAAGTGTACCTAGTTGTGGATCGGAGTTAAATAGATTCTGGTAGCCGATACCACACACTGCCTAGAGTAATTCTACCTTCCCAGCAGTTAGTAATTAATGAAAAGATTTAATTAACATGTCTTAATTGGTTCAGATTCATATTCATGATTCTTATGGAACACCTCACGTAATGAATTGAAGATCTACATATATACTCAATGATTTATTAAATCCTATCGGATTCATTAAGGTTGAATGTGCTTTATAGTAATAGACGAACGTGAGAGAATTACTACATCAAGGTTTACTCAGCAAAGAGGAGTTACTCCACAAAAAAAGAGATCCAAATAAAAAAACAATTCTCATTATAGACGACCTAACAGACTCCGAGGATCTCCCGCTTATAAAAGACTTATTTATAAAGGGTTCACACCATAGGAATATAAGCGTGATATTCATCACACAAAATCTGTTTCACCATCATAAAGACTATAGAACCATTAGTATTAACGCTCACTATATGGTGCTGTTTAAAAACCCAAGAGATATGAGTCAAGCCAACACCATGTCTAGACAAGTGTTTCTTTCAAACCCGAGTTTCTTGACAAAGGTATATACCAAGGAAACTGCGGAACCTCATTCATATATAGTGATAGACTTCAAGCAGTCAACACCGGACCGTTTCCATGTGAGGGATAGCATTATGTCGCCTGAAAACACAGCTGTTTTCATTCCAGAATAGCTAACCCATGACTCTCCATTGGTTTTGGTTTTTTTGAGTGAAGCCTGAGGGAATCTCAACACGATGCCGCCACAGCAAAAAAAGTTAAAACTTTTAAAGAAGCATCTTCCCCTCTTGAAACATCTTTCTAAGTGCTCTGAAAACGAATGTAACCAGTTAATGAGGGGAATGAGCAATGAAGTTGTGCGGTTAATGAGCCAAATATGTGTTAACGTGATGAATAAAAACATATGTCAGATCAATTAAAAAAAAACTCAACAACATTTTGAGCAATCCAAATTTCACGAGGCGAAATCGCATGGGAAAATTCAATGATTTAATGACACGGTCTATGATAGCTTCTAAAAAAGCGCGCTCAAGAGCTTATCCTTACGACTCTCCAGTCATAACCGGTCTTCCATCTATTAGAGGAAGCGAAGTGGAAATGTTGGCGATTCCGTCCTCGGACGATATGACGGACACGGATGATGACAATGATGATGATGATGCTCATGTGGTGGTGGGGGACCGCGACGACGTCACAGAGATGGATGACGGAGACACTGATGATGATGATGATGCTGATGAAAGTGATAACGCTATCACAAGTACACCGCCTACTTCACCAAAACACGAGTCCACTCAAAAAAAAACAGCATTTGGTCGCTCGTACACTCTGGAATTTTTTCACGCCAACATAGAGAGAACCGTTCCGAAATCATACAAACAAAAAGTGAAAAAACTGTATAACCTCATAACAGAAAAAGGAGCGGGGTACATCAACTGGAACAGGGAAGGTGAAGTGGTTATAGCTGGAAAACCCCTCAAAGGAAGTAACATACTAAGTCTCCTGACAGAAGCTGCTCGAGGGAAAACTAAAAAAAAAAAACCCGTGGGATATTACAGTTTCATGCAAGGGCTTAAAAGAGTCAACCCCCAAATGCACCATGTCAGAAGTAAAACAACCTTCGCTCAACGTGCATCATTACCGTCATCGTCGAGAGGTAAGACCACTCAGCAGGTACTGGAATTCAAAAGATACAATGGTCAACCAGGCTCTAAGAAAAAAGAATAAAAAATCTAAACGAATTCAAGGTCAACTCACAAAAAAAGTGGTGAGTGCTTTTACCAACCCAAGACAGCCCGCAAGTTTCACCAGTCCTTCTAAAGTCAAAGACCACCATTTTAAAAAGACTCGCCTTAAGCACATAGAAGACGCCCTCACTGATGTAGACGCCTATACCAGACACAAGAATTATAAAAGGCAATTCAAACGATGAAAAACTCAAACGTGGGGGATCGACAGACAATGCCAACTCGACTTAATGGACACCCAAGCATTCAAAAAGGAAAACAAAGGAAACAAATACATTCTCACTGGTATCGATGTATTCTCCAGATTCGCCTTTGCCCAAACAGTTCTGAGTAAAGGTGGTGAAAATGTAGTAAACGCATTCAAAAAAATGACTCTACTTCGCTCACCTAAATACGTACAAACTGATAAAGGCACCGAGTTTAAAGCCCACAAGTTCCAGGACTATCTCAAGGAAGAACAAATTAGATTTTTTGTGAGTGAAAATGACGACATCAAATGCGCATTAGTAGAAAGTTTCAACGGAACACTGCAAGGTAAACTTTGGCGCTACTTTACTCACAACAACACCTATCGTTACGTGGATGTTTTGCAGGACTTGGTCCACTCCTATAATCACACTGTTCATAAGACTTTAGGTATACCCCCTGCACATGTCAATCGAGACAACATGGAAAGTCTCTTCTACAGGTTATACGATAGATACCCGTTGAATGAAAAGGGTGAAAAACCTTTACCCAACCTAAAAATAGGAGATAAAGTCCGACTCTTAAACACCAAAAAAACATTCAACAGAGGGTATGAACCCAACTGGGGAGAAGAAATTTGAAGTAGGAGATAAAAGGTCGATTCTACCCCCAGGAACTGCAAAAGGTCACTGTCCCTCCAAGGAAGAGGTACATCGTAGAGAAAGTTCTCAAATACAGGGGAAAAGGACGTCAAAAAGAAGCTCTCGTAAAGTGGCGTGGATAGGGTGACAAATTCAATAGTTGGGAACCTGCCAAAAACATACAAACAATATGACTTTCTTCATGACCCTTCCTAGCAATGCGTCTATGGACATTTTTCCAAACAACACTCTCACCACATACAGAACCCTCCTATCAGATGCGGTGAGCCTGATAGCGGAAGAATATGAAGTGGCGTTATGTGAGATATCGTTTCCCACCACCTGGCATAATCTTCACCCCTCCACACTGTACACTGTCAAAAGTCGGAATCCGTCTTCAAATTCACATCAAATGCTGAAATGTTTTCAAAAAGCCTTGAATATAGGCAGAGAGTAACTGGAAACAGAAACATTCCACATCCGAGAGGGGGTAAACCTGACACATCCTTCCACAACGTAGAAAGCACTAATGAAGAGTCGGATTATGAAGCGGCCAGACACAGAAAGATAAAAATCTTTGAAGTAGTGGATGATGACGAGAACGATGATGAATCCCAATCTACGGCTACAGTCGAAACATCCTCCTCCTCTGTAGGAGGAGGCGGAGCGGAAGGAGGGGAACCCACACCGTTTATGTGTACACAGACATTGTGAAAAACACCATAGTAGGAGATACATAAGCTCCCTTACTAAGAGCCGTCAAGGTCGATCATAGCTCAGAGTTTCCCTCACAACAGACAGTGGCATTTCATCACCTTCAATATCAACCACTAAAACACGCCACCTTTAGAGAAATAACTGTGTATTTAAGAGATGCTGCAGGTCAACCCATACCATTCGAGCACGGAGAGGTGTACGTGGTGCTAGCCTTCAGACCAATACTGTCACGTTGATGAGCAAAAATGATTCCTTACAACCACCACTACTACTCCACGCCTTATGTGGCGCCACCTGGTAAATACAATGAGTACTACACACGTTCCCAGTTTGGTCAAGGGCTGCAACCGGCTTACTCCGGGTCGAAACATCAAAAAGGACATGGCCTAGGTGGATTCATAGGTGGTCTCATAAGAGGGGCAGTACCTTTACTCAAAATAGCTGGTAAGACGCTAGGGAAAAAAGCGCTCCGGCATGGAATGGCTATAGTCAAAGACGTTGCATCGGGAAGAAACTTAAAAGCGCGTATCATAAGACATGGTAAAAGAGCTGGAAAAGAGATTATGAATCAAACTATTTCTTCACTAGGAGGGTTCATAAACGACGATACACAACCTCCACCTGTCAAACGATGGTCGACCGCCAAAGGAAGGAGAGCTCCTAAGAAGAAGAAGGGTACAGGAACACATAAGAAAGACACCCTCTTCTAAGTCATCATGAGTCTCATTCACCCACATGCAAACACCTGTGTCATAGGTGAGTTGGATTTACACGCTCTACCTGTGACGCAAAAAGACGTACTTAAAAGTCAAACAGTGGTGAAAAATCCAAACGCTATCACAGATAACACCACTTCTTTTGACTTCACCTTTGAGCCCACATCGCTCTACACTGACCTGAGCGACGCCTTGTTGTACCTAGAATACAAAGTGGTCAAAAATGATGGAACCGCACTGGCGGGTGACAGTGACTCGGCCCCAGTCAACAACATTGCCCACTCGCTTTTCTCCAGTGTACAACTCTTGATCAATGGAGAAAAAGTAATTGGCAACAATGAGGAATACCCGTACAAGTCGTATCTATTCACTCTCTTGGAAAATGATAAGCTCATGAAAAAAACAATCCTCAAAGGCTGTCTCAAATGGATGAAAGATACTCACGACCATATGGACGATCGAGGACTTGGAAACCAAGGCTGGCAAGTCAGAAGAACCATGGCTATGACTCTGGCAACACAATTGTGTATCATGTGTCCCATGGTAGACCTCGTGGGTCAATGTAAACAGCATGGAGACTTATACTACCACCACTGGGAGCAGACCGGGCTTGATCATTCACGGTCGTCTGGCACCAGGCCTGGTGTATGTCGTGTACCTTCTCGGCGACCATTCAGTCGGCCATTATGGAACAGCCCTGGCTTATCCATTTTACTCCCAGATGCTCCAAATGCCGCCTGAATTATACAGCAGTCCGGAGGCGCCACCATGGAGAATTCTGGGACGCGCGACCTCTATCCCGTTACCGTATGGGGGCGACCCTTCAGCGGTCAACCCGAGGGAACACCAACCCCAACAGCCGAACACCCCCAGGGTACCAACCACTACGGCAGCAGAGGCATCACTGGGCGGGGGCGCGGGCAAGCCCACACAGCTCTACGGGCCGCACTGGAGCAACACCGGTCAGAGGCGGACTGGCAGGCCGACCTGCCGGCCGCGGGCTGGGGAGTCGGAGCGGAGGCACCAGAGGCGAGACGCCGGGCGGGCCAAGGTCGCGGGGTCCTCAAGTCAGCCCAAGTCAGACCGACCAAGTCACCAGTACCCTCTCAATATAAAGGAACAGCAGTACATAACATTACCTTACCAGGAAAGTCAGGGAATGAAACCCAAAATCACCCCTAGCAGTAAAGAAACGCCTACACTTGCTGCGAGGATACTCATGCTCTGACCGTGAATGGTCTCATGGCATTTGGGTTGTCTTTAAACAGTTGGTGGTTCTCTTTGAAAATCAAGTTGTAGCCTGGGTTTCTTGGGTTGGCCCTAACTCTCATAGAGTATTGTAGAGACAGTCCCTCCAATCACAGATGAATTGGGGGGATTCCTGCTTCTACATACAGGCTTTGGGCAGGTGTTGTTCTAAGTGCTCCTAGGCACAGTTGTAGACCTTGGTTCTGGACAGGTTTTTAACCTGTCCAGGTAAGATTTTGCTGCTGACTCTTACACAACTGGTCCATAGTCTAGTCTTGATTGGATATACATCTTGTACAGAGTGAACAGTGTTTCACAGTTAGTTCCCCAGTCAGGGTGACTGAGGACCTTCAGAAGGTTCATGGCTTTCTAACACTTTCTCCTCAGGTATTCAACATGTGGTTTGAAAGACAATATTCTGTGAAATACCAGTCCGAGGAATTTGACTTTCTCGTGGACTGTCAGTTCCTTGTTCTGGAGACTGAGGAAGGTTTGTCCATGCATCCTCTTCTAGGACATTTGTTGATTATTTTTGTTTGTTTTGGTAGTTTAACGTCCGATTTGTTCAATAAGACTTACTTTGAATTTTATCGAATCTATGAGATGAATGTAGGAGAAATCCCACCCCTACACATTTACCGAGATGAGAGTTCTTTTACTTCCCACACCACATAGACATGGTATGAGAAGGATTGGCCTTTGATATAGCAGTAAATCTACCACTGCTGAGGCGTAAAGGAGAAATGGCTGCAGTGGGACCCGAAACAACAAAGTCCTGTGCTCTTTACCACTGAGCTATCTCCCTACCCACCCCGGTTTCTTTAGTTATGCTTGCATGCAAGCATATCCGGTCTGCACCACGAGGAGGCGAGGCGACCAAGAGGGTGAACCGATTTGTTATTTCTATCCACCCCAGGAGAACTTTACATGTATTTGTCTCAGAGAACTTAAAGCTGTTTTTGTCACGCCAAACATGAAGTTTTGTCTAGAGTTTGCGGCAGCTTTCTTTCCACTGTGTGCATGAATCTGCCCTTATAGAATCATCAAATGGCAGAAATTATATGTGACCAACATAACATTTTGTATACGGAACGGGATATGTTATAGGCACCCCCTTTGACGTGAACCTGCCCTAATACATCTTGAACAAAAGATGTATCATTTCTTTCTATCATAATATTCAAGGTGACTTCTATAAAGACAGGCTGTGTGCATTCAGGTGTCTTGCTGTGGACCAGATAATTTGGAACCGAAAATATGAGACCTTTATGCTGGATGGAGGACTTATCAGTTAGCTGAGGGTAATGAAGACGTCCCTGCAAATTGCAAGTGTTTTAGAGGTTTAAGCATGTCGGATTTTTTGTGCACGTGTCAATGTCTATTTCCTGAATGCAGACAATACCTGTATACGAATGTATTGCACAATGATGTGGGATGATGAGGATGTAGAAGTGGACCTCGATTTGAATTTGTATGTTAGACATTTCAGTCTGATTACAGACTTCAATATCTATGCACAGAAATATGTTTGTGGTTCTTGTGGTCGCGCCTTTGGGCTTCTTTCAATATTAAAGAGACACCAGCGTTCTTGCACAAACAGGGTGAGGTATGTGTATCATGGGGGGTTGTATCAGAGATCTAAGACAATTTTTGAAGAATTGTACGATGTCTTGAGAATTGAGGTACCTCATGCTTTACAGTACTATCCTTACTTTGCTGTATATGATTTCAAAGCAGTCTTAAAGAAACATGAAGAAGAGCAGGAGGGGAGAAAAACAACCTGGACCACCAAACACGAACCTGTTTGTGTTTCAGTGTGTGTGTCAGTGCAAGACCCTTCAAGGAACCTCATTGCATAATTGATGAGGATTTGTTTGTTTGTTTGGGTAGTTTAACGTCCAATTTGTTCAATTAGACTAACTCTGGTTTGATTGATGAGGATCCCGATAACTTAGTTAAACGTATTGTAGAATATTGACAATTCTATGGCCTACATTTGTGAGATTGGAAGTTTATATTTCCACTATGTTGTAATATTTTTATGTTATAATATTTGAACCTGCCCTAATACATCTTGAACAAAAGATGTATCATTTCTTCCATCATAATAGTCAAGGTGACTTCTATAAAGACAGGCTGTGTGCATTCAGGTGTCTTGCTGTGGACCAGATGATTTGGAACCGAAAATATGAGACCTTTATGCTGCACAGAGACACCAGCGTTCTTGCACAAACAGGGTGAGGTATGTGTATCATGGGGGGTTGTACCAGAGATCTAAGACAATTTTTGAAGAATTGTGTACACGATGTCTTGAGAATTGAGGTACCTCATGCTTTACAGTACTATCCTTACTTTGCTGTATATGATTTCAAAGCAGTCTTAAAGAAACATGAAGAAGAGCAGGAGGGGAGAAAAACAACCTGGACCACCAAACACGAACCTGTTTGTGTTTCAGTGTGTGTGTCACTGCAAAACCCTTCAAGGAACCTCATTGCATAATTGATGAGGATTTGTTTGTTTGTTTGGGCAGTTTAACGTCCAATTTGTTCAATTAGACTAACTCTGGTTTGATTGATGAGGATCCCGATAACTTAGTTAAACGTATTGTAGAATATTGACAATTCTATGGCCTACATTTGTGAGATTGGAAGTTTATATTTCCACTATGTTGTAATATTTTTATGTTATAATATTTGAACCTGCCCTAATACATCTTGAACAAAAGATGTATCATTTCTTCCATCATAATAGTCAAGGTGACTTCTATAAAGACAGGCTGTGTGCATTCAGGTGTCTTGCTGTGGACCAGATGATTTGGAACCGAAAATATGAGACCTTTATGCTGCACAGAGACACCAGCGTTCTTGCACAAACAGGGTGAGGTATGTGTATCATGGGGGGTTGTACCAGAGATCTAAGACAATTTTTGAAGAATTGTGTACACGATGTCTTGAGAATTGAGGTACCTCATGCTTTACAGTACTATCCTTACTTTGCTGTATATGATTTCAAAGCAGTCTTAAAGAAACATGAAGAAGAGCAGGAGGGGAGAAAAACAACCTGGACCACCAAACACGAACCTGTTTGTGTTTCAGTGTGTGTGTCACTGCAAAACCCTTCAAGGAACCTCATTGCATAATTGATGAGGATTTGTTTGTTTGTTTGGGCAGTTTAACGTCCAATTTGTTCAATTAGACTAACTCTGGTTTGATTGATGAGGATCCCGATAACTTAGTTAAACGTATTGTAGAATATTGACAATTCTATGGCCTACATTTGTGAGATTGGAAGTTTATATTTCCACTATGTTGTAATATTTTTATGTTATAATATTTGAACCTGCCCTAATACATCTTGAACAAAAGATGTATCATTTCTTCCATCATAATAGTCAAGGTGACTTCTATAAAGACAGGCTGTGTGCATTCAGGTGTCTTGCTGTGGACCAGATGATTTGGAACCGAAAATATGAGACCTTTATGCTGCACAGAGACACCAGCGTTCTTGCACAAACAGGGTGAGGTATGTGTATCATGGGGGGTTGTACCAGAGATCTAAGACAATTTTTGAAGAATTGTGTACACGATGTCTTGAGAATTGAGGTACCTCATGCTTTACAGTACTATCCTTACTTTGCTGTATATGATTTCAAAGCAGTCTTAAAGAAACATGAAGAAGAGCAGGAGGGGAGAAAACAACCTGGACCACCAAACACGAACCTGTTTGTGTTTCAGTGTGTGTGTCACTGCAAAACCCTTCAAGGAACCTCATTGCATAATTGATGAGGATTTGTTTGTTTGTTTGGGCAGTTTAACGTCCAATTTGTTCAATTAGACTAACTCTGGTTTGATTGATGAGGATCCCGATAACTTAGTTAAACGTATTGTAGAAAATTGACAATTCTATGGCCTACATTTGTGAGATTGGAAGTTTATATTTCCACTATGTTGTAATATTTTTATGTTATAATATTTGAACCTGCCCTAATACATCTTGAACAAAAGATGTATCATTTCTTCCATCATAATAGTCAAGGTGACTTCTATAAAGACAGGCTGTGTGCATTCAGGTGTCTTGCTGTGGACCAGATGATTTGGAACCGAAAATATGAGACCTTTATGCTGCACAGAGACACCAGCGTTCTTGCACAAACAGGGTGAGGTATGTGTATCATGGGGGGTTGTATCAGAGATCTAAGACAATTTTTGAAGAATTGTACAATGTCTTGAGAATTGAGGTACCTCATACTTTACAGTACTATCCTTACTTTGCTGTATATGATTTCAAAGCAGTCTTAAAGAAACATGAAGAAGAGCAGGAGGGGAGAAAAACAACCTGGACCACCAAACACGAACCTGTTTGTGTTTCAGTGTGTGTGTCAGTGCAAGACCCTTCAAGGAACCTCATTGCATGATTGATGAGGATTTGTTTGTTTGTTTGGGTAGTTTAATGTCCAATTTGCTTAATTAGACTAACTCTGGTTTGATTGATGAGGATCCCGATAACTTAGTTAAACGTATTGTAGAATATTGACAATTCTATGGCCTACATTTGTGAGATTGGAAGTTTATATTTCCACTATGTTGTAATATTGGTAGTTCTAATTTTGCTATGATAAGATTATAATTACTATTTCTTTTATGAACTTATAAGTTTCAGTGTTTGTTTTATAGTGTTCTTTGCTATATAGATGCAGCTAATAGCCCTGAGTGCTGCCTCCACCCTACGTGTTATTATTTATATTAAGCCACCACTAGAGCCTTGGAGGGCTCATGAATATGCTGAGCCTCATTAGTTGTTGGGGTAATTGTATAAGGAATGGTATCTCAACCTGTAGTCACCAAGAAGAGGCTGCATACATTATTGCTGATTGTCCCTCCCTGTGGATGAAAATAAAGGATTCTTGCTTTGACTCTACTCCCTGGCGGTTGTGTTTCCTGCTTCCTCACTGAGGATGAGAAGAAAATTGTTTAAGTTAAAGTTGTAGGCCATGGGTGGTGCTGAGACTCATGGAATTCTACAGTATGATGGATTTGTGCTGTAGTCAAATACAGTAAAATATTGCAGTTATTTATATTTGAAAGTATTTTGATAAATTACATAGTTATTTTATATTTATGTTTTATTTGTTTGACACTTTGATATTATAAAGTATCAATGTATCAGTGTATCCAAGTATCAATGTATCTGTATATCAAGGTATCAAAAGGTGATACAATATCAAGTGTTATAATATCAATATTTATTATACGCATCATGTCAATGTTACTTACATGTATCAATTAAATACTAGCGTGTGTGTTACTAGGTATTTGGTCTATGAAGTAGATTGCAATATTAAAGGTGACATTTTCATCTACTACTGACTGTGTTTTTATTAGGGATCCGCGCTAAGCCCTAAGTATAGACCGTCTGACGTGTATGTGACGTACACTGGAGTAACCTCCGGAGCTCCCTAAGGAGTTTTTTTAGGGTGTTCCCGAGATGCAACGTGGTCATTAACATATTCTCGTGTTCTCTCGAACCTGTGTGATCTCATGCAAGATTTCCTTAATTTCCCCGTGAGCCTCTTCCAAATTCTCATTAGCGTTTTGCTCTGGAGCTGGAAGTATCATCAGTCTCCGATACCATCTGATACTGTCAGGACGTGCCTTGTGTGGCTCCGGGTCTGACAAGTGTGCGGAATGCAGTAGTAATTCTATTGAGTAGCTTCATCTAAGGCAACTTGCCTTTTATATTGGAATTGCAGGAAGTGGCTTAAATTTTAGAGACTCTCCAAGTACACCTACTCTATACGGCTCATTTATGGAACTTTGAGAACACACAGGATCATTCTCATATTATTCTCACTCATGGAGAATGAATGAACTTTATCATTTATCTTACTTCATCAAACTGGAATCTAGATATTGTGTGATTGAGTGAAATATTCACTTTCTTTTGTGAGTTCACTTAGGACTATTCAATTATGTGGTGAGTCAATAGTTGATTATATTTATTACTTGATATTCATGCGAATTTATTGTTATTATTGGCTTTGACTGAAAGACTTTGATTCATACTGTAGAACTGTACTATAACTTCTCATCATTTCTTGTCAACTTATGAAGGTTTGGCAACTTGCCAACTTTGACATTTATGCTGTTAAACCTCTGTTCAGACATAACAAAAGTCAACATTTATGACTTTGATATCTGACTTAATTAACAAACTTTACTTGATTCAGAACTGACTTGGAACAATATCAAAACGTTTTAAGAAAGGGTGAACCAATGCCATGATGAACTATTATACAATTATGTTATGTTGCTGTGAACAATTAAACATTGAAAACCATATTTCACTTAGGTCAAAGGAAGAGGAGTCTAAAGGAGAGCAGAGTACATCGGCATCGACTACGAGACCGACCGGAAGAGGGGCTCTGCCAACACAAGCAGGACCTACTCAGTATACCAACCACTCGTCTCCAGACTCAGAGAAACCGGCTAGGGGCCAGGCAACGAACTTTTCGTGCCTGAAGACCGAAGAACCTTAAGGCAAGCAGTCCCATGACTACACTGCGCCATGCAAGTACAGAGCATCAATGTCACTGTGTTAGAATAAATACAGCTAAGTGTCACCACACACAACATATACCACTCTTCCATCATGTCTACCCCCAACAACAGGGGCCACTTAGACAATGTATACCATATCGTCTTAGACAACCACACAGACAGTCAACAGGCACCACTTTTATAATGCCAAATTACCATGAGGAAACACCTGCACATAAGTGGAGCTTCACAGAGGACCACCCCAGGCATAATGAGGTTGTTAATGAGGGGGGGGCGAGATGGAACCCCACGACTTTAAGAGCCAGGTTAGGGGTGCTTAATCAAGATAAAGGTGTAAACACGGTCAGTATCACCTAAACTAAAACACAGCTTGTAATATCCAACCAAGACAGTAAGTATGAGCGTTCTCAGTTCACAGTTTGTTTGTTTGTTTGGGTAGTTCAACGTCCAATTTGTTCAATTAGACTTACTTTGGTTTACTTTACTCAAATTTGCATATCCTATTCTTCGCCCAAGACATAGATCACCAAGTTATAATCATTCCCCTCCTGCAGTGTGTTATGGGAATGGCAGCCATCAGAACAGGCGAGCATCTGTGAAGCCTAGACCATTTTGTAAAGATCTGAAATTGGTTATATAACTGGATCCTAAGAATACAAAACACTAAATAATAGCTTAAAATGTGTCTAAGGGATGCCAGAATATGGCAACATAGCAAAAAACTGCATATAAAAAGGTCCTGTATTCTTTAGACACCCAGTTCCAATGAACTTACTTATGAATGAGTGTGAGTCAGAGCATCTCCTCACCCTTCCTCACCACGGCATCTGACAGGAGACACAAGCCTGTGACAAATTGCCATCCCACATTACCGTGAGGAAGTATCAACTCCCTCCAGCTCACCCTTCCTACCCCTCGCCGCCACTGTGACCAGCTGGAGGAGTGGGAGGTGGAGGGGGTGAGTGGTGTCAGCTCACAGGGTAGGGGATGGGAAAAGGTGGGGTTGAGAAAGGGGTAGGGGATGTGAAGTAACCCAAAGAAAACAAAAAGGAAAAAATTGGGTTGAGTATAAAAACAGTTTGACTTCCTGCAGGCCACTACAAACGCTTCTGATTTCAACATGCAAACTGGAACAATGACTGGTGGACTTGGTGAGGCAGGTAAAAGGAGACAAGGTGGGTTGAGACATGTCACAATTAGTGACATGCACTTCAGTACTGTGACACTGTTGGATGAGAATGCTCCCCAGGGAGCTTTGGGGGCCTTTTCCATGATAAATCTCTGTTTTGAAAGTGAGTGCAGGGATTTTGGTAGGGATGGTTACACACCACCAAATAGGTCATTCCATACCATATGTGATTTCACTCATATTAAACTATGGAAACAACAACAGTTTACTTTAGAACATTTTCAGCCTCCGAAGGAAGTGGGTTCTAAATTGACACATCCTTCTTAGATGTGAATTTTCAAAGAAAAGCTTTAGGCCACATATTTTTCAAACACACATTGTCGTGCCCCCCTCTTAAGATATCTTATGTGCGGTGTAAAATCATTCACCAAATTCAGAATAACACATCTGTATCTATAAATGAGGCGATTGTCCTCCCCATATTTCGGGCCACAATGTCATACCCGGATAATATCATCTTTGGTGTGAAGACCGTATTGCCTTGGAGAAGGTATTCGGGGGTGAAATTGGGAACACATCTAAAGGTTATGCCTATATGGTGCGTGTGATTATCAAGCGCACTGCTATCACAATGTTCAGAGCAGGAAATCGCTCTCAGTGGGTCTAGTACTACCACTAGAACCACTGGAGACAAATACAGTTATTCCCTGGTGACGGCTTATCCAACAGACCGTCTACACAAGACCAAGCTACCAGCATCAATCTCCTTCAGATAAAACCAATTCACAAATTCACTGTCATCCTTCAGTGTTGAGAGTAGAACACCAGGGATTCACTGTGTCAGTGAATCCCGACCTTGAAATCCAAAAGCAATACCCTCTTTTTTCAATTTTTTTCATGTCCCCTATTCACTTTTCCCCCCAACTTTCTTTTGAACAAAGAAAGTTGAGAGGAAAAACAACCACCCATACGTCCACATAAACCCCCTCCCACCAGCCTTAAGAGGTACAGGGTGGGATGGGGGTAAACAGGACCACACAGACCCTCCCTCACTCCTGCCGCTAAAAAAAAAACCACCTCCCCCCAGCCTCCAGAGGAGGGTAGGATGGTGGTGCCGGTGCCAGTCAGTGAAAATCTGCCCCCTACAGGATGCATGGGTTCAACCTGTTGACCTCTATGGTGTCAGGCAGAGAGGGTGATGATACACACATGTGGAATTCCTACACCACTCAGTGACACACCCCCCCCCCCCCCTCTCTGAATGCTGCATGGATAAGACCACTACTCAGAGAGAATAATGAAAATGCTGAAATTTTCACATATAACACCATCACTATGAAAACTGGAGTACACCTACCACGAAATACCTTCATGAAACTACCTCAAGACACATCTAATCAAATAGGTTTTTTGGGTAAAAATTATTTTGCCAGTAGGCGGTTAGGGTATGAAGTCACAGATGTTCACGCCAACAGTCACAACATCTACGTCTACTCTGATGTCATTGAGGATTGTATTGTTGGTGATAAATATGCACCACTCCTCAGAACTGTTCCTGTTGACCATACGCGACGTGGAGAGACAGTGACATTTAACCATTTACACTTTCATCGTCTCAGGAGTAAAGACTTTCAAGACATAACAGTATATTTAAGAAACTGTGTGGGGGAAGTTATACCATTTGAACGTGGAGAAGTGGTGGTGGTACTTGTATTCAAACCACGCTCTCATACTGCTCTACTCTACTAGACAACATGAGCCTACACTATTCACCCCCATAAACAGGTGCACCTGAACAGTATAGGGACTACTATGTGAAGTCTCAATTTGGTCGAGGTGGGCTATTACCTGCTTTCAGTGGAGGTAGACACCAGCGTGGACATGGTATAGGAAGTTTACTCGGTGGATTATTCAGAACGGCTGTTTGTTTGTTTGTTTGTGGTTTAAAGTCCCAGGGGACCCTAAGGGTATATAGGGACTATCAATGATTTAAATTTTCACTTTCATAGACTTATTTCAGTCAATACTTTTCAATGTTTCAAATATTTTCAAATATTTTTTATAAAATCAAAGAGATTTGTCTCTTTCCAAAACATGATGATATCTTTCTTTGGAATAGTTTCGAACAACATTTTCATGTTGTTACTGTTTTTCAAATGCTTTCTTCTATTCTCTTGTACCCTTTTACAGTTCAGCAGGATATGCTCGACAGTGATGGGTACATTGCATGCTTGGCATATTGGGGGATTTTCCCCTTTCAGGAGATATTCGTGTGTAAGTCTGGAGTGACCTATTTTCAGACGGGTCAACTTCACCTGTTCACTACGACTTTATCCCCCACAGTTTCTCTTCCCATTCACAGTTGAGTGAATGGTATGTAGTTTGTTTCTTATTTGCTTGTTCCAGTTAGATTGCCATTTATTCATTGTCATTTCTCTTATTGGAGCTGTCATATCCGTGTGTGGAATTTTCACTGTACCGGGATGCAACTTCAGAGCTTTCTTTGCTGCTCTGTCTGCCTCTTCATTTCCATCAATTCCTACGTGGCTTGGTAGCCAGCATAGAACTATGTCTTTCCTTCTTTTCTTCAAAATGGAAATCCTCTCTCGAACTTCTCTTACCAAAGGGTTTGTAAAAGAGGGTATTGGAGCATACTTTGAAGACATGACTTTGAGTCAGAATATATGATGAATTTACGATGGTGCCCAGTGCTGTCCCTCTACTTAAAACCGTGGGGAAAACTGTAGGTAAGAATCAAGACTGGGGTGAACATTGCCTCAGATGTGTTAGAAGGTGGAGACATTAAATCCAGTGTATTGAATCGGGGTCGAGAAACTGGTGCTCACTTATTGAAAAGTGCAACAAACACGGTGTCGAGGACATATAACAGTGGGTCTCGGACATCGTGGAACCTCCAAAGGGAAGAGACCAACTAAGAAAAGACGTCAGAAGGGTCGTGGCTCTAACAAAAGGACTCTCTTTTAACACATCATGAGTATCCTTCATTATAAAGCAAACACCTGTGCTGTGAGAGAGTTGGATTTGCATGCACTCCCGCACACACAAAAAGATCTTTTGAAGTCGATGACATCGGTTAAACCCCCGGGGACTCCAATAGACAACAACACCTCCACAATAGAATTTCATGTGGAACCTACACACCTGTACACTGATCTGGGAGAGACTTATCTGTATGTAGAATATGATGTCGTAGATGGTGGTGGTGGAAGAATTGTGGCTGCAACTGATGCTGCACCAGCCAACAACATTTTGCATACACTCTTCAACAATGTACAGTTACTCATTGGTGGTGAGAAAATCACTGGAAGCGATGAACCCTACTATCTCAAAGCATACATCCTAGATACACTAGGCCACAACAAACTGGAGAAGGAGACACAGTTAAGAGGGTGCAGTCATTACATTAAAGACACAGAGCTGGTAATGCTGGATGGCTCTCTCCCAGAACTAAATGTGTGAGTGGACCTCAATCAGCTATTGGGCAACTTCACTTGGATATGGTTAACCAATGTAAACTACTACTTGAAAATGTGGACATAAGAATCATTCTGAAACTAAACCAACCCAACCTCTACATAGTGATGGCTCCTGATGCAGGGGTAAAAATCAAACTCACCAAGGTAGAACTATGTGTTCGCCAGGTGGTTGTTCATGATGAGGTTGCTGTTACACACAATAAAATGGTACAGCAGAGTGGTTTCGGCCCATTCAACTACCCCATCTCGTGGTGTAAACTGAGCACCTTCCTCATTCAACCTGGAAGTAATGACTTTACATACATCCACGCAAACACCAGTCAGCTACCTAACAGAATTGTGGTTGGGTTCATCAAGAACTCAGCCTTCAACGGAACACCAAACGAAAACCCATTTAATTTCCACCACTATAACTTGGATCAATTGGTTGTCATGTTCAACGATCAACAATTCGAGCTGAGGGCTGACTTCAACACTGGCAATGTCACACAGGCTTATCACAACCTCTTCACAGAAACAGGTTTGTTGAGTGAGGGGGAAACCTGTGATCTAACACTGGCAGAATTTACTAACGTTTGACTTGACACCTGACAGGGCCCCATCTAACACTAGGATAAATCTGTTGAAACAGATTCCACTTCTCGACTCCACCTGCTCACACAATCACTGGTGTATCATGCGCCTTCTACGACAATCTGGTTCAAATCAACTCAGACAGGTTGCCGGTCACAGATTATCGAATGGCTTAAAAACCAGTAAAATCACACAGTCTTTGAGAAACCATCCACACACACAAAAGCAGTTCCTAGGAACCTTTCCTTCCAATCGTATATCGAAGAAACCGACACCCAACACCTGCTTTGTTAGCAATACTGATCCTGCACATAAACCTGGCGAACATTGGGTGGCCTTTTATGTATCACCCTTGGAGCATGTGAACTATTTTCATTCCTTTGGTTTACCGCCCCTTCTACCAGCTTTCCAGAAGTTTGTGAGACAATCCTATAAACACTGTTGGGAGTTCAATAACAAACAAATTCAACACATAACCACTAGTAATTGTGGGTATCACTGCATCCGCTTTCTCGTGGAAATATGTCGGACACAAAATCCAAGACTCACGATGAAACAGATTACCTACCAAAGTCCCACCCTCTTTACAGATCGGAGCGTTCAACACTATACCCGTCTGAAGACTATACTGTGAATGTTTCTCAAATAGAAGAGACTATTGACCATTTGTGTGTCGAAATATCAAAACTCAAGAAACATGTTGTAGAACTGGAAGATCAAGTAGATGCTCTGATTAGTAAACAAAGTTCCAATGGTTGTGGATTCTCGTGTCATGACAACACTGTTAACATGTAGTGTTTGTCTAGCAACAAAATGTAACCAAGCAGGTTTTGTTGAATAATAAAATATACATGTGAAAATATATATATTTGTCTTTTGTCATGGGTTTTGTGTCAGGGTAGCATGCATGAAATCATAAGGGAAAGGGTGCCGGGTAAAGAGATGACCCATTTACAGAGATGACCTACTTTATATAGACTCCCATAGTAAATTACTACCATAGAAAATGGTCTGACCTACTTCTGAAATTGGTGTGACATACTTAATTGTGATTGGCTGACACAAATTCAAAGTTGACCTACTTAACGCTCATTGGCTGTGCATACATTACATCACTTCCAGTAAATGCAGCATTCTGATTGGCTAATGGTTACTCCAAACTGCTGAGTGAGGTGTCTCAGCACACTATGAAATAGCCTACGTTGAATACCTTACCTATAATACTACTCCCCTGCAGGTTTTCCCCAGCCCTAACAGGATACATAAGTACAGTCTCAATGCCTATTGGTCTAGTGTGAGCTCATCGCAAAATAGATAACTCCCCAGTATGCTGTGCATACATTAAAATTTGCATATGACATCACTTCCAGTAAATGCAGCGTTCTGATTGGCTAAAGGTTACTCCAAACTGCTGAGTGAGGTGTCTCAGCACACTATGAAATAGCCTACGCTGGATACCTTACCTATAATACTACTCCCCTGCAGGTTTTCCCCAGCCATAACTGGATACATTAGTACAGTCTCAATGCCTATTGGTCTAGTGTGAGCTCATAGCAAAATAGATAACTCCCCAGTATGCTGTGCATACATTAAAATTTGCATATGACATCACTTCCAGTAAATGCAGCGTTCTGATTGGCTAATGGTTACTCCAAACTGCTGAGTGAGGTGTCTCAGCACACTATGAAATAGCCTACGCTGGATACCTTACCTATAATACTACTCCCCTGCAGGTTTTCCCCAGCCATAACTGGATACATTAGTACAGTCTCAATGCCTATTGGTCTAGTGTGAGCTCATGGCAAAATTACCCAGAATCCTTTTCCAAATTCTCAGTCTTTGAGCTGGATCCACAGTGAAAGGATCTTCAGTCTCCATTTACATCTCACTCTGCCAGCATGGATCAGAGCTTCACCCGAGCTGGAAGCTGGTTCCTGGCAGTGGTAAAATTATATCTACATAGGCTAACCTACACCAAGAATGCCAATTGGGAAATAGTGTAGCAGTAAGCTGGATTTGAGACTCAGTCCAGACTTGCAGTAATTCCACCCGGATCTGGGAGTTCTACATCTCACATTGGGGATTCCTAGGAGTTATCTCAACTTCACTTCTCCTTTGTGAGAGTGAAGGGATCTTAGGATCTGAGATTGTATTTCACCAGGAGTTGGGACTGTGTGTCTTTATCAGAGGACTTTGTGTCATTTAGGAATTGTCATTTAATTGGTGAGTTATGCCATTTCTGCTTGTTATATGCCATTGATATCATTGTGCTATGCCATGTAAGATCAGATAACCATTATCCTTGGTCTTGAAATTATTTAGGGACAAAGTTAATATATGTCTTGAGACATCACCTGACTGGGAACTGACAAAAGAAGTTAGGCACTCTGACCACTCAGACTCTCGGGTCTTATGAGTTGGTGAAGAATGCCACTGAACTAAAATTATGTCTCAAGACTCTCACCTTGGGTGAGCTATTCAGAACAGTAAAACTATTATATGGTTATTAATACCAATGGATTGACTTTGTACCAGATCCAGATTACCAACAAGGAAGTGCTGAGAACTGTTGTGAACTTTGAAAGTGACTTATTAAAGAATTGTAAATGTACTTCACTCCATGACCTCTTCCATCATATTCAAGACAGGTAGAAACGAATTAAGATCATAGTTAATATGAAATAAAATAGTAAAACGAATCTAGAACATTCTTTGAAGGAATATATATCAGTAGTAACAAAATAGAATATTATCAGAAATATAATAGAATAGTAAAGGCAAAACTAGATCATCCTTAAATGCATAATAACATTAATAGATTAACTTAGAATTTGTACAGAATCAAATAAGAGTTCTGTGATTATTAATTATCAGTTAATTAAAGCTTAATAATCCCTAAGATGTACCTCGATGTGGTGTTGTATTTAAATAGAGCCTGGTAGGCAATACCACACACTGCCTAGAGTAATTCTACCTTCCCCATATGTATATCTAATGAACCAACTTAAGTTATCAGAATTTATTCATATCATATTCCTAATCAAGTTATATCAAAGACATTTATAATGACCATATCTAGATATAGATATATGTTGATCCTTTAACTCCATACTTAAGAGTTTCTTCCTACCATTCATCCTCCTCTATTCAGTCTATGGTAGGACTGTAGCAATCATATCATATTTAATGAATCAATAACCCCACTACCAGAACACTTTATGAACACATTTCGAAATGTTGTGCCTATATGGTGAGTGTCATCATCAAATGCACTCCTATCAAAACAGAGAAGGAAATCACTCCCAGTAATTCTAGTACTACCACTAGTGCCACTGGAGACAAATATATCTATTCACTGGTGATGGCTTATCTAACAGTCCATCTATACAAAACGAAGAAATACACACCAATCTCCTTTAGATGAAACTACCTATCACCAATTCACCATCATCCTTCAGCATAGTTCTTGAGAGTGTAACACAAGGGCTTTACTGTGAAAGTGAATTCCACCCTTGAAATCCAAAAGCTATACCCTTTTTTTCATTTGTTTTCCAGATAAAAATATCTTCGGTGCAGGCACCGAAGACTGTATAGCATCAGAGAAGATATTCAGGGGTGACATTGGACACACTTCAAAAGGTTGCACCTATATTGTGTGTGTTATCATCAAAGGCACTCCTATCAAAAAAAGAGAAGGAAATCCCTGCCAGTGGTTCTAGCACTACCACTAGGACCACTGGAGTCAAAAATGTTTGCCAGTTGAAGATTTCATCAGCAAAGAACTTTCATCTGATAAACAGAATGAAAAATCACTTTATGAAATATCAGAAAGTGAATAACATACACTTCATCATGGCAGCTGGAAAGATGGCTGGTGATATATAGTGAGGAAGGCAAGTTGAGAGAAGGTGCAGGTACAGGTGCATATATTTTTCAAGAAATTCAGCACATCTAGCACATATTCTGCTGCTTGGCTACCATAAGCTCAAGAGTCACCAGTATCCGCCATTTCTTGCAGAGGATCAATTTTGTCAATTTTCACTAGTAACCACACGGCATTCACGGCATTTACAGCTGGATAATGAATCCTAGGAAATATTTTATATGTGCTCTATCTTTCGCTACCCTGTACTCTTGGATTTATTGTACTGCATGGATCATGGACAGGACCATAATACAACACCATAGCATGTTCACTCGATTTTACATTATGATTACTGGTACTATAACATATCACACTGAAATATATGGACATCATGAATAGATAATTACCCTTGTACTGGTGGGAAATTGATGTTCCTACGAGCCTAGGGACTTTTTTCAAGTCCCCTAGGAGAACAGGGACTCACCATCCATCCTCATTCAACCACATTCTCATATGCACAGATGAATTCTCATTTGATTTTATCTTAAAAGTTTTCTAAGAGATATGAAAGAATTAAAATAATATGTTTTCTCATCTTGGCTAAGAATAAATAATAATTAAAAATATATTCTATTGATATATTAAATTCTTATTCGATCTTGCACTATATATTCCCATAATAAAAGAAACATAATATGTCTTTGAAAATATATCAGCTTTATCAAACCAATCAACATGTATGAAAACAGGATACAACTGTTCCTTTGATACTTTAGTTCAACCTTTTAGAGTTGATTCACATATATATCCTCGTAGTGGAGGATTTTGAACATCATATGTGACATAATGGTAATGGTAATGTTCAGCATTATAACCATTATAGTACCCATCAGCTTTAAAGCACCATGCTGATGTTTTCTAGCTATGAATGGAACTAAATGCATAATGTTCATTTAACAAACAACTTAATTAGTAGACTAACTGGACTTCTGGTAATCACACTTTTTTCACCAGTTTATTGGACTAATAATGCAAATTCTCAATGAACTTTATGTAACTAATACATGCCTTTGTTGGCACTACAGTCACCACATATAAACTACTACAGGTTCTCTATTGTCTAATTCAGTTCATGTCTGTGCACGATCATGTTTCACTAGATCGTTATACTCTACTAATGGAACTATTACTTATGGAAGTATCTTCATCAGCGTCATTGGCTGTAACTGTGCCTTCCAGACCACAAACATCTGGATAGGTTACCAAATCAGAAGCTGTGGCATTGAGCCTCCTTCAGTCGCAGTATCCTTCCCTGTCAACCTACCATTTATTAAGGCTTTTGACCTGGAGTATTGCCTTGAAAATGAATGCTGACATGTGGAACCCTCCTCCAGCTGACTTCAGGTCACAAGATGTCAGCTGGGGCTCCGTTGGAAACTCTCTAGGCTCAGCTTGGCGTGCTATCCTCAGATCTGTGGTGGTGCTGTTTGTTGCTACGGTCCTGTTCTGCCTGTGAAGACGACACAAGGTGCTGCTGATGGCGATGGCAACAGCCTTGCCCTCTGTGCAAACATCATCATTTGGGGCAGAGCAGGATCTGACCACACAACTACACTGCACAACTATGAGTGACATTCGGACGGGGCTACTTGCTATTGATAATGATGGCATTACTCATCTACCTGCTGAGGAGGTGCTGTCAGAACCGCAGACACAGCCAGGATTGAGTTTACCTGCAAGTGTCAATGAACAGAGGACAGGTGAACTACTATGTGTCCCCAATCCCTATACATGTAGTGTGTACCCTGTTGGGAGAGGGGCCACCCATAAGATCAGCAAGCCTATCATGCTCCTGCTAGAAGATGAGTCTCCTCCCTAATTTGGGGGCATGACTACTATTGACTCAGACCAACGATGCGGCCCTCCCGTGACCTGCACCCTGCCACCAGCCATTAATGTCCCGTGGACACTCGATTTCTTCCTCCGTTGCCGCACACCAACTAACCTGGTGGCCAGGCTTGTGCAAATCAAAAAGGGGAGAATGATGCTTGTACTTGAGTGTAACTAGTTGGATTACGAATTTGTTGGATACTTACTTTATGGTATCTTATTAGTTTTAAAAGTATTGTACTATATACATCTTGCTATGACTTTTATGACTTGCTAATTTGTAACGCATAGCACAACTGAATTTAATATTCGCCTTGCCCAAATGCCGCAAACTGAAGTAATCACCAACGCTCGATATACTGGTTGTCCCTAGCTCATATCCCATATGAAACGTCCTGGTAGCAAGGTCAGATGTCAGTGTGTCAGCACACATGACCCAAGGTGAAGGCCAGTAGGATGGAGTATTAGGGCCAGTGGGTCAGTGGCAGCACACCCACTGTCCCACTTAGCCTGGCTCAGTAGGACAGGTCATTTGGGTTAGTGGGACAGAGTGTTGAGAGCGAGCATTTGGCACAACGACATAGACACTGTAATGCATGCAACCTCAATGTCAGCTATATAAGCCAGCTGCACCCATCATTCTGGGTTCTTAGTCTGGCATGTGAGGGACCTGTTACTACCTTGTGGATTACAGTAAAGAAGTATTTCAAATACCTCTGTGAGCAGATCCTATCTGTGAAGGGCTGATGCAGCCAAGAAGAAGTTTTCTACCCACTACAACCTTCATGGACTTAAACTACAGTATTCCAGTGGTAACTTACCTTCAACAATCGTGACATACTTCTCCCCCTACTATTACTCTCCTTATATCACTGTAGACCAGTGCTGCACGCCGATCTACAGTTCAGCTCAACATGTTCATTTCTGGCAAATCCTTCTCTGATGAAATTTTCTTACAAGGTTGTCATATGTGCTTTTATGTTTTTCGGAAACCTGCTTGAAGAGGGTTCAGGTGGTTACCAGACTCCAGAAACCAGGTCAGCCAATTGTTTACCTGTACCGTAGTCAAATACGGCACAGGTATGGAGTATTATAAATAAGTGAAAGGTTTTTGGATTATTCTGGTTATTTATTAAGTTTCATGTTTTATTAATTATTCACAAATATGTATCAATATGTTGTGTATTTATTATGATATCTAATAGCCACTGTATCAAGGTTCTAGCTATGTATCACTATCATGTATCACTTGAGGTTTGCAGTAGTGCCCCACTGAGTAACTACAGCAGCGCCAGTGCTCCCATAGGCGGGATTCACCTGTACTACAGTGGTTAAAATAGAGAAACGTCACCTATGACTCATAGGGAAACCCCCTGCAGGCTTTCCCCGGTTCTAACTGAATATATTAACGCAATCTTGCTGCCTATTGGTCTGGTGTGAGTTCATTGTGAAATTACCCATGATCCTCTAGTAAATCCTCACTCTCTGAGCTGGATCCGCAGTGAGAGGATCTTCAGTCTCTAAACACACTTCGTGCTGAGTGCATGTGTCTCACCTACTCGAGCGAGGTGAGTACTATGCATACAGCATGCAGAATTGGTCTGAACTAGCGTTGTACTGCCAACTTTGCTGGCACACGTTAAACAGCAGGTAGCTCAGAATTCAGGGACTCTTCTGAGCTTACTGCCACTACTACACGGTTCTGATATACTACAAACACCACAGGACTTATCTCACCTTCACTTTTCATCTGTGAGAGTGAAGTGATCTTTGGATCTGAGATCTGACATTATCAGGAAATCATCTAGGAACTGAGATTGGTTGACTTTCTCATAGGGACTTGAGTCATTTCAGGAAATATCATTATTGGTGAGTTATGCCATCTATCTTTGTTGTATGCCATCCACTTACTCATTGTGTCTATGTGAGATCATGTCTAGTCCATCTTAGACTATGATCTCACTCCACAGAACTATCTTATAGGAGACACTCATTGACTGTAACTATTGACACCAGAATGAGACACCTTGCCAGATTAGACCATGGGTCATATGAACTGGCTTTGCTGTCAATACTATGAACTGTGTCCTGAACTTATATGTTTACCCAGAAATCCATCCTGGAAGAATTGTGAACTGTTGTGAATGTGAACACTGCTTATTAAATATATGAACCTTTCTTCACTCTCTGACCTCTTTCCTATGAAGAAGACACGTAGAAATTAGCCAGATTATTATCAGATTAATTCTCAATATTAATTATCATATAATTAGCATATGATTAATGATTCAATATTCCCTATGGTCCTCGTTGTCGAATTGGATTAATTTAGATTCTGGTAGACAATTCGACACACTGCTGAGCGATGCTTTACCTCCCCACGTTAATTGGTTAATTAACATTAACTAATTATCCCAATAGATTCGTATTCACGTTTATAATTAAGATTCAAGCCTAATCCCCGCACTCTGTACTATAGCAGAACGGTGGGTTAGTTCTCCTACTGTCCACCAGACGTCTCTGACAACTGGCATGTAGTTAACAATAATCCGTATTCTCCTAGATGTCTGCACAACTCCGTACTTAAGAGTTTCCCATTCAATAGTCTATACCTCTACCTGAATTACGTTACCACTTCCACAATTATATCATATCATTACGAATTAACAATACCACTACCAGAACATACCATACTCTCCATGGTTTTAGCAATGCAGCTGGTCATGGCTATGGGTCTATAGCTTGATGGAAGGCTATGATCCTGTCCTGGTTTGGTTATAGGGTTTACAGTTGCCTCTGAACATGATTTTGGGTAAAGGCCTTGAAGCCAGAGTTTGTTTAGGATACTCAGACAGATTGTTTTCTATCATATAAAAGGTCCTTCTATCAGTCAACGTTCGTGCCTCTGACACCACAGCGATATAATTTCTCTAGTAATAATCCATGGTTCACCGTGTCGAAGGCTTTTTGGAAGTCTACATGTACGGTCATTGTTTCCTTCATTGCTTTCAGTCAAAATATCATCAGTGTAACAAGCAGTAGCTTGTAAAGTGAACTTCCTCTTCCTAAACCCGGATTGTGCATCTACAATAATATTGTGCTCATCAAGAAAGACGGTCTGTATGTATGGGTGCAGATGTTAGCTACCTAGCTCAGGCCGATTTGTTGTGCATGTTACGATTTTTGTACCGATTTTAGGGGCCTTAGTGTCGGGGGTTTGGTATTGTGAGGACCTACCCTATGAACCTGGAAGATAAGACTTTTTGAAGAAAAATGTATACCTACCGTGCTTAGATGAGCTAATTCATCCTTGATAGGCACACCAGACAGTGGTGATTTTTTCTCTTCAAATTTTGCTTATTCTTATCTTTGGTAGTACCAAAATCTTTGTTGTTTGGGGGAAGGAGTAGGTACCGTGACAGTACACCCAACAATGTTCCCAACGTGTACACATTGTCTTGACCCTTTCTTTTGGATCTTTCTCTAATTTTCTAAAAAGATTTCTAGACCAAGTGTAAGTGAATGTGCCACCTAGCACAATCACAAAGGTGAGACTGGAATTATGCCATTGTGAACTGAGGAGACAACTGTCAATGTTGGTAAAATAAATCTGAAGCCGTGATTACTCTGGCGCCACGTGCTTTGTGAATTACAACACCTATGACACGAAAAGTATCATTAAATATCTGTTGAGTTTGATAGATTTTGGCATTCTATTTCTTGTTGGTTAATGTGTGATGTAACGCTACGCAGCAGGAGAGTTGCTCTAACCCAGCTAGATTGAAGCACTCGAGAAATGAAACTCTCACATATATAATCAATTCAGTATATGATATCGATAGCGGTAATCATGAAAAAAAGAACATTACTCCTAGATTGAAATACGAGGGTGCATGCTGACGACTTGGAATACATGCATAAACTTTGATAATATTGAGTTACATTTTTCCAAGACGAACTCTCATTAAAGGGATCACCACGGGAGCCTCAACAGTACACCACCACTACCCCCTCCCCCCCCCCCCCCCCACCATTCCCCACCAAACACAAACACAGCCACGGTAAACACAGTAGGGGGTTAACAAATTCAAAAACATACCAGCTTTTATTCCAAAGAAGTTCCAATACTACCAAGATTAAATCCCTACAAGAATCCTGAATATGTCCAAGCCGGTTTTACGCCGCTTGAGGCGCACATGGCAGCCTAAATATGACTGAAGTTATTTTCTGCTTTTGTGTCGGCTTGAAACAAAGCGAAGTCCACACACTCTTGTAGAAGATACATTTGTACATCTCGGTCCAGAAGTAACTTCATAGCGAGCCTTCAGCAGACTTCGATAAAAAGAAGTAGAGGCTGTTGATATGACGAGAACGAAGACTGGGACAGGAAGCGAACTACCTTACTGACGAGTATAATCCGGCATGAAACGCGATGTGAAAGGAGAAAAATTCATACTCACCTCGCCGTGTTCATTCTTCCTGGCAGCTCCCCGTACTAGAACTAGTGGAGCAACTCGCTCACCGATATCACCGCACACACCGAGCTATTCTCCGTCCAGATTCTCGGTTGAGCAAGACTCCTTTATGAGGAGTGTGAGAAAGTGTATGAGTAGGTAGAATCTGGCTGGAGAGTGTACACGCATCTGGATGGCAAACAACACTGCGCCGCTCCGGGTTACTGTCCCACAAAAAGATTTTCCCATACGGTGCTCTAGCGGTGCAGTGTGGGTACAAACACCACAGGGGGAGCGTGCTGTGCGTCGTGCGGGTTCGGGTTCTGGGCAGGGTTCTGGGTGCCGGGGGTAATGTCCATCCACTCTCCAAGCAGTAATCCGGACCAGCTTGTTAGCCCAGGAGGCACGAAGAATGTGCTGGGCAACTGGCATCCATATTGCTGGTGCCTCACTTGAGACCAACGAGAAAGTTTCTCCGACTCGTTGTTCAGGCGAAAGACATTCTGACCTCGTTTCTAACTGCTCCAGTAGCTCACCCTCCCCCCTCCTCCCAATCTACCCGCACTCGCCCCTCCACGACCCTTCGGCCACCTGACTCACTGGAGGGGTGGAGAAGATACGGATTGGTACAGGGGGTGCACTACCGCTATATCTGTAGTTTGAATTTCTTTTGTCTAATAATATTCAGACTTTGGAAATATACGAATCCCAAACCGATATTGTGTATGCAACCTTTGAGATTCCAGCTATCATAATGCTCTAATAGTTTAAAAATCCATCACTTGTGCTCCCCCCCCCCCCCCGACTTCCCCAGATAGGCACGTGTGGTATCATCAATTACCTCGGCTTCCCGGATTCGGTTTCAGGAGGTGACCATATAACCGTCGAGTAATTTGAAACCAATTCCAACCCCTACTGGAGGCTTTGATGTGGGTTTTGCCTGTCGAATGCTTGAAAATGAAGCGCACAACCCCCCCAACCCCCAACCCCCAACCCCAACCCCACCCCGTACCTCAAATTGAAATGCCCCCAGGGAAATCATTTTGCTGGATCAAAGATGGCTTTCGAAGTGTCATAAAATGGGCTTCAGACATACAGTGAAATCCTTCTTTCGGGGGCCAAAGTGGCCGCTTACCTGGGTGCCCGCTTATGCGGGTTTTCAGATTTTTACTGGTTATATGTTGGATGCATATCTGACATCAGGAGCTTTGATTTGATGCTAAATACACATACCTTTCATAATTACTATCAAGGTTCATCTTATTTATTAAAAAATTAAAATTTATTATAAAAAAAAATCTTGTAAAATCGTTTTTACTGATGAGCGCGGTGATTTTTCATACCTCTATAACTCAGAAACTAAAAGTTATAAGTAAAAAAATGTGTCTTTGATTGTTTGTTAGGGTAGTGAAACATCCAATTTGCTCAGTTAGACTTACTTTGGTTTATTTTACTCAAATTTGAAAAAAGGGTCTATATACCTAAATCATAAACGAGAATAAACTATTCTCTCTAGTGTCATCTCTCTTGCTGATCGCCATTCCTTAGAGAAAACCTTGAATATCTAAAACGGAGACAATCTTGTCACATGCATATAGTTTTCTTTTGGCAGGATGCGGGGGTGTAGGGTGCCGCCCGCGCTTGCATAACGGTCGCGTGGCCGTGTGCGCGTTGACCCAGCTTGCCCTCAGTCCTGGTCTGTTCATTACATATGACAGGGGTGGGAGTTTTCCTCGGCGAATTCTTCTTTCAAAACGAAGCGCCCCCTTTGATAACTATGGAAATAAAACCATCTTCCCCAGCGGCAAATACCCTGAAATGACCCCCCCCCCCCTTCCCTCGACAGTTACCCTCGTATAAATCGCCCCCTTCAATTGAATGGGTCACCCCCATGCTATAAATAATGAAAGTTCTTTTCTCAGGAGTAAGTCTCAGGAAGTAAAACTGCACCAGACTGATCGGATTACCCCCTGTATAGCGGCACCCCCGTTTGGAGAAGTTTTCTGGGGACCCGCCTAAGATTATTTAGACTTGCTCAAGCCCTTGCCTATGGACATTTTTTATTAAGAAGAAAGAAAATTATGTTGCAACACGCAGACTCCCACTGGACGCGGGCTAAGTACAGGAATCGCGGTGAGAAGGCGTGCAGTAGATGGAGAGTATGATATGAAATCCCGTAGGTTTAACATTGAGTTTCTCTATGCCACGCTGACTGGCATATACGGTGTCTTATATGCCACTAGTGGCATACAGGATTGTTATCACGTAATATTCCAAAATCGAGGAGACATGGTAGGATAAAATCAAAACCTGATTTGTTTTAATCGTGGCCACCGCATGCCACTCTTGGAGTTTGGGCTCCGGTATGCCAAACTCCAGTAGTGGCATACGGTGGCCAAGATTAAAACTCATCCAGTTTTACGATAATACATTCCGCTCTTACCTGCAGTGCCGCGACTCTAGCTTTCAGTGTGGCCAACTTTCATCAAACGGTCTACACTGGTTTCAGTGCCTGTCTCTTGTGCATATCCCTCTGGCTATCTCACCCCTCCTCGCCGTGATGCAGGGAAGTCCACATGTTGGAAATTATCAAGTGCATAAGCAAAGACGTGGGCACGTCTACAGACTGTTGTGCAAAGGTTCGAGAAAGAGACTAATAAGACTCCTAGCGGCTGACCGGGGAACCAGCGTAGGAGGAGTCTCTCCACTGGCCAACCGAGGTAACGTAGTATCACGGACTTGGAACACCTGGATTAGAAACAACCGGCCTCTGGCGTATCTATCTATGCCTCGGCATTGTTAGGGTTCGGATAACGGCCGCTAGACGGCGCTAGCATCAATTCGCGTTAGTTCCACATTTTCCCACCAAGATCGCCCCAGTCACTGCTGGTGGCATCAGCATAATCAGAACGTTCATATAAATTGTTTACATTTGTCTACAAATGTTCACCACACTTAGCACCATAATTCCGACTCTTCTGTATGGGTATATACTTGGACCTTTTGATGAAATAGTTTATTAAGGTCTGTTGAGGTGGAAGAAATGTCAAAATCTGGATTTCCCATGTCAACACCCCTTCAAAATATGCCAATTGTCTAGAACCCCCAGCCCACTTACTGCCATAAAATTTACTTTACTGCCGATTCCAGATATATACCTATATGGGACAGTTGGAATTAGGGTCCTAAGTGCACTAGATTATTTTAAAGTTACGGCACATTTTGTCTTAGAATAGTTGGGGCCGGCAGGCAAATTTCCCTGATTTCCAGGCAGTCAGTCTTGGGAAACAACTATTTTCAATTCATTCCCATGCCCCCAGGCCTTAATAAAGTATTTGTCAGTCGATTCCAGGTATGTACCTACATGGGACAGTTGGAATTAGGGTTCTAAATTCACTAGATTTTTTTAAAGTTACGGCACATTTTGTGTCAGTTTGGGTTGGGTCGGCAGTCAAAATTCCCTGATTTTCAAGGGGGAAATCCAGATTCTTAAATTGTTCCTATGCCCCTAGGCCTTAATAAAGTATTTGTCAGTCGATTCCAGATATATACCTATATGGGACAGTTGGAATTAGGGTCCTAAGTGCACTAGATTTTTTAAAAGTTACGGCACATTTTGTCTTAGAATAGTTGGGGCCGGCAGGCAAATTTCCCTGATTTCCAGGCAGTCAGTCTTGGGAAACAACTATTTTCAATTCATTCCCATGCCCCCAGGCCTTGATAAAGTATTTGTCAGTCGATTCCAGGTATGTACCTACATGGGACAGTTGGAATTAGGGTTCTAAGTTCACTAGATTTTTTTAAAGTTACGGCACATTTTGTGTCAGTTTGGGTTGGGTCGGCAGCCAAAATTCCCTGATTTTCAAGGGGAAAATCCAGAAAATCCAGATTCTTAAATTGTTCCCATGCCCCTAGGCCTTAATAAAGTATTTGTCAGTCGATTCCAGATATATACCTATATGGGACAGTTGGAATTAGGGTCCTAAGTGCACTAGATTTTTTAAAAGTTACGGCACATTTTGTCTTAGAATAGTTGGGGCCGGCAGGCAAATTTCCCTGATTTCCAGGCAGTCAGTCTTGGGAAACAACTATTTTCAATTCATTCCCATGGTCCCAGGCCTTAATAAAGTATTTGTCAGTCGATTCCAGGTATGTACCTACATGGGACAGTTGGAATTAGGGTTCTAAGTTCACTAGATTTTTTTAAAGTTACGGCACATTTTGTGTCAGTTTGGGTTGGGTCGGCAGTCAAAATTCCCAAACTGACACAAAATGTGCCGTAACTTAAATTTTTTTTAGTGAACTTAGAACCCTAATTCCAACGGTCCCATGTAGGTACATACCTGGAATCGACTGACAAATACTTTATTAAGGCCTAGGGGCATGGGAATGAATTGAAAATAGTTTTTTCCCAAGACTGACTGCCTGGAAATCAGGGAAATTTGCCTGCCGGCCCAAACTATTCTAAGACAAAATGTGCCGTAACTTTAAAAAAATCTATTGCACTTAGAACCCTAATTCCAACTGTCCCATGTAGCTATATATCTGGAATCGACTGACAAATACTTTATTAAGGCCTAGGGGCATAGGAACAATTTCAGAATCTGGATTTTCTGGATTTTTCCCTTGAAAATCTGGGAATTTTCACTGCCGACCCAACCCAAACTGACACAAAATGTGCCGTAACTTAAAAAAAATCTATGGCACTTAGAACCCTAATTCCAACGGTCCCATGTAGGTACATACCTGGAATCGACTGACAAATACTTTATTAAGGCCTAGGGGCATGGGAATGAATTGAAAATAATTGTTTCCCAAGACTGACTTCCTGAAAATCAGGGAAATTTGTGTGCCGGCCCCAACTATTCTAAGACAAAATGTGCCGTAACTTTAAAAAAATCTATTGCACTTAGAACCCTAATTCCAACTGTCCCATGTAGCTATATATCTGGAATCGACTGACAAATACTTTATTAAGGCCTAGGAGCATAGGAACAATTTCAGAATCTAGATTTTCTGGATTTTCCCCTTGAAAATCTGGGAATTTTCACTGCCGACCCAACCCAAACTGACACAAAATGTGCCGTAACTTTAAAAAAATCTATGGCACTTAGAACCCTAATTCCAACGGTCCCATGTAGCTATATATCTGGAATCGACTGACAAATACTTTATTAAGGCCTAGGAGCATAGGAACAATTTCAGAATCTGGATTTTCTGGATTTTTCCCTTGAAAATCTGGGAATTTTCATTGCCGACCCGACCCAAACTGACACAAAATGTGCCGTAACTTTTAAAAAATCTATGGCACTTAGAACCCTAATTCCAACGGTCCCATGTAGGTACATACCTGGAATCGACTGACAAATACTTTATTAAGGCCTAGGGGCATAGGAATGAATTGAAAATAATTGTTTCCCAAGACTGACTTCCTGAAAATCAGGGAAATTTGTGTGCCGGCCCCAACTATTCTAAGACAAAATGTGCCGTTACTTTAAAAAAATCTATTGCACTTAGAACCCTAATTCCAACTGTCCCATGTAGCTATATATCTTGAATTGACTGACAAATACTTTATTAAGGCCTAGGAGCATAGGAACAATTTCAGAATCTGGATTTTCTGGATTTTTCCCTTGAAAATCTGGGAATTTTCAATGCTGACCCAACCCAAACTGACACAAAATGTGCCGTAACTTTAAAAAAATCTATGGCACTTAGAACCCTAATTCTAACGGTCCCATGTAGGTACATACCTGGAATCGACTGACAAATACTTTATTAAGGCCTAGGGGCATGGGAATGAATTGAAAATAATTGTTTCCCAAGACTGACTTCCTGAAAATCAGGGAAATTTGTGTGCCGGCCCCAACTATTCTAAGACAAAATGTGCCGTAACTTTAAAAAAATCTATTGCACTTAGAACCCTAATTCCAACTGTCCCATGTAGCTATATATCTGGAATCGACTGACAAATACTTTATTAAGGCCTAGGGGCATAGGAACAATTTCAGAATCTGGATTTTCTGGATTTTTCCCTTGAAAATCTGGGAATTTTCATTGCCGACCCAACCCAAACTGACACAAAATGTGCCGTAACTTTAAAAAAATCTATGGCACTTAGAACCCTGATTCCAACGGTCCCATGTAGGTACATACCTGGAATCGACTGACAAATACTTTATTAAGGCCTAGGGGCCTGGGAATGAATTGAAAATAATTGTTTCCCAAGACTGACTTCCTGAAAATCAGGGAAATTTGTGTGCCGGCCCAAACTATTCTAAGACAAAATGTGCCGTAACTTTAAAAAAATCTATTGCACTTAGAACCCTAATTCCAACTGTCCCATGTAGCTATATATCTGAAATCGACTGACAAATACTTTATTAAGGCCTAGGGGCATAGGAACAATTTCAGAATCTGGATTTTCTGGATTTTTCCCTTGAAAATCTGGGAATTTTCACTGCCGACCCAACCCAAACTGACACAAAATGTGCCGTAACTTTAAAAAAATCTATGGCACTTAGAACCCTAATTCCAACGGTCCCATGTAGGTACATACCTGGAATCGACTGACAAATACTTTATTAAGGCCTAGGGGCATGGGAATGAATTGAAAATAATTGTTTCCCAAGACTGACTTCCTGAAAATCAGGGAAATTTGTGTGCCGGCCCCAACTATTCTAAGACAAAATGTGCCGTAACTTTTAAAAAATCTATTGCACTTAGAACCCTAATTCCAACTGTCCCATGTAGCTATATATCTGGAATCGACTGACAAATACTTTATTAAGGCCTAGGGGCATAGGAACAATTTCAGAATCTGGATTTTCTGGATTTTTCCCTTGAAAATCTGGGAATTTTCACTGCCGACCCAACCCAAACTGACACAAAATGTGCCGTAACTTTAAAAAAATCTATGGCACTTAGAACCCTGATTCCAACGGTCCCATGTAGGTACATACCTGGAATCGACTGACAAATACTTTATTAAGGCCTAGGGGCATGGGAATGAATTGAAAATAATTGTTTCCCAAGACTGACTTCCTGAAAATCAGGGAAATTTGTGTGCCGGCCCCAACTAT
This sequence comes from Alentia gelatinosa, assembly GCA_950022655.1. Lineage (NCBI taxonomy): Eukaryota > Metazoa > Annelida > Polychaeta > Phyllodocida > Polynoidae > Alentia > Alentia gelatinosa. The sequence continues at coordinate 17,221,754 of OX465588.1, read as the reverse complement.
TCTAAGACAAAATGTGCCGTAACTTTAAAAAAATCTATTGCACTTAGAACCCTAATTCCAACTGTCCCATGTAGCTATATATCTGGAATCGACTGACAAATACTTTACTAAGGCCTAGGAGCATGGGAACAATTTCAGAATCTGGATTTTCTGGATTTTTCCCTTGAAAATCTGGGAATTTTCACTGCCGACCCAACCCAAACTGACACAAAATGTGCCGTAACTTTAAAAAAATCTATTGCACTTAGAACCCTAATTCCAACGGTCCCATGTAGGTACATACCTGGAATCGACTGACAAATACTTTATTAAGGCCTAGGGGCATGGGAATGAATTGAAAATACTTTTTTCCCAAGACTGACTGCCTGAAAATCAGGGAAATTTGTCTGCCGGCCCCAACTATTCCAAGACCATAGAAAAAAGGATTGCAAATAAACACCTTAGGAAAGTAAGTCATGATTATACACTTAGGAAAGAATGAATGTATGTATTTCATGTGAAATAAAGAAAGAGCTTGCTCAATCAAAAAAAAAAAAAAAAAAAAAAAATGAATGTAGATATTAACATGTTCACCAAGACCGAAAATCATGGCTAGACACTCAGGACATACATTCAAATAATAATGAAGTGTACTATAATTGAAATAAAGAAAGCTTGCTCAAAACAAAAAAAAAACAATAACAAAAACCAAAAAAAAACAACAAAAAAACATCAGCAGCGCCACTTTAAACCCTGGTGGCTCAAAATGGAACTATCGCCAAATTTTTCCTAGCGGATCATACGGAAATTAGCGCTCTACCCGCGAAATGCACTCAAGCGTAGCCGAGGCGAAGAGATCGTTGAACAAACACGGGAATGGCCCGCGTTTCCTATCCATAGATTTAAGTCCGTGGTAGTATATATAAGGGGACTATTTTTCCAGTATACCAAGGTTTTGAGGCCGTATACCACAGGTTTGAATCCGTATCTGGCAGGTTTTATACAATGGGTAGTGGTTTACTAAGTCCCCATACATTTTCAATGGGAGCCTTGTATACGATGGATGATAAGGGGAAAGGTAGGCGGCGGCGGAGAGATATGTAGGGGCGTGGATATGGGGGGGGGGGGGGGGGGTTGGAGTCGGGCACCTTGAACTTATGCTTGTTCCTTGGTTCTTCACAGTGGCAAAGAGAACCAGCACAACCTCTCTCCCTCACGAGATTCCCAAATACCTTATTTCCACTTGTTTATAATGAAGGATAGTCAAAAAATAAGTAGTGACAAACTTGCATAAGTTGATTTATTAGAGTGTTTCTTTAAAAACTGGCAGATTTTGCCAAGGCCTCTAGCAGTTAACCAGCTTAAAATCCAAATAGCATTTGTCGGGCATCATTACAATCACTGCGTGAAGACCACCATTTTATTCATATATATACGTCATCGCGGAAGTGCATGTATCGGCTGAATATTGACTTGTTTTCATATATATATATATATATATATATATATATATATATATATATATATATATATATATATATATATATACCCTTATTTCACGCCAGCGTATGAGGCGTATAAAAAACTGTTTCCTTTTGAATACGTAGGCGTCTTGGCCGTCCTCCGCCCGCCCGGCCCCCGCCCGGCCCCCGCCCGGCCCCCGCCCGGCCCCCGCCCGGCCCCCGCCCGGCCCCCGCCCGGCCCCCGCCCGGCCCCCGCCCGGCCCCCGCCCGGCCCCCGCCCGGCCCCGCGCTCGTGGGTGTTGACCCGCATTCACAGAAAGAAGTCCTAGTCCCGCCCCCCGTGTCCCCCGGGCGTCCCCCGCGTCCCCCGGCCGTCCCCCGGCCGTCCCCCGCGTCCCCCTCTGATGTATCACAAGACTTATAGCTGGAGAAGTCCAAGTCCCACCAAATTCCAGGAAGTTCTGATGAGAATACAGATTTATTGGACGTTTCAAATGTGTTATATTTTTTAACAGCATTGACTACAAAAGCCGGACATACAAACACCACAATTGGTTATGGTGCATGCTATAGTATGGGTACATGGTGAATGATGTGTGGCTCTTGAAGGGTTAAGAAATATACCTATATTTGGACACGCCTGAGAGTCTCGCTGGTAAACCCAGATAAGTTAATGTTGGGCATAGTCATGGCTTTTATTTTTGCGATTTAATTAGAGCTGTGTCTGGCAGAGGGTAGGTCTATGTGACAAAATTAACTCCTGAAATGAAAGGAAATACGATTCATGTACAGACGAGTGGCGGATATCTAGAGATTCCGTCACATACAGATTAAGGGCAGGGCTCATATAAGTTGTAGCATACACATGTACACTAAACCCTCTCTGTATCTATGATTGTAGCAACGAGTAAAGAGAGGAACAGCTCTGGAGGTCCAGTTGGGAGCGGATGTCACCAGCTTATTTTCGGTTGGTCATGCTCCAGTGGGTGGTTACCAACCTCATCTGGTGACCATGTGTGGTTTATAGGGTCGGGGAAGGAGGGGAGGGTAAGACAAGGGAACACTTTGAACAAATTTCTATTTAGCCATATATGTATGCATGTTCCAGCATAACTTCTATTTACTGTTAGGCTTCTCTTCGACGTTCGATGCTCGTTGGCTGTCGTGAATGCCGTAGAATCGTTGAAAGATGGATCTGGTGTAATATCATATACAACCCCCCCCCCCCCCCAACTAAATTCAGCGGTATTGACCCTTTAACAGCAGCATGATGCCTCCAGGCATTCCCCTATAGCATCATCTACCAAGGTAAATTACTCAAATCACATGACACATCATGTGACATTGCTATTTGCCAAAACAAAAAGGTGCCTGCTGTAGCAGGGTCGTTTATGCAGGCAATGCCTGCTGTACAATGGAGTCAGAGGAATTGGGTGCTGCAGGGAAAGGGTTAAACAAACCTCCAACGTGTCTGATGGTCCCGACCCTAGACTGGCCTCGGCCCCGGAATTAGACTTGCTGAAGTCTTTGATTATGGACATTTATGACATAACAAAATTACGATAGAGTATGTTGCAGTGTGACTGGTCCAGGAATCAACCTTAACGGAGGAGAGGAAGGTTGTGCAGGTAATGGGGCTAGTCTACCCCGGAATCTACACTTCCCTATCTACGGCCACCGCGCCATCCCCTCAAAGAGTAGGTTCTTGCCTGTAGTGCGTCCAACATTCACCTGACGGCGTGTTCACGGTTCGACTGGGGCCAATGGCAGCAAATGATCGCCAGTGACAGTTTTAATGATCTCATTGCCCGAATTGTCATCTGTGAAGGGTGGAAGAGTTATACAGGGTCTGGACAAGGCTGCGGCCAATTTTGAATGTATGAAAATCAGCTCAACTGTAGAGCTGACACAACAGCCACTTTATTGATACAAATCTTCATGCTACGTAAACAATGCTCCTGCTGTACGAATTTGAGTATCAATAAAGAAACTTTTGAGAAACGTGCCCCGTGCGCTTGAAGCAGTCGTGAAAGACCCAACCGCTTTCAGGTTGAGCGCTAGACTTGCTCAAGTCTTCGATTATGAACAAGTTATGCTTCCACCAAATTAAGATAAGTTATGTTGCAGTGAGATTGGTCCAGGAATCAAGGAGAGGAGGGGTGTGGTAGGTGGAGGGATACAGGGACTGGGGCCAGTCTAGTTGAGCGCCTGAGCGCCCTGTCCTTGGTGACACCGGGATGTACTAGGAGAAAACGTCCAGACTGTGGCCGAACTATGTCTTAGTTCGAGGTCACCTGTGTCCGACATTCGCCCCGACGCCGTAGGCGGAGGGGCGAATGTCGGACACAGGTGACCGAGAACTTAGACATAGTTCTGGCCACAGTATGGATGTTTTCTTATTATTACATACCTTAATTCGATCAGAAAGACGCCATTTATCGAGTTCCTATGTCACAACCGCTCCATGTTGTCACTGTCTGCTACGAACCGGAAGCCAACTCACAGGATGTGCTCGTTGCGCATGCTCCACTCTCCGAACCGTAGTCCTAGACGTAAGCGGCTGGCGGAATGCGGCGAGCTACTACGATTAGGAGAGTGACGTTAACCTAGATAACTTTGCGCATGCGCTACAAGTACATCCGCTCTGTCTGTGCGTCGCCCGTTGCGGACGCGGGTGAGTTGTTATTATCGATGAATTTAGCCTATTTGAGCAATTTAAACGGTGTCAGGTGAGAGCTGTACGTTAGTTACCTTGACGATTGGTCATTAGGGACTTGTAATTGTTGCAGGGGGCGTGTATCACGAGTTTAAAGTCGCGATTCGACGACGTTCGCCATGTTGTTTTTGGTTGCGATGACGTCAAATACGCACGCCTAGCGCGGTGCGGCGAGTTAGTTACATACACGTTAGAATCTTACAGTGAGACGAAGCGCACCATAGTGGGCCGTAGTCGCGATATACTACACCCCCGTGAGCGGGTAGTATTTCACTGACGTTCAGCTATAGGTATGTAATAATACAGTCTACCCTACCTATACTACCCACTTCTGTGTGACACATGATAACAAAACGGCTTGATTGGTAGGCAAGGGGAGCTGTGATATCGAGTAAGTGATATAAAAATGTTGAGATACTGGTTTTAGAATTAACTTGTAATAGCGACAGAGACTTGAGGGGAGGGGTCTGAGAAATATCTTTATTTTTCTCATAGGCGAAACATTAGTCAATAACTATCCCAAATGAACACAATGGTTCGATATTAGGTAGATTCCTACTCCCCTGGGGGACTATTTCGTCGCCCCAGGACACATGGAGATACGCATGCGTGAGAAGTCACTACCGCGCAAACACCGAGAGGATACACACGTAACTTAAGGAGCAGGAATACATGTCAGACATGTTGAGATGCCATTTTCCGGTGAGACTGTGATGGTGGGGTCTAAGTAATAGAATTGTTCTTTTGGGCCAAAAACTATGATATCAGTATTTCAAATAAACAAAAATATTTTGTTTGTGAGCACTCACCATGAGTGTGTATGTCGCTAACGGCTGAGGCAAATAAGTAATTCATGTCAAACATGGTGATATGCTATTTTCAAGGCTTAACTTGTAATGAGATCTGTAGAAGAGTGGGGTCTAATAGATTGTTCCTAATGGGAAAAAGTAGTGTATCTGGGTATCAATTATTCTAATGAATGGTAAACCAGTAGTGTGTTATTATTCCAGGAAATAAACATTTTCATTTTGAGAAGTTAAACAACATCTCACCTGTGTTGCGTTAGGTTCCTCCTCTTGAATCAAGTTTGTATCCTTTATTTTTAATACTGTGCTCTTGTAGGAAGTGGGAGGATGATCATCTTGGTCTTTGTCCACAAATGCAATACGTCGTTTTCTTTGCCTGTTTTAGTCACTTCCCAAGGTCGATGATGGGGAACTTTTGACAAGTCGTTCACACAAACTCCGAAGACACAAACTCCTTTGTAACATTTCTGTATATGTATCCACTCACCAGAATGTAAACCTGAACATGTACAACTTGATAGATGGACGTCCAAGTCAAGTGTAAGTGTCTAAGTGAGGGAAGTGCAAAGCACCACAGAGTCCAAGGTAGACTTGCTCAAGTCTTTGATTATGAACATAAATTCAATGAATACAATGAATTACAATGTGTAAGGTTCCTCTGACTGGCTCAGGAATCAAACAGGCCAAGGGGAGAGTAGGTGGAGGGGTAAGGAGGGCGTGCGGTGGCGGTAGGCAGCAGTAGGAGTAGGACACAGGGACGGAGGCTAGTCTAAGTCCAAGGGTCAGCCACAGGCAGCCGAGCTATATTGCTATGACCACACAGGCGGCCAGAGAACTGGAGGAGGGAAAGCGGGGAGGAGGAGGTGTAGGGTTTCAGGGAGCGACTTGGGCTGATTTCATGGGCCAGTCATAGAAGGATACATGATATAATAAACTTTATTTTGATTTTATTTAATCATTTAGTGAATGTTCGTTATCATAGACTTGAGCATGTCTATCCTCTCCCCTCCTGACCTCTGTCGCCTGCCCATTTACCCATCTACGTCCCTCTCCACCCGACCCTGCACTTTTACAACATTTGGAACTAGGCCTTTTTCCACTGGCTGGTGTCGCACGTTATCTGCTTGGTTACGCCATGTCTGAAGCCAAACGATTTTTAAGCAAGCATTGGATCACTGAGTTTATGATCATGATACGTTCATAATACCCGCGTACATTATATTGTCATTGGAGTGGCCAGAGAACTTGCCTTGGCAGAGGCCATTATTGTACCTACTTGTGCAAACAAATGAATAAAAATATATATATTTCCAGAGAAATAATAATGATTGCATCATATTCTGTGGTATTCCAGCTCAAATTTGGTAAGTCATACTTGCATATTGCCTCAATAAGACTTTAGATATAGCATAGATAACACATGTATACCCAAACTGTATACATAATAATACATTGGCAGGCCAATATATCATATGCTTATAATATCTTTAAAACCAAGACAATTATTAGCTATAAAGTTGAGACAATGCCTTTAATTGTTTAGCAGTCCAATCTGTTCAAAACCAACATTACAGCAATCACACCCGCCGTTCACACTCTAGGTGTGATTGCTGTGTTCCCTATATGTACACAAGTGGCCGGACTCGGGCGTGTTTGTCCGAGCGGCCGCGTAACAAGAGGGTGGGCCGTTAAGCGGCGCTGAACGGCAACACCAGTATTCCCCTACCGCCTGACAGACCCAGGAAACCGGCGAGAAGGGGGAGGGGGGACTGAAGGCAGCTTAGGATATCGGTTCTGTGGATACAGAGGTATCAGAACAATTGGGGAAGGGTGTATTGTCGTATTGACAACGTTTTTATGCGCAGCGTGGAAGAAAGTAGGCCTTAACTATAGGAGTCTATGCAGGGGCCCGTATAGGCTACTATTCACTTCGTGAAGAGGCGGCATTTGCTCTCACATCTTTTCAAACTCCCCCTACTGTGAGGCATGTGCCCATCTCCCATCCCCCCCCCCCCCCACCCACCCTGACAACCTTCCCCACCCACCAGCCCTAGCTCCAACCCCCGCTCCAACCCCTGTGTCAGGTAGGTGCAAGTACAATGGTGGAAGTGGTAGATCAACCCCGTATCGGCAGGTAAAGGCTGTATTCCACCAAACAACCACTTTTTCAACGTCAACAGACGTTCCAGCCGACCTTTCAGCCGACGTCGGTTGAAACATCTGGAAAAATGGCATCAAAATGCGTCACTGCTCCACCGAAACCCCCAACAGAAGCTCATGTGGTCGCCATAAGAGCGTCTGGTGGGTTCAAAGTTCCAGCAGATCCTAGCCGCATCTGGCCGCATTTTACGTAGTAATCGAGTTCTCCGATAGGCGGCGCGGCGTGCGATGATACACTACGACACTCTGAACCTGCGAAATCCGCGTATCGAGTGGAGCAGTGTGCCGCTATGTTGGATTTTGTACGGGAACGTCGAGAGATCATCAAATAACCGCGGAATTACACATTTAATCGAACAATGAAGGTAAATAAAGATAAGGATTGATGTTATGAATGTGTACGGCACGCTATGGTGCTAGAATTCTGCCGAAAATATCAGAATTTTCTATGTCCGTTCGCGGCTTCGGGTATCGCCGGTATCGCTTGCGCTATGTTGGCGGCTTCCCTCGCCGCAACTCCCGGCAAAACCCATGGGCGTGTGTCGTACTCTTCAAATGCATCAGTCAGATGCTCAATTCCAGCCGATAAAAACCTAATCAATCGCCAGATGGGCAAATTCTGTCTCTTGGAGGTTTATTGGACTATCGGTTGGGATATCGCCTGAAAATTCTGGTGGGTGGAAGCGCATTTTTTTATCATTTCAACAGACACCCTGGCCCAGGTCCCAGCAACCCTCGGGCGACGCTCGAGCGATGCGCCAGACACTCCCAACAGACACTCAACAGACACTCACTTTCCCAGCAGATGACCATCGGGCGAGACACCAACCTGCTCCACCAACCAGACAAAAACTTAATTTCATGAGATTTTCCAGCAACCCTTGTACAGGCGTGGTACAACGTTTTCGTCTGGTTGGTGGAATACAGCCTTATGTCACCCCCCAGTGCTCCCATCTGGTGGTTGTAATTGGAAATATATACCACTAAACGCTGAGTCTTTTAGTGTCCTCATCAACGAATCAAACTAAATATTTAAGCTATTTCCCCTCTAACACTGCCGATTTGTGTTACATACCATAATACACATATTGCCTGTAGTAAGTTATAGTAAGATAAATACGGTTGTCCTCTGTGAATTTGAATCATCTAATCATCTTCAAGCCAACATAGTGTAGCATGCGTTTGCTCTGGTGGCCAGTGTACTAGTAACTTGCCCTGCACTAGAATGTAGTACGTCCCGTTGTCGCTAGGTCCAGGGCGCTCATGCTCTCAAACTGGGTTCGGTCCTAGACGGACTCGTCAGGTCAAGGTAAAAGTCGCTGCAGAAATTAGTGACAGGCTTGAGAAATCCTACACTGGCTATCAGAGCAGCATTTTCTATGACAAAATTCAAATGTGAATATCATTAGATTGTATGGACCAATATCCTTCATATTTGGCATGTTCATAATTTGCATGTGTCTCTAACTGGGTTTAAAGTTTCACAGCTTAATTACTACGGGAAGAGAAGTTACACGTTTGTGACAATAGAAGCGAGAGGGTATACCCTCTCGCTATTATAGACACTATAGTGACCCTTGTAGTGACCGGACATCGTATTGCAACGCGAAGTGCCGCTATTGTGTCACTAAACCCAATAACGGACGTCCTACAGGCTATTGAAACGGGTCCCTGCTGCTGGTGGTGATCCTGACATATGGCGGGGTTCTTCGGAACAAATTACCGCATGGTTTAGCAATGCATTGCCCGCCGTGAAATATGTTCTAGACGGGAGGAGTTGGATTGATAACGGTACGAATAAAATGAGTGAGGAGTATATTACTGAACTATAAGGATGTTGGTCGAGTCCCAATTCCCCTTCTCACAAGTTAAAAAAAACATATCCGTCACAGTGGCACTACCTGGTAATTTCTAGGTATTGAAAACTATCAGTTCAATCTGGTCCCTTCTGTTTTATTTCAATGCCAATTGTAAAAATACTAAACTTTTTCCAGGTTATCCTAACCACATGTGTAATGTAAGTGCATCTTAAAAAGTGTCATACTTAAATGTATAGTACTTACACATTTCACTATATTCTATGAAAGTTTTAAGAAACAGACATAAGCTTCCTAATGTGAAATCAATCACATTTTTAGAATTTCTGTTTAAGTATATCATCATAGTACAATATCCGAATCCAAAGGTAAGAAAGCAACCCCCACTTTTTTTAATTGGATATTTGCTCCTCAACATTTGGAGATCATCATATACAATTTATAGGAAAATGGTATGGGTTTTATTTTCAAGATGAATTAATGACATATATCGATGCTGCATACCCCTGACTGTTGCTGCCAACTCACAATGTTACCACGTCACCACACCGGCCACTAGGCTACTATAAGCGTTGATTGGCGTTCGATTTGTTACCTACTATATATATATATATATATATATATATATATATATATATATATATATATATATATATATATATATATTAACTGTTTACTTTGTCGGATCTGTTTGGGAGTTTCTCTCCTACATAGAGACCAATATACCAGAACTAAGCATGACGAATGAAGTGCCATGAGAATACGAATCTTGACCCCTTAAGCGGGGTGACCCGTTAAGAGAGGTGTCCCAAAAGCGGGGCTTTACTGTACTCTCGAAGCCCCTTATTCATGTTATCTTTTCCTATTTTTGATGAAGAGGCCAGGCGGTTAGACTGCTATCAATTATCTAAGCTAATGACGTATTGTAGTGAATTTTCATAGCTTATATTTCACAATATCCAAAATTGTACTCTACTTCGGGATATTTGTATCGAGCTCTTGGTCAAGAAAGCGATCGAACCTGACCAACCTCTAAAGGCCCGGCCCCACTGATGCGATGCGATCGTCGCACGTGTTTAATAGCCCCATAAACGCCACCTCTGCGCACCAGTGGGGCCGGGCCTTTAGTCGGAGACGGAGGTGGTGGTCAAGAGGTATAAATCAATTAAATCCTTCAATTTAATTAACTTTTCTATAGGTAAACGTACCTGCATATCTACACTAGATAACTCAATTCCTAAAAATGTGATTTCTTGTGTAGGACTTACCACCTTAGGCCATGCTATACCGAATCCCAATGACCTTAGGAAATTGATCAAAATCCTGAGCTTTTCCTGACACTCTGCAAAAGTATTACCGATTATCAAGAAATCGTCCAGGTAACCAAAAACTCTATCCACCCCTCGACGTTCCATTGATCTCACAATGAACTCGGTCAATTGGGTAAAAATATAAGGAGCACATTTAAGGCCGAATACTAATCGGTTTGATTCAAAATACAAAGTTTCACCACCATCAGATTCCCATTGAAATCCCTGAAAACGTCGATGATCAGGATTAACTGGGATACTTCGATATGCTTCTTGAATATCGAGAACTGCAAAATAACAACCTTCAGAAATATTATTCATTACTGTATCTATATGAAGATATTTAAATTTAGAACAAACCTCGTCCATAAAATTATTAATACTATCGTCTATCGGCCTTTTACAATCGGTAATAGGTCGAAGCTTACCAGACGATTTTTTCACTGCTCCCAACGAGTGAATACATTGGGGGGGATCTGAAACAATAGTAATTTTTTCTTCAATTAATTCTTGAGCAATAGTATCGTTCATTTGATTACGGTATTCACTAGAATAAATACTATTATAATTATAAGAAAAATAAGAACCTTCGAAAGTTGAATCTACAATCGAAAAACCATCTCTAACACCTAGAAATATATATTCTGCATTAATATCAAAAGTTTTTGAATAACATTCATCATAAAAACGGCAAATATTCAGTTGGTTTCTTCTTCCTGCAATGAAATGATTATTATCACATTTCTCGCCACAAGGGCGAACGAAGGGTCTAGACGTATCTACCTCCGGATCATTGTCCTCCCCCAAATTTGTAGTTTCTAGTGAAAAATTAACATGTGCCGTTGTTTCATCCGAACCACTCGTGCGGGCAGAAAAAACAATATTATCAGACAAATTAACTAATTTTTCATTTGAAGAAAATTCTATCTGATCCTGTACGGCAACAGGAACAACCTCTGCGCCGGAAACAAGCGGCAGTCCACGCGATGAAAATTCATCGCCCACCATCGAATTAGAGTCGATACAGGCCGTGCTAATGTTATTTCCGTATACATCGAGATAATTATATTTCCCCTTATTTGCAAATCGTTCAGGGGAAAAAACCTTATCCTATTTAGGATCTATTTTCTCGTTAGACTTATCCTTTGAGCCCTTTTTGCACGACTGGACCGGATGACCCTGGCCACAATAAGAACAATCATGTCGATAAAGACAGTTAGGGAAAACACAACCCTTGGAGGTATTGAATTTCCAGCATACCCCCTCGCTCTTCCCCTCTGGACGCCTATTGGTTGATTTCTTTTCAACCTTATCTTGGAATTCTTTTAACTTTTTCGAAAGATTAACGAAGGCAAAAGTTGTCTCATAATTAAGGAACTTTTCTGTTAAAAAGGAGTCACCATAACCGAAACCATCCATGCCCAAACTGTCCGCTTTTTCACGCATTGCTAAATCATACTCCACGAGGGATTTGCCCGTGTGGGTAGGTTTGCGGTCAATTAGATACGAAATATGATCCGCTAAACCTTCTGTATTCAAACCTTGTGAAGATAAAGTTCTCAATAACCCCATGTTTGCACTGAGTATCTGGTCAAAAGTTGGATTATCGCAACTAGGAGGTAGAAAAGGAGTAAGTGAAAAGAACTTGGACTTACGTTTTACCTTTTCTGAACAGGCATGTGTGCCGGTGCAACTTGATGCATTTCCTTGCACGTGCGGTGGAAGAAAAATTTTTGCATTAGGATAAACAGGTCTTAAACTAGGGTTGGTTTGTAACCCCCGAGGCAATGAGGCTTGACCGGCAAGTTCATGGTTGAATGCGCTGGGCATTGCACTATCGCTACCACGTGGCATCCTGTCAGACTGACCGGCACCTTCCTCGGAACTGTTTCTCAACTCAAAGTCTCGAAAACTGGAACATAACACCTGTATATCAGACTTAATAGAGGAGACCTCCTTCTTTAGTTTGCTATGTTCTAACAAAAGGTTACTCACCCAAGGGGGCCTTTGCCACGGGGATCCGCCACCGCCTTCTGCCCCGTCTCCAACCGCTCCCAATTCCTCCTCTGTACTTTGTGTAGAAGTCCTCTGTAACTCCTTAAATTTACAGGTGGGACAGCCTTCTCTATGTGACCGACCATCGTAGTCCAAGCCACAAGTGTCACACTTGCGCATGGTAACCCAAAGGTATACCAAAAACGGACAAAAGTCAATGAAAAAGTCGACCAAAGTCGAGAAAAAAATCTGAAGCGTGGTGGGTCGGCGGTGGCGGATCCCTGTAGAGTGAGGTCGATCCTTGGTCCTGCCCGTCCTTTTATGGTCTGGTATCTGATGCCCTCTGGTGTCAGGTTCCTGAGTTGCTGGTCCCTGGTCCGTGAACGCCGTGGTCCCCTGGTGAGACTTTACTGGACTACTGTTTTATATGTCCATAAAGACTAGTCTTTATGATCCACATATATATATATATATATATATATATATTAACTGTTTACTTTGTCGGATCTGTTTGGGAGTTTCTCTCCTACATAGAGACCAATATACCAGAACTAAGCATGACGAATGAAGTGCCATGAGAATACGAATCTTGACCCCTTAAGCGGGGTGACCCGTTAAGAGAGGTGTCCCAAAAGCGGGGCTTTACTGTACTCTCGAAGCCCCTTATTCATGTTATCTTTTCCTATTTTTGATGAAGAGGCCAGGCGGTTAGACTGCTATCAATTATCTAAGCTAATGACGTATTGTAGTGAATTTTCATAGCTTATATTTCACAATATCCAAAATTGTACTCTACTTCGGGATATTTGTATCGAGCTCTTGGTCAAGAAAGCGATCGAACCTGACCAACCTCTAAAGGCCCGGCCCCACTGATGCGATGCAATCGTCGCACGTGTTTAATAGCCCCATAAACGCCACCTCTGCGCACCAGTGGGGCCGGGCCTTTAGTCGGAGACGGAGGTGGTGGTCAATCTAGGTTCTCCTAAAACTGGCCAACAGATCAAACGCTTGATACACCACTTCAGTATGAACAAAAGCATACAGGTCAACGACGAAGTCACTAGTTATCTACTAAATATATAAAACGGTAGAATTTTGTTGGATCTGCTTGGAGTTTCTCTATCACATAGGGACAGAGTCAACAAGATCTAGGTTTGGACACTGAAGCGCTACAAGATTGAGATTCTCATCTAGTAGACAACTCTGGGACCCGTTTCACCTGTTGGGGTGGGGGGGGGGGGGCTAAAAGGGAATGGCAAACACAACAGCGAGAGCAATTAACGGCAATGACAATACCATTTTATCTGTGAAACTACTTTTATTATCCTCATCATTATAGCATCAGCAAATAATATGCATCATTTTGCAGAGCTCATCAATCTGGCATAAGTTCGTGTTTGAACATGTAACAACACGTTAGTCACAATTCAATATTGACAAATGAAACTTATTTCAAAAAGACATTTTGGGGTTGAATTCATAGCTAGTTTTTCACATACAATTAGGATGACCAGAGATAAATATTAATATATGAATTCAACAAAAGCGAAATTATGAGTACAGGGTTTGGTATAAGGTAAACAAGAAGATACAGCGAGAAACAACAGTGCATCGAAATCTTTTCCCACAATATATCACATTGCCAGAATTAGGTCATGCAGCTCTATTCAACTCAAAGGATATATGCAACAATAACTGAGTAGTTAAAACGTATTCAATCAAGAAATGTGCTCAGGCTGTCCTGCAACGTGTACGAGGTGTCAGCATGTAATAGTAGATGGATTAGGGTTTCATTTCGGCATGGCTCGACCATAACTCAACTACATAGTGTATATATAAGTTATAGAATAAACAATTAAAAGAAACTGACACAAAATATTCAGTGTCATAAGAAAAACTGGTTTATATGATCTAATAACTTAGGGTCTGATATTAATCTATCTTAAAGGTCTTTCGGAGAGAACGCCTATAGGCTGGCATCAAACTGACATAAACGAAAGGATTCGCAACTGAATTAGTCACTGCTAGAAAGGCGCTGATTTTCTGAATGGGTGAGTTCACCTTATACTCAGTGAAGCCGGTGTAGGCGAGTAGGTAGTACCAGTTGTCGAAGCTGTAGGTGACGATGAAGATGATGGTCACAACCACGGCCGTCTTGGTGAGCTCCGTGGTGGCCTTGTCGATGACGCTGGCCGTTCCCGATGCCCCTAACGCAGACCTGGCCCGCTTGCGGAAGGAGAGGATGATTAAGCCGTAGAAAACGAAAAAGAGCGCACAGGGAACAGCGTAGAAGGAGAAGAAAGTGGAAACCGCGAAGAAGGCAAAGAATCGCTTCATGGCGTCCCCGTCCCAGAAGAACTCGGGGTAGCATTGCTCGCCGCGCATGCGTACTTGAATGATTGAACCGGAAGGGCCAATGAGACCGATGACAAGGCATCCAAGCACTAGGAGACGTATTTTACGTTTCGTGAGGAGCACGTACTTCATTGGATGACACACACAGATGTACCGCTCCACGGCCAGCGTCACCAGGTTCCAGATAGAGATGAGAACAGAAGCCCAGTAGATATACTGCCCGTGCCATAACTGACAGATGAGAGTGTCCAAACCAACGTTGCCAACCATCCAAAACGTCGGCATATTGAACAGCAGCACAGCGAATGTGCAGACCACCGCGTCAAGAGCTGACTGGTATTTCAATAAAAGGCTAATGATTTCAGAAAACCCATCGCCGTTCACGATTAGAGTGATTAGTGTTAGGATGTTGACGACGATTCCTATGATGGTAACAGCAAGCTGGACATTGTCAAAGATGTTCACCCAGCCAGGGGTGGTGTCCTCCACAACCTCCATCATGGCGGTTGTGAGGTTGATACCGTCCATAATACTGGTCGCATTCATTGTTGTTCTTGCCACTATGTATTCTTACCTTGATTTGCTGGTAGATCTTTCCTCTGTTTCAGATTGACCATATAGGAATTACAGATATGATGGCACAATCATTGGCGCTCATTTGGTTATGCCACTAGAAGAGACGTGATGCAAAGCCCCAAGTTGTTCCTATTAAAGGCATTGGTGTGTTGAGGCAAATACACTTGTAATGAATAGATTCACGATGAAATTCATTTATACCGTTTTGACACAAGGTGTGGCTCTCTCCTCACCTTGAGACACAATGGTTTTTTTCTGTATTGCAGTTGTTTTAAGTTGAGAGTAGCACGTAATAACATCTAACTTTCATTTGCTAGGAAAACATCAT
Organism: Alentia gelatinosa; assembly: GCA_950022655.1. Taxonomy (NCBI): domain Eukaryota; kingdom Metazoa; phylum Annelida; class Polychaeta; order Phyllodocida; family Polynoidae; genus Alentia; species Alentia gelatinosa. The sequence goes on along the minus strand of OX465588.1, from coordinate 17,206,249 downwards.
GAGGATAAAGCCAATATTTTTTCAGTCTGAAAAAGCAGCAGACTGCCTATGTAAGGGATACCACCAAGTGGGTGTGTCTAATTCAAAGACGCTATAGAAGACTCCATGTTGACAAAAAAATGCATTACATATGAACTGATAGGCTTTCAGGAGACATTGCAATGCTTTTAGACAGTCTGACATGGTCCCTTTATCAAACTGTGTAATATAATAATTTATTGTACTTTTATTGACTTCAGCCTTTTAAACGTATTTAATTTATTTCCATTAACTCGCAGTGATGGAACTGGTCGGAGATCAACACCTCTTAAGGGATATAGCATAGGCATTGTCAATATTAAAACTTCAAACTAGAAACTAGAAATACCGAAATATATGATTAATTCAGGAGCCGAATATTGTGATTTTGTGTATTATCTAATTACCAAAAGAAAGAGAGAACGTCTTCAAACTGTAATCAACCATAGCTTAAGAATGGCAATGAAAGTGGGTTTTTTTAAACTAGAGATATGGAAAAATTCGAATTGTATGAAAAAATTCAAAATTCGGCCCTTATACATAGGAGAATATCATATTTGATATCTGTTATCAAATAGTGTCCCAGGCTGAAAATGAAAGCAACATTTTTGAGAATAGAGAATCGAACACAAGACTCTCACTTAAAAAGAGAATTAAAACCAAGAGACCTGTTACTTATGAATATAGAAAATCTCCACTGTTATTGGTGAAAAAGTTTGGAACAAATTTCAATTGATATGTAATAGAGAACGATTATGAGATCATACTTGTGTGTATATTGCCTTCTACAACCTATTATAAAGTTATCAGACCTAAACTATGTAAATTATTATGCTTTAGAGAATGTTATCATATATAATTTGCTGGTATTGAAAAATCACTAAATCACTTAATGGTAAGGTCATCCACTAAAGACAGGGGAGACCAGCAAACATTTCAGATTAAAAACAAGGCAACTGTCAAAAGTTATACAAGGCAAACAACTCACATATCATGAGTATGGAAATATGGGAATTGTTATAGGAGCTTCACAGACAATCCGGCGGTTTCTTTTTCAGACTTAAACCATTTTATAATGGGAATTCACAGTTGATTAGACTGCCCCTACAGAGAAGCACATGGGCATTGTTGACAAAACAAAGCCCTGTAACACATAAGGCGCTTTCCACTATAGAAAGTAATCCCAGAGACTGTGTCGGGTTTGAAATAGATAATAACAGAAATGAGAGTATTTTATTTACCTTAAAAATATGTTCATCACTATTTACAAGTAGAACACAAAATACCCCCAAAAGCCCTCAGAATTTAGGATATTTCAAAAACTGGCATATGGGCCAGATTTGGGCCCAAACAAGCAGTTTGGGGCAGAGATACAAGCGACCGCAGAAAGTAGAGCGCAGGATCTCTGTTGGGAGAGTGAAATTTAACCCCACCAGAGCCATTCTTAGTTGAAGAATCAGTCACCAGGTGGACGACAGTGTCTGCGAGATAGTGTGGGTAGTCGGTGGCCTTTCCCTGCACTCTGTTTTTGGGGGGGGGGGGTTTGGAATTTTTTTTTTTGGGGGGGGGGGTTCTTCTTTTTTTGTTATTCAATAATCATGCAGTACTACCATTGGTAGATCTTCCACTGCGCTGGTTCTATGTTCCTGCGAAATTCTAATGACTTGAAAGATATTCCCATGACTCTTTTATCTCTCAACTCCAATCCCAGTTTAAGATAACTGAAAGATAAAGTCCAGGACATGTTTCACCAGACAAGGAAGGCTTTATACACATATTTTAGGAACGTTAGAGTCGTAACAGTAGCCTATTATCACCCACTTATGTTTACACCAGCAGTAGTGAAAAACATCGGTTGACCAACGTACCCAGTGGAGTCACCATGAGCTGAGGACAACCGGAATTTCCTTTACGCATATTCGACTCACAAAACATTCGTTATGAATTATATGAAAGTGTGACAACTTGTAAATTTGTTTCTTTTGTATCTAACCTTGGCAGTTTATTGTACCATGGCACTGCATTCAACCTTAATATCATGATGTATTCAACACAGAGGATGCCTTTATAAGCAACCGGCACCCATCCCTCCATGTCTTTTTCTGATTGAGTTGGTGAGAAGGGTACTTAGCGGCTGACATGGCCATGGAGGATTCTGTAACGTATCTTATTCAGCTGCCGTATTCCAGGGACAACCTTCCCCAGGAATCCAGTGACTATTGGTAGCTATGCACAATCTAGTAGATATTTCACTGGGATACACCACAGTTTAAGCTGAAGCTAGCTGATGCCACACATATGACATTTGTTACGATCACGCACACACCACTGTGTGGATAGGTGGTTTACGTATTAGTAATAAACACACAACATACATTATGGAATCTAATATCATACACCATAAAAGCGGGCTCCCACTATCACGATTTGAGCCTCCGACACACTACGATAGCCTTACGACAAGCGTTCCGATGAAAAAATGAAATTTTTATCGGAATGAACGGGTCAATCGTGATAGCTACACTCGTTCCTTCCGATAAAAATTTCATTTTTTTTCATCGGAACGCTTGTCGTAAGGCTATCGTACTGTGTCGGAGGCTCAAATCGTGATAGTGGGAGCCCGCTTTTAGTCTACTCTAGCCCAATACATTGCTGCTCATTTCTGAATTATTCATTTTCATTGAATTGAACATTAGCAGTTAGCTCCAAAATTGGTTCCCATTGCAGTATTGTGTTTCAACATGGAATTTATGACAAAATGTTTTAGATGTATTTAGTCTTATTCCACCTATCAAACATCCGTATCAATCTCGGATGGGCCGGGAAAAACATGTAGAATGTGTGTAGACGACCAAAAAATACTACCTTTTTGCATCTCGAGATTGGAAAATACCTTTACCGTATTTCTATCATCCCATCTCTTAGATCTTAACTTCGCGATGATATGACTAAAGAGTCAGAAATCCACTCAACGGACAACGAAAAAGTGCGAGTTGGGTGTGTCCTCTTCGCAAAAAAACATCAACTGTGCGTCACTGGTTGCGCAAGGCCATATCGGTTAATCTTATTTTCCCAAACCTCTTGTCAGTCATTTATTGAATATACACTCCACTCCACGTCCATTAGATCGGCATTGTCGTGTGCTTGTCATGTTTGCATACGACTCGCCCATGCGTTTCTTTTAAACGTGAGGATGCATTTCAAATGAGAAACTTCAAGCATTGATCATGTGTTGTTCACGAATCAATATCATATAGACTCGTAGTAATTCCATTTGAAAAAAATAGATGAATATTTCAGTGTCGATTTCGGAAGTAAGTCTTTTTGGTCATCCTTACCGGACATGGATATAGATTGAGGGGTGATCTGGCATAGCCCCCTCTCTATTAGATTTCTACTACAAAAGCTCGATTCTATTACCTTCAACCATTTAAGTACGAGGTGACGTAGATAATATTTCAGGCTGATGGGACCTAGAATGCAAGCAGGACAAAGTGAAACATTTCCTTTTCGTTGAAATTAGCTGCAGTGAGGTCTACAAGGGTGCTAGCCGTGCTAATATCTTAATTTTAGACATTTAGATTGGAAGAACTTAATTCATTTCATATCCAGATTTTCGAACACTTTGATATAAAAGAAACAAACCTCAATTGGTTTAGCTGTATTCCCATTAAGATCATTGTTTGACAATGCACACAAACAAACGATGTGGTTAGCCAAAAATGGTGTTTCTCATGTCATTTCATAGTAACATTTATAGTAAGGCACTGTGCAGCAAGACAGAAAAAATGTGTGACATGACTTATGTTCATAAGAGGTGTACCCTCCAAAATTATTTCAACCATTTCATCTCATCTCATTTATATCACATCGTGTACTTAGGTACGCTTGTAAATATGCATCATGGATGTGAGGACCAAATTGTTCAACGATATATACTATGTAATTGTCCACAGAAGACACACAAAACCTGCAAATAGCAGAATGTCTTATTGTGTAAATCTCGTCTCTGAAATAAAAAGTAAATCAGAGAACATACTGCACACAGTGCCCAATCAGGAGACCAGCTAAAGCGGGATTTACACGTACAGACTAACGTACCTGAGACCAGGGACCTGTTTCAGTAGTTTTGTGACATGTCTAGATGGTGTCTGTGACACGATAATGACAGATCACAAGACTGCAATCAATGACATGCGGAATTTCACTCACTTCCCATAGGAATTAAGTGATGACACTTTAATACGAGTAGGGGATACATATAAACTATAATCGTCCCAAATATGAAGAAGATTGGCGGCTCTGACCCTTTGATATTTGCTAGTCTTTTTCCGCTGTTGCTTGCACTGTTGGTGCCGCTGTTGATGTCCGTCTAGGCCCAATGTAACAAAACTACTGAAACAGGTCCCTGTGCTCTTCACACCTTTCTCCTAGTCTCAGACAATTCTCCTTTAGTACAAAGATTTCATGCCGAAGTGCCAATTTAAGTTTTTGCCAGTCTTAAGGGAAGATGGCGAATTGGATTCATGTGGAAGGACACACCTGGTAAAGACAAAGTCAATGTAAACACTCACCCTGGAAGTCAAGTCAAATACCCATTGCAGTATATGAATCCGACTGTGTGAATTACACTTGAGCTTTTTCAAGGTTCCAATGGAATGTAGATCTATGCCTTATACTTTAGATGGTCAATTGTGAATCCCCATTTAATTGAGAGAGTTTGACGTTACGCTCCCTTGATACTAATGATAAAATGAAGAAAAAAAATGTTTCAAATTTGTTATTGACATTGCTTTACTGTAGTAAAGGGTGTGGACGCTATGTCTTACAATTATCCCTACATGGTTTGCCGTGCGTTGAAACCAGCATCATCTTCTGCTGAGCATTTGACCAGTATAAATAAATGATTTAAAGAAATAGTTGTATACAAATGGATGCAGCTGTGTCGGACGATAAACTATTATACCGCCAGAATTGGCAAAGTTTGTCGTTAAAGATTTTTTTTTTTTAAAGGATTTACCAGAACATTTGCCAATAGACGGCAAAATAATTTGGGCCCATCCCCATACATTAAGATGGGCCCCCGAAATAGGCAGAACAATACATGTGTAATCTGCATGTTTGTCCAGTGTACATGTTATACAGTGAAACCATATGGTACAATAACGTTATAACTAGCTCTATTACAACAAAAACTATCTTATAACAAAGTATTCTGCATAGTGAGCAACTGCATCTAATGAACAAAGTCCTCATTTTGTCAATGCACTTCTGTTGTGCAAATATTCTGTCGTAGCAAATTTCTTTTGGCCAAACCTGTGACACAACAAAGGGATTTTTTTATGAATGAAGAGTCATTCTTAATCAGTACAACAAGAATTCTGAACGTATGTTATTTATATATTCATTGATGAACCCTGGTGAAGGCACTAAATTCTTATAATGTTGGATTTTACAGAATAGCATCCTTTGTGAATACCGGAATAGCATATATGTGAAAGCTATTCAACAATATATCAAATAGTTCAGAAGTGATTGCATTTAACAGTATTACATTCTCTATGGGACCTCCTGGATAACATTGAGTGGACTGAGGTGGCCTATTTGTATAGCGGTTATGATAGAGTGTGGCAACAGAGTAACCAATACGCTATAATGCACTCAGTAAACCTATGACACTCCATGTCAGATATAGGGCGCTAGATCTGAAAGAGATGATAGGTGGTGACCCCCAATTTACGTTCGCATCCATGTACATCTGGGCAGAAATTACTTTGCCATGGATTTGATTAGTGAGGAGGCCCACAGGTCACTTCACAGAAAAACATCCTACTCATTCTCATTTATCTGAGTTGGAATTTGTATATAATGTCTTGTATATTAAACAGTATTGGTAAATTCCATCGTGTAAATTTATGTAAATCATTCAGTTACCAATCTATGCTGTTGGTGAGAACTCCATGTATTATGGAGAAACAGGCTTACTGTCTTCGTACGGGTAAAATACGCGGTGAAATTTGAAATCAGATTCACCGATGCCGAAGGCAGAGGTGAATCTGATTTCAAATTTCACCAAGTATTTTACCCATAGGAAGACAGTCAGCCTGTTTCTCTATTATTATATACCTTAATTTAGCCATTTTGATACTTACAATTTGTTACTTTTGTCGTACATCGCCACCACGTCTAGGACGTACGTCTCCTGACACTAACATACCAGTTGCCGTCCACGTTTAAGGTCGAATCTGATTGGTCAAGACCGTTTAGCCTCATCCAATCAGAGAGCGTCTTTTAAATCTACACTCCCATGCGGAGTTTCCGTTTTCAAATCGAGCAAGGCAAGGATCAATCTAGCGGTCTGTTCCGATGAATCTTCTTTACATAAGTACTCCATTTACATTTTATTCTCAATATATTTCAAGTTTAGCCCTTGTATCAAGAAATCATGATGTTATTTACGGTATTACTTCTTATTTCTGCACTTTGAGTCGACTCGTCGATTCGACAGTAGCGGCGGCCATCTTGAATATCTCGTTCCGTAACATGTGCGTGGAGAGTGATTAGCGGTAGGACGTTCCGTGTGTACGACCGTCGTTACGGTCACGTGATAACGTTACATACACCATGTAGGTGTCATACGGGTATAAATACGACATGAGTAGGAGAGGGCGGTATGTGTAGCTTATACTAACATAGGTATATAATAATAGATGTAAATTTAGATAGAAAGAAAGGATAGCGTATCTTCCTGTTTTATGAAATTTCAGTCATAATTTCAACAATACGAAGTAGTAGTATTTTAGGCCTTAGTACGTTTCAAATCTGAATAATCTAGTTGCCAGAACCAAAATTAATCTATTTAGATGTATATTTCTGATTGTAATTCAACATATCAAAATTCATATCATATTGTTGTATCGAAATAAAGTACTGAGGTAAAGCATTGGGTATGTCTAAGTGAACAAATTGGATGTTTAACTACCCAAACAAACACACAAATGTAGCATCGGATAGAGATAACTTCCTCGTTGTTTCATATCAGGAATTCTTCCTCTTCTCTGATATTACTCTGTTTTGCGAATAACATCGTAATAGAATTCATGTATAACAATATAAAACAAAACATTATACAATAGCAACCAGATTGTGACTGCAACTGGTTTTATGATTAATCAATTAGACAACTTCGTTAACTATAATATTTATCATGAATAATCAAGAAGCAAGCGTCGCCGGATTATGTTGCCATAGCCTCTATTGAAGATGCTGGTATAAAAACTGATATCTATCATTCATTAACATTCTCATTCTCACAAATCATCAAATCACTGCTTTGATATATTTCTTACTTTTTGTATGTAAAGCAATGGACCAGTATTAAAAGATTAATATTTGAAATTATACCAATAAATCATGTATAGGGGCCTAATGGAAGACTCGCAGCCTTGCCGTACTCGGTAGATTGTGCAAACAACATTCCCTGAGTAAAATCTCTTTTAAAACTTTACTTTAAAGTATGACTATAACATAGGGAACTACCCCGAGGGACATATAGAGAAATATACAGCTTTGACCATGAGGAGTGCCTGTCATGTACTATAAATAGCAGCTCACGCCGGATCGTCATTCTCATATCCGTGACAGAGTAACCTCCGGGCTGATATAGGACTAGCAGACAGGACGGTACATTAGAGCCTCAGTGATAGCAGAAGTGGGTTTAGTGATCACACGGCCACCAGCACCCTAAACACGCCCACACCTGTGAGCCGTGGTCATTCCCCCAGCTGCGTGGAGCGGTGGGGCTCGTGTACACCTCTAACTCTCACCTGCCTGCTGGGACACACCCCTCCCCTCCGCCACACCCAGCACGCTAGAGTGAAGACACTGGAAGCTTGGTTAAGAGGAGGAATTTATGACGGTGGAATATTGTCATCGTGTGTTATCGGACTGATATTAAGCTGGTAGGTATGGACGTGTCTGTGTGTGTCTGTACTCATGGTCTAGTGTATTGACCCGTACTGTCGTACCTCTTATGCTGGTATCACAGGTCCGGGTTAAAGTCTAACACCGTCGTCAGAACATTTACCTGTACATGCTCCAGGGTAAGTGTGGTACCTAGCGGTGTTGTTGAAATGAGAGAAAAACAGTTCCAGACTGGACTCCACATATATATATATATATATATATATATATATATATATATATATATATATATATATATATATATATATATATATATATATATGTACTTTTCTTCATTTAAGTAATTGTATATCATTAACATGAGAGTATCCTCAACTACCTCGAATTCGCCTCAAATTACGTCCGAATTAGGGAGTTTGTATTGAGGGTACATATTGTGGTACTGTAATGTAAGGATAAGGATACAGTTACAGAAGGTCTGAGATAGGATTGAACAAGTTTTAGCATATACCGAAACCGAGGGAATAATGAAACTGAGATAGAAACTATATCATATCCATGGAGCGTGGATCAACACAATGTCCTCCCTTACCCTAATGTAAAACACTTTATAATCCGAAAGATACATATCCGCTTCGTTTGTTGATGCATATTTTGTGAAATAACAATGGACTCCAGTGCCTCCTGTACTGGCGGCAGGGAACTTTTAATATGTACAGACTATATTCTACACATACACCACCCACAGGAGGAAGGCTGAGTAAGTGTCATCCTGGTGGTGGTATATATATGCCCTGTTTGTTGACGTTCTGCTTTATGTTTACATGTCAACATTATGTTATCTATCCTGTACCCAACACGGGTAGTGGGGTATACATCGATCATGGCATGTATATAGATTACTTCATGTTAGAAGGTCTACATCTTATTTCGGAATATTACATCCTAGCCCCCCCCCCCCCCCCCCCCCCCCCACTTCTCACCCACTGATACCCAACTTTAAAATCCACCCCCTTTATTACAATTGGCCTGTATGCCGTCACCGTAGTATATCTTGTTGTGGATTTTGTTGTTTTTCTGTTGTTCTTGTTGTTTTTGTTCATGTCATTGTTTTTCCTTTACTAAGTGATCTCAAGATATGTGAAATGTCGAACTATATTGGTCAAGCACTCACACTCGTTTTATCTTTTTTTAGCTTAACTGGAATATTGACCTGTGTGAGCATATTTTACTTTGTGTACGCTTATTCACCATATGTATTAGTGTAACACAGGACGAATCTGTGAGCTAGTGTAGGTAAACGTGGCGGTCTTCGCGACTATCGAGCAAGTGACTGGCTTGGTAGCAGTGGACGCCCTCCGTGCCCTGCGTATGTTAATACCACCCCCGCCCCCGAAGAAAAACTGAGAGAAAAAGATTTGAGAAAAAAAAGGAAAAAAAGTTTAATACATAAGTGTGGTATGCTCCGGACTGCCAAACAAACTGCCCGGCGCATACAGGAAGATAATGGCCATATAAAAATATAGTGCACAACTAAAGCGACCTAAAATCGGCATGCCACCAGTTTGATAAAATGAATAATGAAAAAAACACAGACGGGTTTCAGATAAAAGCGATTCCATGATCCTCGGAGTTTACCCTATGCAATAGGGAGCCAAAGTGAACCCGTTGCAACCACAGATAGCCGGTCACAAAATACTATTTCCGGGTATAGGCGCTCAGTACTTTGACTATGTAGGTTCGAGATTATATGTGCCATTCTCCAATCTTTAAGATCCAATTTTTTTATAAACTTAACAACTGTCATCGTAGTTTCGAAACAGAGTCAGAGACGATAGTAGTAAACTACACTTCAAAAGTAACAAAAGAAACCAAAAACGAAAGTCTAGCCTCAAACCCCCATAGGTTTAGCACTAACCCTCGTTCTTGCTGGCCACCGGAAATGGTGATTTGTAAACGGGTATCTGTGGTTTCAGCGGGTTCACTTTGGCTCCCTACAGCCTCGCATGAGCTCAAATATTCCTATGCGGCAACGTCTCGGAGCATATGGCCACTTGTACCTTATCCCTTCAAGGATGCATGGTGACTGGAGGCATCACCGCGCTAAAGACGCATGATGCCTGGAGGCATCATTGTTCAAATATTTACAAAAATGGGTTAACAAAGAAATAATAGAGCAATATTCATGAAATCTTCACAAAATGTGGATATGACATCGTATTTAATTTTTCTATCATAAAAAACATTATATATCGTATTTTTTTTTATTTTTTTTTTCAAAGTTTTCCTTTATTGGTATTCATGTTTTCAGTTTACAATGTACACATATAAACACTTCTTCATTTTTACATTAACTCACCAGTAAAGGATGGCAGCCTGTCAGCATGGCTCTGCCAGTTGCTGGTTTTAATCAGGCACCATTATTTTGTTAGCATAACCGGCATACGGGCTCCATACACATATATAGAACAATGATAATAATGTAAATAATCCATACACGTATATAGAACAATAATAGTAATGTAAATAAAGCAAAACCTTGTCACATCGAAATGTATGCAATCCATGTTACTGTTAATAGTATTATTTCATTCACTTGCTGGTATGGTTATTTAATGGTTTCTTATCAGGAGATACTCTCGTTCATAATCGTCTTGGTCAGGTTTTTAAAAAGCTTCAGGGAAGGGGTATTTCTGACAATCGGTTTAAGGTTGTTCCATTCTCTCCCACCCAGGTATTCGATACTCCTCATGTATATTTGACAGTTCGGTTGATGCATTTTAGTAACCGGGGCCTCATAGAGGCGCGTATTTCTTATATTATTGTCAAGATAGTCGATACAACGAGATCTGTTATACATAAGATTTCTCAAATGGCATCTACGTCTTTCATGTAAGATGGGTAGTCCTGCTTCCTTATGTAACAGTGGTACATGTGTCATATAATTTCTATGGAGGCAAATTCTTAGACAATAGTTTTGTTTTTTTTTAAGTTTGTCAAGTAACAGTTTTTGACCATCATAAAACAGTACGTCGGCGTAGTCGAAATATGGTAATATGTATGCTTTATATACCCTTAGTGCTGTATCTCTATTCAAAAAGGGGCGCATTTTCACAAATTGATAAGTTCTATAGGACACTTTTTTTAGTGTATCTGATATATGAAATTTGTATGTTAAGCTCTGGTCCAAAAAGACTCCAAGGTATTTATAAGATATAACATTTTGAAGTGGGGTGTTATTTAATTCCAATTTGACATGTCCTATTTTTTTAACATTATAATTACTGCCAAAACACATAAATTTAGTTTTGGTAGCATTAATTGTTAATTTGTTTTGACTACACCAGTTTTCGAATAGGTACAATGCACTCTGCAGTTTATCCTCAATAATTCCTTTTTCTTTGCCAGCAGCATATATAACGGTGTCGTCAGCATATAGACGTATCTGAATATTACCCATATATTTTACTAAATCATTAATGTATAATAGAAACAGAGTTGGACCAAGGTTGGAGCCTTGTGGGACACCGCAGACCACCCCACCAGCATCTGATTGTTTTAAATTCGCTTTGGTTTTCTGTACCCTGTTAAAAAGATAGTTGGTAAAAAACTTAAGGTTTATTCCGCGAATTCCATATTCAGCTAATTTCGAAATTAGGATGGAGTGGTCTACGGTGTCGAAGGCCTTTTTCAGGTCGATAAAAACAGCCGCCGAAGTAAACCAGTATTGATATTACGAGAAATCTCGTCCGTAAAATCCGATAAGGTTTTGACAGTTGAGAAGCCTTTACGGAATCCACCTTGTACATTTGTGATAATCTTGTTTTCATTCATATGTGACCATACTTTCATATTTACAATTTTTTCTAATATTTTTGATTGGAGAGGTAAGACAGAAATCGGTCTATAGTTTGAACAGTTTTTTGCATCACCGCCCTTAGGAATTGGTGTGATGATTGCCGCTTTCCAGGTATCCGGTATCAATTGGGTATCAAATATACAGTTACAAAGGTTAGTAAGTTTTTCTTTTATAAAAATAAAGTAATCCTTGAGTACATGGGTCTTGATTCCCTCTATACCAGAAGGCTTATTAACTTTAATTTCAGTAAGTATCTTTTCTACCTCATCACATGTAGTGTGTAGGTCTTCCATGTCATTATTAATGTAGTTATCATAGAACTTCCATGGCGTGTAGTGTTGCTTAGCTAATTCAGGGCCAATGTTTAGGAAAAATTTATTAATAAAGTTGGGAATATTTTCAGGAGAGATAGGTTCATTATTAGTCTGGTCCTGTAGTTCAATTAGATTATCGTTAGATTTTGTGACACCAGGTAATATTGAATTTATCTCTCTCCAGAACTTTTTAGGTTCCTTTTTGTTGATAGTAGTTTGGTTACATATATAATTTTGTCTGGCTTTTCTAGTTAGGTTGTTTGCTTCATTTCTAGCTTCACGTGCTCTTCTAAGGTCTTCTTGTTTTTTTGTTCTTTTTGCAGTTGTTAACAATCTATTTTTCCGGTTCAGAATTTCGATAAGGTCACCAGTTATCCATGGTTCATTAGATGCTTTAGTGGTAAATTCCTTTTCAGGGCATATATCATCTAAAAAAGTAATTAGTTCGTTTAGAATAAAATTCCATTTGTCTGTACTGTTGTCAGAATCATCGAAATTTGTCCAATCGATGTTATTTATAAATCCCATCAGTTTATCTTTTGTGTATTTCTTGTAGGTACGACCCTTGAATTTAACTGGTTTTTGTTTTCTGACCGTTCTGTTTCTATTTATGTAAACTATTAAGTGATCACTAATATGTACATCCAGTACCCCTGATGCCCTTAGATATTTCGTGTTAGTAAAAATTAGGTCCAGTATACGTGATTACAATCTTGGATTATGAGTTTTAACCATTATGGGCCCTTCTTCTAGCAGGACAAATCTCCACCAGCACCCGTCCTAATGGGAGTAGCCCCTTAAAGGGTTAAACCAATCAATATTGTGTATATGCGGAAAATCGATTATATAGTATTTCCCTTTTCTCCTTAGATAAAGACAAACAAGAGACAGGATGGCTGACGACTCGCCCTCCGCTTTCCGCATGCCGGACCCGTCAGAGTTAAAATCTCAGTTAAAACCAATAAATGAAGGCGGTACACCGTTGTCACCAGCCCCTCTGGTATCCCAGGACTCTACGGTTAGTGATCAAGTCGACTTAGAGGACACCGGTAACACAGAACTCCACCTTGCCTGCATGGACTTCAACGCCAAAGTTGTCCGGAAACTCTTAAAATCTGGAGCTAGCGTGGATAGGACAAACAAACGCGAGCGCTCGTGTCTGCATGAGATGGTGCTCACCTATTTGTCCTTGGACATGGTGGACCAGGCAGGAACGTACAAGAAGCTGATGGACATCATTGTCCTGCTTGTGGAGAACAGTCTGGACGTAAACATGGGGGACCTCAGGTTCCAGACGCCGCTGCATTACGTCGTACGTCACAGGCACCAGGCTGACGTCATCCGGGCCCTGTCGTCGTCAGGCGTGCGCGTCAACCTCAAGGACAGAGCGGGGCAGACGTGCCTCCACCTGGCGGTTACGCACGGTAACCTCGGCAATGTGGAGGCTTTGCTGGAGGCCGGAGCTGACCCCAACGTCACCGACACGGCCGGCACCACGCCCGTCCATATGGCCGCTAAAGGTACGTTTCTTCTGTGGTTTTCTTCTCTTTTTAAAACTTTGTTCGATATCTATACATTGGTCTGGGTAATTATATAGAACGTCCTGACCATGCTGTACAATTCACGGAACGAGATGGTAATTTACGGTTTGTACGGACCGAGGCATTTATGCCGAGTTTCGTACAAACCGTAAATTATCATCGTGTTCTGTGACTTGTACAAGCATGGTTGGACGTTATATATTTACTATATACCCCCAAAAAAATTTTAATTTTAACATCCGATATGTCAGTAAACGTGTATGGCAAGGTGGTCCGTATTTTAGTGTACGGACCAGCGGTCCGTACAGTATTTTACGTCATATGCCAAAACAGTGCGTATTTACAGTATATACGGCATGGGTATATAGTAAAGTTACCTACTGAATATAAAGGCACGATTTCGACAGGTTATGCTTGGAGTTGGTTCCCCACATAGAGATGGACAGAACCAGAAATCTTCATGATGAAATGCTACGACAATGAGATTCTCGGGAGCAAAAAGTCTTAAACCTTCTGTTCTTTATTTTTAATGTCTAAATTCAGATGCATAAATGTTTCTCTACAGTACTGTGACATAATTAACAGTCCCGTTCCTACTTCAGAACGGCACCATGTGAAGGGGCTGTCCATAAATTATGTCACACTTTTTTAGGGCATTTTTAGGACCCCCCACCCCCCTGTCACACTTTGTCACTCATTTCATACCACCCCCCCCCCCCCCAAAATATTATGTCACACTTTCCGAAACATATAGTAAAGTGAACCTTTTCAATAAGCTAATACGACCACAAGTGCCTGAGGCCTACTCTTAGACTGTAGTACGTCCCGTTGTCGCCAGGGCCACGGCGCACAGGCTCTCAAACTCGTAACCCGAAGGCGGCGCGGTGCGTGGACGGACTAGCCTACTCTCTGCATGCTGTACGCGCTGTCAGCGCTCGCAGCACCCCCTGTCGTGGTTTTTTCTCTCAGCCTATTGGTTGTGTCTCTCATGAATATTTAGCAGGGTCGTGGTGCCTTGGCTGGTTCCCCCTGCTGCTAAGAGCTAGCAGGCAGGTAGTACCGCCCGGGTGGAGGGCTGGCAGAGGTTGACCGCTGGTATTGGAGTGAATCATCGGAAGTCATGGACAGACCCGGGAACCAGCTAAAATTTCAAAACATCAACGGACATCGCGATAGTTCCGATGTGTTTAGCACAAGCAATAAACTTCATCTAAGTATTAAATTGATACAATTCAATTAGAAGATATAGATATAACTAATGATATCTTATTATAGCTGGAATAATTTTCGAAAACGATTTTTGGTGACTTTGACAGGTGCTTGAGCGATAATAGGGGCCGCAGGCGCTTGACAATTAGTTTTGACAGTGTTTCTTGGTCAGAGATCGACTGTCAGTATGTGTAATATATTCCAAAACCAAGGCATGTATACAAAACTTCATTTTCATATTAGATCTGTTCTAATATATCTAGTTACAGAGTGCATTTTCCATTATTTGTGGTTCCTTCTCAGACTGGCAACCCATTCGCCATTTTGTTTGTTTTGAATCTGGTGGCTTCCACTCCACTCACTTGACAAACCAGTGCAGACAGTCCAGTCATAAAGTGTCAGTATGGTTTGAATGTTCAACAACATATACAGGGATATAATATTTCATTTCCATATCATATTTGGTTCAATTCATTAACTGACTGTATCATTTCGCCTGTTTTCAGTTCTCTTGCATGTCTCCACCCATCTTGTTTTGTTTTGATTCTGATACGTACAGTGCGCATGCACGCGGTGGTCAGAATCTGTCCACCGATCGGGCTCTCCCTACGGTCTAATTCCGCCGTGCCCCCTAGCGGATGACCAGGGAACCAGCGTACGTGGTGCCCTGTGTGCAGCAGTTGGTGCGTTGCCTGATGCTGTGTGTGTACCTCCCTGCACTCTCGGGTGGTGTTGGGTTATGGTGTTGCCCTCTGTGGTTGTTTCGGTGTAGCTGCATTTTGGTTGCTGCCATCGTGAAGGGGTGTGTACAGAGTGCTGTATTCATGGGATTCTAGGCTTTGATTGTGATTATAAGAGCTGTTTTATAGCCGTTTTGACTTGTGGTTTTGACAAAATTTCGTTGTCTCATCAGGTGTGGTCCGTAATCGGTTAATCGTGGCCTTCCACTAGGTGGAAAAGTTGAATTTACAGGTATTAGGCTTGTATGTCAGTTGGGTTTTTTTGGGGGGGGAGTGTGGTGAATACAATATTTGGTATTGTAACAGGGCCTCAAGCACTGTTGTCGTGCAGGGCACACCACTTTTGTCAGTGGATTTTTGTATTTTTTCGTTCACTCAGAATCTTTTTTACGTGGCTTTGATGGTGGTGTGTCCTAACCATACCGACTGTCCATTGTATTCAAGCCGAGTTTTGAGTTTGTGAATCCAATTAAACTCAATTCTATTCCGGAGCCTGGCAGCTTCGGCGCTTTCCGGGTGTCTGTATATGAAGTCCACGATGTAGACCTCCGCGTTTGTTTTCCTGTTGTGGTTGCGACTGTTGAAGTGTGTCAGTACTTCGTTTTTACCTTTTTTGTGTTCAATGCTTGCCAAGTGTTCTCGTATTTGTTCTTTTACCTTTCTTTTGGTTTGGCCCACCTACTGTGCATTGCAGGTTTTACACTGTAGGCAGTAGATGACGTTGGAGCTGTTGCATGTTATGTTCCATTTGCTCTCGTGTTTCCTTTTCGTGGTCTTTGATGTTATTACACCACTCTTGTTGAGTAGCCTGCAGTAGTTGCAGTTGCTCTTTTTGCATTTGTTCTCTGTTTTGTGTTTGTGTTGATTGCAACAACGTTAACCCCATGTCTACTTCAGAACAGCATCGCATGGAGGTACTGCAGCCTTACTTTAAGGTTGTGTGAGTAGATGTACTATGACATGATGAACCGTCCCGTTCCTACTTCAGTGTGGCATTACATTGTGTATTACAGCCACTACTGTAACCCCTCCAGGACGAATGGTACCTTGGAGCATGAACAGCCTAAGGATGAATGGTGCCTTGAGGTATCAACCTGCGCAGAATGAATGATGCTTCAAGGCATCATTTCTATCAAATGTACAAAATTGTTTTCAACAAAGAATTTATAGATCAACCAACGTAGAATTTTCACAAAATGTAGGTATTACATGGTATTTAATATTCTAAGGCAAATGAGAAATTGATATTTAGGATGGCATATCATATCACGTGATGAAACTATCAAAGTCTAATGCTTGTTGCTGGAAATTATGCATCTATACCTCAATATGATCATCCCCTAGTGGTACACACTCACTAGCCATCCTTCTCGTCCATGTTGCCCTGCCACAGGAAGGGTTGACATTAACAGTCCTGTGTCTACTTCAGGAGGCTATTATGGAGGTACTGCAGCCCCTACTTTAATGTTGTATGATACATGTACTGTGACATTAACAGTCCTGTGTCTACTTCAGGAGGCTATTATACATGGAGGTACTGCAGCCCCTACTTTAATGTTGTATGATATATGTATTATGACATTAACAGTGATGTGTCTACTTCAGGAGGCTATTATACATGGAGGTACTGCAGCCCCTACTTTAGTGTTGTATGATACATGTACTGTGACATTAACAGTCCTGTGTCTACTTCAGGAGGCTATTATACATGGAGGTCCTGCAGCCCCTACTTTTGTGTTGTATGATACATGTACTGTGACATTAACAGTCCTGTGTCTACTTCAGGAGGCTATTATACATGGAGGTACTGCAGCCCCTACTTTAGTGTTGTATGATACATGTACTGTGACATTAACAGTCCTGTGTCTACTTCAGGAGGCTATTATACATGGAGGTACTGCAGCCCCTACTTTAATGTTGTATGATATATGTATTATGACATTAACAGTCCTGTGTCTACTTCAGGAGGCTATTATACATGGAGGTACTGCAGCCCCTACTTTAATGTTGTATGATACATGTACTGTGACATTAACAGTCCTGTGTCTACTTCAGGAGGCTATTATACATGGAGGTACTGCAGACCCTACTTTAATGTTGTATGATACATGTACTGTGACATTAACAGTCCTGTGTCTACTTCAGGAGGCTATTATATATGGAGGTACTGCAGCCCCTACTTTAATGTTGTATGATATATGTATTATGACATTAACAGTGATGTGTCTACTTCAGGAGGCTATTATACATGGAGGTCCTGCAGCCCCTACTTTTGTGTTGTATGATACATGTACTGTGACATTAACAGTCCTGTGTCTACTTCAGGAGGCTATTATACATGGAGGTACTGCAGCCCCTACTTTAATGTTGTATGATACATGTACTGTGACATTAACAGTCCTGTGTCTACTTCAGAACGTCATCACATGGAGATACTGTAGCCCCCATTTTAATGTTGTATGCTACAAGTATTATGACATTAACAGTCCCGTGTCTATTTTTTTTTTTTTAATATTTTATATATTATATATTTTTTCAGATACAACAATTTCGGACAGGTACATATTAAAAACATCGAGATTATTATGATAATCATTAAGTATAGTAATAGCTATTACATGGGACGTTCTCAGTCCCGTGTCTACTTTAGGACGTTATTACATGGAGGTACTGCAACCCCTATTAATATTGTAAGATACATAGTCAGCTTGTGTTACAACTGACAAACCAGTAATTATTCTCTAAGTAATCAAGTGTAAACATGTGTGTACAGATACTCCCCTACCCTAAACCACTACAATTAAAAAAAATATATATATATATATATTTATATATATATATATATATATATATATATATATATATATATATATATATATATATATATATATATATAAATTATTTAAACTAGTAGCTTGCGTTGCAACTACAAAATGGGATACCCTATATTACTATGAATGCTCCATGAAGTATTTATGTTTTATTATTACTTGGTCCTGGGCCACTGGCCATTGAGTATATGTGTGTATATATATGTGATATTATGACTGTTGATGTCACTATTGATTTTCTATTATGTCAGTTCTGAAATCACCTCATTTCATTCCATCACACCTAAATAACAACCATGTATGTCATACAAATGTGAAATGCAAATGAACACAGTATATTGTATTACTGTATAGAAAAATGGTCAACGACACAACTGCATATTTGCTAATGACTCTGAATGTTACGTTGTAAACCGACGGACCGTGCGGAAGAACGGTTAATCCGAGCACGGACATCCAGCTTTGTATGTGATGAAAACACTAATAAATCTGCTAAAAAAAAAAAAAAAATGTACTATGACTTTAACAGTCTCACGTCTACTTCAGGCCGCCATCACGTGGAGGTACTGGAGCGCCTTCTGCGGTGCGGGGCCAGGGTTGACGTCACGGACCGGGCCCTGAAGACGCCGCTGCACGTGGCCGCCAAGGCCGGGCGTCAGGACGCCGTTGTCGAGCTGCTCGAACGAGGCGCCGACCTCCTGGCACGTGACCACAGCGGCCTCACGCCGCTACACCTGGCGGCCGGCAACGACATGACAGGTACGGGGTGGTTGTGTTTTATTCCTCACAAATATTGGTAGTATTACAATAATGACAGGAAATGCAATATATCCCCATGCTACTACAGGATTTTTTGCTTCGTTGTAAATTAGTTCAATTTGTTGGAAATCGCTCATATATTAATCATTATAAATGTATAGCAAATGTAAAATTCCTAGTTCCCCTTCAGTATGGAATTATTCCTGTGAGTATTAAGTCCAGTATCAATGAAAAAGCAGTTTACAAGAACAACAAACAAAACGATTGATATTGTTCCCTTCTTAAAAGCAAGGTAGGAAAACAAACTGTCGTTTGATCTAAAAATTGTTACAAACCCACATACCGGCAATATACCTGCCCTGACGCCTTTAGGTAGAAGAGGCGTATTTTTGTGTCCATGAGTGAGTAACGATTTTCAAATTAAACGCCACGTCAGATTTCCTTTTACATTCAAATGTTTTTAATTGATAATAAATTTCCTGAAATTGCGTTCAAAGTCCAATTTGGGTGCGCGGTTTTCTGCTGGTCCATGAGTGTCATTCCTGAAACTACATATCACATCTTACTAAAATACCTCACTATTCAGTACACTGTCTTAAGTATATCGGGCAAATTCCTAGTCTTAATAGGAAATAATTGGAGATCATGGTTGATCTTATAGAGAACGTGTTTATACGAGGCGAAAACCTGGGGCCCCCACCCTACCCTACCCAGTACATATCCATAAGTATCCACCTCAATCACCAGCTCTCTTCCTACATAGTGCGGAACATCTTAAGCCCCATTCCTATACTTGACTCTATACGGCACATAGCCTACCATGTTTCCCTGGTCATCCGCTAGTTGACTTACAGGGAGTACGGTAGCGCAAGTCGGGTCCGACCTCTGTGATATTCAATCTACTGGCGTCCCTCGAGCGTACCAGCCACCGGATATTCCTGGGGCCCGTTTAATAATCTAGACTCCTACATTGACCCTCTTCACACTGGCGCCATCTTGTAATGGCCGCCTATGCACGTCAATCGAAAATGAGGCGAGCCCTCTCCACTGAGTCCTGAGCATAATAAAATAACTAGTGTTTCTCTAACATGAAAAATGGAAATCGCTCTAACATCTACACTAATCGGCCGATTTGTATAAACAATACATTTTTAGAAAGCTGAGACTTAAGTCTATCTGTTGGGATATACATGATGTACCTGTGTTATGGATAGAATTTCCTGTCATAAAATAAAGATCGAAATTGTTTCAATGAATAACATTAAAATATGTTACTTTCCTGTTTTCACAGCGATTTAATTAAAAATTTACAGCGACGACCTATACAAATAAGCATCCTACCTTCTTAGGAATTTCAAAACGATTAAAATGATACCAATATTACTAGGTTGTGATAGATATTTCCTGAGGTAATGGACTAATACTGCATCAGCGGATTGTCAGGAAATCTGGGAATTTGTCATAAAAAATCTAGGCTTTTTTTCTAACTTGAAAAAATGTGACTTGCTCTGGCTTTGTGTATAACAGGCCGATCATTATAAATAAAGCATTGTTAGAAAGCTAAGCCTCTAAACTATTCGTTGGTATACATATCATATACCCATGCCTTGCTTACGATTTCCTGTGATAGCTTCAAAACTTAGATTTTTTTCTGATAAACTCCCAGATTTCCTGACAATTAACTGATGCAGTATTAGTCCATTACCTCAGGAAATATCTATCACAACCTGGTAATATTGGTATCATTTTAATCGTCTTGAAATTCCCAAGAAGACAGGATGTTTATTTCCATAGGTCATCGCGATAGATTTTTTATTAAATCACTGTGAAAACAGGAAGGTAACATGTTTTGTTTTCTTTTTTCACCAAACTAATTTGGATGTTCAATCCATGACTAGAAATCTTAGCCATAACACATATATATGATATTATATCGACAGATAGGCCCAAGTTTTGGCTTTTTTAATAATGTTTTATTTATAAACCTCGGCCTTTTATTCACGACACAACAGCAAATTACATTTCTAGTTAACTCTGTGCTTATGGTTGTGAAGCCATGCTGTTGACCCAGGTAACGTATCACGCCTCGTTTTCGAATCCGAGTCTGTGGCTGATTCCCGGAAAGCAGTGGCTAGCCACATGCAACCAGCGCAACCCGATTGCAGCGCCACGCTTATGTGCAAGTGGTGAACACCCTTTTCTGTACCTCGTACAGGGGTTATCGTTTAATGATATTTAAGTCTTTTTCCTATGATAATATTAGCCTCCATAAGGTTGTCCATAAGCGTTGAAGAAAGTCGACCCACATCGTCCCTGGGTCGCTATGGCGTACAGAAAATGGCCTACATGTAAGATCCTAGATTATTCAACGGGCCCCCGATTCACCTATACTCAACTTTGTATGTACCACTCACGGATCGTTCGCTAATTTCATTTAACATAATGGAGATTTATTCTCCAAATTGGTTGTTAAATTATTGATAGTAACTATAAGTACTCCGTCCTATTTCTGACAGGGAAGACGTGTACGACGATCCTGCAATGGGCGAACCGCAACAGAATTCCGCTAGATGTCAGCGCCGTCGACAAGGTGTACCAAGAGACGCCCCTCCACAGGGCAGTACGCATGCGCATGACTCACAACATCCGGCCCCTGGTGCAGGGCAAGGCCCGGATGGGGATACAGGACGTTTCTGGAGACAGTGCCCTCCACAAGGCTGCCACCTTACAGGAGATAGGCACCTGGAAGCATCTTATGGCGGCTGGGTATAACTACGCGCATCTCCAGAACCACATGGGACTCACTGCCTTCCAGCTGGCTGCAAAGGCCAATAACCACATTGCAATGTCAATGATGAGGCAATATGGGATTAATGACTATTAGTTAAATCTGCCTCTTTATCATTTATTCCTGTCTTATCTAAATAGTAAGAAGATAAATCAAAACGAGTATGTCGTTTGAGAAGAATGATGATACTGATTTTCACCACAGCAAATTCCTCCTCTAGAAAAATTCCGCGTTGTGGATTAGGGATGAGTGATTTTATTATCCACCTAATACAAAGTGTCCATAGAAAACACATAGGGAGTTTGTATGTACATACCCGGAGCATACAGATATGTTGTATGCTCCGGGTGGCGCATACGGAAAAATAGTGCGTATGGAAAAATAGTCCATAACTAAAATGAGCTGATATCGACATGTCACTTTTGCAGAAAAGGTGGATAATAAATACAATATAGACTGGTTTCAGATAAAAGCGGTTGTATGCTCCTCGGAGTTGCCTCTACGCAATATCCTCGCATACGCTCGGATATTACTACGCGTCAACTCCTCGGAGCATACGGCCGCTTGTATCTGAAACCAGTCAATATTGTGTATGTATCCTACGCAGGACGGACGTTTGGGTTTATAGATATCTACACCATGGCACAGACGCTCTTATAGGCTGTGTCTACTAATGTTTTCATAGTAGAGGGCATAGACAACAGGTTTGACGTGTATCACGCATGCATAATGGCTACATTGCACTGTAAAAAAATTCCCGTGAATTTTACTGTCTTTACCTGGCAACTGGGGTGCCAGGGAAATACCGTAAATTGTACGGGTGACCGTAATATAATTCTGACCGTAAATTTTCACTGTCCTAAACTGCACTTTGCTAGCGGTTTAAACCTGTAATATATTTCAGACCATACATTTTCACTGTAATAAACTGTATTTTCAAAACGGTTCAAACCTGTAAATACGAAGGTGCAAAGCTGAATGAAATATACTACATGTACAGCCCTTCAATATGCATATACCAGAAAACTTGTTATTGAGGTTCCTGAGAACTGTTACATGTAGAGGAACATCCATAAGGTATGTACACAGAATTTCTGAAAAATTTTAAACTGACCGTAGATTGGGAGAATTACAGTCCTCAATATGTTTACAGTTAAATACCGTTTTTTATACCAAATATACGGTATGGAACTGTGGATAAGATTACAGTGATATACTGTCTTCGTTTACGGTAGTATCCCGTATATTTTACTGAAATTTTTTACAGTGTGGGCGTCCGGCATGGATAGCTCACCAACATATATCTATCTACGTCGGTGTATAAATATCACTTGTATGTTGCGTACGTCTGGTTTAAACATTATCAAATTATGGTAAACATTGATGTATCTACACTCCCCGAATACAACCGTATAAAGATTAATTACTCATATATGTAGTTATATAGACGTCTGCGTCAACACTGGGGTCGGGCGTATACATATGAAAGCCGCAAGAAAGAATATGTCCTTTACGCATTCTTACATACATCTTCATCATCATACATACATACATACACATATACATCTACGTCAATATTTGGGTCGGGCGTAGACAAACAAAAATACGTAGAAACACTATAGACTGGAATCATATAACAAAAAAAGTGCTTCAAAAACTTTCTAGAGGCATTTTTTTTAGTAAAATAGGTCAATATTTGGGTGTAGATTTCGAAAAATAATTTTACCAACCTATGTTAGTTATTCATACTGACATTTATCCAGGTCAATATTGGGGTGGGGCATAGACTTATGCAAACTTTATATCTACGTTAACATTGGTGTCGGGCGTAGATGTGTAATCTGGTGCACAGGGGTATATTTTCACCATATTATATATCTTCATTAACAAGGTCAACATTAAGAAATTATAATAGGATAGCCAATAGTGAATAAAGCACTTAATATAACCAGGTGTGTACAGACAAGAAAACACACTTTTTCGAAACCAATTCTGTTTTTTCAATTAACATGCAAAACATATATACAAAAGAGTCTTGGTTTTCCAGGTCATTGCATCTGGAAAAGAGTATGTATTGTGATGTACAACAAGTGATAACAAGTCAACGAATATGTCCATGATATAATAATTCATTCCATTTGCACGAGAGTCCAGTCATTCATATTAAAGACAAAGTAGAATAATAAAGTCCAGTTCATACTCTTATTATCTTGGATAACTGTTTCTCTCCAGTTCAGAAATACTTTGCTCAAAGATGTCGATGGTATTCAGTCATATGCACAATATCCACTCCCAATAGTACAACCTTTTCGTGGTGAACTGTACGGGTCCAGTTCTCGTGAAGTCTGGATGCAAGCAGATCGCGGGGTGTTTGCTTTATTCACATTCCAAAGTATATTACAAATCTATCCTAGGCCCTGAGCCAGTGCCCAGAGTTTCTGGTCCTCCTTGAAATATACAAAACTATTGATTAAATATACAATTGGTTCCGATTCATTCCATTCCACAGCACTCTTATACATCACTTTAATTTTTGAATTTCTCATGTATTAGGTTTACTGACCTTATAAACAAGCACATCGTATTCCCTTGTCACCAACCCCCCGTTGCCCATGAGTAAGTTCACCCCAGACAGTTCTTTGGACATGAATTTGCGGAAATGTGCTGTCCCTCTAGCTTTTAGGTTTGGTTTTAGGTTTAGGTTGGCTATCTGGTGCAGTCTGAAGGTCGGGGGGAGGGGGAATTGTTCTGGCCAATACAAATACGTAACTCCCTATTTTGCATTCTTTGAATCTTTCCAAGTTTATATTCAAGCATAACGTCATAGAGGAGGTCGCCATAGTCGATGTATCATAGAACCTTGGTCTTGTAGATACTAATTGTACTATTCACAGTTAACTACTTCCGTATTTTTGTTTAATATGAAGAGTTTGTGTGAGACCATATTAACCATATTATCATATTGCTTACACATGTTTAGTGTCTGGTCCTGAACTAACCCTGGGTACTTATACCTAATTTCTCTTTCTATACTTTGTTCGTTCGATATTTGCAAAATAGCTGTTGACGTAATGGTATACGTGTATTTGGTTCCCAGTATCTTCGGCAAGTAATATTCTTTGTTCTCCGGAATTACCTTCTTTTTTTTTATCTCTTTCCAAAATATCTGGTTATCTGATTTGTAACTTTCCAGTCTGTCATTGATAAAGTTTGCCTTACTTCGATCACTTTTTTGTTTTGTTCCGCAGTCGTTTTGCCTTCAACCAATTATCGACCTTGTTTGTTTTGTGGGTCCACGTTCTTAAAAATAGGTCGTTTATCTCTCTGCATAGCCAAGGATCGTTTGACTCCCTCACCTTAAAACTTTTGCATGGGCTTTGTTGGTCTAACGTATCACCTTTTACCATGGGGACCGATGACGATGCTAGGACGGCAGGTCGTCGCTGCAAGAAATTTAACATATGTTACATTGATATAAAGATAGATTCAGTACATAACTGATGATTCCAATTAGTGTACATATTATGGACATTTTTTGGTTATTTTGACTTTTGTTATACTAATATGATAAGTAACATCCGCATACTCCTGTATATATTGGCCACTACCTCTGTCTCCACTCTGTTCTGACTTTTGAGGTTGGTGTTGTTGAGTCTGGGCCTTGTCCATGAATTATCTTACTTAAGAAATATTCATAGCTCTCAAAATCGATAATAAAGCCTACATAATTGTTATTTTATTCAAAATATTCACAAAATGAAATAGGAACATGGAAAATGGCTTCAAAAGAAGGAAATGGCATACTCCCCCAGACAAAGGTCCAGGCAATATGAAAAATCTGCAGGGACAGTGAAAAACACATAATCATCAATATTACGATGAGTTGGTCAAAAGAAGTAAAGGATGGTGCCAATGTAGTGATATAGCGTGCATTGGTGTCGATTTATTTGAGGAACCTATGCCGTAATAAGCACAAGTACAATTCTTACCAGGATTATTGGGACCTCAGGACCTCAGGATTTCTGCACAGGGCTGGAGCGGGCTCCTTGTTGGTGGACTGCCGAAACTGTCAAACCATTCACGCTCGTAGCCCGAGACTCACTGGGCAGCCATTCTCGCGATCGTCTCTTTTTGTTTCCATTGTTTTTTTGTTGTTAGTTTTTTTTTAATCATTATTATTATTTCCAAAATTCAATAAAACCGACTGTATAAACATGTGTTCACTCGAACGGTGAACAATGGACTATCCTTTTGGCTACATGTACACAATCCAACGCCGAACAGAAAGCCTCTGAAAGAAAATGTATCAAGATATGGCTCTTCCTGGTACAATGTTTATTCACTGATGCATAAAATATACCCTTAATCAGAGCCGTTTTGTCTAAAGATATAGTAATCCATTATCTTTGAGCTCACTCCCTTCATTTTTTTTTAAATTTCATCCCCCTCCTTCTTTTGTCTAGTCCCCCCCCCCCCCCCCCCCATTTCATCCAATTCAGAATTGATCCCTCTATAAGGCCCGGCGTCCACCTACTACGATAGAAATTTAGACCTGCCGATATGGCACCGATACAAAAAGCAAATATCGGAGACATATCGGGAACGTGCAGAATCGTCTAGACATGCCAGTCCACCACGCATTGTATGGGGGTTTTATCGGCGTCTGATCACAGAGAGGTGGTCAACTGCCCCGATATTAGGTAACCTTCCGACACGATTTTGATTTTGTATCAGAAGGTGCATCGTAGACCATATCGGAGCCATATCGTAGTAGGTGGACGCCGGGCCTTAGAAACAAATTGTCCACGATACAAAATCAAAATCGCGTCGGAAGGTAACCTACTATTGGGCCAGTTGACCACGTTTCTGCGATTAGACACCGATAGAAAACCCATACAATGCGTGGTCGATTGGCATGTCTAGACATATGTCTACGATTTTGCACCTTCCCGATTTGTCTCCGATATTGACTTTTTGTATAGCAGCCATATCGGTAGGTCTTAACATCTATCGTAGTAGGTGGACGCCGGCATTAAGCAACCAGTTCCTCCCGTTCGACTTTGAACCTATGAGATGTCTTATCGAACTATACTAGCCTATAAACATGTATATTGTGATATTCCCTATTTTGACCCCCTGAATCCTTACAGGTCTTTCCATTGATTTATCACAAAGAAATGCACATTTCCGATTATCTACCACTAAGAAACCTCTGAACGTGTTCCATTTTGCAATATGCATCCTCGCCAACGCTGGATAATCCTTGAAAATGAGGAATGTTATGATAATACATTTATAAAAAGATTGTTCAATTTGTGTACACATTGTTGTTGAAGATGGTTGCACATGGTGCTCGTAGTGTTGGTCATTGCAGGGTTCAGGTCAAACGCGAATCTTATCCTCTGTTTCGCGGCTAATATAATAAAAGTATCCTACTTGCCATGAAACCTATCACTGCCTCGTCCAAGCTGGTGCTGCTTCCAGGTGTATTAAATCAAACTAGCGACTTCGTCGCTTCGCATCCCCCTCTCCCATAGTCTGTTCAAGGTACGTTCCCTGCTAGTGCTGTTCCCCTAAAGATAGGGGGACAGCACTTAGTGGTGCCCCCTACTATTAATACCTGGAACTATCATTTAGTTCTCGACCATCATTTCACGTGACACCGATTTTACCGACTACGAGAATCTCACTCTCGTGGCCCTTCAATCTCCACCCCTAGGTCTGGTTCACTATGTCTCTATGTGCGGGAGCCACTTCAAGCGGATTCGACGGAATTCTACCGTTTTAAATATAGTTACCTACTATATTTAAAACGGTAGAATTCCGTCGAATCCGCTTGGAGAATCTCCCGCACATAGGGACAGAGTGAACCCAATCTAGGGTGGGAGACTGAAGGGCCAAATTGCGCTGGTAGTCGGTAAAATCGGTGTCACGTGAAATGATGCTTGGGAACTATTTTGGTAGTTTCCGGTATTAATAGTAGGCGGCGCCACTAAGCCCTCACCCTATTTCAAGTACGACGTGACGAAGTCGCTAGTAGGTAATTAAATCTCACTATGGAATGAGTGGAATAAAGTTCATACCCCAATATAGATCAAATATATCGACCCTATTCGTAGAACTACACAACTCCCATACAACAAGATAATCATTTCCAAATCAAAACATACAAAATTGGATGGTTTAGGGAGAGTCGTCACAGGATGAGTTGTGCGGTCACATGAGTACCTATGAGCTGCTCCGTGACAGCTTCTGAAAGTGCCCACCAGACGGCGTGGTGGTGGGGTATTGTTGTTAGGTGAGTACTGAAGGAGGCGCTCTCGTCAGGTCTCAGCAGGACTGAGAGTGAAATGGTAGTGTTTTGTGAATAATCATCACCCACTTTGGGCGCATGGCAACAGGACGGCTAATATATAAAGACAATGGTCAAGTGAATTCATCTATATACGATCGAACGACTTACAACACACAATATATTATAGTGACTACTTAAAGAAATAATAATCAGAAGAAAGGGTTATCAAGTGCATTTCTTTCCTTTTTCTCATCAAAAGTACCTGTAGGTTAAATAAAAATTACTCATGTTGTTAATTAGTGAACATTAAAAAAACGCATGCAGAACACTATGAGTTCAGTTATTATCAGTTCTATGTATTTCTCTGTTTCTAAAATAATTGCAAAATTAGACATTTCCAGGTAACCTATGTAAAATGGAATTCCCAGGAGAATGTGTTATATATTCATTAGAATGTTGAATAATTAAATGTGCAATAAATAAAAAATATATATGAATGATTTTATTTTTCAATTCATAAATCCATATTGTACAAGACAGCTGATATGCATCATTGTTAACGATAGCATTGTGATTCTGTCTGCATGTATATACCCACTTAAAAAGGTATACTGGGTTCATTCATCAAACCGCGCACAGAGTTCAATAGTAGCCAAAAATAAAATCACTTAAAATACACCGATTATCACCCAGGACAGCATTGACCTATGATTTATATGGACAAGAGATGATCATATAATATCAAAAGATGTTACGTGTTTGAGTCTAAGTTTATTTATGTCATATATTGTTGGAGCCAACACAATGCGTGACATAAATAAACTCAAACTCAAACGAGTGACGTCTAGATTTTATCCTACCCCGTTTCCACAATTTTAGAATAATAGAAAAAAATGTCATAAACAACACTTTTTGTCACACCCTTGACATAAACAAATTTCATGTTAAACCTATGGCGGTTTTTTTTTTATTAAGGGTAGGATAAAGAGTGTATCTGTATATAGTATACTGTATTTCAGCTTGATCGACATTGTATGGAAACAGTTTTTAACATTCAAAGCAAATCGTTTGAAAAAAAATCTTAGAAAAAGGAACACTTGATAGTTACAAAGAAATAGTTCTTTGACAGTTAATAGACTGTTCCGACCTCTTGGATTTTACCCGGTGGCCAGTGTAGCTGGATGAGCGTCAGGTACAGTAATAAGAAAGAACAATTCCTTGAATCTAAAGTGTTAGAGGCTGGCACAGACATGTAAACCGTTCATGAGAATTGATATACCATAATAAATATGGCACTGCTGCAATACAAACAGTGAATATGCATTGAATATATCTGCAATACAGTGACAGAAGCTTAAGGGAGAAAGTCTCCATGACCCCACCCCTAATTCTGGTATAAAAAGTCACTAACAAGTCTCCCTAAAATACCATTGATTAATCAATCATCACATACAACCTTTGTGTGGATCTGGTGCTTTAAAACATCTACTACAAAATACCATGAAAAATGAAGTATGACATCCCTTTTTTAAGGAGGATTTTAGGCAAATTCCACTGGAGACCTTTGGAGTTCTTCACGTTTTTCCTAATCAAAATGACCTGATTTTCAATCTGGGACAGTCTGTTGCATTGTGGGAAGGATCCTTCTCCTTCTATTAGCATATTCATGATGTAAACATTGGCCAATGTGGTTTGTTATTGTTTTGACAGGTCAAGTTTAACCCTCCGATAGGAATACAAAACTCCATTATTCAAATCATTTATCTATCTGGGTAGACTAATTTGGTAGTGGAGAACACGATTCTGGTATTTATTTCCACTTATATTTAACCGTTAACGTGTTATTCCCTTCGTCAAATAACGCGGATCTTGACCTATTTCCGCGTTGAACGCGCTTGATTGACCCAGAAAACGCCGCGGTGCATGCTGGACAGGCCTTCGCTCCCCCCCTGGATGAGCGTGTTCTTCACGGTTGTAGTTGAAGCGGTGTACTGCGTACCTAACCCGGCGTTTACACTAGACGATTCTGGTTGGCGATTCTGGCATTTTGCACCACCTGACGACTTTCAGCAGTAAAAAGCTAAAAACGATTAGTGTAAACGCCAAGTGCGTGGCGACTGCAGATCATCTGGTTACATCCTATAATCCAATTAGGCAGCACCTGGCCTTTTTCCACAGGCTGGTGTCGCACGTTATCTACATGGTTACGTAATGCCTGCAGCCAAACATACCCCTGGCAACGTATTCTTTAGCATTGGAGCACTGAGTGTATGAAAGTAATGCGGTTATAATACCCCTGTACATCATTTCCAGGGAAATAATAATGATTGCATCGTATTCTGTGGTACTCCAGCTCAAATCTGGTATGTCATGTGTGAGTAGATATAGTGATGGCTTGATATAGTTATATTCAGAGACACCAGAGGATGCCACCAGTAACTCACTAGCACTGGAGCACCTCCAGTTTCTTGTAATCATTCTTCATGATAGAGTTTCTATACGGAGGTTACGATCACACCATCATTAAGCCTATATGTGTGTCCTTTTGTATCTATGAGTTGCCACATCCCGAGAGAAATAAGGTATCTTGGGAAACAAAATATGCCTCTTATACCCTTAAAATAATCACTGATTTTGTGTGTGAGTTTTGACTTCAGCTTCCTACATTTATATAATGTTCAAAACAATCTTGAATTCGTCAAGCCTTTGATGTGGATCCCTATTATAAAGACAGTTATATTGATAAATGCCAAACCCAATATGATAGCAGTAACATAAATATTTACCAGATTTAGACAGTGGGGGACAAATATATGAAGTGTTATGGCCACTGTCTCCTTATTGACATGTATGTGTATAATATACATACACATAAGCATATATACTAACAGTAGAGCTCCATTCGGCTTCCACTTCATAAATCATTGTCATATAGGACCCTTTATCGACACTCAATGTGTTAAATCTAACAAATATATGAAGTGCTATGGCCACTGTCTCCTTTTTGACATGTATATGTATAATATACATACACGTAAGCATATATACTAACAGTAGAGCTCCATTCGGTTTCCACTTCATAAATCATTGTCATAAAGGACCCTTTATCGACACTCAATGTGTTAAATCTAACAAATATATGAAGTGCTATGGCCACTGTCTCCTTTTTGACATGTATGTGTATAATATACATACACATAAGCATATATAGTAACAGTAGAGCTCCATTCGGCTTCCACTTCATTGTTATATAGGACCCTTTATCGACACTCAATGTGTAAATCTACCACTATAAAAGTATAAGGGTGGGGACCCAGAGACCCCCTCTTCTCTTCCCCCCACACACACAAAAGTGTGCGGTGATAAAACAGATCTGTATTGTACTATGTGAGATAGAGTGGTATATACTATACATCCCTTACTATGTGATGGCGAGCTTTCAAAGTGTCCCAAATGGTGCATGTAATATCACAAATAAATCGGGGCCTTTGCTGTTTTACCTTCCTCGCCACATATAACAATATGATTTAAACGACACAAAGCATGCCATTGTACTATGCAGATGATTTCATGTTTTGAATTACATTATCAATATTTTAAAATGTCCTTTTTTCTGCTTGAATCGCTGGTGTGGGTTTTTGTTTGCAAAATTTAGAAACGATTTGTCTTCTAATTCTGCTAGTATATGTAATACAAGCACATAGGAGTTAAAGTCTGTTATACCATGCCATATTTTCCAGTTGAGCATATATATATGCCCGCAGCCTATATCAATCATTCATATTTTTTTATTTCTTTTTTTTATTCTGTATCTCACATGGGCAAAAAAGAACATATTATACTCGCCACTTGGCGTACTTCCATATAATAGTCAAAAAGAGGAAAAAAAATAAACAAAACACTACAGATGACAGTACTTTGTAAGCACTGCAGACTCTTTACAGAGACAATGTACTGGTGCGGCAAAAATATCGTACATTATGCCATCCCCTATATTAGTAGCAGCAGTGAACCATATCAATATGTTCTTTATCCCTTAAAAACTTGGCTCTGGTAATTAAAAAATTCTTTTGTCCAGTAAGGACTTGCATTCTCACCATCTTCCCCAGTGTGGCATATGCCCTATAGACTGTGCATTGTCCTTCAGAAGATCTTTTGCCCACGATACGCTTTTGCACTCGGAACGCATCTCGTACCTATCTCGGATTATATGTACTTTATCCCTGATATAGAGTAGACAGAGATATACCACTCCAAGAAAATGCTCACCCGATCGTTGGGCAGCCTTTCTGCACCTGCGTCACTGAGGGGTGGGATTTTTAAAACCTGTTAGATTGCCCAAAATAGGCTAATCTAACGTTGATGTTGTATTAACATATCTCATAAATGCAAAAAAGACAGTTTTTGGTGCATCTTTTGAAAGTCTTTCATTCCAACATAGGGCTTTGTATAGCTCTGAGGAATTTTTCCTTCCGAAAATCGACAAAACTGTGATATTCTTTTGTTTTTCAGGATTTTCACTTTTTTTACAAAATCGTTGAGCTAATTGGTTCTGTCAACTTGCTTAAACCATATGTTATGAAAAGTGTAGACAACATAGTTTTGAAAAATTGGTTTCCGACACCCGAATATTGAGAGGATAATACTAATAAAATATTCATCACTAGCAAGCTTCGCCGAACGGTGAGTGGCAACAAGATGCTAAAATTGTGAATAATGCGATTATATCTCAATCCTTTAGTGCATCTTTATTTTCTATATCACACTGGTGTTTGAGATGGGGATGGTTTCCTTAATCACTTTCAATATTGTGTATCAGACTATAAAGCCCCGCACCCACTAGTTACGACATGCTACGACAAGTGTTACGACACACTCCAACTCAGAATTTCTCTGTCATAGCCCAATGGCAGCACTCTAGTCGGAGCGCCTCCAAGCGTTTCGGAGCTTGAGGTAACGGTTTTTTGTGGGAAAATAAGGAGATCACGGAACCGACATGGTCTACGACATGGGCTGCCACAGAATAGAGTTTTCCGCAATTATTTCAAAGACGATGATAGTGACCTAGGGGTTTAAAATAAGTAGTATTATATACATGAACTAGATTCTGTGAAAATTTGAAGAAGGTGACATGGTATTTACTAAGTGAAATTGAACTTATTTCTCATCACCAAGCCATGAAAAATATGACGAGGGCGTTTCTTTTTTTGCTGGATCAACGATAGCTTTTCAGGTGTTACAAAATGGGATTCAGACATAGGTCATACCTTGCACTCTTAATCTAAACTCCTATTATATCACTCATTTTACTGTGTGTAATGTGAAAATAGATAAACATTGTTTTAGCCAAATTTGAGTCGAGTTGATTTTGGGGTTTTTTCAAAAATTTCTTTATTGATGTCTTGTTTACATTTGGTTCCATTTCATCGTGATTTAGTACATTACTTTGACAACAATAAAGCGGCCGTTAGCCCCAGCTTTTATACATTAGCTGGTTTTCATCACTTGGCTATCAACATATTAGATAACATATAATTTCAGTATACAGGTGTTTATGTGTAGTATCGTACAGTAAATCTCATATAACAATCCCTGAGATAGTCCCGAAAAGACTAGGTTAGAAGCAATTCATGACATTTTACTGTGGCCACAGCATCGTCTCTTAGAGTCGTTGGTACCAGGGATACAAGTTCAGAGTAGATTCGGGATGGTGTTTACCATAAATTGTTTTGATATATACAAGTTTACTGGTGTCCTCGGACCCAGTTTAAGACACACTCTCAGTGCTTTATTTTGATGGATTTGTAATTTGTCTAATAGTCGTATTGAGCAGTTTCTGAAACGTATATCGCCGTAATCCATATAGGGGACTATACACGATTTGTAGACCCGTAGTGCTGCTTGAGAGGTAAGATAAGCCCTCATTTTGGATAATTGATATAACCTGTACGATAAGGTTTTGAAGAGTCTCGAAAAGTGTGTCTTATAGTCAAGCTGTGGGTTGAGTTGCATGCCAAGATAATTGTACGAGACAAAATTTTGCAATTCAGTGTTACCTATAACAAATCTGAGGTTCGCAGGTTAAGTTTTGCCTCTGGGCACAAAATACATTGACTCAGTCTTGCCCACTTCACTGTGAGTTTGTTTTGCTGGCACCACACAAACATATGAGTTAGATCTGACTGAAGATTATTAAACATAGTGTCTAGGTTGCTACCACTCACAAACAATACGGTGTCATCTACATACAGGCATGAGCTTGCCGTTTTCAGCACGCTATTTACTTACTTACAGATTAAGGACTTTGTATTCAGCTCAACTTTGGAGCTTTTTCTAGCTGTGAACATTATTTATGCAGAGCTTAATAAATAATCGAAGAGAGGATTTATCAAACTTGATATTTATCTCACCAGATTCCTTCAATAATCTCTGATACGCGCGGTGATGAGAAACAAGTTTCTTTTTTTGGAGTGGCCTAATCAGTGTTTCTTTAAAATAAAGTGAATATTGGTCAAATATCAACAGATAATAATGTAAACGTCCATAGGTGGGTAGGGGGGTCGGAATCGTAGACTATTGTGGGAACGGTGTCGTAACTCAAAACCCTTGTCAGAAGCCCACCTCCACGAGTGCAGCACGCTACAATAGCCTTCAGATATGCCCCGACACTCTCATACTTGTTGGAAGCCTCCCGACACTCTCCAACGATTCTAACATATTGGAATTGTCGTTAGTGTGTCGGGAGGCCTCCAACACGGCGCCCGTGTCGGAGCGTGTAACATGCCATGTCGGGGCGTGTCGCAGTCCTTGTTCGACGCCGAGGTCCACGACTGCGATAAATCCCACGCTACTGGCACAGCGTTCGATTCTGTGTCAGGAGACCTATTGGGGTGTGTCGGCAGCCACATAGTAGCAAGTGGGTGCAGGGCCTAAAACATATGCATTAATGCTTTATGAGTGCAGCGGGAACCTTTTTGCAAAAGCTCACTTCTTCGCCGTTGGTTGGTCAGTACTTGCCATGTGTCCTCTGTATATGAGTCACCATGGTATATTTAAAGTCTATTTCAAGTCTGTGGGATTTTATATTAGGAGTAGGATAAAGGCGTGTTCTAGAAAATGTTCTCCGTTATATTACAAGTTTTGGTTTAGTTCCCTGCATCGAGAGAGGGTATCTATAAAGTCTAATGCTCACCAACTGATTCGGGATTGGACAATTAGTTCCCAAATTGTGTAGAAGTCGGGAAACCTGTCGTAGACAAATTAGACATCCCATTGCTCGACCAGCGGCCATCCCAGCGGGATACCAGAGAGGGGCTGGTGGATGTTAGTCCTTAGCAAATCAGTCTTTATCTCACCCCTGGAATAAATGTCCATAGGCTTAACATTGGGAACTCGTTCTCCATGCCCCTATGAGTATTGAAGTCCGTTCTTCATGGTTTATATCCTGTGTGTTGTCCATTCTTTTAGGGTGTACAGGGGTGAGATAAATACAGAAAGCAACTCGTTTTGGTCAAAGAAGTCATTCTCTGACTCGTTTGAATGCTCTGTGATATTCACTCGGCTGTCGCCTCGTTCATATCACGCCACATCAAACTCGTGGAGAACGACGATTTTGACCAAAACTTGTTGGTTTCTTCTTTAATATTAACTGACAGAGATATGATCATGTACCCGGGCGACTTAGCTTGGATTCCGGAATGGTCCCCAATATCCGGCACAACCTCCGACCACCGAGCGGTTCATGGCTCCTCAGGGCCGCCCTGCAGTCGCCTTTACCTCAGAACTCACATTTTTATAACTCCCATCCTATTGCCTCTGCAATTGTCCCGGGAAATATTCCATAAAACATCACACCTTCCAGTTCTACTACAGTCTACATGCCCAATCGGTAGATGTGTATCGATTTAATAATATACAAGCACAGCACATGTATGTGAGGGTACAAAAAATGGTCTCTAGACCGCTAATCTACAATCAAAAATCAGACAAACTGTGTGTGGCACCCCTCTACAATCCTTACCTAGCAATTAGTGAAGGTACCCGATTTTGGAACATCGGCCGACAACTCGTCGGCAACAAAAGAACATCTCAACTGGAGTCATTCACTAAAACCTATAATATAGCGACCCGACCATTATGCCTGATCACACCTTTGCGGCTTTACTTTGCCCGACGAATCCGTCGGGTCTGTCAGAATCGGGTCGCTGTACGCACTTCACAGGCCCGATTTTGATCGGGTCGGGCATTACTAGTGTGAGGGTAATGACTGACTCTGCCCGACCTTAATTGTGTCGCTGTACGCACTTCACCGACTCTTCCCGATTCTGAGAAGGCCATTTCAACAGCGATGCTACGTATCCCCTAGTCCGATTTACAAGTGCCTTATATCGATTTGTAGGGGAGACAGAGGCGATGATGAATCTGAAAACTAATTTCCAATATCTTAATCGGATCAAAAGTTGTACAAATTCATAATGGAGAGGTGTGATCGGCAATCGGCGTTGAGGGTATAAGACAGCGACATTCTTGTTCCCGATTATAATCGGTGATCGGATCGGTGAGAATCTGTGGAAAATGTTGCTCTCTTATGGGCTTTATAGTAGGCTCACCTTTGCCTAGTTGTGCCACATTTACCGACTACGGCCGACTGCGTTGGGATTACATGCCTACGACAAAGTACCATTCCATTGTCGCCAACAAAGGAACATGGGTGTTCCAAAATCGCCTGAAGGGAATTGGTCTTAAAACTTTTCCAGTTCTATAATATTGGGTCTTGGTTGTTTGATACTTTTGCACTCAATAGCAATACTCAAAGTCATATATACGTTACATATATGCATATATATATACACACATATATACGTATATATATATATTTATATATATATATATATATATATATATATATATATATATATATATACATATATGTAATCATATATATATATATATATATATATATGTATTTATATATATATATATATATATATATATATATATATATATATATATATTTGTGAGTGTGTGTGTAATTGTTATACACGCCAATAAAACGTCAATAGTACAGTAAAGATGGATTTTATAACTCTTGATGTGACCTGGCCTTACCTCTGAGCATAGATTCGTACCACAGAATTAGATGTCTACAGATACACTGTACGGGACCACCAGTCTATGACTCATAGGCGAGACGGGATGCTTCACAGAAACCTATTCTGCCTCTGTTTATTAAAAAAAAAACTTTCATGTTTTCTTTTGTGTCATGCACTATCTATCTTGCTCTAGTACACACCCACTGCGAACCTGATATCTTCGAAGTATGCTTATCTAATATTTGCTAGGGGAGTAGTCAATCCACTCGCGTGATTCACATTGAGACCTTCACCTTGTTGCACACGGCACTCTTCCCATTTCCACACGGAACGCTTCACATGGCGGTAACCTACTATTCCAATGGGAGACTTGCCAAGATTGCCGGTTCACGTTTTAGATAAACAACTGACAAATTGTACATAACCCCAATGATTATCAATTTAATGTAGAGATACAGTTACCATGAAAACTGTATATATAGGTATCTTGCAGCATGTTTGGAAATGCAGAGCTTAATAAAGCTGTACGACATATGTACACGTATATATGACAAAAACAGAGGCAACTTGATTAAAAATAAGACAATACCAGACACAGACAAACAGTAAAGGACAATAAAGGGAGCGGTTGAGACAGAGGAATTGGGAGAAAGGGATAAACATTCCCTTCTGTCTTTATATATGTGTATTCTCTTTAAACGATCGCTCTTTTGGTCTCTCCTTTGTTTGCTTCCTCTCGTGTTCTCTCCTTCTTTACCTCAAACTTCATCCCCTCTCGCTAGTCTGCTCTCTTTATTTCTATCCTGTCCCTTTCTCCCTCTCTCTTTCTTTACCTCAATCGCCATCCCCTCTCGCACGTCTGCTCTATTTCTTTTTCTCCTGTCTCATTCTCCCTCTCGCCTTCTTTACCTGTGCTTCCATTGTCACTCGCAAGTCTGCTCTCTTTCTCTGCCTCATACTCTGCTTGAGAACATCGCTCATTCCAGGCCCCTATCTATCCTCTATCCCTAGTTCGGTCTGTTTGGCCCACGTCTGTTTTCATACAAAGGGAGACAGAGACAAGGGACGAACGGAGAAAGTCAGACACGGAGAACGGAGAGAAAAGAGAGACAAATAATCATGGCGAGAGATAAAAACAGCTAATGAGCGACCGGAAGAGAGACAGACAGGAAGGGAGATTAAGACAGGAGGAGATGAAAAGAAAAGGGATAGAAAGCAAAGAGTCAGACACAAGGAACGGAGACAGGGGAGAGACAAAGAGGCATGGCGAGAGAAAAAAACGAGAGTAAGACGGACAGACAGACAGACAGACATGAAGGGAGAGTAAGATAGAGGGAGACAGACACAGAGAATGTGAAATGGGGATAGAAAGGAGAGAGTGGAAGACACACAGGAAGGGAGAGAGGGAGAGAGAGAGAGAGAGAGAGAGAGAGAGAGAGAGAGAGAGAGAGAGAGAGAGAGAGAGAGAGAGAGACACACACACACACACAGAGACAAACGCAGATCGAAGATGAGAGACATAAAAATAGCAAGATAGCGTGGACCATGAGGGGAGTGGCATGTATTGTACATAGTGGACCTTTATGTTTTATTCCATTTGGGGAGTGTCCTTGTTTGTGAACGCTCTGACCTCATACACCATGTGATTCACATGCCAGCCGTCGCATTTGGATCTTTGCACGCGTCACCATTCCCGTTTTCCACACGAGACGCTTCACATATCGGGGCCTCCAACGAAGGGGTCATTTCAGAATCTGTGATTCACATGCCAGCGGTCCAATTTGGATCTTTGCACGCGTTACCATTCCCGTTTTCCACACGAGACGCTTCACATATCGAGGCCTCAAACGACGGGGGCCCCTTCAGAATGTCACTGCAGAATGTCAGTTTTAAAAAATAAATACATACATGTAATAGATAACGTACTGTGGTTTATGCACAGATTGGAATTCATATAATCACAAAGTTACGCTATGGTGGGAACGAGTAGAAATCTTGACACGAAGAAGGTAGAATTAGTCTTGTGATTATTTTATAGATACCCAATAAATTTCAAATAATTGATATATACTTTCGCTTGGATGTTGTTTTGCAATGAGACCTTAACCACAGAACATTAAATCTAATGTGATATAAAACAGTATTAGGAGATTTACCCATTATATGAATGCGTTGTACATACCGTGTATCTAGTTTACAACGCCCATTGAACGCCCATATGCTCACATCGATAACTCTGTTATGGGAATCACCTCTTGGGAATACATGTACGTTTGTGCCATCACCGTGGTAAGATTAGCAAAATTATTCTCTAACAGTGAATGTATGGTTCCTACTTCGTCCCTCTGCCCTTATATTGTGAGAACGGCTGATATATTTTATTATACCTATGTACACATCGTCCCTTTGCTTACGGACCTTACGGGCGGCTTTCTATATCGTATGAATTATGTACTGCCTACTGATCCGTATGTGGATATACGGCCTTGAATCACATGCCTGTATTGGACCTCGAATGGACATTAAAGGTAATTTCTTATGACTCTAAAATATTTGAATGAGTATAATTAAAGGATAGCTCACCTGGTATTTTATCTAATAATTGTTGCTCACTCACAGACACGCAATTGCATCCCTCCTGCCTAACGGCGTCGGGGCAATAATTATTTCGTGAGTTTGTAACAACTATTAGACAAGTGCCCAGTCAGTTACATAGGAATGTCAAGGGGAGATCAATTGGTTGTGTATTAGGACATACTACGCATTTTCTTATAGTCTGTGACTTTTGGGCGGAAAATCAAATAAATAAAACCTAGAGAAGAGAGAGAGACTGTATCGGAATAAGCGTAGCATCATCACTTACGTCATTAGGGTGTGGTAATGGTATTGCTTCCTAAAATTTACAGGGTGTATTTTTTCCTGAGATCATCTCACATGATGTAATGAGAAACGTAGGCTTTCTACGAAATACACTAATCGGAAGTAATTGGGATACTATAGGAAAGGTGAGTGGGTGTTGTATCGGGAAATAAATATTACTTCCCAAACCATCAAATACTTGACCCGATGCCGTTAGGTGGAGGGCATATTTACGATTCCGGGAGTGAATATTAGTTTCAGATACAAACACCATGTTTGTATTCCTTTTATCATAAACCTTCAAATGTTAAGAATTTATTAACAATTTTTTTTTTGTTTAAAGCTATTCAAAGAGTATTCTTGGCACGTCAAACTGGGCCGTATAACAGTATACGGCGCAGTAGGCCATACGATCTTAACGTTTTATGAAGCAGGGGTTAGCAAGCATAAGGATGATGGCATGGGTGTATACAAATGTTGATACACAATCATTTAAGGGAAGGAAATGCAATGCTGGTTTATATTGGTCCAATTTGTAAAGAATATCTGTGTGTAGATGCAGCCTCAGTAAGGCAATATCAGGAATTAATAATGATCGCGGGTGCATCCCCCTTTCACCTAACTCTGGAGCCACGGAATAAGCAAGTAGGCCTCTCGAACGCGTGACTCGGTGATTCCCGTAGCAAAATATTTTGCACACGGCCCGCTACTGCTGCTAGCGACAAACGTGAATCCTGTTCTACGTGAAGAGTTTTGCACACGGTACTTCACATTTCGGCTCCATACATAACGCCCGGCGGCACACTGGTGGGTCGAGACGTGAAGCAGCGGAGAGAGAGCTCACACGTATCACAAGAAAATTCTACTCCTCGGTTTGCGCGACTCAATACAACTCAACCATCATGTCTGATTCGGACTCTTTGTCATGCTCCTCAGAAGGTAAGTGTATCCGATTATCTTATACATGTATATCCAGAATGTTTACTTCACATTAATTATCTGCGCAGACGGGTCTTAGACGGGGATGGTGCATCTTCATTTTTCCAGTGTTGTTTATCTTAATTGTACCAATCCAAAGGGAACGATGAAAGCCTCTCACATAGTTACCCATTTTAGAAGGTTATTCGTTTTGTGTTGATATGATTTTCACGTTTACCAATTTATTTCAAAGCTTGAATTTGTTTAGTTCCCATTTCATGATTTTCTTCTTTTTTTTTCATTTTGAGAAGAAACCATTTTAAGATGTGGAGAAATCAGATTATATATTTTTCAACGACGGATGAGTCACAGAAAATTCTAGTAATGATTTGGTGGAGATGAATAAGGAACAAAACACCCTAAGGTATGAATGATAAAGGTTAAAAGAATTAACTATGGATACTATTTGTATGTGTCGTTATCATTCACCGGTGCGCGTTCTTCTAGTGGTTATCAAACATCCTGGGCATGTAGTATGAATAGTGTACTGCATACGATGCCTTTTTGCAATGTGCTGCGCAGACTGGATTTCAAAATTTCTGCTTTAATAACCCTTTCTACGCCGGTGATGCCTACTATACGCCGGTAATGCCATAAGGCATTCCCCCTAGCGTGTGCCGGTAGTGCCAAAAAGCATCATTTTTCGTAAATATGTTAGAAAACCTAAATAAAATCTCGGCAATTTATTTTACACACAAAAGAACTCCAGAAATGTGTTCTCCATATCTTTTTATTATTATTAAAGTAAAAAAAAACTGTATGTCATCGCGATAAAAAAAAAAGATACAGATCGTCGTAGGGGCAGTGCTATATTGAACCCTAGCCACAGTCTGCAATGGAGGAAAAAAAAGTCTTCCTGCACTTGGAAATATTAATATAATTATTTAATATCGATCTAATCAATAATTAATGGTATGGAAATAAAGCCTGAATTCTCTTCTATTTTTGGGAATCATTTAAATAATCTAATTATTTTTCTAAGTTATTTAAATCTGATAATTAGTAACGCACCCCTCTGCGGGTTTAGCCATTTTCTAACGCTTGTGGAAGGGGCCGGTGTATGAGAGGTGAGATGAGTCAGGCGTGCGGCGTCGTAACAGAGACTCCCGTAGTGGGGCGCGGCGCTTAACGACGTATACGCGCGCTAGGCGCGGCAAGGAAAGGGTTAAAGAACTTCTACAGATATTCATATTTATATTTTATGATGTATGGTAAGACAGGGCAGCTTTTAAGGATAACAAAACCCAATTCATGATGCCTGTGAGTAAGTAACTTGCTCTAAGGGCTAGTTACATACTCACGGCCGTCGGGAATTTCGTTCTGTAAATGTACGGCATGGTTGTAAAGCGGGCGGCACCGTGAGATACTGACTCTGAGAATCACCGCAGGACATGTCATTTTTACTGCAATGAGACCTGGTGGATGTGACTTACACTTAGAGGACAGGTGGATGAGTTAAGTGCTGTTTCCACCGACACACAAGATATAGCGATATTGGTCACTATTTGATTGTTATTCAATGTCGGGCTAGGTTTGAATAATCGCGATTTGTCGCGATGTGACTTGAGGTGTGGAACACCAAACATAGGTAAACCCGACCCTGCACCGCTACGTTGTGCGACAACGGACACTGCCCGAAACTAGCCATCGCGGAAATGTTTGTATCGGCTGTAAATCGACTTGTTTTCATATATATACGCCCGTATTTCACGCCAGCATATGAGGCATATACAAGACTGTTTCCTTTTAAATACAGACGCGTCTTGGCTGTATTTCACACCAGGCGGATACTAGAGGAAATATCCTCTGCGCGATATATATATACGCCGTATATGTGTACCGATAGAAAATGAAAAAACGTGAAGCTCTGTCCCCCTACCCCCCCCCCCCCCCCCCCCCGCCCGCCTCCCATATGGGTCGG
Organism: Alentia gelatinosa; assembly: GCA_950022655.1. Classification (NCBI taxonomy): domain Eukaryota; kingdom Metazoa; phylum Annelida; class Polychaeta; order Phyllodocida; family Polynoidae; genus Alentia; species Alentia gelatinosa. The sequence continues at coordinate 17,163,122 of OX465588.1, read as the reverse complement.
CGGGTGCTCTTTGTGCACTTGAAGTCCTCTTCCCGATTCCGCCGCCGCCGCCCGGATTCGCTCGGTACCCCCGGTTACCCCCGGCCAGCTGGTAGAAACCCCCTGAGTGAGATTATGTAACAAACCAAAACGAATGTCATATTGTCAGTGGATATGGGTAGCTAGAGTACGCTAATGCTGATTGGGTGGTGGGCGAGTGATGGGAATAATATTTTAGGAAATAGAGCTGTAGGGTCACGAAGCAACGATCAGGTTAGAATCAACACTGCTAAAATCATCATTTCTCCACTAAACCGAGGCAAATTATTATGGGATAAATCACTACCGAAAAAGAAAATTCCCAACAAGTGAAGTGAGACTACGTCAAACTTTGGCTGTACGAAATAATACACCAATCAATCACTACCGAACCTGCAGCGGTTAGAATCCGATGAGATTTTTTAAATGCGAATCAAGGAAATGGTCTTTGTGGAATGATAAATCAATCATAACATCGTAATAATTTTCTTACCCTCTGTTATATATACTCGTATATCTAAAACATATATCAGAATAACAATATTTGAATAATATTCCCATACTGGACTGTGTAGTCTACTGCGTGTATGAATGGCTGTGTGAATGCACTGTGTTTGTCATTGTTGGTTTATCATACGTGGTATACAATGGAAGAACGCTAGATAGTATCTTGGCTGGCAAATTGTTTATCGTTAGGTTTCTATGATGAATTAGAAAAAGAATATATATTCAGAATTTTCCACAACTCAGTCACTGATGAGTATACATTTTCAGATAACATGTTTGAAATATTGAACTTTTATTTCAATTTAGGAGGAGATCGCGACTGTAAGGGTTGTCCCAAGTGCACAAATAAGTGCAAATGCTGCGATGCATGCAATTGTGCCTGTTGCCCATCTTCCTGTAAGGTGAGTCAACGTGTCTCATGATAGATAATACCAAATATGATTATACATTTATACATACAGCAGAACCCTGCCTAACAGACACCCCGCATAAGCAAACACCCCGCGTTAACGGACACCTTTGTTCGAAACGGTTCGCTCTATTAGATGTTTATCTTAACCTCGCGTGAACGGGAACCCCACGTAAGCGGGGACCGCGTAAGCGGGGACCGCGTAAGCGGACACTTTGGCTCGGAACAGACTGTGTCCGGTTTAGCTGGGTTCTACTGTAGATAAATTACTATATACATGTGTTTTTATGGTAAAGTATTGCATTGCAAAGAATCGATAAAGGGTTCTAGAAAAATATTTTCATTGTTAATTTTTAAGGATTGTTTTTGTTCAGAGACAGTTCTGTCATTAAAGCATATACAGCATATGAATTTACTTCACCTATTAAGTTATCAATGATTTAATATTGCCATATTTTTCAGTGCGGTGATGGTTGCAAGTGCTGCAATGATTGCAAGGGCAAGGAAGAAGAAGCCAAGTGTGGAAAGGGTTGCCGCAAGTGCACTGATGAATGCAAGTGCTGTGATGCCTGCACTTGTGCTTGCTGCCCTTCTTCATGCAAGGTGAGCAACTTCATTGCAATGATTAGATAGACAGCATTTACAATACACTGTGAGAAACAATAATACTCAAGGGTCTACAAAGATGCTAGTGTTGAGAGAAAGTTTTGGCATTGAAACATATTCAGCAAATAAACCTAATTTGCATATTGACCTATCATGGTTTTATCATTGCCATATTATTCAGTGTGGCGATGGCTGCAAGTGCTGTGATGACTGCAAGGGCAAGGGCAAGAAAGATGACAAGTGCTGCAAGGGATGTCGCAAGTGCACTGATGAATGCAAGTGCTGTGAAGCCTGCACTTGTACCTGCTGTCCCTCTTCCTGCAAGGTGAGCCACAGTCAGAAATCTCTTGAGGATGAAATCATACCAACCACATTGTGTCTAACACTAGGCATTCCCAATGACTATATGGCATGTATGTCACTAGCAAAAATAACTTTCTGGAAACGATTCAATGAACAGATTTAACAACGCCTTGGGAAAATGATAATGCTAAACATTTGGTGAATATCTTTTTGTTTCAAGAAAATGTTGGCAATTTCAAATCTTCACCAAATAAATTCACTCTAGATATGAACCCATAACAGTTTCATTATTGCCATATTTTTCAGTGTGGTGATGGCTGCAAGTGCTGTGATGACTGCAAGGACAAGGAAGATGCCAAGTGTGGCAAGAGTTGCAGCAAGAAAGATGCCAAGTGTGACAAGGGTTGCAGCAAGTGCACTGATGAATGCAAGTGCTGTGATGCCTGCAAATGTGCTTGCTGTCCTTCTTCCTGCAAGGTAAGCTACAGGCGAAGACCTGTTGAACATCAAAACATACCAACCATATCATGTCTCCTATCAGCTGTTCATGACTGCAACTTCATGTCCAAGTTTTCTTCATGAAAAAGTATTTCATTGCAAAAATTCCATACAGAAATTTCACAAAGACACTCTGAAAAGTGATTACAATTAAGTCTATGCAGAGATGCTATTGCTGAGATAGTGTTTGGACATATGCAGCCAAATAACCTACTTTCCATATCAATCTATAAAGCTTTCATTGTTGCTATATTTTCCAGTGTGGCGATGGCTGCAAGTGCTGCAATGATTGCAAGGGCAAGAAAGAAGAAGCCAAGTGTGGAAAGGGTTGCCGCAAGTGCACTGATGAATGCAAGTGCTGTGATGCCTGCACTTGTGCTTGCTGTCCTTCTTCCTGCAAGGTGAGCAACTTCATTGCAATGATTAGATAGAGAGCATTTAAAATACACTGTGAGAAACAATAATACTCAAGGCTCTACAAAGATGCTAGTGTTGAGAGAAAGTTTTGGCATTGAAGCATATTCAGCAAATAAACCTAATTTGCATATTGACCTATCATGGTTTTATCATTGCCATATTATTCAGTGTGGCGATGGCTGCAAGTGCTGTGATGACTGCAAGGGCAAGGACAAGAAAGATGACAAGTGCTGCAAGGGATGTCGCAAGTGCACTGATGAATGCAAGTGCTGTGAAGCCTGCACTTGTACCTGCTGTCCCTCTTCCTGCAAGGTGAGCCACAGTCAGAAATCTCTTGAGGATGAAATCATACCAACCACATTGTGTCTAACACTAGGCATTCCCAATGACTATATGGCATGTATGTCACTAGCAAAAATAACTTTCTGGAAACGATTCAATGAACAGATTTAACAACGTCTTGGGAAAATGATAATGCTAAACATTTGGTGAATATCTTTTTGTTTCAAGAAAATGTTAGCAATTTCAAATCTTCACCAAATAAATTCACTCTAGATATGAACCCATAACAGTTTCATTATTGCCATATTTTTCAGTGTGGTGATGGCTGCAAGTGCTGTGATGACTGCAAGGACAAGGAAGATGCTAAGTGTGGCAAGAGTTGCAGCAAGAAAGATGCCAAGTGTGACAAGGGTTGCAGCAAGTGCACTGATGAATGCAAGTGCTGTGATGCCTGCAAATGTGCTTGCTGTCCTTCTTCCTGCAAGGTAAGCTACAGGCAAAGACCTGTTGAACATCAAAACATACCAACCATATCATGTCTCCTATCAGCTGTTCATGACTGCAACTTTATTTTCAAGTTTTCTTCATGAAAAAGTATTTCATTGCAAAAATTCCATACAGAAATTTCACAAAGACACTGTGAAAAGTGATTACAATTAAGTCTATGCAGAGATGCTATTGCTGAGATAGTGTTTGGACATATGCAGCCAAATAACCTACTGTCCATATCAATCTATAAAGCTTTCATTGTTGCTATATTTTCCAGTGTGGCGATGGCTGCAAGTGCTGCAATGATTGCAAGGGCAAGAAAGAAGAAGCCAAGTGTGGAAAGGGTTGCCGCAAGTGCACTGATGAATGCAAGTGCTGTGATGCCTGCACTTGTGCTTGCTGTCTTTCTTCATGCAAGGTGAGCAACTTCATTGCAATGATTAGATAGAGAGCATTTACAATACACTGTGAGAAACAATAATACTCAAGGCTCTACAAAGATGCTAGTGTTGAGAGAAAGTTTTGGCATTGAAGCATATTCAGCAAATAAACCTAATTTGCATATTGACCTAACATGGTTTTATCATTGCCATATTATTCAGTGTGGCGATGGCTGCAAGTGCTGTGATGACTGCAAGGGCAAGGACAAGAAAGATGACAAGTGCTGCAAGGGATGTCGCAAGTGCACTGATGAATGCAAGTGCTGTGAAGCCTGCACTTGTACCTGCTGTCCCTCTTCCTGCAAGGTGAGCCACAGTCAGAAATCTCTTGAGGATGAAATCATACCAACCACATTGTGTCTAACACTAGGCATTCCCAATGACTATATGGCATGTATGTCACTAGCAAAAATAACTTTCTGGAAACGATTCAATGAACAGATTTAACAACGTCTTGGGAAAATGATAATGCTAAACATTTGGTGAATATCTTTTTGTTTCAAGAAAATGTTGGCAATTTCAAATCTTCACCAAATAAATTCACTCTAGATATGAACCCATAACAGTTTCATTATTACCATATTTTCAGTGTGGTGATGGCTGCAAGTGCTGTGATGACTGCAAGGACAAGGAAGATGCCAAGTGTGGCAAGAGTTGCAGCAAGAAAGATGCCAAGTGTGACAAGGGTTGCAGCAAGTGCACTGATGAATGCAAGTGCTGTGATGCCTGCAAATGTGCTTGCTGTCCTTCTTCCTGCAAGGTAAGCTACAGGCGAAGACCTGTTGAACATCAAAACATACCAACCATATCATGTCTCCTATCAGCTGTTCATGACTGCAACTTCATTTCCAAGTTTTCTTCATGAAAAAGTATTTCATTGCAAAAATTCTATACAGAAATTTCACAAAGACACTGTGAAAAGTGATTACAATTAAGTCTATGCAGAGATGCTATTGCTGAGATAGTGTTTGGACATATGCAGCCAAATAACCTACTTTCCATATCAATCTATAAAGCTTTCATTGTTGCTATATTTTCCAGTGTGGCGATGGCTGCAAGTGCTGCAATGATTGCAAGGGCAAGAAAGAAGAAGCCAAGTGTGGAAAGGGTTGCCGCAAGTGCACTGATGAATGCAAGTGCTGTGATGCCTGCACTTGTGCTTGCTGTCCTTCTTCATGCAAGGTGAGCAACTTCATTGCAATGATTAGATAGAGAGCATTTACAATACACTGTGAGAAACAAAAATACTCAAGGGTCTACAAAGATGCTAGTGTTGAGAGAAAGTTTTGGCATTGAAACATATTCAGCAAATAAACCTAATTTGCATATTGACCTATCATGGTTTTATCATTGCCATATTATTCAGTGTGGCGATGGCTGCAAGTGCTGTGATGACTGCAAGGGCAAGGGCAAGAAAGATGACAAGTGCTGCAAGGGATGTCGCAAGTGCACTGATGAATGCAAGTGCTGTGAAGCCTGCACTTGTTCCTGCTGTCCCTCTTCCTGCAAGGTGAGCCACAGTCAGAAATCTCATGAGGATGAAATCATACCAACTACATTGTGTCTAACACTAGGCATTCCCAATGACTATATGGCATGTATGTCACTAGCAAAAATAACTTTCTGGAAACGATTCAATGAACAGATTTAACAACGTCTTGGGAAAATGATAATGCTAAACATTTGGTAAATTTCCTTTTGTTTCAAGAAAATGTTAGCAATTTCAAATCTTCACCAAATAAATTCACTCTAGATATGAACCCATAACAGTTTCATTATTACCATATTTTCAGTGTGGTGATGGCTGCAAGTGCTGTGATGACTGCAAGGACAAGGAAGATGCCAAGTGTGGCAAGAGTTGCAGCAAGAAAGATGCCAAGTGTGACAAGGGTTGCAGCAAGTGCACTGATGAATGCAAGTGCTGTGATGCCTGCAAATGTGCTTGCTGTCCTTCTTCCTGCAAGGTAAGCTACAGGCGGAGACCTGTTGAACATCAAAACATACCAACCATATCATGTCTCCTATCAGCTGTTCATGACTGCAACTTCATTTCCAAGTTTTCTTCATGAAAAAGTATTTCATTGCAAAAATTCCATACAGAAATTTCACAAAGACACTGTGAAAAGTGATTACAATTAAGTCTATGCAGAGATGCTATTGCTGAGATAGTGTTTGGACATATGCAGCCAAATAACCTACTTTCCATATCAATCTATAAAGCTTTCATTGTTGCTATATTTTCCAGTGTGGCGATGGCTGCAAGTGCTGCAATGATTGCAAGGGCAAGAAAGAAGAAGCCAAGTGTGGAAAGGGTTGCCGCAAGTGCACTGATGAATGCAAGTGCTGTGATGCCTGCACTTGTGCTTGCTGTCCTTCTTCCTGCAAGGTGAGCAACTTCATTGCAATGATTAGATAGAGAGCATTTACAATACACTGTGAGAAACAATAATACTCAAGGCTCTACAAAGATGCTAGTGTTGAGAGAAAGTTTTGGCATTGAAACATATTCAGCAAATAAACCTAATTTGCATATTGACCTATCATGGTTTTATCGTTGCCATATTATTCAGTGTGGCGATGGCTGCAAGTGCTGTGATGACTGCAAGGGCAAGGGCAAGAAAGATGACAAGTGCTGCAAGGGATGTCGCAAGTGCACTGATGAATGCAAGTGCTGTGAAGCCTGCACTTGTTCCTGCTGTCCCTCTTCCTGCAAGGTGAGTCACAGTCAGAAATCTCATGAGGATGAAATCATACCAACCACATTGTGTCTAACACTAGGCATTCCCAATGACTATATGGCATGTATGTCACTAGCAAAAATAACTTTCTGGAAACGATTCAATGAACAGATTTAACAACGTCTTGGGAAAATGATAATGCTAAACATTTGGTAAATTTCCTTTTGTTTCAAGAAAATGTTAGCAATTTCAAATCTTCACCAAATAAATTCACTCTAGATATGAACCCATAACAGTTTCATTATTGCCATATTTTTCAGTGTGGTGATGGCTGCAAGTGCTGTGATGACTGCAAGGACAAGGAAGATGCCAAGTGTGGCAAGAGTTGCAGCAAGAAAGATGCCAAGTGTGACAAGGGTTGCAGCAAGTGCACTGATGAATGCAAGTGCTGTGATGCCTGCAAATGTGCTTGCTGTCCTTCTTCCTGCAAGGTAAGCTACAGGCGAAGACCTGTTGAACATCAAAACATACCAACCATATCATGTCTCCTATCAGCTGTTCATGACTGCAACTTCATTTCCAAGTTTTCTTCATGAAAAAGTATTTCATTGCAAAAATTCCATACAGAAATTTCACAAAGACACTGTGAAAAGTGATTACAATTAAGTCTATGCAGAGATGCTATTGCTGAGATAGTGTTTGGACATATGCAGCCAAATAACCTACTTTCCATATCAATCTATAAAGCTTTCATTGTTGCTATATTTTCCAGTGTGGCGATGGCTGCAAGTGCTGCAATGATTGCAAGGGCAAGAAAGAAGAAGCCAAGTGTGGAAAGGGTTGCCGCAAGTGCACTGATGAATGCAAGTGCTGTGATGCCTGCACTTGTGCTTGCTGTCCTTCTTCCTGCAAGGTGAGCAACTTCATTGCAATGATTAGATAGAGAGCATTTACAATACACTGTGAGAAACAATAATACTCAAGGCTCTACAAAGATGCTAGTGTTGAGAGAAAGTTTTGGCATTGAAACATATTCAGCAAATAAACCTAATTTGCATATTGACCTATCATGGTTTTATCGTTGCCATATTATTCAGTGTGGCGATGGCTGCAAGTGCTGTGATGACTGCAAGGGCAAGGGCAAGAAAGATGACAAGTGCTGCAAGGGATGTCGCAAGTGCACTGATGAATGCAAGTGCTGTGAAGCCTGCACTTGTACCTGCTGTCCCTCTTCCTGCAAGGTGAGCCACAGTCAGAAATCTCTTGAGGATGAAATCATACCAACCACATTGTGTCTAACACTAGGCATTCCCAATGACTATATGGCATGTATGTCACTAGCAAAAATAACTTTCTGGAAACGATTCAATGAACAGATTTAACAACGCCTTGGGAAAATGATAATGCTAAACATTTGGTGAATATCTTTTTGTTTCAAGAAAATGTTGGCAATTTCAAATCTTCACCAAATAAATTCACTCTAGATATGAACCCATAACAGTTTCATTATTGCCATATTTTTCAGTGTGGTGATGGCTGCAAGTGCTGTGATGACTGCAAGGACAAGGAAGATGCCAAGTGTGGCAAGAGTTGCAGCAAGAAAGATGCCAAGTGTGACAAGGGTTGCAGCAAGTGCACTGATGAATGCAAGTGTTGTGATGCCTGCACATGTGCTTGCTGTCCTTCTTCCTGCAAGGTAAGCTACAGGCGAAGACCTGTTGAACATCAAAACATACCAACCATATCATGTCTCCTATCAGCTGTTCATGACTGCAACTTCATTTCCAAGTTTTCTTCATGAAAAAGTATTTCATTGCAAAAATTCCATACAGAAATTTCACAAAGACACTGTGAAAAGTGATTACAATTAAGTCTATGCAGAGATGCTATTGCTGAGATAGTGTTTGGACATATGCAGCCAAATAACCTACTTTCCATATCAATCTATAAAGCTTTCATTGTTGCTATATTTTCCAGTGTGGCGATGGCTGCAAGTGCTGCAATGATTGCAAGGGCAAGAAAGAAGAAGCCAAGTGTGGAAAGGGTTGCCGCAAGTGCACTGATGAATGCAAGTGCTGTGATGCCTGCACTTGTGCTTGCTGTCCTTCTTCCTGCAAGGTGAGCAACTTCATTGCAATGATTAGATAGAGAGCATTTACAATACACTGTGAGAAACAATAATACTCAAGGCTCTACAAAGATGCTAGTGTTGAGAGAAAGTTTTGGCATTGAAACATATTCAGCAAATAAACCTAATTTGCATATTGACCTATCATGGTTTTATCGTTGCCATATTATTCAGTGTGGCGATGGCTGCAAGTGCTGTGATGACTGCAAGGGCAAGGGCAAGAAAGATGACAAGTGCTGCAAGGGATGTCGCAAGTGCACTGATGAATGCAAGTGCTGTGAAGCCTGCACTTGTACCTGCTGTCCCTCTTCCTGCAAGGTGAGCCACAGTCAGAAATCTCTTGAGGATGAAATCATACCAACCACATTGTGTCTAACACTAGGCATTCCCAATGACTATATGGCATGTATGTCACTAGCAAAAATAACTTTCTGGAAACGATTCAATGAACAGATTTAACAACGCCTTGGGAAAATGATAATGCTAAACATTTGGTGAATATCTTTTTGTTTCAAGAAAATGTTGGCAATTTCAAATCTTCACCAAATAAATTCACTCTAGATATGAACCCATAACAGTTTCATTATTGCCATATTTTTCAGTGTGGTGATGGCTGCAAGTGCTGTGATGACTGCAAGGACAAGGAAGATGCCAAGTGTGGCAAGAGTTGCAGCAAGAAAGATGCCAAGTGTGACAAGGGTTGCAGCAAGTGCACTGATGAATGCAAGTGTTGTGATGCCTGCACATGTGCTTGCTGTCCTTCTTCCTGCAAGGTAAGCTACAGGCGAAGACCTGTTGAACATCAAAACATACCAACCATATCATGTCTCCTATCAGCTGTTCATGACTGCAACTTCATTTCCAAGTTTTCTTCATGAAAAAGTATTTCATTGCAAAAATTCCATACAGAAATTTCACAAAGACACTGTGAAAAGTGATTACAATTAAGTCTATGCAGAGATGCTATTGCTGAGATAGTGTTTGGACATATGCAGCCAAATAACCTACTTTCCATATCAATCTATAAAGCTTTCATTGTTGCTATATTTTCCAGTGTGGCGATGGCTGCAAGTGCTGCAATGATTGCAAGGGCAAGAAAGAAGAAGCCAAGTGTGGAAAGGGTTGCCGCAAGTGCACTGATGAATGCAAGTGCTGTGATGCCTGCACTTGTGCTTGCTGTCCTTCTTCCTGCAAGGTGAGCAACTTCATTGCAATGATTAGATAGAGAGCATTTACAATACACTGTGAGAAACAATAATACTCAAGGCTCTACAAAGATGCTAGTGTTGAGAGAAAGTTTTGGCATTGAAACATATTCAGCAAATAAACCTAATTTGCATATTGACCTATCATGGTTTTATCGTTGCCATATTATTCAGTGTGGCGATGGCTGCAAGTGCTGTGATGACTGCAAGGGCAAGGGCAAGAAAGATGACAAGTGCTGCAAGGGATGTCGCAAGTGCACTGATGAATGCAAGTGCTGTGAAGCCTGCACTTGTACCTGCTGTCCCTCTTCCTGCAAGGTGAGCCACAGTCAGAAATCTCTTGAGGATGAAATCATACCAACCACATTGTGTCTAACACTAGGCATTCCCAATGACTATATGGCATGTATGTCACTAGCAAAAATAACTTTCTGGAAACGATTCAATGAACAGATTTAACAACGCCTTGGGAAAATGATAATGCTAAACATTTGGTGAATATCTTTTTGTTTCAAGAAAATGTTGGCAATTTCAAATCTTCACCAAATAAATTCACTCTAGATATGAACCCATAACAGTTTCATTATTGCCATATTTTTCAGTGTGGTGATGGCTGCAAGTGCTGTGATGACTGCAAGGACAAGGAAGATGCCAAGTGTGGCAAGAGTTGCAGCAAGAAAGATGCCAAGTGTGACAAGGGTTGCAGCAAGTGCACTGATGAATGCAAGTGTTGTGATGCCTGCACATGTGCTTGCTGTCCTTCTTCCTGCAAGGTAAGCTACAGGCGAAGACCTGTTGAACATCAAAACATACCAACCATATCATGTCTCCTATCAGCTGTTCATGACTGCAACTTCATTTCCAAGTTTTCTTCATGAAAAAGTATTTCATTGCAAAAATTCCATACAGAAATTTCACAAAGACACTGTGAAAAGTGATTACAATTAAGTCTATGCAGAGATGCTATTGCTGAGATAGTGTTTGGACATATGCAGCCAAATAACCTACTTTCCATATCAATCTATAAAGCTTTCATTGTTGCGATATTTTCCAGTGTGGCGATGGCTGCAAGTGCTGCAATGATTGCAAGGGCAAGAAAGAAGAAGCCAAGTGTGGAAAGGGTTGCCGCAAGTGCACTGATGAATGCAAGTGCTGTGATGCCTGCACTTGTGCTTGCTGTCCTTCTTCCTGCAAGGTGAGCAACTTCATTGCAATGATTAGATAGAGAGCATTTACAATACACTGTGAGAAACAATAATACTCAAGGCTCTACAAAGATGCTAGTGTTGAGAGAAAGTTTTGGCATTGAAACATATTCAGCAAATAAACCTAATTTGCATATTGACCTATCATGGTTTTATCGTTGCCATATTATTCAGTGTGGCGATGGCTGCAAGTGCTGTGATGACTGCAAGGGCAAGGGCAAGAAAGATGACAAGTGCTGCAAGGGATGTCGCAAGTGCACTGATGAATGCAAGTGCTGTGAAGCCTGCACTTGTACCTGCTGTCCCTCTTCCTGCAAGGTGAGCCACAGTCAGAAATCTCTTGAGGATGAAATCATACCAACCACATTGTGTCTAACACTAGGCATTCCCAATGACTATATGGCATGTATGTCACTAGCAAAAATAACTTTCTGGAAACGATTAAATGAACAGATTTAACAACGCCTTGGGAAAATGATAATGCTAAACATTTGGTGAATATCTTTTTGTTTCAAGAAAATGTTGGCAATTTCAAATCTTCACCAAATAAATTCACTCTAGATATGAACCCATAACAGTTTCATTATTGCCATATTTTTCAGTGTGGTGATGGCTGCAAGTGCTGTGATGACTGCAAGGACAAGGAAGATGCCAAGTGTGGCAAGAGTTGCAGCAAGAAAGATGCCAAGTGTGACAAGGGTTGCAGCAAGTGCACTGATGAATGCAAGTGTTGTGATGCCTGCACATGTGCTTGCTGTCCTTCTTCCTGCAAGGTAAGCTACAGGCGAAGACCTGTTGAACATCAAAACATACCAACCATATCATGTCTCCTATCAGCTGTTCATGACTGCAACTTCATTTCCAAGTTTTCTTCATGAAAAAGTATTTCATTGCAAAAATGCCATACAGAAATTTCACAAAGACACTGTGAAAAGTGATTACAATTAAGTCTATGCAGAGATGCTATTGCTGAGATAGTGTTTGGACATATGCAGCCAAATAACCTACTTTCCATATCAATCTATAAAGCTTTCATTGTTGCGATATTTTCCAGTGTGGCGATGGCTGCAAGTGCTGCAATGATTGCAAGGGCAAGAAAGAAGAAGCCAAGTGTGGAAAGGGTTGCCGCAAGTGCACTGATGAATGCAAGTGCTGTGATGCCTGCACTTGTGCTTGCTGTCCTTCTTCCTGCAAGGTGAGCAACTTCATTGCAATGATTAGATAGAGAGCATTTACAATACACTGTGAGAAACAATAATACTCAAGGCTCTACAAAGATGCTAGTGTTGAGAGAAAGTTTTGGCATTGAAACATATTCAGCAAATAAACCTAATTTGCATATTGACCTATCATGGTTTTATCATTGCCATATTATTCAGTGTGGCGATGGCTGCAAGTGCTGTGATGACTGCAAGGGCAAGGGCAAGAAAGATGACAAGTGCTGCAAGGGATGTCGCAAGTGCACTGATGAATGCAAGTGCTGTGAAGCCTGCACTTGTACCTGCTGTCCCTCTTCCTGCAAGGTGAGCCACAATCGAACTCTGTACAACTATTTATGATTAAGGCAATGGTTGGACATTTTGCTCTCTGGAGAAACCTTTGCTTTAATCAAAGATGGTTGCTCTCATAAATGATATGATTACTAAATGAAATTACAATAGATAATGAATCGAACATTTTCCCCTTAAAATTCTGTATCGAAAATATTCAAGACTAGTTTTTGGGAAAAAGCTTCTTTTCATTAGCAATCAAGCTTATCATAAAACCTCATGGTATCAGGAGTCTATGATATATTTTAGGGTCAACTAAGAATCCATGACGAATGGCAGTGTTCTATACTATTCTCCATACAATTTGGAACTGCATTGAACATTCTCTAATTCATACCTAAAACATACTCCTCAATATCCTTTTGAAGTGCGGAGATGGATGCAAATGCTGTGACGGATGCACTAGGAAGTAAATGCCTGCCATAAATGTGAGTTTATCAGTGCCTTCTTTTCTTCATTTGATCAGACTGTTGTAAGATTTCATTATAAAGAGAGATTTAGTTGATGTTTGATGCTACACTTTACTTATGCTACCCTTAATAATCAATGCAAATCTCTTTAAGATATAGAATCATAGGTATTTATTCTGTATCTTTTCCATTTTTATAATCTGCGTTTCTTGAATATCAAGCAAACCGTCCTAAACTGTATTACTCTCTTTGCTTGGTACAATATGTCATCTCTTCAATTAAGTCTAACATGCATCTGTAGTTACTTATATGTATGCTTTAAATATACTCATAGACTCAAATGTTTGTTTCAGGGAACATAGACTTCTGATGGAGATTTGGAAAGTGAGAGGGTTTTACGATGTTCGTCAACACCGTCGTTGCTTAATCTTTGCCATACACAACCGCCCATGTTAAATAAGAATCATCTTGTACTAGGTTTATATTGTTCCTCTCCCCAGTGATAGAGATGCATTTGGCAACAATGACTTATGCACAATGAGATCACCCTTCACCCTACAAGGTGAAAGATTGATTTCTTAAAGGAGGAGTTCAATGGATTCTGTAGGAAGGTGCGTCACCGTCAACGACAAATTCCTAATCTTCAGAGAATGAAAAAGGTCTATACGACATTTTCATGCCATATATCCCTGCATAAATATTGATAATTTTAAAGAGCTTAAGAATTGAGGTGACTTTGTTATTTCGTTGTCAGTCACTGACTTGTGAGTATTATCTTGCTTTAAAGATGTAAGTGTCATACAGAAAGTAAAAGAAATGTTCAACCGGTGAAAAACCAGCTTCGTGGCTGAGAGTTGATGCTTTATTATAATTGTACACGAAAATCGATACAGATATTCTGATATATACCACCCTGAAACAATAATGACTAAATCAGAAGAAAAAAAAGACAGAGATAGCAGGCATCACCTATGTTAGAGTTTCTTAAACATGGAAAAATCAAGGTGTGCATGTGCATCTAATCAATGTTTTTGTCTGAGAAAACATGTCACATAAATAAGGCTTGGTGATATTGAATGGTGTAAGCCGAATATTTAATTTACGCTTGCAACATAGAAACTATGTATTAAGCATGCATATTTGATTATTAGTTATATAAGATGCTATAACAAAAGATTTATTAACACTTTTAAATGAAGTACATAAGGTTTATTACAACCTTAATTATGTTGGACTAGAAACTTGATGATTATCTTCTTTTCTTTTTTTTTAATAACGAGCGATGCCCTTTTTTTATTTATCAATAATCCATTACAGGTAATTCTCTTAATTTTCTTCATAAAAAGGATTGAGTTAACATGTGCACGTTCCAATGGATAACTTTATGATAATCATAGCTCATAAGCATCATATCATAACCATATATATCAGGTTTCTTTTATGATGAACAGTGTTCGTATGCTGTGGGTTTGACCTTACTGATCTACGAAGTTGTGGAACACGTTCAGATCCTTCTTGATAAATTTTCTGTAGAATTATAATGGTTCAAATGTATAATGAACAATAACAACATATGCACAGATGATATAGATGAAATCTAATGGTTATCATGCATCCAACTCTTGGATACAGGTACACATTGTCACTTTTAACATATATGAGTAACCAGTACATATACCAATGATATTAGCTGTCTGTGCCTATAGCAGCTTTGTGTATTCAAAATGACCAATGTTTCATATGGTAAACGATGAAGAGATGTGGCTAAAAAGTACACATGAATGGATTAAAAGTTGTTTAGCTACAAACAATGTTAAGATACGCTGTGATGCATTCATTTGAACATTTATGAAAATAAAACATTGATTCAAAATCAATTCAATGCCGTTGTCTCTGTATTTTCATTCATCTAGAACGCATACTACGCCTTCTTCTTGCAAAACATATATGCATGATTGACTGGGATAATTAATCGTATACAAAGGCCTACATTCGCTATAAAATCCGGGGAAATAAAGGCATCGGGCAAAAGACCTAACTTGACATATATACAATTGACAATTTAGAATGAAAAATCAAATAAATCGATTATGCACAAATATAAAATATTTAGTTTTAAAATATCAGATCTACAATAGATTATTTTCAAAATTCTAAAATGAAACTGGAAAGGAAGGCAGAATTATAATGAACTTTCTATAATGACCTACTAGACATTTTCATAAACTGTTTATAATGCTTCCGGCTTATCCTTGATGGCGCTAATAATGCATGAATTAGCATCTGAATGTGTAGGACTACAGTCGTAGGAACGGGTGTTACGGTTACACTGTATCTTAAATCATCGATGTTAAAATAGAACTCCATTTGTTAAGATATATATAAACAAATATAACCTTTATGCGCGGCAGACAAAAAGATGTATCAGATCCTTTCAAATGGCCAATAGAAAGGTTTGTTCTTTCTGTACATGTTCAGCTGTATTGGTAGTGCCGTTAGTTTCATCAACCCTTGCTGGGCTAGATAGTGCTACGAGCTGGTGGGAGTTTGTTGAACTACCCTTTTCTGTATTCTACCTGCCCTCTGTTATGAACTATGGACCAGACACTGAATTTACGACAATTGTTTATTTCCAGGTGTGCACACTAGATGCGTGCCGCCTAGCGATCGAAATACAACATCTCCCTTTCTCTATAAGAAAATAACATTTTCTGTATGTTGGAACATGTTATAATCAACTGAAATACTAATGAGTTCAGATCTGTAGGTTTCTTGGATAATAGTCAGTGAGTCCATATGCTATCATATGCTGTTACATTAGGATAATAAAAAAAAGAAAAAGAAACTCTTATAGCACCAAAAAATTGTCAATGTATCGTTGACTAGTTTGTGAATAATAGTTCTTTTCTTTTGAGCTTCAATTAGCTTTGTAGAGACAATAAAATAATATTGCACTGTTTCTTAAAATGATAAACTAGTAGGTACAAGTAGACTGTCTGACACCTACACAAGAGTGACGGGATTATTCTGCCCTATGACGTCATACATGCTTGTGAGACTAGACCTCACTTAGGCCTATAGTTCTCCGTGGAGACAGAGCCACAGGCTGTAACTGCTATGATAGCCTAGTTAACAGCACAGTCCCGCCAAATTGTTGCTGCAGGTCGAGATTGCTCTCTGTTCTCCACCTTCTTGTCAGGGCTGCCTCTAGCCCTCAATCAATCTCACGTTTCAGTTCTAAAAGCCTCTAGGCTTATTCAACCGCCTTCCATTCTCATTCGTCCCCTTGTCTCTTAAGATTGCTCAATCATTATCATCAGTAAGGATACCCTCATGCACTGGACTTTCATTGGGTCTGACCCCACGTGCAGCACATGCGCCTGGGTCATGTGATCAGCTCCAGTCTCTAAGTGTGTCCAATCTGCAGAGTTATTCATTATTTGATGATGCCCTACATATATATACAGCAACGCCTTTTTTTTCTTTTTTTTTGCTATAATATATATCTCGCCAAGGGAAGTTTTTCAGATACAGTGTCGTGTCTATCGAACACTGACGGCAAAAACACGTCGCCCATAACGATTGTCGTGACTGAAAAACAGGGCCCAGGTGGAGAACAAGGTTCGGCACAATGGAGCAGAGGCATTATTCATAAACAAATGAGAAAGTCATATTTGAGTCTTTTCTGTTATTTTCTTGTGATTCTATATCTGTTTAATTAAGATTTTTTTTCGGAAGCCAGCTATCTTATGTAGTTCTCCTATTTCACCTAATTATTCAGTAATAGATAGGTCACGACCCAGAAAAACTCGAATAAAATCAGAACAAATATCATCTACATACATTGTCTGGACGCAAAAGCAAGGTTCACCCCTAAAATGGGCTTTCGCTGCCAGACTACAAAAAGGTTTTGTATAAGTCTGAAGAATTATTATTCGGGAAAATCAACAAAAACTCAGATTTTCTAGTGTTTTTCATGATTTTCACCTTTTTTTCACAATATTGGAGGCACAATTTTGAAACAATTGTTTTGGTAACATGTTTAAAGCATACATACGTTATGAGGAGTGTAGACAATGTAGTTTTGAAAATTGGTCTTGTAGGTATAAGACACCGAAAATTCTTTTCCCGACTTATCCCGACCATCGGCTCGGTGAGAGTCGGGAATAAAATGTCGATGTCTTATACCTACCGACATGCCGACTCTTCCCGACTACTCCTCTTCCCTTTATAGCGTCGTAAAACAGCGCGATTGCGATCAAAGAGAGCGACCGGGATCCGGGCCCGGCTTGGCCCCGGCCGCGTAATAGGTATATATAAGTAATAATGCAAAGTTTAATAATTTCAGTTCTTATTAAGATATCAGAAAACGGGTTTCAGGTTTATAATCGCCCCTGTCTCCCCTACAAATCGGTATAAGGAAGTTCTAAATCGGACAAGGGGATCGGTAGCATCGCTATTTAAACGGCCAACTCAGAATTGGTAACAATCGGTGAAAGTGCGTGTTGTATCATGGCCATGAGCAATACTGGGACCCGTTTCAATAGCCTGTAGGACGTCCGTTATTGGGTGTAGTGACACGATAGCGACAAGTTGCGTTGCAGTAGTTTAGTGAAAAGCCATTCCGGGAGTCCTTGTTACAGACAGGCGCTAATAGTGGCTTGTACCATTTCAGAAGTGGCTGTCCGGTCACTAAAAGGGTCACTATAGTGTCTATAATAGTGAGAGGGTATACCCTCTCGCTTCTATTGTCACAAACGTGTAACTTCACTTCACGCAGGAATTAAGCTGTGCAACTTAAACCCCAGTTAGGGACACATACAACTTATAAACATGCCAAATATTAAGGAGATCGGCTCATGCAATCCAGAGATATTCACATTTGAATTTGGTCATAACAAGTGTTGCTCTGGTGGCCAGTGTAGAATTATTCATGGCTGTCTCTAATTTATGCAGTGACCTTCACTTTGATGGCACTTGTTCCCGGTATGACATTGGTATGTGATGTGGGGTACCCAACATGTTTTTCCGCTACGCTGTCCCAAACTAGGGACACATCCACAATAGTGACAAGACACACCTCCCCTTTAGTGACATGCCTATTGCAACGAGACCAAACTTTTTCTGTTTTTCAAGTCACTATTGGCGTCACTAAACATGTCACTAAGTGGTTTAGTGACCCAATCTATTGAAACGGGCCCCTCATGAGAGCCACACTCAGTGGCGCCATCTAGTGAGTCATATGTTAACTACCTATTGGTTACCTACCACATATGAAACTAGCCTGGCAGCCTGGCCTAGTTAGACTATAGGCCAGGTAACGGGTTCCATTTTTATGGTGCATTATTGGTAACCCCTCCTGGTTCCCCGCTCATCCGCCAGAGGGGTCCGCGGAATTAGGTGTCTGCACAGAGTAAAATATCTCTCTACTCTGTGGTGTCTGACAGGTGGATACCAGCCAAACCACAACACTGGTTCCCGGGGTATCTGCTAGTCACAGTTGGTCACCAGCCAAAGTTGAAGCACAGAGTAGCATGGTTGAAGGTTGTGACTGTGGAACCCGTTACCAGGGACCCGTTTCAATAGTCTGTAGGACGTCCGTTATTGGGTTTAGTGACACAATAGCGGTACTTCGCGTTGCAGTAGTTAAGGGACGACCGTTTGTGGGACATTGGGTAGCAGACAGGCGCAAATAGTGGATTGTACCATTTCAGAAGTGGGTGTCCAGTCACTAAAAGGGTCACGGTAGTGTCTTAAATAGCGAGAGGGTATACCCTTTCGTTTTTGATGTCACAAACACATAACTTTACTTACCAAAGGAATAAAGCTATGAAACTTTAACCTCAGTTAGGGACACATACAACTTATAAACATGCCAAATATGAAGGATATCGGCCCATGAAATCCAACGATATTCGCATTCAAATTTCGTCATAGCAAATGTTGCTCTGATGGCCAGTGTAGAATTATTCAAGCGCTGCCTCAAATTTATGCGGTGACCTTACCTTGACAGCACTTGTTCCCGGTAGCACTAACACCATCCATTGTCAGGCCCAGAGAGCAATGTCACAATGTCGCCAATAGTGACACACCACCCCAATAGTGACATGCCTTTTGCAACGAGAATTAAATTTTGTCACTATTCCTGTCACTATTGCTGTCACTAGTCATGTCACTAAGTGGCTTAGTGACCCATTCTATTGAAACGGGCCCCTGGCCCTTATTCATATGGGCAGGGAACCAGTCTAATATAAAATGTGTAATTTTCTGTGATATCCGCTTGAAGAGTCTCCCGCATAAAGAGACATAGTGAACCCGACCTAGGCCTGGAGACTGAAGGGCCACCAGAGTGAGAATCTCGTGGAGGGTTGAATTCGAACCTGCTCTTCTTTTTTCTAGATCGATAGACATACATGCTTTCTCTCTTATGATTCATTTCAATCCATTCCAAAATCAAACTTTACTATTGTAGTTTTCGGATCTATTTTTCTCGTGATAAACCAACGAGATCTCAAATTTCGCTGGTAGCCCTTTCAAAAATCCGCTGATTCCTCTCCCCCACCCACCACCATGGACTTCTACAGCACTCTAAGTATTTGGTATCCGTTAATCATCTGGCCATGTGGAGCAGTCAGCAGAGCGTTCGACTGGGAATGCGAGTGTCCGGTGTTCGAAAACCTCTATTGGCAGTCCGACATCCTATTTTTCTATATTTCCCCCCAACTCGGACTCGACGAAGTCGCTAGTTAAAGTATAGAATAAACGCTTCCTGATCTCCTACACTTCCTGGTATGACTTGACAGTGCGTAAATCGAAATCTTAAGGTCGGGGAGAGTCGGTCATATCTGACATGGTAGTATTGCCCGACGTATCGGGAAAAGCAATAAAATCGGGTCTGTGAAGTGCTATAGTCAAAGTGGTTTTTTTCATTTTAGAAATGTGTTGTCCAACACGACAGTGTTGTCCGACCTACCCAACACCCATTTAATTTGTTTGTTTCTGAGCTATTGTTTGAATTCTAATACATGATAGAGGTGTTTTAGGTTAAATAATAACATACATCAGCACATAATATTAGTTTTCTTATTTAACATAGGGGAAAAAATGGAAATATATGGGAGCATGTTGTCTGACACCCCGGACTATTCATGAATTAGCAATCATCCATCAAAGTGAATATACTATCATATACTTATTGTATTCAATAGTTTCAGGTTACTGATATATTCCTGGTATGTATAATAAATAACAGTTTCTCAGGTTTCAGAAATCCCACCAATATGTGTTCTACAAGACCTGGGTAGGCCTATTTTAGACTGGGCACGGTTGTAGTATTCCTACTGTACACTAGGCGGCGCCACCGTTACCGCACTACGTGAGACGTTTATGAGCGATAATATACTACTTCTATGAAAGCAAAGCTACTGAGTTCAATCTTATGTCCATAGCCTAAATCACACCATTTAAAGATATTACATTGGCGACTGAGGCTGTTAATCTATGCAGGTATACTTTCCTGACTTCAAGGAACCCATTGGTGGTGAGTGGAACTGGCTGGACATAAAATTTGGCAGATTTTGATAACTTTGATGTGGGTGTGTATTGGCACTGTACTGAGTCACAGTGAATGTAACTATAGTGTGTGCACTTTTGAAGACACTAGGCCCACAGCATCATTCTGTACTACTGATGAACTTTTGTACTGTGAACAACCTGTTTTAAAAGTACTGCACTGTACTAGATTTTGATCAAAATGGCTACACCTTGTAATATTGGGCCTTATATCAAAGAAAGGGAGACTTTCAAGGCATATTGTGAAAGGTTGGAGGCATATTTTGATGGAGAAGATTTAGTTACTGTAGAACCTGTCGGTGATGATGCAGTGAAAGTAGCACAGGAAGCGAAAAATGCAATTATCACTAGAAAAAGAAGAGGCATTTTTCTGTCACAAATTGGAGCGGAATGTTGTACAACGCTTGCTAACCTTATTTCTCCCAAAGTCCCACGTGAAACTAAATTAGAGGATTTAGTGAAGAAATTAGAGGAACATTTCAACCCAACACCTCTTGAGATAGCTGAGTCATTTTATTTTGGTACTAGGAACAGAAAGGAGGGTGAGTCAGTGAATGACTACATTTTGGCTCTCAAAGAATTGGCAATTCACTGTAATTTTGGTGATAATCTTAACCGTTCTTTACGAGACCGTTTTGTCTGCGGACTAAATATACAACCTATCCAAGATAAACTGTTGAACACAGAAGGCCTAGACTTTAAGAAAGCTTGTACTATTGCCCAGCAAATGGAACAATCTCATAAAAAATCCAAGGATTTTAAGTCTAGCTTATCTGCTAGTGCTGCTAGTGCTGCTAGTTCTGATGTAAATAAGGTTTACAAATCTAAGCAGTTTAGCAAGAGTACCAAGAAAGTAAAATGTTTTAGGTGTTTTGGCAAACATAGTCCAGATGACTGTAAGTTCAAAGATGTGACATGTTACAAATGCCAACATAAGGGACATTTGGCTAATTCATGCAAGTCCAAATCCTCTAAGAAAGGGAGTAAGGGAAAAGTTCATTCTATGGACAAGCAACCAGGTTCTAGTGATGATAGTGAGGAGGACCTGGGCATTCACAACTTGTTTTCCTCTAACTCTGATAACTCTAAGAAAAAGTACACAGTTGATGTTGTAGTTAACAACCGAGTTATTCAAATGCAAGTGGATACCGCTGCAGATTACACAGTTATGGGTTGCGACAAATTTCGGAAATTCTTTCGTGGCAAGAAACTAAAAAAATCTGATGTTAAGCTACGTGTGTATTCTGGTGCTCACATACATGTCTGCAGGGAATTGCTATGTGATGTGGAATATAAGGGTCAAAAGAAGGAACTACCGATCCTAGTTGTGAACTGTGTGAATCGACCAATTTTGTTTGGCCGAAACTGGATCGAAGCAATCAAATTGGATTGGAATGACATTTTTGGAATCGAGAGTAAGGAAAAGACACTCAACGATATTCTCGGTGAACATGAGGATATTTTCCATGATAGCTACGAGGGCATTTCAGGATTCAAGGCGCATATCAAGGTCAAAGACAATGTCACACCTCATTTTGCCAAAGCAAGACCAGTGCCTTACTCCTTATATGATCAGGTCAATGCAGAACTTGATAAACTTGAAAAGAACAAGGTTATAACACCCATGAACCCTGAGGACACTGAATGGGCCTTGCCCATTGTTATTGTACCTAAAACCGATGGTAGTGTCAGAATATGTGGCGACTATAAGGTACATGTGAATGAATGTATTGAAGATGAAAAATATGCTTTACCTACTGTTCAAGATCTAATGTCTTCTCTTACAGGTGGTGAAATCTTTACTAAACTTGACTTGTCGCATGCATATGCTCAACTTGATCTAGATGATGAGAGTAGAAAATTGATGTCTATTAATACTCATCGGGGTGTCTATGGTTGTACTAAGTTAGCATATGGTGCTAAGCCTGCTTCTAAGATTTTTCAATCCACCATGGACAGGATCTTACATGGTATTGATGGTGTTATTTGTTTTCAGGATGATATATTGATCCATGCAAAAGATGAAAAAGAGCATCTTGAACTTGTAGAGAAAGTTCTGAATAGACTAGCCAAGTACAATGTAAAACTCAAAAGAGAAAAATGTGAGTTCTTGAAAGAAAGTGTTGATTACTTGGGTTATCATATTGATGCTAATGGTGTACATCCATTACAGGACAAGGTCACAGCTATCAAAGAAGCTCCCGCTCCAACAAATATAAGTGAATTAAAATCGTTCTTGGGTATGGTACAGTATTATTCTAAGTTCATTCCACAGATGTCTACTGTTGTTGCACCATTGAACAGATTACTTCGTAATGAAGTCAAATGGAGCTGGGGTAAGTCTGAGCAAGAATCGTTTGATTTGTTGAAATCGAAATTGAGTAGCGATGCATTACTTGCGCATTACGATGTGAAGAAACCGCTCAAATTGGCTTGCGATGCATCTAGTTATGGTGTTGGTGCAGTGATAAGTCATATTTATGAAGATGGTACTGAGCGACCTATTGCATATGCATCTCGTACTCTAACTTCATCCGAACGTAATTATGCTCAAATAGAGAAGGAAGCCTTATCTATTATATTTGGTGTTGAGAAATTTCACCAATATCTGCATGGTAGAAAATTCACTCTGGAAACTGACCATAAGCCACTTTTGACAATTTTAGGTCCCAAAAATGCTATACCAACTTTAGCAGCTGCCCGTATGCAGCGTTGGGTGATAGTTTTGTCTGCATATGATTATGATATCAAATATCGTAGATCAAGTGACCATTCTAATGCAGATTGTCAAGGTTACCACATGAAAATTCGAAGGTGGGTAGAGAAAGTAAGATATACAGTATCAATTTTGTCGATACTCTTCCTGTAAAGGCTGATATTATAGCGAAAGAAACCAAAACCGATTCAATACTGAAGATTGCTTATGATTATGCTGCAAATGGTTGGCCTGAAAATATCAATCGAGAAGAGTTGAAACCGTACTTTATACGAAGATCCGAAATATCCATTGAAAACGGATGTCTACTGTGGGGAATTCGTGTAATAATTCCAACTAGTTTGTGTACAGGTATAATGGAAGAATTGCATACAGAGCATCCTGGTATTTGTGCTATGAAGCGTATAGCGAGGTCACATGTTTGGTGGACTGGTATTGATAAGGATCTAGAAAATGCTGTGTACCGCTGTAGTATTTGTCAGGATAGCCGTGCTCTTCCTGCAACCTCTCCATTGTATTCATGGAAATGGCCGAGGCGTCCATTTCAAAGAATTCATATTGACTTTTTTGAGAAGGAAAATATGTATTTTCTTATTATGATTGATGCACATGCCAAGTGGATTGAAGTTGTTCCTATGCGAAGCACCACTGCTGAAAGAACTATTGACGAATTAAGGTTGATATTTGCTAGACATGGTTTACCCGAAGAATTAGTGTCGGACAACGGTCCTCAATTTGTCTCATCAATGATTTCTACATTTTGTGATAAAAATTGTATAAAGCATACTCTCTCTCCACCATATCATGCAGCGACAAACGGAGCTGCGGAGAGATCTGTAAGACTGATAAAAGAGATGTTGAACAAACATATTCTTGAGAATCAAAAGTTGTCATTAAAACATAGCGAATATTCTGTTCAAATATCGTACGACACCTCATACTACTACTGATAAGACTCCGTCTGAATTGTTGTATAAGCGTCAGTTACGAACAAGGTTAAGTTTAGTGAAACCGAATCTAGCTGAACATGTTGAAAAGAAACAAGAGCAACAGAAGTTATATCATGGTAGAATCAGAGAAAGGCATTTCGATGTAGGAGATAAAGTTCGTATCAAATACAATACAAAAGGTCTCAAGAAAGGTTCAGATCGTTGGGTTAGAGGTAAGATTGTGAAAGTATGTGGTCCGCGTAATTATGTTGTACAAATCGGACAGGCTACTCGTTTTGTGCATATTGATCATATATTGGCTGATCATGTTCAAGATAATATTCCAGAATATGATCCATCTGAGTTTGTATCTACTAATATAGATGTAACAACTACTGATACACTGCCTGTTATGGACACTGATAACGGTATAATTGAACCACCTCAACCTGTTGAAGATGTACCTGATTCACCCAATGTCTGTCTACAAACTCCCATTCATGCAGAAACTCCAATACCGAGGTCTCCACGTCCTCATATTGAATCACCTGGAATGGCAACTCCACCTCCACGTAGAAGTTTAAGGGTTAAGAAACCAATTGTCAAAATGGATTTGTAAATTGGTAAATGTCATACACATTTATTTGTGTATTTGTGTTACATTATTGTATTATGTACTTGGTAGCTTAAGGGGGAAGGAATGTAGTATTCCTACTGTACACTAGGCGGCGCCACCGTTACCGCACTACATGAGACACGTTTATGAGCGATAATATACTACTTCTATGAAAGCAAAGCTACTGAGTTCAATCTTATGTCCATAGCCTAAATCACACCATTTAAAGATATTACAACGGTCAACGCCGATAAACACCGATACATAAGAACCAAATCGTAGCTTATCGGGAAGCAAATCAGTGTGTGTCGTAGCGTGTTGAGAGTGTGCATGAAATAGGTACTGAACCATGATCCCGATACACCCCCGATACTGCAAACGACACAACCAGCGTACTCAACCATGTAAACTTCCTTTATAATTTTGAAGATAATGCATATTTATAATTAACATCTTACCTGTGGATACAAAAAATATCATACAATAGTTTGTACTGGTAAAAATATTTGATGAAAAAAACCAGTTCCAAGTTAAAGTATGAAATGATCGATTTAGGACCTAGGCTTTAGGCCCAATCTATTATCAAATTTCACTAAATTTGCAGAGAGGCCTTATATTTTAGGTATTTTTAAAATTTCATAATTTTCCGTCAATTATTTCATGTGATTTCCGGATATAAACTGTTACCGGGTACACAACGACAATCAATACATTGATCGATTGTTATAATCCTCTACAATACTCTTTTTTTACCGGTGTGGATTGGTGTGTGTTGGTAGCGTTATCATAGAAACCTAGAGGGTCTATGACAATCGATCATGTATCGATTGCCGTAGCGCGTTGGTGCGCATCTGTATGTATGGTTGACACTTTGAATGGGAAATCATAAGAAAAAATCAACGAATAGATCTGGAATAGGCTACATAATAATAATGCCGCTCTGCAAATATGGTGAAATATGAAAATAGATAAAGGTCTCAAATCGATCATTTTATACCTAAATTGGAACTGATTTTTTCATTAAATATTATTATGAAATATCATATAATATTGTTTTGTATCAACAGATAGAATATCAATCATAAATATGCATTATTTCTGGAATTATAAAGGAAAAATGGTTCATTAGGCTGGTTGCATAGTGAGCTATATCGGGGCGTATCGCGACCGTGGTACCTTTTTCATGCACCCTCCCAACACGTTACGACGTGCACCAAGGCGCACCGAGGCAAACCGAGGCAAACCGATATGCTACGATATGGTCATTTTGTATCAGTGCGCGTTGGCTTGTATCGGCATTGGTGGGTGCTAGGTCTTAGAAACAAAATGACCATATCAAAGTATATCGGTTTGCGTTGGTGCACATCGTAACGTGTTGGGAGAGTGCATGAAAAAGGTGCTATGGTTCCGATACACCCCAATATAGCTCACGATGCAACCAGCATTATTAACAATATTTCCAGAAATAATGCATATTTATTATTGATATTTTACCTGTATATACAGGACAATAGTATATGATATTTCATAATAATATTTAATGAAAAAAATAAATTCCAAGTTAAAGTATATAATGATCGTTTTGAGACCCTTATCTATTATCGAATTTCACCATGTTTGCAGAGGGGCATTACTATTATATAATACAGGTTTCCTGAAAATTTCATAATTTTCTGTCAATCATTTCATGTGAATTCCCGTTGAAAGCGTCGCTGATACATACCGACGCGCACCTACTTGCTACGACAATCGATACATCATCGATGGTCGTAGACCCTCTACGATACGGGTTTTTTATCGTAGCGCGTCGGTGCGCGTCGGTATGTATGGTTGACACTTTGAATGGGAAATCATAAGAAAAAATCAACGAATAGATCTGGAATAGGCTACATAATAATAATGCCGCTCTGCAAATATGGTGAAATATGAAAATAGATAAAGGTCTCAAATCGATCATTTTATACCTAAATTGGAACTGATTTTTTCATTAAACATTATTATGAAATATCATATAATATTGTTTTGTATCAACAGATAGAATATCAATCATAAATATGCATTATTTCTGGAATTATAAAGGAAAAATGGTTCATTAGGCTGGTTGCATAGTGAGCTATATCGGGGTGTATCGCGACCGTGGTACCTTCTTCATGCACCCTCCCAACACGTTACGACATGCACCAAGGCGCACCGAGGCGAACCGAGGCAAACCGATATGCTACAATATGGTCATTTTATATCAGTGCGCGTTGGCTTGTATCGGCATTGGTGGGTGCTCGGTCTTAGAAACAAAATGACCATATCAAAGCATATCGGTTTGCGTTGGTGCGCATCGTAACGTGTTGGGAGAGTGCATGAAAAAGGTGCTATGGTCCCGATACACCCCAATATAGCTCACAATGCAACCAGCATTATTAACAATATTTCCAGAAATAATGCATATTTATTATTGATATTTTACCTGTATATACAGGACAATAGTATATGATATTTCATAATAATATTTAATGAAAAAAATAAATTCCAAGTTAAAGTATATAATGATCGTTTTGAGACCCTTATCTATTATCGAATTTCACCATGTTTGCAGAGGGGCATAACAATTATATAATACAGGTTTCCTGAAAATTTCATAATTTTCTGTCAATCATTTCATGTGATTTCCCGTTGAAAGCGTCGTCGATACATACCGACCCGCACCTACGCGCTACGACAATCGATACATCATCGATGGTCGTAGACCCTCCACGATACGGGTTTTTTTTATCGTAGCGCGTCGGTGCGCGTCAGTATCGTTATCGTAGAAACCCTACCAACTGCCCCGATACGCGCTACGATATGGATTTTGTATCGGGAGGTCAAAATCGGTTCGCGTCGATGAGCGTCGGGAGCCCGGTGGACACCCCCCCCCCCCCCCCTTATGTATCGTGTACGTAGTAGGCCTACAACGCTATGTCCGCTGTCGCTCTAGTGAGGGACGAACAGAGTCGCACCATGTCTGACTACTTAGCATATTCAATATCCAGGAAATTGACATGGGATTTACTTCCCAGTATAAACCATTCGATATATGTAGGCCAGAAGCTCAAATGTATACATCAAATGTATACATTTGAGCTTGTGAATGTAGAGGCCTAGTTGCCATTGTCAATAAACACATTCTCTAAAACCTGTAGATCAATGAAGGGGGATCGAACCGTAGTACAATAAATTGAATTAATTCAGTTTGTCAGTAGCAACTAGAATGAAGAGTAGGCTATGGTATGTTTACAAACTGTAGGCCCTACCAGAGAGGAATCCCTGTCTTTATACTCTGCCGCCTCCTGGCGGGAAAATCTGGAGGAACACTTGCTGGTGGTGCCACTGGTGGTATATTAGAACACTACTGAGGGTCAACACTGCCAAGTGCTTCCGACGTCACCAGCCACTAGTGGGCCAGTCTCCATTTTGGATTTCCAACTCGCAGGTGAGTGGATTTACATCGTAGCTTCGCCGTCAGTGTTATATGTGTCATCCTGGATATCAATCTCCACATACAATGCGGGTACTATTCACTCAAACATACCCATCCACTGGGAAAGGCGGACCCACCGAGAGACGCCGAGGATTTACATTATCCTGTTTAGGGGCAAAAATCTCTGTCCGACTCAAACAAGCTCTCTCGTGTTGCTGCTCTCAGTCTGACACGTCCCACGAAAGATTCCACATATTCACCGTCCCAAAACAACCTCGGCCATAGGAACTACACAAACGTCTTAGATTTATCCGAAATTTCGAAGTGTTCGTTTGGTAGTTAGGTAGATGGAATCCATGAGAACAAGGGATGGGTGGAAGGTGCGTTGAGAATTGTTTGGCGTTTGCGACCGGCTTGGTGAGCGATAATTGGGAGGTTTATAGGGAACAGGCATTATCAAGGGGAAGGGCTGGTCCCGCTGGTCCGATCACGTCGGGCTGGCTACAATACACTACAGATACTGCCACGCTGTCACGGACACCTTCGTCCACACGCGGTGTTTATTTGATGTGTTGACAATCCTCAGTTATGTCAACGCTCTAGTCCACCACATACTGAGACTCAGTGAGCTGAGAGCACTAATTTTTACGTTGATCGGTAGCAGCGTATTACAACTGACTGATACGATAGCG
Organism: Alentia gelatinosa; assembly: GCA_950022655.1. Lineage (NCBI taxonomy): Eukaryota > Metazoa > Annelida > Polychaeta > Phyllodocida > Polynoidae > Alentia > Alentia gelatinosa. The sequence continues at coordinate 17,133,998 of OX465588.1, read as the reverse complement.
ATGGAAAGGGACCTAACCCAGTCCTGATCGGGGTGAAATTAAATGGATCGAGTTCATGGCAGAGATTAGCTGAGATGGTTCGTTCACGATTCGCTTGAGCTGGCAGACAGTGACCCAACCAGAGTTGTGTTGGGCTTGTCTAAACTGCAGCAGGCAGTGCGAGCCATTAATGCACCACTTGTAGTTGTACATAACTCTGGCGCAGAGGAGCAACATTGTCCAAGCAGGCAACTTTGTAGTTTCAGTCCTGCCAATGTGTGTTGATAATCAAGTTCATGCAAGCAATGCCCCCACCTTTCCAAGTTCCATTTGATTGGTAGTGGGAATAAATCTTGTTATCATGTAAAATGAAATTGAACATAGATAAAATAGAAGACTTTAACTCCTATGTTTTCTAAATTACCCACCGGCAAATGTTTCTTAAAACCTTTGAAGGCACTCTAATATAACACATTTTATATTCAGTTCAGTCTAAAAACCTAGGAATCAAAATTGAAGTATGAATTTGTTATAGAGATGCGTATTATTACAGCTGTTATGAATAATCATAGATTAGCTACATAGGATACCGAAGTTTTACTGTTGCATTTCTGATATACCTACCCCGGCACATGAAGAAACAAAGTATATTGCGATTGGTATACATTCAGAAGAAGAAAGTACATGTATGTCAAATAGACTTATTTCAACAAACCGGAAAACAAACATTGCTTAAAACGCTTTCCAGTTTTAAAAATTGTTTGATAAGGGAATTATTTCATTTGAGAAAAGTCCTGCCTCAAATTGTTGCTGCCAGGGCCAGTCTGGATTACATTGACGATAAAACAAAACTCCCTGGAAATATCGCCTGAAGTGAGCACTCACATTGAAACTCCACTGGCTTGCAAAATTTGTCATATTTTGTTATAGAAATTGTGAATTCGCCATTGGTGGTAAAGTATCGGACACGAATTTTTGACGAATGTGCTATTGACCAGTACTGGTGAGAAGCACTTAGCTGATGATTGGAGAAAAACAATATTGGAGATCAATGGACTGTCGGTCATGTGTGAGTGGACAGTAACGGACGAGTACCCCACACAGCAATGACCCCCCAGGCTCTCACAGTCCACTTACATGGTGGTGAAGTGCCCTCATGATACTTACACATACAAGAGCCCTTACACTGCATAATGAATCAGTGAGAATGGACCTTGTGAAAACAAGAGTATTGTTAACACTTTGTTGTGTATACTATATACCGGGTATATGCGGACAATTCAGGGCATTATTTGTATTTGAGCCCTCATCTTCATGGTCTCTTGCATGAAACTGGATTTCATATTAGACTGAAATACTATTTTCTTCAGCTCATGCTGATCTATCATTTTTGAAAAATGAAATGTATACTGCTATACATTTACTATATTCTGTGAAAATTTGGGGAAAATGACATGGGTTTTACTATGTGAAAAAACTTTTATAATTTCTCTATAATCTCTGAATAAAAAAAATGGCATGGGGACCTCCATTTTTATTAATTGACTATGTGTTCTCTAACATTTGGAGATCTTCATATTCAATTCCTAGGAGATTGACATGGGTTTTCATTTTCAAGGTAGACTGAGCGGTATGCCTTTTATGAGTCGGTGGTGCCCCCAACAGACTTTAAGAACTCAAATAATCGGTGCCGTTTTCGTCGGCCGATGGAAAATGGCCTGTAGACTAGATATCCCTCTCCTATCATCCCGAGAGTGGTTGAACTACCAGCTGAGCGCTCACAGCAGGAGGACACAGAATGTTGTCCATGCTGTGGGTTATGCCGCAGCCATACGTGGAGTTCGTTTACACTGGCTTGTGCACATGCAGCGAAGGGCCATCAAAACACTCGCCACTATTGATTCTACCCTCAGTGATTCTACCCTCAGCGATTCTGACACCATCGTAAAAGGGTGTCTGGTCTTATTGAAATCAGAAATTACTTTTTCCCCTGTAATTGTTTCCACCTTGCCTCGCCCCGATTTTCATTCCCATGCCTTGCTCTTTCCGCCTCATTATAAGTTTGTTCACGTTAGATGTAATTAGAGGTAAAGCCCAGGGTGAGATTTTTAAGTATTTGTATCGTGAAGCGCTGATGTTTGAAGCTAGATATCTTATTCCCTATACAATACTGTTATTTATCTCACCCCTGGAATAAATGCCCATAGGCTTAACATTGGGAACTCGTTCTCCATGCCCCTATGAGTATTGCGGTCCGTTCTCCATGGTCTATATCCTGTGTGTCATCCATTCTTTTAGTGTGTACAGGGGTGAAATAAATACAGAAAGCAACTCGTTTTGGTCAAAGAAGTCATTCTGCAACTTGTTTGAATGCTACATGATATTCACTCGGCTGTCGCCTCGTTCATATCACACCGCATCAAACTCGTGGAGAAAGACAACTTTAACTAAAACTTGTTGGTTTCTTCTTTAATACTTGGATGATGTGTGGTACAGTCCATCCCCATGACTGCTATTCATTACCACTGATTATATATTTCGTAATTGGGAATTGACAATTGACTATTGTATGGAAGACCAGTGTTCAAACATTGGATATAGTAAGACAAACAAAACTTTATTTTAAATAGAGAAGTCTGTGAGAACAAATCAGACTCGAACAAATAGAAGGTGACTTGAGTCATTTGGAAAAAGAAGGGTCTACATATGGTAAAGACATGCCACTTTTAAGTATTTTTAGTCATACAAACATACTCCCTTCCCTCAAAAGTAGAAGGAGAAGAAAGAAATAAAAGGGGAAAATCGGTGAGAAAATCGTAAGTTTAGCTGTGTGCATTTCTATATTGACATCTCTTTAAAATCTATGATTGTAATATGACATATCTATCATGATAGACATAAGTATGCACCACTCAGAATAATCTAGCCCATTGACTGGGTTATAATCTAGATACTTTGAACACGCTCACCGGATTAGGGCTATAGGAAGTACTCGACCTAGAGTCGGCTATGGCATACAGCCAAATGCCTACTGGTCGTGTTTGTCTGAGATATGACGCACTGACATTGTTTATAATGATGAGTGCCCATCTCCTCGTGGGTCTAAGTGAATATGTACATGTACTTGGCTGGTGCTTGCATTCAGGAATGGTAGATACTTTGCCATTAGATATTCGTGTACTTGCATCGCTCTCAGAGACGTTGGCTTATAATCTCCTATATGAATATGTAGTTGTTCTATTCTGGACACATAGGTGTTGCCCTTAATTACATGATTAGTGAACTTCGCACTATGGTTACCTATTTGGATACATGTATGTTCATATTGATACATGTAGTCATGATGGTACCAGACAACTATTTCTGGAAGTCATTCATGTCATTGGCATAACTCAATAGGCATCATTATGTACAATGTATTACTAATACAAAATCTATATTTTGTATTATTATATTCTTATGTACGAATGTCTCACTGACCAGAAGTCCGGATTCCGTTCGTTATTAATTGGCAAAATAATACATGTATTCATAAGTCCCTCCGTACCACGTGACCACTCGAAATAGCAAATTGTAAAACAGCGTTTTTAATTATTTCCAGGTACACAATGACAAAGAGAGTATACGTGAATTCCATCTGTTCCTCGATATTTTGATCGGAAATATCTCTGAATAGATATCATTCAGGTATGCTAACCATGTGTCCATATATTACCGATAGTACTATCTATATAGAAATAAAATTCAGACTAGGATTTGTCCAAGAAGTGGTACTGCCAATAACTATACATCCTGGGGACACAGGTGTTGAGCTATTTAGTGTTTAGAAGATGACCAACAAAACACTCATCCGTTGCTACTATTTTTTTTTAGTAAAACCTTTTCGTCCACACATATTTCCATAGAGTAGTTACTGTGGTGATAAATTCATTCTCATGTGACACTATGTTTCCTGTATCTTAATCTCGTAGTTGTTACTTTTCCTGCCAAATATGCCCCACAGTGAAGCATATAAAACGATCAAATAGTAGTAATGAAACTCACGTTGGGAGTTATTATATTTATCAGGTTACCATGGCATGCAAAACACCGATGGTAACCCAGTGGCGCATGGTGCAAATTATGGTTTCAGGCAGGACCTAGCATGCCATTCAATACGGAATTATCAGGCTGTATACTGGGATTATCGATCAGAGGTATGGATAAAAATTCTTCCGTACACACAGATCCCTTTCCTGCCCCCACCCCACCCCACCCCCACCCTCCACCGCCCCGCCCCCCAACGGCTGGTCTCACGAAGGCATTGATTTCCGAACATCGCCTCGGGTAGGCCGGTTATAGCTCAGGGATTTCTACCAGGCATCATCACCTACCCCTGGGTCTTCTGCAGGAGGAAGGCAGACGGGAAGGCCGTGGGTGTGTGGGCGAGGGGGGGGGGGGGGGGGGGTGGACAGTGTCTCAAAGTCATGTTTTATATGTACCTGTAAACAGATGTGAATGAGAAAAAGGAAATTCTGTATTGATGAAAACTTCTCCCTTCCAACGAAGAAGAATAACACAGAGAAATACACTGAAATAGAGTTATTCTATTTTCTAAATTATCTCAGGGAAGTAAAAGTTAATGGTATTGGTCATGTACCTTTCAACTCATCGAAAGTCTAATTGAACAAATTGGACGTTAAACTAAACAAACAAACCATTTCAACTGATCGATTTGAAAATTATCTTTAGTTTGGTACAGATTCCTTAAGAAAAAGGTATTAATATGATAAATAAGCATTCACATACAGCAGTGAGTTGAGTGATGATCTTATTTCGCCGTTGATCATCTCCATCCTCAAACTGTAGTTCTCACTTGAAAGTGACTTTGCAAACCTTAAACTCTGAAGCCTCTTTATATACATGGAGGCGACCTTTTCTTTTTATACACTGCTGGTATGTGTAACACTCATTCCCTATCACCTTTATAGTCGGACCACTACACCGTGCATTAAGAAAGCCGATACAAAATACTGAGGAAGGACGTCGTGGGAAGTATGACAAAGATTACCTTGGCATACCTGACCTACTAGCCTAGCTTCTAAAAATGTAGCTATCACCGGATCTTTGACATCAATCGAACCGACCCCCGCAGGCCTATGTACACATAAAGACATTCAGGATGAGATACATATATTCCTATAGTTATACCTGATGCACACAGACAAACATGCACACACACAACACAGAGAAATGAATATATATGCAGGCACATGAACATATACTGGTTTAACGACACGCACAGACACGTGTTTAAAGATACATGTAAGCATCAACACATACTGAGAGGCAGATACTATAGAGGAAACTTATGAGAGTTTAGGATCTGAGCTCGTATCCCATCGAGTTGGAATCACACAGTAATTCACAAGGCGAAGCCGCGTGAATTACGTAGTGATTCAAACGAGATGGGATTGAGCTCTGACACTAAACTTGAATTGGTTTCTGAATTTATCTCACCCTTAACATTGACTAATGGGCTATCATTTGCGACATAATCCCCCATTGAATATTTTTCCTAAATATCTAATAGGCGTTAGATACGAGTTTCCAATGTTAAGTCTATGGAGAAAAAATACCAGGGGTGAGATAAACTGACATACATGGACACATACTAAATAGGAACTGCATGGAGATCCGCAGCCGCTGAATGTATGCCAAAGTTTCAGTAGCTATGGATCGAATACTGTTCAGATTTTATCTCACCCCTAGCGCTGAATAATTGGCTGACGTTTGTGACGTCATCACCTATTGCGTATATTTTTACAATACTCAATGGGCGTAGATAACTCGGTATTACGTCAGTGACACACATACATTCCGATGAAGACTGCATTCCTCACATCGTCTACACATTCATCCTTCACTAAAATAAGATGTAGCTCAATTGATTGTACGGAGATCAGACATGTAGACATTAAGGACATACCATACTGTAATCCATTCAGATATTTTCAAGCATGGTCAGGTGGTCAGATGACGCTTTGATAATCCTAATTGTGCTGCGTTTCTCTAAACTGCAAGTGTCTAATTCGGGAGCATCATACGTCTCAAAATAAAAAAAAACGAGGTCACTTAACTCTTTAACTATTAGCCGTTTTAGTTTTGTAACGTTTGGTCTTAGTGTGCAGCCAGGTCATTGTAGTATCAAATTGGGGGAACAACCAGAGATAATGATTTTTTTTAATGTAAATCTTTATTCACTTTTGTTAAGTTATAACAGTTCTTCCAATGAGGTAAATACATCGAGATTGTACATCTTCCATTGCTGAGTTGAATTCTTATGAGTGTTCTGGAAGTTTGTGGTAAGAAGCGGCTTGACACCATAGGTGTATCTTTGAGGGGATGATTTACTCTTGCCGCCTGGCAGAGGAAGTGTCTCAATGATGGATTAATCCTTAATTCGCACTAATTTATCGAATAACGATACTCTGGTGTGCCTGAGTGACTCGCAGGGGCGGTAGGGACCTCCCAGCACGACCCGCAGCTGACCCGTCCTCTCAGTGATCCATCATCACACACCTGACCAGGACCAGCGACAACAGAGGCTGAGAACTGCCTGTCAAGTCGTTGGCTGGTCCCTGCTGTCTAAGATCTTCGTGACCGGGGAACCAGCATAGTCAGATTATGGGGGGAAAGCTAGTTTAGATTGGCCGCCATCTCTGGCTGCACTCTGTACTAAAACAGACATACTTTATGTTTATTCATAGCTTTATGTTCATTATATTTTGAGAAGAAAAAAATACACATGAAAGGGAATAAGAAAATGGAAAATTGGCTTCAAGATTATGAAATAAGACTTAGTAGAAACCGAACGCGAGTTAGACTTGACAATGTCTATGCCACGACGGGAAGGTCGTGTGTTACTACACGAGGCGTAGCCGAGTGTAGTGAGGAGCAGACCTTCCCGTCGTGGCATAGACATTGACAAGTCTCACTCGCGTTCGGTTTCGTATTTATCCTACCCCGTCTATGCTTTTGTATTACTAAAAGATAAATATTGAGTCAACGACCAACAGAACTCTTTTCATAGTAGCTGACATCCTGCTCTCTGATTGGTCAATATTATTATTACTCTAGTGGCATAAAAAACACTTTATGTCACGGCCTGCCACATAAAATTTCCCTATGTTAAGTCTATGGCGTTTTTTTATTAGGGGTAGGATAAACTCCAAGAAGTACAAAAGGTTTGGCAGGAGAGTAACAGACATCTCCTGTAGTGGGTCATGGCTGTCACAGATTTAACCCAACCAAAGCTAATGTAGTGTAGCTCTGGCTGCCAGTGCCTTAGACTACCTAGAACTTGATAGTCTTCTCAGACTCTAAATCTTGTCTACAAGCCATTAGGCAGCATGATCCAAAGAATGCTCTCATTCAAGATATCAAACAGTCATACACGGAACTGAAGAGGGAACATGGCAAAAAGACAACCTTGTGCTGATTACCAAGTCATATTGGGAATCGAAGCTGAAGACCAAGCAGCCAAAAAGTGCAATAAGCAAAACAGTTGGAGCCGACACAGTTCCACATACAGACCTGAAATCAATGGCCAAGGAGCACATTCAAAAGACTTGGCAGAAACTCTGGAACTGTACCAGGGAAAACCAACTACGAGAGATGGTAGTTGCCACTAGCCTGCCCCTTGGGGAAGGCAACCTGACAAGAATTGAACAGGTTAACTGACCCGCCCACAGACCGGTCACACCAAAGTGACACATGGGCACCTTCCAAGAGGTGAATTAGCACCTGTTTTCCAGACATGCAACAATCCATTGAGTGTAAAATATGTCATGTTTCATTGTCAGACTACAAAGAAGAGCAGACAGAAATTCCTAAAGAATGAAACATGAGTGTGCAGTCTTTTCCATAAAACTGGCAAGAAAGAAATTCTTGACTTCCTCAGGGAATGTAAGATTTTCGATAAGATATAATCTAGAAAAGTAAGATGCCTGGATCAACCAGGCAGCACACCTTATTAGTCCAACAGGATATGCAAATTTTAGTAAAGTAAACCAAAGTAAGTCTAATTGAACAAATTGGACGTTAAACAACCCAAACAAACAAGCTAGTTACCTGGTTATCCACGAGGCAGCTTGAGAGCTTTCAACCTTTTTGCTCTACGCCATCTGTATTTTGGGGGAACCAACAGGCGATCATATTGTTATGGCCGGCGTATCGGGTTAGACTCTAGTACAGCCAGTTGTCGCCAGGGCCAGGGCACACAGGCTCTCATACTGGGACTGTTTTGCGCTGCCATTTTAAGGTGGGAATTCCTACCTTCTTCCCAACATGCACCTGGAAAATGGCAGATCGCTGGTTCTAACCTCGTGTGTATTGCGACCCAGTAACCAGCAATATGATACAGTATCCCTCTTGTCAAACTGATCCTATAAATAGGACAGCCAACCATAAAATTCCACTCACTAAAGGTGGCTGGCCATGCTCTGTTAGACCTTCACGTACCGTAACCCGGAGGCGGCGCGGTGCGTGAACGGACTACGTATCGGGTATGCCGAGACAGAGATGACGTGGAATCTTCATTTCGACATGGTCTATTGCATTCTCAGCCACCCGTCACATGTCAGGGTGAAGTGGTGCAAACCCACCTGTTGTTTAGAGTTGGCCTACCTGTATCCGGGAGGGCTGAGTGCACACCGGCCTTTTGGTGAATGGCCTTCTTTGTATTGACTTACATGGCAGACGCGGTTTGCTTAGTTGGAGACCAAGTGCCTTCCTGGCGACTCCTCATCAATTACCTGTTTAAACCAATTATCGTCGCTTAACACACACAGGCGTCCAGACATGTATTTGATGTCGTTGTAGTTAGGCTCGTTTATTACTCATATTTCCCATCTGTGTATTACATTAGTAGATACTGTATCTAATTAAGAGGATATCAGACACCTTCAACTGTATTTATATCTCGAGTAATTGCCTCCCCTCCCCTAAATCCTCCAAATTATAGTCATTCTCAGATGGAATTAAAACCAGCAGAGATGGTGTAAGAAGGCACGACAATTTCTCACCTCTGACCGCCCTGGCCATTTTTTTTTAGATAAGTATAAATCCGGTGAGTATATATTTGGTGGGGGGGGGGGGGGGAGTCAAAGGGCCCGAGTCCAGACTAATACTCAGAAATTCCCTCAAAAGTACTAGGGAAATCTCAAATTTCAAATGCCATTTTTACACCTGGATATAAAGAACAACCACAAAGAGAAGCCGAAGTGCAGAAAGCTACCAGGGTACCTTCCATTTTTTGTCTTTTAAGTCCAGTTGAACAAATTGGACGTTAAGCTACCCAAACAAGCAATTTCAGTGTTATATTTTATAGTATATAGAAGCGTTTGTGTCTTTATCAAATAACGCGGGCAAGAAAAATACTTTATCAGCGGAATGAAAGTATTGTTGAACAATTTCTGATTTGTATAATCTCAGAATCTGTATTCTGTGAATACTGGAGCAAACGGAGACCTGAGAGGGGGGCGGGGGGGGGGGGGGTATAGAGATAGTGATATAAGACGAGTTCGGAAGGAAATAAAACAATTCTGTTTGTTGAGAGTCGAAACTTTATTTAACATTGCAAAATAAATCGAGAGATCTATGTAGAGTCGTAAAGATATACCACCATGTGAGTTTATTAACCCTAGTCCATTCCAGTTAACACATTACGTTATATATGAACATACTTTTAGATGGGCAACCTAGTAGGAGCCATTCTATTATTGAGCGTGGGGTACACGCTCATATACTCTGCCTAAATACTATAGTGGTCACAGAAACTTTGAGCTTGCTGTAACATTGGGAAAATAGCAGAGGGCCAGTGTCTCAGTGTCGTAGAGATGTGCCCACCTGAACATGACCAATCACTAGAGACCGAAATGCATGAACCTCATTGATCCAGTGGTGCATGATATATTTGGATCATAGTCAGGCAGTTGCAAAAATGGCAAGTTCACTGGGTGCAAGTGAGTTACAGAAAATGGCCCATAGACTGAATACGAACCAAACCTTCTCATTTTTTTTTTAATTTTACGCTCATTCATCAATGATGAACATACTATTTGTTCTTAGTATAGTCAATCTAAACTTCGAAGTAAAGTGACCTTATCAAGCTGACTGGTGGCTGGGCTTGGCGATACGGGTCCGCAATGAGAGTGGCGTCGTTTCCTCGCCTCCAGCAGTGACGTTGATGTGGCCATCATGTCCTGTTCCCAGACCGCCTTTCAATCTGGCCTTGTTTTATTGATGAAAAGCTGTAATGTGCTACGAGCCGAAGTCGTCTGTTCTGCGCTTGCGTCGCAGATGGAACAAATTGTATGAAAAATACATTTAACATACATGGAATTCAATGGATTATTTGTCTTAAAACCCCTCAAGTCTGATGTGTTTATTTCGAGTTGAATTGATTTCAGAATGTGAAATTTACGTTAAAACGCTTATAATTTTACTGAAATAATCAAAAGCACCTTGATAGACGGTGACTTCCGTCTGTCTTTTAGCTTTACCTTCTTTTGCCATACATTTCTTTCTTTACTACATAAATATATACACATCATAGCGTTGAACCTCTATCTGTTCATGAATGGATTCTACAAAACTGTCAATCATGCACTACCAATTTGGCTTGGAGATGACTGCAATATGTCAGCCACCTTATAGAGGCTGCCATCTTAATGTTATATTTCCTCCCACAAAGTACTGCGCCGGAGATGAGATTTCTCTGTATCGGAACGGAGTAACGTCTGCAAAGCCAGCTGGACTGAATGCGGGAACTCTCACCGCGAATCACACACATTGGTCAGGCTGACGTGATGGTGGTCATTCAGTTAAGTGTCGGAAATTGAGTTTGGACTTGAGTAGCCGGCCATATGGCTGCATGGAAATCATCAGCACACTTATAGTTAGGATTGAATGGTCAACTAGGAAACAGTCGTTATCTGTCGTTACCTTCTCCAGGTAACCATTATATATAGTCAGCGGCTCGTAGACTTTCAAACATAGCAAACAAAAAATGTCAGAAATTCTGCTTACGTACTTTATGGATGGCCCCTAAGTGATATGGAAAACTAGAAAAGTTCTTTCAGCAGACCTAATAAAGGATTTATAAGAATTGTACTCTAAACAAGCAATAAACACCATCCTGTATTTCAACTTAATTTCTCTGTCTTGGATTGTGCCTTTCTCCAACATACTTCTTTCAGCATAGTCAAGTCTGAGGAGAGAAATTTTAAATCGACTGGATGTAAAATCAACCAAACTAAACGGCAAATTATAGCAGCGTTGAATGCACAAAAGAAGAAAAGATATTACCACCTCTAACGCCCCTTCTCATTGTCTCATTGCGCGCTAGTTTAAGTTAGTGGCCTGTGGTGGGCGCCAGTGAGGCTGTCACTCCACCTGTCAGTATCAGAAACAAGTTGACATTAGCTGTCAGAGGTCACGGGAATCTGACAGCTATTTGCTAGACGCTTGAGCTATGGTCAAGATTGACTTCTCGCATTGCCTGGTTTATCAGTCGTCTGTCGAGATGGGATAGAGCCGAACATAAGGAGCGTTCACACGCAAATACAATAATTGCTTACAGATTGTTCATGCTATTTACCTTTGTGAAGTATTCGATGAGTCTGTAAGCGTAACATGACCACAGAAAGTGTAGCCACAGTTGGCAGATCCCAAGGAGTGGGCGCCTAGCAATTCCGAGATGGCAGTTTTGCACTTTTTCATTTACAGTATATAAAATGATTGTTCTTGTATAAAACACAGAAATGGCAGTTCTCCTATTTTACAAGGAGATCCTTGTTTTCATTTTCAGTGTAGGACATTCTCCTTTGTTAGGTAAACACAGAGAGAATAGATTGGGTTTCATTCACACCAATAGACAGTGGTTTAAACCTCCCCACTCACCCCGGTTCCATTCCATGGTCAATAACGTTGTGATTTTCATGTTATATCAGTCTCTCTGAGACAGTGAATTCCACATGAACAATTTTTCATCACCCCAGCTGGTATCTCTGAATTATCAAAGATAACATCTTTTGGGCTTCATTCACACAAATAAGACAGTGGGTTAAAACCTTCCCCTACAGACTCTGAGGCCCATTCCATGGGAACACTGATGTGTTTTCCATGTTCCCCCAGCCTCTCTGAGGCAGTAAACTCCATATGATACATTTAAACGTTTTATCCCCCCTCCCCCCAACTGACATCCCTGGCAGTTCTGATGCGGGCAGCTTTCTCCGATCGATGTTCAGACCATTAGTATTCCGGTTAAGTGGTACCTCGCTAAATCAAGGGTTAACCGCTCTCTAACTAAATCGCATTGAAACCTTGTATCATATTAGAGTGCGTTACAGACTCTTTTTCATCTTGGTATCAATGTAAATTTCTCATGCGTCTTCTAGTTTTTGCCACTTACCTGTCTTGTCTCTTGGTACATCTCAGAAGCCACAGACTAGGAAGAGATACTCTTGATGCCGACGCCCCACCATTCAGCGACGAGCGATGCGCCCGCTAGATGGCGTTACTGCTGGGAAAGAGCAAAAAGATGGCATCGCTAGATGGCGTGTTATAGTTTTATGGTGTGCCACTGGGGGCGCTGGTTGTGAGCTCGCTGTGAACCGGCGTCTTGATGGGGCGATAATGAGGGAACACGCACGGCTATGGAGGTCGAATCACGTGACCCTTTTTCTGATGACCTATCTTCTTACTGGCCGTGTGCTCGTTTCTTCTCGTTTTATGGTTTGTAGAGTCGCGCGTTTCATCCGCAGGCTTGAGGCTGAAGTTTCCAAAGGCTTTGAGGAGGAGAGAAACAGAGAAGGACAATTTTGATGATTGTCAAAGAATAATGCATGAACTACAAGTAATAGTCTCATTGTGAGTGGTTGTATTTGATTAAAGAGCTAGTTGATACGTAGCACTGATATGATTCTGGTTAAAGTTGATGAGATCTTAAAAATGGCAGTTTACACTCAGATCCAAGGGTTGCCATGCAATCTCCTAGTATCCATTATTAAAATAACAATATGATTGATATAGCAATCACTGTTAGGTACCATGTCCGTGCATTGCTGTTGCACTCTAACCAACACAATTTCCGGTTTGGGGAAGGTAGAAATATTGTATTTACATAAACTGTAATCTTACTCCATTGAGATGCATGTTTATAGACGAGAGATGTAGTGGCCTTTGCTACTACACAGCCGCCAGCTAACCATGACATACTAATCATGAATATTGAATTAGAGCGACATGGTGAGAGGAGTTTTCTTTATCATTGTTTGACAATCAGATCCTGCTTGTCCAATGATTCCATGTATTACATGTTAGTTGTGATAAACATACTATTACCAATAATCGTGGCAGACATGTCAGCCACATTGTTGGTTTTCTTAGTTAGCCGTTATATACGTTATGTACCATACAGCTGTGACCATGTACAATAAGATACTTTCTTATAATATATATCGTTACAACAAACCTGTAGTGCATTCGTTGGCTAATCAAATCATTTATAAGGGAAGCCGATCATACACATTTCAGGTTTGACGGGTTTCATCTTTATATATTGATATTTAGATTAAATTGTTTGATTTTGGGGTGTTCTCTTCTCCCTAACTGCAGTTCTCATAACTCTCTGGAGTTGCTATAGGTAGGCTGCCTTCTCTGTCTCCACTCTATTCCTACCAAGAAGTTGGTGTGCTTCAACCTTTGTCGGGTCCGTGGATATCAATCTCAAACCAAGTAATTTTGTTCTATGTAGGTTCTAAAAGCAGGAATACTTACTTAGAAATATATACAGTTTGAGAATTGATGATAAAGTCTAACTTATCGGTCATTTTACGAAAAACGCCCGGAAAAGTTAATGAGGACATGGAAAAGGGGCTTCAATAGTACGAATGACTCACTCTCCTAGCAGAGATCTCGATCCCTACTACTGGGGATGTGTGCTTGGGGAGTGGGGCTGACTTGGACACTTATAGCTCTATTGTCACTCTCCATGTAGATCTTTAGTGCCAATTAGGCTGCACTAGCATCTCCCTGGAACTATGGATGAAGAGTATATGATTTTGGGTCAAGGCGGTCATTAATCGTACCCCACCAGAGCTAACCTGGTGTAGCAAGCGTTTCCTCTGGTGGCCAATGTAGGGTTGTTTGCTCTTCCCAGCAGTGGGAGAACCAATCACCAAGCACTTTGTGATCATGTGACCATCCACAAAGATGGCGGAACAAGGTCAGAGCTACAACGTACATATTGTGACTCACCATTTATAATCATTTTTCAAGATAAGGTCCTGTTTAGTGTTGAACGTGCAATGTATCATATACCTTAGAAGCAAGGCTGTCTTGATGCAGGGAATGACTGAGCTGTATAGATATATACATTGCCACAAGTTTTGTGAAATACCCAGGAAGTCCAAGTCCAAGTTTATCTACTCTAATTGAACAAATCTGACGTTAAACTACCCAAAGAAAGAAAGACATTTGTGTCTAAAATTCAGATCATATCAAATGATTTATCGAAAATATGAGGAAATATCAATTTGCATATATTTAAATAGACAATAATCGATGGTTTTGTGGACAGGCGGCCGTAAACCACGAGAGGTTGACGCGTAGTAATACACGATCGCTAGCGAGTGTATTACGAGGTCAACCGCAAGTGGTTTACAGCGCCGCCTGTCCACAAAATCATCGTTTGTTGCATTTATTATCCATCTTTTCGAATATATTGCCATATTGACGGGTATAACAACAGGAACTGTTTCTTTGCTCTATAGGAAAAGGGACTATTTTTCCCGTATAGCATGGTTTTAAGGCTGTATACCACATGTTTGAATCCGTATACCACAGTTATGGTATATGACAGGTTTTATACAATGGGTCGTGGTTTACTGAGTCCCCATACATTCTCAATGGGGGCTTTGTATACGATGGATAATAAATACATTGTCATTGTCTCTGATTATGTTTTATCAGTGCTATAGATAATTCAGTTATCCTAATCCTAAACGATTTATCACGAGTATTTCATGGTTGTAAATGGTGTCCTTGCCATTTCACCCTTCGTTTGTCACCAAGTCATTCCATTGTGGCAGGACCTTTCACGCTGCTGTTTTTCTCAGGCGACATTAAAATATTACATTCGGACAAAGCAGATTTCTTGGCGGTTATTAATGATGACATCTTGCAATTGATGATTGCACGCCCCAGTAGTGTGAGAAGGACATCAAAGAAAGGGTTTTCATGTCTTGAGTGGAATGACTGAGATTGAAAGGAGAATGAAGAAAATGTTTTTTCTCTTGATTTAAAAAATACACGCCGCCAGGATCAGTAGGAACAGAACACAGAACATTAACCGCGTCATTACAATTACCATCTCCTTTGTAATGTATTTTCCGCTCCCGTTGAGACGCTTTGTAATCTACATACCAGAGAGCAGTAAATTTCTGGAAATTGGAAGATCGGGCAGCTTGGAGATTCCATATAGCAACTTTCCATAGAAAGAAGTGCAAAGATTAATACGGAAAAAATACGACTATGCGACGTCTGTTCGGTAGTCTGTGGCTACCTTGAGTGAGAGTCTAAGAACTGTACCTAACCACCTAACCTTCTACACTGGTGAGTGATGCCACCACACCTACTCTCTCTGTGGTTGCCAGGAAAAACGCCCAGAGACCAAACTTGTAGACATGCAGAAGAGGAGATTGATACGGTGTCATCTTATGAATGATTTTCATGATATCATATATTCTCTATGGTAAGCGACGTGATCGGCTCTAGCGACTGCTGGTATGTGACTAGATCTTTCCCGCTTTCCGTTTTGGAAGAGGGAATTTTATGTTAATGTCTTTAGTCAACCCGTTTGTTATTGGCTCTGTGTGGTCACCTGAGTCCTCTACTCCCTTGTTATTGATTCACAGAAAAAAAAAATTTCCGCACACCTCCATGAAGAAGAGACACGGAGGACAAAAAGGGAATGATTTTTTCCAAACATATTATATATTCTCACCTTTATGTAGTGCCGAAAATATGGTAATGCCTGTGTGGCTTTTGTTTTGCTGATACGAGGGGAGAGTCGATTCTACTTTAAAAATGTCATTTTATGACTTCCGTTAATTAATCTTTATATTCTAAAATGGTAGTATATGAAGTTAACGACACATCAAAAAGCAGTTCGTTACTCATTTTTTTGTGTAATGACTACAACGCCACTATTCCACAGCGGCATATATAGTATTCACCCCCCCGCCCCCCATGAAAACTTCTCTCCGGCGTTAAGCCCTTTTCTTGAATTGTTTTCACCTGTATCTCGACTTTTAGATTTCTTACTATTGCTTAGAGTCAGTGAGAAACAAAAATACCCCATATATTTATGCCCCCAGTCTCTAACTGATTCAAGACTGATGAAAATGCTGACAGAAATACCGTATTAGGCCCGTGAGAAGGGAAGAGTGATTTCGTCTTCCATTTAACAGCATTATAGTTAAAAAAAACTACTTACTAGTTGATGGTATCTTTGTAACACTAATGGTTCACTACAAATTACCAGACTTACCATATTACGGTACCATTTTGAGTATTCTGATGGTCCATACTACGACGCCAACTGGCCACACGTTTAATCAGCGCTGCCACTGTACGAAGGTAACTCCATATATCATCCTGGTTCCTGAATTAACATTTACTCACTTGTTTCGATTTAAGAATATGAAACTAAGCCTGACCGCTGAGAGCTAAAATATCTTTTCATACTGAAACATTATGAGTGCCCTGTGTAACGATACTAGGGAATAAGTCATGACGTTAGAGACTAAGGGCTTTCAGAAGTCATTTTAGTGCGTTGTTCAGTTATTTTTGCTTACATTTGCTTCATTTTGCCTCAGGCTTAATGCCATAAGGCTGTAACAGGGTGCTCGGCACTTTAAAACTGACCTTTAAAGGTCCCCTCACAAAGTGAAATGCAAGATTAATGTACGCCGACATATAGCTTTCGGCTATGCATATACCTGGGAAATAATTAACAGCCTTGCAGGTTGACTCCATATTGTCTAAACAGGTTGTAGCTACTTTCATTATCGGTCAATAGTTCACTGACTGATAAGGCGTGGACACAGGTGAGTAGTATGCTGGGGGAGTGGGAAAGGGGTAGGGAAGGTGGAAAATGGCATGCTCGGATGGGTAATGTATGTGCTAGGTGAGTGGCAAATTTTAGGAGATAACATACTGCGATAGGCAAGGAGTACGCAAGGAGAGTTGAATATACCGGGAAATGGCATGCTGGGATGGGTACGACGTCTCCTGGAAGAACAAGGATTGTCTCTTTCCTTGCTTAGTTTTGTATAGTCGTTTGGCATGCAACAGTTTAAAATCCCCAACTTGTATTCAAGAATTTTGACAACGGCAGTTTGATGATATTTTCATGGCAGAATTAGGCTAGCGCGTGTGGGGGTGGGGGATGGGGAGTGCAGGCTGCATTTGTGGTTGATTAGCTGACATCGAAAAAGATTTAGAAAGTTACTGTTTGATCTGGTTTTGTAGCTGTACAATTCTTTTACATTTGGCAATCGCTTCTATTGTTTACTTGCACAGATATAAGTCTAACTATCAATTTCGTTCAGGCGATCCTAAATTGTTTCTAGCAAATCACACGAGAAGCAGAATAGTCTGGTTGGTGATTCTGTCGCTAAGACTAGGTCCTGTTAAATAATGTAGGCTCCTACATGAAGACCCTTTTCTGTATGCCAACAACGATGTGGGTCAACTGCATTCAACACTTATAGATGACCTTTCATCGGCCAACACTGTTCAAGTGAACGAGGTTGAATATTAATAAATAACCCTCGAATGAGGTCTCCTTGTACCCTATACTTTCGCAGGCATATGTTATTGAACGACCCCCTGATGTATTGCCAGGTATGTCTGGTGTTTTTTTTATTATCATTATTATTATTATTATTATTATTATTATTATTATTATTATTATTATTATTATTATTATTATTATTATTATTATTATTATTATTATTGTTGTTATTGTTATTGTTATTGTTATTATTATTGTTATTACTATTACTATGACTATTAATATCATTATCATTATTATCATTATCATTATTTATGTTTCTTTATGCCATGAGCTGCTGTGTATATATGAGTGTTTGTGTGGTATACTGCCGTATATGTCACAGACTCAGAGGCGGTGATATTCCCAAGAATAATTAAACTACAAGTGTGAGAGAGTACTATGGATAAATGACCATTACACAGCCACATATATTTTAGTAGTCCGTAGAAGGCTAAGTAGCGCTGGTCACCTTTTAATGGTGAACTAACTCAGATGTAAACAACTGATCTATATGTTTATAAAGAAATATTATTCCTATTTAAGATTTCTTTTCGTATGTATAAGTATTTATATTTACACGATATACTTTATGACGGAGGTGTTTTACTCAGCAGCTACATAAGTGGTTCGCTCTCCCCTGTGAAGATCGATGCTTGTTCAGTAATTAGTTTTCTGTCACGATTAACAGCCCCTATCACCCTTCACCCTTCACCCATAACTCTTAGGCTGCCTCAGAGGGTGCAGCTACGAGAATACACCACCCTTCTAAATTAGAAATTAGCCAGTGATAGACAGACTCTAAGGAACAGACATGTCAGAACACGTCTTCAAATATCTTGTTTTGTCTGGGACCTGTTGAATAATTTACGTTCGTACATGAAGACCTTTTCTGTATGCCAGCGAGATCTAGGAATGATGTGGCTCAGCTTTATTCAGCACTTATGGCGACCTTCCGTCAGCTAGGACGGTCATAGTGTCCAACTGGCCGAGTTCCAGTTTGTCTCCTCTCTCTCATTCATCAGTGATGAACATTCTATTTTATCCTATTGTTAGTCACGAGAGGAAGTGTCACTTTCAAGGTAGCATCAGTTGCAGCTGGAAGGCTTCAGTGGGATTCACATGTAGGGACTATGTACCAGAGACAGGTGTACTTCACATCTTTTCCCAAGTCTCATGAATGCAATTCTCTTGTGGTACAAAAATCTCATCGAAAGGTGCCGTTGTTTGCTTTTCGTGATCTCAGAGGAAAATGAATTAAATTCACATTGAAGTACACACCTGGTACGTAGTCTCAGACATAGTCCCAGTGAACACTCACCCAAAGACTCAAGTACCCTCAAGGTAAAGGGTGTGAAAAACATGTGATCCTGTTTGCTGGATTCCTATTGGCTGGGATGGATAATTAGACGGCGACACAACGGTGGGGTCATTTGTCTCTGCAAAACGCCCCTGTACATTTTAAACGTGTTTGAAATAAAAATATCTTGAAATTCTGTACCGAGTTAGAGGTAATCATCGCCGATAATTGCAGAAGAAAATACTGTTCTCAGTAAAATGAAACCCTATTATTAAGATGAGGAGAGGATCTGGGCAGGATTTGTCTAAGACAAACACCCTGTGAGGTACATGAATCCCACCATGTGAATTCCACTTAATGTCTCGGTTTTTTTTAATGCATTAGGTTCATAAGTGTCGCTACGTATTCGCAAGTTTGAGAGCGCTGGACGGCAAAACAGCAATTGCAAATAGATCCATCAAAGTACCCTACGACCCCCTCCGCCTACAGGCCAACCCTCCACACCTTCCCCCTATCTCCACCTTGAAAGAAATGTCTGTATCCTCTTCTCTGAGACTGTGCAGCGTTTCCAGCTGGTACTCAATCTGCCGCACTGGTAATGACCAAGGCACACCAGGCACAAACTCTATTTTGAGAGGTAGCAGACGACTTTGAGTCGGTGTTGTTGTCTGTTCCACACACGACAGGTGGACCGGGCCTCCTCGCAACTCGGGGCAGCAGAGAGTGAGACCAAGGTTGTTTTACCCTTTCTCGTACGAACTAGAATGGACATCGTTCTGAGCAATTCCGAGGAGGATGAACATGACCTTTTAGCGACCGTGACTCTCTATCACGGTAACAGGATGGGGAGGTAGCTTGGCCAACACCCTGTCTCCACGAGTTCCAACTTAGAGGTTGGTGAGGTCCGATCGCTTTCTAGACCAAAGGGCTCGGTACAAAAATCTCTAAGCGGAGTACACTTTTGGATATCGAGGAATATAAACTGGATACTCACTAGAAAACATTAGCTCAGCTAGTTGGTAACAAAGTGTTACTTTATGGCCTTTTCATAAAAATACAAAAGACGTAAATGAGAACATGAAAATAGGGCTTCGAGAGTATTGCACACCTACAGCGCTATGCAACCTCCATTTTTCTGCTGTATCATGGGTAACAACCGCCATATTTCTGGTGCATTGCGGGATCTCATTCAGCTGGTACCTCATAGATAGTTGTTGGATTTTACTCTGGTTGAGCCGTAAACACGCTATCTGATCATGTCCGTAAGAAAACCAGCTGGGAAAGTGGGTCAGGGTAGTTGCAGATCCGGACTCCGACAGAGGAAAGGTGCGAAGCAATCATTTGCTCTGGTGGCCAGTGTAGGTGGGGAGGTTGCTAGTAATCATAGCATTGTCTGGTCGATATTCTATTGCAGCCACCTTTCTTCTTCACCTTCAGCAATGGTAGACTTACTGCCATATCAAAGGCCAGTTTTTCTCATGTCATACCTATGTGGTGTTGAAAGTAAAAGAACTCTCACCTAAATGTGAGGACGTAGGATTTCTGTCTAAAGTTATCTCATAGATTTGATCACCACCAGTAACAAAGCCGAACCATGAGATACTTCCTATGCCTGCATATCAGCAGGGTACCCTGAGATGTTCAACAAACAAACCAAACCAATTTCATGAAATAAATGTAAATAAACAACTATGAAGCTTCCTTAAATGAGTCAACATCAAATGGCCTCCTGAAGAGCAATAAATAAGACAAACGCATAAGAATACATGTGTATCAAAATCTACCTCCTCATAATAGAAAACAATCCTTATAATGACCCCTAATCCATGCATTTAGATAAAAGCAGGAGTACTTTGTTTTAGGAGAGGTCTGGGAATGTACACCCTAGCATTGGCATTATGCCTCGCAATGTTTTCGCCCCATTGCCTGCCTGATGCCCTTTTGGCATGCTCTCGTATGTCAGTGTTGCTGCTTTGATTCTCTACTTCTCTTTTTTTTTCTCCTTTTTTTTTAAGGGGAATCAGATCTAGACACGATAGATCCTCTCGAGACAGGGACTCACGCTATATAGTCTCCTCTTTCATGTTGATTCTTTCTGTTCTGACTAATCTCTTAGAATAATAAATCATAGTTGTGCTTAATAGAGTTCATGTTTTATTGGAAATGCTGACAGTATGAACTGACATTGCTGCAGGCTTTGCTACTTCGAGATGCCTGCTAGCCATTATGTAAACGCACATGAATATTTATGAGGAGGTCCTGGCGACTTCCATTGATATCTAATAATGTACAGTTATGGACCGTAACATTTTATGAGTTAGCCTTAGATTTTATTTTTATTAATGGTGACAGGATATTAAAGAATTAAGTGCCACATGCTATTTTGAGAAAGCATTATTGAAAAATATTACGAATGATAGTGTGTAAGTATTGATGATACCTACACTGCACAGGATGTTCGTTCCTTGGCCATTCCACATTACATACATATCAAAGTCCTATAGTATTTATATCGCCGTGGTTTAACCATGTCTGATTGTAAAGTGTGGAACGCTTACAAATAGATGTATATAGAATAAGACCAACGCTATCCATGGTTCGTGCTTATAAAACTAAAATCTGGGAAATCTCATTTGATCACTCCATATTTTCTTTTAATTCAGTAAACAATACATGCAATTCATCCCGACTGGGAAACAGACTGTGAAACACTGCTGACACTGTGTAAGCAGCGTATATCAGGGATGCAAGTTTTCCGACAAATGACGGAATTCCGCCATTTCATATAAATTGGCAACACAAGAAAATATATCAATCCATAGCCATTCTCTTCCAAAATAATGTTATGAATAAAAAAAATGTATAAGTGTTTTGTAATTCCGATTTTTTCCTCAGTGCCGACTTTCATCCCTGGTATATGCGCGTGTTGCAAATTGAAGGCGGCTCCCGCTATATCATAAATGATAACAATATTTACCTTTTACACTGAAGCCTTTGTGTAAATAGTACAGTTCTCTAATGACACGTAGATGCTTACTCCAGCAGTGGTAGATTTACTGCTTTATCAAAGGCCAATCCTTCTTCTACCATGTCCATGTGGTGTGGGAAGTAAAAGAACTCTCACCTCGGTAAATGTGTAGGGGTGAGGTTTCCACCTAAATTCATTTCATAGATTCGATCACCACCCTTGTGGTGTAAAAGAACCTTGAGAAAGTCTGGTGAGAACCTGCAATGGTTAACTGGACGTTAAATCAAACCCACAAACCCACAAAGATGCTTACAGAATTTCAAAATATTTCACTTCATTGCAGATTTTGAAACATGGATTATTACTGCCGATAGCAGAGTGTGCCTGAGGACGTCGGCGACATTTACGTAAGTTCCCCGTTTGTATGATAATAATTTCTATGTAACACGTGCAGGCAGTAACTCATTGACGTCAGGGCAGCTCCCAGATCCCTCTCCCCAGAATACCCAGAAGTAACGTGCCGTTTGCAGACACAATGGATCAGAATTATGTAATATCAAACGTTAGTGACGCACTGCCGCCCACCGGGTACCACAGGTATATATATCAATCCACCATGGAATGATGTTCCAGATGTCCACATCCAATTTTCTATTCCGAGTTGTGCAGAGGAAGTAGCATACAGCGTTGATTCCACCAGACTAAGTTTTCATCGGAGAGTTTCTGGTCTCTTAGGAATATATCAAACAATATTATATTATTATATATCATCTTTACATGGTGAATGTACTCGCTTGTTAAATTGCATTAGCGCTCGAAACTATAAGAAAGAAATTGGGCGCTTGCACTGCCAGCTATACTTATACGAATTTTTAGCCTGATCTCCATTTCGACAGAGTTGGGCATAGACCGGTCGCTTGGTAGAATCCGCGCTAAAAATTGGTAGAGTACTGCCATGGAAAGGACAGGAATTGGGGTTCGATTCCTATTTGTTTTTTTGGTTGTTTTTTTATAATCTTTATTCTGGAGTTTAACTACTAGGACTTACTCGTCCTGTTATCCTCATACCATACCTATGTGGTGTCTGAATTAAAAGAAATTAATGAATGTGTAGGGGTGAGATCTCTACCTAAATTTACCTCATAGATTCGATCACAGCCCCTGTGGTGAAAACCCAGCGAGAAAAGCTGAACCTTTAGATATCCCTATATACCCACAGGGTCCCCTAGGACGTTTAATAAACCAACAATCCAAACCAAATCAAACCTCCTAAATTCATCTCATAGGTTTGATCACTGTCGCTCTAGTGTAAAATCACTGAGAAATATGAGATATATAAACCTCAGGTTCCCATGGAACATTAAACGAACCAACAGACTCACTATTTAGTTCTAGACTTTACATCATTATACAGTACAGAAGTGTAGTTTGGCTCTGAAGACTTTACCATATAGAACAATATAGATAGTATAGATACTTCAAAGGGAGATTCCTTCAGTGAATCAGCCGCCAACCTTTTATCAATAATCACAAAGGATAAGACGAAGCCGACAGATCTGTCTTCTACTCAGCTGGAGAAAAAATACTACCTGAAAACTACAATCTTGAAGCGCTGTAGTCGTGCCGGCTTTGTGGCTGCGTCAGTGCTGAAGCTCCCTATCCTGCTAGCTGAACAGTGTTTTAGTCCGGTAATATAGGCAGTGTCCCTTTGATCTCTGTTGTCTTACTACATCCCGTCAAGAGACCTGCTTTGTCTGCAGTATCTTAGTGCTACTGAAATGATGCACAATCATTGACGCTTTGGATGAAGAAAATAGCAATGTTCTACACAAATATGTTTTGTTAATTGAGCCCTTATATCATAGACAAATGATATATCTTGTCTGTGTTTATTTATTAAAATTCAAAAGTAAATATACAATGACAATCTGCCTCAGCAGATATTCTTTTTCAGAATTATAATTGTTTTTGATCTCCTCTAACCACATTCCACTTAGGAGAGAAGTAAATTCAAAATAAATTATATCCATAGCATTATATTCTTATTTCAGTAATTAGTTTATTCTGTAGGCATGTGATGGCACCTTTAGATGATGCGTTTTCTTTAGAACGTCACAAATCCTAGAAATTGTGCCGGGACTTGCAAACACATTACTGCTTTTAAGTTTCGGCTATTTCTGCTGGCTCGGGGAAGAGTAGAGGCTGAGGGGAGTGGGGCTAGTACGGTGGTGGAGCACTGGAATTTAGACCCACTGTACCTGGATTCGGTTCCCATTTGTACTATACCCTGATTTGCTTACCTGTCATCCTTATCATAGACATTCAAACTGTTCCTTCAGTCTAACGCGCTGATATCTCACCCATATGAGCACAGAGATGGCAGTTTTCCATGGAAATTCAGTCATTCATTTTCAGTATATATATACATTTTTCCCGTGACTAAGACGAGGATAATAGTCATTGAGCCTCATTCACGCCGATAAAACTGTGGTTTCAGCCTTCCCACAGGCCCTCGGCCCCACACTGTGGCTCTAACTGCCGCGTTTTCCATGCTTTCTTGGTCTTTCCGAGGCAGCCACTATAAGCACCTACGGTAACCTATATGTCATCTTAATGAAAACATACCAGAAGGATTCCATAGATTCCCAATTCAATTCATGTAAATGAATGACAGCCCCGTCCAATGCGGAAAATTCGACGACCACGGTTGACTGGAGACGATTTCAACGTAATCATTGTCACGGTTACATTGATTGACGTCATAGGATCCACAAGTCTGCTCTGGGCCTCAGGTGTACGTATGTATCTACCTGGTCACGTGACACCATGATACCTGACACCTCTATTCCCCGAGGAACGGCAGACCAGGTATAGCTCAGGTGAGGAACAGGTGTGCAGTCAAGTCACACTGGAGCCACTTTTCCCCTTCATCCCCAGCAGTGGTAGATTTACTACTATATCAATGCCAATCCTTCTCATACCATGTCTATATGGTGGGAGGAGTAAAAGAACTCAGTAAATGTGTAGAGATCTACCTGAATTCATCGCATAGTTTTGATTACCTCCCCTGTGGTGTAAAAGCAGTGAGAAAAGCTGAACCTCGAGAAAGTATGTGAAGGAACTGCAATGGTTGACGGGCCTTAACCCCCACCCCCCTACCGCCCGCGCCACCAAAAAAAAAAAAAAAAAAAAGTTGTGCAGTATGTAATGTATACATCCTCCTACAGCATTGTGTGTGTGCCTAGTATGTCAAAATTTTGATATAGGTCTGCTCGTGGCACTTATTTCTGCATTATATGTATAGTCTGTGTGCATACCAATACATGTACAGCATATGTGCATGCTGTGCAGGGCAGAGCATGGCCGGTGTAGGAATGGGCCATGATGTATATGACTGATAGAGTGCAAGGTTCAACCGATGGTGGTGCGTTTACAAAATATCACGCCCTTGTCGCCCTCTGCTGGCACAGCACCTACAAGGATGATGTATGTGTGAACATTTTGTCACGGTGTATATACTGTTTTCACACCAAACCAGTAAAAAAGACAAGCGAACGCGGAGAGCCTCCAACTTTCTCGTATGGATTTTGTACGGCATGTGGAGTGAGATGGTTCTTTTTATGGCCTCGTAACCTACACAATTATAGCCTCGTAACCCACAGCAATTTGCCGTTAATGGCCAAAGTCACAACACGGGGGGACGTGACTGGGGTTGTCAGCGTGTGTGGTGTATGCATCCTCGACCCGCCCTCGACCATCTAGCGTGTGTTCTATAGTCTATCATCTTCTATGTTCTCTCAGATTCCGTACTGTAGATGTGGCTCATAGTATCCTAAAATAGTGGCGATATTGAATGTCTTTCGTGATAGTTTATTAACCATGCTCTGTTTTCCCAACAATGGGGTAAAGGGTGAAGTATTTATATTTGTATCAGTTGTTCCATCCGTCTCAATGGTGTGGGCAATAACATGGAATAATCTCGAATGGATATTCATAATATTCATAAGTAGATATGCCAGCTTACCACTGGTTATATGTTTTCAGGATTTTACTCCTGAATGAAGCTAAAAAACAAAACCACAACGCTATGTATCATTGCCTGAAATATAGGGCCCTGGCCCTGCCTGGCCCTGCTTGGCCCTGCCCTCTCCTAGGTCTACCCTGCCCACTCCCAGCCCTGCCCGCGCCTAGCTCTACCCGCTCCTTGCCCTGCCCGCTCCTTGCCCTACGGCTGCCCTTCTCTATGGGCTCCTAGCCCTGTCTTGCTCTACCCGCTCCTGGCCCCCGTCCATCTCCATCATAGTTATTCCTGTGGTCTAAGGTTCCACCCAAATGATATATACTCGAATAAATGAATAAAAGAGGAGTATATTTCCCCATATTCTCTACATACACAATAATGATAGTTTTCTGGGATACATTTCGCAGACAACTAGTGGTTCGGTGTCGATGGTTTGGCGATAGTGGATGTAATCTATGGTGTTACACGGAATCCTGAGGGTAAATCATCTTGCTCTATCTGGTGATACGACACGTGGAGCTGGCGTTTAGAGCTCCCCAGCACACCCTCACTGTGCCTGATCCTATTTAGCCTAACTCTCATAGCTCCTCGCGCCAGATTGAAGTGTGCCCGTCTCGCGGACAGGCACAGAGATGGGAATAGGACATTTGTGAACGTTTAAAGTGACGGCGCTCTTTTAATTAAAACGGACGGCGAGAAGAGGAGCGAGTGCCAACGTACACCGACGGTAACGTTTATAACAGTAGGGAGCTTTGAACTGGCGACCAGTCACACTGAGTCACACACTGAGTCTGTTTTCACGTCGCAGCCGCTAAACTTAGAATCACAGGCGTTAAACACTTTGTCACGGTGTATATACTGTTTTCACACCAAACCAGTAAAAAAGCTCGGTGGCCAAGTGGTAGGGGTGTTCGCCTCGAGCATGGGAGGTCGTGGGTTCAAACCCCGGTCGGGTCATACCAAAGACTTACACAAAAATGGTACCCACTGCCCATTCGGCTAACACCCGCCATTAGAATGAGGAGTAGGGGTCTAGGGCCCGAGTGGAAGAACGGCTATATAGCCGAATTCGGTGATTGTGTTGTAACACAATATCCCCTTAAAAATTGCTAAAAAAGAAGAAAAAAAACTACCCAGAAAAAACAAAGACAAAGTGACCAGATCTCTCCGCACCAGTATATATGGTGTATGGTCATTACAATAACATTGTTTGGAGTCTATATTAAATCGATACTCCAATGATGAGTTTAAGCACTTACGTTGGTTTGAAGTGATGCTCAGTTAAGTAGCAGACACATGTTTATTATCGTTGTCAAGACGTAGCACTTAACATAACCAACATCAAAGTGAGATATTTATAGTAAAGTCGATCACTGCAACTGCTTTTTAACTAGTCGATCGATTTAGTCCTTATCGATTTAGAAGTAACACCAATGTAGAGTCCTTTTCAACTACAACTGTGGTATAGATAAAATTAAAAGTTTCATGACTTATGAATTTGCTCGCAGAAATAATAAATTTGTTCGCAGAAATTTAGATGCTTCAACTATGAATGCAGAGAATATGGGGCTTGATATAGAATGAGGAAAACTACAAAAGAATTGTACTATGAATAGGTTATAGTCCTTCTCATACCGTGTCTATGTATTGTGTGAAGCAATGCAACTCACACCAGTGAATGTGTAGGGGTGATATTCCTACCTGAATTCATCACATAGATTCTATTACCAATCTTGTGGTGTAAAAGAACCTTGAGAAAGTCTGGAAAGAAGCTGTAATGGTTGACTAGATATTAAATTAAACAAACAAATAATCAACATGCTGTGTAGATATATACATGTACACGTATAAGGTTCAGATCTGGCCAAATTATTGATCAGTGCTCAACTTTGCATTACATCTGGCACGCAATATACAATAGGTTCCTGTAAAATGATCAGCTGCCTCGGGCAACGTATCCCCAGAACAGATTATTGCACTTTTATTTTAAAAAATGTTATTGACACAGTCTATATGGTTTAACGCCTGTGGAAAATAAATAAAAACATAATATCTCACTGGAGTGCGCACTCTACTCATGAGGCGTATTTTCTCACTGTTAAGACACATCCATTGAGCGTTGCTCGGCCGCTGTAGATCAGAGATCAGCGTCTCGCTTTGACGATCTCATTGTCGTCTGCTCGGCCCAGACGCCGCTTTATTTGCACCGTTTTCACGCTAGGCGGAGCTCTCCGTGCCGTGCCGTGCTGTGCCCTCACCCCAATCTCCATACACTACTCCTACCAGCCCCCACCCTGCCACCTCACACAAACACACGCCTGTCGCAAGCCTGGTGTCGCGCGAAATCAAGACGCGGAGAAATGAGGCGACCGCAAGCATAGCTGCTGCTGGTACATATGCTCATCTGACGTCACCATACGATTATAAGTATCAAGTAGCTTTTAGTTATACTTACACCAGGGATGTAAGAAATTTCAAGATTTTCATTTTTCATGATCAAAATCCCATGATATCCCGCCCAAACCCTGACTGGATCCCGACTAAATCTGATGAAACCCTGGCACCCCTTGACGGGAACAGAAGCTGAAACCCGGCGGCATCCGGTGGCACCCGGGAGGCCCAAAGGCGTCGATTGCTATTGCCGATTTTCAAGAAACGAGTTAGTCTGATTTCTTTTCTGTAATTTTGTACACACCTGTTCAATATTGCCAGACTTCGTGTGGTGAATTTTCTTGACTGATATGATTATAAGAGTCACAAGAAGAAGGGGACTAGGTGCCCAGGCGAGGTGTGATAATGGGGTCTACTGTATATGTTGAAGCTTTTGGTCATAGACGTTTGTCAGCGTCATGAACGTTTCTAAGTTCTTCCAGTGACATGACCCACCTATAAACATAAAACCATGGTCGTACAGAAGTTATAAGTCTACAATCGTCCATGTAAAAGGCAGGGTAGCTTTCTACTTTCACATGAAAATCCACTTTTCCATTTAGATAGAACTACGCCATTAAAACTGTGGTTAGAACCTCTCCGCAGGCCCCCAGCCGCTTGCCCAGCCCACGTTTTCCCAGTCTCTCTGAGGCAGCAAATTCCACATGAAATATATTGCCATTCAATTCTCTGCCTCCAACTGTCATCCCTGGTATCTAAAGATGTTTCAGCAGAGCCGTGCACTACCTGTTTTCTGTCGCACTTGACTTGAACGCGACACCGGCTGGTTATAACACCAGTAGCACAGGCAAATAGAAATGTGGCGTTGGCCTGACCCGGCGCCCGAGCCCGAGCGTGTGTTTAACCCTGCGCCGCCCGCGGCCGGGGCCCTGCGTGGTAGGGAGTGCTATCCCCGTAAGAGGGTGTTGTAGCCGCGGGATGTCATTACGGGAGCGGGGACACATGTGGTGGTTTTTCTACCCTTTTCTTTCCCGTATTTATTTTTAGAGGAGAGCGCCTTGAATTTAAAGATAAAAAAGGTCTTTTCAGGCCGATACAATGTATGGGAATGATACATCATTAAGGCTGAGTTATTTTGGCTGATCTAGATCATATGAATGGCGTATTATCCTTGAACTTCAGATCGAGCTGTGAATAATTAACGTCGGTTTTCCCTTGAGGAATATGATTATTGTAGCTATTCTTATGCACAGTCTCATTTATCTCATCATACCTTGTCTTTTTAATCTTCATGTACAATCAGTCTAACGAGAAGCACCCCCCCCCCCCCCTGACGAACTCAATGTAATGAATAGAAAAGTAACCTAAAGCATTTTATTTCCATTTCAATAATATGATACCTTAAGCAAAAATCCTCTTTCTGCACAATTGATATGGGCCTATATAAGGAATACCCGCATAAAGAGGTGTAAACTATGTTGCAATGCTTTCCTGTCGTCCCAGGAGCGCCTGTGCCGTCTATTGTGAGGCAATAAATATACGATCTCTCTCAAATGTTTAAAAAACCCAGATTACTGTTGAGTTCTCCGTAGATAAGCGTTGTGGTCATTAAGTAGGCTGTAAGCGAAGCACGGCCGCTGGGGGATAACGTAATTTGACGCCCTTCTACGTGATTGGACGAGGCCAGATTAGGATCGAGCGGTTCTATCAAGATGAATATTATTTATAGGCGAGTTCCTGTGACGATTGTGCGTTAGATAGCCTCGATTAACACCACTGTCCAATATTGAAGTTGGCCATATAGCGGTGTTATCGTCTGAGTGGTCTGTTCTGTGGAGGGGAATCGGTGGATGGTTATGGGGGTCGTATTTAGAGTTGGCGGAGCGTGGAATCCCCGCATAATAGGTCCCTTAATTAGACGCCAAGATAACAAACACGTCATTAATCTCACGTGCAGGACACCGCCTCTAGTCTCCTCTGCTGGAGCCGGCCCTGAGCCATCTCTTTCTTCTCTCCGTTTAAGATTCATCTCGTGTGACGTAGAGTCCCTCTACATCTGTCTGCAACAGTCTCCTCCTCTCTGTCTTTCTCCAGGGCCCCTTCTTCATGGCGACATGCTGCCTGGTTACCTGCTTGTTTTCAACATTCTCTCTCTGCCCACTCGCCGCCAGCGTATCTTCCGACGTGCATCCCTCATTGTCCTACCTCTCCTTTCCAAGCTGCCTACCTCCTGTCGTCCGTGTTCCTTTCCCCTGCCTCCCTTCCTGTTTTTGCTTTCCTTTTCCCCCTCAGAACATTGTCTTTATTGTTATCAATGGCATGGTATTTATAGCAGTATTTTTTAACATCGTTGTATCCACTTCCTTGAACGTAGGGGGGCCCTACATCGATCTTGGTTGTTGACATGTTTTAGCTTATCATACATTGTTTCTTTTGAGACTCAGTAAAAATGGGGTGAGTGTCAGGCGTTACATAGCCTGATTCTTGTACCCTTCCCCGACCCATACCTTGTTGAATATGACCATGTAACCTACTTGACCCCCATCAAGACAACTCTCACATCTATCTCCAGGAACACGTATTCACTATCTAAATTATTTGTAATATTCTAATGTACGTGGGAATTTTACTTGCCTACCCCTTTGTTTGCCTGTCTGTCGCATTGCCTACTAGCCGCTTGCTCAATGCCTGCCTCCCTTCTTCCTTGCATCGCCGCCTCTATTACTACTCTGTCCCGCCTGCCTCAAACCCTGTCTTCCTCCTTTCTAATCTTTCTCTTGCTCTCCTCTTATGTTTCTCTTTCATTTCCCTCACCGCCTTATTTCCCCTTAGTTCTCCTCCTAGTCCGCTATATGTTGATATGATACCATTCATGCGACTACTTTCTTCCAATTGCCCGAACGTTCATATACATGTATATTATTTATATTTTATTTTCTTCATTGACATATCCAGCTGCTTTTTGGTGATCATACAGAGTGGATAATGATAAAGAGTTCTTTTAGCAAACACTCCTTGAATCCTCAGTTATTACCGCATAATTATCTTATATTCCTTCTATCATTTCGCGTACTTTTTACGTTTTGCTTTATTTCCTATAGTATTTTCATCACTATGTGGCAGAAACGTTACCTGTCATCCAACTTCCGTTCAGTCAGATGACAGATTAATTATTGTCTATGACATATTACACGATCTTAATTAAGCATCTTAACGTAATATATCATTCAGGCAGAAGATTCCCCCGGGTCCTTCAATAATTCCGGGCATTTTGACATCCCTCTGGTTGTTTTAGCTGCTAGAAGTTCTCTAAGAATAACTGGAAATGTAGCCCCCCCCCCCCCAAAAAAAAAAAAAAAGAAGAAAAAAAAAAAAAAAAACCAACAAAAACAACCGCCTCCGGCGCCTTTCCTTTTCGTTTTATGTTTTTGTTTGTTATTCTCAAACCCTATACCTGAGTATTAGATTATATCTGCCTTATAGAGTTATCCAAGTAGCGGCTTAGCTGACTTGTCTCGTTAATGGTAGAGGTGGGAAGGTAAGAATCTGCACTTCACACAACTGTCATAATGAATTCATGACCTCACATTGTACACTGTGAAGATGAGCATCTGAAGCATCGGCGCCTTTCTCTTCCAGTGGGAAATACAAGGACTGTAGACTTGGTTTTATTTCTTTTTACTGCCGATCCGGATGCCAGTCGGCGTAATAGAATCTGACGCCTATCCCTCATTTTTTTTCTCTCCCTGCAATCATATTGGCGGTATACTCCCCTGTGTAATTCATAAGACACCGCTAAGTGTATTCAATATTGTAACCGTAGCATTGCTGGCGCATAATTTCACCGTCATTGGTTTAGAAATGTGCAGCTTCATTTACAGAAACCCCTTTGTGATAAGTGTATTCTAACGAGCTTGACTGTGCCCGGGACTTACACACACTAAGTTAATAGTATAAGGGTGAAATAATATAAAATACTATCATGTACTATCAATATGACAGAGTTGATATATTGCTGCTGGTGATATACGTTGTATGCTTGCTGTATAGATCAATGTTTCCTAAGCCCCTCCGCATAGGCACACTCTATAGTAATCAGTTTTAATTTCAAAATGTACAAATATCTTTAATTTCTGTGTAAGTGTGATGAGCAATTTACTATTGCACTTGACCGAGAGGTAATATGTGTTAAACAGAAAATAGGTTTGGAGGTAAACATCCACACTCGTCATCGGACATTGCGGCTAGCCTGTCACCCTGGTCACGAGGAAAGGTGCACAAAGCACTACATAAAGGACTCTATGGAAGGCATTAATTACCCGGAGCTAAGACAACAAATTTCTGTATATTGAGTAACATAAGTGCTACTCACAATGTCTGTTGATACCCATTTTGTACAATTGCATCATCCCCTCTACCATTAGCCATCATCTCATAGTTCACCTAATTATCTGGATGTACACTTGAAGATTGTCACGTTATCATTACACAGCAGGAGGAACTGATGTACATCAGGTGTCAGCAGTAACATAACTTTTAATGGAATGTTCCCCGCGACTTCTCCTACCAGCGTAGTCTGGTATAGGCACACTACCCTTAAATAGGAATTCCATTTCCGTGGCTTCTCGTCGTCTGGCTGCGCGGGCAAGGCCACGCAATTAGCGAAGGCCACCTTTTTGAGTTGCTTTCCGTCAGGGTCCATGTTAAGGTGAACGGGCACTGACTGGCCATTCAGAAAGCCCCCTCAGACCACGTGACTTAAAATGGCGGGGCCTATTGAAGCGCCCTGTATGGGCACTGAGGGTGAGGACGCGGACTGACTCTCCCGCACACCTCTTGCTGTGCTGTCTTTGACCTTCGTCGCGTGAACCTTTTCATTGGCTTTAACTTTTAGACTGTCAGGAAGTGCACAAAAATAAGGGGAAAACTAATGATAAAAGTACCTTTTTGAAGGTATTATGAAGAGGGATATAATTACTTTCCCAGAAGAAATTCATGTCTCTGGGAGGTTTCGATTAAGAGAATTAAAGAAAAAAAATCGAACAAGATTTTTAGACTGAATCACGTCTACTATAGTGAAAAGCTTAGGACGAATAGAGTCTTTTTTATACCAAGTCCTTTCTGGAGATAATGCATACACTGAATTATGTATCATCAAAATCACTCAATCTTCAAGTCTAATTGAACAAATTGGACGTTAAACTACCCAAACAAACAAACAAACTCAATCTTCACAGAATTTTGCAGTGTCAAACATACAGCGACTACCTCCTCGTTCAGATTAAAACCTTTGCAATGAACTTGCTTTTCTTTAGCAGCAATTGGTAGTCATAATCAGTGGGGAATCTGTCAGGAGACCGAACGTAGCCTTTCGCTAGATCTCTATTAGCTCATACCTCGCGTCCCTTGCACACCCGCTGCAGACTGAGTAGCCGAGTAGTCAAGGTCCAGAATGCTATCTGCTGCCTTTGCAAAAACCCTCACCTCTCTCCAAACGGTTCAAATGGACTCCACAGAAGCCGGTTGTTCAATCTGTCATAGAATCTTTTCCCTACTGAGTCTGAGCGATAGATACCAAGGGTGATTGATAAATAGCAAGGTTTGCAACGTTAGTATTTAGTAAATTGCAGGTAGGCTGACAGAATACATTTTGTAATTTACTTACTCGATACGATAGGAAATAAGAAGGGTATCTGGAATTCGCTACCCAGAGATCCTGACATACCAGAATTCCATAAAAAATAGTCCCTACAGATTTTCAATCAGCTAAAATTTGACTCGAAGAGAATTTCCTGGAAAGATATTTTGATGTCGATTAATTAAAATTAATAACATTGATACCTGATTTTTAATATAATGCCCTGGAATTGTTGTAAACTGTAATATTCACACACATAAATTGCTCTTACCCCGTACCTAAAACAGAAATGAAAGTCTACCTTGATTACGCCGCTGTCACTTTGGTCGTCACAATCGGACAGATCGATGATGCGAGCCGATGTCACACATCGAGCTCATTTGAGCAGTAACTGCTGAAGAGTGAACATCTAGCCACGTTTTCAATGATATTGATAATATTGTCCCCACAGATTTATTACCATAAATCAAAGTCCTAGATTGTTTTGCATGCTTAAGACACAGAAGAAATAGAGAACTATATAGACTGCGTAAGTTTACACCAAATAACTGCCATGTTTGCCAGTGCTGTGGCCTTATTGACTGTGTAGTCATCCTATGTGTCGACACATGGTCCATTTTTGTTAATAATCGTGTAGGTGGGTAATAAGTGCAATAACAACTGGTTTTCACTACACGTCAACTACTTGGGGATTAAATCAAACCGAACAAAAAAAACCTTGGGGATTATGGCCCCTTGTACACAAAACCAGTCATTATTGTTTACGTAACCAAATATTTATAAAATTCCCGATTCTTAATACAG
The DNA here is from genome assembly GCA_950022655.1 of Alentia gelatinosa. Lineage (NCBI taxonomy): Eukaryota > Metazoa > Annelida > Polychaeta > Phyllodocida > Polynoidae > Alentia > Alentia gelatinosa. Next base: position 17,099,016 of record OX465588.1, on the reverse strand, counting down.
GGCTTTCTTATTCAAAAGAAATAACTGCTATTCTCAGCAGTTGAAATATCACTTTCGAAAACATTGACACCACTCCTCTTCTCAGGACTTTCCAGATACTTACTTTAGAAACCAGCTTAAGGTAATGCAGGATTTTCCACAACCCCTCTCTTAAGCATGGCTCCGGATTACCAATCCGAAGCCAGCATACGCCGAATATAAATCTGTAATTCAATATTAAACATCGGGAGATGAGTCACAGATGGAGCCAATACTGCGCTCAGAGTGTCCTACATTAAGCAGTGCCCATCCCACCCCTCCAGGCTCAGTTCTCAAGTATATACCTGAGATTAACGCTCTGAGCATTGGTTTTATACGCAGCCCTGCTTCAGTTACACTGTTCAATTATTCACCTGTCTCAGTTGCCTGTGTCTGTTTAGTGTCACATCTATATTTAAGTGCCAGAGGAAGTCTTCGTTTCTCCTTTCTTGTTGTAACCTTAGCTTTCTCTTTCACTGAGACAAGCATGACTACTATAAAGGTCATAGCCAACAGTGATGTGGTGCTCTGGGGGCTTAATGCTTAGAACTCTGGTCTTATTTCACTGTCTGAAGTCGCATGTTATAAATATAATATACGCTGAGTATCCTATGCTCCACAGTGTGTGGTTTATGTTCGTTCAATGGAATATCATCTTTAGGTAGAAAATTAAAGAAATTTGTCATTCTTTTCACATGGTTGCATTGGGATTTACTGGTTGTGTGGGGGATGGAGAATTAGCTCAGTGGTTAAGACACGGGACTTGTAACCTACGACTGTGGGATTTTGTGGGTTTGAGTCCCACGGCAGACACTTTGGTCTACCTTCCTCCTTTTCTCTTTCCAGCAGTGGTAGAATTACTGCTATGTTAAAGGCGAATCCGTTTCATACTATGTCTATATGGTGTTGGAAGTCAAAGCACTCTCACCTGGTGTATATGTAGGGTGATATTTCAACTTTCATTCATCTTATAAATTGGATCACCCTCAAAGTAAGTCTTATAGGACACATTGAACGTTAAATACCCAGACAAACTGGCTGTGGGTTCGTGGCTGGTGTGTTTCGCTGCTTCTCTGCTATTCTCAAAGCATGCCATCGATCTCGCCGGGATATTACCTTGACTGTTGATATGGCGTGATGCCCCATCAACCTAATCCATCTCGTTTTCCTTCTAACCTACAGAGAAGTCAGTTTTCCATTTTTCCGTGGGAATCCACTTTTTCTTAATCAGTATACTAAAATACGGACCACCTTGCCATACACGTTTATTAACATATCGGTTGTTAAAAATTAAATTAATGATTTAAAAAAAAAATTTGGGTATATAGTAATTATATATCGTCCAAGCTTAGCTTCATTTACGCCAATAATACAGTGGTTTAAACCTCCCCCACAGACCCTCAGCCCCATGCCATGGCCGACAAAGACATTATCCAAGTTTTCCCTTGGAGGTAGAAAATTCCACATGAAAAATGTTTCCACTTTTTCCCCTGACTCCAACTGACATCCCTGAGTTACCTATGTACTTTCTGTCTCTGGGTACATACATAAGCATCACAAGTCTTAGTATTATATTTTCACAATCTATAGAAAGAAAATATTCCCACTAACTCGGTGCTGGGCCGAGTCCGATTTTAAAAAGGATAAAAAAAAAGTCTTGAGTTTGTTTTAGGTTTTTTTCTAGCTGGAGGTACTACTTTTTCGCCTCGACAGTTATCCGAATGTATACGGGTAGGGTGGTGGTACTCTGTTGGAAGTAGTATACTATAGGCATTGTGCGTCAGGTGCCTAGTCCATAGACCCATCTATATACATGAGGAGGTATATATACATGCCGCACGTCACCCAGGTGGTCCATCTTAACACCTGGAGGCTGTTTTATGAGCACAGAACACCGGAGGAGATGTCCCTCATACATACTGCTGAATAGCTTTTTGACGAGGACAGTGATAGTTCATGTTTGAATAAGGATGGTACAGAGACACAGTGACGGAAAATGGAGGAGCCATTACAACCTTATAGGTAAAGGTTAGGCGTCAAGGCCAAACGTCAAGGTTTCAGGACCAACAATAAGCGTCAAGGTCAAGAACCAAGGTCAATTGCTCAGCACAGAGCAGAGAATAGTATTTATTTGAGTGTGTCTCGGGAGACAACATGATTATTAGATCAGCATCTCTCATCAGATCAAGCGCTCACTTGAAAAGGCAAGCAATGCTCGTAGATTTCCTGCTCAGCCATGAATGTCCTCATCTCGGGAGCTTCATCTTCTTGCGATATGACCTCAGCCGCTAATCCGGTCTGAGGACAAATACTCAATCAACCACGCTAGCTGACCAGGTTGACCTAGTTTTGACAACCTATTCAAGTAGCCAACTACCTCAACCAATAGCGACCGACCAACCACACCGACTGAGGCGTGAGATGCAATGTCATCTTGCAGACTACCAACCAGCCCGTCTCGCCACTGAACCGTGTCGACCACAGAACCAGGGAACACTGAATCACGTCGCTACAGACGGGCAGCATGCTCTATCTGTGGATCGCCAGGTCAAAGCTAGACTTTACACTAGTCTATAATCAAGGGGTCTGTTTAATAAGTGAGCCTCTTATGTGAGGACAGTCGCGGTGACGTCTCGTCCGAGGCACGATGTCATGGACGAGTGTTGAATAAAATGTATCGTCCATAGGTTGAGAAATCCTCGGTTGAAAGTCGATTTCGATTGATATACATTGTTGGGTACAACAAAACAGATTATAGGACAGGGTGGAGGACATATGTAGAACTGGATCGAGAATCGTATGACACGGTCGGGACACGTCTTACCGAACGAGACAGGGGCCCGTTTAATATTCTACGATCGTACATGAATACACATTTCTGTACCTCGTACAAGGATTATCGTTTTAAAATATTTAAATCTGTTCACTAAGACAGTATTAGTGTCGTCCATAAGGTCCTCCATAAGTGTTGAATAGAGTTGACCCACATCGTCTCTGGGTCTTTATGGTATACAGTAAAGAGTCTCCATGTACGATCCTAGATTATTAAAAGGTCACCAGAATATTATTAAACGGTAATCCTCGTACGACGTCTCCTTGGACCTTGTCCTCTCGTAGGCATATATTATCCAACGGCCCCCAAGTCTTATAGATCCTGTGTCTCCACAATGTCACCTTGGCGTTTACTACAACCAACTAGGCAACCAGCACAGGACCAACTGCACCAAGCTAGGCATTAGATGCAATTTAATCATAATGGAGTGTGTCTAATGAACCGTACCGCATAAGGCAGCAGATCCCGCTTAATTACTTGATTACATGCATAGAGCCCACTTCACTCATCATGGCACTAGTCTCAATCGCATGATCCAAGTACATCTATTCAGCCATACGAATATAATCACAAAATATGATGACGTTGCTAACTGCAACAACCAGCATAATCACATGACCCGTGTCCCGTCTCCCTTGTTCCCACATCGACCCAGAGCCTAGTTTACATTCCTTATCACCTAGGCAACAACCAATGCCTTATCCACTTATCACATGACAACCTAATCTCAGATAGACGAATCACATTGAGGGGAACCCCACACCCGCCGACGCCCAGCCTGGCCGATCAGATAATGCAACCTTATCACTCGGATAACCAATACCTAGGCCACCAACACGGCCATAATCACGTGACTGGGGTCGCATGTGCTCGTTGATCACGTGAGCAGAGTGATCACGTGATGCGGCGAAGACGGAGCCGCGAGACTCCAATCCTAGCGCCGTATGACATTACCGTGGTTACAGATAACATTACCATAGTTACAGGCGTGAAATGAGGGTGGGTGGGAAGGAGAGGGTGATTGTTGTCATTGGGAATTGGTGTGTGTGTGTGTAGGTGGGTGTGCGGGGTGTGACAGGAGAGTTCGACTGTGGCAATATTCTTGAGGCACGTTACGGCGGTTTCAAGGCAGCTGGGGTTGCAGAATTAGCTCAGTAGTTAAAGTACTGGATTTGTGACTTCAGAGATCCGACCACTACTCCTGTGGTATATATCCAGTGAGAAAGGCTGAACCTTAAGGAAGTCTGAAAAGGACCTGTAATGGTTGACCGGACGTAAAAGCAAACAAATAAAAAGAGTAGCGATAAGGAGCTTTTCATACTGCCCCTAAATGTAAAACAGTGTTACACCGTTAAACCTATAGACACAGATGCCTTTTGGGATATCATCTAGAAAAAAACAGCTACTGCATGCAATATTCATTCCTCTGGTTGCCCGATAGTTCTGTATATTGCGTTTCATCTAACCTAAGGGGCTCACTCTAAAATAAAAATAGATAGTAGATAAAAACGGATACATCTACTTGCAATCGATTTTGCTTTTTGCATCGAGTTTACGATGGGTGATTCTTTAATTGTGCTGGAATATAAAACGTAAAGATATGCAAGCAATAGAGTGTAGTGAGGTACATAGACACGGTAAAATGTTTGAGGGGCGTGGATTTTTAGATAAATTTGTAAAGCGATTTGTGTATTTATTAGTGCCTCTCAGGATGCTTCTTACGAAGCTGCTCAGAATACAACTGCTTAAAGATAAACCCCTGGCATAAATACACATAGCTTAACTTCAAAGGACTACTCATGACACAACTACTCATAGCCCAAGTGCTCATAGCCTGGCTGCCCTACTGCTACTAGCCTGGCTGTTTATAGCCCAACTGCTGCTAGCCTAGCTATTTATATCCAGCTGCTGCCAACCTGGGAGCCCGTTAAATAATTTAGGATCATGCATAGAGACCCTTTTCTGTACCTCATACAAGAGTTATCGTTTGATAATATTCAAGTCTGTTCGCCAAGACAGTCTTAGCTGTCCATAATGTATTGACTAAAGTTGACCCACTTCATCCTTGGGTGTTTATGGCATACAAAAAAGGGTCTACATGTATGATCCTAGTTTATTTAACAGGCCCCTGGCTATTTAGAGCCCAACTGCTGCTAGCCTGATTGATCATAGCCAACTGTTGCTAGCCTTGCTGCTTATCAGCAACTCCTGCTAACCTGGCTGTTTGTAGCCAGCTGCAGTTAGCCTGGCTACTTATAACCAGCTGCTGCTAGCTTGGCTGCTATTAGCCTAACTGCTGCTAGCCTGGCAGCTCACATAACATACATGCTGCTATCCTGGCTGCTCATAACCTAACTGCTGCTAGCCTTGCAGCTTATAACCCAACTGCTGCTCGTCCAACTGCATACAGCTCTACTGCTGCTTACTTCTAGCTGTGCTTCTCAGAGTCGTGTTGCTCCTGACTGAGCTGCTCACAGTCCAGCTGCTCGTGGATGGCGTCTCATCGCCGCTGTCTGAGATTGGATTCGCTGGTCTCCGACCTGCTCATCGTACCAGCCGAGCGTGATGGCCGGTCTGCTGGTAACCAGCCACCGTGCGAACGCTGAGACTAAATCGCTGGAGGATCAGATGAAAAAAACCCCAGAAAAGTCAATAGTATCACTCAGACGTTGGTACTTTGGGATTCACGATGAGTTACTAAGGTTTTTTTTCTGTTGACTTTCATGTTAAGATACATCGTATGCCATGTTTCAAGTTTTTACGCGGTAGCTTTCAGGATGAAGATTTTAAGCCCAGCCTTTCACCTCTATTATATTTCCTGTTTCATGTATGATCTGCCATTTACTCACAATAGTGGAAGGCATTATATTACGTAAGTGTCCGCAGAAACCATGAGATAAAGGTAGTTTTGCTGAAGAGGAATAAATAGGACGATCGCACCTCACTCAGAGACTCTGAATCCTTATTGTGAATTCCCACCTTGGATTCCATATAATTCAACTAGATTGTCTGACACCTGCTTGGAGAGCTCACTGGCACGGAAGCCGGGTCTTGGACTCTCCGTGTTAATTGGATTTGCTGGTCTTACAACCTGGTTGCTTCCTCTATCTGGTCTCCAGTTTTAGTCTGGCGATAAACAGTGTTCACACAAATTGCCAATTGCCACTAAGCTCGTGCAGTACTGTAATAAATTGTGATCTGCAGAACGTTTCGAGCACTATTTCGCTTACAAAGCGAATTTGTGGTAATGGTTACCCTGTACTAAGTGCTAATTCCCGAGCAACCTGAAATGAACTTATGGCACAGGAAGTTAGCTTTAACAGAGATGTTAGTTTTCCGGTTATTTCCGGATTTCGGGGTCTTTCTAATGTAATACATCTTGATAATGTTAAAGATAAGCAGCAGCTATAATCAGAGTTCGGATATTTTCCAAGTTTTTTGCTACACTTCAATGGCATCTCTGCTTTAAACATGATGCCGAACGGCTTTCCTTGCTAGTGTGATTTAGACGGATAATTAGTAGAAACCGAACGAGAGTTAGACTTGACAATGTTTATGCCACGACGCGAAGGTCGTGTATTACTACACGAGGCGTAGCCGAGTGTAGTGAGGAGCAGACCTGACCAGAGTGGCATAGACATTGACAAGTCTAACTCGAGTTCGGTTTCGTATTTATCCTACCCCGTCTATGCTTTTGTACTACTAAAAGATAAATATTGAGTCAAGGACCAACAGAACTTTTTTCATAGTAGCTGACATCCTGTTCTCTGATTGGTCAATATTGTTATTACTCTAGTGGCATAAAAAACACTTTATGTCACGGCCTGCCACATAAAATTTCCCTATGTTAAGTCTATGGCGGTTTTTTATTAGGGGTAGGATAAACTGAAATATTGGTTTCGTTGGTGCATTCTAAACAATCGTTATGACGGTATCAAACAGTGGAAGCGAGCAATATTTTCAGTGGTGGATTTGTGCTGTCCGATCCGCGTTCAGTTTCGTCGCCCGCTCTCATTTCCTATCCTAATCATTTTATCTAGATTCCAGCTCGCTGTAGCATGATCCCAGTTGTCACGACGAATTAAAACAACCATCAATCAAGTAACAAATTTGTGATTGGAATCCTCCCGATTGGTTTCAGTAATATCGCGGATTTGTGACTCCCCAACACTGGCGCAATAGGCTTCATTCAATAGAGAGAACTCGTACAAAATTAACGTGGTCTTGTTTGTGTGTGCTGCTAATGACCTTGGAGGAAGCCCTCCTAACAAATTCTAATCATTTCCTGATTCCTGGAGTACTTAAGATAGGTGGAGGATACGGCTGTCAAACACGTAAATCATGGTGCTTTGAGGTAATAGAGGCTATGAAGTAGCTCCATAACCTCGTTCCCATTGGCCGACGAAAATGGCACAGACATTTTGAGGCATTCTCTGCAAGTCTTGCTTCCATTCGCCGATTTCGCGCCTATATACCAAACAAATGTATCGTTGGTTCCTGACTGCAGATCGATGTCGAATAATTGGCTAATAGAAACGGGCTTTGTTCTGTTTTCCGAAACATTACGCGTGTGGTAGTGCTGCTTCCACTCTCCCCCCAGATCTTTCGCGGCGCTATCACTGGCTTAGTCTCTGCCCCAACCCAAAGCCTGTTCCCTGGGTATCCACTAAAGACAGAGGGGACCAGCGAAGATCTCAGATTCAAAACAAGGCAACTGTCAAAAGTTATACAAGTCAAACAACTCACATATCTTTAGTTAGGAAATATAGGAATTGTTAAATAGGGTTAACAGACAATCCAGCTGTTTCTAAAACCACTTTATCATGTGAATCTACTGTTGATTAGACTGCCACTTTGAGTGAGCACATGTGTTATGTTGACAAACAAAAACCCTGTAACACATGAGGTGCCTTCCAATGAAGAAAGTAATCCCTAAGACTATACCTGATTTGATATAACAAATAACAGAAATGAGTGTAAATCATTTATCATATAAATAGATGCATATCTATTTACATGCAAACCACAAAACACTGCCCAAAGTACTAAGAATTTAGGGTATTTAAAAAACTGGCGTATGGGCCAGATTTGAGCCCAAACAGGCAGGTTGGGGCAGAGATATAAGCGGCCACAGGAAGTAGAGCGCAAGATCTCTGCTGGGAGAGTGTGCTGCTTCTAAAGCCGATATATCACCTGCTGATTTGATTTAGTCTTGATAGCCATTCAGTGTTGATACACTTCGTTATTAAGGCATATAACAATCCTAACAACGCTCGCAATGCTGTCATATTCCTATCATTTATATTCCGTGAAAACCCTTGTCATCTTCTCTGTGCTGCTGTGCCCCTGACACGTACGACCCTGGCAGTTATTACGGCGTAAATCTTCACCAAAACAACCTCTTGTCGTCTAGTGTAATTTACAACGACATCCACAAGACAGTGATAGGTCTTATAATGATGACCAGGATTTTATTAGGAAATGTGGTTCCACAGAAGAAATATACGTTAAATATTTGGTTATAGTCGGTGTCGAGGAGCAAATGATAACCCAGCGATAACCATGAGGCATATTTTACTAGTGAAATATGTTGCCTAGTAGAGTTTAGCTTTTGATGGTAAAAACATGTTTTTTTTTCTGGCAAGGGGTAATCCATAATATCTTTACTTAACACTTATGAACAATTTGACCCTCTATCCCTTCTCCCTGGATGTATGCAATGTATTAAAGAGGTGATATACGTGCCTTTCGCAAAATTGTACTCGCTCAGGCAGTACATAAAAGAAAATCCACAATTTTGGAACCCCCATCCACCCTCACGGTGTACGTACTTTATGGATGGCTCCCAATCCCCCACTACGTGACACCTCACGTGACACCCCCGGACGCCCTCTAGTGGCAGGGCATCTTCCACAGGTTCCTTTACGGGGGCAGACGTCTGGTAAATCACCCATCACCCTGCATCACTCCACGTGGCTTTGTAGCTGCGCTCTTCAGTCCTCTCCAGCCTCAGAGACCACTCACCGTGACACAGCTTCCCTTACTGCGCCCCCCGCTGTGCCGCTGTAAGCCATCTCACCACTTCACCTCCAGTCCCTCTCACTGGACGAGTTACTCTCAGCTGAACACTGCGCAGAGCTGGGTAACTGCAGACTCCTCCGACTGTGTGCTGACCTCTGAGTGGCTCAGATAATGGCCACAGAGCATAGAGTCGCATTTAAACAACTATTGGCAGTCCCCAATGTGGGATGCCATGTCCATGTGGTGTGAGAACTAAAAAAATAGAACACTCCCCTCGATAAATGTGTAGGGGTGAGATTTCTCCCAAAATTCATCTCATAGATTCGCTCATCAGAACATATTGGACGTCATATTGACCAAACAACCAACAACCACCACTGTTATGTGTTCTTCCTTCTGGGCAAGGTCTGGGAAATGTTTGTAGTTAAACAACTATACAGTCTATAGTCTTTCATATTTTCAAAATCGACCCTCTTTCCTTCTTTTTTTTGGAGGGGGGGGGGGGGGGGGGGGGGGCAACCGACCAGTAGCCACGTCTTCGTAATCCTTACTATTGTGCTTTCGTATAAAATCCCATCGGTAAATATATAAATATATTTTTTTATTAATTTATTTCATATATTTCTTCATTGACGTTTCCTGGTGATACACTGACAATATTATACGTTCAAAGTTAGCCAATAAAGTGGGCTCGGCATGAGTTGCTAGTTTGTGCATGTATTTCCCTTTACGTTTTTGAAAGATATATATTACCTGCTTAGATGTTCAGCAACTTACTAATCGAGCTGCTCTATACCAGACGGTCTATTGTGGTAATTAATGAGCATATGAACTATGGCCGACAAGTGTTCATAGTCTGGTCTCTTATTGAGCGACCTGCTCTCTGGAGGGACTCCGTATAGGGTCCGTTCAATGTTAGAACTGCCATTAGCGACCTGCTGACTCGCTGGATTCTAGATGTTTGAACTACTGTCTGTCCGCCAGTCTTGAGGGTAGGTGCCCAGTGAGCAGCTCTGTGCTGGCCATCATAGCTAAATCAGCTGAAGGGAGTAGGGACGTTAGCACAGTTGATAAGAGCACTGGACTTGTAATCCCCACTTGCGATACTTTGAGAGTTTAAGTCCCACTGCAGCCACTTTTCCCCTTCATCCCCAGCAACGGTCGAATTCCTACTATACCAAGGGCCAATCCTTCTCATATCATGTCTCTATGGTAAACCTCAGTAAAAGTGTAGGGGTGTGACTTCCCACCTTAATTCATCCCATACATTTCATCACTACCCTTGTGATGTTAAAGCAGAGAGAAACCCTTGAAGTCTGGAAAGGACCTATAATAGTTGAAAGGACGTTAAATCATACGAACAAACAAACTTAGCTGAGGCTCACTAGAGATCGATTTCTGTCTCATCAACTCCATTGGACAATGAATGGAGGCACCAGTGTAAGGGTGGTTTGTCTAACTTTGACCACCAGCTTTATCATCTATTCAATAGAGGTGACAGTTTTCCTTTTTTTCCCCCATGGAAATCCACTTTTTAATTTTCAGCATATAAAGTTTTCTTTGTGTAAATCAAAGATAATATTGATTAAGCCATACTCACACCAATAAAACAGTGATTTGAACCTCCCCATAGACTCTCAGCCACATGCCTGTACCAACACCCAAATGTTTTCCATGTTTTCTTGGTCTCTTTGAGACAGCAAATTCTACATGAAAAATAATTCCACTTCTCTGTTCGCAACTGACATTCCTAATCTTGACATAGCAAACAAATGCACAAACGTGAACTTTACCCAGGGAGGTCCATCGATATGGGACCTGCAATTGTTATCAGCATGAACCAAATAACCGCTTACCTGTATGTCCAGGTGTTTTCCTTATCAATATCAGGAAGTCAGAGAGCAGACAGTCTGCCTGATAATCTTTACCAGCCATAAGATAAATGAAGTCTCCTGAAGCTGCTGTCGCCATTTTCTATAGACGTTAACCGTTTTGAGTGGTTGTTCCACATAATAATCCATGTACTTCAGCACTCTGCAATTTACAGTATTCCCATTTGTTCCCTTTTGGTACTCCAGTAATGCTAAAGGCTCGTTTGAACTTCAAATCCCCGTCAGTACTGTCTAGGGCAAATACCTCGGATAGTTTTATATTAATGGTAATACCCAGAGAATGCTAGTTTTCCGATTATTGCCTGTTTTTCTTTATTCTTTTCTTAGTGTATTACATCGTCATCATGATAGAAATAAAGAGTGAAAATATTCATTTTTCTCCTAGACCTCACTAACTTCACCATATTCCTAATAACGCAGGATACCTTCATTTTTACTGTTCAACTAAGCATTTCGTAAAATTCTATGACTGACACACAAGCCATGTTTTGCATTTGCCTCGTGAGCCATTTCAAATGCACGTTACAATGGCAGCGAGGGTGTTGTAAAATCTGACATGATACAGACCTGTTCTTGTATACTCAGTGGTGTAGCTTCAACTAATTGAAAAGAATTCCCTCTTGCGTTTAACATCAGGAGGGTCGTCTAATTGGAATGTCCATTGTCAGGCTATGATTTATCATCATCGTGCGTTTCTGTTTACACGAATGGTGGGCAGAGCATATCGAAAAGTAAATATTCAAATTATTCATGATAGAACATGTAAACTCCGCTATCATCACTCAAAACTTGGCACTCGTATCACCTTTATTGATCTATACATATTAAAATCTGATGAAAGTAAATGGAAAGCCATTCATTTAAGGACATGGCAGCTGCTGTTAATGCATGTTGTCCTACCTTGGAAACACAATCTGATCGATGTGCATTTTAGAACAGGTCGAGCCGTGCATTGTTTACCGAGTGTCGCAGTGTATCAGGGTTGTGGTTTTTGGGAGTGAACTAGCGACTTCGTCGATTCCTATTCGACTACCCCCCCCCCCCCCCCCCCCCCCAGAGTAAACGTTTACTGCCGTCCTGCCCCCTTGTGGGTTAACGGAAAATCATCATTAACTTGTGGTCATCATTTCGTAAGACACAGGTGCTTGAGCTGATCATCAGCGATCAGAACAGTATGGATTGACACCAGCGAAAGAGTGTGATCTCATCTCTTTCTCTCAAGCAAAGGAGATCATAGAACTACAGTTCTAATTTTTTGTATTAGTATGGCGAAAAACAAATCCCAAGGATAGAAATATATCTGTGTATAAAAATACAAAAAAGAGTAACAGGATTCAGTTAAGAACAACCCGAGAATTTCACTCTCGTGGCCCTTCAGTCTCCATGCAGAGGTCTGGTTCACTCTGTCTCTATGTGCGGGAGATACTCCAAGCGGATTCTACCAGAATCGTAGTTTTTTAGATATAGTAGGTAATCTGCATTCTGCTGTGCCCAGTGCCCGTCTCTCTGGCTCTCTGTTAGGGGTATAGAGGTCACCCCTGTGACCACAGTCCGATAGCCTGCACTCTAGTGACCTGCTCCGGTTCGTGGTCAGGGCAGAGGGCCTTGCCCTGTGTGATTATCAGCAGCCACTGAGGCTTCCTGCTGTACGGAATAACCCTATAAATATGATTATACACTTCATATCAGGAACTGCCAATAGCCGCCTCTGCTACGAAACTGACCTGTCGCTTACTCGGCAGTAATTCCTGGTAGTTGGGTGATTCCTAAATTCTATTGATTTTTTGCAAATAACTCTGGATAATATAAGTTTCATGTATACATAAGCAAATAGAAAATACTAAAAAAAAAGGCATGTCACGGTGCTAGCTATCTCCAAATAATTCTGGATTATGATAGTTGGGAAGATATACAAGTGAGAGATGCTAATATTATACTATCTCCCGGTGCTGATTTTTATGTAATGTTGAATTTACATGTTTTTTACAGGTTTAAATGACTCCAAAGCCCAAGGGTGGACATGAGACCCAATTATTATACTTTTAGGGAATGGCTATATGTATAGGACTAAATATTTGTTAATATTAGAAGTTGGCTTGTGCTATTCCTACTTTACAAAAAATAATATTGTCTTACCAATGGAAAGCCATTACATTATCAGGACTTCTATTATATACTTATGGCCAAACGTCTATGAAATGCTACCCGCTGCTAGGGGTGCAGTATAAAAAAGGTTCGGATGCACTGTGCCTGTGGTCAATCTATGACTTGGTAGTTGAATGAAATTATGTTTTCTCATCAATTTTAGGTATACAATGATAAGAAAACTTAGTGACTATGCTCGTTGGGATGCCGTTCTCGGTATTTTGCAACAGAAAATACGTCCCTCGGCCTCCAGCATCTGGACATATCTTTTGTTACAGAAGCGATTGAACGGCCAACCCTACGGGCTCAGTAACCACGTTTTCCGTTTAGACATGTACAGACTTGGCTTATCAGAATCAATGCCGCCCCTTGTTGAGGTAATACGATTCAGTGCACTGAAAGGCCAAGCTATAAAACTTCACTTTAATATCAGGATATGTCCCAGTCCCAGGACTGTCGTAAACATATAAGATGACAACTGTGCAGTTAGACCAACACGATAAGCTGTACTTTGCATTCAACATAGTCTCTCGGTTATCGAAATGAAAAGTAGATATTCCATACTACTGGTAATTTTTTTCGATGATAAATCAGTGGGGATATATTTTAATGGCGGTCTGGTTATTGCGGTGTCATTGCGCATGCACGGCGTTCGGGACTCGTGTATCGGTACTCGGTAAGCTCCCATGCCGACTGGTGATCCTCAACCGTCGTATATCCAACGTGCACGCGCATTGCCCATCAATAATAATCGTTCCCCATATCCATATAGAGATTATCTGTCCAGCACCCGGTGCCATACACCGGCCCAGACGACCCTCTGATGTCGTAAGTCCTTATTGCGACATTACAGCGTCCCGGTCCTATTTGCGGCAGTGCGACGTTTCTGCTGGCAGTGTTATGTGCGGGCCATACGTCCTGGAATCATACGTATATTTATGACCGGGTCTGGGGAGTCGGTGGAGTAGGGGGAGGGCTGTGGCTGGTGAATATATGAGCGTCCCCGTAGGGAACCGGTGTCGTCTTGGAGGCTGGTATGAATACCTCCGATGCCCCTCAGGGGAAAACGTAGCGGAAACATCAATAGTCGGTTTGCGCGGGAAAAAGCGGCCGACAACTTGTCAGCGACGCGGGTACTGTAGGCTCATCCTGACACCCTGATCGATCAGACCAAAAAGAAGAAAGAAAAAAGACCTGACGTTTATAAATATATTCATAACACCCACAAGTATGTTGTCGCTGAGTTGTGCGGTTCTTGCACGCATACCAGACAGAAATACAGAAGGAGTATTGAATAAATATGGTTGATATTCCAGACCGTGACAGCCTAGAAAAAGGTAGTTCCGGGAGAAATACTCATGGATATTTTTCATATCAGTATCTAAAGCTTTAAAAATCCTCACTCTCGACAGGTCCTTCATTATATCGTATTTTGGAAATACAATGGAAATACAATTAATCTTATAATGTAATACTAAATAGAATTATAGGTGAACAGAAGTACTGTTATGTTTTTAACGTTTTCTGCGGATGTAAATTATTGGAGTTGATGTTGAAGTTGTAATTTCTACATGAGACAAAAACAGCACTAATCATCACTGCACCAAAAAGCGGCTTATTTTAAAAAGTATTCAGACCTCAGGATGTCAGTGCCTTATGCAGAGATTGTGAGTTAAAACCCAAAGACTGGAATAATTATTGGAATTGAATATTCTGCCGCAACCATCAGAGGTCTTTAAAGCCTCCCACCACAAACCCAGCATCAGCCTCCCCACTCCCTCATACCCACAGGTATAATCAAAATCATAAATCTAACATACGTCAATACAGGTGTTGCCGTTCAGCGCCGCTTAACGGCCCACTGCCTAGATACGCGGCCGCTCGGACAAACACCGCGAGTCTGCGGCTATGTCGATAGAGACATACAGCAATCACACCTAGAGTGTGAACGGTGGGTGTGATTGCAGGAGTGTTGTTTTTTGACAGATTAAATTGCTGGAAGAAACTGGAGTATTGCATCAACGAGTCTGAGCTGTCTAAACTTTATAGTTGATAATTATCTTGGTTTTAACTTGGAGAAAGATAAGCATATTATAGCTAGGCCTGCCAATGTATTACTGTGTATACAAGTTGGGTATACCTGTGTTATCTAAGTTATATCTTAAGTATTATTGAGGTTATATGCATGTATGACATTCCAAATTGGAGCTGGAATACCGTAGAATATAGTGCAATCACTTTTATCTCTATCGGAATGATGTACATGGGTGTGATAAATGTATTGCTTTCATAAATTCAGTGACCAAATGTTAAAGCATACGTTGCCAGGGGAATGTTTGGGTGCAAGCATTCCGTAACCACGTAGATAACGTGCGACAGCGACCTATGGAAAAAGGAGACGTCTACAAAGACCGAGAACAGAAAAAAGACCCTCCCCCGCCCGCGCCCCTTGTACGAAGGAGTGAAATACTGAGACAAACTGCCTGTAAATGACCAAAACTTTCCCGGAGAAGATGTATTCAAAGCCAAAGTTAAAGACACATTACAAACTGTATTAAATATGTATAGAAAGCTGAAAGACAACGAGTAGATCATTAGGTCCCAAGTAAAATTATTGTATTATTTTCGTAGTTTATGAAAGCCCCTGTATTGTACTTGTATTGACTTTTATCTTAGCCTGGTAAAACGCATATGGGAACTCGTAGTCAACAGGCATGCGAGCACAGTGACTCATCCTCAATGGGTGATAAACACATGAATATTCCCAGGCTAAGATAAAATCAGAAACATTCGTGCTTGGTCTGAGTCTCCATTCACCATCTCGTTTGGAGCGCTTCAGAATAGTCACTCGGCTATGGCCTCGTTCATATTACTGCGCACCCCAAACTCGATGGCGAAGGGGGACCCAGACCAAAAATTCATCAATTTCTTTCTTAGTCTGCGTGTTTTAACACGTACTCAATGTATGTTTAAGTGACTCCAAGGTGGAAGATCGCTATATCTGTAGCGAACTTTGTCGTAAAAACTTTCTTGAATTAAAAAATAAGGAAAAAATGACTGAATGTCCCCTTCTCACTGACTCTTTTCCTCGATCGCACCAATGAATTTAGTTGATATAGTTTAACCTTGGTGGTCACACACATTATCAGTCCGCTTGGGTCCTGCATATGTCTTGTGCATACATTGTAACAGTCGCTGTATTGTAGAGTTCCCTGTATTTTTTGTAACTTATTTCATTCAGGTTACTCTGTAGGTAATTATGAATTAGCATCAAATGCTGACTTGGGCCATGTGTCCCCAAGAACACCCCAAAAAGGATATTGTAGAATCTTTATGAATAGGATTCCAAATGTTTCTTTATGTACATTGACAATCTGTCATTTTTCTCAAATACCATTCTTGTCTCAAGAAAAAAAAGTTTCGGATTTGTTTTCTTTTATGTTGTAACTATGGATTATCGCATCTCTTCAATATCTTTCTTTCTCGGAGCTTTCAAGAGTATATATATCATTTAAAGGTTTAAGCCAGTTTTTTGTAAACTAGATGTCTCGTTTTAGGCGGTCATTACCCTGTTCTATTTATAAATGCAGTCTACACCCGATCAGATTCCATGGTTACCCGGCGTTAAATCACGGCTCAGTGGGACCCATACACCCCTACAATTGACCATAATTCCCCCAACTTTATCCGACCTATTGACCTCGACCCGGAAGCTAAGCCATTGGCGCCCCCTGCCGGAGTCGAGCGGGTAGTACTTCCGGAGATAATTGACCTGTTGTATCGGCGCCCACGCTCGGGAGCCGCCATCGATTTGCCGGTATTATCGCCCACCCGCACATCCCCTGTGTGCATCAGTCAGTGTAGGGGGGGGGGGGGGGTGTGTTCTAGCCCTCGTTTGCTGGACTCTCCTGTAGAAAGATTTGTTCAAATTGTGTTCTGTAATTTCTGTTCGGTCACCTTGCGGTAATCATAGTCTGAAAACAAATTTTAGTCCGTGTAAAGGCATGTATATATATGGGTATTAATTGACAAAAACAAGGTTGTGCATTGACAGTAATCGATGGTTTTGTAGACAGTCGTCGTAAATCACGAGCCGGTGACGCGTGGTAGTACTCGAGCGTTAGCGAGTGTATTATGACGTCAACATTGAGTGCTTTATCAAGTCGCCTGTCCACAAAACCATCGTTAGTTGTATTTTATATCCACCTTCTCGAGTAAATTAAAGCCAGGAATTGCCGTATTAAAGAGAACAAAAAATGTATATCAATAAGAACTTCGCTTTTAGTTCTACAGGGCAAAGGGGTCCTATTTTCCCCATAATCAATTGCTTTGACACTGTATACAATGGTTTTGTAAAACATATACAATGTTATGGTATCTGACAGTTTATAAATAATGGTTAGTGGTTTACTGAGTCATCATACATTTCTAATGGAGACTTTGTATACTATGGATAATAAAAACGAATACAAGACACTATGCTACGTAGCCACCACACTCCGCTACGGAAAAATATAGAGAGATTTTAGTTCTGACCGGGCATTGCAGTGTAACTTAGTTTTACCTGTTTAGACTTAGTGTATCCTTTTCCAGACTCCTATAGAAACATAGACTTTTCTAGAAACAACGAACTTTCTGTTAGTCATATGTTTTTTGCAGAAAAGGAATTGTGTTATGAGAATATCAGATGCATGAAATTGGAGATAGGATCAAAGGTTTTAAGGCCATTGATTTCCGTATTTATCTCCGTAGACCTGGAGCACTCAAGTAAAAAGTGAAGCCAGCTGTATTAGTCATGTCCGTACTCCATTGATCTTTCTGCACATTCCGTTACCCAGATAGAATCCAAACTAAAACCGCCACTGCCACGTGCGTTAGATGGAAATCACACCCGTTCACATTGTTAAAGCCTGCCCCCACCTACCACGATTCTGGTCCCGATTGGCCTTACGACGGCCTTCCCGACACCATTCCGATTCTAGCGTGAGGTCAGCCAAAATCGTGGTAGGTGGGACAGGTTTCTGCGATTCCGTCCACGACAGCTCAAGATAGGCTGCGATGAAAACGCCAATCGTAGAGGTCCCGATAATTTCCAACATGTTGGAAATTTCGTAGCCTGTCGTTGGGTATCGTAGCCTATCGGGAAGATATCGTGGTCAGCGCGTATGATTCGCCGATTGGATCACAACAGAGGTCTACGATTCGGGGACCTCCCGATAGGTCACGATTTCGCCTTTTCAAAACGTAGCGATCGGGAAGCATGTCGTGGCCTATCGTGGTAGGTTGGGGTCCCCTCTTACAAATATACTTTTGGAGGCGGAGTGCCCCGATTTCATGACGTGACTTCGTGGTAGAATGCTGGAACACACGCATTACTTTGTCTTCAGTTTTGGAACCGAATGTTAAGAAGCACTATCTTCCTGTAAAACTCATTTCTCAGATTTGATTTCGCTATATTTTACTAGAAGTGAATTGTTCCATGGTATATGAGACTAAATGCCCAATTATACAATTTATCATTTGTGAAAGCATTAAGGTAGCTCAGTCAGTCGGTAGCGTAATCGTGGGTTGTGGGTTTTGAGGTTTGGCCATACGACCAATCAACTTACTAGTCATTGAAGAAGCAGGATTCTGTCCATGGCCTATACTTATTGAGCATGGGAAACGCACTCATATACGCTGCGTAACGTTTAGAGAAGTTGGAGAGGTTACATAGACTTTGAGCTTGCTGCAAAAACCTAACTCTTCACTAGCTACGTACCAACTCTGTGACATTGGTAGGGTGCAGTGAGCCAGTGTATCAACATAACAGCGGTGTGCCCGACTGACCGTGACCAGTCACTTCAGACTGAAATACCTCCTCAAAGGCAGTTGTAGAAGTAGCTGGTTGCCAAATAGGTTGCCTCTGCAAATACGATCAGGAATTGGATGTTTTCAGTTCTTTTACATAAGTTCACCTCTGCATAGTTCAATGGAGTTCTGATTCTGGTTTTCAATTAACATAATGAGCTAAGAAGCCCTGCGATTTGTACATATTCTTACAGGAAGACTTTGCTCCTATTGCCGTACCTCG
This sequence comes from Alentia gelatinosa, assembly GCA_950022655.1. Taxonomy (NCBI): domain Eukaryota; kingdom Metazoa; phylum Annelida; class Polychaeta; order Phyllodocida; family Polynoidae; genus Alentia; species Alentia gelatinosa. The sequence continues at coordinate 17,080,034 of OX465588.1, read as the reverse complement.
GAGAGTCAGAACAGTTCTTCACAGAACTCAGCAGTTGGCCATGACCAATTAGTAGACACCGAAATACCTCATTGACACCCATTGGTGCTTAATATATTTGGAGCATAGTAAGGCCATTGTAGACATGGCAAGTTGACTGGGTGCAAGTGGGTCACAGAAAATGACCTATGTACTGCATATAACCCAAACCTTTTAATTGTATTTTATATATAATCCCACGCTCATTAATCAATGAGGAACATACCAATTGCTCCTAGTGTGTTGTTGGCACTGACCTAGGGCGTGTGTGGTCCGTAGTATGCTGACGTATTACAATGCTTGACTGTCATACTCACCTCCACTTCCTCTTCTCAGGTAGAATCCACATGCATGCAAATTAATGCAAACGAGGCGTAAACCACTGATACGCATTGGTATAGAAGAACAAAATGCATATATTCCAATTTCATATAGAATAGACATATGCATCACATATAGGCAAGACAACCTGATAACAATGGCATGGCGGTTGGTCCTCAACCTTGTCATATACTAAGTTTGAAACCTATTTGCTATGGCTCGGCGCTCATGAATTGATGATGATTAGCTTGGACTTATCACACTAGTGAACCACTCGCTGGTCGCCCACAGAACCATCAGGCACATCACCTACTCAGCATAGAAATAGCCTGAAGCCTGTCCGACCCCACGATTGAGACGTATTACATAATAGATTCGCTCACTCGGGCTGGAGAGTGGACCATTCTCCAAGCAGAGAGTGCCTGATTGCATTGGCTAGTATTTTTGAGCCTGGGCCACACGCTATATACTCTACCTAGGGCTTAGAGTGGCCACATAGACTTTGAGCTTGCTGCAAAAAAACTCTGACCCTTCACCATCTACGTACTAAGACTGTGACATTCGGAAAGGAGCAGGGGACCAGTGTCTCAGTGTCCTAGATGTGTGCCCAGCTGACCATGACCAATGATAAGCTGAAATAACTCATTGACCTTCTGGTGCTTGGTATATTTGGATCCTAGACGGGCAGTTGCAGAAATGGCAAATTGACTTGGTGCAAGGGGTTACAGAAAATTACCCGTAGACTGAATATACCCCAAACCTTTTAATCGTTATTTATTCATAATCCCACGCTCACTCATCAATGATAAAAATCCAATTTGCTCTTAGTATTTATTTCGGTTTTGTTCTTCTTAAAGGAGGTGGGAACATATGACGATGGGACGGTTTGGTTATAATGAACTCCAACATATAACCTCAGGCATAAATGTTGATCCTAGGCAAATGATAAACATCTCAGTAGACTGTATTGGTGGTCATGAATTTATTCAAAGAGTGCAAAGGAAATGCCCCATCACCCACCAGCATGAAATCTCAATAATCCATATCCCCACTACACTATACTTCACTCACTATGATTATCTACATTATTTCACACACAACATGCCCCACTTGATCACACGTCACCATACTAGTCAACACAATACCATGCAACATTTCACAACACAACATCACACCGTACGGCATTATACAATACCTTCATGTCCTCACCACGCCACATCATACCGGTACCTTATCCTACCCCTAATAAAAAACGCCATAGGTTTAACATTGACTCAATGTATTTGACATAGCGTTGGATAAAGTGTTATTTATGCACCGAGGTGAATAAAAAATCGGACCAATCAGAGACAAGATAACGAAAGTAGATCCGGCAGCATTGATAACTACTAACATGGATAATTACAAATATTCTCTGTATATCGGTGAGATGGGGTAGGATAAATACGAAACTGAACTCAAGTTAGCCTTGTCAATGTTTATACCACTCTGGTCAGGTCTGCTACTCACTAAACTTGGCTAACGCCTCGTGTAGTAATACACAACCTGCCCATCGTGGCATAAACATTGACAAGGCTATCTCGTTTGGTTTCTACTAAATACCACATGGTACTTACGGAGATGGCAGTTTTCCCACTTTTCCAAGGAAATCCTTGTTTTCATTTCCGGTTTATAAAATCTTCTTTTTTTCTCATGTAAAACAAAGATAGTATAAATTTGGCTTCATTCATACCATAAAACAGTGTGTCCAACCTCCATATACACTTTCATGTTTTCTCAGTCTCTCAGAGGCAGTAAATTCCACAAGAAAAATATTTCCACTTTTATTCGTGATCCCAACTAACATCCCTGTACCAATTTATACTTTGCCACCCCAAATATGTTACCTCAGACCGTAGGATTTTAAAATCAACATTTTTAAGGCAGATTAGTCCGTCAATCATTGACTTATCTGCCATACCACTCAACACAACACCAATCGCACCACACCACATGTCACCATACCATTCATCATAACGCCATGCCACACCTCACCACACCATATAAGACCTCGCTTCTACACACTATGTATGATCTTTCATTACTCACCACGCCACACCATACTTACCTACACCTTGCCACACATACCACACCACAGGTTACCATACAGCTTAACACAGCACACACCATGCTCATACCATGTACATGTGGTGTGGGAAGTAGAAGAACTCTCACCTCGGTAAATGTCTACGGGTGGGATTTCTACCTACATTCATCTCATAGATTCAGTCAAATCCAAAGTAAGTCTAATTGAACAAATTGGACGTTAAATTAACCAAACAAACAAACAAACACCATGCTACTCCATGCCATACAATACCTCACTTCTGCCACCCGTTCATTCACTCCCCATGCCACCTTACACTTGCCTACAGCTTTTTCCTACACAGATCATGCCATGCTCTCCCGGCCAGCCTCCACCCCTCCCCCTCAGGCCTCTCCGTCCCGTACCTCACAATAGCGCCCCGGGCCACACCAGGCCATGTTTGACTTGGTCGCTCTTTCCGATCGTATATTTCGCACACACCCACACTCTTACTGTATTCGGTTCACTAACCCTTTCCCCGTGTCATATTTCTCCAGGCGGTCATGTATAAAACACGCCTTGTACTGTTTCACAGTGATCGGAGGTTTCTTCACACAGCGTGGTCGTACAATCAATACACCGTTGTTATTGCCCTAAGACTAGCTTATATCAAACTATAATTGAGCTGGAAATCATAAAGCAGAATAGATTCAAATGGAAAATTGCACAAAAACCAGTTCATTTATGTAACCTTTCTTTTCTACCTGCACGTAAAAATATAATAAAGATTATATATATATATTTCTTTTTAATTATTGTTGTTGTAATATTCGCAGTAATTGTTTAACGTTTCCGGTGTATAAAAAGTAAGCCCACTTGTCATTGGGGATTTCTAATAAATAGGATTGGCAACCGTAGTAAACCCATGAATAAATATGATTTCCTTTTTCGTTTCAGATTGCTTCGCCTAGGCCCGATGCCCTCGGTCAGCGGTGGTGACCCCAATCCAAAGTGACCCCCGCCCCTTCCCTTCCCCCTTTCCCCCCTTTAACCCCGACGCCGTGCAGGTTACCATAGCAACGTGACGCCGTCACCATGGTGAGCAGTCGGCTGAAGATCCAGTACTGTAAGGTGATCATCGCCACGTCGTTGGTGTGGTTCCTGCTCGATGTTTTCCTACTCATGTATTTCACGGACTGTACGCTCAACAGTGCCTCCTGCGACAAGGGCAAGGTGGAGGGTGGCCGCGGCAAGGGGGTCACCGGCACCCCGCGGCCCGGGATACTCGACATGCTGCTGCCGGGTGAGTCCTCTTCTTTACTTAAACCAGGGTTCCCACGGGTAAACGGTCAGGTGCATGTTAACTTTTTTTAATGCGAATCTCCTAAAAACTGGATTTTTTTCGGTCGCTACTGTAAACGTGACTATCGAATAATATGGTTAAAATCTAAGAACTGAAGCTATGCAGTTTTTTTTATTACGCGTAGGGAAGGTCAGAACATTTGTAGAAAAGGAAATGATAAGCTGTATGGTTTTGATGTGCCATTGATATCAGAGGCTTTTAAATAAAGGTCTCATCTAAATTCAGGGAAATCTAGTCTTTCAGCTTGAACGAATCGGTACAATAAGGGAGGGAAAGAGACACCTTTACGTTGTGGGAACCCTTTTTTATTTCCTCTTTTATTTTATCGATTCATCACTATTTGGATATTCTAGGTGAACACTTCGTATTCTTTTGTGTTTATGTTCCAGTTTTATAAATTATACACCAGTATTTTCAGTCTATCACATGGATATTTACATTCTGCATCCTTCACACAGTAGGGAATGGCTACTGTTTATCAAACGCAGACTAAAACACAGGACCAAAACACGCCAAGTAACAACACTGATGAAAATCACCAACATTGCAAACTAACACTTTTATTAGGAATCATCGATCGTGTCATAAACATGGAAGATTAATGGTCTTATATATAAAGATTTCATGCACATGTTGTATAAAAGTGAACGTTAGGTTGAAATTATGAATATCAAAATTGAATTAAACATGAAAGAAGTATAGCTAAGTTAGAGCTATTTGTCATTTCCCCCCGATTTTTACCTAGGATTGGTTCAGATAGAGATAATACCGCTCTAATTGCCCTTCATTCGATATGCATGCTGATGTATCAAATTGCGCCCACCGCCGCACCTCTGATCATCACCTCGCCCGGTCTTCACCCCTAGAGCCCAGAACGAAAAGCTGGGGAACGCTAATCGTGGCGGGTTCCCCGGGGTTATCTATTATTCAGCCAGGAATTCAAATTCATTTAGCGCGTGCACTGTTCCTGCACGGTTTGATCCGAGAATGCTGGAGGCAATCTATAATAGTCTGAGACGCCTATCCTTGTCAAAGCAGGGATTTTAGAACCATGCTCAGAGCTCTATCAGTAGTGTTAGGCGTTGTGTGACTATGCATGATAATGAGAGGCTTTTATGAGCTGAGGCTTTAGGGAGGATTTCGCATCTCGCTTTGTAGGTCCAGGGTCTGCAGTAGAAATACATGTATGTTTTTCTTGAGGGAACGAAGCATTGTTGATTATAAATCATCTAATTTTGAACTGATCTGGACAATAGCAATCAAATATTCATAAAATGTAATAGATAATCCAATGTTACTATTTTCGACACGGCTACCCAGGGCTTAGTTCTTTTTTTCCCCTTTTTTTAAAAAATATATATATAGTTTATTTACAGACGGTACACACGTTCATCTGTTGTCAGACGATCTTCCACACTAACGTTTCAGGCCTATCATGGGCTCCATCGATTCATCAGGACTGGTTACAATAGTTTATACAGAATCTTACATTCTCCGCTACTCCTTTTGATCCAGACATAGGCAGCTTCCTCTATACCGCATTCTAATCCATGAGAAATCTCCTCTGAGTGGATGACCATAGCACAGATACCCAGTGTAGCCTTTGAGCCTACCAGAACCAGGCGATTGAGACTGGTAATGCTATTGTATCCACTTGTAACACACAGCACACACAGGCGCCTGTGAGCTCACACTCACCCCCAGGGGGAGCTGTAATCGTCTATTGACAGGGACAGACTAGCAGGGACCGTTCATTAACCTCCTCTATACTCCGTCTATAACTAGGAGAAATCAATGACTGGCCCCTGTGTCAGGGCCATTTGGGACACGGCCTCTATGCATTATCCAGGCCCAGTCACGACACGCCCGGGGATGGATAAAGAGCACCACTTTAAGATACAGGCAGTCAACGTATTGTCGCCTCCAAGGCAGGATACTCTACTAGGATGTAGGCCTGTCTTGAGGGACCTGTGGCATACTCTACTCAAATGTGCTGCAGTAACAAATATTTCCATTCTCATTTGATAAAAATATCAAATTTGCATACTTCATTCTGGGAATTGGTCTATAACATAGATCTAAACCATATAACTAAGTGACCATTGTGATACCGCCCTTTTATAATAAAGGTTATCAGTGATGGTAAAAACAACAATATGTGATATAGCCACTATAACCAATTTTTCCATTCTCATTTGATAAAAATATTAAATTTGCATACTTCATTCCCGGAATTGGTCTATAACAACTAAGTGACCATTGTGATACCGCCCTTTTTTTAATAAGGGTTATCAGTGATGGTAAAAACAACAATATGTGATATAGCCACTATAACCAACGATCATACAAGACCAATATGATTCATTTAGTGAGTAGTACAAATACTAATTGAACATGTTTTACCAGCTTGTCCCTGGACCACTTCCACGTTGATAACGACACAAAATGTCAGAATTGACGTCGCCTGTAACTAGCAAGCACACATAGTGTAATTAACCTGGCTGGCATCGATAGTAGAGTCTTTGTCTGTTCAGTATCAGGCAATCAGGAAGCTAAATGGCAGTTAGTCCTGATTCAGATGTTTGATGTGTTTTAGGCTTTACCCGTCAGAAACAGCTGTGGTAACTTAACATCGGATCGGATGAGATAAATTAACATGTACTGTCGTGTTGTGAAACAAGCAGAATAGGAAACACTGTAGCTCTAACTCAACACTCTTACCACTGTTCCACCGCTCATCCATCCTTAAATAATTCTGTGTATTACTCCCATCATTGTGTAAAAATTAGATAGTATGAAGAAAATATATTGGATTGCGGTTGCTGATATTGCAACGTTCTTAGGAATTTAAACATCTATTACCAGTTATTTGACTCATTTCTGGAGGTATCAGATATTTGTCTTGACAGCAGGGAGGAGAATTGATAAAGCCTAAATGTTGTCAGTCGCGTTATAGTATCGTTTACATTTTATCACGGAAAGGGGATACATGTGACAACGTGGGTGAAAAATAGCAGAGGAAACAATCGATTGAAAAAGAAGCACGTACGTTTCACCTTCCCATTCGCAAGCTTTATCCCTGATACGGCCGTCCGGGCTCTAGAGAGGACGTCTAAAAAGCACCACCTCCCTGAGAGACTCGGAGCAGGTCGGGGTATCACGGAGACTCGAGCAGTATAGGGCGACTCGGAGCAACTCGGAGCGACTCGGGGATACTCGGAGCGACTTGGAGAAACTAGAAGTAGCTCGGAGCGGCACGGAGAGACCCGGAGCAGCTCTGGGCGTCTGGGAGCAGCTCATAAAAGCGCTGATGCACAGCCTCAATTTGGAAAGCTGGCAGAAATAGGTCCCCGTCAGGCAGGGAAACCTGATCTCCGGAGTCCCCTGTCGCTATATTGTGAACCAAAGGTCGAGCACTCTTGTCTCACTCCCTCCGGGCAAGGGGAAATAGAACACAAACCACTCACAGGGGTGCATGTTTCAGGATATTCAGGTTTTCTGACTCATTTTTCGCTTCAGTAAATACAGTTTATGTATTCATGTACATGTATATGTCCTGAAATATATCCTATATGTCTTCCCCGTATTATCTCTTTAAGCTCTGGTACCCCTAGAGCTACTTTAAGATGGGACAGGGTCGCCGTAATTTCCCACCCTCAGTTTCAGTTGTCATTATCGAGTTTGTAGAAATTTACTGTTATCATTTGTACAAAATTATTCCCCACTCGCTACTGTATATTTTTTTAGAGGTTAAAACGGCTTTGTGAGGGTATTGTCGTTCTGATATGAGGGATTTGTAGCCTTTGTTGGTGACCACAGTGGCAATCATATGCCTGGTTTGGGGGATGTGTGTCAGTAGTCAGTAATCGGCGGGTGTATCCAGCGAGTGGGGGAGGAGGGAGAAACATAGACATCGTAATGCAAGGGAAATAACCAAGGCAGAAAAGTTTTTGCCGAACAAACTCAATCTTCCACACCCCACCGGGACCGCGAAGACTGTCCGGGACGCAACGGTTTTTGATATAATCTAAGTCAGAAAACAGCCATATTGTGAGTGATGGACAACACAGCTATGAGAGACATCATTCAGCGCTGAGGAGGAAACGCTCTGGTGAACTGCCGCCAGAATGAGGCCCGTGCTACGTTACTTCCGATGTGGTAGTTTCCTCTCCTATTATACAGCTTTCTTAATCCCAAAGCGGTTGATGGTATGCAAATGAGATGCACAAATTGATGATACCTCACCACAGCCGAGGTTCACGGCGTAATACACTCGCTGGCGCTCATGTATTACTACGCGTCAAGCTCTCGTGGTTATGACAGCCTGTCCACGAAACCATCGATTATTCCCTATTTCACCTTTTGTTTTTAAAACTTTTGAACTTCCATTTTCTTGATGTTCCGTCCCTTCCTTCATGCAACACCAACACCAGAACCACTGACTTATGTCATGATGGAGTGTGCTGATTTGAATAGGAATAGGCACTCGACTATTGCGTAACACCATCCTGGTCCTGTCCCTCCTACTTCAGTGTACCACCGACCATTAGTGAAGCAGCTGTATTGATTGTGCAGGTCCTCTGCAGTGCTTGATTGCGCGAATTGCAGTTATGGTTGTTAAGTGGTTACCTCAGAGAGGCAGTAGACCGGTGGCAGATTCGACCCTTTTTGTTCGTAGGTCAATGGATAAAAGGTGATGGTCATACGGTGAGGGTATACATGACATTTTGTGAAACATGCTGTGTATTCCGGTGATCCCGTCTGAACATTACATATATGTGAAAGTGAAATTATTGTATCCAGTTCACCAATTATACCGCGATGCTTTGTCCTTGTTCTATTTTGACTAAAATATAATTATATATGATAGAAAGATACAATAAATTATTTTCACTAGAATAGAAAAAAAATCCAACTGTTGCATTATCAACAAGACGGCTTCCCATGGGGTCATCGTGTTTGAACTACTTTGGGGGAAATTTGCTGTTCACACTTCCGGAGTATCAGAGTGTCTAAGTCCGGTAGCAAAGAGCCTCAAATTGAGAGGCCTGACTTTATCGAGTATAACTTCCCTTCTCCTCGTGAAATAGTAGTACGTGATGTGGTTCGTGATGCGTTCAGCTGCTCATATCAAGACTCCAGGGCTTTGTTGAAGAGCTTATGCATACAAAATACAGGGTACAAGGAGAACTCGTACGAGGGTTATCGTTTGATGATATTGAAGCTCGTTTGCGAGGCCTCAAAACGAGTCGGTCAGTGTGCTACTCCCCTCCAGAAATGTCCCTAAGTCCCATGTTCCCAAATCGGAACCGTTGAATTGAGGAACCTGTTCCTTTCAGTTGTGGGCAACAATAGTTTGAGAAATACCGCCAGTTGTGCATACCGATATCGGGCTCTCCATTGTCACTGAGTAAGATCGACTCTACTATGCCACACACAGACTCAGCAATTTATCCCCAGGAGACTGACACGTTAAGACTAGTTGACGAATTAATCAGTGAAAACGAAATCGCACAGTGTGTTTTCCACTTAAAGTTGACCCAAACCACATCGTCGCTGGGTATCGTTGGCATACAAAAAAGTGTCTTCATGTACGAGGCCCTGGTATGTATCTTGACGTTATAGGTAAATTATGGGAGTGTTGATGGCGAGGTTTATCGTTCAAGTCTTGCAAGCAGTGTCCCAGCCTTCCTCGTCCTGCAGATATTGCTGCGAAATTACCCGGGGAGTTGTTATGGGATAAAATGACCACAAAACCCAATCCCACACTTCCCCGGAGGTCCAAGACGAAACCGAATTCAATTAGTATTATTTCCCAAAAAACAATATTTGAGGAGGAAGAAACACCAGAAATACTTTTTAAAATAGTGTCGTTCTTGAGTTGTTGAGCATGATCAGAAGGATGTTGTCCTAATCAGATAACGATTCTCATAGTAAAAATTTTATTGAAGGAAGGAGTGAGACGTGGAAACTCACTTGAATTTGTACTAAGTCTATAGCAGGAAGGCGTTTGTATTAAGTCTATAATTTATACTTATAGTCGGGCTGACGACAGTAGTATAACTGTCCTAGAATTCGAGTATTTATGATATTTCCTTAACCATATTTGATAAACACATTTGTGCAAAATGTTATGTTGTGTTTATATGGAGTCCCCCAACTCACCACCACAACATAAAAGTGCACTGTTTTACATATATTAACCTCTGGGCTTCTCCTCACGTTCTTATACGAGCCTGGTACACTCATAAATGATGCTGTTATGTCATAAATATCTTATTTTATTAGGTCATTATGAGGTCAGAGCCATTGCGCTGATACTAAACACTGCTCGCGAAAAGTCAAGTTAACCACGCGGGGAACCAATCCATCTACCTAACACTGATGCGAGCAGCTAAAATTTCGCAAGCTAAAAGTCGTCATACAATAATATGTAGTAAAATTTATTATGATCAAGTCACAAATTAGATGGCTAATCTGACATGTTTTTATGAAATCGATCTTCATTCTGCCCTCATTTCAAATATTCTCTTTGCCCTGCGTCACAAACATCGATTTAGTGTTCAATACTTTTTGTGTCGGTCTATAGGGTATATCTGAGATGAATTATTCACATAATGGACCCAGGCACAGCTTGCCGTCTTAATATTTGTCAGTAAACATAACATGTTATTGATGGAGTTACCCAAACAGTGGAGGATTTTCCAATAGAATCCCTCCAATTCCAGATATTGTGTACCTAGTTTATCATCATACACAACTCTTAAGTGCTTCCTTTAGTATATACTAACAACCAAAGTTATTCTGGTTGTTTTGAGTAGTTGGATCTTTTTTTCCCCATTTTTTCCACATTTTCCCACTGTTTTGAGTAGTTGAATTATTCTAATACATTGATGATATATTGATATGATTTAACACAGCGCATTATTAAGTGAAAGCAGGTTTAGCCTAATTCTCTTTTCCTGTGCAGAGGAAGCACATTTGCCCTGTGAAAACAATTCCTCCTAGCCTTAACCACAGTATTATTGACTGACCATATAGCTCTGTGTGTTTGACCGCGTTTATGAGAGCGCTCACAGCTCTCCGGGCAACCCCACCCCACACGCCTGCACGCTTTCTTACCTGTCTATTTTCATTTTGCCTATCCATGCAGGTATGGCAGTTTCCCACTTTTCCATGGAAATCCTTGTTTTCCTTTCTTCTTCTTTTTCTTGTAAAAAGCAATGATAATATAAAAGGAGGCACATTCACGCTAATAAGATAGTGGTCTGAGCCTCCCCACACACCATCAGTCCTACCAGGTGTTCTTTGTAGTTACTATGTATCTTCTCAAGCCTTAAAGATATTAAGGAAGGAGATGAGGCATTTGTGTTAAACCCAGCTTAGGCTAAACAGCATATATGTTGAGAGATGGTTGGCCATTAAATTACCTAAACAAAAAGAAGAATTGAGAGATGAGAGGTAGTACGTATGACTGCCCTAACCATCGTCATTAACACACTATACTTTTACTGGAGACAACACTTTCCCATCTCAAAACAGTGTAAATGGTGTTAAATGGACGATAATGCCTCCCTGGGATTCGAATGATGGACTAGTTGTGGTGTGTGGAGCTGGATTGTGGACGGTATCCGCGGCCAATTACCAGGAGACACGTAAACCTGGCTGTATCGAGCTGCTCAGTAACTGAGTGATGTGTCTGGTATGCAGATGAGCCGCTCCTGTTTGTAATGAAGGCATGGCTGGTGTGTGTTTTGTTCTTCTGAGCACGCCGCCTTATGTATTTTAGGTGCGTCTGGGTATAAGCAAATCCAATAAAAAAAAGACAAAGTACAGTATAGTACAAATATTATAGACAAAGAGATGTGAGGCTTGTCACAGCGATACAAAAAGAGAATTACAAATTAGCTGTATGTGTGTATGAATTAAGTACACTGTCTCATATGTGTGTGCTTAAATGAACAAAAAATGATTGTAAGACAAACATGATAAATAAGGTTTTCCGCACATCCCGAACGCGATAGAAAACCTTATTAATGTAGGATTTATTCCGCACTGCGTAAAACCATTGATGGCAATAGCGAATTTTAAAGTGAATAACCTGCATTATCCATTACATTATTAAATTTGGATAAAAAATACTAATATCACCGCGTCTAAATCAAAATAGGGATTTCACACAATCATGCCACTTCAATATAACCGAGTCCTTGTTGTAAATCCGATAAAGTCTGGCCGCGTGGCAGGCAGTCGTTTCGTAATCAGATTGACTTTATTTTCTTAATCAGACTGTCAAGTATTTTCTTGCTCCCAAGACCGTGCGACCTTCCTGAAATGCCCGGGTCCCGAGGCGCGAGGAATTGTGGGAATTTCGTAGCGGGAAGCCTGTCTGTAGGAAGCGTGGGAGTTTGGGCTGGGTGTGTGTGTGTGTGTGCGTGTTCCCGATTGAGCAATTATCGAGCATGCCCGAGCTGAGGTCGTGAGCAATACGTCATTTAGGTCGGGCAAATGGAGACGGGTCGTTCCAGGCTGATCCATTCGATTCCCGTGTCGTTCTGGCAGTGTTAGCACCGCGTGACCGCCTACTCGAAAAGAGAAAAAAAGTACCCTCTTCAAACACAAGAACCTGCGCACAATCCGGGTAAAGAACTTGGATACTGGTAATCACCCACCAAATTATAGTTTATAAGATTTGCTTTTTCATCCGGGGAAGGGCGGAGGAAATTGGGAAATGATTGATGGGCGTTGCAAGGCAAAGGCATCCATCATGGTAGGAGTTTTGCGGCGTAGTCTCGCCGGATCTCGCGAGAACTTGTAGCTTCTCGCGGGACTTGACGCGAGATCGCGCGGGACGTGCGAGATCAGCCCCTCTCTGTCTACATTCCCCGGGAAAGATTTATGGCTGAGGTCGCGATAGTGACAACATGGTTACGGTTCCTAGGGACACATCCCACCCAGTATGCCGGTGGACAATTTGTCTCCGTTTTAATAGCCGGTGGGTGCGCTGTTTTTAAAAAGATACTGTTAAGAAGCTCTCAGTGGTGGCAGAGCTGTTGCTGTGGGTGTTTGACGACGTGGGCAGGGAGCTAGGAGAAAAGAAGATGAGACAACTTGATGCATCTCGACATGAGTATACACTGGGCGATAATAGGGGAGCCTTGTTAATCCTACTGGCGCCTCTACCGCCGCCTTGTACATTCACAGAACAAAAACAAAAACAAACCTATTCCTCATCAACTTAGACCCGGGCCAAACCATAGTGGAATACCACTCAGATGTAATAGTTTATTGGGATTTAAACTGCATACAAAAGCCTAGTATGCCTTTCCTCCTTATATTTTAAGCAGGTGTGTTACAGTTACCCTGCTATCAATGAAGTTGACTTGTTTGGAGCATAATATCCTGACTCAGCAGGAAAATGTACTCTTTAGCTGGTGAAACACTTGTGACTTGGTGTTTCATGTAACCTAATTATCTCAAGTTTAAACCATCGCTGAAAGCAATATAAACAGTGAAATAATATTTCACCTTATTTAAGAGTAATTGCATTTCAAAAGAAGAGAATCTCATATTGACCCGAGAATCGTTGGTGGAAGCTGGTCGTGGAATAGATATATGGCATTTGTGGACGTGTGGCATTCTTTCCAAAGCTTATTGAAAGAAGTTGTGGAAAGTTTGAAGTTTTATAGTTAGGTGAACTAAACAAAGCGATACTGTCAACCAGATATTTACAACTAATGGAATGACAAAGTGCATCAGAACCACCGTTCCAATCTCATTTCCCATGGGATAAATAAATGAACTTATTCTCACATCAATCAAGACATCAGAAGGGCCATAGAAATCTGGTCTCTTTGATGTTAGAATTATTAATGAAATGGCCAAATGTACACCGTGCAAAATATAAATCCCCCCAGCTGACTGCTAGCAAGGTTGCCAGCAGCCCAGAAAACATTGCTGACTCAGTGTGCGCGCAGTTTATCAGGCTACTTGTTTTCACTCCATGGAACCGGCCAGTGTAATATGATGTCACTGTCTTTAAAGCAGTGCGCTTCTATTTCGTACCAAGTATCTTGGATTCAGGAGAAGTTTTAGATTTTGAGAGGACGTGGCAATCAAACCAAAAACATACACAATTTAAGAAAAAAAGAAATAACAAAAGATCTGTTAGAAATGTCTTTTCCTCTCAATATGTTACATACTATAATCTGTCTTGTGACTATATTGTGTCATGAATAAACTATACAATATGACATTGCTGTAACTATAGAATGACTAAGGGGTTATACTAAAAATGCAATATCTGGTCTAGTATTATAATCCATTGGATGGCAAAAGTTCCAGGAAAAACTCAGAAATCGCTGGTAACCTGCAAATTGCTGCTGATTATGGTGACGCGAGCAGGCGTGGTCGTGTGTGCAGTGCTCAGCTAATTACCGTGTGTCTCCTGATTAGGCCTGCGTGTTCGATCACTCATTAATGACGAGCGCTAGGCGTGGGGAACACATTACACTCAATTAAACACAGTCTGCTGGGGTCATTATGGATATCGCACTATCTTCATTCATCTTCCCGGGAACCACTCTATGCTCGGCCCTTCCTCTAGAACAGCATTGGAGGCGAGCGGCTTTAGCCGTTATCAATAATTCTGGACGTTGCATCATCAATCACTCAAGGCACATGGGACCCATAGGCTAATTTTCCACAGATCAGTCCTTAAGATATATACATTCAGCCACAGGGGGCACACATATGACATTGATGAAGGTTGAACCGTATGTGGTATTACTTGACGCGGTTCTTTTCTAGAAGATTATTTGCATGTATTTTGCTTCCTTGAAAATACAGAGGGGAGTGTGTGATGTATTCCAGGAACAATATATATAAACGTGAATTCTGCTAATAATCTGGACTATTGTTGTGACACTGACCCTGCTACAGTGCCATATCAGTTGACAGTCATTTCATTCCAAGAACTAAGAAAGTACATGTATATCATAGATATTGGAATAAAGCCACTGTCCTAAATTTGGAATGAGCCATAATTTCAAAACGTAAGAAAATGTATTAGATATGTTAAAACAACCCAACTATCTTCAGTAATTCAATAATTGACCCTACCTAAGCTCCATATGGTAGCAGCTGACAGTACCTTTATTCCTAGAGCTAAGAAGACATCGAATATAGCCACTGTCGCCAATTTCAAGAACCATTAGCCATTTTCAGCAACTTAGGAGCATCTCTTTATTGCTTCCTATGCGTCAAATGATGCATTGATGCCATTTTGTCTCGTGCAAATCTGATCAATGAGGAAAGACATAACTAAAGCGGTATTCCGTTCAGTAGTGTACGTGACCTGCGGACCAATCCAGGATGGAACGCCGGAAGTTCCACTGCGCCTGCGCGGGCCTCCTGTCACGTGACTACTGCTGGTGCTCAGTAATCTCGTCTGTTAATTGTTTAATCCCTGCCCGTTCGTGAGGACACTTTATCGTGTCAGGTGGCGCCACTGTTGTCCATTAAGGCGTATTGGTAATTACCCGATACAACGCGTCTCGCGTGTGAGCACCGGAAGCACGATCGGCGGGTGTGTGTTTACGTCTCGCTGAAATAACAGCGACAAGTCGTACATCTCGTGTTCATAACGAAGGAGCAATTAAGTTCTATCACTATTTCTATTTTCAAAGGCTTAGAAATATATATTCCATATTTCACTAGATTCTACTAGATTTGTTTATTAACAGAAAAAGACTACTTTCCTGTCAGTTAATTCATTTCCTGAAACCTTTGCATGCTTGATGTAGTCAAGTTTGTATAGATACGCATTTCTGTATTTCTGTATAAGAAATTATTCATAGATTAAATCAGACTCTTTAGAAACTGCCAAAATAACAGTAGTCAAGTTTGTATAGATACGCATTTCTGTATTTCTGTATAAGAAATTATTCATAGATTAAATCAGACTCTTTAGAAACTGCCAAAAAAGCTATAAAGCAAAGTCAAGTTTAGGAGATGTCACTCATCGCGTTTTCAGAGTCTGCAACGACAGAACTTGATATCGTGAATCTATGGCAGAATGGATTCATATTTCAAATAAGGCAAAGTCTAGCTGTCATCATGTCCGCGTTCTACACTGTAGAGACGGCAGCCAGCTGTGGACTCAGACTGAGCTGGATGACATGAAGTAATATTATGTTTCCCACGAAACGAAATGCCAGAATAAAAGAAGACTAAATCATGTCATGTTCCTGAAATATGTAGACTTAAAACTAATATTTTACTACGCCCTCAAGCGAAAGTGTAAAATCGCATTGCAAGGCTTTCATTCTAAACTCCCCATACACATTACAGATTGGTATTTTCACACGGGAACACCTCGAGGCAATACTAATGTAACACTGGGAACACCTCGAGGTTTTATTTTGACTCTTTATTGAGCATGGGCCACACGCTCAAATACGCTGCCAAAGCTACACTTTACTGTGTGCTAACTATGCGATATTGGGAAAGTTGCATACTCCCAGTGTCTCAAGTGTTGGAGCCGTGCCCAGCTGACCATGACCAATCACTAGAGACTGACATACCTCATTGACCCACTGGTGCTTAATATATTTGGATCATTGAAAGGCCATCGTAGACATGGGAAGGTCTCTGGGCGCAGGTGGGTTACAAAAAATGATCATCGACTGAATATAACTCCAACCTTGTAATTGTCTCCTTTTTTTATAATTCCACGTTCATTCATGAATGGAGAACTTTACCTCGTGAAAAAAAGTTGTAGGGCTATCTCCAACATTTTATGCATGGTGTGGACATAGGTCTGGACTATATGGCTATCACCATGGAAACTATTTTCAAGTCCATTGAAGCAGTACTACTGGAAAGTCGACCTAGTAGGTGTACGTGCTACGCCTGACTTTTCCCACGACACAATTACCAGCTGGGCGGGGTTAAAGCTTCTGTATGGAACTCTACATTAAGGATCATTAAGCATCTGCCTGCTCTCACTGGCACGGGTAATGCACACAGTGACCCTATCTGTGGTACAGGTGAGGGGTCCGGACCACCCCTTGTGTTATTCATTGGTGTGTGTCACACTACAATGTATTCATATAGGAGGATGCTTAACCCCAATAGAGAGGGTCACATAGGGAACAGCCGGCACACGGCGGTGCTGAATGT